>CM038670.1:496311962-498931129 GCA_021605145.1 Aegilops bicornis
GGAACCCATGTTGCCAAGGGATGGTCCCAAGACGGTGCTCTAGTTTGGACCAACACTTAGACAAGCATTGGCCCGGGCTGAATAAAGATGACCCTTGGGTTAATTACTCCCAAGGGAAAGTAGGTGGTGGTGAGGCAAATGGAAAAACCAAGGTTGGGCCTTCTTTGGAGGAGTCTTATTCAAAGCGAACTGTCAAGGGGGTCCCATAAATCACCCGACCGCGTTAGGGACGCAAAATCCAGGAACATAATACCGATATGAAGGAAACTAGGGCGACAAGAGTGGAACAAAACACCAGGCATAAGGCCGAGCCTTCCACCCTTTACCAAGTATATAGATGCATTAATAATATAAGAGATATTGTGATAACCCAACCAAAATCCTGTCCACCATGGAGCAATCTTCAACTTCACCTGCAACTAGCAACGCTATAAGAGGGGCTGAGCAAAGCGGTAACATAGCCACACAACTGTTTGCTGGGAAGGTGACAACGAGTTAGAGGTTCATGGCAATTTGGGAGGCTTGAGCAGCAAGTGATAGGTAGCGCAGCATAGCGAAAGAACGAAGCAACTAGCATATCAATGATAGTAATGAGATCCACGGTGACGGTCATCTTGCCTAAAATCCCGCTAGGAAGAAGAACAAGTTCATGAAGAAGATGAAGCCACGAAGACGAACCAAGCGTAGACGAACGAATCCTCACGATCGCATAGCAAACGGGAACTATCGAGAAGAAGCACACAACAAAGTAAACACACCACACATGAACAAGGCATGATGCACAACAAGCATGATGCATGACAAAGCTACATGAAGCTACTCATGGCAAGAGATGATGCAAACAATAGCAACACATCAAAGCAAGTTTAAATGAGGCCGGGGACAACATAGAACAATTCCGGCAAGTCCTCATATGCAAATTTCGAAATTGGTCCAGATCTGAATAAACCTTATGTTCAAGTTGTTAAACAGCAAGTTAAGATGCACCACGATGATCTACACGAAATTCTAGTCAAGTTACATATAAAGTTCATTTAATTCGGAGCTACGGCCTAGAAGATATGAGCAAAACAAGTTAAGCATGGCATTGATGCAAAATGCACCCAAACATCAAGCAAACACCTCAAAACATGGATGCAACATGATAATATGAAGCTACATGCAAAATCAAGCAAGTTTCGTATAGATCACACTCAAAACGGAGCAACGGTTCAACACACACTATACAAGTTATAACAACAATCTGTCCAAAACAGCAACTAGGCATGTTGCAAGCATCAAAACAACATGCTACAGGACCTCAACAAGAAAAAAAAAGGCATGGACATGAAGTACAGGTAAAGCATGATAAAACATGAACACTGAGCTATCTCCAGAAATCACTAGAACATGCTCAAAAGGACATGGCAAGATTGCAAATAATAACAGTTTCAGGCTTTGTAGAAATAACATCAGGTTACAATGTTTAGAGCTATCAAACAACATGCTACAGGAACTTACCATGGCAAACAAAGGCATGGAATGAATCTGCTAATTGCATAGAACAAAAGTCTCTTACTGACCATAAGCCAAAAAGGACCAGAAGATATGATGGCACCCATGTAAACATGGCAAGTTATATTACAGATTCATACATGGCAGGAACAACAATAAGTAGGCATGTTGGTGAGCTTGAACCACTCACCACAGAGCAGTACATGGCATGGTAAGGCAACTCACAGTAAGAAGACATGTTTATGAATCTAAGCATGGCAAAATCAAGTTCATAGAGTGTATGGATCACTAACAACAATCATGGCAACATTCAACTTAATGTTAACAGGCTGACAGCAACATTATTTAGCAACTTGAGAGAAAGATAACAACAAGTTACAGCAGACCATAATTGCAACAAAGGGCATGTATGGATATATCAAGACATGTGTAACAAAACATCCTTAGTGAACATCTCCAGATTATGCATAGAATGACTTGTAGAAGCAGGTTCACATAGCAACAGAATATAACAGAATCTGCCTAGCAAAACAGTAACAACAAGTACCCTACTTAACAAGCTCAATGCACTCACTACACAACTCACAAAAATATACGGATGGCACCACTGGAAATATGGCATGACATACATCAAAACTCATGTAGGCATCAACCTCATAGGATGCACACAACAAATGCAACAAAAATGACAAATCACCAAGTTATAATAGTTTCAGCAGGTTAACATCATATAGCACCCTTGCAACGAAGATTCAGGCATCAAGATGAGCTGAAATGAACATGCTGCAATGGAATGAAGTGAATAACTCGTTGAGACGAACAATTTGATATGCTACACGCCCAAAACGGGGGCCACAGATGCGGAGTTACAGCATGACGAACATGGCATGAAAATGTGCAAAAATCTGGGACTTGGTGGATTCGGGGTCAACCTCTGGGTCTGCACGGATTCCGAGGAAGGGCGGATCTGGCCGGAGCTTCGCCGGAGGATGGCCGGAGAAGTCGGGGACGGGCCGGGGTGGTCGAGGAGGCGCGGGCCAGGGCCGGCGAGGGGAGCGGCGCGCGGCCGGGCGCTACGGCTGTGAGGCGGCGGCGAGGAGGCCCGACGAGAACAGCGGCGCGGCCGGGCGGCGAAGCCGGGCGGCGGCGGCGGGCGAGGCCGGACGCCGACGCTGAGGAGCGAGGCGGAGGGAGCTTCAGCCACGGCGGGCGACGGAGCCATGGCGCGGGCGGCGGGACGGCGGGGTCCGGCGGACGCTGGTTCGGATCGGAGCTCCTCTCCCGATCGGGAGCGAAGCGGGCGCGGATCGGGCGGCGGCGGAAGCTGGCCGGGCGGCGGCGCGCGAGGGCGCGGATGGCCTCGGATGGCTCCGCGGGCGGGCGCGAAGTGGGCGGGCTCGGCGAATGGCGGCGCGCCACGTGGCGACAATGGGCGACCGGACGTGTCCGGCTGCGGCCGGACGTGTCCGGTGGCGGCGGGGACGAATCAGCTAGGGTTAGGGGGAAAATGATCCGGAATTTCGGGGGAGGAAGACATATTTATAGATAGAGGGAGCTGGGAGAGTTCAAATGAGGAGCGGTTTTCGGCCACGCGATCATGATCGAACGACCGAGAGCATGGAGGGGAGTTTGCTGGGTTTTGGGCCACTTGGAAGGGGTGTTGGGCTGCAAAGAGAGAGGGGCTTTACGGTTACATCTTGCTAACCGTTGGAGTACCAAACGACCTCCAAATGGCACGAAACTTGACAGGCGGTCTACCGGTGCTATACCAAGGCCGCTTGACAAACCTCGGTCCATTCCGAGAAAGTTTAACACCCACTCACAACGAGAGACAAAAGGGGGACGCCGGGGAACATAGGAGTGTCGGATTGCAAAACGGACAACGGGGAAAATGCTCGGATGCATGAGACGAACACGTATGCAATGCAATGCACATGATAACATGGTATGAAACGCAGATGATGACATGGCAAAGTGCAACACGCAAGCACATGACATGGCAACAACGGCGAATAACTGGAAGACACCTGGCGCATCGGATCCGGGGCGTTACACCTTATTCCGGGATTCCCATCAATACGGACGTGGGTAACCCAACCGCGCCATTGATTGTGACGCTTGGGAGATAAGCGAGTTTTACCAGGCCGGTGGGGACACATGTTTTTGTCCGCCCATATAAGGGGATAAGGATCCACCCTTTCACCCGCCTTCTTCCTCCTTTGCTCATCCATTCCCGTGCACTCGAGCCCCAGCGCCCAAGTCCGCACTTTCCTCCTCAACCTTCTCCAACCATGTCGAGGCGGGAGGCAGATGGATGGCCTCCTCCGTCACGGAGGGGCACATCACAAGACTGCGGGAGGCCGGATACTTGTCCGGCGATATCGCGCACAGGCTGCCCGACACGGGGCAGCTCATTCCAACCCCCAGTCCCCATGAGAGGGTGGTATTTCTCCCCCACTTCCTCCGCGGACTAGGTTTTCCAATTCACCCATTCGTCCGGGGGGTCATGTTGTACTACGGCCTGGACTTCCACGACCTAGCCCCGAATTTCGTCCTCAACGTCTCGGCGTTTATCGTCGTGTGTGAGGCCTTCCTCTGCATCCAGCCCCACTTCGGCTTGTGGCTCAAGACCTTCAGTGTCAAGCCGAAGGTTGTGAAGGGCAGCCAAGCAGAGTGCGGAGGCGCCATGGTCGGCAAGATGGCCAAAGTCCTATGGCTCGAGGGCTCCTTTGTGGAGACAATAAAGGGGTGGCAATTGGGGTGGTTCTACATCACCGAGCCACGCGACCCTGAATGGATGGCGGCCCCCGAATTCAGATCTGGATTCCCCACACGGCTCTCGTCATGGAAAGAGACGGGCCTGAAGAGGGGGGATTCGGACGAGCTATCCGGACTCCAAACACGCGTCCGGAACCTGGTGGACAAGAATCGCAGGCTTGTCGGCGTAATCCGGTGATGCTCATCCGCCGGATTCTCCCATGCCAACAACGGGACTTTAATTTGTGGGAGTTCGATCCGGCACAGCACCGAACCTTGAGCCGGCTCTTCGATACCACGTATGAAGATGCCTGGAAGGTGCTGTTCAAGGGTGCCGAAGTCCCCGCATCCGCTAACAAAGATCGCGGATACAGCTCGCGGCGTCAAGCCGGCGAGGTAAGTTATTTTACCCTTTACGGGATTCTTTTTTCATAGATTGACTCTACGTGGGATCTAAAAACTCCCTGTTCTTCGACAGGTCTGGATGAAGACGTCCGGACAGATTAACTGTCCGGCTCCTTTGCTGAAGACCAGCCGGACGCCTTGATTGACGGGCTGCTGGCTCCGGCACCCCATGTGGTGCCGGAGAAGAAGGCCAAGAAGGAGGCCACGGAACTCGAAGGAGCTCCCGACGCCAGTCTTGTCAGATTCGGGCGTAATCTTCTCCTGAAGACGAGGAGGAAGAAGAAGAAGCTTCTCCCCCAGCGGGGGAGGAGAGGAAAAGGAAGGCCGCCCCAACTAGGGAGGCCGGATGGTTCAAGAAGGGAAGAACCCTTCCTCCGGACTTCTCCACCAACGTCGACGACGACGAGGGGGATTGGCCTACAAGGGCCAAGCCCCTGGCGAGATCGTAAGTGTCCGGATACCCATGGCGTTTTAGTATTGCAGAGTGTTCTCTAATGTCGAACAATCGTGCAGCCCGCCCAAAGACGAGTTCGCCGATTCATCGAGCGGGTCCCTGGGCTCGTCGGAAATGGAGAGTGCCGCTTCCGACCGCCTCCTGCGCCTCATGCTGCGGACAACGCCGTGGCGGAGCCCCAAAGGGGCTTGGCCCCGAGGAGGTGGCGCAGGAGGTGCCACAAGGCAACCCGGACTCAAAGCGTGGGGCAAGACCCCAGGGCTCTAAGGCCGACCCTTGTCCGGACTCCATGCCGGAACCTTGAGTGGTTCCGAGTCCGCAAACGATCCCTTCGCAAGAAGGGTAAGACGCCGTGTCCTTCATCCAACCAGAGGCACCGGATAGCTTCTGGAGGCGCTCAACAGGCGCCTCCATCGAGGAGCACCGCCTTTATTATGAGTGCGGTGATCCGGACGATTCGATCCGCCAAGAGCGGGCTGACCAAGCTATACCGATCTTCTAACAGGCTTTGAGGTAAGAAATTCAATATATGTAAAATGGTACCGCATAGGCGGTAGCCCACGATGCTCGGTTCGGTGTTCGGAAAGAAAAGCGGACTGAGGATCTTTAGAAAGATAAACGCAGGAGTCATAAAAATATGTCAATATGGGATTGCAGGTCTTGACCTCCGTCGCCTTGACCGATCATGGAGGTCAATAATTTGAAGAAAAACCTCGAGCGGTCTGAGAACAAGCTCGGTCATGCCAAGAAGCAGCTCGAGGAAAAAGAAGGTGAGTAATACCTTATGAAAATTGTACCTTCTGTAAAAGGATTTGGTTGCAAGAAAAATGACAAGGATAACGTGGGTATTGTAGGGGCCACTAACGAGGTGGCGACCACTGAAGGAGGCGGTGGCCGCGAACGTAATGCGGCATGAACGCACCGAGCGAGAGAAGCAGGAGGTGCGGGTGGCGGAGGTACATCAAGAGCTCCAGGATCTCGAGAAAAAACATGAGAACTTGGAGCGTGACTCGAAGACTCGAGAGTCTGAGCTTGCAACGGCTCTTGAGAGTGCCAAAGCCGCTAAGGAGGAAGCCTACAAGGCCCTCCAGGAGATTGAGGCGGTGAAGAAAATAGCAGCGGGTAAGGCATTTTTCATGCAGAGTAAGCATGTGAGTGTTAATTACATTGCGGCGGGCCTGTGGGCGTCAGTAGATCTTCCTCGCAGCGTGTCCGATCTTGCCGCATTCTACCGGGCCGAGGAGGGAGAGAGACGGAGAAGGTCTTACGGTCTCGATATCTTTGAGGCCGGACATCCAGTGCTTTTAGCGACCAGGTGAAGCGGCTGGTCGAGCTCCACAAGGCGGCGAACAGGCCAAGAAGGGCCTCATAGTTCGGTTGTGTGGCCTAAGGAGGCCATGCACGGGAGCTACTTCGTCCTGCGCGGCGGCTGGTGGATGCGTGCCCGTGGGTTGAAGTTATCAAGCATTCCGCTTGTATCGAGGGTGCCCGTCGGGCCCTTGCCCGCAAAGGTGCACTGGGGCAAGATGGATGCCTGTAAGCTCGTGGACGGACCCGCCACCGGAGGGCAAGGAGCATCGCACGCCCAAGATGTATTATAAGAGTGTCTTTGAAGGGCGCTCGCACTATTGCGGTGAGTGCTCCAAAGATGTAATATTTGAGTAGACTCGCATTTTGTTATCTGTGCTGAAAACTTAGTTCATATGCGCTAAGCAACGCTTGTTAATTTAAAATATTACCTTCTGTGCGGCTGTTTATCAAATCGAGAGATGGTAAGTCGTCGGCTTCACCCCCATGCCACGAAAGTGCTGGGGTGTTCAGGATAAAAATGAGCGCTCTTGTTCCCATTTTTGGGTCCATCTAGGGAGGCACTCAACACAAAGAACAAGGCAACCGGACTTATAATGCTGGAAAACTCTCACTTAGCCATAGAATTCTATAATTTTAAATTTCGGCGAAGCCCCTAGTCTTCGGAAGGTCAATTTGGGGCGCTTATCCACGCCTTGGCCGGACATTATCCGGCTCCTCGCTCTAAGCGGCATAAGTCTTTAAGGACTCGCAAAAACCTCTCGAACAGCGACGGTCTCTCGCCTCATTATGACGGTCAGTTTAGCTTTCTCCATCGAGGCGTTAACCCAAATTAACCGGGCTTAATCGCAGTGGTTCTCCGGTGCTACCTTAGCCGATATAACGGAACGTAAGGTACCAAAACACGGAGCCGCAAACCCAACTATTGAACCAAGACATGATACGGAGCCGATGCATAAAATGCTATAAGATCGGGGAGCCGCACTTGTGAAAGTGTTCGGACTCATCACACCATAACGCGGGAAACATAAGCCCCTGGTGTATATTAGCCGTACCAAAGTGTACGGATGCAACATGTCTTGAATGAACATTTGTATGAAAAAGAAATGCAATTATAAACAAAAAGGTGATGCATTGTTTTATTTGATAAGTGCTGCTACGAATGCAGAACGATACAAATAGTGCGATAAGCAAGGTATGAGACTGTTAAACATGTCCCCTCCGTGGGTAGGCTGCAGATTGGTGTATGAAAATGCTCGTAATGGAGACCACTGTATATTCGTTGTAGCCTTTATCCTTCCCCGCTGTTGCATCGTGAGTTCGGCAGGTCTGCTACGGACAGGCTTCGACAAACGGAGTCCTGTGGGTAAAAAGTAAAAGGTAAAAAGAGAAGAAAAGGAACGACACATGTGAGAGCCCTGGTGTGGTTGAGCTGCAAATTGCTTTATCGTGGTCGTGCCCCTCTCCCCATGCCCATGGTATCTTCAGCAGTGTAATGGTGTACGCGAAGGACCTGCTTTGACGTTTCGCAGGGGTTGGGGTTAGCCGCATCGCCACGCTGGCGATGCTCTGAACGTGCTGTGTGGTCTTGTTGTAAGTTACTCCGGTGCGCTTAGTCCGGCCGCTTAACGGCCGGACTCGGAATTGCCTTTAAGAGGCTGCATTGCACTTCTGCCGCGAGAGTCATGTATGTTCCTCCGTGCGGAGAGAACGTTCAGGGTTTCCGTTGATCGTAATGACTCCTCGAGGGCTTGGCATCTTGAGCTTGAGGTATGCGTAGTGCGGCACCGCGTTGAACTTTGCAAACGCGGTACGTCCGAGCAAGGCATGATAGCCGCTATGAACGGGACTATGTCAAGATTAACTCCTCGCCCGGAAGTTATCCGGGATCCAAGACCACTTCCAGTATAATTGAGCCTGTACAATTGGCTTCTACACCTGGTATGACGCCTTTAAAGGTCGTTTTGGTAGGTTTAAACCTTGAGGGGTCTATGCCCATCTTGCGCACTGTATCCTGGTAAAGTAGGTTCGGGTTGCTGCCGCCGTCCATAAGGACTCTGGTTAGGTGAAATCCATCGACGATTGGGTCTAAGACCAGTGCGGCGAATCCACCGTGGCGGATGCTGGTGGGGTGATCCCTTCGGTCAAAAGTGATCGGGCAGGAGGACCATGGATTGAACTTCGGGGCAGCTGGCTCCATCGCGTAGACATCCCTGAGTGCACGCTTCCGCTCCCTTTTGGGTATGTGCGTTGCGTATATCATGTTCACCGTCCGCACCTGTGGGGGGAAACCCTTATGTCCTCTATTGTTCAGCGATTGGGTCTCGTCCTCGTCATCGCTATGCAGCCCCTTGTCATTGCTTTCGGCAATTAACTTGCCTGCCTGCTTGAATACCCAACAGTCCCTGTTGGTGTGGTTAGCTGGCTTTTCGAAGTGCCGTGTATCCGCACAAGCGTTCGAGTATTCGGTCCAAATTAGACGGACCCGGAGTAGTTCTTTTGAATGGCTTTTTCCGCTGACCGGGTTTAGAGCCTCTGAATCCGGCATTGACTGCCGTATCCGCAATATTGTCGCCGTTAACGCGGCGTTTGTTTTTGTTACGACGCGGCTGCCATTTTGGTCCTTGAAGTCCGGATTGCCAGAATTTTTGCTGAGGTTGTTGTTGCGTGCTAGCCAGCTGTCCTCACCCGCGCAGAAGCGGGTCATGAGTGATGTGAGGGCTGCCATGGATTTCGGCTTTTCCTGTCCTAGGTGCCGGGCAAGCCACTCGTCGTGGATGTTATGCTTGAAGGCCGCGAGGGCCTCCGCATCCGGACACTCGACGATTTGATTTTTCTTGGTTAAGAACCGTGTCCGTAATTATGCGGCCGATTCGTCTGCTGCTGAATTATGTGGCTTAGGTCATCGGCGTCTAGTGGTCGCACATAAGTGCCCCGGAAGTTATCGAGGAATGCGGCTTCCGGGTCCTCCCAGCTCCCAATTGACTCTGGCGGCAAGTTGTTGAGCCAATGCCGGGCTGGTCCTTTAAGCTTGAGGGGAGGTATTTGATGGCGTGAAGATCATCACCGCAGGCCATGTGGATGTGAAGGAGATAGTCTTGATCCAAACCGCGGGTCTGTTGTGCCATCATAGGATTCAATATTGACGGGTTTAAACCCTTCGGGATTTGATGATCCATTACTTCATGTGTGAAGCATAGTGGGTGTCTTGGCGCCTCATGTATTGGCGATATCACGACGGAGCTCAAAAGAGCTTTGTCTATTTTGTTCGGCCCGGCCGGACTTACTGTGTCCGGCGCGACGGTTGTTGTTACGTATCGTGGGGCGCCCATGCGATCCATAGATCGATCTTGATTGTCTTGCCTTGTCCTCCAATATATCTCGCAGGTCCGGAGCGTTCCCCTTTGGCCGTGTGCTTTTTGAGCGATGCCGGGGTACGGTTCTAGTGAAGGGCCTAGAGGCCTCTCTGTCGCGACCACGGGGTGGTCGGTCAGCCGTATTGTCTCCTGGTGATGCGGGTTTGTAAGCCTCCTCCTCTAATCGGGGGAGCAGCTTGCGTTTAGGGTAGCTTTTGGAGGGGCGTTCGAGCTCATGCTCTTGACGCGAGGACTTGATCCATCTGTCGGCTAGCAGATCCTGATCATCTCTAAGTTGTTGCTGCTTTTTCTTGAGGCTGTTCGCCGTGGTCATAAGCCTGCGTCTAAAACGCTCTTGTTCGACGGGATCCTCAGGCACGACGAATTCATTGTCGTCGAGGCTTGCTTCGTCTTTGGAGGGAGGCATATAATCCTCTACCTCTTCTTCTGCCGCTCTCTCTTGAGGGTTGGCGTCTCCATCCTCTGTCTTTGGATCTTCTTTGGAGTGGATTGTCTTGGCGCTGTCCGGTGTATTGTTATCTCCGGTGTCGGAATCTTCATTCTTGCTGTGGCGGGATTTAAATGGCGCTTGCCGACGTGCGCTTGGGCTGCTTCTTGGAGGGTCATCCTCCGTTGTTCCATTGCCGTTCCGTCTTTTGGGATGTCCACCATGTATATGTCGTATGACGAGGTGGCCTTCCAAAGGCCCTGTAGGCGCTGGGTCTTGGTAAATCTCCGCATCGTCGTCCATACCGTCGATGTCTTCGGAGTTGTAGTCTAGCATGTCGGTTAGATCGTCGACAGCGGCTACCAAGTGGGTGGTGGGTGGGCGTTGAATTTCTTCGTCGTCCGCATCCCAACCTTCCTGACCGTAATCCGGCCAGGGCTCTCCGGATAAAGAGAGAGACTTTAGTGAATTCAGGATGTCGCCAAAGGGCGAGTGCAGAAAGACGTCCGCGATGAACTCCATGACGGGCGCCCAATCGGATTCGATTAGGGCGCTGGAGGGTTCGGAGTCCGGAGAGGAGTCCGGCACCTGGAGTCGAGGTCTTCGCAAAGCGACAGGGATGGAGTTCGCTCGATCGCCGAGAGAGATTAAAGCCCCGAGGCGGTGTCCAACCACTCGTCCTCGATCAGGGAATCCGGCTCCGGATTAAGGGTTGGGCGGGTTACAGTGCGGCCTCAAGGGCCTTTGTTAAGGCAGAGCTAGATCATGCCCATCGAGACAGTGCGGCGCGCTTGGCTGCGGCTCGAATCCGTCGAAGATCAAGTCTCCGCGGATATTGGCCGTATAGTTTAAACTTCCAAATCTGACCTGACGGCCAGGGGCGTAGCTTTCGATCTGCTCCAGATGGCTGCTTAATTGGCCCGCAGTGCAAAGCCGCCGAACACGAAGATCTGTCCGGGGAGAAAAGTCTCACCCTGGACCGCGTCTTTGTTGCTGATCAAAGGAGCCATCGAGCCTATCGGTGACAACATAGAGGAACTCTCAATGAGAGCACCAATGTCGGTGTCAAAACTGGCGGGTCTCGGGTAGGGGGTCCCGAACTGTGCGTCTAGGCGGATGGTAACAGGAGACAAGGGACACGATGTTTTACCCAGGTTCGGGCCCTCTTAATGGAGGTAAAACCCTACGTCCTGCTAGATTAATATTGATGATGTGTGTTACAAGAGTGGATCTACCACGAGATCAAAGAGGCTAAACCCTAGAAGCTAGCCTATGGTATGATTGTTGTTGGTCCTACGGACTAAAACCCTCCGGTTTATATAGACACCGGATAGGGTTAGGGTTACAGAGTCGGTTACAATGGTAGGAGATCTACATATCCGTATCGCCAAGCTTGCCTTCCACGCCAAGGAAAGTCCCATCCGGACACGGGACGAAGTCTTCAATCTTGTAACTTCATAGTCTTGGAGTCCGGCCGATGATGATAGTTCGGCTATCCGGACACCCCCTAGTCCGGAACTCCCTCACCGGCGCTCTCCATGACGAGGAGGGAGTAGTTCACCCTCGGGGCTGAGGGTATGTACCAATAGCTATGTGTTTGATCTCTCTCTCTCGTGTTCTTGATTTGGCACGATCTTGATGTATCGCGAGCTTTGCTATTATAGTTGGATCTTATGTTTCTTCTACCCCTCTTCTCCCTTGTAATGAATTGAGTTTTCCCTTTGAAGTAATCTTATCGGATTGAGTCTTTAAAGATTTGAGAACACTTGATGTATGTCTTGCCGTGCGTATCTGTGGTGACAATGGGATATCACGTGACTCACTTGATGTATGTTTTGGTGATCAACTTGCGGGTTCCGCCAATGAACCTATGCATAGGGGTTGGCACATGTTTTCGTCGTGATTCTCCGGTAGAAACTTTGGGGCACTCTTTGAGGTTCTATGTGTTGGTTGAATAGATGAATCTGAGATTGTGTGATGCATATCGTGTAATCATACCCACGGATACTTGAGGTGACATTGGAGTATCTAGGTGACATTAGGGTTTTGGTTGATTTGTGTCTTAAGGTGTTATTCTGCACGAACTCTAGGGCTGTTTGTGGCACTTATAGGAATAGCCCAAATGGATTGATTGGAAAGAATAACTTTGAGGTGGTTTCGTACCCTACCATAATCTCTTCGTTTGTTATCCGCTATTAGTGAATTTGGAGTGACTCTTTGTTGCATGTTGAGGGATAGTTATATGATCAAATTATGTTATTATTGTTGAGAGAACTTGCACTAGTGAAAGTATGAACCCTAGGCCTTGTTTCCTAGCATTGCAATACCATTTACGCTCACATTTATCATTAGTTACCTTGCTGTTTTTATATTTTCAGATTACAAAAACCTTTATCTACCATCCATATTGCACTTGTATCACCATCTCTTCGCCGAACTAGTGCACCTATACAATTTACCATTGTATTGGGTGTGTTGGGGAGACAAGAGACTCTTTGTTATTTGGTTGCAGGGTTGCTTGAGAGAGACCATCTTCAACCTATGCCTCGTACGGATTGATAAACCCTAGGTCATCCACTTGAGGGAAATTTGCTACTGTCCTACAAACCTCTGCACTTGGAGGCCCAACAACGTCTACAAGAAGAAGGTGGCGTAGTAGAAATCAAGCTCTTTTAAAGGCGCCATTGCCGGGAGGCTAGGTAGCGGCACTCACACCCCGTCAACTAAGCTCTTTTCTGGCGCCGTTGCCAGTGAGGTGAGTGCTTGAAGGTATATCTTTAGATCTTGCAATCGAATCTTTTTGTTTCTTGTTTTAGCACTAGTTTAGTTTATAAAAGAAAACTAAAAAGATGGAATTTATTTTGTCTCATACGCTTATATTTTTAATATCTTTCATGAGTATGATGGGAAGGAAAATTGTGCCAAAGTGTTAGAAGAAGAATGCATTAAAATGTTTGGCAATAAATCTTTGAATGATGAGCATGAGTGCAATGTTGTTAGTATGAATTCCTTGAATATCCATGATGCTAATGATATGCAAAACCACAAGCTTCGGGAAGCTATGTTTGATGAAGATGATATTTTTTGTCCCCCAAGCTTTGATGAGCAAATTTACTATGATGAAAGCATGCCTCCTATCTATGATGATTATTGTGATGACATGTATGCTATAAAGAATAATTATAACCATGAAACTTGTCATCTTGATCTTAATTTTCAATCACATGATAGTTATTTTGTTGAGTTTGCTCCCACTATTATTCATGAGAAGAATTTTGCTTATGCGGAGAGTAGCAAATTTTCTATGCTTGTAGATCGTGAAAAGAATGCTTTAGGTGCTGGTTATATTGTTGAATTCATTCATGATACTATTGAAAATTATTATGAGGGAGGAATATATGCTTGTAGGAATTGCAATAAAATGAAGTGTCCTCTCTATGTGCTTAAAGTTTTGAAGTTATGCTTGTTTTGCCTTCCTATGCTAGTTGATTATTGTTCCCATAAGTTGTTTGCTCACAAAATACCTATGCATAGGAAGTGGGTTAGAGTTAAATGTGCTAGTCATATTCTTCATGATGCTCTCTTTATGTTTCAATTCTTATCTCTTATGTGAGCATCATTGAAATCATCATGCCTAGCTAGGGGCGTTAAACGGTAGCGCTTATTGGGAGGCAACCCAAGTTTATTTTAGTTTCTTGATTTTTGGTTCTGTTTAGTAATAAATAATCCATCTAGCTTCTGTTTAGATGTGTTTTGTGTTTTAATTAGTGTTTGTTCCAAGTAGAACCTTTGGGAAGACTTGGGTGAAGTCTTTATGATCATGCTGTAAAAAACAAAAACTTTAGCGCTCACGAGATTAGCTAGAACTTTTTACTGGAAAGTGCTATTTAGTTGATTCTTTTTGCAAATGATTACAAGACAAATTCCTCAGGTCCACCAATTTATTTTAGAATTTTTGGAGTTCCAGAATTTTGCGTTAGTTACAGATTACTACATACTGTTCTGTTTTTGACAGATTCTGTTTTTCGTGTGTTGTTTGCTTATTTTGATGAATCTATGGCTAGTAAAATAGCTTATAAACCATAGAGAAGTTGGAATATAGTAGGTTTAACACCAATATAAATTAATAATGAGTTCATTACAGTACCTTTAAGTGGTGTTTTGTTTCCTTTAGCTAACGGAGCTTACGAGTTTTCTGTTAAGTTTTGTGTTGTGAAGTTTTCAAGTTTTGGGTAAAGATTCGATGGACTATGGAATAAGGAGTGGCAAGAGCCTAATCTTGGGGATTCCCAAGGCAACCCAAGGTAATATTCAAGGATAACCAAGAGCCTAAGCTTGGGGATGCCCCGGATGGCATCCCCTCTTTCGTCTTCGTTCATCGGTAACTTTACTTGGAGCTATATTTTTATTCACCACATGATATGTGTTTTGCTTGGAGCGTCATTTTATTTTATTTAGCTTTGCTTGCTGTTTGAATAAAGTACCAAGATCTGAAATTCTTAAATGTTAGAGAGTCTTCACATAGTTGCATAATTATTAGGCTACTCATTGATCTTCACTTATATCTTTCGGAGTAGTTTGTCATTTGCTCTAGTGCTTCACTTATATCTTTTAGAGCACAATGGTGGTTTTATTTTGAAGAAATAGATGAACTCTCATGCTTAATTTAGATTATTTTGAGAGTCTTAAATAGCATGGTAATTTGCTTAAATAATCTTATTATGCTAGGCATACAAGATTTGTAAGAATTCTTATGAGTGTGTTGAATACTAAGAGAAGTTTGATCCTTGATGATTGTTTTGAGATATGGAGGTAGTGATATTAAAGTTGTGCTAGTTGAGTAGTTGTGAATTTGATAAATGCTTGTGTTGAAGTTTGCAAGTCCCGTAGCATGCACGTATGGTAAACGTTATTTAACAAATTTGAAACATGAGGTGTTATTTGATTGTCCTCCTTATGAGTGGCGGTCGGGGACGAGTGATGGTCTTTTCCTACCAATCTATCCCCCTAGGAGCATGCGCATAGTGCTTTGGTTTTTGATGACTTGTAGATTTTTGCAATAAGTATATGAGTTCCTTATGACTAATGATGAGTCCATGGATTATACGCACTCTCACCCTTCCATCATTGCTAGCCTCTTCGGTACCGTGCATTGCCCTTTCTCACATTGAGAGTTGTTGCAAACTTCGCCGGTGCGTCCAAACCCCGTGATATGATATGCCCTTTCACACATAAACCTCCTTATATCTTCCTCAAAACAGCCACCATACCTACCTATTATGGCATTTCCATAGCCATTCCGAGATATATTGCCATGCAACTTTCCACCATTCCGTTCATCATGACGCATTCATCATTGTCATATTGCTTAGCATGATCATGTAGTTGACATAGTATTTGTGGCAAAGTCACCATTCATAATTCTTTCATACATGTCACTCTTGATTCATTGCATATCCTGGTACATCACGGAGGCATTCATATAGAGTCATACTTTGTTCTAGTATCGAGTTGTAATCATTGAGTTGTAAATAAATAGAAGTGTGATGATCATCATTCAATAGAGCATTGTCCCCCCAAAAAAAGAGGCCAAAAAAATAGAAAAGGCCCAAATAAAAAAATAAAAAATGAGACAAAAAGAGAGAAGGGGCAATGCTACTATCCTTTTTACCACACTTGTGCTTCAAAGTAGCACCGTGATCTTCATGATAGAGAGTCTCCTATGATATAACTTTCATATACTAGTGGGAATCTTTCATTATAGAACTAGGCTTGTATATTCCAATGATGCGATTCCTCAAATTACCCTAGGTCTTCGTGAGCAAGCGAGTGGGATGCACACCCAATTAGTTTCTTTTGTTGAGCTTTCATATACTTATAGCTCTAGTGCATCCGTTGCATGGCAATCCCTACTCACTCACATTGATATCTATTGATGGGCATCTCCATAGCCCGTTGATACGCCTAGTTTATATGAGACTATCTTCTCCCTTTTTGTCTTCTCCACAACCATCCTTCCATTCCACCCATAGTGTTATATCCATGGCTCACGCTCATGTATTGCGTGAAGATTGAAAAGGTTTGAGAATGTCAAAAGTATGAAACAATTGCTTGGCTTGTCATCAGGGTTGTGCATGATTTAAACACTTTGTGTGGTGAAGATAGAGCATAGCCAGACTATACGATTTTGTAGGGATAACTTTCTCTGGCCATGTTATTTTGAGAAGACATGATTGCTTAGTTAGTATGCTTGAAGTATTATTATTTTTACATCAATATGAACTTTTATCTTGAATCTTTCAAATCTGAATATTCATACCACAAGTAAGAAGAGTTACATTGAAATTATGCCAAGTAGCACTTCGCATCAAAAATTCTTTTTTTATCATTTACCTACTCGAGGACGAGCAGGAATTAAGCTTGGGGATGCCTTATACGTCTCTAATGTATCTATAATTTTTGGTTGCTCCATGCTATATTATCTACTGTTTTGGGCAATATTGGGCTTTATTATTCACTTTTATATTACTTTTTGGACTAACCTATTAACCGGAGGCCCGGCCCAGATTTGTTGTTTTTTGCCTATTTCAGTGTTTTGAAGAAAAGGAATATCAGACGGAGTCGAAACGGAACGAAATCAACTAGAGAAGTTATTTTTGGAACAAAAGCTACCCGATGGACTTGGACCCCACGTCAAGGAAGGAACGAGGAAGCCACGAGGGTGGGGGGCGCCCACCCCTAGGGCGCCACTGCCTCGTGGGGCCCTCGTGGCTCCCCTGACGTGGTTCTTCAGCCTATATAACTCCACGTACCCTAAAACTTCCAGAACGGAGAATAGATCGGGAGTTCCGCCGTCGCAAGCCTCTGTAGCCACCAAAAGTCAATCGGGACCCTGTTCCAAAGACCTCCGAGGGGGGGGAACCCTCACTGTGGCCATCTTCATCATCCGGCGCTCTCCATGACGAGGAAGGAGTAGTTCACCCTCGGGGCTGAAGTGCGTACCAAGAGCTATGTGTTTGATCTCTCTCTCTCTGTGTGTTCTCGATTTGGCACGATATTGATGTATCGCGAGCTTTGCTATTATAGTTGGATCTTATGTTTCTTCTCCCCCTCTTCTCCCTTGTAATGAATTGAGTTTTCCCTTTGAAGTAATCTTATCGGATTGAGTCTTTAAAGATTTGAGAACACTTGATGTATGTCTTGCCGTGCGTATCTGTGGTGACAATGGGATATCACGTGACTCACTTGATGTATGTTTTGGTGATCAACTTGCGGGTTCTGCCCATGAACCTATGCATAGGGGTTGGCACATGTTTTCGTCGTGATTCTCCGGTAGAAACTTTGGGGCACTCTTTGAGGTTCTATGTGTTGGTTGAATAGATGAATCTGAGATTGTGTGATGCATATCGTATAATCATACCCACGGATACTTGAGGTGACATTGGAGTATCTAGGTGACATTAGGGTTTTGGTTGATTTGTGTCTTAAGGTGTTATTCTAGTACGAACTCTAGGGCTGTTTGTGGCACTTATAGGAATAGCCCAACAGATTGATTGGAAAGAATAACTCTGAGGTGGTTTCGTACCCTACCATAATCTCTTCATTTGTTCTCCGCTATTAGTGACTTTGGAGTGACTCTTTGTTGCATGTTTAGGGATAGTTATATGATCCAATTATGTTATTATTGTTGAGAGAACTTGCACTAGTGAAAGTATGAACCCTAGGCCTTGTTTCCTAGCATTTCAATACCATTTACGCTCACTTTTATCATTAGTTACCTTGCTGTTTTTATATTTTCAGATTACAAAAACCTTTATCTACCATCCATATTGCACTTGTATCACCATCTCTTCGCCGAACTAGTGCACCTATACAATTTACCATTGTATTGGGTGTGTTGGGGACACAAGAGACTCTTTGTTATTTGGTTGCAGGGTTGCTTGAGAGAGACCGTCTTCAACCTACGCCTCCTACGGATTGATAAACCTTAGGTCATCCACTTGAGGGAAATTTGCTACTCTCCTACAAACCTCTGCACTTGGAGGCCCAACAACGTCTACAAGAAGAAGGTTGCATAGTAGACATCAAGCTCTTTTCTGGCGCCATTGCCGGGGAGGCTAGGTAAGAGGCACTCACACCCCGTCAACTAAGCTCTTTTCTGGCGCCGTTGCCGGGGAGGTGAGTGCTTGAAGGTATAACTTTAGATCTTGCAATCGAATCTTTATGTTTCTTGTTTTTGCACTATGATGTGGAGCATACCTCGCTCATCCCCATGGACGTGTCTACATCTTCCTCAACACCACTTGGGCCCATGACAAGAGCTAGAGCCAAGGCTATCGAAGATAAGGTGAACTCGCTCCTTTCCGAACTTCCTCTCTCTACTCACGAGACTTGCCTACTACCTCATATGGACACTTTGTGTGTGATCAGGTACCTGGAGGAAAGCGATGGTGCATCTACATCCATTGGACAAGGAGATGAAGCTAACAACCGCAAAGGAGAAGAAGAAGAGCTACCGGAGAAAACTCCAGCCACCGGACGACCGGTAGGGACCGGACGTCCGGCGCCTGAAGCCCCAGCAAGCGGACGTCCAGCCCGGACCGGACGACCGGCCTCACTCTCACAGCGAGCGGACGTCCGGCCTCCAGCGGACGACCGGCCCCTGAAGACCCGAGCCGAATCTGCGGAAGACCGGTGCCAACGGACGACCGGCGACCGGACGACCGGAAATCATCGGATGTCCGGTGCCCCTGGACCTGAACCATATAGCGGAAGTATGAAGAAACCGGACGTCCGGCGCCTCCTTCACAGAACTGAACCAGCGGACGTCCGACGACACCGGACGTCCGGTCCCCCCTGAGCCACCGGACGACCGGTCCCCAGCGGACGTCCGATACCTGTCTGCGCACAGTGTCGGGCCGAAGCCCATGTACCCCTTCACTTCGCCCCCTTTTTCACTAAGACTATAAATAGAACCCCTCCTCCTCCTAGCTAGGGTAGCTTAGGTTTAGCTCATGTTTGTGTGAGAGCCTTGCTCATCCACTTGGCTACTTCTCCTCGGAGCTCAGGACCTCTTCGGAGAAGATCCCCCAAGCGGATTCAAGACCCCCTTCTAGGGTGGACCCCATCAAGACCTCCTCTCGGAGAAGAACGGCTACTCGTGTATCCGTACCTTTGTTGACCTTGGATCTCGTGTACCTCTTTGTGTTCTTTGACCTAGCACTTGTGTGACCGATTCCTTGTTGGTTGAGTGTTTTCCCTCGTTCCTCCCCGTGATTTCCTCGTGTTCTTCCGCGTATTCTTCGTGATTCACCGTAGGATCCGCTCCAACGTGAAAGATCATCCACGTAGGGTTACACCCTACATCATCTTGGTATCATGAGCCACGTTGATCACGTTCTTGGAGCCCCTACACCGTGTTTTCTAGCTTGATTTTGTTGTTTTCATCCTAAATTCGAAAATCCCCACCAAAAATAGCCCCAATTTTTTTTTGTGATTTGTTTGTGAGATGAGATTTTGTTGGATTTGGTCCATGGATTTGTGTTGCTACATGTGGATCTAGCTTTCCCCACCCTCCCCACCCTTTTCCATCGACCAAACCACTCAATTTCGACCTCACCATCCCCTTCCACCCCGAAACCGAGCAGTTCTTCCCGTGCCCGAAAATCACCCAGGCACCGGACGACCGGCAAGTACCGGACGTCCGACGGCCGGACGACCGCAAAAACCGGACATCCGTTCATCTACGAAACTGAATTTTCAGTTCGGCCACCACCACAACCCCACCTCCCACCACATCTCCCAAACCCACATACACCAAAATCTTCCACGATACTTCCGATGACGATTTTGACACATTTTGGTCCTTGAGATTTTGAGTTGTGGTTTCCCGTATCCTATTGTGTTTCGGCTATCTAGGTACGGTTCGAATTCATCATCACCACCGCTCATCTACATCGACTAGTCATCATCGCAAGGACGGTAACTTCGACGACATCTTTGTCATACCTTGCAATTGCATTGATAACCCACATTGCCTCATTTTATGTAGATTACCCATCGAGACTAGCCATTGAGTATTCTCGGCAACGTGACTTGTGCACATTTAGTGATCATACTCCATAGCATACATACCATACCATAGTGGTGCATATCTTGGGATCCACTTGTGTGTCACAAAGTTGTCATAGCATACACAATTGCTATCTTGGTTCGTGAAGTTTTGCATGAGAAAAGAGCTCAAAAGAGAAAGAGCCAATCAAGCTTTTAAGCAAAGAGAGAAAGATAAGCAAAGAGCTTATGAGCAAGAACCATAGCATCATACTACATTAAGATTGTCATATTGGATCATCTTGGATCATAGCAATCAAATACCAGACATATAGCATAATTGGGATAGAGATAGTTGCATTTTGCCTAGTAGGTTGTGCACAAGTTTGCGTATCCGCCTATTGTGCAATCGTGCTAGCGTCTCTCTAGTGTTGTGCAACAAGAGCATCTTGGTGAATTCCACATTTTGGCTCATCTTTGGTTGCATAACCCCATAATATCTATTTGCGTGTGTGTTTCCGTGTACCATATCTTGCTATTGGTCTACTTGTTGCATTTGCAAATTTCTGAACCATTTCCAACATTATTGACGCCACTTATAATTGCACCAAATTTTGTGCCACCATCCTCACCAAGCTCCACCATAAGCTCTTATTTGTGTAGGTGTGAGAACCGACAAGGATTGGTACCAATAGTGCTATTTCATTGTCCGCATTTGAGTGAACTTGATTCATCTTCAACATCGGTCAAAGGTACATTGGTATAAGTTCTTTTCCGTTCTACCACTCACATTTTGCTTGGAATGATGGATAGGCCAAGTACCTCTACCAACCCACTATTCATCGAGCAAGACGACGAAATGTCATCATACGTCACCAAGAGCCACCTCTTTGGTGCACAACGAGCATTGCACCAAGAACAACAAGCAATGAGCGACCGCATCGACAACCTCGCCACCGACTTGCGACTCTCTGAGAAACGTACAAGGGACTACTTCGACAACAAGTTCGACGCTCACAAGCAAGAGAATGATGCAAGAATGGACGAGATACGCGCCTTGATGAGAGGCCGACATCATTCTACTTCTTCATCATCAAGACGGAGCCGCTCGAGTCGACACTCCGACGACACCTTCTACGACTCAAGTACACCTACTTCGAACACTCATCTCGCAACCCGCTACATGACAAGCATTCACAAGAGCAAGTTGATGATCAAGTTCCTCGTCCTCAATCAAACCAAGAGGCTTTTGCTCAAGCTCAAGAACGACAACGTCTTCGTCGCCAACAAGAGGAAGAACGAGCGCGTCTACACCAAGACGAACAAGACGCCAAGGATCAACGTCTTCAACAACAACAACATGAAGCGCAAGCTCTTGAGGCGCAACGTGCCCTTCAAGAATCAAGTAGAGCCTTCGCCAACCGCAATCGCGAAAGGCGCAATCAAGAGGAAGCCCTTCGAGAAGAAATCCAAGAGAGGAACTACCAACCTCATGTACAACGTCAAGTTCCTCAAGCCCCTCCACAAGCTTGTCAAGCTCCACCCCAACCTCAAGCTCAACAAGGGCAAGTTGATCATGGTCTTCCTCCACGCCAAGAGCAACATGAAGACGATTACAATCCACGTCAAGGACGTCATCATCAACATCGCCAACAACACAATGAAGAGCGACGCTACGGCAAGCTAAAATTCACCATGCCCAAGTTCAATGGAAGCAATGACCTCAAGACTACCTCTCATGGGCATTGAAGGTTGACAAAATCTTTCGGTTGCACAACTACGATGAAGCGAAGAAAATCGCTATGGCATCACTTGAGTTCCAAGACTATGTGCTCATATGGTGGGAACAAATCATTGAGCGACGACAAGCAACAGGTGAACCTCCAATCACCACTTGGGCTCAAATGAAGGATGTCATGCGAGCACGTTTTGTGCCAACCTACTACAACCGCGAGCTCTTCAAGAAACTCCAACTACTCAAGCAAGGAACAAAGAGTGTTGAAGAATACTACAAGGAAATGGAGATAGCTATGATTCGAGCCAATGTCAAGGAAGACAATGAGCAAACAATGGCACATTTCTTGAATGGACTCAATCATCCCATCAAGAAGATCGCCGACTTCCAACCATATTCCAACCTCATTGAGCTCGTACATCAAGCTACCAAGGCCGAACGTCAAGTGCAAGATGACTTCAAGTACGCCAAGTACTCATCCAAGACCTACGGCTTCTCCAATAACCAAGCTTCAACGACTCCTCCAACATCTACATCAACCAAACTTTCTTCAAGAAACGACGACAAGTCAAGTTACAAGAAGACTTCGGCAAGTTCAAGTCGTCCTCCTTCTACTACAAGCAACCTCAAGCCGCATGCTTCATCCTCTACTCCGACCGATGAGACCATCAAGACAAGCTCCTTCAAGTGTTTCACTTGCGGCGGCCGAGGCCACAAGTCATACGAATGCACCAACAAGCGCACAATGATCCTCAACGACGATGGCACATATGACTCCATGAGTGAAGAGGAGATGGAAGCTCTTGAGCAAGTGGCCATGCACCGCGAGTGAGCGAAGATGAAGATGATCAAGTCTTTTGTGATGAGGATTCGAGCCCCGCTCTCGTTGTCTCCAAGGTCTTGACTCTTCAACATCAACAAGAAGAAGACCAACGATGCCACATCTTCCACACAAAAGCGGCATCAATGGACGGTCCATCAAGGTCATCATCGATGGAGGTAGTTGCCACAACTTGGCAAGTGAAGAACTATGCTCCAAGCTCCAATTGGTAAATAGGAAGCACCGCATCCCTACAAGGTTCAATGGCTAAGTGACTCGGCACTATCTGAGTTGAGCATACGGTCCTAGTCTCTTTCAAAATTGGTGCATACGAAGACACTTTGGAGTGTGATGTGGTCCCAATGACCGTTTGTCACCTACTTCTTGGTCGACCATGGCAATTCGACCGTGGTGTCATACACAATGGGCGTACTAATCACTATAGCTTCAAGATGAAAGGGAAAGAATATGTGCTACGACCTATGTCTCCTAGTCAAGTGATAGCCGACAAACAAGCCACCAACCATAGAGACAAGAGCGAGAAAGTGATCCAACCAAAAGCGAGTGAGAGCCACAAGCCAAACGTGAGCGCCTCTTCGCCTAGAGAGAAAAACCTCATCCTATTTGCCACCAAAAGTGAGATGCGAGAAGTGTGTGAGAACCCATCGAGTGTCATGCACTTTGTCCTTGTGTGCAAGGATGGAGAACCAAAAACTAACACCATTCACGAGCTACCTTTTGTGTTTCAATCTCTTTTGCAGGAATTTCAAGATGTTTTCCCCGATGAGCTACCTCCGGGTCTACCTCCTCTTCGAGGCATTGAGCATCGAATCGACCTCATCCGGAGCGCCTCTACCAAACAAAGCTCCATACCAAGTCAATCCCGAAGAAACCAAGGAGATTCAACGGCAAGTACAACAACTCATCGACAACGGCCATGTACGTGAAAGCCTAAGCCCTTGTGCCGTTCCCGTTATTCTTGTGCCTAAGCCCGATGGAAGTTTCCGCTTGTGTTCTGATTGTAGACCTATCAATGCTATTACCGTTCGATATAGGCATCCCATTCCTCGCTTAGATGACATGCTTGATGAACTTAGTGGAGCCAACTTTTCTCAAAAATTGATCTTCAAAGTGGCTATTACCAAATCCGCATACAAGAGGGTGATGAATGGAAAACTGCTTTCAAAACCAAATTTGGTTTATATGAGTGGTTAGTGATGCCTATGGGTCTTTCGAAGCTCCGGTACTTTTGTGCGTCTTATGCATCTTGTGCTTCGTCCTTATATTGGAGTCTTTGTTGTGGTTTACTTTGATGATATTCTTGTGTTTAGCAAAACAATGAAAGAGCACATCAATCATGTAAAATCTGTGTTGCAAACTCTTCGCAAGGAAAGCCTTTATGCAAACTTGAAAAAATGCACTTTTGGAGTTGAAAAGTGGTTTTCTTGGGTTTTGTAGTATCCTCAAAGGGTGTCCATGTTGATGAATCTAAAATTGAAGCAATTAAAACTTGGCCCCAACCCACCAATTTGCAACAAGTGCGAAGTTTTCTTTGTCTTGCGGGTTTCTATCGTCCGCTTTGTGAAAGATTTTAGCACAATTGCCGCTCCTTTGCATGCCTTGAGTAAGAAGAATACTCCTTTGTGTGGGGAACTTTGCAATCAACCGCTTTTGATGAGCTCAAGTCTTTGCTTACTCATGCTCCGATTCTTGCTTTACCCAATTTTGACAAAACTTTTGAGGTTCATTGTGATGCAAGTGGTACCGGAATTGGCGGAGTTTTGATGCAAGAAAAACGAGCCATTGCTTATTTTA
The DNA here is from genome assembly GCA_021605145.1 of Aegilops bicornis. Taxonomy (NCBI): domain Eukaryota; kingdom Viridiplantae; phylum Streptophyta; class Magnoliopsida; order Poales; family Poaceae; genus Aegilops; species Aegilops bicornis. The sequence goes on from CM038670.1 coordinate 496,336,605, forward strand.
GTGAAAAACTCTCCGGTGCTCAACTTAATTATCCCATCTATGACAAAGAATTGTATGCTTTAGTGCGTGTGCTACACGTTTGGGAACATTACCTTAGACCTCATGAGTTTGTCATCCATACCGATCACGAAACGCTTAAGTACTTAAAAGGACAAACTAAGTTGAACAAGCGTCATGCCAAATGGAGTGAATTTATTGAATCTTTTCCTTATGTGATCAAGTACATTAAGGGTAAAGAAAATGTAGTTGCCGGCGCGCTTTCACGCATATGCATGCTTGTCACTCAACTTGAGTTTAATGTTATTGGCTTTGAGCATATAAAAGACTTATATGAGCATGATCCATCTTTTGCTTCTCCTTATGCCAAGTGTTTGACACATACCTCTTGGGAAAAATATTACATCAAGGATGGTTATCTTATGAGAGCTAACAAACTATGCATTCCCGAGTCTTGTCTTCGTTTGCTCCTTTTGCAAGAGGCTCATGGAGGCGGACTCATGGGACACTTTGCACGCGACAAGACAGTCGCCATGCTCTCCAAGAACTACTTTTGGCCCAAGATGTTTCGTGATGTCTCACGCTTCACCAACCTTTGTTCTACATGTCGCAAAGCTAAGTCTAAAGCTCAATCTCATGTTCTTTACATGCCTCTTCCTATTCCCTATCAACCTTGGGAAGACATTAGCATGGATTTTGTACTTGGTTTGCCTAGAACTCAAAATGGAAAGGATTCCGTGTTTGTTGTTGTGGATAGATTTTCTAAGATGGCACATTTCATTCCTTGCAACAAGATATACGATGCTTCACATGTTGCAAATCTCTTTTGTAGGGAAATCTTGCGACTCCATGGAGTACCAAAGACAATCGTCTCCGATCGCGACGTCAAGTTCTTGAGTTACTTTTGGAAGACCCTATGCGCCAAGCTCGGAATCAAGCTATTGTTCTCATCCGCATACCACCCTCAAACCGACGGCCAAACGGAGGTGACGAACCGCACACTATCCACTCTACTCCGTGTCTTGATCAAGAAGAACATCAAGGAGTGGGAAGCATGTCTACCCATCGCCGAGTACGCCTACAACCGTGCAAGACATTCGACTACCGGCAAGTCCCACTTCGAGGTCGTCTACGGCTTCAACCCGTTGTCACCATTGGACATTCTACCTCTTCCTCTAGAAGAGCGCACCAACATGGATGCGAGTGCACGGGCAAGCTACATCAAGAAGATGCATGAGGATACAAGACATGCCATCGAGCGACAAGTTAAACGACTAACGACAAAGCTCAACGTCAACAAACTATCCATGGTCTTCAACATTGGTGATCTAGTATGGCTGCACCTTCGCAAGGACCGCTTCCCCAAAGAACGCAAGTCCAAGCTTCTCCCTCGAGCCGATGGACCTTTCAAGGTGATAGCACGCTACAACGACAACGCCTACAAGATCGACATACCTCGAGACAAGTACAATGTGAGCGACACCTTCAACGTCAAGGACCTTGCGCCATACCATGGAGATGACGATCTTGATCCGAGGTCGGATCCTTCCCAAGGGGGGGGGAGATGATGCGGAGCATCCCTCGCTCATCCCCATGGATGTGTCTACATCTTCCTCAACACCACTTGGGCCCATGACAAGAGCTAGAGCCAAGGCTATCGAAGATAAGGTGAACTCGCTCCTTTCCGAACTTCCTCTCTCTACTCACGAGACTTGCCTACTACCTCATATGGACACTTTGTGTGTGATCAGTACTGGAGGAAAGCCATGGTGCATCTACATCCATTGGACAAGGAGACGAAGCTAACAACCGCAAAGGAGAAGAAGAAGAGCTACGGAGAAAACTCCAGCCACCGGACGACCGTAGGGACCGGACGTCCGGCGCTGAAGCCCCAAAGAAGCGGACGTCCAGCCGGACCGGACGACCGCCTCACTCACAATAGCGGCGGACGTCCGGCCTCCAGCGGACGACCGGCCCCTGAAGACCCGAGCCGAATCTGCAGAAGACCGGTGCCAACGGACGACCAGCGACCGGACGACCGGAAATCATCGGACGTTCGGTGCCCCTGGACCCGAACCAAATCAGCGGAAGTATGAAGAAACCGGACGTTCGACGCCTGCTTCACAGAACTGAACCAGCGGACGTCCGACGACACCGGACGTCCGGTCCCCCCTGAGCCACCGGACGACCGGTCCCCAGCGGACGTCCGGTACCTGTCTGCGCACAGTGTCGGGCCGAAGCCCATGTACCCCTTCACTTCGCCCCCTTTTTCACTAAGACTATAAATAGAACCCCTCCTCCTCCTAGCTAAGGTAGCTTAGGTTTAGCTCATGTTTGTGTGAGAGCCTTGCTCATCCACTTGGCTACTTCTCCTCGGAGCTCAGGACCTCTTCGGAGAAGATCCCCCAAGCGGATTCAAGACCCCCTTCTAGGGTGGACCCCATCAAGGCCTCCTCTCGGAGAAGAACGGCTACTCGTGTATCCTTACCTTTGTTGACCTTGGATCTCGTGTACCTCTCTGTGTTCTTTGATCTAGCACTTGTGTGACCGATTCCTTGGTGGTTGAGTGTTTTCCCTCGTTCCTCCCCGTGATTTCCTCGTGTTCTTCCGCGTATTCTTCGTGATTCACCGTAGGATCCGCTCCAACATGAAAGATCATCCACGTAGGGTTACACCCTACATCACACTAGTTTAGTTTATAAAAGAAAACTAAAAATGGAATTTAGTTTGTCTCATACGCTTCATCTTTTTAATATCTTTCGTGAGTATGATGGGAAGGAAAATTGTGCCAAAGTGTTAGCAGAAGAATGCATTAAAATGTTTGGCACTAAATCTTTGAATGATGAGCATGATTGCAATATCGTTAGTATGAATTCCTTGAATATCCATGATGCTAATGATATGCAAAGCCACAAGCTTGGGGAAGCTATGTTTGATGAAGATGATATTTTTTGTCCCAAGCTTTGATGAGCAAATTTACTATGATGAAAGCATGCCTCCTATCTATGATGATTATTGTGATGACACGTATGCTATAAAGAATAATGATAACCATGAAACTTGTCATCTTGATCTTAATTTTCAATCACATGATAGTTATTTTGTTGAGTTTGCTCCCACTATTATTCATGAGAAGAATTTTGCTTACGCGGGGAGTAGCAAATTTTCTATGCTTGTAGATCGTGAAAAGAATGCTTTAGGTGCTGGTTATATTTTTGAATTCATTCATGATGCTATTGAAAATTATTATGAGAGAGGAATATATGCTTGTAGGAATTGCAATAAAATCAAGTTTCCTCTCTATGTGCTTAAAGTTTTGAAGTTATGCTTGTTTTGCCTTCCTATGCTAGTTGATTATTGTTCCCATAAGTTGTTTGCTCACAAAATACCTATGCATAGGAAGTGGGTTAGACTTAAATGTGCTAGTCATATTCTTCATGATGCTCTCTTTATGTTTCAATTCTTATCTCTTATGTGAGCATCATTGAAATCATCATGCCTAGCTAGGGGCGTTAAACGATAGCGCTTATTGGGAGGCAACCCAATTTTATTTTAGCTTCTTGCTTTTTGGTTATGCTTAGTAATAAATAATCCATCTAGCTTATGTTTAGATTTGGTTTTGTGTTTTAATTAGTGTTTGTGCCAAGTAGAACCTTTGGGAAGACTTGGGTGAAGTCTTTATGATCATGCTGTAAAAAACAGAAACTTTAGCGCTCACGAGATTAGCTAGAACTTTTTACTGGAAAGTGCTATTTAGTTGATTCTTTTTGCAGATGATTACTAGAAAAATTCCTCAGGTCCACCAATTTATTTTAGAATTTTTGGAGTTCCAGAAGTTTGCGTTAGTTACAGATTACTACATACTGTTCTATTTTTGACAGATTCTGTTTTTCGTGTGTTGTTTGCTTATTTTGATGAATCTATGGCTAGTAAAATAGCTTATAAACCATAGAGAAGTTGGAATATAGTAGGTTTAACACGAATATAAATAAAGAATGAGTTCATTACAGTACCTTGAAGTGGTGTTTTGTTTCCTTTCGCTAACGGAGCTTACGAGTTTTCTGTTAAGTTTTGTGTTGTGAAGTTTTCAAGTTTTGGGTAAAGATTCGATGGACTATGGAATAAGGAGTGGCAAGAGCCTAATCTTGGGGATGCCCAAGGCACCCCAAGGTAATATTCAAGTATAACCAAGAGCCTAAGCTTGGGGATGCCCTGGATGGCATCCCCTATTTCGTCTTCGTTCATTGGTAACTTTACTTGGAGCTATATTTTTATTCACCACATGATATGTGTTTTGCTTGGAGCGTCATTTTATTTTCTTTAGCTTTGGTTGCTGTTTGAATAAAGTACCAAGATCTGAAATTCTTAAATGTTAGAGAGTCTTCACATAGTTGCATAATTATTCGGCTACTCATTGATCTTCACTTATATCTTTCGGAGTAGTTTGTCATTTGCTCTAGTGCTTCACTTATATCTTTTAGAGCACAATGGTGGTTTTATTTTTGAAATAGATGAACTCTCATGCTTCACCTAGATTATTTTGAGAGTCTTAAATAGCATGGCAATTCGCTTAAATAATCTTATTATGCTAGGCATACAAGATTTGTAAGAATTCTTATGAGTGTGTTGAATACTAAGAGAAGTTTGATCCTTGATGATTGTTTTGAGATTTGGAGGTAGTGATATTAAAGTTGTGCTAGTTAAGTAGTTGTGAATTTGAGAAATGCTTGTGTTGAAGTTTGCAAGTCCCGTAGCATGCACGTATGGTAAATGTTATGTAACAAATTTGAAACATGAGGTGTTATTTGATTGTCCTCCTTATGAGTGGCGGTCGGGGATGAGCGATGGTCTTTTCCTACCAATCTATCCCCTAGGAGCATGCGCGTAGTGCTTTGGTTTTTGATGACTTGTAGATTTTTGCAATAAGTATATGAGTTCTTTATGACTAATGATGAGTCCATGGATTATACGCACTCTCACCCTTCCATCATTGCTAGCCTCTTGATGCACTGCATTGCCCTTTCTCACATTGAGAGTTGGTGCAAACTTCGCCGGTGCATCCAAACCCCGTGATATGATACGCTCTTTCACACATAAACCTCCTTATATCTTCCTTTGCATAGTAGACATCAGTGACGCGCTAGCCATTCATCCCGGATGCTATGTTTGAAGGCCGCAAGGGCTTCTGCGTCCGAACAGTCGACAATTTGGTTCTTTTTGACTAAGAACCTGGTCCAGAGCTCCCTAGCTGACTCGCCGGGTTCCTGGACAATGTGACTTAAGTCATTGGTGCATAATGGCCGGACATATGTTCCCTGGAAGTTGTCTCGAAAGGCATCTTCCAAATCTTCCCAGTTGCCAATAGAATTTTCTGGCAAGCTGTTTAGCTAATATTGAGCTGGCCCTTTCAGCTTGAGAGGTAGGTATTTAATGGCGTGGAGGTCGTCTCCACGTGCCATGTGAATATGGAGGAGGTAATCCTCGATCCACACCGCGGGGTCTGCTGTCCCATCGTATGATTCGATGTTAATGGGTTTAAACCCGTCTGGGAATTCATGTTCCATTACTTCGTTAGTGAAGCAGAGAGGGTGTGTGGCTCCTCTATGTTGGGCCACGCTATGAAGCACCTCCGGCGGGCTCCATTTACGGTGCTCGGACCGGACGTGGTCAGCTCTGTAGTGTCCGAATAGGCGACCATCATCGTCGGTCGGGGTATATCATCGTGATCTGTGCATCGATCTTGTGCGTCCTGCTCTACCCTCCGTGTCTTGTTTGATATCGCGAGTGTTCCCTCAAACTGTTTTGTTTTGACGGTCGGATGGGTTGGTATGGTGCTTTGCTTGGGCTGCTGCTTTGTCTGGACCAAACTGTGGTCGGCCCGCCGCGTTGTTCGATGGTGGTATGGGCTCCATCGCCATGCCATCATATTGAGGGAGCCACCTACTCTTGGGTGGCTTTTGTCTGGGCTGCTAAGGCCGTATTCTTCGGCGGCCAAGACCTTGGTCCATCTATCATTGAGCAAGTCTTGCCTTGCTTAAAGCTACAACTGCTTCTTTCTTAAGCTCCTTGCGGTGGCTATAAGCCGGCGTTTAAAGCGCTCCTGCTCGAGAGGTTCCTTTGGCACGATAAAATCCTCGTTGCCGAGGATCTACTCCTCCTCGGAGAGGGGGAGATAATTTTTGTCCTCCGAGTCCCCACATGTGGCCTGTTCATCAAGGCTGTCTTGCCCGCCTTCCTGTTCCTCCTGCTCGGATTCTACCTCAACAGGGTCTTCAATGTCCGGAGTATCGTCTTCTTTGGTGCTGGCAGTGTTTTCTCTTGGGCGATGAGGCCTAGAGCGCTGGTGTCCGGGTTGTGTACCAGGCGGTTTATCCTTGACCGGATCCTCCTTCTCATCGTCGAGAGTGCCGTAAGGTGCGTCTATCATACACACGTCGTACCAGGAAGTGCTCATCCCGTGTCTAGCGGTTAGTACGCTTTGGCCTTGCCCCTCATCGTCGTCCACACCATCGATGTCTTCGGAGCGGGGATCGGGCGTGTTTGTTACATCTTCAACAGTGGCTATGAAGTGGGTGGCGGGTGGGAAGCAAAATTCTTCGTCGTCCGCCGTAAGTTCGAACCAAACATGGTTCGGAGACGGGTCATCCGCGAGGGATAGGGTTTTTAGCGAGTTTAGTATGTCGCCCATGGGCGAGTGTTGGAACACATCCGTGACGCTGAACTTGATGGTCGATAACCGATCGAGTTCGGTACATGCGGGCTCGCGGGGTTCCGAGCTTGGCATCGGAGGCGAGTCCGAGGTTCCGTTGATGCAGATATCGTTTGAAGTGGAATCTGCGTGCGGCTCCAGCGTTGTGGAATCGGTAGCCTCCGTGATGGGGTTGAGCTTCCCACCTTTGGACGACTTGAGCTGCTCCGGATTTAGGGCCGGAGCTGCTATGGGAGCTATCTCCTGGATGCGGCCTGATGACAGGTTTAAGCCATGTTCATCGGGGCGATGGGGAGCGGTTGCCGCGGTCTCGGATCCATCGAAGATCAAGTCTCCACGGACGTCCGCAACGTAATTCAAGCTCCCGAACCTAACCTGATGGCCAGGGGCGTAGCTGTCGATCTGCTCCAGATGGCCAAGCGAGTTGGCCCGCAGTACGAAGCCTCCGAATACGAAGATCTATCCGGGGAGGAAGGTTTCTCCCTGGACAACATCATTACTGACGATCAAAGGGGCCATCGAGCCCTTTGCCGACGGCACAGTGGAACTCTCAATGAAAGCACCAATGTCGGTGTCAAAACCGGCGGATCTCGGGTAGGGGGTCCCGAACTGTGCGTCTAGGATCGATGGTAACAGGAGACGGGGGACACGATGTTTACCTAGGTTCGGGCCCTCTCTATGGAGGTAATACCCTACTTCCTGCTTGATTGATCTTGATGGATATGAGTATTACAAGAGTCGATCTACCACGAGATCGTAATGGCTAAACCCTAGAAGTCTAGCCTATGACTATGGTAATGAGTATATGTGGTGTCCTTTCCGGACTATCCCCTTCAATTTACATAGACACTGAGGGGATCTAGGGTTTACATGGAGTCGGTTACATAAGAAGGAATCTTCATAATTGGTCGCCAAGCTTGCTTTCCACGCCAAGTAGAGTCCAATCCGGACACGGGTATGATCTTTGGTCTTCATGTCTTCACAGACCATCAGTCCGCCCCATAGATAACAGTCCGGACGCCCGAGGACCCCTTAGTCCAGGACTCCCTCAGCACCACCTCTTGGCTGCGGCCCTCTCTCTCCCCTAAGGCCCATAACTTCCCGGGAGGGTTCCGGTAACCCTCCGGCACTCCAAATTTACCCGAAACTCTCCGGAACACTTCCGGTGTTTGAACAACATGGTTCAATATATCAATATTTATGTCTCGACCATTTAGAGACTCCTCGTCATGTCTGTGATCACATCCGGGACTCCGAACAACCTTCGATACATCAAATCACATAAAATCATAATACCAATCATCATAGAACGTTAAGCGTGCGGACCCTACGGGTTCGAGAACTATGTAGGCATGACCGGGACACATCTCCGGTCAATAACCAATAGAGGAACCTGGATGCTCATATTGGTTCCTACATATTCTACAAAGATCTTTATCGGTCAAACCGCATAACAACATACATTGTTCCCTTTGTCATCGGTATGTTACTTGCCCGAGATTCGATCATCAGTATCACCATACCTAGTTCAATCTCGTTACTGGCAAGTCTCTTTACTCGTTCTGTAATGCATCATCCCGCAACTAACTCATTAGTCACATTGCTTGCAAGGCTTATAGTGATGTGCATTACCGAGAGGGCCCAGAGATACCTCTCCAACAATCGGAGTGACAAATCCTAATCTTGATCTATGCCAACTCAACAAACACCATTGGAGACACCTGTAGAGCATCTTTATAATCACCCAGTTACATTGTGATGTTTGATAGCACACTAAGTGTTCCTCCGGTATTCGGGAGTTGCATAATCTCATAGTCACAGGAACATGTATAAGTCATGATGAAAGCAATAGCAACAAACTAAACGATCATAGTGCTAAGCTAACAAATGGGTCTTGTCCATCACATCATTCTCTAATGATGTGATCTCGTTCATCAAATGACAACACATGTCTATGTCTAGGAAACATAACCATGTTTGATAAACAAGCTAGTCTAGTAGAGGCGTACTAGGGACACTCTGTTTTGTCTATGTATTCACACGTGTACTAAGTTTCCGGTTAATACAATTATCGCATGAATAATAAACATTTATCATGATATAAGGAAATGTAAATAACAACTTTATTATTGCCTCCAGGGCACATTTCGTTCAGTATCCCACTTGCACTAGAATCAATAATCTAGATTACCCAGTAATGATTCTAACACCCATGGAGTCTTGGTGTTGATCATGTTTTGCTCGTGAGAGAGGCTTAGTCAACGGGCCTGCAACATTCAGATCCGTATGTATCTTGCAAATCTCTATGTCCCCTTCCGACACTTGATGACGGATGGAATTGAAGCATCTCTTGATGTGCTTGGTCTTCTTGTGAAATCTGGATTCCTTTGCTAAGGCAATTGCACCAGTATTGTCACAAAAGATTTTTGTTGGACCCGATGCACTAGGTATGACACCTAGATCGGATATGAACTCCTTCATCCAGACTCCTTCATTTGCTGCTTCTAAAGCAGCTATGTACTCCGCTTCACACGTAGATCCCGCCACGATGCTCTGTTTGGAACCCGCGCCAATGCATAGCCTCCACCATTCAATATAAATACGTATCCGGTTTGAGAATTAGAGTCATCCGGATCACTTGCATCGACGTAACCATTTACAACGAGCACTTTGTCACCTCCATAAACGAGAAACATATCCTTAGTCCTTTTCAGGTTTTTCAGGATGTTCTTGACCGCTGTCTGTGGATCCACTCTGGATTACTTTGGTACCTCCCTACTATACTTATAGCAAGGCACACATCAGGTCTGGTACACAGCATTGCATACATGATAGAACCTATGGCTGAGGCATAGGGAATGACTTTCATTTTCTCTCTATCTTCTGCAGTGGTCGGGCATTGAGTCTCACATAATTTCACACCTTGTAATACAGGCAAGAACCCTTTATTTGACTAATCCATTTTGAACTTCTTCAAAATCTTATCAAGGTATGTGCTTTGTGAAAGTCCAATTAAGCGTCTTGATCTATCTCTATAGATCTTGATGCCCAATATGTAAGCAGCTTCACCGTGGTCTTTCATAGAAAAACTCTTATTCAAGTATCCTTTTATGCTATCCAGAAATTCTATATCATTTCCAATCAGCAATATGTCATTCACATATAATATTCGAAATGCTACAGAGCTCCCACTCACTTTCTTGTAAATACAGGCTTCTCCAAAAGTCTGTATAAAACCATATGCTTTGGTCACACTATCAAAACGTTTATTCCACCTCCGAGAGGCTTGCACCAATCCATAAATGGATCGCTGGAGCTTGCACACTTTTTTTAGCACCCTTTGGATCGACAAAACCTTCTGGTTGCATCATATAGAACTCTTCTTCCTTAAATCCATTCAGGTATTCAGTTTTGACATCCTTTTGACAACTTTCATAATCATAAAATGCGGCAATTGCTAACATGATTTGGACAGACTTAAGCATCGCTACGGGTGAGAAAGTCTCATCGTAGTCAACTCCTTGAACTTGTCGAAAACCTTTCACAACAAGTCGAGCTTTGTAGACAGTAACATTACCGTCAGTGTCAGTCTTCTTCTTGAAGATCCATTTATTCTCTATGTCATGCCGATCATCGGGCAAGTCAACCAAAGTCCACACTTTGTTCTCATACATGGAGCCCATCTCAGATTTCATGGCCTCAAGCCATTTCGCGGAATCTGGGCTCATCGTCGCTTCCTCATAGTTCGTAGGTTCGTCATGGTCAAGTAACATGACGTCCAGAACCGTATTACAGTACCACTCTGGTGCGGATCTTACTCTGTTTGGCCTACGAGGTTCGGTAGTAACTTGATCAGAAGCTTCATGATCATCATCATTAGCTTCCTCACTAATTGGTGTAGGTATCACTGGAACTGATTTTTGTGATGAACTACTTTCCAATGAGGGAGCAGGTATAATTACCTCATCAAGTTCTACTTTCCTCCCACTCACTTCTTTCGAGAGAAACTCCTTCTCTAGAAAGGAGCCATTCTTAGCAACGAAAATCTTGCCTTCGGATCTGCGATAGAAGGTGTACCCAACAGTTTCCTATGGGTATCCTATGAAGACACATTTCTCTGATTTGGGTTCGAGCTTATCAGGTTGAAGCTTTTTCACATAAGCATCGCAGCCCCAAACTTTATGAAATGACATCTTGGGTTTCTTGCCAAACGACAGTTCATATGGTGTCGTCTCAACGGATTTAGATGGTGCCCTACTTAACGTGAATGCAGCCGTCTATAAAGCATAACCACAAAATGATAGTGGTAAATCAGTAAGAGACATCATAGATCGCACCATATCTAATAAAGTGCGGTTACGACATTCGGACACACCATTACGCTGTGGTGTTCCGGATGGCATGAGTTGCGAAACTATTTCGCATTGTTTCAAATGAAGACCAAACTCGTAACTCAAATATTCACCTCCACGATCAGATCGTGGAAACTCTATTTTCTTGTTACGATGATTTTCCACTTCACTCTGAAATTCTTTGAACTTTCCAAATGTTTCAGACTTATGTTTCATCAAGTAGATATACCCATATTTGCTCAAATCATCTATGAAGGTCAGAAAATAACGATACCTGCCGCGAGCCTCAACACTCATCGGACCACATACATCAGTATGTATTATTTCCAACAAGTCTGTAGCTCGCTCCACTGTTACAGAGAATGAAGTCTTAGTCATCTTGCCCATGAGGCATGGTTCGCAAGCATCAAGTGATTCGAAAAGCCCATCAGCATGGAGTTTCTTCATGCGCTTTACACCAATATGACCTAAACGGCAGTGCCACAAATAAGTTGCACTATCATTATTAAACTTATATCTTTTGGCTTCAACACTATGAATATGTGTATCACTACTATCGAGATTCAATAAAAATAGACCACCCATCAAGGGTGATGACCATAAAACATATTACTCATATAAATAGAACAACCATTATTCTCTGATTTAAATGAATAACAGTCTCGCATCAAACAAGATCCAGATATAATGTTCATGCTTAACGCTGGCACCAAATAACAATTATTCAGGTTTAAAACTAATCTCGAAGGTAGATGTAGAGGTAGCATGCCGACGGCGATCACATCGACTTTGCAACCATTTCCCATGCGCACCATCACCTCATGCTTAGCCAATCTTCGCTTAATCCGTAGCCCCTATTTCGATTTGCAAATATGAGCAATGTAACCAAAGATTAAATACCTGTGCACTATCATGAGCATTAGTAACGTACACATCAATAACATGTATATCAAACATACCTTTCACTTTGCCATCCTTATTATCCGCCAAATAGTTGGGGCAGTTCCGCTTCCAGTGACCAGTCCCTTTGCAGTAGAAGCACTCAGTCTCAGGCTTAGGTCCAGACATGGGTTTCTTCACTTGAGCAGCAACTTGCTTGCCGTTCTTATTGAAGTTCCCTTTCTTCCCTTTACCCTTTTTCTTGAAACTAGTGATCTTGTTGACCATCAACACTTGATGCTCCTTCTTGATTTCTACCTCCGCAACATTTAGCATTGCGAAGAGCTTGGGAATTGTCTTATCCATCTGTCGTGGTTTTGTCACGGTAGATGTCCTCATGAAAGGACTTAGTTGTGGAGCCATCGCTACGGGTTAGCTTAAAGGGGTTAAAGCGGACAAGGGACGCAAGAGAGTTTTATACTAGTTCGGCCCCTTACGATGAAGGTAATAGCCTACGTCTAGTCAGGCTGGAATTGATGGGGTTTCGATGACCGTGGAGCGAATACGCATTGCCCGAGTCTCGAGTTGTTGTCTGTTGTCTCGAACCGCTGGTCGTCCCCTTATATACATGGGTTAACGCCGTCGGTTTGCAGAGTCCCGAGGCCGCTCATAAACGTGTCCGCTCGGGCCTCCGCTCTTTCTACCTTACAATGCAAGTTACATATCAATGCCGGTTTATAGCTACAGGCCTTAAACCGGTTCTGGGCCCTGGGCCTTTACACAACGTCTCCATCTGTCTTCATGGGCTTCGAGTATAATGAACTACTGATGAAGTTAATCCGGCCTCTCCTGGACGGTTTATGCCCAGTAGTAATATCCTCAACATTAGGCCCAGACTGATTTGAACTGGTTCATGTCAGTCAAGAAAACTTCGTCTTCAACATCTTCACGAAATTTTGTAAACCGCCGTGACGTCATCTTCCCGGGCCGTGGTAACCCGTTGTGATGTCATTTGTCATTAAAAACTATGTATGACACATCGTCACTAATGGGTCTCTGACAATCGAGGCGACAGCTGCGCCTTATTTCCAAATTTTGGCTCCTCGATTTTCGCGCCTAACACTTATCCCTTGCCATTATAAATAGGTCCGAGGGGTCATTTTCACCTTTCCCCCTCGTGCCTCTTCGCGTCGTCGTCTTCCACGCGTTGCTTGACCTGTGGAGCTCCGCCGCCACCGTCAACCGTCGACCGCCTCGCCTCAACTCCGCCGCTGCATCACCTCGAAGGCATTTCGTAGATCCGCGGTGCTTCTCCGCTCTTCCATTAGCATCGGTAAACTTTCCATCCCTCCACCATAGATCTTCTTCTAGGGTTTCGGTGTTCTTCGGTGTACATCAGTGTTCATTGTTCATATGATAGCTCTTGATAGAATCCTGAATATTTGCTCTATATAATGATAACCTTAGCCTATGTTTCCATCTATGCATCCCATTAAAATAGAAGATCCCATATGAACCTTCTTCCACTGTTTCGGCACTACTTCTTAAGTCTGAATATATTTCCCTTTTCTGATATACGGTAGATCCAAAGGTATACTGCCAATTTGTGAAACCTGTTTGTCCTTCACTTACACATCTGTAGATTTGCATCTTCAATGTCAGACTAGGCGGCTTAACTTTTAGAAAAATGATGACCCGGTATATGCCATTAGTCCCCTTGTTGAACCGCCAATGTACTTCCACTTATAGCCTTTATTTAGTAAATTCCGATTTAAGATTACCAACTCAGGTTTAGCAATATGCTTATATCCTTGAAGCGCCGTATAGTTATCCACTGTAATTCTTAAACCGGTAACATTCATCTTGTAGAGCATTCATTGTCATGGCCAAGCAAGTGTATGAATGCAATTGGGTCCCTTCTCGAGTAACAGAGGAACAGTTAGACAACCTTGTCAAAACGGGTGCTTTGACCCAGAAAGATATCATTCATCGGAGGGTCCTCGCCGGAATGTCCTCCTACACCCAAGGACGGAGAGGTTGTTGTATTTATTGATCACTTAGGCCGGGGTTTCAACCCTCCCGGTTCAAAAAAATTCCAGGACGTACTGGCCAGCATTCAACTGCGCCCACAAGACATCGGTCCTAACTCGGTGACCAATATCTGCAACTTCCAAGTTTTTTGTGAGGTTTATCTTCAAGAGGAACCCACAGTAGAACTATTCAGGGATTTCTTTCACCTAAACCGTCGCACCGAGTTCAAAGATGGAGCCAACACAGAACTGGGTGGGATGGCGATTCAGAAAAGAAAAGAAGTCACCTTTCCTCGTGCCAATCTCCACAGTCACCCCAAAGAATGGAACCAAACCTGGTTTTATTGCAAAGATACGTCTCCAGCTGACGAAAATCCCCTGCCGGGTTACCGTTCTAAGCGTCTGAGCAACACACATCCTCTTCCTCAGAGGCTGACTGGTAAAGAGAGAATCAAATATGCTCCTCAACTACCAAAGCTTAGGGCCTTTATGGCGAACGGTTTGACAGGAGTTGATTTTGCACGCTGCTGGATAACCCGGAGCGTTTTGCCCTTAAGTCGGCGCCCCGGTTTGATGTGTGAGTATACTGGTAGTTTGAAGGATGATCAACGGTACATTGATATTCAGCTTACATAATACGAAGTCACTGAAGCTGTAAAAAAGATGTTGAACGAACCGGAGGCTGTCTGTGCTAAAACCGGACTAATCCCTTTCTACGCCATCAACAAACCGCCAGCTCTAAGAATCATATCATCTGCCTATCTAAAATTGCTTCTGTCCCAATATGTTCTGAAAATGTGATGATTTATTGACAGGGTGATGATCCGTTCTGGAACAAGAAACCCTCGCAAGACAAACCGGTCAAGCAAACTCATCCAAAAACCAAAGTTGTTAAAAAGCCTGACAAGAGAAGGACCACTGCATCTTCCGATCCACCAGTCGATGATGATGTGGGTAATCCAGAACTAGAGGTAGAACTTGACTCACTTGGTTCATTTTTCATACGCCTTATTGATGATGATTATTGTCAGGACGATGCTGAAGTCAGCCACGCCGATGGTGTAGAGGTAATCGTTCTTTCCTCCAATTCAAACCCTTTGCCATCACTAAAAACCCGTCGAGCAAACCGGAAAGTTAAAATTTTCTCATCCTCTTGCTTACTAGTATCCGAACTTTCTTGTGAAGACACAAAAGCACGAGGCACGCCGCACAACCCGACATAGCGGCCAGGTAGTTACCTCCACCTGTTTACCGAACAGTCTGGTTCGAAAACGTCGATCAGAGGTCTCTTATTCCCTTGACACTTCACGCCCAAAGTGGGTTGTTTTCGTCAACCTCTTAATCCGTCTGATTCAAATTATCAGGGCACTTCTCATTCATCCTCTGGCGAGTCGTCAGCCACCAAACTTCACCCCTCAAGACGGTTATTGGGTAAGTTATGCACTTGCTTTATCCTTGATATGTGTTTTATACGCTTGACTGACCTTCATGTTTTACTTTTTCAGTGCTAAGCCCAGACCAAGCAAGAAGGCTCGGTTAAACACCCCGGCTGATGAAGATGTGGCTGTTAATCCAGAGAAGACTCCAGATCCTGAAGAGGCCAATATTGATGATATGTTGAATGACCCACCGCCTCAAGATCATGACTTCAAGCATCGAAAGGTGCAGAAGTTGACACCACAGCCATCTTGCCGACCGACCGATCCTATCCGAATCGACAAACCGGCAAGTCCGTAAAAGGATATCGATGCATCGCCACTCCAAAGACGAGTTGCCAAGGAGAAAGATGACGATGTTCTGATTACTGGCATTGGCTATACGGATCGAGGGAATCATGTCGCTTTGTCGAAGCATACCGCCAAAGAGGAATTTTCTGCAATTGGCAAAGGCAAATGGAATGCCAATCTGTCCACCTACGCCCATCTGAACGCTCAAGACCTTCATTCCGGCTATCTAAACCGTCTGTACACCAACCGTGACTATGAAGCCGGTCTGGTCAATATGATGAAAGAAAAATATGAGGTAACTTTATACATGCTTCTCTTTCTGTATTGTTTTTGCAGCTTATCAATTCCAGTAGCCCCCAAGTGACGGTTTAAGATACCAACTTAAACCGGGACTTTAATAGCAATCTCGAGCTTGCAACAATGCATCTTAACTTCACCGATGTAGCCACCAAGGGCCGGTTTAATCATATAAAGATGAAGCGGGACTTTGTAGAAGAATTCCCTTTTTAGCAAGTTATGAGCAAATACACATTAGCCCCCAAGTGCCAAGCTTAAAACTTGTATTGTGCTTGGGGCTTCGAAAAATTGTCTGACAGAGCAAATATGCATTAGCCCCCAAGTGCCAAGGGCATAACTTGTTATGGGCTTGGTACTTCAAGTATGTACTGTCACCTCACCATATGACTGTCTCTTTGTAAGTCGAAATTTGAGCAAAAAGAGAGCCGCATCACTGATCTCCGTGAAAACCTTAAATTGCAACAAGCTGAAACCTCCAAGGCGAAGGAAGAGTTGACCAGCTCTAGGCGCTATGGAGAAAGCGAAAGAAGGCTTCAACAAGGAACAATCGGATTGGGAAAGTGAAAAATCCGATTTGATCAAAAGGATCGAGAAAGCGAAGCTGCTCTTAAACCGGTGGTTGATGAACTGACCAACAGAAAGCGGCGAGTTCATGCCATGACCGCATATTGTGTTTGGTAAGTATCCTTAACTCCCGATTTGACCATATTCTTTCATGTATCTGCCGGTTTACTATTCCTTGCAATGATATAGGAACTCGTATTGGCCACTTGGGATCTGAAGTTCAGAAGAAGTTAAAAGCAGCCTATACTCTGATAGAGCAGTTGTATACCGGCGCACAACGGATCATATAGACTGCTTCTCACAACAATCCTCCTCCCACCTTGATTAAGGATACCTTAGAAAGGTTATCCATGCTTCCTGCCCGGGTTGACGAACTGAAAAAGTCTGCTGCTAGGACGGGCGCTTTGGCTGACCGACCGGGCAAAGGCATGGGTACTGACTTTGATCCAATTGAAGCGGCCCAAGGTTATTCGGTTTGAAGGAAGACGGACAGAATTTGGCGAAGATGATCTCCGGATCATAAACCGGAGGTACGCCCATTGTCTTGTCAACTAGTTGAAGAAGCGGACTGTCATACTATCAAGCAAACTATGATGACAAGAACAAGTGGGTTCTGCACCAATCCTCAAGCTCGTAATCTTATCCCGCCAATCCGTAAGCACACTTATGCCCACGACATTGAACCGTCCACGCCGATAAGTGATGAAGCTGTATTCCAAGCCCTAATCGGGATCGACCGGGCAATTGTTGATTTCCAGCCCGGGTAGAGAAGAAGAAGCTGAACCGGCACGAGATGACCCGCAACCGTCAGGCCAAGCTGGTGACCAATCATGAACCGAAGGCCGGTTTAGTCTTGGACATGCTACGACATGTATTTGAGAAAACAATTATCCTTGTGGGCATGGGAACGCCTTGTAATAGGCTAGTTAAAAACATTTGGTCTGATATGCCTTCGTGCATTTTTATCTGCTTGCTGAAACCAACATGCTTATGATATTCATAATCCATAGCCATTTATTTAAGCTGTTCCTGCAGATAAAAAGCTCAAACGCATACTGGCGGTTTATCACGGGCGGGTCATGATACTCATACATATATATCGACCAAGGTGTATAACCAAGGCGATAAAAGATAACCAAACACGTATATATATGTAATACCTGTGACTTTGAGGCATAAGGTTGGCTAACCAACGTTGTAGTGAGGGGCATGACCCAACTCTTAGAGGAGAAACAACTCCTGTGGACATAAGGCTGGTTTATAGTATAAACCGTTCCGGGTTATGATAAATGCCAGTTTACTCCATACTTCGATTTTGATTGAAAACCAGACTGGGCTGATAGTCTCCGGATGATGATCTGATCGTGTACCGTCAATTTGTAATTGATAGTAGAGCCGGGTTGTTAATGCCGGTTTAAAAAGCAACCAATTTTTTTTAAAAGAGAACAAAACTCAAACAAAGGCAAATAAAACCGTTGCAGGCGAGGCTTTGAGCCGATCAAGAGGTGTGACTATGGTTCGGATACGACCAAGCCCCCAAATGACATTGTGGCATTACGCCGATCAAGAGGTGTAGCTATGGTTCGAGTTCGACCAAGCCCCCAAGTGATGCTGTGGCATTGCGCCGATCAAGAGGTGTAGCTATGGTTCGGGTTCGACCAAGCCCCCAAGTGATCATGTGGCATTTCGCGGATCAAGAGGTGTAGCTATGGTTCGGATATGACCAAGCCCCCAAGTGATGTTGTGGCATTGCACCTGTCAAAAGGTGTAGCTATGGTTCGGATACGATCAAGCCCCCAAGTGATATAACATAAAGCTTTGAGAAGCTAAATCAAGGGGTAAACCGGACGCCGCTTTAAAAACAGAAGCTCCATGTAACCACACATGATGTAAGAAAACAATAGATACCCCGCTTTAGCTGAGGTTCCGGTTTATTATATTGATCATAATATATACATTGTCATAATATGTAAATGCAGAGCCTCTAGCTCAAGTATAGTAGGGCCAAAGATGAGCAATATTCCACGGCCGGTTGGTCTCCTCCTCCGATTTACGTGAGTCTTTGCGCTCTCGAACATCGATTAGGTAGTACGGCCCGTTGTGTAGATTCTTGCTGACCACAAAAGGTCCTTCCCAAGGGGGATAACTTGTGCATATCCGTCGATCTGGATGAGCCGAACCACCAAATCTCCTTCTTGAAAGGTTCTGGTTCTAACCCGGCGGCTATGATAGCGACGCAGATCTTGCTGATAAATCGCCGAACGGGCGGCCGCTATGTCACGCTCCTCATCTAACAGGTCAAGAGCTTCTTGCCGTGCCTTCTCGTTGTCAGCTTCAACATATGCCGCTACACGAGGTGAGTCATGACGGATGTCACTAGGAAGAACTGCCTCCGCTCCATAAACCGTGAAGAACGGTGTGTATCCTGTCGACCTATTGGGCGTGGTGTGGATGCTCCATAACACTGAAGGTAGCTCCTCAACCCAACAACTCGCCGTCCGCTGCAAAGGAACCATAAGCCGGGGTTTGATGCCTCTCAAGATCTCTTGATTAGCCCGCTCTGCTTGACCATTAGACTGGGGGTGAGCCACTGATGATACATCAAGTCGGATGTGCTCACGTTGACAGAACTCCTTCATGGCACCCTTTGATAGATTGGTACCATTGTCGGTGATGATGCTATGTGGAAAGCCAAACCGTAAGATCACTTTTTTAATGAATTGAACTGCCGTGGCTGTGTCACACTTGCTAACGGGCTCTGCCTCTACCCACTTTGTGAACTTGTCAACCGCCACAAAAAGGTGGGTCTTCTTATCTTTGGACCTTTTGAAAGGCCCAACCATATCCAGCCCCCAAGTTGCAAACGTCCAAGTGATTGGAATCATCCTCAATTCTTGAGCCGGCACATGAGCGCGTCTTGAGAACTTCTGGCAGCCATCACATCTTCTGACCAGATCCTCAGCATCAGCATGAGCGGTTAACCAATAGAAACCGTGATGAAACGCCTTAGCCACCAAAGATTTTAAACCGGCGTGGTGACCACAATCTCCTTCGTGGATCTCGCGCAAAATTTCACAGCCTTCTTCAGGAGATACACATCATTGAAACGCCCCTGTCACACTGCAATGATGTAACTCTCCATTGATGATAGTCATGGACTTGGACCGTCGGATTATCTACCTGGCCAATGTCTAATCCTCTGGTAACTCGCCCCGGTTCATATACGCTAGATAGGGAACCGTCCAATCCGGGATAACATGAAGAGCCGCCACCAACTGAGCTTCCGGATCAGGAACAGCCAAATCCTCTTCACCAGGGAGCTTGACGGACGATTATGCAGAACATCCAAGAAGACATTAGGTGGAACCGGTTTACGTTGAGAACCCAGGCGGCTTAAAGCGTCCGCCGCTTCGTTCATCCGCCGGTCCACATGATCCACCTGATACCTTTAAAGTGACCTGCAACAATATCCACCTCACGACGATATGCTGCCATGAGTGGATCCTTGGAATCCCAAGTGCGGACACTGTTGAGCTACCAGTCCGAATCACGAAGCACTTAACTCGGCTTAGGTTCATCTCCTTAGCCATCCAAGACCATGGAGTAAAGCCTCGTACTCAAATTGCATTGTTAGTGCAAGGGAACATTAAACGGAGAACATAACAAAACTTATCACCTCGTGTGGAAGTTAATACGACTCCAGCCCCCGAGCCCTCCAATTGCCCGGACCCATCAAAATGAATAGTCCAATAAGTGTGATCCGGCTTCTCTTCAGGCGCTTGTAGTTCTGTCCAATCGTTGATGAAATCCACTAGTGCTTGAGATTTGATTGCCGTTCGGGGTATATATTTCAACCCGTGAGGTCCAAGCTCGATAGCCCACTTAGCAATCTGGCCAGTTGCTTCCCTGTTCTGGATTATATCTCCTAAAGGAGCAAAACTGACCACCATGATGGGATGTCCTTGGAAATATTGCTTGAGCTTCCGACTTGCCATGAAAACTCCATATACCAACTTCTGCCAATGCGGGTACCTTCGCTTGGATTCAATAAGTACCTCACTGATATAATAAACCGGACACTGAACCGGATATTCCTTTCCTGCCTCCTTGCGCTCCACCACAATAGCCACGCTAACAGCCCGAGCATTAGCTGCCACATATAGTAATAATGGCTCCTTGTCAACCGGAGCAGCAAGAACTGGCGGTTTAGCTAACTGCCGCTTTAAATCCTCAAACGCTTCATCTGCGACGGAGCTCCAGACGAAGTTATCCGTTTTCTTCAGCATCTGATATAAAGGAATGGCCTTCTCGGCAAGGCGGCTGATAAACCGGCTCAAAGCGGCAATCCAGCCTGCCAAACATTGAACGTCATTGATGCACTTCGGTTTAGCCAAGGAGGTGATAGCCTTGATCTTGTTCGGATTAGCTTCAATGCCCCTGTTAGACACCAAAAAGCCCAAGAGCTTGCCTACCGGTACACCAAAAACGCACTTGGCCGGATTAAGCATCATCTTGTAAACCCATAGGTTATCAAAGGTTTCCTTTAAGTCATCAATCAATGTTTCCTTCTTCCTTGATTTTACCACAATATCATCTACATAGGCATGAACATTGCGGCCGATTTGTTTGTGGAGGCAATTCTGCACACATCGTTGATAAGTCGCCTGGGCACTCTTGAGCCCAAAGGGCATGGACACATGGCAGAAGGCTCCAAAGGGGGTTATGAAGGCCATATTCTCCTGGTCCTTAACTGCCATCTTGATCTGATGATAACCAGAATATGCATCCAAAAATCTCAAACGCTCGTAACCCGCCGTAGCATCAATAATTTGATCAATACGGGGGAGAGCAAAAGGATCTGTTGGACAAGCTTTGTTGAGATCTGTGTAGTCCACACACATACGCCAAGTGCAATTCTTCTTAAGGACCAACACCGGATTAGCCAACCATTCAAGATGGAAAACTTCAACGATAAATCCAGCCGCTAAGAGCCTGACCACTTCTTCTCCAATAGCTTTGCGTCTTTCTTCATTGAACCGGCGGAGAAACTGCTTGATCGGTTTATACTTAGGATCAACATTAAGTGTGTGCTCAGCGAGTTCTCTCGGTACACCTGGCATGTCAGAAGGCTTCCACGCAAAGATGTCCCGATTCTCACGGATGAACTCGATGAGCGCGCTTTCCTATTTCGGATCCAAGTTAGCGCTGATGCTGAACTGCTTGGACGAATCGCCAGGTATGAAGTCAACAATCTTAGTCTCATCAGCCGAATTAAACTTCAAGGCCGGATCATGCTCGGTAGTTGGCTTCTTCAACGAAGTCATATCTACCGGATCAACATTGTCCTTGTAAAACTTCAATTCTTCTGTGGCACAAACCGACTCAGCATACGCCGCATCACCTTCTTCACACTCCAGAACAATCTTGCGGCTCCCATGTACGGTTATAGTTCCCTTATGACCCGGCATCTTGAGCTGCAGATAGACATAGCAAGGCCGTGCCATAAATTTAGCATAAGCCGGCTGCCCAAACAGGGCGTGATACGGACTTCTGATTTTTCACCACTTCAAAGGTCAAAGTTTATGATCTCGAGTCATGCTCATCCCCAAAAGCCACCTCCAGAGCTATCTTACCAACAGGATACGCCGATTTACCAGGCATCACACCATGGAACACCGTATTGGACGGTTTAAGATTTTTATTTGTTAACCCCATGCGACGGAAAGTTTCATAGTAAAGGATATTGATACTGCTTCCTCCGTCCATGAGTACCTTGGTGAACTTATAACCTCCCACCTGAGGTGCCACCACCAATGCCAGATGACCCGGATTGTCAACCCGGGGTGGGTGATCTTCTCTGCTCCACACAATCGGCTGCTCCGACCAGCGTAGGTAACGGGGCACCGCCGGTTCAACGGAGCTCACTGCCCTCTTATGAAGCTTTTGGTCATGCTTGTCTAAGCTAGTGGTGAAAACATGATACTGCCCGCTATTCAACTGTTTCGGGTTGCTCTGGTAACCCGATTCTTCTTCTTCTTGATTGCCACGATGATTGTATCCACCTTGGTTTCTGATTACCTTGATTGTTATATGCATACGATTACCATGGAAGCCTGAACCGGAATTTCCTCCACCATAACCCGGCCCATGAGATCCAGGGCCTGAATTGCCACCTGGTCCGTGATCATACCGGAAAGCATTAGAGTTTTTGAACTCTTGCATGATGTAGCAGTCCTTCCAGAGGTGTGTGGCCGGCATCTCCTTCGTCCCATGTTTCGGGTAGGGCTGGTTCAATAGGTAAGATAGGCGGTCTGGGTTAGGACTAGGTGCTCCATCGCGCTGGGGCGGTTAACCCTTGCACCGTTGGCCCTTGTCCTGTGTGCTGGTATTAGCCACAAAGTCCAAGCTGTGATCTGCTTTACGTTTGTCGTCGTTTCCATGACCCGCTGGGTTGTGGTGCTGCCCCTTGGCGTTGCCGCTCTTTTTTCCCTTCCCTACTTTATCATCATCAGACTCAGGATCCTTGGTACTATCAGAGTCGGCATACTTCACTAAAGCAGCCATGAGGGTTCCCATATCATTGCAATGGCGTTTAGGCGCTAACTTCAACTTCAGAGGTTCAAACCGCAATTGCCTTCCAAGGTCGAATCGCAGATCCGCATTGATGCGGTCCGATGAATGCAAAATTTACGAAACCCGGCGCACTCCATCGGGTTGTTGACTCTCCTTCCTCCAGACACAGCAGCTAAGTCCACAATCGACATAGGCTGCTTACATGTATCTTTGAAATTCTGGATAAACTGGGTTCTTAACTCGGCCCATGACCTGGTAGAATTCGCCGGTAAACTCTTTAGCCAAGTACGGGCCGTCCCTTCCAACATCATGGTAAACTACTTTGCACATGCCGCATCATCCACGTCCAGCATCTCCATGGCCATCTCATAACTTTCAACCCATGTCTCATGGGATAAATCGGCACCTTGCGCGGGCCTTTGAAATCCTTGGCAAAGACGTTATGCATAACGCCGGTACGAGACACGGCACCCCCAAGGAACTAGAGGTGACTCCTGGCTCTACTGATGTGGTTGGACGAACCGGAGCAAGCTGGCAGGCTTCATGCTGCGCCGCTAACTCGGCCTCCCTGCGAGCTCGAGCACGGTCCACTACCTCCTGAGCATCACCAGCGGCCCCTGCCGGATTGTTGCCACGGGGAGGTTCACGATTCCGCGCATTGCTTGATACGGCCGGTTCATCCATACGCCTGCTATAACTCGGCTTGGACGGGGGGTGGAATGAATTAGATCACGACTGTATGAATTAGCCTCTTGTTGAACCAAGGTTGTCCGAAGAAGCTCCTTAACCCGACGCGTCTCAACCGTCGACGGAGAATCACCTTCAATTGGGATAGCCTCCAGTCGTGAAGCGGCAGCAACAAGATTGTCCATCGGAGTAGAATAATTACCCGTTGGCGTTGGGACGGGCTGCGTCACAATGTTGTTCTGTCGAGGCGGATCCATCAAACGTGGCTGAACCGGGCGCCCCTGCCAGTGCCTCCGCCGGTTCACCACCGGTGATTGCTTGGTCCACCTGGGTGTTAAAGAGGTTCCTAGCATCATAAACTGGAGGCAGGCGAGAACGGTGTCTCATTTTCAGGACTTTGTGTGATGCATTCTGATCCAACATAAGCCGGTAAGCCTGTGCATCCAAAGTGGTTTCGCTCACGGCCATCCCGGTATCTTCACTACCAGATCGGCTTTGGCCTGAGTAATTTGATCCTTTACCTTCGCAATTTCCGCATTGTGTGCCTCCTGATCTGCCGGGTTAGCCTCCGCCATCAGTGCTGCCAATGCATCAAACAAATCAGATAGAATCTGAGCCGGTGGTCGTACAGGGCCTCCTGCCCCGGGCGCTGTCGCTGGCGCTGATCCGGAAATCATCACTGCTGCGGTCGAAGAGTGGAGCGCCGCCGCGCATCGCCATGAATATCGCAACCCGGTTTGGCAGATCAGAGGGGTCCGGAATACTGTCGCCATCGGAATAGCCCCTAATCCGGCCATCTTGTAGCTAATATAACGACTCGGTCTCTCCGGTCGATGACTCGTCCCCGGGATAAACGACTGTCTCACCACCAGATTCTGATTTGTCTTCGTATTCCCCTCCATGGATGACTCCCATGAAGACACGCCTCACGACGGGCTTGATTCGGGCAGATCTCACAAGCTGACCCGGTTCGTATCGGCAAGATCGGTGTAGATGTTCGGCTTAGGGCCCGGTTCGTCGATATTGTCGATGAAGATATGTATGCCACCAAAGGGGACCCGGTACCCGTACTCGATTGAGCCGGCCTCGGGGCCCAATCCTGCATCGTCGATGTACAGCTTGCCGCGACGACTCTTGGTCATCCGGCCCACAGCGTAACCATTGAGTCCTTCGAAGCTGCCCTCCAAGAACTTGAAACCATCGTGCGATAGCCCCACGGTGGACGCCAACTATCGTGGTTTTGTCATGGCAAATGTCCTCATGAAAGGACTTAGTCGTGGAGCAATTGCTACGGGTTAGCTTAAAGGGGTTAAAGCGGACAAGGGACGCAAGAGAGTTTTATACTAGTTCGGCCCCTTACGATGAAGGTAAAAGCCTACGTCTAGTTGTGCTGAAATTGATGGGGTTTCAACGACCAGGGAGCGAATACGCTTTGCCTGAGTCTCGAGTTGTTGTCTGTTGTCCTGAACCGCGCGGGTCGTCCCCTTATATACATGGGTTGACGCGTCGGTTTCTGAGAGTCTGCTACGCCTTGAGCTTGCATTGGTTTTCCCGAAGAGGAGAGGATGATGCAGCACGATGGCGTAAGTATTTCCCTCGCTTTTGAGAACCAAGGTATCAATCCAAGAGGAGGCCATGCACAAGTCCCTCGTGACTGCACAAAGCGATAGCTACTCGCAACCAACGCGATTAGGGGTTGTCAATCCCTTCACGGTCACTTACTTAGAGTGAGATCTGATAGAGATAATATTTTTGGTATTTTTGGTATATAGATGCAAAGTGAAAAGTAAAATGCAAAGTAAAAACAAAGCAATTATAAAAGTGATGGAGATTGATATGATGAGAATAGACCCGGGAGCCATAGGTTTCACTAGTGGCTTCTCTCAAGAGCATAAGTATTCTACGGTGGGTGAACAAATTCTTGTTGAGCAATTGATGTAATTGAGCATAGTTATGAGTATATCTAGGTATGATCATGTATATAGGCATCACGTCCGAGACAAGTAGATCGAAACGATTTTGCATCTACTACTATTACTCCACTCATCGACCGCTATCCAGCATGCATCTAGAGTATTAACTTAATGAAAACAGAGTAACGCCTTAAGCAAGATGACATGATGTAGAGGGATAAATTCATGCAATATGATAAAAACCCCATCTTGTTATCCTCGATGGCAACAATACAATACGTGCCTTGCAACCCTTTCTTTTAGTGGGTAAGTACACCGGAAGATTGAACCCAAAGCCATGCACTACTCCCATTGCAAGAACTACCAATCTAGTTGGCCAAACCAAGCGGATAATTTGAAGACACTTGCAAAGATAACTCAATCATACATAAAAGAATTCAGAGAAGATTCAAATATTATTCATAGATAAGTTGGATCATAAACCCACAATTCATCGGTCTCAACAAACACACCGCAAAAAGAAGATTACATCGAATAGATCTCCACGAGAGAGGGGAGAACATTGTATTGAGATCCAAAAGAGAGAAGAAGCCATCTAGCTACTAGCTATGGACCCGAAGGTCTCAAGTAAACTACTCACACTTCATAGGAGGGGCTATGGTGTTGATGTAGAAGCCCTCGCGGTGGATGCCCCCTCCGTGAGCTCCTAACAAGCCCCAAGATGGGATCTCGTGGATACAGGAAGTTGCGGAGGTGGAATTAGGTTTTGGCTCTGTTACGATCGCTTGAAGTGCGTGGGTATATATAGGAGGAAGGAGTATGTCATTGGAGCAATAGGGGCCCACGAGGCGTGGGGCGCGCCTAGGGGGCGTGCCCCACCCTCGTGACCGCCTCCGATGTTCCTTGGTGTAGGGTCCAAGTCTCTGGATCACGCTCGGTGAGAAAATCACGTTTAGAAGGTTTCATTCCGTTTGGACTCGTTCGATATTACATTTCTTCAAACACCGAAAAAGGCAAAAACAGCAATTGGGCTGTGCCTCCGTTTAATATGTTAGTCCAAAAATTAATATAAAAGTGTAAAATAAATCAAAATATAGTCCAAATCAATAGATAATGTAGCATGGAGCAATCAGAATTATATATACGTTGGAGACGTATCAGGCATCCCCAAGCTTAACTCCTGCTCATCCTCGAGTAGGTAAATGATAAAAAGAGAACTTTTGATGCGGAGTGATACTTTGGCATAATTTCAATGTAAATCTTCTTAATTGTGGTATGAATATTCAGATCCGAAAGATTCAAGACAAAAGTTCATATTGACATAAAAATAATAATACTTCAAGCATACTAACTAAGCAATTATGTCTTCTCAAAATAACATGGCCGAAGAAAGTTCATCCCTACAAAATCATATAGTTAGGCTATGTTTCATTTTCGTCACACAAAGATGTTCCCAACTTCTATACCCCCGTTGACAAGCAAAGCAATTGTTTCATACTTAAATAATCTCAAACTTTTTCAACCTTCACGCAATACATGAGCGTGAGCCATGGATATAGCACTATGGGTGGAATAGAATATGATGATGGGGATTGTGTGGAGAAGACAAAAAAAGAAAGTCTCACATTGACGAGGATAATCAACGGGCTATGGAGATGCCCATCTATTGATGTCAACATGAGGAGTAGGGATTGCCATGCAACGGATGCACTAGAGCTATGAATGCTCAACAAAAGAAAACTAGTGGCCGTGCATCCAACTTGCTTGCTCATGAAGACCTAAGGCATTTTGAGGAAGCCCATCGTAGGAATATACAAGCCAAGTTCTATAATGAAAAATTCCCACTAGTATAAAAAGACAACTTATGAGACTCACTATATGAAAAACATGGTGCTACTTTGAAGCACAATATATGAGACTCGCTACATGAAGAACAAGGTGCTACTTTGAAGCACAATATATGAGACTCACTACATGAAGAACAAGGTGCTACTTTGAAGCACAAGTGTGGAAAAAGAGATAGTAGCATTGCCCTTTTTATTTATTTTCTTTTTTTGGGCCTTTCTTTTTTCTTTTTGGCCTTTCTCTTTTTTTTGGGCAATGCTCTAATAATGATGATCATCACACTTCTATTGATTACAACATAAGGATTACAACTTGAAACTAGAACAAGATATGACTCTATAAGAATGCCTCCGTGATGTATCGGATGGTGCAATGAATCAAGAGTGACATGTATGAAAAATAATGCATGGTGGCTTTGCCACAAATACGATGTCAACTACATGATCATGCAATGGCAATATGACAAAAGTAAACTATGTCATGATGATGAACGAACGGTGGAAAGTTGCATGGCAATATATCTCGGAATGGCTATGGAAATGCCATAATAGGTAGGTATGGTGGCTGTTTTAGGAAGATATAAGGAGGTTTATGTGTGATAGAGCGTATCATATCACGGGGTTTGGATGCACTGCCGTGAAGTTTGCACCAACTCTCAAGGTGAGAAAGGGCAATGCACCTGCATCAAGAGGCTAGCAAAGGCGTAAAGGTAAAAGTGCGTATAATCCATGGACTCGACATTAGTCAAAAGAACTCATATACTTATTGCAAAAATTTATAAGTCATCAAAAATCAAGTATCATGCGCATGCTCCTAGGGGATAGATTGGTAGGAAAAGACCATCGCCGTTCCCCGACCGCCACTCATAAGGATGCACAAGCCAGGTACACTTCATGTTTCAAATTTGTTACACAACTTTAACCATACGTGCATGCTATGGGATTTGCAAACTCCAACACAAGCATTTCTCAAATTCACAACTACTCAACTAGCACGACTTTGATATTATCACCTCCATATCTCAAAACAATTATCAAGCATCAAACTTATCTTAGTATTCAACGCACCCAAAAGAAAGTTTCACATATCTTGAATACCAAGTATATTAATATTAAGCAAATTACCATGCTATTAACGACTCTCAAAATAATCTAAGTGAAGCATGAGAGATCAATAGTTTCTTTAAAACAAATCCACCACCATGCTCTAAAAGATCTAAGTGAAGTACTAGAGCAAAAATTATCACGCTCAAAAGATATAAGTGAAGCACTATGAGCAAAACTATCAAGTTCCAATTCATGTATGGCTCTCTCAAAAGGTGTGTACAGCAAGGATGATTGTGGTAAACTAACAAGCAAAGACACAAATAATACAAGACGCTCCAAGCAAAACACTTATCATGTGGTGAATAAAAATGTAGCTCCAAGTAAATTACCAATGGAAGTGGACGAAAAAGGGGATGCCTTCCGGGGCATCCCAAGATTTGACTTTTTGGTGTCCTTGGATTATCTTGGGTGTGCCATGGGCATCCCCAAGCTTAGGCTCTTTCCACTCCTTGTTCCATAATCCTCAAAATAATTCACCCAAAACTTGAAAACTTCACAACACAAAACTCAATAGAAATCTCGTGAGCTCCGTTAGAGAAAGAAAACAAAAGACTACTTTAAGTTACTGTAATGAACTCATTCTTTATTTATATTGGTGTTAAACCTACTGTATTCCAACTTCTCTATGGATCATAAACTATTTTACTAGCCATAGATTCATCAAAATAAGCAAACAACACACGCAAAACAGAATCTGTCAAAAACAGAACAGTCTGTAGTAATCTCTAACTAACGCAAACTTCTGTAACTCAAAAACTTCTACCCAAATTAGACGACCTAGACAATTTGTTTATTTATCAGAATCAATTGGAATCAGTATTTTATCAAATTCTGGTGATTTTTAACAATTCTGGCACTGAGCGCAAAGTTTCTGGAAATTACAGCAAGATCAAATAACTAGTATCCAAGAAGATTCAATAGGTTTAACTTGGCACAAACACTAATTAAAAGATAAAACCACATCTAAACAGAGGCTAGATGGATTATTTATTCCTAAACAGAAGCAAAAACAAAAATTAAAAATAAAATTGGGTTGCCTCCCAACAAGCGCTATCGTTTAACGCCCCTAGCTAGGCATAAAAGCAAGGATAGATCTAGGTAGTGCCATAGTAATAAGATAGATCAGTGAAACTCATTTCATATTCTCTATGTTCGGCAGGAAGTTTTCTTTGAGGCAAGCAAAAGTAATCAAAAGGGCTAAATTTAATAGGACAAAAGTCCCCAAGATCAATTTTAGGAGGTATAGGTTCCTCTTTAGGCCCTTCGTATTGCACAACCAATTCATCATTATAAGCGTTCTTTTGACAGAACTTGGTGAGCCTATACTCAATAGAGCATCCTAGCTCATTATTTCGAATAGCCAAATCATCATTAAGATCAGAGATTCTATCGATTAAAATATTGGTAGGCACCTTTTTTCTAAGATTTTCATTGAAAGCACCATAGTTGATAGATTGGAAACGCATTATTTCTTCTTGATCAAAAAGGATAGATTCTAGGGGAGGACGGCCAGCGTCCACCCTATAATGCGCAAAGAATTCTTTGGCTTCTTTTATTATAAACTTGAATTCATGAGCCAAAAATATAGTAGCGGCACGCTTAAAATAAGAGTGTTCAATATTAGAAAATTCTAGGAAAAATCTCTGTATAGAAGGGTGCATATGCATAAATTGCCTTTCAAGTTCAACGATAAGCATGGCAATAGCGTCCGCAAGGCTACTAGTTCTATGGAGAATAGAACCACCCATAGAGGGTAAAGCACCAGCACAAGTAAAGAAATCTTGAATAACTCCTTTTCTAATAATATTACCACTACCGATTCAAAATCTTTTTGTGTGATAGGTAGGGGATTCTTCAGCAGGAGCTTCAGAATTTTCCATATTATTATCGCCCATATCAGCGATAATTTCCCCAATTTCAGACATAGCGACAAGCAAGCAAACTAAAACATGAGCAAACAAACGGACGAGGAAAAGGCAATAAGAAAAAGAGGAGGAGATTGGGAAAGAGAGGGCGAATAAAACGGCAAGGGTGAAGTGGGGGAGAGGAAAACGAGAGGCAAATGGCAAATAATGTAATGCGAGAGATAGGGATTGTGATGGGTACTTGGTATGTTGACTTTTGCGTAGACTCCCCGGCAACGGCGCCAGAAATGCTTCTTGCTACGTCTTGAGCTTGTGTTGGTTTTCCCCGAAGAGGAGATGATGATGTAGCACAGTAGCGTAAGTATTTCCCTCAGTTTTTGAGAACCAAGGTATCAATCCAAAGAGGGAGGCCACGCACAAGTCCCTCATACCTGCACAAAACGATAGCTACCGCAACCAACGCGATTAGGGGTTGTCAATCCCTTCACGGTCACTTACGAGAGTGAGATCCGATAGAGATAATATTTTTGGTATTTTTGGTATATAGATGCAAAGTGAAAAGTAAAAGGCAAAGTAAAAACAAAGCAAGTATAAAAGTGATGGAGATTGATATGATGAGAATAGACCCGGGGGCCATAGGTTTCACTAGTGGCTTCTCTCAAGAGCATAAGTATTCTACGGTGGGTGAACAAACTACTGTTGAGAAATTGACAGAATTGAGCATAGTTATGAGTATATCTAGGTATGATCATGTATATAGGCATCACGTCCGAGACAAGTAGATCGAAAAGATTCTGCATCTACTACTATTACTCCACTCATCGACCGCTATCCAGCATGCATCTAGAGTATTAAGTTAAAAACAGAGTAACGCCTTAAGCAAGATGACATGATGTAGAGGAATAAATTCATGCAATATGATAAATACCCCATCTTGTTATCCTCGATGGAAACAATACAATACGTGCCTTGCAAACTTTTTTGTCACTGGGTAAGGACACCGCAAGATTGAACCCAAAGCCATGCACTTCTCCCATTGCAAGAACTACCAATCTAGTTGGCCAAACCAAACGGATAATTCGAAGAGACTTGCAAAGATAACTCAATCATACATAAAAGGATTCAGAGAAGATTCAAATATTATTCATAGATAAGCTGGATCATAAACCCACAATTCATCGATCTCAACAAACACACTGCAAAAAGAAGATAACATTGAATAGATCTCCACAAGAGAGGGGGAGAACATTGTATTGAGATCCAAAAAGAGAGAAGAAGACATCTAGCTACTAGGTATGGACCCGAAGGTCTGAAGTAAACTACTCACACTTCATCAGAGGGGCTATGGTGTTGGTGTAGAAGCCCTCCGCGGTGGATGCCCCCTCCGGCGGAGCTCCGGAACAAGCCCCAAGATGGGATCTCGTGGATACAGGAAGTTGCAGAGGTGGAATTAGGTTTTGGCTCTGTTACGATCGTTTGGGGTGCGTGAGGTATATATAGGAGGAAGGAGTATGTCGGTGGAGCAACAGGGGCCCACGAGGTGGGCGCGCCTGTGGGCGTGCCCCCACCTCGTGACCGCCTCCGATGTTCCTTGGCGAGGTTCCAAGTCTCCTGGATCACGTTCGGTGATAAAATCACGTTTCGAAGGTTTCATTCCGTTTGGACTCGTTTGATATTCTGCTTTCTTGAAACATCGAAAAAAGGCAAAAAACGACGAATTCTGGGCTGGGCCTCCGGTTAATAGGCTAGTCCCAAAAGTAATATAAAAGTGGAAAATAAAGCCCATTATAGTCCAAAACAATAGATAAAGTAGCATGGAGCAATCAAAAATTATAGATACGTTGGAGACGTATCAAGTCCCTAGGCCGGCTCATAAACGTGTCCGGCTCGGTCTCCGCTCTTTCTACCTTACAATGCAAGTTACATATTGCTACCTCTTGAGCTTGAGTTGGATTTCCCCGAAGAGGAGAGGATAATGCAGCAAAGTAGCGTAAGTATTTCCCTCAGTTTTTGAGAACCAACGTATCAATCCAGTAGGAGGCCACGCGCGAGTCCCTCGTACCTACACAAAACAAATAGCTCCACGCAACCAACGCGATTAGGGGTTGTCAATCCCTTCACGGTCACTTATGAGAGTGAGATCTGATAGAGATGATAGATAATATTTTTGGTATTTTTGGTATAAAGATGCAAGGCAAAATAAAAAAGCAAAGCAATAATAAAGTGATGGAAGATTAATATGATATAGAATAGACCCGGGGGCCATAGATTTCACTAGTGGCTTCTCTCAAGAGCATAAGTATTTTACGGTGGGTGAACGAATTACTGTTGAGCAATTGACAGAATTGAGCATAGTTATGAGAGTATCTAGTTATGATCATGTATATAGGCATCACGTCCGAGACAAGTAGACCGACTCCTGCCTGCATCTACTACTATTACTCCACTCATCGACCGCTATCCAGCATGTATCTAGAGTATTAAGTTAATAAAAACAGAGTAATGCCTTAAGCAAGATGACATGATGTAGAGGGATAAATTAATGCAATATGATAAATACCCCATCTTGTTATCCTCGATGGCAACAATACAATACGTGCCTTGCTGCCTCTTTTGTCACTGGGAAAGGACACTGCAAGATTGAACCCAAAGCTAAGCACTTCTCCCATTGCAAGAACTACCAATCTAGTTGGCCAAACCAAACGGATAATTCGAAGAGACTTGCAAAGATAACCAATCATACATAAAAGAATTCAGAGAAGATTCAAATATTGCTCATAGATAATCTTGATCATAAACCCACAATTCATCGATCTCAACAAACACACCGCAAAAGAAGATTACATCGAATAGATCTCCATGAGAGAGGGGAGAACATTGTATTGAGATCGAAAAGAGAGAAGAAGCCATCTAGCTACTAACTATGGACCCGAAGGTCCGAGGTAAACTACTCACACTTCTTGGAGAGGCTATGATGATGTAGAAGCCCTCCGTGGTGGATTCCTTCCATGAGCTCAAACAGGCCCCAAGATGGGATCTCGTGGATCTGAAAGTTGCAGCGGTGGAATTAGGTTTTTGGCTCCGTGTCGATCGCTCGGGGTACGTAGGTATATATAGGAGGAAGGAGTACGTCGGTGGAGCAACGGGGGGCCCACGAGGCAGGGGGCGCGCCTTGGGGGGTAGGGCGCCCCCCCACCCTCGTGGCCACCTCCTAGCTTTCTTGACGGGGGGTCCAAGTCTCCTGGATCATGTTCGGTGAGAAAATCGCGTTCCCGAAGGTTTCATTCCGCTTTGGACCCGTTTGATATTTCGTTTCTTGAAACTCTGAAATAGGCAAAAACAGCAATTTCGGCTGGGCCTCCGGTTAATAGGTTAGTGCCAAAAGTAATATAAAAGTGGAAAATAAAGCCCAATATGGTCCAAAACAGTAGATAATATAGCATGGAGCAATCAAAAATTATAGATACGTTGGAGACATATCACATATCAATGCCGGTTTATAGCTACAGGCCTTAAACCGGTTCTGGGCCCTGGGCCTTTACACAGCGTCTCCGTCTGTCTTCATGGACTTCGAGTATAATGAACTACTGATGAAGTTAACCCAGCCTCTCCTGGACGGTTTACGCCCAGTAGTAATATCCCCAACACCATCCCTTGCATATTATAGTTCATCACGAAGCTTTTGTAGCTTGGTGGCAGTGATTGAAGAACTCTTTCAATGACACTATCAACTGGAAGATTAAATCCCAGTTGAGTCAAGTGATTATGATACCCAGACATTTTGAATATATGTTCACTGACAAAACTATTCTCCTCCATTTTGCAGCTGTAGAACTTATTGGAGACTTCATATCTCGCAATCCGGGAATTTGCTTGAAATATTAACTTCAACTCCTGGAACATCTCATATGCTCCATGACGTTCAAAACGTCATTGAAGTCCCGGTTCTAAGCCGTAAAGCATGGCACACTGAACTATCGAGTAGTCATCGACTTTGCTCGCCAGTGTTCACAACGTCCGGCTGCTGTTCTCAAGCTGGGTCTTGCACCTAGCGGTGTTTCCAGGACGTAATTCTTCTGTGCAGCAATGAGGATAATCCTGAAGTTACGGACCCAATCCGTGTAGTTGCTACCATCATATTTCAACCTAGCTTTGTCTAGGAATGCATTAAAATTCAACAGAACAGTGGCACGGGCCATTTATCTACAACAACATAGACATGCAAAATACTATCACGTACTAAGTTCATGATAAATTAAAGTTCAATTAATCATATTACTTAAGAACTCCCACTTAGATATACATTCCTCTAATCATCTAAGTGATCACGTGATCCATATAAACTAAACCATGTCCCATCATCACGTGAGATGGAGTAGTTTTCAATGGTGAACATCACTATGTTGATCATATCTACTATATGATTCATGCTCGACCTTTCGGTCTCGGTGTTCCGAGGCCATATCTGCATATGCTAGGCTCGTCAAGTTTAACCCGAGTATTTTGCGTGTACAAAACTGGCTTGCACCCGTTGTATGTGAACGTAGAGCTTATCACACCCGATCATCACATCGTGTCTCGAAACGACGAACTTTCGCAACGGTGCATACTCAGGGAGAACACTTGTACCTTGAAATTTAGTGAGAGATCATCTTATAATGCTACCGCTATACTAAGCAAAATAAGATGCGTAAAGGATAAACATCACATGCAATCAATATAAGTGATATGATATGGCCATCATCATCTTGTTCCTTTGATCTCCATCTCCAAAGCACCACCATGATCACCATTGTCACCGGCTTGACACCTTGATCTCCATCGAAGCATCGTTGTCGTCTTGCCAACTATTGCTTCTACGACTATCGCTACCGCTTAGTGATAAAGTAAAGCAATTACATGGCGATTGCATTTCATACAATAAAGCGACAACCATGTGGCTCTCGCCGATTCTGCCGATAACTGTTACAAAACATGATCATCTCATACAACAAACTATATATCATCACGTCTTGCCCATATCACATCACAACAAGCCCTGCAAAAACAAGTTAGACGTCCTCTACTTTGTTTTTGCAAGTTTTACGTGGCTGCTACGGGCTTAGCAAGAACCGTTCTTACCTACGCATCAAAACCACAACGATTTTTCGTCAAGTGTGTTGTTTTAACCTTCAACAAGGACCGGGCATAGTCATAATCGATTCAACTAAAGTTGGAGAAATAGACGCCCACTAGCCACCTGTGTGCGAAGCACGGCGGTAGAACCAGTCTCATGAACGCGGTCATGTAATGTCGGTCTGGGCCGCTTCATCCAACAATACCGCCGAATCAAAGTATGACATGTTGGTAAGCAGTATGACTATTCTCGCCCACAA
This sequence comes from Aegilops bicornis, assembly GCA_021605145.1. Classification (NCBI taxonomy): domain Eukaryota; kingdom Viridiplantae; phylum Streptophyta; class Magnoliopsida; order Poales; family Poaceae; genus Aegilops; species Aegilops bicornis. The sequence continues at coordinate 496,372,524 of CM038670.1, forward strand.
CTCCTTGTGTTCTACTCGTGCATATAACATCTACGCATAGACCTGGCTCGGATGCCACTGTTGGGGAACGTAGTATTTCAAAAAATTCCTATGATCACGCAAGATCTATCTAGGAGAAGCATAGCAATGAGCAGGGAGAGTGTGTCCACGTACGCTCGTAGACCAAAAGTGGAAGCGTTAAGTAACGCGGTTGATGTAGTCGAACGTCTTCGCGATCCAACCGATCAAGTACCGAACGCACGACACCTCCGCGATCTGCACGCGTTCAGCTCGGTGACGTCCCTCGAACTCTAGATCCAGCTGAGGCCGAGCGAGAATTTCGTCAGCACGACGGCGTGGTGGCAGAGATGAGGAAGGTATCGGCGCAGGGCTTCGCCTAAGCACTACGATGATATGACCGAGGTGTAAAACTATGGAGGGGGGGGGGGGGGTACCGCACATGGCTAAAGATCAACTTGTGTGTCTATGGGGTGCCCCCCTCCCCCGTATATAAAGGAGGGGAGGAGGAGGCCAGCCGGCCACAAGGGGCGCGCCAAGGGGGGAGGAATCCTACTCCTAGTAGGAGTAGGTTTTCCCCTTTCCTAGTCCAACTAGGAGGAGAAGGAATGAGAGGGAGAGGGAGAGGGAAAGAGGGGCCGTGCCCCCTCCCCTAGTCCTATTCGGACTCCTCTTGGGGGGGACACCACCTCTTGGCTGCGACCCTCTCTCTCCCCTAAGGCCCACTAAGGCCCATAACTTCCCGGGGGGTCGGTAACCCTCCCAAGACTCGGTTTACCAAACTCTCCGGAACACTTCCATTGTCCGAACAACATGGTCCAATATATCAATATTTATGTCTTGACCATTTCGAGACTCCTCGTCATGTTCGTGATCACATCTGGGACTCTGAACAACCTTCGGTACATCAAATCACATAAACTCATAATACCAATCATCATCGAACGTTAAGCGTGCGGACCCTACGGGTTCGAGAACTATGTAGACATGACCGAGACACATCTCCGGTCAATAACCAATAGCGTAACCTGGATGCTCATATTGGTTCCTACATATTCTACGAAGATCTTTATGGGTCAAACCGCATAACAACATACGTTGTACCCTTTGTCATCGGTATGTTACTTGCCCGAGATTCGATCGTCGGTATCACCATACCTTGTTCAATCTCGTTATCGGCAAGTCTCTTTACTCGTCCCGTAATGCATCATCCCGCAACTAACTCATTAGTCACATTGCTTGCAAGGCTTATAGTGATGTGCATTACCGAGAGGACCCAGAGATACCTCTCCGACAATCGGAGTGACAAATCATAATCTCGATCTATGCCAACTCAACAAACACCATTGGAGACACCTATAGAGCATCTTTATAATCAACCAGATATGTTGTGACGTTTGATAGCACCCTAAGTGTTCCTCCGGTATTCGGGAGTTGCATAATCTCATAGTCAGAGGAACATCTATAAGTCATGATGAAAGCAATAGCAACAAACTAAACGATCATAGTGCTAAGCTAACGAATGGGTCTTGTCCATCACATCATTCTCTAAAGATGTGATCCCGTTCATCAAATGACAACACATGTCTATGGCTAGGAAACATAACCATCTTTGATAAACAAGCTAGTCTAGTAGAGGCATACTAGGGACACTCTATTTGTCTATGTATTCACACATGTACTAAGTTTCCGGTTTATACAATTCTAGCATGAATAATAAGCATTTATCATGATATAAGGAAATGTAAATAACAACTTTATTATTTCCTCTAGGGCACATTTCCTTCAGCTCTCCATCATGTTCGAGCCTAGTGAATTCTAGAAGACGATGATCGTTCATACAGATCGCGAGATGGACTACAATACATGATTCCATGTGTTAGAATCGCAAGGCATAAAGTTGGATATGTACATTATCTTTAAATACTTACAATTTGCCCGAGGGCTTCGGCCTGGGGTGCCACTCAGGGACGGCTTCGACGTTCGCTTCTGAATTGTCTGAAAGGGAGAGTTTCCCCTTCTTGGACGCCTCTGCCTCTAGGTCCACGGAAGCCCCCCTTTTCTTCTTTCCCTCCTTCGGGGGAGAATTGTTCTCCTCCTCTTCCTCCTCATCTTCATCTCCCTCGTGGGAGGAGAGAGCTTCAGTGTCTTCGGACATTATGTCCGAAGTGCCTTTACGGCGACGGCCACTTCTGACCTCCTTGCCCTTCTTCTTGGTCTACTTTTCTGGCGCTTGGTACGGCGCCGGAACCAGCATCTTCGTCAGAAGAGGAATATATGGGTCTTCGGGCAGGGGAGCCGGACACTGGATCCGTTATGCCTTCTTTGTCCAGCCCTGGAGGATAAAGGGAAGGCTTAAGCTTATTCCTTGGATCTATAAATCGGATATGATTAGAAATATGAAAAACTTACTCGGCTGGCTGGATGAGCGCAATCGAGGCCGAGGTCTTCGGTCGTTGGTGGCCACGTCTTTTGGGTCTTAAAAAACAGCTTCCATATATCTTCGTGCTTCGTGCCGAAGAACCGCTGCAAGGTCTGGGGACTTGCCGGATCAAACTCCCACATATGGAGAGTCTGGCGTTGGCAGGGGAGAATCCGGTGAAACATCATCACCTGGATCACGCTGGCAAGGCTGGTATTGTTGTCTACCATGCTCTTGACGCGCTTTTGCAGCGTCGTCACCTCGTCGGATGACGACCAATCCAGGCCCTTATTGAGCCACGATGTGAGCTGCAGTGGTGGACCGGATTTGAACCCAAGGGTGGCGGCCCATGTGGCGTCACGAGGTTCCGTATAATTAAAACCACTCCTGTTGCCACCCTTTCACGGTCTCTACAAAGGTCCCCTTTGGCCAAGTGACGTTGGGGAGTTTACTCACCATAGCGCCACCACACTCCGCGTGTTGACCCTCGACCACTTTCGGCTTCACATTGAAGACCTTGACCCACAAGCCGAAGTGGGGGGCGGATGCGGAGGAACGCCTCGCACAGGACGATGAACGCCGAGATGTTGAGGAATGAATTTGGGGCTAGATCGTGGAAATCTAGACCGTAATAGAACATGAGTCCGCGGACGAAAGGGTGGAGAGGAAACCCTAGCCCGCGAAGAAAGTGGGGGATGAACACTACCCTATCATTGGGCTCTGGTGTGGGAATGATCTGCTTTTTGGCAGGGAGCTGATGGGCGATTTCTTTGGCTAAATACCCCGCTCCCGGAGCTCCTTGATGTTCTCCTCCGTGACGGAGGAGGCCATCCACTTGCCCTGCGCTCCAGATCAGGACATGGTCGGAGCGCTAGTTGGGGACAGGAAGGGTCGAAGCTGGGGCGCTCGAGCTCAAGGACAGAGATGGTGAGGAGGAAGAAGGCGTGGGGTGAAAAGCGGATCCTTATCTTCTTATAAAGGCAGTGAATATCGAGCGTCCCCCCATGAGCCTTAAAACTTGCCTGTTCCCTAGGAGTCGTGCGAATGGCACAGTTGGATTACCCAAAACCGTATTGATGAGAATCCCGCGATAAGGGGACACGATCTCTGCTTTGACAAGACATGTCAATGAATACCGCATATCAAAACGCGAAGCGGGAGGATGAAAACGCAGTTGAAATAATAATAAGGCGAGCACAATGCCTCGCTGAAAAAGCTGTCGAAGACATAACCTATTTTTATTTAAGTATTTTTCCCTTGCGGTTCGGTGGTTGTAACTATTATGCAGAGCAGTTATTGTACAGAGCCGGATATAGTTCTTTTGGGCAACTACTTTGAAGTATTTGGAGGAGGAACCCGCCTTGCAATGCCGAAGACAATCTGCGCGCCGGACACATCGTCATTGAAGCCTGGTTCAGGGGCTACTGAGGGAGTCCTGGATGTCCTCGGGCGTCCGGGCTATGTGACATGGGCCGGACTGGTGGGCTGTGAAAATACAAGATAGAAGGCCTTCCCCCATGTCCGGATGGGACTCTTCTTTGCGTGGATGACAAGCTTGGCGTGCGGACATGAAGATTCCTTTCTCTCTAAACCGACTATGTACAACCCTAGCCCCCTCCGATGTCTATATAAACCAGAGGGTTTAGTCTGTAGAGGCAATCATAATCATACAGGCTAGACATCTAGGGTTTAGCCATTACGATCTCGAGGTAGATCAACTCTTGTAACCCATATACTCATCAAAGTCAATCAAGCTGGAAGTAGGGTATTACCTCCATTAAGAGGGCCCGAACCTGGGTAAACATCTTTTCCCCGCCCTCCTGTTACCTTCGATCCTTAGACGCACAGTTCGGGACCCCCTACCCGAGATCTGCCAGTTTTGACACCGACAACCATGAACTTAATACACTAGATGCATGCTAGATAGCGATCTATGTGTGGAGTAATAGTAGTAGATGCGTAATCATTTCGGTCTACTAATCTTGGACGCGATGCCTATATACATGATCATTGCCTCATGTATCATCATAATTATTTGTTTTTCTATCAATTGCCCAACAGTAATTTGTTTACCCAGCGTATGCTATGTTCTCGAGAGAAGCCTCTAGGGAAAACTATGGCCCCAAGTCTATTTCCTATCATATATTAAATCCAAAATAACTTGCTGCAATTTTTCATTATTTATTTTATTTTGTATTTTTGTTAGATATATTTATCAAACCTGTATAATTTAATCTATCTCAATACCGTTGAGGGATTGACAACCCCTCTTACGTGTTGGGTTGCAAGTATTTTGTTGTTTGTGTGCAGGTGTTGTTTACATAGTGTTGCTTGGTTCTCCTACTGGATTGATAACCTTGGTTCATAATCGAGGGAAATACTTACCTTTGCTTTTCTGCATCATCCTCTCCTCTTCGGGGAATTATCAATGAAGATTACAAGCATTCATAGACAGTCGGAAGTCGTCATGCTAAAGCCCAAGAGGACCAGCGCACCAGAAAAACAGCCGCCACCGATGAAGAGAAGCGTAGACCGGAAAGATCTAACCTGAAGGCACACGAACACATACGAACGAAGACCGGATCCAAGTGGGTCCATCAAAGACAAACACCAACTGAATCCCGCGAGATCCGTCGGAGATAAATCTCCACACGCCCTCTGATAATGCTAGACGCATCACCAGAAAGGGGCTTAAGCGGGGAGAACCTTATTCCAACATCAGAAAGCCGCTGCCACCTTGTCTTCCTGAACATAACACAAACCCTAGACAAACACAAAAAACACCTAAAAACGATGTAGGAGCCCTCCCGCCGGCAAGAGCCAAGATCCATTGCGTCTCCATGGCCTGACACCACTGAAGACAAAGCGATCTACGACGGCGCCAGCGTGAAGGCCCGGAGACGTACGAAGGACTAGAGATAACCTTAGGAAAAGACATATCATCAAACCTCAAATTGTGTGTTCTGCTTTGAAACCGAATCTATCCAACACTTGTTTTTTAATTGTGTAGTAGCTAGATATGTGTGGGCAATTTTTAGGGAGCATTTCAACATAAATTTGGGGTCCTATTACATGTCCTTTGCTAGGTTTTGGCTATCCAACATGCATAAATATGCCCTTAATGTAGCATGTGCAACTGCTATGTGGTATTTGTGGAATATTAGAAATTCCATGATTTTTAACAATACCACATGGACTTCTGTAAAACAGGTTATTGGGAAGATTCACAGCCTGGTCAAGATTTGGGCGATCTTGTCCACAAATCAATGGAAGAAAATTTTGGGGGACTTCTCAATGGGGTGAAAATGAGGACTCCATTGGCCATCAGAAGTGGCCGAGCTGGGACAAACTGAAGATCATAAATGCAGAACAAGTGGACCATGACTCCACCTACTCCTTACAAGATGGTTGCAGGAAGTGTGGTGGTCAGCCCAACCTCGGCGCTGAACCCCAGGTGGTCTCCGCAGCTCAAAGTTATTTTTGGATTCCAAGTTTCCAACTAACGGGCCGCCCTGAATTCATTCCTATCAAAGGGAATGCATTAACCTACTAGTATTAAATTGAAATGTTTCCACCATGACACTAATACAAAAATAAAACAACCTTTTCTCTGAACTAGGGTCTCGTCGTTGCATTTTGTTAAATACGCGACATCAACAGCAACCATGCATGTTCACGTATTTCTTCTAGAAAAGTTGTTCTGGAAAGGCTCACTAGTTTCTCGATCACAAACAAAACTCTTCCTTACACTCTTTAATATATAATTACTCCTTCTTATACGAAAAGACTCTAGTGTCATTATCTTTTTGTTGAGATACTAATACATACATAAAAAAATGGAAGAAAAGTAGGAATTAAAAAAAGAAGTCCAGTTCAAAACTCCAAGTCAGGTGATAAGTGTTTGTGCATGCACGCAAACATGCTCTTCTGTCTCTGAGCTGACAAAATAACTGGTTCGGAGTAGTGATTGAAAAAGGTTTGGAAAATTAATTTACTATAATTAATTAGATTTATGACAGGAGACAGGAGCGGTAGAATATCGTCAAATTTATTGTTGGATTCTCACTAACAGGCCGCTATCAATTCATTCCTATCAAGGGAAACACATTAACCACTCATGAAGGTACCCTCATATCAAAACAAATGTTTCCACTATGAATAATACGAAAAGAATCAACCTTTCTATGAGGTAGGATCTCATTGCCTTTATGCGAAAATACGTGTCATCCATAGCAACCACACTTGCTCGTGTATTTCTTCTAGAAAAGTTGTTTTGGGAAGCCCCACAAGTTTCTCGGTCACAAAAGAAACCCTTCCTTATACTCTTCAATGTATATTTCTCTTTTCTACGAAAAGACTCTAGCAACCTTTTGTTGCGATGCTAATACCGGTGACAAAAGGAGAAGAAAAGCAGGAAAAAAAAAACTATGGCTCAAAGCTCCAAGTCAGGTGACAAGTGTTTGTACATGCATGAGCCATGGTCTCCTGTCTCTGAGCTGGAAAAAATGGATCTAAATGCTGATTAGTAACTGAAGAAAAGCTTGGAAACTTTTGCAGATTTTGTTTTCTTGAGAATAAACAATTTTTTAATTTGGAAAAAAATTAGTGCGGTTCAGACCTCCAAGTCAGGTGACAAGTGTTTGTGCATGCACGAGCCATGCTCTTCTGTCTCTGAGCTGGAAAAATAAATAATTCTAAATGCTGATTAGTAACTGAAAAAAGCTTGGATGCTTCTGTAGATTTATTTATTTATTTTGAGAATGTAAATTTTGTTCTTTGAGAATAAACTTTTGCTGATTCATAGTTAGTTAGCCCTTAATCCAGCACCCCAAAGAAAAGAAAGGAAAATGAAAGCCGCTTTGAGACGGGCGCACGGCCACACGAGGCGAGGCCTTGAAACCGTGCAAGGTAGGCTCCTCGCCTCTAGTTTCGTGGCATTCGATGCATGGATGCTGCACTAACCTTGAGGCAAAACAGTAAAATGATAGAGCCATCAAATCAAAGAAAAAAAAAACACACAATCTTTCTGGTACTACTCCTACAGATCTTGGCCGTCCGTAATTCATGCATTGATGCGGATCCGACGCCCGTGCAGCTGCTGTGACACGTCACCTGGTGTACTAGAATGTTCGTATACTTCCTGGTACCCAAATACAATGTGCACCGAAAAAAAGCAGAGATGGAGTGAGCGAGAAAAGCAAGGAAGCAGCACCAAAACGAGAAGAAAAGAAATCCTGGGGATAGAGATGCCAAATCATTTCCATGCGGATCTCGCCATCGCAGCCCCTCCTCGCGGTGCGGTGCCCACCCGCTACTTAAGGCGAGTGAGTGAGGCCACCCCCTCCACCCCACTGCCAGTCTTGTAGCGAGCGACACACCCACAGGGAGCCACCACCACCACCCAACGCCACCAGAGAACCAGGGCCGCGGGAGCGGGGCAGAGGACGCGCGCCATGGGCGAGGTAAGGAAGGACGCTTGCTTGCTTGCCTGCTACTGCATTCCTCGGCGGCGGCGGCGGCGGCGGTGAGGCGGGTTGAATCTTGACTGACTGACTGACGCCCGCCCGTCGTGGTGTGGTGTTTTGGTTCGCAGGAGGAGAAGAAGCCCAAGGAGGAGGAGAAGCCCAAGGAGGAGGAGCCGAAGAAGGAGGAGAAGCCCAAGGAGGGGGAGGAGGAGAAGCCCAAGGACGACAAGCCCAAGGAGGGGGAGGGCGAGGGGGAGAAGCCCAAGGAGGAGGAGGCGGCGCCCCCGCCGCCGCCACCGCCGCCGGAGGAGGTCGTGATGCGCGTCTACATGCACTGCGAGGGCTGCGCCAGGAAGGTCAAGAAGATCCTCAAGAGATTCGATGGTAATGCGCCTCATCTATTCTAATTAATCCCTGCTCTCTAATTTCCTCTGCTTTGCTTTGCTTTGCTGCATCAGGATTCGCCGTCAGAGTAAATCTTTTCGTTTTCGTTTCGTTTTGAACTACTACTAGTACGCTGTCACGTGGCTTTTATTTCCTTAGTGCAGGAACATTTTTACCGAGCTCGTTCGACATTTTCTTCGTGAGTGTTCTTAGGGAGTGCGTGCTTAGTGCATCTTGATTCACGAATCATCATGGTTAGTGGTGGACTTGTGTTCTCCTTGCGGTTATGGGAAGCAAGCTAAAAGTGAATCTGTTTGTTTGTTCATCAGATTTAAGAGACATGATGATGTGGTTGGCTTCCTCTAATCTCTTTTTTAGGATTCCTCCTTATGTCCTTGTATTAAATTAAGGTCCAGATTTTGTGTTTTTCTCTGTGCTGTTCTGACGTCCAATTAAGTGATATTGTAAGGTTGTTCCGTGTGCAATTCATAGTGGACTAGCTCAGTAGGTGGGCTAAGCTTTTAAATAAACAGATTCACCTAATTAATAAGATCCTCTTGTCTCAAAAATAAAATAAAATAAAATAAATAAGATCCTCCTTTCTCATGAGCCGCACATGAATCTGGTGGTTGATTAATGGTGATGGGAATGATTTTTCACTCCAAAAGGTTGGAGTACATTCCAAGAGAATGACAACCTTGAGTATACAATGCCCTTGAGGCCACACGTCCTCAAAAGTTAAGCTGATTCCTCAATCATCTCCAAATACTGCTCAAAATGTTCCAAGCATCTCTGCATATTCTCCATGCACTACTAGTTGCTATCAAGGGAAAATTAAAGTTTCTTTGGCTCAAAGATCCATTCTCTGTTCTACCAGTACCGCATCTGAAAACCTTTTTGTGTGGATTCAGGGGTAGAGGACGTCATTGCCGACTCCAAGGCACACAAGGTGGTTGTGAAGGGAAAGAAGGCGGCTGCCGACCCGATGAAGGTGGTGGAACGCGTTCAGAAGAAGACGGGCCGCAAGGTGGAGCTCCTCTCGCCATTACCGCCGCCGCCGGAGGAGAAGAAGGAAGAGGAAAAGAAGGAGGAACCAGAGCCGCCGAAACCTGAAGAGAAGAAGGAGGTGAAGGACCTTAACGAATGCACGCAATGCAGTACTAGTTTGTATGGTAATTTCAGTTTTACTTCAGATTTGGTAAAACTGACTGAATGATGTTTGGTTCTGAAGCCAACGGTGATCTCCGTGGTGCTGAAGGTGCACATGCACTGCGAGGCCTGCGCCCAGGCGATAAAGAAGAGGATCGAAAAGATGAAAGGTGCGTAATGGGCTGCTGCGGGATTGCCTGTCCTTTTTTCATTTCTCTCTCGCGTCATTTTCATCAGGACAGAAAAAACCTATGGCTTTTCTCTTACTATTTATTTTCACTAGCTCCTCCTAGAATTAGTTTACTACTATGTGTCATGTTTAGAATCTACCTAGTGATTCAGCAAAGGTCAAGCAAATCTTTCCTCTGATGCAATGATGAAAAAAGAGAGGATTCCTCTTTAGGTCGATGGCTGAAACAAAGCCAAAATGTGGGCCTTGTACGTGTAGCTCCTTTTCTTGCAAAAGATGCACAACTGTGTGCAGATAAGATTCACTCCTTCACCTACCTGTCTGCCTATATACCGTGACAAGATTAATCTGGATCGTATAAGAATTTTTTCTGCCTAAAATCACACTAGATAGATCATCCTCGAGCTCGGTGATACTTTGTTATGTAGTAGTGTTGCTGAAGATTTTTGGTGCGACATTATGCAGGAGTGCAATCTGCAGACCCAGACCTGAAGGCATCGGAAGTGACGGTGAAGGGCGTGTTTGAGGAGGTCAAGCTGGCTGAGTACGTGCACAAGCGCACCGGCAGGCATGCGGCCATAATCAAGTCCGAGCCGGTTGCCCCGGCCGAGAAAGCCGGCGAAGGCGACGCCAAGGATGAGAAGAAGGCAGCCGAAGGCGGCGAAGAGAAGAAGGACGACAAGGAGGAGAAGAAGGACGACAAGGATGGCGGCGCCGCAGATGAGAAGAAAGAGGAGAAAGACAAGGAGGATGGCGGCGCCGGCGGCGAGGATAAGGAGAAGGAGAAAGACCCCGGCGCCATCGCCGCAGCCAACCTCTACATGCATTACCCGCAGTTCGCCTTCCCCGGAGGGTACTACCCGCCGAGGCCGGGGTACGCCGCCTACCCTCCGCCGCCGGCCTACCCGCCGTACCCGCCGCAGATCTTCAGCGACGAGAACCCGAACGCCTGCTCCGTCATGTAAAAAAGGTTAGAACCTTGGTGGTCTAGAGTGGAAAACAAATAAGAAGGGGAGAAGGGACTGCATGAGTTGAGGGGTGCCATGGCAGCAAAAATGCCCTCGAGCAAAGCAAATTGCAGCAGCTTGAAGAAAGTACCAGGCTTTTTTGCTGTCAGGTTTTCCTTTTTGAACCTTTTATGTTTTTACCGTCTGGTATAAAGTAAGTCTGGACTTCCTTGTCAGTTGATGGATGTTTTCATCTTATGTAGATTTTTCTTTTTGCCCTGTACTGAACTTATGTAAAAACTGTTATTATAGTATAGTAATTCTCTCCATCTCCTTGGCTGTGTGCTGGTGCCTGGCTCTAAACATCTAGGACCCGGAAGAACAGTCGCTCTGTCAAAAAACTGTGGTGGTGAAAGGAAGTCACAGGGGGTGGGGTAAATGAAATGGAATGGCAATGCTGCGATGCAAGAGGAGGTAGGAGACAAGTGGTTGTCATGTGCATGCATGACACAAAATCCTAGGCGGATTGCAGCTTCAATCTTGATGCGCCCACTTTTTACCCGGTAGCCCACTAGCTGATGATATCCAGGGGCCACAGACTTTGGAGCTTTGCTGTGAATGTGAGGGAATACTTTCCCATCATCATCCTGTGACTTGGGGTTGCTTGCTTCCCTTGCAAAATATGATGGTTTTGCCTACGTCCCTGACTGCCCTGCGATTCCTTTCTACTCAAGCCGTGTGGCTTGTGATACTTTGTATTTTACTTATTATTATTATATTAATGCGAGAAAAATTCCGTAAAACCTCATTGATAGTAATAATAATAATAATAATAATAATAATAATAATAATAATAATAATAATAATAATAATTATTATTATTATTATTATCATTATAAATACAGGGGCCTGTTTGAAATGTACTCGTATAAGTTTATTGAATTGCATGCATCAGTTTTGTACAGTATTCGAAGCAGGCAATTGTTTCAAAATGTAAAAGGCTTCTACCATCATCCTTACCGTGGGTTAGCATCCACAAGTTTTTAGTATGAAGTCTGGATTTCGTTGTCAGACATGATTCCAATAGTTGATGTTTCCAAAATTGCGGGGAGTATGGTACAGAATGGGGCTTTTTTTTCTGCGAATAAGTACAGAATGGGGCTTGATGTGTCAACCTTGAGCTATTCTTTGCCCATATAATTTTCTCACTTATTTGAGTTTTAATCAATCTTCCATGAAATAAATATATCAGTGGTTCACAGACTCTCAGACCAACAATACCGTTTCGTCTATATCTCTCCTACGAGAGACTGGGCAAAACCCTAGGCGCCGCCACCCCGTCCACTCCCTTCTCCCCGTCCCCCTTGCCGCCGGGTGCGGCGGCAGGGATCCTTTTTCTCCTCGCCTGGTCTACTGCGGTGCGAGCGCGACAACTAGGCGGTGATGCCACTCTTTGGCATAGGGCGTAGCACCGATGGCGTGGTTGGGCGGTGGCTGCATGGCGACAATGATGTTCCTCTCCCCTTTCCGTCTTTGGATCCTCCTTCCTCGACTTCCTGCATGAAGCCGACTGGCTGGGCTCTAGATCCAAACATCCCGATGACCGGCTGCATCCTCATCGGCCGATGGGGCCCGGTGGTGCAACGTTTTGGATCCCTTGCCATGTGGGGGGAGGGGTTCATCTTCCTGGGAAGTTGTGGCTGTTGAGTATGTATTGTGTATTGCACGTGTATTGGATTTGTGGCCCACCTCCTAGTCTTGTATAGTTGAGATAGAGGCCTTTCCTTGTATTATATATACGTGCACCACCACCCCATCAATACAACATCTATTGTATTGTAAACTTTCTCATCTACATGGTATCAGTTTTTAGGTTTTGACCTAGCTTTCACGCCGCCGGGCTTGCAGCGCCTCCTCATGCGCCGCGCCAAGATCTACCTCGTCTGACTTTCTCATGAGCCTGCGATTCCATCCCACGCGCCGCCGCTCGCTTCTCCCGTGACCACTAGCGCCAACACGCTACCACGCTGCTAGCCACCAGTGCCCGATCGCGCCTGGCCGCACGCATCCATCCATCCATAAGCATTAGTATAATCCATCCATTAGCATAATTCATCTAGCTTGCTAGCTGGTTGCACATACGTGGTGATTCTGGTTGCATCCATCTAGTACTACTACCGATCCTTCTACTCGCTGCAGCCGCCCCGCTCTGCCTTCTCGCACGAACCGCCGCCGCTGCCGCGCAACGTTTCCTCGCGCGCCGTCGCCGTCGTCGCTCCCCGCCGCCAGTATGATGTTTCCTCGCCTTGCGCGCCGCCGCTCCCGCGCCGCGCGGCGTTTTCCTCGCGCCGCCGCCGCCGCTTCCCGCGCCGCCGCCATGCAGCCCCTCGCGCCGCCGCGCCGCAGCGGCGCCTCTCTGATGGCCGTAGCGAGGCCAGCGGTTGCCTCCTACAAATGCGTTGCGTGGTAGGGGAAGATGGGGATGGTTGCCCCCATCCAGATCTGGTATCCGTTGACCGATTTGGGTTCACTGGTTGCCGCCGCAGACCGTGGTGGCACTGACATGGTGTGCACCTTTGTCCATGGTATGACGTGGGAAAGGAAAGGAGGAGCCTTTCTGTCTCATTGCCGGTGAGTGAGGTATTCGGGGTTTGGAGTTGGTGTGCGGGATCGAGGTTGGGAACTTGGAAGTCGGGACGGTGACCTCGGGCGGTGGTCTGTCGGATTGGCTTTTCAGTAGGCGTCTTGGCAGTGATGATGGTTGCATCTTTTGGTCTTGTGGGCGGCGAAGGATGTAGCACTCGGTAATGCTGGTGTTGGCGGTGCCTCAACGTTGGCATTTCTTAGATCATGCTCTGGAGGTCATGTTTGGTGGTGGCTTTTCTTTCCTCTGGGTGGATTGGTGCTCTGGGTTCCTTGAGTGGAGCGGGTGAGAGGCCCCGGGCAAAAGCCTTGTGCTCCATCGCTAACAGTGCTGATGCTCGTGGGTGTCGTGTCCCTCTTGGGGGATGCCGTTGTGGCCCTTCTCGCCAAGTCATGGCTTCGGGTGAAAGCCCTTGAGCGTACCCTCGGTCTCGATGGCTGCGATGCATTGTTTACTCTTTCTCTAAAGGACTTCGTCATGGAGCCTAGATTTCCTCAGGTGCACCACGCCATCATCGGCGGACATTTTCGAATCCTGGCTTGAAGCTTCCTCAGCACTCGCGCGGGCAACCACACTTGCCCCCTTATCTTATACATGGGACCTTGTTGGCGCCACTCGCTGTCCTTGTTATCTCCTGGCAGGTTTGGGCTCGACGGTTCAGAGAGGGAGGGCAAGGGGCCCTCTTTGGCAACAGCTTGGTGTGAGAGGTGGAACGAGATCCGGTGATTTCCCTTGGTGGCTAGTCTTCTTCCTTGTCGGTAGTCTAGGTTGCTTTTGTGGTAGGGTGTGAATTCTCCTGTATTCTTATTTTACTTTGATATGCTTTGTAAGAGCATCTACAGTCGGGTGCCCCAAATCCGTCTCAAACACTCAAGCGGCAGACGGTCACAAAAATTGACTCGGCCAGGCGCCTCGACACATCCTCAAACGCCCGGGCTGACCGGCGCCCCTCACATCCAGCCCAAATATGAGGCGGATATGGGGCAGTCCAGGCACGTCCGCCTGACAAGTCCGGCCGACCACCGCCCGCACGACTGTCCCACAAAAAAACTCCATCCGGCTCATCGGTCCAAACCCTAGCTCACTCACACTCTCCTCTCTCGCTCCGTCCTCTTCTCTCCCCACACCGATTTTGATCGAATCCGACGCAATGTCGAGCTCCAGCAGCCGCTGCGACTCCGAGATGGATCCCGACTTTGAGATCGCCCTCCGCATTGCCTTGGACCGGTCCAAGGTGGAGACCGGGGCAGCTCCATATGTGCAGCGTCGTGGCAGAAGCAACTCCCCCGCCGGCGTAGCGCGAACGCCGTCGCTGGCCCCTCCCGGCCCGTGTGCAGCTCCGACGGGCCTGTGCAATCCGCGCCTCCCCTACGTCGTCCCCTGGACGCGTCGGCTACTGCTCTGCCACGTGCAGCGGTGGGTGCTTATGCCTGCCTCGTCGGCCCGGACACACACATCGAAATCAGAGGCGCGCGCAGCCTACCGTGAGAGGTAGCAGGAAAGGGAGAGGAAGGAGGCGGAGCAGTCCGTGCGCCGGGATGCAGGCGGACCCCGACGAGGACGCGCGGCTCCTCAATTGGGTCTACCACCGGTCACTTACGATCGTGGAGACGGACGCGCGGCGGCTCCGCCGGAAGAATGCCAAGGCGCTCCGGATTGCCATTGAGCAGTCCGAGCGCGAGGTGGTGGAGGCGGCTCGGCTCGTGAAGCTCAAGCGGCAGTAGGACATGACCGTCCGGCAGTTGAAAGGGCTCATCATCCTCTCCGGCACCTCCGACGATGATGACCACGGCTCCTCGTTCGACAACTCGGATGATCCTCCACCAGCCGCCGACGCCTACACGTGCACCGGCGACCGGAAGGGCAAAGGACCGCCGAGGAAGTGGTGAAGCTCCACCGTCTCTGTCTTTAATTTTAAGTTTTAGTAATCTAGTTTAAACTTGTCCGTCGTTTATGTGAATTATTGAACTTTGGCGATTTTTTGGAGATCTGTTGGTGATCTTTTAGTGATCAGAATGTGCATTTCTATGTCTGTTTGATGATCTACTTTGTTTAGTTCTACGTTGCATACTTTAGTAGGGATATATGGTACCGGATATGAAATATATGGATGTGGACAACAGGATTTGAGAAGTGTCCGGTCAGTGCCCACGGACACGCCGGGCGCGTCCGTGAGCATTTGAGGGCCTGGATTTGTAGGTTGCGACTGCAGATGCGCTAAGAGGATCTCTTTATCACCATGCATTGGTTTGATTGTGTTGCTTTATATATAAAATAAAGTGGGAAGGGAGCCTTTTTGCATAATTGAATATGTCAGTGATGACAAACTGCATCATATGTTGGTGCATCGAGCTGGTGACGAAGGAGACCTAGAAACAACACAACTCAAAATTTACAGGTTTGCCTTTCGAATATGCAACTACGTGTCCAGTCAGGAATGGGATATCCGTGGTAAGGCCAACTCCAGCCCACGACCCCAAACGGACGTCTGTTTTGCCCGGATCCTGTCCGGTTTGGGTAGGGCAATGGGGTCGTGTTCGGGCCTGTCCTGAAATGCGGTGGCCGTGCGTCCAACGCGCGGACGCATCGTTTGGCCCCATCCTGTCCACCTCCATTTGTTGGGGAACGTAGCAGAAATTCAAAAGTTTCCTCTACTTGTCACCAAGATCTATCTACGGAGAAACTAGCAACGAGGGGAAGGAGAGTGCATCTACATACCCTTGTAGATCGCTAAGCGGAAGCGTTCATGAGAACGGGGTTGAAGGAGTCGTACTCGTCGTGATCCAAATCACCGGAGATCCTAGTGCCGAGCAGGACGGCACCTCCGCGTTCAACACACGTACACAGCCGGTGGCGTCTCCCACGCCTTGATCTAGCAAGGAGAGAGGGAGAGGTTGAGGAAGACTCCATCCAGCAGCAGCACAACGGCGTGGTGGTGGTGGAGGAGGGTGGCAATCCTGCAGGGCTTCGCCAAGCACCGCGGGAGAGGAGAAGAGACTTGGGAGAGGGGGAGGGCTGCGCCAGAACATGTGGTATGGCTGTCCTCCCACCCCCCACATATATATAGGGGCAAGGGAGAAGGGGGCCGGCCCCCTCAGATCCAATCTGAGGAGGGGGCGGTGGCCAAGGGGGGGAGGAGTGCCTCCCAAGTCAAGTGGAGGCCCTCCCCTTTAGGGTTTTCCCCTTCCCATGCGCATGGGCCTTGGGGGGGCTGGTGCCTGGCCCATTAGTGGCTAGGGCGCCCCTACAGCCCATGCTACTGTATTGGACGTGGTGGAACAATTTCCGGACCTCCGGACCCCTCCGGAATCCTCCGAACCTTCCGAAGCTTCCTGTACAATACCGAAAAACCCGAACTTTTTCCTAACCCGAACAACAACTTTCCATATATAAATCTTTACCTCCGGACCATTCGGAACTCCTCGTGACGTCTGGGATCTCATCCGGGACAAGAACAACATTCGGTAACCACATACAAACTTCCTTTATAACCCTAGCGCCATCGAACCTTATGTGTAGACCCTACGGGTTCGGGAGACATGCAGACATACGACCGAGACGTTCTCCGGTCAATAACCAACAGCGGGATCTGGATACCCATGTTGGCTCCCACATGTTCCACGATGATCTCATCGGATGAACCACGATGTCAAGGACTCAATCGATCACGTATACAATTCCCTTTGTCTAGCGGTATTGTACTTGCCCGAGATTCGATCGTCGGTATCCCGATACCTTGTTCAATCTCCTTTCCGGCAAGTCTCTTTACTCGTTCCGTAACACATCATCCCGTGATCAACCCCTTGGTCACATTGTGCACATTATGATGATGTCCTACCGAGTGGGCCCAGAGATACCTCTCCGTTTACACGAAGTGACAAATCGATCTCGATTCGTGCCAACCCAATAGACACTTTCGGAGATACACGTAGTGCACCTTTATAGCCACCCGATTACGTTGTGACGTTTGGTACACCCAAAGCATTCCCTACGGTATCCGGAGTTGCACAATCTCATGGTCTAAGGAAATGATACTTGACATTAGAAAAGCTTTAGCATACTCTAACTACGATCTTTGTGCTAGGCTTAGGATTGGGTCTTGTCCATCACATCATTCTCCTAATGATGTGATCCCGTTATCAACGACATCCAATGTCCATGGTCAGGAAACCGTAACCATCTATTGATCAACGAGCTAGCCAACTAGAGGCTTACTAGGGACATGGTGTTGTCTATGTATCTCCACATGTATCTGAGTTTCCTATCAATACAATTATAGCATGGATAATAAACGATTATCATGAACGAGGAAATATAATAATAACTTATTTATTATTGCCTCTAGGGCATATTTCCAACAGTCTCCCACTTGCACTAGAGTCAATAATCTAGTTCACATCGCCATGTGATTAACACTCACAGTCACATCGCCATGTGACCAACATCCAAAGAGTTTACTAGTTTCATTAAACTAGTTCACATCATCATATGATTAAGACTCAATGAGTTACGGGGTTTGATCATGTTTTGCTTGTAAGAGAGGTTTTAGCCAACGTGGTCCGAACCTTTCAGATCCGTGTGTACTTTGCAATTCTCTATGTCATATTGTAATATTGCTTCCACGCTCCACTTGGAGCTATTCCAAATGGTTGCTCCACTATACGTATCCGTTTTGCTACTCAGAGTCATTCGGATAGGTGTTAAAGCTTGCATCGACGTAACCCTTTACGCCGAACTCTTTATCACCTCCATAATCGAGAAACATGTCCTTATTCCTCTAAGGATAATTTTGACCGCTATCTGGTGATCCACTCCTTGATCACCTTTGTACTCTCTTGCGAGATATGTAGCAAGGCACACATCAGTGCGGTACAAAGATAGCATCTTTGTAGAGCCTACGTCTATAGCATAGGGGCGACCTTCGTCCTTTCTCTCTTTCTGCCGTGTTCGAGCTTTAAGTCTTAACTTCATACCTTACAACTCAGCCAAGAACTCCTTCTTTGGTGATCCATCTTGAACACCTTCAAGATCATGTCAAGGTATATGCTCATTTGAAAGTATTATTAAGCATTTTTGATCTATCCTTATAGATCTTGATGCTCAATGTTCAAGTAGCTTAATCCAGGTTTTCACTTGAAAAACACTTTTCAAATAACCCTATATGCTTTACAAAAATTCTACATCATTTCTGATCATCAATATGTCAATGACAAATACTCATCAGAAATTCTATAGTGCTCCCACTCACTTCTTTGGAAATACAAGTTTCTCATAAACTTTGTATAAACCCAAAATCTTTGATCATCCTATCAAAGTGCATATTCCAACTCCGAGATGCTTACTCCAGGTCCTTAGAAGGATCATTGGAGCTAGCATACCTTTTAGCATCCTTAGTATCGACAAAACTTTTCCGATTGTATCACATACAACCTTTCCTTACGTAAACCGGTAAGGAAACTCGTCTTGACATCCATCCGCCAGATTTCATAAATGCAGCTAATGCTAACATGATTCCGACGGACTTAAGCATCGCTACGGATGAGAAAATCTCATCGTAGTCAACTCCTTGAACTTGTGAAAAACTCTTCGCCACAAGTCGAGCTTCATAGACGGTGACATTACCGTCCACGTCCGTCTTCTTCTTAAAGATCCATTTATTTCAATGGCTTGCCGATCATCGGGCAAGTCCACCAAAGTCCATGATTTGTTATGATACATGGATCCTATCTCGGATTTCATGGCTTCTAACCATTTGTCGGAATTTGGGCCCACCATCGCTTCTCCATAGCTCGTAGGTTCATTGTTGTCTAGCAACATGACCTTCAAGACAGGATCACCATACCACTCTGAAGCAATACGCATCCTTGTCACCCTATGAGGTACGGTAGTGACTTGATCCAAAACTTCATGATCACTATCATAAGCTTCGACTTCAATTGGTGTAGGTGCCACAGAACAACTTCACGTGCCTCGCTACACACTTTTTGAAGTGACGGTTCAATAACCTCATCAAGTCTCCACCATCCTCCCACTCAAATTTCCGAGACAAACTTTTCCTCGAGAAAGGACCCGATTCAAGAAACAATCCCTATTGCTTTCGAATCTGAATTAGGAGGTATGATCAATTGTTTTGGGTGTCCAATGAAGATGCATTTTATCCGCTTTGGGTTCGAGCTTATCAACCTGAAACTTTTTCACATAAGCGTCGCAGCCCCAAACTTTCAAGAAACGACAACTTAGGTTTCTCCAAACGGTGTCGTCTCAACGGAATTACGTGGTGCCCCATTAAAGTGAGTGCGGTTGTCTCTAATGCCTAACCCATGAACGATAGTGGTAAAGAGATATCATGGTGCGCACCATATCCAATAGGGTGAAACTATGATGTTCGGACACACCATCACACTATGGTGTTCCAGGCGGTATTAATTGTGAAACAATTTGCACAATGTCTTAATTGTGTGCCAAAACTCGTAACTCAGATATTCATCTCTATGATCATATCATAGACATTCTATCCTCTTGTCACGAAGATCTTAAACTTCACTCTGAAATTACTTGAACCATTCAATAATTCAGACTTGTGTTTCATCAAGTAAATATACTCAACATCTACTCGAATCATCTCGTGAAGTAAGAACATAACAATATTCATCGCATGCCTCGGCACTCATTGGACTGCACACATCAAAATGTGTTACTTCCGACAAGTTGCTTTCTTGTTCCATTTTACCGAAAACGAGGCTTTGGTCATCTTGCCCATGTGGTATGATTTGCATGTCTCAAGTGATTCAAAATCAAGTGAGTCCAAAGCGGTCCATCTGCATGGAGTTTCTTCATGCGTATACACCAATAGACATGGTTCGCATGTCTCAAACTTTTCAAAATGAGTGAGTCCAAAGATCCATCAACATGGAACTTCTTCATGCGTTTTATACCAATATGACTCACATGGCGATTGCCACAATTAAGTGGTACTATCATTACTATCTTATATCTTTTGGCATGAAAATGTGTATCACTACGATCGAGATTCAATAAACCATTCCTATTAGGTGCAATACCATTGAAGGTATTATTCAAATAAACAGAGTAACCATTATTCTCCTTAAATGAATAACCGTATTGCGATAGACATAATCCAATCATGTCTATGCTCAACGCATAAACACCAAATGACAATTATTCAGGTTTAATACTAATCTTGATGGTAGAGGGAGCGTGCGATGTTTGATCACATCAAAATTGGAAACACTTCCAACACATATCGCCGCCTCTCCTTTAGCTAGTCTCCGCTTATTCCGTAGCTCTTTTATTTCGAGTTACTAACACTTAGCAACCGAACCGGTATCTTAATACCCTGGTGCTACTAGGAGTACTAGTAAAGTACACATTAACATAATGTATATCCAATATACTTCTATCGACCTTGCCACCTTCTCATCTACCAAGTATCTAGGGTAATGCTGCTCGATGGCTGTTCCCCTTATTACGTAAGCACTTAGTCTCGGGTTTGGGTTCAACCTTGGGTTTCTTCACTAGAGCAGCAAGCTGTTTTGCCGTTTCATGAAGTATCCCTTGTTGCCCTTGCCCTTCTTGAAACTAGTGGTTTTACCAACCATCAACAATTGATGCTCCTTCTTGATTTCTACTTTCGCGGTGTCAAACATCACGAATACCTCAAGGATCATCATATCTATCCACGATATGTTATAGTTCATCACGAGGCTCTAGCAGCTTGGTGGCAATGACTTTGGAGAAACATCACTATCTCATCCGGAAGATTAACTCCCACTCGATTCAAGTGATTGGTGCACTCGAGACAATCTGAGCACAAGCTCAACGATTGAGCTTTTCTCCCGAGTTTGCGAGGCTAAGAAAATCGTCGGAGGTCTTATGCCTCTTGGCGTGAGCACGAGCCTGAAATCCTAATTTCAGCCCTCGAAACATCTCATATGTTCCGCGACATTTCGAAAACGTCTTCGTGCCTCAACTCTAAACCGTTTAACCGAACTATCACGTAGTTATCAAAGCGTGTATGTCCGATGTTCGCAACATCCACAAACGACGCGTTTGGGGTTCAGACACCGAGCGGTGCATTAAGGACATAAGCTTTCTCTTGTCCGCATAATCGCTACTTTCAACTTTCAACTATATTTTCTCTAGGAACATATCTAAACGATTGGAACTAAAGCGGCGAGCTTACAACATAATTTGCAAAAGGTCTTTTGACTATGTTCAAGATAATTAAGTTCATCTTATGAACTCCCACTCAGATAGACATCCCTCTGGTCATCTAAGTGATTACATGATCCGAGTCAACTAGGCCGTGTCCGATCATCACGTGAGACGGACTAGTCATCATCGGTGAACATCTTCATGTTGATAGTATCTACTATACGACTCATGCTCGACCTTTCGGTCTCTGTGTTCCGAGGACATGTCTGTACATGCTAGGCTCGTCAAGTTAACCCTAAGTGTTTCGCGTGTGTAAATCTGTCTTACACCCGTTGTATGTGAACGTAAGAATCCATCACACCCGATCATCACGTGGTGCTTAGAAGCGACGAACTTTAGCAACGGTGCACAGTTAGGGGAGAACACTCTTGAAATTGTTGTAAGGGATCATCTTATTTACTACCGTTGTTCTAAGTAAACAAGATGCATAAACATAATAAACATCACATGCAATTATATATAGTAGTGACATGATATGGCCAATATCATATAGCTCCATTGATCTCCATCTTCGGGGCTCCATGATCATCATCGTTACCGCATGACACCATGATCTCCATCATCATGATCTCCATCATCGTGTCTTCATGAATTTGTCTCGCCAACTATTACTTCTACTACTATGGCTACGGTTAGCAATAAAGTAAAGTAATTACATGTCGATTGTTTAATGACACACATGTCATACAATAAATAAAGACAACTCCTATGGCTCTCGCCGGTTGTCATACTCATCGACATGCAAGTCCTGAATCCTATTACAAGAACATGATCAATCTCATACATCACATATCATTCATCACATTCTTCTTGGCCATATCACATCACATAGCATACCCCGCAAAAACAAGTTAGGCGTCCTCTAATTGTTGTTTGCATGTTTCTGATGGCTGCTATGGGTTTCTAGCAAGAACGTTTCTTACCTCACGCAAAACCACAGCGTGATATGCCAATTGCTATTTACCCTTCATAAGGACCCTTTTCATCGAATCCGTTCCGACTAAAGTGGGAGGCGGCACCGCTAGCCACCTTATGCACCAAGTGCATGTCAGTCGGTGGAACCTGTCTCACGTAAGTGTACGTGTAAGGTCGGTCCGGGCCGCTTCATCCCACAATACCGTCGAAACAAGATTGGACTAGTAGCGGTAAGCATATTGAACATCATCAACGCCCACAACTACTTTGTGTTCTACTCGTGCAAAGAATCTACGCAATAGACCTAGCTCATGATGCCCTTTGTTGGGGAGCGTGGCGAGAAATTCAAAATTTTCCTCTACTTGTCACCAAGATCTATCTACGGAGAAACTAGCAACGAGGGGAAGGAGAGTGCATCTACATACCCTTGTAGATCGCTAAGCGGAAGCGTTCATGAGAACGGGGTTGAAGGAGTCGCATTGCCGTCGTGATCCAAATCACCGGAGATCCTAGTGCCGAGCAGACGGCACCTCCGCGTTCAACACACGTACAGCCCGGTGGCGTCTCCCACGCCTTGATCTAGCAAGGAGAGGGAGAGGTTGAGGAAGACTCCATCCAGCAGCAGCACAACGGCGTGGTGGTGGTGGAGGAGGGTGGCAATCTGCAGGCCGCCAAGCACCGGGAGAGGAGCAGAGACTTGGGAGAGGGGGTGGGCTTCGCCAGAACATGTGGTACGGCTGTCCTCCCACCCCCCACATATCTATAGGGGCTAGGGAGAAGGGGGCCGGCCCCGTCAGATCCAATCTGAGGAGGGGACGGCGGCCAAGGGGGAGGAGTGCCTCCCAAGTCAAGTGGAGGCCCTCCCCTTAGGGTTTTCCCTTCCCATGCACATGGGCCTTGGGGGCTGGTGCCCCTGGCCCATTAAGGCTAGGGCGCCCCTACAGCCCATGCTACTGTATTGGACGTGGTGGAACAATTTCCGGACCTCCGGACCCCTCCGAATCCTCCGGAACCTTCCGAAGCTTCCGGTACAATACCGAAAAAACCCGAACTTTTTCCTAACCCGAACAACAACTTTCCATATATAAATCTTTACCTCCGGACCATTCCGGAACTCCTCGTGACGTCCGGGATCTCATCCGGACTCCGAACAACATTCGGTAACCACATACAAACTTCCTTTATAACCCTAAGCGTCATCGAACCTTAAGTGTGTAGACCCTACGGGTTCGGGAGACATGAACATGACCGAGACGTTCTCGGTCAATAACCAACAGCGGGATATGGATACCCATGTTGGCTCCCACATGTTCCACGATGATCTCATCGGATGAACCACGATGTCAAGGACTCAATCGATCCCGTATACAATTCCCTTTGTCTAGCGGTATTGTACTTGCCCGAGATTCGATCGTCGGTATCCCGATACCTTGTTCAATCTCGTTTCCGCAAGTCTCTTTACTCGTTCCGTAACACATCATCCCGTGATCAACCCCTTGGTCACATTGTGCACATTATGATGATGTCCTACCGAGTGGGCCCAGAGATACCTCTCCGTTTACAGTGACAAATCCCGATCTCGATTCGTACCAACCCAATAGACACTTTCGAGAGATACCTATAGTGCACCTTTATAGCCACCCGATTACGTTGTGACGTTTGGTACACCCAAAGCATTCCTACGGTATCCGGAGTTGCACAATCTCATGGTCTAAGGAAATGATACTTGACATTAGAAAAGCTTTAGCATACGAACTACGATCTTTGTGCTAGGCTTAGGATTGGGTCTTGTCCATCACATCATTCTCCTAATGATGTGATCCCGTTATCAACGACATCCAATGTCCATGGTCGAAACCGTAACCATCTATTGATCAACGAGCTAGTCAACTAGAGGCTTACTAGGGACATGGTGTTGTCTATGTATCTCCACATGTATCTGAGTTTCCTATCAATACAATTATAGCATGGATAATAAACGATTATCATGAACGAGGAAATATAATAATAACTTATTTATTATTGCCTCTAGGGCATATTTCCAACACCATTTTCAAACGCCAACTTCCGAATAATCATTCCCTAGTTCAGGCCAGCGGCCCTAGTTCACGCCGGTAACAGAGCCAGCGGCCTACAAGTCATCGCCGGCAACACAGCCAGCGGCCGGCAACCGAGCCAGCCTACAAAATGAATAATTTTGTCGCCGGCAACACAGCCAGCCCCCAAGATGAATATGTTTCTCGCTGGCACACAACCAGCGGCCCAGCGGCCGGCACCCATGCCAGCCTCCATAAAAGAACAGCCACGGCCGATTAGACGACTAGTTCAGGCCGTCGGCACCGAACATCTCCTTCTGCCTGGCCTCAAACCAGCTCCTCGTCTTCTCGCTCATCTTGGTCAAGTCTACCCTCATGATCGCAAGGGCCACCTCCTTTGCTTTGGTTGCGGCATTGGTGGCCTCGATGTCGAGCTGCCTCTGCCTGGCCGTGACATTGGCGGCCTCGATGTCGAGCTTCCTCTGCCGGGACACCTCCTCCATGTCGATCTTCCTCTTCTTGTCGCCTCCTCCATCTCAAGCTTCTTCCTTTGAAGCTCTAGGTATTGCTTCATTTGCTCATCCTTGCTTTGTCGCTTTTTCTCGTCCCTCATATCCTTTTGAGACATCATGTCGTGCAAATTCTCATGCAAGGCCATGGATGACGCATCACATATGTCGTCCACCTTGGAGTTGGTCTTGCCCCTCGGCCTCTTCAACGCCTCACCATCTCCACCTCCGGCCAACGCGGCCATCTTTTTGCCTCTCTTCCTTTGAGTTCACGATATTGATCCTTGAACTTCGGGAAATTGTTGATGATCGTCCAACAATGGTAAGAGTGAATGGCTTGTCATTGTGCCGGGCCTTGAATGCTTCCAAAGATTGAAATGCCTACACCACACGATCAACAACAATTGAACATGCAAACATATAGAAGGCCGAAGTCTCATGGCCGTAGCAACGAAAGAACTAGGATGAGAAGAGCATACCATGTCCCCAATGCCGAGACCACTCACGGGCCGTGCTTAAACGCTCTCAAGTGTGGCACAATACTTGTTGCATTCTTGTTGGATGAACAACCACCTCTTTTGAATCGAGGTGATGCCACGGTCGCTCGTAATTTGGTAGGGCTCAAACATCTTTCTTTCATGGAATGTTTTGTGGACTCTCATCCAAAAAACAAGGCCCTTTTGTTGCGCACCGGTCCTCGGATCTTGACTAATCTCCATCTAACATTGGTAAATTAACTTGTCCTCGTCTTGTGAACATGAACCCGTGCGAATGCTCTTCTTCCTCTTTTGTGCTTCCGCTCTTTGGGTGAGCTTGTTGATGAACAATGGCTCGCCCCCAATATCAATATCAATGCCTTCTTCTTCATCACCATCACCTTCGCAATAGATGTCATCATCTTCATGCCACGAGTCACCATGGTCGTAGTCAGCATGGTCGTGGGCCTCTTCATCGACAGCGTCTTTGGGCGGCCATCCCGACTTTGGGTCTCCTCGGGATCGTAGGCACCGCCATGTCCACCCTCGTAGATCACATTCTCCATGAACTGGTTGTAGAAGGGGTCGTCGACCGTTGGCGTTGGTGTTGGCATTTCGTCGAACAGGACGCTGGGTGACGACATGGTGCCCATAAACGGTGGTCGTGCTTGCTTTCTTTGCATCTCGACGGCCATCCGGCTGCCTCAGCTGGACCCCGGCGTGACGTTGAGGTCGACGACCGAGGGGCGCGGGGTGGACGGCGCGATCATGCCAACGTTCGGCGACCCCAAAAAACGGGTCTGGCCATCGTGCCTTGGCCGGGGAAAGCCGGGAGACAAAGGCGTGGTCCGCGACATCGGTGAGCGATGGTGAGGCTGGCGACCAAGCGACGGCTTTCGCCGGGCCGACGGCCGCACCAGAGAAACCCGCCGGACGGCACAGCCCAAGCATGAGGAGGGCGTGCACTTTGTTGACGATGGCCTCCTTCTCGTCGACCTTGGCCTTGCGCCGCGCAGACTCCACCTCATCGCGCTCGGCGGCGAACTTGGCCGCGGCGTTCTTGCCCTTGACGGCCGCCCTTTGGTTCCTCCTCTTTGCCGATTTCGCGTCCATCTTTGCGAGCTCCTCCGGCGTGCATTCCGACGCTGCTTCCTTGGACCCTTGGCCACCTTCTTCTTCACCTTTCCGGGCGGGTCGACGGCCAGGCTGCCGGAATTCGGCGGGGCGTCGGCCATGGACGGGGGAGGGTGGATGGCGTGAAATGGGCACGGGGGTTTTACTTTGTGCCACCGATGGGCGAGCCGGGGAGAAAGCAGCGTCCGCTGTCCGCTTCATTGTCCGTTTCACCCCAAAAGCGGCCCAAACTTGGGCCGGGGATGGGTTGAAAGCGGACAGAAAACGGACAAAAGTCCATTTGCGCCCGCGCGTTGGGCCGTCTGGTTTGTCCATTTTACCCTAAACGGACGCACCCGGACAGGTTGGGGTCGCGTGCTGGAGTTGGCCTAACGACATGGGAACAAGTACTTGCGTGTGCCCATAACATTTTCCTTTCATTTTTAGCTCTCATATAATCCCAGCCCTCCATATCCAATTGGGCGACAGGCAATCAACCGAATGATGTGTGTGGCAGAGGATCCTAACCCCAAACAAACAGCAGGTAGTGAGATGTGGTGGGTGATGATGGTGATGGAATGCCATGGGCGACCGTTGGTTAGCACATTCACATCACCTGATCATAACCAACATTCTATAGATTTGCATAAGGAGAAAATTAATTAACACCAACTTGCTTTGTTCTCTGGCAAGCTCTGGCTAAATAACCCCATAATAATCTACTCCCTTCGTTTCTAAATATTTGTCTTTCTAGAGATTTCAACAAGTGATTACATACGGAGCAAAATGAGTGAATCTACATCTAAAATATGTCTATATACATCCGTATGAGGTAGTTTATTAAAATATCTAAAAAGACAAATATTTAGGAACGGAGGGAGTATAGATGTGTTGAGCTCTGAGGATCCTAAGTTAAGCGAGCTCCAGACTGACAACTTAATTAAACACTCTGAGTCTTGCTCAGCACATATGCATGGCCATGTGCAGATAAGTGACCATGTCCTTTTCTTGTACTGGCAGGCCTGGGAATTCAATGTGGCATCACATGCCTGGTGAAGCAAACAAATTAGCTAAGCTAGAAGAGGGTAATATCATGGCAGGGAATTGATTATTACTAGGAGTACAATGGATTTCATCAGAATGGGAATATTCCAGGACCGGCAAACGATGACGGCATGCGTGGATTCAAAATTGCAAGCTTGTTTCTTTGTTGGCATTTCAGATCGTGGGGTTTGACAGATATGCATATTGTGAGCTAGCTACATCCAGGAGTTACACTACCACATCCGCTCCAAAATAAACTATGCTTTAATGCACCCGGATGAACAGTAAAAATACAAAAAGGGTAGTTTTTTAAAATTTATTTTTTTGTCTGAAAAACATTGAGGAGTGCTTCACATGTGTGTGAAATTTCGTGATGAAATAACATTCATGGAGCACTGATTTTTGAAAGTATTTTGAAGCACTGATTATTTTTGCCACACATCCATGAATGTTATTTCATCACAAAAATTTGCACGCGCCCCAAAAGCTAAGCAATGTTTATTCTCCAAAAAAATCAAAACCTTTTGAATTTCTTCCTATTTTTTGGATTTTACTGTTCATATGATGTGCCTGTGAGCCCAGGACTAGAAGCACATATACATGCAATAAAACTTCTTTATCTTTGACAAATTGTAATCAACAAAAAATGATTGATTAGGTTGAAATAATACCTAGGACAATGGGTAGTCCTACTACGTAGAGACAGGATTTCCTGCTCCTGAACTTCATGGAGTCCTTAGAAAAATAATAATTAAAAAAGAGATTTTAGTTTGAAATTCTGGCAAAAATACACATGTACACAGATATGTATACTACGTTCCTGTGAAACGTTCCTGTGAATTTTCATGATGAAATATTTGATGGTGTGAGCTTGACCAAAATAATATAACGGACTTTTGTAATTTATAGTACATGTGCTAGAATACATGATTTTATCCTTCTTGTATAGCTAACATAAATCATATTTCATTGTCAAAATTTACAGAAATGTGGTATACATCTGTATTTACTCCCTTCGTTTCTTTTTAATCTGCATATAAAATTTATGAAAAGTCAAACTACAGAAAGTTTGACCAACTTTGTAGAAAAAAATATCAACATACAAAATACAAAATCAATATCATTAGATGCATCATGGTGTTAATTTCCATACTATATAACTTTGGTATTGTACATATTGATATATTTTAATATAAATTTGGACAAACTTTGTGAAGTTTGACTTTAAATCATCTTATACGCTGAGTAAAAATAAACAGAGGGAGTATGTGTGTAACAAACTCTAGAGTTTCTTTTAACCTCAGAATATGAATTATGATTTTTTTTACAGAAATACAGGTTCCATGAGCCTAGAATCTAAGGCATTTTAGTACTAAGTATTTCTACACAATATATATACAAAGTATAAAAGCCACACGTGCCTAAAAGGTATATTCTTGATTGGTTAGAGGATCGAGCCGTAACACTTATCATAGTAAATACAAGGGCATTCCTAGTGCTCCAAAGTGTAATATATCTAAAATATATTGTCAAAATAAAAATCTAATGTGACAACATATGTAATGAGGAAAGGGAGTACTACTATATCTTAAGCTAGATATAGCTATAAGCATAGAAAGGAAGGAAGCATTTTCTTTTACAAGTCGTACTAAAAGAAAGTACTTTTAGATGCAACTCTCATATACTACTCCATCAGAGCATCTTCAACAGTTCTTGTAAAAAACTCCCTGTAAAACCACTTTACGAGATGTCCATAAAATTTAGGGGAAGTTGACACGTGAGATGTTTTCTCAGATCTCGTAAATATCTCCCCTAAATCAGTTTTTTTACATTTCCCATTAAAGAAGCATACAAATGGCACGTGTTGTATATACTATCATCATAATAATTCAAACGATGTTATTTCTGATACACATACTTGATACTCATTTCAAATCCACAAATTTATGAAATTTCATTCGAAATTCACATTCAAAAGGAAACATAACAAATCCAGTAAATGATTCAAACTAGACATAGCAAATGGTTCAAACACGAAGATCAAACATGCAACATATGGTTCACCTAAACAAGGACATCAACACATAAAGCATAAATAGAAGATCAATCATAGAACATCACTGCTGACTTCTATCACCATTGCCACTCGAGCGCATCCGCAATTCCTACCATCTTTGGTGCTTAAATTACTACCTTCATGATCTCAAGATATTGTAGCTGGGCTACCTCAACTCATGCAGGGTTAGTGAACATGCTTTTGTATTCTTGCTCCATTTTTTGTCTGCATTTTGTGTGCAAATACATTTGGCTTCTCTTCTTCGATTGAAGTCTTGCGTTCCTCACCTGCACTTTTTTTACTCCCTCTTACTTTTGCTTGCTATGATCTCTTCCACCTCAATCTTGAACATAACTGCGTCTGCTCCATTTTTTTGTCTTTCTCACGTTTCCTTTCATGTGGTCCTTTTGTAGGGAGCTTGGGGTAGTAGTGGGTCCAGGATTTGGGAATTCATCGACATGATCACCGGTATCTTCATTGTTGTGCACTTGTGTAACCGACGATGATTTTGCCTTCCTCCTCCGATGAAGATGCTCACTTTCCCTAATTTTCACTTCTCATTGATCTGGAGCAATGCCTAATAATGGTACATGACAAATGACTTATTTTTGAGATCCCTATGCTCGTACATGTTGTTTGTGTAGCCGAATTTTCAAGTTTAAAATTTCACATTAGAAACCAGGGATAAACAATTTATAGAAAAGTTTGAACAATAAATAATCAGTAGCATGTCCTCTGTCATCCCAGTAGGTTTGACATGTTCTACATCAGTAACAGAACCTGCCCAACGAGTGCAAGGCTCCTAAATCAAGGCTCATCTACCATCGAGTGACTTAATGGAGCGCTCAATTGAAACGGACACATTGCAATGACAATGATCTGCAATGTGCTTCCAGTAGGTCTTCATGCTTTGGTCTGTCCTTGTTGTCAGATCAATGCTTACACAATGGCATGCCATGACCAACGTTTATCCTCCTCCATGGAGAAGTTGCTCCCCATGTTATTTGTTTTCGAAGCAAAATCATCGTCATCGTCAAACAGAGTGGACAAAGACGTATCATGTATGCTTACCGCCTCATTGATCATCTTCATATATGAATGCTGACTACATTATCGTAATTATAGAAGTAATGGGCAATACAAATTTTCATGTGAAAACATGATTATGAATTGTACAAATTTAAACAAATGAAGACCAACTTTCTTACCTTTCATTCGTTTCATCGTACGGTTCATTGACATTGTACATATTGAAGTCGTCATCGGCCTCGAGGAAGGCCGACAACATCCGCGTGAAGGTCAGGTGAAGGTTGGCGGCGAAGGTGTCATCATGGAGGAAGGACCAGCCATGGCCTCACCCTTCCCTTTCTTCGACACTCGTGGCTTTCACGCCGGTGCGGTGGGGTGGCGGGGATCGATGATGGGGTAGGCCCGCTTGCCCGTGAGATCGGGCATGCCGGGCTCGCGGTGGCCGATGACGGAAGAGATCGGGGTGGTCAGCGACACATGGCCTGCCGCGGACGCGGGGCAGGCGGCAGCGCCTTGGGACCGATGGTGGACTAGGTAGTGGTGTCGATGACGACAGCATGTAGAGAGACACATGAAGTTTTACGCGGGAGATGAAAGGTACTTGGTGTGAAGCATTACAGGAAGGGACATCTTCGCCATGGTGGAGGGGAAGTTTTAAAGATTTTACGAGATGATGTAAGATATTTGCGAGTTTATGGGAACCGTTATTTCAGCCAATTTCTTCTAAACCACAATTATTTTACAGATATGGGAACCGTTGGAGATGCTCTTAGAGAAGTATTCCTACTCCTAGTGCAATGGCAATTCTATAAGAGACTTGTTAGGGCATCTCCAACGCATACGTTAGACCATGCGGTTCGGAGCACGGAAGCCATCTAACGCGGACCTGTATAGGTCTGCGGCACGGTCCGGATGCACTTTATTCCGCAAATTGGAGACAAAGTGTGTGTGTGTGTGTGTGTGGAAGGGGGGGGGGGGGGGTTGCGTGAGTCCGGACAATAGCCACGTAGGACTTCGACACCCCCGGGCCACCCAATCCCCTCTCTAGGTCCCATTTCCTTCCACTCCGCCCCTGCCCCCCTTACTTTGCATCTACACCCTCCACCTCCACCGGCATTGTTGTACCTCTCCGGCCGCCATAGAGGCATTGTCGGATGTCTGCAACCAGTACCGACATGCCTGCTCTCCCTGTCCACCATGAAGCTGTTTGTACCCAGGTACACTCCACCCCCTTGTCGACGACCTCCATGGCAGACAACACTCCTGGCAGGTGTTCGGTCAAATGCCATTGAGCTTATTTTTGAACGCTATGTCATTTTTTAGAGTATGAAGGATGTCGAGCTACCTGACCATGAAGGATGAGTTGTTGTGCGATGCGTGGTTGGCCGTATCCATGGATTTTGTAGCCAGGAGCAGAGGGGGGACCTTCTTGCAGCAAGTGCATGATCGTTTCATGCACAAAAGAACATTGCACCTTATGACATGTACATCATTCAAGAGCGCAACGTGAGGTCGTTATCATATTGCTGGTACGCTATCCAGACCAACATCACCAAGTTTTGTAACATGGTTCATCAGCTGAAGGCAAGATGGCCATTACACGTGTTGGAGGACGAGACCACAAGTTTTGCTTCCTCTTGCTCAACTTTGTAGATTGATTCATTCACTCAATGTTGGTATGCACATTATGTAGCCGCCCACGCTGCCGTGATGTACCACAGGACAGACGGGCCATTTACGTACACACACTACTGGATCAAGCCGAAGGAGGAGTATGTGTGGGACAACATGGTCCGTTGATAACAAACTTGTTGGACATCCGGTTAATCTAGTCGAATTTGAGACATTGTTGTACTGGACTTAATTTACATGCTATGTATAAATGATTTGTGCTATTTTCTATCCGAATTTTGATGAAATCCGTCGTGTTTGCATGAATTTTGTCCGGTTCATAGAAACCCGGGTTGAAATGTATGCGTGCAGCATTGGATGGTGGCCTCCCGCATCCATACCCGCGGACTGGTCCTTCTATCCGCGGACAGATGCGGGAGAAAATTTGCTATCACTTCCTTACCAAAGAAATCCCTCTATAGCAAGGCTAGCTTTGTGGATCTAATTCAGAACAACTCAAACTGGTCGACCCATTTCGTCCGCCCATGTTCCTTTGGGCCGAAGCGGACAAAAAGCCAGCCCAACACACCGACCCAAACCCAAAACGCGTCCGCTAGACGTCTGTGTCAACGCATTTCAGGCTCAAGTTTGTGTCGGGTTTGCGTCGGCGCAGACATGAAACAGACATGCTGCGTGTCCCCTCGGTGTCCGCCGACCAACCGCCACATGTGTTCATATTTATTGCGGCCACCTACCACGGGCCCACACGTCAGTGATCGGAAGCTACGGGAGGCCGTCCTTTTTTAATCCATGCGTGCGCGCGGGGGGTGGGGGGGGGGGTTCATCCACTTCCACTGCCGTCCATATGTAGCCTCGTGGGCTCCCTCGCCAGTGACAAGCAAACCCTAGCCATGGGCTTATTCAGCGGCAGCGGCAAGATCAAGCTCACCCCGACGGCAGCTCCTCCCGCACTCCTCTTCCGCTGCCGCTGGCGCATGCACGCCCCGTGAGGGAGTGACTACACATCCGGGTGCACCAGGCGCGGTGGCACTGGTAGTACCGGTAACCGCTGCCATACACTGATGTCACGCCGTCGCACGACTGGCACCTGGATCCGCATCGCATCCCGATGGCGATGGTGCAGCTGATCGCATGAGGGCTCACGCCGAGGAGAATGCGGCGGTGCTCGAGCTCTCGACGCCAGAGCAGCGCTGGCTTCCTGCCTACGTGCCGGACTCTCCCAATTGGGAGGTCTACTTTGCCCTTGAGCACGAGGAGCAACGCCGGCGTGGCGTCCAACACCACCACATCTACCCCCACCGCCCCCAGTCGTCAAGCTGGAGGAGGAGGAGGAGGCTGCCTACCAGGCAGCGTTGGCGGCGGCCATGCAGACCTCCATCAAGGAGGAGCGACGCAAGGCAGAGGAGGAGGAGGCAGCCTACGAGGCGAGGCTGAGCCACTGACGCCGTGGCCCGCGAAGCGCTACGTATGGACCGGCGGGCTGCGTGATTGGGTCAACCCCCCTTCCCCCTCGCGTGGCTCAGCGCGACGCCGACGCGGGAACAAGTGTACCTCGAGCAGTGGAAGGCTCGCGCGCTGGTAGCGGAGCGGGAAGAGGGCGAGCGCCAGATGCAGGTTGAGCGCCAGCTGGAGGAGGGGCGCCGTGCAGAGGAGGAGGAACACATAGAGAAGGATGAGCGTCGTGCCCGCGGACAAGCAGTCCAGCCAGCGGTGCAGGGCGAGTGGCCTGGGCTTGGGACAAATGCGTCGGGTCAACGTTCTATACACGGGTCGACCAAATGTAAAAACAGACACGGACGCCCATGTGGTCGAGCCAAACAGACAAAAAGACGAATGAAAACATGAGTCGTTTGGAATGGCCGGTTGGAGTTGCTCTTTTTTTTAAACTAAAACGAAACTTTATTTATTAGAAATAACCAATATATCGTTTGTGAGAATGAGTACAATTTCATTGATAGGCTCCTCGAACCAATCCAAAGTTGAAGAAAATCTAGCTAATCTAGCAAGTTCATGTGCTACTCTATTTGCCTCTCTATTACAATGTTCGAATCTAGTCATGATGAAATCAAATGCGTAGTGGAAGCAGTCATCGAAAATTGCCGCCTCCGCACTTTTGATTGTCCTCCGTCCTGCATGGTCTCAATCACCTCTAGATTATCTGAGTTGATGATTAGGCGATTGCACCCTGCCCTTTGCGCTAGTGTTAGTCCAAATTTAAGGGCTAAAGCTTCTGCCATCAGAACATCCACGCAATGGTCAATCTTTCCATTTCCTCCTGCAATAAACCTACCTTTGTCGTCTCGCAAAACCGCTCCCATCGTACCCTTCAGCATGTCCTGGTCAAAAGAGGCGTCAACATTGAGTTTCACGAAACCCCTAGGGGGACAATGCCAACCCCCCTTTTTCATGGACGCCTTTGAAGATGATGCATTTACAAAATTGTATGTGAGGGCTATGATCCCCATTGATATCTCGAGTTGCATTACAGTTGTTTCCTTGTGCACTAATTTCCTTCTCTCCCACCATAGATACCAAGCTGAAATAGCTATCATTTCTCGTACATTTTGGTACCCCATAATACGCAAATCTTGATCTGGGAGAACTAAAAGGTATTCCAATATCGCCTCTCCAGCACGATCAACCTCACAAGCTCTATCAACAATCTCATCTATTTCTAGCCTCTTCCAAATCTCCTTTGCTTTAGTACATAGGAAAATCATGTGCTTCGTGTCGTCTACACCCTGAGAGCAAGTAGGACAAAGGGGCGAGACCTTTATGTGTCTATTAGCAAGTGTTGCCCGGCATGGGAGGGTGCCATGTAATGTACGCCATATAAAAAATTTGATTTTTGCCGGACAGGATAACTTCCATATCTGACACCAAATAGGGTTAGGTATGGTTCGCCCCATCCCATTAGAGTGTTTTAGTTTACTCCCATACTGATCATTCCACTCCACGGAATAAGCAGACCGTACCGAGAACATTCCATTTTTTGTATAACTCCAAGCAATGAAATCTGACATGTTATGTTGCGAAAGTGGGATTGAAAGAATCCGTTGAGCATCAATGGGCCATGTAGATTGTCTAATCAGGTCCTCATCTCAATTATTGGAAACAGGGTCAATCAAATCAACCACTCTTGATAACAATCGTCCCCCCTAGGAGTCACAATCTTCCTAGTGGCACAATTTGGGATCCATGCATCTTCCCAAATATTGATGTTATGTCCATTTTCCACTCGCCAAATGTAGCCACATTTCAGAGTAGTAATGCCTGCCATAATGCTTTGCCAGGTGAAGGAAGCACCATGCTTTGGCTTGGAATTCAGCAGATCGCCATCAGGGTAGTACTTGGCCCTTAGAATAGTGGCACACAAGGAATCATGGTTATCAAGGAGACGCCATGCCTGTTTGGCCAGCAGGGCCAGGTTGAAACAGTGGATATCACGGAATACCATTCCTCCTTGGGTTTTTGGTACACACTTTTTCCACCAGGCCATCCAGTGCATCCTCCTCTGGTTCTCCTCGTCTCCCCATCAGAAATGCGCTATCGCTTCAATGATTCCTTTATAATTTTTTTTAAGAATTTTAAAGACCGACATTGCATAGGTAGGTATGGCTTGGATCACAGCCTTGAGCAGGATCTCCTTCGCCCCGGCAGATAGTAGTTTTTCCTTCCAACCACTAATTTTCTTAACAAAACGTTCAATCAGAAATTTAAAGCAGTCTGTTTTATCAAGGCTCACATTTGTTGGCGAGCCCAAGTATTTGTCATCCAGGGCCTCCGTCATTATATTGAGCATTGTACACAAGTGTTCTCTAACCTCTACCTTTGTATTGGGGCTAAAAAAAATACTAGACTTTTTCACGCTAATCAGCTGTCCTGATACCGCACAATATAAATCTAGTGCTGATTTCAGAGTTGGAGTTGCTCTTAGTTTCACCACGGAGTACATAGTGAAACGTTTACGAGCAGTCCGCTACGCAGTGAAACGTTTACGAGCACTCACGGACTGGTGGCCCCGCTAATTTAACAGCGTTCCATGGGTCAGCATGTCACTATGTCAGAGCTTGTCCCTCGTAATTTTGGCCGTGCACGCGGTGCATCATATCCCAGCTACGCGCCTACGCCACAGTAGAGCTGCCCATTGCACTAGTAGGTGAGCCTATCAGCTCTTGTGGTGAGACAGAGAGCAAATGTGGATTTAAGCATGCATGGAAAGTAGCGAAACGATTCGGCATGGAGTGACTGGGGAGATGAAATCGATGATGAGATGATTGAAGGTGCGATTGATAGATGGGAAGGAGGCGCTCCGTACAACTACTGCTACAGCAGCGGCAGTAGCAGCAGGGGCCGGCATTAGCAACAGCGGGGGAGATTGCGAGATCTTTGCGATTTGATGGCGCCACTCTTTCCTCTCGCGCCTAGTAGAAAAAAAATGCTATCTCGACGTCTTCTCCACTCCCTTTATCAATTCCATCTTGTACATATCACTGCATCCGTTCACACACGAACAAGCCATCGTGTACTCCTCGCGTCGAGCGTGATACACAAGACACATTGTCGAAGAAGCCTCATCAGGAACGTGATATGAAGACACGTCAATGAGGTCTTTTGAAGGCCCGATACCCCACACATCCGGGAGGGACCGTCAGGGAGTGTGGCGGCTATGCGTTGCCCTAGATCGACTCATCAAGAGCGTCGGGCCTGTCCGCAACTTGGCTGTGCAGCCGGGCCATGCCTAGTTTTGCATACAACAACATAATTGTCGTGCTATAGAATTAACATACGACCTTGAATGGAGATGGCCTCAGAAGAAAGTTATCCATTTGGATGAGACGAACAAGTTTCATGTTGAATATTTTGCGATTCGAAGTCATCTTGAAGGTGTTTGTCTTGTTTTCTATCTTCTGCAGAGAAAAACATGAAACTTTGCCCGGTAGATGCGGGGCCTTTCGAACCTTTGTCGGGCTTCAATTCCAACCACCGGATGCCTAAGAAATTACCGGTACAATTTCCTATATGTCCAACTCTTCATCCGACCACAGGGCTGGATTATCCGACCATTCGAGATCCTACCGATGCAGCGCCTTTGTTTTGGCCACGGGGCTGTATACAACTTCAGATTGAGATGTTCTGAAAAAAGGCAAAGTTGTTGGCCTTGATGATATCAAGATTTTTTTCATGGTTATCACTTTTCCATTTGAAGTAATCTTAATTGTGTTTTCGGTCATGCCATAATATGGTGTCAGTACATGCATCTCTGAATTTGTCATAACTTTTGTGTCTGAACTTCGTTTTGGACCATATTTATCTCCATTTTGATAATCTCAGAGAGTGCCATAAAGTGTAGAAATCAAATCTTAAAATAGACTTCATCTCCCTATGGATACAAGCCATTCTTTATGATCATGCCACTTTTGATCACCACACTTCCCTTGAGAGTAACTTGGTTCATGTTAATCCGCATGAATATTATGATATGCTTGATGAATGTTTCATTTGCCAGGCACGATCTTTTACATTTCCACCTATCCATATTTGCTAGTCTCTCCGGTATCATGCAATGTCCACTCTCACCTCGAGATTTGGTGCATCATTTGCCGATACATCCAAACACCGTGGGAGAACTTTGTAACATCCCAATTTTTATTAAATTGGGATGTTAATAGAATCATTTATGCATATCATATTTTATTGCATCTTGGAGTTTTATGAAATTTTCAAATATTTTTCCACTCAAGAAAAAAAAGATGATAAAATGACTCCTTCAATATAAAATGAGTTGGAAAAGTATTAGAATATTATTAGGAGTTTTTCAAGTTTATTTGATAATTATTTTATTGGCCAAAAGTGGATTTGTTGCATAAAATAAGTAATTTCTTGAGCAGAAGAAAATGTTCACTGTGCACTATATTATCAATAATGATTTTAGGAATTATTCTGGTATTTTTATAAATCCATTTTGTCTTGTTTTTAACCCTAAATCATTTTCTGTAATAAAAAACAGTGCATGGACCGAAAGTCAGTTCGGCCAAGGAGCACATCAACGAGGCCAGCCCCGCGCCGAAACTCCTTCGCGCCGGTTGCCCGCCCTCATCTTTCTCCGCACTTGCCGACGGGTGGGAGCCCCACCTTATCGCCCCTTAACCTCCCGCTTGCTCGAGATGAGCTAGCGACGCTACCAAGAATCAAGAATCAAGAATCACGGGCGAAGCTCTCGGGATAGAGCTTATCCGCCGCAGCCCCACACGCTCTGAGCTCGCCTATATAAAGACCGACACGTTCTCTCTCAATTTCACCGTCCCGCTCATCTCCACGCCGCTCACACCGCTCACCCTCCTCGCTTGAATCTCGCCGGAGCCGAGCCACCTTGGCGTCGATTTCGTCACCGATAAGCCACCCGAAGACCCCTCGCTCCGTTCTTTTGAAACCCCGCTACCACGCGCACCCATTGACACCTTTTTGCCGCCTAGGTCATGCCGGAGATGCCGCCTCAACGACCCCTCGCCCACCGGAGCACCAGAGCTCTACCGGATCTCCTACTCGACCCCGTCGTCGCCGAGAACCGTCGCCACCACTGTACCAACCGCCTCG
This sequence comes from Aegilops bicornis, assembly GCA_021605145.1. Lineage (NCBI taxonomy): Eukaryota > Viridiplantae > Streptophyta > Magnoliopsida > Poales > Poaceae > Aegilops > Aegilops bicornis. Next base: position 496,411,364 of record CM038670.1, read on the forward strand.
TCGAGCCACACCCCTCCGTCTACTTCATCGCCGCTGGAGACCGCCGCCTCCTCATCACCCGATGCCCGTGCCGCCGTTTTATTCGTCGCCGACGCCGTCATCCCGCTGTAAGCCACCGCCACTCCTCATGTCCATTAGATCGTAGATCGACGACTTAAATTAGATTAGTTTAGTTCTTTTATTTGTGAACCGGTATGTGCTAAGTTTCAGCCGGCCGCTGTTTCACATCGACATCGAATGGGTATGCACAAGTAGCATCACGCCACGTGTCCAGAGACCTATTCATGATTATTTTTCTTCACTATTTAGTCCCCGAGTTTCATAGATTAGTCCTTGAATTTTGAATAGCCATAGCTTTGTGCTCGGAGATCCAAACTAGATGAAACAAGCGGCAAAATTTTTGTCTCGAATAGCTTTATCTAGTGAACCCATCTATGCAAACTTTTGCTAATTTCAAATTTGAATTTATTCAGATTCAAATTTAAACTCTATTTGGCCATATTTCCTAAACCATAGATCCGTTTGAATTAATTCTTTTTGCACATTGGAACCCTAGCCAAATCCTAAGACTTGAAATAGTATTTGCCCACAATTAGGATTTGTCCATGATAATTTAACTCCTATGCCATGTAAAAACTTTAGTTCACATCACAATTTTTGAACCTTATTTCACACGTTGCTTTTTGCACTTAAAATTATCATGAAAGTTAAGTGTGTTGGATTTTTTATTTGGGTTTTCTAAGTCTTTTCATGTTGCATGTTATTTTGATTCTCTAAATGATTGCTATGTGTGTTTATTTACTTTGGCAGTAGATTATCCGGAGTGTGAATCCGAGTATTATCATTCTCTAGAGTTGAACCACCAGTATCAAGGCAAGTTTACATCTTGATCATACTTTTATTACCTATGTTTTTTATATGCACTTAGTTCTTTGTGGTAGGATTGCATGATTAGGATCTATGCCGGATGGTTATGCTTACACCCAGTAGTTCATTTGAGGTAGGTCTGAACTTTACATCCTTTGTCGCCACCGTCGAAGATTATATTGCCTCGTGAAAGTAGACGGGGATTGGGAAGTGTTTTCATGGTGAGACATAAGTGACAAAGTAGTCATCAGGACCAAGACTTTTAATGAACTACCTAGTGTCGGTGCAACAAACCCTGGGTATGTTGCCCAGACTGTGCACAGGCACAGGAACAAGATTACAATACCAGGCCATGCCAGGGAGCAAGGATCCAAGATCATCGAAGGACCAACATGCAGATAAAGAGGACCAAGATCCAGCCAGAAGAGCAAGCTACCATCAGGAGAAGGGCCTCCCTTGCCGGGCAGGAGAGCACGGCAAGGGGCAAGGCCACCCCCGGAAGAAGACACCCAAGACGTCCCGGCAGGGCCTTCCGGGACTTGCGAAGGCAACGACACCTCACCCAAGCACTCCGCCACGACCCACGTCGTCAATTAGTGCGGTGTCAAGCCGCAGAGTGACTAAGTGGCAGTCATTTGCCACATGGCAGCCTCTCCCTACAGGAAATACCTACAGATGACACTCGTCCTGCGACGTGTCAAGCGAGCAGGCGTGGAGCTGGCAAGATAGCCCGGCAAGGCTTGCCGGGCGACCAACGACGTGACGTTGGGCGATGCATTTAATGCACCCTGTCAGCCTGTAGAGTTAGGTATGATATCACTGTTTGCTATCTTATCAATGCATAATGACTACTTTGCCATTGTGGTAACCCCTTGATCTATAAAAGGAGGCCCATGGAAACCGTAGAAAGGGTTAGAAGGTTGGATAACTCACACCCGCATACGCGTGTAGCCACGGTCGCCCTGAGGCAACCCTTGCCGGGCAGCGTGCTACGCCTCACCACCAGTTTTTCCACCATCAATCCACCAAAGCAGGAGTAGGGTTTTACGTCTCACGACGGCCCGAACCTTGGTAAAAATGCCTGTATGATCTCTGCTGTGCTGCCCCACGCTCGTCTGCTCTTTGTGCAACGCGACGCCCCCCTGCCGAACCAACAAGGGGCCTTCTGGTCCCATAGGAGGCCGTGATTTCCCGTGACATCTTTGGCGTGCCAGGTAGGTGGATTGCTTGCGCAAACCTGAAGGCGTGTGCATCACGTCATCTTCATCACCATGTTCATCTTCGACGACGCCATCGACCATGGCGCCCAAGAAGAAACCTGGTTCTTCGGCTCATCCATCCACCTCGAAGGCTCCGCCGCCGGCGGCCTCTGACACCGCGGGGGGCGCGGAGACACGTGGGGATGCGGACGCTGCTTGGGATGTGGTCGGAGTAGGTGGCTTCGTCACTACTTCCCCCACGTCCGATGTAGGAGCAGGAGACATCAGAGGATAGCAGCATCAGCAACACCCCGACGGCCATGCTCCACAAGGTCCGAGTCAAGGGGTTACTCCATCTGCGCCCCTTTCTCCCACCAACGGGCACAGCCGCAACAACGACGCTCGAACCGGGGCGAATCGCCGCCCTCCGGCCGCCCCCACCACGGGTGCGGCCGCAGTGCGTGCACCTCCCCCGGGACGGGTCGACCAAGCCGCTTCGCCCGACGGAGCCGCTGGCCCTCGAGCGCCTTCGCCGCACCACACTGTCATCCAGGTGGCCGCCCCGTAACAGCAGGGGCATGGTGCTACTGCTGCTGGCACTGTCAAGAGCTGAGCGACGGTGCGATCTACTTCGTCATCACCCATGCCAAGCACAGCCTCGGAGGCCATGGCGCAGGCTCAGCTGCTGCTGAGATTCCCGCCAGTGGCCGAGCAGATGGACGAATGGTGTGCCACCATCCAAAATCTGCTCGGTTTGCAGAAGCTGGGGGCTCACGGCGAGCTGGCCCGCCACAACGGCTCATGCTGCTGAACGTACGGAAGGGGCCATCCCCATGGTGCAGCCCCCGCCACGGCAGCCAGCGCGAGCGCAACAGAATCGAGACCCGATGACGTCTCAATGGCCTCTTCTGACCCTCGAGCGCGTCCAGGCCAACGACGAGCATCAGAGGATAGGCGGAGGGGAGACACGCGCGGCGTTGTTGAGCAACGCCGTGACGACCCCCGCTGGACCAATGGGTGCGATGGCCCCGACGTCGACGAACCCATGCTCGGTATTGGCGGGTGCCTACCTTTCGAGGTTGGCTACCCTGCCTTTACTCGTGAGCTGCGGCAAGTCCGTTGGCCGTCCGTTCGCACGTTCAAGCCAGAGATACCCGAGAAGTACGATGGGAGGCTGAACCAGGCAGAGTTCCTGAGCATTTACACCATCGCTATTCAGGCTGCCGAGGGAAGAGATGAGAAGGTGTTTTCCAACTACTTCCCTTTGGCCCTCAAGTCCAATGCGAGGTCTTGGCTGATGCACCTACCGGAGAACTCCATTTCGTCATGGGCTGACCTGCGCCATGAGTTCATTGGCGCTTTCACTGGCGGCCATCAAGAGCCCAGCAGGCCCAGCGACTTGCAGCTTCTCCAACAGAAGGAAGGAGAAACCCTCCGTAAGTATTTACAGAGATTCAGCAAAGTTCATAGAAACATCCCAAATATCCATCCAACAACTATAATAGCTGCCTTTCAGTCCAATGTGCGCAACCACCAGATTCTTTCCAGGATGAATGTGCGGTTGCCCAAGACTGTGAAGGAGCTTTACACCTTGGTGGATAAGTGTGCTCGGATGGAGGAGGGAAGGAAGTTGCCTGGAGAGGAAGATTGTGCCAATGTCGATTCAGAGGATGATGATGAATCAACCAGTCAGAAGAAGAGCAAGAAGCGCAGTAAGAAGCGGAAGGATAAGGCAATGATGACTGTTGAAGGTTCGGGTGCACCCAGTACCGGCAGGAAGGCCCAAGCTGAGGTCCCCGGCAAGGAAGCTACCGTGTGCACTGACTGGCGGGAGGCCGCGGCTGCCGAGAAGGCCGTGAAAGGTGATGGCCCGTACTGCAAGATTCATCGGACCAAAGGCCACAACCTTCAAGAGTGTTATCAGGTTGAGCAGCTTGTTAAGAGATAGAGAGAAGAGTATGAGAAGCGTGACAAGGAAAAGGGTCAGAATGTTGCTGGCGGTAAGGGCCGAGGCGGTGAAGTAAATCGCCCCGGAAAACCCTTTCAGAACCAAAGAAAGCCCGCCAGAGGTCGAGAGAAGGAAGCCTGTGATGATGCGAGTGATGGAGGGGATGAAGAGGAAACCAGTGAGCAAGAGTTTCAGAAGGCCACTGACGCCCTGTGCATTGACGGGGGTGCGTATCTGCACACCTCTCAACTCCAGCTCAAGCGGTGGGTGTGAGAAGTCAATATCGTGGAACTAGCGCTAGAGGCCCGGAAGCCGCTCAAGTGGTCACGCACGCCCATCAGCTTTGACGAGGAGGACCATCCTAGCCGTACCACTGCAGTAGGGTGTTTGCCATTGTTGGTCTCTCCAACAATTTGCAACCTCAAGGTCACAAAGGTGTTGGTGGACGGCGGGGCCGGGTTGAATCTGGTCTCCCCGACAGTTATTAGCAAGCTTCAGATAGCAGAGGGAGAGCTAGAGGTTACCAGCACGTTCCAAGGAGTTAATATCGGCAGGAGTCATCCTAAGGGAAAGGTCACGTTGCCGGTGACATTTGGGGGAGAACTGAACTACCGGACTGAGAAGATTGTGTTTGATGTGGTCGATCTCCCCCTGCCATACAATGGTATTCTTGGACAGCCGGCCCTGGCTAAGTTCATGGCGACATCCCACTATGCCTACAACACCTTGAAGGTGCCCGGGCCACTGGGAGTCATTGCTATCCCATCAGATGAGAAGGATGCATTCATTTGTGTGGACAAGATGTACCGGGATGTAGTTGCGGCAGAGGCAGCGGCATCAGTAGTTCCCACCAAGGAAAGCAAAGGAAAGAAGAAGGATTGTAGGGACTCCAACAAAGAGTCCGGGAAGCGTGCCCCCACCGAGTGCACGACACCCGTTGACGACGTGCCGGAGTGTTCCAACACAAGAGATACAAGGTCGCTGCACCCCAAGTGAAGGTCCCGGCAGGGCCGGCTGGCGTTGATGGTACTTTCACTATCAGCGCCGCCCTTGATGACAAATAGGAAAGCACGCTCGTTGCCTTCCTGCGGGCAAATATCGATGTGTTTGCCTGGCAACCTTCTGATATCCCCGGTGTTTCTAGGGAGGTAATCGCGCACCACCTTGCTGTCTGCCCACATGCCCGACCTGTCAAGCAGAAAGTCCAGAAGCAGGCCTTGGAGAGACAACAGTTCATCGCGGAAGAGATCAAGAAACTTGAGGCAGCTGGTTTGATCGGAGGAGTGCTGCATCCCACGTGGTTGGCAAATCCAGTGGTAGTCCGAAAGGCTAACGAGAAGTGGAGGCTTTGCATAGATTTCACAGATCTCAAGAAAGCTTGCCAGAAGGACCCGTTTCCCTTGCCGCGTATCGATCAGATTGTGGATTCCACTTCAGGTTGTGATTTTCTCTCCTTTCTGGATGCATATTCTGGGTATCACCAAATCTTCATGTCCAAGGAAGATGAAGAGAAGACGTCGTTCATTACTCCATGTGGTACGTACTATTTTGTCCGCATGCCATTCGGGTTAAAGAGTGCCGGGTCCACTTCTGCAAGAGCAGTCCAGATTGGGTTTGAGCCACAATTGCACATAAACATAGAAGGTTATATGGATGATATTGTGGTCAAGACCAAGGATAGAGCCACCCTTATTCAAGATTTGGAGGATATGTTTGCTAATCTGTGCAAGATCAATTTGAAGCTCAACCCGGAGAAGTGTGTATTTGGTGTCCCCTCTGGCAAGTTGCTTGGATTCTTTGTGTCCCATCGCGGGATTGAAGCCAACCCCAACAAGATCAAAGCTACAGAGCAGATCCAAGCACCAAGGACAGTTAAGGATGTGAGGCGTCTGACAGGATGCGTTGCGGCGCTAAGCATATTCATCTCCAAGTCTGCCGAGTGCGCCCTGCCGTTCTTCAAAATTTTGAAGAAGGTAGGGCCCATGAAGTGGACCCCGGAAGCAGATGCAGCTTTGTAAGAGTTGAAGGCCTACTTGTCCTCTGTGCCTATCCTGGTTGCTCCCAAACCCCAGGAGCCGCCGCTGCTGTACTTAGCGGCAACCAACCAAGTGGTCAGTGCAGCCTTGGTAGCGTAGCGAGAAGTGGATGAGGCAGAGAGTGAGCAAGGACCGGCAGAGTCAGAGATGGATCAGGATAACAACGAGCACGACAGCGAGAGCAACCCCAAGGACGCGGCAAGGAAGAAAGTGGTGCAGCACTGTGACAGCCTGGTTTTTGCCCCCTCTTCTTTTTCTCATTTTGATTGCCTTTTAATTTGAATTTTGGTTTTTGAATCATTTCAGTTGGACTTAAACCCTTGGGCATACCCTTGATTTTCACCCAAGTGGCTCACCTCTGGCAAGCCATCATTTCTTCTTTGGTTAACCCCAAAATAATCCTAAGAATATTTTCCTTAAATGAAAAATATTCATTTTCTCCTCAAAAACCCTAATCAGCAACATATGCTCCAAAGCAACCCCCATTTTCTTGGCCCACAAAAAACTGAGAAAATTCCCAAATATTCTCTGAACCCTAGGGCACCTCCCTGAGCAAAAATATTGCATCACTTTTTGGAATATTTTTGCTATAGAAAATCTTTTCTGTTCTGGTCAGAAAAGCCAATTTCTACAGCAAGTACCATTTCCTTGATCCAATGATGCTGATTTTTCTTGAGCATCACTACCTTCCTAAGTGATTGCTAAACCCCAAAGCTCAGCCCTAAACTCTCTCTGGTTTGATCATAGTAAACTCCACAAGTTACTGACCAGAAACTTACCAGGAAGTAAACCACTCACCTACAACACCTGGGCTCGACTCAAAGCATTGGAAGGACCCAAACCACTAAGGACTACACGCCAGACACGAATTTATGGCAAGCCGTGACTCCATGCAAGACTTCGCACGGTGACCACGCATGTGCATGATGCCAATGTGCTAGTCGACGCGCTCTGGATGCCGCCACGCGCTCTGTTCATCGCATGCTCGTGTCCCCGACTGCCGCACCTTGCCAAACCATGACACCATCGCCATCTCGACCCTCTTAACTCTGCTCTGGCGCTCGCCGACGCCGGAGCTCGCCGCACCGAGCATGGGCACGGCGCGGCCAAGCCAACAGTGCGCCCGTGCCACTATGCTCGTCGGGTACCCCGCTCCTGTGTCCGTCTCTGCCCTCCCACAGTTCCCGTGTGATCTCCGTCACCTTCTCCCCCTCTCACTGATGCCATTCGTCGCCGGGTGCCACTACAGAGAGCTCTGGCGAGCTCTCGATCCCCACCCCGGCCTCAGATATAAATAGAGCCCTCCCGAGCTCATTTCTCTCCACACACACTCTCGACACACCTCCACAACACCGTCGGAAGCCGCAGCCCGGCCGGGCAGGCCTCTGGCCGCCGCCCCCGCCCTGAGCTCTCCGGCGGTCCCCGGCCACTGCCCCCTCCCGCTCCAGAGCCGCTCGAGCTCCACTGACTTCTCCCGCATGTCCGTGGTGGTCCACTGGTGCGTGCTGGTGCCGTTGGAGTTGCTGGACCGGCCCTGCCTCACCGGCTCCGACGAGCCCCGCCCGTCGCCGGCGCTGGAGAGCTTCGTTCTGACTCCGTACGGCCACCCCTAGCCATGCTACTGGTACGGGCAGGTGTGCCTCGATATCCTCTCCAATCATACCCTCTCAAATCTTGTCGCCGGGCACACCTCGCCGGAGAAAGCGCCGTCGCCGCGCCGCCCGGCTCTGCTTCTCTTCCCCTCCCCCTCCGACTTGACCACGGGGGCCCGCTGTTAGCCAGTCAGGCTACGACCGAAGCGGTATGAGTGGCGGCGCCCCACGGGTTTACGCCTTCGACGTCACCCCCTCCCCTAGTTTTCTTTTATTGAATTAAATCCAAATTATCCAAAGAACTTCAAACAACCACAACTTTTTAACCTTAAGTCCAAATGAAGTGATTCTTTTTGCATTGTGTTCTTAATGAAAAGATCTAGCAGCTCACCAAAAATGAGATTTTTCCCTGCTTTCTAGATTTTCTGGTGATTTTTAGAGTTTTTTTTTGATATTTTCTTTCTCTGTTTTAAATTATTTTCAGAAGGTGAAGCTTGTCTTGAGGATCACTAGGAGGAGTGTGAACCTCATCTGCACTAAGGCAAGCCACAACAACATTTTCATGGTGCCATCTCAATATTTGTGATTTTTCCAACTTGAATAATGATTAAGTTCAGGCATTTAAATCACTCATATAAATATTTAATTCTGTTGAAGGCTTTGATTTGCTTGGTATGCTTAGTTTGCAGTAGTTTGAGACTAACTAAGTTAGTTTAAGTCAGTAGAAGTAATATTTGATTATGTAGAAATAAAAGGACTATGAAAAAGAATTAGTTTGGTTAATATTTTCTTAAGTGAGAAAATGGATTATTTGAAGTTATTACCATGGTTAAGTTTGTTGAATAATAATAACAAGAGAAGTGGTATGAGTTTGCTGATGATTATGGTTAGTGAAAACCTTGATGATGTTGACCCATTTTATTTCCGCTAATATGTGATGCATATTGTATGGTTGCATTTTCATGGCATATCATGACACCGGTTATTTTACTTTGAGTTAAACCTGATAATAACTCAACTTGAACCTATCGTTGATCGGGTCATGGTGCCACTGAATCGAGTTTTTCCCAGTGCAACCACATCTGCCTTTATGGGAAGGCCTTTATTTGGTCCGTTGTCATGCCTCTGGTCGGTGCCTCCAACAAGGGAAGGTTATGGGCGTGCGTTACCCTGACCCAGTAAGCAGACATAACTTTGTGTGCCCGTAGTTGTTGTTATGGTACCTTGTCCCCGTTTGGGACCGTTTATGTTTTGCCACGAAGGTGGCCGTTGTGCCACGACGGTGGCCGTTGATGCCTTTGGTAGGCACGGGGCCACCCAGGACTTAGCCCAGTGGGGAGTAAGTCGGAGTGGCCGGGAGAGTGTCATGGCAATGGGGGGGGGGGGGGGGTTCGTCGGAATGCCGGTGGTCCACCGGAATGGGAGTGCGAGGCCATGGATTCCGTGGTGTGGGTAAAGTGTGCTACCTCTGCAGATTGTATTAATCTATCGATAGCCGCGTCCTCGGTTACAGATACAACTCGGAAGTAGGTCACGCCATGGGTTAAAGTTTAAATAATCATGCACACTAATGATAATCACATGGCACTGTTGGAAAGATGATGGTTGAGAAACTATGTTGATGATGGGAACCAAAGTGCTGGTTCCGGTTGTTGATAATGGGAACCAAAGTGATGGTTCTATTTGTTGATGATGGAGACCAAAGTGTTGGTCCTATTGTGATCCGAGAAAGATCACCGTCTGGTTACGAGGTAACCTGTTTGGTAAGCAAGTCTGAGGGACTTGAGGCACGAGATCATGTTCACTGCATACCTAGTATGATTTTGCTTTGATGATAATTTGGTTAAATATCGTGATATTGTTTGTAATTATGTTTATGCTTGTTGTGAGCTTGAAAGTACTTTCAATGTACTGACCTGGCGTGTCATGCCAGATTTCAGGAAAGTTTCGGTGGATCGGAGTGCTGTCCGAGTCTATAACGTGTCCACACCGGTGTCCCTGTGCTATGGTGTCCCGCTTTGTCGTTGTTTCGCTGCCGCATAGTTGTCGTGATCGAGGCCACTTTATGTTCACTAAATAATGTACATATTGTTCAGCCGCACCGTGTCTGCCTCTTGGCCTCGCAACTTGATGTAATGTCAAACTATGTTCCGCTAGTATCAATAAAGCGGTTGTTTTCTGTACCAAGATATTGTGTGTTGCCAGAAGACATGATCTCTGGGCTGGCAATGCAAGGTAAACCGGTTTCTCTGAGCCGGGGTGCCACAACACTTGGTATCAGAGATGCGCTGACTGTAGGACAGGCTAGGCCCCGACGCACGAAGTAAATGCTAGTTACTTTGCTAATTGAGTGTCGGGAGTGTTTGTAGCTGATTGTTGCATTACATGCACTCGTTCTATTTTTATTTCTAACCAACTAATGGCTATGAGTGGCCAGGGTGCCGTATCCGTGTCAGTTGGAGCTGATGCCGTACACGTCGCCGCATCTTCTTCGTAACATGTGGCATCGGCTGTACCCTCACGGTGACGACCCAACATATCGGGTGTACCGGGAGCGTCTAGCAGACTCAGTATACGAGTATCACGCCATGGTTACTCTACGCACCAGTTCATCCTCTAGCACTTACATTCGTACCTCCAGGAGCGGTTTCGCTTCCACCGCTTCTCAGGTTGTCTAGTTTGCAGCATTTGAGGTCCTCGTCGAGCTGCGCTATAACGAGGTCCGGATGCAGACCCACCCATGTTTCCACTACTATCCATCATTGCACGACAATGGTCGTGTCCGTTTTCCTATCATTGATCCGGAGTCTGATAGCGCTGCTAGCCACCTTTCTCGCTATATCACTGCTAGTTACCTTCTGATTCATGAGCTGGCTCGAGAGCTGACTCGTGCTCGCACTGCTTTAGCCGCCGCTAGATCCTACCCTACTCTACCGTCTACGGGATTTACTCCTTATATTCCACCCGGTTCTAGCTCGCCTGTTTCCCCGGTTACTCCTTCGAGTAGCTCGGGCACCTCGACCGTGACTCCTGCTTAGTGGGTTTCCCTTCTCGCTACCCCCGTAGTCCCAATGCTCCAGCCTCATCCTGCACCTGCCCCAGAGGGAGAGCCCTCGAGGCAGCGTCGTCGTGTTACCTTTAACTCGGAGATCTCGGTTAACATCGTCAGTTCAGGATTCGAGTCTGCTTCAGGAGAGGACCCAGCAGCACCAGCAGAGCACTAGAGCTTTCGAGTATCCGCTGTTGTCATGTTGATGTACGGATGTAGTCGTACGAGTCATGATGTCCCGTTTCATGTATGGGAGTAGTCGAACTTATCATGGTGTTTATCTTTCATGTATGAGTCTATGTATAATTATGTTGGAACTTTTTATTATTCGCCGTGTTTTTCTTCGATATTCCACTTTCTTTTCTTTCGGGTTTTGTTCCCCACTATTTTGGATGTTTCTCATCACAGTTGTGTTATCTTGGGAAAAACAAATAATAGGATGACGCAGGGAGGCAACATCAGTCACTCTTGTGAGGATGTCCCTGTTCACCGCTCAGCACGACATGCAGGGCATTCCCCCGAGCCGTATGATCCACCACCGCCTCCACCGCCACATCCGCCCTCCACCGAGCAAATTTTGCACATGTTTGAGAAAAGAAGGAATAACGATCTGGTTGAATTATTAAAAAGCATGCAAGCTATGGTTGGGCAGAATGGAAATCAGAACGGGCACCACTCCAAACTGTCAGATTTTTAGAGAACCAAGCCTCCCAGTTTCAGTCAAGTTATTGATCCCTTGGAAGCAGACAATTGGTTACGAACTATTGAGAAAAAGCTTGAGATTGCTCGTACTGAAGAAGATGACAAGGTTTCGTTTGCTACACATTATCTCGAAGGAGCTGCCGCTATATGGTGGGATAATGCGAAAGCCATGTGGCCTGCGGATGAGGAAATCACTTGGACAAAATTCAAGGATCATTTCCACAAATACCATATTCCTGCTGGTATTATGAAGGTCAAGCAGTGTGAATTCCTCACGCTCAACCAAGGACGCATATCTATTAGTGAGTATCTGCATAAGTTCAACCATTTGGCCCGCTATTCCCTCTATGATGTGGCCACAGAAGAAAGGAAGATTGACAGATTTCTTGGAGGACTAAACCAGCACCTCAGATGCACTCTCAGTATGTTTGATTTCCCGGACTTCCAAACTCTGGTAAACAAGGCCCTCATTGCTTAAAGGGAGCACAAGCTTGTACATGACAGCAAGTCTGCCAATAATGATCACAAGCGCAAGTTTGAGCCTAGGAAGGATGGTCACCCGGTCACGGAAAGGCTCGTGCCAGCAGCACACTCAAGTAGAGTACAAGCCCAATTGGCAGCAGAATGTTAACAAAACCACTACCCAGGTCAAGAATGTCATAACCAAACCGGTGCGAGAAGAATGTCAACGCAAAAATTCCTGTTTCAGTTGTGGACAAACTGGATATTATGCCAGACAGTGTCCCAAGAACGGCAAGGCAAATGCTCCATTCAGGCCACAAGTCAACCATATGGGGCCGTACCCTGTCCAGCAAACCATCAACGGGCAAGTTCATCACCTCTCTGCAGACGAAGCCCAAGAGGACCCCGAAGTCATCATTGGTATGTTCCCTGTTAATAACATACCTGCAATAATTTTATTTGACTTTGGGGCTTCCCACTCTTTATTTCGCTGAGTTTTGTTGCCCAAAACAAGTTTCCTTGTTTGCTTTTGAAAAATAATATGCTAGTACAATCCCCAGGATCTTTGCTCAGAAGCAATCTGGTCTGCCATAGCTTGGAAATTGATATCAACGAAGTCCGTTTTCCAACTTCCTTGATAGTCATCGAGTCTGCCAAGTTGGACATTATTTTGGGAATGAATTGGTTAACCCAATACCAAGTATGCATTAACTGCGCGACCAGATAAGTCACCTTAACAAGTCAGGAAGGGCAAACTACAAAATTCTATGTCCGCAGAAGCATACCCAAGAAAGAAATAGTCTTCACCGCAGTAGCTGAAGAATTGGGATTAATTTCCGTGGTCAATGAATTTCCCGATGTATTCCCAGAGGAATTGCCAGGAATGCCGCCAGACCGAGAACTTGAGTTTGCAATTGACCTTGTGCCCGGGACATCACCGTTATACAAGAAGTATTATCGGATGCCTTCATCAGAATTAGTGGAGTTCAAGAAACAGCTTGATGAGATGCTCGAGAAAGTTTATATCCGTCCAAGCTCTTCACCATGGGGATCACCCGCTGTATTCCTGGACAAGAAAGATGGTAGTCTCCGTATGTGTGTGGATTACTGTCAGCTGAATGATGTCACCATTAAAAATAAATATCCACTGCCCAGGATTGATGATTTATTTGATCAACTCAGTGGGGAAAAAGTATTCTCCAAAATTGATTTAAGGACTGGATATCACCAACTCAAGATCAAAAAGGAAGATATTCCTAAGACCATGATCGATTACTCGTCTGATCTATGAATATACTGTTATGTCTTTCGGCCTCACCAATGCCCCTGCTTTCTTCAGGCATATGACGAGCAAAGTATTCATGGATTTCCTGGATAAATTTGTGGTGGTCTTCATCGATGATATCCTAATATAGTCAAAAAGTTAAGAAGAGCACAATGGATACCTCCGAACTGTGTTACAAAGACTCCGTGATCATCAGCTATACGCCAAATTCAGTAAATACGAGTTTTGGCTCAAGTAAGTTGGATTCCTCGGGCATGTGTTGTCAGCAGAAGGTATAGCCGTGGATCCAAGTAAGGTGAAGAATGTGCTTGATTGGTCGGCATCCACGACAGTATCCTAAATCCGGAGTTTCCTTGGATTAGCCGCATACTACCGTCGTTTCATTGAAGGTTTCTCTAAGATTGCCAAGCCAATGACAGAGCTTCTCAAGAAAGATAAGAAATTTGAATGGACTGAGGACTGTGAGAAAAGTTTCAATGAGCTGAAAACAAGACTGACCACAGCACCCGTGTTGACTCTTCCAGACATCTACCGCAATTTTGATGTGTATTGTGACGCTTCCAGGCAAGACCTTGGATGCGTACTGATGCAAGATGGCAAGGTGGTAGCATACGCATCTCGACAGCTACGAGCCCATGAAGGGAACTATCCTACTCATGATTTGGAGTTGGCCGCGGTTGTTCATGTTCTAAAATTTTGGAGGCACTACCTCATTGGAAAAAGGTGTCCGATATTTACCAACCAGGAAAGTCTCAAGTACATATTTACTCAGCCAGACTTAAACCTCCGCCAACGAAGATGGCTCGAATTAGTCAAGGATTATGATCTTGGAATTAATTATCATCCGGGTAAGGCCAACGTGGTCGCCGATGCACTCAGCCGGAAGCCTGCCAGTTTAAATACCATGATGGAGTCCTTGCCTCCCGAACTTCAGGAAGAGGTCACTCAGCTCAATCTGGTCATTATTGATACTAGTCTTGCTAATATGATGGAAGTTACTCCTACCCTCTAGGATGAGATCCGCAAGGCCCAGTTAGATGACCCAGTACTACAAAAACATATCAGGCGTATGTCAGAAGACCAGACACAAGATTACTCTAAGGATCAGCAAGGTACACTAAGGTTCCGCTGAAGGATTTGTGTAACGAATCGAGCAGACTTAAGAAAAGATATTATCAGAAGCACACGAGTCTTCTATTCCATTCACCCCGGAGGTACCAAAATGTACGAAGACCTTCGGCAGATGTTCTGGTGGGATGGGATGAAGAAAGACATTGCCTATTTTGTGGCTTGTTGCGACATATGCAACAAAGTGAAGGCAGAACACCAAAAACCCGCCGGACTCCTCCAACCTTAATTTTCCCGTTCCACAATGAAAGTGGGATGACGCCTGTATGGATTTTATCACAGGATTACCAAGGACTCACCGAGGCAACGATGCACTATGGGTCATAGTGGACACGTTGACCAAGGTAGCTCATTTTATTCACATCCGAACCATTTACCGAGCCGATCAGCTCGCACAATTGTATGTGTATAGAATAGTCAGTCTGCATGGGGTTCCAAGAACAATCACTTTCGACAGAGGGTCACTTTTTACCTCAGCTTTCTGGTCATGTCTCCATCAAGCTTTGGGGACCGCACTAAAGTACAACACAACTTATCATCCTCAGACAGACGGGCAGACTGAACGTGTAAACCAAATACTAGAAGATATGCTTCGAGCATGTGCTTTGGCCCAAGGACCCAAATGTTAAGATTGTGCGCCAGACGCTGAGTTCTCCTACAACAACAGCTTCTAGACCATTCTAAAGATGTCACCTTATGAAGCTCAGATGGCCGTAAGTGCCGCACTCCGTTAAATTGGTCTCAAACCGGAGATAGCCGCATTTTTGGAACTGATCTCATGATGGAAGCTGAAAAGCAAGTCAAGGAAATCCGAGACAGGTTGCAATTGGCTAAATCTCGGCAGAAGTGTTATTATGATGCAAAGCATCGACATATCAGTTTTGAACCCAGAGAGCATGTGTACCTCCAAGTCACCCCTATGAAAGGAGTCAAAAGATTTCAGACTCGCGGAAAATTGGCACCCAGGTATATTGGTCCGTTCCCAGTTATGTCCAGAGTGGGTACTGTTGCATATTAGTTGGAATTGCCCCCGAAATTTTTAGAAGTGCACAATGTGTTCCATGTCTCATAGCTAAGACGATGTATATCGCCTCCGGAGAAAAAGACTGACATGTCAGAAATAGAGCTGGCTAAGGATTTAACATATGAGGAGAAACCGTTTAGAATCTTGGATGAGATGGAAAGGGTCACTCGTAGTAAAGCGAGAAAGTTTTATAAGGTTCAGTGGGAGCATCACACAGAGGAAGAGGCAACTTGGGAACGAGAGGAATTTCTAAAGGCAACCTATCCAGAATTGTTTTCCCGAGCAACCGAATCTCGAGGACGAGATTCATCCTAAGTGGGGGAGGTTTGTGACAGCCTGGTTTTTGCCCCTCTTCTTTTTCTAATTTTGATTGCCTTTTTATTTGAATTTGGGTTTTTGAATCATTTCAGTTGGACATAAACCCTTGGGCATATCCTTGATTTTCACCCAAGTGGCTCACCTCTCCCCAAGCCATCATTTCTTCTCTGGTTAATCCCAAAATAATCCTAAGACCAAAAACCCTAATCAACAACATATGCTCCAAAGCAACCCCCATTTTCTTTGCCCACAAACTGAGAAAATTCCCAAATATTCTATGAACCCTAGGGCACCTCCCTGAGCAAAAGTATTGCATCACTTTTTGGAATATTTTTGCTACAAAAAATCTTTTCTGTTCTGGTGAGAAAAGCTAGTTTCTACAGCAAGTACCATTTTCCTTGATCCAATGATGTTGATTTTTCTTGAGCATCACTACCTTCCTAAGTGATTGCTAAACCCCAAAGCTCATCCTAAACTCTCTCTGGTTTGATCACAGTATACTCCACAAGTTACTAACCAGAAACTTACCACGAAGTAAACCACTCACCTACAGTACCTGGGCTCGACACAAAGCATTGGAACGACCCAAACCACTAAGGACTACACGCCAGACACGAATTTATGACAAGCCGTGGCTCCATGCAAGAGTTCACGCGGTGACCACGCGTGTGCATGATGCCAATGTGCTAGTCGACGCGCTCTGTTCATCGTGTGCTTGCTTCCCCAACTGCGGCACCTTGCCAAACCACGCCACCATCACCGACTCGACCCTCTTAAATCCGCCCTGGCGCTCGCCGACGCTGGAGCTCGCCGCATTGAGCACGGGCACGGCGCGGCCAAGTCAACAGTGCGCCCGTGCCACAGTGCTCGTCGCGTACCCCGCTCCTGTGTTTGTCTCCGCCCTCCCACAATTCCTGCTTGATCTCCATCACCTTCTCCCCCTCTCACTGATGCCATTCGTCGCCAGGTGCCACTCCAGGGAGCTCCGACGAGCTCTCGATCCCCGCCCTGGCCTAGGCTATAAATAGAGCCCTACCGAGCTCATTTCTCTCCACAGACACACACACACACACACACACACACACACACACACACTCAACACACCTCCACAACACCGTAGGAAGCTGCAGCCCGGCCGGGCAGGCCTCTGGCCGCCGCCCCCACCCCGAGCTCGCCGGCGGTCCCCGTCCACTGCCCCCTCCCGCTCCAGAGCTGCTCGAGCTCCACTGACTTCTCTGGCGTGTCCATGGTGGTCCACTGGTGCGTGCTGGTGCCGTTGGAGCTGCTGGAATGGCCCTGCCTCGCCGGAATCACCATCTCCGGCGAGCCCCGCCCGCTGCTGCCACTGGAGAGCTTCATTCCGACCCCATCCGGCCACCCCTAGCCATGCTATGGGTACGGGCAGGTGCGCCTCGATCTCCTCTCCAATCCCACCCTCTCAGATCTCGTCGCCGAAGAAAGCGCCATCGCCGCGCTGCCCGACTTTGCTTCTCTTCCCCTTCCCCTCCGGCATGACTGCTGGGCTCATTGTCGACCACTCGGGCCAGCCAAGCGGTATGAGTGGTGGCGCCCTCTGGGTTTACGCTGATGTCACCCTCCCCTGGTTTTCTTTTATCTGAATTTAATTCAAATTATCTAGAGAACTTCAAACAGCCACAACTTTTAACCTTAAGTCCAAATGAAGTGATTCTTTTTGCATTGTGTTCTTAATGAAAAGATATAGCAGCTCACCAAAAATGAGATTTTTCTCTACTGTCTAGATTTTCTGGTAATTTTCAGGTTGTTTTTTTATATTTTGTTTCTCTGTTTTTAATTATTTTCAGAAGGTGAAGCTTGTCTTGAGGATCACTAGGAGTGTGAACCTCATCTGCCCTAAGGCAAGCCACAACAACATTTTCATGGTCTCATCTCAATATTTGTGACTTTTTCAACTTGAATAATGATTTAGTTCAGGCATTTAAATCACTCATATAAATATTTAATTCTGTTGAAGGCTTGATTTGCTTGGTATGCTTAGTTTGCAGTACTTTGAGACTAACTAAGTTAGTTTAAGCCAGTAGAAGTAATATTTGATTATGTAGAAATAAAAGGACTATGAAAAATATTAGTTTGGTTATATTTTCTTAAGTGAGAAAATGGATTATTTGAAGTTAATACCATGGTTAAGTTTGTTGAATAATAATAACTAGAGAAGTGGTATGAGTTTGCTGATGATTATGGTTAGTGAAAAACTTGATGAGGTTGACCCATTTTATTTCTGCTAATATGTGATGCATATTGTAAGGTTGCATTTTCATGGCATATCATGACACCGGTTATTTTACTTTGAGTTAAACCTGATAATAACTCAACTTGAACCTATCGTTGATCAGGTCATGGTGCGACTGAATCGAGTTTTTCCCAGTCAAACCACATCTGCCTTTATGGGAAGGCCTTTATGCGGTCTGTTGTCATGCCTCTGGTCGGTGCCCCCAATGAGAGAAGGTTATGGGCGTGCGTTACCCTGGCCCGGTAAGCAGACATAACCTTGTGTGCCCGTAGTTGTTGTTATGGTACCTTGTCCCTGTTTGGTCCGTTTATGTTTTGCCATGACGGTGGTCGTTGATGCCTTTGGTAGGCACGGGGCCACCCAGGACTTAGCCCAGTGGGGAGTAAGTCGGAGTGGCCGGGAGAATGTCATGGCAATGAGGGGTGGGGTTTCGTCGGAATGCCGTTGGTCCACCCGAATGGGAGTGTGAGGCCATGGATTCCGTGGTGTGGGTAAAGTGCGCTACCTCTGCAGAGTGTATTAATCTATCGATAGGCGTGTCCTCGGTTACGGACACAACTCGGAAGTAGGTCACACCATGGGTCAACATTTAAATAATCATGCACACTAATTATAATCACATGGCACTGTTGGAAAGATGATGGTTGAAAAACTATGTTGATGATGGGAACCAAAGTGTTGGTTTTGATTGTTGATAATGGGAACCAAAGTGATGGTTCAGTTTGTTGATGATGGAGACCAAAGTGTTGGTCCGATTGTGATCTGAGAAAGAGCACCGTTTGGTTACGAGGTAACCCGTTTGGTAAGCAAGTCCGAGGGACTTGAGGCACGAGATCATGTTCACTGCATCCCTAGTATGATTTTGCATTGATGATAATTTGGTTAAATATCATGATATTGTTTGTCATTATGTTTATGCTTGTTGTGAGCTTGCAAGTACATTCAATGTACTGACCTGCCGTGTCATGCCAGATTTGAGGAAAGTTTCGGTGGATCGGAGTGCTGTCCGAGTCTAGAACGTGTCCACACCGGTGTCCGTGTGCTATGGAGTCCTGTTTCGTCGTCATTCCACTTTAGCGTAGTTGTCGTGATCGAGGTCACTTTATGTTCACTAAATAATGTAAATATTGTTCAGCCGCACCGTGTATGCCGCTTGGCTTCGCAACTTGATGTACTGTCGAACTATGTTCCGCTAGTATCAATAAAGCAGTTGTTTTCTATACCAAGATGTTGTGTGTTGCCAGAAGACATGATCTATGGGCTGGCAATGTAAGGTAAACTGGTTGCTCTGAGCCGAGGTGCCACAAACGACTAGTGTACTTCGTCAGCTCCTTGTTTCAGGGAGCTAGATCGAGGTACTCTGGTGTGCTTTGGTCTCATCATTGCCTCAAGGAAATTGCGCCACTACTTCCAAGCCCATGAGATCACGGTTGTCACTCGTTTCCCATTGCAAAGGATACTTCGAAACCCTGAGGCTACCGGCAGAATAGTGGAGTGGTCTTTGGAGTTATCCATTTTTGGTTTGAAGTTTGAGAGCACACCGATTATTCAGAGCAGGGCATTGGCAGAGTTTATTGCAGAATGAACGCCAACCCCTGATGAGGAAGTGATAGAGACAGATATCCCCGGCAAGGAATCGCCCCAAGAATGGATTATGTATTTTGATGGGGCTTTTTCCCTACAAGGTGCATGAGTTGGCGTGCTTCTTGTCGCCCCCTCTGGGGAGCACTTGATGTACGTCGTTCAAATGCATTTTTCCCAGGAAGAACCAACCAACAATACAACAGAATATGAAGGGCTCCTTGCCGGGCTCAGGATTCGGCAGAATTGGGAATTAAGAAGCTGATCATTCGAGGAGATACACAGCTTGTGGTGAGACAAGTCAATAAGGATTACCGAAGTCCATTGATGGAGGCGTACATCGAGGAAGTGAGGAGATTGGAGGAGCGCTTTGACGGATTGCAAACAAAGCACACACCTCGTGTGGAAAACAACATAGCTGATCATCTGTCAAAGTGTGCTGCGCTAGGAAGCTTCCTGTGGAACTAGGAAATTTTGTTCTCCATCTCACTCAGCCTTCCGTATCCCCAGCAACAATGGCCCGAAAAAGGAGAAAGTTGGACTCCGGTAGGCCTCTCCCGGTAGAGCCATCCGCTCCTGGCAGAGACCCCGCCGGAAACAACTCCTCGCAGCCTGCCGGACCGCACCCTCCAGCCGGGCCCATGGGCCCCGCGAACGAGGCATGTGCTCCCGCAGCAGAGGGGGTGCCGGTAGTCCTCGTTGTCGAGCCCCAAGATCCAACTTGGGAAAGGCACATTGTCCACTTCCTCCAAACCGGAGAGCTTCCTGGCGACCAAGATGAAGCTGAAAAAATAGCCCGGAGGGCTAGTATGTATCAGTTTGTCGATGACACTCTGTATAGAAGGAGACCCAACGGTGTGAAATTGAAGTGTGTCTACCGTGAAGAAGGAAAGGAACTGCTGGCTGAGATACACAAAGGCATGTGCGGCTCCCACATTGGATCAAAGGCATTAGTTGAGAAAGCATTCCGGCAAGGATTCTATTGGCCCACATCCCTCCAAGATGCGGTCGAGCTAGTCACCAAGTGTGAAGCCTATCAGTTCCATTCCAAGAAAACCCACCTGCCTACCCAAGCTCTTCAAACAATCCCTCTATCATGGCTATTTTCGGTCTGGGGGCTCGATATCCTCGGTCCCTTCCCCGGATAAATCGGGGGCTTTGAAATCTTGTTCGTTGCTATCGACAAGTTTACAAAGTGGCCGGAAGTGACTGCTGTGAGAAAGGTGACTGCTCAGTCAGCTATCAAGTTCTTGAAAGAACTGGTGTGTCGTTTTGGAGTTCCGGCAAGTATCATTACCGACAATGGCACCCAGTTCACGAGCCGCACCTTCATGCAATATGTTCATGCCCTCGGATGCAAGATCTCATTTGCCTCGTGGCACACCCCCGGTGCAATGGACAAGCTGAGAGGGCGAATGCTGAAGTGCTGCATGGACTCAAGACGAGAACCTTTGATATGCTGCAGAAGCACGGCAGGCGGTGGATCGAGGAGCTGCCGGTAGTTCTCTGGTCCCTCAGAACGACACCAAACCAAGCTACCGGGCAGACTCCCTTCTCCCTGGTCTACGCGGCAGAAGTAGTTATCCCCACGGAACTCATTTACGGGTTGCCTCGAGTGCTTGCCTACGATGAAGTAGCACAAGATCAACACCGGTGTGAGGACGCTGTGCTACTCGAGGAGAACCGTCTCCGGGCTGCTACGCATGCTGCACACTATCAGCAAGCCCTGCGCCGCTATCATAGCCACATGGTTCATGCCCGGTGTTTTGAGGAAGGTGACCTTGTCCTTAGGCGCGTTCAATCCGCCAAGGGTACAAACAAGTCGTCACCGAAGTGGGTGAAAGTGCGTTATATCGACTAGAGGGGGGTGAATAGGCGATTTTTACAAATTCGTCACTGAGGAATTTCAGGGTGAGGAAATTCCTAAGCAATGAACTACTTAGTAGCGGAATAACTACTCAGATGCAAGCATAACAGAGTAGTAGCACAGTCATCATGATGAAATGAAAACAAGCGCAAAGTGCAAGTAGCGTAAACACATGATAGCGGGCTGAAGACAAGGTGATTGAAGAAATAGGATTGAGGAAATTGAGAAAGTCTTCAGTCAAAGTCTTCAAATAGTAATGATCAAGTACAACAGTATATGAATGAGGAAATGGAAGGGTTGAGGAAATAGAACCAGTAGCTTGGTGAAGACAGTGATTTGGTAGACCAGTTCCAACTGCTGTGACAGTCGTATGTCTGGTTGGAGTGGCTAGGTATTTAAACCCGAGGACACACAGTCCCGGACACACAGTCCTCATTATATTCTCCTTGAGCTAAGGTCACACAGACCTCGTCCAATCACTCGTGGTAAGTCTTCAGGTGACTTCCAAACCTTCATAGACTCGGTCACTCGGCGATCCACAATTTCCTCTTGGATGCTCTAGACCATGACACCTAACTGTCTGGAGGATGCACAATCCTCAAAGGTAATAAGCGTCGGTTCCACACAGGAACAATCTCTTCAGTGATGCTCAATCACTTTGGGTTTGTAGGTGTTTGGGTTTGGGTTTTCCTCACTTGATGATTTTCGCTCAAAGTCCTCGGAGGATAGGATGCTCCCAATTGACAAGTGTCAGTTTCTCTCGGAGCAGCGAACCAGCTAGTGGTTGTAGGGGGTGGATATTTGTAGCCTAGGGAGCAGCCCGACATGATAAGACATAAATGCCCTTCAATGATACGACTGTTAGATGGGTAGATATTTTGGGACAGCTGGCGCATAGCACATCAACGGTCGGAAATTTGAGTATCAAATTCCCCAGGGCTATCATGTTCCTCACTTGCAGGCAATCCAAGACCGGCGAATTTCTAACTCCTCGCCGAACAAATTCCTCAAAGACCAGAAGATCTTCGTCTTTGTCACTGAAGAAATTGACTGAACTGTTTGAGATTTCCAATGGCTTCACTCGAATGTATTGGAAGGTGTAGGATTTTGAGATGAGCATCACTTGGAAACTTTTCCTTAGTTTTATCTTGACCCCCTTTAACAGTACAATGTTTCCTATGACTCAAGAAAGAGAAAACAAAACTACTTAAAATGTAAGTCTCCAGACGCTTCATATTCCTCGCATGAATATCAAGTCTTCAGGATCACACCAAATTCTTCACTTTCAAAGTCTTCAGAAAGCCAAAGTCTTAAGTTGAAGACATTCATTTTTAGGGGTCGACTTTCTATGTAAATATCAAACTCCTCATAGACTTATAGACCTATGTACACTCGCAAACTCATTAGTCCCTTAACCTATAAGTCTTCAATACACCAAAATCACTAAGGGGCACTAGATGCACTTACAGTGGGAAGGCCCTTACCGGGTAGTACGAGTCACCAGACCTGGCGCAGTCCGTTTGGAGACTGGAGATGGCATTCAATTGCAAAACTCATTGAATATTGAGCATCTCCGCAAGTTCTACCCGTAAGGCACGGCTGTTGGGCCCTGCCCGTCAGCCACCCTTTTGTACATGCCTTGCGTCAGCTGCATGTAACCCCTTGTACAAAGCCAGGGCGATGACCCTGTGCAAGAGAGAATAAAGAAGCGCTATAGGGGGCCCCCAACCAAGATCGCATGCATGCATAAGCATTCCAATTTCACTCCATAAGCATTTGCATATGCATATATATAGGATCGCATCCTGCATTCATTCTCATCTTCATGAAGCTGCAGGTTCCTATGGTGAACTTGGCTTCGACAAGGAGTTGAGAAGATTTCTCGGCACTATGATCCCGACAATCCAACAGATAAGTTCTACCTCCTGTCCATTAGTATTCTGTAAGCTATAACTTGTGCATAAGAAAGCCTTGCCACTCTTTTGAGACTTAGATGCTCCCACCCTTGACTCAAACGTTGCTTCGGTTAGGATGGTCGCAGTGGCCTTTGATAAAAAGAAGTTGGAGGGGGACTGGACCCTTTATCTTCTGCCCGGAAGACGCAGTTCTTCGGCAGACAAAAAGGGTGCCGGCAGGATGGCCTGCCAGGGAAAACTTGTTTATTTACACTAAAGAGGCATCCCACCTCTGCATGGACATATAGATGCACGGGTTCCTGGCAAGGTTCATATTTTTCATTAATATGCTAATACAAGTACAAGCATTATTGAACACAAACATGGACTCGAGAGATTACAATATTTGAATTAAAATTTGGCAATTGCCTACAAGTTTAAGATTGAAAAAAGATAAGTGCCTCGTGATGCCTTTGCTCCTGTCCATCTCCTACAGGAAGAGGTCGAAGAGGCCGGAGCCGACACAACTGGGATTCGGCGCCTCCCCAGGATCAGGACGGCGCCGCTCCCCAGCGAGGAGGAAGAAACCGGAGGGCAGGCGTGGATGGCGACGCTTCCGGAGGGCAAGATGGGGGACACGGAGTCACCGGCAAACACGACTCGTCTGAACGGTCGTCCCCGTTCTTGACGCGTCGTGGATTGCCGTTGCCGTCCACATCACTACTACCCGAAGACCTCAGCACGGCCATCACGTCAGACACCATGCTCTCTGGGTCTCCCCACAGAGAGCATGGTCGTCCCCAGGAGCCCTAACATTAGAAGTTATCGCACGTCCCGGAGACGTGTATGGGAGCAAAAAGCCCTCCTGCACGACAAGAGAGCGGCACCCAGGAGGAGCCAGGGGCGCCTTTACTGACAGCGACTCCCTTCCATGACCCCTCCCCAGCGCCGCGAAGGGAAGAAGAATGGGGAGCGATCGACTACCACACGCTATGGCCACTATGGGTCGTGATATGGTGTCGCTCGCGTCCCCTCCTACTAAAGTCAAGGCTACGGGCGGCCTGGCGGCAGACACGCTGGAGTTGCCACTTTCGGCGTTGTCACCGCGCCGCCCAGATCCCCACTTCAGATCCTTGCAAAGCCCCGGAATGGAGCCCAGGGCCTAGCCCAGGCTCTTCTCTTCAGCATAGCCAATAAGAAGTAGAAAACACATGAGAAGGAGCGCGAGGATGGATGACTCCGCCCTCCTCCACCCCTCCTTTTATAGGCGGGACAATGAGGGGAGCAGCTCCCTCAACGGATGACCACCGTCATCCTCCGCCAATTCAAAAAGACCGGGCCCTCGCCTTGGTGCTGTCCCGCGCCACGCGCCTCCGTTACCTACCCCGCGCGATGCATGCAACATATGTGGCTAAGGATAAGGACGTGGTGGGAAGAGTGAATTGCCAGTTTCTACCCCGTGCATTAAATTCATTCACATGCAATTACTGGAGCGGCCCCACCACTATTGGCCTTACGCACGACGCACGGGGAAACCGGAAACTGGCCCAGAATCAAGACTAATGAATAAACAAGGAAGACTCCAAGAGACCAGCCTCTTCAGCACCCCCGCCTATGCACTTAATAGGCCCTACCCCGACGATGCTTGGCAGCGCGTTCGGGGCAGGCCCGAGGGCTTCTGTTGGTATAACAAACCCTGGGTCTGTTGCCCAAGCTGTGCACAGGCACGGGAACAAGATTACAACACGAGGCCATGCCAGGGAGCAAGGATCCAAGATTATCAAAGGACCAACATGCAGATTAAGAGGACCAAGATCCAGCCAGAAGAGCAAGATACCATCAGGAGAAGGGCCTCCCTTGCCGGGCAGGTGAGCACGGCAAGGGGCAAGGCCACCCCTGGAACAAGACAACCAGGACGTCCCGGCAGGGCCTGCAGGGACTCGCGAAGGCAACAACACTTCACCCAAGCACTCCACATGATCCACATCGTCAATCAGTGTGGTATCAATCTGCAGAGTGACTAAGTGGCAGCCATTCACCACATGGCAGCCTCTCCCTACAGGAAATACCTACAGATGACACCCGTCCTGCTACGTGTCAAGCGAACAGGCGTGGAGCTTTCAAGATATCCCGGCAAGGCTTGCCGGGCGACCAATGACGTGACGTTGAGCGGTGCATTTAATGCACCCTGTCAGCCTGCAAAGTTAGGTATGATAGCACTGTTTGCTATCTTATCAGTGCATAATGACTACGTTGCCATTGTGGTAACCCCTTGATCTATAAAAGGAGGCCCATGGCAACCGTAGAAAGGGTTAGAAGGTTGGATAACTCACACACGCGCATAGCCACAGTTGCCCCGAGGCAACCCCTGCCGGGCAGCGTGCTACGCCTCACCACCAGTTTTTCCACCATCAATCCACCAAAGCAGGAGTAGTGTTTTACGCCTCAGGGCGGCCCAAACCTGGGTAAAAATGCTTGCATGATCTCTGTCGTGCTGCCCCACGCTCGTCTGCTCTTTGTGCAACGCAGCGCCCCCTACCGAACCAGCAAGGGGCCTTCTGGTCCCATAGGTGGCCGTGGTTTCCCACGACACCTAGGCGAAATTGGTTTGAATGGTGGAAAAGCACAGTGGGAGCAGTCATGGGGAATCCATGAGAGTGCACACCAGTGGTCCGTCCACTCAGTCTCAAAGGGATCGAACATGTTTTCATGACTAGAAGCTTGCATGTGTAACCACAAGCCATTATGGGCTGTGGCTTAGTTGAGTAGTTAGTGTGACCTATTTCTGGGATAGGCTAGCATATGTGGAATATGTTGGTGTATCGTCCTATCAATAGGTTAAGGGGGAATAATTTTAGAAGACTATGTATCGGTCTTCTGATCAAGGAGGTGGTCAAGTCTTGTGGGGAAAAGGGCGCAAACCTCTGCAGAGTGTCAACCTAATCGATTAGCCGTGTCCCCGGTTATGGACATCTTGAGCATCTAGAAGTGGAAATGTCGGGAGATCTCATCACCCTTACTTTAATCAATTGGGTTTAAATAAACTTTGGGAATATATTGATTTGAGGGTACCATGTCAATCATATGCTATTTGTAGTGGTAGGATAATTTCTTTTATAATAGGGGAAATCAACTTTATGCAAAAAGTTAAACTTAGAGCTTTCCACTAGCCAAATTGCATGTACAAGTAGGATTATTATACTCTTATGATGTGACTTGCCAGTACATTCCATGTACTCACCTACACGGCTGCAACCTATCATGTTGCAGATTTATCCGACAAGGATTAAGGTGTGGTAGGTCGATATTCTACACTCAGCTTTTGCCCGTGGAGTTGATGGACTCATTTACTTATATTCTTTCGGAATATTTATTTTATTTGGCCTTACGCCATATCTTTGTAATAAATTTGTATTACTCCTGGACTATCGATGGAATAAAGATGTGTGTTATTTCTGTTATTTCATCGAGTACTGTGTGTGCTAGCAAGTTGATCCACGGACTAGCACAGTAAGCACAGAGACTCCAATCCTTTTTTGGTCAGGTCGCTACAAACTTCCTTTTGTTCTCCTACACATAAACCAACTACCTTCCTTAAATCAGTCACCATATCTACCTATCATGGCATCCATAACCATTCCGAGATATATGTTCATGCAACTTCCTTCATCATTCGTTACATGATTAGAGATAGTTATTTGCCTTCTATGATGGTTAGAAAGCTACATGGGTACAACGAGCTGCTATACAAACGGTTTCTAACCCCTTTCCGCGACGACATTTTAAATCGTCGCCTTGTTAGTGTGTGCGATAGGGGGTCCTTCCCACATGACCCTGAAACCGTCGGGGATAGGGAGTAGGAATGCATATGTTTCCAGAACAAAGCATATGCGATGCCCGCATCTATCCCAAACGTGATTCTTCACACAACTATTTGTGATATATCAAATATTCTAAACACTCCATCCTTGCTACTCGTGTGTGCTGGCCTTACCAGTGCACACGCTATTATGTGGTGTAACGTTTATGATGCGCACTCCATCACAAACAGTTCATGATTGCCAAGCGTGTGTGATAAGGAGACTATCACACACATTCACTTCTCCCGAACTGTATGCTATTTGTAATTAAGAAGATTACCTAATCATCATACGAGTGTCGGATAGGATTACAAAACATCGGACCGTCATGCCAGTGTCGTACATGATAACTATCGCACACTCTATTATGTGGTGCAACATTTACGATGCCTACGACATCCGAAACAGTTCATGATTGTAAACCGTGTACAATAAGGCGACTATCACAAACATTTAGTTCGCTCACACCGTTTGTGATATTGTCTGACATCACACACGCCTTCATAAGCGGCAAATCGTGCATGATCACACACATTTCCTCTCTGCAAACCGTGTCAGATTATGATGTATATCACACACGTTTGTGCCTTACAGACAGTGCGCATCGTAACGACCTGTAGAGCAAATTTTTGACCCTAAATAAATTGCTGCTATTTAATATTTTATTGAATTTGAATTTGAAAGTTGGCTATAACTTTATTCATATCCACCAGGTTAAACAACCAATGCATTATTTGATTCGGAGATACATATGTTCAAGAATTACATAAGCACCAAATAAGGAATGATGAACTAGGGTTGTATACTTGTACTATTAAACATGGTAAAGAAAGATGCGAAAGTCATTCTGGTTGCTGAACAAGGTGAAACAGAATGCCTGCATTGTGCTTTCCTCCATGCAGAGGGCATGCACGACTCTAGTCCAACCCCTTGTGATGGTCGACCGCCCATCCTTCAATTTCTTCATGACTCACGAGGACATCTAGATAGGCATTGCGTTCTTGTAGAAATACTTTAACCTTTGCATGCCCACCAATCCTGTAGTTTGAGGGGCAACCTTGAGTAAACTGCTTCAAGAAGCACTGCAAAAGAAAAAGATACATACATTTTCTCACTTGATGCTGGTTCATCAATATCTCATTGCCCCATACGCGGAAAGGGCCGAAGCACAGATCTTTACCAATGGCATGTACCTAAAAGCAACAAGTTAATATTAGAAGCTAAACAAGAATTGCACAATGATGTAGTACAACACTCCCTCCGTCCCATTATATAAGATCTTATAACATCCAATATACTCACATCGTGGATGAATAAACATCTTATATTATGGGGCGGAGGGAGTTTATTACATTTTTACAAATATCAGCCACTTAACTGCAGTTAACTGTTGTTGTGTTGTTGTTGTTCTTGCTGCTCTTCTATGTATATCTAGACAACATCAGAACATTAAGGTAACACTCTTGGTTTGAGACTACATTTGCCAAAGGTTGCCACACCTAAGGTTAGGCAAGTTTGACCAAATTAGGTGTGTGTTTGGTTCAAGCCACACTATGGTCCCACATCACATACACTCAAAAAGTGTGGCTAGATTGTCTTAGGCGTGCCAACTTGTGGCTCTTATTTTGAAGAAGTAACCCTTTGGCAAGTTTGGCAACATTGTATGGTAAAGTGTGGCACTCCTAGGTCTAGAGCTAAACAACCCATCCTTGTTGCTATGTGGTCTAGGATTGCATATTTAGTAATTCAGTACAATGCATGTTGCTATGTAGCCTCATATATGTTAGATATAGCTCTAGTTAACCTACCAATAAATGGGTTACAGATATATTCAGTTAAATGTCCGAGTCGATTATTAATCCCTTATCAGCCCCCGGCCTATATGGTACCAGCTACTGATATCCTGAACGGTGAGTATATATAAGCCATGGGATGAAACTAACCTCGAAGGTAAACAATAGTTGTTCCCAATATTGTCCTGTCTAAGTACATCTAAAGGCATGTTAAGCACAACATGCTAAACATCAACCAAATATATCCATGGTAGGCAACATAATCTCCAAATGATAGCTTCATGGCGAAGGTTTAAGCATGCTAGTTAAGAAAAACAAGAAGTGGAAAGGTGTGTTAACTGCAACAGGCCTAACATTTTAAAACAAGCTAACATATTCATTTAAACTGGTATTGTGCAGGTCCGAGTAGACCAGTTATTGTTAAATCAAATGGAAAGACGTGTTAAATGCAACTTGCTTAACAGCAACCAAATATAGTCATTCATAGAATTATTGTTAAAACTGTATTTATGAAATTGAACTACACAGTTCATACTTGCACATATATAACATCACATTGTGAATAATTGAAATAAACAATTAATACTATGAAAATCAAAAGATGGCAATTGAAACTAGACATATGCTAACTACAAACAAACGAACAACCAAAACCCGTTGAAAGAAATAAGGCATAATGCAAACAACCAAATATAGCAATAAATACTGGACATGTTCTCACTACAAAAGGGGTTCGAGAAAACAAATCATGGGATTCCCTCGGTGAAGAGGCATGGCAAAGCAAATCATGGGTTTCCTCACTTGTCACAGATGGGTTCCTCCTCATGGTCGCCCTCGATGAGGTCTGACTTTGCAGCTAAGTATCCCAAGGCAGCATCGTAGAACGTGTCCTTCAGAAATGACAAAAGGGGCTACATGGTGATGAAGGATGTCAAATTGTTCATAACGAGCCACAGGAGATCAGCGGCAGGGCCATCGCTGTGATCGACGGCTGTCGAACCCGAGGAGTTGGGGGTGGGCAACTTAACCCGTGACATAGCCGGCTTCATGCCGTTGTAGTCGATGACCTCGATGTCGTTGCCGGCGTCCGCGACATACCAGAATACTCTAGTCCGCTGATTGAAAGGTTGCGTCTAGTCATCATCGTCAGCTTCCTTGGCGGCCACCTCGCTGACGTCGGGTGAAGAAGCCGTGGTAAACCTCTTTTGTGTCATTCGCTCCTTGAGCTCCCAAAAAGTGTAGCCGGGCTTAGGCTGCGACGCTCTGGACTCGGGAGGGGGATGGGGATCTATGGGAAAGGGGGCATTTCGCAGGCGTCATCTAAGAAAGTCAGGGCAGCGAGGGTATGTATATCGGTGGGTAACTTGCACGGGCAGACTGGCAGAGGTTGATGATGGAGGCGGTGCGGCGGCGGCGGCGACCTAGCTAGGGTTTCGAGCGAGGGAGGGGTGGTGCGCGCTTGTGTGTGTGTGTGAGCGGGGGATTTGGGGTGTGTGTGAGAGGAGGATTTGGTGTGTGTGTGTGTGTGTGTGTGTGTGTGTGTGGAGGGGGGCCAAGGTGGTGTTTGAGGAAATGCCACGGGTACTAAAATTTTTTACTAGGTGGGAGTAAAATGGTGGGGCTACCAAAAATTTGGATCAAGGGATTGAAGCTGAGCAGAGTGGGAGTAACAAACATCACACACGGTTAAAACATAATAATCGTGTTCTATCAAGCAGGAAAACCCTCTAGCCGAGCATATATTTTTGAGATTGCGAGGGATGCAGCCGGGAGTAAAATGCCGGGGCTACTAAAAATTTGGATCAACTTTTGATTGCGAGGGATGCAGGCGAGAGTAAAATGCCAGGGCTTATGGTAATTTGGATCAACGGATTGAAGCAAAGCGGGAGTAATAGACATCGCACACGGTCCACACCTACTAATCGTGTGCTATCAAATAGAAAAACCCTCCAGGCGGGTAGATATTTTTGAGATCGTGAGGGATTATATATTTTCAAGGGCGGGAGGGAAGCCCCATGGAGCCCAATATAGTGTGATAGGCGTAGTCAGAGGGAACAACGTCTGTTGTGTACCCGATCGCAGACGGTTGTTGCACCCGACTCGTCTGCTGTTTATAAATTTGGCAAAAAAAATGCGGGAAAGGGTTAGAACATGAACATACTTGCCTGTGGATCAAATATCTGTATGAAAAGGGTGGTTTAATGTTCAAATACCCAATGCACAACTTTGATGTGGCACCTGTCACGCAGAGCGCACATTATTATTGCCAGTCCCCCCCCCCCCCACACACTTCGTTTAGGCGGGGGAATCCTAGCTATGAACGCACCAAATATTTAGGTCTGGCATCTCACCCTACCGTAACACAGAACCGAAAGGAGTACATCATGGTCACCCCCACTTCAGCTTTCTGTCAAATGTGGACCGTGTGCGGGCCCACAAATGTGTGCTTGTGGTGCGAGATGGGTGAGACCACATACGAACACCACATGTGGGTGGCCCAATATATATATATATATATGTATGTATATATATATATATATATGTATGTATATATATGTGTGTGTGTGTGTGCGTGTGCGTGTGTGTGAAAACGGTGTGGTGTGATATTTAAATACCGAATTCACAAATTTGATGTGGCACATGTGCCTCGCAAATTAACTGAACATCCACGACCACATGGAGGTTCAGCAAGTGCGAAGTAGTGCCCCCTCAACACACACACACACACACATTGAGTCGGCGGGAGGGAGCGTCTCACCAAGACGTATTGTAATACTAACCAAGAAGAATCACCACCTTGGTCGTATAACCTCTCTCGTTGTTGGGTCAAAGTGATGGACGTCCACACGTGGTCCCACAAATAGGCTAGCTTGTCGCCGATAACCACGCGAGGGAGTGCCTGAAGACAACCACTGCGTGCATGTGGCCCAAAGATATGTATGGACGTGCGCGATGCATGCATATGTTTGAATACCAAAAGCAAAACATTTTGATGTGGCACATGTGTCGAAAATCGCACAGTCCCCACATAGAGCGAGGTTTATGATGCATCGCGTGCTCGCCCCCCCATTTCGATCCGGTGGGAGGGTGATAACCAACAAGTATAGGGGATCGCAACAGTTTTCGAGGGTAGAGTCATTTTACCTCCTCTAGATGCAACTCTAACAACAAAGTCATGTATATTATTATTCATTCCATCAAGCAACTCCCTTTGAGATTTAGCAACTAGTTCTAACTGGGTTTGAACCATAGAAGCATGTTTTCCAACACCTCTAACATCATTTGAGATTCTAAATAACAAGTCACTCAAGTGAGCAATCATATCAGAATTGTATTTCAATTGTTTCATAACATTTGCATTGAAGTGCTCTTGTTTTCTAATGAAGTTTTCAAACTCATAAAGGCATTGGCTAGGGTGCATATTGTGAGGATTGTCATTGTCATTGAACTTCATTAGAGAATTTAGCACTACCACCTTAGGCAGTGGTGGTGTATTAAGCCCATGTATCTCTTCAATAGGATGTAAACTTTTAACATCCTCAGCTTTAATACCTTTTCCCTTCATAGATTTCTTTGCCTCTTGCATATCTTCAAGATTGAGGTATAATATACTCCTCTTATTCAGAGTGGGTTTAACCGGTGGTTTAGGAAGAGTCCAATCATCATAATTTTTCAATATGTTATTTAATAATTCTTCAGCTTGCCCAATAGTTCGATTTCCTCGAAAACGCAACTTGACACAACTATCTAGGAAGTCCCTAGAAGCATCGGTTAGTCCATTATAGAAGATATCAAGTATTTCATTTTTCTTAAGAGGATGATCAGGCAAAGCATTAAGTAATTGGCAAAGCCTCCCCCAAGCTTGTGGGAGATTCTCTTCTTTAGTTTTCACAAAGTTAAATATTTCCTGTAAGGCAGCTTGTTTCTTATGATCAGGGAAATATTTTTCCAAAGAAGTAATAAATCATATCCTGGGGACTACGCACACAACCAAGAGCAAGAGTATTGTACCTTAGGCAATTCATATCTAGGAAGGCTAGTTCTAGTAGGTGTTTCAGGAGTTTCAGTTTCAAGCTCATCATCAGATTCAACAACATCATGTTGTATTACTCTAGCAATTTGTTCATCAAGAAATTCACCAAGTGGCACATCATCATCAAGCAAGGTGCTAGCATCATCATAAGCATCATTCATAGTAGAATTAGCATCATCAATAACTTGTGACATATCAGGATTAACAACATGTGGTGGTGTTGCAAGTTTACTTATAACAGAAGGTGAATCTAAAGCAGAACTGGATGGCAGTTCCTTACCTCCCCTCGTTTTAGAGGGATAAATCTTAGTATAGAATCCTTCAGATTTCATAGTGATAAATTCATAATAATCCCATGTGACTCAACAAATATAGCTATGCTCCCCGGCAACGGCGCCAGAAAAAGGTCTTGATAACCCACAAGTATAGGGGATCGCCACCGTTTTTGAGGGTAGAGTATTCAACCCAAATTTATAGATTCGACACAAGGGGAGCCAAAGAATATTTGAAGGTATCAGCAGCTGAGTTGTCAATTCAACCACACCTGGAGATTAATTATCTACAGCAAAGTGATATGTAGCAAAGTAGTATGATAGTTTTGATAGTAGTGACAGCAGAAATTATAACAGTAACAGTGATAGCAGTAATTCTGTAGCAAGTGCAACAGTGACGATAGCAAGAGTAACTTAGCAGAAACAATATAAGGCAAATTCGTAGGCATTGGATCGGTAATTTGTTAGATGGTATTCATCATGTGACAGTCATAACCTAGGGTGATATGGCACTAGCTCCAGTTCGTAAATATAATGTAGGCATGTATTCTGTAAATAGTCATACGTGCTTTTGGAAAGAACTTGCATGACATGTTTTGTCCTACTCTCCCGTGGCAGCGGGGTCCATATTGGAAACTAAGGGATATTAAGGCCTCCTTTTAACAGAGAACCAGAACAAAGCATTAACACATGGTGAATACATGAACTCCTCAAATTACGGTCATCATCGGGAGTGGTCCCGACTATTGTCACTCCGGGGTTGCCGGATCATAACATGTAGTAGGTGACTATAATTTGCAAGATCGGATCTGGAACATGGATATAATGGTGATAACATAAACGGTTCAGATCTGAAATCATGCCACCCGGGCCCAAAGTGACAAGCATTAAGCATGGCAAAGTCATAGCAACATCAATCTCAAACATAGTGGACACTAGGGATCAAGCCCTAACAAAACTAACTCGATGATACGTCTCTGTCGTATCTACTTTTCCAAACACTTTTGCCCTTGTTTTGGACTCTAACTTGTATGATTTGAATGGAACTAACCCGGACTAACGCTGTTTTCAGGAGAATTGCCATGATGTTGTTTTATGTGCAGAAAACAAAAGTTCTCGGAATGACCTGAAACTCCAGGGAACATCTTAGAAAAAATAATAAAAAATCCTTGCCAAAGATGAACACCAGGGGGGCCACACCCTATCCACGAGGGTGGGGGGCGCGCCCCCCTCTTGGGCGCGCCCCCTACCTCGTGGGCCCCCTGGAGACCTTCCGACGCCAACTCCAACTCTATATATTGGCTTTCGGAGAGAAAAAAAATCAGGGAGAAGAAATCATCGCGTTTTATGATACGGAGCCGCCGCCAAGCCCTAAAACCTCTCGGGAGGGCTGATCTGGAGTCCGTTCGGGGCTCCGGAGAGGGTGATTCGTCGCCGTCGTCATCATCAACCATCCTCCATCACCAATTTCATGATGCTCACCGCCGCGGCGTGAGTAATTCCATCGTAGGCTTGCCGGACGGTGATGGGTTGGATGAGATCTATCATGTAATCGAGTTAGTTTTGTTAGGGTTTGATCCCTAGTGTCCACTATGTTCTGAGATTGATGTTGCTATGACTTTGCTATGCTTAATGCTTGTCACTAGGGACCGAGTGCCATGATTTCAAATCTGAACCTATTATGTTTTCATGAATATATGTGAGTTCTTGATCCTATCTTGCAAGTCTATAGTCACCTATTATGTGTTATGATCCGACAACCCCAAGTGACAATAATCGGGATACTTCTCGGTGATGACCATAGTTTAAGGAGTTCATGTATTCACTATGTGCTAATGCTTTGTTCCGATTCTCTATTAAAAGGAGGCCTTAATATCCCTTAGTTTCCATTAGGACCCCGCTGCCACGGGAGGGTAGGACAAAAGATGTCATGCAAGTTCTTTTCCATAAGCACGTATGACTATATTAGGAATACACGCCTACATTACATTGATGAATTGGAGCTAGTTCTGTGTCACCCTATGTTATGACTGTTACATGATGAACCGCATCCGGCATAATTATCCATCACCGATCCAATGCCTACGAGCTTTCCATATACTGGTTTACGTTTATTTAATTTCCCGTTGCTACTGTTACAATCAATATAAAACACCAAAAATATTACTTTTGCTTCCATTACTTTTGTTACCGTTACCACCACTATCATACTACTTTCCTACTAAACACTTTGCTGCAGATATTAAGTTTCCAGGTGTGGCTGAATTGACAACTCAGTTGCTAATACTTGAGAATATTCTTTGGCTCCCCTTGTGTCGAATCAAAATATTTGGGTTGAATACTCTACCCTCGAAAGCTGTTGCGATCCCCTACACTTGTGGGTTATCAAGAACAATTTCTGGCGCCGTTGCCGGGGAGCATAGCTCTATTCTTTGAGTTACTTGGGATTTATATCTGCTGGACACTATGAAGAATTTGAAAGACGCTAAGACAAAAATTTATCCCTCAACTACAAGGGGAGGTAAGGAATCGCCATCTAGCTCTGCACTTGATTCACCTTACATTATGAGTAAGCTTGCGACACCTAAACCTGCTTCTGCTATTTGTTCTGATATGTCGCATGTTATTGATGATGCCACTTCTGCTATGCATGATACTTATGATGAAACTAATTCTATGCTTTATACTACTGTGCCCCTTGGTGAATTTCTTAATGAACAAATTTCTAGGGCTAGAGAGAAAGAAACTATTGAAACTGATAATATTGATGAAAGTGATAATGAGGATATGCCTGCTATTTCTGAGGGTTATGTTTTTGATGTGGAATCTTCTTCAACTATTTTTGCCTGCAAGGATAGAAACGAACTTAAGAGGCTATTAATTAAATGGAGTAAAGAATCTCTTAGAGATAGAATGAAACCTGACCTTGCTTTTGCTACTTCACCTATTTGTGTTCCCAATAAGGATTATGAATTCTCTGTTGATCCTGATATAATCACCTTGGTTGAATCTGATCCTTTTCATGGTTATGAATCTGAAACGGTTGTGGCACATCTTACTAAATTAAATGATATAGCCAACCTGTTCACTAATGATGAGGGATCTCGCTACTTTTATATCCGTAAATATTTCCGTTCTCATTAAAGGGTGATGCTAAGATATGGTTTAATTCTCTTGATCCTGGTTGTGTGCGTAGTCCCCAGGATATGATTTATTACTTCTCTGCTAAATATTTCCCTGCTCATAAGAAACAAGCTGCCTTAAAGGAAATATACAACTTTGTGCAAATTGAAGAAGATAGTCTCCCCAAAAGCTTGGGGGAGGCTTCTCAAGTTACTTAATGCTTTGCCTGATCATCCTCTTAAGAAAAATGAAATACTTGATATCTTTTATAATGGACTAATCGATGCTTCCAGAGATTACCTGGATAGTTGTGCTGGTTCTCTTTTCAGGAAAGAACACCGAATGAAGCTGAAATTCTATTGAATAATATGTTGACAAATGAAAATAATTGACAGTTCTGAGCCAGCTCCTGCTCCAATTCTTGAGCGTACTCTAAACCAACTCCAAGAAGAGAGGTGTTCTATTTCTCGATCCACGAAGATATGCAAGAGGCAAAGAAATCTATGAAAGAAAAAGGTATTAAAGCCGAAGATGTTAAGAATTTACCTCCTATTGAAGAAATACATGGTCTTAATTTATCACCGTTGGAGAAACATATGATCTTGATCCATTACCTATTGAAGAACCTCCTGATCCCGATAACCCGACTACGTAGTAAAGGTAAATTCTCTCTATAGATTTGATGAAGGTGATATTCCTCACTATAAGTCTGCTAGGCAATGCTTGGATGTGTTTGATAATTCTATTGTCAAACAAGAAAATTTTAATGCTTATTTTGGTAGACAATTTAAATATGATTCCGATATGATTAAACACTTGGGTGATTATATGGCTAATGTTAGACGTGAACTTAAACTTGTTAGGAAACATGCTTCTATGGTTACCATTCAAGTAGAACAAGTACTTAAGGCTCAAAAAGAATTGCTCGCTGAAATGAATAGTAAGAAAAATGATTATGCTGTTAGAGTGGCTACTAGAGTAGAATGACTCAGGAACCTTTGTATCCTGAAGGCCACCCTAAGAGAATTGAGCAAGATTCTCGAGAGAAATAATCTTGATGTGCCTAGTTCTTCTAAAAGGAAGAAAAGAAAAATGATAGGACTTTGCAAACTTCTAGTGAACCTATTGCCGAACCACCGAGAATCCAAATGATATATCTATGTCTGATGCTGAAACACAATCTGGTAATGAACATGAACCTACCGAAAATAATAATGATGTTGTTCATGATGATGCTCAACCTAGTAATGATAATGATGTAGAAGTTGAACTTGCTGTTGATCTTGATAACAGACAATCAAAGAATCAACGTTATGATAAGAGAGACTTTGTTGCTAGGAAACATGGTAAAGAAAGAGAACCATGGGTTCAGAAACCCATGCCTTTTCCTCCCAAACCATCCAAGAAAAAGGATGATGAGGATTTTGAGCGCTTTCTTTGAAATGATTAGACCTATCTTTATGCGTATGCGATTAAGCGATGTGCTCAAAACAAATCCTTATACTAAGAATATGAAGGATATCATTACCAATAAGAGAAAGATATCGGAAGCTAAGATTTCCACCATGCTTGCTAATTATACTTTTAAGGGTGGAATACCAAAGAAACTTGGAGATCCAGGAGTACCCACTATACCATGCTCCATTAAAAGAAATTATGTTAAAACTGCTTTATGTGATCTTGGAGCCGGTGTTAGTGTTATGCCACTCTCTTTATACCGTAGACTTGATTTGAATAAGTTAACACCTACTGAAATATCTTTGCAAATGGCTGATAAATCAACTGCTATACCTGTCGGTATTTGTGAGGATGTGCCTGTTATGGTTGCGAACGTTACTATTTTAACGGACTTTGTTATTCTTGATATTCCCGAGGACGATAGTATGTCTATTATTCTAGGAAGACCTTTTCTGAATACCGCAGGGGCTGTTATTGATTGCAACAAAGGCAATGTCACTTTTCATATTAATGATAATGAGCATACGGTACACTTTCCGAGGAAACAACTTCAAGTTTATAGCATCAACTCTATTGGAAAAGTTCCATCGATTATTTTTGGAGGTTTTGAATTTCCTCTTCCTACTGTTAAGAAGAAATATGATATTCTTATTATAGGGGATGTGCATATCCCCGTTGAGGTAACATAATGTTATTCGAAATTTCTCCGGTTCCATGTTAGTCGGAATGAGTTTGTTAACAAGACCTGATCAACCTTGTTAGTGGATTCCTTTTGATGAGCATGAGACGGGTGAAACTAGAAGACACAACCTTCTGTACCCTCTTTATACTTTCTGTTATTTAGTTGAAATAAAGTAAAAATAGTATTTTTCTGTCTATTTCCTGATTTATCTGTGCAATATGAAAATATCCCGAAAATAAAAGTCCTCAGAATGCCATGCCGATTTAATATGATTTTTTCGGGAATATTTGAGGATTTATGGTGCAAAAATTACCACGGGGGGAGCTGCCACCTGGCCACGAGGGTGGAGGGCGCGCCCCCTGCCTCGTGGGCCCATGGTGGCCCTCCTCCACTTATTCCTGCACCCATCCTCTTCTTCTTCCTCCTACAAACATGAATAACCAGCTCAAACACGAGTTCCAGCCCCCGTTGCTATGATTTTTGATCTCCTTGCTTAAAGCACCTCTCACAAAACTGCTTGGGGAGATTGTTCTTTGGTATGTGACTCCTCCATTAGTCCAATTAGTTTTTGTTCTAGTGCTTTATTCATTGCAAATTTGTGCTGCATAGGTGACCATGTTCTTGAGCTTGCATGTCAAATTTATATGGTTCCAAGTAGTTCTAATGCTTGATATAGGCTCTAGGCACTTGTAGGAGTAGTTGCTATCAATTTTATTGAAGTTGGTTCACTTTTATTTGAAGTTACTAAAAATTTCAGATTATTTCAGAAAATAATGAAGAGACTTTTGAGGGGCTCGTCGAGCCGAAGCTCGAAGGAAAAACAAAATGAAGAAGCACGGAAGCCCAAATATAATTTGCCTCATACCGCGGAGGTCCGGCCGTGTGAATGGCCTTCCGATGACTTCTTGTGGAGAGCCGGAATTTATGAGGATTTTTATTTATTAATTGGGAACGCCGGCCTCACCGACTTCCTCCGCGACCAACGTCATCAGTATCTCTTACTCAGTAATACTTTCGTGCAAAACTTCTACTATTTTCCTAAGGAATCACCTCCTTCAGTAGAGTTTCATTTATATGACGTTGTTAAGAAGATGCCATTAGATGAATTTTGCGAGGTTTGCAAAATACCC
This sequence comes from Aegilops bicornis, assembly GCA_021605145.1. Taxonomy (NCBI): domain Eukaryota; kingdom Viridiplantae; phylum Streptophyta; class Magnoliopsida; order Poales; family Poaceae; genus Aegilops; species Aegilops bicornis. Next base: position 496,450,937 of record CM038670.1, read on the forward strand.
TTTGAGGGTACCTTAGATCAACCACACCGTAATGAAGTGGAAGCATTTATTAACACTATCACTGTGGGAGAAACCAGGAAGGTTTCTGATGCAAGAATTACTAGCATACATTTTCCTGTTTTACGCTACTTTGCCTTATTTGCTAGTCGTTGCTTGATTCGTCGTGGAAATTGTGGAAACCTTAGTGTTCCTGATATTATCATTTTGTTCCATGGTTTATACCGCAATAACTCTGTTAGTATGGGTAGAATTGTTGCTAGACGGTTAAGTTTGAACCATACTATGGGCCCCATCTTTTGAGGCATTTATGCTTCACGCCTAGCTGAATATTTTGACATACCTATTAGGCATTTTGAGAAATAAGAAAAATTGCTGCCTAGTGCTTATCTAGATTATAAGAGTATGCTAGCACATGATTTTATTGTTAAGAGTCGTGAAGGGGAGCTCAAATATAGATTGTACTTTGATAAACATCATCCTGAGACTATTACTTTGCCTGCTCCTTCTTTGTTTAACTTGTCTGCAGGTCCTCACCTCGTTCCGTGGGCGGCCGCCTGCTTCATCGGAATCCTGCACCAGCCGAGCCGAACCACAATATGAGCCTCCACGCCATCTGCTTATTCTTGGGATCCGGAGGTGGCTGCCCGGTCGATGTGATCGAGTCCTCTTCATCACAAGATGACCTCAGCTACACCTACGGGTATCCGCCAGCTATCCTTGGCAATGAACCAACTTAGGCCAAAAGCCTAAGCTTGGGGAGTACGGATTTCACACCGACATTACATTTATGTTCACACACACTCATTGCTAGATGTCGGTGCTCATACTCTTTCACTGTAATGTCCATGCTAGTTTATTTTCTTTTTCCTGCTTTCTTCTTGTGTGTTTGTTAAACTTTAAGAGAACAAAATAAAATTAGTGTAGCTTCTAGTTAGTTTACTTTTTCTTGCTGTAGTAGTAATAATTAAAAAGAAAACCCAAAAATATTTCCCGTTCTTCTTTTGCTTGTTGGGAGCTTTCCCGTGTAAATAGTTTTATTTCTTTTCTTTTCTTTGGGGGTCGATAGGAGAAAACCATAATTAAATTGTTGAAGTGGCTCTTATATGCATTATTGTTGATTTAACCAAGAGCCCATATTGCCTTGTCTTCCTCGCCTTATTGAATGCTCGCATGATTCCAAATTTAGTCCAATGCACGTGCACTCTTATTATTATTCACTTCGTTCGGTCGTGCAAGTGAAAGGCAATTATGATGATATATGATGGACTGACTGAGATGAGAAAAGCTAGTATGAACTCGACCTCTCTTGTTTTTGTAAATTGATGAGTTCATCGTTCTTGATTCAGCTTATTATGAATAAACATGTTTGCAATGACAATTAGAGATCATAGTTGCTTATGCCATGCTTGATTAGCTATGAGTTATAATGGTTTACCTTGCGTGCCAACATGCTATTAAAATGGTTGTGATATGGTATGATGGGGTGGTATCCTCCTTTGAATGATTTAAGTGACTTGACTTGGCACATGTTCACACATGTAGTTGAAACAAATCAACATAGCCTTCACGATATTTATGTTCATGGTGGATTATATCCTACTCATGCTTGCATCCAATGTTTATTAATTTTAGTGCATGTTCATGACTGTTGTCGCTCTCTAGATGGTCGCTTCCCAGTCTTTTTCTAGCCTTCACTTGTACTAAGCGGGAATACTGCTTGTGCATCCAATCCATTAAACCCCAAAGTTATTCCATATGAGTCCACTATTCCTTCCTATATACGGTATCTACTTGCCGTTCCAAGTAAATTTGTATGTGCCAAACTCTAAACCTTCAAATAAACATTCTGTTTTGTATGCTCGAATAGCTCATGTATCAACTAGGGCCGCCCCTATCTTCCATGTTAGGAGGGTTGTTCTCAAGAGGAGTGGACTCCGCTCCTCACTCACGAGAAAATGGCTGGTCAACGGGATGCCCAGTCCCATGCTTTATGCAAACTAAATCAAAATTAATTGCAAACAAAACTCCCCCTGGGACCTGATGTATGTTGGAGGGACTCGTTGTTTTGAGCAAGCCGTGGATTGATGCTTGTTGGTGGAGGGGGAGTATAAACTTTACCATTCTGTTTGGGAACCGCCTATAATGTGTGTAGCATGGAAGATATCGCCATCTCTTAGTTGTTATGTTGACAATGAAAGTATGCCGCTCAAAATATTATTTATTTCAAAACCGAGCTCTGGCACCTCTACAAATCCCTACTTCCCTCTGCAAAGGGCCTATCTATTTATTTTTATGTTGAGTCATCACCCTCTTATTAAAAGCACTAGCTGGAGAGCACAACTGTCATTTGCATGCATTACTGTTAATTTATATTGGGTATGACTATGACTGGATCTCTTTTACCATGAATTACAATGTCTAGTCAGTCCTTGGTCTTTAAAGGTGCTCTGCGTTTATGTTTTGCGGTCTCAGAAAGGGCTAGCGAGATACCATCCTTTTATATCATATTATGATTGTTTTGACACAGTGTTATCATCCGAGATTTATTATTATGACTCGCTAGTTGATTATGCCATTGATATGAGTAAATATGAGACCTGAGAATTATTGCAAATGTGGTTAGTTATAATCTTTGCTGAAACTTGAATGCTGGCTTGACATATTTACAACAACAAGACCAAACAGAGTTTGTAAAAGTTTTTCTTTTTCTCTTTCAGTTTGTCAACTGAATTGCTTGAGGACAAGCAATGGTTTAAGCTTGGGGGAGTTGATACGTCTCCGTCGTATCTACTTTTCCAAACACTTTTGCCCTTGTCTTGGACTATAACTTGTATGATTTGAATGGAACTAACCCAGACTGACGCTATTTTCAGCAGAATTGCCATGATGTTGTTTTATGTGCAGAAAACAAAAGTTCTCGGAATGACCTGAAACTCCACGGAACATCTTAGAAAAAATAATAAAAAATCCTCGCCAAAGATGAAGACCAGGAGGCCCACACCCTGTCCATGAGGGTGGGGGGCGCGCCCCCCTCCTGGGCGCGCCCCCTACCTCGTGGGCCCCCTGGAGACCTTCCGATGCCAACTCCAACTCTATATATTGGCTTTCGGAGAGAAAAAAAATCAGGGAGAAGAAATCATCGCGTTTTACGATATGGAGCCGCCGCCAAGCCCTAAAACCTCTCGCGAGGGCTGATCTGGAGTCCGTTCGGGGCTCCGGAGAGTGGGATTCGTCGCTGTCGTCATCATCAACCATCCTCCATCACCAATTTCATGATGCTCACCGCCGTGCGTGAGTAATTCCATCGTAGGCTTGCTGGACGGTGATGGGTTGGATGAGATCTATCATGTAATCGAGTTAGTTTTGTTAGGGTTTGATCCCTAGTGTCCACTATGTTCTGAGATTGATGTTGCTATGACTTTGCTATGCTTAATGCTTGTCACTAGGGCCCGAGTGCCATGATTTCAGATCAGAACCTATTATGTTTTCATGAATATATGTGAGTTCTTGATCCTATCTTGCAAGTCTAATGTCACCTATTATGTGTTATGGTCCGACAACCCCGAAGTGACAATAATCGGGATACTTCTCGGTGATGACCATAGTTTGAGGAGTTCATGTATTCACTATGTGCTAATGCTTTGTTCCGGTTCTCTATTAAAAGTAGGCCTTAATATCCCTTAGTTTCCATTAGGACCCCGCTGCCACGGGAGGGTAGGACAAAAGATGTCATGCAAGTTCTTTTCCATAAGCACGTATGACTATATTAGGAATACATGCCTACATTACATTGATGAATTGGAGCTAGTTCTGTGTCACCCTATGTTATGACTGTTACATGATGAACCGCATCCGGCATAATTATCCATCACCGATCCAATGCCTACGAGCTTTCCATATACTGGTTTACGTTTATTTACTTTCCTGTTGCTACTGTTACAATCAATATAAAACACCAAAAATATTACTTTTGCTTCCGTTACTTTTGTTACCGTTACCACCACTATCATACTACTTTGCTACTAAACACTTTGCTGCAAATATTAAGTTTCCAGGTGTGGCTGAATTGACAACTCAGTTGCTAATACTTGAGAATATTCTTTGGCTCCCCTTGCGTCGAATCAATAAATTTGGGTTGAATACTCTACCCTCGAAAGCTGTTGCGATCCCCTACACTTGTGGGTTATCACTCGATTACATGATGAATATCATCCAAATCCTCACCGACCAGCGAGCCTATGAAGGAATTACTCACTCCCGGTGGGGAGCATCATGGAGTTGGCGATGGAGAAGGGCTGGTGATGATGAAGAACGAAGATTCCCCTCTCCGGAGCCCCAAACAGACTCCAGATCGGCCTCCCGATGAAGAACGGGAGGTGACGACGGCTCCGTCTTGTGGATCGTGATAATTCTTTCTCCCTGATATTTTTCTGGGAAAATAGGATTTTATAGCGTCGGTTTCAGGGTCTGCGGGGCCACCAGGTGGGGACAACCCACCTAGGCACGCCTGGGGGGGGGGCAGGCGCGCCCTGGTGGGTTGTGCCCACCCAGGTGCCCCCCTCAGGTGACTCTTGCCTCTAGAAAGTCTCTTTTATTGTATAAAAATCCTCGCAAAGTTTCGTTCCATTCTGAGAACTTTATTTCTGCACAAAAACAACACCATGGTAGTTCTGCTGAAAACATCGTCAGTCTGGGGTTAGTTCCATTCATATCATGCAAATTAGAGTCCAAAACAAGAGGAAAAGTGTTAGGAAAAGTAGATACGTTGGAGACGTATCAGAGGGATTCATGCATACATATGCGCTCAAAGTATATTATGTGATCTCACATCATGATATGTACCATATAAGACGAACCAAAATTTAACCCCCTCCTAATTAAAGTCAAATTAACCTCTATCGCTGTAGGTCAAAGTGATTGACCAAGCAGGCACACAAATGGACGGCATCTCTCCGAGAACCCCATGAGTGAGTGCTAGAGGACAACTGCCATCGCTTGCATGTGTGCCAAACATATGTATGGAGATGTGTGGTATTGATGTTTTAATACCTAATATGCACAACTTTGATGTGGCACCTACCTCAGAAACCTCTAAGTCCCCACATGAAGCGAGGTTCATGACGCTTACTATATGCTAGCCCCTCCCCTCTTCGACGCGTAATATATACTCCTACTGTAACACAACCCAAAAATAATCCTCCTTGTTCATCAAATTTATCTCTCTCGTTGGGTCAAATTAGATGGACGACGACCTCGCGGGCCCATGGAGGGAAGCGTCACAGGTGAGTGAATGATAACCAACATTTGCACATGGCCCAAAGAGGTGTTGGTGATGTTTGAATATCCAATATGCACAACTTCGATGTGACACCTTCCTCGGAAACCGAAAATTCCCCAAACGGAGCGAGATCGTTCATGACATGTTGTAGTATGTCCTGGCCCCCTCCTCCCCTCTTCGACGCGTACTATATACTCCTACTGTAACACAAACCGAAAAGAAAACCTCCTTGTTGGTTAAATCAACCTCTCTTGTTGGGTCAAAGTGATGGAGGACAACCTTGCGAGCCCACGGATGAAAGCATCGCACACAAGTGACTATCCTATATGACGTGTAGTATATGTTGCCCCCACCCTCTTCGATGCGTACTATATATATACTCCTATCATACGTAACACAAACCAAAAAATGACCATCCTTGTTGGTCAAATTGATCTCTCTCGCCGCAGGTCATAGTGCTGGACGACGACCTCGCGGGCCCACAAAGAGTGTCACACGCAAGTGAGCGTCCTAGGACCACCGCGTGCATGTGGCCCAAAGATGCATGTCAAACTTTTTTTGGAGAGACCAAGCGACCAAAGGAGTTTAGTGTTAAAAATTGAAACAAACAGATATCATTCATCCGTTTTTGTACATTGATTGATTTCCTAGGGATTTAATGCGCAAAAATCAAATTTGAGCTACATGAGACCCGTGATAGTGCACCAAAATGGATTGGAAAATCATACGTGTATGTGTCCTTGGGTGCATATTTACTCCCCATGCAAGAAATTTCAAACATCGAGAATGTTGATTTTAAAATCCAGTAAATCCAAAAGTAAGTTGAAATGCATGAAACTTATCGTGGTGTCATATGAACACCAATAGACTGTGATATTTTTTATCTAATTTGAGACATGTTTTGATATAATCTTCTTACAGACAGGAAATTATCAATAATGAGCAATCAATATCGCAAACGGACAATTTATTCGAACCGTGTGCGTTAGACCAACAATGTATGTGCCGTGCTTCTGTTGAGCAATAAAGCGGCAAAATTAATCATCAAAAAGGATAATCAATATAATATGTGCCGCCACGCATCCCATGTGCCGTATGAGCATGTGTGAGTTGCAGAGGCACATGCGAGCAGTCCATCGCGCAGGCAGGCCGGGAGGCCGAGGCATGCACGTGTTTTCTATGCACTGTCACCAGGGGGCGTGCTAGTAGCTGTGTGACGGTAGGCATGCCAGCAGTTTGCTGCGCAGGTTCATCGGGAGGCGAGCCAGCTCTTTGACCACCATCCACCTCGTTCCCACTGTTCCATATTAGTGGCGCGCTTGATCCGCTAGTCATAATAGGCAGCCGCAACCCCCGTCCACAGTTGTCACCGCCGCCTGGAGTGTATGAGGATGCTGCCGAAGCGCACCATCAGAGGGAGTGGCGACGCCAGGGCTGGTGAAGCATCCGCGCAACGCATGAAGCTGGGCACAGAGGTTGCGTTCGCCGCCGGCGTGGGCTCCCATGAGCAGCAGCGCGACCTTGATGTTGTCTCCGCCGTCATGCCTCCCCAGCGGGAGCCGGAGGTCCACAGCTACTCCGGCGACGACTCCAACTCCAACGGAAAATCGGTTAGTCCCCCCTTCTTTTTTTGGAATAGAAATCCTATGGTTATGTTCTTCGAGTCCATGAAATCGGAGTGAGATTCGTTATATCCGTGTAGTGTATTGATTGTTTGAATGGTATCTATGGTTAGTGAGTAATTGTTTGTTCTGTACAAATGATTTTTTTGCTAATAATCGGACTAGGGTTAACGTTCGTGCTAATAATTCGTAGCCAGATCTTGAGAATTGATTTGGATTGTTGTGCATATATTTGTGCCATTCTTTTCTTTGAGATCTTTAGAAGATTTTGAATGTCCTACATATATGTTTGTACCAAATTTTTCCCCGGATCGATATGTACACTGATGAGGCTCCGGCCAGCGGCGCCGCCGGTTGTAGATCTTGCACCCGGCAGCGCGGGCAGAAGCGGGCACGCCCTGGATCCGAGGAACCCGTAGAACCTCGGGTGGACCGCATCAGCGATCTCATGGACGCCATCCTTGGGGATATCATCTCCCTTCTCCCCACTAAGGATGCCTGCCACACACAGGTCCTCACTTGTTGGTGGCGCACTCTGTGGCGCGCCACACCTCTTAATCTCGACTGTCGCCAGCTATCTGTCGCTCAAGATTTTGAACTCCACGGATCCATCATCTCCTCCCACCAGGGCTCTGTTCAACACCTATGCATCCCGGCATGCTGTCTGCTACACATACTCCGCACGGTGGACGCCTGGCTGACATCTCGTCAGTTCGAAAAACTCCATCATCTTGAGTTCTACCATTACTATGAAAATAGCTTGCCACCAAGCGTTGTAGCTATGCCCTCACCACCGATGTCCATCTCATGGTTTTCCTCCTCTCTCCACACCACCACCTTGGCCCGGTGCCATCTTGCAGACAATCTAGTACAAATGCTTCGACTCCCACTGCTAAAAAAACTCGCACTTGTCATGGTCGATCTGTCGGAGGCCTCACTGCACAACATCATCCACTCCTGCTGCCCTCCATTGGAGCGCTTGCTGCTTGTTATTGGAAAAGAAATCCGTATCCCTTGTCTCCAAATAAAAGCTACCTCACCTTGTAAGCTGTGGAATTTACTTTAAAGGAGATGAGCTCATCAGCAAAGATGCCCCTTCACTCCAAAGGTTGCTCCTTGATTATCATTATGCACCTTCGCAAATAATTGTGGTCTCTGCTCCTAAACTTGAGACCTTAGGTGTAATTCCCGATCTGTTTAAAGGTTACAAGATGGTCATTGGCTCCACACTTGTTCAGGTACTCTACATTATCATCAACACTTTTGTAATCATAAGGTGCATTTTTCATTTGCGCGCATAAATTTTATATCATCTTGGAGTACACTTTTGGTACTATTATTATGTTCTATGCTCAATGAAGAGTTTGTCCATAGATACCCTATCGATGGTGCTGGATTTTGTCAAGACCTTACATATCAATATGTGGTGTTTTGATCTGAACACGATTATCGACTTGTTGCGATGCTTTCCATGTCTAGTGAATTTGTATATAGAGGTGATGATTTCAAGCACATTGAAAGCCCATATATAATTTACTAGAATTAACTGTTCAGTTGTTGCTCTTTCGACATACTCCTTTTGAGACATTAACTGTTTTCAGTCTTCATGTCTACTTAGGCAAAAACACATGGACAAAAAGGTATAACCAATATGTGGCATAAGAAGCACCGGGATTTTCTCAGTTCTCATGATTCGTTTGAGGACAATAACACTAGAAGGATATGAATCCAAGCATGCAAACACTAGCTTTGTCACATTCTTCCTGTTGAATGCGAGGGTACTATTGTCCATGAGGATAAAGTGTCGGATTTTGGGTTCCGGCAGACCCTCTAGGTTCGAACTCTGGGGTGCACGTGGAGATCACACCTCCTACCTACCTACACCTCGTCGCCTCGCAAAGATCTAAACTACACAAAGAGCAACACAAGGGACACAAGGTTTATACTGGTTCGGTCCACCATTGTGGTGTAATACTCTACTCCAGTGTGTGGTGTCGTGGATTGCCTCAGGGGCTGATGATGAACAGTACAAGGAAGAACAACCTCGCGAGGGTCTGTTCTTGGCCGGTGCGACGAACTGCTAGAGGGAGTTCAGTCGCTTCTCTCTCTCTCTAGATTCAGGATTGATTGATCTCTAGCTACCTTTCTGAATGCCCCTACCCTGTGGGTGGCTAGTCCTATTTATAGGCAGAGGCCCTGGGCCTCTTCCCAAATATTGAGCGGGAAGGGCGCCAACAATGGCCATTTTGAAGGGGAACATCTAGTACACTTATCCCGACTAAAGTTGGTCCTCGCCTGCCAAAGGCTCTGACGATGATGCCGGCTTGGGCTCCACGATGACCTCCTTCTTGCCGTTGTGTTAGTCTTGGTATTGTTGCACCGAAATGGTTGCCTTTGCTTGATACCATCGCCTGCGCTTGCCTCCTTTGCACCAAAGAGGAAATGAGGACACTGCGCTGGCGGCGCCTACCGGGCGCCTCTTGGTCGTCATTGCTTGCGTCACGGGCACCTCGTGAGGTACCCCGCCTTGATCTCTCCGCCTCCTCGCGAGCCAGCCTGGCGAGGCCGTGCGTGAGGAAGCTTCCTGTTGTCCGCCCCGCGAGGCTTGGCCCCTCGCGAGGGTCTTGAGCTTGTGTTGATGAAGGCGGGCTGCACTGGGCCACCCCTTGAGCCACGCCGCAGGCCGCAGGCAGGCAAGTCTGGGTATCCCCGTTCCCAGAACGCCGACAGTAGCCCCTGGGCCAAAGGCGTGCCTGGACTTGGCTTAGCAGAGAAGTGAAGGGGCAAGTGCAAAGCGCCGCGGGCCCTAACAGCCTGTGGCCTTGGGCGTTGCGTGGCGGTTGATTGGACGTGGGCGTCTCCACTTCCCCACGACGCATCAGCAACTGCACGAATTGACAAGTCCCTGCATGCAAAGCGGGTCATGATTACTTGTGATCGTGGAGGTCGACGGTTGGCCTTCCCCGGCTATAAGTAAGGAACGGCGCGTGCCCTTCCAGTCCATCTCTTCTTGCTTCTCCTTCTTCTCCATGGCTCCGTCGAAGAGGTTCTCGGCTGCGGAGAAAGGAAAGGCCCGCCAGGTGGAGCCTGACTCTCCCCCGGCCAAGCGAGGTCGAGGTCGCCCTCGCAAGCACCCTGTGGCTCCCGTAGCGGCTTCTCGCGGCTTCTCGCGGCCGTGGAGGCGATCTCCCGCGCGGTGACGGGCGTCAGGCCGTTGATGGGGGGCGCGCTACGGTCGCGCGACTCCATAGGCCACGCTTCCACTCGGCAGAGGTGCTGCCAGAGTTTGTCGTATGGTCGGCGGAGCCGACCAGCACCTGGCTCCAGCTTCCCCGCTTCCTTTTAGGTGAGCTTCCGGCCGGCGCCCCGGGCGGCCTCTGGCTCCAGGGCTTCCTGGGCTTCGTTGGAGGTCTCCACCGCCGGGAGCGTGGCCCTGACCCGCGGCTGGCGAACGTTTGCCCGCGCGCGTGGTCTGAGTCGGCGGTGCAGCCTGCACTTCAAGTTTGACGGTGATGCCACCCTCTACGTGAGGGTGTTCAGGGAAGACGGTCGCCGCGCTGGGTGCTGCCCCGAGGACGACGACCGCGGCCGTGGGCCTAGCCCCGGAGACGACGACCGCGGCCGTGGGCCTAGCCCCGGAGACGATCGGGATGAAGATGACAGCGCGCGCGTGGTCGGCGGCGCTCGGGGTTCGTCGAGCTTCGGCGATTCTTCTTCAGACAGCGGCTCCTCCAGCGGAGGCCATGCCCAGCCTCCGCGCCTGCCTGGAGGGAGGTAGCGGGTCTGCCCGCCGTCGTGCCTTCGTGAAGCGCGAGAGGGAGTGTGCCTGAGCTCCGGAGGCAGTTCAAGCCTTCGCCGCGAGATGGTTTCAAGCGAGCCGAGCTTGTTTTGTTCTTTTCCTTTTCCTGCGCAAAGAGACATTAGTGTAGGGCCCCGCGGGGGCGTGCTTGGACTGTTGCTGTTAATTATCGTACTGTTTCCTCCATTTCTGTATTAGGCTTCTGTGCTACACGCCTGCGCATAGAAATTACTTCGCTTGGGGGCGACCTGTCGCGGTCTTCGCCTCCCGAGGCCGAGGCCTCGTCGAACGCTTCATGCCCTGCAAAAATTAGCCAGGAGAGGTAGCTTCCGGCCTCAGTTGTGGAGGCGACCGACCCAAGTCCCGTGTTTGTGTCGCGGTGCCCGTGGGGCACGGACTGGAGGGGTGCTCCTGTAGTGGACCCGGTTAGGGAAACCTCAAACAATAGGGGCAGAAAAACACTCGCGAGGGTGCCCGCATTGCTCCCTCACGAGACTCGCGCGAGAGAAATCGAGGCAGGAGAGCGAAGAAGGCGAGGAGTCACAAGCCAAAGACGACAACAACTTCAAAAAAACTTCAAATGGGAATGAACAAGCCAACTGCAGAAAGCAAATGAAAAAGCCGCGTCCGGCACCTAATCTAGTCTTCGACGTCTTGTCACCAGCGCGGAGCTAAGTGCTGCCACTGGCATGGGAGGGAGCCCAGGGCCCGAGGCCGGCGCCTCGAGACTCCGGGCGTGTACAGCCCCAACTCATTATTACGTGAGAGTGTCACGGGCGGCGAGCTTCACGGTGCATTGGCCTTCTTCATGTGCTCTGGGCCTTTCTTGGGGAAGTCAACTTCACGTGCATTGGCCTTCTTCACAGTGCTCCGGCCTTTTCCAAAACGCATAGCTTCACAGTGCATTCGCCTTCTTCACGTGCACCGCCTTTCTCATAAAGATGAGCTTCACAGGTGTTTGCCTTCTTCACAGGCACCGGGCCTTTCTCAGAAAGATGAGCTTCACAGGCGTTTGCCTTCTTCACAGGCACCGGGCCTTTCTCAGAAAGATAAGCTTCACAGGCGTTTGCCTTCTTCATAGGCACCAGACCTTTTTAGGGGTAAAACCTCCGGAGGTGCTGGATGTTCCACGCATTCTGGACGGGCACCCCCTCCTGAGTCTCCAAGCGCGCGGAGCCGGGGCTGGAAACATGAACAACCTTGAACGGGCCCTCCCACATGGGAGAGAGCTTATGCAGTCCCTCCCTGGAGAGAACCCGTCTGAGCACGAGGTCCCCTACCTCAAGAGTCCTAGGGTGAATGTTGAGGCAGTGGTATCGCCGCAGTGCTTGTTGGTACCTCGCCGCTCGTAGCGCGGCTTCTCGACGATGCTCCTCCCCCAGCACGAGGTCCGTCCCCTGCATGGCGTCCTGCTGCGCCTCGTCGAACGCCAGGACCCGTGCGGAACGATGTCTGACCTCGTGAGGGAGGACCGCTTCAGCTCCATAGACCAGGAAGAACGGGGTCTCGCCAGTCGGCTTGGTCACGGTCGTGCGGATGGACCACAACCCGGACTGAAGCTCGTCGTACCAGCCTCTACCGCAGGCCTCCAGCTTCTTCTTGAATGTCATGGTTTTGAGGCCCCTCAGGACCTCTGTGTTGGCTCGCTCGGCCTGACCGTTGCTCCGTGGGTGCGCTACCGAATCGTAGCATACCTGCGTCCCAAGGTTAGCACAGTATGTTTTGAAGAGGTTACTGGTGAACTGCGAACCGTTGTCAGTGATGATGTGGTTCGGCACCCCGAACCGGCTGACGATGCCCTTGATGAACTTGACCGCAGAACCTGCGGGGATGGCGCGGACGGCTTCTACTTCAGCCCACTTGGTGAACTTGTCCACGGCGACGTAGAGGTAGCGATAGCCTCCTGGCGCCCGAGGAAACGGGCCCAGGATATCCAGCCCCCAGACTGCGAATGGCCACGAGACTGGTATAGTTTGCAGACCTCCCGCCGGCTGATGGATCTGCTTGGCATGGAATTGGCAGGCCTCACAAGCCTTCACCAGTTATACGGCATCATTGAGCACAGTGGGCCAATATAACCCGCTCTGGAACGCCTTGCCAACGAGGGTCCGTGATGACAAATGATGCCCACAGTCTCCACCGTGTATGTCTGCTAGCAGCTCCTTCCCTTGCTCCCTGGAAATGCAACGTAGGGACACATCATTTGGTCGTTTCCGACAGAGCTCCCCATCCCTGATGCAGTACGCCGTGGCTTGCCGCGCCACATCCTCCGATTCCTCCTCCTTTTCGGGCAAGGTCCCTCGCGTCAGGTAGCTCCGGAGCTCTGTGATCCAGCACCCCTCCTGAGGCTCCAGCGTCAGGAGCAGACGCGCTCCTGAGGCCGGGCCATAGACCGGGGCTCCCGAGGCAGGCGGATGGGGGAGATCTTCTCGAGGTTGCACCGTGCTTGACAGCGATGGCGTTGCCGAGGGCTTGAAGAGCCACTCCTCGAAGACGCTAGGTTCCTGAGGTAGCCGCCTGGATGCCCATTTGGCGATGTCGTCAGCCTCTTGATTGGTGCCACGAGGCACGTGCTGCAACTCCAGTCCCCAGAACTGCTTCTCCATCCTGCGGACCTCCGCGAGGTAGGCTTCCATGTGCTCATCCCTCGGCTCGTATAATTTGTTGGAGAAGTTGATGAGGAGTTGTGAATCACCCTTGATGGTAAGGCGCTTCACTCCTGTGGCAATCAAGGGCCTTCGTGCCTGCTATCGTGCCTTCATATTCTGCTATGTTGTTGGAGACCTTTTCTCCGTGCTAGAAACAGAGCTGCAGCGGCGTAGTAGAGCTTGTCTTGAGTAGGAGATATAAGCACCAAGGCCAGCCCCCAGGCCAGTGTCTGGAGAACGCCTGTCAAGTACATGATCCAACCGTCCGTACCTCGCTTCCGGGGAGAGGGATCGATCCTCATCAGCCTTGAGGCCGGTGCCTCCGTCCATTCTGCCATGAAGTCCGCTAAGCTGGGCGCCTTGATGACTCGGTGGTGCTGAATTCTAGCCAAACGCTTGCAACTCGATGTTCCACTCGCGACCCTTCCGGCCGAAGTTGGGGCTCTCGAGCACCCTTTCCAAGGGGTACGCTTAAGACAACCTTGATGGGATGGCCACGAAAATAGTGTCGCAGCTTGGCGCGAGGCCACCAATAGTGCGAGGAGGAGTTTCGGGGCATGGGGTACCACGCCCTCGGCCCCGCAACACTGCGGTCCGACGGGCACACAGTGGTGTTCGACGAGGTTGGGAGTGCTGGTGTTGCTGGCGTCCTTCGGAGGCCGCGGCGCCTCCTGAGACGGTGGAGCCCCCAATGGCTGGTTGCCAAGAGGAGGGGTCTCTTCTGTTCCGAGTCCGCTTCCCTGTGGCGGCTGATCCTTCTCGGCTGTGGTAGTGTTCTCTGTGAGCCCCCCTTGATCCTGCTTCGCCTTGACCCGGGCAGCTGCCGCGGCTTTAGTCCAACGCTCCTCCCTAACCGCCACCAGGGTTGCGCTAGCAGAGTAGGGAGTGGCTGCAAGGTAGAGCACCAGGGGCTCTTGAGGGCGCGGAGCCACCATTACCGGAGGGCTGGTTAAGTACCTTTTGAGATCTTGGAACGCCTTGTCGGCTCTTCACCCATTCAAAGGGGCCCTTTTTCTTCATTAGCTTGAATAAGGGTAGCGCTCGTTCCTAACTTGGAGATGAAGCATCCTAGTGCGGTCACGCGCCCAAAGGAGCTTCTGCATTTCTCTAAGGGTCTTGGCGGCTCATGTCCTCGACTGCCTGGCGTTTTCGGGTTAACCTCGATGCCCCGGTGGGACACGAGGAAGCCCAAGAGCTTGCCCGAGGGGACCCCAAACACACACTTCTCCGGGTTGAGCCTCAGGTTCACTGCGTTGAGGCTCGCGAAGGTTTCCTCCAGGTCTTGTATCAGGGTTCCGGCCTCCCGAGACTTCACCACAATGTCATCGACGTAAGACTCAACATTCCTCCCGAGCTGCGGACCCAAGGTGACGTGCATCAGCCGCTGAAAGGTTGCTCCTGCGTTGCGCAGCCCGAACGGCATGCATGTGTAGCAGTACACCCCACAGGGGGTCAGGAAAGCCGTTTTTTCCACGTCTTCTACCGCCATCTTGATCTGGTGATAGCCAGAGAAGGCATCCAGGAAGCATAACAGGTCGCACTCGGTGGTGGAATCGACGATCTGATCGATACGAGGGAGTGGGAATGGATCCTGCGGGCAGGCTTTGTTGAGGTTGGTGAAGTCGACACACATGCGTTCCTTCCCCCCTTTCTTTGGGTTAGCCAACTAATCTGGGTATCGGACCTCGCGAATGACCCCTGCCGCTTCTAGCTTGCGAGTCTCTTGGACGATGAAAGCCTGCTTCTCAGTGGACTACCGTCTCACTTTCTGCTTCACGGGGCGTACGCTCGGGCACACGTTGAGGTGGTGCTCGATTACGCCTCTCGGGATCCCTGCCAGCTGATCAGGTTCCCATGCGAATACCTTCTTGTTCGCGCGTAGGAACTTGACCAGGGCCTCCTCCTGCTCGGGCTCGAGGTTGGCGCCTATGGTGAAGGTGGCGTTAGTGGATCCGTCCTCATCGACCGGTATCTGCTTGGTTTCTGCCTTGTCTTGGGTGAACAACTGCCTTTTCTTTGCCGGCGCAGCCCGCTTGGGCTCAGGGGCGTTTGAGTTGGCGGTCTGTGCCGCCGCCGCAGTCTTGAAGACGAGCTTGAGCACTTACAACGCATCCCCGGTGTCTCCGGATACGGTGAGGACGTCGTTGCTCCCGGGCATCTTCATGAGGTTGTACGCTGGGTGAGTCGCAGCCATGAATCGGGCTAGTGCTGGGTAGCCGAGGATGGCGTTGTATGGGAGGCCGATGGGGGCGATGTCGAAGTCGATTAGCTCCGTGCGGAAGTTGTTGTAGGTGCCGAAGGTCACCGGAAGACGGATCTGCCCCAGGGAGCCGGCTGAACCGCCTCCGACGCCCAAGAAGGGCCTGCTGGGCTGAAGCCGCTTCGACGATATGTGGAGGAGGATGAAGGCTTCAACCGAGAGCATGCTGAGGCCCGCGCCGCCGTTGATGAGAGTCCTGGTGACGGCCACCTGGCAGATGGTGGGGGTGCACAGCATTGGGAGCGCGCCCGAGCAGGCTGAGTTGGAGGGGTGATCCTCCGAGCTGAAGGCCAGATCGGCCTTGGGCACCGACCGACCCGGAGGAGCCCCATGCTGCGCGGAGGGAGCGCCGATCTGGCGGGCGAAAGGCTTGATGTGGCGGCCTGAAGGTGGCACCTGCGAGCCGCCCAGGAGAGCTGCGACGACCGGGGGCGCCGGCGCAGCGTGCTTGTCACGTCCCTAGCCTTGCTATGCACTAGGACTAGCTTGGATGTTGCATCATGTCTAATTTATTTGAAAGTTGAAATGGGGATTGCTCAAACCCTAGCACCAAACCAAATCAACTAGGTTCAAATAAAATATTCTCAATGAACCCAAAAGGCCCTTCATAAATGTTCACCATCTTTGGTCCTGGCTAAACCCTCTACCAAAAATGGGTTCATATTTTTGGAGGCTATTCTGGATTTTTGAATTAATTCATAAGTATTTGAAATTGGACATTTAAATTTTATTATATTTTTTTATGTCCAAATAATCCTGAAAGTACTTGGGGGCTATTGGAAATAATTCAAATAGTGCCCACAATTTTTGTCAGGATTTTATAAAATGAGTTAGTATTTTTACTAATTCAAAACAGAGTAATAAAAATAGAAAACTAAAACAAATAAGAGAGAGAGAGAAGAACTTACCTGGCAGAAACTTACCTGGCGCCCACTAAGCCCACCTGGGACTCACCTGTGCGGCCCAGGAGCCGGCCCAGCCCACCGGCTCGGGTGCTCATCCCAACCTCCGCCAAGAGGCAGAGGAGGGACAACGCAAGGCGCTGCTGGCGCCACGCCACCAGTGCTGCTCACTGCGTCGCTGGCCACCGCGACGCCGCGATTTCTCCTCGGCGCCGCCCGACCCTGGACCCTCGCTCTCTCCCTCTTCCTCGCTCTCCTCTCGCCTCGTTCTCTCACGCACACCAACGCTGCCGCCGTTGCTCGTCACCACCGCTGCCACCGGCCGCTAGACCCATGGACCAGCCTCGAGCTCCGGCTGTGCCACCCTCGCCCTCTCCGTCAGCCCACATGGCCGGAAGAGCTCCAACGCCGCCCCCCGACCACTTCTTCATCGCCGGCCGCCGGATCTCCATCGCCGACTTCGCCGCCGTCCGAAGCTTCCCCGAGCACGCCGAGTCCACCATCGCACTCCACGTGGAGCTCCTCGATCATCCTCCCCTCTCCGTTCTCTCTCTAGCATGCCGTAGCCGCTGCGCTTTCTCTCACCCGACAAAGACGCCGCCAAGACGAGCTCATCGCCGACGAGGCTCCGGTGGCCTTTTGGTTCTGTGCGTGCCTCCGTTGGGTTCGTGAGCTCTCATAGAACGCGTAGGTGCTAACCGTAGATCCTCCCGTGCACGGCGTCGTCGTTTTCATCGGCGCCCGAACTCCGGCCGCCGCCACAACCTCGCTTCCGGCGAACGCCGGCCACCCCGCACCCTTCCATTGGTTCCCCTGGATGCGCGCGCCCACGGGCTACCTCCTGGTGGCCTTCGCAAGATCCAAATTGCCGCCTGAGCTCAAGTCCGGCAAGTTGCCGCCGCAGTTTAGGTCGCCGCCGGCCAAACCCCGGCGTGCTGACGTGGCAGCGTCATTAGCAGCTAATGGCGCCACTGATTGAACCACACCCACTGACATATGGGCCCCACTTCCTAATTAACCCTGTTTTAGTTTTGTTTAGATCAAACTAAACCAGAGGCCCCACTGTGTCGGTTTGATCCGGCCACGCCACTGTTGACCGCCCCACATGTCGCTGACCCTAGCCATCATCAGGAGATCGGCCAGCCGGGTCCCGCTGGTCGATTTGACCTGGACAGTGCCCGTTGACTTGCTGACGTCACCGTGAGGTCATGCTGACGCAGTAATAGGTTTTTCTAGATTTAATTTAATTCAGAAAATTTCAGAAAATACCCCAAACTTCTAAAATTCATAGAAATTCAACCGTAACTCCAAATTAAATAATTTATATATGAAAAATGATCAGAAAAATCCAATCTTTCCATCTGTACTAGTTTCATGCATGTCAGAACACTTTAACCTTGCTGTTTAGGTGAAACAAGCTAATGCACTTATATCACTTATTATTTTGGGTGATCATTTGAATCCTTGGTTCAAATGGAGTCAAACCTTTCTGTCCCAAGTTGCATTAGACCTATCACACATCATATTGCCATGTCATAGCATACATCATATTGTCGCATTGCATTGATTGTGTCCTTCTGTGTTTGCCGGTAATCGTCCCCTCTCGGTAGGCGTATCCAGACGATGTGATCGATGACACCGATGAAGTACTATATTATCTTCAAGTGCTGTGCAAGCAAAACCCCTTGTTCATTCCGATACAATCCCACTCTCTCGCTCTTGCTCTATTTTACTGCATTAGGACAACAACGACTCATGTGTTACTTGTCATGTAGCTGAACCCCTTTATCCTCCTCGCATGACCCGTCATTCCACAAAGAATTAGATGAAACCCACTAGCATGAGTAGGAGTTGTTTGAGCCTGATGTGCCTACTCATTCATGCTTGTTTGTCATGCCTGCTATTGCTTAGAGTTGTGTCAGTCCGATTCATCAGGAATGAATTGGAAAGTGGTGAACATGTCCTACTGTGTGTGAGCTAAGTGTGTGAACACGATTTGGTAAAGGTAGCGGTGAGAGGCCATGTAGGAGTACATGGTGGGTTGTCTCATTGCAGCCGCCCTCAGGAACTGAGTTCTGTGTTTGTGATCCATGAACAGTTACTACCACACATTGGGCTCTGGGCACTCCAAGCTCTCTCAACTTATTAATCAACTTGATCTCTGGCCCGTGAGTTGCAACTAGTTTCTGTTGTTTGTAGGTAGTGTTAGTAGTCTACCAAGTGGCACCAGTGCGGTGGGCTTGGGACAGACTAGGCACAAGTGGCCCGGTGTACCAAGTGGCACCCGTTGGTGGGCTTGGGAACCCTGCTCACATCGTTTGGGGCCGTGAGCGACACCCGGCCGGATCTCCTTGCGGATGGAACCCGAATAGGCGATAAACCTGGACGAGAGACTTGTGTGGTTAGTCGTCGTGGGCCGACTCCTCGCCAGGCTTCCGCTTGAAGGTTGCCGAGATACACGAGGTGTACATGGCGGTAAGTGGCGAGAGTGTGTGTGAAGAAGTACACCCCTGTAGGGTTAATATGATCTATTCGAATAGCCGTGTCCGCGGTAAAGGACTTCTGGGTTGCCTATAACACTTCATAGACAAGTGAAAGTGGATACTCTAAAATGCGCAAGATAAGTGTGAGTGCTATGGATGGCGTTCTCAGAGGAAGACGGAACGGATCCATAGTGGTGTATTCATATGGTGAATATGTGGACTCGTAAAGCGCCACCTCAAAAGAGTTACTTGCAAATGTAGTTCAGGATAGCCACCGAGTCAAAGCTGGCTTCTTTGCAGTCAAACTCCACCACCCCTTTGTTGATACCGATGCATATGTAGTTAGTTCGATGTAAGTCTTGCTGAGTACAATTGTACTCACGCTTGCCTATCTTATGTTTTTGCAGAGAGACTTCGGTCTCGCTTAGTAGTTCCGCTTGGACTTCGATGTTTAGCTTGTTACCTCGGCTACGATCTTATGCCCTCGGCAGATCTCGGTAGATAGTCGGGCTTCTCGGCCTTTTTCATTTGTAGATGTCTGTACTCAGACATGTTAAGCTTCCGTGTGTGCTTTGTTTTGTATGCTCAATGTTGGATCATGAGACCCATGTTTGTAATATCTCGCTCCTCGGAGCCTAATGAATAAATATTTGAGTCAGAGAGTTATGTTGTGATGCCATGTTGTATTTACACATATTGAGCATATTGTGTGTACGCTTGAAATGCTTGGTATGTGTGGGATCCGACAATCTAGTTGTTTATCCTTGGCAGCCTCTCATATGGGGAAATGTAGTCTAGTGCTTCCCGAGCGATAGTAGTCCGCTTCTGCCGGTTCACCGGAGTCCCGCTAGCCCAAAGCACTACCGCTGGACACTTGATCGGCCGGGCATGTGTTTCACTTCGTTCCTTATGTACATCCCTTCGGGAAATGTCACGCCGGTGATATCCGGAGTCCCGCTTAGCCATTACAGCCCGGGTTACCGGAGTCCTCATAGCCCAAAGCTACAGCCCGGATTCATACGTTGATGGCCGACATGCTCGATGTGATTCATGTATGCCTGTCCCCATGGGTTAGTGCCGCTTTGGGTTCACGACTAGCCATGTCGGCCCGGTTCTTTGTCATATGGATGCTAGCGACACTATCATATACGTGAGCCAAAAGACGCAAACGGTCCCGGGCCATGGTAAGGCGACACCCGTGGGAATACCGTGCGTGAGGCCGCAAAGTGATATGAGGTGTTACCGGCTAGATCGATGTGACTTGGAATCAGGGTCCTGACAGTGCTGGGCGAGGAAGAGGTCGCGCAGCTCCTCCCAAGAGGCCACGGAAGCCGCTGGCAGGTGGAGCAGCCACATGCGCGGGGCGCCGGTGAGGGCCATGGGAAGCCAGTTAGCCATGACCCTGTCGTCGCCCCCTGCTTCGAGGACGGCCTCCTCGTACGCCAGCAAGAAGCCCAGTGGATCAGTCTCGCTGTTGTAGCGCGATGGCGTCTCCGGCTTGAACTTGTTCGGCCACTGCACCTGTCACAGGGCTGGGGCCAAGGCTCGGAGCCCCCTGGCCCCTGTGTCACGCCCAAGATTGGACCCTATCCAAAAGGAACTCGAAGGTCCCACCAAGGATAGAAGCGCATCTTGAAGACGCTTTTGCAAGGTGGATATCATTACATCAACATTACATAATAGATGGGGATACATACATAAGGCACAAATGCCCCAAGAATACAACAACATCATACAAGATCAACATCCGACTACGGATGAAACATAAATGTAAGCTCAAACGACATCCACCACCTGCTAGCCCAGCCGCCGACTGAACCTATCCCCGATCGAAGAAGCGTAAGAAGAACTCAAGACAAGCAAGCATCGCTCTCGCGTCATGATCATCGCACAACCTGTACCTTCAACTGGTGTTGTAGTAATCTGTGAGCCACGAGGACTCAGCAATCCCATTACCATGGGTATCAAGACTAGCAAAGCCTAATGGGAAAGGAAGGGGTAAAGTGGTGAGGTTGTAGCAGTGACTAAGCATGATATGGTGGCTAACATACGCAAATGAGAGCGAGAAGAGAAACAAAGGAACGGTCGTCAACTAGTAATGATCAAGAAGTGATCCTGAACTCCTACTTACGCCGACATAACCCGTAAAACCGTGTTCTCCTCTCGATCAACCCCGAAAAGAGACACTCACGGTTGGTGTATTTTAGAAGAGTTTACTTCAAGTTTACTACAACCGGATATTAACAAATTCCCATCTCGCCACATAACCGCTGGGCACGACTCTCGAAAAGTTTATACCTGCAGGGTGTCCCAACTTAGCCCATGATAAGCTCTCGCGATCAACGAAGGATATTCCTTCTCCCCGGAAGACCCGATCAGTCTCGGAATCCCGGCTACAAGACATTTCGACAAGAATAAAACAAGACCAAAGAAGACCTCCTGCTGCGCCGACACCCCGATAGTAGCCACAGATCTCGTCTCAAAGCCACGACCGGATGAGCAGTACATACGGCAACCAACGATACCCCAAGTTGCCTAGGGGCGGCACCGCAAGTGGCTCTGGTTTGGACCAACACTTAGACAAGCATTGGCCCGGGGGGCTGAATAAAGATGACCCTTTGGTTAATTACTCCCAAGGGAAAATAGGTGGTGGTGAGGCAAATGGAAAACCAATGTTGGGCCTTCTTTGGAGGAGTGTTATTCAAAGCTTAACTGTCAAGGGGGTCCCATAAATCACCCGACCGCGTTAGGGACGCAAAATACGGGAACATAATACCGATATGACGGAAACTAGGGCGGCAAGAGTGGAACAAAACACCAGGCATAAGGCCGAGCCTTCCACCCTTTACCAAGTATATAGATGCATTAATAATATAAGAGATATTGTGATATCCTAACCAAAATCCTGTCCACCTGTGACGCCCCCGATTCAATCGTACACTAATCATGCACGCAAATGTGTACGATCAAGATCAGGGACTCACGGGAAGATATCACAACACAACTCTACAAATAAAATAAGTCATACAAGCATCATAATACAAGCCGTGGGCCTCGAGGGCTCGAATACAAGTGCTCGATCATAGACGAGTCAGCGGAAGCAACAATATCTCGAGTACGCATAAGTTAAACAAGTTTGCCTTAAGAAGGCTAGCACAAACTGGGATACAGATCGAAAGAGGAGTAGGCCTCCTGCCTGGGATCCTCCTAAAATACTCCTGGTCGTCGTCAGCGGGCTGCACGTAGTAGTAGGCACCTCCCGTGTAGTAGTCGTCATCGACGGTGGCGTCTGGCTCCTGGGCTCCATCGTCTGGTTGCAGCACTCGAGTAGAGGAAGGGCGACAACGGGGACCAAGGCAACAGTGAGTACTCATCCAAAGTACTGCAAGCAAGGAACTACACTACATATGCATGGATATATGTGTAAAGGGCCATATCGGTGTTGAGCTGCAGAATGCCGAGAATAAGAGGGGATAGCTAGTCTTATCGAAGACTACACTGGGTCACCTTCGCCTTGCAACAGTAGAAGAGGGTAGGTTGAAGTCCTCCGTGTAACATCACATAGCAATAATCCTACCCGGCGATCCCTCCTCGTATCCCCGAGAGAGAGCGACCACCGTTGTATCTCGCACTTGGAAGGGTGTGTTATATCAAGTATCCGGTTCTAGTTGTCATAAGGTCAAGGTACAACTCCAAGTCGCCCTGTTATCAAGATCATGGCTATTCGAATAGATTAAACTTCACCGCAAGGGTGCACCATCTTACCCAAAGACGCTTGATCCCATTTGGCCGGACACACTTTCTCGGTCATGCCCGGCCGCTGAAGATCAACACGCCGCAGCCCCACCTAGGCTCAACAGAGAGGCCAAAGACGCCGGTCTAAACCTAAGCGCACAGGGGTCCGGGCCCATCGCCCAATGCACACCTGCACGCTATAACGCGGCCGAAGCGTAACTAGCCCCTTAATACAAGAGCAGGCTTACGTTCCAATCCGCGCGCGCCACTCGATTCTTGACGTCACGAAGTGCTTCGGGCCGATACCACGACGCCGGGATACCCATAACTACTCCCGCAGATGGTTAGTGCGTATAGGCTCGTGAGCCAACTCGGATCAAATACCAAGATCTCGTTAAGCGTGTTAAGTAACCGCGAACGCCGAATGTGACAGGCCCACCTCTCTCCTAGGCGGTCTCAACTCGCCTGCCGCTCCGCCTCAAAGATCCACTCGCGGGTGCTCCACCACCGACCGACTTTAGTCTCCACATGTATCATGTATAAAGTATATAGTATATACCGTGATCACCTCCCGAGTGACCACGGCCCGATAGTATAGCACCGGGCAGACGGACAAGAATGTAGGGCCACAGATGAAAGTACTAGCATCCTATACTAAGCATATAGGATTGCGGGTAAGGTAACAACAAGAGTAACAAGGACAAAGCTATGCGTGAAGATAGGAGTATCTGAAAGCGGTAACATGCTACACTACTCTAATGCAAGCGGTATAGAGGAGACTAGGCAATATCTGGTGATCAAGGGGGCTTGCACAGTTGCTCGGCAAGAGAGAGGGTCGCCAACTCCGTAGTCGAACCGGCAAGCAGCTGGCGTCGGTCTCGTAGTCTACCGGAGAGAAGAGGGGGAAGAAACAATGAATACCAAGTAAACAAATGCATATCGATGCATGACATGACAAGTAGCGATGCTAGGCGTGCCCTAACGTGGTATGAGGTGGTACTGGTTAAGGGGGGAAACATCCGGGAAAGTATTCCGGTGTTTCGTGGTTTTCGGCAAAGGAGCCGAGGGGAAAGTTGCAGGTTTGATAGGTTAGTGGTGTGTGGCGGAAGAACGAATCGCAGTATCCGGATTCGCCTCGCCGCTCGAGCAACTTTCATGTTGAAAATATTTTAATCCGAAGTTACGGATTAAAAGATATGATTTTCTAAAGATTTTATTAATTTCGAAATTTAATTAATTATTTAATTAATTCGAAAATGGATTTATGACATCAAGATGATGTCATGCCGACGTCAGCGATCGGCGTTGACTGCTGACTGGTCAATTGACATGTGGGTCCCGTGGGACCCACATCATACAATCGTTAGTTTAATTAGGGTTTAGGTTAATTGATCAGGTTAATTAAACTCAACTAGTTAATTAAATTAATTAAACCGGATTAATTAACTTAACTAATTACTTAATTAATTAATTAATTTTTTTATTAAATCATTTTTATTTTTATTAATTATATATATATATATTTTTAATTCCTTCTTTTTTTTTCTAAAAACGTTTTGGGGCGGGGCCCCTTTGTCAGTGGGCCAAAGGCCTTATCGGGCACAGGGGGAGCGGGCGCTGGCGCCATTCTGGGCGCCGGGCGTGATGGCGCCGAGCGAGGCCGAGCACGGTCGGGCGGCGAAAGGGGTCATGGCAGAGGTCGGGCGCAGGGCGCTGGAGGGTCGCCGCAGAGGTGCGTGGTCGAGGGCGCATAACGGCGAAGCGAGAGGCGCCAGGCACAGAGGGGGGGGCTGCGAGCACACGGGAAGCCGGATACGGCGGCCAGCGGCAATCGGCCGAGCAAGAGGGCGGGCGAGCGCGAGGCGCTGGGTCGGCGAGGGCCCGGTCGACGACGCCGAGGTGGCGGGGCGCCGTGGTTGGGGGCGAGACGACCGGGGGGGGGGGGAAGGAGAGGGCGCGGCGATCATGGGCGCCAGAGCTGCCGAGCGGGCGACGGCCGAGGCGACCTAGGGGAGAGGGGAGCGGGGGGAAGCTCACGGGGGCGTGGGGTCTCGGAAGCGGGCTGGGGCGGCCGGGGCGTCCCGTGGAGGAGGTCGAGGCGGCGGCCGTCCGGCGAGGTGGGAGTCGGGGACGGTCCCGAGGAGACGAGGGGGGTTCGGGCGTCCTGCGCGGCCGGTCGGGTAGGAGGGGAGGAGGACGAGCGCCGGTGGGGATGGGGCGCCGGCGTCGGGGCCGACGGGATCAGGGCCGATCCCGATCCGGAGCGGTGGGGAGGAGAAGGGATCGAGGGGAGCGGGGGGGCGTCGGTGCCTAGGGTTTGGTCGCCTGTGGGATAAGGGAGTGGGGCGGATGTGTTGGGCTGGCTGGGCCGTTGGCTGATTAGGCGAGTCCAGCAGGGGGGCGTCTCCCCCCTTTGGTTTTGTTTTTTTATTTTCTTATTTTTCATTTTCTGTTTTAATTCATTTTATAATATTCAGACACTTTATAAAAATGTGTTTGTTGCACCATAATTAACTTTGTAATATTTGACAACCCCCGAACATTTTAGTTTTAATTTTTTGAAAACTTTTATTGCCATCATAATTTTGAATTGAATTTCGAAACCGTTTTGATTTAACCCGTGATTAACTACAGTGACAGAGGTGACGTGGCACCGTCAACGCGAGATTACTGTAGCATGATTATCCGGGCGTTACACCACCATGGAGCAATCTTCAACTTCACCTGCAACTAGCAACGCTATAAGAGGGTTGAGCAAAGCGGTAACATAGCCAAACAACGGTTTGCTAGGAAGGGTGACAAAAGGTTAGAGGTTCATGGCAATTTGGGAGGCTTGAGCAAAGAAGTGATAGGTAGCGAAAGCATAGCGAAAGAACGAAGCAAGTAGCATAGCAATGATAGTAATGAGATCCAAGGTGACGGTCATCTTGCCTGAAATCCCGCAAGGAAGAAGAACGAGTCCATGAAGAAGATGAAGCCACGAAGACGAACCAAGCGTAGACGAACGAATCCTCACGATCGCAACGAAACAGGAACTAACAAGAAGAAGCACACAACATGGTAAACACACCACACATGAACAAGGCATGATGCACAAACAAGCATGATGCATGACAAGACTACATGAAGCTACTCATGGCAAGAGATGATGCAAACAAGAGCAACACATCAAGGCAAGTTTAAATGAGGCCGGAAACAACATAGAACAATTCCGGTAAGTCCTCATATGCAAATTTCGAAATTGGTCCAGATCTGAATAAACCTTATGTTCAAGTTGTTAAACAGCAAGTTAAGATGCACCAAGATGATCTACACGAAATTCTAGTCAAGTTACATATAAAGTTCATTTAATTCGAGACTACGGCCTAGAAGATATGAGCAAAACAAGTTGAACATGGCATTGATGCAAAATGCATCCAAACATCAAGAAAACACCTCAAAACAAGGATGCAACATGATAATATGAAACTACATGCAATTCTAAGCAAGTTTCAAATAGAGCAAACTCAAAACGGAGCAACGGTTCAACACACACACTATACAAGTTATAGCAACAATCTGTTCAAGAGAGCAAGTAGGCATATTGCAAGCATCAAAACAACATGCTACACCATCTCCACGTAAGAACAAAAGACATGGGCATGATGTACAGGTAAAGCATGATAAAACATGAACACCGAGCTATCTCCAGAAATCACTAGAACATGCTCAAACACACATGGCAAGATTGCAAATAATAACAGTTCAGACTTATCAGGAGATAACATCAGGTTGCAATGTTTAGAGCTATCAAACAACATGGTACAGGAACTTATCATGGCAAACAAAGGCATGGCATGTACCTACTAATTGCATAGAACAAAAGTCCCTCACTGACCACGAGCCAAAAAGGATTAGAAGATATGATGGCACCCATGTAAACATGGCAAGTTATATGACAGCTTCATACATCGCAGGAACAACAATAAGTAGGCATGTTGGTGAGCTTGAACCACTCACCACAGAGTAATACATGGCATGGCAAGGCAACTAGCAGTAATAAGACATGTTTATGAAGCTAAACATAGCAAGAGCAAGTTCATAGAGTGCATGGATCACTAACAACAATCATGGCAACATTGAACTTAATGTTAACACACTGACAGCAACATTATTTAGCAACTTTGGAGAAATATAAAAACAAGTTACAATAGGCTATAAATGCAACCATGGACACGGGTGGATAGAGCATGACATGTATAACAAAAAATACTTAGTTAACATCTAACGATTATGCATAGAATGACTTGTAGAAGCAGGTTAACATAGCATCATAATATAATGTAATCAGCCTAGCAAAACAAAGAACAAAGAAGTACCCTACTTAACAAGCTCGATGCACTCACTACAAGACACACAAAAATCCATAGATGGCACCGCTGTAAAGATGGAATGGCATAGATCAAAACACATGTAGACATCAACCTCATAGGATGCACAAATCAAATGCAACATAAAATGACAAATCATCAAGTTATAACAGTTTCAACAGGTTAACATCACATAGCACCCTTGCAACGATGATTCAGGCATCAAGATAAACTCAAAAGAACATGGCACAATGGAATGAAATGAAGTACTCGTTGGGGCGAACAATTTTACATATTACACGCACGAAACGGAGCTACGGATGCAGAGATATGATGCGATGAACATGGCAACATTAGGCAAAATATTTGGGGGACTGAAATTTCGGGGTCAACCTTGACGGATCTCAGATCTGCACGGACTTCGAGGCGAGGCGGTTCTCGCCCGAAAACACGCCGGAGAGGTGGGAGATGGCCGGGGACGGGCGGGTCCGGGGCTTCTCCGGCCGGATCTCGCCGGATCCGGTCCGGGTCGAGGCGGAGGAGGCGGCGGGGAGGCATGGTCGCGGCGGCTACGAGCGCCGGAGCTAGGGCTCGCCGGCGAGGTGGTGGCACCGGGCGGCGAGGCCGAGCGGAGGGCGCTGGACGGCGGGTCGGACGCGCCGGACACGGGCAAAGGCCGAGGAGGGCGACGGCGGCGAGACGCAGCAGGGCGCCGGCGCAAAGACGAACGACGGCGCGGGCGCGGTGGCGGCTGGTGCAAGGCTGGCCGGTTTGCCGGCTGGCCACGGAGTGGCGGCGCTGGAATCGGGCTGGGGCTGGCCGCGGGCTGGGCGGGCGGCGCGCTGGGCGGTGGCCGGGTGCCACGCGCTGGGATTCGCCGGGCGCGGCGGCGCGGACATTGTCCGGCCGGACCAGACGTGTCCGGTGGCGCGGAGAGGAGCGGGGCTAGGGTTAGGGTTGGAATTGATCAGCGAATTTCGGAAGGGGAGGTGTTTATATAGGTAGAGGGAGCTAGGAGACTCCAAATGGGGAGCCGTTTTCGGCCACGCGATCGTGATCGAACGAACGAGAGCATGGTGGGGAGTTAGATGGGTTTTGGGCCACTTTGGAAGGGGAGTTGGGCTACAAAGAGAAGGGGCTTTTGCGGTTACTCGGTTAACCGTTGGAGTATCAAACAACCTCCAAATGGCACGAAACTTGACAGGCAGTCTACCGGTGCAATACCAAGGCCGCTTGACAAACCTCGGTCCATTCCGAGAACGTTTAACACCCACACACGAAAAGAGGCAAAAGGGGGCGCCGGGGGACATAGGAGTGCCGGATTGCAAAACGGACAACGGGGAAAAGGACCGGATGCAAGAGACGAACACGTATGCAAATGCGATGCACATGACGACATGATATGAAATGCAGATGATGACATGGCAAAGTGCAACACGCAAGCAAATGACATGGCAACGACGGTGAATAACTGGCGGACACCTGGCGCTTCGAATCCGGGGCGTTGCAACACTCCTCCACTAACAAGAGATCTCGTCCCGATATCTTAGGACCGAGACGGAAGGGAAAAAGGATGAGGTGAAAGAAGAACTCAAGAGAAGAAGCAAGTAATCGAGAGCACTCGAGAAGAAGGGAGGAACGACGAGAATGACGATAATTGAAAGCTCACGAAATCAGATAGACTATGAAACCACTCATTCTAACCGGAGTGGTTAGAATGAGAAAATAAACGAATAAGACTGAAAGGATTTAGGCAGCACTCCAGCTGAACCAGGACAGAATAGAACATGAATTTAAAAAGATG
Organism: Aegilops bicornis; assembly: GCA_021605145.1. NCBI lineage: Eukaryota > Viridiplantae > Streptophyta > Magnoliopsida > Poales > Poaceae > Aegilops > Aegilops bicornis. The sequence continues at coordinate 496,479,817 of CM038670.1, forward strand.
GAATGAAACTTATGAACTCTTGAAGAATGAATTAAATCATGACGAACCACCATGAAGAACTCCGGTAATCAAAAAGGATGATGAGTTAGAATGAAGGAAGAAAGAATAAGATGAGCCTTGCGGTGATTAAGATGGAGGTTCCGACGAGATGGCCGAGGAAATTTAAACTCCGGAAAAGAAAAGATGAAAAGACTTGGAACTAGAATTTATTCCTCACGAACAAACTCCAAAGGAAGGGATTACTCACTTGGATGAAATAAGAATAAGATTTATTGTATGCTTATCCTTCATCAAATTAAATTGATGACTAACAATGGATTTCGCAAACTACTTATTCTTCTTGAAAAAGAATTGAGAAGTGACATATCGCAAACTTGAGAAGGTCTTCATGAACCACCGGTAGGATTCGAAAGAATGAATGGATTAATATGATAAACAAGGAAAAGAATCTTGAACGAACCATCGTAAGAATTCGAAAAAATGACTGATGAAAGAGAATGAATCACCGGGACGAATTAGAGGAACAAATATGCTAGAGAGGATATAGATTCAGAAGAACAAAGGGATCATGAGCTGATTAAAAAAACACTTGAACGAAGCGCCATGATAATTGGATAACGGTAGTTGAAATGTGAGGGCGACGAATTCTTCTGGAACGATGGCCTCCGGTGAAAAGAAACGGGAAAACAACTTCTGGCATACTCCGGATGGGTGAAAATAATAACTAACAAATGGAATAATTCGAGAGGATAACATGAAGCTAGAACCATGAAACTTCGAGAGAACGGGCAAGATTTAGAGGAAAAACTCTTCTTCGATCTTCAAATGATGACGAGAAACATCACCAAAATTCGTTGAGACACTCCGGTAGAATGAAAAGCAAAGAGGTTGAGTCAACAATGAAATGGTTTGAAATCGATCTTGGAAAAGGCATGTGACTGATGGGATCCCTTCTTACGTCACACTTGAAAAGAATTGAGAATAACTCTAGGGGAATTAAAAGAGTCAGGTAAGATCCTGGGAAAAGACCTGTGGGTTAGGGCCCACTTAACAGATAACACCGTTGGAAAGGGGTGTTGAACAGATAGATGATGCAAGGAACAATTGAAATATTTGAATGAGGTGACAACCTCGAAATAATAGAATGCAAACACGAATCTTCTGAGATATCTTACGAACTCCGGGATGATTGAATGGCGAGATGCAAACGAGCAAGGAAAACACTTGAGCCGAGGGAAAAGAATAAGATCAACCTGAAAAACTTGAATTGAGTCCACCGGAAAAAGAAAGGGATGAAGAATGACGAACAAGACGAGAATTCATCGGTTGAGATAATTGAGGAAAGACTGAAGAGACTCCGTACGAATGAAATTGATGGTCGAAACAGACTCAAACTCCGGGAAGAAGAAAGGTGGGAGGGCGGGAAAAACAAAGGCAACTTGGAAGGGGAACCGACGAATATCTTTAAGAGAAAACACCGGTTGGAATCATTGAGGAAAGAAAGCAAAGACTTCGCACGAGTAGAATGGATACTCGATTACGAACTCCGGTTCCGAGAAGAAGAAGGGTGGGCGGGTGGGAAAAACAAGGACAACTTCGGACAAGGAAAAACAACGACGTCGGAGGAAGAACTGAGGTTTGAACTTGGCAAAGATGAAGATGGTCGAGTCGACTTGACGAGAAATGCACCGGACAAAAGAGGATGGAGAACTCACGAAACTAACCACGTGATCCTAAAGAAAAATTTGAAGGGGAAGAGGAGTAATTCAATACACCTACGTAAAGATTCCTAACCAGAGCGACGAAAGGGCTGAGGAGTAATAAGAATTCCTACTCTCCGATATAACAAGACTCAAAAAACAGTTTTCTTGTAGACTCAACAACGGCCAAACTACACGATCAATCAAGGGGGCTCCTAGGGTCGGTTGAGGCTCTGATACCAACTTATCACGCCCAAGATGCGACCCTATCCAAAAGGAACTCGAAGGTCCCACCAAGGATAGAAGCGCATCTTGAAGACGCTTTTGCAAGGTGGATATCATTACATCAACATTACATAACAGATGGGGATACATACATAAGGCACAAATGCCCCAAGAATACAACAACATCATACAAGATCAACATCCTACTACGGATGAAACATAAACAGAAGCTCAAACGACATCCACCCTGCTAGCCCAGGCTGCCGACCTGGAACCTATCCCCTGATCGAAGAAGCAGAAGAAGAACTCAAGACAAGCAAGCATCGCTCTCGCGTCATGATCATCGCACAACCTGTACCCAAGAATCTGGTGTTGTAGTAATCATGAGCCACGAGGATTCAGCAATCCCATTACCATGGGTATCAAGACTAGCAAAGCTTAATGGGAAAGGAAGGGGTAAAGTGGTGAGGTTGCGGCAGCGACTATGCATGATATGGTGGCTAACATACGCAAATGAGAGCGAGAAGAGAAACAAAGGAACGGTCATCAACTAGTAATGATCAAGAAGTGATCCTGAACTCCTACTTACGTCAGACATAACCCAGAAACCGTGTTCTCCTCTCGATCAACCCCGAAAAGAGACACTCACGGTTACACACACGGTTGGTGTATTTTAGAAGAGTTTACTTCAAGTTTACTACAACCGGATATTAACAAATTCCGATCTGCCACATAATCGCGGGCACGGCTCTCGAAAGTTTATACCCTGCAGGGGTGTCCCAACTTAGCCCATGATAAGCTCTCGTGATCAACGAAGGATATTCCTTCTCCCGTGAAGACCCGATCAGTCTCGGAATCCGGCTACAAGACATTTCGACAGTAATAAAACAAGACCAAGAAGACCTCCAGCGTGCCGACACCACGATAGTAGCCACACAGATCTCGCCTCAAAGCCACGACCGGATGAGCAAGATGACGGCAACCGACGATACCCCAAGTTGCCTAGGGGCGGCACTGCAAGTGGCTCTGGTTTGGACCGACACTTAGACAAGCATTGGCCCGGGGGGCTGAATAAAGATGACCCTTGGGTTAATTACTCCCAAGGGAAAATAGGTGGTGGTGAGGAAAATGGAAAACCAATGTTGGGCCTTGCTGGAGGAGTCTTATTCAAAGCGAACTGTGAAGGGGGTCCCATAAATCACCCGACCGCATTAGGGACGCAAAATACGGGAACATAATACCGATATGACGGAAACTAGGTCGGCAAGAGTGGAATGAACACTGTGCATAAGGCCGAGCCTTCCACCCTTTACCAAGTATATAGATGCATTAATAATATAAGAGATATTGTGATACCCCAACCAAAATCCTGTCCATCATGGAGCAATCTTCAACTTCACCTGCAACTAGCAACGCTATAAGAGGGCTGAGCAAAGCGGTAACATAGCCAAACAACGGTTTGCTAGGAAGGGTGACAAAAGGTTAGAGGTTCATGGCAATTTGGGAGGCTTGAGCAAAGAAGTGATAGGTAGCGCAGCATAGCGAAAGAACGAAGCAACTAGCATAGCAATGATAGTAATGAGATCCAAGGTGACAGTCATCTTGCCTGAAATCCCGCAAGGAAGAAGAACGAGTCCATGAAGAAGATGAAGCCACGAAGACGAACCAAGCGTAGACAAACGAATCCTCACGATCGCAACGAAACAAGAACTAACAAGAAGAAGCACACAACATGGTAAACACACCACACATGAACAAGGCATGATGCACAAACAAGCATGATGCATGACAAGACTACATGAAGCTACTCATGGCAAGAGATGATGCAAACAAGAGCAACACATCAAGGCAAGTTTAAATGAGGCCGGAAACAACATAGAACAATTCCTAAGTCCTCATATGCAAATTTCGAAATTGGTCCAGATCTGAATAAACCTTATGTTCAAGTTGTTAAACAGCAAGTTAAGATGCACCAAGATGATCTACACGAAATTCTAGTCAAGTTACATATAAAGTTCATTTAATTCGGAGCTACGGCCTAGAAGATATGAGCAAAACAAGTTGAACATGGCATTGATGCAAAATGCATCCAAACATCAAGAAAACACCTCAAAACAAGGATGCAACATGATAATATGAAACTACATGTAATTCTAAGCAAGTTTCAAATAGAGCACACTCAAAACGGAGCAACGGTTCAACACATACACACAATACAAGTTATAGCAACAATCTGTTCAAGACAGCAAGTAGGCATATTGCAAGCATCAAAACAACATGCTACAGCATCTCAACGTAAGAACAAAAGACATGGGCATGATTTACAGGTAAAGCATGATAAAACATGAACACTAAGCTATCTCCAGAAATCACTAGAACATGCTCAAACACACATGGCAATATTGCAAATAATAACAGTTCAGACTTATCAGGAAATAACATCAGGTTGCAATGTTTAGAGCTATCAAACAACATGGTACAGGAACTTATCATGGCAAAAAAAGGCATGGCATGAACCTACTAATTGCATAGAACAAAAGTCCCTCACTGACCATGAGCCAAAAAGGATCATAAGATATGATGGCACCCATGTAAACATGGCAAGTTATATGACAGCTTCATACATGGCAGGAACAACAATAAGTAGGCATGTTGGTGAGCTTGAACCACTCACCACAGAGTAATACATGGCATGGAAAGGCAACTAGAAGTAAGAAGACATGTTTATGAAGCTAAACATAGCAAGAGCAAGTTCATAGAGTGCATGGATCACTAACAACAATCATGGCAACATTGAACTTAATGTTAACAGACTGACAGCAACATTATTTAGTAACTTTGGAGAAATATAACAACAAGTTACAATAGGCTATAAATGCAACCATGGACATGGATGGATAGAGCATGACATGTATAACAAAAAATACTTCGTTAATATCTAACGATTATGCATAGAATGACTTGTAGAAGCAGGTTAACATAGCATCATAATATAACAGAATCAGCCTACCAAAACAGCAACAACAAGTACCCTACTTAACAAGCTCGATGCACTCACTACAAGACACACAAAAATCCATAGATGACACCACTGTAAAGATGGCATGGCATAGATCAAAACACATGTAGACATCAACCTCATAGGATGCACACATCAAATGCAACAAAAAATGACAAATCATCAAGTTAAAACAGTTTCAACAGGTTAACATCACATAGCACCCTTGCAACAATGATTCAGGCATCAAGATAAACTCAAATGAACATGGCACAATGTAATTAAATGAATTACTCGTTGAGACGAACAATTTGACATATTACACGCACGAAACGGAGCTACGGATGCAGAGATATGATGCGATGAACATGGCAACATTATGCAAAATATCTGGGGGCCTTGGTGAAATTTCGGGGTCAACCTTGACGGATCTCAGATCTGCACGGACTTCGAGGCGAGGCGGTTCTCGCCGGAAAACACGCCGGAGAGGAGGGAGATGACCGGGGACGGGCGGGTCCGGGGCTTCTCCGGCCGGATCTCGCCGGATCCGGTCCGGGTCGAGGCGGAGGAGGCGGGGAGGCATGGCCGCGGCGGCTACGGGCGCCGGAGCTCGGGATCGCCGGCGAGGTGGTGGCACCGGTGGCGGGCAGGAGCGGAGGGCGGACGGCGGGGTCGGACGCTGGATACGGGCAGGCGCTGAGGAGGCGCCGGGCGAGACGCAGCAGGGCGCCGCGGCGGAGAAACGGCGGCGGGCGGCGCGGTCCCAAGAACGGGCGGCGCGTGAGCCGCCGGCCGGGCGGCGCTGAGGGCGCGGGCCACGGAGCGGGCGGTGAACTGGGCCGCTGGGAAGGCCGCGGGCTGGCAAGGGCGGCGCGCTGGTGGCCGGGTGCCACGCGGGCGCTGGATTCGCTGGCGCGGGCGGGCGCGGGACGTTGTCCGGCCGGACCGGACGTGTCCGGCGGCTCGGAGAGGAGCGGGGCTAGGGTTAGGGGTGGAAGGGGAGGTGTTTATATAGGTAGAGGGAGCTAGGAGACTCCAAATGGGGAGAGGTTTTCGGCCACGCGATCGTGATCGAACGACCGAGAGCATGGAGGGGAGTTAGATGGGTTTTGGGCCACTTTGGAAGGGGAGTTGGGCTGCAAAGAGAAGGGGCTTTTGCGGTTACCCGGTTAACCGTTGGAGTATCAAACGACCTCCAAATGGCACGAAACTTGACAGGCGGTCTACCGGTGCAATACCAAGGCCGCTTGACAAACCTCGGTCCATTCCGAGAATGTTTAACACCCACACACGAAAAGAGGCAAAAGGGGGCGCCCGGGGACATAGGAGTGCCGGATTGCAAAACGGACAACGGGGAAAAGGACCGGATGCAAGAGACGGACACGTATGCAAATGCGATGCACATGACGACATGATATGAAATGCAGATGATGACATGGCAAAGTGCAACACGCAAGCAAATGACATGGCAACGACGGCGAATAACTGGCGGACACCTGGCGCATCAAATCCGGGGCGTTACACCCTGCGCCGGCGCTGGCGACCGGAGTGGGCGGCGCGCTTCTCATCATAGGGCGAATCGCGGTGTTGGCGAAGAGCGGGTTGGCGGAAGGGAAAGCTCCGGCGCACCCCTACCTAGCGCGCCAAATGTCGGATTTCGGGTTCCGGCAGACCCTCTAGGTTTGAACTCTGGGGTGCACTCGGAGATCACACCTCCTACCTACCTACACCTCGTCTCCTCGCAAAGATCTAAACTACACAAAGAGGAACACAAGGGACACAAGGTTTATACTGGTTCGGGCCACCATTGTGGTGTAATACCCTACTCCGGTGTGTGGTGGATTGCCTTAGGGGCTGATGATGAACAGTACAAGGAAGAACAGTGTAACACCCCGGATGTAACTTTCCATATTTGTAACGCCAAGTCTTGCCATTTTCGGCTATGTGCTATGATTTTCCCTCCGTGGTTGGTTTTTTTCTTCATTTTGCATTTTTGCATGTCATGCATCTCATATCATGTCATCATGTGCATCTCATTGGCATACGTGTTCGTCTCATGCATCCGAGCATTTTCCCCGTTGTCCGTTTTGCAATCCGGCACTCCTATGTTCCCCAGCGTCCCCTTTTACATTTTTCCGTGAGCGGGTACTAAACTTTCTCGGAATGGACCGAGGTTTGTCAAGTGGCCTTGGTACACCACCAGTAGACCACCTGTCAAGTTTCGAGTCATTTGGAGCTCGTTTGATACTCCAACGGTTAACCGGGTAACCGCGAAGGCCTCTTTTGGGTTGCAGTCCAACACCCCTTCAAAACAGCCCAATAACCCATCTAAGTCACTTCCATGCTGTCCGTCGTCGGATCACGACCGTGTGGGCGAAAACTACACTCCATTTGGAGCCTCCTAGCTCCCTCTACCTATAAATATAGATCCCTTCCCCGAAATCTGGACGAAACCCTAGTCTCCCCGCTCCCTTCGCGCCGCCGGACGAAATCCGGACGGCCGGACACGTCCGCCCGCGCCACCAGACGAATCGCAGGCTGCCACGTGACCCGGGCCGGTCCCCATTTCGCCGCCGACCTCATGGGCCCGCGAGGCCGTGCGGGCCCTCCCGGCCCGGAACGGCGCCTCCTCGCGCCGCTTCCTCCCGCGCCGCCCGGATCGCCGAGGCCGTCGCCAGCCATCCCGCCGCCGGCCGCCCTCCGCTGCCACGCCGCCCTCGCCGGCCGCCCGCTCCTCCGGCGCCGCCCAGCGCCCATCGCCGCCCGGCCAGATCCGACCGCGGGAAGGCCGGATCCGGCCCGGAGGAGCTCCGCAGGGCGCCCCTTCCTCCATCTCCGGCGAGCCGCGCCTCGCCTCGGTTCGCGCGCCCCGGATCCAGATCCGGTCTCGGTTGACTTCTCCCCCCCGATTATCATCTGTCATTTTTCTGCAGATATTTTGTTGCATGTTCATCGCATCATAACTTTGCACCCGTGGCTCCGTTTTGGCGTGTAGCATACTGAAATGTTCGACTCGATGAGTTCATCATTTCATCTCATTGCATCATTTTAATTTGAGCTCATCTTGATGCCCTAAATGATGTTATAAGAGGGCTATGTGATGTTAGTCTCAGTTTCTTATCAGAACATGCACTTTTGTCATTTTTGTCATGATTGATGTGTGCACCCTATGAACTTGAGTCCTACATGTGTTTTGTAATATGCCATTCCATCTTTACAGGGGCATATGCCATGTATTTTTGTGATCTCTGTGGCGACTAGCACAAGCATGCAAACTAGGCTTCATGATGTTGCTGATTTCAGCCCCTGTTTTGCTGATATTTTTGTCATGTAAACTTGATGCTACCGAGAGATACATGCATATTTTGAGATACTTAAGTAAGGATGTTTTGAACATATGGTTATTCTATATCCATCCATGCCCTTTTTTGCAATTATGGAGTGCCATAGCTTGAGTCAATCGAGATTTATTTTTGCTATAAAATGTTTCCTGGCAGATTGTTTACATGTTATTCAATTTTGCGAAGGCTGTTGTAGTTGATCCGTGTATGCTATGATGTTGTTCTTGCCATGTATAGCTTCTATGCCATGTCTTCTTGATGGATGTATGCTTAGTTTATCATGAAATTCTCTATAGTGAGTGCATAGAGCTTGCGAAGATGCCTTCATAATTCTGTCAATGTCATGCCCTGATTGCTGAATCTGTTAACGGAACTTGCTATATTGACATGGGTGCTATTACATTTTCTGATCCCTTTTGGCTCATAGTCAGTAAGGGACTTTTGTTCTATGACTTGAGTAGATTCATTCCATGCCTTGTTTTGCTATTATAAGTTCCTGTAGCATGTTGTTTGCTTGCTCTGAACATTGCTTCCTGATGCTGATTCTGCCATGTTCAGTAATTTCACTAAGTCTGTGAAGCTGATATATTTTGCACTTTTGCCATGCTTGTTTGGACATGTTATCGTGTGATTTAGCCGTAGCTCAGTGTTCACCTTTTGTCAAGCATCTTGATTAGATCACTGCCATATGCTTTGTTGGTACGTTTGGGTGCAGTAGCTTCATTTCTTGTTGCTTGCTATGTGGCATCGTGCTGTTAATGGCAGATTTGTGCCATTCTTGTTTTGCTTGTCATTCGCAAACCGTGCATCCGATTCCGGTGATCTTTATATCGATTTCAACCGAAATCATCTCACCTTTCCAGCGGCATACTTGGTTTGCCAAGTTGATGCCTGGTTAATCATTTTCCTTCCGGAGCACGCATACGCATTGCATATCACATCTCGCATATCATGCCATGTATTGCATCATGTTGCTTGTGCATTGCACCGTGATTTATTGTGGTTCCATTGTTTGTGTTCTTGCTTTGGATAGAGCCGGGAGACGAGTACGTGAACGAGGAACATGTTGAGAACGCTTACGAGGATCAAGCTTTCGACAACTTTGAGAACTTTGCAGGCAAGATGACCATACCCTCGAAATCACTTCTATCTTTGCTTGCTAGATGCTCGCTCTTTTGCTATGCCTATGCTACGATGCCTATCACTTGCTTATCATGCCTCCCATATTGCCATGTCAAGCCCCTAACCATCCTTTCCTAGCAAACCGTTGATTGGCTATGTTACCGCTTTGCTCGGCCCTCTTATAGCGTTGCTAGTTGCAGGTGAAGATGAAGTTTGTTCCTTGTTGGAACATGGAGATGTTGTTCCTTGTTGGAACATGTTTACTTGTTGGGGATATCACAATATCTATTGTTTAATTAATGCATCTATATACTTGGTAAAGGGTGGAAGACTCGGCCTTATGCCCGGTGTTTTGTTCCACTCTTGTCGCCCTAGTTTCCGTCATACCGGTGTTATGTTCCTTGATTTCGCGTTCCTTACGGTTGGGTGATTTATGGGACCCCTTGACAGTTCGCTTTGAATAAGACTCCTCCAGCAAGGCCCAACATTGGTTTTACCATTTGCCACCTAAGCCTTTTTCCCCCGGGTTTTCGCGAGCCCGAGGGTCATCTTTATTTACCCCCCCGGACCAGTGCTCCTTCGAGTGCTGGCCCGAATCGGGCAGACTGCGGGGCCACCACGGGGCAACTTGAGGGCTGGTTTGACCTATCCGGTGTGCCCTGAGAACGAGATATGTGCAGCTCCTATCGGGATTTGTCGGTGCATCGGGCGGCTTTGCTGGTCTTGTTTTATTTATGCCGAAATGTCTTGTAGTCCGGGATTCCGAGACTGATCGGGTCTTCCCGGTAGAAGGAATATCCTTCGTTGACCGTGAGAGCTTATAATGGGCTAAGTTGGGACACCCCTGCAGGGTATTTATCTTCGAAAGCCGTGCCCATGTTATGAGGCAGATGGGAATTTGTTAATGTCGGTTGTAGAAAACCCGAAGTTGACCTTAATTAATACACATCAATCGCGTGTGTAACCGTGATGGTCTCTTCTCGGTGGAGTCCGGGAAGTGAACACGGTGTTGGAGTTATGTTTGACGTAAGTAGTTTCAGGATCACTTCTTGATCGCTACTAGCTTCACGACCGTGCCTTGCTTCTCTTCTCGTTCTCTTTTGCGAATGTAGCCACCATATATGCTAGTCGCTTGCTGCAGCTCCACCTCACAACTCTGTCCTTCCTATAAGCTTAAATAGTCTTGATCTCGCGGGTGTGAGATTGCTGAGTCCCCGTGACTCACAGATTCTACCAAAAACAGTTGCAGGTGCCGACGATGCCAGTGCAGATGACGCAACCGAGCTCAAGTGGGAGTTCGATGAGGAACGTGGTCGTTACTATGTGTGTTTTCCTGATGATCAGTAGTGGAGCCCCGTTGGGACGATCGGGGCTCTGTTTAGCATTTGGGGTAGTCTTCTTTTATTTTGGTTCCGTAGTCGGACCTTGAGTGTAATCTGGATGATGGATGTTTATTTATGTATTGGGTGAAGTGGCGACTGTAAGCCAACTATGTATCTCTTTCCCTTATGTATTACATGGGTTGTGTGAAGAGTACCTCACTTGCGACATTGCTTTCAATGTGGTTATGCCTCTAAGTCGTGCTTCGACACTTGGGAGATATAGCCGCATCGAGGGCGTTACAAGTTGGTAATCAGAGCCATCCCCGACTTAGGAGCCCCTGCTTGATTGTTTCTTTGGCGTTGTTGAGTCTAGAACAAAATGTTTTGAGTCTTAGGATTATATATATCGAGAGTAGGATTCTTTTACTCCCCAGTCCCTTCGTCGCTCTGGTGAGGTCTCCTCGACGTAGAAGTTTTGACTCTCCTCTCCTCAAATTTCACCAAATTTTTTTTAGGATCACGCGGGTATCTTGGAATCGTTCCGATGGTTTTGTGACGAGAACATTGTTCTTGGTGCCTCCTAACATTTAGGGGTTGTGGCAGTGTCCCGGGGAGTTGAGCTCCGAGGTGTTATCGTCACAATTTTATCGTTGCAGTTCTGGAATACCTGAGCTTTGCCGACATCGAAAATCTCTTTTGTACAGTTGTTGGTGAGATAACCCCGATAACCCAAAGATCGGGCGAGCTCGGGAGTATTGCCATGACTCGTATAACGGATGCTTTTCAAGGTCGAGGTACCACGATTTCCGAAGGTTTCTTGGTTATGTGTTGACGGATTGATACAAATTTGGATCTAGGTATTGTTAGTTTGGGTGATATATTTTGTGTCCCCTGTATCCCCAACACCAGATTGCATAACCAGAAATTTTCGGGAGTTTATAGGTGGGATTCAAGTAGCTCTTAGCATTTCTTCCCGCAGATATTTGGTTTGCGATTGGGTAATCCTTACCACTTATTTGTTCCAGTCGTACCTTGTTTTTTTTTCCATTCATCAACTCTTTATCAAGTGGCTTCTCACCTTAATGGACGTGTGATGTTAGCTTTTGGAATTCATTCGTTCATCCTTGTTCGAATGTTTATTGTGAAGACTATATGTTGCAATTTCTATCCGTTGATTCAACTTGTCTATCTATCTATCAAGTGCTAACGGATGTCACCCTCTTCAGGATGGCTCCGCCAACGCATTCGAATCCGGAACGCAATGATGGGAGTCGATCGAACCCTCCACCTCCACCTCCACCTCCGGAGGCATGGCAAGCTATCATGGCAGCCACCAACGCAAATGCTCAGATGATTTTGCAACTCTTGCAAGAGCGTACCCAAGGACAAGGCAATCAAGGAAATCAAGGCCAAGGCAACAACCAGCCGCACTTTGCTACCCTCAATCAGTTCCTCACTAATCAGCCGAAGTCTTTCAGTTTCTGTGTCGAGGCCACAGACGCCGACGATTGGCTTGTGGACATCTGCAAACATTTTGAATGTAGCAATGTCAGACCTGAGGACTTTGTCAAGTTTGCTTCGTTTCAACTCAAGGACCAAGCTGCCGAGTGGTATCAGCAATACAAAGATTCCAGAGGAGGTCGTGTAATTACCTGGGATGAGTTCCGCCGAGACTTCAAAGCTCACCACTTTCCGAAAAGTGTTGTTGAGAGCAAGCGTGAGGAGTGGTATCTCAAGCAAGGCGGCATGTCTGTGTATCAATACAATATCCAGTTCCAGAAACTCGCTCGCTTCGCTAAGCAAGACGTCCCTGATGAAAAGAGTATGATCTATCAATTCAGAGGTGGTCTCAGAGAAGATCTGCAATTAGCTCTCGTGCTTTTTGAGCCAGAAAAGTATGATGAATTCTACAACATGGCATTGAAGCAAGAAGCTGCCCATCTCAAATGTGAGGCTTCTAAGAAGAGAATCAGGGATGCAGTTCAGTCTTCTTCTTCCTCTCAAGTGGCAGCTAAGCGTGAAGTTCTACCTTCCTCCTCCTCCGTCTGGCCACCTTTATCGTGAGAAGAACTCAGGTGGTCGTGGATCTTCCCACCCACCCAACCCAGGCTATCAGAACAAGTCTAATTCTCAAGATCCAAGGTCAAATCCTCCTTATCATCGTCCACTCTTAGAGGTGACTTGCAACAAATGTCAGCAGAAAGGTCACTATGCGAACAAGTGCTTCAACCAAGGGCGCCTTCCGCCTCCTCCTCCAGTGAGATCTTCCAGCAATGCAGTGGTCAAGCATAATCCAAAGCATGCCAAGGTGAATATGATGAATGCAGCGCAAGCGGAGGAATCTACTGACGTGATAATGGGTAATCTCTCAGTTAATGATATTCCTACAAAAGTCTTATTTGATACTGGTGCATCGCATTGTTTCATGTCAAGACCGTTTTTTGCCAAGCATGATTTCACTTCGGAATTTTTGGATAGACCTCTAGCAATTGTTTCACGGCAAGCACATGAGTTCTAGTTTGTTGGTTCCGAATGTCGGTATCAAGATGGGCGACTATAGATTTCTGGCTAAACCAATTGTCCTTGGTGACTCGGATATTGATCTAATTCTCGGGATGGATGGCTTTCTCAAAGACAAAGCTCAACTTGATTGTGCTGCCAGGGAAATTCAATTGACTCACTCTTCTGAGGATGTGATCATCTATGCCGCTCGTGATGAAACCATTCGGTTGTTTTCTCTCAATGAGAAGGGCGAGTTGGATGCTATCTCTCAGATTCCAGTCGTTTGTGAGTATCAAGATGTCTTTCCAGAAGAGCTTCCAGGAATGCCTTCTCATCGGCCAGTTCAATTCGTTATCGATCTTGAGCCTGGCACTGAACCCGTTTGCAAGCGTCCATACAAGCTTGGACCTAATGAGCTGAAGGAATTGAAGAAGCAGCTCGATGAACAAGAGCGTCTGGGTTTGATCGCATCGAGTTCATCTCCTTGGGGTTGTGGTGTTCTTTTTGTCCAGAAGAAGGATGGCACGGTCCGACTTTGCGTCGATTACCGTCCATTGAATAAGAAGACTATCAAGAACAAGTATCCACTTCCCAACATCAATGAGCTTTTCGAGCAACTCAAAGGTGCTAAAGTGTTCTCCAAGCTTGACCTTCGTATGGGTTATCATCAAATTCGCATTCGTGAACAAGATATTCCCAAGACAACATTCAGAACAAGCTTTGGTTCTTATGAATATAATGTCATGTCTTTCGGCCTTGTCAATGCTCCTCCAACATTCTCTCGAATGATGAACTTCATTTTCAACCCCTACACCAATGAATTCGTCTTGGTCTATCTTGATGATATTTTGGTCTTCTCCAAGAATAAGAAGGATCATGCCAAACATTTGCGATTGGTGCTCGACAAGCTCGAGAGAGCATCAATTCTATGCTAAGTTTTCCAAATGTGAATTTTGGCTTGATGAAGTTCTTTACCTTGGTCATATCATCTCCGCCAAAGGGCATATTTGTTAATCCCGAGAAGGTGTCCTTGCAGTTGTGAATTGGGAACCTCCTCGAGAATGTCAAGCAGCTCCATGATTTTCTTGGACTTGCAAGCTATTGCGAAGATTCGTTGAGAACTTCTCCAAGATTGCAAAGCCTCTTTCCAACCTCCTCCGGAAGCATGTGAAGTATGTCCGGTCTCCCCGAGTGTGACGTTGCTTTCAATACTCTCAAAGATAAACTCGTCACAGCTCCCGTCTTAACTCCTCTGATGAATCCAAGCCATTCGAAGTTTTACGTGATGCTTCTCTTCAAGGTCTCGGTGCTGTGTTAATGCAAGAGAAGAAAGTTGTGGCCTATACCTCTCGTCAGCTGAAGCCCAACGAAAAGAACTACCCCACTCACGATCTGGAGTTGGCGGCAGTTGTCCATGCATTAGTAACTTGGAGACATCTCTTGTTGGGAAGGAAAGTGGACATATTCAACGATCACAAGAGCCTCAAGTATATCTTCACTCAATCGAACCTCAACCTCAGGCAAACTCGATGGGTCAAAATGATTCAAGAGTACAACCCAAGTATTGAATATACTCCGGGCAAGGCCGATGTGATTGCAGATGCTTTGAGCAGGAAGGCTTATTGCAACAGCTTAATTCTCAAGCCTTTCCAACCGGATCTTTGTGAAGCTTTCCAAGCTGAATCTTCAAGTTGTTCCTCAAGGCTTTCTTGCCAACCTCATAGTCTCTCCTACTTTGGAAGACCAAATTCGTGAGGCTCAACTCCTGGATACCATGGTGAAAAAGGTGAAACGTGGTATCGACAAGGGCATTTCCAAGTATAAGTGCTTCCACATTGATGACAAAGATAATCTCTTCTTCGAGGACCGGATTGTGGTTCCTAAGGGTGATCTACGTAAAGTGAGAACAGCCTCGCGAGGGTGTGTTCTTGGCCGGTGCGACGAACTGCTAGAGGGAGTTCAGTCGCTTCTCTCTCTCTCTAGATTCAGGATTGATTGATCTCTAGCTACCTTTCTTAATGCCCCTAGCCTGTGGGTGGCTAGTCCTATTTATAGGCAGAGGCCCTGGGCCTCTTCCCAAATATTGAGCGGGAAGGGCGCCAACAATTGGCCATTTTGAAGGGGAACATCTAGTACACTTATCCTGACTAAAGTTGGTCCTCGCCTGCCAAAGGCTCTGACGATGACGCCGGCTTGGGCTCCACGATGACCTCCTTCTTGCTGTTGTGTTAGTCTTGGTCTTGTTGCACCGAAATGGTTGCCTTTGCTTGATACTCTCGCTGGCGCTTGCCTCCTTTGCACCA
The DNA here is from genome assembly GCA_021605145.1 of Aegilops bicornis. Taxonomy (NCBI): domain Eukaryota; kingdom Viridiplantae; phylum Streptophyta; class Magnoliopsida; order Poales; family Poaceae; genus Aegilops; species Aegilops bicornis. Next base: position 496,495,330 of record CM038670.1, read on the forward strand.
ACGAGGAAATGAGGACAACTGCTGCGGGCTGGCGCCACTGCACCCTTGGTCGTCATGGCTTGCGTCACGGGCACCTCGTGAGGTACCCCGCCTTGATCTCTCCGACTCCTCGCGAGCCAGCCTGGCGAGGCCGTGCCTGAGGAAGCTTCCTGTTGTTCGCCCCGCGAGGCTTGGCCCCTCGCGAGGGTCTTGAGCTTGTGTTGATGAAGACGGGCCGCACTGGGCCACCCCTTGAGCCACGCCGCAGGCCGCATGCAGGCAAGTCTGGGTACCCCCGTTCCCAGAACGCCGAGATAAAGGTTTTTAACAAAAACTTTCTCACGGATGGACACGTTGAACTGCATAAATAGAAGTTTCCGTTGGACAAAAGGGCTTCTCAATGTGCTCGACTTCTATTTACAACAAGTTGTCTTCATGTACCAGTAGATTTACTGGCCCAGGATCTGGATTTCATGGATCAGATCAATCCATTTGATTGTGACTACCGAAAACTTTGGTTGAGTAAGATGTTATTGTCCTATTCAATCTTGACTTTGTGTGAACCTAATGAACAATTAATCCTCGTGCTTTTGTACCTTTTGTAAGATGGAGTTAGATATTGCTGCCCTTTTCAACTCGGCTTCGATCCATATTTTCTTTCATAGAAATCCGAGCTTCTCTCAAGAAGCCTCATGGTTCCGATGGGGAACTTGGTCACCTCGGTGTGCGAAACGACATACGCTGTGTCTTCCCGACTTGATTTATTTTACAGAGGCAACATGTAACTATAGCAGTGTCGTGCTAAAAATGTGAAATTATTCAGGGTTCATTTTTCCTTTTATACATTGATTTTCCTAGGCATTTTTTAACAAATAGCCACCATGTTATTACCGCAAACGATCGTATTATTCCAACCGTGGGCGTTCCACTAACCATTTACTATCACGGGCAGCTATTTGATTTGATGGGACGACTGCCAACATTCCGCCGCGCACGCTCATCGTACCAGGAAGCGAGACGCGAGTGCTGCATATTTATTGCTGGTTTTGGATTTTTGGTTTCGGCCGCCTCGGGAATGTACATAGAATCGTCCTCTGTTCTCATCTACAAGCACCGTCGCCGAGGATCGCTGCCTGCTGCGAGATGGAGGATGAGCCGGCCAACCTTAGTCTCTTCAACCTTTCGATCGCGCCCCATGATACATCTCCAATGTATGTATAATTTTTGATTGTTCCATGCTGTTATATTATCATCATTGGATGTTTTATAATCATTTTATATCATTTTTGGTACTAACCTATTGACATAGTGCCAAGTGCCAGTTGTTGTTTTTTGCATGTTTTTTACATCGCAGGAAATCAATATCAAACGGAGTCCAAACACCGCGGAACTTTTTGTGGATTTTTTTATGGACCAAAAGACCACCAATGGGCCAGAGCAGCACCTGGGGGTGCCCTGAGGGGGGCACAACCCACCAGGGCGCGCTTGGGGTCCCAGGCGCGCCCACCTTGGTGGCCTCCCGCACCCCCTCTTTACCCTGTAAATTCACAAATATAAAACCCTAGGGGTTAACCAAGATCAGAAGTTCCACCGCCGCAAGGCTCTGTAGTCACGAGAAATCAATCTAGACCCCGTTCCGGCACCCTGCCAGAGGGGGAGATCATCACTGGTAGCCATCTTCATCATCCAGGCGGCTACCACGATGAGGAGGGAGTAGTCCACCCTCGGGGCTGAGGGTTTGTACCAATAGCTATGTGTTTAATCTCTGTCTCTCTTGTGTTCTTTAGATGGCACGATCTTGATGTAACACGGGCTTTGTTAATATAGTTGGATGATATGGTGTTTTCCCGTCTCTATCTTGTCGGGATGAATTGAGTTTTTCTCTTCGAGATTTCGTTGTAATCGGATTGAATGCTTTTATGGATTTGAGAACACTTGATATATGTCTTGCAATTGAATACTAGTGGTGACAATGGGGTATCGTATTGATTCACTTGATATATGTTTTGGCACTCAACTCGCGGATTCCCGAGGTGATATTGGGGTAATCTATGCATAGGGGTTGATGCACGTTCTTGTCTTTGTTTCTCCGGCAGAAATCTTGGGCCACTCTTTGAAGTTCCTTGTGTTGGATTGAGTATTAAGAATATGAATTTGCTTTGGTGTTATTTTAGTATGAACTCTAGGATAGATCGAATGGAAAGAATAGTTTTACGTTATTTTAATACGAACTCTTGAATAGATCGAACGGAAAGAATAGCTTTGAGGTGGTTTCGTACCATACAAACAATTTATTATTATGTTGTCGCTAGATAGGAACTTTGGAGTGATTCTTCATCGCACTTTCAGGGATGGTTATATGATCCAATTAGATTAGCATTGTTGAGAGATTGCACTAGTGAAAGTACGGACCCTAGGCCTCATTTTCAAGCATTGCAATACCGTTTTTGCTCTGTTTTAGCAATTGCTACCTTGCTGTTTTTATTTATTCAGATTATAAAAATATATTTCTACCATCAATATAAAACTTTTATCACCATCTCTTCTCCGAACTAGTGCACCTATACAATTTTCCATTGTATTGGGTGTGTTGGGGACACAAGATATTTCTTGTATTTGGTTGCAGGGCTGTTTGAGAGAGACCATCTTCATCCTACACCTCCCACAGATTGATAAAACTTAGGTCATCCACTTAAGGGAAAATTGCTACTGTCCTACAAAACTCTGTGCTTGGAGGCCCAACACGATTCTACAAGAATAAAGTTGCACAGTAGACATCAAGCTCTTTTCTGGCGCCGTTGCCGGGGAGGTCAGTGCTCGAAGGTATATCTTTAGATCTTGCAATCGAATCTTTATAATGGAATTGAGGTTGCATCATATTATTCATCTTTATAATGTCTTTCTTGAAAATGATGGAAAGGAAAAGTGTGCTCAATTGTTAGAAGAAGAATGCTATAAAATGTTTAGCATGTTATCCATGAATTATGAGCATTATTGCAATGTTGTTAATATGAATTCTTTGAATATCCATGGTGCTAATGATATACAAAGCTACAAGCTTGGGGATGCTATGTTTGATGAAGATGATATTTTTTGTCCTCCAAGTTTTTATGAGAAAATTTACTGTGATGATTGCATGCCTCCTATTTATGATGAATATAATGATGAAAGTGGATTTGGAGAGGTCATGACTTTATTTAGTGATGAATCCACCATTTTGGATGAGGCTTCAATTGACTATGATAACAAAGTTGCTATCTATGATTATTATGGTGATGACATGTATGCTATAAAGATTAATGATAACCATGAAACTTGTCCTCATGATTTTAATTTTCACTCTCATGATAGTTATTTTGTTGAGTTTGCTCCCACTACTATTGATGAGAAGAAATTTGCTTATGTGGAGAGTAATAAGTTTTCTATGATTTTGTGTCATGAAAGGAATGCTTTATGTGATGGTTATATTGTTGAATTTCTTCATGATGCTACTGAAAATTATTATGAGAGAGGAACATATGCTTTTAAATATTGCAAAAATATCAAGTTTCCCCTCTATGTGTTGAAAATCTTGAAGTTATGTCTGTTTTGCCTTCCTATGCTAGTTGATTCTTGTTCCCATAAATTCTTTGCTCACAGAATCCCTATGAATAGGAAGTATGTTAGGCTTAAATGTGCTTCCATGTGATTCATGATGCTCTCTTTATGTTTCAATTCTTATCTTTTATGCGAGCATGATTGAAATCATCATGCCTAGTTGTAAGGCATTAAAGAAAAACGCTTGTTGGGAGACAACCCAACATTTACCCCTACTGTTTTTACATGTTCACATGATTATGCTACTGTAGTAATCATTGCTTTTGTTTCAATAAAGTGCCAAGTAAAGCCTTTGGGATAGTGTGGATGATAGTTGACTTGAATCTGTGGCAAAACGGAAACTTTTGCAGTCAGTCCAGGAATTTTCAAAATTCACAGGAACGTTCTTTTGATCTGAATTTTTTTACAGCTGATAGATATACAAATTCTCTATGTTGTCCTAATTTTTCAGAATTTTGGAGTAGCAGAAGTATGGTTGTAGTACAGATTACTATAGACGGTTCTGTTTTTGATAGATTCTGTTTTCAATGCAGAGTTTGCCTGTTTCCTAGTGTCTATGGCTTATATTGCTCAATATAAATTGTGGAAATGATATGCTACAGTATGCATTCTGTGGACATAATTATGAATCTTGTCTTTGATAGTACCAAAGTGAACTGGTTTGCTCTTTATCATACTAACCTATCTCACGAAGTTCCGTTAAGTTTTGTGTGATTGAAGTTTTCAAGTTTTGGGTGAGATGTCGATATGAGGAGAATAAGGAGTGACAAGACCCTAAGCTTGGGGATGCATGAGGCACCCCAAGTTAATATCCAAGGAAGATCCAAGCAACTAAGCTTGGGGATGCCCCGAAAGGCATCCCCTCTTTCATCTCCAACATTATCGGTAACCTTACTTGAGGCAATATTTTTATTCATCACATGATATCAGTTTTGCCTGGAGCGTCATTTTATTTTGCTAGGATTTTCTTGCTGTTATTTAAAATAATGTTTTGCATATTTTACTTCAATAAAAATGTCAAGTATAGCCTTTGTCGTGCTTATTTTGCAAGTCTACTTGTTGCTGTTTCAAAACAGAAAGTTTATCGCTGTTGCAAAAATTCCCAAGAAAAGTCAGAATGTAATAAAATGTTAAAAGTTTTTGCACAATAATCTCAGATAAGTTTTCTATGGTGTGGTAGATTTTCATAATCTTTGGATTTAAGAAGTATTGATACTCTTGCATTCTTTATAGACTTTACTGGTTTGGCAGATTGCTGTTATGTTTGCATTGTTTGCATATGTTTGCTTGTTTAATGATTCTATTTGAGGATAGGAGTATTAAATATGCAGAGGCATTTAGTACGCAATGTTTAATAATAATTTTAGTGATTTTCTACAATAGAGAATGATAAGGTTTTGGCATTGGTTTATACTAACTTATCTCATGAATTCTTGTTGAGTTTTGTGTGGATGAAGCTTTTAAGATTTAGGGAAACCGTGATATAAAAGGAATTAGGGAGACCCAAAAGCTCAAGCTTGGGACGCCCAAGGCACCCCAAGATAATATTTCAAGAAGTCACAAGCATCCAAGCTTGGGGATGCCCCGGTAGGCATCCCACCTTTCTTCATCAACAATTATCGGTTAGTATCGGTTGAGCCTAAGTTTTTGCTTCTTCACATGAGTTGTGCTATTCTTCGAATGTCATTTTGTTTTGTTTTGCTTGCTGTTTTAAATAGAACACTTAGAACTGAAAGTTTTTAAATAAAATAGAGTCCTCAAGTAGTTGCCAGGCAGGCCAGGTAAGCGGCACTCACATCCCATCAACGAAGCTCTTTTCTATGGAATTGCTCTAGTGCTTCACATATATATTTTTGAGCACGGTGTGCTTTACTATTTTTGAAGAAATTCTCGCTTGCTTCACTTAAATTAATTTCAGAGGAAGAAATACTATGCTCATGATCTTCACTTATATTTGTTTGAGCTTATCTAAAGCAACACATGAAAATTGGTCCCAAAGTGATAGATATCCAAGAAGGATATAATAAAAACTTTCATGAAGATGATTGGACAAAATAAACTTGATTCCTTGTAATAGTTCTGAGATATGATGATGTGATATGTGAGTCATGTTGATGAGTAAATATGCTCTAGTAAGAATATTGGTGTTAAGGTTTGTGATTCCCTATGCAAGCAGGAAAGTCAATAGTTATGCAATGAAATTACATCCTAAGTGGTGCATTATTCGGTGTTAATTATGCTCAATGCTCGCTTATGAGATTATTCGTTTCTTGTTTGGTCGCTTCTCAATCTTTTGCTAGCCTTCATTTTGCACTAGGTATGTTCACTACTTGTGCATCCAAAATCCTTTAAACCAGTTTTGCCATATGAGTCCACTATACCTACCTATATGCGGTGTTATTTTGCCGTTCTAAGCAAATTTGTATGTGCCATCTCTAATTTTCAAAATAAATTTCTCTTTTGTGTGCTCGTATCATCATGAGGAGGTGAGGGGTGGCCAATATTTTCCATGCTAGATGTGTTATTCTCAAAATGAGTGTTTATTCACTTGTCATTGCACGAGAGTAAGGCAAAGGTAATAGGGATGCCCAGTCCCGAAATGAAAAATGAATTTACTTTATGTTGTCACATAATAAATTCCTTGGAAAGTGTTGGTATGGAGGGCAACCGTGGATACAGCTAGCCACGGAAAGAGAAAGTATGGTGGAAAAAGGAATAAACTTTATTTTCTGTTTGGGAACCGCCTATGATATATCTAGCATGGAAAGTGTTTGGAGCTCTAAGTCGTTTTCGTTGGTGGGAAAATTATGCCTCTCAAAATGTTTTTATCTCTCAATATTTCACTTTGAGCTCTGGCACCTCTACAAATCCCTACTTCCCTCCGCGAAGGGCCTTTCTTTTACTTTATGCAATTTTTATTTTTATTTTGAGTCTCTATCTTCTCTTATAAAGCACCAACTAGGGGGCACTATGATCGTACTTGAGCAATGGGTGTATTTAATATGCGGGTGTGTTTCATGAATGGATTAATGATTGAGCATGATGGGCTAGGCATAGCTTATCTTAGCGTTGATATTATGAAAGACATGGTTGCTTGTTGATATGCTTGCGTATTTAAGTTATCATGTCAACACTAGACTATTTCTTTGAACCATATAAAAGTCCAAATGTCCATGCTATAAAGAAAGGAATACGAGATGACATGTTAGGCAGCATTCCACATCAAAATTTCTATTTTTATCATTTACCTACTCGAGGACGAGCAGTAACTAAGCTTGGGGATGCTGATACGTCTCCAACGTATCTATAGTTTTTGATTGTTCCATGTTGTTATATTATCATTCTTGGATGTTTTATAATCCTTTTATATCATTTTTTGGTACTAACCTATTGACATACTGCCAAGTGCTAGTTGCTGTTTTTTGCATGTTTTTTTACATCGCAGGAAATCAATATCAAACGGAGTCCAAACACCGCGAAACTTTTTGTTGGTTTTTATGGACCAAAAGACCACCAATGGGCCAGAGCAGCACCAAGGGGGTGCCCCGAGGGGGGCACAACCCACCAGGGCGCGCCTGGGGGCCCAGGCGTGCCCAGGTGGGTTGTGCCCACCTCGCTGGCCTCCTGCACCCCCTCTTTACCCTATAAATTCAAAAATATTCCAAAAACCCTCGTGGTTAACCTAGATCAGAAGTTCCGTCACCACCAGTCTCTGTAGCCACGATAAACCAATCTAGACCCTGTTCCGGCACCCTGCTGGAGGGGGAGATCATCACTGGTGGCCATCTTCATCATCCCGGCAGCTACCACGATGAGAAGGGAGTAGTCCACCCTCGGGGCTGAGGGTTTGTACGAATAGTTATGTGTTTAATCTCTCTCTCTCTCTCTCTCTCTCTCTCTCTCGTGTTCTTGAGATGGCACGATCTTGACGTAACACGGGCTTTATTAATATATGTAGCGACCAGATACCAATGGACCGTAGTCTCTGTTCTTGAGTTTCATACCTGGATCAGTATTGCCGACACACACAGTACTCGAGGATTTATAATAGAGTTCAATCACACACTTATTACATCGAGTGTCTCAAAGAGAGTACTATTTACAATAATATGCTGATGGCCATCTAAATAAGATAACTGCGGAAGCATCGAAGATAAATGAGTCCATCCAACTCCACGGCAAAACTGAGTGCACGACAACGACCTAGCGCACCTTACTCTTCATCTGAAAATTCTGCAACATGATATGTTGCAGCCGTGTAGGTCAGCACATGGAATATGCTGGCAAGCTAACACTATAGATAATAATGATGCAATAATAACTACCACTACATGCATATTGGCTAGTGGAGGCTCTAAGTTTAACATTTGCATAAAGCCAATTTTCCCCTACACCAAAGGAATAGATTTTTATTTAACTACCAAGTTTTTTTATATTAATGAGAAGGTTCCTCCAACTCAATCCCAAAGTAATAATTATAACCCAACAAATTCATTAAGTAAAGTGATGAGATCAAATCAATAATTCAAAGACCAGATACTCAAGATGTCCATAACCGGGGACACGGCTAACCATGATTAGTTTGTTCACTCTGCAGAGGTTTGCGCAGTTCTTCCCACCAGACTCGATCTCCTCCATTGAATTTCTCACACTACATGATGTTTGAGAAACGAATGATCGAGACACAGTCTTTCTGAAGCATTAACTCTTTACTCTGGGTAGACAGCACCACCTACTTTCCCCTACATCTGCTAGCCTACCACTGAAAGAGGTCACACAACATACTCAACTATGCCAGAGCCCAAAATGTCTTGTGGCTGCACACGGAAGTTTCTAGCATGAGTAATCTTATGATCCCTTTGATCCTGTGTGACAAACCATAGGATGATCACACGGGTACTCCGGGATATCCTAGGACAACACTAGATTGCTCCAGGTGCCGGTAACCAATCCACCCAGATGTGTATTAAAGTAGCCACCTTAAAGTTACCCTTAATTAAGATTACTCTCGCAACTTTCATGAATCTCACATACCAATCCCGTCTACGAGCATAGCAAAGAAATATGAGCATAACGTATAATACCCGGGGTTGATAAAAAGACAATAGGTTTCTACCTTAACAACTACTTCCCAAATTCTCATGTTCACAATCCTACACAGGCAATGTTTGAGGGTTGAAACTAATGCATAAAAACTGGGTAATAAAGGGGTATGATCAAAGTGTTACTTGCCTTGCTAACAATCGAAAAACCCTAGAGATTCATAGTAGCAAGCTTCGCACTCCGGAAACTCTATCGTAAACAAACAATAACGTACATAAGCACTCAAGCATAAGATGCAAAGGTAAAACCAAATAAAAATATCTAAACATGAAGTTCAAGTGAAGAGCTTCGATTTGCAAAAAGAATCAATCGAATCGGAGCTACGAAACACAAACTACACACAAAAGAAGTTTAAATTCGAAATGCTTGAAACCAAATTTTAAATTTTCAGAAACATGTTGAACTTGTCTGAAGAGGGGATCGTAGCGAAGAAATTGGCGTTGGTTTCGTTAGATTTGGATAAACGAGCAAAAAGTAGTGAGGGTTTAAAGATCAGGGACTAATCTGAGAAGAAAATAACTACGGATAGGTCCCTGACCGAAAAAAATAAAACTAAAAAAATCTAACGAACCAACATTCGCTAACAAAAACTAACGAACGAAAATGTTCACTAACAGATCTAAACGAATGAACGTTCGCTAATTAGCCTAACCTAATAAAATAAATTGATCTAAAAATGAAAACCGAAAACTAAAAAAAAACAGGGGCGGGTTTACGGCGGTTATACCGGTTCGGTGGGAAAAACCGGCTGCGGCGGCAACTCCGATGAGGCGGGGTGGTGCGGCGATGGCGGCGGCAGCGACTAGCGGCCTTGAGCGGCGGCTGGGCGACGGTGGCGGTGCGGTGGCGGCGAGGCGGCGACGGTGGCGAGTGGCGAGGTGGCGGGAGGTGGCGCGGAGCGGCGGCAAGCTTCTGCGTGGGCGGCGGCTGATGAGGAGGACGGGGTGGCGGGGCGGCGGCTTATAAGGAGGGGGGGTCGTCCGACTTGGGGAGGGGGTCGGGCGGCGCGGCGGCTCAGTCACGGACTCCAGCGAGTCCGGTTCCCGCACGGTTGGGGAAGGCGGTGGCGACTCGGGCCGGCTGGGCCTTCGGCCCACTTCGGTCCGAATTTTTTTTTTAAAAATTCGCCGCGAAGAAAAAATTCCAAATAAAATAAAATAAAAACCCTTAAATTCCAGAATTAATTTTCGCCGTCCTCTCCTAATATTTAGGACAAAGTGAACATATTTTTGGGCTAAATGCAATTTTTAAAAATGCATATTTTGTCCTAATTTAATAAAATTCAATCGAATAAAATTCAAATAAATAAAATTTTATTCAAAATTAAATTCCCAATATTTTCCCTAGCTATTTTGTTGAAGAAGTCATTTTATCTTCCCTCATTATTTTATATATTGGAAATAACTGGAAAAATAATTTCAAGTAAAAATCACTTTGATCCAATTTACCAATTTTGAAAAATTCAAAAATGGATTTTTTTTGTGAAAACCGCCAACTCTCTCAAATGGTCCTTGAGTTGCCTAAGGTCTCTAGGATCAAAATGTCCAATTAAATCAAATTCAAAATGCACAAATCATGGATGCATATGATGACCTAATGATTAACATCCAATTTAAAAATTGGGATGTTACAATATAGTTGGATCATATGGTGTTTTCCCCTCTGTGTGTTGTTGTGATGAATTGAGTTTTTTCCTTTGAGATTTCGTTGTTATTGGATTGAATACTTTTATGGATATGAGAATACGTGATATATTTCTTGCAATTGAATACTCATGGTGACAATGGGGTATCGTATTGATTCACTTGATATATGTTTTGGCACTCAAATCGCGGATTCCCGAGGTGACATTGGGGTAATCTATGCATAGGGGTTGATGCACGTTCTTGTCTTTGTTTCTCTGGTAGGAATCTTGGGGCACTCTTTCAAGTTCTTTGTGTTGGATTGATTATAATGAATATGAATTTGCTTTGGTGTTATTTTAGTATGAACTCTAGGATAGATCGAATGGAAAGAATAACTTTATGTTATTTTAGTACGAACTCTTGAATAGATCGAACGAAAAGAATTGCTTTGAGGTGGTTTCGTACTCTACAAACAATTTATTCTTATGTTCTCCGCTAGATAGGAAATTTGGAGTGATTCTTCATCGCACTTTGAGGGATGGTTATATGATCCAATTAGATTAGCACTGTTGAGAGATTGCACTAGTGAAAGTACGGACCCTAGGCCTCATTTCCAAGCATTGCAATGCTGTTTTTGCTCCATTTTATCAATTGCTACCTTGCTATTTTTATTTATTCAGATTATAAAAATATATTCTACCATCAAAATTACACTTTTATCACCATCTCTTCGCCGAACTAGTGCACCTATACAATTTGCCACTGTATTGGGTGTGCTGGGGACACAATAGATTTCTTGTATTTGGTTGCAGGGTTGTTTGAGAGAGACCATCTTCATCCTACACCTCCCACGGATTTCTTGTATTTGGTTGCAGCTTGCTAAGATCTCGCGGACGAACTCAACGAACTCACAACACAAAAGACACAAGATTTATACTGGTTCGGGCCACCGTTGTGGTGTAATACCCTACTCCAGTGTGGTGGTGGTGGATTGCCTCTTGGGCTGATGATGACCAGTACAAAGGGGGAAGAACAGCTTCCTGAGGTTGAGGTTTTCTTGTGCTTGGCGAACTTGTGTGTGTGTGGATTTGATCAGTTCAGGCTCCGTCCCCCTTCTACTGTGGTGGCTAGTCCTATTTATAGAGGCCCTAGTCCTCTCCCCAAATAATGAGTGGGAAGGGAGCCAACAACGGCCAATTTGAAATGGTACAACTAGTACAGCTTATCCTGACAGGTGGTGATGCCGCCTTGGGCTCCATGGTGACCTCCGTCTTGCCATCCTGCTGGTCTTGGTCTCGTTGCACTGATATGGAAACCTTTGCTTGACGCCTCGGTACTCTGCGCCTGCGCTTGCTTCCTTAGCACCAAAGGGGAAACAAGGACACTACGGGCGCTGGCGCCCGCCTGGCGCCTGCCTGATCTTGATCGTCATGGCTCACGTCACGAGAATCTCGCGAGGTTTGCCCTGCCTTGATTTCTCCGCCCCCTCACGAGCCAACCTGGTGAGGCCGCTCTTGAGGAGGTCTTGTGTCGTCCGCTTCGCGAGACTTGGCCCCTCGCGACGGTCTGGAATGCCTTGTTGATGAAGATGGGCCGTACAGGCCTGCTAGCACAGCCATGCCGTGGGCCGCAGGTAGGCAAGTCTGGGGACCCCGTTCCTGCGAACACCGACAGTGATAGCCGGGCCCAAAGGCGGCGCTTAGGGCTTGACTTTGAGGCGAAGCCAAAGGTCAAGCACGGAGCGCCGCGGGCCCCAAAAGCCCGCGGCCTTGGTCGACGCATGGTGGTTGATTGGGCGTGGGCGTCTCCGCTTCCCTACGCTGCCTCGGCAACTACCCGAGTTGACAAGTCCCTGCGACATGCAAGGGTAAACCATCATTCCCTGTGCTCGTGGGAGGTGCCGGTTGGCCTTCTCCCGCTATAAATGGGGAGGGGGGCAGAGCCCTCGTCGCCCATCTCTTCCCAGTTCGCTTACTTCCTCCTCCTTGCTCCACCGCTAGTAGCATTTCCCATGGCGCCGATCTGAAGGTTCTCCGCCGAGGAGAAAGGAAAGGCTCCCCGCGACGAGCCAGGGCTTCTTCCGCCGAAGAAGAGGCCAGTCCACCGACGCGACATTGTCGTGAGGGCGGAAATGACGAGGCCCTGGTGCGAACGACCACCTCCAGGGTATCTGCTTCCCTTGTACGCCCAAGCCGAGGGCTCAGGAGGAAGGAGCGACGAGCGGCGCCGCCCGCGGCGCGACCGCGGCCATCGTGCGATGGTGACACGCGCCGTCGCCCTGGAACCCATGCCGCGGACTCCTCTCGCGAGCTTGTGCTATGGGTGGCGATGCCCGCAAGCACATGGATCCGCTTCCCGCGGTTCTTCTCCGACGTGATGCCGCCGAGGGGACCTCTCGAGCTCTGGTTGCAGCATGTTGACTGCGACGCCTCGGCGACCGGAGCAGAGGTTGAAGTGGTCTCCTCCGGCAAGATCTTCATGACCCGCGGCTGGGGTGAGGTTGCGCGGGTTTGCCATGCTGAGGGCGCCCTCGCGATCCACTTCGGTTATGACGACGCCTCCACGCTGTTCTTCAAGGTCTTCGATGCGGAGGGCCGCCGCCTGGAGTGCTTCCCTGAAGGGGTTTGCCAGGATGATGCGTGCCCGGCTCTTGCAGCAGCAGCGACTCTTGGGCGTCCAGCGGTTCTCCTGAGCTCTACGAGACTCCGGAGACGAGCGACGACAGCTACGTGTTCCCGAGCTCTCGCCGCGCCCGAAGCAGGGCTGCGACGTCCAACCGCCGCCGTCGTCGATCTGGATGGGGTTGGCGCCGGCCTCCCACGGCCCACTGTTGATGATGGCATCGGCCATGGGAGGGTGTAGATAGGATTCCCCTAAGTTCTCGTCTTTTTGTTCCCTGCGAGGCATCAAGAAGTACCCCGTGGGGGTGTGTAAAGGGCCTGTAATGTCTTTTGTTGATACTATCCTTGTTATGAAAATTTGCGAATGCCTGCTCTGTTTAGGTTCGGTCTTCTCTTCCAACCTCGTGATGGCTCATTGCTCTACGCTGACAGATCCCAGTCCCCAGGCAAGCTGCATCCATCGCTGGTATGCTAGGTCACGTGCCGTGGTCAGGGACAGGAGGTGAGCGGCCCGAGGTCCAGTAAGAGCCCCTGAGGCGCGATGCTCGGGAGGTCCCCTTTAGCGCTCAAGTAGTCGTGGTAAGGTAAGAAAGGGAGGCGACGTTGCCGCAACATGGCTGCGGCGAGCGTGACCCTTAGGCTCCAACGATTAGCCAATCTGAGTGCGAGACTTATCTTGGCGGTTTGGGGTTGATTCCTTGCGATGCGCCGTGTTAATAAGTAGCTAGCCCAGGTCCATGCGAGCCTCCCCCTCTTCTCCATGCTCTCACTTATGCTCTACGTCCTCAGGTCCTGGCCCTCAAGCGAGCTTAGCCGCCGCTAGTATGCCAGGTCGCGTGTCGTGGTCAAGGCCAGGGGGTGAGGGCTGGAGAGCCAGTAGGAGATCTTGAGTCGCGATGTGCATGAGCCAGCCTTTTAAAGCGCAAGCAGATTGCATGGGAGAAGAGGGAGCTCGCGGTGCCGCCTGCTGTCACTCCCTTGAGATTCCTGTGAGCCAGCACAAGGAGAAACACAGTTTGCCATTATGGTCGTCGGTCCGCCGCCGATTGCTTCACGAGGAGGCGAAGGCACTGAGGGCCTGGTGAAGTGATGTGCACGGGGCGCGCCGCGAGCCAGAGCTCGACCACTCAGATTTGTCGATGTTGCAGGGACGGACCCGTGCACAAGCATCGTGCCAATGTGAGTAGCCCCCGTGGGAGGCGATAGTCGAGCAGGTGATAATCACAGATAGATTAGAAATGGTAAGCATACCGGCTTAGGTAAATGCAGGGAAGATACACGCCATTGGGTCAGGCCCAAGCGGCTTGGGGATGATGTGGCCCAAGGGGCGCCCCCAGCAAGGTAAGCTAAATACATAAAAGGGGCACATGCCACAGGGATGGACACACGCGCCCTGGGAATGATGCAGCCCTGGGGGCGCTCCCAGCTAAATAAACTTGGAAAATGTCACCTGGTTCTGTTGATGAAGGAGAGTTGGGGCAGCTGAAGGTATGCGGCGAAGGGGTTGCTCCTCATGAGCCACCGGGCCCTGAGCCTCGGGAGGCTCTGGGGTCCAGGTGGTTCCTTGAGGACCGTCTCCATCTCCGTCAGCACAACGTGGTGCCTGGCCTCCTGGGCTGCCAGGATGCTCCGCAGGTTGTGCTGATAGGCGGTCTCCACGCTCGGCAGGCCAAAAGGCATGCGAACATAGTTGTGAGGTGGGCCCTCGCAGCGGCCCATGTGCGAAGGCCAGAAAAGCTCCTAAGAGGCGGCCCTGTTGAGCCCGGGTACGTCGATGTAGATGCGCAACCCGGCATCCTCACCTGGATGGGGAGCTGTACCTGGTGAGCGGCGGTTGCCGCGTATGGCCCTTGCGTCTTGTAGTTCCTGAGTGGTCCTGGTGATGAACTCCCGAACAGTGGGCACTCCTTGCCCTGTGTCCTCCTGAGGGAGACGTGCCATGAAGCACGCCTCCAAGTTGTGCCTGAGCGCCTCCCTCGTGATGTTGGCAAGGTTTGAGGCCCTCCAGAAGAGAGCCCCCCGAGCCCTGCCCGAGAAGGGCGCCGGGCACGCCTTCCTATGCGGATGGAGGGAGGCGCCCCTAGCGCAGGCGCTGATCCTGACGAGGTTCTAGTTGCGACGCCATCTTCCTGAGGTCCTGCACGGCGCAACTTCTTCTTCTTCTTGGGAGTGGCCTCAGGAGGGTACTCACCCTTGCTGTCGGGGTCATTGATTGCAGCAGCTTGAAAGGCACGCTCAAGGGAGCACACCACATCTCTTTCTTCACATGGAATCATGATGATTTCGCCGCTTCCTGGCATCTTGAGGACATTGTAGCCGTGATGGGTCACCGCCATGAATTTGGCAAGGGCCGGATACCCGAGGATGGCATTGTATGGCAGGCGGATGTAGGCGACGTCAAAGTCGATGAGATCGATGCGGTAGTGGTTGCATTCTCCAAAGGTGACAGGGTGGAGGACCTGCCCTATCGGTGTGGTGGAACCGTCGGTCACTCCTGAGAAAGGCTTGGTGGGCTGAAGCTAGTAATATGACACTTGGAGGTTGTCGAACGTGTCGACGGACAGGACGTTGAGCCATGCGCCGCCGTCGATGAGGGTCTTGGTAACTTGCACATTGCTGATGACTGGTGATCAAAGCATTGGGAGGACGTCTGCGGTAGCCGCGCCCTTGAGCTGATCCGCTGAACTGAAGGTGATGGCGCACTTGGACCACCTGAGCGGGCGTGTGGCCTCAAGCTTGGGGAGGACTTCATTCACTTCACGAGCAAACTGTTAGAAGATACGCTGCGAGGCTCGGGCCTGAGCTCCGCCCAAGATGCAGGCGATAGCACGTGGCTCCTGGAAGCCCCCAGCCCCCTCGTCTTGATGGTGTTCGTCATTCCTTTTGGGTGGTGGCGGTAGTGGAGGAAGCCCAGCGTTGCCTTGAGGGTGATCCTCACGAGGCTGATCCCTCCAGGCGCCCTCGCGAGGCTGATCCTGCCAGCGGTCCTCACGAGGTTGGTCGTGCCACTCCTAGCGCGGGCCGCGGTCGTCCCAGCGTCCGCCACCACGTCCTCCTCCTCGGTCGTAGCCCTGGTCGCTGCGCTCGGGGCGTCGACCGAAGCGTACTTCTCGAATGGCTCTGAGCTTTTGATAATCGCTGGTGTTGTGGGTATGCAGGTTATGGAAGGCGTAGAATGGTCGGCTGCTCTAGGATGACTCGGGTTGGTCTCGGCCGTGCTTGGTGTCCGGTTCCGCCGCGAGCACGGGTTCTCCCTGGCGCTTCACGTCCTTGGCCTTGGCTTTCTTCTCCTCCGGGTCCGCAGCCGGGAGCTCAAGGAGGGAGAGGCGCCCTTCCTCAGGTCTTGCGCACTTGGTCGCTAGGTTGAACAACTCTAGGGATGTGCATAGCTCCTCGTGGATAGTGAGCTCCTTCTTCATCTTGAGGTCACAGAAGCCATCGGAGAACGCGGAGATGATGGCCTCGTCCGTCACTTTGGGGATGTTGAGACGGACGTTGTTGAAGCGCTGGATGTACTTCTGGACGGTCTCTCCTGGTTGTTGCTTGACGCGGTGCAGGTCATCCGCGACCGGTGGGCGATCGCGAGTTCCCTCGAAGTTGGCGACGAAGCGGTCGCGCATCTCGTCCCAGGAGGAGATCGAGCCCGGAGGCAGGTTAAGGAGCCACGAACGGGCGTCGTCTTTGAGCGCCATAGGGAACCAGTTCGCCATGACTTTGTCGTCGCTGTTGGCCACCTCAATGCTCAGCTCGTAGAGCTGCAGGAACTCCGCGGGGTCGGGGGTGAAGGCGCGGTAACCGGCCGTGGTCACCGGGGCCCGTCTTGGAGGTGGAGCTTGGTCTTGGCGCCCACCCGCCGCTACAGCAAGCGGCGCGGGACCTTGCCGCAGCAAACGATCCTGGCGCGGCGGTGCGAGGAGTGGTGGAGCGTTCTCTTGCGGTCGAGGAACTTCTTGACAGCTTCTTTCTTCACGCGCGGGCGCCGGACACGGTGGGTCGCGCCGCAGAGCCGCGTGCCTTGGCGCCAGGGCACCGTCTTGGTTTAGAGGTGGTGGCGGCGCTCCGTAAGCTACGTCGCCCGTAGTTGGCGGAGGGGGAGGCAGCAAGAGGGACTGCGCGGCGGAGCCCCCTGCGGCGCTGACAAGCTCGGCGATGCGGTCGAGCCAGTCCTCGTAGAATACATCGACTGGACGGTAGCGCAGGAGCTCGTGCGCCATGAGGAGCGCGTCCCGTCCGTCCGTGGGAGCGCGACGAGCGTGGGACGACGAACCAGCGGGAGTGAGCGATGGAGTGGCGGTGCGGCCGTCCTGTCGCACCGAGGGGTGCAACGAGGACGCTTGCTGCTCGTTCCCCACCGGGCCGGTGGCGGCGTTGGTGGGAGGCGATTGGGAACAACGGGGTGGCCCGCCGACAGGGGCCGTCTGAGCAACGCGGGTGGCGAGGGCAGCCCGGCGCTCGGCGCGGGCGCGGCGTGCGTCCGCCATGGAGACGATGAAGCGACGTGATGTGGAGTGATGGAAGGGAAGCTTCGGCACACCCCTACCTGGCGCGCCAAATGTCGGATCACGGGTTTCGGCAAAACCCTTGTGGTTCAAACTCTGGGGTGCGTGCGAAGTTCTTTCCCCACTACCGATCTGCGCCCTAGCTTGCTAAGATCTCGCGGACGAACTCAACGAGCTCACAACACAAGAGACACAAGATTTATACTGGTTCAGGCCACCGTTGTTGTGTAATACCCTACTCCGGTGTGGTGGTGGTGGATTGCCTCTTGGGCTGATGATGAACAGTACAAAGGGGGAAGAACAGCCTCCTGAGGTTGAGATGTTCTTGTGCTTGGCGAACTTGTGTGTGTGTGTGTGTGTGTGTGTGTGTGTGTGTGGATTTGATCAGTTCAGGCTCTGTCCCCCTTCTACTGTGGTGGCTAGTCCTATTTATAGAGGCCCTGGTCCACTCCCCAAATATTGAGCGGGAAGGGAGCCAACAACGGCCAATTTGAAACGGGACAACTAGTACAGCTTATCCTGACAAAAGCGGTGTTTTCTTGCAAAAGGCTCTGGTGGTGACGCCGCCTTGGGCTCCATGGTGACCTCCGTCTTGCCGTCCTGCTGGTCTCGGTCTCATTGCACTGATATGGAAACCTTTGCTTGACTCCTCGGTACTCCGCGCCTGCGCTTGCTTCCTTAGCACCAAAGGGGAACCAAGGACATCAAGGCTACCGGGCGCCTACCGATCTTGATCATCATGGCTCACGTCACGAGAACCATGCGAGGTTTTCCCTGACTTTATCTCTCCGCCCCTCATGAGCCAACCTGGTGAGGCCGCTCCTGAGGAGGTCTTGTGTTGTCCGCCTCGCGAGGCTTGGCCCCTCGCGAGGGTCTGGAATGCCTTGTTGATGAAGATGGGCCGTACAGGTTTGCTAGCACAGCCACGCCGTGGGCCGCAGGCAGGCAAGTCTGGGGACCCCCGTTCCCAGAATGCCGACAGCCAGGTTTGTCAACAACACCGACTACAAGTTCTCTATGGTGGAAGCCTCCAACTATGTAAAAGCGCTCAGGGTTATGGGTTTGGCCTGCAAGAACCTTGTCCAAATCCATGACCACTACAGGGTCTGGGGCAGCACGAAGAAGGACTCCCTGGTTGAACTCACCTCGGTCATCACCGACCCCTACTACGAAAAGATGAAGCAGGATGCCAAGAGAATAAATCCCGTATCCTGGAATGGGGCCTGGATGCGGAAATTGGATGAAGCTCACCTCAAGTTCATGGCCAAGAATGCGTACACATTCTACGAGATGCACAGGCGGATCGTTGACATGAGGAAGTGCCTCCTTCCCGCAATCGACGACGCCGGATTGAGCCAATAGTAGAGTGGTGGCGGCAAGCGTCACAACAAGAAGTTGATGATGGTGAGATGATCGTTTAGCCTAGTTAATTATGCACGTAATAGTTTAATTTGGTGTGTGCAAATGTCATGTGTGCGCTAGCCACCTATGTAATTGGATGTTTAATTTGGTTGTGCAATCATGTCCTTATAATTAAGTATATATGTTGTTGTTCTGTATGCAATCACATCGCACACGAACTATGTTAGGGAACCAGTCGGTGATGAATTCATCAATCGCTGACAGTTGTATACCACCAAATATTTCCCCACAACACACACAGCTTGCGGCAATCGTCTATCTTATTATTGGTCTTCGCACACATTTTTGATTACAGACCTGTTTGCCGTGTATCGCACACATCTTGTTAAGTTGAAATGTTTCTGTTCTCTTGGCTCAACGCAAATAGTTCATCCAAGTGAACTGTATGCGCTCTATCACACACACATTGACCTGGCTGACCATTTCTATTGTGTTGCCTAATCACAACCAATTCATCCGAGTGAACTGTATGTCATATATCGCATACACCTTCATCTGGCTGCCTGTTTCTATTGTTATGCTTGCAAACAGTTTATTCGAGTGAACTGTATGCCAAGCATCACACACGCAACTATAATCCGAATCATTTTTTATGTCTCCGACATCGCAAGCAGTTTGTATCATTTTCGACAGTTTTCTTACAGCACCATTTGCGATTAATGCATCACACATAGTTCCGTCGAAGGATCTCTGATTGTAGTGTCGCGTTTGGACCATCTTGCAGTAGTGCTAGCATGATATTTACATGGCTTTTCCATTTTTGATTTCTTTGCTATGCTAATCATTGCTCATACTGGTACCCTGCTAGAGGCATTCAGTAGATGTTTTTGCATCATGTTTACTACTTGTTGAACTATGAGTACCATTATTGTATTAATCTTCATCATAAAGTATTGCCGCTACAAGTGAGGATAAAAAAGAGCCAGGAAGGCAACTAAAAAGGAAAAGAGAAAGAGCCATGGAGGCCACTACAAAAAGAGACAAAGAAAAAAACCAAAAGAAAAGAAAGAAGAGAGAGAAGGGCGCGATACTATCCTTTATTATCGATATGTGCTTTGCATTTCATATAAGTGTTTTCATATGCTTCATGATCATATGCTAGTTGGGGATTTTTACATAATAGAACTTGGCTTGCATATTGCCATGATGAGCTTTCTCAAAATTCTCTAGCTCTCCGTGAGCCAGCATGTTGGATGTACACCCCATGAGGGGTCTAGAAGATAGGTCTAGAGGGGGGTGGGGGTGAATAGACACTAACAGGGCAAAATGTGCAGTTTTAATTCTCTTGAAGTTTAGGAAGATTTGAGCACAAGTTAAATGGCAAGAAATAGATTCTGCACATGCATATCTAGAGTATAGGCAACAGATAAGGAACAACATGCAAGTGGAAGAAAGTAAAGGGAGGTAGTGATAGGAAGATCAAACACAATGAAGACATAATGATTTTTGGTGTGTCCAATAGGTGGTGCTATTGTACATTCATGTTGATGGAGATTTCAACCCACGGAGGGTACTGGCAGCGTGAGTCTGCGGAGGGCTCCACCCACAAAGGGTCCATGAAGAAGCAACCTTGTCTATGCCATCATGGCTTCCACACATGAAGGACTAGTCTCACTCGGGGTAGATCTTCACAGTAGGCGATCTCCTTGCCCTTACAAACTCCTTGGTTAAGCTCCACATGATTTGGAGGCTCCCATGTGACACCTAACCAACCTAGGAGACACCACTCTCCAAAAGGCAATAGTTGTTGTTGTTGTTGTTGTTGTTGTTGTTGTTGACCTCCTTGCAATATATTGTGCTTCAAAAGATAGTCTCCCCAACACTCAGTCACTCTCTCATAGATTTGGCATGGTGGTGGGAGTAGGATTGAAGTGGAAAGCAACTTGACGGGGATAGAAATCAAGGATCAATTGGTTCGAGTGGAATCCCTTGATGTCAATAGAAGTGTAGGTGGTTCTCTCTCTAAAAATGGATATGGGAAGTGGTAGTTTCATCCTTGTTGCGCTCTCTGAGAGTAGGTGGTGTGCGTGGGGTATATATAGACTTCACAAAAAATCTAGCCATTACACACCTTTATGCACAACCCGGTGGAAACGGGCGAAACAATCGGTGAGATCAACTAGTGCAAAAGATTTGAACTTCTGACATTTCGGTGAGACCAGATGAATCCGCTCGGTGGGACCGATTTATGATGACCTAAGAACTTTCCACACTTCGGTGACACGAATCGGTTTGACTCAGAAATTCTGAATGAAAACAATGGGTTACAAAAGGTTTGCTAGTGCACTTCGGTGGACCGAATGCCATCTTGGTGAGATTGAGTTTCTAGGGTTTAGGCACTTGCTTTGTCAAGTGTAGTAAGTGGGTTTGGGTTGGAATGATTCACTGGGACCGAGATAGGCTTTAGGGTTTTGGACTTATAGGATTTTCAGGGGTGCTTGAGGGCTTTTGGAGCAATATCTTTAAGCACTTCAGAAAATGACTCGTGATCAAAACCTCATCCCGTTTTAATAGTATTGGCTTTACTATGGACGAAATGTGATCTTTGACCACTTAACTAAAAATGCAGAGTCTTGAAGCTTTGCCAATCCATGCCCTTTGTAGCTTCAGGGATCCACGTCAGATGCATCTATTAGCCTAAGTTGAACCTTCCCTGAAATGCACTAGAGGAAAACATTAGTCCAGCAACATGTATGTTGAAATGAATTACCAAAACCACCAAGGGAGAAAATGTGCTTTCAATCTCCCCCTTTTTGGTAATTGATGACAGCATACACCAAAGCTTCAAATAGGAGTATATCATGGAATTACATTAAATCTTTAAGACAGATGTAATATACATAAGCCACCTCCAAGTGTGCAGTCTTTTTAAAGATGATTGCTTTTGGAATGCAAATGCACACTAGGGTAAGAAACTCAATATGTCACATGCATCTTGGCCATATGCATCAGCGTGAAGGATGTGAATGAAAGTGTTCATGTGTACATGATGACTTCTTCCAAACAAGTATGTACAATAAGCAAGTTACCATCATGCACAAGAGTGTGATGCATACATTTACCTTTAGGTGCTTGAGCATTGTACCTTAAGAAACGAACTTGAGAAAATACCAAGACTGGGATGACATGTATGGGTGTACTATCACAAGGTGAGTACTTCTTTAAGAGCTGACATGTCTGACGGTGTCCTGGACTAGGGGGTACACACCACGTCATCTCCCGACTAGCTGGATTGGGCCGAGGACCCCCATGACGGTTCACTATTGAGCCAGCTCGGGCAGCCCATGCCGCATACAAGGAGGATTCTACAAGACTTGGCGCCCAAGACAAGGACTCCTCTAAACCCTAGGCCTACGGTGCATATATAAACCGAGGGCAGGCTAGTCAATAAACAATCTCATATTCATTACTACAATCTCGTGGTAGATACATATACTCTGTACTACACCCATATGAATACAATCAAAAGCAGCATGTAGGGTATTATCTCATCAAGAGAGCCCGGTGGGTAAAACCCGTGTCCATGTTACCATCGCTCCAGGATGCCTAGCTTAGGACCCCTACTATGAGATACGCCAGATATTGAACCGACATTGGTGCTTTCATTGAGAGCCTGCTGGCGGTCGTCACGGGGAGATGGGAATTCAGATCGTCTCCGGCGCGATCTACGCATCAGAGCCGAGCTTTATGGTCGATGTCGGCATCTTTTGTCGTCGGCTCGCCTGGCCACCTTGGCTTAACCAAGGACCGTGCCCTACCTCCGATCATCATGTCCGGACGAGGGCCTTCGTCAACATCAACTCCGATCTATATCATGATCATGGAAGAATCATCCGTGGAGCTCGGGGGCTCAACGTCAACATTGCCCTCGGGCGACCGTGCTGTTTTTTCGGAACAGCAAACTTGTATCCGCTGCCACCACCTGCTCGAGCATCGCTTTGATGATTCCTTTAGTGGAATTTTGCGGAATTAAGTGTACAACAACCATGCCAAATTTCATCGAGTTCCGATGGAGGAATCTCTGGCAATCTACGATATATCGAAGCCCTGTCAAATCTGGACGGGAATCTGGATGAGTTTAGGGCGTGGCCTCCAGAGCCCAGCTCGGAGGTCCTTCGGAAGATCCAACCGTTCATCTTCTGCGGAATTCCCATATCTACCACCCCTCCAAATTTCAGCTCGATCCGACGGTTCAAACTCCGGGAACCTTCCGATGAGTGGACCAATTTTCGGATCTATTTTCTGCGCGAACACGAATCCGGCCCGAGTTCATGTTTCTTCATGAACGGAATATTGGACAACCCTTTAGAAGGAATTTTTTTCTAGGGTATTATGCGTTGTATTTAAACACGTAGTCATAAAATTTTAAGCCACCTCCGAGGTAATCTTCACCATCATGCTGGTGTCAAACTAGTCCGCAATATTGCTCCACGGCTGCCGACCTGCGCTAGACACGTCGCCGCTTCGTTGAGCCAAGTTCAACTTCTTCGATCATCATCTCGGCAGGCCGAACAAGAGGTCGACATCGCGAAGGATAAATCATCACCAATCGCTGCCCCACGGATTACACGGAGCGGGCACACCAGCATCCCCGCATGGTCACTTCATCAAGCCGGCATTGACCGCGTCACAAGTCACGACCTGCGTCAGCATGGCCGCACTGTTGCTACTTCAAGGAGATGTCCATCACGCCGACCTGTTTCAACACCTCGGCTGACATGGCAGCTGCAACGTCTCCTCACCGACCTACTCCCTCACCTTGGCTGGACAGGGGATTTGGCTATATTTCTTCATCAACATACTCCGGTGACTTCGGCGTCACCAGCCGACCAGCTTCGTCACGTTAGCTGGACCGAGGGCTTTGTCTCGGCAAGCCAACCTTTGCCAGCATCGCCATGACGTCGCTTTATCGCCCAACAGGCAATGGGTGTGCGGATCGAGTCCCAATTTTGGGAGTCACCTTTCGTCGGATTGCTACAACAAATAAACCAGGTGCTATTTATCCTAGTAATTTTTGCTTGTTTGGATTTTTTTCCCAAGGAATTATTACTCTGGTTTGTTCCATCATATGTACGCAGGTCTATCAAATGGTGGCCGCATTAACGACGGTCACATGGTGGTTCGGTAATGGACTTCGACTACGTCACGTGGTCTCTTCGGCAAGCCGACGCCATCGTTCCAATCGGTGTAAATCGGCTCGCGTGATCACCTTGTTGGTCGTGTTGCCATACCGACGTGTTCGGTTGCCTCGGGGACTTCGGCATCATTGAGAGAGCTCTACCTCATCGAGTGTTCGACACACAGACCATATGTCTTTTATTACTCACTTTGCATAAAGTATTAATTATGCAACATTTTTTTATTTATTATTATTCCTATTATCTCCGGCTTGCACTATTTTCTGTGCACAGATAAATGATCCGGATCGGGCCGCGCTGTCACCTCTGTGTACCGACGTACCACGTCACCTCGGCTGGACCGAGGGCTTCGTCATCACTTCATTAATCCACGACGGGGACTTCGGCGTCACACTGCGGGCCTGCATTGGTTGTGCTATGTCGCCACTTCAGAGTGACGAGCTCTTCGCTCTGCCACCTCGGGACCTGCTTGGGGGATGGGACCGTGTCCCATCGTATGCTCGGGTCGTGCATCGACACTGAGCACATTAACCAGCTAAGTCGCTTTTATGCTCAAAATTTTAATTTTAAATTTTTTGGTTCGACCAAGAATTATACTTTTTTTGGCAAAAAGTTGTTTGTGAAACTTCCTTGTTAAAGCTTTGTTTGTGACACACAAATTCAAATACCCCGTTTGCTTGGGGGCTTCCTTTATGAAGCCTTTCCTCTTGCATTTGATTATACTTGTATGGCTTCGTTCCTTGTTCGTGTATTATGCCATAATATGCACCATGTTGACTTAAGTGTTCCGCAAGCTAGGTTGCCTTGCTCCTGTGTTTACCCCTACGTTCCCGATTGTTCGGCTAGGGAGTAAAGGGAGCACCTATGCAATTGTCACGATCGGGTCATCCGAGCTCGGACCTCAGACTGGGTGAAGTCGAAAGCTAGCGTTCTTATTGTTTTCAATTATGGTCGGCACACAACGAAACTCATGAGTACAAAAAATGTATTGCACAAGTCTCGTAGTAACAATGAGCAACCGAAGAAAGGTAGCGGTGGAGGTACTATTTTCTTCGAAGATGCTTCTTACACTTCGTCAGTAATATAGCATAAGTTTGCTGAGCGCGCTTCGTCTGTTATAGCCTTATGGCCTGATTGCCTGGTTATCGGAAACATCGTCGATATTCTCGACAGGTGGAGTACATAACACTTTTCGGTCCTTGATCGGAGAGGGAGAAGCCGATGGTCGGTTAAGATGCGTTTAAAGTTCGGGTGAACACAGATATGATATAAGTACTTCTGAACATACAATCATTATACATAAAATTCTTTTCACCAAGTCACTCGGGGGCTCTTAAATTAGTATGAGTCATTTTATAATAAATGTTTTCTTCTTGGTCATTGCAAAATCTTTTTCTATCACTCCTTTTTTCAACGCGAGTGTGTGGTCAATAGCCGGGGAGCCTAGTCTCTCTCTCAAAGCCGTTCGAGTTTAGTTCGCAAAACTAGCCTAACGAGGAGTACTCCGCCTTCGGGATAGGAGGTTACAGCCGTGGGCTGTCCCGCTTGAGGTCTTGGGATCGGATGTGTCATATTAATGCATGCCAGAAGCACCCCTTTTTGACCAATTTTCGGATTGGCACCGAACACTTGATCTAATTCATACGTCAAGTTTTTACTAAATTGTTGGGTTTTCCAAGCCTATGGCACTTTTAAACTATTTGTGTGTTTCCTGCATAAGTATCGCCGGACACCTTTAGAGATTCGGCGAAAACATTCTCGGATATAGCTACATATGCTTCGGTTTCGATTGTGTCTTCGCTCAATAGTTGGGTTGCCCGGCTCCTGTGCTTGCCTCCTATGTTCCGCTTTGTTTGGCTAGGTGTGCAAATGGAGAATCACTGCGATTGTGCTTCCAGCTCGCATGGTTAAGCACCTCAGTGGAGAAAGCCGAAACTGTCACAATAAGCGTAAATCGGTCGGCGATCCAATGACTATGTTAAATGATGGGCCATTCACAACATTGGCGAAGTGTTTACTTGACCTCGATCGTCGAACACTAACCGGGGCTCGTAGCTAGCTTCCCCAGCTTTAAAGATCCTATGACTAAGTGAAAGTTATAAAGCACGATATCTGATTGCCTCGTTTCCGCTAACACAGCCGCCTTCGGGCACCGGGACGTCGGCTAAGGGTTGTTTTGTTATTGCGAAAACACCCTGCGTAGCATCTAAAATGGGGCGGAAGCCGGCGATGGGCCACTTTCAACTGATAAACGGTCTCAACGGAGTCAAAATAAACATATCATCGGTGTTTGTATTTAATATACAAAGGCTTCCTTTCGTAATCATCATTATAAAGCCATACATCTTCATCAATTTGACTTAAGATTTTGGCCAAGCTGGGTTGCCTGGCTCCTGTGCTTACCCCTACGTTCCCGATTGTTCGGCTAGGCGGTAAAGGGAGCACCTCTGTGATTGTTACTACCGGGTCATCCGAGTTAGTACCTCAGACTGGGTGAAGCCGAAAGCTAGCAATCTTAACGGATCACATTGGTCGACAACGACGGAAGTAAATTTTTTGGTTCATTAATACCATAGAGTTCGGGAACTTTCGCCGAACTAAATCCTCAATATTTTCCTCCCACATTGATCGGAGGTGAGTTTTCATGATCATGATAAGCATGACGACCCAAAGAAAGGAACTGATAGCGGGACTATTTTCTTCGGAAGATGTTTCTTACGTTAAAATGTAATATAACATATCTCTCTGTGTACCTTTGTTTATAAAACCGTATGACCGGATTGCCTTGTTTGCCATAAAACTTTGCCCTTATAACGGCTTTATAAAGTAGGACAAACACTCCCCAGCTACTGGCCGAGGAGGATTAAGCCGACGGCCGGTCAACAAAGTTTTGTACAATGCGGATTTGAACATTAATGATGAAAAGTACTTGGATACATAGAATCATTACACATAAAAATTGTGAGTAAAATCCATTTACTGCAATCCATCTTTTAAACTCCTTGGGGCCTACCTTGGCGAGCTCAGATTTCGAGCAGCTCTAAACTCTTTTAAGAGATCTTTATTCTCTTTCCGAGAAGTTTGTGTTAAACACAACAAAATTTTCTGTCAAACGGATATAGATCCTTAATTCGGCCACCCGTGCCCACATTAAGGCTCGGGGTCTACTGGGCTTTGCGCTCATTATTTACAAATATTATAGGGGCACATCGATCACCTAATCTGGTGTTGCCACCCGACCAGTGTCTCGAGGGCTACTGTATTGCCTATTCAATGCAAAAAATTCAAAGTGCTCAGTGTTCGGCATAATTGAACTATGGACAAGCGCATCTTTGGACGAAATAAGTACCATATGGGACTTTTCCGGCATCACGCTGATATATCACGGCGACTTCTCACGACCCTCTCTCAGGGGCCCATCTGCCGATCACTATTACTTCTAATATATTACACTGCGTTTCTATTCCTATGTACGCTGCCGAGCTAGGAGTTGATCCTCAGGCCGATTTCACGACCTGGGTCTCAGGGGCTACCAGGATCAACAGTTTTATGTTTTCCTTCAAGTGCATCTCGGATTTTAGGCCGATAGACACCTTGAGGGCTACTGATAATACATCTCGTCAGCAAATAAATTTATACGCATTGGAAATAAAATTCACAAACAATCAGCCCATGACCGAGGTGCTGAGCCACCTTGGAAGCAGTTCGGCATATAGCTCGGATGCAAGTGGCTGGCTCCTTAGAGGGCATTTCTGGCATTAAGCTCGGCTAACACTTTTTTGAACCAACGTGATCTATGACACCTCGGATGTAGTCCCGCGTTGGAGCTTGGACACAGTTCGGCGTTGGAGCTCGACTATAACAATACTCTTCGGATACAGTCCGGCGTCGGAGCTCGGATACATTCCGGCGTTGGAGCTCAGAAGCGGTCCGGCTTTGGTGCTCGACTGCAAAAGAAACCTCGAATGCAGTCCACGCGTTGGAGCTCGGATGCAAGAGGACACTACCGCCCGGGAACAACTTCAAACCCGTGGTGTGGTGTAAAAATAACAGGGCATTGATAAAGGCCGGAAACTTAAAGGGACTCCTCGGATACCTGACGTGTAAACTCTTCGGATGCACTTCGGCAATCCTCAAGATCGAAGATGAGAAGATTTGTTGAACCAGTTTTCAAGACCGATGACCGAAGATGAAGAACAGTTTGGAAGAATCGAGGAGCATCCCCAACTTGAAGACCGGTTTAAGGGGCTACTGACAGTGTCCTGGACCAGGGGGTACTCACCATGTCGTCTCCCAACCAGCTGGATCGGGCCGAGGACCCCCATGGCGGTTCACTATTGGGCCAGTTCGGACAGCCCATGCCGCATACAAGGAGGATTCTACAAGACTTGGCGCCCAAGACAAGGACTCCTCTAAACCCTAGGCCTACGGTGCATATATAAACCGAGGCCAGGCTAGTCAATAGACAATCTCATATTCATTACTACAATCTCGTGATAGATACATATACTCTATACTACACCCATACGAATACAATCAAAAGCAGCATGTAGGGCATTATCCCAATAAGAGAGCCCGAAGCTGGGTAAAACCCCGTTTCTATGTTACCATCGCTCCAAGATGCCTAGCTTAGGACCCCTACTACGAGATACATCGGATATTGAACCGACAATGTCCCCAAGAAAACAATAAATATTTGCAATAAAATTCCAAGGATTATTCTCCCCTAAACTTATAACTTCTTCCCCCTTAATCTGTGAGATTGTAGATATTGGGAGTAGGTAGGGTGAGACAAAATCAAATCATAGAATTTATAGAATGATCAAGCAGATAAAAAATGTATTAGTTGTATGTTTCTCCCCACTTGGAAACATATAGGTCTCTCTCCTCTTATAATTGTGCATTTTCTTCATAAAGATAGGCTTTGCTCATGGTGATGTGTCAATTGGTAGAGTCCTTGAGGAGCACATCTAGCTGAGATAATACTGAATGCAGTTGAGGGGAAAGAATCATGAGTGGGGCTGGTAAAGGAGCAAATAATTTTTTTGGCAAAAGAATCCTTTTCTGGTGATTTTTGGTAGCTCCAAGTAGGATCGATCGGTGAGCCCAAGGTAACTTGGAGCCAGGGATTGATCACATCGGTGGGTCCAAGCCAGTTCACCTCGGTAAGACCGATGAACTTGTTAAGCAATCTAACTTGCAAACTCGGTGGCTCCGATGCATTTCGGATAGGAGGGACCGACTTCACCACAGAAAGAATGATTTGTGAAGCTCAGCTCACTTTGCAATAAGATCTTACTAGGATTTGTAGTGAATTCGGATAAGATTTGCGAGGAATTAGCAAAAGAAAGTAAATAGCCAAATCAAGTAAAAGTAAAGACAAGATGTAGTGACCAACCCAAATGGATCGGTGCCTCTATGCTTTTCTTTGCTATCCCTGGATTAGTATGGTAGCATACACAGTACATCGATGAAATACCATAACATCACATGTTAGAAAGATAACGTAGATGCAGAGTATACATCAAATAACATATCATAAAAACAATTATAAGGGTGTGGAGTCCCATCAACGGCAACAACAATTTGAGACTGTAACCCCTACAATGTAACTCTTACTCGTCGGAATCAAATCTTGCAACATAAGACATTGCAACCATATAGGTCAATACATTGAATGTATTGGCAAGTCACTCATAAGATGTTGAGGATAATTCTATATCTATATCCCATTTGGCTGTTGGAGGCTTTGAGTTTAAGCTTTTGCGTAAATGCTATTTTTTCCTAACTCATGATAAATCATAATAAGTACTACAAAGTTGATGTCAATAATGAGATGGTTCCACCAACCAATTCTCATATCCCAAAGTTATCATTGACCCAAATTCATTTAATTGGTAACACTGTTGAGATCTCCAGATAATCCAACTCCAGTCGCTCAAATTGTCCGTAACCAGGGACATGGCTAATCGATTAGTTTTACACTTTGTAGAGGTTTGTGCACTTTTACTGCAAGACTCGACTGCCTCCTTTGAAGTCCTCAAACTGCCTGGTGTTTGAGAACAGGATGACCGCGACATTGTCTTTCCGAAATACTCAACTATGTTAGAGCTCATAATAGCTTGTGGATGCACATAGAAGCTTTTGCTCTTGAGATCCATCAATCCCTTTGAGCCTGGGTGGCCTTTAAAAACAGGGTGATGAGTGGTACATCCCCAGTATCCCCTGGGCAAGTCCTGATAGACATCAGGTGCCCTGGCAAGGTCATAGACCTGGGTGATCACTAGTACATCCCCATGAACCCCTGGCATGGTCATAGAACTTGTTGATCACTGGTACATGCCCAGGATCTCCTGGCAAGGTTCTGGAACTGGGTGATCACTCGTACATCCCCAGGATCCCCTGGAATGGTCGTAGAACTGGATGATCACCGTTATATCCCCAGGATCCACTAGCAAGGTCATGGAACTGGGTGATCATTGGTACATCTCCAGGATCCCCCTCCTTGCAATAAGTCCACGCAGAGGTGTATTCAAATTTTTGCAGTCTTGAGGTTGATTTTGATCTGCGTCACTCTCACAACTTTCATGAATCTCTCATACCAATCCCCGTCTACTAAAGCATAGCAGTAACAACTATTCATTGATTCCCCGGGCTTAGTAACAAGGGTATTGGGGTTTCTACGTCATGATACTACTCAGGGACTAAAATTTCAATTTACCTACTTGATACAAGGTGGAAGGTGGCACTAATGCAATAAAACCTAGGAATTTTAAAGAGATGATCAATGTGACTTGTGTCGGTCTCTTGAAGCTGAAAAATTCTACTCTGAGTCATCTCTCCTTCACCTTATGATATATCTAACAATGAAAGAAAATAATTCCACACATCAAGAAATTGCAAATGAACATGCAAATAAAAGATACAAATTATAGTACAAGTTATTTAGCGGATAACTTTTTAAGGAAGTTTTTTGGTTATGGGTTGAGATAAGATCAATAATGGGAATATGACATAGGTGTTATTTGAGGGTTGAGTCAAAGTGGTACAAAGTGAAGATCAGGGGTTGAAGGGTTGTGAGGCAAGGTTCTATGACAAAGTCTATAATGGATTTGATCGGAATATTTGACTTGGGTCAAATGAAAATGGTAGATGGAGTTGGTGGCATAAAAGATTATGTTACAAAGATTTATGAAACATTTCCTAAGTCCAAATTTGTATAATGATGGCAGATGACCAGAGATGTTCCTAATGATCTTCTCAAGGAGATTGAATCAAGAATCAAACTAAACTAATGATGGAAATGAATTACGATAAAAGAAATAAGACATGAAGTGTTGATGCTAGACATAGATGAAAAATTAGGAAAAGTGTTCTAACCGAAAGGTATGGTCTAAAGGATTAATTTTGGTAAAGGAAACATTTCCAAATAATTTATAGAATAAGATGTATACCTAATATACTAAAATTCACATTATAAATTTAGGTTAAAATTAAGATTACCAAAATTGAGATATTTTAGTTCCATAATAAACTACGCATTCCAACAAATCCGAGGATATAAAATTTATCAAATTTGGATATAGGTTTGAGAGATACGATTTTTCGAAGTTTGGATATTTTTCTGGAATTGAGTTACATGTTTTAACACTGAGTTGCCTTGTGTCAAGACATGAGTGGTGGGTACTTATTGCTTTTTAATCAAACAGAGATTGATTTGTTCGCTAATGGATAGAGTGATGGAAGGAAACTGCTCACCGAGAGAGGTGGCTCGGTCGCCGGGGTTAGTCGGGGTGGCGGCGCTCGGGTGGTGCGGTGATTCGTCGGTCCCCGGCGTTCTGAAGGGTTCAGGCGAAGGGTGTTGGATGCACGGCGTGCTCAATATCGTCCACTGGGGCTGGGGATGTGTGTCCGGAGTTCGCCGGAATTTCCTTGGGCGCGGTCGTGGTTGTTGGCGTGCTCCGACTGCGGATTCGTGAGCTTGAAGGGTCAGGTCGTTCACATGGGTCATACATTTTCAGAGAGAAAATTTGAGGGACAAGGGGCTCACCAGATGCAGTGCTACCTTCATCGGAAACAACAACGAACGACGAACTCTGGCGAGCAATTGCTCGTGGAGGAGAGCAAGGCAGAGACGGGTTTCGGGTGTGGAGACGCAGGTGTTCGAGGCGCATCCAAGGGTAGTATATATACACATGGGGGTCATTGATTCGAGTAAATCCGAGGCAAAATTTTGGAGGCCATGAATAACATTGGTGGAGATGATTCTGGGCCAATAAGGCTTTAAGGGTTTTAATTCTCTGAATCAATTCCCCATAACGTTCTCCGCAATTTTTGTGTAGACACCTAAGTGAATCGGGGAAAGGAATTGATGGAAGGAGGGAAGGAATGGTGTCGGTGTATTAAGAATTGGGTCTTTAATCCCCATCTTATGCGCACGCAATGGTAGGCTTTTCGATGGCAAGGCTCACGGAGGACAACTAAAGATTAACTCAAGACCGGATGTAGCGACCCGACCTCGAGATGGTCAAGTCTCTGCTTACATGTCATCCTCAGATCGGTAATGTTGACACACACAGTACTCGAAGGATTTATAACAGAGTAGCAATCACACACTTATTACATAGAATGTCTCAAAAGAGAACTTATTACAAAAATATGGCTTAAGGCCATCTAATGCGATAACAGCGGAAGACTTGGAAGATAAAGTGAGTCCATCAACTCCAACGGCATAATCGAAGCTGCACGGCAGCGACCTACAATCCTTACTCCTCGTTCGAAAGGTCTCGCAACATAAAATGTTGCAGCCGAGAACGGGTCGACACATGGAATATGCTGGCAATGTAACACATAGAGAGTAATGAAAGAATAATCTATACTACATGCATATATGGCTGGTGGAAAGCTCTACTGATTCTGCTTTTGCAAAAAGCCAATTTTTCCCTATGTCAAAGGAACAAATTTTATATTAACTATCATGGTGGTTGAAACATCATTGAGAAGGTATAACCCCAACTCAATCCCAATTAAAGTGATTAACAACCCAGCGGTATTAATTTAGAGTGATGAGATACATGTGAATACTCAAGTACTAGATACTCAGAATTGTCCATAATCCGGGACACGGCTAACCATGATTAGATTGTACACTCTACAGAGGTTTGCGCACTTTTCCCCACAAGACTCGATCGCCTCCGTTGATTTCTCGTACTGCATGGTGTTTGAGAAAGCGGATGACCGAGACACGATCTTTCGTAAACATTAACTCTCTACTCACGATAGATCATACCAACCCTATAAAACCCACTACCTGCTGATCTACCTCTTCGAAAGCTTCACGTAACTTACTCAACTATTCTAGAGCCCATAATAGCTTGTGGCTGCACTCGGAAGTTTCTAGCATGAATAATCTCAGTTCCCTTTGAGCCTGGGTGGCGGTCCATAGGAAGATCACACGGGTACCCCGGGATTTCCAAAAATAAAAGCAGACAACACAGGGTTCCCCGGTGCCTCAATCCACCCAGATGTGTATTTAAGTTGCCACCTTAAAGTAAACCATTAATTAATAATCTCACATCTCTCGTGAATATCTCTCAAACCCAAACCACGTCTCTGAGCATAGCATGGCAATATAAGCAACACGTAGAAGTAACTCCCAAGGGTTTGATAGCAACAGGGCAATAGGTTCCTACCTCATCATCTACTTCCCAACCCACAAATTAATGACATCCTAATCATGCAATGTTGGAGGGTTGAGCTAATGCATAAAAATGGGTATGAAAAGGTATGATCAAGTGTTACTTTCCTTGCTGACGATCCGTGAATCCTAGAGACACGTAGTAACACGCCGCACTCCGGAATTCTATCGCAAGCAAACAATACATACATAAGTAACAAACAAAGATGCACAAACGAAACTTCAACTGAAAGAGGTTGACCGGAGAGTTCAACTTAAGAACTCCGGTTTGCAAAAAGAATCAAACCAAACGGAACAACGAAGCTCAAACGGCGAGAAAAACATGGTCCGTTTACTAATCTGAACTAGAGTCAAATTTTACCAAGATAAAAACTGGTTTAAGTTGACTATTCGGAAAGAGGGTTTCGAGATGAAACTCCAGGCGCTTGAATCGCCTGATTCCGATAAACGAGCGAAAAGTTATACTAATTTGAACATTGGTTCAGAAATCGAATTCGGAATAACCGCGGAATCAATCCGATAAAAGAAAACGACGAACGGCTAAAGAACGAACGTTCGTTAGCAGAAACAAAACGACGAACATGTTCGTAAAAACGAACGAATGGGTGAACGTTCTCAAAATAAATAAACCGGGAAAATAAACCGATCTAATAATAAAAAAACGGCTAGGGATTTCCAAAAAAACCGAGGGGTTATTTTTAAAAACCCATGACGGGCTACCTCCGCGATCGTCCGTGGGCGGGCGGCTCCGGGTCTGGCGGGGCGGCGGCTCGGGGGGGGGGGCGACGGGCGGGAGGCGGGCGGCTAAGGGCGGCGGGCGGGCGGCTCGGCCTCGGCTCCTCCGGGTCCCGGGCGGTGGTGGTGGTGGTGATGGCTAAGGGAGAGGGGGGTATATAAAGAGGGAGGAGGTGTCTTGGAGGCAAGGCGGCGGGAGGAGTCCGGCTCGGACTCCGAGTCCCATGGGCGGCGGGCGGGCGGGCGCTACAGGTTGGGGCGGCGGGCGGCTTGGGCACCTGCTGGCTGGGCCTTTGGCCCGGGCGGTTCCTTATTTTTTTATAAAAACATTCAATAAAAATTGTAAAAATCCTATAAAAATAAATAAAAATCTAAAAATGCCAAAACAAGTTTTCTTTGCCTAAATAAAATATTTAGAACAAGATGAACTTTTCTTGGCCCCTAAAATGAAATTTAAATATATGCAAATTTTCCCTAGGCAATTAAAATTCCAAATAAGTAAAATAAAATCCCAAAAAAATGATTTAAACATTTTTCCTCCGGTATTTCAATTATTTTTTTGGAGAAGTCATATTATCTCCTCTCGTTTATTTTTAAACATGAAATATTTTTCCGGAGAGAAAAATTATAAAATCCAAAATCCTCGTCTTTCATTATTTGATGAAATTCAAATATGAAAAATCGAAAAATCCCCAACTCTCTCCGAGGGTCCTTGAGTTGCTTAGGATTTCGAGGATAGCAAATGAAAATGCAATAAAATATGATATGCATGGATGACCTGTGTATAACATGCCAAATTGAAAATTTTGGGATGTTACAAACCTACCCCCCTTAAGATGAATCTCGCCCTCGAGATTCGGGGTGGCTAGAAAATAGGTGCGGATGGTCCTTGCGAATATCATCTTCTCGCTCCCAGGTGGCTTCCTCCTCGGTATGGTGGCTCTACTAAACTTTACAAAACTTGATAACTTTGCTGCGAGTGACTCGGTTGTCGAAATCCAAAATCTTTACTGGCTTCTCCTCATAAGTCAAATTACTATCCAATTGTATCGCCTCCGAGTAACCTTTGTATCCTTTAACGGTACGTCGGCCATCTCAGCGTGGCACTTCTTCAGTTGTGATACGTGAAACACATCATGAACTCCTGATAGTCCTTCGGGTAACTCCAGCTTGTAGGCAACTTCTCCCATTCTTTCCAAAACACGATACGGTCCTACAAATCTTGGGGCTAACTTTCCCTTTACTCCAAAACGTTTCACTCCCCTCAGGGGTGATACTCGCAGATAGGCTCTGTCTCCGATTTCATAGGTTACTTCCTTGCATTTTGAATCTGCGTAACTCTTCTGTCTAGACTGAGCAATCTTTAGTCTGTCTCTGATCAGTTTAACCTTCTCCTCTGTGTCTTTGATCAAATCTGGTCCAAACAACTGACGGTCTCCGACCTCATCCCACATCAAGGGTGTTCTACATCTGCGTCCGTACAGAGCTTCGAACGGTGCCATTTTCAAACTGGCCTGGTAGCTGTTGTTATAAGAGAATTCTGCGTACGACAAATTGTCATCCCAACTAGATCCATAATCTAGCGCACAGGCTCTTAACATATCCTCCAGAATCTGGTTAACTCTCTCTGTCTGGCCATCTGTTTGTGGGTGGAACGCGGTACTAAACTCCAATCTGGTACCCAAAGTCTGGTGTAGTTGATGCCAAAACTTTGAAGTAGACTGTGTTCCTCTATCTGATACGATGCTCCTCAGAACTCCATGCAAACATACGATCCTGGTCATATATATCTTGGCCAACTTGGCACTTGTATAAGTT
The DNA here is from genome assembly GCA_021605145.1 of Aegilops bicornis. Lineage (NCBI taxonomy): Eukaryota > Viridiplantae > Streptophyta > Magnoliopsida > Poales > Poaceae > Aegilops > Aegilops bicornis. Next base: position 496,531,564 of record CM038670.1, read on the forward strand.
GTTTTCACTGGGATGAAGTGAGCTACTTTGGTCAAACGATCCACAACTACCCATATTGAATCATATCCTGTTTTGGTTACGGGTAATCCGTGATAAAATCCATGCCAAGTTTGTCCCACTTCCATTCGGGTATTGGCATAGGCTGCAACAGTCTGGCCGCTTTTGATGCTCTGCCTTCACTCTTTGACATACATCGCAAACGACTACATACTCGGCAATATCCTTCTTCATACCAGTCCACCAGAAATGTTCCTTCAAGTCCAAATACATCTTGGTGTTTCCGGGGTGAATCGAGTATGGTGAGTCATGGGCTTCTTGTAGTATTAACTTCCTGATCTCCGAATTGTTGGGCACATAAATCCGATCCTCAAACCACAAGGTATCATGCTCATCCTCGCGAAAACCTTTGGCTTTTCCTTTGCCCATCTTTTCCTTTATCTCAGCAATCTCTTTATCCTCCTTTTGAGCGTCTCGAATCTTGTCTAACAAGGTTGACTGAACCTCCATTGTTGCAAGAAAACCTCTTGGAACAATCTCCAATCAAGTTCCATAATATCCTCTCGCTAACTCCTTTGGCAGTCCTCTACCTTCAAGGATATTGGCATAACTCTTCCGACTCAAAGCGTGCGGTACAACGTTGGCCTTTCTGGATGATAGTGTAGCTTCATGTCGTAATCCTTTATAAGTTCCAGCCATCTCCTCTCGTCGAGGTTTAACTCCTTTTGGGTGAAAATGTACTTTAAACTCTTATGATCCGTGTACACACATCACAACGGTTTCCCATGAGATAATGTCTCGGTCTTCAACGCATGTACTACATTTGCTAACTCCAAATCATGCGTGGCATAGTTCAACTCATGAGGCTTCGGTTGTCGTGAGGCATCTGAAACAACTTTTCCGTCTGCATAAGAACACATCCAAGTCCCAAGCGAGAGGCATCACAATACACTTGAAACTCCTTATGTATATATGGCAATCTCACCACTGGGGCTGTAGTCAACCTTTTAATCATCTCATGGAAGCTTGGCTCACAAATATCTCTACATTTCAACTTGGTATCCTACTTAAGCAAATCAGACATTGGTTTAGCAATCTTCGAAAAATTGTCAATGAACCTCCGATAATATCCTGCCGGTCCAAGGAAATCTGCGAATCTCATTGTGAAGTGGGTGCCAACCATTGGATCGACTGAATTTTACTGGGATCTCTTGCTATACCTTCTCCCGATATAACATGCCCAAGAAATCCAACTTCCTTCAAACCAAAACTCGCACTTGCTGAATTTGGCATATAAGCGGTGTTCTGAGTTTCTCAAGAACCAAACGTAAGTGTTCTGCGTACTCCTCTTCGTTCTTCGAGTAAACCATAATATCATCGATGAACACCACAACAAACTTGTCCAAATACTCCATGAACACTTTGTTCATCATACTCATAAAATAGGCGAGGCGTTAGTGGGTCCAAATGACATGACCGTATACTCATATAATCCATATCGTGTGGTGAATGCTGTCTTTGGTATATCCTTCTCTCGGATCTTCAACTGATGGTATCCTGATCTTAGATCGATCTTAGAAAACACCTTAGCTCCTTGCAACTGATCAAACAGATGATTTATCATCGGTAAGGGGTACTTGTTCTTTATCGTTACTTCATTCAGAGCTCGGTAATCAACAACCATCCTTAGGGATTTATCCTTCTTCTCCACCAAAAGTATTGGAGCTCCCCAAGGTGATGAACTTCTACGAATGTAACCTTTCTCCAATAGCTCCTTGATCTGCTTCTTAATTTCCTCCAGATCATTTGCGGGCATCCGATAGGGTCTCTTTGACATTGGCCCTGTACCTGGCATCAGTTCTATCAGAAACTCGATGTCTCGATCCGGTGGCATGCCTGGTAAATCTTCTGGAAAAACATCTGGATAATCCTTCACTACAGGTACTTCCTATTGTACAACTCCCGTGAGGGTATTCACTTGGCTCCTCCTAGGCACGTGCCTAGATACATACTTAATCCTTTTTCCCTGCAGGGTGGTAAGATAAATTGACTTGCTAGCAGTCAATACTTCCTCCAAACTTCGACATCCAATCCATACCTAATATCACATCCAATCCTTGCGACTCCAAGATAATTAGGTCGACGGAAAAACATGCGTGCCAATGATTAGGGGTATCTGGTGCACCACTTGCTAGCCATGTACTCTGCTCGAGCGAGCTCACTAAAGAGGGGTCCTAAGGGTCCGGGTTGGTAACTTAAACTTATCCACAAATCCTTGATATGTATGAATGCGATGCACCAAGATGTCGAAAAGAACAATAGCGGTAAATGACCGAACCAAAACTTACCTATTACCGCGTCCATTGTTTCACGCAACTTCCTCCACGTTGACGTGGTTCACTTGTCCTTTGTTGAATGGATTGGGCTTCTTCCCAGGCGCTCCCATTTCCGTTTCCATTTTTTCCTTCGAGGCGATCGTTGGCATAGTGCCCTGTCTTCCCGCACTTAAAACAAATAACTTCGCTCAAGTCTCTCTTGGCGGGTGTAGCTGGGTTTGAGCGATTCTGATTATTGTTGGCTGCATTTCCATTCCCATTCTTCGCACCATTATGCAATCCTCCTCCAGTATGGTTATGTCCTCCATGGTTATGAACTAGTCCTCCCGAGTTCGGGGTTAGCGAGGTTTCGTGAGCTCCTGAGTTATACTTCCCTTGTCCATACTTCCTCTTACGACTCTCAATTTCTTGCTGCTTTCCTTCAATCATTAGGGCCTTATCTACCAACTCCTGGTAGTTGTTGAAAGTTGCCACCATCAGCTGCATACTCATCTCATCATTCAGCCCTTCCATAAACTTCTCTTGCTTCGCGGCATCTATGGCCACATCAACAGGGGCATAGCGTGATAACTTGCTAAACTCATCCACGTACTGAGCCACAGTACGGTTCCCCTGGCGTAAGTTGCGGAACTCACGCTTCTTTATCTGCATGGCTCCAGTTGAAACATGGGCAGTGCGAAGGCTTGTTGGATCCGGTCCCGAGTGACATTGGCTATAGGAAAAGTATCATGTAATTCTCCCACCATGCGGTTCTTGGTCCATCCAATTGATGTGCGGCAAAGCGCACTCTTTCAGCATTCGTGCATCCTGCGGTGGTTAACTCCCTTCCAATACGGCGTAACCAGTCATCTGCAACTATTGGCTCGGTGCTACTTGAAAACACCGGCGGTTGTAACATTAGAAAACGGGCTAAATTGTCCACTGGCGGCGGGTTGTTGTTGTTGTTGTTGTTGTTGTTATTGTTGGCATTGCCCTGGTTCTGAACTAGCAATTGCATCAAGGCATTCTGCTGTTGGATCAACTGAGTGAGCTCCGGTGGGAAAACAAAACCGGAGTCACGTCTCGGAGGCATCTGAAGGTTAGATGTGAGAGATTAGAATAGAAAGAGGTCTAGTGAGAAACACTACCCATATGCACATGAGACAAACACACATTCATTCAATCAAGCAAGCAAGGGCATACAAAACGATCTAGGACTATCACATAAGTGCTCAACTACTACTAGTTACATGGGGGTAATACTACTATTATATGGTGGTCATCTAGAAATTTTGATCGGTGGAAGGCTCCATGATGTCTCGCTCCACTTCGTCTTCATAGTCATCATCACTAGGATCTGAGTCGGTGTCGTCGATGAAGATGTAGTTGTCTGGACAAGCGGGATCTTCTTCCTCTTCTTGCTCTTCTTCCTTGGGTGCTGGTCCCCCCATGAAGACTCCAATCTTCTTGACTAGGTCGTCGTTCTTCTCCAGTAGTATTTTGATTTCTTCCTCATATCCATCGCGTGTAGACTTGAGTTCTTCCTCCAGCTCGATGATCTTAGTTTTCGACTTCTTCAAATCCATCATGTCTGTGCATATCTGGTTCTCATGACGTCGAATGTGCTGGTTTAGTTCCTGGATGTAGGCTACAATGGATCTATCCTTCTTGGTGCTGATTACTTCTCATTGCTCGTCTCGGTGCCCACATATTTGGTATATGGTGTCTTTAAGCTCCTTATTGTAGACTTCTCCAATGCGTCCCATGATAATGTGAGCTGCCATACTCTTTCCCAAACTCCATGTTGGTGCATTGAAAACACATACTATGGGCTCCGTGCTTGGCGCAACGTCCCTTCGGGAACTAGAGCTTGAATCTTCCGGCATTCTTCTTACGGTAAAGTGGCGTTATGCGCCCCGGTGAAGCTTGGTATTCCAATATTCAGGTACCTAGTGATTTCCTTCAAGTGGCGTCCAAAAGGTGTGTCTTCATCCGGTTGGGCAAACTTGTACTTCATCTCCGTCATCCTAAAGAGTGGAAAAATGGAGAGGGGTCAGAAATGAGTAGAGAGGAGTGACCTATGGTTTTATCTTAGTTGTCGTGTCCTACACTCAGCGTGTGCTCGATACCATCTTGTAGCGACCGACCTCGAGATGGTCAAGTCTTCGTATTCGTGTCATCCTGGATCGGTAATCTTGACACACACACGATTACTCAAGGATTTATAACAGTAGCAATCACACACTTATTACATCGAATGTCTCAAAAGAGAACTTATTACAAAAATATGGCTTAAGGCCATCTAATGCGATAACAATGAAGACTTGGAAGATAAAGTGAGTCCATCAACTCCAACGGCATAACCGAGCTGCACGGCAGCGACCTACAATTCTTACTCCTCGTTCAAAAGTCTGCAACATAAAATGTTGCAGCCCGAGAACGGGTCGACACATGGAATATGCCGCAATGTAACACATAGAGAGTAATGAAAGAATAATCTATACTACATGCATATATGGCTGGTGGAAAGCTCTATGGTTACAGTTTTGCAAAAAGCCAATTTTTCCCTATGTCAAAGGAACAAATTTTATATTAACTATCATGGTGGTTGAAACATCATTGAGAAGGTATAACCCCAACTCAATCCCAATTAAAGTGATTAACAACCCAGCAGTATTAATTTAGAGTGATGAGATACATGTGAATACTCAAGTACTAGATACTTAGAATTGTCCATAACCGGGGACACGACTAACCATGATTAGATTGTACACTCTGCAGAGGTTTGCGCACTTTTCCCCACAAGAATCGATCGCCTCCGTTGATTTCTCGTGACCGCATGGTGTTTGAGAAAGCGGATGACCGAGACACGATCTTTCGTAAACATTAACTCTCTACTCGGATAGATCATACCAAACCTATAAAACCCACTACCCGCCGATCTACCTCTTCAAAGCTTCACGTAAGTTGGAGGGGGGGCAAGGCGGCGGGAGGAGTCCTCGGACTACAAGTACATGACAGTGGCGGCGGCAGTGGGGCGGTGGCTTGGGCCGGCCTTGCTCGGCTGGGCCTTAGGCCCGGTCGAGTATGATTCCTTATTTATTTAAAAAAAAACATTCCGCCGAAAATTGTAAAAATCCTAGAAAAATAAATAAAAATCTAAAGATGCCAAAACAAGTTTTCTTTGCCTAAATAAAATATTTAGAACAAGATGAACTTTTCTTGGCCCGTAAAATGCAATTTTAAATATATGCAAATTTTTCCCTAGGCAATTAAAATTCCAAATAAGTAAAATAAAATCCCAAAAAATTTGATTTTAACATTTTTCCTCCGGTATTTCAATTATTTTTTTGGAGAAGTCATATTATCTCCTCTCGTTTATTTTTAAACATGAAATATTTTTCCGGAGAGAAAATTTATAAAATCCAAAATCCTCGTCTTTCATTATTTGATGAAATTCAAATATGAAAAATCGGAAAATCCCCAACTCTCTCCGAGGGTCCTTGAGTTGCTTAGGATTTCGAGGATAGCAAATGAAAATGCAATAAAATATGATATGCATGGATGACCTGTGTATAACATGCCAAATTGAAAAATTTGGGATGTTACACCAGATTACAAGAATAAAAAGAAGATCTCTGAGCCAGAGATTAGATACAGCTCGCTGACCCGGCAAGATCCTTGTCGGGAAGAGCCCGCCAAGTTCTAATCCCAGCAAGAATCCCACTACCTTGCCACCGCTCCACCTCATCGACCAGGTTGTCACTTGTGGATTAGGTGTCGAGCAAGGTGTAGTTAGGTGAGTCTTGTCTGGGCACGTGGCAACTCAACTCTAAAGATACAACTTTAATGAAACCCGTCCAAGTGATGTGTCAAGGAAATAGCAGGTAGATATGTGAATGGCATAGAAGGAGAGACCATCCTTGTTGGGGAGCTCCATCCACAAGACACCTCACAACGCATTTAATGTCTTTGTCCTAACCCGTCAGAGTTAGGTATTTAGCGCTGTAGCCACTTTTTACAGTGTGTATTTACCATTTTGCCACTATGGTGACCCCTTGATCTATAAAAGGAGGCCCATGGCTACCTTAACAAAGGTCGAAACCTGTCTATTTGCACACGTAGCAACACCTTATGAGCACCTTGCCAGACATGTGCTCCTTGTAACTTGGCATATACACATCCAATACACAAATCAGGAGAAGGGTTTTACGCTTCACAGCGGCCCGAACCTGTGTAAACCTCGCGCTTTTTCTGCTAGCTCCACTCTTTGTGCTCGTCGATCCTTTAGTCAAACCACAAAGGGATCACCATGATCCCATAGATGGTCGTACGCACGATATATTTAGCGCGCCAGGAAGGGGGGTCGCTTGTGCGAACCAGAGTTAGCAGTTAGCGCGTCAGATTTTTTCACCGTCTTTGTCGCCATGGCTGCCAAGAAGAAGGGCACCGCAACAGTTGGTTCATCGACGTCCAAGCCACTAGTGCCTTTGCAGACAGGGGACAGCACAAGAGGCAGCACGAGTGGCAGAGGCGGAGGCCAAGAGCAAGCTCCGCGATGTTCTGGCGATCACAGCCAAGCGAGCGGTGTCGTCTGCAACAAGGACAACAACACGCATGCCACTAGGTCCAAGGACGGGGCCGCGCTGCCTGTGGGTGGATCGGCGAACTCTAGGGACAATAGGGCGCACTCCAAGATGCCCACGCCAGTTCCTACGCCCCGGCAATCTGAAGCCGCGCGCGACGAGCAGCGCCACAGCGTCAGAGGCTCCGAGCGTCCCCACGGCAAGAGTCATGTGGATCATCCTCAAGATATGCAAGTGGAACATGCATGCCAGTGCACTAGTGACAACATGTCGATGTCATATATTTGAGATGGGGATGCTTCCAGATCAGTTGGGAGCAAGAACACCTCTCGTTCCTCACCCCTTTCCATGCCATCCACACCGAAAGAAGCACTGCCACGTGTGTAACTACTTCTATAGTTTCCTCCTACTGCGGAGAAGATGGAGGAGTGGAGAGCCACCATCCAGAGTCTTCTTGGTTTTGCCAACAATGACAAACCGTAGTAGGCAGGACCTTCACAGCAGCAACCCACCGCTCCAGTGCATGCTGCTGGAGAGAGGACTGATACGTCCCAAATGTATCTACTTTTCCAAACAATTTTGCTCTTGTTTTGGACTATAATTTGCATTTAATGGAACTAACCCGGACTGACGCTGTTTTCAGTAGAATTGCCATGGCGTTGTTTTGGTGCAGAAATAGAAGTTCTCGGATTGAGCTGAAAAATTGCGGAGAATTATTTTAGAATATATAAAAAATATTGGCGAAGGAAATTACCATAGGGGGGCCACTAGGGCGCCACAAGCCCAGGGGTGTGCCACCCCCCAGGGCACGCCTGACAGCTTCCGCAACCCTAACTCCAACTCTATAAGTACCTACTCGCCAAGAAAAAATCATAGAGAAGGAATCATCACGTTTTACGATATGGACCTACCGCCACCTCCCGTTCTTCATCGGGAGGGCCGATCTAGAGTCCGCTCTGGGCTCCAGGGAGGGGGATTCAATATCGTCGTCAGCATCGACCTTCATCACCATTTTCATGATGCTCACCTCCGAGAGTGAGTAATTCCTTCGTAGGTTGGCTGGACGGTGATGGGTTGGATGAGATTTGTCATGTAATCGAGTTAGTTTTGTTAGGGCTTGATCCCTAGTATCCCCTATGTTCTGAGATTGATGTTGCTATGACTTTGCTATGCTTAATGCTTGTCACTAGGGCCTGAGTGCCATGATTTCAGATCTGAACCCTTTATGTTTTCATGAATATATTTGTGTTCTTGATCCGATCTTGCAAGTTGTATGCACCTATGACGTGTTATGATCCGCATGCCCCAAGGTGACAATAAGTGCGATTCTTTCCGGTGATTACGGTAGTTTGAGGAGGTCATGTATTCACTATTTGTTAATGCTTTGTTCCGGTTCTCTCTATTAAAAGGAGGCCTTAATACCCCTTAGCTTCCTTATGGACGCCGCTGCGACGGGAGGGTAGGAAAAAAATATGGCATGCAAGTTCTTATTATAAGCACGTATGACTATATACAGAATACATGCCTACATTACATTGATGAATTGGAGCTAGTTCTTGTCGCCCTAGGTTATAACTGTTGCATGATGAATGTTATCCAACATAATTATCCAACACCGATCCAATGCCTACAAGCTTTTCACATATTGATCTTTGCTAAGCTACTATTGTTGCCGCTGTTGTCATAATTGCTTCAAAACTACTGCTACTGGTGTTACCTGTACTGTTGCTATAATTACCACTACTATCAAACTATCATATTACTGTGCTACTAATTACTCTGCTGTAGATATTTAGTTCTCTAGGTGTGGTTGAATTGAAAACTCAACTCCTAATACTTGCAAATATCCTTTGGCTCCTCTTGTGTAGAATCAGTAAATTTGGGTGGGATACTCTACCCTCTAAAACTGTTGCAACCCCCTATACTTGTGAGTTATCAAGGACTGGCGGCAGGGCAGCCACGGTGCAATCCCCTCCATGACAGTAGCAACCTCAAAGGCAGAGCCAGCGGGTCGACGCCCATGACGACGTGTCCATGGCGTCGTCCGATCCGCAAACTCACCGCGACCAGCGCCAAGTTCTCCAAGAACGGCATGGGGAAGATGCCCGTACTACCTCCAAACAGCGATGGGTAGCGAGCCGTCAATCTGACAGCTGCGCCTGGTCTGCTGTAGATGAGCCTGCGCCGGGGAACAATGGTAGCTGCTACCTCTTGAGCACTGCGTTGGTTTTCCCTTAAAGGGGGAAGGTTGATGCATCAAAGTAGCGTAAGTATTTCCCTCAGTTTCTGAGAACCAAGGTATCAATCCAGTAGGAGGCCACGAACGAGTCCCTCGCACCTACACAAACAAATAAATCCTCGCAACCAACGCGATATGGGGTTGTCAATCCCTACACGGTCACTTACGAGAGTGAGATCTGATAGATATGATATGATAATATTTTTGGTATTTTTATGATAAATATGCAAAGTAAAATAAAAGGCAATGAAAATAGCTAAGTATTGGAAGATTAATATGATGGAAGATAGACCCGGGGGCCATAGGTTTCACTAGTGGCTTCTCTCAAGAGCATAAGTATTACGGTGGGTAAACAAATTAATGTTGAGCAATTGACATAATTGAGCATAGTTATGAGAATATCTAGGTATGATCATGTATACAGGCATCACGTCCGAAGCAAGTAAACCGACTCCTACCTGCATCTACTACTATTACTCCACGCATCGACCGCTATCAAGCATGCATCTAGAGTATTAAGTTCATAAGAACAGAGTAACGCTTTAAGCAAGATGACATGATGTAGAGGGATAAACTCATGCAATTTGATATAAACCCCATCTTGTTATCCTCGATGGCAACAATACAATACACGCCTTGCTGCCCCTACTGTCATTGGGAAAGGACACCGCAAGATTGAACCCAAAGCTAAGCACTTCTCCCATTGCAAGAAAGATCAATCTAGTAGGCCAAACCAAACTGATAATTGGAAGAGACTTGCAAAGATAACCAATCATACATAAAAGAATTCGGAGAAGATTCAAATATTGTTCATAGATAAACTTGATCATAAACCCACAATTCATCGGTCTCAACAAACACACCGCAAAAGAAGATTACATCCAATAGATCTCCACGAGAGAGGGGGAGAACATTGTATTGAGTTCCAAAAAGAGATAAGAAGTCATCTAGCTAATAACTATGGACCCGAAGGTCTGAGGTAAACTACTCACACATCATCGGAGAGGCTATGGTGTTGATGTAGAAGCCCTCCATGATCGATGCCCCTCCGGCAGAGCTCCAAAACAGGCCCTAAGATGGGATCTCATGGGTACAGAAGGTTGCGTCAGTAGAATTAGGTTTTTGGCTCCGTATCTGGTAGTTTGGGGGTACGTAGGTATATATAGGAGGAAGGAGTACGTCGTTGGAGCAACAGGGGGCCCACGAGGGTGGGGGCGCGCCCTGGGGGGGTAGGCGCGCCCCCTACCTCGTGCCCTCCTGGTTGATGTCTTGACGTAGGGTCCAAGTCCTCTGGATCACGTTCGTTCCGAAAATCACATTCCCGAAGGTTTCATTCCCTTTGGACTCTGTTTGATATTCTTTTTCTGCGAAACTCTAAAATAGGCAAAAAACAACAATTCTGGGTTGGGCCTCCAGTTAATAGGTTAGTCCCAAAAATAATATAAAAGTGTATAATAAAGCCCAATGATGACCAAAACAGAATATAATATAGCATGGAACAATAAAAAATTATAGATACGTTGGAGACGTATCAGTAGCCTACTTTACAAGGTCGGTTGTCCAGCGTTCAGCCGTGAGCTGCGACAATTCCAGTGGCCTAGTTCCCGGAACTTCAAGGCAGAGGTGGAGAAGTACGATGACAAGACACACCCGTCAGACTTCCTAAGCATTTACACCACTGTGGTACAAGATGCTAGAGCTCGTAATGACAAGATCTTCGCCAACTACTCTCCATTGGCGCTCAAAGCCAACATCAGATCATGGTTGATGAACTGGGAGGACTCCATTTCCTGCTAGGCAGATTTGTGCCACAAGTTTGTTGGCACCTTCATAGGCAACCACAAAGTTCTGGGCCAAGAAACTGATCTGTAGTTGATTCCGCAAAAAGAAGATGAGTCGCTCCACAAGTATATGCACAGATTCAGCTGTGTACAGTGCAACATTCCCGATATCCACCCCGCAAGAATCATTGGCCACGTTCCGCCAAAATGCGAGGAACCGCAAGATGCGGCAAGAGACGGCCATGACCAAGGTGAGGGATGTCGTTGAGCTCTACGCTCCGACTGACAAGTGTGCACATGCGAAGGAACGAAGGAAACTTCCCGGGGAGGAGGTTGGCGCAAGGTCTGATTCAGAAGATGATGATGCTGCCACCACCCCGAAGAAGAAAAATTGCAAGCGCAAAGAGGAAGCACAAGGGCAAAGCTGTGCTCGCCTTGGAGGTATCGGGCAATAGTGGCCCCGCCAAGAAGGCTAAGGATGGAAGCCCCGGCTAGGAGATTGCCTGGTGCACCTCGTGCCAAGCCTTGGCAGCTGCTAACCAGACCGGGGGCCCCGACAAGCAATATTGCAAGATCCACCGCACCAAGGGCTATGACATGCAAGAATGTCGGCAAGTTGAGCAGCTTGCCGAGAAGCTGAAGGCTGAATATGAGAAGAGGGATAAGGAAAAGGTTGACGGTGCAAGTGGGTCTGGCAGGAAAAGTGGTGGCCGAGGAGGTCACCACGGCAAGACCAAGTAGCAGAAGGAGAAGTCTGCTAGAGGTCGAGATAAGAAAGAATAGGATGATGATGTGTCCAGTGAACATGTGTTCCAGAAAGCCACAAAAGCAATGTGTATTGGTGGAGGTGCATCTTTGCACTCTTCTCACCGCCAACTGAAGCAGTGGGCGTGTGATGTCAATGCGGCAAAACCAGCAGTTGACGCCCAGAAGCCATTGAGATGGTCCAACACGCCCATCATTTTTTACTCTGAGGGTCATCCTGATCGCACAATAGCGGTCGGGTGCTTGCCATTGTTGGTTTCACCAACAATCAGCAACCTCAAAGTGACAAAAATGTTGGTTGATGGTGGGTGTTGGGGATCTAACACTGCGATATAACCCGCCCAGTAAGTGCCGGGTTAGACCTTTGGCGACTCGTGAAGTAAAGCCTCGGACACGGCAAGTGAGCAAGGCATAGGACCAAGAAGGGTGGCTTACAAGACGGGCCGGCTTAGGCCCAAAGTCATAAAGGCGGCCCGGAGGTATAAGCCGACATTTTATGACTCATCTTTTAAGGCAAGGCGACTTAGAGTAGGGCTCGGTTACGGATCATAACCCGACCCAGACTCTTGTATGTCGGCGGCCTCGATCTGTATATAAAGGTGAGTCCGCAACATAGAATAGACATGTTACAATCAATTGGTAGCTAGGTCAAGCGAATCCGCTCCCTTGTAATTGATACTCAAGCAATAAGCAACAAGAGCAGGAGTAGGCTTTTACCTCCACCATGAGGGGCCGAACCTGGGTAAACCGTGTCTTTCATCCCGCTCAACCCCGACAAGTTAATCACCATTGCGATGGTTTACGCTTAAGTCCTTTCACCAGGACATCTTCTGTGACAAAACCACGACAGTTGGAGCCCACCGTGGGGCCAGCGCATGGTGGTTTCAAGTCCTTGAAGGGCTCTTTCCCATGGATTGAGGGATACGCCGTTGGTAGGATGACCAAGAGTCGTCGCGGCAAGCTGTACATCGACGACGCTAGCCGGGGACCCGAGGCCGACTCAATCGAGTACCGATACCGAGTCCCCTTTAGCGGAATCCACGTCTTCATTAGCAAGATTGGCGGATCGGAACCTGAGCTAGACATCTACACCGACATCATCTAGCCGGCTCGGTGCACGCGACCGCCTGAGTCCAAGCCAGCGAAGCATGCTTTCATGGGCTTCACGCAAGGGGTGGAACTTGCGGAAGATTCTGCAACTGGGGGAGAGACTCTCATCTACTCAGGTGATGAGTCCTCAACCGGAGATGCGAAGTCAATCTATCAGCTTCAGGACGGTGGGCTTGGGGGCTGTTCCGATAGCAACAGTATTCCATACCCTATGAGCCGCTGAGCTGAGCCGAGCCGCCATATTCATGTTAGGTACGCCACCGGCTCTTTATTCTTCGATGGCTGGTGCAACTTCAACAGCTGATCCGGCAACTGCGTTGGCTGGCGCGTCCGGCTCAATCAGGCCGCCGACTAAAGTTTTGTCCGAGTTGATGGGAACTTTGACAACCCTGCTGGCGACTAAGGTGACGACGGAGAACCAAGCAAAGCGTAATGTAGAGATCGCAAAGCTTAGGGAGCACATGACCAAGGCCCAGGAGGATATCAACGCGGAGAACACTCGGATAGCAAAGTCACAAGCTCAGAACAATGCTGAGTCAGAGCGCCTAAAAGCAGAGGCTTGGCGTTTAAGTATGGATCAGAACACCTCCAACACAGTCCTTTGGAGGAGGCACCAGTCCTGTTTGCCTTTAGTCTATGAACCCATGAATTTGTTTAACACGTTGGGGGCAGGACCAAGTACTCCACCAGTTATACCCATGACCGCAGAGGCGCCTGGGAGTAGTGCTGCGGCTTAGCCTCATTAGCTCGAGCCGCCCAGCACACGCCAGACCTCGCCTCAGCGTTTCGCGACACCATCCGGTCACTTCTCCAACCCGGTGGATAACATGGTAGCAGCAGCTAAGCGCCTCAATGCACTCTCGATCACTGGTGATTCGCCCATTGCGGTGGAAGCATGGAACGCTATTGAGCAACTTCAAACGGTGATTGCACAGAAGGAGAAGTATTCATACAGTCGCGATCGTTTGCACTCAACTCCCCTACCGAGTCGTAGTTACAACCAGCATGTTGAGTCGCCCGCAGTCTCCAGCAGTGAGAAATGCCGCAACCCGCCCCAGGTTAACCCACCCTTAATCCCACGAACAAATGCTCTTGTAGATGATGTAAAAGCCCGTCGCGGAGCAGGGGCGGCAAACCAGGGGGCTTATCAACAGCCGCCAATGATTCCTTCAACTATGGTGGGTGTTGGGTCCAGCACCCAAACCATTGGAGTCCTGTGTTCGGTGTCGGCTCTACGAAACAAGCATTTGCCCGAGGATTTCAAGGGCCCTTGTAAGGTGCCTAATTACACAGCGGACCTCCCCCCAGGGGCTTGGATTGAAAGTTATGAGCTGGCCATGGAGATGTTAGACGTCAGTGATGCTGTCTGTGCCAAGTATGTCACCATGATATTGGAAGGACCGTCTCGCACATGGCTGAAGAGTCTTCCTCCTAACTCCATCAATACTTGGGCGGAGTTGAAGGATAGTTTTGTCAAGAATTTCCAAGGTACTTGTAAATAGCCTTTGACAATTGTTGATTTGGAGCACCTTTGTGTGCGAGAGGCGAGTTGGCTCATCATTGGGCTCATCGGGTGGTGACTATCATTCATTCTTTGGACAAGATGTTAGGCGGCTCAGTGTGCTTGCTTTTGGAGTAGAACTGTGACTTTGACCCCCTCAAGTAGAAGCTAGGGCGACTTAAGTGTAATTGTACAAATATGGGCAAGCTTATGGATGTGCTTACCAGCTATGGTGACTCTGATACTACCAAAGATTTGAGTTCTGATGATGATAAATCTAGCAAGGGCAAGAAAAACAGTGGTGGCAAGGGCCAGCAGCAACACGCCCTAGCTCAGCAGGATAATCCGAATACCAAGGCGCCGAAGGGAAACGTAAATATTCTGACGGCGAGTCAGATTTCGTGGCTAACACCAACGCCGAGTCAAAATCAATGTCGTAATTGCAACGACAAGCCGTCAAAGAGTCTTAAGGAAATGCTTAATCGTCGTTGTCCAAAGCACAATTATCCTAATAAGCCATCTTGTCACTCCTGGAAGGACTGTTATATCATGAGGGAATTTACACATCAGACGTTTCACCAGCATCACAGATGGCCGCCCGGTGGGTCAGGATCTGGGTCTCAAGGCTCCGGCTTTGGCGGTGGCGGCTCAGGTGCTGGATATCGTCAAAGTAACCACAATGGTCATAATCAGTAGTCTAGCCAAGGTAATCAGCAACACAACAATCAGTCAGGATATCAGAGTAACCCAAAGCAGCTTAATAGTGGCCAATATCACGTTTTCACTACAAATACTTGCAAGCATGACCGGAAGGTCCATAAGCGAGCAGTCAACACAATTGAGCCGGCAGTGCCTCAGTATTTATGGTGGTCAGAGCAGGTAATCACATGGAGCAGGTAGATCACTCGCCCCGGGTTGATGATCCGGGTCATCTAGCCCTGGTGGTTGCCCCCAAGGTGGGTGGTTATAAATTTACAAAGGTGCTTATGGATGGTGGCAGCAGCATCAATATATTGTACTACCACTACTTTAGGATGCTGCTAACGCGACATTACGATCAGAGACCCTTCGACGAAACTATGTGCGATGCAATAATCGCAAACGGTGGTGTAAAAAACGTCAAAAAGGTGCAAAATGTTTGCGATGACGGATGCATCAAACACGGTTCTAATTTTGGTTGCGTGTGCGATGATGGGCATACGGTTCAGTTCAATTAACTGTTTGCGATGAGGAGGAACAAAAGAAACGGGCTGCCAGATGAAGGCGTGTGCAATGTACAACATACAGTTCACTTGGATGAACTATTTGTGATGAGGCAGAATAACATAAACGGGCAGCCAGATGAAGGTGTGTGCGATATACGGCATACAGTTCACTCGGATGAACTGTTTGCGTTGAGCCAAGAGAACAGAAATGGTTCAACTTAACAAGATGTGTGTGATAGGCGGCAAACATGTCTGTAATCGGAAACATGTGCGAAGACCGATAACAATGCAGACGGTTCCTTTTAACAAGCCGCGTGTGTTGTTAGCAAACGATTGCTGGTATACAGTAGTCAATGATTGATGAAATCATCACCCACAGGTTCCATTGTTTAGTACGTGTGCGATGTGATTTGCTCTGTCTACAAAGCATCAACATATATACTGAAAAAGACAGCATTGCATAACCAAATTAAGCGAACAGTTACACAAGTGACTACATGCATAACATTTGCACACACCAAAGTAAGCAATTACATGCATACTAAACTAGGAGAAACAAGGATCTAATCATCTACTTCTTGTTGTGACGACGCTTGCCATTGCTCTGCTTTCGGTTGGATCCCTGGCCGTTTTGGGGAAGGAGGCATGATGCGGCTTTAAGCTACGTCGGTATTTCCCCATATAGGAAGGGATGATGCAGCACAACAGCGGTAGGTATTTACCTCAGTGATGAAACCAAGGTTATCGAACCAGTAGGAGAACCAAGCAACACAACGTAAACAACACCTGCACACAAATAACAACTACTCGCAACCCGACGTGTAAAAGGGGTTGTCAATCCCTTTCGGGTAGCGGCGCCTCAAGATAGGCAAACGGATGTGAATAAAATTGTAGTAGATTGATAGATCGAATGCCAAATAAAATAAATAAGAATAAATGGCGGCAAGGTATTTTTGTATTTTTGGTTTTAATATATCTGAAAATAAAAGCAAAGGAAAAGTAGATCGCAAAGGTAAATATATGAGGAAGAGACCCGGGGGCCGTAGGTTTCACTAGTGTCTTCTCTCGAGAAAAATAGCAAATGGTTGGTAAACAAATTACTGTTGGGCAATTGATAGAACTTCAAATAATCATGACGATATCCAGGCAATGATCATTATATAGGCATCACATCCAACATTAGTAGACCGTCTCCTGCCTGCATCTACTACTATTACTACACAGATCGACCGCTATCCAGCATGCATCTAGTGTATTAAGTTCATGGAGAAACGGAGTAATGCAATAAGAACATGACATGATGTAGACAAGATCTATTTATGTATAAATAGACCCACATCATTTTATTCTTAGTAGCAACGATACATACGTGTCGGTTCCCCTTCTGTCACTGGGATCAAGCACCGTAAGATCGAACCCACTACAAAGCACCTCTTCCTACTACAAGATAAATAGATCAAGTTGGCTAAACAAAACCCAAATATCAGAGAATAAATACGAGGCTATAAGCAATCATGCATATAAGAGATCAAAGAAACTCAAATAACTTTGATGTATATAAAAAGATAGATCTGATTATAAACTCAATGTTCATCCGATCCCAACAAACACATCGCAAAAAGAGTTACATCATATGGATCTCCAAGAGACCATTGTATTGATAATCAAACGAGAGAGAGGAAGCCATCTAGCTACTAACTACGGACCCGAAGGTCTACAAAGAACTACTCACGCATCATTGGAGAGGCACCAATGGAAGTGGTAAACCCCTCCGTGATGGTGTCTAGATTGGATCTGGTGGTTCTAGACTCTACGGTGGCTGGAATTGATTTCCGTCTACTCCCCTAGGGTTTCTGGAATATTGGGGTATTCATAGAGCAAAGAGGCGGTCCAGGGGGGCACCCGAGGTGGGCACAACCCACTGGCGGCGCTGGGCCTCTGGCGCCTACAGTGGTTGTGTTCCCGTTGGAGCACCCCCCAGGCGCTGCCTTGGCCCATTGGGTGTCTTCTGGTCCATAAAAAATCTCCGTGCAGTTTCGTTGCATTTGGACTCCGTTTGGTATTGATTTCCTGCAATGTAAAAAACATGCAGAAAACAATAACTTGCATTGGCACTATGTTTAGGTTAGTACCAAAAAATGATATAAAATGACTATAAAATTATTATAAAACATCCAAGATTGATAATATGACAGCATGGCACAATAAAAAATTATTGATGCGTTAGAGACGTATCAGCATCCCCAAGCTTAACTCCTGCTCGTCCTCAAGTATGTAAGTGATAAAAACAGAATTTTTGATGTGGAATGCTGCCTAACATGTCATCCCATAATCTTTTCTTTATAGCATGGACATTTGGACTTTTATGTGATTCAAAGCAATAGTCTAGGTTTGACATGATAACTTAAATACTCAAGCATATCAACAAGCAACCATGTCTTTCAAAATATCAACGCTAAGATAAGTTATCCCTAGCCCATCATGCTCAACCATTGATCCATTCATGAAACACACTCGCATATTAACTACACCCAATATCCAAGTACGATCATATTGCCTCCTAGTTGGTGTTTTGTAAGAAAAGATGGAGACTCAAATTCAAAGTTGCATAAAGTAAAAGAAAAGCCTTTCGCGGAGGGAAGTAGGGATTTGTAGAGGTGCCAGAGCTCATAGCAAAAAACTTGGAGATAAAAACATTTTGGGAGGTGTGCCTTTCCCACCAACTAAAACGACTTAGAGTTCCCAACATTTGCCATGCTAGATATATCATAGGCGGTTCCCAAACTGAAAATAAAGTTTATTCCTTTTTCCACCATACTTTCACTTTCAATGGCTAGTTGAATCCACGGTTGCCTTCCATACCAACACTTTCCAAGGAATTTATTATTTGACAACATAAAGTAAATTAATTTTTCATTTCGGGACTGGCATCCCTAATACCTTTGCCTTACTCTCGTGCAATGACAAGTGAATAAACACTCATTGTGAGAATAACACATCTAGCATGGAAAATATTAGCCACCCATCATCGCTGCGCGAGCGGTACGAACACACAAAAGAGAAGTTTATTTTGAAAATTAGAGAAGGCACATACAAATATTCTTAGAAACGGCAAAAGAATACCGCGTAGGTAGATATAGTGGACTCATGTGGCAAAACTGGTTTAAAGGTTTGTTTATGCACAAGTAGAGATCATACTTATTGCAAAATGAAGGCTAGCAAAAGATTGAGAAGCGACCAACCAAGAAACGAATAATCTCATAAGCGAGCATTGAGCATAATTAACTCTGAATAATGCACCACAAGTAGGATGTAATTTCATTGCATGATTATTGACTTTCGTGCTTGCAGAGGGAATCACAAACCTGAACATCAATGTTCTTACTAAAGCAATTTTACTCATCAACTGGACTCACATATCACATCATCATATCTCAAAACTGTTACAAGGAATCAAGGTTATTTTGTCCAATGATCTTCATGAAAGTTTTTATTATATACTTCTTGGATATCTATCACTTTGGGACTAATTTTCATGTGTTGCTTTTTATAAGCTCAAACAAATATAAGTGAAGATCATGAGCATAATATTTCTTTCTCTCAAATTAATTTAAGTGAAGCAAGAGATAATTTCTTGAAAAAATTTCTAACTCTCCAATAAATCTACGTGAAGCAAGAGAGCATTTCTTCAAAAATACTAAAGCACACCATGCTCAAAAATATATAAGTGAAGCACTAGAGCAAATCCATACCTCATAAAAAATTGAAGTGAAGCATAGAGAGGAATTTTAACAAGTCATGGCATAATATTGGCTCCCTCAAATATGTGTCTCCAGCAAGGAATCAAGACTTAAAACACAAAATAAAACAAGCAAAGACTCATATCATACAAGATGCTCCCAGCAAAACACATAGTATGTGACGAATAAAAATATAGCTTCTATTAAAATAGCGATGGTCGTCAGAAGTAAGATGGGATGCCACTCGGGGCATCCCCAAGCTTAGTTGCTTGCTCTCTTTGGATAATAGCTTGGGATGCCTGGGCATCCCCAAGCTTAGGCTCTTCTTACTCCTTATTCCTTCATCCATCGTAAGAAAACCCAAAACTTGAAAACTTCAATCACACAAAACTCAAACAAAACATTCGTGAGATCCGTTAGTATAAGAAACCAAATCACTACTATAAGTACTGTATCAAACCAATTCATATTTTATTCTTGCATTATATCTACTGTATTCCAACTTTTCTATGGTAAAAACTCATCAAAGAAAACCATAGAGTCATCAAAACAAGCACACAACGCAAGGAAAACAGAATCTGTCAAAAACAGAACAGTCTGTAGCAATCGGGATATTTCAAATACTTCTAAAACTCCAAGAATTCTGAAAAAATTGGACAATCTGAGCAATTTGTATATTAATATTCGTCGAAAAAGAATCAGGGAAAATCACGTTTCTGTGATTTATGAAGATTATTTTCGTGAGTGCATAAGTTTCTATTTTTCAGCAAGATCAAAGAACTATCACCCAAGAAGATCCTAAAGCCTTTGCTCGGCCCAAACACTAATTAAAACACAAAAAATACAATCATAACAGTAGCATAATTGTGCAAACACTCAAGAACAGAAAGCAAAAAGCAAAAATAAATTTTATTCATTGGGTTGCCTCCCAACAAGCGCTATAGTTTTACGCCCTTAGCTAGGCATAAAGCAAGGATCTAAGTTGAATCATCTTTGTTTCGAGATCCATAAGATGCCATCATGATTCATAAGGTGGCCTAATTTTTGTTCTAGGGAAGTGTTCCATACCCTTCCTTAGTGGAAATTGTAACTTAATATTGCCTTCTTTCATATCGATCACGGCACCAATAGTACGTAAAAACGGTCTACCAAGAATAATTGGACAAGACGGATTCCAATCAATATCAAGAAAAATGAAATCTATGGGCACATAATTCCTATTTGCAAGAATAAGAATATAATTAATTCTTCCCATATGCACTGTAATAGTAGAATCTGCCAAGTGCAAATTTAAAGAGCATTCTTCAATATCGGTAAGACCAAGCACATCATATAAAGATTTTGGAACTGTAGAAATACTAGCACCCAAGTCACACAAAGCAAAACACTCATAATTTGTAATCTTGAATTTGATAGTAGGTTCCCATTCATCATGTAATTTTCTAGGAATTGATACTTCTAATTCAAATTTTTCTTCCAAATCTTTCATCATAGCATCAACAATATGTTTTGTAAAAGCTTTATTTTGTTCATAAGAATGGGGTGATTTTATCATGGATCGCAACAAAGAAATACAATTAATCAAAGAGCAACTATCACAATTAAAGTCTTTGTAATCCAAAAGAGTGGGCATATCACTAGTTAAAGTTTTGACCTCTTTAAACCCACTTTTATCAATTTTCTTAACAAGATTTTCAGCCTCCGAATTATCGGGACGCCTTCTAGCTAAAGTTGAATCTTCTCCAGTCCCTTTTTCATCAATATTAACTCTACTAAACAAGGAATCAATAGAAGAAACACCAATCATTTAAAGATCCTCACCACTTTTATGAAAGCAATCACTAGAAAACGCTTTTTCTAAAAATTCTCTTCTAGCTCTCAGCATAGCGGTTCGTTTCTTATTTTCATCCATAGAAACATAAAGAGCTTTAGTTGATTCCTCAACTTTAGGCACAAAAATTTACATCTTGAGATTTTCCACATCATGAGAAATTCTATCAACACTTCTAGAAAAATCATCAATCTTATTCAACTTTTCTTCTATTGTAGTGTTGAAGGCTTTTTGCGTGTTGATAAATTCTTTAATATTATTCTCAAGATCAGAGGTGTTCCTATTATTATTATAAAATTGATTGCCATAGGAATTACCATAATTATTAGAGGAATCACTGGGAAAAGGCCAAGGATTAAAATTACCTCTATAAGCATTGCTATCGAAATTATTTCGCGAGATAAAATTCACATCTATGTCATCACTATTTTGCTCAATCAAAGTAGACAAAGGCATATCATTGAAATCAATAGGAGTACTCTTACTAGCAACCAATTTCATAAGAGCATCAACTGTTTTACTCAAAGAAGAAATTTCTTCAACCAAATTAACTTTTTTACTAGTAGGAGCTCTTTCGGTATGCCATTGTGAATAATTTGCCATAATATTATCAAGCAATTTGGTGGCTTCACCCAAAGTAATTTCCATAGAAGTACACTTGAGCGGAATCTAAAAGATTACGAGAAACAAAATTCAACCCCGCATAAAATTTTGTATGATCATCCAAAGATTTAACCCATGAGTTGGGCAATTCCTTAGCATCATTTTCATCCTTTCCCAAGATTGTGCAACATGCTCATGTTCAAGTTGCTTGAAATTCATGATCTGGGTTCTAAGGGAAATAATTTTTGTGGGCGGAACATACTTAGTGACAAAAGCATCTTAGCAGTTATTCCAAGAATCGATACTATTGCAAGGCAAAGAAGAGAAATAAATTTTTGCAGAATCTCGCAAAGAAAATGGAAATAATTTCATCTTCACAACATCATTGTCCACATCTTTTTTTCTTTTGCATATCACAGAATTCCACAAAGGTATTAATATGGGACGTGGCATCCTCATTAGGAGTATCGGAAAATTGATCTTTCATAACGAGATTCAGCAAAGTAGTATCAATATCACAAGACTCCGCACTAGTGGCGGGAGGAGCAATAGGAGTACCAATAAAATAATTGTTTTTGGTATTTGAGAAATCACACAACTTGGTGTTCTCTTGAGTCATGATGACTATGCAAATAGATTGCACTCAAAAACAGATCCGGCAAGAAAACGACGAACGAAAAAGAGGGCGAATAAAACGACAATTTTTTGTGAAGTGGGGGAGAGGAAAACGAGAGGCAAATGGCAAATAACCTAAATTGCGAGGAGATGAGTTTTGTGATTAGGAACCTAGTATATGTTGGAGTT
Organism: Aegilops bicornis; assembly: GCA_021605145.1. NCBI lineage: Eukaryota > Viridiplantae > Streptophyta > Magnoliopsida > Poales > Poaceae > Aegilops > Aegilops bicornis. The sequence continues at coordinate 496,554,041 of CM038670.1, forward strand.
GTTCCCCGGCAACGGCGCCAGAAATTCCTTTTGATGCGGCTTGAAGCTACATCGGTATTTCCCCAAAGAAGAAGGGATGATGCAGCACATCAGCGGTAGGTATTTCCCTCAGTGATGAAACCAAGGTTATCAAACCAGTAGGAGAACCAAGCAACACAACGTAAACATCATCTGCACACAAAGAACAACGACTCACAACCCGACATATAAAAGGGGTTGTTAATCACTTTCGGGTAGCGGCGCCTCAAGATAGGCAAACCGACCTGAATAAAATTGTAGTAGATTGATAGATCGAATGCCAAATAAAATAAATAAGAATAAATTGCAGCAAGGTATTTTTGTATTTTTGGTTTTAATAGATCTGAAAATAAAAGCAAAGAAAAAGTAGACTGCAAAGGCAAATATATGAGAAAGAGACCCCGGGGCCGTAGGTTTCACTAGTGGCTTCTTTGGAGGAAAATAGCAAACAGTGGGTAAACAAATTACGGTTGGGCAATTGATAGAACTTCAAATAACCATGAAGATATCCAGGCAATGATCATTATATAGGCATCACGTCCAAGATTAGTAGACCGACTCCTTCCTGCATCTACTACTTTTACTCCACACATCGACCGCTATCCAGCATGCGTCTAGTGTCTTAAGTTCATGGAGAAACAGAGTAATGCAATAAGAATGATTACATGATGTAGACAAGATCTATTTATGTAGAAATAGACCCCATCGTTTTATCCTTAGTAGCAAACATACATACGGGTCGGTTCCCCTTCTGTCACTGGGATCAAGCACCGTAAGATCGAACCCACTACAAGCACCTCTTCCCATTACAAGATAAATAGATCAAGTTGGCCAAACAAAACCCAAATATCAGAGAAGCAATATGAGGCTATAAGCAATCATGCATATAAGTGATGAAAGAAACTCAAATAACTTTCATGGATATAAAAAGATAGATCTGATCATAAATTCAAAGTTCATCCGATCCCAACAAACACACCGCAAAAAGAGTTACATCATATGGATCTCCAAGAGACCATTGTATTGATAAACAAGCGAGAGAGGAAGCCATCTAGCTACTAACTACGAACCCGAAGGTCTACAAAGAACTACTCACGCATCATCGGAGAGGCGCCAATGGAAGTGGTGAACCCCTCCATGATGGTGTCTAGATTGGATCTGGTGGTTCTGGACTCTGCGGTGGCTGGAATTGATTTTCATTGACTCCCCTAGGGTTTCTGGAATATTGGGTATTTATAGAGCAAACAGGCAGTCCGGGGGGCACCCGAGGTGGGCACAACCCACCAGGGCACGCCCGGGCCTCCTGGCGCGCCCTGGTGGGTTGTGCTCCCCTCGAAGCACCCCCCAGGCACTGCCTTGGTCCATTGGGTGTCTTCTGGTCCATAAAAAATCTCCGTGAAGTTTTGTTGCATTTGGACTGCGTTTGCTATTGATTTCATGTGATGTAAAAAACGTGCAGAAAACAACAACTGGCACTTGGCACTATGGGAATAGGTTAGTACTAAAAAATGATGTAAAATGATTATAAAACATCCAAGATTGATAATATAGGAGCATGGAACAACAAAAAATTATAGATACGTTGGAGGTATATCAAGGAACTTCCTCATGTCAACGATCTGCCTCTACATGTCGTAGCTCGTGTACGCCTCCTTGGCCGCGTACACGACGTGAGCTTTGTCGAGTTTCTCCATCCAGGCCGAGTGCCAGGCAGGCTTGTCCTTGTTGCTGGAATCCTTCATGTATTTGTAGTAGGGGTCGATCATGGCCTTGGCGAGGTGAACGGTGAGTCCTTCTCATGCTCCTTGCTGCCCCGGATCTTGTATTTGCCTTGGATGTCGACAAGATCCCGGCGGCGATGCCCGAATTCTTGAATACCTTGACATCGTTGGTGATGTCCATCGTAGCGAACATGTAGTGGGGGCTATCGACAAACCTGGCAAAACGCTCGCAAGGCCTTGTGGCCAGGCAGTAGTGGTAGACGAGGACGTGGTTGCGCACACACAAATGAGCAACGACAACCTTGGGACGAGACCCGGCACGAGCGTGGGTGTACTCGAGGTCGAACCCGACCACCTTGTACTTATCCTCAGTAAGCAACAGCTGCATGATGTGGATGGAGTGCTCCACCCAGACCGGGTTGTTGGTGTACACCACCCAGAGCTCCGTGAACCTTCAGTGGGTGTCCACCACGGCATGCATAGTGAACTGCTGCTCGTCATCGGCAGCCGCTCGGAGCGCCAATTGAGCCGTGCAGGATACCCTCTAAGAACTTGTCGTGGTGGGTGCGCTTCTTGCAATGGTGGGACGCGATCGAAAGGTTGAAGAGACACGAGGCTTAAATGGCCGTTGTAACAACTGGGGGCCGGCCGGCCTATAATCATCATGTCTTGTCACGGCATTCATAGCGGAGGATTCCAGTGCACGCTTGACAACACCGCACCGCACGTGTTCCGGTTGATCATGCATGGGCTCGAAGAGGCGCCAAATGTATCGTCGGTGAGCCTGTTCCCGTGCTACCGCGCAGTTTACCGTGCAAGCTTCCCGCCCGGCTAGTTTGGCCACGCGTCGGCTAGAGGAGTGACAAATCGTGGGAGTTTATTGGCAAAAAGCTTTGTAAAAGAGAAGTGTCTGGAATGACTTTGGTCATAAGTTTACCCGTGGGTGATGAGGTCAAAGTTACATAGAAGGGTGATGATGGACAATCGAGTGCAATAATTAATTCTGCGCTCTACAGGGCACACGGTGGAATAAACCAACTATGTGCAATAATGTTGAAGATCGCGATCAAGTTAGCTATCTGAGATCGTGTCTGTGAGATCGACAAGGTAAACAGATTCAAAAATGGTTAATAAAATCTAAGACCATTGCATATTAAGGTCAAAATAGTGCTACCAATATCTGAGTCTCATACGATGCCATTTCAATGATTGTACCACAGAAGCTTGAAATATTACAACGTTCAAATTCCAGAGTTATATGGCTCAAATTCGAAGATTACAAGGTTCAAACTGATATTAGAAATGAAATTCAGCTCATCAGCTGCAAACGCTCGCACTGATCCGCTGAACATGGATATCAGAGAGGTTCAAACTAGTATTACCACTTCTAAGTCTGGTTTTGAAACCTCACAATTTTTGCAAAGGGGTCAGCCACTGAGAAGTCATGTATGGGTTTGACATGATGACTTCCGATTACTGTGTCATCTGAAGTTTCAAAATGAAATTCAGCATTTTTGGAGCCTATTCCATTCTGCCGCAGGCGCCGGCACTGATCAACAAACCATTCATTTTTGCGAAATAAATGTAGGGCAAACCTCATTACCTTCAGCACCCTTGCTCTGACAACAAAGAACCTGGCGAATATAATCTCCGGTAAGGTCCCTCGATAGGAGTTCAAAGTAATTTCTGAGAGATGCAGATCTAGGCATTGGATGTGATTGTTATATTGTATCACATTATCCACCATCGGGCCTAATCTTATACGCAAAGAAGAAAAGCGTGTTAGTGCCTACATGCAGTTTTGAACATTACTACAGGCCTATTTGGTATGCAGGATTTGTAAAATGCACTAACATGCCATCTTTGACCTGACATGATTAACATGGGCATTTGATTACATTCTAGAAAAATGTAGCCTTCTTCACAAGAGGTTGGGGTGGATGAAAAGTTCCCTAAGAAAACTAGTACAGATGAACCCAAAGGAGAAAGTCTTATTGATTGTAACCATATGGATCAAGCAACCAATATGGGGGGGGACATGTATGTACTAAAATCCTCCAAAAGAATCCTTTAGAAATCGTAGTACATTGTCATTGTAAACTTGGAAAAAGGTGTCACAAATTGAACCCCCTTATGGTTAACATTTAACAGGAAAGGAACATCACCTCGATATATAGCTTCTCCAGGCACATAAATCATCTTAGGAACTGACAACTTGCTCCAGGTTGGGGCCGATAGATTCTAGTGCCAAGACCTTCACTGTGCGCAATTTCGGGGTCAAGCTTGTCGGAATCATTTTCTGAATGATAGACGAAGAAATATCTTCAAAATTAGAAATTATGTTAATTTATAGAAGGAGAGGTAGAAGGCGGCTGTTGTACACGAGCAGTGTGGATCCAATAACAAGTTAGAGTATTTGTCAGATGAGTAGCCCACCACTGTCAATTTCGGCGCGGAAATGATATTGATTCTTGTTGGACCTTCTTGATCAACTACAAGTAATCTCTCAAGTGCAGGTGTGTCCTCAATGACCATACCGCGGTAAACATCTTGTGATGTCTTCCTGCCGCACCAGCAACACACATAAATAGTCCGGAGAGTCATGGAGGTGATGTGGAAGGTACTCAACCCATTGATCGCCTGAAGACGAAGGTACTCAAGTGCAGTACAGCCATGAAGCAGGCGCTCGATGTCACCGTTTGAGTGCCAGACGAGGACAAGCTTGAGGTTCTTAAATTGTGGTAGAATAAGAGCGAGGCGTCATTAAGGGGGTGGAATGGTAGTTCTGAACTTGGCGATGTGCAGCATGGGCGCTGAGGCGGAGTGCGGACGTTGGCACCGTGACATATGCCCATCATCAAAAGTGAGCTCCTCGAGCTGATCTAGGGCGGGGGATTGAAACCAGTCGTCAAGCTTGGCTTGGTCCTTGCCGTTGAAACGGAACTTGCCCATTCTAAGGCCCGTGGTTGGGCAAGGTGACTGCCGAGGATCTTGGAGAACGCATCCAAGATTTTGCGATAGCCATGGAAAAGCTCGTGGGTGTCGATGAGGTCGAGAGAGCTGGAGTTCCATAGGGGGCGCCACCGCTGGGAAAGGACGGTTGTCTGTGCCCATATTTGATTGGGAGGAGGGAGATGATGACGGTCAACATATCATCGGGGAGGCTGCTGATAAAGTCTAGGCCGGCTAGAGTCGCTTGCGGTTCTAGCTCGCCCCGCCTCCGCTTGTTGATAGCCCCGTTCTCCACCTCCGGAGTCTCCTTGTCAGCGGCGCTTTCTGATAGAAATGGGAGTACATGGAATATTTTGTTAAAACAGGGCAATAGAAAAGTGTATTGCTAACTAGAAGTTATTAGGTAGGAATATAGTAAGAAAATAGAATAACAAGTGGTTGCTTAAATACTACACAATTCATTTGATATTGCTGGGCATGTCAACATGCAGATAGTTGAAAAGAAAACTTACTTCGAACAAAGTCTGGACGGATGATATCGTCGGGGAAGTTAGCATATATCTCATGACCAGGCCCTTTTATGTGCAGTGCAATTCTAGTGCCACTTTCAGTTCATAAAACTTAGAAATTTCTTTCCAAAAGCCAGTGCCAAAATAGGAGTCACCATGTTCATCTAGTCCTGCAATAGCAACGATTATAAATCCATGGTTTGTGTGCAGTATGACATCCCTACAGTCTTGATTTATGTAAAGGGAAAGATTGTGCACTACATGTCATGTTGCATAGCAAGGGACGCGCTGCAGAAAATGGTAGGATTGTTAAAGAAAATATGGTAACATGCAAATATGGTCCCAAATTGAAAGAACTGTACAGCAGTCAAAATCGAAGGACAAAAATCTATAATTAAACAGATAGGGTAAACATGATGTCATGGAAATATGAGAGTATTCGAAAAATAATACATCATTAATTTGCCTAATATAGAAAGATGTTCAGGAAATAATAGATAGGGTAAACATGATGTCATGGAAATCCTTTTTGACGTATATGGTGCATGTGGCACGTTTTATCCAAATGTTGCAATATTTAGAATATGTTCAGGAAAGTAGGCCATGCCAACTGATTTACGGTGACAATGAACATACCGCGCGCATCCTCAAGTCATCTGGTATGGTGAGATGGAATGTCTGGCGGAGGCGGAAAAGTCCTGATGTGTCAGCGCACCATACACTCTATGAATGAAAGAAAACCCTCAACTCAGCTCGAATAAAAATGAATTCATGGCGATTTCGGCCGGGTGATTAAATGAGGCAGATGAACTGGGAAAAGAGATGAGATAATATCTCATTAAATTACTTACCTTATTGTCCATGAGAAAGAACCGTCAGTACGACAGATTCCCCAACCAAGCAGAGCTGGGTCGACCGCGAGCAGCATCGAGAAAGTCGATGTCGATAGGCGGCGGAAAGCGGAAGTGGCGAAATGCGGTGGGGTTTGCCGGCAGCCTGGCGGCGTCGGCAGGCGTCGAGCTAAGTGGTTACCGCCGCGATAGGCGGTGCCATGCATAGACGCGGAGGAGCTTGTGGAAGTGTGAATGGGGACGGGAGGGGGTGGCGGGCGGGGTGAGGGTTTTTCTGACGTGGGGATGGCGAAGATTTTCTTTTTTCTTTTTCGAATTGGGTGGTGCGGGTTTTCTGTCCCAAAAAGAATTTCGGAGGCAACGGTTTGCTAGAGCCAACCGTGTGTGATTGATGCAACGTGCAAAATGAAAGTCATTGCACACGGTTCAAATTTTGGGAACCATTTGTGATTGACGCAACAGGCAAAATGAAGGTCATTGCACACAGTTCCAATTTTTGGAACCGTGTGTGATTCACGTACTACCTCCGTCTTGGTTTATTGGTCCCCTTTGTAATTTGTACCAAATTTCGACCAAATATTTAACTAAGAAATGTTTGTGCATGTCACCAAAATATATCATTGTACACTATGTTCATATACGCATCCAACAATATAATTTTTGCTGACCTGCACTAACATTTTGTCAGTTAAATCTTGGGTCAACATTTAACACCAATTACAAAGGGGACCAATAAATGAGGACGGAGGTAGATTCCATCATCCAAACTGATTGCATCCATATCCCATAGTTAGACATAAGTAAACATAGATTAGACATACTCGGACATAGATAATAAGCGTGGCATTACACAAACATAGTTGAACCATAAGTACATAGTTCAACCGTCATTAAGCATTGCTCAAGTGTACATAGTTCGATCACACATCTCATCTCATGTGCGGCACAATCCTGAAGCTTCTCCGGTACTCGGCGACGCATGCGGCGCCACCCTGCGAGAATACTTCTGCTTGAAGGAGCCAACGACCTGTCATTTTGCATGCGCCAGAACACTTTGATACGCGTCATGAAGCTTGTAGTAGCAAAACGGGCATCGATAGCCGCCGGCCCAGGTCCTAATACGCCTGTTATGCATTCCCGCATAAGGCTCCCTCGGGATTTGCCTCCTGTACCTCCTCTGGACATCTTCATCCTCGCTGTCCACATCGTCAAACAACACCTATACAAATAGTAAAACAAATTTGGCATCAAATCAATGTTTACATGCCGTGAAGTAGGATTAGGAATTTATGGCTATTTTTTTATGCATATCCAGACATTACGGTTCTATTTTTTAAGCACATCTGTCTATGTACAGACCAATCTTGAAGAAACTAATAGCACAAACATATGTAGGGCATTCAAAATCAGTTGTCAAGTCCTGGCTAGGAATTATTAGCACGAACACTAACCCTAGTCGGATTACTAGCAGAAATCATTTCCACAGATGAAACAACTAATCACTTATCACTTGTACCATTCAAACAATCAATACACTACACGGATATAACGAAACTTACTCAAATTTCATGGATTGGGAGAATATAACCATAGGATTTCTATTCCAAAACCGGGAGGCAAGAGTAACCAGAGAAACCCTAGGATCTATTTGACACATAAATGGGTATAGATGACTAACCAGCTTGTCCATAATCGCCGAGTCGCCGCCGAGTCGTCACCAGTCGGTGTGGAACTCTGCCTCCAGCTGTGGAAGCTCGACACTGTCGACGACGTTAGGGTGCAACGATAACTCGCCGGCAATGACGGCAACCTCTGTCTCCATCTCCACGCCGTGCTCTGGTGCTTTAGCAACCCCGGCATCGCCACTCCCTCCGATGGGGCGCTTCGACGGCATCCTCATACACTGACGGCTCTGAGGACTGAGAGCGGCGTTGAGGATGCCAACGGAGAGAGAGGATTGTGTGTGTGGCGAGGATGGTGGTGCGGCCGCTCGGGCGCACCATTAATATGGAGTAGTGTTAGTAGTGGTAGAGAGGTGGGCGGCGGTCAAACCGATGGCTCGCCTCCCGATGAGCCTGTGCACCAGGCTGCTGGCATGCCTACTGTCGTTTCACACAGCTACTCACACGCCTCCCGATGACTCTGCGCGGCGAGCACGCCTCTGTCAATTCACACACCTGCACGCACGCATCCCGGTCTGCCTACGTGGAGGATTGCGTACATGCATCCCGTCAACTCACGCCTGCTCGCACGGCACACGGGTCGCGCGGCGGCATGTACATTGTTTTTCTATTTGGATGATTAATGCTGCCACTTTATTGCTTAACCGAAGCATGGCACGTATCCATTGTCGGTCTAACGCTCATGGTTCGAATAAATAATCCGTTTGGGATATTGCTTCCCAATTATTAATAATCTCCCGTTTGTAATTTGATAAAGATTACATCAAAACTGGTCCCAAATTTGACCAAAAAAGTATAATGCCACTTTGTATTGGTGTCCAATTGACAACATAATAAGTTTCATGAACTTCAAATAAGTTTTGGATGTACTAGAATTTAAAAATCAAGATTCTCAATGTTTGAAATTTGTTGCACGGGGAGTAAACATGCACCCAGTGAGACACATGTGTTTTTGCAATCCATTTAGGTGCACTATCACATGTGCATGTAGCTCAAATTTGATTTTTGCACATTGTATCTGTAGAGAATCAATCAATTAATGTACTAAAACATCTTAATGATCTCTGTTTTTTTCGAAATTAAAACGTCCCTCCTTTGGTAACATATGTTCACCGTGGGATAATTAATTTAACATGCGTCATTTTTGCGGTGGATTCGCGTGTCCGTGTGGCTGTATGCGTCTGGGGGGTGTCGGGTGGCTCGCAGTACACTACGAGTTGTGAGACACAGTGTGGGTTGACCGTTTTGTTAGGCAGGCCGGTTGCACATCAGAGTGGTGAATTCTTTATTGAAAACATGACACAAACCTTTCATACATACATGTTTTGGCCACATGCAGTCGATGGTTGTCCTACACGACACTCGATACTCGCGTGTGACGCTTTTTGTGGGCCCACGAGGTCGTCGTCCACCATTTTGACGAACAGCCGATAGTGAGGTTAATTTGACCAGCAAGGTAGAATCTTTTTTGTTTGTGTTATGGCGGTATATAGGACGCGTCGAAGAGGTGGGAGGGGACTAGCATATATACTATACGTAAGCATCCGTGAAAAAGTACACCTCACTCAGTGTCAGGACTTTTCGGTTTCCGAGGCACGTGCCACATCAAAATTGTGAAATTGGCTATTCAAACATCACACGATACCTCTTTGGGTCACATGCAAGCAGGCGGTGGTTATCCTAGCTAGGACACTCACATGTGACGCTTCCATCTGTGGGCCCACGAGGCCATCGTCGATGCATGCATGCATCACTTTGACTGACATAAGGAGATGTTAATTAATTTCACCATCGACGAGGATTCTTTTTGGGTTATGCATTATTACGGTAGGAGCATATAGTATGCGTCGAAGAGGGGGGAAGGGGACCATCATATGTAGTATGCTTCATGAATCTCACTCTGTGTGGGTGCATGGTTTATGGTTTTTAGGGCATGTGGCACATCAAAGTTGTGCATTTTGGGTATTCAACTTATATATGTTTGGGCCACATGCAAAGCGATGGTGGTTTTCCTCAAGCACCCACTTAAGCGGTTATCAGCGATATCGACAAGCTTTCCATCCGTGGGCCCGCTTGGTCCATCACTATTTTTTGCCTGACAACGAGAGAGGTTAATTTGACTTAGGAGGGGATTATTTTTTTGCTTGTAATACGGTATATATAAATAGGTCATGCTCTGGGATGACATGCACGATACAGTTTGAGCACACTCACATGTATGTGTACGCATGAATCCCTCCCATAGAGTCGAAGTGGCTAGTACAACGACACGTCATGAACCGATCTCGCTACGTGGGGAGTGTACGATTTTCGACGCACGCGCCACATTAATGTTGTGAAATGGTATTCAAACATGCATGCACACATCACCTCCATACATTGTCATGTAGTGGTTGCCTTCGAACGGTCCACTCCCTTGCGTGGTTATCGGCGAGAAGCCTATATATTTGTGAGCCCGCATGTACATCCATGATCACCTTGACCGACAACAAGATAGGTTACCATGGCGGATTCTTCATTTGGTTCATGTTAGCATAGTATAGGTCATGATGAGATTCAGACCTAATTAAGTTTGAGCGCATATACTATGCACGCATGCATGCATGAATCTCCGTCGTCAGCTTGAAGTGTGGTGTAACATACATATGCATCGTCAACCTAACCCTTACTCAATGTGGGGATTTCTAGTTCGAAATCACGGTGCCACATCAAAGTTGTTCCATTGTGTACTCAAAAACATAGTTCTCCTTGTATATGTTTGGGCCACACGCATGCAATGGTTGTCTTCGGGGACTAGCTACTTGCGTGATTATTAGCGAGCTAGCCCATCTCCGGGGTCGCATGGACGGCCATCACTTTGACAAACAACAAGAGAGAGGTTGTACGACCAAGGTGGATTATTCTTGTTCCGTTTTACAATCCATCTTGGTGAGATGCCTATCTGGCCCGCCGACTGAAAGTGTGTGTGTGGGGGGGGGGTGCTACTTCGCACTTTGCTAGGTGAACCTCGGTTGGGGGGTCATGCATTCATAGCTTACGGTTCCCTTCGTGCCGACACGAGGGGGGCTACTAGCTACTTCGCACTTTGCTAGGTGATCCTCGGTTGGGGGGCATGCATTCATAGCTTAGGATTCCCTTCGTGTCGACACGAGGGTGGGGGGCTGCTAGCTACTTCGCACTTTGCTAGGTGAACCTCGGTTGGGGGTAGGGGGCATGCATTCATAGCTTAGGATTCCATTTGTGCGGACACGAGGGGGGGGGGGCAAACAATATCGTGCGCTTCGCGAGATAGGTGCCACATCGAAGTTGCATTTTGTATTTGAAAATCAAACCACCCTTTTCATACATAAATTTGGTCCGCATGCAAGAGCGTTCTTGTTCTGACCCTCTCCCGCGTCATTTTTCGCCAAATTTATGAACATTAGACAAGTCGGATGACGCAACAGACACGGTTCACTCAAACTAACCGTGTGCATTGGGCTCCACAAGGCTTCCCTCTCAAAAATATCTACCACCGCAGCTTTGTTCTGTTTGATAACATAAGGTTATTGTGTTTCGATCATGTGTGATGTTTCCTGTTCCCAATCCCGCCTGCATCCCTCGAAAATATCCGCCCGCCTCGAGGGTTTTTCTGTTTCATAACACACGGTTGTTATCTCTGGACCGTGTGCGATGCACCATCATCAAAATTTTCAATAGCCCCGGCATTTCGCTCCCGCGTTTGACTCCCGCGTACTAAAATTTTCAGTACCCTCGTCATTTCCTCAAACACAGCCCCTGCCCCCCTCAACACACACACACGCCAAAACCTCCTCGGGTGTGCGCGCAGACACACACCCCCTCCCTCGCTGAAAACCCTAGCAAGGTCCCCCCCGCCGCCGCCGCAAGGCCTCCATTGTCAACATTTGCCGATTTTCCCGTGCATCTTACCCACCGATCTCCATACCCAGGCCTCCATGAGTTTCTTAGATGACGCCTACCAAACGCCCCCTTTCCCACAGATCCCCAACCCCAACCCCACCCCCCACTCAAGAGCTGCCGCAACCTAAGCCCGGCTACGCTTCCCGTGGAGCTCGAGAAGCGACTGGCCTAAAAGAGGTCTATCGCGGTCTCGTCGCCCGCCATCACTGAGGAAGCTGACGACCATTACTGGCCGCATACACTCAATCAGCGGGCTAGAGTATGCGGGTATGTCACGGACGCCGGCTACGACATCAAGGTGGTTCACAGCGACGGCTGGGATATGTCACGAGTTAAGTGGCCCACCCCTAACCCCTCGGGTTCAACCGCCGTCGATCTCATCCATGGCCCCGCCGCTGATCTCCTCTGGCTCGCTATCAAGAATTTACCATCCTACATCGCCATTGAGCCCCTTTTGTCATTTTTGAAGGACACGTTCTGCGATGCTGGCTTGGGATCCACAGCTTCTATGTCAGACCTCATCGACGGTGACCACAAGGAGGGCACCCTCTTCGGTTCTTCCAAGGGGAAGGAGCCCATCTACAACAACATGGAGCACATCCAGGGTCCATGCTCTTCCCACGGGAACGAGCCCATATGTGACAAGTGAGGAAACCCATGATTTGTTTTGCCGTGCCTCTTCACAAAGGGAAACCCATGAATTGTTTTGCCGAGTCCCTTTCGTAGTGTAGTGAGAATATGTACAATTTTAATTGCTATATCTGGTTGTTTGCAGTATGCCTTGTTTATTTCAGTTGTTCACAATGTGATGCTCTATATGTGCAATTACTTATCGTGCAAGACATTTCATCAATCCAGTTTTAAACATACCGATAGGAATGCATATATTTGCTTGTTAAGCTTTATTATAGCTAGCATATGCCTCTTTTAAAGTTTTTTGATTGTTCGGTTGTTTGTAGTTAGCATATGTACAGTTTCAAATGCTATCTTTGGTTGTTCGCAGTATGCCTTGTTTATTCCAGTTATTCACAACGCTATGTTCTATATGTGTAAGTACGAACTGTGCAGTTCAATTTCATCAGTACCAGTTTCAACAATACCACTATGAATGACTACATTTGGTTCTTTGCATCATGTAGTTAACACGCCTTCCCATTTTTATTTAACAATAACCAGTGTACTTAGACCGGCACAATACCAGTTTGAATGAGTATGTTTGCTTGTTGTTAAATGTTAGGCCTTTTGAAGTTAACACACCTTTCCACTTGTTTTGCTTTACTAGCATGCTTAAACTCACATTGAAGCTATCTTTTGGAGATTATTTTGTCTGCCATGGATAATTTTGGTTGATGTTTAGCCTGTTGGGCTTAACATGCTTCTCGATGTACCTACACGAAAATTTTGGGAATGACTGTTGTTTTCCATCGAGGTTAGTTTCATCCAATGGCTTATATATGCTCACTTTTTAGGATATCAGTAGCTGGTACCATATAGGTCGGGGGCTGATAAGGGACTAATCGGTGAATCGGACGTTTAACTGAATATATCCGCAACCCATTTATCGCTAGGTTAACTAGGGCCATATGTAATATATCTGAGGCTACATAGCAACATGCACTGTACTTAATGTCTAAATATGCAATCCTAGCCTACATAGCAACAAGGAAGAGTGTTACATTAATGTTCTGATGATGTCTAGATACACATAAAAGAGAAACAACAACAACAACAACACAGCCCTCTTTGAATACTCAACATAGCTAGAGGTTAGAGTTAGTTTCTAGCTCATGACTAACCCTGAACTAACTCCATCCAAAGAGTTGTTTGGATGGCAGGGTTAGATTGACAATAAATGCATTAGGAGAACTAGCTCCAATTAGCACCTCTTGGGTTGGATTGTTTTTTTGGGTGGGTTATATATGCAACTAGCTCAAACTAGCCCTCGTCTTTAGATATACTTTAGGGCTATTTGAGCCCGAACTAGCTCAAACTAACTGTAACCCATGGATACAACAGCAGTTAATCAGCTGATAATTTGTAAGAATGCAATAAACTCCTTGCGGCCCATAATATAAGATGTTAATTCATCTAATATGTGAGTATATTGGATGTTATAAGATATTATAAAAGAGTGTTGTACTACATCATTGTGCAATTATTGCTTTGCTTCTAATATTAACTTGGTGCTTTTAGGTACATATGTAATTGGTAAAGATCCGTGCTTCGACCCTTTCTGCATATGGGAAAATGAGATATCGATGAACCAGCATCAAGTGAGGAAGCTGATAAAGATTGTTAGTAAAATGGGTCAAAAGATGGCAATTAAACTATATGTTTACACTTTATCCAATACAACAGCGAACTGCAGGATGGTAAGTAAGAACTCGCAGCCTTCTTTTCTTGCCCATAATGAGTTGTGTTAGATGACAATGTTTGAATCTTTTTCCTTTGCAGTGGTTCCCAAAGCAGTTTACTCAAGATTACCTCTCAAACTACATGATTGGTGGGCATGCAAAGGTTAAGGTATTTCTACCAGAACACGATGATTATCTAGATGTTTTCATGAAGACCGAGAAGGATGGGCGGTCGGCCATCACAAGGGGTTGGACTAGAGTCGTGCGTGCCTTCTGCATGGAGGAGGGCACAATATGGGCATTCCACTTCACCTTGTTCAGCAACCACAATGTATTTTGAATCTTTCTTTACCGTCTTTAATATTACAAGTATACAATTGTGGTTCATCATTCTTTATTTGGTTCTTATGTAATTGTTGATATGTACCTATGAATCAAATAATGCATTGGTTGTTTGAACCTGATGGATATGAATAAAGCTCTAGCATACATTCAAATTCAAATTCAAATTCGGTACAATTTGAAATAGTAGCAATTAAATTACGGTGAAATTACGCTCTCCATGTCATTACGGCACACACGGTTGGTAAAACACAAACGTTTGTGATATACACCATAATCTGAGACGGTTCACAGAGAGGAAACGTGTGCAAGCATGCACACAATTGCCGTTTGCAAAGCGTGTGCGATGTCGGACAATATCACAAACGGTGCGGGCAAACTAAACATTTGTGATAGTTGCCTTATCGTACATGATTCGCAACCATGAACTATATCTGATGAAGTATGCATCATAAATGTTGCACCACAGAATAGCGTGTGTGATAGTTGTCGTGTACGATGATGTTACGATGGTCCCACTTTTCGTAATCCTATCCGACACTCATACGACGATTAGCTAATCTTCTTAATTAGTTATCGCATACGGTTTGGGACAAGCGAATGTGTGTGATTGGATGCTTATCGTACAACGTTCTATAATAGTGAACCATTTGTGATGGGTCGCGCATCGTAAACGTAGCACCACAGAATACCTACTGCGATGGCAATGCAAGCACAAACGAGTAGGAGTACTGTGTATGCATCTTGGCTCCCTATCCCCGACGGTTTCTGGGTCGTGTGGGAAGGACCCCCCTATCGCCCACACTCACTTGGCGACGGTTCCAAATGTCGTTGCGGAAAGGGGTTAAAAACCGTTTGTATAACACCAACGCGTACCAGTGTACGATACTTTCCGTTGGATCAGTCTGACCGGCATGAACCTCAGGCCATCCTCCACAGTTTTTCATGGAGTGGTGCCTGGTAAGTCGACATACCCTATTGCGAAGATCACTTGAAGTGGCCTTTGGTGATGGGTACAATTAGAGAGCAGAGACACTGTGGTTTGAGATTGTCAAGATCAAGAGTCCATATCGTGCCCTGTTTGAACGTACGGCTTATGCTAAGTTCATGACTCACCCTTGTTACGTGTATCTGCAGCTCAAGATGCCAGCGCCAGAGGGGACAATCACGGTTCATGGAAATCACAAACTCGCCCTAGAGAGCGAGGAAGGAGATGCGGCTTATGCGGAGTCGGCTTGTGCAACGGAGGAGCTCAAGTATTACAAGGATAACGTTGACCCGGCTGATACGACCCCTCTCAAGAAGCCCACCACTGAGAAAGATCCATTGCTCAAATTTAAGTCAGGAAAGGACACACAGCAAGTTGACTTTGTCCCTGGTGATTCTCCTCAGCAGTTCACCATTGGGTTAGGGATGGATCCTAAATAGGAAAGCGTGCTCATTGAATTCATCCATGAGAATCAGGACATCTTTGCATGGAAACCTTCTGACATGCCAGATGTACCGAGAGTATTCGCTGAGCATCGCCTTAATGTGGATCCTAGGATGAAGCCTGTTCGAGAGTTCCTCCGTCATTTCAATGAGGAGAGGCATAAGGCCATTGGAGAAGAAGTGGCCCGGTCCTAGCTTCCGGATTTATTATTGAAGTTTTTCACCCCCAGTGGTTGGCTAATCTGGTGCTAGGGCTTAAGGAAGATGTCACTTGGCGTATGTGTGTGGACTATATAGATCTCAACAAGGCTTGTCCAACTGATCCTTTTGCTCTCCCCCGTATTGACTAGATTCTGGATGCCACGGCGGGTTGTGAGAGTTTGTGTTTTGTGGACGCTTATTCTGGTTATCATCATATCAAGATAGCAGTGGAAGATCAGGAAAAAAACAGCTTTCATCACCCCCATTGGAGCTTTCTGTTATGTGTCTATGCCATTTGGGCTCAAGAGTGCTCAGGCGACTTATCAAAGATGTGTTCAGAATTGCTTTCGCAAGCAGATTGGCCGAAACGTTCATGCTTATGTGGATGACATCTTGGTTAAGTCCAGAAAGAAGGAAACTTTGCTTGATGACCTGAAGGAGACATTTGATAATCTCAGGGTGTACAAGATGATGCCTAACCCGTCCAAGTGTGTTTTTGGTGTGCCAGCTGGCAAATTGCTAGGTTTTTTGGTCTCAGAGTAGGTTATTGAGCCTACCCAGAGAAGATTGAGGCTATAACCTCTCTTTATAATCCAGCATGTATCAATGATGTTCAGCGCCTGGCGGGTTGCATTGCAGCCCTAAGTCGTTTCATAATCCGCCTTGGAGAGAAAGCGATTCCACTATATCAGGTAATGAAGAAAACTGATCACTTCATCTGGAGCGATGCGGCTAATGAAGCGTTTGAAGCGCTTAAGAAGCGGTTAATATTGAGCCGCCCATCTTGGCTGCTCCCATAGACAAAGAGCCTTTGCTCCTATACGTGGCGGCTAATAATAAAGCCATCAGTGTTGCAGTTGTCATGGAGCACAAGGAGGAGGGTAAAGAGTATCCAGTCCAGCGGCTGGTTTACTATGTCAGTGAGGTTCTCACGCAATCCAAACAGTGATACCCACATTTGCAGAAGCTAGTGTTTGTGGTGTTCATGGCCAGCCGTAAACTTAAACATTATTTCCTTGGATATCCAATTACAATGGTCAGTTCTACTCTCACTTGGTGATATAATTCAGAATAGAGAGGCCATAGGCTGGGTTGCTAAGTGGGCAATTGAACTTGGGCCACATCATCTGAAGTATGTACCAAGAACAACCATCAAGTCTCAATCTTTGATGGATTTCATAAATGATTGGACAGAGCTGCAAACACCCGAGGAGAAGCCTCACAATACATATTGGACTATACACTTCGATGGGTCTAGGCAGTTGGAAGGCTCGAGGGCTGGAGTTATATTAGAGTCTCCATGAGGTGACACATTTTGTTATGTCTTAAGGCTCATGGTCCCTTATACCAACAATGCAACTGAGTATGAAGCTTTGCTCCATGGACTCCAAGTGGCCAAGGAAATGAACCTGAGCCGGGTTAGATGTCTGGGTGACTCACACTTGGTAGCTCAACAAGTCTTGGGAAAGTGGGATTCTAAAGACCCGATTTATGGCGGCTTATCATCAGGCAGTTGATAACATTGCTGGTCACTTTAAGGGGTACCGATCACATAGACTAGCATAAGAACAAGGTGCCTGATGCACTATCTCGGCTTGGATCACTGTGTAAGCCGGTTCCTCCAAATGTGTTCCTTGATGTGTTGCATAATCCTTCTGTTAAATTAGCTTCGGAGGAAGATCTTGTTATTCCTGACTCGGAGGGACAGTTGGTGGCGGCTCTTCGTGCCATCCCTCATAGGACAATGCCTTATCTGGATTACCTGGCCCGAGAAGAGTTACCGGACGGTGAAAATCTGGCACGGCAGATTACCAGGCGATCCAAGTCCATGACCATTGTCAGTGGCGAGTTACACAGACGTAGTCTGACTGGCGTGTTCCAACATTGTGTTTCCTCTGAAGAAGGACGTGAGATCCTACAAGAAATTCATGCAGGCGACTGTGGTCATCATGTCGGGTCATGATCTTTGGTGGCTAAAGCTTTTCGTCATGGGTTTTTCTGGTTGACGACCCATGTTGAGTAGAGGACATTGTTAGTAAGTGCGATGGGTGTCAGAAATTTGCAAGGAAAGCTCATGTTCTAGCTCAGGAGTTACGGATGATTCCTATCACTTGGCCATTTGCAGTCTGGGGGCTTGATATGGTTGGGCCGTTCAAGAGGTCTAAAGACAAGAAGATCCAGCTTTTGGTGGCAGTTGACAAGTTTACCAAGTGGATTGAAGCAGAGCCAGTTAGCAACTGTGAAGCAGTGACTGCAGTTTAGTTTGTCAAAAAGCTGGTCTTCCACTTTAGTTATCCTCGGTTGGTAATGGCACAAATCTTTCTAAAGGTGCTATGAAGGAGTTCTATCAAAGAGAACACATCCGTCTTGATGTATTTTCGGTGGCTCACCCTCGGTTGGTCAAGCAGAACATCCTAACTAGGAGATATTATGAGGGACCAAGCCCCAGCTTATGGTTCCTTTGGAATGAACGCCAGGTTGTTGGGTTGAGGAGCTTCCTTCAGTTCTTTGGAGCATCAGGACCACCCCTAATAGATCAACTGGCTATACGCCCTTCTTCATGGTTTATGGTGCAGAGGCAGTTCTCCCAAGTGATATTCGTCATGACTCGCCTGTGGTAGCGGCTTATGTTGAAATAGACAACGAGACGGCACGTCAAAACGCTCTTGATGCCTTGGATGAAGAACGTGGACCTCGCAGCAGCTCGGTCGGTGATTTACAAACAAGACCTGTGTCACTATCACAACCGCAGAGTTAGAAGCCGGATGTTTCAGGAGGGCGACTTAGTGCTCCGTTTGATTCAGGACCAGACATGCATGGATAAGTTATCACCCCCTTGGGAGGGCCCCTTTGTGGTTAGAAAAAACCTAAACAATGGGTCATATTATCTCATCGATACATCGCCAACCCAATAAGTCACGTACCTCACGAGGAGGAGACTAACGAGCCTTGGAATATTGCTCATCTTGACCTTACTACACTTGAGCCTATGGCTCCAATCTTTGTACATACATATCATGTATATATTTTTATGATCAACATAATAAAGCTGGCATCCCCGAAACTCGGGGCCTTTGTCGTTTCATCTCATATTATCTGTGCATGAGTCTTTATTAATTGATTATAAGGGTACTAGGGGGCTTCCAACTCATTGAGTTTAGCTTACAAAACCCTTTTGACCCGGCAAAACACCACATTATTGGGTAAACCTTCCCATATTCTTGATGCTACTCCGAACAAGATGACCCGCCGTACACTTGACAAGTCAATCTTTATAGACCCTGAACTTGTCAAGTTAAACCGACGGCTTATGTCATGAGAGAGCCCAGCTTACTGATAGGAAGGATAAACCAAGGCTATTAAGCCAAGCTTCTTTAAAGCATGATTTGAGCCTTACAAGGCCAGTCTTTTTGGTCGAGCTTTAGAAACCGACTTATCAATATTGAGATATAAATGTCTCTTTTTCTTTTTTATAGATATTTTCATGTTGTTATTAATATCTGGAACAACAAGACCTCGCACCAAAGATGATCCGGGTTAACATTGCTCAAAATTGAGCTTATTATAGCCATGAGCCACCAGACAAGTCCCTGGATCAAAGACGGTTCGGGTTAGCATTGCTTAAAATTAAGCTTATTATGGCCATGAACTGTAAAGTGATCTACTCATGATTTTTCCTGATCATGGGTCATTGGGTCATTAACGCGCCCTTGCTTTTGACTAAAAGTCACCATTACAGGAGTTGATTATATGCCAAAACATCAAGAAAGTGCCTGAATTCAAAGATAGTGCAACGCAAAGCAAAGTTGCATATAAAATTTGATCAGGCATACAAAGAAGCTTGATCACCTTGTTGTTTGATCATCAGTTCAGAAACTTGCTCGAAGGCATGACAAGGCAACTAATTGTTTTAAACTAAGATTCTTACAAGGCTACAAGTTGAACCCAAAAGGTTTTTCCATACAAGTATTTAAGGACTTAGGTTACTCCTTTGAGCCGGCCTCTGTACCATCCGGGTTATGCCCTGCCGAGTTAAGATCATCCTGGCGTCTTGTAGTAGAAGTTGTGGGGTTATCCTATGCCGGCTCTTCGTCGCTTGCAATCTGCAGATTGTTCGTTGTCCAGTCGATACCAGTTAAGGCTTCGAAAATTGCTTCATCATGCATGACATGAGAAGGTTCAATATCAGGGGCAAAGATATGCTTGCGCCTTTGAGGAGTCAAATCGACAATGTCGAAAGAATGCACCTTGATTCGAGTATTGCTGCTATCATAAGCCGGCTAGTACTTCTTCAGATCTAGCTCTTGTGCAAGTTGACACGCCAAAGGCCGCATTTCCTTGACACATTTGGCAAAGTCTTCTTCACTGATAATAGACCCGTCATCGTTATATTCAGGACACCCGCTAGCCATCTCTGTTGGGTCCAGCTCTGATTGATAATCCTTAGCCCGACTTAGTGCGGTTATTGCCTGTCTTGGGCGGTGACAACTTCAGTTCTTCAACTTGCTGCGGCATTGTAGACAGTTGATCCAGGACATCTTTTATAAGTGGTGGCGGCTTCTTGCAATTGGATACAACTACAAGCATACGAAGGCTTCCATCGTATAACTTTTCTGTTAAAGAATATATGGCTTTCAGCTTCGTCACCACACTTTGCCCAAGGCTAGCACTTCTGGCACTTATTATGCATTCAAAACAAGTCATCGGGCGAGTTAGTATCCTATTTCTTAAGTTGACGGGCGAGTTATTTCAATTAAATTGCAAACTTTACTTACCAATGATGGCGGCAGTCATATGAGAGACATGTTGTTTTAAGCCGGGCAACTCTGTAGCCACCAGCTAAAGTTGGTTTTCAACATCTTCTGTGCGCTTTAGTAAAGTGGCCTTTTCAGATTCCAAAGAAGATCTTTCAGCGTCGAAATTGGCCTTCACTTTTTTTAAGTCCTCCAAAGAAGACTTCAAGCTTAATTCAGCCTTAGCGCGTTTAGCTTGTTCAGACTTTAGGTTTTTTCTTAAGCTAGCCAGATTTGACTCGCCCAGGCTTAATACTTCGTGCAAAGGTAAACAAAGAGTTATCATTTCCAACAAACACTGAGTGTGCTGGTTTGGTTAAGACGACCCTTGACACGGATGTTAGGGAAAGACTATTTAAGTCCCACGCACATTGCAAGCAATATCCATGGCACTTGGGGGCTAATGTATGTCATTTTCTTTCAAGTTATGTTGAAGAAGACCCGTCCTACCTTATACAGCTAAGCCGACCCTTGGGGGCTACAAGCAATTTTGCCTAAGTGGTGGTGATCAAAGACTTGGCTTACCTTATAAAGCTAAGCTGGCCCTTGGGGTCTACAGGCAATTTTTGTTATGTGGTTGTCATCAAAGACCCAGCTCACTTTATAAAGTTGAGCCGGCGCTTGGGGGCTACATGTCATTTTTCCTTTTCAAATAAGGTTAAAGAGCGGCGTCATCCACAACGAGAACGAAAACACGCGTGCCGCCAGGTCCAAGGATGGGGCCGTGCTGCCTGTGGGCGGTGCGGCAAACTCCAGGGACAATAGGGCGCACAGATGCCCACGCCGGTGCCCACACCACGACCATCTCAAGCCGCACGCGATGAGTAGCGCCACGACGTCAGCGGCTCCGAGCGGCCCCACGACAAGAGTCATGTGGATCATCCTCAAGATACGCAAGGCCAACATGCATGCCATCGCATTGGCGACAATAGGCCGAGGTTGCAGGTTTGAGATGGGGCTGCTTCCAGATCAGTTGGGAGCAAGAACACCTCTTGTTCCTCGCACCTTTCCATGCCATCCATGCCGAAAGAAGCATTGGCACGTGCGTAACTACTTCTGTAGTTTCCACCTACCGCGGAGAAGATGGAGTGGAGAGCCACCATCCAGATTATTCTTGGTTTTGCCAACAATGACGAACCGCAGAAGACAGGACCATCACAGCAGCAGCCCACCGCTCCGGTGCGTAAGGCCGATGAGGATTGATACGTCCCAAACATATCTACTTTTCCAAACACTTATGCTCTTGTTTTCGACTCTAATTTGCATGATTTGAATGGAACTAACCCGGCCTGACGCTATTTTTAGTAGAATTGCCATGGCGTTGTTTTGGTGCAGAAATAAAAGTTCTCGGGTTGAGCTGAAAATTTGCGAAGAATTATTTCAGAATATATAAAAAATATTGGTGAAGGAAATTACCATAGGGGGGCACCAGGGCACCACAAGCCCAAGGGGTGCGCCACCCCCTAGGGGCGCTAGGCAGGCTTGTGGGCCCCTGGAAGCTCTCGCAACCCTAACTCCAACTCTATAAGTACATATTCGCCAAAAAAATCATAGAGAAGGAATCTTCGTGTTTTACGATAGGGAGCTGCCGCCACCTCCTATTCTTCATCGGGAGAGCTGATCTGGAGTCCGTTCTGGGCTCCGGAGAGGGGGATTCAACATCGTCGTCATCATCAACCTACCTCCATCACCAATTTCATGATGCTCACCTCCTAGAGTGAGTAATTCCTACATAGGTTTGCTGGAGGGTGATGGGTTGGATGAGATTTATCATGTAATTGAGTAAGTTTTGTTAGGGATTGATCCCTAGTATCCACTATGTTCTGAGATTGATATTGCTATGACCTTGCTATGCTTAATGCTTGTCACTAGGGCCCGAGTGCCATGATTTCACATCTGAACCCTTTATGTTTTCATGAATATATTTGTGTTCTTGATCCGATCTTGCAAGTTGTATGCACCTATTACGTGTTATGATCCGCATACCCCAAGGTGAAAATAAGTGGGATTCTTTCCGGTGATTACCATAGTTTGAGGAGTTCATGTATTCACTATTTGTTAATGCTTTGTTCCGGTTCTATCTACTAAAAGGATGCCTTAATATCCCTTAGTTTCCTTATGGACCCCGTTGCCACGGGAGGGTAGGAAAAAAGATGCCATGCAAGTTCTTATTATAAGCACGCATGACTATATACGGAATACATGCCTACATTACATTGATGAATTGTAGCAAGTTTTGTGTCGGCCTAGGTTATAATTGTTGCATGATGGATGTTATCCATCATTGATCCAATGCCTACGAGCTTTTCACATATTGATCTTTGCTAAGTTACCACTGTTGCTGCCGCTGTCATAATTGCTTCAAAACTACTGCTACTGCTGTTACCTTTACTATTGCTATCCTTACCACTACTATCAAACTATCATATTACTGTGCTACTAATCACTCTGCTGCAGATATTTAGTTCTCCGGGTGTGGTTGAATTGACAGCTCAACAGCTAATACTTCTTTTGCTCCTCTTGTGTCGAATCAATAAATTTGGGTTAAACACTGTACCCTCTAAAACTGTTGCAATCCCCTATACTTGTGGGTTATCAAGGACTTGAGGCGGGGCGGCCATGGTGCAATCCCCTTCACGGCAGCAACAACCTCAGCGGCAGAGCCAGTGGGTCGACTTCCATGACGAGGTGTCCATGGTGTCGTCCGATCCGCGAACTCACCGTGACCAGCACCAAGTTCTTAAAGAACGACACGGGATGATGCCCGTACTACCATAAAACATCGATGGGTAGCGTGTCGTCCATCTGACAGGCGCACAGGGTCTCATGTAGATGAGCCTATGCCGTGGAACAATGGCGGCCTACCTTACGAGGTCGGTTGTCCAGCGTTCACCCATGAGCTGCGACAAGTCTAGTGGCCTAGTTCTCGGAACTTCAAGCCAGAGGTGGCGAAGTACGATGACAAGACACACCCGTCAGAGTTCCTAAGCATTTACACCACTGCGGTGCAAGATGCTGGAGCTCGTGACGACAAGATCTTCGCCAACTACTCTTCGTTGGCGCTCAAGCCTAACGTCAGGTCATGGTTGATGAACCTACTGGAGGACTCCATGTCTTGATGGGCATATTTGTGCTACAAGTTTGTTGGCACCTTCACAGGCAGCCAGAAAGTTCCTGGCCAAGAAACTGATCGGTAGTTGATTCCGCAGAAAGAAGATGAGTCGCTGCGCAAGTATATACATAGATTCAGCCGTGTACAGTGCAACATTCCCGATTTCCACCCCGCAACAATCATTTGCCGTGTTCCGCTAGAATGTGAGGAACCGAAAGCTGCGGCAAGAGATGACCATGACCAAGGTGAGAGATGTCACTGAGCTCAACACTCTGGCTGACAAGTGTGCACAGGCTGAGGAAGGAAGGAGGCTTCCTAGGGAGGAGGTTGGCGCCGGGTCTGATTCAGAAGATGATGATGCTGCCACCGCCCCGAAGAAGAAAAACCGCAAGCACAAATAGGAAGCACAAGGGATAAGATGTGCTCGCTGTGGAGGGATCGGGCCATAGTGGCCTGATTGCGGTAAGAACTACGTCGATATTTCCCCAAAGAGGAAGGGATGATGCAAGACATCGACGGTAGGTATTCCCCCAGTGATGAGACCAAGGTTATTGAACCAGTAGGAGAACTACGCAACACTACGTAAATAGCACCTGCACACAAAGAACATATACTTGCAACCCACGTGCTAAAGGGGTTGTCAATCCCTTTCGGGTGACGGCACCAGAAATTGGCAAACGGGTGTGAGAAAGTTGTAATAGATTGATAGATGCAAATAAAAGTAAACAAAATTCAGAGAGGTATTTTTGGTTTTTGATAATATAGATCTGAAAATAAAAGATGCAAATAAATAAAAAGGCAAATAGCAAAATAGATCTGAAAGTATATGATGAGAAAATAGACCCGGGGCCCGTAGATCTCACTAGTGGCTTCTCTCGAGAAAAAGCATACCGTCGATAAACAAATTACTGTTGGGCAATTGATGGAACTTCAAATAATCATGATGATATCCAGGCAATGATCATTATATAGGGATCACGTCCAAGATTAGTAGACCGATTCCTTCGTGCATCTACTACTATTACTCCACACATCGACCGCTATCCAGCATGCATCTAGTGTATTAAGTTCAGGAGAGACGGAGTAATGCAATAAGAACGATGACATGATGTCGACAAGATCTATTTATGTAGAAATAGACCCCATCTTTTTATCCTTAATGGCAACGATACATACGTGTCGTTTCCCCTTCTGTCACTAGGATCAAGCACTATAAGATCGAACCCATCACAAAGCACCTCTTCCCATGGCAAGATAAATCGATCTAGTCGCCCTAACTAAACCAAAGATTCGGAGAAGAAATACGAGGGTATAAGTAATCATCCATATAAGAGATCAAAAGACTCAAATACCTTTCATGGATAAAAACATAGATCTGATCATAAACTTAAAGTTCATCGGATCCCAATAAA
The DNA here is from genome assembly GCA_021605145.1 of Aegilops bicornis. NCBI lineage: Eukaryota > Viridiplantae > Streptophyta > Magnoliopsida > Poales > Poaceae > Aegilops > Aegilops bicornis. The sequence continues at coordinate 496,579,340 of CM038670.1, forward strand.
CACAACGCAAAAAAGAGTTACATCAAATAGATCTCCAAGAGACCATTGTATTGAGAATCAAAAGAGAGAGAGGAAGCCATATAGCTACTAACTACGGACCCGAAGGTCTACACTGAACTACTCACGCATCATCAGAGAGGCACCAATGAGGAGGATGAACCCCTCCTTGATGGTGTCCAGATTGGATCTGTATTTTCTGGAACTTGCGGCGGCAGGAATTGTTTTTCGTCGACTACCCTAGGGTTTTTGGGTGTCCAGGGTATTTACAGAGCAAAGAGACGGTCCGGGGGGCACCCGAGGTGAGCACAACCCACCAGGGCGCGCCTGGGTCCCAGTCGAGTGAACTGTATGCCAAGCATCGCACACGCAACTATAATCCGAATCATTTTTTATGTCTCCGACATCGCAAGCAGTTTGTATCATTTTCGACAGTTTTCTTACAGCACCGGTTGCGATTAATGCATCACACATAGTTCCGTCGAAGGGTCTCTCGATTGTAGTGTCGCTTTGGACCATCTTGCGATAGTGCTAGCATGATATTTACATGGCTTTTCCATTTTGATTTCTTTGCTATGCTAATCATTGCTCATACTGGTACCCTGCTAGAGGCATTCAGTAGATGTTTTTGCATCATGTTTACTACTTGTTGAACTATGAGTACCATTATTGTATTAATCTTCATCATAAAGTGTTGCCGCTACAAGTGAGGATAAAAAAGAGCCAGGAAGGCAACTAAAAAGGAAAAGAGAAAGAGCCATGGAGGCCACTACAAAAAGAGACAAAGAAAAAAACCAAAAGAAAAGAAAGAAGAGAGAGAAGGGTGCGATACTATCCTTTGGTATCGATATGTGCTTTGCATTTCATATAAATGTTTTCATTTGCTTCATGATCATATGCTAGTTGGTGATTTTTACATTATAGAACTTGGCTTGCATATTGCCATGATGAGCTTTCTCAAAATTCTCTAGCTCTCCGTGAGCCAGCATGTTGGATGTACACTCCATGAGGGATCTAGAAGATAGGTCTAGAGGGGGGTGGGGGTGAATAGACACTAACACGGCAAAATGTGCAGTTTTAATTCTCTTGAAGTTTAGGAAGATTTGAGCACAAGTTAAATGGCAAGAAATAGATTCTGCACATGCATATCTAGAGTATAGGCAACAGATAAGGAACAACATGCAAGTGGAAGAAAGTAAAGGGAGGTAGTGATAGGAAGATCAAACACAATGAAGACATAATGATTTTTGGTGTGTCCAATAGGTGGTGCTATTGTACATTCATGTTGATGGAGATTTCAACCCACGGAGGGTACTGGCAGCGTGAGTCTGCGGAGGGCTCCACCCACAAAGGGTCCATGAAGAAGCAACCTTGTCTATGCCATCATGGCTTCCACACATGAAGGACTAGTCTCACTCGGGGTAGATCTTCACGAAGTAGGCGATCTCCTTGCCCTTACAAACTCCTTGGTTAAGCTCCACATGATTTGGAGGCTCCCATGTGACACCTAACCAACCTAGGAGACACCACTCTCCAAAAGGCAATAGTTGTTGTTGTTGTTGTTGTTATTGACGTCCTTGCAATATATTGTGCTTCAAAAGATAGTCTCCCCAACACTCAATCACTCTCTCATAGATTCGGCATGGTGGTGGGAGTAGGATTGAAGTGGAAAGCAACTTGACGGGGATAGAAATCAAGGATCAATTGGTTCGAGTGGAATCCCTTGATGTCAATAGAAGTGTAGGTGGTTCTCTCTCTAAAAATGGATATGGGAAGTGGTAGTTTCATCCTTGTTGCGCTCTCTGAGAGTAGGTGGTGTGCGTGGGGTATATATAGACTTCACAAAAAATCTAGCCATTACACACCTTTATGCACAACCCGGTGGAAACGGGCGAAACAATCGGTGAGATCAACTAGTGCAAAAGATTTGAACTTCTGACATTTCGGTGAGACCAGATGAATCCGCTCGGTGGGACCGATTTATGATGACCTAAGCACTTTCCACACTTCGGTGACACGAATCGGTTTGACTCAGAAATTCTGAATGAAAACAATGGGTTACAAAAGGTTTGCTAGTGCACTTCGGTGGACCGAATGTCATCTTGGTGAGATTGAGTTTCTAGGGTATAGGCACTTGCTTTGTCAAGTGTAGTAAGTGGGTTTGGGTTGGAATGATTCACTGGGACCGAGATATGCTTTAGGGTTTTGGATTTATAGGATTTTGAGGGGTGCTTGAGGGATTTTGGAGCAATATCTTTAAGCACTTCAGAAAATGACTCGTGATCAAAACCTCAATCCGTTTTAATAGTATTGGCTTTACTATGGACGAAATGTGATCTTTGACCACTTAACTAAAAATGCAGAGTCTTGAAGCTTTGCCAATCCATGCCCTTTGTAGCTTCAGGGATCCACGTCACGATGCATCTATTAGCCTAAGTGGAACCTTCCCTGAAATGCACTAGAGGAAAACATTAGTCCAGCAACATGTATGTTGAAATGAATTACCAAAACCACCAAGGGAGCAAATGTGCTTCAATCTCCCCCTTTTTGGTAATTGATGACAGCATACACCAAAGTTTCAAATAGGAGTATATCATGGAATTACATTAAATCTTTAAGACAGATGTAATATACATAAGCCCCCTCCAAGTGTGCAGTCTTTTTAAAGATGATTGCTTTTGGAATGCAAATGCACACTAGGGTAAGAAACTCCATATGTCACATGCATCTTGGCCATATGCATCAGCGTGAAGGATGTGAATGAAAGTGTTCATGTGTACATGATGACTTCTTCCAAACAAGTATGTACAATAAGCAAGTTACCATCATGCACAAGAGTGTGATGCATACATTTACCTTTAGGTGCTTGAGCATTGTACCTTAAGAAACGAACTTGAGAAAATACCAAGACTGGGATGACATGTATGGGAAGTACTATCACAAGGTGAGTACTTCTTTAAGAGCTGACATGTTTGACGGTGTCCTGGACTAGGGGGTACACACCACGTCATCTCCCGACTAGCTGGATTGGGCCGAGGACCCCCATGACGGTTCACTATTGAGCCAGTTCGGGCAAGGACTCCTCTAAACCCTAGGCCTACGGTGCATATATAAACCGAGGGCAGGCTAGTCAATAGACAATCTCATATTCATTACTACAATCTCCTGGTAGATACGTATACTCTGTACTACACCCATATGAATACAATCAAAAGCAGCATGTAGGGTATTATCTCATCAAGAGAGCCTGAAGCTGGGTCAAACCCCGTGTCCATGTTACCATCGCTCCAGGATGCATAGCTTAGGACCCCTACTATGAGATACGCCAGATATTGAACCGACATTGGTGCTTTCATTGAGAGCCTGCTGGCGGTCGCCACGGGGCGATGGGAATTCGGATCGTCTCCGGCGCGATCTACGCATCAGAGCCGAGCTTTATGGTCGATGTCGGCATCTTTTGTCGTCGGCTCGCCTGGCCACCTTGGCTTAACCAAGGACCTTGCCCTACCTCCGATCATCATGTTCGGACGAGGGCCTTCGTCAACATCAACTCCGATCTATATCATGATCATGGAAGAATCATCCATGGAGCTCGGGGGCTCAACGTCAACATTGCCCTCGGGCGACCGTGCTGTTTTTTCCGAATAGCAAACTTGTATCCGCTGCCACCACCTCCTCGAGCATCGCTTTGATGATTCCTTCAGTGGAATTTTGCGGAATTAAGTTTACAACAACCATGCCAAATTTCATCGAGTTCCGACGGAGGAATCTCTGGCAATCTACGATATATCGAAGCCCTGTCAAATCTGGACGGGAATCTGGATGAGTTTAGGGCGTGGCCTCCAGAGCCCAGCTCGGAGGTCCTTTGGAAGATCCAACCGTTCATCTGCTGCGGAATTCCCATATCTACCATCCCCCAAATTTCAGCTCGATCCGACGTTCAAACTCCGGGAACCTTCCGATGAGTGGACCAATTTTCGGATCTATTTTCTGCGCGAACACGAATCCGGCCCGAGTTCATGTTTCTTCATGAACGGAATATTGGACAACCCTTTAGAAGGAATTTTTTTCTAGGGTATTATGCGTTGTATTTAAACACGTAGTCATAAAATTTTAAGCCACCTCCGAGGTAATCTTCACCATCATGCTGGTGTCAAACTAGTCCGCAATATTGCTCCACGGCTGCCGACATGCGCTAGACATGTCGCCGCTTCGTTGAGCCAAGTTCAATATCTTCGATCATCATCTCGGTAGGCCGAACAAGAGTTCGACATCACAAAGGATAAATCATCACCAATCGCTGCCCCACGGATTACACGGAGCGGGCACACCGGCATCCCCGCATGGTCACTTCATCAAGCCGGCATTGACCCCATCACAAGTCACGACCTGCGTCAGCATGGCCGCACTGTTGCTACTTCAAGGCGATGTCCATCACGCCGACCTGTTTCAACACCTCGGCTGACATGGCAGCTGCAACATCTCCTCACCGACCTACTCCCTCACCTCGGCTGGACCGGGGATTTGGCTATATTTCTTCATCAACATACTCCGGTGACTTCAGCGTCACCGGCCGACCAGCTTCGTCACGTTAGCTGGACCGAGGGCTTTGTCTTGGCAATTCAACCTTTGCCAGCATCGCCATGACGTCGCTTTATCGCCCAACAGGCAATGGGTGTGCGGATCGAGTCCCAATTTTGGGAGTCACCTTTCTTCGGATTGCTACAACAAATAAACCAGGTGCTATTTATCCTAGTAATTTTTGCTTGTTTGGATTTATTTTTCACAAGGAATTATTACTCTGGTTTGTTCAATCATCATCGCACGCAGGTCTATCAAATGGTGGCCGCATTAACGACGGTCACATGGTGGTTCAGTAATGGACTTCGACTACGTCACGTGGTCTCTTCGGCAAGCCGACGCCATCGTCCCAATCGGTGTAAATCGGCTCGTGTGATCACCTTGTTGGTCGTGTTGCCATACCGACGTGTTCGGTTGCCTCGGGGACTTCGGCATCATTGAGAGAGCTCTACCTCATCGAGTGTTCGGCACACAGACCATATGTCTTTTATTACTCACTTTGCATAAAGTATTAATTATGCAACATTTTTTTATTTATTATTATTCCTATTATCTCCGGCTTGCATTATTTTCTGTGCACAGATAAATGATCCGAATCGGGCCGCGCTGTCACCTCTGTGTACCGACGTACCATGTCACCTCGGCTGGACCGAGGGCTTCGTCATCACTTCATTAATCCACGCCGGGGACTTCGGCGTCACACTGCGGGCCTGCATTGGTTGTGCTATGTCGCCACTTCAGAGTGCCGAGCTCTTCGCTCCGCCACCTCGGGACCTGCTTGGGGGATGGGACCGTGTCCCATCGTATGCTCGGGTCGTGCATCGACACTGAGCACATTAACCAGCTAAGTCGCTTTTATGCTCAAAATTTTAAATTTTAAATTTTTTGGTTCGACCAAGCATTATACTTTTTTTGGCAAAAAGTTGTTTGTGAAACTTCCTTGTTAAAGCTTTGTTTGTGACACACAAATTCAAATACCCCGTTTGCTTGGGGGCTTCCTCTATGAAGCCTTACCTCTTGCATTTGATTATACTTGTATGGCTTCGTTCCTTGTTCGTGTATTACGCCACAATATGCACCAAGTTGACTTAAGTGTTCCACAAGCTAGGTTGCCTTGCTCCTGTGTTTACCCCTACGTTCCCGATTGTTCGGCTAGGGAGTAAAGGGAGCACCTATGCAATTGTCACGATCGGGTCATCCGAGCTCGGACCTCAGACTGGGTGAAGTCGAAAGCTAGCGTTCTTATTGTTTTCAATTATGGTCGGCACACAACGAAACTCATGAGTACAAAAAATGTATTGCACAAGTCTCGTAGTAACAATGAGCAACCGAAGAAAGGCATCGATGGAGGTACTATTTGCTTCGAAGATGCTTCTTACACTTCGTCAGTAATATAGCATAAGTTCGCTGAGCGCGCTTTGTCTGTTATAGCCTTATGGCCTGATTGCCTGGTTATCGGAAACATCGTCGATATTCTCGACAGGTGGAGTACATAACACTTTTGGGTCCTTGACCGAAGAGGGAGAAGCCGATTGTCGGTTAAGATGCGTTTAAAGTTCGGGTGAATACAGATATGATATAAGTACTTCTGAACATACAATCATTATACATAAAATTCTTTTAACCAAGTCACTCGCGGGCTCTTAAATTAGTATGAGTCGTTTTATAATAAATGTTTTCTTCTTGGTCATTGCAAAATCTTTTTCTATCACTCCTTTTTTCAACGCGAGTGTGTGGTCAATAGTCGGGGAGCCTAGTCTCTCTCTCAAAGCCGTTCGAGTTTAGTTCGCAAAACTAGCCTAACGAGGAGTACTCCACCTTCGGGATAGGAGGTTACAGCCGTGGGCTGACCCGCTTGAGGTCTTGAGATCGGATGTGTCATATTAATGCATGCCAGAAGCACCCCTTTTTGACCAATTTTCGGATTGGCACCGAACACTTGATCTAATTCAGACGTCAAGTTTTTACTAAATTGTTGGGTTTTCCAAGCCTATGGCACTTTTAAACTATTTGTGTGTTTCCTGCATAAGTATCGCCGGACACCTTTAGAGATTCGGCGAAAACATTCTCGGATATTGCTACATATGCTTCGGTTTCGATTGTGTCTTCGGTCAATAGTTGGGTTGCCCGGCTCCTGTGCTTGCCTCCTATGTTCCGCTTTGTTTGGCTAGGTGTGCAAATGGAGAATCACTGCGATTGTGCTTCCAGCTCGCATGGTTAAGCACCTCAGTGGAGAAAGCCGAAAACTGACTGTCACAATAAGCGTAAACTGGTCAGCGATCCGATGACTATGTTAAATGATGGGCCATTCACAACATTGGCCGAAGTGTTTACGGCTTGACCTCGACTGTCGCCGAACACTAACCGGGGGCTCGTAGCTAGCTTCCCCAGTTTAAAGATCCTATGACTAAGTGAAAGTTATAAAGCACGCATATCTGATTGCCTCGTTTCCGCTAACACAGCCGCCTTCGGGCACCGGGACGTCGGCTAAGGGTTGTTTTGTTATTGCGAAAACACCCTGCGTAGCATCTAAAATGGGGTGGAAGCCGGCGATGGGCCACTTTCAACTGATAAACGGTCTCAACGGAGTCAAAATAAACATATCATCGGTGTTTGTATTTAATATACAAAGGCTGCCTTTCGTAATCATCGTTATAAAGCCATACATCTGCATCAATTTGTCTTAAGATTTTGGCCAAGCTGGGTTGCCTGGCTCCTGTGCTTACCCCTACGTTCCCGATTGTTCGGCTAGGCGGTAAAGGGAGCACCTCTGTGATTGTTACTACCGGGTCATCCGAGTTAGTACCTCAGACTGGGTGAAGCCGAAAGCTAGCAATCTTAACGGATCACATTGGTCGACAACGACGGAAGTAAATTTTTTGGTTCATTAATACCATAGAGTTCGGGAACTTTCGCCGAACTAAATCCTCAATATTTTCCTCCCACATTGATCGGAGGTGAGTTTTCATGATCATGATAAGCATGACGACCCAAAGAAAGGAACTGATAGCGGGACTATTTTCTTTGGAAGATGTTTCTTACGTTAAAATGTAATATAACATATCTCTTTGTGTACCTTTGTTTATAAAACCGTATGACCGGATTGCCTTGTTTGCCATAAAACTTTGCCCTTATAACGACTTTATAAAGTAGGACAAACACTCCCCAGCTACTGGCCGAGGAGGATTAAGCCGACGGCCGGTCAACAAAGTTTTGTACAATGCGGATTTGAACATTAATGATGAAGAGTACTTGGATACATAGAATCACTACACATAAAAATTGTGAGTAAAATCCATTTACTACAATCCATCTTTTAAACCCCTTGGGGCCTACCTTGGCGAGCTCGGATTTCGACCAGCTCTAAACTCTTTTAAGAGATCTTTATTCTCTTTCCGAGAAGTTTGTGTTAAACACAACAAAATTTTCTGTCAAATGGATATATATCCTTAATTCGGCCGCCCGTGCCCACATTAAGGCTCGGGGGCTACTGGGCTTTGCGCTCATTATTTACAAATATTATAGGGGCACATCGATCACCTAATCTGGTGTTGCCACCCGACCAGTGTCTCGAGGGCTACTGCATTGCCTATTCAATGCAAAAAATTCAAAGTGCTCAGTGTTCGGCATAATTGAACTATGGACAAGCGCGTCTTTGGACGACAATAAGTACCATATGGGACTTTTCCGGCATCAAGCTGATATATCACGGCGACTTCTCACGACCCTCTCTCAGGGGCCCATCCGCCGATCACTATTACTTCTAATATATTACACTGCGTTTCTATTCCTATGTACACTGCCGAGCTAGGAGTTGATCCTTAGGCCGATTTCACGACCTGGGTTTCAGGGGCTACCAGGATCAGCAGTTTTATGTTTTCCTTCAAGTGCATCTCGGATTTTAGGCCGATAGACACCTTGAGGGCTACTGATAATACATCTCGTCAGCAAATAAATTTATAAGCATCGGAAATAAAATTCACAAACAATCAGCCCATGACCGAGGTGCTGAGCCACCTTGGAAGCAGTTCGGCATATAGCTCGGATGCAAGTGGCTGGCTCCTTAGAGGGCATTTCTGGCATTAAGCTCGGCTAACACTTTTTTGAACCAACGTGATCTATGACACCTCGGATATAGTCCCGCGTTGGAGCTTGGACACAGTTCGGCGTTGGAGCTCGACTATAACAATACTCTTCGGACACAGTCCGGCGTCGGAGCTCGCATTCCGGCGTTGGAGCTCAGAAGCGGTCCGGCTTTGGTGCTCGACTGCAAAAGAAACCTCGAATGCAGTCCACGCGTTGGAGCTCGGATGCAAGAGGACACTACCGCCCGGGAACAACTTCAAACCCGTGGTGTGGTGTAAAAATAACAGGGCATTGATAAAGGCCGGAAACTTAAAGGACTCCTCGAATACGGCGTGTAAACTCTTCGGATGCACTTCGGCAATCCTCAAGATCGAAGATGAGAAGATTTGTTGAACCAGTTTTCAAGACCGATGACCGAAGATGAAGAACAGTTCGGAAGAATCGAGGAGCGTCCCCAACTTGAAGACCGGTTCAAGGGGCTACTGACGGTGTCCTGGACTAGGGGGTACTCACCACGTCGTCTCCCAACCAGCTGGATCGGGCCGAGGACCCCCATGGCGGTTCACTATTGGGCCAGTTCGGACAGCCCATGCCGCATACAAGGAGGATTCTACAAGACTTGGCGCCCAAGACAAGGACTCCCCTAAACCCTAGGCCTACGGTGAATATATAACGCGTGGCCAGGCTAGTCAATAGACAATCTCATATTCATTACTACAATCTCGTGATAGATACATATACTCTATACTACACCCATACGAATACAATCAAAAGCAGCATGTAGGGCATTATCCCAATAAGAGAGCCCGAAGCTGGGTAAAACCCCGTTTCTATGTTACCATCGCTCCAAGACGCCTAGCTTAGGACCCCTACTACGAGATACACCGGATATTGAACCGACAATGTCCCCAAGAAAACAATAAATATTTGCAATAAAATTCCAAGGATTATTCTCCCCTAAACTTATAACTTCTTCCCCCTTAATCTGTGAGATTGTAGATATTGGGAGTAAGTAGGGTGAGACAAAATCAAATCATAGAATTTATAGAATGATCAAGCAGATAAAAAATGTATTAGTTGTATGTTTCTCCCCACTTGGAAACATATAGGTCTCTCTCCTCTTATAATTGTGCATTTTCTTCATAAAGATAGGCTTTGCTCATGGTGATATGTCAATTGGTAGAGTCCTTGAGGAGCACATCTAGCTGAGATAATACTGAATGCGCTTGAGGGAAAGAATCATGAGTGGGGCTGGTAAAGGAGCAAATAATTTTTTTGGCAAAAGAATCCTTTTCTGGTGATTTTTGGTAGCTCCAAGTAGGATCGATCGGTGAGCCCAAGGTAACTTGGAGCCAGGGATTGATCACATCGGTGGGTCCAAGCAGTTCACCTCGGTAAGACCGATGAACTTGTTAAGCAATCTAACTTGCAAACTCGGTGGCTCCGATGCATTTAGGATAGGAGGGACCGACTTCACCACAGAAAGAATGATTTGTGAAGCTCAGCTCACTTTGCAATAAGATCTTACTAGGATTTGTAGTGAATTCGGATAAGATTTGCGAGGAATTAGCAAAAGAAAGTAAATAGCCAAATCAAGTAAAAGTAAAGACAAGATGTAGTGACCAACCCAAATGGATCGGTGCCTCTATGCTTTTCTTTGCTATCCCTGGATTAGTATGGTAGCATACACAGTACATCGATGAAATACCATAACATCACATGTTAGAAAGATAACATAGATGCAGAGTATACGTCAAATAACATATCGTAAAAACAATTATAAGGGTGTGGAGTCCCATCAACGGCAACAACAATTTGAGATCAGAACCCCTACAATGTAACTCTTACTCGTCGGAATCAAATCTTGCAACATAAGACATTGCAACCATATAGGTCAATACATTGAATGTATTGGCAAGTCACTCATAAGATGTTGAGGATAATTCTATCTCTATATCCCATTTGGCTGTTGGAGGCTTTGAGTTTAAGCTTTGCGTAAATGCTATTTTTTCCTAACTCATGATAAATCATAATAAGTACTACAAAGTTGATGTCAATAATGAGATGGTTCCACCAACCAATTCTCATATCCCAAAGTTATCATTGACCCAAATTCATTTAATTGGTAACCTTGTTGAGATCTCCGGATAATCCAACTCCGATCGCTCAAATTGTCTGTAACCAGGGACATGGCTAATCGATTAGTTTTACACTTTGTAGAGGTTTCTGCACTTTTACCGCAAGACTCGACTGCCTCCTTTGAAGTCCTCAAACTGCCTGGTGTTTGAGAACAGGATGATCGAGACATTGTCTTTCTGAAGTACTCAACTATGTTAGAGCTCATAATAGCTTGTGGATGCACATAGAAGCTTTTGGTCTTGAGATCCCTCAATCCCTTTGAGCCTGGGTGGCCTTTAAAAATAGGGTGATGAGTGGTACATCCCCAGTATCCCCTGGGCAAGTCCTGATAGACATCAGGTGCCCTGGCAAGGTCATAGACCTGGGTGATCACTAGTACATCCCCATGAACCCCTGGCATGCTCATAGAACTTGTTGATCACTGGTACATGCCCAGGATCCCCTGGCAAGGTTGTGGAACTGGGTGATCACTCGTACATCCCCAGGATCCCCTGGAATGGTCGTAGAACTGGATGATCACCGGTATATCCCCAGGATCCCCTGGCAAGGTCATGGAACTGGGTGATCACTGGTACATCTCCAGGATCCCCCTCCTTGCAACAAGTCCACGCAGAGGTGTATTTAAATTTTTGCAGTCTTGAGGTTGATTTTGATCTGCGTCACTCTCACAACTTTCATGAATCTCTCATACCAATCCCCGTCTACTAAAGCATAGCAGTAACAACTATTCATTGATTCCCCGAGCTTAGTAACAAGGGTATTGGGGTTTCTACGTCATGATACTACTCAGGGACTAAAATTTTTATTTACCTACTTGATACATGGTGGAAGGTGGCACTAATGCAATAAAACCTAGGAATTTTAAAGAGATGATCAATGTGACTTGTGTCGGTCTCTTGAAGCTGAAAAATTCTACTCTGAGTCATCTCTCCTTCACCTTATGATATATCTAACAATGAAAGAAAATAATTCCACACATCAAGAAATTGCAAATGAACATGCAAATAAAAGATACAAATTATAGTACAAGTTATTTAGCGGATAACTTTTTAAGGAAGTTTTTTGGTTATGGGTTGAGATAAGATCAAGAATGGGAATATGACATAGGTGTTGTTTGAGGGTTGAGTCAAAGTGGTACAAAGTGAAGATCAGGGGTTGAAGGCTTGTGAGGCAAGGTTCTATGACAAAGTCTATAATGGATTTGATCGGAATATTTGACTTGGGTCAAATGAAAATGGTAGATGGAGTTGGTGGCATAAAAGATTACGTTACAAAGATTTATGAAACATTTCCTAAGTCCTAATTTGTATAATGATGGCAGATGACCAGAGATGTTCCTAATGATCTTCTCAAGGAGATTGAATCAACAATCAAACTAAACTAATGATGGAAATGAATTACGATAAAAGAAAGAAGACATGAAGTGTTGATGCTAGACATAGATGAAAAATTAGGAAAAGTGTTCTAACCGAAAGGTATGGTCTAAAGGAGTAAAGGAAACATTTCCAAATAATTTATAGAATAAGATGTATACATAATATACTAAAATTCACATTATAAATTTAGGTTAAAATTAAGATTACCAAAATTGAGATATTTTAGTTCCATAATAAACTACGCATTCCAACAAATCCGAGGATATAAAATTTATCAAATTTGGATATAGGTTTGAGAGATACGATTTTTTGAAGTTTGGATATTTTTCTGGAATTGAGTTACATGTTTTAACACTGAGTTGCCACGTGTCAAGTCATGAGTGGTGGGTACTTATTGTTTTTTAATCAAACAGAGATTGATTTGTTCGCTAATGGATAGAGTGATGGAAGGAAACTGCTCACCGAGAGAGGTGGCTCGGTCGCCGGGGTTAGTCGGGGTGGAGGCGCTCGGGTGGTGCGGTGATTCGTCGGTCCCCGGCATTCTGAAGGGTTCAGGAGAAGGGTGTTGGATGCACGGCGTGCTCTATCTCGTCCACTAGGGCTGGGGATGTGTGTCCGGAGTTCACCGGAATTTCCTTGGGCGCGGTCGTGGTTGTTGGCGTGCTCCGGCTGCGGATTCGTGAGCTTGAAGGGTCAGGTCGTTCACATGGGTCATACATTTTCAGAGAGAAAATTTCAGGGACAAGGGGCTCACCAGATGCAGTGCTACCTTCATCGGAAACAACAATGAACGACGAACTCTGGCGAGCAATTGCTCGTGGAGGAGAGCAAGGCAGAGACGGGTTTCGGGTGTGGAGACGCAGGTGTTCGAGGCGCATCCAAGGGTAGTATATATACGCATGGGGGTCATTGATTCGAGTAAATCCGAGGCAAAATTTTGGAGGCCATTAATAACATTGGTGGAGATGATTCTGGGCCAATAAGGCTTTAAGGGTTTTAATTCTCTGAATCAATTCCCCATAACATTCTCCGCAATTTTTGTGTAGACACCTAAGTGAATCGGGGAAAGGAATTGATGGAAGGAGGGAAGGAATGGTGTCGGTGTATTAAGAATTGGGTCTTTAATCCCCATCTTATGCGCACGCAATGGTAGGCTTTTCGATGGCAAGGCCTGCCGGAGGACAACTAAAGATTAACTCAAGACCAGATGTAGCGACCCGACCTCAGATGGTCAAGTCTACGTATACATGTCATCCACTGGACCGGTAATCTTGACACACACGATTACTCGAAGGATTTATATGAGTAGCAATCACACACTTATTACATCGAATGTCTCAAAAGAGAACTTATTACAAAAATATGGCTTAAGGCCATCTAATGCAATAACAGCGGAAGACTTGGAAGATAAAGTGAGTCCATCAACTCCAACGGCATAAGCGAGCTGCACAGCGACCAATAATCCTTACTCCTCGTCTGAAAAGTGCGCAACATAAAATGTTGCAGCCCGAGAACGGTCAGCACATGGAATATCCGGCAATGTAACACATAGAGAGTAATGAAAGAATAATCTATACTACATGCATATATGGCTGGTGGAAAGCTCTATGGTTACAGTTTTGCAAAAAGCCAATTTTTCCCTATGTCAAAGGAACAAATTTTATATTAACTATCATGGTGGTTGAAACATCATTGAGAAGGTATAACCCCAACTCAATCCCAATTAAAGTGATTAACAACCCACAGTATTAATTTAGAGTGATGAGATACATGTGAATACTCAAGTACTAGATACTCGAATTGTCCATAACCGGGGACACGGCTAACCATGATTAGATTGTACCCTCTGCAGAGGTTTGCACTTTTCCCCACAAGACTCGATCGCCTCCGTTGATTTCTCGCCTTGCATGGTGTTTGAGAAGCGGATGACAGCTCTGATCTTTCGAAACATTAACTCTCTACTCGGATAGATCATACCAAACCTATAAAACCCACTACCTTTGATCTACCTCTTGAAAGCTTCACGTAACTTACTCAACTATGCTAGAGCCCATAATAGCTTGTGGCTACACACGGAAGTTTCTAGCATGAATAATCTCAGTTCCCTTTGATCCCCGGTGGCGGTCCATAGGAAGATCACACGGGTGCCCCGGGTTTTCCAAAAAATAAAACAGACAACACTGGGTTCCCCAGGTGCCTCAATCCACCCAGATGTGTATTTAAGTTGCCACGTTAAAGTAATCCATTAATTAATATTCTCACATCTGTCGTGAATATCTCTCAAACCCAAACCACGTCTACGAGCATAGCATGGCAATATAAGCAACACGTAGAAGTAACTCCCAACGGTTTGATAGCAACAGGGCAATAGGTTCCTACCTCATCATCTACTTCCCAACCCACAAATTAATGACATCCTAATCATGCAATGTTGGAGGGTTGAGCTAATGCATAAAACTGGGTATGAAAAGGTATGATCAAGTGTTACTTGCCTTCTTGACGATCCATGAATCCTAGAGACTTCGTAGTAACACGCTTACGCACTCGGGAATTCTATCGCAAGCAAACAATACATACATAAGTAACAAACAAAGATGCACAAACGGAACTTCAAGTGAAAGAGGTTGACCGGAGAGTTCAACTTAAGAACTCCGGTTTGCAAAAAGAATCAAACCAAACGGAACAACGAAGATCAAACGGCGAGAAAAACATGGTCCGTTTACTAATCTTAACTAGAGTCAAATTTTACCAAGATAAAAACTAGTTTAAGTTGACTATTAGGAAAGAGGGTTTCGAGATGAAACTCCAGCGCTTGAATCGCCTGATTCCGATAAGCAATGAAAAGTTTTACTAATTTTAACATTGTTTCAGAAATCTTATTCTGAATATCCGCGGAATCAATCCGATAAAAGAAAACGACGAGCGGCTAAGCGAGCGAGCGTTCGTTAGCGAAAACAAAGCAGCGAACATGTTACGTAAAAACGAACGACCGGGTGAACTTTCTCAAAATAAATAACCCGGCAAAATAAAACGATCTAATAATAAAAAACGGCTAGGGTTTTCCAAAAAAAACCCGAAGGGTTATTTAAAAAAAACCGGCGATGGGGCTACCTCTGGCAATCGTCCCGGGCGGGCGGCGGTTCAGTGGGTCCCGTGGGCGGGCGAGGGGCGGACTAGGGCGGCTCGGCGGGGGGGGGGCGAGGCGGGAGGCGGCGGCGGCGACCAAGGGCGGCGGGCGGCGGTGGCTCGGCTCCTCCGGGTCAGGCGGTGGTGGTGGTGGTGATGGCTAAGGGAGAGGGGGTATATAAAGAGGGGAGGGGAGGTGGCTTGGAGGGGCAAGGCAGCGGGAGGAGTCCGGCTCGGACTCGAGTCCAGCTGGGCGGCCAGCCTGTGTGAGGTTAGAGGCGCTTGGGCAGGCCACTTTGCTGGCCGGGCCTTTGGCCCGATCGGTATGATTCCTTATTTTTTTATAAAAACATTCCTTGAAAATTGTAAAAATCCTATAAAAATAAATAAAAATCTAAAAATGCCAAAACAAGTTTTGTTTGCCTAAATAAAATATTTAGAACAAGATGAACTTTTCTTGGCCCCTAAAATGCAATTTTAAATATATGCAAATTTTTCCCTAGGCAATTAAAATTCCAAATAAGTAAAATAAAATCCCAAAAAAATGATTTTAACATTTTTCCTCCGGTATTTCAATTAGTTTTTTTGGAGAAGTCATATTATCTCCTCTCTTTTATTTTTAAACATGAAATATTTTTCCGGAGAGAAAAATTATAAAATCCAAAATCCTCGTCTTTCATTATTTGATGAAATTCAAATATGAAAATCGGAAAATCCCCAACTCTCTCCGAGGGTCCTTGAGTTGCTTAGGATTTCGAGGATAGCAAATGAAAATGCAATAAAATATGATATGCATGGATGACCTCTGTATAACATGCCAAATTGTAAAATTTGGGATGTTACACCAGATTACAAGAATAAAAAGAAGATCTACGAGCGAGGAGATTAGATACATTTCATTGACACGGCAAGATCCTTGTCGGGAAGAGCCCGCCAAGTTCTAATCCCAGCAAGAATCCCACTACCTTGCCACCGCTCCACCTCATCGACCAGGTTGTCACTTGTGGATTAGGTGTCGAGCGGGCAGGTAGTTAGGTGAGTCTTGTCTGGGCACGTGGCAACTCACCTCTAAAGATACAACTTTAATGAAACCCGTCCAAGTGATGTGTCAAGGAAATAGCAGGTAGATATGCGAATGGCACAGAAGGAGAGACCATCCTTGTTGGGGAGCTCCATGCACAAGACACCTCACAAGGCATTTAATGTCTTTGTCCTAACCCGTCAGAGTTAGGTATTTAGCAGTGTAGCCACTTTTTACAGTGTGTATTTACCATTTTGCCACTATGGTGACCCCTTGATCTATAAAAGGAGGCCCATGGCTACCTTAACAAAGGTCGAAACCTGTCTATTTGCACACGTAGCAACACCTTATGAGCACCTTGCCAGACATGTGCTCCTTGTAACTTGGCATATACACATCCAATACACAAAGCAGGAGAAGCGTTTTACGCTTCACAGCGGCCCGAACCTGTGTAAACCTCGCGCTTTTTCTGCTAGCTCCACTCTTTGTGCTCGTCGATCCTTCAGTCAAACCACAAAGGGATCACCATGATCCCATAGATGGTTGTACGCACGATATCTTTAGCGCGCTAGGAAGGGGGGTCGCTTGTGCGAACCAGAGTTAGCAGTTAGCGCGTCAGATTTTTTCACCGTCTTCGTCGCCATGGCTGCCAAGAAGAAGGGCACCGCAATAGTCGGTTCATTGACGTCCAAGCCACTAGTGCCTTCGCAGACAGGTGACGACACAAGAGGCATCGCGAGTGGCAGAGGCGGAGGCCAAGAGCAAGCTCCGCGATGTTCTGGCGTTCATAGCCAGGCGATCGGCGTCGTCCGCAACAAGAACAACAACACGCATGCCTCCAGGTCCAAGGACGGGGCCGCGCTGCGTGTGGGTGGATCGGCGAACTCTAGGGACAATAGGGCGCACTCCAAGATGCCCACGCCAGTTCCTACGCCAAGCAATCAAGCAGCCACATGACGAGCAGCGCACAAATACGAGAGGCTCCGAGCGTCCCCACGGCAAGAGTCATGTGGATCATCCTCAAGATATGCAAGTGTAACATGCATGCCAGTGCACTAGTGACAACATGTCGATGTCATATATTTGAGATGGGGATGCTTCCAGATCAGTTGGGAGCAAGAACACCTTTCGTTCCTCGCCCCTTTCCATGCCATCCACGCCGAAAGAAGCACTGACACGTGTGTAACTACTTCTATAGTTTCCTCCTACTGCGGAGAAGATGGAGGAGTGGAGAGCCACCATCCAGAGTCTTCTTGGTTTTGCCAACAATGACAAACCGCAGCAGGCAGGACCTTCACAGCAGCAACCCACCGCTCCAGTGCATGTTGCTGGAGAGATGACTGATACGTCCCAAATGTATCTACTTTTCCTAACAATTTTGCTCTTGTTTTGGACTATAATTTGCATTTAATGGAACTAACCCGGACTGACGCTGGTTTCAGTAGAATTGCCATGGCGTTGTTTTGGTGCAGAAATAGAAGTTCTCGGATTGAGCTGAAAAATTGCGGAGAATTATTTTAGAATATATAAAAAATATTGGCGAAGGAAATTACCATAGGGGGGCCACTAGGGCACCACAAGCCCAGGGGTGCGCCACCCCCCAGGGCACGCCTTGCAGCTCCCGCAACCCTAACTCCAACTCTATAAGTACCTATTCGCCATGAAAAAATCATAGAGAAGGAATCATCACGTTTTACGATATGGACCTACCGCCACCTCCCGTTCTTCATCGGGAGGGCTGATCTAGAGTCCGCCTGGGCTCCGTGGAGGGGATTCAATATAAATCGTCGACATCGACCTTCCTCCATCACCATTTTCATGATGCTCACCTCCGAGTGAGTAATTCCTTAAATGGGTTGGCTGGACGGTGATGGGTTGGATGAGATTTGTCATGTAATCGAGTTAGTTTTGTTAGGGCTTGATCCCTAGTATCCCCTATGTTCTGAGATTGATGTTGCTATGAATTTGCTATGCTTAATGCTTGTCACTAGGGCCCGAGTGCCATGATTTCAGATCTGAACCCTTTATGTTTTCATGAATATATTTGTGTTCTTGATCCGATCTTGCAAGTTGTATGCACCTATGACGTGTTATGATCCGCATGCCCCAAGGTGACAATAAGTGCGATTCTTTCCGGTGATTACGGTAGTTTGAGGAGGTCATGTATTCACTATTTGTTAATGCTTTGTTCCGGTTCTCTCTATTAAAAGGAGGCCTTAATATCCCTTAGCTTCCTTATGGACCCCGCTGCGACGGGAGGGTAGGAAAAAAATATGGCATGCAAGTTCTTATTATAAGCACGTATGACTATATACAGAATACATGCCTACATTACATTGATGAATTGGAGCTAGTTCTTGTCGCCCTAGGTTATAACTGTTGCATGATGAATGTTATCCAACATAATTATCCATCACCGATCCAATGCCTACAAGCTTTTCACATATTGATCTTTGCTAAGCTACTATTGTTGCCGCTGTTGTCATAATTGCTTCAAAACTACTGCTACTGATGTTACCTGTACTGTTGCTATCATTACCACTACTATCAAACTATCATATTATTGTGCTACTAATTACTCTGTTGTAGATATTTAGTTCTCTAGGTGTGGTTGAATTGACAACTCAACTCCTAATACCTGCCAATATCCTTTGGCTCCTCTTGTGTCGAATCAGTAAATTTGGGTGGGATACTCTACCCTCTAAAACTGTTGCAACCCCCTATACTTGTGAGTTATCAAGGACTGGCGGCAGGGCAGCCACGGTGCAATCCCCTCCATGACAGTAGCAACCTCAAAGGCAGAGCCAGCGGGTCGACGCCCATGACGACGTGTCCATGGCGTCGTCCGATCCGCAAACTCACCGCGACCAGCGCCAAGTTCTCCAAGAACAACATGGGGAAGATGCCCGTACTACCACCAAACAGCGATCGGTAGCGAGCCGTCAATCTGACAGGTGCACCTGGTCTGCTGTAGATGAGCCTGCGCCGGGGAACAATGGTAGCTGCTACCTCTTGAGCACTGCATTGGTTTTCCCTTAAAGGGGGAAGGTTGATGCATCAAAGTAGCGTAAGTATTTCCCTTAGTTTCTGATAACCAAGGTATCAATCCAGTAGGAGGCCACGAACGAGTCCCTCGCACCTACACAAACAAATAAATCCTCGCAACCAACGCGATATGGGGTTGTCAATCCCTACACGGTCACTTACGAGAGTGAGATCTGATAGATATGATATGATAATATTTTTGGTATTTTTATGATAAAGATGCAAAGTAAAATAAAAGGCAATAAAAATAGCTAAGTATTGGAAGATTAATATGATGGAAGATAGACCCGGGGGCCATAGGTTTCACTAGTGGCTTCTCTCAAGAGCATAAGTATTACGGTGGGTAAACAAATTAATGTTGAGCAATTGACAGAATTGAGCATAGTTATGAGAATATCTAGGTATGATCATGTATACAGGCATCACGTCCAAAACAAGTAAACCGACTCCTACCTGCATCTACTACTATTACTCCACGCATCGATCGCTATCCAGCATGCATCTAGAGTATTAAGTTCATAAGAACAGAGTAACGCTTTAAGCAAGATGACATGATGTAGAGGGATAAACTCATGCAATTTGATATAAACCCCATCTTGTTATCCTCGATGGCAACAATACAATACAATACGCGCCTTGCTGCCCCTACTGTCATTGGGAAAGGACACCGCAAGATTGAACCCAAAGCTAAGCACTTCTCCCATTGCAAGAAAGATCAATCTAGTAGGCCAAACCAAACTGATAATTGGAAGAGACTTGCAAAGATAACCAATCATACATAAAAGAATTCAGAAGATTCAAATATTATTCATAGATAAACTTGATCATAAACCCACAATTCATCGGTCTCAACAAACACACAAGAAAAGAAGATTACATCCAATAGATCTCCACGAGAGAGGGGAGAACATTGTATTGAGATCCAAAAGAGAGAAGAAGTCATCTAGCTAATAACTATGGACCCGAAGGTCTCGAGGTAAACTACTCACACATCATCGGAGAGGCTATGGTGTTGATGTAGAAGCCCTCCGTGATCGATGCCCCTCCGTGAGCTCAAACAGCCCCAAGATGGGATCTCATGGAGTACAGAAGGTTGCGTCGGTGGAATTAGGTTTTTGGCTCCGTGTCCGGTAGTTTGGAGTGCGTGAGGTATATATAGGAGGAAGGAGTATGTCGTTGAGCAACAGAGGGCCCACGAGGGTGGGGGCGCGCATACAGGGGGGGGTAGGCGCCCCTACCTCGTGCCCTCTGGTTGATGTCTTGACGTAGGGTCCAAGTCCTCGGATCACGTTCGTTCAAAAATCACATTCGAAGGTTTCGTTCCCTTTGGACTCTGTTTGATATTCTTTTTCTGCGAAACTCTGAAATAGGCAAAAACAACACTGCAGGTTGGGCCTCCGGTTAATAGGTTAGTCCCAAAAATAATATAAAAGTGTATAATAAAGCCCAATAATGACCAAAACAGAATATAATATAGCATGGAACAATAAAAAATTATAGATACGTTGGAGACGTATCAGTAGCCTACTTTACAAGGTCGGTTGTCCAGCGTTTAGCCGTGAGCTGCGACAACTCCAGTGGCCTAGTTCCCGGAACTTCAAGGCAGAGGTGGAGAAGTACGATGACGAGACACACCCATCAGACTTCCTAAGCATTTACACCAATGTGGTACAAGATGCTAGAGCTCGTAATGACAAGATCTTCGCCAACTACTCTCCATTGGCGCTCAAAGCCAACATCAGATCATGGTTGATGAACCTGCCGGAGGACTCCATTTCCTGCTAGGCAGATTTGTGCCACAAGTTTGTTGGCACCTTCATAGGCAACCACAAAGTTCTGGGCCAAGAAACTGATCTATAGTTGATTCCGCAAAAAGAAGATGAGTCGCTCCACAAGTATATGCACAGATTCAGCTGTGTACAGTGCAACATTCCTGATATCCACCCCGCAAGAATCATTGGCCACGTTCCGCCAAAATGCGAGGAACCGCAAGATGCGGAAAGAGACGGCCATGACCAAGGTGAGGGATGTCGTTGAGCTCTACGCTCCGACTGACAAGTGTGCACATGCGTAGGAACGAAGGAAACTTCCCGGGGAGGTGGTTGGCGCAGGGTCTGATTCAGAAGATGATGATGCTGCCACCACCCCGAAGAAGAAAAACTGCAAGCGCAGACAGGAAGCACAAGGGCAAAGCTGTGCTCACCGTGGAGGGATCAGGCAATAGTGGCCCCGCCAAGAAGGCTAAGGATGGAAGCCCGGGCTAGGAGATTGCCTGGTGCACCTCGTGCCAAGCCTTGGCATTGCTAACTGCATCGGGGCCCCGACAAGCAATATTGCAAGATCCACCGCACCAAGAGCTATGACATGCAAGACTGTCGGCAAGTTGAGCAGCTTGCCGAGAAGCTGAAGGTTGAATATGAGAAGACGGATAAGGAAAAGGCTGACGGTGCAAGTGGGTCTGGCAGGAAAAGTGGTGGCCGAGGAGGTCACCACGGCAAGACCAAGTAGCAGAAGGAGAAGTCTGCTAGAGGTCGAGATAAGAAAGAATAGGATGATGATGTGTCCAGTGAACATGTGTTCCAGAAAGCCACAAAAGCAATGTGTATTGGCAGAGGTGCATCTTTGCACTCTTCTCACCGCCAACTGAAGCAGTGGGCGTGTGAAGTCAATGCGGCAAAACCAGCAGTTGACGCCCAGAAGCCATTGAGATGGTCCAACACGCCCATCATTTTTTACTCTGAGGGTCATCCTGATCGCACAATAGCGGTCGGGTGCTTGCCATTGTTGGTTTCACCAACAATCCGCAACCTCAAAGTGACAAAAATGTTGGTTGATGGTGGGTGTTGGGGATCTAACACTGCGATATAACCCGCCCAATAAGTGCCGGGTTAGACCTTTGGCGACTCGTGAAGTTAAAGCCTCAAACACGGCAAGTGAGCAAGGCATAGGACCAAGAAGGGTGGCTCACAAGACGGGCCGGCTTAGGCCCAAAGTCATAAAGGCGGCCCGGAGATATAAGCCGACATTTTATGACTCATCTTTTAAGGCAAGGCGACTTAGAGTAGGGCTCGGTTACGGATCATAACCCGACCCAGACTCTTGTATGTCGGCGGCCTCGATATGTATATAAAGGTGAGCCGCAACATAGAATAGACATGTTACAATCAATCGGTAGCTAGGTCAAGCGAATCCGCTCCCTTGTAATTGATACTCAAGCAATAAGCAACAAGAGCAGGAGTAGGCTTTTACCTCCACCATGAGGGGCTGAACCTGGGTAAACCGTGTCTTTCGTCCCGCTCAACCACGACAAGTTAATCACCATTGCGATGGTTCACGCTTAAGTCCTTTCACCAGGACATCTTCTGTGACAAAACCACGACAGTTGGAGCCCACTGTGGGGCCAGCGCATGGTGGTTTCAAGTCCTTGAAGGGCTCTTTCCCATGGATTGAGGGATACGCCGTTGGTAGGATGACCAAGAGTCGTCGCGGCAAGCTCTACATCGACGAGGCTAGCCGAGGACCCGAGGCCGACTCAATCGAGTACCGATACCGAGTCCCCTTTAGCGGAATCCACGTCTTCATTAGCAAGATTGGCGGATCGGAACCTGAGCTAGACATCTACACCGACATCATCTAGCCGGCTCGGTGCACGCGACCCGCCCAGGTCCAAGCCAGGCAGAAGCATGCTTTCATGGGCTTCACGCAAGGGGTGGAACTTGCGGAAGATTCTGCAACTGGGGGAGAGACTCTCATCTACTCAGGTGATGAGTCCTCAACCAGAGATGCGAAGTCAATCTATCAGCTTCAGGACGGTGGGCTTGGGGGCTGTTCCGATAGCAACAGTAATCCGGACCCTATGAGCCGCTGAGCTGAGCCGAGCCGCCATATTCATGTTAGGTACGCCGCCGGCTCTTTATTCTTCGATGGCTGGTGCAACTTCAACAGCTGATCCGGCAGCTGCGTTGGCTGGCGCGTCCGGCTCAATCAGGCCACCGACTTAAGTTTTGTCCGAGTTGATGGGAACTTTGACAACCCTGCTGGCGACTAAGGTGACGACAGAGAACCAAGCAAAGCGTAATGTAGAGATCGCAAAGCTTAGGGAGCACATGACCAAGGCCCAGGAGGATATCAACGCGGAGAACACTCGGATAGCAAAGGTACAAGCTCAGAACAATGCTGAGTCAGAGCGCCTAAAAGCAGAGGCTTGGCGTTTAAGTATGGATCAGAACACCTCCAACACAGTCCTTTGGAGGAGGCACCAGTCCTGTTTGCCTTTAGTCTATGAACCCATAAATTTGTTTAACACGCCGGGGGCAGGATCAAGTACTCCACCAGTTATACCCATGACCGCAGAGGCGCCTGGGAGTAGGGTTGCGGCTCAGCCTCATCAGCTCGAGCCGCCCAGCACACGCCAGACCTCGCCTCAGCGTTTCGCGACACCGTCCGGTCACTTCTCCAACCCGGTGGATAACATGGTAGCAGCAGCTAAGCGCCTCAATGCACTCTCGATCACTGGTGATTCGCCCATTGCGGTGGAAGCATGGAACGCTATTGAGCAACTTCAAACGGTGATTGCACAGAAGGAGAAGTATTCATACAGTCGCGATCGTGTGCACTCAACTCCCCTACCGAGCCGTAGTTACAGCCAGCATGTTGAGTCGCCCGCAGTCTCCAGCAGTGAGAAACGCCGCAACCCGTCCCAGGTTAACCCACCCTTAATCCCACGAACAGATGCTCTTGTAGATGATGTAAAAGCCCATCGCGGAGCAGAGACGGCAAACAAGGGGGCTTATCAATAGCCGCCAATGATTCCTTCAGCTATGGTGGGTGTTGGGTCCAGCACCCAAACCATTGGAGTCCTGTGTTCAGTGTCGGCTCTACGAAATAAGCATTTGCCCGAGGATTTCAAGGGCCCTTGTAAGGTGCCTAATTGCACAGCGGACCTCCCCCCAAGGGCTTGGATTGAAAGTTATGAGCTGTCCATGGAGATGTTAGACGTCAGTGATGCTGTCTGTGCCAAGTATGTCACCGTGATATTGGAAGGACCGTCTCGCACATGGCTGAAGAGTCTTCCTCCTAACTCCATCAATACTTGGGCGGAGTTGAAGGATAGTTTTGTCAAGAATTTCCAAGGTACTTGTAAATAGCCTTTGACAATTGTTGATTTGGAGCACTGTGTGCAGCGCGAGGGCGAGTTGGCTCATCATTGGGCTCATCGGGTGGTGACTATCATTCATTCTTTGGACAGTATTGGGGCGGCTCAGGCTGTGCTGCTTTTGGAGCAGAACTGTGACTTTGACCCCCTCAAGTAGAAGCTAGGGCGACTTAAGTGTAAGTGTACAAATATGGGCAAGCTTATGGATGTGCTTACCAGCTATGGTGACTCTGATACTACCAAAGATTCGAGTTCTGATGATGATAAATCTAGGAAGGGCAAGAAAAACAGTGGTGGCAAGGGCCAGCAGCAACACGCCCCAGCTCAGCAGGATAATCCGAATAACCAAGGCGCCGAAGGGAAACGTAAATATTCTGACGGCGAGTCAGATTTCGTGGCTAACACCCACGCCGAGTCAAAATCAATGTCGTAATTGCAACGACAAGCCGTCACAGAGTCTTAAGGAAATGCTTAATCGTCCTTGTCCAAAGCATAATAAGCCATCTTGTCACGCTTGGAAGGACTGTTATATCATGAGGGAATCTAAAAATCTGACGTTTCACCAGCATCACAGATGGCCGCCTGGCGGGTCAGGATCTGGGTGTCAAGGCTCCGGCTTCAGCGGTGGCGGCTCAAGTGCTGGATATCCAGGTCAAAGTAACCAAAGTGGTCATAATCAGTAGTCTAGCCAAGGTAATCAGCAACACAACAATCAGTCAGGATATCAGAGTAACCCAAAGCAGCTTAATAGTGGCCAATATCACGTTTTCACTACAAATACTTGCAAGCATGACCGGAAGGTCCATAAGCGAGCAGTCAACACAATTGAGCGGCGGTGCCTCGGTATTTATGGTGGTCGAGCAGGTAATCACATGGAGCGGGTAGATCACTCGCCCGGGTTGATGATCCGGGTCATCTAGCCCTGGTGGTTGCCCCCAAGGTGGGTGGTTATAAATTTACAAAGGTGCTTATGGATGGTGGCAGCAGCATCAATATATTGTACTACCACTACTGAAGGATGCTGCTAACGCGACATTACGATCAGAGACCCTTCGACAAAACTGTGTGCGATGCAATAATCGCAAACGGTGGTGTAAAAACCGTCAAAAAGGTGCAAAACGTTTGCGATGACGGATGCATCAAACACGGTTCTAATTTTGGTTGCGTGTGCGATGATGGGCATACGGTTCAGTTCAATTAACTGTTTGCGATGAGGAGGAACAAAAGAAACGGGCTGCCAGATGAAGGCGTGTGCGATGTACACCATACAGTTCACTTCGATGAACTATTTGTGATGAAGCGAAATAACATAAATGGGCAGCCAGATGAAGGTGTGTGCGATATACGGCATACAGTTCACTCGGATGAACTGTTTGCGTTGAGCCAAGAGAACAGAAACGGTTCAACTTAACAAGATGTGTGTGATACGCGGCAAACATGTCTGTAATCGGAAACATGTGGGGAGACCGATAACAATGCAGACGGTTCCTGTTAACAAGCCGCGTGTGTTGTTAGCAAACGATTGCTGGTATACAGTAGTCAATGATTGATGAAATCATCACCCACAGGTTCCATTGTTTAATGCATTATGCGATGTGATTTGCTCTGTCTACAAAGCATCAACATATATACTGAAAAAGACAGCATTGCATAACCAAATTAAGCAAACAATTACACAAGTGACTACACGCATAACATTTCCACACACCAAAGTAAGAAATTACATGCATACTAAACTAGGAGAAACGAGGATCTAATCATCTAATTCTTGTTGCGACGACGCTTGCCATTGCTCTGCTTTCGGTTGGATCCCTGGCCGTTTTGGGGAAGGAGGCATGATGCGGCTTTAAGCTACGTCGGTATTTCCCCATATAGGAAGGGATGATGCAGCACAACATCGGTAGGTATTTCCCTTAGTGATGAAACCAAGGTTATCGAACCAGTAGGAGAACCAAGCAACACAACGTAAACAACACCTGCACACAAATAACAACTACTCGCAACCCGACGTGTAAAAGGGGTTGTCAATCCCTTTCGGGTAGCGGCGCCTCAAGATAGGCAAACGGATGTGAATAAAATTGTAGTAGATTGATAGATCGAATGCCAAATAAAATAAATAAGAATAAATTGCGGCAAGGTTTTTTGTATTTTTGGTTTTAATAGATCTGAAAATAAAAGCAAAGGAAAAGTAGATCGCAAAGGTAAATATATGAGGAAGAGACCCGGGGGCCGTAGGTTTCACTAGTGTCTTCTCTCGAGAAAAATAGCAAATGGTGGGTAAACAAATTACTGTTGGGCAATTGATAGAACTTCAAATAATCATGACGATATCCAGGCAATGATCATTATATAGGCATCACATCCAACATTAGTAGACCGTCTCCTGCCTGCATCTACTACTATTACTCCACAGATCGACCGCTATCCAGCATGCATCTAGTGTATTAAGTTCATGGAGAAACGGAGTAATGCAATAAGAACATGACATTATGTAGACAAGATCTATTTATGTATAAATAGACCCCCATCATTTTATTCTTAGTAGCAACGATACATACGTGTCGGTTCCCCTTCTGTCACTGGAATCAAGCACCGTAAGATCGAACCCACTACAAAGCACCTCTTCCCATTGCAAGATAAATAGATCAAGTTGGCTAAACAAAACCCAAATATCAGAGAATAAATACGAGGCTATAAGCAATCATGCATATAAGAGATCAAAGAAACTCAAATAACTTTGATGGATATAAAAAGATAGATCTGATCATAAACTCAATGTTCATCCGATCCCAACAAACACATCGCAAAAAGAGTTACATCATATGGATTTCCAAGAGACCATTGTATTGATAATCAAACGAGAGAGAGGAAGCCATCTAGCTACTAACTACGGACCCGAAGGTCTACGAAGAACTACTAACGCATCATTGGAGAGGCACCAATGGAAGTGGTGAACCCCTCCGTGATGGTGTCTAGATTGGATCTGGTGGTTCTAGACTCTGCGGTGGCTGTAATTGATTTCCGTCTACTCCCCTAGGGTTTCTGGAATATTGGGGTATTCATAGAGCAAAGAGGCGGTCCAGGGGGGCACCCGAGGTGGGCACAACCCACCTGGGCGCGCCTGGGCCTCCTGGCGCGCCCTGGTGGTTGTGTTCCCCTTGGAGCACCCCCCAGGTGCTGCCTTGGCCCATTGGGTGTCTTCTGGTCCATAAAAAATCTCCGTGCAGTTTCGTTGCATTTGGACTCCGTTTGGTATTGATTTCCTGCAATGTAAAAAACATGCAGAAAATAGTAACTGACATTTGGCACTATGTTTAGGTTAGTACCAAAAAATGATATAAAATGACTATTAAATTATTATAAAACATCCAAGATTGATAATATGACAGCATGGAACAATCAAAAATTATTGATGCGTTGGAGACGTATCAGCATCCCCAAGCTTAACTCCTGCTCGTCCTCGAGTAGGTAAGTGATAAAAACAGAATTTTTGATGTGGAATACTGCCTAACATGTCATCCTATAATCTTTTCTTTATAGCATGGACATTTGGACTTTTATGTGATTCAAAGCAATAGTCTAGGTTTGACATGATAACTTAAATACTCAAGCATATCAACAAGCAACCATGTCTTTCAAAATATCAACGCTAAGATAAGTTATCCCTAGCCCATCATGCTCAACCATTGATCCATTCATGAAACACACTCGCATATTAACTACACCCAATATTCAAGTACGATCATATTGCCTCCTAGTTGGTGTTTTGTAAGAAAAGATGGAGACTCAAATTCAAAGTTGCATAAAGTAAAAGAAAAGCCTTTCGCGGAGGGAAGTAGGGATTTGTAGAGGTGCCAGAGCTCATAGCAAAAAACTTAGAGATAAAAACATTTTGGGAGGTGTGCCTTTCCCACCAACTAAAACGACTTAGAGTTCCCAACATTTTCCATGCTAGATATATCATAGGCGGTTCCCAAACTGAAAATAAAGTTTATTCCTTTTTCCACCATACTTTCACTTTCCATGGCTAGCTGAATCCACGGTTGCCTTCCATACCAACACTTTCCAAGGAATTTATTATTTGACAACATAAAGTAAATTCATTTTTCATTTCGGGACTGGCATCCCTAATACCTTTGCCTTACTCTCGTGCAATGACAAGTGAATAAACACTCATTGTGAGAATAACACATCTAGCATGGAAAATATTAGCCACCCATCATCGCTGCGCGAGCGGTACGAACACACAAAAGAGAAGTTTATTTTGAAAATTAGAGAAGGCACATACAAATATTCTTAGAAACGGCAAAAGAATACCGCGTAAGTAGATATAGTGGACTCATGTGGCAAAACTGGTTTAAAGGTTTGTTTATGCACAAGTAGAGATCATACTTATTCCAAAATGAAGGCTAGCAAAAGATTGAGAAGCGACCAACCAAGAAACGAATAATCTCATAAGCGAGCATTGAGCATAATTAACTCTGAATAATGCACCACAAGTAGGATGTAATTTCATTGCATGATTATTGACTTCCGTGCTTGCAGAGGGAATCACAAGCCTGAACATCAATGTTCTTACTAAAGCAATTTTACTCATCAACATGACTCACATATCACATCATCATATCTCAAAACTATTACAAGGAATCAAGGTTATTTTGTCCAATGATCTTCCTGAAAGTTTTTATTATATACTTCTTGGATATCTATCACTTTGGGACTAATTTTCATGTGTTGCTTTTTATAAGCTCAAACAAATATAAGTGAAGATCATGAGCATAATATTTCTTTCTCTCAAATTAATTTAAGTGGAGCAAGAGATAATTTCTTGAAAAAATTTCTAACTCTCCAATAAATCTACGTGAAGCAAGAGAGCATTTCTTCAAAAATACTAAAGCACACCATGCTCAAAAATATGTAAGTGAAGCACTAGAGCAAATCCATACCTCATAAAAAATTTAAGTGAAGCATAGAGAGGAATTTTAACAAGTCATGGCATAATATTGGCTCCCTCAAATATGTGTCTCCAGCAAGGAATCAAGACTTAAAACACAAAATAAAACAAGCAAAGACTCATATCATACAAGATGCTCCCAGCAAAACACATAGTATGTGATGAATAAAAATATAGCTTCGATTAAAATAGCGATGGTCGTCAGAAGTAAGATGGGATGCCACTCGGGGCATCCCCAAGCTTAGTTGCTTGCTCTCTTTGGATAATAGCTTGGGATGCCTGGGCATCCCCAAGCTTAGGCTCTTCTTACTCCTTATTCCTTCATCCATCGTAAGAAAACCCAAAACTTGAAAACTTCAATCACACAAAACTCAAACAAAACATTCGTGAGATCCGTTAGTATAAGAAATCAAATCACTACTATAAGTACTGTATCAAACCAATTCATATTTTATTCTTGCATTATATCTACTGTATTCCAACTTTTCTATGGTAAAAACTCATCAAAGAAAACATAGAGTCATCAAAACAAGCACACAACGCAAGGAAAACAGAATCTGTCAAAAACAGAACAGTTTGTAGCAATCGGGATATTTCAAATACTTCTGAAACTCCAAGAATTCTGAAAATTTGGACAATCTGAGCAATTTGTATATTAATATTCTTCAAAAAAGAATCAGGGAAAATCACGTTTCTGTGATTTATGAAAATTATTTTCGTGAGTGCATAAGTTTCTATTTTTCAGCAAGATCAAAGAACTATCACCAAGAAGATCCTAAAGCCTTTGCTCGGCCCAAACACTAATTAAAACACAAAAAATACAATCATAACAGTAGCATAATTGTGCAAACACTCAAGAACAGAAAGCAAAAAGCAAAAATAAATTTTATTCATTGGGTTGCCTCCCAACAAGCGCTATAGTTTTACGCCCTTAGCTAGGCATAAAGCAAGGATCTAAGTTTTGTCATCTTTGTTTCGAGATCCATAAGATGCCATCATGATTCATAAGGTGGCCTAATTTTTGTTCTAGAGAAGTGTTCCATACCCTTCCTTAGTGGAAATTGTAACTTAATATTGCCTTCTTTCATATCGATCACGGCACCAATAGTGCGTAAAAATGGTCTACCAAGAATAATTGGACAAGACGGATTCCAATCAATATCAAGAAAAATGAAATCTATGGGCACATAATTCCTATTTACAAGAATAAGAATATAATTAATTCTTCCCATATGCATTGTAATAGTAGAATCTGCCAAGTGCAAATTTAAAGAGCATTTTTCAATATCGGTAAGACCAAGCACATCATATAAAGATTTTGGAACTGTAGAAATACTAGCACCCAAGTCACACAAAGCAAAACACTCATAATTTTTAATCTTGAATTTGATAGTAGGTTCCCATTCATCATGTAATTTTCTAGGAATTGATACTTCTAATTCAAATTTTTCTTCCAAATCTTTCATCATAGCATCAACAATATGTTTTGTAAAAGCTTTATTTTGTTCATAAGAATGGGGTGATTTTATCATGGATTGCAACAAAGAAATACAATCAATCAAAGAGCAACTATCACAATTAAAGTCTTTGTAATCCAAAAGAGTGGGCACATCACTAGTTAAAGTTTTGACCTCTTTAAACCCACTTTTATCAATTTTCTTAACAAGATTTTCACCGTCCGAATTATCGGGACGCCTTCTAGCTAAAGTTGAATGTTCTCCAGTCCCTTTTTCATCAATATTAACTCTACTAAACAAGGAATCAATAGAAGAAACACCAATCATTTAAAGATCCTCACCACTTTTATGAAAGCAATCACTAGAAAACGCTTTTTCTAAAAATTCTCTTCTAGCTCTCAGCATAGCGGTTCTTTTCTTATTTTCATCCATAGAAACATAAAGAGCTTTAGTTGATTCCTCAACTTTAGGCACAAAAATATACATCTTGAGATTTTCCACATCATGAGAAATTCTATCAAAACTTCTAGAAAAATCATCAATCTTATTCAACTTTTCTTCTATTGTCTTGTTGAAGGCTTTTTGCGTGTTGATAAATTCTTTAATATTATTCTAAAGATCAGAGGTGTTCCTATTATTATTATAAAATTGATTGCCATAGGAATTACCATAATTATTAGAGGAATCACTGGGAAAAGGCCAAGGATTAAAATTACCTCTATAACCATTATTATCGAAATTATTTCGCGAGATAAAATTCACATCTATGTCATCACTATTTTGCTCAATCAAAGTAGACAAAGGCATATCATTGAAATCAATAGGAGTACTCTTACTAGCCACCAATTTCATAAGAGCATCAACTTTTTTACTCAAAGAAGAAATTTCTTCAACCGAATTAACTTTTTTACTAGTAGGAGCTCTTTCGGTATGCCATTGAGAATAATTTGCCATAATATTATCAAGCAATTTGGTGGCTTCACCCAAAGTAATTTCCATAGAAGTACCGCCCGGAGCGGAATCTAAAAGATTACGAGAAACAAAATTCAATCCCGCATAAAATTTTTGTATGATCATCCAAAGATTTAACCCATGAGTTGGGCAATTCCTTAGCATCATTTTCATCCTTTCCCAAGATTGTGCAACATGCTCATGTTCAAGTTGCTTGAAATTCATGATCTGGGTTCTAAGGGAAATAATTTTTGCGGGCGGAAAATACTTAGTGACAAAAGAATCTTTGCAGTTATTCCAAGAATCGATACTATTGCAAGGCAAAGAAGAGAAATAAATTTTTGCAGAATCTCGCAAAGAAAACGGAAATAATTTCATCTTCACAACATCATTGTCCACATCTTTTTTTCTTTTGCATATCACAGAATTCCACAAAGGTATTAATATGGGACGCGGCATCCTCATTAGGAGTATCGGAAAATTGATCTTTCATAACAAGATTCAGCAAAGTAGTATCAATATCACAAGACTCCGCGCTAGTGGCGGGAGGAGCAATAGGAGTACCAATAAAATAATTGTTTTTGGTATTTGAGAAATCACACAACTTGGTGTTCTCTTGAGTCATGATGACTATGCAAATAGATTGCACTCAAAAACAGATCCGCAAGAAAACGCATTTAACGAAAAAAGAGGGCGAATAAAACGACAATTTTTTGTGAAGTGGGGGAGAGGAAAACGAGAGGCAAATGGCAAATAACCTAAATTGCGAGGAGATGAGTTTTGTGATTAGGAACCTAGTATATGTTGGAGATGTTCCCCGGCAACGGCGCCAGAAATTCCTTTTGATGCGGCTTGAAGCTACATCGGTATTTCCCCAAAGAAGAAGGGATGATGCAGCACATCAGCGGTAGGTATTTCCCTCAGTGATGAAAACAAGGTTATCAAACCAGTAGGAGAACCAAGTAACACAACGTAAACATCATCTGCACACAAAGAACAACTACTCACAACCCGACATGTAAAAGGGGTTGTTAATCACTTTCGGGTAGCGGCGCCTCAAGATAGGCAAACAGACCTGAATAAAATTGTAGTAGATTGATAGATCGAATGCCAAATAAAATAAATAAGAATAAATTGCAGCAAGGTATTTTTGTATTTTTGGTTTTAATAGATCTGAAAATAAAAGTAAAGGAAAAGTAGACTGCAAAGGCAAATATATGAGAAAGAGACCCGGGGGCCGTAGGTTTCACTAGTGGCTTCTCTGGAGAAAAATAGCAAACAGTGGGTAAACAAATTACGGTTGGGCAATTGATAGAACTTAAAATAACCATGAAGATATCCAGGCAATGATCATTATATAGGCATCACGTCCAAGATTAGTAGACCGACTCCTTCCTGCATCTACTACTTTTACTCCACACATCGACCGCTATCCAGCATGCGTCTAGTGTCTTAAGTTCATGGAGAAACAGAGTAATGCAATAAGAATGATTACATGATGTAGACAAGATCTATTTATGTAGAAATAGACCCCATCGTTTTATCCTTAGTAGCAACGATACATACGGGTCGGTTCCCCTTCTGTCACTGGGATCAAGCACCGTAAGATCGAACCCACTACAAGCACCTCTTCCCATTACAAGATAAATAGATCAAGTTGGCCAAACAAAACCCAAATATCGGACAAGCAATATGAGGCTATAAGCAATCATCCATATAAGTGATGAAAGAAACTCAAATAACTTTCATGGATATAAAACGATAGATCTGATCATAAATTCAAAGTTCATCCGATCCCAACAAACACACCGCAAAAAGAGTTACATCATATGGATCTCCAAGAGACCATTGTATTGATAAACAAACGAGAGAGAGGAAGCCATCTAGCTACTAACTACGAACCCGAAGGTCTACAAAGAACTACTCACGCATCATCGGAGAGGCGCCAATGGAAATGGTGAACCCCTCCATGATGGTGTCTAGATTGGATCTGGTGGTTCTGGACTCTGCGGTGGCTGGAATTGATTTTCATTGACTCCCCTAGGGTTTCTGGAATATTGGGTATTTATAGAGCAAACAGGCGATCCGGGGGGCACCCGAGGTGGGCACAACCCACCAGGGCACGCCTGGGCCTCCTGGCGCGCCCTGGTGGGTTGTGCTCCCCTCGAAGCACCCCCCAGGCACTGCCTTGGTCCATTGGGTGTCTTCTGGTCCATAAAAAATCTCCGCAAAGTTTTGTTGCATTTGGACTCCGTTTGCTATTGATTTCATGTGATGTAAAAAACGTGCAGAAAACAACAACTGGCACTTGGCACTATGGGAATAGGTTAGTACTAAAAAATGATGTAAAATGATTATAAAACATCCAAGATTGATAATATAGCAGCATGGAACAATAAAAAATTATAGATACGTTGGAGGCATATCAAGGAACTTCCTCATGTCAACGATCTGCCCCTACATGTCGTAGCTCGTGTACGCCTCCTTGGCCGCGTACACGACGTGAGCTTTGTCGAGTTTCTCCATCCAGGCCGAGTGCCAGGCAGGCTTGTCCTTGTTGCTGGAATCCTTCATGTATTTGTAGTAGGGGTCGATCATGGCCTTGGCGAGGTGAACCAGTGAGTCCTTCTCATGCTCCTTGCTGCCCCAGATCTTGTATTTGCCTTGGATGTCGACAAGATCCTGGCAGGCGATGCCCGAATTCTTGAATACCTTGACATCGTTGGTGATGTCCATCGTAGCGAACATGTAGTGGGGGCTGTCGACAAACCTGGCAAAACGCTCGCAAGGCCTTGTGGCCAGGCAGTAGTGGTAGATGAGGGCGTGGTTGCGCATGCACAAATGAGCAACGACGACCTTGGGACAAGATCCGGCACGAGCGCGGGTGTACTCGAGGTCGAACCCGACCACCTTGTACTTCTCCTCAGCAAGCAACAACTGCATGATGTGGATGGAGTGCTCCACCCAGACCGGGTTGTTGGTGTACACCACCCAGAGCTCCGTGAACCTTCAGTGGGTGTCCACCACGGCATGCATAGTGAATCGCCGTCGTCATCGGCAGCCGCCGAGCGCCAATTGAGCCGCAAGGGATACCCTCTAAGAACTTGTCGTGGTGGGTGCGCTTCTTGCAATGGTGGGACGCGATCGAAAGGTTGAAGAGACACGAGGCTTAAATGGCCGTTGTAACAACTGGGGGCCAGCCGGCCTATAATCATCATGTCTTGTCACGGCATTCATAGCGGAGGATTCCAGTGCACGCTTGACAACACCGCACCGCACGTGTTCCGTTTGATCATGCATGGGCTCGAGAGGCGCCAAATGTATCGTCGGTGAGCCTGTTCCCGTGCTACCGCGTAGTTTACCGTGCAAGCTTCCCACCCGGCTAGTTTGGCCACGCGCCGGCTAGAGGAGTGACAAATCGTGGGAGTTTATTGGCAAAAAGCTTTGTAAAAGAGAAGTGTCTGGAATGACTTTGGTCATAAGTTTACCCGTGGGTGATGAGGTCAAAGTTACATAGAAGGGTGATGATGGACAATCGAGTGCAATAATTAATTCTGCGCTCTACAGGGCACACGGTGGAATAAACCAACTATGTGCAATAATGTTGAAGATCGCAGTCAAGTTAGCTATACAGATCGTGTGCTGTGAGATCGACAAGGTAAACAGATTCAAAAATGGTTAATAAAATCTAAGACCATTGCATATTAAGGTCAAAATAGTGCTACCAATATACGAGTCTCATACGATGCCATTTCAATGATTGTACCACAGAAGCTTGAAATATTACAACGTTCAAATTCCAGAGTTATATGGCTCAAATTCGAAGATTACAAGGTTCAAACTAATATTAGAAATGAAATTCAGCTCATCAGCTGCAAACGCCAGACCGATCCGGCTGAACATGGATATCGAGAGGTTCAAACTAGTATTACCACTTCTAAGTCTGGTTTTGAAACCTCACAATTTTTGCAAAGGGTCAGCCAACGAGAAGTCATGTATGGGTTTGACATGATGACTTCCGACATCGTGTCATCTGAAGTTTCAAAATGAAATTCAGCATTTTTGGAGCCTATTCCATTCTGCACAGCGCCGCAATCGATCAACAAACCATTCATTTTTGCGAAATAAATGTAGGGCAAACCTCATTACCTTCAAAGACCCTTGCTCTGACAACAAAGAACCTGGCGAATATAATCTCCGGTAAGGTCCCTCGATAGGAGTTCAGAGTAATTTCTGAGAGATGCAGATCTAGGCATTCGACGTGATTGTTATATTGTATCACACTATCCACCACTGGGCCTAATATTATCTGCAAAAGAAGAAAATGTGTTAGTGCCTACATGCAGTTTTGAACATTACTACAGGCCTATTTGGTATGCAGGATTTGTAAAATGCACTAACATGCCATCTTCGACCTGACATGATTAACATGGGCATTTGATTACATTCTAGAAAAATGTAGCCTTCTTCACAAGAGGTTGGGGTGGATGAAAAGTTCCCTAAGAAAACTAGTACAGATGAACCCAAAGGAGAAATTCTTATTGATTGTAACCATATGGATCAAGCAACCAATATGGGGGGGGGGGACATGTATGTACTAAAATCCTCCAAAAGAATCCTTTAGAAATCGTAGTACATTGTCATTGTAAACTTGGAAAAAGGTGTCACAAATTGAACTCCCTTATGGTTAACATTTAACCGGAAAGGAACATCACCTCGATATATAGCTTCTCCAGGCACGGAAAGCATCTTAGGAAACTGACAACTTGCTCCAGGTTGGGGCCGATAGATTCTAGTGCCAAGACCTTCACTGTGCGCAATTTTGGGGTCAAGCTTGTCGGAATCATTTTCTGAATGATAGAAAAAGAAATATCTTCAAAATTAGAAATTATGTTAATTTATAGAAGGAGAGGTAGAAGGCGGCTGTTGTACCTGAACAGGTGTGGATCCAATAACAAGTTCAGAGTATTTGTCAGATGAGTAGCCCACCACTGTCAATTTCGGCGCGGAAATGATATTGATTCTTGTTGGACCTTCTTGATCAACTACAAGTAATCTCTCAAGTGCAGGTGTGTCCTCAATGACCATACCGCGGTAAACATCTTGTGATGTCTTCCTGCCGCACCAGCAACACACATAAATAGTCCGGAGAGTCATGGAGGTGATGTGGAAGGTATTCAACCCATTGATCGCCTGAAGACGAAGGTACTCAAGTGCAGTACAGCCATGAAGCAGGCGCTCGATGTCACCGTTTGAGTGCCAGACGAGGACAAGCTTGAGGTTCTTAAATTGTGGTAGAATAAGAGCGGGCGCGTCATTAAGGGGGGTGGAATGGTAGTTCCTGAACTTGGCGATGTGCAGCATGGGCGCGAGGCGGTGTGCGGACGTTGGCAGTGACCGCATATGCCCATCATCAAAAGTGAGCTCCTCGAGCTGATCTACGGCGGGGGATTGAAACCAGTCGTCAAGCTTGGGTTGGTCCTTGCCGTTGGAACGGAACTTGCCCATTCTAAGGCCCCTGGTTGGGCAAGGTGACTGCCGAGGATCTTGGAGAACGCATCCAAGCTTTTGCGATAGCCATGGAAAAGCTCGTGGGTGTCGATGAGGTCGAGAGAGCTGGAGTTCCATAGGGGGCGCCATCGCTGGGAAAGGACGGTTGTCTGTGCCCGTATTTGATTGGGAGGAGGGAGATGATGACGGTCAACATATCATCGGGGAGGCTGCTGATAAAGTCTAGGCCGGCTGGAGTCGCTTGCGGTTCTAGCTCGCCCCGCCTCCGCTTGTTGATAGCCCCGTTCTCCACCTCCGAGTCTCCTTGTCGTGGCGCTTCGATAGAAATGGGAGTACATGGAATATTTTGTTAAAACAGGGCAATAGAAAAGTGTATTGCTAACTAGAAGTTATTAGGTAGGAATATAGTAAGAAAACAGAATAACAAGTGGTTGCTTAAATACTACACAATTCATTTGATATTGTTGGGCATGTCAACATGCAGATAGTTGAAAAGAAAACTTACTTCAAACAAAGTCTGGACGGATGATATCGTCGGGGGAGTTAGCATATATCTCATGACCAGGCCCTTTTATGTGCAGTGCAATTCTAGTGCCACTTTCAGTTCATAAAACTTAGAAGTTTCTTTCCAAAAGCCAGTGCCAAAATAGGAGTCACCATGTTCATCTAGTCCTACAATAGCAACGATTGTAAATCCATGGTTTGTGTGCAGTATGACATCCCTACAGTCTTGATTTATGTAAAGGGAAAGATTGTGCACTACAGGTCATGTTGCATAGCAAGGGACGCGCTGTAGAAAATGGTAGGATTGTTAAA
Organism: Aegilops bicornis; assembly: GCA_021605145.1. Lineage (NCBI taxonomy): Eukaryota > Viridiplantae > Streptophyta > Magnoliopsida > Poales > Poaceae > Aegilops > Aegilops bicornis. Next base: position 496,617,555 of record CM038670.1, read on the forward strand.
GAAAATATGGTAACATGCAAATATGGTCCCAAATTGAAAGAACTGTACATGATCGAAATCGAAGGACAAAAATCTATAATTAAACAGATAGGGTAAACATGATGTCATGGAAATATGAGAGTATTCGAAAAATAATACATCATTAATTTGCCTAATATAGAAAGATGTTCAGGAAATAATAGATAGGGTAAACATGATGTCATGGAAATCCTTTTTGACGTATATGGTGCAGGTGGCACGTTTTATCCAAATGTTGCAATATTTAGAATATGTTCAGGAAAGTAGGCCATGCCAACCGATTTACGGTGAGATTGAACATACCGCGCGCATCCTCAAGTCATCTGGTATGGTGAGATGGAATGTCTGGCGGAGGCGGCAAAGTCCTGATGTGTCAGCGCACCATACACTCTATGAATGAAAGAAAACCCTCAACTCAGCTCGAATAAAAATGAATTCATGGCGATTTCGGCCGGGTGATTAAATGAGGCAGATGAACTTGGAAAATAGATGAGATAATATCTCATTAAATTACTTACCTTATTGTCCTTGAGAAAGAACCGTCAGTACAACAGATTCCCCAACCAAGCAGAGCTGGGTCGACCGCGAGCAGCATCGAGAAAGTCGATGTCGATAGGCGGCGGAAAGCGGAAGTGGCGAAATGCGGTGGGGTTTGCCGGCAGCCTGGCGGCGTCGGCAGGCATCGAGCTAAGTGGTTACCGCCGTGATAGGCGGTGCCATGCATAGACGCGTAGGAGCTTGTGGAAGTGTGAATGGGGACGGGAGGGGGTGGCGGGCGGGGTGAGGGTTTTTCTGACGTGGGGATGGGGAAGATTTTCTTTTTTCTTTTTCGAATTGGGTGGTGCGGGTTTTCTGTCCCAAAAAGAATTTCGGAGGCAACGGTTTGCTAGAGCCAACCGTGTGTGATTGATGCAACGTGCAAAATGAAAGTCATTGCACACGGTTCAAATTTTGGGAACCGTTTGTGATTGACGCAACATGCAAAATGAAGGTCATTGCACACAGTTCCAATTTTTGGAACCGTGTGTGATTCACGTACTACCTCCGTCCTGGTTTATTGGTCCCCTTTGTAATTTGTACCAAATTTCGACCAAATATTTAACTAAGAAATGTTTGTGCATGTCACCAAAATATATCATTGTACACTATGTTCAAATACGCATCCAACGATATAATTTTTGCTGACCTGCACTAACATTTTGTCAGTTAAATCTTGGGTCAACATTTAACACCAATTACAAAGGGGACCAATAAATGAGGACGGAGGTAGATTCCATCATCCAAACTGATTGCATCCATATCCCATAGTTAGACATAAGTAAACATAGATTAGACATACTCGGACATAGATAATAAGCGTAAACGTACACAAACATAGTTGAACCATAAGTACATAGTTCAACCGTCATTAAGCATTGCTCAAGTGTACATAGTTCGATCACACATCTCATCTCATGTGCCGGCACAATCCTGAAGCTTCTCCAGGTACTCGGCGTACGCACCGTGCGCCACCCTGCGAGAATACTTCTGCTTGAAGGAGCCAACGACCCGTCATTTTGCATGCGCCAGAACACTTTGATACGCGTCATGAAGCTTGTAGTAGCAAAACGGGCATCGATAGCTGCCGTCCCAGGTCCTAATACGCCTGTTATGCATTCTTGCATAAAGCTCCCTCGGGATTTGCCTCCTGTACCTCCTCTGGACATCTTCATCCTCGCTGTCCACATCATCAAACAACACCTATACAAATAGTAAAACAAATTTGGCATCAAATCAATGTTTACATGCCGTGAAGTAGGATTAGGAATTTATGGCTATTTTTTTATGCATATCCAGATATTATGGTTCTATTTTTTAAGCACATTTGTCTATGTACAGACCAATCTTGAAGAAAATAATGGCACAAACATATGTAGGGCATTCAAAATTAGTTGTCAAGTCCTGGCTAGGAATTATTAGCACGAACACTAACCCTAGTCGGATTACTAGCAGAAATCATTTCCACAGATGAAACAACTAATCACTTATCACTTGTACCATTCAAAAAATCAATACACTACACGGATATAACGAAACTTACTCAAATTTCATGGATTGGGAGAATATAACCATAGGATTTCTATTCCAAAAACCGGGAGGCAAGAGTAACCAGAGAAACCCTAGGATCTATTTGACACATAAATGGGTATAGATGACTAACCAGTTGTCCATAATCGTCAGAGTCGTCGCCCGAGTCGTCACCAGAGTCGGTGTGGAACTCTGCCTCCAGCTGTGGAAGCTCGACACTGTCGACGACGTTAGGGTGCAACGATAACTCGCCGGCAATGATGGCAACCTCTGTCTCCATCTCCACGCCGTGCTCTGGTGCTTTAGCAACCCCGACATCGCCACTCCCTCCGATGGGGCGCTTCGGCGGCATCCTCATACACTGACGGCTCTGAGGACTGAGAGCGGCGTTGAGGATGCCAACGGAGAGAGAGGATTGTGTGTGTGGCGAGGATGGTGGTGCGGCCGCTCGGGTGCACCATTAATATGGAGTAGTGTTAGTAGTGGTAGAGAGGTGGGCGGCGGTCAAACCGATGGCTCGCCTCCCGATGAGCCTGTGCACCGGGCTGCTGGCATGCCTACTGTCGTTTCACACAGCTACTCACACGCCTCCCGATGACTCTGCGCAGCGAGCACGCCTCCGTCAATTCACACACCTGCATGCACGCATCCCGGTCTGCCTACTTGGCGGATTGCGTACATGCATCCCGTCAACTCACGCCTGCTCGCACGGCACACGGGTCTTGCGGCGGCATGTACATTGTTTTTCTATTTGGATGATTAATGCTGCCACTTTATTGCTTAACCGAAGCATGGCACGTATCCATTGTTGGTCTAACGCTCATGGTTCGAATAAATAATCCGTTTGGGATATTGCTTCCCAATTATTAATAATCTCCCGTTTGTAATTTGATAAAGATTGCATCAAAACTGGTCCCAAATTTGACCAAAAAAGTACAATGCCACTTTGTATTGGTGTCCAATTGACAACATGATAAGTTTCATGAACTTCAAATAAGTTTTGGATGTACTAGAATTTAAAAATCAAGATTCTCAATGTTTGAAATTTGTTGCACGGGGAGTAAACATGCACCCAGTGAGACACATGTGTTTTTGCAATCCATTTACGTGCACTGTCACATGTGCATGTAGCTCAAATTTGATTTTTGCACAGTGTATCTGTAGAGAATCAATCAATTTATGTACTAAAACATCTTAATGATCTCTGTTTTTTCGAAATTAAAACGTCCCTCCTTTGGTAACATATGTTCACCGCGGGATAATTAATTTAACATGCGTCATTTTAGCGGTGGATTCGCGTGTCCGTGTGGCTGTATGCGTCTGGGGGGTGTCGGGTGGCTCGCAGTACACTATGAGTTGTGAGACACAGTGTGGGTTGGCCGTTTTGTTAGGCAGGCCGGTTGCACATCAGAGTGGTGAATTCTTTATTTAAAACATGACACAAACCTTTCATACATACATGTTTTGGCCACATGCAGTCGATGGTTGTCCTACACGACACTCGATACTCGCGTGTGACGCTTTTTGTGGGCCCGCGAGGTCGTCGTCCACCACTTTGACGAACAGCCGATAGTGAGGTTAATTTGACCAGCAAGGTAGAATCTTTTTTGTTTGTGTTATGGCGGTATATAGGACGCGTCGAAGAGGTGGGAGGGGACTAGCATATATACTATACGTAAGCATCCGTGAAAAAGTACACCGCACTCAGTGTCAGGACTTTTCGGTTTCCGAGGCACGTGCCACATCAAAATTGTGAAATTGGCTATTCAAACAGCACACGATACCTCTTTGGGTCACATGCAAGCAGGCGGTGGTTATCCTAGCTAGGACACTCACATGTGACGCTTCCATCTGTGGGCCCACGAGGCCATCGTCGATGCATGCATGCATCACTTTGACTGACATAAGGAGATGTTAATTAATTTCACCATCGATGAGGATTCTTTTTGGGTTGTACGTATTACGGTAGGAGCATATAGTATGCGTCGAAGAGGGGGGAAGGGGACCATCATATGTAGTATGCTTCATGAACCTCACTCTGTGTGGGTGCATGGTTTATGGTTTTTAGGGCATGTGGCACATCAAAGTTGTGCATTTTGGGTTTTCAACTTATATATGTTTGGGCCACATGCAAAGCGATGGTGGTTTTCCTCAAGCACCCACTTAAGCGGTTATCAGCGATATCGATGCTTTCCATCTGTGGGCCTGCTTGGTCCATCACTATTTTTTGCCTGACAACGAGAGAGGTTAATTTGACTTAGGAGGGGATTATTTTTTTGCTTGTAATACGGTATATATAAATATGTCATGCTCTGGGATGACATGCACGATACAATTTGAGCACACTCACATGTATGTGTACGCATGAATCCCTCCCATAGAGTCGAAGTGGCTAGTACAACGACACGTCATGAACCGATCTCGCTCTGTGTGGGGAGTGTACGATTTTCGACGCACGCGCCACATTAATGTTGTGAAATGGTATTCAAACATGCATGCACACATCACCTCCATACATATGCATGTAGTGGTTGCCTTCGAACGGTCCACTCCCTCGCGTGGTTATCGGCGAGAAGCCTATATATTTGTGAGCCCGCGTGTACATCCATGATCACCTTGACCGACAACAAGATAGGTTACCATGGCGGATTCTTCATTTGGTTCGTGTTAGTGCAGTATAGGTCATGGTGAGATTCAGACCTAATTAAGTTTGAGCGCATATACTATGCACACATGCATGCATGAATCTCCGTCGTCGGCTTGAAGTGTGGTGTAACATACATATGCATCGTCAACCTAACCCTTACTCAATGTGGGGATTTCTAGTTCGAAATCACGGTGCCACATCAAAGTTGTTCCATTGTGTACTCAAAAACATAGTTCTCCTTGTATATGTTTGGGCCACACGCATGCAATGGTTGTCTTCGAGGACTAGCTACTTGCGTGATTATTAGCGAGCTAGCCCATCTCCGGGGTCGCATGGACGGCCATCACTTTGACAAACAACAAGAGAGAGGTTGTACGACCAAGGTGGATTATTCTTGTTCCGTTTTACAATCCATCATGGTGAGATGCCTATCTGGCCCGCCGACTGAAAGTGTGTGTGTGTGGGGGGGGGGGCCTGCTATCAAGACTTTGCTAGGAGAACCTCGGCTGGGGGGTCATGCATTCATAGCTTACGGGTCCCTTCGTGCCGACACGAGGGGGGCTACTAGCTACTTCGCACTTTGCTAGGTGATCCTCGGTTGGGGGGCATGCATTCATAGCTTAGGATTCCCTTCGTGTCGACACGAGGGTGGGGGGCTGCTAGCTACTTCGCACTTTGCTAGGTGAACCTCGGTTGGGGGTAGGGGGCATGCATTCATAGCTTAGGATTCCATTTGTGCTGACACGAGGGGGGGGCAAACAATATCGTGCGCTTCGCGAGATAGGTGCCACATCGAAGTTGCATTTTGTATTTGAAAATCAAACCACCCTTTTCATACATAAATTTGGTTCGCATGCAAGAGCATTATTGTTCTGACCCTCTCCCGCGTCATTTTTCGCCAAATTTATGAACATTAGACAAGTCGGATGACGCAACAGACACGGTTCACTCAAACTAACCGTGTGCATTGGGCTCCACAAGGCTTCCCCTCTCAAAAATATCTACCCGCCTGCAGCTTTGTTCTGTTTGATAACATACGGTTATTGTGTTTCGATCATGTGTGATGTTTCCTGTTCCCAATCCCGCCTGCATCCCTCGAAAATATCTGCCCGCCTCGAGGGTTTTTCTGTTTCATAACACACGGTTGTTATCTCCGGACCGTGTGCGATGCACCATCATCAAAATTTTCAATAGCCTCGGCATTTCACTCCCGCATTTGACTCCCGCGTACTAAAATTTTCAGTACCCTCATCATTTCCTCAAACACACCCCCTGCCCCCCCCCCTCAACACACACACACACACACCAAAACCTCCTCGGGTGTGCGCACATACACACACCCCCTCCCTCGCTCAAAACCCTAGCAAGGTCCCCCCCCGCCACCGCCGCAAGGCCTCCATTGTCAACATTTGCCGATTTTCCCGTGCAGCTTACCCACCGATCTCCATACCCAGGCCGCCCTGAGTTTCTTAGATGATGCCTACCAAACGCCCCCTTTCCCATAGATCCCCATCCCCATCCCCACCCCCACTCCAGAGCGTCGCAACCTAAGCCCGGCTACGCTTCCCGTGGAGCTCGAGAAGCGACTGGCCTAAAAGAGGTCTATCGCGGTCTCATCGCCTGCCGTCGCTGAGGAAGCTGACGACCATTACTGGCCACATACACTCAATCAGCGGGCTAGAGTATGCGGGTATGTCACGGACGCCGGCTACGACATCAAGGTGGTTCACAGCGACGGCTGGGATATGTCACGAGTTAAGTGGCCCACCCCTAACCCCTCGGGTTCAACCGCCGTCGATCTCATCCATAGCCCCGCCGCTGATCTCCTCTGGCTCGCTGTCAAGAATTTACCATCCTACATCGCCATTGAGCCCCTTTTGTCATTTTTGAAGGACACGTTCTATGATGCTGGCTTGGGATCCACAGCTTCCATGTCAGACCTCATCGACGGTAACCACAAGGAGGGCACCCTGTTCGGCTCTTCCAAGGGGAAAGATCCCATCTGCTCTTCCTAGGGGAAAGAGCCCGTCTGCGACATCGGGAGGGCACCCTATAGCCGTGCTCTTCCAAGGGGAAGGAGCCCATCTGCAACAACATGGAGCACATCCAGGGTCCATGCTCTTCCCACGGGAACGATCCCATATGTGACAAGTGAGGAAACCCATGATTTGTTTTTCCATGCCTCTTCACAAGGGGAAACCCATGATTTGTTTTGCCGAGTCCCTTTCGTAGTGTAGTGAGAATATGTACAATTTTAATTGCTATATCTGGTTGTTTGCAGTATGCCTAGTTTATTTCAGTTGTTCACAATGTGATGCTCTATATGTGCAATTACTTACTGTGTAGTACATTTCATCAATCCAGTTTTAAACATACTGATAGGAATGCATATATTTGCTTGCTGTTAAGCCTGTTATAGCTAGCATATGCCTCTTTTAAAGTTTTTTGATTGTTCAGTTGTTTGTAGTTAGCATATGTACAGTTTCAAATGCTATCTTTGGTTGTTCGTGCCTTGTTTATTCCAGTTATTCACAACGCCATGTTCTATATGTGTAAGTACGAACTGTGCAGTTCAATTTCATCAGTACCAGTTTCAACAATACCACTATGAATGACTACATTTGGTTGCTGCATCATGTAGTTAACACGCCTTCCCATTTTTATTTAACAATAACCAGTGTACTTAGACAGGCACAATACCAGTTTGAATGAGTATGTTTGCTTGTTGTTAAATGTTAGGCCTGTTGAAGTTAACACACCTTTCCACTTGTTTTGCTTTACTAGCGTGCTTAAACTCACACTAAAGCTATCTTTTGGAGATTATTTTGTCTGTCATGGATAATTTTGGTTGATGTTTAGCCTGTTGGGCTTAACATGCTTCTCGATGTACCTACAAGAAAATTTTGGGAATGACTGCTGTTTTCCATCGAGGTTAGTTTCATCCAATGGCTTATATATGCTCACTGTTTAGGATATCGGTAGCTGGTACCATATAGGCCGGGGGCTGATAAGGGACTAATCGGTGAATCAGACGTTTAACTGAATATATTTGCAACCCATTTATCGCTAGGTTAACTAGGGCCATATGTAATATATCTGAGGCTACATAACAACATGCACTGTATTTAATGTCTAAATATGCAATCCTAGCCTACATAGCAACAAGGAAGAGTGTTACATTAATGTTCTGATGATGTCTAGATACACATAAAAGAGCAACAACAACAACAACACAGCCCTATTTGAATACTCAACATAGCTAGAGGTTAGAGTTAGTTTCTAGCTCATGACTAACCCTGAACTAACTCCATCCAAAGAGTTGTTTGGATGGCAGGGTTAGATTGACAATAAATGCATTAGGAGAACTAGCTCCAATTAGCACCTCTTGGGTTGGATTGTTTTTTGGGTGGGTTATATATGCAACTAGCTCAAACTAGCCCTCATCTTTAGATATACTTTAGGGCTATTTGAGCCCGAACTAGCTCAAACTAACTGTAACCCATGGATACAACAGCAGTTAATCAGCTGATAATTTGTAAGAATGCAATAAACTCCTTGCGGCCCATAATATAAGATGTTAATTCATCTAATATGTGAGTATATTGGATGTTATAAGATATTATAAAAGAGTGTTGTACTACATCATTGTGCAATTATTGTTTTGCTTCTAATATTAACTTGGTGATTTTAGGTACATATGTAATTGGTAAAGATCCGCGCTTCGACCCTTTCTGCATATGGGAAAATGAGATATCGATGAACCAGCATCAAGTGAGGAAGCTGATAAAGATTGTTAGTAAAATGGGTCAAAAGATGGCAATTAAACTATATGTTTACACTTTATCCAATACAACAGCGAACTGCAGGATGGTAAGTAAGAACTCTGCAGCCTTCTTTTTACTGCCCATAATGAGTTGTGCTAGATGACAATGTTTGAATCTTTTTCCATTGCAGTGGTTCCCAAAGCAGTTTACTCAAGATTACCTCTCAAACTACATGATTGGTGGGCATGCAAAGGTTAAGGTATTTCTACCAGAACACGATGATTATCTAGATGTTTTCATGAAGACCGAGAAGGATGGGCGGTCGGCCATCACAAGGGGTTGGACTAGAGTCGTGCGTGCCTTCTGCATGGAGGAGGGCACAATATGGGCATTCCACTTCACCTTGTTCAGCAACCACAATGTATTTCGAATCTTTCTTTACCGTCTTTAATATTACAAGTATACAACTGTGGTTCATCATTCTTTATTTGGTTCTTATGTAATTGTTGATATGTACCTGTGAATCGAATAATGCATTGGTTGTTTGAACCTGATGGATATGAATAAAGCTCTAGCATACATTCAAATTCAAATTCAAATTCGATACAATTTGAAATAGTAGCAATTAAATTACGGTGAAATTACGCTCTCCATGTCATTACGGCACACACGGTTGGTAAAACACAAACGTTTGCGATATACACCATAATCTGAGACGGTTCATAGAGAGGAAACGTGTGCAAGCATGCACAGAGTTGCCGTTTGCAAAGCGTGTGCGATGTCGGACAATATCACAAACGGTGCGGGCAAACTAAACATTTGTGATAGTTGCCTTATCGTACATGATTTGCAACCATGAACTATTTCTGATGAAGTATGCATCATAAATGTTGCACCACAGAATAGCGTGTGTGATAGTTGTCGTGTACGATGATGTTACGATGGTCCCACTTTTCGTAATCCTATCCGACACTCATACGACGATTAGCTAATCTTCTTAATTAGTTATCGCATACGGTTTGGGACAAGCGAATGTGTGTGATTGGATGCTTATCGTACAACGTTCTATAATAGTGAACCATTTGTGATGGGTCGCGCATCGTAAACGTAGCACCACAGAATACCTACTGCGATGGCAATGCAAGCACAAACGAGTAGGAGTACTGTGTATGCATCTTGGCTCCCTATCCCCGACGGTTTCTGGGTCGTGTGGGAAGGACCCCCCTATCGCCCACACTCACTTGGCGACGGTTCCAAATGTCGTCGTGGAAAGAGGTTAAAAACCGTTTGTATAACACCAACGCGTACCGGTGTACGATACTTTCCGTTGGATCAGTTTGACCGGCATGAACCTCAGGCCATCCTCCACAGTTTTTCATGGAGTGGTGCCTGGTAAGTCGACATACCCTATTGCGAAGATCACTTGAAGTGGCCTTTGGTGATGGGTACAATTATAGAGCAGAGACACTATGGTTTGAGATTGTCAAGATCAAGAGTCCATATCATGCCCTGTTTGAACGGACGGCTTATGCTAAGTTCATGACTCACCCTTGTTATGTGTATCTGCAGCTCAAGATGCCAGCGCCAGAGGGGACAATCACGGTTCATGGAAATCACAAACTCGCCCTAGAGTGGGAGGAAGGAGATGCGGCTTATGCGGAGTCGGCTTGTGCAACGGAGGAGCTCAAGTATTATAAGGATAATGTTGACCCGGCTGATACGACCCCTCTCAAGAAGCCCACCACTGAGAAAGATCCATTGCTCAAATTTAAGTCAGGAAAGGACACACAGCAAGTTGACTTTGTCCCTGGTGATTCTCCTCAGCAGTTCACCATTGGGTTAGGGATGGATCCTAAATAGGAAAGCGTGCTCATTGAATTCATCCATGAGAATTAGGACATCTTTGCATGGAAACCTTCTGACATGCCAGGTGTACCGAGAGTATTCGTTGAGCATCGCCTTAATGTGGATCCTAGGATGAAGCCTGTTCGAGAGTTCCTCCGTCATTTCAATGAGGAGAGGCATAAGGCCATTGGAGAAGAAGTGGCCCGGCTCCTAGCTTCCGGATTTATTATTGAAGTTTTTCACCCCCAGTGGTTGGCTAATCTGGTGCTAGGGCTTAAGGAAAATGTCACTTGGCGTATGTGTGTGGACTATATAGATCTCAACAAGTCTTGTCCAACTGATCCTTTTGCTCTCCCCCGTATTGACCAGATTCTGGATGCCACGGCGGGTTGTGAGAGTTTGTGTTTTGTGGACGCTTATTCTGGTTATCATCATATCAAGATAGCAGTGGAAGATCAGGAAAAACAGCTTTCATCACCCCCATTGGAGCTTTCTGTTATGTGTCTATGCCATTTGGGCTCAAGAGTGCCCAGGCGACTTATCAAAGATGTGTTCAGAATTGCTTTTCGCAAGCAGATTGGCGAAACGTTCATGCTTATGTGGATGACATCTTGGTTAAGTCCAAAAGCAGGAAACTTTGCTTGATGACTTGAAGGAGACATTTGATAATCTCAGGGTGTACAAGATGATGCCTAACCCGTCCAAGTGTGTTTTTGGTGTGCCAGCTGGCAAATTGCTAGGTTTTTTGGTCTCAGAGTAGGTTATTGAGCCTACCCAGAGAAGATTGAGGCTATAACCTCTCTTTCTAATCCAGCATGTATCAATGATGTTCAGCGCCTGGCGGGTTGCATTGCAGCCCTACGTCGTTTCATAAGCCACCTTTGAGAGAAAGCGATTCCACTATATCAGGTAATGAAGAAAACTGATCACTTCATCTGGAGCGATGCGGCTAATGAAGCGTTTGAAGCGCTTAAGAAGCAGTTGGCTGAGCCGCCCATCTTGGCTGCTCCCATAGACAAAGAGCCTTTGCTCCTATACGTGGCGGCTAATAATAAAGCCATCAGTGTTGCAGTTGTCATGGAGCACAAGGAGGAGGGTAAAGAGTATCGATCCGGTAATTTGGTTTACTATGTCGATGAGGTTCTCACATAATCCAAGCGATGATAACCACATTGGCAGAAGCTAGTGTTTGGGGTGTTCATGGCCAGCCGTAAACTTAAACATTATTTCCTTGGATATCCAATTACAATGGTCAGTTCTACTCTCACTTGGTGATATAATTCAGAATAGAGAGGCTACAGGCCGGGTTGCTAAGTGGGCAATTGAACTTGGGCCACATCATCTGAAGTATGTACCAAGAACAACCATCAAGTCTCAATCTTTGATGGATTTCATAAATGATTGGACAGAGCTGCAAACACCCGAGGAGAAGCCTCACAATACATATTGGACTATACACTTTGATGGGTCTAGGCAGTTGGAAGGCTCGAGGGCTGGAGTTATCTTAGAGTCTCCACGAGGTGACACATTTTATTATGTCTTAAGGCTCATGGTCCCTTATACCAACAATGCAACTAAGTATGAAGCTTTGCTTCATGGACTCCAAGTGTCCAAGGAAATGAACCTGAGCCGGGTTAGATGTCTGGGCGACTCACACTTGGTAGCTCAACAAGTCTTGGGAAAGTGGGATTCTAAAGACCCGATTTATGGCGGCTTATCATCAGGCAGTTGATAACATTGCTGGTCACTTTAAGGGTACCGATCACATAGACTAGCATAAGAACAAGGTGCACGATGCACTATCTCGGCTTGGATCACTGTGTAAGCCGGTTCCTCCCAATGTGTTCCTTGATGTGTTGCATAATCCTTCTGTTAAATTAGCTTCAGAGGAAGATCTTGTTATTCCTGACCCGGAGGGACAGTTGGTGGTGGCTCTTCGTGCCATCCCTCATAGGACGATGCCTTATCTGGATTACCTGGCCCGAGAAGAGTTACCGGACGGTGAAAATCTGGCACGGCAGATTACCAGGCGATCCAAGTCCATGACTGGCGTGTTCCAACATTGTGTTTCCTCTGAAGAAGGACGTAGTCTGACTGGCGTGTTCCAACATTGTGTTTCCTCTGAAGAAGGACGTGAGATCCTACAAGAAATTCATGCAGGCGACTATGGTCATCATGTCGGGTCATGATCTTTGGTGGCTAAAGCTTTTCGTCATGGGTTTTTCTGGTTGACGACCCATGTTGAGTAGAGGACATTGTTAGTAAGTGCGATGGGTGTCAGAAATTTGCAAGTAAGCTCATGTTCTAGCTCAGGAGTTACGGATGATTCCTATCACTTGGCCATTTGCAGTCTGGGGGCTTGATATGGTTGGGCCGTTCAAGAGGTCTAAAGACAAGAAGATCCAGCTTTTGGTGGCAGTTGACAAGTTTACCAAGTGGATTGAAGCAGAGCCAGTTAGCAACTGTGAAGCAGCGACTGCAGTTTAGTTTGTCAAAAAGCTGGTCTTCCACTTTGGTTATCCTCATAGTATCATTACAGATAATGGCACAAATCTTTCTAAAGGTGCTATGAAGGAGTTCTATCGAAGAGAACACATCCGTCTTGATGTATCTTCGGTGGCTCACCCTCGGTTGGTCAAGCAGAACATCCTAACTAGGAGATATTACGAGGGATCAAGCCCCAGCTTATGGTTCCTTTGGAACGAACGCCAGGTTGTTGGGTTGAGGAGCTTCCTTCAGTTCTTTGGAGCATCAGGACCACCCCTAATAGATCAACTGGCTATACGCCCTTCTTCATGGTTTATGGTGCAGAGGCAGTTCTCCCAAGTGATATTCGTCATGACTCGCCCAGGGTAGCGGCTTATGTTGAAATAGACAACGAGACGGCACGTCAAAACGCTCTTGATGCCTTGGATGAAGAACGTGGACCTCGCAGCAGCTCGGTCGGTGATTTACAAACAAGACCTGTGTCACTATCACAACCATAGAGTTAGAAGCCGGATGTTTCAGGAGGGCGACTTAGTGCTCCGTTTGATTCAGGACCAGACATGCATGGATAAGTTATCACCCCCTTGGGAGGGCCCCTTTGTGGTTAGAAAAAACCTAAACAATGGGTCATATTATCTCATCGATACACGTCAACCCAATAAGTCACGTACCTCTGAGGAGGAGACTAACAGGCCTTGGAATATTGCTCATCTTCGGCCTTACTACACTTGAGCCTATGGCTCCAATCTTTGTACATACATATCATGTATATATTTTTATGATCAACATAATAAAGCTGGCATCCCCGAAAGTCGGGGCCTTTGTCGTTTCGTCTCATATTTTCTATGCATGAGTCTTTATTAATTGATTATAAGGGTACTAGGGGGCTTCCAACTCATTAAGTTTAGCTTACAAAACCCTTTTGACCCGGCAAAACACCACATTATTGGCTAAACCTTCCCATATGCTTGATGCTACTCCGAACAAGATGACCCACCGTACACTTGACAAGTCAATCTTTATAGACCCTGAACTTGTCAAGTTTAAACCGACGGCTTATGTCATGAGAGAGCCCAGCTTACTGTTAGGAAGGATAAACCAAGGCTATTAAGCCAAGCTTCTTTAAAGCATGATTTGAGCCTTACAAGGCCAGTCTTTTTGGTCGAGCTTTAAAAACCGACTTATCAATATTGAGATATAAATGTCTCTTTTTCTTTTTTTACAGATATTTTCATGTTGTTATTAATATGCAGACAACAAGACCCTGCATCAAAGATGATCCGGGTTAACATTGCTCAAAATTGAGCTTATTATAGCCATGAGCCACCAGACAAGTCCCTGGATCAAAGACGGTTCGGGTTAGCATTGCTTAAAATTAAGCTTATTATGGCCATGAACCGTAAAGTGATCTACTCATGATTTTTTCCTGATCATGGGTCATTGGGTCATTAACGCGCCCTTGCTTTTGACTAAAAGTCACCATTACAGGAGTTGATTATATGCCAAAACATCAAGAAAGTGCCTGAATTCAAAGATAGTGCAACGCAAAGCAAAGTTGCATATATAATTTGATCAGGCATACAAAGAAGCTTGATCACCTTGTTGTTTGATCATCAGTTCAGAAACTTGCTCGAAGGCATGACAAGGAAACTAATTGTTTGAAACTAAGATTATTACAAGGCTACAAGTTGAGCCCAAAAGGTTTTTCCATACAAGTATTTAAGGACTTAGATTACTCCTTTGATCCGGCCTCTGTACCATCCGGGTTATGCCCTGCCGAGTTAAGATCATCCTGGCGTCTTGTAGTAGAAGTTGTGGGGTTATCCTATGCCGGCTCTTCGTCGCTTGCAATCTGCAGATTGTTCGTTGTCCAGTCGATACCAGTTAAGGCTTCGAAAATTGCTTCGTCATGCATGACATGAGAAGGTTCAATATCAGGGGCAAAGATATGCTTACGCCTTTGAGGAGTCAAATCGACAATGTCGAAAGAATGCACCTTGATTCGAGTATTGCTGCTATCATAAGCCGGCTAGTACTTCTTCAGATCTAGCTCTTGTGCAAGTTGACACGCCAAAGGCCGCATTTCCTTGACACATTTGGCGAAATCTTCTTCACTGATAATAGACCCGTCATCGTTATATTTAGGACACCCGCTAGCCATCTCTGTTGGGTCCAGCTCTGATTGATAATCCTTAGCCCGACTTAGTGCGGTTATTGCCCCTGCGCGGGCGGCTGACAACTTCAGTTCTTCAACTTGCTGCGGCATTGTAGAAAATTGATCCAGGACATCTTTATAAGTGGTGGCGGCTTCTTGCAATTGGATACAACTACAAGCGTACGAAGGCTTCCAGCGTATAACTTTTCTGTTAAAGAATATATGGCTTTCAGCTTCGTCACCACACTTTGCCCAAGGCTGGCACTTCTGGCACCTATTATGCATTCAGAACAAGTCATCGGGCGAGTTAGTATCCTATTTCTTAAGTCGACGGGCGAGTTATTTCAATTAAATTGCAAACTTTACTTACCAATGATGGCGGCAGTCATATGAGAGACATGTTGTTTTAAGCCGGGCAACTCTGTAGCCACCAGCTTAAGTTGGTTTTCAACATCTTCTGTGCGCTTCAGTAAAGTGGCCTTTTCAGATTCCAAAGAAGATCTTTCAGCGAGGAAATTGGGCTTCACTTTTTTAAGTCCTCCAAAGAAGACTTCAAGCTTAATTCAGCCTTAGCGCGTTTAGCTTGTTCAGACTTTAGGTTTTTTCTTAAGCTAGCCAGATTTGACTCGCCCAGGCTTAATGCTTCGTGCAAAGGTAAACAGAGAGTTATCATTTCCAACAAACACTGAGTGTGCTGGTTTGGTTAAGACGGCCCTTGACACGGATGTTAGGGAAAGACTATTTAAGCCCCACGCACATTGCAAGCAATATCCATGGCACTTGGGGGCTAATGTATGTCGTTTTCTTTCAAGTTATGTTGAAGAAGACCCGTCCTACCTTATACAGCTAAGCCGACCCTTGGGGGCTACAAGCAATTTTGCCTAAGTGGTGGTGATCAAAGACTTGGCTTACCTTATAAAGCTAAGCTGGCCCTTGGGGTCTACAGGCAATTTTTGTTATGTGGTTGTCATCAAAGACCCAGCTCACTTTATAAAGTTGAGCCGGCGCTTGGGGGCTACATGGCATTTTTCCTTTTCAAATAAGGTTAAAGAGCGGCGTCATCCGCAACGAGAACGAAAACACGCGTGCCGCCAGGTCCAAGGATGGGGCCGTGCTGCCTGTGGGCGGTGCAGCGAACTCCAGGGATAATAGGGCGCACAGATGCCCACACCGGTGCCCACACCACGGCCATCTCAAGCCGCACGCGATGAGTAGCGCCACGGCGTCAGCGGCTCCGAGCGGCCCCACGACAAGAGTCATGTGGATCATCCTAAAGATACGCAAGGCCAACATGCATGCCATTGCATTGGCGACAACAGGCCGAGGTTGCAAGTTTGAGATGGGGCTGCTTCCAGATCAGTTGGGAGCAAGAACACCTCTTGTTCCTCATGCCTTTCCATGCCATCCACGCCGAAAGAAGCATTGGCACGTGCGTAACTACTTCTGCAGTTTCCACCTACCGCGGAGAAGATGGAGTGGAGAGCCACCATCCAGATTCTTCTTGGTTTTGCCAACAATGACGAACCGCAGAAGACAGGACCATCACAGCAGCAGCCCACCGCTCCGGTGCGTGCTGCTGGACAGAGGATTGATACGTCCCAAACATATCTACTTTTCCAAACACTTATGCTCTTGTTTTCGACTCTAATTTGCATGATTTGAATGGAACTAACCCGGCCTGACGCTATTATTAGTAGAATTGCCATGGCGTTGTTTTGGTGCAGAAATAAAAGTTCTCGGGTTGAGCTGAAAATTTGCGAAGAATTATTTCAGAATATATAAAAAATATTGGTGAAGGAAATTACCATAGGGGGGGCACCAGGGCGCCACAAGCCCAAGGGGTGCGCCACCCCCTAGGGGCGCGCCAGGCAGGCTTGTGGCCCCCTGGAAGCTCTCGCAACCCTAACTCCAACTCTATAAGTACATATTCGCCAAAAAAATCATAGAGAAGGAATCTTCGTGTTTTACGATAGAGAGCTGCCGCCACCTCCTATTCTTCATCGGGAGAGCTGATCTGGAGTCCGTTCTGGGCTCCGGAGAGGGGGATTCAACATCGTCGTCATCATCAACCTACCTCCATCACCAATTTCATGATGCTCACCTCCTAGAGTGAGTAATTCCTACATAGGTTTGCTGGAGGGTGATGGGTTGGATGAGATTTATCATGTAATTGAGTAAGTTTTGTTAGGGATTGATCCCTAGTATCCACTATGTTTTGAGATTGATGTTGCTATGACCTTGCTATGCTTAATGCTTGTCACTAGAGCCCGAGTGCCATGATTTCACATCTGAACCCTTTATGTTTTCATGAATATATTTGTGTTCTTGATCCGATCTTGCAAGTTGTATGCACCTATTACATGTTATGATCCGCATACCCCAAGGTGAAAATAAGTGGGATTCTTTCCGGTGATTACCATAGTTTGAGGAGTTCATGTATTCACTATTTGTTAATGCTTTGTTCCGGTTCTATCTACTAAAAGGATGCCTTAATATCCCTTAGTTTCCTTATGGACCCAGTTGCCACGGGAGGGTAGGAAAAAAGATGTCATGCAAGTTCTTATTATAAGCACGCATGACTATATACGGAATACATGCCTACATTACATTGATGAATTGTAGCAAGTTCTGTGTCGGCCTAGGTTATAACTGTTGCATGATGGATGTTATCCATCGTAATTATCCATCATCGATCCAATGCCTACGAGCTTTTCACATATTGATCTTTGCTAAGTTACTACTATTGCTGCCGCTGTCATAATTGCTTCAAAACTACTGCTACTGCTGTTACCTTTACTATTGCTATCCTTACCACTACTATCAAACTATCATATTACTGTGCTACTAATCACTCTGCTACAGATATTTAGTTCTCCGGGTGTCGTTGAATTGACAACTCAACTGCTAATACTTCTTTGGCTCCTCTTGTGTCGAATCAATAAATTTGGGTTAAACACTGTACCCTCTAAAACTGTTGCAATCCCCTATACTTGTGGGTTATCAAGGACTTGAGGCGGGGAGGCCATGGTGCAATCCCCTCCACGGCAGCAACAACCTCAGCGGCAGAGCCAGCGGATCGACTCCCATGACGAGGTGTCCATGGTGTCGTCCGATCCGCGAACTCACCGTGACCAGCACCAAGTTCTTAAAGAACGACACGGGATGATGCCCGTACTACCATAAAACGGCGATGGGTAGCGCGCCGTCAATCTGACAGGCGCACAGGGTGTGCTGTAGATGAGCCTACGCCGAGAAACGATGGCGGCCTACCTTACGAGGTCGGTTGTCCAGCGTCCACCCCTGAGCTGCGACAAGTCTAGTGGCCTAGTTCTCGGAACTTCAAGCCAGAGGTGGCGAAGTACGACGACAAGACACACCCGTCAGAGTTCCTAAGCATTTACACCACTGCGGTGCAAGATGCTAGAGCTCGTGACGACAAGATCTTCGCCAACTACTCTTCATTGGCGCTCAAGCCTAACGTCAGGTCATGGTTGATGAACCTACTGAGGACTCCATTTCTTGATGGGCATATTTGTGCTACAAGTTTGTTGGCACCTTCACAGGCAGCCACAAAGTTCCTGGCCAAGAAACTGATCTGTAGTTGATTCCGCAGAAAGAAGATGAGTCGCTGCGCAAGTATATACATAGATTCAGCCGTGTACAGTGCAACATTCCCGATTTCCACCTCAAGAACAATCATTTGCCGTGTTCCGCTAGAATGTGAGGAACCGAAAACTGCGGCAAGAGATGACCATGACCAAGGTGAGAGATGTCGCTGAGCTCAACACTCTGGCTGACAAGTGTGCACATGCTGAGGAAGGAAGGAGGCTTCCTAGGGAGGAGGTTGGCGCCGGGTCTGATTCAGAAGATGATGAGCTGCCACCGCCCCGAAGAAGAAAAACCGAAAGCACAAACAGGAAGCGCAAGGGATAAGATGTGCTCGCTGTGGAGGGATCGGGCAATAGTGGCCTGATTGAGGTAAGAACTACGTCGGTATTTCCCCAAAGAGGAAGGGATGATGCAAGACATCGACGGTAGGTATTTCCCCCAGTGATGAGACCAAGGTTATTGAACCAGTAGGAGAACGACCAACACTACGTAAATAGCACCTGCACACAAAGAACATATACTTGCAACCCACGTGCTAAAGAGGTTGTCAATCCCTTTCGGGTAACGGCACCAGAAATTGGCAAACGGGTGTGAGAAATTTGTAATAGATTGATAGATACAAATAAAAGTAAACAAAATTCAGAGAGGTATTTTTGGGTTTTTGATAATATAGATCTGAAAATAAAACACGCAAATAAATAAAAAGGCAAATAGCAAAATAGATCTGAAAGTATATGATGAGAAAATTGACCCGGGGCCCGTAGATTTCACTAGTGGCTTCTCTCGAGAAATTAGCATACCGTGGGTAAACAAATTACTGTTGGGCAATTGATGGAACTTCAAATAATCATGA
Source organism: Aegilops bicornis (assembly GCA_021605145.1). Lineage (NCBI taxonomy): Eukaryota > Viridiplantae > Streptophyta > Magnoliopsida > Poales > Poaceae > Aegilops > Aegilops bicornis. The sequence goes on from CM038670.1 coordinate 496,637,000, forward strand.
TGATATCCAAGCAATGATCATTATATAGGGACCACGTCGAAGATTAGTAGACCGATTCCTGCCTGCATCTACTACTATTACTCCACACATCGACCGCTACCCAGCATGCATCTAGTGTATTAAGTTCAGGAGAGACGGAGTAATGCAATAAGAACGATGACATGATGTAGACAAGATATATTTATGTAGAAATAGACCCCATCTTGTTATCCTTAATGGCAACGATACATATGTGTCATTTCCCCTTCTGTCACTGGGATCAAGCACTATAAGATCGAACCCATCACAAAGCACCTCTTCCCATGGCAAGGTAAATCGATCTAGTCGCCCTAACTAAACCAAAGATTCGGAGAAGAAATACGAGGGTATAAGTAATCATGCATATAAGAGATCAAAAGACTCAAATACCTTTCATGGATAAAAACATAGATCTGATCATAAACTTAAAGTTCATCGGATCCCAATAAGCACAACGCAAAAAAGAGTTACATCAAATAGATCTCCAAGAGACCATTGTATTGAGAATCAAAAGAGAGAGAGGAAGCCATATAGCTACTAACTATGGACCCGAAGGTCTACACTGAACTACTCACGCATCATCAGAGAGGCACCAATGAGGAGGATGAACCCCTCCTTGATGGTGTCCAGATTGGATATGTGGTTTCTGGAACTTGCGGCGACAGGAATTGTTTTTCGTCGACTACCCTAGGGTTTTTGGGTGTCTAGGGTATTTACAGAGCAAAGAGACGGTCCGGGGGGCACCCGAGGTGAGCACAACCCACCAGGGCGCGCCTGGGTCCCAATCGCGCCCAGGTGGGTTGTGCTCCCCTCAGAGCCCCCTCAGGTACTTTCTTAGCCCATTGTGTGTCTTGTGGTCCAGAAAAAAACACCAAAAAGTTTTGCTGCGTTTGGACTCCGTTTAGTATTGATTTTCTGCGAAGTAAAAAACAAGCAAAAAACAACAACTGGCAATGGGCACTATGTCAATAGGTTAGTCCCAAAAAATGATTGTAAAACATCCAAGAATTATAATATAACAACATGGAACATAAAAAATTATAGATACATTGTAGACGTATTAACATCCCCAAGCTTAATTCATGCTCGTCCTCGAGTAGGTAAATGATAGAAACAAAAAATATTTATGTGGAATGCTGCCTAACATGTTCATCACATATTCTTTTCTTTGTAGCATGGACATTTGGACCTTTGTATGATTCAAAGAAATAGTCTAGTTTTGACATGAAGACTTCAATACTCAGACATATTAACAAGCAACCATGTCTTTCAAAATATCAACACTAAAGCAAGTTATCTCTAGCCCATTATGCTTAATCATTGATCCATTCATTAAACACAATGCTCAAGTACGATCATAGTGCCCCTTAGTTGGTGCTTTAAAAGAGAAGATGGAGACTCAAATAAAAATAAAAATTGCATAAAGTAAATAGAAAGGCCCTTTGCACAGGGAGGTAGGGATTTGTAGAGGTGCGAGAGGTTAAAGCAAAAAAGATAGAGATAAAACATTTTGGGTTGCATGCTTTTCCTATAAACAAAAACGACCGAGTAATCCCCAACACTTTCCATGCTAGATATATCATAGGCGGTTCCCAAACAGAAAATAAAATTTATACCTTTTTCCACCATACTTTCACATTCCACGGCTAACCGAATCCACGGGTGCCGTCCATACCAACACTTTCCAAGGAATTTATTATTTGACAACATAAGGTAAATTCATTTTCCATTTCAGAATTGGACATCCCTAATGCCTTTGCCGTATTCTCGCGGAATGACAAGTGAATAAACATTTATCTTGAGAATAACACATCTAGCATTGGAAATATTGGCCACCCCCTGCCGCTTCATGAGCGGTACGAGCACACAAAAGAGAATTAATTTTGAAATTAGAGATGTCACATACAAATTTGCTTAGAATGGCAAAATAATACCACATATAGGTAGGTATAGTGGACTCATGTGGCAAAACATGTTTAAGGATTTTGGATGCACAAGTAATATCATACTTAGTGAAAATGAAGGCTAGCAAAAGATTGAGAAGCATCCAACCAAGAAACAAAAAATCTCATATGCAAGCATTAAGCATAACTAACACCGAATAATGCACCACAAGTAGGATATAATTTCATTGCATAACTATTGACTTTCGTGCTTGCATAGGGAATCACAAACCTTAACATCTATATTCTTACTAAAGCATAATTACTCATCAACATGACTCGCATATTATATCATCATATCGCAAAACTATTACAAAGAATCAAGTTTATTTTGTCCAATGATCTTCATGAACGTTTTTATTATATCCCTCTTCAATTTCTATCACTTTGGGACTAATTTCATATGTTGCTTCTGATAGCTCAAACAAATCTAAGTGAAGAACATGAGCATAAAAATTTTCTTCTCTCAAAATAATTTAACTGAAGCATGATAGAATTTCTTAAAAAAATTACTAACTCTCAAATAAATCTAAGTGAAGTGGCAGAGTATTTCTTCAAAAATAATAAAGCACACCGTGCTCGAAAAGATATAAGTGAAGCACTAGAGCAATTCCATAGCTCAAAAAGGTTTAAATGAAGCATAGAGAGCAATTCTAACAAATCATAGCATAATTTGGCTCTCTCAAATAGGTGTGTCCAGCAAGGATAGTTGACTTAAAATAAAAATAAAAACAAGCAAAGACTCAAATCCACTACTGCAGGATGCTGCTAACGCGACACTACAATCAGAGACCCTTCGACAAAACTGTGTGTGATGCAATAATCGCAAACAGTGGTGTAAAAACCTGTCAAAAAAGATGCAAAACGTTTGCGATGGAGGATGCATCAAACACGGTTCAGATTTTAGTTGTGTGTGTGATGCAGGGCATACGGTTCAGTTCAATTAACTGTTTGCGATGAGGAGGAACAGAAGAAATGGGCAGCCAGATGAAGGTGTGTGCGATGTACAGCATACGGTTCACTTGGATGAACTGTTTGTGATTAGGCAACACAAAAGAAATTGTCAGCCAGATCAAGGTGTGTGCAATATACGTCAAGCAGTTCACTCGGATGAACTGTTTCCGTTGAGACAAGAGAACGGAAATGGTTCAACTTAACAAGATGTGTGTGATACGCGGCGAACAGGTCTGTAATCGGAAACGTGTGCGAAGACCGATAACAATGCATTTATTGCTGCTAACAAGCCGTGTGTGTTGTGAGCAAACGACTACTGGTATACAATTGTGAGTGATTGATGAAAACATCACCGACATGTTCCATTGTTTAGTCTGTGTGCGATCTGATTTTCTTTGTCCACACAACATCTACGCTATGTTTACAGAGCATCAACATATATACTTAAAAAGACAGGATTGCATAACCAAATTAAGCATACAATTACACAAGTGACTACACACATAGCATTTCCACACACCAAAGTAAGCAATTACATGCATACTAAACTAGGAGAAACGAGGATCTAATCATCTACTTATTGTTGCGACGACGCTTGCCATTGCTCTGCTTCTGGCTGGATCCCTGGCCGTTTTGGGGAAGGAGGCACTTCCTCATGTCAACGAACATGTAGTGGGGGCTGCTGACAAACCTGGTGAAACGCTGCTTGAAAGGCCTTGTGGCCAGGCAGTAGTGGTAGACGAGGACGTGGTGGCGCACACACATCTGGGCGACGGCGACCTTGGGACGAGAACCGGCATGAGCGCCGGTGCACTCGAGGTCGAACCCGACCACCTTGTACTTCTCCTCGGCAAGCAACAACTCCATGATGTGGATGGAGTGATCCACCAAGACTAGGTTGTTGGTGTACACCACCAAGAGGTCCATGAACCTTATGTGGGTGTCCACCACGGCACACATGGTGAACTGCTGCTCGTCGTCGGCGGCCTGAGCGCCATTGAGCCGCCAAGAGATACCCTCTAAGAATTTCTCATGGTGGGTGTGCTTCTTGCAATGGTGGGGCGTGATCGAAATATTGAAGAAAAAGAGACACATGGGTTAAATGGTCATTGTAACAAATGGGGGCCGGCCGGCCTGTAATCGTCACGTCTTGTCACGGCATTCATAGCGGAGGATTCCAGTGCATGCTTGACAGCACCGCACCACACGCATGGGCTCGAAGAGATGCTAAATGTATCATCAGTGAGCATGTTCCCGCGCTACCGCGTTGTTTACCGCACAAGCTTCCCGCCCTGCTAGCTTGGCCATGCGTCGGCTAGAAGAGGGGCAAATCATGGGCGTTTATTGGCAAAAAGCTTTGTAAAAATGAAGTGTGTGGAATGACTTCAGTCATATGTTTACCCGTGGGTGATGAGATCAAAGTTACATAGAAGGGTGAGGATGGACACTCGAGTGTGATAATTAATTCTGCGATCTACGGTGCACACAGTGGAAGAAACCAACTGTGTGCAATAATGTCGAAGATCGCAGTCGAGTTTGCTATATAGATCGTGTGCTGTGAGATTGACAAGGTAAACAGATTCGAGAATGGTTAATAAAATCTAAGACCATTCACTGGGACGCGTTGGTCCTAAAGAAACGGTTTTTAACCCCTTTCCGCGACGGCATTTGGAACCGTCGCCAAGTGAGTGTGGGCGATAGGGGGGTCCTTCCCACATGACCCAGAAATTGTCAGGGATAGGCCCTCCCGGGACCCAGGTTGGGGCCGTGTGCGATCGGGCGATGCATCGAAACCCAATCATTTCCGTAGGTATGTACATCCCACACGGTAATCCGAGAAAAAAATTCCATAGGTATGTACATCCCACACGGTAAATCCCAGAAAAACATTTCTGTTCGTATGTATATCACGCACAGTCAATCCAAGGAATACGTTTCCGTTCTTATGTACATCCCACACAGTCAATCCAGGGAAAACGTTTCCGTTCGGACGTACATCCCACACAGTTTTATGTGTAGGCTCGTGTGTGAAAGGTGTAACTATCACACACGGTCTGCCTAGGTTAACTGTTTTCTTTTATCAACTATATCACACACGATTTGATGAAGAAAACTGTGTGGCATTGGGCTATCCGTCGCAAGCACTTTTACTGCTAGAACCGTTTGCAAAGGTCCATGACACATTTAGCAGGTTTATTAGTTTAAAATTAATAATTCCAATATTACATAAATTCACATTTCATATTGAGCGACTGTTTGCCAATTTCATATCGGCACATAAATATATTATAACATCACAAAGACGGTAGCTACATGAAAACAAAGACAATACAACATATAGCTAGTTCAACTTCATAAGAACAATATATTCATTTCCCTAATCGAGATCATCCAGGCTCGTCTTATCCACCTCTGCTTTCACTTCAGTAAGAACCTGTTTTGCATGGGCCAACTGGGAAAGTGCCTCCTCCTTCGCAAACACCATCTTAGCAAAGTCTGATTTAAAACATCTGAGCTCATTCTCCACCTTCAACTTTTTATCCCGCATCCAGAAATATGCTTTAGCGTTGATAACATTTTCTCTAAGCCTACATGTGTTCTCTTCCTCATACATGCTCCAGAGCTTCGCTAGGCACATCTTCAAAGACTGTGGCCACTCTTGATCAACATACTCCAAGTAAGAACACTCACGTTCATCCTATAATATTCAAAACTAGATCAGTAACAATTGTAGGGGAAATGGGTTTATAGCAACATAGAAAATCACCAATGCTTATTTTGAAAAATTGAAGAAACATGTTAATTATGACATATCTTCTCAAAAATGTCAATGTGCAAATGAAATAATTGGTACTGAGACAACAACCAAATTCTGGAACATCAGAAGCTATAATTAACTACAACGACGCTACAAGTTCTTACTCATGTACAAAATAACAAATTGAACATTTTATGAGGAAGGTAAATATAACTGCAACAGCATAACGACAGTGTTTGGATGACCGCAAATTGATACTAATAGGTGTGTACATGCACAAATTTAGTAACACGGAACTAATAGCACTAAGGCCGTCCACTATGTATGCCAAAACCGGGGTAAAGATAACTGTTGCTACATCTCGCACCGGTGCCTGCAGACCGAGAGGCGATGCGTGGAAAAAATCGATGACCGGACTCGAGCACGTAGTTGCTCCGATGCCCAGTTCCTTCGTGCCATAAAGATTTAGTATTTTACGGATGTGCGGACCAAAGTTGGCTGCACAAACTGCTGAAGTGGTGCCAAACAATTTTCTAATGGCACCGCTGATGAGATGGAAACAATTTAAGATACTAGGTTCAAACTGTGACACTGTCTTAGGATGCGTTTGGTTGAAGGTGTGGTATGAATGTGTTGGGATCATGATGTTGTCTCGAATCACATCTAACAAATGATTTGTAACAATGAAAGAGGGTCTAACCTTCTTTGCACATGCCAGAAACTTCCTCCCACTGTCCACAGAATCAAACGCAACTAGCTTCATGCATGGAGATTGATGGTGACAACGAGCAGATAGATCTTCAGCCACCCCGCTCCATTCGTTGCCACTGATGGTCCTAGGGAGCTACAAGAGGAAGAAATGACTCAAATCGACCGCCGGGTAAAAATCTTTCATTCCAAGTCATAGCCCGAGAGAGAGAAGAGAGGCATACCCGGGTGGTGAAGGAGTAGTCGCCGGAGGAGGAACCGCTTGAGAGGTCTTTGAAGAAGACCATGGCGACCCCGGCGGTAGGATGCGAGATGGCGAGAGCGAGGAAGCGGCTATAGCTTAGCAAGGAAGGAAGGAAGAAAGAGGGGAAATGTGACTTGTGGTCGGGGAGAAAAGGGGGTGGGGAAGGGGGGAAGGGGGGCGGGGGTAGATATTTTGGCGGTAGGCCAAAATTTTGGAAATGTGGAGGGAAACTTTGCGCGCGGTGCCACCGGACCATTCACTTTGAACGATTGCGTGCATCGCAAACGATTCTTCTGGTTTACGCGCATGGGATGAGTTTGGTAATTCAAATTTTGGTGGAAATTTCTGCGGGTACGTCATTGCATAATTTAGCATCGCTTGCTAATTTGGGCACACAAAAGGGCGTACAGTAGACAGACCACACTTCTTGAATCTAGCAATTTTAGTAATTAAACAGAGCCAGTTGACCTAAACATTGCTCTAACAAAAGACCAGCATTAAAAACAAAGCCTAAGTATGCATAATTTTAACAAATCCGCCACCGCGTCGGCCTATGCATCGCCGGTGTGAGATGAGACGTCGATGACTTACCCTGGCGACATGCCGCTGTTGGTGGACTCTGCGTCCCCCTGCTAAAGTCGACCGCGTCCTCGTCCTCGTCCTCGTCCTCGGCGTCGCCCTCAAGGTTGTAGTACTCGTAGTAGTGGCTGCGCCAGAGCTCACGTTGGTACTCCACCGCTGATTCCTTGACGGACAGACTCTTCTCTACCTCGACCTCGGCCATGTGCAGCTCCTCCTCCCGGCACTCCTCGATTTCCGCCGCCTCCTACATCTCCAGCTCCCGCTCGGTGACCTCATGAGGAAGAAAGTGCTCCATGGCCACCGCCGCCTTTTCAGACGTGGGTTGCATGCTGGAGTCCAAGGTGGCCTGGAATATCTTGGCGTGGATGGCCTCGACCCGGGCCAGGGCGACATCAGCGGCATGGACGGCAGCTCGAGCACTCTCGGCGTTTGGAGCAGTCTTCGCTGCAGCAGCAACAGCCGTCTCGGCTGCTGCAGTGCCCTGTCGGCTACCGCAAACGCCCTCTCGGCGGAAGCGGCCGCGCTTAATGCGGATGCGGTGGCACTCTCGGCGTAGGCGGCGGCGCTCGGGGGGACGCGGCCATCATACGGGCCTTCATGAAGCGTTTCCACGGCATCATCTTTGTAAGAAGGGGGTGTGGGAATGGGGATCAGAATTCGTGGATTCCGGGGTTGCCGACACTAGAGCGCATTTGAGCCAAAGCTTAAGGAGGAGACTTAAATAGACCAAGATATTTTCATCGCAAACGGTTCCTAGAAAACAACTGTGTGTGATGTTGAAGATATTTTTATTAGCTGTGAAAGAAGAATTTGGAGTAAAGTGCCAACAGATGGTGTTTTAAATGAATGAGAAATTTTGTAGTTCTAATACAACTGTCATGTCAAATTTTGGAAAATTTCAAGGGTCATTTGACCTTGTAAGACATTTAAGTGATTTTCTAGCCATTTAATAAACGTAATTGAAATCTGAACTACATGAACATGCAACAGCTAACCATAATGGTTTGAAAACACATATTTCGTGTACTTGTGTGCGATTTAATTCCATGTGCAGTAAATTGGAAGGAATTTTCAAACATATCGGTCTAACGGCTATGATACAATTAAGCATGGAGTGACATGGCATTTTAATTAAAAAAAACACATGAAACCTTGGTTGGTGTAATGTCATGCCACCAAGATGATGTGGTAAAAAATTGGCATGTTTGATGAAAGTTTGGACACACACCCCTCACAAACCGGAGCAACTCACTTGAAGGCTCGTGGTTCCGAGAGGGAACAATGCATGTTTGATGACGAACAGGAGATAGCTTCCTCTTACGGCCTTCAAATTTTTTCTACGTCTAACGTGCACTACTACACTGTAATGTAAATTTTTTAAATACTAGGGGTCATTTGACCTTTTAAAGACATTTAAGTGATTTTCTAGCCATTTAATGACCGTAATTCAAATTTGAACTACATCCACATGCAATGCCTAACCAAAACGGTTTGAAATCATATTTGTGTACTTGTGTGCGAGTTAATTCCATGTGCAGTAAACTAGAAGGAATTTTCAAACATATTTGTCTCACAACATGGACACATGCATGCATACGTATGCATGGAGTGACATGGCATTTTAATTCCAAAAACAATCAGAAACACATGAAACCTTGGTTGATGTAATGTCATGTTGCCAAGATGATGTGGTAAAGAAATTGGCATGTTTGACGAAAGTTTGGACACACACCCCTCACAGACCAGAGCAACTCACTAGAAGGCTCGTGGTTCCGAGAGGGAACAATGCATGTTTGATGACGAACGGGAGATAGCTTCCTCTTACGGCCTTCAATTTTTTTCTACGTCTAACGTGCACTACTACAACTATAATGTGAAATTTTAGAAAATTTTAGGGGTCCTTTGACCTTTTAAAGACATTTAAGTGATTTTCTAACCATTTAATGATCGTGTTCAAATTTGAACTACATCTACATGCAACGCCTAACCAAAACGGTTTGAAAAATCATATCTGTGTACTTGTGTGCAAGTTAATTCCATGTGCAGGAAATTAGAAGGAATTTCCAAACATATTGGTCTCACGACCTGGACACATGCATACGTATGCATGGAGTGACACGGCATTTTAATTCCAAAAACTAAAAAAATGATCAGAAAAACAAGAAACCTTGGTTGATGTAATGTCATGCCACCAAGATGATGTGGTAAAGAAATTGCATGTTTGACGAACGTTTGGACACACACCCCACACAAACCGGAGCAACTCGCTAGAAGGTTCGTGGTTCTGAGAGGGAACAATGCATGTTTGATGACGAACGGGAGATAGCTTCCTCTTACGGCCTTCAAATTTTTTTCCTACGTTTAACGTGCACTAATACAAATGTCATGTGAAAACTTGGAAAATTTCAAGGGTCATTTGACCTTTTAAAGACATTTAAACGATTTTCTAACCATTTAATGACCGTAATTCAAATTTGAACTACATCTACATGCAACACCTAACCATAACAGTTTTGAAATTTGTGTACTTGTGTGCGAGTTAATTCCATGTGCAGTAAATTAGAAGGAATTTTCAAACATATTGGTCTCAAGGCATGGGCACACGCATGGAGTGCCATGGCATTTTAATTCCAAAAAATAAAAAATAATCAGAAAAACATGAAACCTTGCTTGATTTAATGTCATGCCACCAAGATGATGTGGTAAAGAAATTGGCATGTTTGACAAACGTTTGGACACACAACCGTCACAAACTGAAGCAACTCGCTAGAAGGTTCATGGTTCCGAGAGGGAACAATGCATGTTTGATAACGAACGGGAGATAGCTTCCTCTTACGGCCTATTGTTTCCTACGTTTAACATGCACTAATACAACTATCATGTGAAAATTTGGAAAATTTCAGGGGTCATTTGACCTTTTAAAGACATTTAAGTGATTTTCTAACCATTTAATGACCGTAATTCAAATATGAACTACATCTACATGCAACGCCTAACCATAACGATTTGAAAAATCATATTTTTGTGTACTTGTGTGCGAGTTAATTCCATGTGCAGTAAATAAGAAGAAATTTTCAAACATATTGGTCTCAAGGCATGGGCACATGCATGGGGTGCATGCCATGGCAGTTTAATTCCAAAAACATAAAAAATGACCAGAAAAACATGAAACCTTGCTTGATTTAATGTCATGCCACCAAGATGATGTGGTAAAAAATTGGCCTATTTGACGAAAGTTTGGACAAAGACCCCTCACAAACCGGAGCAACTCGCTACAAGGTTCGTGGTTCCGAGAGGGAATAATGCATGTTTGATGGCGGGCGGGAGATAGCTTCCTCTTACGGCCTTCAAAATTTTTCCTACATTTAACGTGCACTAATACAACTGTCATGTGAAAATTTGGAAAATTTCAGGGGTCATTTGACCTTTTAAATACATTTAAGTTATTTTCTAACCATTTAATGACCATAATTCAAATTTGAACTACATCTACATGCAACGCCTAACCAAAACAGTTTGAAAAATAATATTTTTGTGTATTTGTGTGCGAGTTAAAAAATCATCAGACGATGTAAATATCTTGTGTTCAAAAAAGAAAATGTAAATATCTGGCAAGACAACTAGCCCCCACATGATTGGCACTCTAACTCGCGGCTCGAGATTTGGTAGGTGATTGGCGGGGATCATTAATCAGACACGGTTTTGTATTGGAAACTGTCAGCTATTATGTTTCACAGACGGATTTTGCTACGGGAATCGTGTGTAATTCAAACTACAGTACTCGTAAATTCTGGTGACTGGCGTGTGTACTGTCCTCGTCGATATAGATTCCGGCCATCAATAAATACTACCTTGCTCACATCGTCCCGCCTGCATTCTCATCTACATCCTCCCCTCGCTCACCCTCTCTCTCTCTCTCTCTCTCTCTCTCTCTCTCTCTCTCTCTCTCAAATCTCTGCCATGGCGCTGCCGGTCTGTTCACGCGCCGACGAGGAGTCACCGCCCCCCAAGGACGCTCACTCGATTAGTAGCGACGAGGAACCCTACGCGCCGCCTGACGAGGTTGCGCCGGACCCCCCAACTTTGGATTGGTTTTGGGGCCAATACAATCTTTTTCTGTGGAAGTCGCTGCCACTAGCTGAGAAAGCCAGGAAAGTGGCATCCAAGAAGGAGATGGCGGAGGAGGAAGCCAGGTAAGAGGCGGCATGTGAAGCCCGTGATGCCGCCCGGAAAAAGGAGACGGCGGAGCTTTGGGGGTGGGCGCGTCGTCGTGCTGAGGATGTGTACCAAGACGGGTACTTCACGAGGAAGGTCATTGGCGCTGGGCGCCTCATCGCTGCATGGAGGTGGGCCGATAAGCTCCAGCGTGCCACCGACGAGGAGCTTCGGTGGGCGCCCAACGAAATGGCAAGATTGGCTGCGCTGCCCCGCCAAAGAAGAGGCAGATCAAGACGCTGCCATGAGGCGGAGGAGTCGACACTGCATGTACACTAGGAAGACGCCGCGCACTGTGGAGCTGGCGAGGGGCTGCTGAATATCGCCCTGTGGAGGGATTATTAGTTTTAGTATTGTTCGTTTTCAATTTTATGCATTGTACCTAGTAGTTAAGTTTCATCACGTATATATTATGAGTTCCATTTTCTATCTGCTTTTGTGTACTAATTTGAATCTAGCTATTATCATCCACATATACAGAATGGAAAGCGTATATACACACATTGAAACATAACATATAAGAATGGAAAATAGAGTACATACATTGAAACAGAGCAATACTATGATTGCTGTGTATACATAGCTATCCACGTTGAAATAACTTTTCAAAATAAAACGCGTCCATGAGACCATGACCAGCAGCCCTTGCCTAGGGTAGCTCTTGGCTCTGCCTAAACTCGTACAAGCGTTCGTCCAAGCGGTCGACACGCTCGTGGTACATCTGGAGCGCAATCTCTATCTCCAAGTTGGCTATTTCATCGGAGATCACCAGCTCGAGGATGCGACGGCCATGTTCCTCTACTTTGCCTAGGTGGACACCTGGGCCAAGGAGGCGGTCGAGCCTACGGACCAACGCGTTGGCATCCAGCGGGCCGTGGACAAGGCGAACGTCAGCATCCATGCGAACGGTGCGGCGGGCGTCAGGTGCAAGTACGAGGACGGCGCGGCCGGCCTCTGGTGCAAGTACGGCGCTGAGGGCCTCTGCCCACTCCTGGCGAGGAATGGGGGTACTGACGGGACGTGTACCCAGCTGCGACGCCGTGTCGACAGCATGCAAGCGCCAATGGATCCGCTCTTGCTGTGCGGCGCGTCGCACCTCTCGCTCTGTGGTGCTCCAACGGTCTCACCGTGCTGCGAGCCACAGCCTATCGGCGTGAACGCGCCTAGCTTGCTCTGCGGCGCCTCATCGATCATGCTGTGCGGCGAGCTGCATCCTGTCGGCGCTGACATGCTTATCTTGATCCATGGTGCTCAAGCGCCATGCACCAAAGGTCTGCTCAACCCTGGCGATGACGCGCATCACGGCGTCGTCCATCACGTTGTCGGGGAGGGCCTCAGCCTCGACGGGCCGTGGCGCCTGCTTGTTTTCCTTGTCGACGAGGTTGATGGCAGAGGCGGCGCTTTGGTGGGTTGGCATGCTTGGAAAAGCTGGATGTGCGACAGGCTACGCTTGTCGCCTCCATGTGTTGCACGCCGCCTATGCGCAATATAGCAGGGTGGCGGGAAACAAATGAGGAAATGGCAGGAAACAGTGGCGTGTTCATAAAACGCCATCAATTGATGGAAACTTAGCATAGAAGGAACATCGAGCTAGCACAAGAAGTAGATGATGATCAGATGAACAAGGACCACACTAGGGAACCCGTCGGTGATAAATTCATCAATCCCAAACGGTTGAATAGTAGCAAGCATTTGCCCACAACACACACGGCCTATTCCATCACAAATAGGTCGGATGAATCAACTGTATGCCACATATCGCACATTGTGAAAAAGTAATGCGGTAGACCTTCTTTAACATGTGTTAAAATATATAAAAAATAAAAAACAAGGAACTCTTGGTTAAATTAGCTGAGGGAATGAGTCATTTCAGTCATTTGACCAAAATGACCCATCCTATCAGTTAATTTAACATCAACGAAACTTCCCATCCAGTCACCCATCTGATGGCTGCTCCAGCCTGAGCATATCTAACTTGATAGCTTTCTTACATGAGCTACTGGTGGAACAACTAGTCCTGCTGATAGGAATGCCTCTCGCATCCTTATGGCTTATCCGGATGACCGCCCGTCCCACAATGGCCAATAGATGTTGTGTAGACAGAGCATATCACATACGTCTTATTAGAGGCAATCGTCTGTGTTATTATCAGTCTTCGCACACATTTCTGATTACAGACCTATTTGTCGCCTATCACACACATCTTGTTATATTGAACCGTTTCTGTTCTCTTGCCTAATCACAAACAGTTCATCCGAGTGAACCGTATGTTATACATCGCACACACCTTGATCGGGCTGACCGTTTCTTTTGTGTTGCCTAATCACAAACAGTTCATCCGAGTGAACCATATGCTGTACATCGCACACACCTTCAACTGGCTGCCCGTTTCTTTTGTTCCTCCTCATCGCAAACTGTTAATTGAGCTAAACCATATGCCCTGCATCGCACACGTAACTAAAATCTGAACCGTGTTTGATGCATCCTCCATCGCAAACGTTTTGCACCTTCTTTGACGGTTATTTTACACCACCGTTTGCGATTATGGCATCGCACACAGTTTCGTCGAAGGGTCTCTGATCGTAGTGTCACGTTAGCAACAACCTGCAGTAGTGATTTCTTATTAAGGTCAAAATAGTGCTACCAATATACTAGTGTCATATGATGCCATTTCAAAGATTGTACCACAAAAGCTCGAAATATTACAAGGTTCAATTTCCAGAGTTATATGGCTGAAATTCGAAGATTAAAAGGTTCAAACTGATATTAGAAATGAAATTCAGCTCATCACCGTGAACGCCGCTACGATCCGGTGAACATGGATATCAGAGAGGTTCAAACTAATATTACCACTTCTAAGTCTGGTTTCGAAACCTCACAATTTTTACGAAGGGGTCAGCCACTAAGAAGTCATGTATGGGGTTGACATGATGACTTCCGATTACTCTGTCATCTGAAGTTCCAAAATGAAATTCAGCATTTTTGGAGCCTATTCCATTCTGCCACAGGCGCCGACGCTGATCAAAAAACCATTCATTTTTGTGAAATAAATGTAGGGCAAACCTCATTTCCTTCAGCACCATTGCTCTGAGAACAAAGAACCTGGTGAATATAATATCTGGTAAGGTCCCTCGGTAGGAGTTCTCAGTAATTTCTGAGAGATGGAGATCTAGGCATTCGGCCTGGTTGTTATATTGTATCACATTATCCACCAATGGGCCTAATCTTATCTTCAAAAGAAGAAAACGTATTAGTGCTTACATGCAGTTTTGAACATTACTACAGGCCTATTTGGTTTGCAAGATTTGTAAAATGAACTAACATGCCATCTTCGATCTGACATGATTAACATGGGCATTTGATCACATTCTAGAAAATGTAGCCTTCTTCACAAGAGGTTGGAGTGGATGAAAAGTTCCCTAAGAAAACTAGTACAGATGAATCCAAAGGAGAAATTCTTATTGATTGTAACCATTTGGATCAAGCAACCAATATGGGGGGGGGACATGTATGTACTGAAATCCTCCAAAAGAATCCTTCAGAAAACGTAGTACATTGTCATTGTAAACTTTGAAAAAGGTGTCACAAATTGAACTCCCTTGTGGTTAACATTTAACACGAAAGGAAGATCACCTCGATATATAGCTTCTCCAGGCACGGAAAGCATCTTAGGAAATTCATAACTTGCTCCAGGTTGGGGCCGATAGATTCTAGTGCCAAGACCTTCATTGTGCGCAGTTTCGGGGTCAAGCTTGTCGGAATCATTTTCTGAATGACAGACAAAGAAACATCTTCAAAATTAGAAATAATGTTAATTTGTAGAAGGAGAGGTAGAAGGCGGCTGTTGTACCTGAACGGGTGTGGATCCAATAACAAGTTCGCAGTATTTGTCAGACGAGTAGTCCACCACTGTCAATTTCGGCGCAGAAATGACATTGATTCTTGTTGGACCTTCTTGATCAACTACAAGTAATCTCTCAAGTGCAGGTGTGTCCTCAATGACCATACCGTGGTACACATCTTGTGATGTCTTCCTGCCGCACCAGCAACACACATAAATAGTCTGGAAAGTCATGGAGGTGATGTGGAAGGTACTCAACCCATTGATCGCCTGAAGACGAAGGTACTCAAGTGCAGTACAACCAGGGAGCAGGTGCTCCATGTCACCGTTTGAGAGCCGGACGGTGACGAGCTCGAGATGCTTCAGTCGTGGTAGAATAAGAGCGGGCGCATCATTAAGGGGGGGGAATGGCAGTTCCTGAACTTAGCGACGCGCAGTGTGGGCGCGAGGCGGAGTGCGGACGTTGGCAGCGACCGCATATGCCCATCATCAAAAGTGAGCTCCTCGAGCTGATCTAGGGCGGCGGATCGGAACTTGCCCATTCTAAGGCTGGTGAGGATCTTGGAGAATGCATCCAAGCTTATGCGATAGCCCTGGCAGAGCTTGTGGGTGTCGATGAGGTCGAGAGGGCTGGAGTTCCATAGGGGGCACCGCCGCTGGGAAAGGGCGGTTGTCCGCGCCTCATATTTGACTGGGAGGAGGGAGATGACGACTGTCGACATATCATCGGGGAGGCTACTGATGAAGTCTAGGCCTGCTGGAGTCGCTTGCGGTTCTAGCTCGTCCCGCCTCCGCTTGTTGGCAGCCCTGTTCTCCACCCCCGAAGTCTCCTTGTGAGTGGCGCTTTCTAGTAGAAATGGGAGTACTTGGAATATTTAGTTAAAACGAGGCAATAGAAAAGTGTATTGGTAACTAGAAGTTATTAGGTAGGAATATAGTAAGAAAAGGGAATAACAGTTGGTTGCTTAAATACTACACAATTCATTTGATATTGCTAGGTAAGTCAACATGCATATAGTTGAAAAGAAAACTTACTTCGAACAAAGTCTGGACGAATGATATCGTCGGGGAAGTTACCATATATCTCATGACCAGGCCCTTTTATGTGCAGTGCAATTATAGTGCCAGGTTTCACTTCATAAAACTTAGAAATTTCTTTCCAAAAGCCAGTGCCAAAATAGGAGTCACCACGTTCATCAATCCTTACAGTAGCAACGATTGTAAATCCATGGTTTGTGTGCAGTATGAAATCCCTGCAGTCTTGATTTATGTAAAGGGAAATATTGTGCACCACAGATTCTGTTGCATAGCAAGGGACGCTCTGCAGAAAATGGTAGGATTGTTAAAGAAAATATAGTAACATGCAAATATGGGCCCCAATTGAAAGAACTGTACAACAATGGAAATCGAAGGACAAAAATTAATAATTAAACAGATAGGGTAAACATGATGTCATGGAAATATGAGAGTAATCGAAAGAACAATACATCATTAATTTGCCTAATATAGAAAGAAGAGGGGGGGGGGAATCCCTGACGTATATGGTGCATGTGGCACCTTTTATCCAAATGTAGTAATATTTAGAATATGTTCCGGAAAGTAGGCCATGCCAGCAGATTTAGGATGAGATTGAACATACCGCGCGCATCTTCAAGTCATCTGGTACAGTGAGATGGAATGTCTTGCGGAGGCCGCAAGGTCCTGATGTGTCCGTGCACTATACACTATGAACGGAAGAAAACCCTCAAATCAGCTTGAATAAAAATGAATTCACAGAGATTTTGGCCAGGTGATTAAAGGAGGCAGATGAACTGGGATAAGAGATGCGATGATATCTCATTAAATTAGTTACCTTGTGGTCCATGAGAAAGAACCCTCAGTGCGGCACATTCCCCAACCGAGCAGAGCTGGGTCGACCGCGAGCAGCGTCGAGAAAGTCGATGGCGATAGGCAGCGGCAAGCGGAAGTGGCGAAATGCGGTGGGCTTTGCCGGCAGCCCGGCGGCGGCACGCGTCGAGCTAAGTGTTTACTGTCGCGATAGGCGGTGCCATGCATAGACGCGGAGGAGCTTGTGCAGGTGCGAATGGGGACCGGAGGGGGTGGCGGGCGGGGTGAGGGTTTTTGTGACGTGGGGATGGTGAGGGTTTTCTTTTATCTTTTTTGAATTGGGTGGTGAGGGTTTTCTGCCCCACAAAAAATTTTGGAGGCGACGGTTTGCTAGAGCCAACCGTGTGTGACTGACGCAACAGGCAAAATGAAATTCATTGCACACGGTTCCAATTTTGGGAACCGTGCGTGACTGACGTACTACCTCTGTCCTGGTTTATTGGTCCCCTTTGTATTTTTTACCAAAGTTTGACCAAATATTTAACTCAGAAATGTTTATGCATCTCACCAAAAATTATATCATTGAACACTATGCTCAAATACCCATCCAACGATATAATTTTTTCTGACCTGCACTAACATTTTGTCAGTTAAACCTTTGGTCAAAATTTAACACAAATTACAAAAGGGGACTAATAAACCAAGACGGTGGTGGATTCCATCAACCGAACTGATTGCATCCATATCCCACGGTTAGACATAAGTAAACATAGATTAAACATACTCAGACATAGATAATAAGAGTACACGCACAAAAGCATAGTTCAACCATAAGTACATAGTTCAACCGTCATTAAGCATACTCAAGCTTACATAGTTCAATTCCACATCTCATCTCACATGCCGGCACGATCCTGAAGCTTCTCCAGGTACTCGGTGTACGTTCCGTGCGCCACCCTGTTGGAATACTTCTTGAAGGAGCCAACGGCCCGTCCTCTTGCATGCGCCAGAACACTTAGATACACGTCATTAAGCTTGTGGTTGCAAAATGGGCATCGATAGCCGTCATTCCAGGTCCTAATACACCTGTTATGCATTCCCGCATAAAGCTCCCTCGGGATTTGCCTCTTGTACCTCCTCTGGCCATCTTCATCCTCGATGTCCACATCGTCAGATAGCACCTATACAAATAGTAAAACAAATTTGGCATCAAATCAATTATTACATGCCGTAAAGTAGGATTAGGAATTTATGGCTATTTATTTACACATATCCAGATATTATGGTTCAATTTTTAAGCACAGTCGTCTAAGTACAGACCAATCATGAAGAAAATAATGGCACAAACATATGTAGGTCATTCAAAATCAATTGTCAGGTCCTTTCTAGGAATTATTAACACTAACCCTAGTTGGATTACTAGAAGAAATCATTTGCACAGATGAAACAACTAATCACTTATCACTTGTACCATTCAAACAATCAATACACTGCACGGATCTAACAAAACTTACTCAGATTTCATGGATTGGGAGAACATAACCATATGATTTCTATTCCAAAAAGAGGGAGGCAAGAGTAACCCGAGATACCATATGATCTATTTTATACATAAATGGGTATAGAAGATTAACCAGTTGTCCGTCGTCATCAGAGTCGTCGTCGGAGTCGTCGCCAGAGTCGGTGTGGAACTCCGCCTCTTGTTGAGGAAGCTCGACGCCGTTGACGACGTTAGGGTGCAGCAATAACTCGCAGGCGGTGATGGCAACCTCTGTCTCCATCTCCACGCCGTGCTCCGGTGCTTTAGCAGCCCCGGTGTCGCCACTCCCTCCGATGGGGCGCTTCGGCGGCATCCTCATACACTGACGGCTTTGAGGACTGAGAGCGGCGTCGAGGATGCAAGCGGAGAGAGAGGATTGTGTGTGTGGGGAGGATGGGGGGTGCGGCCGCTCGGGCGGACCATTAATATGGAGTAGTGGGAGTTGTGGGAGAGAGGCAAGCGATGGTCAAACCGATGGCTCGCCTCCTAGTGAGCCTGCGCACCGGACTGCTGGCATGCCTACCAAAGTTTCACACAGCTACTCGCACACCTCCCGATGACACTGCGCAGCAAGCATACCTCCGTCAACACCTGCATGCACGCTCCCGGTCTGCCTACGCGGCGGACTGCTCGCATGCGTCCCGTCAACTCACGCCTGCTTGCACGGCACATGGGTCGCACGGCGGCACATATATTGTTTTTTCTATTTGGATGATTAATGCTCCGCTTTATTGCATAATCGAAGCATGGCACGGATCAATTGTTGTTCTAACGCTCACGGTTCAAATAAATAATCCATTTGGGATATTTGTTCCTAATTATTAATAATCTCCCGTTCGTAATTAGATAAAGATTACATCAAAACTGGTCTCAAATTTGACAAAAAAAGTACAATGCCACTTTGTATTGGTGTCCATATGACAACACGATAAGTTTCGTGAACTTCAAATAAGTTTTGGATGTACTAGTATTTAGAAATCAAGATTCTCAATGTTTGAAATTTGTTGCACGGGGAGCAAACATGCACCCAGTGAGACACATGTGTTTTTTGCAATCCATTTAGGTGCACTGTCACGTGTGCATGTAGCTCAAATTTGATTTTTTCACATTATACCGTAGAAAATCAATCAAAGAATGTACTAAAACGTCTTAATGATCTCTGTGGTTTTTTCGAAATTAAAACATCCCTCCTTTGGTAACATATGTTCACCGCAGGATAATTAATTTAACATGCATCGTACGTGCGGTGGATTCGCGTTGTGTGTGTGTGGGTGTGTGCGTCTGGGGGTGGCGGGTGGCTCGCAGTACACTACGAGTTGTGAGCCACCGTTTGGGTTGGCCGTTTTGTTAGGCAGGCCGGTGCCACAACAGAGTCGTGAATTCGTTATTTATAACATTACACAACCCTTTCATACATACATGTTTTGGCCACATGCAGTCGATGGTTGTCCTACACGATACTTGATACTCGCGTGTGGAGCTTTCTGTGGGCCCGCGAGGTCGTCGTCCATCACTTTGATGAACAGCCGGTAGTGAGGTTAATTTGACCAGCAAGGTAGAATCTTTTTTATTTGTGTTATGGTGGTATATAGTACGGGTCGAAGAGGTGGGAGGGGACTAGCATATATACTATACGTACACGTCCGTGAACAAGTACACCTCACTCAGTGTCGGGAATTTTCTGTTTCCGTGGCACGTGCCACATCAAAATTGTGAAATTGGCTATTCAAACATCACACAAAACCTCTTTGGGCCACATGCATGCACATAGTGGTTATCCTAGCTAGGACACTCATGTGTGACGCTTCCATCTTTGGGCCCACGAGGCCATCGTCGATGCATGCATGCATCAGTTTGACCTACATCGGGAGAGGTTAATTAATTTCACCATCGATGAGGATTCTTTTGGGTTGTACATATTACGGCAGAAGCATGTAGTATGCGGTGAAGAGGGGAGAAGGGGACCATCATATGTAGTACGCTTCATGAACCTCGCTCTGTGTGGGTGCATGGTTTATGGTGTTTGAGGCATGTGGCACATCAAAGTTGTGCATTTTGGGTATTCAACATATATATGTTTGGCCCACATGCAAAGCGGTGGTGGTTGTCCTCTCCAACCCACTTAAGCGGTTATCAGCGATATCGATGCTTTCCATCTGCGGGCCCGCTTGGTCAATCACTACTTTTTGCCTGACAACAAGAGACGTAAATTTGACTTAGGAGGGGATTGTTTTTTTGCTTCTAATACAATATATACATGTATAGGTCATGCTCTGGATGACATGCATGATACAGTTTGACCACACACATATGCATGTGTACGCATGAATCCCTCCTATCAAGTCGAAGTTGCTAGTATAACGACACGACATGAACCGATCTTGCTCTGTGTGGGGAGCTGGTGTACGATTTTTGTATGCACGCGCCACGTCAATGTTGTGAAATGGTATTCAAACATGCGTGCATGCATCACCATACATATGCATGTAGTGGTTTACTTCGAACAGTACACTCCCTTGCGTGGTTATCGGCGACAAGCCTATATATTCGTGGGCCCGCATGGACATCCATGATCACCTTGACCGGCAACAAGACAGGTTACCATGGCGGATTCTTCATTGGGTCGTGTTATCGTAGTATAGGTCATGGTGAGATTCAGACCTAATTAAGTTTGAGGGCATATACTATGCACGCATGCATGTATGAATACCCGTCGTTGGCTTGAAGTGTGGTGTAACATACACATGCCTCATCAACCTAACCCTTACTCAGTGTGGGGATTTCTAGTTTGAAATCATGGTGCCACATTAAAGTTGTTCCATTGTTACTCAAAACACACCTCTCCATACATATGTTTGGGCCACACGCATGCAGTGGTTGTCTTCGGGGACTAGCTACTTGTGTGATTATTGGCGAGTTAGCCCATATCCGGGGTCGCATGGACGGCCATCACTTTGACCAACAACAAGAGAGAGGTTGTACGACCAAGGTGGATTATTCTTTGTCCATTTTACGATCCATCTTGGTGAGATATGCCTCTATGGCCCGCCGACTGAAAGTGTGTGTGTGGGGGGGGGGGCTGCTACGTACTTCACACTTTGCTAGGTGAACCTTGGTTGGGGGGGGGGCATGCATTCATACCTTAGGATTCCCTTAGTGGCAACACAAGGGGGACTGCTAGCTACTTTGCACTTTTCTAGGTGAACCTCGGTTGGGGGGCATGCATTCATAGCTTAGGATTCCCTTCGAGATGACACGAGTGGGCTGCTAGCTACATCGCACATTGCTAGGTGTACCTCGGTTGGGAGGGGGCATGCATTAATAGCTTAGGATTCCCTACGTGCTGACACGAGGGAGGGGGGCTGCTAGCTACTTCGCACTTTGCTAGGTGAACCTCGGTTGGGGGGGCATGCATTCATAGCTTAGAATTCCCTTCCTGCCGACACGAGGGAGGGGGGCTTCTAGCTACTTCGCACTTTGCTAGGTGAACCTCGGTTGGGGGGTGCATGCATTCGTAGCTTAGGATTCCCTTCGTGCCGACACGAGGGAGGGGGAAGCTGCTAGCTACTTTGCACTTTGCTAGGTGAACCTCGGTTGGGGGGGCATGCATTCATAGCTTAGGATTCCCTTTGTGCCAACACGAGGGAGGGGGCTGCTAGCTACTTCACAATTTGCTAGGTGAACCTCGGTTGGGGGGAGGGGGTATGCATTCATAGCTTAGGATTCCCTTCATGCCGGCACGAGGGGGTGGGGGCAAGCAATACCGTGCGCTTTGCGAGATAGCTACCACATCGAAGTTGCATTTGGTATTTGAAAATCAAACCACCCTTTTCATACAAAATTTTGGCCACATGCAAGTGTGTTCCTGTTCTGACCCTCTCCCGCATCATTTTTCGCCAAATTTATGAACATTAGATAAGTCAGATGACACAACAGACACGGTTCACTCAAACTAACCGTGTGCATTGGGCTCCACGAGGCTTCCCCTCTCAAAAATATCTACCCGGCTGCAGCTTTTTTCTGTTTGATAACATGCGGTTATAGTGTTTCGACCATGTGTGTTGTTCCTTGTTCCCAATCCCGCCTGCATCCCTCGAAAATATCTACCCGGCTCGAGGGTTTTTCTGTTTCATAACACACGGTTGTTATCTCCAGACTGTGTGCGATGCACCATCATCAAAATTTTCAATAGCCTCGGCATTTCACTCCCACGTAGTAAAATTTTTAGTACCCGCGTCATTTCCTCAAACACCCCCCCTCCACACACACATACACACACAAACACACGCACACACACACACACACACACACACACACACACACACACCAAAACCTCCTCGGTCGTGCGCACACCCACAACCCCTCCCTTGCTTGAAACCCTAGCAAGGTCCCCACTTCCGCCGCCGCCGCAAGGCCACCATTGTCAACATCTGCCGGTTTGCTCGTGCAGCTTACCCATCGATCTCCATACCCAGGCCGCCCCGAGTTTCTTAGATGACGCATGCCCAACACCCCCTTTCCCACAGATCCCCGTCCCCATCCCCATCCCCCACTCCAGAGCATCACAGCCTAAGCCCGGCTATGCTTCCCATGGAGCTCGAGGAGCGACTGGCCCAAAAGAGGTGTATCGCGGTCTCTTCGCCCGACATCACCGAGGAAGCTGACGGCCATTATTGGCGGCAGGCACTCAAGCAGCGGGCTAGAGTATGCGGGCATGTCTCGGTCACCGGCAACGACATCGAGGTCATCAACATCGACGACCTAAGGCAGGCTATGTCACAGGTTAAGTGGCCCACCCCCAACCCCTCGGGTTCAACCGCCGTCGATCTCATCCATGGCCCCGCCGCTGATCTTCTCTGGCTCGCTGTCAACAATTTGCCATCATACATCGCCATCGAGCCCCTTTTGTCATTTCTAAAGGACACGTTCTGCGACGCTGGTTTGGGATCCACAGCTTCCAAGTTAGACCTCATCGACGGCGACCACGAGGAGGGCACCCTCTCTCGCTCTTCCAAAGGGAAAGAGCCAATCTGCTCTTCCAAGGGGAAAGTGCCCGCCTGCAACATCAGGGTGGGCACCCTATAGCCGTGCTCTTCCAAGGGAAAGGAGCCCATCTGCTCTTCCAATGGGAAAGCGCCCGTCTGCGGCATCAGGGAGGGCACCCTACAGTCGTGCTCTTCCAAGGGGAAGGAGCCCATCTGTGACAACATGGATCGCATCCAGGGTCCGTGCTCTTCCCACGGGAATGAGCCCATCTGTGACAAGTGAGGAAACCCATGATTTGTTTTGTCGTGCCTCTTCACATGGGGAAACCCATGATTTGTTTTGTCGAGTCCCTTTTGTAGTTTAGTGAGAATATGTCCAGTTTTAATTGCTATATCTGGTTGTTCACAGTATGCCTTGTTTATTTCAATTGTTCACAATGTGATGCTCTATATGTGTAATTATTTAATGTGCAGTACATTTCATCAATCCAGTTTTAAACATACCGATAGGAATGCATATATTTGCTTTCTTTTAAGCCTGTTATAGCTAGCATATGCCTCTTTTAAAGTTTTTTGATTGTTCGGTTGTTTGTAGTTAGCATATGTCCAGTTTCAAATGATATCTTTGGTTGTTCGTAGTATGCCTTGTTTATTCCAGTTATTCACAACGTGATGTTCTATATGTGCAAGTATGAACTGTGCAGGTTAATTTCATCAGTACTAGTTTCAACAATACCACTATGAATGACTACATTTGGTTGCTGCATCTTGTAGTTAACACGCCTTTCCATTTTTTTAACAATAACCAGTGTAGTTAGACCGGCACAATACCAGTTTGAATGACTATGTTTTCTTGTTGTCAAATGTTAGGCTCATTGCAGATAACACACCTTTCCACTTGTTTTTCTTTACTAGCATGCTGAAACCTGCACACTGAAGCTATCTTTTGGAGATTATTTTGTCTGCCATGGATAATTTTGGTTGATGTTTAGCCTATTGTGCTTAACATGCTTCTCGATGTACCTACACAGGACAATCTTGGGAATGACTGATGTTTTCCATCGAGGTTAGTTTCATCCCATGGCCTATATATGCTCACTGTTCAGGATATCGGTAGCTGGTACCATATAGGCCGGGGCTGATAAGGGACTAATCGATGAATTGGACTTTTAACTAGGGCCATATGTAATATATCTGAGGCTACATAGCAACATGCACTGTACTTAATGTCTAAATATGCAATCCTAGGCTACATAGCAACAAGGAAGAGTGTTACATTAATGTTCTGATGATGTCTAGATATACGTAGAAGAGCAACAACAGCAACAACAACACAGCCATGTTTGAATACTCAACTTAGCTAGAGGTTAGAGTTAGTTTCTAGCTCATGACTAACTCTGAACTAACTCCATCTAAAGAGTTGTTTGGATGGCAGGGTTAGATTGACAATAAATGCACTAGGAGAACTAGCTCCAATTAGCACCTCTTGGGTTGGATAGGTTTTTTGGTGGGTTATAGATGCAACTAGCTCAAACTAGCCCTCATGTTTAGATATACTTTAGGTCTATTTGAGCCCGAACTAGCTCAAACTAACTGTAACCCATGGATACAGCAGCAGTTAACCAACCGATAATCTGTAAGATTGCACTAAACTCCTTCCGGCCCATAATGTAAGATGTTAATTCATCTAATATGTGAGTATATTGGATGTTATAAGATCTTATAAAAGAGTGTTGTACTACATCATTGTTCAATTGTTGTTTAGCTTCTAATATTAACTTGGTGCTTTTAGGTACATATGCCATTGTAAAGATCCACGCTTCGACCTTTTCTGCGTATGGGGCAATGAGATATCAATGAACCAGCATCAAGTGAGGAAGCTGATAAAGATTGTTAGTAAAATGGGTCCAAAGATGGCAATTAAACTATTTGTTTACACTTTACCCGAGACAACAGTGAACTGCAGGATGGTAAGTAAGAACTCCGCGGCCTTCTTTTTACTGCCCATAATGAGTTGTGTTAGATGACAATGTCTGAATCTTTTTCCTTTGAAGTGGTTGCCAAAGCAGTTTACTCAAGATTACCTCTCAAACTACATGATTGGTGGGCATGCAAAGGTTAAAGTATTTCTACCAGAACACGATAATTCTCTAGATGTTTTCATGAAGACCGTGAAGGATGGGCAGTCGGCCATCACAAGGGGTTGGATTAGAGTCGTGCATGCCTTCTGCATGGAGGAGGGCTCAATATGGGCATTCCGCTTCACCTTGTTCAACAACCAGAAGGTATTTCGCCTCTTTCTTTATCGTCTTTAGTAGTACAAGTATACAACTGTGGTTCATCATTCTTTATTTTGCTTCTTATGTAAATCTTGAACATATGTACCTATGAATCGAATAATGTATTGGTTGTTTGAACCTGATGATTATGAATAAAGCTGTAACATACATTCAAATTCAAATTAAAATTCGGTACAATTTGAAATAACAGCAATTAAATTACAGTGAAATTACGATCTCCAGGTCGTTACGGCACACACGGTTGGTAAAACAAAAAAGTTTTTGATATACATCATAATCCAAGACTGTTCACACAGAGGAAACGTGTGCAAGCATGCACACAGTTGCCGTTTACAAAGCGTGGGCGATGTCAGACAATATCGCAAACGGTGCGGGCAAACTAAACGTTTGTGTTAGTTGCCTTATCATACACGATTCGCAACCATGAACTGTTTTTGATGAAGTATGCATCGTAAACGTGGCACCGTAGAATAGTGTGTGCGATAGTCGTCGTGTACGACGATGTTACGATGGTCCGACGTTTAGTAATCCTGTCCGACACTCGTATGACGATTAGCTAATCTTCTTAATTAGTTATCGCATATGGTTTGGGAAAATTGAATGTGTTTGATTGTATGCTTATCATACACGTTCTAGAACAGTGAACCATTTGTGATGGGCCGCGCATCATTATCATAGCACCACAGAATACCGACTGCGATGGCAATGCGAGCACAAACGAGTAGGAGTACTATAGGGTCCCTATCCACGATGGTTTCGGGGTCGTGTGGGAAGGACCCCCCTATCGCCGTCACTCACTAGGCGACGGTTCCAAATGTTGTCGCGGAAAGGGGTTAATAACCGTTTGTATAGGACTGACGCGTACCGGTGATCATACAAGACGCTCCAAGCAAAACTCATGACACTCACTTTGGATTGTGGCTCAAGACCTTCAAGGTGGAGCCAAAGATGATCAAGGGGCAACAAGCAGAGTGCGGAGGGGCGGTTATAAGTAAATGTGTTGATGCTCCGTGGCCCGAGGGCTCTTTTCAAGAGGAGCTTGGTTTGTGGCAACGGGAGTGGTTTTATATCACCGCTCCTGTGGGGCACCAAATGGTGGCGCTTCCCACCTTCCGCCAGGTCCACCATGGCCGGCGTCATGGGTCAACAAGGGCTCGACTGGGGGCCGCCCAAGGACGTTCCTTTGCTGCAGGGCCGATCCGAGACATCCAAGAAAGAGAGATCAATCTGGTTGCGATGGCGCATGTTATGTTGTTTCGGGCGCCTATACGCCTGCAAACGCCGCCCTCCGCTTTGTGGAATTTAATCCGGAGGGACCACGAGCTCTCCAAAATTTTATGGGCACGACGCCCGCGGAGATGTATAAACTGTTCTTCGGATCAAAAGAGAAGTGTTCGGACCTGACTGAGGACGCAGGACTAAGCTGCAATCGCCCAGATACTCAAGTAAGTAGTCGTGTAACCGGACAAGTTGTTCATTCATTTATCCTATAAATATATGCCCTTTAAAGGAGCCGTTTCTTGAACAGGAGTGGATAGCCAAGGCAAAGTTAATAAGGTGTCCGGCTCCCCTCCCAGAGACCACGCCGGATCCCATGCTGACCAAGATGCTGAAGGTCGCGCTTATGAAGAAGGCGAAGGAGGGAGCGGGAAGCAATCGCCTCTATGAAGGAGGCTATCCAGAAGGAGGGATTAAAAGTCCCATCTGTCGAGGAGAGAAGAGGACCGCCCGGAAGATCCGGAGGTCAAGGCCTCAAAGAGGGGAAAGGAATCTTCGCCGAGAGTCCAGCTGGGAAGTAACCCAGCCGCACTATTTCCCCAAGGGATCAGCCCTCCAATGAGCCGTAAGTAAAAAGAAGGGGTCTTGTAAATAAGGAACATCCCTACATTTATTTATGAAGATAACCGAAATTGTACCTTGTAGTTCGGACCTCAGCCCTTCTCGCAGAGCTCGTCTTGAGGGATCTTCTTCCGGAGATGATGGAGAGCGAACGCCTCCACCTGCCGCACCCTCATGCAGGCGGGACGACCACGAGGTGTCGTCGCGAGGGTTCCCCAAGTCCGGCGAGGCCGGAAGGTCCGGCGCCAAGTGGTGTGCGGTCGGAGGAGCTGAAGGATCTGCTCGGGGGAGCGGCTATCTCAGAAGATCACAGTGCTCTAATGGGTACGGTGATTGAAAGGATTGCATCCGTGGAAATCGGATAGCATGAAGCCGTCAGAAGCTTACTGACGGGGTTTGAGGTACGCAAAAATGATGTACCTTCTGACAGTTTATGCATATAGAATGCGCCCTGTATAGATAGTAGCCCCTGAGACTCGGTATGTTGTCAAAATTGACAGCGTGCCGAGGATCAAAATCTTAGTTATAACATATCGCCGCTCCTAAACAGGTGGCGGGGCGTCCGGTGGCCAGCCGGACTGATGAATATGCCGAACTAAAGCGGCAACTTGACGAGGCGGATGCGGACATCGCGTTGGTCAATAAACGATTTGACGAGTCGCAAGGTATGCGACTTCTACGCGGACACCTGGTAAGGGAGCTTGACGCCCATGTCTTACAATTTGTATGCTTAATGCAGATGGTGCCGCTGCTGTGGAGGAGCTGCGGGTGGAACTCGCCCGAGCGAAAGAGCAAGCCAGAAATAGTAATGCAGCCGCTTTAAGGGCGGCCGAAGAGCTAAAAGCCGAACGGGCTACTCACTGCCGAAGCAAAGAGGAAATGGCCGATATGGCCAGAAAGTTCAAGAATGCTACCGATCGCTGCGAGATTCTTGAAAAAGAACGTCAAGCGGAGCAAGAGGGCCGGAAAAAGGCCGCCGCCGAATCCAAGAATGCCCATTCGGCTTTGAGTGCTGCCAAGGAGGAGCTGAGTCAGGCCGGGGAAATTGCGGCTGGAAAACCGTTTCTGCTGCGGAGGAAATATACGGATCCAAAGTATGCTCAATTGGACAAGTTGTGGAGTTTGGAGGATGCTTATCTGGACTTAGCGGTGAGCGCTGCGGACGCGATTGAGCACTTCCGAGGCCAGAAGGGGCATAGAAGGGAAGAGCTATATTTGTCGCAATTCCATAGTCCGGAGCATCTTCTTCCGTTGAACGATCTGTTGGCCGAATGGGCCGAGCTGAATCGACTATCCGGACTTGCCATGAAGCATGTCATGACTCATTTGTGGCCAGGCGGACCCCAGCCAAAGAGTTATTTTGGTTTAGTGCAGCAGTTCGTTGGTGCGGTACCGCGTATCGACGCAATAAAGCGGTCGGCGTGTATTGAGGGGGCGCGGATGGCCCTGGCCCGTGTCAAGACATACTTGGCCGATATGAAGGCCACCGACGTTGCATCCCAAGATTCGGACAGAAGCCGAGTACCTGCTGAGCACTACTTTGAAGAAGTTCTGCAGGGCGCTCGTTTAATAGAGACGCAGTGCTCGAAGGATATTATGTTTTAAATGACATGTATGATTTTTGAAAACAATGTTTCAGTGTGATATAAGAGCTTTTTATACTTGTGCGTTCAAGTAGGAAACTACTCTCAGGCGGCCGCTTATGTATATGTATATATAACCCGAAAGATGGCAGTCCTTGGCTTCTCGCCCCACGCACATAATGCGGGGTGTTTGCAAAGAAAGCGCTTTTTCACACTTAATCCAACGTCTTGGTCCTGTTAAGGAGGTGGTAGCGTAGCAAACTAGGCAACCGGACTATAATGCTTTATCACTTTCACTTAGCCATAGGAGTTCGAGGGTGGGGCTACTATATAGTTCCTGGGGGCACCGCACTCTCCCGAATTCGGGGTGCGTATGTGCCTGACCTAAAACCGGTCCTTCGTTAATGCGGAGGAATCCTAAACATTCCGATGAGTCATCGAGTGGTTGACCAGTCTCTCGCTATATCATGACAGTCAGTTTTCGGCTTTCTCATCGAGGCGCCGCCCGGTCGAACCAGGCACGATCGCAGAGTTCTCCGGTGCCGCGTTAGCCGATAGAATGGAACGTAAGGCAGCAAACACAGTGAGCCGGGCAAACCAACATTTGACCAAAGACATGATTCGAGCTGATGCATATAAGGCCTAATCTCGAGACGCCGAATACTCCCTAAGGTATTCGGTCTTTATAAAACGGGCAGAATAATGCCCTAAGCCCCGTGTCCGTACACGCATAAAAATTCAGTGCGGCCAATGCCAAGACGCCAGACCTCCTCCTCGGTTATAGTAAGAAACCGGGGATGTATATCAACAAGAGACAGTAAAAAAGGTTTACGCAGGGTCTTAATCTGAAAAGAATCCTTGCAACGGGTCCCTACCGCATGTCCGCACTCGTGTCTCCGCAGCCGTATCCTCGAGGGGTGTAGCACGTTGTTCATCTCAGAAAAGAGAGGAACTTAGTTTAAAAAGGAAAAAAGATCGTGCGAAAGATGTACTTTATATTAAATAAACAGAGTACGATTTGAAGAAGTGAATAAAATTGAGCTTTATTGTCTCTTGTTATACATGCATGCAGCCCCTTGTATGGGGTAAGCCGCTAGGAGGCTCCGGACTCGTCTAACCGTGTCCGGGTTTTGAATGACCTATTCGTGTTCTTTGACTAGCGGAGCCGGATAGGTGTGGGGCTGTCAAGGCAGTCCCACGTTCTTCCGTGCTCAAGTAACACTTAATACTCCCTTTCAATGAGATGACGTCGCGTGGACCGGGCATTTTAAGTGTTAGAGATGCATAATGCGGTATTGCGTTAAAGCGGGCGAAAGCTTCGCGTCCCAATAGTGCTTGATGGCTACTTTTAAACGGGGCGACATGGAAGATCAACCTTTCATGACGGAAGTTGTCGGATGAACCGAACACAACTTCTAGCAAAGATGGAGCCCGTATAATGGGCATATGTGCTCGCATTACTCCTTTAAAGGAGGTGTTGCTACGATTTAATTTTGGTTGGGTCTATCCCCATCATGTGGATTGTGTCACGATATATCGTGTTTATGTCAACGCCACCATCCATGAGGACGTGTGTAAATTGGAATCCGTCGATTATAGGATCCAATATCAAGGCAGTCCATCCTGCGTTCCGGATACTTTCGGAATAGTCCTGATGGTCAAAGGTGATTGGTTTTGACAACCAGTGTTGGTACTCCGCTAGGGTAGTTTGTGCGGCGTGCATTCTAGTGGGCACCGCTCTGTTTTTCCCTTCGGTCACGTGAAGTGAGTTTACTGTTTTAACCTCTTGTGGGAAATTCTTTTGTTTTCCGGGGCTCTGCTTGTGGTGCTCGTCATCATCTTTACTTGGTGTGTCGAGCCCCTTGTGTTCGGTGTTGAGTCTGCCGGACTGTTTGAAAACCCAGCAATCTCAGTGGGTATGGTTTGCAGGCCTCCCGGGAGTACTGTGGTTTGACATATCTTGTCCAAGATTTTTTTAAGTTGGATAGCTCATCGCTATTGTCCTTGAGGGGCAGTTTTGTATTGTTCTGCCATGAGCTTTTGAATCCGGCATTGACTGCCGCGCTCTTTGGACCGTTCCTTTTAATCCGGCGTTGGTCCTTGTTGCGCCGTGGTTTCCCATTTCCATCCCTGATTTCGGATGTACTTGGGTCGCTGGTGCTGCATCTTGCTAGCCAGCTATCCTCTCCCGCGCAAAAAAGCGGGTCATGAGGCCTGTTAATGCGCCATTGTTCTTGGCTTTTCTTGGCCGAGGTGTCTGGCGAGCCATTCGTCTCTGGACGTTGTGTTTGAAGGCTGCTAAGGCTTGGCGTCCTGGACAGTCGACTATTTGGTTCTTTTTAGTAAGGAACCTGTTCTGCACTTCCGGCTGACTCTCCGGGCTGTTGAGTTATGTGACTTAGATCGCTCAGATCCGGAGGGCGGACATAGGTCCCTTGAAAATTTGCCTCAAACGCATCCTCGAGCTCTTCCCAGCTTCCAATGGTATTTTCGGGAGGCTTTTAAGCCAATGCCGAGCTGGCCCTTTGAGTTTAAGGGTAAGTATTTTATGGCGTGGAGATCGTCTCCTCTAGCCATGTGTATGTGGAGGATGTAATCCTCAATCCGCACTCCGTGGTCTGTTGTTCCGTCAGATGCCTCTATGTTTACGGGTTTGAACTCACCGGAAATTCATGATCCAGACCTCATCGGTGAAACATAGGGGGTGTCTGGCGCTCAGTATTTAGGTGAGCCGTGATGTTCGGATATTTGGCGTGTTGCATTGCTTTGAAGAGCTTGCTTTCTTGGCCCGTAGATGGACCTGACTGGGCCATCCTTTTGATGTGAATCCTTATGCGGATCGCGCATCGGTTTGTGTGCGGCACCAGTTGCCGCTCTCTTTTTACCGTGGGGTCGTCCATCCGACCGGGTGGCCTTCTTAGTTTTTGATTGTGGGGGCTCTATGGCCTCCTCATCAAATTCGGGCGATAACTTTCGTTTGGGTAGCTCTTTGTTCGGCCGTCGCCGTACTTTGTCTCATGATGTTGAATACTCGCTCCATCTGATCCTGAGTGCATCTTCCGCTGTTTTGAGCTTCCGCTTCTGCTTTTTCAGGCTACGCGCAGTGGCGACGAGCCTTTTCTGGAGGTTATTTTGTTCCAACAATTTGTCCGGCGTGAGATCGTTCGGACTATTGTCTTCGCTGGGGACGGGTTGTTTATCTAAGTTGTCCTGTTCGGACGTTTGTTCAATAGCATGTTCGTCGTCCATCGGTTCGCCCTGCTCTATGGCTGGGTCTCTGTTGAGGCGGGACTTGGTTCGGCGTTTACGTTGCCGTTTGGACTGCTTTTCGAGTGATTTGTCCTTCGTAGCGTCCCGTTGTTCCTCGTCTTCATTTCCTTTAGGTGTATCCACCATGTATATATCATGGGATGAAGTGGTTGTCCAGCATCCTATAGGCGCTTGTTCATGGTTGCCTCCTACATCGTCGTCCATACCGTCGATGTCTTCGGAGTCAAAATCGAGCACGTCGTGTAAGCTTTCGGCAGTGGCTACGAAGTGGGTGGTGGGTGGGAGTTGAATTTCTTCGACGTCCACATCCCAACCTTCATGTCCGTAGTCCGGCCAGGGCTCTCCAGATAAACAGAGAGACTTTAGTGAATTCAGGATGTCGCCAAAGGGAGAGTGCTGAAAGATGTCCGCGGCAGTGAACTCCATGACCGGCGCCCAATCGGATTTGATTGGCAGGGGCGCGGAGGGTTCGGAGTCCGGAGAGGAGTCCGGCACCCTGGAGTCGAGGTCTTCGCAAAGGACACGGATGGAGTTCGTCTCAATCGCCGTAGAGATCAGAAGCCCCGAGGCGGTGTCCAACCACTCGCCCTGATTGGGGAATCCGCCCGGATTAAGGGTCGGAGCGGAGGCTGGTGCGGCCTCGACGCACCGCTTTGTTCGGCAGAGCTAGATCATGCCCATCGAGTCAAGGCGGCACGCTTTGGTCATGGCTTGAATCCGTCGAAGATCAAGTCTCCGCGGATATCGGCCGTATAGTTCAAACTTCCAAGTCTGAACTGATGGCCAGGGGCGTAGCTTTTGATCTGCTCCAGATGGCCAATCGAATTGGCCCGCAGTGCAAAGCTGCCGAATACGAAGATCTGTCCGGGGAGAAAAGTCTCACCCTGGACCGCGTCGTTGTTGATGATCGAAGGAGCCATCGGGCCTATCGGTGACGATACAGAGGAACTCTCAATGAAAGCACCAATGTCGGTGTCAAAACCGGCGGATCTCGGGTAGGGGGTCCCGAACTGTGCGTCTAGGCGGATGGTAACAAGAGACAAGGGACACGACGTTTTACCCAGGTTCGGGCCCTCTCGATGGAGGTAATACCCTACCCCTGCTTGATTAATATTGATGATATGGGTAATACAAGAGTAGATCTACCACGAGATCAAGGAGGCTAAACCCTAGAAGCTAGCCTATGGTATGATTGTTGTTCCTCCCACGGACTAAAACCCTCCGGTTTATATAGACACCGGATAGGTTAGGGTTACACGTAGTCGGTTACAATGGTAGGAGATCTACATATCCGTATCGCCAAGCTTGCCTTCCACGCCAAGGAAAGTCCCATCCGGACACGGGACGAAGTCTTCAATCTTGTATCTTCATAGTCTTGGAGTCCGGCCGTGATGATAGTTCGGCTATCCGGACACCCCCTAGTCCAGGACTCCCTCAGTCACACTCATCTGAGATGAAGTCCGTGAGGCTGGCATTATCAATGTATTGCATGAAATCCTCATGGATTCCAGCCTCTTGCACGAACGGGGTGTGCGACCATTCACACGGCCGTACCTCCACCAACCTCCGAGGGCGGAGATCACTGTCAGAAGACTCCCCAATAACACTCTTGGAGTTCATTGAGCCAAACTTCCTAATGATATTCATGTCCGCATACAATTTTTCCTATGAACAAAAATCTGAATTTTTAGTTCACAAAATTTTCTCAACAAAACTTCACAAAATTGATAAAAACTACTCATAGGGATACATAGAGGCCATAGCAAGCATTCAAACTACTTAGAACACTAAAAATTGAACATAAGCACATCTACAGCAGCACCAAGAGTAGCTAATTATTCAAAGTATAAACCACTAAAAAAAACTAATTGGACAAATGGTGGAGTCACATACCAAGCAACAATCCCCCAAAACAGTTTTGGAAATGGAGCAATGGGGAGAGAGAGAGCAATGGGGATTTTTTCTCGAGGTAAGTGATGATGTGGGGTGAAGAGGTAAGTGAGGGGGCCCACATGGGGACCACAACCCACCAGGGCGCTCCTGGGGGTCCTGGCGCGCCCAGGTGGGTTGTGCCCACCTCGTGCACCTCCCTCTAGTATTATTTGCACCAAAAATTCAGAAATATTCAGAAATAATTCACGTTCAATTTTCAGGGCATTCTAAGAACTTTTATTTTTCGGTCATTTTTTATTCCACGGGAAATTCAGAAAATAGACAAAGCATGGCATTTTATTTTATTTAACTAATAAAAACAGAAAACAAAAATTAAGGACAGAAGGTAGTGCTTAATAAATTCATCAACTTCATGCCGTTCGAAAATGATTCATTAATAAGGTTGATCAGGTCTTACTAACAACCACTTTCGATTAGCATGAAACCGAAGAACTTTCGTAAATAACTAAGTTAACTCAATGGGTATTTGCATCTCCCCAACAATAAGCATTTCATATTTCTTTTTGACTGTAGGTAGAGGTATTTGAAAACTTCCAATAGTGATTGTCGAAGATTTTTCAATCACAATAATACCATTCACTAGGAATTATCTCTTCGGAAAGTGCACCGTATGCTCATTACCATTAATATGAGAAGTGACCTTGCTTTTGTTGCAATCAATAACAGCCTCTACAATGTTCAAGAAGGGTCTACCGAGGACAATCGACATGTTGTCGTCCTCAGGCAGCTCAAGTATAACAAAGTCAGTCAAAATAGTAAAATTAGCAACAACAACTGGGACATCCTCACAGATACCGATAGGTATGGCAGTTCATTTGTCAGCCATTTGCAAAGATATTTCAGTAGGTGTGAGTTTATTCAAGTCAAGTATTTTATGTAAAGAGAAAGGCACAACACTAAAACCAGCTCCTAAATCACAGAAAGCAGTTTTCACATACGTCTTTTTGATGGAGAAAGGTATAGTTGGTATTCCCGGATCTCCAAGTTTTTTAGGTACTCCATCTTTGAAAGTATAATTAGCAAGCATAGTGGAGATTTCAGATTCCGCTATTTTTCTCTTATTTGTGATGATGTCTTTCATATAATTTGCATAAGGAGGCATTTTCAAGATATCAGTCAAGCAAGTACGCAAAAAGAATGGCCTCAGCATTTCAGCAAAGCGCTCAAATTCTTCATCATCATTGTTATTAGTTGACTTGGGTGGAAAATGCATAGGTTTTTGAACCCACGGTTCTCTTTCTTTACCGTGTTTTCTAGCAACAAAGTCTCTTTTATCATACCTTTTATTCTTATGTTGTGGGTTATCAAGATCAACAGGTGGTTCTATCTCAACATCATTATCTGGTTCTTTATCATTTGGTTGAGTATCTTCATGAACATCAGCATTATCTTTTTCATTGTCATTAGGTGGATGTTCATTACCAGATTGGGTTTCGGCATCAGAGATAGAAGTTTCATTTTCGTTATCAGGAGGTTTCTCTATTTTAGGTTCACTAGAAGCATACAAAGTCCTATCATTTTTCTTCTTCTTTTTCTTTCTAGAAGTACTAGGTGCACTAGTGTTATTTCTTTGTGAGTCTTGTTCAATTCTTTTTGGGTGTCCCTCAGGATAAAGTGGTTCCTGAGTCATTTTACCTCCTCTAGTTGCAACTCTAACAGCAAAGTCATGCATATTATGATTCATTTCATCAAGCAATTCTCTTTGTGATTTAGCAACTTGTTCTAGTTGAGTTTGAACCATAGAAGCATGTTTTCCAACACCTCTAACATCATTTGATATTCTAAATAACAAGTCACTCAAGCGAGCAATCATATCAGAATTATGTTTCAATTGTTTCATAACATTTGCATTGAAGTGATCTTGTTTTCAAATGTAGTTTTCAAACTCACAAAGGCATTGACTAGGATGCATATTGTGAGGATTATCATTTTCATTGAACTTCATAAGGGAATTTACCTCTACCACCTTAGGCAGTGGTGGTGTATTAAGCCCATTTATTTCTTCAATAGGAGGTAAATTTTTAACATCCTCAGCTTTAGTACCTTTTTTCTTCATAGATTTCTTTGCCTCTTGCATATCTTCAGGACTGAGATATAATATACCCTTTTTCTTTGGAGTGGGTTTAGCCGGTGGTTCAGGAAGAGTCCAATCATCATAATTTTTCAATATGTTATTCAATAATTCTTCAGCTTGAGCAATAGTTCGTTCCCTGAAAACACAACCAGCACAACTATCTAGGAAGTCCCTAGAAGCATCGGTTAGTCCATTATAGAAGATATCAAGTATTTCATTTTTCTTAAGAGGATGATCAGGCAAAGCATTAAGTAACTGGCAAAGCCTCCCCCAAGCTTGTGGGAGACTCTCTTCTTTAGTTCGCACAAAGTGAAATATTTCCTGTAAGGCAGCTTGTTTCTTATGAGCAGGAAAATATTTTTCAGACATGTAATGAATCATATCCTGGGGACTACACACACAACCAGGAGCAAGAGTATTGTACCAAGCTTTAGCATCACCCTTTAATAAGAAAGGAAATAATTTGAGAATAAAGTAGTAGCGGGTTTTCTAATCATGATTAAAAAGGGTGGCTATATCATTCAACTTAGTAAGATGTGCCGCAACAGTTTCAGTTTCATAACCATGGAAAGGATCAGATTCAACCAAAGTAACTAACTCTGGGTCGACAAAGAATTCAAAATCCTTATCATCAATAAAGATAGGTGAAGTAGCAAACTTAGGATCACATTTCATTCTAGCATTCAGAGATTTTTCTTTATACTTGCATAGTAATTTCTCTAGATCATCTCTATCATTACAAGCAAAAATATCTCTAGTTGTTTCTTCACTCAAAACATAACCTTCCGGTACCTTAGGCAATTCATATCTAGGAAGGCTAGTTCTAGCAGGAGTTTCAGTTTCAAGCTCATCATCAGATTCAACAACATCATGATGTATTTCCCTAGCAATTTGTTCATCAAGGAATTCACCAAGTGGCACATCATCCTTATCAAGCAAGGTACTAGCATCATCATAAGCATTATCCATAGCAGAAGTAGCATCATCAATAACTTGCAACATATCAAAATTAATAGCATGTGGTGGTGTTGCAAGTTTACTCATAACAGAAGGTGAATCTAAAGCAAAACTGGATGGTAATTCCTTACCTCCCCTCGTCTTTGAGGGAAATACCTTAGTCTTGGATCCTTCCGATTCTTCATAGTGATAATATGATAATAATCCCAAGTGACTCAACAAATATAAGTATGCTCCCCCGCAACGGCGCCAGAAAAAGGTCTTGATAACCCACAAGTATAGGGGATTGCAACAGTTTTCGAGGGTAGAGTATTCAACCCAAATTTATAGATTTGACACAAGGGGAGCCATGGAATATTTGAAGGTATTAGCAGCTGAGTTGTCAATTCAACCACACCTGGAGATTAATTATCTGCAGCGAAGTGATCAGTAGCAAAGTAGTGACAGCAGCAACGGTAACAGTAACAGTGATAGCGGTAATTTTGTAGCAAGTGTAACAGTGATGATAGCAGTAGTAACGCAGCAAGATCAATATAAATAAATTCGTAGGCACTGGATCAGTGACTTGTTGGATGATATTCATCATGTGACTGTTATAACCTAGGGCGATACGGCACTAGCTCCAATTCATCGATATAATGTAGGCATGTATTCCGTAAATAGTCATACGTGCTTTATTAAAAGAACTTGCATGACATCTTTTGTCCTAACCTCCCGTGGCAGCGGGGTCCATATTGCAAACTAAGGGATATTAAGGCCTCCATTTAAAAGAGAACCGGAACAAAGCATTAACACATAGTGAATACATGAACTCCTCAAACTACGGTCATCACCGGGAGTGGGCCCGGTTGTTGTCACTCCGGGGTTGCCGGATCATAACACGTAGTAGGTGACTACAACTGGCAAGATCGGATCTAAAACATGGATATTATGATGAATTCATAAACGGTTCAGATCTGAGTTCATGGCACCCGGGCCCAAAGTGACAAGCATTAAGCATAGCAAAGTCATAGCAAGATCATCTAAGAACATAGTGGATACTAGGGACCAAGCCCTAACAAAACTAACTCGATTACATGATGAATCTCACCCAACTCCTCACCGACCAGCGAGCCTACGAAGGAATTACTCACTCCCGGTGGGGAGCATCATGGAATTGGCGATGGAGATTGGTTTTCGTGATGACGAAGAACGAAGATCCCCCTCTCCGGAGCCCACGAAGAACGAAGATCCCCCTCTCTGGAGCCCCAAACAGACTCCAGATCTGCCCTCCCGAGGAAGAACAGGGCTTGGCGGTGGCTCCGTCTTGTGGATCATGATAATTCTTTCTCCCTAATTTTTTTTCTGGAATAATGTGATTTTATAGTATCAGGGGGGTCGTCAGTGGGGCCACCAGGTGGGTACAACCCACCTGGGCGCGCCAAGATGTAGCGACCCAACCTCAGACGGTCAAGTCTCTGTGCTTAAGTGTCATCCCTGGATCGGTATTGCTGACACACACAGTACTCGAGATTTAAAACCGAGTTCAATCGCACACTTATTACATCAAGTGTCTCAAAAAGACTAGTTATTACAATAATATGGCTGATGGCCATCTAAAATAAGATAGCCGCGGAAGCATCGGAGATAAATGAGTCCATCCAACTCCACGGCAAAACTGAGTGCACGACAATGACCTAGCACACCTTACTCTTCGTCCGAAAATTCTGCAACATGATACGTTGTAGCCGTGTAGGTCAGCACATGGAATATGCTGGCAAGATAACACTATAGAGCAATGAACAGAATAATAGCTATCACTACATGCATATGTGGCTGGTGGAGTCTCTATGGTTATCATTTGCATAAAGCCAATTTTTTCCTACAACAAAGGAATATATTTTATTTAACTAGAACGTTTGTTGAAATATTGAGAAGGTTCCTCCAGCTCAATCCCAAAGTAATAATTATAACCCAACAATTTTATTAAGTAAAGTGATGAGGTCAAATCAATAATTCGAGTACCAGATACTCAAGATGTCCATAACCGGGGACACGGCTAATCATGATTAGTTTGTACACTCTGCAGAGGTTTGTGCACTTTTCCCCACAAGACTCGATCTCCTCCGTTGGATTTCTCGCACTACATGATGTTTGAGAAACGGATGACCGAGACACAGTCTTTCCGAAGCATCAACTCTTTACTCTGGGTAGATAGTACCACCTACTTCCCCTACATCTGCTAGCCTACCACTAAAAGAGGTCAGACAACATACTCAACTATGGCAGATCCAATAATGGCTTGTGGCTGCACCCGGAAGTTTCTAGCATGAATAATCTTACGATCCCTTTGAGCTTGGGTGGCATTCCATAGGATGATCACACGGGTACTCCGGGATATCCTAGGACAACACTTGATTGCTCCAGGTGCCCGCAACCAATCCACCCAAATGTGTATTAAAGTAGCCACCTTAAGTTAAACCCTTAATTAACAATATTTCTCCCATCTTTCATGAATTCTCTCAAACCAAACCACGTCTACGAGCATAGCATAGCAGTATAAGCATAACGTAGTAAAATACCCAGGGTTTGTTATAGGACAATAGGTTCCTACCTAATCAACTACTTCCCAGTACCCACATGTTATCAAATCCTACTCATGCAATGTTTGAGGGTTGAAACTAATGCATATAAACTGGGTAATAAAGGGATATGATCAAAGTGTTACTTGCCTTGCTGATGATCGGAAAACCCTAGAGATTCGTAGTAGCAAGCTTCTCACTTCGGAAACTCTATTGTGAACAAACAATAGCATACATAAGCACTGAAGCATAAGATGCAAAATTAAAACCAAAATAAAGATCTAACCAGAAAGTTGAAGTGAAGAGCATCGATTTGCAAAAAGAATCAACACACCTTAAACAGGTGCAAAAACACGCGGGATGTGTGGCAGCTTTAAGCCGCTTTATCTCCAGGTTGGGAGAAAAAGCATTGCCACCCTATCGCCTTGTCCAACGCACCGACCACTTCGAGTCGACGGACGCGGCTACGGCCGGACTGGAGGAAATAAAAGCCCTTTTAGCGAGCAACCCAATCCTGGCCGCGCCGAACATCGACGAACCCATGTTATTATACATATTGGCAACACACCAGGTGGTGAGCGCCGTGCTCGTCGTCGAGCGAGAGCAGGACCGACACAAATTCCTGCTCCAAAAACCGGTATACTACGTATCCACTATTGTCACACCATGCAAATCCTGATACCCTCATTACCAAAAGATAGCATACGC
Organism: Aegilops bicornis; assembly: GCA_021605145.1. NCBI lineage: Eukaryota > Viridiplantae > Streptophyta > Magnoliopsida > Poales > Poaceae > Aegilops > Aegilops bicornis. The sequence continues at coordinate 496,677,860 of CM038670.1, forward strand.
GGTCTTCATGGCATCCCGGAAGCAGTGACACTACTTTCAAGATTTCTCGATTCCGGTGGCTTTCGAGGTACCACTCAACGACATAATAAACAACCGCGATGCCATGGGCCGGATTGCTAAGTGGGCCATTGAGCTCCTTCCATTCAACATAACATACAAACCACGCCGTGCCATTAAATCCATAGTACTGGCTGACTTCATCGCCGAATGGACAGAGGCCGAACTCCCTAAAGAGTACGGCACGTATTCCAACTGGGTTATGTACTTCGATGGTTCCAGAATGCTGGCAGGGTTAGGGGCAGGCATTGTCCTAACATCCCCCACGGGAGACGTAGTTCAGTACGTACTCCAAATATTATACACAGACTCCAACAATGCGGCCGAATACGAGGCCTTGTTGTATGGGCTTCGGATCATTTGTCTCCATGGGCATAGCGCTTTGGAAGTCTTGTGAGGACTCAAACCTCGCAATATCTCAAATAAATAGAGATTTTGATGCCAAAGATCCAAAAATGGCGGCTTACCGCAACGCCGTTCTTAAAATCTCGGCCCGTTTCGAAGGGCACGAGTTTTATCATGTGGCCTGAGAAAGTAATCAAGTGGCGGACGTCCTTGCTCGCATCGACGCCAAGCGCGACTTCGTCCGACCTAAAATCTTTCTGGAAAGGCTTTTCAAGCCGTCCGTGGTGTGTCAAGGGGAGAGCGGCAACAATAGTCCGGACCCGAATATAACCTCAGATGCCGAACACACCGATATCATCGGGGGCTCAGCCATCGAAATAACACCGTCGGCCCATCTCATAATGGCAGTCATTGCCCCATGGACCGAACCCTTCTTGGCCTACCTTAACAGGCGAGAACTCCCTGAGGATCAGAATGAGGCTCGCCGCATTGTCCGGCGCTCTAAAGCCTACAAGGTTCGCGATGGAGAACTCTACAAGAAAAGCGCTACCGGAGTACTCCAAAGATGTATCACCGAGGCTGAAATTCATGCCGGTCTCGGTAGTCACCACGCTACGGCACGGGCCTTGTAAGCAAGGCTTTCCGTGCGGGTTTCTATTGGCCGACAGCCCGAGCAGACGCACAGGACTTTGTCCAACGTTGCGTCGGATGCCAGCTTTTCGCCAACCAGAGCCATATGCCACCCACCGCTTTGCAAACAATCCCCATCACTTGGCCTTTTGCGGTCTGGGGGCTTGATATGGTTGGACCCCTTAAAGGAGGAAGCCATTAGAAAAAATATCTGCTGGTCATGGTGGATAAATTCACTAAGTGGATAGAGGCCAAACCAGTTAAAACTGCCGAAGCTGGACCAGTGATAGACTTTATATCCAGTGTTGTACACCGTTATGGTGTCCCACACAACATCATCACCAATAACGGCTCCAATTTCTCAGCCGATGAGGTGAAAAACTGGTGCACCAATCTGGGCATTTAGCTCTATTACGCCTCCGTCTATCACCCGCAAACAAACGGTCAAGTCGAAAGAGCCAATTGTCTTATTATGAGCGGCATCAAGCTTAGACTAGTGCGGTCTTTGAGAGAATCAGGCAAGCACTGGGTCGAGGAGCTCGACTTCGTACTTTGGGGGCTGCGGACCACGCCCAATTGCACTACCGGATATACACCTTTCTTCATGGTGTACGGCGCAGAGGCTGTGTTACCCTACGACATTATTCATGACTCACCTCGAGTGCGCATGTACGAAGAGAGAGAGGCCGAGCTTAATCGGCAGGATAGCTTAGATGCCCTGGAGGAGGAGCGCGACGTTGCAAAAGCCCGTTCCGCATTTTATCAACAGCAGGCTCGCAGGTATCAAAGCAGAGAAGTGCGGGCCAAGACTTATAATGTTGGCGAACTTGTTCTACGCCTGCCAGAGAAGAAAAAGGACCAACTCAATCCCAAGTGGGAGGGTCCCTTCATCATTGACGAGGTTCTCACCGGAGGAGCGTACCGCCTACGTGATGCGTCAGACAATCGCCTAGAGACGAACCCCTGGAACACGGCCAGACTCCTAAGATTCTATGCCTAGCGCCAAACTCTTTGTTCGTCTCCTTCTCCCTATTGTTCCCATTGGTTTTTCCTCTCTTTTTGCCTTTTTCCTTTTTTAGCCTTAAATATTTTCGTGCGGCTAAACCGTGCACCTGTGACATACACATCCTAAAATATGTACGTCCATTATACCTGGGGGCTTCTTTGACAGAAGCTTATTATTGTTATTTTTCGAGCATCAAGCTCATCACATATGCGTGTTTTCCCCATATGTACCTTTTCTTCACCATTATATGCAATGCTATGACTTAAGTTTTGGCCAAGATGGGTTGCCTGGCTCCTGTGATTATGCCCTAGATTACTATTTGTTTGGCTAGGGCATAAAGGGAGCACCTCTGCGATTGTTACCGCCGGGTCATCCGGATGTGTACCTCAGACTGGGTGAAGCCAATAGCTAGCGTTCTTAAGGGAATATTCGGTCGGTGAACTAAAGATGTTTTTACATTCATTAAAATATGAACCCCCAGATATTGAATATACTGTGATTTTTTCAGTCACAGTTCGGACATGCACATTAACGCATGTACAACCAGGGAAAGGAACCCTTAACAGAACAATTCTCTCTAGAAGATGTTTCTTACAATCACAATGTAATATAACATAGCTAGCCGGAGACAACTTGTCTGTTCAGGCAACTATGACCCCTATGCCTGGTTTCCACGCATACTCCGGTATATTTTGCCGCTGAAGTATTCGGAAACACTCTGCACCTTTGGGTCCAAAGGTCGAAGCGAAAAGGTCTGCCATGACAATCGTTTTACAATCCGGCTAGGGACGAATACGTCAAGGAAAGTACATAGTCACTTAGACTCATAAGTTTCCTCCTCTATACTGTCTAACAGGCTGTCTAACTGACAACCTTGTTGGGAATATCTGGCGGCTACTTCTATTTGGTCATATACCAAATTCACGGGAATTTCTTTCCCATCTGACCCTAGCGGTCCGACCCAGGCCAAATGATTTGCATCAAGCTTGGTATACCGTGTTTTCACAATGGCCCAGGCTTCTCGTGCACCTTCCCGGTAGGCCGATATCTTCCATAATCGGAAGCGCCACCGCGCTCCCTTGAATAGTTGTATAAGCTCCTCCATCCTTCTTGGAGGGGAGGCGGATGGCCATAAGGCCTTGGAAATACTTCGCATCACCTGCCGAGCTTGTTCGTGCATTTGTGACAGCTCTTGTAGCAGATCGCCTGAGATTCCGGACATCTCCTCTTCGGGACGGCCGGTCGGCATACCTACAGATATAGTTCTGTCAGTCCCTTTCATCTCCGAACTACACGGAGGTAAGTGTGACCACATACCAAATATGCCGCCGCGCAGCCTCTTATTTTCCTTCACAGAATCAGCTAGCTGGGCCTGTACATCTTTCAGTTCTTCACCCAGCTGGGTGTGGGCATCCTACAGCTTGTTTTTCTCATCTCTAACTCGTGTCAGCACATGTTCGCCCGTGGCCATCAATCTTTTGGCTTCTTGTTCTTCCGCTTGGGCGGCTTTCAGTTGCTCCTTCATTTGATCTGACGATCCTGCTATAAGATGAGCAACAGTGTTAGCATTGCCGGTATATAATTATGTTTTCTCAATGGAGGGGAACATTACCAGGTGATGCCTTCTTGGATTTCTCCAGTTCGGCGGTAGCAGCAGTTAGCTGGGTCTGACACTTTTCTAGTTCCTGAGACAACAGATTATTTTTCTCCGACAACACCTGGTTATACAATGATCCTTAAATCAGTTTATCAACTGCTTCAAGTCTCAGGGGCTACTGGTATACAATTATTAGTTTTGTACAATAAACTTACCCGTATATCTTTCACATGTTGGCTTGTGGCTCTGGCAAGCCCGTCTCGAGTAGCTTGGATATATGCATCAGCCGAGCTGAAGGCATTGAACGCCTCGTTAATAAAGCATGGGTCGCGTAGAACGGCTCTCCGGCGCCAATGATTCATGGCGCTCTCCACTTCCAAGTTTGTGACGGATACATCATCCGACTCCTCTGTCGAAGGACGATCCGGCATCACTCACGTATCAGCTCTTGCCTTTAAAGTAGGGTCGGGAACCTGACTTGTGGGGGCGCAACCGGTAGGATTCCCGGACGCAGTCCAGCAAACGCTTTTTCAGATAAGACATGGCGGATAATGTCATAGTTGGATGTGACTGCCAAAGGGCATATTTACAAAGCCATACCTCTTCGATGAAGGCTCGGTCGTATCATCGTTTGCCTTCCTCTTCGAAGGCTTGGCGGGCGCCCGCTCTCTTTGGAGTTGCCTCGGTGTAGCATGACGCGAGCGCCTCCCCTTTCGAGCACAAGACAGTGCGGTGGGTGAGGCATAATGAGGAGGCTCTTTTAGAGGATATATCTCCTGATTACTTACGTGCGAGGCGGGGAGAAGACCGGGATAGTCGGCGGTGATGGCCACTTCCGTGCCGTCATAGCTCGCCTGGTAGAACACCCTATCCTCGAGCTCCACATATATGTCCGGATCCTCTTTGAATCCGGGTCAAGGTCCCGGTTATGGTTCTTTGGCTGTGGGGCGGGGCAGTGTAGCCCCTTGGTGATTTTTCGCCATTCCTGTTACGAATGGACCAAGTAATGTTCATTAAAAGTGACTCAGGGAGGAGATTGAATGGAATAATGGGATTGGAACTCACCCAGCTAGGAGGGTTGTACATGGAAAATCCATCCTGGCGCTTGATGCGAAGGAATTCCTCTTCCTCCTCTTTTAGTAGTTCGGCCAATATCTTGGCCAAAGCGGCGGGGGTGTCCGGACCTTTTGACTGCAACGGGAGGCGTCATCTTCCCCATTGTAGTGCCACATAGGAAGCCCTCTGTATTGGAATGGCTGAACCCCTCACACTATGAGAGTCGCCATTACCTCGACTATTGATAGTCCGGACTGGGCAAGCGTCTTTATCTTGCTCATCAGTTGACAGACTTCCGCACTATCTTCCTCCTCGAGGCTCCGAGGGCGCCAGCTATGGCGTTTCTTCAACGGAACCCTTGTAAATTCAGGAAGACCCATTCGAACTGGGTCAGGAAGGATGACGTCCTCGATATAGAACCATTCGGAAGGCCACTCTTCGGATGCCTTCTTCGGCGTGCCGGACAGGTATCCAGTCATGGCTATGCGCCATACTTCGGCTCCACCCACTTCAAATATTGATTGCGAGGGACGAGGCAGAATAGCTTCCTCCACGAATCAAAATGGGCCTCGCAGCCCAGGAATAGCTCGCAAAGAGCGACATAGCCCATGACGTGCAGGATGGAGGCCGAAGTAAAGTTCTGCAGTTGAAGGCCATAATACTCCAGAAGCCCTTGGAGGAACGGATGGATTGGAAATCCGACACCTCTTAGCAAGTAGGAGAGAAGCACACTCGCTCCCCCTGGATGGATTGGGGAAATTCTCAGTCTGAGCCCCGCCGTTGAAGAAATTAAATCCTGCTGGAACAGAGACTAGATCCGCAGGGGGAAGAAACCCCTGTGTTTGCAGCTTCACCAACTGACCGTGAGATATGGAACATCTCTCCCAATCGCCTTTTTATGGGCCGTGGGGACGGGAGGAAGAGCTGGGAGCGCTGGCCATGTTGGAATGGTTTTTCCTAGCAAGCTCTGAGGATTTTTTGCATGATGTGGAATGGATCTGAGATCCAATCCCGTTAAATAGACACTGTTCTTACATGGCCGTGTTTATGTGCAAAAATACCCTGACCTTTTGCATTCGCTCGACACGTGGAAGATGAAGTTGTTGACGCACAGAAGCCGAGGGGCATAACATTAAATGCAGTGCTGAATACATCTCTTTGAAAGTCATTAGAGGAAGAACCTGCCTTGCAATGCCGAAGACAATCTGCGCGCCGGACACAGAGTCATTGAAGCCTGGTTCGGGGGCTATTGAGGGAGTCCTGGATTAAGGGGTCCTCGGGCATCCGACCTGTTATACATGGGCCGGACTGATGGGTCGTGAAGATACGAAGACCGAAGACTCTCTCCTGTGTCCGGATGGGACTCTCCTTGGCGTGGAAGGCAAGCTTGCGACCAAATATGAAGATTCCTTTCTCTGTAGCCGACTTTATGTAACCCTAGATCCCTCCGATGTCTATATAAACTGGAGGGCTAGGTCCGTAGAGGCCAAGACTTATCATCGTAGTCATACAGGTTAGACTTCTAGGGGTTTAGCCATTGCGATCTCGTAGTAGATCAACTCTTGTATTACTCATATTCATCAAGATCAATCAAGAAGGAAGTAGGGTATTACCTCCATAGAGAGGGCCTGAACCTGGGTAAACATTATGTCCCTATCTCCTGTTACCATCGACCTTAGACGCACAGTTTGGGAACCCCTATCCAAGATCCGCCGGTTTTGACACCGGCAGCTGGTGTTGCCTGAGCTTCTCGAGAACTAAGCGCAAATATTCCTTGTGTTCTTCTTCATTCTTCGAGTACACCAATATATCATCAATGAACACCACAACAAACTTATCCAAGAACTCCATGAACTCCTTATTCATCATACTCATAAAGTAGGCAGGGGCATTAGTCAACCGTGTACTCATATAGCCCATATCTTGTGGTAAATGGTGTCTTGGGTATATCCTGTTCTCGGATCTTCAGGTGGTGGTATCCTGATTGGAGATCGATCTTGGAGAATACTTTACCTCCCTGCAGCTGGTCAAATAAATCGTCTATCATCGATAGTGGGTACTTGTTCTTGATCGTCACCTCATTCAATGCACGATAATCAACAACCATTCTCAAAGATCCATCCTTCTTCTCAACTAACAGCTCTGGGGCTCCCCATGGTGATGAACTTGGTCGGATATAACCTTTCTCCAATAACTCCCTAATCTGCTTCTTAATTTCCTCCAGATCATTTGCAGGCATATGATACAGTCTCTTGGATATTGGTCCGGTGCCTCGTAACAACTTGATCAAAAACTCTATGTCTCGATCTTGTGGCATGCCTGGTAGTTCCTCCGGGAATACATCAGGATAATCCTTCACAACTCGCACTTCCTCCTGAACAACTCCCGAGAGTGAATTTACTTGGGTCCTCCTTGGCGCATGCCTGCACACATATTTGATCCTTTTTTCCTTCTGGGGTGGTGAGAAGAATTGACTTACTAGCACAAACGATGTTTCCTCCATACTTCGATAGCCAATCAATGCCTAGTACTGTCGGATTTCGGGTTTCGGCAGAACCCTTGAGGTTCGAACACTGGGGTGCGCACGAAGATATCTCCTCCCTCTAGCACTCACCCGCACCGCAATCTCAAGGCTCAGCATGTCAAACTCGCAGAACAAAGGGACACAATATTTATACTGGTTCGGGCCACCGATGTGGTGTAATACCCTAGTCCAGTGTGGTGTGGTGGATTGCCTCTTGGGCCGAGGAAGAATAGTTACAAGGGAAGAACGGCCTCCTGGGGAGAGGTGCTGTTTTGCTTGGTGAGTTTGTGTGGATAAGGATGATCTGAATGGCCTCGAATCACTTGCCTCCTACTGTGGTGGCTAGTCCTATTTATAGAGGCCCTGGTCCTCTTCCCAAATGCTGGCTGGAAGGGATGCCACAACGGCCAAATTTGAAGGGAGACAACTAGTACAAGTTATCCTGCCTAAAGGTGGTCTTCACCGCCAAAGGTTCCGTGGTGACAACATCCTGGCTCCACGGTGACCTCCGTCCTGCCGTCCTGCTGGTCTTGGTCTTGTTGCACTGATATGGAAACTTTTGCCTGATGCCTCGGGACTCCTCGCCTGCGCTTGCCTCTTTAGCATCAAAGAGGAAACGAGGACACTGTGCGTGCTGGCACCCGCCTGGCCCCGGTTGTCATGGCTTGCGTCACAGAAACCTCGCGAGGTGCCCCTTGCCTTCATCTCTCCGCCGTTCGCGAGCCAGGCTGGTGAGGCCGCCCCCGAGGAGGTCTTGCGTTGTTCGCCTCGCGAGGCTCGGCCCCTCGTGAGGGTCTTGAGTGTTTGCTAGTGAAGATGGGCCCTACAGGGCCGCTGGTGGAGCCATGCCGCGGGCCGTAGGCAGGCAAGGCTGGGGACCCCCGTTCCCAGGACACCGACAGTAGCCCCCGGGCCCAAGGCGCGTTCGGACTTGGCTTCGGGCGAAGCCAAGGGGCAAGTGCGGAGCGCCGTGGGCCCCAACAGCCTACGGCCTTCGTTGACGCGTGGAAATCGATCGGACGTGAGCGTCTCCGCTTCCCCACGCTGCCTCGGCAACTGCCCGACTTGATGAGTTCCTGCTGCATGCAGAGAAAAATAATCATTACCTATGATCGTGAGGATCGCCGGTTGGCCTTCTCCCGCTATAAATGAGGAGGGGGGCGGAGCCCCCTTCGCTCATCTCTCCCTGCTCCGCTCGCTTCTTCTCCATTGCTTCATTGCTAGTAGCGACACTCATGGCGCCTGCAAAGAGGTTCTTGACCGCAAAAAAGGGGAAGGCCCGCCAGGAGGAGCCCGGCTTACCGCCGCCTAAGAGGAGGCGTGGCCGTCACTGCAAGCACACCGCGGCCCCCGCCGTGGCCCCTCACGGCCGCGGCGGCACCTCTTCACGTGGTGGGAGTCGCCTAGGTCGTGGCAGCCCCGTCGATGAAGGGAGGCGCGCCATGGTCGCGCGACCTCCCCGGCCGTGCTTCCACTCGGCGGAGGTGCTGCCGGAGTTTGTCATGTGGTCAGATAACCCGGCCGGCACCTAGCTTCAGCTCCCGCGCTTCTTTGCCGGCGAGCTGCCAGCCACGGGTCCAGGCGGTCTCTGGCTGCAGGCGGACGGTTGCTGCTGCAAGGCTTCACGGGTCGCGGTCGATGTCTCTGTTGCGGGCAACGCAGCCCTGGCCCGCGGCTGGCAGACGTTTGCCTGCGCCCGCGGCCTGGGCCGGTGGTGCACCCTCCACTTCAAGTACGATGGCAACGCGACCCTCTATGTGAGGGTGTTCGGGGAAGATGGTCGCCGCGTCGGGTGCTGCCCTGAGGACAACGACGGTGGTGAGGTGCTCAGCCTCGGCAACGGCCGCGATGAGGGTGAAGGCGGGCTTGTTCTCGGCGCCGGCCATGGCTCGTCCAGCTACGGCGACTCTTCTTCCGGCGACAGCTCCAGCAGCGGCGGCCGATGGTGTCCTGGACTAGGGGGTACTCACCACGTTGTCTCCCGACCAGCTGGATAGGGCCGAGGACCCCCATGGCGGTTCACTATTGGGCCAGTTCAGACATCCCATGCCGCATACAAGGAGGATTCTACAAGAATTGGCGCCCAAGAAAAGGACTCCTCTAAACCCTAGGCCTACGGTGCACATATAAACCGAGGCCAGGCTAGTCAATAGACAATCTCATATTCATTACTACAATCTCGTCGTAGATACATATACTCTGTACTACACCCATATGAATACAATCAAAAGCAACATGTAGGGTATTATCTCATCAAGAGAGCCCGAAGCTGGGTAAAACTCCGTGTCCATGTAACCATCACTCCAAGACATTGGTACCCCTACTACGAGATACGCCGGATATTGAACCGGCATTGGTGCTTCATTGAGAGCCTACTAGCTGTCGCCACGGGGCGATGGGAATTCGGATCATCTCTGACGTGATCTACGGATCGGAGCCGAGCTTTATGGTCGATGTCGGCATCTTTTGTCGCCGGCTCGACTGGCCACCTTGGCTTAACCAAGGACTGTGCCCTACCTCCGATCATCATGTTCGGACGAGGGCCTTCGTCAACATAAACTCCGATCTATATCTTGATCATGGAAGAATCATCCATGGAGCTCGGGGGCTCAACGTCAACATTGCCCTCGGGTGACCGTGCTGTTTTTTCCGAACAGCAAACTTGTATCCTCTGCCACCACCTCCTTGAGCATCGCTTTAACGATTCCTTCGGTGGAATTTTGCGGAATTAAGTGTACAACAACCGTGCCAAATTTCGTCGAGTTCCGATGGAGGAATCTCAGGCAATCTACAATATACCGGAGCCCTGTCAAATCTGGACGGGAATCTGGATGAGTTTAGGGCGTGGTCTCTATAGCCCAGCTCGGAGGTCCTTTGGAAGATCCAACCGTTCATCTGCTGTGGAATCCACATATCTACCACCCCTCCAAATGTCAGCTCGATCCAACGGTTTAAACTCTGGGAACCTTCCGATGAGAGGACCAATTTTCGGATCTATTTTCTGCGCGAACACGAATCCGGCCTGAGTTCATGTTTCTTCATGAACGTAATATTGGACAACCCTTTTGAAGGATTTTTTTCTAGGGTATTGTGCATTGGTTTTAAACACGTAGCCATAAATTTAAGCCTCCTCCGAGGTAATCTTCACCATCATGCTGGTGTCAAACCAGTCCGGCAATATTGCTCCACGGCTGCCGACCTGCACTAGACACGTCGCCGCTTCGTTGAGCCGAGCTCAACTTCTTCGATTATCATCTCGGCAAGCCGAACAAGAGTTCGGCATCGTGAAGGATAAATAATCACCAACATTGCTGCCCCACGGATTACATGGAGCGGGCACACCGGCATCCCCGCATGGTCACTTCATCAAGCCGGCATTGACCGCGTCACAAGTCACGACATGCATAAGCATGGCCGCACTGTTGCTTCTTCAAGCCGATGTCCATCATGCCGACCTGTTTCAACACCTCGGCTGACATGGTAGCTGCAACGTCTCCTCACCGACCTACTCCCTCACCTCGGCTAGACCGGGGACTTGGCTATTTCTTCATCAACATACTCCGGTGACTTCGGCGTCACCAGCCGACCAGCTTCTTCACGTTAGCTGGACCAAGGGCTTTGTCTCAGCAAGCCAACCTTTGCCAGCATCGCCATGCAGTCACTTTATCACCCATCAAGCAATGGGTGTGTGGATCGAGTCACAATTTTGGGAGTCACCTTTCTTCGGATTTCTACAACAAATAAACCAGGTGCTATTTATCCTAGTAATTTTTGCTTGTTTGGGTTTATTTTTTACAAGGAATTATTACTCTGGTTTGTTCCATCATCTGTACGTAAGTTTATCAAATGGTGGCCGCATTAATGAGGTCACATGTTGGTTCGGTAATGGACTTCGACTACGTCACATGGTCTCTTCGGCAAGTCGATGCCGTCGTCCCAATCGGCATAAATCGGCTCGCGTGATCACCTTGTTGGTCGTGTTGCCATTCCGACGTGTTCGGTTGCCTCGGGGACTTCGGCATCATTGAGAGAGCTTTACCTCATCGACTGTTCGGTACACAGTCCATATGTCTTTTATTACTCACTTTGCATAAATTATTAATTATGCAAAAAAAAATTAAATTTATTATTATTCCTATTATCTCCGGCTTGCACTATTTTCTATGCACACATAAAGGATCCGGATCGGGAAACGCTGTCACCTTTGCGTACCGACGTACCACATCACCTTGGCTGGACTGAGGGCATCGTCATCACTTCATTAACCCATGCCGGGGACTTCGGCGGCACACTGCGGGCCTGCATTGGCCGTGCTATGTTGCCACTTTGGAGTGCCGAGCTCTTCGCTCCGCCACCTCGGGACCGGCTTGGGGGCTGGGACCTTGTCCCACCGTATGCTCGGGTCGTGCATCAATACCGAACACATTAACCAGCTAAGTCGCTTTTATGCTCAGAATTTTCAATTTTAAATTTTGTTCTGTTCGACCAAGCATTATACTTTTTTTTGGCAAAAAGTTGTTTGTGAAAACTTCCTTGTCAAAACTTTGTTTGTGACACACAAATTTAAATACCCCGTTTGCTTGGGGTCTTCCTTTATGAAGCCTTTCCTCTTGCATATGATTATACTTGTATGGCTTACGCCAGAATATGCACCATGTTGACTTAAGTGTTCCGCAAGCTGGGTTGCCTTGCTCCTGTGTTTACCCCTACGTTCCTGATTGTTTGGCTAGGGAGTAAAGGGAGCACCTCTGTGATTGTCACGATAAGGTCATCCGAGCTCGGACCTCAGACTTGGTGAAGCTGAAAGCTAGCACTCTTATTGTTTTCAAATATGGTCGGCACACAACGGAACTCATGAGTACAAAAAATCTATTGCACAAGGCTCATAGTAACAATGAGCAACCGAAGAAAGGTATCGGTGGAGGTACTATTTTTTTCGAAGAGGCTTCTTACACTTCGTCAGTAATATAGCATAAGTTCCCTGAGCGCGCTTTGTCTGTTACAACCTTATGGCCTGATTGGCTGGTTATCGGAAACACTGTCGATATTCTCAACAGGTGGAGTACATAACACTTTTCGGTCCTTGACCGAAGAGGGAGAAGCCGATGGTCGGTTAAGACGCGTTTAAAGTTCGGGTGAACACATATATGATATAAGTACTTCCGTACATCCAATACTTATACATAAAATTCTTTTGCCCAAGTCACTCGGGGGATCTTAAATTAGTATGAGCCATTTTATAATAAATGTTCTCTTCTTGGTCATTGCAAAATCTTTTTTGTATCATTCATTTTGTCTCTCTCTCAAAGCTGTTCGAGTGTAGTTCGCTAAACTGGCCTAGTGAGCAGTACTCCGCCTTCGGGATAGGAGGTTACAGCCGTGGGCTGACCCGCATGAGGTCTTGAGATCGTATGTGTCATATTAATGCACGAGAGAAGCACCCCTTTTTGACCAATTTTCGGATTGGCACCGAACAATTGATCTAATTCGGACGTCAAGTTTTTACTAAATTGTTGGGTTTTCCAAGCCTATGGCACTTCTAAACTATTTGTGTGTTTCCTGCATAAGTCTCGCAGTGCAACGCCGGACACCTTTGGAGATTCGGCGAAAACATTCTCGAACATTGCTATATATGCATCGATTTCAAATTGTGTCTTCGGTCGATAGTTAGGTTGCCCGGCTCCTGTGCTTGCCTCCTACGTTCCGCTTTGTTCGGCTAGGTGTGCAAAGGGAGAACCATTGCGATTGTGCTTCCAGCTCGCATGGTTAAGCACCTCAGTGGACAAAGCCGAAAACTGACTGTCACAATAAGCGTAAACTGGTCAGCGATCCGATGACTGCCACAAGTGCTGGGTTGTTCGGGATAAACTTGAGCGCTCTTGTTCCCATTCTTGGGTCCTTCGAGGGAGGCGCTCAACGCAACGAACAAGGCAACCGGACTATAGTGTTTGAACACTCTCACTTAGCCATAGAATTCTATAATCTTAAATTTCGGCGAAGCCCCTACTATTCGAAAGACTGAGTTCAGGCGCTTATCCATGCCTTGGCTGCATAATGCCGACACCTCGCTCTAAGCGGCATAAGTCTTTAGGGACACGAAAAACCTCTCGAACAGCGCATCGCTCTCGCCTTATAATGACGGTCAGTTTTAGCTTTCTCCACTGAGGTGCTCAACCCAGCTCAACCGGGGCACAATCGCAGTGGTTCTCCCAGTGCTACCTTAGCCGATATAACGGAACTTAAGGTACCAAAACATGGGAGCCGGGCAAACACAACTATTGACCCAAGACATGATTCGGAGCCGATGCATATAATGCTATAAGTTCGGGGTGCCGCACTTGTGAAAGTGTTCGGACTTATCACACCATATCTTTGGGGTACTTAAGCCCCTGGTGTATTGGCCATACCAAAGTGTACGGGTGCAATGTGTCATGAATGAACATATATATAGATAAAGAAAGGAGTGCAATAATAGGCAAAAGCTATGTATTGTTTATTCAAAAAGGTACTGCAATGAAAGCAGAACGATACAAATAGGGCGATAAGCAAGGGATGGGATTATTTGACCTGTCCCCCTCCAGGGGTAAGCTGCTGGATGGTATGTAAAACAGGTATAGTGCTTGTAGTAGAGACCACCTGGACACTCGACGTAGCTTTCTGCTTCCCTGGCTGTTGCATCGTGGGTTCGGCAATTCTAGAGCCGAACAGGACTTCTGAAAAACGGAGTCCTGAAAGTAAGAGAAAAGAAGAAAGAAAAAGAATGACACAATCGGGAGCCTCGGTGCGGTTGAGCCGCATTCAGGCGCAGCGTGGTCGTGCCCTCCCTTATGCCCACGGTATCTCCAGAGCGTAGTTATGTACGCTGTAGTAATCGGCTTCGCAATTTCGCGAGGGCTGGGTTAGCCGGATTGCTAGGGCGTGTTTCGGATCGTGCCAGCGGTCTTGTTGTAGATTACTCGGGCGCGCTTTGACGGTGCGGACGCTTAGTAGCCGAACTCGAGAATTGCCGTGGAGAGGCTGCTTTGCACCTCCGCCATGAGGGCCGCCGTATGCTCCTCCGCTCGCAGAGAGCGCTCGGTGTTTCCATTGACCGTGATTACTCCTCGAGGGCCTAGCATCTTGAGCTTGAGGTATGCGTGGTGCGGCACCGCATTGAACTTTGCAAATGCGGTTCATCCAAGCAAAGGCGTGATAGCCGCCATGAACGGGACTATGTCGAAGATTAACTCTTTGCTTCGAAGTTATCCGGGATCCAAGACCACTTCGAGTGTAATCGAGCTCGTATAATTGGCCTCTACACCCGGTATGACACCTTTAAAGGTCGCCTTTGTGGGTTTAATCCTTGAGGGTCTAAGCCCATTTTGGCGACTTTGTATCCTCGATAGAGCAGGTTCAGGCTGCTACCGCCGTCCATCAGGACTCTAGTGAGGTGAAATCCGTCGACGATTGGGTCAAGAACCAATGCGGCAAATCCGCCGTGGCGGATGCTAGTGGGTTGGTCCCTTCGATCAAAGGTGATCGGGTAGGAGGACCATGGGCTGAACTTTGGGGCGACTGGCTCCATCGCATATACGACCCTTAGTGCATGCTTCCGCTCCCTTTTGGGTATGTGGGTTGCGTATATCATGTTCACCGTCCAGCTTGTGAGGGGAAGCCCTTCTTCCGTCTCTACTCTTCGGCGGCCGGGCCTCCTCGCCATCGCTATGCAGCCCCTTGTCATTGAGTTCGCATGTAACTTGCCAAATTGTTTGAAGACCCAACAACTCTGTTGGTGTGGTTGGCTGGTTTTGGGTGCCATGTATTTGGCACGAGCGATCGAGTATTCGGTCCAGATCGGACGGACTCGAGTATTTCTTTTGAACGGCTTTTTCGCTGACCGGTTTAGAGCCCGTGAATCGACATTGATCGTCAGATCTTCAAAGATTATCACCATTAATGCGGCGCTTGTGCTTGTTGCAACACGACCTGCCATTGTTGTCCTTGGTATCCGAACTACCAGGGTTTTTGGTCAAGTTGTTACTATGAGCTAGCCAGCTATCCTCTCCCGCGCAAAAGCGGGTCATGAGCGTTGTGAGGGCTGCCATGGATTTCGGCTTTTCTGTCCCTAGGTGCCGGGCAAGCCACTCGTCATGGATGTTATGTTTGAATGCTGCAAGGGCCTCGTGCATCCGGACAGTCAACGATTTGATTTTTCTTGGTTAGGAACCGTGTCCGTAATTGTCCGGCCGATTCTTCCGGCCGCTGAATTATGTGGCTGATGTCATCGGCGTCTGGTGGTCGCACATATGTGCCCTGGAAGTTATCAAGGAATGCGGCTTCCAGGTCCTCCCAACAACCAATTGATTCTGCTGGCAAGCTGTTAAGCCAATGCCGAGCTTGTCCTTTAAGCTTGAGTGGGAGGTATTTGATGGCGTGTAGATCATCACCGCGGGCCATGTAGATATGGAGGAGGTAGTCCTCGATCCAAACCGCAGGATCTGTCGTGCCATCGTATGATTCGATGTTTACGGGTTTGAAACCCTCGGGGATTTGATGATCCATCACTTCGTCTGTGAAGCATAGTGGGTGTGCGGCGCCTCTGTATTGAGCTATATCACGACGCAGCTCAAATGAGCTTTGTCTACTGTGTTCGGCCCGGCCGGAATTGTTGTATCCAGCGTGACGGTTATCGTCGCGTGTCGTGGAGCGCCCACGCAATCCGTAGATCGATCTTGTTTGCCTTGCCTTGTCCTCCAATATGTCTCGCAGGTCTGGCGCATTTCCCCGTGCTTGGTACTTTTCTAGCGACGCCGGGGTGCGGCTTGAGTGGAGGGTCTAGAGGCTCTTCTGTCATGGCCACGGGTGGCCGGTCGGCCGCATCATGCTACCGGTGATGTAGGTTTGGGTGCTGCTTCCTCTACTTGGGGTAGCAGCCTGCGTTTTGGGTATCTCTTGGAGGGGCATTCGAGTTCGTACTCTCCGGCTGCAAGGACTTCAGTCCATCTGTTAACGAGCAAGTCTTGGTCACTCTAAGTCAAGGTCGCTTTTTCTTGAGGCTGCTTGCCGTGGCCATAAGCCCGCGCTTTGAAACGCCTCCTGCTCGGGCGGGATCCTCGTGCACGACAAATTCGTTGTCGCCGAGGCTTGCGCCATCTTCGGAGGGAGGCATATAATTATCGCCCTCCACCTCCCCGCTGCCGCTCTATCATGAGGGTTGGCTTCTCCTCCTCCCCGTGCTTAATCCTCGCCGAGGGGGTTGTCTTCAGCACTGTCCGGGGTGCTACTATCTCCCGTGCCGGAATCACCGTTTTTACTGTGGCGGGATTTAGAGTGGCGCCATTGACGCCGGCGCTTGGGCTGTTTCTTGGAGGGGTCATCCTCCGCTGTTCCATCGTCGTTCCCATCTTTTAGGATGTCCACCATGTATATGTCGTATGACAAGGTGGCCTTCCAGTGCCCTGTAGGCTCTGGTTCTTGGTCGTCTCCCGCATCGTCGTCCATACCGTCGATGTCTTCGGAGTCGAAGTCCACCATGTCGGTTAAATCATCAACACTGGCTACAAAGTGGGTGGTGGGTGGGCGTTGAATTTCTTCGTCGCCCGCATCCCAACCTTCCTGACCGTAGTCCGGCCAGGGCTCTCCTGATAAAGAGAGAGACTTTAGTGAATTCAGGATGTCGCCAAAGGACGAGTGCCGAAAGATGTCCGCGGGCAGTGAACTCCATAACCGCGCCCAATTGGATTCGATTGGCGGGGCGCGGAGGGTTCGAGTCCGGAGAGCAGTCCGCACCTTGGAGTCACGGTCTTCGCAGCGACAGGATGGAGTTCGGCTTAATCGCCAGAGAGATCAGAGGCCCCGAGGCGGTGTCCAACCACTCGCCCTCGATCGGCGGAGTCGGCCCGAGCTAAGAGTCGGAGCAGACGCCAGTGCGACCTCCGTGGCAATCGCTCGGGCGGCAGAGCTAGATCGTGCCCATCAAGACAAAGGCGGCGCGCTTGGCTGTGGCTCGAATCCGTCAAGATCAAGTCTCCGCGGATGTCGGTCGTGGTAGTTCAAACTCCCAAATCTGACTCGATGGCGGGGCGTAGCTTCGATCTGCTCCAGATGGCCAAGTGAATTGGCCCGCAGTGCAAAGCCGCCGAATCACGAAGATCTGTCCGGGAGAAAAGTCTCACCCTAGACCGCGCGTCGTTGTTGATGATCGAAGGAGCCATCGGGCCTAAGGTTGACGGCTACAGATGAACTCTCAATTAAAGCACCAATGTCGGTGTCAAAACCGGCGGATCTCGGTAGGGGTCCCGAAGCGTGCGTCTAGGCAGATGGTAATAGGAGACAAGGGACACGATGTTTTACCTGTGTTGGGCCCTCTCGATGGAGGTAAAACCCTACTCCCCGCTTGATTAATATTGATGATATGGGTAGTACAAGAGTGGATCTACCACGAGATTAGAGAGGCTAAACCCTAGAAGCTAGCCTATGGTATGATTGTTGTTCGTCCCACGGACTAAAACCCTTCGGTTTATATAGACACCGGAGAGGGTTAGGGTTACACAGAGTCGGTTACAACGGTAGGAGATCAACAGATCCAGATCGCCAAGCTGGCCTTCCACGCCAAGGAAAGTCCCATCCGGACACGGGACGAAGTCTTCAATCTTGTATCTTCATAGTCCAGGAGTCCGGCCAACGGTGATAGTTCGGCTATCCGGATACCCCCTAATCCAGGACTCCCTCTGGGCCCGTCTGCCGATCACTATTACTTCTAATATATTACACTGTGTTTCTATTCCTATGTATGATCCCGAGCTAGGAGTTGATCCTCAGGCCGATTTCACGACCTGGATCTCAGGGGCTACCAGGATCAGCAATTTTATGTTTTCCTTCAAGTGCATCTCGGATTTTAGGCCGATAGACACCTTGAGGGCTACTAACAATACATCTCGTCAGCAAATAAATTTATACGCATTCGAAATAAAATCCGTAAACAATCAGCCCATGAACGAGGTGCTGAGCCACCTCGGAAGCAGTTCGGCATATAGCTCGGATGCAAGTGGCTGGCTCCTTAGAGGGCATTTCCAGCATTAAGCTCGGCTAACACTTTTTGAACCAACGTGATCTATGACACCTCGGACATGGTCCGGCGTTGGAGCTTGGACAAAGTTCGGCGTTGGAGCTCGACTATAACAATAAATCTTCGGATACAGTCCGGCTTCGGAGCTCGGATACATTCCGGCGTTAGAGCTCGGAACCGGTCCGACGTTGGTGCTCGACTACAAAAGATACCTCGAATACAGTCCGGCGTTGGAGCTCGGATGCAAGAGGACACTGCCGCCCGGGAACTACTTCAAACCCGTGGTGTGGTGTAAAAATAACAGGGCATTGATAAAGGCCGGAAACTGAAAGGGACTCCTCGGATACCTGACGTCTAAACTCTTCGGTTGCACTTCGGCGATCCTCAAGATCGAAGATAAGAAGATTTGTTGAACCAGTTTTCAAGACCGACGACCGAAGATGAAGAACAGTTCGGAAGAATCGAGCAACCTCCCTAACTTGCAGACCGGTTCAGGGGGCTACTGACGGTGTCCTGGACTAGGGGTACTCACCACGTCATCTCCCGACCAGCTGGATCGGACCGAGGACCCCCATGGAGGTTCACTATTGGGCCAGTTCGGACAGCCCATGCCACATACAAGGAGGATTCTACAAGACTTGGCGCCCAAGACAAGGACTCCTCCAAACCGTAGGCCTATGGTGCATATATAAACCGAGGAAAGGCTAGTCAATAGACAATCTCATATTCATTAGTACAATCTCGTGGTAGATACATATACTCTGTACTACACCCATATGAATACAATCAAAAGCAGCATGTAGGGTATTGTCGGCGTTCTGGGAACGGGGGTCCCCAGACTTGCCTGCCTGCGGCCTGCGGCGTGGCTCAAAGGAGGCCCAGGACAGCCCATATTCATCAACACAAGCTCAAGACCCTCGCGAGGGGCCAAGCCTCGCGGGGCGGACGACCAAGAGCTTCCTCAGCGCGGCCTCGCCAGGTTGGCTCATGAGGAGGCGGAGAGTTCAAGGCAGGGTACCTCGCGAGGTGCCCATGACGCAAGCCATGGCGACCAAGGGCGCTGGGCGCCAGCTCATGGCGCCCTCCTCCTTTCCTCTTTGGTGCAAAGGGAGCAAGCGCAGCAAGAGCATCAAGCAAAGGCATCCGCTTGATTGCAACAAGACCAAGACCAGCCCCAACGGCTGGAAGGAGTCATCGTGGAGCCCAAGCAAAGGCGTCATCACCCGAGCCTTTGGCGGCGAGGACCAACTTTAGTCAGGATAAGTGTACCCGTTGTTCCCCTTCAAAATGGCCAATTGTTGGCGCCCTTCCCGCTCAATATTTGGGGAGAGGCCCAGGGCCTTCGTCTATATAAGTAGAGCTAGCCACCAAGTAGAGGGTAAAGAGGATCCGGCATTGGGAACCCAGAGAGAGAGATAGAGACCCGACCCTCAATCTAGAGCGACGGGACACCACTTAGCAGTTCATCACACCCACCAAGAACAGACCCTCGCGAGGCTGTTCTTCCCTCAGATCGTATTCTTCATCGCCCCAGAGGCAATCCACCACACCACAAACTAGAGTAGGGTATTACACCACAACGGTGGCCCGAACTAGTATAAATCTTGCGTCTCTTGTGTTGTTCTTGCTAGTAGTTTAGGTCCCTGCGATTCGGCAAGGTACGAGGCAGTGGAGGGTTGGATCTCCGCGCGCACCCCAGAGTTTGAACCTTAAGGGTCTGCCGGAACCTGTAATCCGACATTTGGCGCGCCAGGTAGGGGTGCGCCGGAATCTGCCTTTCGTCGCCTCGTTCTTCCCCGACCACCGCAACCATGTCTGACGCTCGTCGGGCTCGCGCTGAAGCGCCGAGCCGCCGCCTCCCATGTCGCCTGTGACAGCTCCGTGGCGGGCGCCCTCGCTGCTCCTCGTCACTGTTGTCAACGCCACATCGCCCGGGCGGGGAATGAGCAGCAAGCGTCGCCCCAAAGCACCCGTCCATGAGGCGGGACGGCCGCACCGCCACGCCGCTCACCCCGCTGGTTCTTTCGTCACGCGCGCTTCGCTGCCATGGAAGCCCGAGCTGCACTCATCACGCTAACGAGCTCCTGCGCTACCGCTTGGCCGACGACGTTTACGAAGAATGGCTCGACTGCTGCCGCTGAAGCTTCGTCTGCTGCGGAGGAGGCGACCCGCGCCGTCCGTCTCGCACCGCACCCGCCCGCTGGGCGATGATGCTCGGGCGCCTCGGCCGCCTCCTCCCCAAGACGGCGCCAGCCCTGGCAGCCAAGGCGCTGCAGAGCAGAGCTGCCAAGAAGTTCCTCGCCGCAAGAAGAAGCTGCCCGAGCGCTCCCGCCCAAAGACGTCAAGACCTGCGCTGCCCCCAGCCAAGGGCGCAGGGAGGCCAGCAAGACCAAGCTCGCCGGCCGAGGCCCCTCATGGCCACGGGCGGGCTGCCGCTCCTTCACCACCGAAGGCGCAGCAGCGTGGCCGGCCAAGTTCAAGCCAGACTGCCTCCATGCTACGACAAGACGGGCCGACCTTACGGAGTTCCTCCAGCTCTCACGAGCTGGGCATCGAGGCTGCCATAGGGGATGAAAAGGTCATGGCGAACTGGTTTCCCATGGCGCCAAGGATGGAGCCCGCACTGGCTCCTGAATGCGGCCCTGTGCACGATCTCTTCCTCGGGCCGAGATGCGCACCCGCTTCATCGCCGACTTCCAAGGCACTCGCGACCGGCCACCCGCCGTGAGCGACATGCGCCGGATCAAGCAGCAGCCAGGGGAAACCCTGCAAAAGTACATCCAACGCTACGCGTGCCTCAAGATCCCCAGGGTAACGGAGGAGGCCATCATCTCTGCCTCCTCCGACGGCATGCGCAATGTCAAGATGAAGGAGGAGCTGGCGATGCATGAAGATCTGTGCACCTGCCTGGAGCTGTTCAACTTGGCGACCAAGTGTGCTGTGGTCGAGGAGGGCGCCTCTCCCTCCTCGAGCTGCCCGCCGCGGATCCCAAGAGAAGAAGCCCAAGACCAAGGACGTGAAGCGCAAGGGGCTGTCGTGCTCGCAGCCAACTGCACACCAAGCGAGGCGAGATCAGCCCGAGTCCTCTAAAGGCAGCTTGCATCGCGTGTACCACGACCTCCCCCCCCACAACACCAATGAAGGTCAAGAGCTCCGGGCCGTGCGCGAAGGAAGGGTCGGCAGACGCTCCGAGCGCAGCGACCGGGGCTAAGGCCGAGGAGGAGGAAGGAATGCAGGACGCTGGGAAGACCGTGGCCCGCGCAAAGGGTGGCGCGACCAACCTCGTGAGGAACGCTGGCAAGACCCGCCTCGTGAGGATCGTCCGCAAGGGAACGCAGGCCTCCCTCCGCTGCCGCCGCCACCAAGGAGAATCGAAGACCGTCACCAGGACGAGGGGGCTGGGGGCTTCCAGGAAGCGCGTGCGATCGCCTGCATCTTGGGCGGAGCTCAAGCCCCAGCCTCTCACCGCATCTTCAAGAAGTTCGCCGGTTAAGTGAATGCAGTCCTCCCCAAGCTCGAGTCCACGCGCCCTCTCAGGTGGTCGGCGTGCGCCATCACATTCAGCTCAGCGGATCAGCTCAAGTGCGCAGCCACAGCCGGAGTTCTTCCGATGCTTTGCTCCTCAATCATCAGCAATGTGCTAGTCACCAAGACCCTCATCGACGGTGGAGCAGGGCTCAACGTCCTGTCCGTGGAGACATTCAACAATCTTCAAGTGCCTTACAGCCAGCTTCAACCAACCAAGCCTTTCTCCGGAGTCACCGATGGCTCCACGGTCCCGATCGGGCAGGTCCGCCTTCCCGTCACCTTCGGGGCCCGTGACAACTACCACACCGAGCTCATCGACTTCGACGTCGCCCACATTCGCCTGCCGTATAACGCCATCCTCGGGTACCCAGCGTTGGCCAAATTCATGGCCGTAACCCACCATGGCTACAACATCCTCAAGATGCCAGGAAGCGGCGGAGTCATCACGGTGCCCTGTGAAGAGAGAGATGCAGTGTCTCCCTGGAGCGAGCTTTTCAGGCCGCATCGCTGGAAGACCTGCACCACGCAGCAGGATGCCTCGAGGCAGCACCCAAGAAGAAGAAGACATCGACCGGCCGGGCTCTTCAAGAGACAGGCCCCCAGGCCGGACCGGGCTGGGGAGCCTCCTTCCATCGCATAGGAAAGTGCGCCCGGCGCCTCCTCGAGCAGGGCTCGGGGCTCTCCTGAGGGCCACCGACCTCGCCAAGGTCTCGAGGGAGGCGCTTGGGCACCACGTGAGGCGTGCCAAGCACGCTTCCGCAAGGTGGGCAAGAACAGGATGACAGAACCCTCAAGTGTTCATCTGCAAGACCATTAAGGAGCTACAGAAGTCAAGGGTCATGAGGGGCAGCCGCCGCCACTACTGTGGCCCCCCATCCAGCGAGGATGGTGGGCTGCAGCGTCTGCATCGACATACCGGGCTCAACCGAGCCGCATCTCAAGAGTGCCTCTGGCCCTCGCGAGTGGACGCGTTGCAGGGTCCGCCCCTAGCCACGCACGCATGCCTTACGGCTCGCCAAACGCGGGCCGCGCACCAGCTGCCTCATGAGGACCATCCTGGGGCTCAAGAGGTCAGCACGCCTGCAGCCCCGGGCGGAGATGGAGATGGCCCATGAGGAGCCGCCAGCACCTCCGGAGCCTCCCGAGGCCCCTGGGCCTGGGGGCTCATGAGGATCGGCTCCCGCAGCCCACCGAGTCTGCTACATCAACAACCCTTCATATCCAACATCACCAGGTGACGTCTTTAAGTTTTATTTCCGGCTGGGAGTGCCTTCAGGGACGCATTATTCCCAGACCGCCTGGGTCCGTCCCTGCGGCATGTATCCCTTTTATTTCATGTCTTTAGCTTATCCTGTTGGGGGCGCCCCTCGGGCTGCATCATCCCCAAGCCGCTTGGGCCAGTCCCAGCGGCATGTATCCTTCATGCGTTTTCCTTAGGATTATGCTCTCGTTCCACCATGCTTGTTATTTGGTGCCTTCTCCTGGGTGGCGAAATCTTGCACGTTAAAGGGGGGGTGCCTGAGCATCGCGACTGTGGCTCCAACTGCTCTCCGCCCTCACCCTCTGGTCTTGTCCATGGCATCGCGACCGGCTTGCCGGGCGGCCGAGACTAGCCCGAGAGCCGGGACCCGAGGACGAGAGTTGCGTCATCTAACCCAGCTTATGCGTTAAAGGGGGGTGCACGAGCATCGCGACTCAGTGGCTCCTACAGCTCTCCGGCCCTCACCCTCTGGTCTTGTCCATGGCATCGCGACCTGGCTTGCCAGCGACGGTTGAGACCAGCCCGAGAGCCGGGACCCGAGGACGTAGAGTTGCGTCATCTAACCTAGCTTGCGCGTTAAAGAGGGGGGTGCCTGAGCATCACGACTCAGGGCTCCTACCGGCTCTCAGGCCCTCACCCTCTGGTCTTGTCCATGGCATCGCGACCTGGCTTGCCAGCAACGGTAGAGACCAGCCCGAGAGCCAGGACCAAGACGAGAGCACCGACATCCGCCAAATTTGCAGGAACACACTTTCGAAGATAAGGCCTGAGCCAGCGCAACCCGCTTTGAGGTAGGGCCTCGTGAGTCCTGGCTGGCTCACGGGTGCCCCGACACACCTCATGAGGCCCCTCGTGCCTCTCCAAAGCAACTAACAGTAGGACTAACAATCGCCACGGCGAGCTCTTGTTCCTTTTGTGGTGAACCTGCAGGGTCTCCCCAAGGAGCACGAAACGACCTCGCTACGAATCTCTCATCGGCCAAGGCACAGACCTGGCGCCGCGCCAGGAAGCATTGTCCTAACCCTCGAGATAAGTCACCCTCCGGACACACTAGTCATCGCAACACCATCCCCACACTCAATGCAACTCCGTGTTAGCAACGTCGCTCTCCTTTCTCACCGAATGATGGCTGCTTGAGCGCCAAGGGGGGCCCCCTGAGCATCGCGACTCAGAGGCTCTTATCGGACCTCGGGCCGCCACCTCCGGCGTTGACCACGGCATCGCGACTGGCATACCAGCGACGGCTGAAGCCGCCTTGGGACTGGGACCTGTCGGCGCAGAGCATCAAGCCCTCACGAGGTTTGAGAGGAAGAAACTGAGCTAGAACGGAATGAGCATCCCACGTTGCCTCGTGATAAGGATCATATTGACAAACGAAGCTACAAATATCTTGGCTCCTCGCAGGAACAAAAGACGCGAATCCTAAGGAGTCCTATCTATACGGAGCACCGCGGCAGACGCCATCATCAACAGTGGGCCACCGGGTCCGGAGCCAACCCCATCCGGATCAGGGGCGGCGATGACCTGACGAGCTCACCCTGCTCCAGGAGCGGCGCAGGCTCGGGGGCTCGTAGCTGTCGTCACTCGTCTCCGGCATCGCGAAGAGCTCGGCGGAGTCGCTGGATCCTCCGACGCCTTCGTCGCCTGAGAAGCTGCCAAGGGAGCGGGCGGTTGGCCTATGTCTCACCACAGCAGGACCCCGACCACCTCTCCCGGGGCAGCACTCCAGCCGGCGGCCCTCCACATCGAAGAGCTTGAAGGACATTGCCGAAGTGCCATCGTACTCCAGGTGGATCGTGAGGCGCCCTAAATCCTGCAGACCAGGCGACCACGTCCCCAGCCTCGAGTCATGAAGAACTCGCCTGGGCAACTTCACTGCAACCTCGCCCGGTCGCGAGGGTGCTGCAGCCGGCGTGCTGCAGCCAAGGTCCCAGGGGCTCCCCCTGCCGGACGACGGAGGCGAAGAAAGAAGGAAGGTGAATCCAAGACTTAGGAGGCGCGGCGACGCGAAGCACGAACTCCCGGCAGGAGCCCTTGGCGTGGACTCCAGGGGGGAAGACGCACACCTTCGTGACCCGCCCGGCGGCTGGCGGGCGCCCGCTTCGTGGCGCTCGGCATCACCTCCTTCAGGGCCACCAATCTGCAGCATACAAGGAAGAGGAAACCCTGGTGGCGGCCGCACGCACTGTGGCACGGGCACCTCCTCACGCGCTTCCTGCCTCGACACTGAGAGCAAGCCGCTTTGGGGGAGCAGGTCAGGATCCTCTTGAGGGGCCTTTCCCTTCTCTTCCCTGGAGAACCGGCGGATCGGAGCCATGGCAACCAGACGAGACGAGGAAGAGGAGAAGCAGAAGGATAGACTGGAAGGGCGCACACCGTTCCGTACTTATAGCCGGCGGAGGCCAACCGTCGGCCCCCACGATCACCGATCATCATGGCCAACTCTGCATGCAAGGACCTGTCGAATCTGGGCGGTTACCAAGGCATCATGGGGGAGCAGGCTCCCACGTCCAATCAACCTCCACGCGGCGCCCAAGGCCGCAGGCTGTTAGGGCCCACGACGCTTCGCACTTGCCCTTTCGCCTCTCTGCTCGGCCAAGTTCGGGCGTGTCGTGGGCCCGGGGGATACTGTCGGCGTTCTGGGAACGGGGGTCCCCAGACTTGCCTGCCTGCGGCCTGCGGCGTAGCTCAAAGGAGGCCCAGGACAGCCCATATTCATCAACACAAGCTCAAGACCCTCGCGAGGGGCCAAGCCTCACGGGGCGGACGATCAAGAGCTTCCTCAGGCGCGGCCTCGTCAGGTTGGCTCATGAGGAGGCGGAGAGTTCAAGGAAGGGTACCTCGCGAGGTGCCCATGACGCAAGCCATGAGAACCAAGGGCGCCAGTCGGGCGCCAGCCCGCGGAGCATCCTCCTTTCCTCTTTGGTGCAAAGGGAGCAAGCGCAGGCGAGAGCATCAAGCAAAGGCATCCGCCGATTGCAACAAGACCAAGACCAGCCCCAACGGCTGGAAGGGAGTCATCGTGGAGCCCAAGCAAAGGCTATCACCCAAGCCTTTGACAGGCGAGGAGCAACTTTAGTCAGGATAAGTGTACCCGCTGTTCCCCTTCAAAATGGCCAATTGTTGGCGCCCTTCCCGCTCAATATTTGGGGAGAGGCCCAGGGCCTTCGTCTATATAAGTACAGCTAGCCACCAAGTAGAGGAAAAAGAGGATCCGGCATTGGGAACCCAGAGAGAGAGATAGAGACCCGACCCTCAATCTAGAGCGACGGGACACCACTTAGCAGTTCATTACACCCACCAAGAACAGACCCTCGCGAGGCTGTTCTTCCCTGTACTGTTCTTCATCAGCCCAGAGGCAATCCACCACACCACAAACTAGAGTAGGGTATTACACCACAACGGTGGCCCGAACTAGTATAAACCTTGCGTCTCTTGTGTTGTTTTTGCTAGTAGTTTAGGTCCCTGCGATTCGTCGAGGTACGAGGCTGTGGAGGGTTGGATCTCCGCGCGCACCCCAGAGTTCGAACCTTAAGGGTCTGTCGGAACCCATAATCCGACAGGTATTATCTCATCAAGAGAGCCCGAAGCTGGGTAAATCCCGTGTCCATGTTACCATCGCTCCAAGACGCCTAGCTTAGGATCCCTACTACGAGATACGCCGTATATTGAACCGACAGCGGCTACGACCAGCCGCCGCGCACGCTTCGAGGGTGGCAGCGGGTCGTCTCATCATCGCGCCCCAATGAAGCGCGAGGAGGGGTCCGGCTGAGCCCAGGAGAGCGCCTTGGGCCCATCCTCGAGAATTGCTGCGAGGGCACGATCCACTTTTGTTTTGTTCTTCCTTTTCTTCCTGCATTAAGAGAGAGACAAGTATCGGGCCCCGCTAACGGTGTCCTGGACTTGGGGGTACTCACCACATCGAATCCCGATCAGTTGGATTGGGCCGAGGACCCCCATGGTCGTATACTCATGGGCCAGTCCGCACAGTTGTCGCATACAAGGAAGATTCCACAAGACTTGGCGATCAAGACAAGGGCTCCTCCCCCACCGGCGTATTCGGCTAGGACTCTTGTTATCCTAGGCCTCTGGTGCATGATATAAACCAGGGCCAAGCTAGTCGATAGACAACAACAACCATACCATAGGCTAGCTTCTAGGGTCTAGCCTCTACGATCTCGTGGTAGATCAACTCTTGTAATACTCATATCATCAAGATCAATCAAGCAGGAAGTAGGGTATTACCTCCAGAGAGAGGGCCCGAACCTGGGTAAACATCGTGTCCCCTGTCTCCTGTTACCATCCGCCTTAGATGCACAGTTCGGGACCCCCTACCCGAGATCCGCCGGTTTTGACACTGACATTGGTGCTTTCATCGAGAGTTCCGGTGTGTTCGGTAAAAGGTCGATGGCTCGCCTGCAGATCAACTGCGACTTCGGCATCTTCGTCACCAGCTTGACTGGTCACCTTGGTTCGACCAAGGACTGCGCCCTACCTCCGATCGTCATGTTCGGATGAGGGCCTTCATCAACATCAACTCCGATCTCTATCAAGATCATGGAGGAATCATCCAGGGAGCCCGAGGGCTCAACGTCAACATTGCCCTCGGGCGACCGTGCTGTTTTTCTGGACAGCGAACTTGTGTCCGCCGCCACCGCCTCCTTGATTGTCGTTTTAATGATTGCTTCGGTGGAATTGTGCGGAATTGAGCCTACAACAACCCTAGAAAATTTCGTCGAGTTCCGATGGAGGAATCTCTGGCAAGCCGCGATATACCAGAACCCTGTCAAATCTTGACGAGAATCTAGACGAGTTTAGGGCGTGGTGTCCAGCTTCTAGCCCGGACGTCCTTTGGAAGATCCAACCGTTGATCGGCTGCGTAATTCCTATATCTACCACCCCTCAAAATTTCAGCTCGATCCGACCGTCAAGACTCCGGGAACCTTCCGATTAGTGCTTCACTTTTTGGATCTGTTTTCGCTGAAACGAATCGACCGAGTTCGTCTTTTCTATGAACGGGATTTCGGACATCCTTTTTGAAGGAAGTTTTGTATGGGGTATTGTGTTTTGTTCCCGAACACATCCCACTAACTTTAAAATCTTTTGAACATGATCTTCAACATCATGCTGGTGTCAAACCAGTCCGACAATATTGCTTCACGGCCGCCGACCTGCGCTAAACACGTCGTCACTTTGTTGAGCCGAGCTCAACTTCTTCGGATCTTCATCTCGGCAAGCCAAACAAGAGTTCGGCATCTGAAAGGATAAATCATCACCAACATCGCCGCCCCATGGATTACACGGAGCGGGCGCACCGGCATCGCCGCACGGTCACTTCATCAAGCCGGCATTGACCACGTCACGACCAGATCGGGCAGGGCTGCATCGTTGTTCTTCGAGCCGGTGTCCATCACGCCGACCTACTTCGACTCATCGGCTGACATCGAGGCTTCGACATATCGGCTGGACCAGGGGCTTCGCCATCTCTTTATCTCCAGGGACTTCGACGTCACTAGCCGACCAGCTCCGTTATGTTAACTGGACCGAGGGCTTTGCCTTGGCGAGCCAACCTTTCCCAGCATTGCCATGCCATTGCTTTATCACTCGTCAGGCAATGGGTGTGCGGATCGAGTCCCAATCTTGAGAATCACCTTCCTTCGGATTGCTACAACAAATAAACCATGTGCTATTAATCCTAGTATTTTTTGCTTGTTTGGGTTCATTCTTCCCAAGGAATTATTACTTTGGTTTTTTCCATCACATGTACACAGGTCTATCAAATGGTGGCCGCATTATCGACGGTCGCATGGTGGTTCGGTCAGTTTCCGTACATAGTCCGGCGAACGCCGCATCTGGGACTCGGACGGACCTGTGAATTCAGGCTTTGCCACGCCTTTACTGCATCACGTTGACGCCCTGCATCAACATTGACTTTGGCGCCAGGCCATATTTCTTTTATTACTCACTTTGCATAAATTATTTATTATGCAACATTTTATTATTATTACTATTATCCCCGGTCTGCACTATTTTTTGTGCACAGGAAAATGATCCAGCCGGACTATATCCCTTGGCGTCACCTCGGCCGGGGGGCTTCGTCCAACACTTCATTACCCCATGCCGGGACGTCGGCGTCACTCTGCCGGCCTGCATTGATCGTGCTATGTCACCACTTCGAGTGCCGAGCTCTTTGCTCCGCCACCTCGGGACCGGCTTGGGGGATGGAACCTTGTCCCGCATCAAGCTCGGACCGCGTCATCAATACCGAACACATCAACCAGCTAAGTTGCCTTCATGCTCATAGTTTCAAATTTTTAATTTATGTTCGGTTCGACCAAGCATTATACTTTTTTTGGAAAAAAGTTGCTTGTAAAAATTTCCTTGTCCAAACTTTGTTTGTGACGCACAAATTCATATACCCCATTTACTTGGGGGATCCCTTGCTGGAGCTTTTCCTCTTGCATATGATTATACTTGTACGGCTTCGTTCCTTGTTCGTGTATTACGCCACAATATGCACCATATTGACCTACGTAATTTGCAAGTTGGGTTGCCTTGCTCCTGTGCTTACCCCTACGTCCCCGATTGTTCGGCTAGGGAGTAAAGGGAGCACCTCTACGATTGTCACGATCGGTTCATCCGAGCCGGACCTCAGACTGGGTCAAGCCGAAAGCTAGCGCTCTTACTGTTTTCAATCATGGTCGGCACACAACGGAACTCATGAGTACAAAAAATCTATTGCACACGTCTCATATTAACAATGAGCACCGAAGAAAGGTATCGGTGGGGGTACTAATTTCTTCGAAGACGCTTCTTACACTTTATTAGTAATATAGCATAAGTTCCCTGAGTGTGCTTTGTCTGTTACAGCCTTATGACCTGATTGCCTGGTTATCGGAAACACCGTCGATATTCTCGACAGGTGGAGTACATAACACTTTTCGGTCCTTGACCGAAGAGGGAGAAGCCGACGGTTGGTTAAGACGCTTTTAAAGTTCGGGTGAACATATAGATATGATATAAATACTTCGGTACATACAATCATTCTTTTACCCAAGTCACTCGGGGGCTCTTAAATTTATGAGAGTTGTTTTATAATAAGTGTTCTTCTTCTTAGTCGTTGCAAAGTCTTTTTTCTATCACTCCTTTTTTCGACACGAGTGTGCGGTCAATAACTGGGGCGCCTAAATTCTCCCTCAAAGCCTCTAAGTTTGCTAAACTGGCCTAACGAGAAGTACTCCACCTTCGGGGTAGGAGGTTGAAGCCATAGGCTGACCCGCTTGGAGTCTTGAGATAGGATGTGTCATGTTAAAGCACGACAGAAGCAACTTTTTTTTACAGTCCAATTTTTGGATTGGCACCGAACACTTGATCTAGTTCGGACATTAAACTTTTGAATAAGTTTTTTGGCTTTTCGAGCCTATGGCACTTTCAAACTATTTGTGCGTTTCCAACATTAGTCTCGCAATGCAACGCCGGACACCTTTAGGGATTCGGCAAAAATTCTCGGATATTGATATATATGCATCAGTTTCGAATTGTGTCTCCAGTCAATAGTTGGGTTGCCCGGCTCCTGTGCTTGCCTCCTGTGTTCCGCTTTGTTCGTCCAGGTGTGCAAAGGGAGAACCACTGCGATTGTGCTTCCAGCTCGCATGGTTAAGCACCTCAGTGGAGAAAGCCGAAAACTGACTGTCACAATAAGCGTAAACTGGTCAGCGGTCCGATGACTGCATTAAATGACGGGCCGTTCATAACATCGGCCGAAGTATGTACGGCTTGACCTCGGCTGTCGCCGAACACTAACCGGGGGGCTACTTGTTGGCCCCCCAACTTTAAACTCCTATGACTAAGTGAAAGTTATAAAGCCCACATATCTGATTGCCTCGTTTCCGCTAACACAACCGCCTTCGGGCACCGAGACGTCGGCTAAGGGTTGTTTTGTTATTTTGGAAACACCCTGCATAGCATCTAGAAGGGGATAGAAGCTGACGATGGGCCACTTTCAGATTATAAACTATCGCAACGGAAGTAAAAAATTTGGGTTCATTTAGACCATAGAGTTTGGAAACTTTCCCCGAACTAAATCCTCAATATTTTCCTCCCACATTGATCGAAGCTGAGGTTTCATGATCATGCTTAGCATGACAACCCAAAGAAAGGAACCGATAGTGGGACTATTTTCTTTGGAAGATGTTTCTTACATTAAAAAGCAATATAACATATCTCTCCGCGTACCTTTGTTTATAAAACCGTATGGCCGGATTGCCTTGTTTGCCGTAAATATTTGCCCTCATAAAGGCTTCATAAGGTAGGACAAACACTCCCCGGCTACTGGCTGAGGAGGTTGAAGCCGATGGTCGGTCAACAAAGTTTTGTACAATGCGGATCCGAGCATTAATGATATAAAGTACTTTGATACATAGAATCATTACGCATACTTTGTGATTTTACTCTGGATATCGATCCTTAATTCAGCCACCCGTGCCCACATTAAGGCTCGAGGGCTACTGGGCTTTGCACTCATTATTTATAAATATTAAAGGGGTACATCGATCCACTGATCTGGTGTTGCCACCTGACTAGTGCACTACTAGGAAAAGGCATGCTAGTGGCGCACCAGTTTTGCCTTCTAATGGCGCACTACTGGTGCGCCACTAGCATCACGCCATTAATTTTTTTCTAATGGCGCACCACATGTGCGCCATTAGAATCTAGTGTTCTAATGGCGCACCGCGTAGTGCGCCATTAGTATTGCCCACAGTGCGCCACTATTATCTGCTATACTAATAGTGCACCACATGGTAGTGCGCCATTAGTAACATTTTTTTAAAAAAAATTCGTTTTTTCTTAATCTCAGGTCACTATTTCACATATGAGATATCCAACATATATATATACAACAAGCATCCATATAACAATCATATCCAACACACAAGTTTCATTATATATACATACATAGCCAACACATAGTTCCATCGTTACATATTACAGAAGTTTCACATTGTTCATCCAACACCTTTATCCATCAATTCACAAAAGTTTCACATTGATACAAAATAAAAACACAAATGGAAAAGAAGCACTCCATCCATGCAAGCTTCCGTGAATTAAATCAAATCTGCAAAATGATAAACAAGAAGTTAGAAGAAGAAGAAGAAGAAGAGAAGAAGAAGAAGAAGAAGAAGAAGA
The DNA here is from genome assembly GCA_021605145.1 of Aegilops bicornis. Lineage (NCBI taxonomy): Eukaryota > Viridiplantae > Streptophyta > Magnoliopsida > Poales > Poaceae > Aegilops > Aegilops bicornis. The sequence goes on from CM038670.1 coordinate 496,710,100, forward strand.
CTAGAAGAATACTAGAAGAAGAATAAGAAGAAGAATAAGAAGAATAATAAGAAGACTATAAGCTTATTATGTAAACTTGATCAGTTTGTGCTAACATAAGTAATTTTGGAGCTAACCTATAGGAAACTAAGCATATAAGCTCTAAGTTAGCATATTAGAGCCAACTTAGGTAAAATGAAGCTAACCTATGTCATTTTGGAAAAGAAGAAGAATAAGAAGAAGACTATAAGCTTATTATGTAAACTTGATCATTTTGTGCTAAGATAAGTAATTTTGGAGCTAACCTATAGGAAACTAAGCATATAAGCTCTAAGTTAGCATATTAGAGCCAACTTAGGTAAAATGAAGCTACCCTATGTCATTTTGGAAAAGAAGAAGAATAAGAAGAAGACTATAAGCTTATTATGTAAACTTGATCATTTTGTGCTAACATAAGTAATTTTGGAGCTAACCTATAGGAAACTAAGCATATAAGCTCTAAGTTAGCATATTAGAGCCAACTTAGGTAAAATGAAGCTAACCTATAGGAAACTAAGCATATTAGAGATAACATAGGTAACTAAGTATATATATATATCATTTTGGAGATCCAACATACCTGACATAGTTCAGTTCTCATTGTTCTTCTCCTTCTCCTTCCTCGGCTTTGATGCGCCAAGAGCGGGCGAGGCGGTGGAGGCAAAGTGGAGGCAGGGATGTAGTCTTCTACCACAATTGGCGTGGTCATGTCGCCCAGCTGTGGGATCGCCGGCGCCACCACCGGTGCGTGGTCATTGTCAGGCACCACCACCATCGCGAGGCCACCTTCAGGCAGGACGGGCACGACCATTGCTAGGCCATCCTCAGCCACCTCCATCTCTTGCCCATGGTCAGCCACCACCATCTCTTGCCCATGGTAAGCCACCACCATCTCTTGCCCTTGGTTAGCCACCACCAGCGCTAGGTCATCCTCAGCCTGATGCCCATCGTCATCCTGCAGCTCCTCATCCCCACTCTGCTCCTCTTCTCCCGCACTCCAGTCCGGATCATCCTTCTTGTTGTCTTTGCTGCAGCCAGAATCGCTGTTGTTGTCGCTAAAGCCAGAATCGATGTTGCCTTTGCTAAAGCCATAGTCGTTGCTACTTTGGCTGTAGCCAGTGTCGCTGTGCTCCCATTGCCTGTCCAAATGTAACAATGACTGTTAACAATCGATGTGAGACGAAGCCAAATGTAAAGGAATAAGAAGAGGCAGAACGTACTGGCATCATCATCGTCAGCGTAGCGCATGCGACACATAGTCGTGTTGAACACCTTCACGATGAGCATGGTGGCGTCGTCGTCGTACCTGAAGAGAAGGAAGTACCCCAGCCGCAGGTCGTAGGCACGGAAGAACTTCTCCCACCCACGATACAAGTACATGTGGCCGTCCTTGATCACCAACTCCATATCCCACAGCCTGTGTAACCCGCTGCCGGCATGTCGCAGCTTCACATTATTTGGCGGATCTTCACCCAGCATGTTCATAAAACTGTCAGGCAGCCTCTGCAGTTTGGGACAATGAGTGATGTAGCAAACAACAGATATCATAATGAGATGGGTGAAGGGGAGATCACTCGCTTTATATACCTGCGTCATGGATGATACTGAAGTCCCAAGTATGATCTTGAAGAACTTCGAAGCATCCAACTCAGATCATGTGTGGCAGAGCGGCGGTGTGGCTGCTTCCCCATCTCTAATAAGCAATGAAGAGACCAATTAGTACCCTTACAACAGATCATAAAACATGCATGATAACAGGTTGTACCGAAAGTCCAATTGTCTTTGGACTATAAATTAGGGTAACAATGACACAGAAGATGGGAGCACCTAGTACACATTAGCAAAACAAAAAGGTACCACGCTTTAAAGGAAAGACCACTTGGCTCTATTGCCACCTATGGTTTAATGCAGCAAGAATAAAGGGGCAGTTGATCCTACTTAACTAAGTACTAAGATACCCCGGCCCATGTTAGTCTCAAGTACCCCATATGTCCTATTTTTAGCAAAGTCATGCTAAAATTCACGGAAAATTTCAGCATGACCATTGCTGAAAATAGGACATATGGAGTACCCGAATTTGCCGGAACGGAAGTTAATCGACATTCAGGCAAACTCAAGGGCCTCTCGAGGTACCTGCAAATTCATCACGACACAGTGGTCGGAGACAAACCCAGCAAACTAGCAAAGTTACTGACGTGTTTACAGAAATTGTTTTCTGTAAAAGATGATCATCATCTTTGCAAGTCTTTCTCAATGTGATCACAAGTAATTCAGAGGCATCACAATAAAGCAACACCATGCACTAGCCTAAAAACAAGTGAAGTTTCACCCATATAAGAACAACTTTATAAAATCAGAGAAGATGCTAAATTTTTTGTATCCTTCATACACACTGGAGTACAATGCTTTATAATGTTCCATCATCATTACAGAAATCCAAGAAACACATGGTCTTGAGGATATTCTTTATGACTGATTATTTCAGTTTTACATGCAGATTTTGACCAAAAAACACATGGTCTTTTTAACAGTTTTTAGTTTGGACAGAATACTGAAAACTACAGTTTGGACAGAATTCCTAACACTTTGGTCTTCTAGTTACAAAACAAAATTGACATAATTCTAGATGCCATAACTGAATTTTTTGACAGTAGCTCAAGTTTTTGACAGTGGCTCCTAACTGTACCAAACTGAATTTTTTGACAGTAGCTCAAGTTTTTGACAGTAGCTCCTAACAGTAGCTCCTAACAGTAGCTCCTAATTGAATTTTCTGCTTAAAGGGAAGGCTGCATTTTCTACTTAACAATGGGCTACTGCTAATACACTGTTGTGTGGAATAAAATTATTTGACTGATATTAACTGATAGTGCTGAATAAGCATCACTAACTACTGCTCTGAACAAGAACAAGATGTGGCAATGAAACCAATTGGGTTGATCTTATTCTTCCATGCCACGTTAAAGAACAATATACTACTCTATTTTGCACCATGAATCTGTACAATTTACATTAGGAGAACCATCTATTAATTACCAAATGACAGCAGAAAATCAGTAACCATAGTATAGAAAGAATGTCTAACTGTATTTCTAAAATCACAGTTTTCCGAAATCAGCACAAATTCAATCACCACCAAAGAGCGAACGAAGCATCGGCAACCATGTTAATGCTCAGTGACAGCAGGCAATTAAACATGGACATTCAACAATGTACTACTCTGTTCTGCACCTAATGGATAAACATCCTACTGTCGGTGGGTCACCAGCCTTACATTGTTACTACTACAGCCGTATGCCTAAAGGAAACTTGCATTGATCCTAACAATCTGGCCAGGACACGCTATATCACACACACCACCTAGAAAAAAACGGCTAACACTTCATATGTCAATTCAAACATCACAGGGCATACAAATGTTTAGCAATCCATGCCATTTACACCTGCACAAATTTGGTTGCCAGATGACTAGGTACTAGGTACAGCAGATTTTTGAATGCTGATACCCTGCTCCTACTCAAAATTGAGAAATGTGGCATAATAGAGAAACATGACATTGCCTTTCCAAATCCTCATGCTATACTAGAACAAGATATTTCATAATGTGACAGCCCTCTCTGCACCCATGTATTATCAAAAAACGAGCTCGCCGCGGAGGACGAGGCGGCAGCCATGGCTGGGCGGATGTAAGAAGCCTAGACAACAAGGGGAAAGGAGGGGAAGCGAGGATTTACCACCGGGGAGAAGTTTCCGGAGGAGGTACGCATGCGTCAAGCGGCGGCGTCTTGTGGAGGAGTCGGGCGGCGGAGGCATCGCGTCGAGGAGGAGGCGGCGCATCGAGCTTGCCACCCACCTTGGAGCCGGAACCCTAGGGGAAGCGGGGACGAGGTTGGTGAAGGGGGCGCGGGGGCGGCGGCGCGGGGGAGCTGTGGTGGTGGGGGCGCGGGTGCGACGGGGGTGGGCTCGATCTGGGCCTGGACGGGCGGCTTCTTCGCGGGGAAGGAGAGGCAGGGAAGGCAGGGAAGAAGAAGGCGGGGAAGGAGAGGTGGCGGCGTCGCCGACGGCGTGCAGGCGCGACCTAGATCAACTGGTCGGGCACTTGTTCCCCTTGGGAAGACGTTCGTGCCAGAATGACATGTTCTCGTCGAAGCATGCGTCGGTCATTTTGTGTTTTACCTTCATCTCCAGAGCCATGAGCGCATTTTCAGCGGGTATCCTCGGCCTGCATCCTTCATACAATGGAGTAACCGCGTCTATCTCCAGTTGATCCAGCTTGGCTTTCTCTCGGGCGGCAGCTCTTGCGTTATCCGTCTGCTTGAGAAGCAGCTCTTGAACATGAGGGTCCTGCACCCAGCCCATCGATGGACAATCGTCGTCTGCTCCGCCAGCATCTTCATCTTCATGATCATGCCCTTCGTCTGCTCTGGCATCTTCCTCATCATCATGTCCTGCATCTTCTACATGATGACTATGTACAACATCACCATCGTGATCATGTCCTGGAGATTCTTCGTCTTCTCACCCGCCGAGTCTTGCTCATTTCTTGCCGCCCGGCCCCCATGGACGAATTCATAGTCATCTTCATCACCTTGCCACCGATAGTCATCCATGAAACCACGCAAGAGCAGGTGGTCCCGCACCTGCCCGGAATCCGGGTCCGCAATAAGGCTCTTCAGCTAGCATCTTCGACATGGACATCTTATCTCCGTCTCGTTCTTTTGAAGCATCTCGGCCTTCGCGGAGCTCAAAAACCTATTCATGATGCCTTCGGTCATCGTGTGGACCATGGTCGCCTGCGGGGTAGAGCAAAACGATATTTTAGAACCAAGAAAAAATTTGGCATGACTTTCCCTAAAAATAGGACCAAAAATAATGCATAGTGCCAAAATACTCGCCTAAACGGAAATGAATCAACATTCCGGCAAAATATTGGCAACTATCGCATTTCAAATACCGGTACCTGCAAACACAAACATATATGCAACACCACAAACATATGCAACACCACGAACATACATAGATCTAGCTAGGCCACAAAAGTGCATGTGCACGTTGTTGGAGAGGGAGAACAACATAAAGATAGCTTCCCCCCTTACTTACCTATCAAAAAAAAGGTAATTTAACCACTTAATTTGGATGAATCTGTGGTGCAAATGAGGTGAGGAGGAGGAGGCAGCCGAGACAATCTTGGAGGAGGAGGTGGAGAGAATGAAGTGGGGAAAGTGAGTGGGTAGGTGGGCTGTCCAAAATATCTTGTTGGTTCCAGGTTACTAATGGCGCACCATATGAAAATGCGCCATTAATAACCCTGGTTACTAATGGCGCACCTGCTTCTGGTGCGCCATTAGAAGTTTTGCAAAAAAATAAAAAAAAGTATATATTCTAATGGCGCACCGTGGCACAATGGGCCATTACTAGTTAAACTAGTAATGTCGAACTATGCCACGGTGCGCCATTAGAATGTTTGGAAAAATTAAAAAAAATTGTTACTAGTGGCGCACCGTGTGCCTGGTATGCCATTAGTGTCTTCCACTCTAATGGCGCACCCAAACATGGTGCGCCATTAGTATATACTAATGGCGCAACACCTGACAGGTGCGCCATTAGTGTCCATCCCATCTATAGCCCTTTCCTAGTTGTGGTGTCTCGGGGACTACTGCATTGCCTATTCAATGCAGAAGATCCAAAGTGCTCAGTGTTCGGCTTGACCAAACTATGCGCAAACACGTCTTCGGACAACAATAGGTACCAACTGGGCCTATCCGGCGTCAAGCTAATATATTACGGCGACTTCTCGAGACCCTCTATCAAGGGCCTATTCGCTGATCACTATTTTCCCTAATATATTACACTGCATTTCTATTCCTACGTATGCTGCCGAGCTAGGAGTTGATCCTCAGGCCGGTTTCGTGCACCGACCTGAGTCTTAGGGGCTACTAGGATCAGCGGTTTCATGTTTTCCTTAAGGTGCATCTTGGATATTAGGCCGTATACTCATGGGCCAATCCGGACAGCTGCCGCATACAAGGAAGATTCCACAAGACTTGGCGATCAAGACAAGGGCTCCTCCCCCATCGGCATATTCGGCTAGGACTCTTGTTATCCTAGGCCTCTGGTGCATTATATAAACCAGGGCCAAGCTAGTCGATAGACAACAACAACCATACCATAGGCTAGCTTCTAGGGTTTAGCCTCTACGATCTCGTGGTAGATCAACTCTTGTAATACTCATATCATCAAGATCAATCAAGCAGGAAGTAGGGTATTACCTCCATAGAGAGGGCCCGAACCTGGGTAAACATCGTGTCCCCGGTCTCCTGTTAGCATCCGCCTTAGATGCACAGTTCGGGACCCCCTACCCGAGATCCGCCAGTTTTGACAACGACACCCGCAGGGGCGTGCAACGAACCATGATTTCCAAGTTGCTATGCTATGTTTATCGTTCCTGTGTCGTGTTGCAGCATCGGCGTTTTATGTAGGCGCGTAGAAATAACTTAGCTTGACGCGCTCGAAGTAGTTTCCGCCTCGTGAGGCACACATTTACCAGTAATCGGCGAGGCCTCCTTGGCTTGGGGGTGTCTAGGAACTGCAAAAATTCATTAGGAAACTCATGTTCGTCCGAGCCCTGGTCGCAGGCGCAGCCGGCCACGACCCAGCACTTCGCCTCGCGGTACTCGAGGGGAACGGATTGAGAGAGGTGCGCCAGCTTGATAGCTCAAGCGATGGTGCCTCACGAAGAACAGGAAAAACGCTCACGAGGGCACCTGTCCAGCCCCCTCGTGAGGCATGCAAGGGAGAGTACGGGTCAAAACTAGGAACCAAGGGCAGAAACGGAGGCAAAAGGCGATGGAACCAAGCCAGCAAGGAACACCTGAAAGCAAATTTTCATTAAAGAGGGGCAATCCAACTACAGAAAGCAAATGAAAAGCTGCGTCCGGCACCTAGTCTAGTCTTCTCACCAGCGCAGATCTAAGTGCTGCCACTAGGACGTGGGAGGGAGCCCCCGAGGCCCGAGGGTGGCACTCCTGAGACTCCGGGGCGTGTACAGCCCCACTCATTATTAAGTGAGAGTGTCACGAGTGGAGACCTTCATAGGCACTGGGCCTTGCTTCACAGGCGTCGGGCCTTGCTTCATGGGTAGAACTTCCGGATGTGCTGGATGTTCCAGGCGTTTCGGATGGGGACCCCGTCCTGCGTCTCCAAGCGCACGTCGCCAGGCCTGGAGACATGGGCAACCCTAAACGGGCCCTCCCACATGGGCGAGAGCTTATGCAGCCATTCCCTGGAGAGCACCCGCCTTAGGACGAGGTCGCCCACTTCGAGCGTCCTCGAGCGGATGCTGCGGCAGTGATACCGTCGCAGCGCTTGTTGGTATCTTGCCACTCGGAGCGTGGCTTCACAGCGGCGTTCCTCCCCCAGCACAAGGTCCATCCCCCGCATGGCGTCCTGCTGCGTCTCATCAAACGCCAGGACCCGCGCGAAGCGATGCTTAACCTCGTTAGGGAGAACCGCTTCTGCTCCATAGACGAGGAAGAACGGGGTCTCACCTGTTGGCTTGGTGGCAGTGGTGCGGATGGACCACAACACGGATTGGAGCTCGTCGTGCCAACCCCTGCCGCAGGCCTTGAGCTTCTTCTTGAAGGTCCTGGTCTTGAGGCCTCTCAGGACCTCTGCGTTGGCGCGTTCGGCCTGGCCATTGCTGCTGGGGTGTGCCACCGAAGCGTAGCAGATCTGTGTTCCAAGGTTAGCACAATATGTCTTGAAGAGATTGCTGGTGAACTGTGAGCCGTTGTCGCTGATGATGCGGTTAGGGACCCCGAACCGGCTCACGAGGCCCTTGATGAACTTAACTGCGGACCTGGCTGGGATGGTGTGGACGGCCTCCACCTCCGCCCATTTGGTGAACTTGTCAATGGCGACGTAGAGGTAGTGGTAGCCCCCAGGCGCTCGTGCGAACGGGCACAGGATATCCAGCCCCCAGACCGTGAATGGCCGCGAGAGCGGGATGGTCTGGAGGCCCTGAGTTGGCTGGTGGATCTGCTTGGCGTAGAATTGGCTGGCCTCGCATGACCTCACCAGCTCGGTTGCGTTGTTGAGTGCCGTAGGCTAGTAGAACCCACTCCGGAACGCCTTGCCGACCAGGGTGCGCGACGAAGAGTGGTGCCCGCAGTCCCCACCGTGTATGTCGGCCAGCAACTCGTTCCCCCTCTCCCTGGAGATGCATCGCAAGGAAACATCATTTGGCCGCTTTCTGTATAGCTCACCATCCTGGATGCAGTATGTCGTGGCCTGTTGGGCCACATGCTGTGCGTCTTCCTCTTTCTCTGGCAGTGTCCCTCGCGTCAGGTACGCCTTGAACTCCTCGGTCCAGCACCCCTCCCGCGGCTCGAGCGGGAGGAGCAAACGCGCTCCTGAGGTCGGGCCACAGGCGGGGGCTCCCGAGGTTGGCGCCGGGGGGAGCTCTTCCTGAGGCAGTGTTGGCTCCGTAGCAGGAGGGGCTGGTGAAGGCTTGAAGAGCCGCTCCTCGAAGATGCCGGGCTCCTGGGGTAGGCGCCTAGACGCTTTCTTGGCGATATCCTTGGCTTCCTTGTTCGTGCCTCGAGGCACGTGTTCTAGCTCCAGGCCCAAGAACTGCTTCTCCATCTTGCGCACCTCCGCGAGGTACGCCTCCATGTGCTCGTCCTTCGGTTCGTATACCTTGTTGGAGAAGTTAACGAGGAGTTGCGAATCGCGCTTGATGGTGAGGAGTTTTACCCCTAGGGCCACTGCAACCTTAAAGCCAGCGATGAGGCCTTCGTACTCTGCGATGTTGTTGGAGACCTTCTCGCCCTACTGGAAGCAGAGCTACACGGCGTAGTAGAGCTTGTCCTGAGTGGGCGAGATGAGCACTGCTCCAGCCCCCGCGCCTGACGTGCGAACGCACCAACGAAATACATGACCCAGCCATCTGGCACTTCACTTCCTGGCGAGAGGGATCGGTCCTCGCCTGCTTTGAGCCCCGGGGCATCTGTCCACTTTGCCATGAAATCGGCGAGTGCGGCTCACTTGATGACCCTGGTTGTGCTGAACTCCAGCTGGAATGCCTGCAGCTCAATGTTCCATTCGGTGACCCTTCCAGCAGCGTTGGGCCTCTTGAGTACCCTCTCCAGCGGGTAGGATAAGATGACCTTGATTGGATGACCTTGAAAGTAGTGTCGTAGCTTACGCGAGGCCACCAAGAGTGCGAGCAAGAGCTTATGAGGCATGGGGTACCGTGCCCTTGCATCCCGCAGTACCGTGCTGACGAAATACACCGGGTGCTCGATGTGGGCGGGCGCGTCGACGGGGCCTGCGTCTGTCGGAGGTTGAGGCGCCTCCGGAAGCGATGGAACCCCCGGAACCCGGTCGCTCATTGGGGCCTCTGCAGGCCCGAGGACACCGTCTTGCTGGGCCTGGTCATACGTTGGTGTTGCTGCAGCCCTTGCGGTGCCCTCTGGGTCTTGCATCGCCCCGACTGGGAGCGTGGCTCGGCGCGACGTATCCTTGGCCTGGTGCTCCTCCTGAACCGCCACCAGAGCTGCGCTGGCAGAGTAAGGAGTGGCGGCAAGGTAGCGCACCAGGGGCTCGAGTGGGCGGGGGGACACCATCACCGGAGGGCTGGTCAGGTATCTCTTGAGGTCTTCAAATGCTTGGTCAGCCTCCGGGGTCCACTCAAATGGGCCCTTCTTCTACATCAGCTTGAAGAAGGGTAGGGTGTGCTCTCCCAGCTTGTAGATGAAGCGCCCTAGCGAAGTCATGCAGCCGGCAAGCTTCTGGATTTCCTTGAGGCTTTGCGGTGGGCTCATGTCTTCGATCGCCTTGACCTTCTCCGGGTTGGCCTCGATCCCCCTGTGGGATATGAGGAAGCCCAACAGCTTGCCGGAAGGGACACCAAACACGCACTTCTCCAGGTTGAGTCGCAAGTTCACCTGGCGTAGGCTCGTGAAGGTCTCCTCTAGGTCCTGAATCAACGTTCTCACCTCCCGAGACTTTACCACAATGTCATCGACGTAGGCTTCAACTTTCCTCCTGAGCTGCTAACCCAGGGCCATGTGAATCAGCCGTTGGAAGGTCGCGCCTGCGTTGCACAGCACTAACGGCATGCAAGTGTAGCAGTACACCCCGCACGGGGTTAGGAAGGCCGTCTTCTCCACATCCTCTACTGCCATCTTGATCTGGTGATAGCCTGAGAACGCATCCAGGAAGCATAGCAGGTTGCACTCGGCGGTGGAGTCAATGATCCGGTCGATGCGTGGAAGTGGGAATGGATCTTGGGGACAGGCCTTGTTGAGGTTGGTTAAGTCAACACACATGTGCTCCTTCCCACCTTTCTTTGGCACAACGACGGGGTTCGCCAGCCACTCGGGGTACCGAACCTCGCGAATGACACCTGCTGCCTCTAGCTTGCGGGTTTCCTGGAAGATGAAGGACTGCTTATCCGTGGACTGTCGCCGCGCTTTCTGCTTCACAGGGCGCACATTAGGGCACACCCTCAAGTGATGCTCGATCACCCCTCTTGGGACCCCTACCAGCTGTTTGGGTTCCCATGCGAACACTTCCTTGTTTGCACGTAAGAACCTCACCAATGCCACCTCTTGATCCGAGTCGAGGTTGGCACCTATAGTGAAGGTAGCTCTAGAGGACCCATCTTCCTTGACCGGCACCTGCTTCATTTCTACCCGATCTTGAGTGAACAACTGCTTCTTCTTAGCTCGTGCGGCCTCCTTAACTCCGGCGGTGACCTGGTCGGCCGGTCGTGCTGTCGTGGCGGTTTTGAGGGCAAGCCTGTGCACTAGCAAGCTTCCTTGGTATCTCCGACTATGGTGAGGACGTCCTTACTCCCGGGCATCTTCGTGAGGTTGTAGGCCGGATGGGTTGCCGCCATAAATTGAGCCAGAGCCGAGTACCCGAGGATGGCGTTGTACGGGAGGCCAATGCGGGCGATGTCGAAGTCAATCAGCTCAGTGGATAGTTGTCGCGGGTGCCGAAGGTCACGGTGTGCCCCAGGGGGCTGGTGGAGCCGCCGCCGACCCTGGAGAAGGGCATGCTAGGGCGGAGCCGCTCGAGCGGCACGTGAAGGAGGCTAAAAGCCTCCACAGAGAGCACGTTGAGTCCGGCGCCGCCATCGATGAGGGTCTTGGTGACAGCTACGCTGAAGATGGTGGGCGTGCAAAGCATTGGGAGCACGCCCGAGCTGACGGTGGTGACTGGGTGATCCCACGAGTCGAAGGTCAGGTCAGCCTTGGGCGGCGCCCAACCCGGGGGAGCTCCCTTCTGCGCGGAAGCGATGCCGATCTGGCGAAGGAACAACTTGGTGTGACGGCCCGAGGGTGGCGCTTGCGAACCTCCAAGGAGGGCCGCGACAGCGAGGGGCGTCGGTGCCGCGAAGCGTGCAACGAAGAGGCTGCGGAGCTCCTCCCAAGATGCCACCGTGGATCCTGGGAGGTTGAGCAGCCAGGCGCGCGGTGCACTAGCGAGGGTCGTGGGAAGCCAGTTGGCCATGGGCTTGTCGTCGTCCCCAGCCTTCAGGACGGCCTCTTCATACGCCAGCAGGAAGGTCGACGGGTCCGTCGTGCCGTCGTAACGCGGCGGCGTCTCTGGCTTGAACTTGGGTGGCCACTGCACCCGCCGCAAGGCGGGGGCTAAGGCTCGGAGCCCCTGGCCCCGCCATGGGCATCCGTCATCGCAGCTGGAAGAGCGACGCTAGCCATGGGGGCTAGGTGCGGTGATGGCGGGGCTTGGATCGACGGAAGGAAGGCTTCGGCGCACCCCTACCTGTTGCGCCAAATGTCGGATTTCGGGTTCCGACAAAATTCTTGAGGTTCGAACACTGGGGTGCGCACGAAGATCTCTCCTCCCTCTAGCACTCACCCTCACCGCGATCTTAAGGCTCAGCACGTCGAACTTGCCGAACAAAGGGACACAAGATGTAGACTGGATCGGGCCACCGATGTGGTGTAATACCCTACTCCAGTGTGGTGTGGTGGATTGCCTCTTGGGCTGAGGAAGTATAGTTACAAGGGAAGAAGAGCCTCCTGAGGAGAGGTGCTCTTGTGCTTGGTGAGTTTGTGTGGATGAGGATGATCTGAATGGCCTCGGATCAGTTGCCTCCTATTGTGGTGGCTAGTCCTATTTATAGAGGCCCTGGTCCTCTTCCAAAATGCTGGCGGGAAGGGATGCCACAACGGCCAAATTTGAAGGGAGACAACTAGTAGAAGTTATCCTGACTAAAGGTGGTCTTCGCCTGCCAAAGGTTCTGGTGGTGACGTTGTCCTGGGCTCCATGGTGACCTCCGTCCTATCGTCCTGCTGGTCTTGGTCTCGTTGCACTGATATGGAAACCTTTGCCTGATGCCTCGGGACTCGTCGCCTGCGCTTGCCTCTTTAGCACCAAAGAGGAAACAACGACACTGTGCGCGCTGTTTCCCGCCTGGCACCCGCCTGGCCCCGGTCGTCATGGCTTGCATCACAGAAACTGTCGGCGTTCTGGGAACGGGGGTACCCAGACTTGCCTGCCTGCGGCCCACGGCGTGGCTCTCCAAGCGGGCATGTACGGCCCACCTTCACCAACCTACACTCAAGACTCTCGCGACGGGCCAAGCCTCGCAAGGCGGATGACACTAGACCTCCTCGGGAGCGGCCTCACCAGGCTGGCACGCGAGGGGCGGAGAGATCAAGGCAAGGGGTACCTCGCGAGGTTTCTGATAACCCACAAGTATAGGGGATCGCAACAGTTTTCGATAAGTAAGAGTGTCGAACCCAACGAGGAGCTAAAGGTAGAACAAATATTTCCTAAAGTTCTATCGACCACCGATACAACTCTACGTACGCTTGACGTTCGCTTTACCTAGAACAAGTATGAAACTAGAAGTACTTTGTAGGTGTTTTTGGATAGGCTAGCAAGAAAGTAAAGAACAAGAAAATAAAAGCTAGGGGCTGTTAAGGTAAAGACACAACTAAAATAAATATAGCGAGTGTGGAAAAGTGATGGTAGGGTTGGCGAAATTGTCCCTTAAGCAATTGACTACTTTACTACACCGATAGCAAGTATCATGTGGGAGAGGCCACTGCTAGCATGTCATCCCTGACTTGGAATTCTATGCACTTATGATTGGAACTATTAGCAAGCATCCGCAACTACTAACGCTCATTAAGGTAAAACCCAACCATAGCATTAAGATATATTGGTCCCCCTTCAATCCCGTATGCATCAATTTCTATGCTAGGTTGAAGCTTCTGTCACTCTTGCCCTCCAATACATAGTCCTATCAACATACAACTAACCCTATGGTGTGATCCACACGCGCGCTCATATGATGGGCACCAAAGGACAGCAACATAACCACAAGCAAAATAAATCAATCATAGCAATTCATCAACCACCGATAGGACAATGAAAATCTACTCAGACATCATAGGATGGCAACACGTCATTGGATAATAATATGAAGCATAAAGCACCATGTTCAAGTAGAGGGTACAGTGGGTTGCGGGAGAGTGGACCGCTGTAGATAGAGGGGGAAGGTGATGGAGATGTTGGTGAAGATGGCGGAGGTGTTGGTGTAGATCATGGTGATGATGATGATGGCCACGCAGCTGCTCCGGCGCCACCGGAAGAGAAAGGGAGAGGGGCCCTTCGTCTTCTTCTTCCTTGACCTCCTCCCTAGATGGGAGAAGGGTTTCCTCTGGTCCTTGGCCTCCATGGCGTGGGAGGCGAGAGCCCTCCGAGATTGGATCTATCTCTCTGTTTCTCTCTGTTCTGCGTTCTCTCCGGCTCTGCTTTCACCGTTTAGCGTATATATGGAGATCCGTAACTCCGATTGGCCTGAAACCTTCGCCGTGATTTTTTTCCGAATATTAGCTTTCTTGTGGCAAAGAAGAGCGTCAACCGCCTTCTGGTGGGCTCACGAGGGTAGGGGCGCGCCCGGGGGTCGGGCGCCCCCTACCTCGTGACCACCTCGGGCACCGTCTCGCGTGGTTTTTTCTTCCGGAATTTTCCATATTTTCCAAAAATAAGCTCCGTCCGTTTTTATTCCGTTTGGACTGCATTTGATATGGATATTCTGCGAAACATGAAACATGCACAGGGCGGGAGGCCAGCCTTTGAGCCTTTGGATCAATATGTTAGTCCCAAAAATAATATAAAAAGTTGCCAAGAAGTATATGAAAGTGAATAGTATTGGTATGGAACAATCAAAAATTATAGATACGACGGAGACGTATCAGCATCCCTGATCTTAATTCCTGCTCGTCCTCGAGTAGGTAAATGATAAAAAAGAAGATAGTTTTTGATGTGGAATGCTACCTAGCATAATCTTGATCATATGTCTAATAATGGCATGAATATTAAGACACGAGTGATTCAAAGCAATAATCTATCATTTGACATAAAAACAATAATACTTCAAGCATACCAACCAAGCATTATGTCTTATTGACATAACATAGCCAAAGAAAGCTCATCCCTACAAAATCATATAGTCTGGCTATGCTCCATCTTCACCACACAAAATATTCACATCATGCACAACCCCAATGACAAGCCAAGCAATTGTTTCATACTTTTGATGTTCTCAAACCTTTTCAACTTTCACGCAATACATGAGCGTGAGCCATGGACATAGCACTATAGGTGGAATAGAATATGATGGTGGAGGTTGTATGGCAAAGACAAAAAAGGAGAAAGTCTCACATCGACGCGGCTAATCAACAAGCTATGGAGATGCCCATCAATTGATGTCAATGTGAGGAATAGGGATTGCCATGCAACGGATGCACTAGAGCTATAAGTATATGAAAGCTCAAACTGAAACTAAGTGGGTGTGCATCCAACTTGCTTGCTCATGAAGACCTAGGGCATTTGAGGAAGCCCATCGTTGGAATATACAAGCCAAGTTCTATAATGAAAATTCCCACTAGTATATGAAAGTGATAACTCAAGTGACTCTCTATATGAAGAACATGGTGCTACTTTAAAGCACAAATATGGTAAATAGATAGTAACATTGCCCCTTCTCTTTTTTTCTCTCATTTTTTTGTTTTCTCTTTTTTTCTCTTTTTTTTGGCCTTCTTTTTTTTGGCCTTTCTCTTTTTTATTATTTTTTTTATTTTATTCGTCTGGAGTCTCATCCCGACTTGTGGGGGAATCATAGTCTCCATCATCCTTTCCTCACTGGGGCAATGCTCTAATAATGATGATCATCACACTTTTATTTACTTACAACTCAATATTACAACTCGATATCTAGAACAAAAATATGACTCTATATGAATGCCTCCGGCGGTGTACCGGGATGTGCAATGATCTAGCGTAGCAATGACATCAAAAAACGGACAAGCCATGAAAACATCATGCTAGCTATCTTACAATCATGCAAAGCAATATGACAATGAATGCTCAAGTCATGTATATGATGATGATGGAAGTTGCATGACAATATATCTCGGAGTGGTTATGGAAATGCCATGATAGGTAGGTATGGTGGCTGTTTTGAGGAAGATATAATGAGGCTTATGTGTGATAGAGCGTATCGTATCATAGGGTTTGGATGCACCGGCGAAGTTTGCACCAACTCTCTAGGTGAGAAAGGGCAATGCACAGATCTTGAAGAGGCTAGCAATGATGGAAGGGTGAGAGTGCGTATAATCCATGGACTCAACATTAGTTATAAAGAACTCACATACTTATTGCAAAAATCTATTAGTCATCGAAACAAAGTACTACGCGCATGCTCCTAGGGGATAGATTGGTAGGAAAAGACCATCTCTCGTCTCCGACCACCACTCATAAGGAAGGCAATCAATAAACACCTCATGCTCCGACTTCGTTACATAACGGTTCACCATACGTGCATGCTACGGGACTTGCAAACCTCAACACAAGTATTTCTCAATTTCACAATTACTCAACTAGCATGACTCTAATATCACCATCTTTTTATCGCAAAACTACTACAAGGAATCAAACACATCATATTCAGCGATCTACAAGTTTTTATGTAGGATTTTATGACTAACCATGTGAATGACCAGTTCCTATCATCTCTCTAAATAAATATTAGTGAAGCAAGAGAGTTTAATTCTTTCTACAAAAGATATGCCCATGCTCTAACAAATATAAGTGAAGCAAAAGAGCATTCTACAAATGGCGGTTGTCTATGTAAAGAGAAACTGGCAATGCAAACTTCAAATGATATAAGAAGCACATGAAGCATTCTATAAATCCATGCTCAAAAGATTTAAGTGAAGTGCAATGAGCATTCTATAAATCAACCAAGGACTATCTCATACCAGCATGGTGCATAAAAGAAAAATAAAAACCTAATTGCAAAAGACGCTCCAAGATTTGCACTTATCACATGAATGAAACGAATCCGAAAACATACCGATAATTGTTGAAGAAAGAGGGGATGCCTCCCCAGCATCCCCAAGCTTAGACGCTTGAGTCTCCTTGAATACTTACTTGGGGTGCCTCGGGCATCCCCAAGCTTGAGCTCTTGACTCTCTTCCTTCTTCTCACATCGAAACATCCTTGATTAGACACTACATCCACACAAAACTTCAACAGAAAACTCGGTAAGATCCGTTAGTATAATAAAGCAAATCACTACTCTAAGTACTGTTGCAAACCAATTCATATTTTGTTTTTGCATTGTGTCTACTGTAATATAACTTTTTCATGGCTTAATCCACTGATATAAATTGATAGTTTCATCAAAACAAGCAAACTATGCATCAAAAACAGAATCTGTCTAAAACAGAACAGTCTGTAGTAATCTGAACATTCACCATACTTCCGATACTTGAAAAATTCTGCAGAAATTAGGAATAATAAACAAGTTGTACATAAAGACAGTGCGAAAATAATCAGAACCATTTGACGTTCCAGTAAAAAACTAAAATTCGCGCACTACAGCCAAAGTTTCTGTCCTGCACTGCACAAACCAACAAGCATTGTAAACATCCTAAAGGCAAACCTTGGCACATTATTTTTATAATACAATGAAATTGTACAAGGGGATAATTATTTTTATTGAAAAGTTTCTGTAATTAAGATTCACAAAGTTCCCATGGGCATGAACAAAGTTCAAGGACGTCCCCCACTTTCACAATGCTCGTCTCTCGCACTTTCACTTTTCCTTTTGAAAGAGTTTTGGGTTCCCCTCTTTATTTTTGTTTTCTAAACTATATGAAAGCACTCAACAGAAATAAATGACTCTCTAAAACTTCCGGATTGTCTCCCTGGCAGTGCTTTCTTTAAAGCCATTAAGCTAGGAATATAGTGCTCAAGTAGTGAATCCACCCGGATCCCAAGGTATATCAAAGCCAATTTTAATTAGCAATGATTTGGCATTTAGTAGTGAGCACAAAGCAACATATATCATGTAATGACGAAGTATAACTCTCTTCCTATGCATCAGCATGTCATAAAAGAACAATTCATGCACACCAAGTAAAGGCCAATGCATAGTATAAACAGTTTCTTGCAATTTTATTGTATTGGAAACATAGAGAGGTGGAGATATAGTTCCTCTCTCATAATAATTGCAAGTAGGAGCAGCAAGCACATGCATATTATATCTATCAAAATCATCATGTGCAACGGTAAAAGGCAACCCATCAATATAATCCTTAATAAGAGCAAACTTCTCCGATATAGTTTAGTCGGGAGAATTCAAAAAGATAATAGGACTATCATGCGTGGGTGCAATAGCAACAATTCCATGCATAACATAAGGAACTATAGCAAGTTCATATCCATAAGCATAATTCATATTGGCATCTTGGCCACAAGCATAGCAAGCATCATCAAAAAGGGATATTTCAAAAGAATCAACGGGATCATAACAATCATCATAGCAATCATCCTTCGTAAGCACGAAGGGAATTAAACAATGTATGAGTTGGAGGGTTACTCTCATTAGAAGGTGGGCACGGGTAGCTAATCCGCTCTTCTTCCTTTTGTTCTTCGCTCTCCTCATCATCTTTTTCATCCAATGAGCTCATAGTTTCATCAATTTCTTCTTCCATAGCTTCCTGCAAAATATTAGTCTCTTCTTGGACAGCGGAGAATTTCTTCATGAAGGCATTAATATAGTAATTTTATTCATAATTTTCATAGCAATATCTAAGTATAGCAAGATTTTCAGGCCTATAAGCATCATCATCTAAAGCTTCATACTTTTCAAACAAAGATTCAATTTCATAAGCAGCCTTAAAAGCAACAAATTCTTCTATTTGTTCCACATCATAGTAATCATATACACCATTAGCATAAGAAGCTAAGGTTTCATTATCATTAAATTCGCATGAAAAGGGAAGGTGTGGAGCCTCCATCCTAGAGCAACAAGTATAATCATATTCCAAGCATAGTTGTCTAGCATACCACTGCAACATAATAAATTGATCCCATAATAGTTTCCCTTTTTGTGTCGAGCGATGATCCCTAAAGTATTCACGTTGATCCAACGTGTCTCCCATTATAAAGTTGAATGGAGTTTACTCAGGATTATCAAAGTAGTACATAATATTTCTCACATAATGAGAATCGGGGGTTTTAGGAGTTACCCCATCCTCATGAGTAGCAAGTACACCTAATTTTTTTGGTATTTCGTGTTCCATATCCATAACTAAAGATAGAGAACAACTAAGGACAGCACATAAAAATTACTTAGTGATAAAGCAAACAAGCACACACGAGAATATTCACCCCACACTATAACTCCCCGGCAACGGCGCCAGAAAAAGGTCTTGATAACCCACAAGTATAGGGGATAGCAACAGTTTTCGATAAGTAAGAGTGTCGAACCCAACGAGGAGCTAAAGGTAGAACAAATATTCCCTAAAGTTCTATCGACCACCGATACAACTCTATGTACGCTTGACGTTCACTTTACCTAGAACAAGTATGAAACTAGAAGTACTTTGTAGGTGTTTTTGGATAGGCTAGAAAGAAAGTAAACAACAAGAAAATAAAAGCTAGGGGCTGTTAAGGTAAAGACACAACTACAATAAATATAGCGAGTGTGGAAAAGTGATGGTAGGTGTGGCGAAATTGTCCCTTAAGCAATTGACTACTTTACTAGACCGATAGCAAGTATCATGTGGGAGAGGCCACTGCTAGCATGTCATCCCTGACTTGGAATTCTATGCACTTATGATTGGAACTATTAGCAAGCATCCGCAACTACTAACGTTCATTAAGGTAGAACCCAACCATAGCATTAATATATATTGTTCCCCTTCAATCCCGTATGCATCAATTTCTATGCTAGGTTGAAGCTTACATCACTCTTGCCCTCCAATACATAGTCCTGTCAACATACAACTAACCCTATGGTGTGATCCACACGCGCGCTCATATGATGGGCACCAAAGGACAGCAACATAACCACAAGCAAATTAAATCAATCATAGCAATTCATCAACCATCGATAGCACAATGAAAATCTACTCAAACATCATAGGATGGCAACACGTCATTGGATAATAATATGAAGCATAAAGAACCATGTTCAAGTAGAGGGTACAGCGGGTTGCGGGAGAGTGGACCGCTGTAGATAGAGGGGGGAAGGTGATGGAGATGTTGGTGAAGATGGCGGAGGTGTTGGTGTAGATCGCGGTGATGATGATGATGATGGCCACGGAAGCGTTCCGGCGCCATCGGAAGAGAAGGGGAGAGGGGGGCCCTTCGTCTTCTTCTGCCTTGACCTCCTCCCTAGATGGGAGAAGGGTTTCCCCTCTGGTCCTTGGCCTCCATGGCGTGGGAGGGGCGAGAGCCCCTCCGAGATTGGATCTATCTCTCTGTCTCTCTCTGTTTCTGCGTTCTCTCCTGGCTCTGTTTCACCGTTTCGCGTATATATGGAGATTCGTAACTCCGATTGGCCTGAAACCTTCGCCGTGATTTTTTTCCGAATATTAGCTTTCTTGCGGCAAAAGAAGAGCGTCAACCGCCTTACGGTGGGCTCACGAGGGTAGGGGGCGCGCCTGCCCCCCTGGGCGCGCCCCCCTGCCTCGTGACCACCTCGGGCACCGTCTCGCGTGGATTTTTCTTCCGGAATTTTCCATATTTTCCAAAAATAAGCTCCGTCCGTTTTTATCCCGTTTGGACTCCGTTTGATATGGATATTCTGCGAAACATAAAACATGCAACAGACAGGAACTGGCACTGGGCACTGGATCAATATGTTAGTCCCAAAAATAATATAAAAAGTTGCCAAAAAGTATATGAAAGTGAATAATATTGGCATGGAACAATCAAAAATTATAGATACGACAGAGATGTATCAGTTTCCCGTGACGCAAGCCATGACGATCAAGGACAGGCGGGCGCCAGCGCGCGCAGTGTCCTCGCTTCCTGTTTGGTGCTAAAGGGGCAAGCGCAGGCGAGGAGTCCCGAGGCATCAGGCAAAGGTTTCCATATCAGTGCTACGAGACCAAGACCAGTAGGACGGGAGGACGGAGGTCACCGTGGGGACCAGGACGGCGTCACCGCCAGAGCCTTTGGCAGGCGAAGACTACTTATGTCAGGATAGCTTGTAATAGTTGTCCCCTTTCAAACTAGCATTTGTGGCATCCCTTCCCGCTCAATATTTGGGAAGAGGACCATGGCCTCTATAACTAGGACTAGCCACCACCATAGGAGGCAACTCATCTTGAGCAATCCTCACCCACACAAGCCCACCGAGCACAAGAACACCTCTCCTCAGGAGGATGTTTTTCCCCTTGTACTGTTCATCATCAGCCCAAGAGGCAATCCACCACCACCACACTGGAGTAGGGTATTACACCACATCGGTGGCCCGGACCAGTATAAATCTTGTGTCTCTTGTGTTGTGAGTTCGTCTAGCTAGCCTTAGATATCGCGGTGAGGGTCGGGCGCGATTAGGTAGGGAGATCTTCACGCGCACCCCAGTGTTCGAACCTCAAGGGTTTTGCCGGAACCCGAAATCTGACATTTGGCGCGCCAGCTAGGGGGTGCGCCGGAGCTTTCCTTCCGCCAGTTGATCCGCGACACTCCACGCCTCCGATGTCTAGCGACCCGAGGACCAACGCCGACCGCTGGGCAGCCTGGCCAGCCCGAGCGGCGTCGTCCGCCCAAGAAGAACTCAACCCCGCGCCCCCTGGCAGCCCGCGCACCGCCGAACGCTGCGGGGCGCGGGTGGTGTGGTAACGCGCCGCCCGCCCTTACCCCACGACGAGCGCGGGCAGCCGCAAGGGCCTCAAGCCATGCCGCGGCCACGGGGCCGCACACCCTACGGGAACAAGCAAACATTAGGGCCGCGCTCACGGTGGCTCGGGAGCTGCTGCGATGCCGGCTAATGGAGAGTGGCCGGGATGCGTTGCTGGAGCGCGTTGCCGAGCTTCTGGACGCCGCGGCTTCGGGAGCGCCGCCCTTCTGCTCCCTGCTTACACCTCAGGCTGTGACCGGATCGCACGGCGGGCCTCGCCGAGCCCGCGTGCCCCGGGGCGCGCCCCTAGGCTTCATCGACACCGGCGCAACCAACGGTACCGAACGCCCGCTCGCACCCGAGCCACCCCTGATAAGCGCGGGCACGAGCGTCGCCACCTACGGCCCTGGCGGGCTGCCTCCCAACTATCCTGAGGGCGGCGCGCTGGGCCGGGCAACATTGAGCGTCGGGCACTACGGCGAGGTCTTTGAGGCGACGGCCTCGGAAGCCTGCGTGCCCCGCATGGTGGACCAGGAGTACGCATTGGAAGACGACCCCAACTCGTTCCTCGATCCTAGCTGGGAGGAGGAGGCGCTAGAAGCTGAGACCTTTCAGGAGCCTCCCGGGAGCCTCACCAACCGCGTCGGCGACAACATTCGCGGGGTGTCACTAGTTTCTCAGGAGCAAGCTTACGCTAACCATGGGTCGCAGGAGGGTCAGGTCACAGTAGCGAATAGCGGCCCCAGCTCAACAGCCTCCCTTCCGCTAGGAGGAGCACACTAGGGGCTGCAGGAGAGGGGCCGGGAGCAAGGCCCCTTCCCACGACGCACGGAGCAAGGCGTCCCCCGGAGGCAGGCCCTCTGTCGGGGAGGCACTGGAGAGCCTTCCCCCCGACAGAGGACCCGTGGTTGCCAACGGCGCCGCTGCTCCCTCCCACGTCCTAGTGGCAGAACTTAGCTCCGCACTAGTGAGAAGACAGAAGACTATACTAGGCGCCGGACGCGGCCATTTGCTTTTAACCTCTTTTCTGTAGCCCTGCTTTCTGGCCTTCGATTTAAGTTTGAAGTTGAATTTTCATTGGAATGCATGGGGGGTATCTTTTCTTGTTCGTGCGATTTCTTGCAACCTGGTTCTTCACCTTAATTTGAAAGTCGTGCTTGTTGCTTCCCTTCGTGAGCCCCTCACGAGCGGGGGCTGGACGAGGCACATGCGCGCCACGCGCGCGTCCTGCCACGGATGGCGCTTGCTCCTCACGAGGCCCACTCGGGCGGATCGGCAAAGGTTCATGACCTCAGAGCCAGCATGGAACTCGTCCTGATTAAGGTGAATCACAACGGTAAGCTCGCGGCAGGACTCACGGTTTTGCAAAAGTGCATCCCCAACTCGGCCCAAAGAATAGAAGCAACAATCTGTTTACACGAGGGGCTTCCCCTCCCAAAATGCTCTCACAGCTTCCAGGGCCACGCCCGAGCTTTTGTGTGCAGGATAAACAACAGGGAAGCACGGGTTCAATCGGACATGTCGCTCACTGCGTCCCCCGGGTCGCCTTCAGACGCGTCGCTGTCGCTGGCATCACCATCACCTTCGCCGGCGCCGCCCTCGCCGTCGTCGACCACGTCGCCTTCATCCTCCGCGACCACCACCGTGTCGCCTTCATTTCCATGTTGTCTTCCACCCATCGCGCCAGGTTGCCCCGGATGGCCGCGGGTACGGGAGAAATGGCGGCGTCAAAATCAAAGTCCGGGTAGGTGTTCTGGAGATGGCTGAAGACACGGGAGAATGCACGCCCAAGCAGGCTGCGGCTCCTCTCTTCGACAAGCTGGCGAGCCCTCTCGGAACGATTCTCCAGGCATGTCACCACATCAATGAAGAAGCGGAGTTGGCTGGCATAGTCGTTCGCGTGGGGATGAGCAGCGTTTTCGTCGCAGATGAAGCCCAGCGTAGTGTTGGCCCTATTCCTGAGGTCTTGGAGCATGGGGGCGTGCACGCGCTCCAGCGTCCGCCGTTGAAGCACTTCCTCCCTGCTCTGCTGCGCAATGGACTCGGCATTGGCGACTCGCTGCTGAAGAGAAAGCAGCTCGGCGCGGGCGGAGGCCAGCTCAGCCTGTGTCGAGGTCAGGGTGGCCGCGGTGGCCTTCTCGCGTTTCTCCACCTCAGCCAACTCTATCCTGAGGGCAGTAATCCAGCCCACAGCTTCGGCCTCCACAAGCCCCAGCTTCAGGTTGTTCCTGCCAGCAAGATCCGCGCGCGCCTTGGCCACCCTGCTGTCGACCTCCTTCTAGATCCTCGCCTCGCGCGCGTTAGCGTCATCCTCCGCTTGGACAACCTGGCGCTCCCTTGTCTCCAACCTCTCAAGCTCAAGGATGCGCTCCACGGCTTCCAGTGCCATCGCTTCCTCACGCTTCGGGATCCTTCCTCCTCGGCAGGCGTCCCCCTCATCAATGCAAGGGCGGCTTGGCGTGCCTCCACATGCTGCTCAAAGGGGGGCGCTCCAGGCTTGGAGCTCCCCCGCGTGTTTCTCTGTGATCTCGCGGCAGCGGTCAGCTTCCCGAGCTTCTTCCAAGGCTCGGGAGCAGGCCTCGCGTGAGGTCGCGAGAGATGACTCGGCCTTCGCATTGTCAAGCTCGCGCTGGTGGCGCCCGAGGTTGATGGCAACCTTCAGTTTATGACGCTCCTCCACCAGCCGAAGGCCCTCGGCCTCGAGGCACGCATCTACATCCACAAGCTCTCCGCCGAGCCGGCTCATCGCGGCCATCGCCTCCTGAAAAAGCTCATGGCGGACGACACTCCGTTCGTGCGCTAATTTAAGCACGCTGCCGACCTCGTCCTTCGCTGCAGGGGCTGCCGACGGGGTCCGAAGCGGCTCACCCCCTCTCAGCGGGGGGGCTGGCCCCCCGGTCGCCAGCCAGGTCTCGCGAGGGACCCGGATGAGTGGACACTTGCTGCTTGAAGGAGAGCCCAGGACCGAAGCCATCTAGCTGCCGTCCACCGTCATAGGAGGAGGATTTGGCACGCTGGCCGCACCCCAAGCAAGGCCACGAAGGAGAGACGGCAAGGGCACGGGCTCAAGGCGCCTTGCAGGAAGGCTTGCTTCTCCAGCTGACCCCGCGCCAGGGGCGGCGTGCAGGCTTGTGGCGCTCAAGGCTAGCGGGGGAGACGAGGCAAGAGGAGGTTGCTTCTCGGGAGACTCCACGGCCTTGGAAGAAGGGATCCTGATGATCCACCGTCACGAAGGGAAGAAACACTCGAGGAATTACAAAGATAAGGTACTTCCTCGTCTATGGCGATGTACTTCCTTGTTTCAATGGTCGGACAGTGCCACTGCTGTAGCTTGGAGATTCCTTCCTCTTGTGGAGTGATACGTCTCCAACGTATCTATAATTTTTTGTTGTTCCATGCTACTTTATCCTTTGTTTTGGACAATATTGGGATTTATTTTCCACTTTTATATTACATTTGGGACTAACCTATTAACCGGAGGCCCAGCCCAGAATTGCTGTTTTTTGCCTTTTTCAGTGTTTCGAAGAAACAGAATATCAAACGGAGTCCAAACGGAATGAAACCTTCGGAAATGTGATTTTCTCACGAACGTGATCCGGAGACTTGGACCCTACGCCAAGGAACAACGGAGGCGGTCATGAGGGTGGGGCGCCCGCCCCTAAAGGGCGCGCCCACGCCTCGTGGGCCCCTGTTGCTCCACCGTACTCCTTCCTCCTATATATACCTCATTACCCCCAAGCGATCAAAGCAGGAGCCAAAACCTAATTCCACCGCCCAACTTCCTGTATCCACGAGATCCCATCTTGGGGCCTGTTGCAGCTCATGGGAGGGCATCCACCACGGAGGGCTTCTACATTAACACCATAGCCTCTCCGATGAAGTGTGAGTAGTTTACTTGAGACCTTCGGGTCCATAGCTAGTAGCTAGATGGCTTCTTCTCTCTTTTGGATCTCAACACAATGTTCTCCCCTCTCTCCACGGAGATCTATTCGATGTAATCTTCTTTTGCAGTGTGTTTGTTGAGACCAGATGAATTGTGGGTTTATGATCCAGCTTATCTATGAATAATATTTGAATCTTCTCTGAATTCTTTTATGTATGATTGAGTTATCTTTGCAAGTCTCTTGAATTATCCGTTTGGTTTGGCCAACTAGATTGGTAGTTCTTGCATTGGGAGAAGTGCATGGCTTTGGGTTCAATCTTGCGGTGTCCTTACCCAAAGGATGTAAAAGGGTTGCAAGGCACGTATTGTATTGTTGCCATCGAGGATAACAAGATGGGGTATTTATCATATTGCATGAATTTATTCTTCTATATCATGTCATCTTTCTTAAGGCGTTACTCTGTTTTTAACTTAATACTCTAGATGCATGTTGGATAGCGGTCGATGAGTGGAGTAATAGTAGTAGATGCAGAATCATTTCGGTCTACTTGTCTCGGACGTGATGCCTATATACATGATCATACCTAGATATACTCATAACTATGCTCAATTACATCAATTGCTCAACATAATTTGTTCACCCACCGTAGAATACTTATGCTCTTGAGAGAAGCCACTAGTGAAACCTATGGCCCCCGGGTCTATTCTCATCATATCAATCTCCATCACTTTTATAGTTGCTTTGTTTTTACTTTGATTTTTCCTTTTCACTTTGCATCTATATACCAAAAATACCAAAAATATTATCTCTATCAGATCTCACTCTCGTAAGTGACCGTGAAGGGATTGACAACCCCTAATCGCGTTGGTTGCGAGTAGCTATTGTTTTGTGCAGCACGAGGGACTTGTGTGTGGCCTCCTACTGGATTGATACCTTGGTTCTCAAAAGCGAGGGAAATACTTACGCCATCTTGTGTTGCATCATCCTCTCCTCTTGGGGAAAACCAACGCAAGCTCAAGGCGTAGCAAGAAGGATTTCGGCGCCGTTCTTGGGATTCTACGCATAAAAGTCAACATACCAAGTACCCATCACAATCCCTATCTCTCGCATTACATTATTTTCCATTTGCCTCTCGTTTTCCTCTCCCCCACTTCACCCTTGCCGTTTTATTCGGCCTCTCTTTCCCAATCTCCTCCTCTCTTTCCGTTGCCTTTTTCCTCGTCCGCTTGTTTGCTCGTGTGTTGGATTGCTTGTTTGTCACGATGGCTCAAGATGCTACTAAATTGTGTGACTTCACCAATACCAATAATAATGATTTCCTTAGCACTCCGATTGCTCCTCTTGCCAATACTGTATCTTGTGAAATCAATACTGCTTTCTCGAATCTTGTTATGAAAGATCATTTCCTAGTGAAGATGCCGCTACTCATCTGAATAGCTTCGTTGATTTATGTGATATGCAAAAGAAAAAAGATGTCGATAATGATGTCTTTAAATTGAAGCTATTTCCTTTTTCGCTTAGAGATCGTGCTAAAGCGTGGTCTTCGTCTTTGCCTAAAAATAGTATTGATTCTTGGAACAAGTGCAAAGATGCTTTTATCTCTAAGTATTTTCCTCCGCTAAGATTATCTCTCTTAGGAACGATATTATGAATTTTAAGCAACTTGATCATGAACATGTTGCACAAGCTTGGGAGAGAATGAAATTAATGATACGTAATTGTCCTGCTCATGGTTTGAACTTGTGGATGATTATACAAAAAAATTATGCCGGATTGAAATTTGCTTCTAGAAATCTTTTAGATTCGGCCGCGGGAGGCACTTTTATGGAAATCACTTTAGGAGATTCTACTAAACTTCTAGATAATATTATGGTTAATTATTCTCAATGGCATACTCAAAGATCTACTAATAAAAAAGTGCATGCGATAGAAGAAATCAATGTTTTGAGTGGAAAGATGGATGAACTTATGAAATTATTTGCTACTAAGAGTGTTTCTTCTGATCCTAATGATATGCCTTTGTCTACTTTGATTGAGAATAATAATGAATCTATGGATGTGAATTTTGTTGGTAGGAATAATTTTGGTAACAACGCGTATAGAGGGAATCTTAATCCTAGGCCTTATCCTAGTAATCCTTCTAATAATTACGGAAATTCCTACAACAACTCTTATGGAAATTTTAATAAGATGCCCTCTGAATTTGAGAATAGTGTTAAAGAGTTTATGAATTCACAAAAGAATTTAAATGCTTTGCTTGAAGAGAAATTGCTTAAAATTGATGATTTGGCTAGGAACGTTGATATAATTTCTCTTGAGGTTGATTCTTTAAAGCTTAGATCTATTCCTCCTAAGCATGATATCAATGAGTCTCTCAAAGCTATGAGAATTTCCATTAATGAGTGCAAAGAAAGAACCACTAGGATGCGTGCTTCCAAAGATGGCTTTATTAAAGCGTGTTCTTCTAATTCCTATGAAAATCAAGATGAAGATCTAAAAGTTATTGATGTGTCCCCTATTAAATCTTTGTTTTACAATATGAATCTTGATGAAACTGAATATGATCTTCCTTTACCTAGAAGGCGTTCTAAGAATTCGGAGTTTTCAGATCTTGATGATGAAATTGATAAAAGTGGGATTGAAAGAAATAAAAATCTAGATGTTGCTAAACCCACTATATTGGATCTCAAGGAATTTAATTATGAAAATTGCTCTTTAATTTATTGTATTTCCTTGTTGCAATCCGTGCTAAATTCTCCTCATGCTTATAGCCAAAATAAGGCCTTTACCGAACACATTGTTGATGCCTTGATGCAATCTCATGAAGAAAAACTTGAGTTGAAAGTTTCTATCCCTAGGAAACTCTATGATGAGTGGGAACCTACTATCAAAATTAAAATTAAAGATCATTAGTTTAATGCTTTGTGTGATTTGGGCGCTAGTGTCTCTACTATTCCCGAAACTTTGTGTGATTTGCTAGATTTCCGTGACTTTGATGATTGATCTTTAAACTTGCATCTTGCGGATTCCACTATTAAAAAGCCTATGGGAAGAATTAATGATTTTCTTATTGTTTCAAATAGGAATTATGTGCCCGTAGATTTTATCGTTATTGATATAGATTGCAATCCTTCATGTCCTATTATTCTTGGTAGACCTTTCCTTAGAACGATTGGTGCAATTATTGATATGAAGGAAGGAAATATTAGATTCCAATTTCCATTAAAGAAAGGCATGGAACACTTTCCTAGAAAGAAAATGAAATTACCATATGAATCTATCATGAGAGCCACTTACGGATTGCCTACCAAAGATGGCAATACCTAGATCTATCCTCGTTTTTATGCCTAGCTAGGGGCGTTAAACGATAGCGCTTGTTGGGAGGCAACCCAATTTTATTTTTAGTTTTTTGTTTTTGCTTCTGTTTAGGAACAAATAATCCATCTAGCCTCTGTTTAGATGTGGTTTATCTTTTAATTAGTGTTTGTGCCAAGTTAAACCTATTGGATCTTTTTGGATGATAGTTATTTGATCTTGCTGTAATTTCCAGAAACTTTGCGCTCAGTGCCCAAATTGTTAAAAATCAACAGAACGTGATAAAATACTAATTCCAATTGCTTATGATCACTAAACAAATTTTCCAGGTCGTATAATTTTGGTATAATTTTTTGAGTTCCAGAAGTTTGTGTTAGTTACAGATTACTACAGACTGTTCTGTTTTTGATAGATTCTGTTTTGCGTGTGTTGTTTGCTTATTTTGATGAATCTATGGCTAGTAAAATAGTTTATGATCCATAGAGAAGTTGGAATACAGTAGGTTTAACACCAATATAAATAAATAATGAGTTCATTACAGTACCTTAAGGTAGGCTTTTGTTTTCTTTCTCTAGCAGACTCACGAGGTTTCTATTGAGTTTTGTGTTGTGAAGTTTTCAAGTTTTGGGTGAATTCTTTTGATGGATTATGGAACAAGGAGTGGCAAGAGCCTAAGCTTGGGGATGCCCATGTAACCCCAAGATAATCCAAGGACACCAAAAGTCAAAGCTTGGGGATGCCGGAAGGCATCCCTCTTTAAATCCACTTCCATCGGTAATTTACTTGGAGCTATATTTTTATTCACCACATGATATGTGTTTTTCTTGGAGCGTCTTGTATTATTTGTGTCTTTGCTTGTTAGTTTACCACAATCATCCTTTCTGTACACACCTTTTGAGAGAGCCATACATGAATTGGAATTTGATAGAATACTCTATGTGGTTCACTTATATCTTTTGAGCTTGATAGTTTTGCTCATAGTGCTTCACTTATATCTTTTGAGCATGATAATTTCTGCTCTAGTGCTTCGCTTATATCTTTTAGAGCACGGTGGTGGATTTGTTTTAAAGAAACTTGATCTCTCCTGCTTCACTTAGATTATTTTGAGAGTCGTTAATAGCATGGTAATTTGCTTAATGTTAATATACTTGGTATGCAAGATATGTGAAACTTTCTTTTGAGTGCGTTGAATACTAAGATAAGTTTGATGCTTGATAATTGTTTTGAGATATGAAGATAGTGATATTAGAGTCATGCTAGTTGACTAGTTGTGAATTTAAAGAATACTTGTGTTGAAGTTTGTGATTCCCGTAGCATGCATTATGGTGAACCGTTATGTGATGAACTTCGGAGCATGATTTATTTATTGATTGTCTTCCTTATGAGTGGCGGTCGGGGACGAGCGATGGTATTTTCCTACCAATCTATCCCCCTAGGAGCATGCGCGTAATACTTTGCTTTGATAACTTCTAGAATTTTGCAATAAGTATATGAGTTCTTTATGACTAATGTTGAGTCCATGGATCATACGCACTTTTCCCCATCCTTCCACCATTGCTAGCCTCTCTAATACCGCGCACTTTTCGCCGGTATCATACACCCACCATATACCTTCCTCAAAACAGCCACCATACCTACCTATCATGGCATTTCCATAGCCATTCCGAGATATATTGACATGCAACTTTCCACCGTTCCGTTTATTATGACACGCTCCATCATTGTCATATTGCTAGCATGATCATGTAGTTGACATCGTATTTGTGGCAAAGCCACCATTCATAATTCTTTCATACATGTCACTCATGTTTCATTGCATATCTCGGTACACCGCCGGAATCATTCATATAGAGTCATATTTTGTTCTAAGTATCGAGTTGTAATTGTAAAGTTGTAAGAAAAATAAAAGTGTGATGATCATCATTATTAGAGCATTGTCCCAAGTGAGGAAAGGATGATGGAGACTATGATTCCCCCACAAGTCGGGATGAGACTCCGGACGAAAAATAAAAATAAAAAAAGAGGCCAAAAAAAGAGAAAAGGCCCGAATAAAAAAATGAGAGAAAAAGAGAGAAGGGACAATGTTACTATCCTTTTACCACACTTGTGCTTCAAAGTAGCACCATGATCTTCATGATAGAGAGTCTGTCATTTTGTAACTTTCATATACTAGTGGGAATTTTTCATTATAGAACTTGGCTTGTATATTCCAATGATGGGCTACCTCAAATGCCCTAGGTCTTCGTGAGCAAGCGAGTTGGATGCACACCCACTTAGTTTCTTTTGACTGAGCTTTCATGTACTTATAGCTCTAGTGCATCTGTTGCATGGCAATCCCTAGTCACTCACATTGATATCTATTGGTGGGCATCTCCATAGCCCGTTGATATGCCTAGTTGATGTGAGACTATCTTCCCTCTTTTTGTCTTCTCCACAACCACCATTCTATTCCACATATAGTGCTATATCCATGGCTCACGCTCATGTATTGCGTGAAGATTGAAAAAGTTTTGAAAATGTTAAAGTATGAAACAATTGCGTTGCTTGTCATCGGGGTTGTGCATGATTTAAATATTTTGTGTGGGGAAGATGGAGCATAGCCAGACCATATGATTTTGTAGGGATAACTTTCTTTGGCCATGTTATTTTGAGAAGACATAATTGCTTAGTTAGTATGCTTGAAGTATTATTATTTTTATGTTAATATGAACTTTTGTCTTGAATCTTTCGGATCTGAATATTCATACCACGATTAAGAAGATTTACATTGAAATTATGCCAAAGTATCACTCCGTGTAGGATCTTGAGAAGAGGTGTCTAGAGGGGGGGGTGATTAGAGACTAAGTACCAAATTTGCAGTTTTTAACCTTATTAAAGTTTAAGTGGAGTTTAGGCACAAGTTTAACTTTTTCAATACATAAAAAAGCAAGCATACAAAGAGTATATGAGCAGCGGAAAGTAAAGCATGCAACTTGCAAGAAAGTAAAGGGAAGGGTTTGGAGGATTCAAACGCAATTGGAGACACGGATGTTTTTGTCATGGTTCCGATAGGTGGTGCTATCGTACCTCCACGTTGATGGAGACTTCAACCCACGAAGGAGTAGCAGTTGCGTGAGTCCTTGAGGATCCACCCATGAAGGGTCCACGAAGAAGCAACCTTGTCTATCCCACCATGGCCGTCGCCCACGAAGGACTTGCCTCACTAGCGGTAGATCTTCACGAAGTAGGCGATCTCCTTGCCCTTACAAACTCCTTGGTTCAACTCCACAATCTTGTCGGAGGCTCCCAAGTGACACCTAGCCAATCTAGGAGACACCACTCTCCAAGAAGTAACAAATGGTGTGTTGATGATGAACTCCTTGATCTTGTGATTCAAATGATAGTCTCCCCAACACTCAACTCTCTCTCATAGGATTTGGATCTGGTGGAAAGAGGGTTTGAGTGGAAAGCAACTTGGGGAAGGCTAGAGATCAAGATTCATATGGTAGGAATGGAATATCTTGGCCTCAACACATGAGTAGGTAGTTCTCTCTCAGAAATGGTAAGTTGGAAGTGTAGGTTCAGTCTGATGACTCTATCCACGAATGAAGAGGAGGTGTAGGGGTATATATAGCCTCCACACAAAATCTAACCATTACACACAATCTGCCAAACTCGGTGGGACCGAATTGAGAAACTCGGTCGGACCGATTCAGCAAATCTAGTGACCGTTAGGATTTTTGGTGGGACCGAAATGCAACTCGATGGGACCGATATGGTTAGGGTTAGGGCATAACGTAATCTCGGTAAGACCGATTACACAAACTTCGGTGAGACCGATTTTGGTAATTAGCTAACCGGAGAGAGTTGGTCGAGCAAACTTCGGTTGGACCGATTACTCAAACTTCGGTGGGACCAATTTTGATAATGAGTCAACGGAAAGTTTGCATTGTAATCTCGGTAGTACCGATCGCTCAAACTTCGGTGAGACCGATTTTGATAATGGATATACACGGAGAGATTACAATCCCATCTCGGTGAGACCGATTTGCCTAGGGTTTGTGGCGATGGCTAAGACATTAAAACTTCGGTGGCGCGGATAGGAAGAATCGGTGGGGCGAGTTTGACTTTAGGTTTTAGGACATATGTGTGGAAGTGGGAAAGTAGTTGAGGTATTTGGAGCATATCACTAAGCACTTGAAGCAAGAGGCTCATTAAGCAACACCTCGTCCCTCCTTGATAGTATTGGCTTTTCCTATAGACTCAATGTGATCTTGGATCACTAAAATGTAAAATGAAGAGTCTTGAGCTTGAAGCTTGAGCCAATACTTTGTCCTTAGCATCTTGAAGGAGTTCCCACATCCTTTAGTCCATGCCACTCCATTGTTGAACTTATGTGAAACATACTTGATAAAAGTGTTAGTCCAACAAGAGATATGTTGACATTAATTACCAAAACCACCTAGGGAGCACTTGTGCTTTCAATCTCCCCCTTTTTGGTAATTGATGACAACATACATCAAGGCTTTAGATAAAGATATAAAGAATAGCAAGTAAAGCATTGGAAAGACATGTAAACAGGCATAGGCTCCCCCTACATGTATGCAATCATGTGAATATGGAATATAGAAGCATGTGATAGCATAACCATGATAGAGAAGGCAATGTGTTACATGTATCTTGGCCATATGCATCAGAGCAAAGAATATTAAAGAAAATACCTTCATGCCCATGGGTCCTTCTTGCAAACAATATGTACATCAGCAAGAATTCCTCATACACATGATTGTGATGCATATACTTACCTTGTAGTCTTGAGTTGGCTTAGGATGGAATGACCCTGCGTAAACAAGGTTAGATAACACAGATGCACCTACTAGCCAGAGCAAACAAAAGAAACCACAAGAATACCAAGACTGGGATGACATGTAGAGAGTGAGTACTAAGTACTACATTGGATTTGACATGTCCCCAAGAGTTAAGATATGCAATGAAGTTAGATGATTTCTTTCCCTTAGATGTCTTGCTCCCCTGAATCTAGCATGGGGTCTTTGGGAGAAGATAGGGAACAGAAAATCAGAGCTGAAAGATATAAATGAACAGAGCTAATGCAAGCTAATGCAAATAAGCACATACGAACATGTCTTTCCCCTCAAGAAGACATGTGGCATCTCTCCTCTTGAACACCAAGCATCTGGGATCCTTGATAATTACTTTCATCTAGTATTCTCTCCCCCTGGATAGACTTTGCAGTGCTTGTCAAGCAGGTAAACAGGTTGGAGGAAGGCATCCCGTGAAGAACATCATGACCACAAAGAGGCCACTCGAGCTACTTCACATGGATCTCTTTGGTCCCAACTCCTACAAGAGTCTCGGTGGAATTTTTTTTGGTTTAGTTATAGTTGATGATTTTTCAAGATTTACGTGGGTGTTCTTTCTCGATGATAAATTGCAGGTCCAAAAGATCTTCAAAAACTTCGCTAGAAAGGCCCAAAATCAATTTGAAGTGAAGATCAAGAAGGTTCGCAGCG
The DNA here is from genome assembly GCA_021605145.1 of Aegilops bicornis. NCBI lineage: Eukaryota > Viridiplantae > Streptophyta > Magnoliopsida > Poales > Poaceae > Aegilops > Aegilops bicornis. Next base: position 496,744,011 of record CM038670.1, read on the forward strand.
ACAAACAAGTGGTATCAGAGCAATCTCCTAGACATACTTCTAGGACCTTGAAGTATGTCTAGAGGGGGTGTGATTAGACTACTGGACCAATTCAAAACTTAACCTTTTCCCAATTTTAGAGTTTGACAGATTTTAGCTATCTTAGGACAAGTCAAGCAATCATCACACAAATCAAGCAAGCATGCAAAGAGTATATAGGCAGCGGAAATTAAAGCATGCAACTTGCAAGAAAGTAAAGGGAAGGGTTTGGAGGATTCAAACGCAATTGCAGACACGGATGCTTTTGGCGTGGTTCCGATAGGTGGTGCTATCGTACCTCCACGTTGATGGAGACTTCAACCCACGTAGGGTAACAGTTGCGCGAGTCCAGGGAGGGCTCCACCCACGAAGGGTCCATGAAGAAGCAACCTTGTCTATCCCACCATGGCCGTCTCCCACGAAGGACTTGCCTCACTAGCGGTAGATCTTCATGAAGTAGGCGATCTCCTTGCCCTTACAAACTCCTTGGTTCAACTCCACAATCTTGTCGGAGGCTCCCAAGTGACACCTAGCCAATCTAGGAGACACCACTCTCCAAGAAGTAACAAATGGTGCGTTGATGATGAACTCCTTGCTCTTGTGCTTCAAATGATAGTCTCCCCAACACTCAACTCTCTCTCATAGGATTTGGATCTGGTGGAAAGAGGGTTTGAGTGGAAAGCAACTTGGGGAAGGCTAGAGATCAAGATTCATATGGTAGGAATGGAATATCTTGGCCTCAACACATGAGTAGGTGGTTCTCTCTCAGGCTGGTAAGTTGGAAGTGTAGGTTTAGTCGATGGCTCTCTCCACGAATGAAGAGGAGGTGGAGGGTATATATAGCCTCCACACAAAATCTAACCGTTACACACAATTTACCAAACTCGGTGGGACCGATTCAACAGACTTCAGTCGGACCGATTTAGTAAACCTAGTGACCGTTAGTGATTTTGATTGGGGACTGACATGCAACTCGGTGAGACCGATTCGGTTAGGGTTAGGGCATAACGTAATCTCGGTAAGACCGATTACACAAACTTCGGTGAGACCGATTTTGGTAATAAGCTTTCGGAGAGTTGGTCGGAGTAAACTCGGTGGGACCGATTTGCTCTTTCGGTGAGACCGAAATGTTACAAAAGGAAGCAGAGAGTTTACATTGCAATCTCGGTGGGACCGATCGCTCACTTCGGTTAGACCGAAACGTTACGAAGGGAAACAGAATCCCATCTCGGTGAGACCGAGATCCCTATCGGTAGGACCGATTTTCCTAGGGTTTGTGGCAGTGGCTATGACTTTTGAAATCGGTGGCACCGGGTAGGAAGAATCGGTGTGACCGATTTTGGCTTTAGGTTTAGGTCATATGTGGATGTGAGAAAGTAGTGGAGGGTTTTGGAGCATATCACTAAGCACATGAAGCAAAAGGCTCATTAAGCAACACCTCATCCCTTCTTGATAGTATTGGATTTTCCTATAGACTCAATGTGATCTTGGACCACTAAAATGTAAAATAAAGAGTCTTGAGCTTTTGAGCTTGAGCCAATCCTTTGTCCTTACTATTTTGAGGGATACACTTTCATCATCCATGCCATGCCATTCATTGAGCTTTCCTGAAATAATAGTCTTGGAATAGCATTAGCTCAATGAGCTATATGTTGTTATGAATTACCAAAACCACCTAGGATAGTTGCACTTTCAATTGAAAGGGGAGAGAGAGCTCACATTTTTATCAAGCCCTTCTTGGAAATTGATGTCAAAGGGGGAGAGAGAGATCACATCAAAGCTTATCATTTAGAGAGAGAGAGATCACATCAGAGAAAGAGATCACATCTCAGAGGGAGAGAGATCCTTGAGGGGAGAGAGAGATCTCGGGGAGAGAATACTAGATGAAAGTATTTCTCAAGGATCCCAGATGCTTGGTGTTCAAGAGGAGAGATGCCACATGTCTTCTTGAGGGGAAATACATGTTCATATGTGCTTATTTGCATTAGCTTGCATTAGCTCTGTTCATTTATACATGTTCATATGTTCTTTTTTGCATTAGCTTGCATTAGCTCTGTTCATTTATATCTTTCCCTTAGATGTCTTGCTCCCCCTGAATCTAGCATGGGATACTGGGAGAAGATAGGGAACAGAAAATCAGAGCTGAAAGATATAAATGAACAGAGCTAATGCAAGCTAATGCAAATAAGCACATATGAACATGTCTTTCCCCTCAAGAAGACATGTGGCATCTCTTCTCTTGAACACCTAGCATCTGGGATCCTTGAGAAATACTTTCATCTAGTATTCTCTCCCCCTGGAGATCTCTCTCTCCCCCTGAAGGATCTCTCTCTCCCTCTGAGATGTGATCTCTTTCTCTGATGTGATCTCTCTCTCTAAATGATAAGCTTTGATGTGATCTTTCTCTCCCCCTTTGACATCAATTTCCAAGAAGGGCTTGATAAAAAATGTGAGCTCTCTCTCCCCCTCTGGAATTTGTCGTGAATGGGTTTGATCCTTGAGTCACAACATAAAGCAATGATAAAAATGTGATGCTTGTAGAGGACAAGATTCATTGAGTGGAGCTGGATCAAAAGTAAGTGGCAAACTGTTCTTCCTGTTGTGAAATTGGTGGCACCGAGTGGTATGCTTCGGTGGTATCGAAAGTTTTCGGTTGGACCGAAAATAACAAATCGGTGTAACCGAGTTCATCGCAGAGAAAACACTTGTCACCTCAGCTCACTTGACTAATAAGATCTCACAAAGATTTGCAAGGAATTTACTGAATGATATGCAATGAATTGGAATGCAGAAAATGCAGAGCAAACAGAAAGAAATCTAGATGAAGTTTTTTTTTGAAAGGGGAAACACATATGCATGAGACAAATGCAAAAACTCAGAAAAGAACACAAGAGAACTTCATCTAGAGATGGTCGGCGACAAAGTCACCTATGTTAGAGTATATTGACTTAGGAGTCAAGTGAGATCACTTGATCATAGGTCATACTCATCGTTTAATCTCAAAATGGGGTTGCCATTTTTCGTTTAAGCATCTTGATGTATTCACATCTTGTCGAGTTGCTTTAACTCATGACTTGGAGTAAAGCTTCTCTAAGATGGAATAACATACCTTGGTTGGTGGTGTCGTCCATGTAGTTGAACTTGTGTGGGTTGCTCAAGGTTGATGTAGCTCATCAATAATTTGGAGCACCACTTGGAATTTGAGTCCATCTACCTACATGGGTTAGTTCGTGCAAGGAAGAGCACTTGTGTATCCAACAATGACAATCATGAAGCTCAACATAGAATTTGTCAAAGGATATGTTTAAATGGTTTTGTGCTTCCTTGGCTTCAACCACCTTGTGTAGAGACTTGGTGATGTAGAGATTGCTCAAGATATGAGTAGGTTACAACATCATAGAATTTGATTCAACCAAGTACCTACATGGGTTAGATAACATGCAAGATACAAATATATCCAAGACATAAGATTTCCATCATAGGAGAGATATCAAGGATTAGGCATAAGCTCATGTCTTGCATGTATCCAATGGAGTTTCTACTCCAAGTTTGAAGCATCAATGATGTTCAATTCTCCTCTTAACCTGCAAAACACTTTCTCATCAAGAGGTTTAGTGAATATGTCCGCTAATTGCTTTTCGGTGCGAACATGCTTAAGATCAATGTTACCCTTAGCAACATGATCTCGAATGAAATGATGATGAACTTCAATATGCTTAGTTCGAGAATGTTGCACAGGATTATAACCAATTTTGATAGCACTTCCATTGTCACAAAGCAATGGAACATGTTTCACATATATCCCATAATCTTTAAGAGTTTGGGTCATCCAAAGTAATTGAGCACAACATGAACCCGGTGACAATGTATTCCGCTTCGGCAGTGGATAAGGATACTGAGTTTTGTTTCTTGGAGGACCAAGACACAAGAGATCTACCAAGGAATTGGCAAGTACCCGAAGTGGACTTTCTATCAACCTTATCACCGGCATAGTCCGAGTCGGAGTAGCCAACAAGATCGAAAGATGCCCTCTTAGGATACCAAATGCCAAAATTTGGTGTATGGATTAAGTATCTCACTATCCTTTTCACGGCCATAAGATGACATTCTTTAGGAGCATCTTGATATCATGCACACATGCACACACTTAGCATAATATCGGGACGTGAAGCCCATAGATATAACAATGAACAAATCTTAGAGCGATAAACCTTTTGATCAACCGGTTCATCATCTTTGGTTAAGTCAAGATGTCCACTAGTAGGCATGGGTGTAGTCATACCTTTGCATTCTTGCATATTGAACTTCTTGAATAAGTCCTTGGTGTACTTCGTTTGAGAGACAAAAGTACCTTCCTTAGTTTGCTTGATTTGCAACCCAAGAAATAATTTGAGTTCACTCATCATTGACATCTCAAACTTCTCCGACATTAGCTTCCCAGACTTTTCACTAAAATGAGGGTTAGTTGAACCGAATATAATATCATCAACATAGATTTGACACAAAAAGAGTTCTCCATTAACCCTTTTAGTAAAAAGAGTAGAATCAATTTTCCCAATTTCAAAGCCTTTTTCAAGAAGAAACTTGGTCAAGCATTTATACCATGCTCTAGGAGCTGGTTTAAGACCATAAAGAGCTTTGTGAAGTTTGTAAACATGATTGGGTTTCTTAGGATTGAGAAAGCCGGGAGGTTGCTTAACATAAACTTCCTCCTCTATTTCACCATTTAGAAAAGCACTTTTAATGTCCATTTGGTACAAGGTGATATCATGATGATTAGCATAGGCAAGTAAGATGCGAATGGACTCAAGTCTAGCAGGCGTAAGTCTCACCATAGTCTATACCTTCGACTTGTGTGTAGCCTTGGGCGATTTAGACGCATTTTGTTGCGAACTATTTGTCCATCTTCATATTGCTTGTTGCGAAACACCCATTTGGTACCGATGATGTTGTGGTTGTTGTCGGGCTTCTCAACCAATGTCCAAACTTGATTCCTCTCAAAGTTGTGTAGCTCTTCATGCATAGCATTTATCCAATCTGGATCTTCCAATGCTTCTTCGACCTTCATAGGTTCAATGCTAGAGATGAAAGAATAGTTTTCACAAAAGTTAGCTAAACGAGTTTTAGAGCGATTGATTCTCCTAGTTTGAATATCATTGTAGATTTTCTCGACGGGATGGTCTTTAGCAATTCTTGCTCGAACTCATGAAAGCTTTTGCTTGGGTCTTCGTTGAACATCTTCTTCATCTTGTTCTTCTTCTTGGCCTTCTTCATTGTTGGCGTTGTCGTTCTCTTGTCGTGGTGGAGAAGGAGGTTGTTGACGTTCATCTTGATGCACTTCCTCGTTTTCTTCATCTTGGTGTGTCCCACTTGTGGATGTACGTATCAACTCTTGGTTCACCTTGTTGTGAAGTAGAAGCTTCCACTTGGACGGACGAGGTACTCTCCTTCACCTCCGTTGGACGAACCTTGCCAATAGACAAGTCTTGGATTGCTTCCGAAGGATCTTTGTCTCCTACATCAATTGGCAATTGCTCTATTTGCGAGCCGTTAGATTCATAAAACTTCACATCTACCGTCTCTTCAACCTTTCGGGTGAAATTGTTATAGACACGGTAAGTGTGAGAGTTTGAGCCATAACCTAGTAGGAAACCTTCATGAGACTTAGGAGCAAATTTAGAACGACGATGATTATCAAGAATGTAGCACTATGAGCCGAATACTCGAAAGTATCCAACTTGGGGTTTGTTACCGGTGAGGAGCTCGTATGTCGTCTTGCCGAGTAGCTTGTGAAGATACAAGCGATTTGTTGCATGACAAGCTGTCTCAACCGCTTACGCCCAAAAGTGCTTGGCGTCTTCTACTCATCAAGCATCGTTCTCGCCATTTCGATGAGCGTCAGGTTCTTCCTCTCAATAACTCCATTTTGTTGAGGTGTACGTAGTGGCGAGAACTCGTGTGAAATCCCTTCTTCGTCAAGAAAGGTGTCCACATTTGCGTTCTTGAACTCTGTTCCGTTGTCGCTGCGAACCTTCTTGATCTTCACTTCAAATTGATTTTGGGCCTTTCTAGCGAAGTTTTTGAAGATCTTCTGGACCTGCGATTTATCATCGAGAAAGAACACCCACGTAAATCTTGAAAAATCATCAACTATAACTAATCCAGAAGAATTTCCACTGAGACTCTTGTAGGAGTTGGGACCAAAGAGATCCATGTGAAGTAGCTCGAGTGGCCTCTTTGTGGTCATGATGTTCTTCACGGGATGCCTTCCTCCAACCTGTTTACTTGCTTGACAAGCACTGCAAAGTCTATCCTTATCAAATATGACATCGTTAACTCCAAGGATATGATTCCCTTTAATAAGCTTGTCAAGGTTTCTCATGCCAACGTGACCTAATCGTCTATGCCATAACCAACCTTTTGAGGATTTAGCAATGAAGCAAGTTTTAGGTTGAGCTTTTTAGTGAAATCAACAATGTATAGATCACCTCTCATTATGCGGTAAAGACCATTTTATTATTGTCTCGACGAAACACTTGGCAATCAATTTCAGTAAATAGGACATTGAAACCAAAATCAGCAAGTCTAGAATCGAAAGTAAGTTGTAGCCAAGAGATTCAACGAGCATGACATTATGAATGGAGCTATCATGTGAGATGGCCACCTTACCGAGACCAACCACCTTACCCTTTGAGTTGTCACCGAAGGTGACATACTTTCGAGCACTATCATTATCAGCAAGCTCACGAAACATGTCTTTATCTCCGGTCATGTGATCGGTACATCCACTATCAAGGACCCATTCCTTTCCTCCTGACATATCCCCGAAGATTTGCCATAAGACTAAAGTGTCTCATTGCATCATCAAGATCGAAGTCACTATCATCATCCTCATCATAGTATCCATGTTCAACATCGTCATGTGGTGGATCAAATCCTAGAGAGGGTAATTCGTTAGAGTGAGCTTGACAATGATCTTGCCTATGAATTCTTATAGCTTCGGAAATAATATCACTAATAATACCAACATTACCTTTGGCATGCATAAGGTTTGTAAGCTCAAATGGACGATCACCAAAAATAGGATCACTAGTATTCATTTTACTCAAAGCAATAGACTTATGGAGAATTTCATCTAGATTTTTCAAGGAATAATTTGGAAATCGTTCCTCAAGAAATTTCCATATAGTACAGGCACACTTAAAAGTAGGCAAACATCCAATCAAGTTTCTAGGCAATCCTCCAATGATAAGATTAACAGTTCTAAGATTCTCAGTCATGTCAATAGATTCATCAAGGGTAGGATGCATAGGATCAACATGAGGTGCACAAGGGCTATCAATGTACTTGTTCAAATGATATTGATTGAAAATTACAAGCATCTCATTTTTCCACTCATGAAAATACTCTCCGTCAAGAATAGGCACTCTATGTCTAAGACTCCCCAAAGTAGACTCATCCATCTTCCTCCAATGGTGATTAAACCAAGGCAATGGAGACCAATGCTCTGATACCACTTGTAGAATCTTGAGAAGAGGTGTCTAGAGGGGGGGGTGATTAGACACTAAGTACCAAAGTTGCAGTTTTTAACCTTATTAAAGTTTAAGTGGAGTTTAGGCACAAGTTTAACTTTTTCAATACATAAGAAGCAAGCATGCAAAGAGTATATGAGCAGCGGAAAGTAAAGCATGCAACTTGCAAGAAATTAAAGGGAAGGGTTTGGAGGATTCAAATGCAATTGGAGACACGGATGTTTTTGTCGTGGTTCTGAAAGGTGGTGCTATCGTACCTCCACGTTGATGGAGACTTCAACCCACGAAGGGTAGCAGTTCTTGCGAGTCCACGGAGGGCTCCACCCACGAAGGGTCCACGAAGAAGCAACCTTGTCTATCCCACCATGGCCGTCGCCCACGAAGGACCTGCCTCACTAGCGGTAGATCTTCACGAAGTAGGCGATCTCCTTGCCCTTACAAACTCCTTGGTTCAACTCCACAATCTTGTCGGAGGCTCCCAAGTGACACCTAGCCAATCTAGGAGACACCACTCTGCAAGAAGTAACAAATGGTGTGTTGATGATGAACTCCTTGCTCTTGTGCTTCAAATGATAGTCTCCCCAACACTCAACTCTCTCTCATAGGATTTGTATCTGGTGGAAAGAGGGTTTGAGTGGAAAGCAACTTGGGGAAGTCTAGAGATCAAGATTCATATGGTAGGAATGGAATATCTTGGCCTCAACACATGAGTAGGTAGTTCTCTCTCAGAAATGGTAAGTTGGAAGTGTAGGTTCGGTCGATGGCTCTCTCCACGAATGAAGAGGAGGTGGAGGGGTATATATAGCCTCCACACAAAATCTAACCGTTACACACAATCGCCAAACTCGGTGGGACCGAATTGAGAAACTTCGGTCGGACCGATTCAACAAATCTAGTGACCGTTAGGATTTTTGGTGGGACCGAAATGCAACTCGGTAGGACCGATATGGTTAGGGTTAGGGCATAACGTAATCTCGGTGAGACCGATTACACAAACCCGGTGAGACCGATTTTGGTAATTAGCTAACTATAGAGTTGGTCAGGCAAACTCGGTTGGACCGATTACTCAAACTCGGTGGGACCGATTTTGATAATGAGTCCACCAGAAAGTTTGCATTGTAATCTCGGTAGTACCGATTGCTCAAACTCGGTAAGACCGATTTTGATAATGGACATACACAGAGATATTACAATCCCATCTCGATGAGACCGAGATCCCTATCGGTGAGGCCGATTTGCCTAGGGTTTGTGGCAGTGGCTAAGACATCCAAACTCGGTCGCGCCGGATAGGAAGAATCAGTGAGGCCGAGTTTGACTTTAGGTTTTAGGACATATGTGTGGAAGTGGGAAAGTAGTTGAGGGTATTTGGAGCATATCACTAAGCACTTGAAGCAATAGGCTCATTAAGCAACACCTCATCCCTCCTTGATAGTATTGGATTTTCCTACAGACTCAATGTGATCTTGGATCACTAAAATGTAAAATGAAGAGTCTTGAGCTTGAAGCTTGAGCCAATCCTTTGTCCTTAGCATCTTGAAGGAGTTCCCACATCCTTTAGTCCATGTCACTCCATTGTTGAACTTATCTGAAACATACTAGATAAAAGTGTTAGTCCAACAAGAGATATACTGGCATTAATTACCAAAACCACCCAGGGAGCACTTGTGCTTTCACTCCGCATCAAAAATTCTGTTTTTATCATATACCTACTCGAGGACGAGCAAGAATTAAGCTTGGGGATGCCTGATACGTCTCCAACGTATCTATAATTTTTGATTGCTCCTTGCTACTTTATCCATTGTTTTGGACTATATTGGGATTTATTTTCCACTTTTATATTACTTTTGGGACTAACCTATTAACCGGAGTCCCAGCCCAGAATTGCTGTCTTTTTGCCTTTTTCAGTGTTTCGAAGAAACATAATATCAAACGGAGTCCAAACGGAATGAAACCTTCAGAAACGTGATTTTCTCACCGAACGTGATCCAGGAGACTTGGACCATACGCCAAGGAACAATGGAGGCGGTCACGAGGGTGCCCCCCCCTAGGGCGCGCCCCCTGCCTCGTGGGCCCCCTGTTGCTCCACCGACGTACTCCTTCCTCCTATATATACCTACGTAACCCCAAACGATCAGAACAGGAGCCAAAAACCTAATTCCACCGCTGCAAATTCCTGTATCCACGAGATCCCATCTTGGGGCCCGTTTCAGAGCTCCGCCGGAGGGGGCATCCACCACGGAGGGCTTCTACATCAACACCATAGCCTCTCCGATGAGGTGTGAGTAGTTTACTTCAGACCTTCGGGTCCATAGCTAGTAGCTAGATGGCTTCTTCTCTCTTTTTGGATCTCAATACAATGTTCTCCCCCTCTCTCGTGGAGATTTTTTTGATGTAATCTTCTTTTTGCGGTGTGTTTGTTGAGACCGATGAATTGTGGGTTTATGATCCAGCTTATCTGTGAATAATATTTGAATCTTCTCTGAATTCTTTTATGTATGATTGAGTTATCTTTGCAAGTCTCTTTGAATTATCCGTTTGGTTTGGCCAACTAGATTGGTATTTCTTGCGTTGGGAGAAGTGCATGGCTTTGGGTTCAATCTTGCGGTGTCTTTACCCAGTGACAGAAAGGGTTGCAAGGCACGTATTGTATTGTTGCCATCGAGGATAACAAGATGGGATATTTATCATATTGCATGAATTTATTCCTCTACATCATGTCATCTTGCTTAAGGCGTTACTCAGTTTTAACTTAATACTCTAGATGCATCTTTGGATAGCGGTCGATGAGTGGAGTAATAGTAGTAGATGCGAGAATCGTTTCGGTCTACTTGTCTCGGACGTGATGCCTATATACATGATCATACCTAGATATACTCATAACTATGCTCAATTACATCAATTGCTCAACAGTAATTTGTTCACCCACCGTAGAATACTTATCTCTTGAGAGAAGCCACTAGTGAAACCTATGGCCCCCGGGTCTATTCTCATCATATCAATCTCCATCACTTTTATACTTGCTTTATTTATACTTTGCTTTTTACTTTTCTTTTTTACTTTTCACTTTGCATCTATATACCAAAAATACCAAAAATATTATCTCTATCAGATCTCACTCTCGTAAGTGACCGTGAAGGGATTGACAACCCCTAATCGCATTGGTTGCGAGTAGCTACCGTTTTGTGCAGGTACGAGGGACTTGTGCGTGGCCTCCTACTGGATTGATACCTTGGTTCTCAAAAATTGAGGGAAATACTTATGCTACTGTGTTGCATCATCCTCTCCTCTTCGGGGAAAACCAACACAAGCTCAAGATGTTGCACGGAGCACCGCGAAGTCCACGCGAAACCGGCCTAAGCGCTGAACATGGCGACCAGCATGGGGCGCGACTAGTAGGGCCCCCAAGGAGACGACCTCAAGAGCGCCAAGCTAGGGGGAGCAATCGAGTTCCACCTCGCGGCGACCTGCCGAGGCCTCAGGAGCTTTGGCCTCAGGAACAGCGGACTGCGTTACCACCTCAGCTGCCGCCCCGAGGCGAGGATCATGGTTTCCCAAAGATGATGCCTCGGGAGCCTCAGGCAGCGTCGACACCTCGGCACCCGCGCCTCCGGCCTCCAGTGGTGCTTGCCTCCCTGCGACCACTCTTGGGGCAAGCTCGGCACCAGTGGCGGGGAGCGGAACCACGATGACGGGGTTCTCACGGGGCCACACAAGGTCAACCGGGCGCAGCCCCCATTCATCGAAGGAGGGCATCTGCCCCATGAACGCCACCCTGTTTGAGTAGCTGGACAAGCAACAACCTTCCTGCGGCAAATCACCTGGCGAGGGGTCACCTGCCAAGACTTCGAGCACCATTCTTCGTGCCTCAGCTGGAAGTCCCGATGCCTGAAGCCTCATGCGATCCTGGTCGCCGGTCAGGGCCCACATCGCCTGGGAATGGCGCTGGAGCAGGGCTATGCAGCGTCGGAGGAACTCCTTCATCACCTTGGGCGCGGTCACACCAAGATCCTTCAGCCTCCTCAGCCGGAGCCAGACGAAAGCAAGACGGGATCTCACGAGCTTCGCGTGACCCCAGTTGGAGCAGGGGACGGCGGGTGACGACGGAGGCGAGAGCAGGGGGATGAGTACTCCGCCATCAACATACACCCACCGCATCCAAAACTCGCTCGTAGACGGTGGGAGATCAAAGTCAATCCCCGAGCCGGCTGTCATCGCCACAGCCTGGAAGCTCAGGCACCCCGAGCACTGCCGGGGGTTGGTCAGGTGTAGTGAGAAGAAATGGCGCAAGAGGGCCACGGAAGGAGTAATACCCTCCATGGCCTCGCAGGCAAAGGCGAAGAAGGCAAGAAGGGCGACGGATTGGGGATCAAGGTGGAGCATATGGATCTGGTAATGGGAAAGCACGGCATCGAAGAAGGTAGAGAAGGGAGGAACCAAACCAACCCACAGGGCGTCAACGAAGAACTGGACCTCGGTGGCCATCCTATCGATGGTGACTCGGGACGCAGGACAGGTCACCGTCCCTCCCCATTCATTGAAGCTGGTAGCGAGTGCCGGGTGGACCTGTTCCATGGCCTCCTGGCTGATCACCCGCAATCGTCCGATGGCGGGCTCGACGGTCGGAGGTATGCTGGCTGAGGACAGGGGCTTCTTCCCTTTCTCTGTTCGTTTCGGTGCCATGGCAATGGAGAGGGCTGAGCTCGAGTCGGATTGGAAGAGGAAGTTGGGGTCCGGGGAAGGGAAGAAGTTGGGGAATGCATTGCCAGCAATGGGGAAATAATGTGTAGGATGTCGTGGCCGCCTAGCCAGGCGGATTTCAAGGTTACGTGGGGAAGCGGGGCCGCCCACGTCCAATCAGTCGCCATGCGTCAACCAAGGCCGCAGGCTGTTGGGGCCGGCGGCGCTCCGCACTTGCCCTTTCGCTTCGCCTCGAAGCCAAGCCCGAGCGCGCCTTGGGCCCGGGGGCTACTGTCGGCGTTCTGGGAATGGGGGTCCCCAGACTTGCCTGCCTGCAGCCCACGGTGTGGCTCTCCAAGCGGGCCTGTATGTCCCACCTTCAACAACCAACAATCAAGACCCTCGCGAGGCGGATGACACAAGACCTCCTCGGGAGCGGCCTCACCAGGCTGGCTCACGAGGGGCGGAGAGATCAAGGCAAGGGGTACCTCGCGAGGTTTCCCGTGACGCAAGCCATGACGATCAAGGACAGGTGGGCGCCAGCGCGCGCAGTGTCCTCGCTTCCTCTTTGGTGCTAAAGGGGCAAGCGCAGGCGAGGAGTCCCGAGGCATCAGGCAAAGCTTTCCATATCGGTGCAATGAGACCAAGACCAGCAGGACGACAGGATTGAGGTCACCGTGGAGCCCAGGACGGCGTCACCGCCAGAGCCTTTGGCAGGCGAAGACTACTTTTCTTAGGATAGCTTGTACTAGTTGTCCTCCTTCAAACTGGCCGTTGTCGCATCCCTTCCCGCTCAATGCCTCTATAAGTAGTGTCGGATTTCGGGTTCCGGCAGACCCTTGGGGTTCGAACACTGGGGTGCGCGCGGAGATCCAACCCTCCACCGTCTCGCATCTCGCCGAATCGCTGGGACCTAAACTACTAAATGGAACAGCACAAGAGACACGAGATTTATACTGGTTCGGGCCACCATTGTGGTGTAATACCCTACTCTAGTGTGTGGTGTGGTAGATTGCCTCTTGGGCTGATGAGGAACAATACAAGGAGGAACAGCCTCGTGAGGGTCTGTTCTTGGCGGGTGCGATGAACTACTAGGTGGTGTTCAGTCACTCTAGCTACTGGTTTCTTGATGAGGATCCAGATCCCTACATACAGGGGTGGCTACTCCTATTTATAGGCGAAGGCCTGGGCCTCTTCCCAAATATTGAGCGGGAAGGGCGCCAACAATTGGCCATTTTGAAGGGAGCAATGGTACACTTATCCCGACTAAAGTTGGTCTTCGCCGCCAAAGGCTCGTGATGACGCCTTTGCTTGGGCTCCACGATGACTCCCTTCCGGCCGTTGGGCTAGTCTTGGTCTTGTTGCAATCAAACGGATGCCTTTGCTTGATGCTCTCGCTGCGCTTGCTCCCTTTGCACCAAAGAGGAAAGGAGGACCTGCTGGCTGGCGCCTCGATCGGGCGCCTTGGTCGTCATGGCTTGCGTCATGGGCACCTCGCGAGGTACCCTGCCTTGAACTCTCCGCCTCCTCATGAGCCAGCTGACGAGGCCGTGCTGAGGAAGCTCCTTGTCATCCGCCTCAAGAAGGCTTGGTCCCTCGCGAGGGTCTTGAGCTTGCGTTGATGAAGATGGGCCGTGTTGGGCCTCCTTCGAGCCACGCCGCAGGCCGCAGGCAGGCAAGTCTGGGGACCCCCGTTCCCAGAACACCAACAGTAGCCCCCCGGGCCCACGGCGCGCCCGAACTTGGCTGAGCAGAGAGGCGAAAGGGCAAGTGCGAAGCGTCGCGGGCCCTAACGACCTTGACCTTGGGCGCCGCGTGGCGGTTGATTGGACGCGTGCGCCTCTGCAACCGCGTGAGTTGATAACAGAGCGGCATCTTCCTTGCCTCCTTTACTTTCTCCAGTTGCTTCTCAGATCCCCTTTCTTGCGCCTCTCCTCTCTGCTTCCAAGATCTTCAGATCCACTCCGCCTGCGTGCCCTAGCCAGTCATGGCGCCTCGCCAAGCCCCGGCTGGAGCTTGGTACTCTCCTGCCTTGGACCCGCCAAATGTGTCAGGGGCGAGCCTCGCCCTGGTGCGCCGGATGGCGGAGGCGCAGGCCGTCAACGGAACGGAGGCGTTCAAGGCCGGCTCTTCCGCCCCTGAGGGTCGGGAGTACCTTCTACCCGTTCTTCATGAGCGCCATCATTGCTGGTCTGGTGCCTCCCTTTTCTGAGTTCTTCTTCTCCGTCCTCCATCACTACAACATTCAAGCTCTGCACCTCCATCCCAACTCCGTCCTTCTTCTGGCAATCTTCGCCTACTATTGTGAGGCCCATGTTGGGGTGAAGCCCTTGGTGGCCTTGCTGCGCCACTATTTCTCCCTCCTAACCTCCCGTGGTTCCGCCTCCAGGCGTCTTGAGCTTAAATGCCATCTGGCGGAGCCATCGCCATTCCAAACCCTGGGAAGCGGATTGAGGGCTTCAGGAGCAAGTGGGTCTTGGTGGATGCTGGGTGCATCCACCCTCGGCTGATCCGGCCCACGAAGCACCCCGCGAGCTCTGACGACTGGTCCCGAGTGGAGCTTCTGGATTCCCGCGCGAAGCTGGTGCTGGAGAAGATGGACACAGATCGGAAGCTGGCCAGCGTGGCGTGGCAGTTGACCGGTCTGCGTCGCTCTTGAGGGAGTTCTGGAGCATCAACTGGCTCCGCCGTCGATACTCGCTTCGATGTAGAGGCCTCACTCGAGCCCCGTGGTCTGGCCGGGCGAGGATCTGGGCGGCGTCCTCCGATCCTTGGTTGGGGGCGATGTGGCGAGACTGGAGGGCGCCCCCGCGCCCTTGTTCCTTCGCAAGGATTGGGAGCAGGTAGTGGGGCCCATGTCTGTCTTCAATGGGGATGGGCCCATGCCCGTGGAGGCTCCGGAGGACCTGGTGGACGTGTCCTCTGTCGACTCCAGCGAAGAGGTGGAGGAAAGAGAGCTGGGAGAGGGGGTTGATTCGCGGGGCGGAGTCAAGGGCTCCTCCCCTTCGGCGCAGGTCCCGCACTCTCCGCCTCCCCCAGAGTGACGACGACGAGCATGAGGATGAGCAGGGAGGCGGAAGCCTGCCCCCGATCCCGAAGAAGGACCGGACTGGGCTGGTCCCACGCGGGTCCGCCCCGGCCCCGGGGCGATCCGCAGACGCGCCTCCTGTTCCTGGCCCCCTTGAAGCCGACCCTTGCAGCCGGCTTGCGGGCTTTAAATTCGGCCGGAGGCTGCTCGAGTCAACCAGCGACGACCTGTAAGTGCCTGCTTCCCGTCTTGATTATTGCTCCGTCGACGAGATCTGATTTCCATGTCCTTCGGCCAGGCTGGCGCCCGCGGCGAAGAAGCTGAAGGGGGCTCCTGAGGCCCCATCCGTGGCGGTGCCTCTGCCCGAGAAAGAAGGTGATCGTGACGCACAGGCCTCTCCTGCCCGGGCGTCCTCGCGAGGCCAGGCTGAGCCCGCTGGGGCGAGCTCAGCCCCCTTGACCCAGGCGACTCCCGAGGTGCCCTTGCTTGGCGCTACCTCCACTGTCGTCGTGGCGACGCTGGTTCCGCCTCAGGGCGCAGTGGTCACACAGCCGTATTCTCCTCCTACTCCACCAATCGCTGCTCCTCCGAATCTTTTCGGATCGCGCTGCCGTTGCCGGACTGGACCGCTGCGGCAGGATCTTCTGGCGCCGACTCCCGTCTGATGGCTGGGCGTTTGGAGCTGGCTTCTGGCTGGATTCGCTCCGATCCTTCGATTCGGGCGGCGCTGGTCCAGGCCTCGACGGCTTGCGACGAGGAGAAGCAGGCTGTCTGTGAGGCGAAGATTGCCCGCGATGCTGCCCTGGGGGAGGCAGCTAGCATCCAAGGTCGCTGTGAGACGCTGGAGAGCGGTGAAGGGCCTGCAGAACCAGCTTGCCGAGGAGGCCCGCCTCACTTGAGCAGGAGGAAAGCATGAAGGCTCGAGGCGGCCGTCCAAGGACCGGGAGGCCGAGGCTCAAGCGCCGCGCCCGCCTAGGCGCACTGGATCAGGAGCTGGAGGCGAGGAAGGTCGAGTTGGACGACAAGGCGCGGGTTATTGCAGAAGATCGCGTGGCCTTCACGGATATGGAGGTGAAGGCTCGCTCTTTCTTGAAAGACGCTTCTGACAGTGACTGGAGAGTCCGCTGGCGGCGCCGAGGATGGTCCCGCCAAGCTGCTTCCCTTCCCGGTTCGCCTCAAGATGTCACCCTTGGCCTTGGCCCCACGGCCGAGGCCGAGGCGCGTGTCTTGTCTTCTACGGCACTGACGCGGGTCCTCACCCACATCTACCTTCGCGATCCCAGCGTCGACCTGGACAGCGTACTGGAGCCAACAAGCGGCGAGCATACAGCTGCCGCTGCCGAGGCTGTGAAGGGTCGCGTGGAGGCTCTGTTGGGGAAGTTTCGGCCTTGACCAAGCCGGGCGAGGCGCTGCCGGCCCCCGCTGCTCCACGAGGCGAACCCACTCCGCGCTGCTCCACCGCCGACAAGTGACTCCGTTGTGGCTCCTGTCCTGCTTTTAATTCCTGCACATGTGTCATGCCTCGGGGAGGCGTTTAAACTTGCATTTGGTATTGCGATAACAATGTCACTGTAGTATTTGCTTTTGAATTCCTTGAAATTTGTGCTTCCTACTTGCTTATGTTCTACGCCGGCAGAGCCCGGCCCCGCGCATACCTCAGCCACCGTTAGCCCTGACCGGAAACCAGGACGGGACCAAGGAGTGAGGGGCTACGTGACAAGTTAGGCTCCTGAGTCACGATGCTCAGGAGTCCCCCTTGGCACACAAACAGCAAGTAGGGAGGTGAGACGCGGGCGGATCTACCGTTCTACGTCTGCAGAGCCCGGCCCCGCGCATACCTCAACCGCCGTTAGCCTTTCGGAACTAAGGGGTGAGGGGCTACGTGACAAGTTAGGCTCCTGAGTCGCGATGCTCAGGAGTCCCCCTTGACGCTCAAACGGCTTGCGTACCTTGGCTCCGCTCGGGGAGTGGCGTGCGACAAACCAGGCAGGGGGCTGGCTGGGTGGCGTCGTCTGGGCGTGACTCAAGGCGCAGCCCGTGCTCAGCCCCTCGGCGCTCCCGAGGGAGGCGTTGCGATGAGGCCGGACACTGAGCTCTGGGCTCCCTGAGGTTGATGCGACCCGGAGGCGACCCTCAGTTGTTTATCACCAGCGCGGAGCATAGCGCTTCCGCATGCGTACGGGCATAGCCGCTCCTCGGCAGTGTCATCAGCCAGCGCGGAGCATGGTGCTACCACTGGTACGTGGGAGGGGGCTCCCCTCCGGGAGGATCCCCCGGGGCGTATACAGCCCCATCGACACGTGGCGCGGCACGGTAGGGCTGGACGAGGTGTATCTGGGCACCCGTGAGCGGTAGCGGGACTCACGGGGCCCTACCTCAAGCGGGCTGCGCTGGCTCGAGCCTTATCTTCGAGTGTGTTCCTGCAAATTTGGCGGATGCCGGTGCTACGTCTTGGTCCGGCTCTCGGGTTGGTCTCAGCCGTCGCTGGCAAGCCAGGTCACGATGCCATGGACAAGACCAGAGGGTGAGGGCCGGAGAGCCATTAGGAGCCCTGAGTTGTGATGCTCAGGCGCCCCCCTTTAACGCGCAAGCTGGGTTAGGTGACGAAACTCTACGTCCTCGGGTCCCGGCTCTCGGGCTGGTCTCAGCCGTCGCTGGCAAGCCAGGTCGCGATGCCATGGAAAAGACCAGAAGGTGAGGGCCGGAGAGCCGGTAGGAGCCCTGAGTCGCGATGCTCAGGCACCCCCCCTTTAACGCTAAGCCGGGTTAGATGATGAAACTCTCGTCTTGGTCCCAGCTCTCGGGCTGGTCTCGGCCGTCGGCCGGCAAGCCAGTTGCGATGCCATGGACAAGACCCGGAGGGTGAGGGCGGAGAGCGGTAGGAGCCACGAGTCGCGATGCTCAGGCACCCCTTTAATGCGCAAGCTAGGTTAGATGATGAAACTCGTCCTCGGGTCCGGCTCTCGGGCTGACTCGGCCGTTTGGCAAGCCAGGTCGTGATGCCATGGACAAGACCAGGAGGGTGAGGGCGGAGAGCCGGTAGGAGCCACGAGTCGCGATGCTCGGGCACCCCCTTTAACGTGCAAGATTCCGTCACCCGGAAAAGGCACCAAATAACAAGCATGGTGGAGCGAGAGCATAATCCTAAGGAAAGCGTAAGAAGGATACATGTCATTGGGACATGCCCGAGTGGCTTGGGGATGATGCAGCCGAGGCGCCCCCAACAAGATAGGCTAATGACATGAAATAAAGGGGTACATGCATGAGGACGGACCCACGCGGCCTGGGAATAATGCGGCCCTGAAGGCGCTCCCAGCCGGGAACAAAACTTAAAGATGTCACCTGGTGATGTTGGGGACGAAGGGGTGTTGGTGTAGCAGACTCGGTGGGCTGCGGGAGCCGATCCTCACGAGCCCCCAGGGCCGGGCCTCGGGAGGATCCGGAGGCTGGCGGCTCCTCGGGGCCATCTCCATCTCCGCCAGGGGTTGTGGCGTGCCTAACCTCTCGAGCCTCGGGATGGCCCTCATGAGATCTTGGTGCGCGACAACCGCGTTTGGCAGGCCGTGAGGCATGCGCCTGCGTAGGCGTAATGGGGCGGGCCTCGCGTCCCACTCACAAGGGCAGGCGCCTGAGACGCGGCTCGGTTGAGCCTGGTATGTCGATGAAGACGCTGCAGCCCACCATCCTCGCTGGATGGGGGCCCACAGTGAGTGGCGGCGGCTGCTCCTCATGACCCTTGACTCTGTAGCTCTGAATGGCCTTGGCCGACGAACTCCTAAGGGTTCGGCCCTCCTTGCCTTGCTCACCTTGCGGGAAGCGTGCTTGGCACGCCTCACGTGGTGCCCAAGCGCCTCCCTCGTGACCTTGGCGAGGTCGGCGGCCCTCCGTGGAGAGCCCCGAGCCCCGCTGAGGAGGGCGCCGGGTGCGCTTTCCTATGCGATGGAAGGAGGCTCCCCCTGGCCGGGCGCGGGCCCTGAGGGGCCTGCCTCTTGAGGAGCCGGGCCGGTCGATGTCTTCTTCTTCTTGGGTGCGGCCTCGGGAGGCCTCCCGCTGTTGTGGTCTGGGTCTTCTAGTGATGTGGCCTGAAAGGCTCGCTCCAGGGAGCACACTGCGTCTCTCTCTTCACAGGGCACCGTGATGACCCCGCTGCTTCCTGGCATCTTGAGGACGTTGTAGCCGTGGTGGGTTACGGCCATGAATTTGGCCAGCGCCGGGTACCCGAGGATGGCGTTGTAAGACAGGCGAATGTGGGCGATGTCGAAGTCGATGAGCACGGTGTGGTAGTTGTCGCGAGCCCCAAAGGTGACAGGAAGGCGGACCTGCCCGATCGGGACCGTGGAGCCGTCGGTGACTCGGAGAAAGGCTTGGTTGGCTGAAGCTGGTATGTAAGGCACTTGAAGATTGTTGAATGTTTCCACAGACGGGGCGTTGAGTCCTGCCCGCCCGTCGATGAGGGTCTTGGTGACCAACACGTTCGCGATGATTGGGGAACAAAGCATCGGGAGAACTCCATTGTGGCCACGCACTTGAGCTGATCCACGAGCTGAGCGTGATGGCGACGCCCGACCACCCGAGAGGCGCGCGGCCTCGAGCTTGGGGAGGACTGCATACACTTCATGGGCGAACTGCTTGAAGATCTTGTTGAGAGGCTGGGGCTTGAGCTCCGCCCGGGATGCGGCGATCGACGCGGTTCTGGAAGCCCCAGCCCCTCGTCTGATGACGGTCCTCATTTCTCCTTGATCGCTGCGGCAGCGGAGGGAGGCCTCACGTTCCCCTGTGGGCGATCCTCGCGAGGTTGATCCCTCCAGCCTCCCTCATGAGGCGGGTCTTATAGCAGTCCCCGCGGTTGGTCGCGCCACCCTTGGCGCAGCCGCGGTCTTCCCAACATCCTGCATTCCTTCCTCCTCCTCGGCCGTAGCCCAGTCGCTGCGCTCAGGCGTCTGCCGACCCTTCATTGTCTGACGGCCGGAGCTCTTGGCATTCATTGGTGTTGTGGGTGTGGAGGTTGTGGTACACGCAGTACTGCATTGCCGTTGGAGGACTCGGGCTGATCTCTGTCTCGCTTGGTGTGCGGTTACGGCCAGTACGGCAGCCCCTTGGCGCTTCACGTCCTTGGCCTTGGACTTCTTTTCTTGGGATCCATGGCGGGCAGCTCGAGGAGGAGAGGCGCCCTCCTCAGCCTGGCGCGCACTTGGTCGCCAAGTTGAACAGCTCAAGGAGGTGCATGATCTTCATGCATCGCGGCTCCTCCTTCATCTTGACGTCGCGCATGCCGTCGAAGAAGGTAGAGATGATGGCCTCCTCCGTTACCCTGGGGATCTTGAGGCGTGCGTTGTTGAAGTGCTGGATGTACTTTTGCAGGGTTTCCCCTGGCTGCTGCTTGATTCGGCGCATGTCGCTCACGGCGGGTGGCGGTCATGAGTACCCTGGAAGTTGGCGATGAAGCGGGTGCGCATCTCGGCCCAGGAAGAGATTGTGCCTGGGGCCAGATTCAGGAGCCAGGTGCGGGCTCCGTCCTTGAGCGCCATGGGAAACCAGTTCGCCATGACCTTTTCATCCCCGTTGGCAGCCTCGATGCCCAGCTCGTAGAGCTGGAGGAACTCCGTAGGGTCACCGTGCCGTCGTGAGCGAGGAGGCGTGTCCGGCTTGAACTTGGCGAGCCATGCGACGCCACGCAGCTCGGAGGTGAAAGCGCGGCAGCCCGCCGTGGCCGGGGGCCTCGGACGGCGAAGAGCTTGGTCTTGCGGGCCTCCTTGCGCCAGGCTGGGGTCGTAGGTCTGACGGCGTCTTTGGAGCGGGAGCGCTTTCGGGCAGCTTCGTGGGCGAGGAACTTCTTGACAGCTCTGCTCTTGCAGCGCCGGCGCTGGCGGAGCGGTTCCGCCAGGGCCGCGCCTTGGGGCTGTGGTGCCTTCTTGAGGAGGAGGCGGCTGAGGCGCCGGGAGCTTCATCGCCCGGCGGGCGGGTGCGGTCTTGGCGAGACGGACGGTGCGAAGCGCCTCCTGCAGCCGCAGACGAAGCTTCGGCGACTCGGTCGAGCCATTCTTCGTGAGACGTCGTCGACGGGCGGTGCTTCGGGCCTCCATGGCAGCGAAGCGTGGCGAAAGAACCAGCGGGGTGGCGAAAGCGTGGCGGTGCGGCCGTCCCGCCTCATGGACGGGTGCTGATACGATGCTTGCTGCTCGTTCCCGCCGGGCGGTGGCGGCGTTAGCGCCAGGTGACGGGAACAGCGAGGCGCCCACCGACGGAGCTATGCAGGCGACATGGGAGGCGAGAGCGGCTCGGCGCTCAGCTGAGCCCAACGGCGTCGGACATGGTTGCGGTGGTCGGGGAAGAACGAGACGAAAAGGCAGAGATTCCGCGCACCCCTACCGGGCGCGCCAAATGTCGAATTCGGGTTCGGCAGACCCTTGGGGTTCGAACAGGGGTGCGGCGGAGATCCAACCCTCCACATCTCGCATCTCGCCGAATCGCTGGGACCTAAACTACTAAACGGAACAGCACAAGAGACACGAGATTTATACTGGTTCGGGCCACCATTGTGGTGTAATACCCTACTCCAGTGTGTGGTGTGGTGGATTGCCTCTTGGGCTGATGAGGAACAATACAAGGAGGAACAGCCTCGTGAGGGTCTATTCTTGGCGGGTGCGATGAACTGCTAGGTGGTGTTCAGTCGCTCTAGCTACTGGTTTCTTGATGAGGATCCGGATCCCTCTGCCCTGGGGGTGGCTACTCCTATTTATAGGCGAAGGCCCTGGGCCTCTTCCCAAATATTGAGCGGGAAGGCGCCAACAATTGGCCATTTGAAGGGGAATAGCGGGTACACTTATCCCGACTAAAGTTGGTCTTCGCCGCCAAAGGCTCTGGTGATGGCCGCTTGGGCTCCACGATGACTCCCTTCCGGCCGTTGGGCTGGTCTTGGTCTTGTTGCAGAAGCGGATGCCTTTGCTTGATGCTCTCGCTGTGCTTGCTCCCTTTGCACCAAAGAGGAAAGGAGGACCTGCTTGCGGGCTGGCGCCCGGCGCCCTTGGTCGTCATGGCTTGCGTCATGGGCACCTCGCGAGGTACCCTGCCTTGAACTCTTCGCCTCCTCATGAGCCAGCCTGACGAGGCCGTGCCTGAGGAAGCTCCTTGTCATCCGCCCCACGAGGCTTGGCCCCTCGCGAGGGTCTTGAGCTTGCGTTGATGAAGATGGGCCGTGCTGGGCCTCCTTCGAGCCATGCCGTAGGCCGCAGGCAGGCAAGTCTGGGGACCCCCGTTCCCAGAACGCCGACAAGTAGGACTGGCCACCACCATAGGAGGCAACTCATCTTGAGCAATCCTCACCCACACAAGCCCACCGAGCATAAGAACTGTTGGGTAACGTAGTAATTTCAAAAATTTTCCTACGATCACGCAAGATCATGGTGATGCATAGCAACGAGATGAGAGTGTTGTCTACGTACCCTCGTAGACCCACAGCGGAAGCGTTGACGCAACGTAGAGGAAGTAGTCGTACTTCTTCACGATCCAACCGATCCAAGGACCGAGCGCACGGCACCTCCGAGTTCTGCACACGTTCAGCTCGATGGCGTCCCTCGAACTCCGATCCAGCCGAGTGTTGAGGGAGAGTTTAAATCGACGACGGCGTGGTGGCGATGATGATGTTCCACCGGCGAGGCTTCGCCTAAGCTCGCTCACGGTATTCTCGAGGTGTAATATGGTGGAAGGGGCACCGCACACGGCTAAGGAAAGATCTCAAGGATCAACTTGTGTGTCATGGGGTGCCCTCTGCCCCGTGATATAAAGGAGGGAAGGAGGAGGGGCTGGCCGGCCAAGGGAGGTGCGCCAGGTGTCCTACTCCTACTAGGAGTAGGATTCCCCCAATCCTAGTCCAACTAGGTTTCCCCAAGTGGGAAGGGAGAGAGAGGCGCCCCTTCTCCTAGTCCTAATAGGACTAGGGAAGGGGGAAGGTCTGACCAGCACTTGGGCCCCTTCTCTCCTTTCCACTAAGGCCCATGTTGGCCCATTAGTATTAGGGGGTTCGGTAACCTCCGGTACTTGGTAAAATTCCTAATTTCACCGGAACACTTCCGATGTCCAAACATAGACTTCCAATATATGAATCTTTATGTCTCGACCATTTCGAGACTCCTCGTCACGTCCGTGATCTCATCCGGGACTCGAACAACCTTCGGTACAGAAACATCATAACAACTCATAGTAGCTGTCATCGAAGCGTTAAGCGTGCGGACCCTACGGGTTCGAGAACTATGTAGACATGACCGAGACACCTCTACGGTCAATAACCAATAAGCGGGACCTGGATGCCCATATTGGCTCCTACATATTCTCTGAAGATCTTTATCGGTCAGACCGCATAACAACATACGTTGTTCCCTTTGTCATCGGTATGTTACTTGCCAGAGATTCGATCGTCGGTATCCAATACCTAGTTCAATCTCGTTACCGGCAAGTCTCTTTACTCGTTCCGTAATACATCATCTCACAACTAACTCATTAGTTGCAATGCTTGCAAGGCTTATGTGATGTGCATTACCGAGAGGGCCCAGAGATACCTCTCCGAGCAATCGGAGTGACAAATCCTAATCTCGAAATATGCCAACCCAACATGTACCTTCGGAGACACACTGTAATGTACCTTTATAATCACCCGATTACGTTGTGACGTTTGGTAGCACCCAAAGTGTTCCTCAGGCAAACGGGAGTTGCATAATCTCATAGTCATAGGAACATGTATAAGTCATGAAGAAAAGCACTAGCAACAAACTATACGATCAGGTGCTATGCTAATGGAATGGGTCATGTCAATCAGATCATTCAACCAATGATGTGATCCCGTTAATCAAATAACAACTCCTTGTTCATGGTTAGGAAACACAACCATCTTTGATTAACGAGCTAGTCAAGTAGAGGCATACTAGTGACACTCTGTAGGTTTATGTATTCACACATGTATTATGTTTCCTGTTAATACAATTCTAGCATGAATAATAAACATTTATCATGATATAAGGAAATAAATAATAACTTTATTATTGCCTCTAGGGCATATTTCCTTCAGTCTCCCACTTGCACTAGAGTCAATAATCTAGATTACACAAGAATGATTCTAACACCCATGGAGTCTTGGTGCTGATCATGTTTTGCTCGTGGAAGAGGCTTAGTCAGCAGATGCGCAACATTCGAGATCCGTATGTATCTTGCATATCTCTATGTCTCCCACGGACCAAATCCGGATGGAGTTAGGCGTCTTTTGATGTGCTTGGTTCTCTTGTGAAATCTGGATTCCTTTGCTAAGGCAATTGCACGATATTGTCACAAAAGATTTTCATTGGACCCGATACACTAGGTACAACACCTAGATCGGTTATGAACTCCTTCATCGAGACTCCTTCATTAGCTGCTTCCGAAGCAGCTATGTACTCAACTTCACATGTAGATCCCGCCACGACGCTTTGTTTGGAACTGCACCAACCGACAGCTCCTCCGTTTAATGTAAATACGTATCCGGTTTGCGATTTAGAATCGTCCGGATCAATGTCAAAGCTATGCGTCGGCGTAACCGTTCTGACGAGTTCTTTGTCACCGCCATAAATGAGAAACATATCCTTAGTCCTTCTTAAGTACTTAAGGATGTTCTTGACCGCTGTCGATGATCCACTCTGGATTACTTTGGTACTGCCAAACTTACTGACAAGGCACACATCAGGTCTGGTACACAGCATTGCATACATGATAGAGCCTATGGCTGAAGCATAGGGAACATCTTTCATTTTCTGTCTATCTTCTGCGTTGGTGGGGCATTGAGTCTTACTCAAGTTCACTGGGTGTAGCACCGGCAAGTACCCTTTCTTTGCTCGATCCATTTTGAACTTTTTCAAAACTTTGTCAAGGTATGTGCTTTGTGAAAGTCCTATTAAGCGTCTTGATCTATCTCTATAGATCTTAATGCCCAATATGTAAGCAGCTTCACCGAGGTCTTTCATCGAAAAACTCTTATTCAAGTATCCCTTTATGCTATCCAGAAATTCTATATCATTTCCGATCGGTAATATGTCATCCACATATAATATCGAAATGCTCTGAGCTCCCACTCACTTTCTTGTAAATCTGAGGCTTCTCCAAAAGTGCATATAAAACCAAATGCTTTGATCACACTATCAAAGCGTTTATTCCAACTCCGAGAGGCTTGCACCAGTCCATAAATGGATCATTTGGAGCTTGCACACTTTGTTAGCTCCTTTTGGATCGACAAAACCTTACGGTTGCATCATATACAACTCTTCTTCCGTAAATCCATTCAGAATGCAGTTTTAACATCCATTTGCCAAATTTCATAATCATAAAATGCGGCAATTGCTAACATGATTCGGACGGACTTAAGCATCGCTTCTGGTGAGAAGGTCTCATCGTAGTCAATCCCTTGAACTTGTCGAAAACCTTTTGCAACAAGTCGAGCTTTATAGACGATAACATTACCATCAGCGTCAGTCTTCTTCTTGAAGATCCATTTATTCTCAATTGCTTGCCGATCATCGGGCAAGTCAACCAAAGTCCACACTTTGTTCTCATACATGGATCCCATCTCAGATTTCATGGCCTCCAGCCATTTTGTGGAATCTGGGCTCACCATCGCTTCTTCATAGTTCGGAGGTTCATCATGTTCGATAACATGACTTCCGAATAGGATTACCGTACCACTCAGTGCGGATCTTGCTCTGGTTGATCTCTGAAGTTCTGTAGAAACTTGATCTGAAGTTTCATGATCATCATCATTAGCTTCTTCCCTATTTGGTGTAGGTGTCACGAAACTGTTTTTACGTGATGTACTACTTCTCAATAAGGGAGTAGATCTGATTATCTCATCAAGTTCTACTTTCCTCCCACTCACTTCTTTCGAGAGAAACTCCTTCTCCAAAAAGTTTCCGAATTTAGCAACAAAAATCTTGCCTTCGGATCTGTGATAGAAGGTGTACCCAACAGTCTCCTTTGGGTATCCTATGAAGACACATTTCTCCGATTTGGGTTCGAGCTTATCAGGTTGAAGCTTTTTCACATAAGCATCGCAGCCCCAAACTTTCAGAAGCGACAACTTTGGTTTCTTGCCAAACCACAGTTCATAAGGCGTCGTCTCAACGGATTTAGATGGTGCCCTATTTAAAGTGAATGTAGCCGTCTCTAAAGCATAACCCCAAAAGCGATAGCGGTAAATCAGTAAGAGACATCATAGATCGCACCATATCTAATAAAGTACGATTCTGACGTTCGGACACACCATTACGTTGTGGTGTTCGGTGGCGTAAGTTCTTGAAACTATTCCGCATTGTTTCAAATGTAGGCCAAACTCGTAACTCAAATATTCTCCTCCACGATCAGATCGTAGAAACTTTATTTTCTTGTTACGATGATTTTCCACTTCACTCTGAAATTCTTTGAACTTTTCAAATGTTTCAGATTTGTGTTTCATTAAGTAGATATACCCATATCTGCTCAAATCATCTGTGAAGGTGAGAAAATAACGATATCCGCCACGAGCCTCAACATTCATTGGACCACATACATCGGTATGTATGATTTCCAATAAATCTGTTGCTCTCTCCATAGTTAGGAGAGCGGTGTTTTAGTCATCTTGCCCATAAGGCACGGTTCGCAAGTGCCAAGTGATTCATAATCAAGTGACTCCAAAAGTCCATCAAGATGGAGTTTCTTCATGCGCTTTACACCGATATGACCTAAGCGGCGATTACCACAAATAAGTTGCACTATCATTATCAACTCTACATCTTTTGGCTTCAACGTTATGAATATGTGTATCACTACTATCGAGATTAAGTAAAAACAAACCATTCTTCAATGGTGCATGACCATAAAAGATATTATTCATATAAATAGAACAACCATTATTCTCTGATTTAAATGAATAACCGTCTCGCATTAAACAAGATCCAGATATAATGTTCATGCTCAACGCTGGTACTAAATAACAATTATTTAGGTCTAATACTAATCCGAAGGTAGATGTAGAGGTAGCGTGCCCATTGCGATCACATCGACTTTGGAACCATTTCCCACGCGCATCGTCACCTCGTCCTTAGCCAATCTTCGCTTAATCCGTAGCCCTGTTTCGAGTTGCAAATATTAGCAATGTAACCCGTTATCAAATACCAGGTGCTACTGCGAGTATTAGTAAGGTACACATCAATAACTTGTATATCACATATACCTTTGTTAACCTTGCCATCCTTCTTATCCGCCAAATACTTGGGGCAGTTCCGCTTCGGTGACCAGCACGCTTGCAATAGAAGCACTCAGTTTCGTGCTTAGGACCAGACTTGGGTTTCTTCTCTTGATCGACAACTTGCTTGCCGTTCTTTTTGAAGTTTCCCTTTTTCTTTCCTTTGCCCTTTTTCTTGAAACTAGTGGTTTTGTTAACCATCAACACTTGATGCTCCTTTTGATTTCTACCTCCGCGGCTTTCAAAGATCGCGAAGAGCTCGGCATTGTTTTGGTCATCCCTTGCATATTATAGTTCATCACGAAGCTCTTGTAGCTTGGTGGCGATGATTGGAGAATTACATCAATGGCGCAATCATCCGGAAGATTAACTCCCGGTTGAATCAAGTGATTGTTATATCCGGACATTACGAGTATATGCTCACTTGTGAACCGTTCTCCTCCATCTTACAGCTATAGAACTTATTGGAGACTTCATATCTCTCAATCCGGGCATTCGCTTGGAATATTAACTTCAACTCTGGAACATCTCATATGCTCCATGGTGTTCAAAGCAGCGTTGAAGTCCGGTTCTAAGCCGTAAAGCATGGCTGCTTGAACTATAGAGTAGTCATCGACTTTGCTTTGCGGGCGTTCACAACATCTGGCGCAGCCCTTACACCAGAACTGGCACCTAACGGTGCTTCGGGACGTAATTCTTCTGTGCAGCAATAAGGATAATCCTCAAATTACGGACCCGATCCGTGTAATTGCTGCCATCATCTTTCAACTTTGCTTTCTCAAGGAACGCATTAAAATTCAACGGAACAACAAAGACGAGCCATCTATCTACACATCATAGACAAGCAAGATACTATCGGTACTAAGTTCATGATAAATTTAAGTTCAATTAATCATATTACTTAAGAACTCCCACTTAGAAAAATATCCTCCAATTCTCTAAGTGATTGCGTGATCCATATCAACTACACCATGACCGATCATCACGTGTGATGGAGTAGTTTCAATGGTGAACATCAATATGTTGATCATATCTACTATATGATTCACGCTCGACCTTTCGGTCTCTGTGTTCCGAGGTCATATCTTATATGCATAGCTCGTCAAGTATAACTTTGAGTATTCTGCGTGTGCAACTGTTTTGCACCCGTTGTATTTGAACGTAGAGCCTATCACACCCGATCATCACGTGGTGTCTCAAAGACGAAGAACTTTCGCATAGCGGTGCATACTCAGGGAGAACACTTCTTGATAATTTAGTAAGGGATCATCTTATAATGCTACCGTCAATCAAAGCAAGATAAGATGCATAAAGGATTAACATCACATGCAATCAATATAAGTGATATGATATGGCCATCATCATCTTGTGCTTGTGATCTCCATCTCCGAAGCACCGTCATGATCACCATCGTCACCGGTAGCGACACCTTGATCTCCATCGTAGCATCGTTGTCGTCTCGCCAAACTTATGCTTCTACGACTATCGCTACCGCTTAGTGATAAAGTAAAGCATTACGAAGCGATTGCATTGCATACAATAAGCGACAACCATATGGCTCCTGCCGATTGCCGATAACTTCGGTTACAAAACATGATCATCTCATACAATAAAATATAGCATCACGTCTTGACCATATCACATCACAACATGCCCCGCAAAAACAAGTTAGACGTCCTCTACTTCGTTGTTGCAAGTTTTACGTGGCTGCTACGGGCTGAGCAAGAACCATTCTTACCTACGCATCAAAACCACAACGATACTTCACAAATAGACTCCGCTTTTAACCTTCTCAAGGACCGGCGTAGCCACACTCAGTTCAACTAAAGTTGGAGACAGTCTTCCACAAGCCATCTATGTGCAAAGCACGTCGAGGAACCGGTCTCGCGAAGAGTACGCGTAAGGTTGGTGCGGATCGTCTTTCCAACAATACCCGCTGAACCAAAGTATGACATCTTTGGTAGGCGATGACTTGTATCGTCCACAACTCACTTGTGTTCTACTCGTGCATATGACATCTACGCATAAAACCAGGCTCGATACCCTTTGTTGGGTAACGTAGTAATTTCAAAAATTTTCCTACGATCACGCAAGATCATGGTGATGCATAGCAACGAGATGAGAGTGTTGTCTCGTACCCTCGTAGACCCACCGGAAGCGTTGACGAACGAGAGGAAGTAGTCGTACTTCTTCACGATCCAACCGATCCAAGTACCGAGCGACGGCACCTCCGGAGTTCTGCACACGTTCAGCTCGATGGCGTCCCTCGAACTCCGATCCAGCCGAGTGTTGAGGGAGAGTTTCACAAAGACGACGGCGTGGTAGCGATGATGATGTTCCACCGGCGCAGGCTTCGCCTAAGCTACGCTACGGTATTCTCGAGGTGTAATATGGTGGAAGGGGCACCGCACACGGCTAAGGAAAGATCTCAAGGATCAACTTGTGTGTCATGGGGTGCCCTACGCCTCAGA
The DNA here is from genome assembly GCA_021605145.1 of Aegilops bicornis. Taxonomy (NCBI): domain Eukaryota; kingdom Viridiplantae; phylum Streptophyta; class Magnoliopsida; order Poales; family Poaceae; genus Aegilops; species Aegilops bicornis. The sequence goes on from CM038670.1 coordinate 496,773,972, forward strand.
TATAAAGGAGGGAAGGAGGAGGGCTGGCCGGCCAAGGGAGGTGCGCCAGGTGTCCTACTCCTACTAGGAGTAGGATTCCCCCCCCCAATCCTAGTCCAACTAGGTTTCCCCAAGTGGGAAGGGAGAGAGAGGGGGGCGCCCCCTTCTCCTAGTCCTAATAGGACTAGGGAAGGGGGGAAGGTGCGGCCAGCACTTGGGCCCCCTTCTCTCCTTTCCACTAAGGCCCATGTTGGCCCATTAGTATTCCCGGGTTCCAGGTAACCTCCGGTACTTGGTAAAATTCCTAATTTCACGGAACACTTCCGATGTCCAAACATAGACTTCCAATATATGAATCTTTATGTCTCGACCATTTCGAGACTCCTCGTCACGTCCGTGATCTCATCCGGGACTCGAACAACCTTGGTACAGAAACATCATAACAACTCATAGTAGCTGTCGCCGAAGCGTTAAGCGTGCGGACCCTACGGGTTCGAGAACTATGTAGACATGACCGAGACACCTCTCTGGTCAATAACCAATAGCGGGACCTGGATGCCCATATTGGCTCCTACATATTCTACGAAGATCTTTATCGGTCGGACCGCGCATAACAACATACGTTGTTCCCTTTGTCATCGGTATGTTACTTGCCCGAGATTCGATCGTCGGTATCCAATACCTAGTTCAATCTCGTTACCGGCAAGTCTCTTTACTCGTTCCGTAATACATCATCTCACAACTAACTCATTAGTTGCAATGCTTGCAAGGCTTATGTGATGTGCATTACCGAGAGGGCCCAGAGATACCTCTCAGAGCAATCGGAGTGACAAATCCTAATCTCGAAATATGCCAACCCAACATGTACCTTCGGAGACACCTGTAATGTACCTTTATAATCACCCGATTACGTTGTGACGTTTGGTAGCACCAAAGTGTTCCTCGTGCAAACGGGAGTTGCATAATCTCATAGTCATAGGAACATGTATAAGTCATGAAGAAAAGCACTAGCAACAAACTATACGATCGGGTGCTATGCTAATGGAATGGGTCATGTCAATCAGATCATTCAACCAATGATGTGATCCCGTTAATCAAATAACAACTCCTTGTTCATGGTTAGGAAACACAACCATCTTTGATTAACGAGCTAGTCAAGTAGAGGCATACTAGTGACACTCTGTAGGTTTATGTATTCACACATGTATTATGTTTCCTGTTAATACAATTCTAGCATGAATAATAAACATTTATCATGATATAAGGAAATAAATAATAACTTTATTATTGCCTCTAGGGCATATTTCCTTCAAGAACACCTCTCCTCAGGAGGCTGTTCTTCCCCTTGTACTGTTCATCATCTGCCCAAGAGGCAATCCACCACCACCACACTGGAGTAGGGTATTACACCACATCGGTGGCCTGAACCAGTATAAATCTTGTGTCACATGTGCTGTGAGTTCGTCTAGCTAGCCTTAGAGATCGCGGTGAGGGTGAGGGCGCGATTAGGTAGGGAGAGATCTTCGCGCGCACCCCTGTGTTCGAACCTCAAGGGTTTTTTCGAAACCCGAAATCTGACAGAAACCTCGCGAGGTGCCCCTTGCCTTGATCTCTCCACCCCTCGCGAGCCGGCTTGGTGAGGCCGCCCCCGAGGAGGTCTTGCGTCGTTCACCTCGCAAGGCTCGGCCCCTCGTGAGGGTCTTGAGTGTTTGCTGGTGAAGATGGGCCGTCTGAGGTCATTTGGTGGAGCCACGCTTGGCACCGGTAGGCAAGTCTGGGGACCGCCATTCCCAGGACGCCGAATAGTACAATATCCAATCCTTGTGATTCCAAAATAATGAGGTCTGAGGGGAAAATGTGCTTACCTATGGTCAATGGCAACTGACAACACCGTCGGCTAGCCATATATTCCGCTCCTGGTGAGCTTACTAACATGGGTAACCTAAGGGATAAGGTTTCCAACTTAAACTTATCCACAAATCCCCTTGATATGTATGAATGAGATGCACCAGTGTCAAAAAGAACAAGGGATGTAAATGACTTAATCAAAAACTTACCAATAACTGCGACAGGCTGCTCTTCAACTTCCTCCACATTGATGTGGTTCACCTGACCTCTGGTAAAAGGGTTTGGCTTCTTTCCTGAGCTCCCATTTCCATTACCAGTCTTTGCTTCAAGACACTCGGTGGCTTAATGTCCAGTCTTCCCGCATTTGAAACAATTAATGTGACTCAGATCCTTCTTACGGATGTAGCAAGGTTGGGACGGTTCTGACTGTTGCTTCCCCCACTCCCATTACCATTCTTAGGGCCACTGTGGTTGTGTGTATTTCCTCCATTGTGGGAATGGCCTCCATGGTTATGTCCTCCATGGGTATGAGCGTGTCCTCCTGAGTACGGGGTATAGCGAGGCTTCTGCTGAGCTCCAGAGTTGTACTTTCCATGTCCATACTTCTGTTTGCCGCTCTCTATCTGCTGCTGCTTGCTTTCAATCATAAGGGCCCTGTCTACCAGCTCCTGATAGTTGTTGAATGTTGCCACCATTAGCTGCATACTCAGCTCATCATTCAGTCCCTCAAGAAACTTCTCCTGTTTCGCGACATCTGTGGCCACATCATCTGGGGCATAGCATGATAACTTGCTGAACTCATCCACGTACTGCGCAACAGTACGGTTCCCCTGGCGTAAGTTGCGGAACTCATGCTTCTTCAAAGTCATGGCTCCAGCTGAAACATGTAAAGTGCGGAATGCTTGCTGAAACTGATCACAAGTGACATTTGCCACGGGGAAAGTGGCAGTGTAGTTCTCCCACCATGAGGCTGCTGGTCCATCCAGTTGATGTGTGGCAAAGTGCACCTTCTCAGCATCTGTGCAACCTGCGGTGGTTAGCTCCCTTCCAATCTTGCGGAGCCAGTCATCAACAACAATCAGCTCGGTGCTCCTAGAGAACACCGGCGGATTCAACCTTAGAAAACGGGCTAAGTTGTCAACTGGAGGTGGTGGCGGTGTGTTGTTGTTGTTGTTGTTGTTGTTGTTGTTATTGTTGTTGTTTTTGTTGTTGCCTTGGTTCTGGACTAGCAACTACATCAAGGCATTCTGCTGCTTAATCAACTGAGTGAGCTCCAATGGAAGAACGAACCTAGGGTCACGTCTCAGAGGCATCTAATAGGTTTGGAGGGGTGAGGACAAAATAGAATAGGTCTAGAGAGAGATCACTACCCATATGCACATGAGACAAACATAATCATTCCACACCACTCAATTCAAACAAGATCATACAATCGATCGAACCTACCGTTACAAAATACTAGGACTATTACTATATACATGGGAGAATACTAATGGTAATATGGTGGTCGACTAGAAATTTTGATCGGTGGAAGATTCCATGATGTCTGCTCCAGCTTCATCTTCATAATCATCATCACTATCAGGGTCGGAGTCGGTGTCGTCGATTATAATGTAGTCTTCAAAACGGATGTCCCCTTCAGGTTCGGGATCACCCATGAATATCCCTAGCTTCTTCTTCAGGTCTTCATTCTTCTCCAGTAGTACAGCAATTTCTTCTTCATATCCATCGCATGTAGACTTGAGTTCCTTTTCTAGCTCCATGTTCTGGGTTATCACCTTCTTCTGGTCTATCTGGTTGGCGCACATCTGGTTCTCCTAACGATGAATGTGCTGATTTAACTCCTGGATGTAGGCTACAATAGATTTATCCTTCCTGGTGCAAATCATCTCCCATTGCTCATCTCGGCGTCCCCATATCTGGTAGATGGTGTCCTTAAGATCCTTGTTGTACACCTCACCAATGCGTCCCATGGCGATGTGGGCGGCCATGCTCTTTCCTAGACTCCAGGTTGGTGCATCAAAAGAAAACTCTATGGGCTCGGTAACTGGTGCGAACGTCCTTCCTGGAACATGTCCTCGAATCATCCAGCGGTCTTCTTCAGGTAGAGTCGCAATGTAGGTTCCGGTGAAGCTTAGTATTCCGATGCTCAGGTACCTAGTGACTTCCTTCAAGTGTCGTCCGAAAGGGGTGTCATCATCCGGTTGAGTGAACTTGTTCCCTGGGTCCGCCATCTATAGAGTAGAAATGGAGAAGAGTTAGAAATGAGTAGAGGAGAGTATCATATGGCTTTTCCTAGTGGTCGCGTCCTACAGTCAGTGTGTGCTCTAATACCATCTTGTAGCGACTCAACCTCAGACGGTCAAGTCTCTGTGCTTAAGTGTCATCCCTGGATCGGTATTGCTGACACACACAGTACTCGAGGATTTATAACAGAGTTCAATCACACGTTTATTACATCGAGTGTCTCAAAAAGAGTACTTATTACAATAATATGGCTGAAGGCCATCTAAAATAAGATAACTGCGGAAGCATCGAAGATAAATGAGTCCATCCAACTCCACGGCAAAACTGAGTGCACGACAATGACCTAGCGCACCTTACTCTTCGTCTGGAAATTCTGCAACATGATACGTTGCAGCTGTGTAGGTGAGCACATGGAATATGCTGGCAAGATAACACTATAGTGCAATGAACAGAATAATAGCTATTACTACATGCATATATGGCTGGTGGAGGCTCTATGGTTATCATTTGCATAAAGCCAATCTTTTCCTACAACAAAGGAATATATTTTATTTAACTACAAAGTTTGTTGAAATATTGAGAAGGTTCCTCCAACTCAATCCCAAAGCAATAATTATAACCCAACAATTTTATTAAGTAAAGTGATGAGATCAAATCAATAATTCAAGTACCAGATACTCAAGATGTCCATAACCGGGGACACGTCTAATCATGATTAGTTTGTACACTCTGCAGAGGTTTGCGCACTTTTCCTCACAAGACTCGATCTCCCCATTGGATTTCTCGCACTACATGATGTTTGAGAAACGGATGACCGAGACACAGTCTTTCCGAAGCATCAACTCTTTACTCTGGGTAGATAGTACCACCTACTTCCCCTACATCTGCTAGCCTACCACTGAAAGTGGTCACACAACATACTCAACTATGCCAAAGCCCATAATGGCTTGTGGCTGCACACAGAAGTTTCTAGCATGAATAATCTTATGATCCCTTTGAGCTTGGGTGGCATTCCATAGGATGATCACACGGGTACTCCGGGATATCCTAGGACAACACTGGATTGCTCCAGGTGCCCTCAACCAATCCACCCAGATGTGTATTAAAGTAGCCACCTTAAGTTAAACCCTTAATTAACAATATTTCTCCCATCTTTCATGAATTCTCTCAAACCAAACCACGTCTACGAGCATAGCATAGCAGTATAAGCATAACGTAGGTTTGATATAGGACAATAGGTTCCTACCTCATCAACTACTTCCCAGTACCCACATTTTATCAAATCCTACTCATGCAATGTTTGAGTGTTGAAACTAATGCATATAAACTGGGTAATAAAGGGATATGATCAAAGTGTTACTTGCCTTGCTGACGATCAGAAAACCCTAGAGATTCGTAGTAGCAAGCTTCGCACTCCGGAAACTCTATTGTGAACAAACAATAGCATACATAAGCACTCAAGCATAAGATGCAAAATTAAAACCAAAATAAAGATCTAAACAGAAAGTTCAAGTGAAGAGCATCGATTTGCAAAAAGAATCAATCGAATCGGAGTTACGAAACACAAACTACGATCAAAAGAAGTTCAAAACCAAATCTGCTTGAAACCAAATTTTAAATTTTCAAAATCATGTTCAAGTTGTTTATCTAAATCGAGGGGGTCGATACGAAGAATTTGGCGTTGGCTTCATTGGATTTGGATAAACGAGCAAAAAGTTGTGAGGGTTTAAAGATCAGGGACTAATCTGCAATGAAAATAATTACGGATAGGTCCCTACCCGAAAATACACTGAAAAAGAAAAAAAACCTAACAAACTAACGTTCACTAACCGAAACTAACGAACGAAAACGTTCACTAACAGCTCTAAACGAATGAACGAACGTTCGCTAATTAAACTAACCTAGTAAAATAAACCGATCTAAGAGAAAAAACGAAATGAGAAAAAAACTGGGGCGGGTTTTCGGCGGTTATACCGGTTCGGGAAATAAAAGCTGGCGGATCGAACGTGGCGTGGCGGCTCGGCATGACAGCGGCGGCGGCACAGGCAGCGGCAGCGGTGGCGGCGTCAGCGAGGCGAGGCAAGCGGCGGCGGTGGCTCTTCTTCAGTGGCCGGTGATGAGAGGGAAGTGGCGGGGTGGGCGGCTTATAAGGAGGCCGAGGCGAGGCCGACTTGGGAGGGTCGGCGGTGTGTGGCTCGGTCTGGACTCGTGAGTCCGATTCCTTACAATGGGGAAAAGCGTGACATGACGGCAGACGGGCCTTGACCCCGTTAGGTTTGGAGAAAGATTTTCTTCTTGAAAATAATTTCACCGCAGAGAAAAAATCCAAATAAAAATAAAATAAAAATCCTAAAATTCCAGAAATAATTTTCACCGTCCTCTCCTAATATTTAGGACAAAGTGAACATTTTTGTCGGCTAAAATGCAATTTTTAAAAATGCATTTTTTCCAAATTAACCTAATAAAATCTCTAATAAAATTCAAATAAAAATATATTTTTATTCAGAATTAAATTTCCATTATTTCCTAGCTGTTTTGAAGAAGTCATATTATCTTCTCTCATTTATTTAATTTGGAATAATTGGAAAAAATTGTATAAAAACACTTTGATCCAATTTACCAATTTTGAAAATTCAAAAATGGATTTTTGTGAAAACCTCCAACTCGCTCAACTGGTCATTGAGTTGCTTAAGGCTTCTAGGATCAAAAAGTACAAATAAACCAAATTCAAAATGCACAAATCATGAATGCATATGATGACCTAGTGATTAACATCCAAATTGGAAATTGGGATGTTACACAGGAGAGGGGGCGCGCCTTGGTGGGTTGTGCCCACCCAGATGCCCCTCTCCGGTAGGTCTTGGCTCCAGAAATTCTTATTATTGATATAAAAAATCCTCACAAAGTTTTGTTCCATTCCGAGAACTTTTATTTCTGCACAAAAACAACACCATGGTAGTTCTACTGAAAACAACATCAGTCCGGGGTTAGTTCCATTCAAATCATGCAAATTGGAGATGTATCACCCAGCACTGGAAAAATACATGGCAACATCCCACTATGCATACAAAACGTTGAAGATGCCAGGGCCAATGAGCGTCATCACCATCCATTCTGACAAGAAGGATGCGATGATCTGCGTTGACAGCTCTACCGGGAAGCAGTTGCAGCATCTGTCGCCAGAGCACTTGCTCCTGCCGACCAAGCCCCCGAGGGGGAGAAGTGGAAGAATACGGGCAAGGCCACTGACTCCGGCAAGCGCGTCTGTTCGGAGTGCTGCGCTCCCATCGAGGATGTGCGAGAGAGCTCTACCGACAAGAGCAAGAAGAACAAAGTTGCTCCACCAGAGACCAAGAAGGTACCCGCCAACGAGGATGGCACAGGGGGAACTTTCACCATAAGTGCCACCATTGACGACAAAAGGAAAGCGTGCTTGTTTATTTTCTGCGGGCGAATGTCGATGTGTTTGCAAGGAAACCATCTCACATCACCGGTGTTCCCAGAGAAGTAATTGAGAACTAAATTGTCGTCTGCCCTCATGTGCGGCCTGTCAAGCAGAAGGTGCGGAAGCAAGCTTTGGAACGACAACAGTTCATTGCCGAAGATATAAAGAAGGTAGAAGCGGCAGGTTTGGTCAGAGGTGTACTCAATCCTATGTGGTTGGCCAATCTAGTTGTTGTGCGCAAGGCGAATGGCAAGTGGCGGCTTTGTATCGACTATACAGTTATCAATAAAGCGTACCCAAAGGACCCATTTCCCTTGTCGCGCATCGCCCAGATTGTTGACTCCACTACCGGATGTGATTTTTGATGTCTACTACACAACCTTCTTCTTGTAGACGTTTCTGGGCCTCCAAGTGTAGAGGTTTGTAGGACAGTAGCAAATTTCGCCCAAGTGGATGACCTAAGGTTTATCAATCCGTGGGAGGTGTAGGATGAAGATGGTCTCTCTCAAACAACCCTGCAACCAAATAACAAAGAGTCTCTTGTGTCCCCAACACACCCAATACAATGGTAAATTGTATAGGTGCACTAGTTCGGCGAAGAGATGGTGATACAAGTGCAATATGGATGGTAGATATAGGTTTTTGAAATATGAAAATATAAAACAGCAAGGTAGCAAGCGAAAAAGGTGAGCATAAACGGTATTGGAATGCTTCAAAACAAGGCATAGGGTTCATACTTTCACCAGTGCAAGTTCTCTCCACAATAATAACATAATTGGATCATATAACTATCCCTCAACATGCAACAAAGAGTCACTCCAAAGTCACTAATAGCAGAGAACAAACGAAGAGATTATTGTAGATGCGAAACCACCTCAAAGTTATTCTTCGGATCGATCTATACAAGAGTTCGTACTAGAATAACACCTTAAGACACATATCAACCAAAACCCTAATGTCACCTAGATACTCCAATGTCACCTCAAGTATCCGTGGGTATGATTATACGATATGCATCACACAATCTCACATTCATCTATTCAATCCAACACAAAGTACTTCAAAGATTGCCCCAAAGTTTCTACTGGAGAGTGAAGACGAAAATGTGTGCCAACCCCTATGCATAAGTTCACAAGGTCACTGAACTCGCAAGTTGATCACCAAAACATACATCAAGTAGATCACGTGATATCCCATTGTCACCATAGATAAGCACATGCAAGACATACATCAAGTGTTCTCAAATCATTAAAGACTCAATCCGATAAGATAACTTCAAAGGGAAAACTCAATCCATTACAAGAGAGTAGAGGGGGAGAAACATCATAAGATCCAACTATAATAGCAAAGTGGCGATACATCAAGATCGTACCACCTCAAGAACACGAGAGAGAGAGATCAAACACATAGCTACGGTATATACCCTCAGCCCAGGGTGAACTACTCCCTCCTCATCATGGAGAGCGCCGGGATGATGAAGATGGCCACAGTGAGGATCCCCCCTCCGTGGTGCGGAACAGGTCCCTATTTGTTTTGGTGGCTCTGAGAGGCTTATGGCGGAACTCCCGATCTATTATGCTCCCCGATGGTTTTAGGGTATATGGATATATATAGGCGAAAGAAGTCGGTCAGGGGAGCCACAAGGGGCCCACAAGGGTGGAGGGCGCACCCAGGGGGTAGGCGCGCCCCCCTGCCTCGTGCTCTCCTCGTTGATTCCCTGACGCGCACTTCTCTTCTTCTTCTGGCCTTCACCTCCTGCCCGGCCCGGAAATAGTGACAAGAAATTATCTATATGTTAAGATATCTCTCATAAGGGCTATAGCTCAGTTCGGTATCTCCTTTCCTTAATATTCACCGTTGAGTCATCAAAGCCGTCAACTAATTCAGAGGGGCTCGGCTAGCCCGGTCGCCCTACGTGCACTCCAAGTCTCCTGGATTGCTTCCGTTCCAAAAATAACTCCCCCGAAGGTTTAATTCCGTTCGGACTCCGTTTGATATTCCTTTTCTGCGAAACACTGAAAGAAGGGAAAAACAGAAACTGGTACTGGGCTTTAGGTTAATAGGTTAGTCCCAAAAATCATATAAAAGTGTTTAATAAAGCCCATAAACATCCAGAACAGAATATATAATAGCATGGAACAATCAAAAATTATAGATACGTTCGAGACGTATCAGCATCCCCAAGCTTAATTCATGCTCGTCCTCGAGTAGGTAAATGATAAAAACAGAATTTTTGATGTGGAATGCTACGTAACATATTTATCAATCTAATCTTCTTTATTGTGGCAAGAATATTCAGATCCATAAGATTCAAAACAAAAGTTTAATATTGACATAAAAATAATAATACTTCAAGCATACTTACTAAGCAATCATGTCTTCTCAAAATAGCATGGCCAAAGAAAGTTCGTGCCTACAAAATCATATAGTTTGGTCATGCTCCATTTTCGTCGCACAAGAATGCTCTCATCATGCACAACCCCGATGACAAGCCAAGCAACTGTTTCATACTTTAGTAATCTCAAACTTTTTGAACCTTCACGCAATACATGAGCGTGAGCCATGGATATAGCACTATGGGTGGAATAGAATATGATAAAGGGGGTTGTGTGGAGAAGACAAAAAAAAGTCTCACATCAACGTGGCTAATCAACGGGCTATGGAGATGCCCATCGATTGATGTTAATGCAAGGAGTAGGGATTGCCATGCAACGGATGCACTAGAGCTATAAGTGCATGAAAGCTCAACAAAAGAAACTAAGTGGGTGTGCATCCAACTTGCTTGCTCACGAAGACCTAGGGAATTTGAGGAAGCCAATTGTTGGAATATACAAGCCAAGTTCTATAATGAAAAATTCCCACTAGTATATGAAAGTGACAAAATAAGAGACCCTCTATCATCAAGATCATGGTGCTACTTTGAAGCACAAGTGTGGAAAAAAGGATAGTAGCATTGTCCCTTTTTATATTATTTGGGGCCTTCCCTTTTTTTGGCCTTTCTCTTTTTTTGTTGGGACAATGCTCTATGAATGATGATCATCACACTTCTATTTATTTACAACTCGATACTAGAACAAAATATGACTCTATATGAGTGCCTCCGGCGGTGTACCGGGATGGGCAATGAATCAAGAGTGACATGTATGAAAATTATGCATGGTGGCTTTGCCACAAATACGATGTCAACTACATGATCATGCAAGGCAATACAACAATGATGAAGCATGTCATAATAAACGGAATGGTGGAAAGTTGCATGGCAATATATCTTGGAATGGCTATGGAAATGCCATAATAGGTAGGTATGGTGGCTGTTTTAAGGAAGATATAAGGAGATTTATGTGTGATAGAGCGTATCATATCACGAGGTTTGGATGCACCGGCGAAGTTTGCACCAACTCTCAAGGTGAGAAAGGGCAATGCACGGTACCGAAGAGGCTAGCAATGGTGGAAGGTTGAGAGTGCGTATAATCCATGGACTCAACATTAGTCATAAAGAACTCACATACTTACTGCAAAAATCTACAAGTCATCAAAAACCAAGCACTACGCGCATGCTCCTTGGGGGATAGATTGGTAGGAAAAGACCATCGCTCGTCCCCGACCGCCACTCATAAGGATGACAATCAAAGAACACCTCATGTTTCAAATTTGTCACACAACGTTTACCATACGTGCATGCTACGGGACATGCAAACTTCAACACAAGTATTCTCAAATTCACGGCTACTCAACTAGCACAACTTTAATATCACTATCTTCATATCTCAAAACAATCATAAAGTATCAAACTTCTCTTAGTATTCAATGCACTCTGTATGAAAGTTTTTATTAAATCCCTCTTGGATGCCCATCATATTAGGACTAAATTCATAACCAAAGAAAATTACCATGCTGCTTAGGGCTCTCAAAATAATATAAGTGAAGCATGAGAGTTTAATAATTTCTACAAAATGAATCCACTGCTGTGCTCTAAAAGATATAAGTGAAGCACTAGAGCTTGATGTCTACTACACAACCTTCTTATTGTAGACGTTGTTGGGCCTCCAAGTGCAGAGGTTTGTAGGACAGTAGTAAATTTCCCTCAAGTGGATGACCTAAGGTTTATCAATCCGTGGGAGGTGTAGGATGAAGATGGTCTCTCTCAAACAACCCTGCAACCAAATAACAAAGAGTCTCTTGTGTCCCCAACACACCCAATACAATGGTAAATTGTATAGGTGCACTAGTTCGACGAAGAGATGGTGATACAAGTGCAATATGGATGGTAGATATAGGTTTTTGTAATATGAAAATATAAAAACAACAAGGTAGCAAGCGAAAAAAGTGAGCGTAAACGGTATTGCAATGCTTCGAAACAAGGCCTAGGGTTCATATTTTCACTAGTGCAAGTTCTCTCAACAATAATAACATAATTGGATCATATAACTATCCCTCAACATGCAACAAAGAGTCACTACAAAGTCACTAATAGCGGAGAACAAACGAAGAGATTATTGTAGGGTACGAAACCACCTCAAAGTTATTCTTTCAGATCGATCTATTCAAGAGTTTGTACTAGAATAACACCTTAAGACACATATCAACCAAAACCCTAATGTCACCTAGATACTCCAATGTCACTTCAAGTATCCGTGGGTATGATTATATGATATGCATCACACAATCTCAGATTTATCTATTCAATCCAACACAAAGTACTTCAAAGAGTGCCCCAAAGTTTCTACCGGAGAGTCAAGACGAAAACGTGTGGCAACCCCTATGCATAAGTTCACAAGGTCACTGAATCCGCAAGTTGATCACCAAAACATACATCAAGTAGATCACGTGATATCCCATTGTCACCACAGATAAGCACATGCAAGACATACATCAAGTGTTCTCAAATCATTAAAGACTCATCCGATAAGATAACTTCAAAGGGAAAACTCAATCCATTAGAAGAGAGTAGAGGGGGAGAAACATCATAAGATCCAACTATAATAGCAAAGCTCGCGATACATCAAGATCGTACCACCTCAAGAACATGAGAGAGAGCGAGAGAGATCAAACACATAGCTACTGGTACATACCCTCATCCCCGAGGGTGAACTACTCCCTCCTCGTCATCGATTGCGCCGGGATGATGAAGATGGCCACCGGTGAGGGATCCCCCCTCCGGCAGGGTGCCAACAGGGTCCCGGTTGGTTTTTGGTGGCTACAGAGGCTTGCTGCGGCCGAACTCCCGATCTATTCTACTCCCTGATGGTTTTAGGGTATATGGATATATATAGGCGAAAGAAGTCGGTCAGGGGAGCCACGAGGGGCCCACGAGGGTGGAGGGCGCGCCCCCTGCCTCGTGCTCTCCTTGTTGATTACCTGACGTGCACTCCAAGTCTCCTGGATTGCTTCCGTTCCAAAAATAACTCTCCCGAAGGTTTCATTCCGTTTGGACTCCGTTTGATATTCCTTTTCTGCGAAACACTGAAACAAGGGAAAAACAAAAACTGGCACTGGGCTCTAGGTTAATAGGTTAGTCCCAAAAATCATATAAAAGTGTTTAATAAAGCCCATAAATGTCCAAAACAGAATATATAATAGCATGGAACAATCAAAAATTATAGATATGTTGGAGACATATCAATTTGCTGTCGTTTCTTGATGCATACTCCATGTACCACCGGGTTTTCATATCAAAAGAGGATGAAGAGAAGACCGCATTTATCACTCCATGTGGCACGTATTGTGTTTACGTATGGCTTTCAGATTGAAAAGTGTTGGTTCAACATTTTCAAAAGCAGACCAGAGTGGTTTTCAGTCTCAGCTGCACAAAAATGTGGAAGCGTACATCGATGACATAATGGTCAAAACCAAGGACAAGGCAACATTGATACAAGATTTAGAAGAGATATTTGCTAATCTGCGCAAGATCGACCTGAAGCTCAACCCCGAGAAGTGTGTGTTTGGCATCCCATCCCGCAAGCTTCTCGGGTCTTTGTTTCTCAACGTGGAATCGAAGCCAATCCTGACAAGATCAAACCAATTGAGTAGATTGAATCACCGAAGCGCGTCAAGGAAGTGCGCTGTCTTGCCGGTTGCATTGCTGCACTAAGCAGGTTCATCTCCAAATCTGCTGAGTGCGTCTTGCCATTTTTCAAAATTTTGAAAAAGGCAGGTCCATTGAAATGGACTCCAGAAGCGGAGGCTGCACTGTATGATTCGAAGAAATACTTATCCTCTGCGCCAACACTAGTCGCGCCAAGACCGCAACAGCCGTTATTGTTATGCTTGGTGGCAACGAATCAAGTAGTCAGTGTTGCACTAGTGGCGGAGAGGGAATCTGAAAATGAAGAAGCAGCAGATGTAGGCCTGTCAAGCGACAAGCTGGAATCTTCTCTGGCATGTCCTAGTGCCGACAAGTCAAGTGCAGAGCAAGCAGATGAATCAGAACAACAAGTTGTGCAGAAGAAGTTGTTGCAGCGCCCAGTCTATTTTGCGAGTTCCCTTCTCCAGGGGCTAGATCAAGATATTCTAGCATGCAGAAATTGCTTTTTGGTCTCCTTGTGGCCTAAAGGAAGCTGCGCCACTACTTCCAAGCACACCAGATCACCATCGTTACTCCCTTCCCAACGCAGAGGATCTTGAGAAATCCAGATGCAACAGGCAGGATTGTTGAGTGGGCATTGGAACTGTCAAGCTTTGATCTCAAGTTTCAAAGCACTTCAACAATTCAGAGCAGAGCCTTGGCAGAGTTCATTGCAGAATGGATGCCAATGCTAGATGAAGAAATTCCTGAAGCTTCTCTCCCCGGGAAGGAAACAACTCAGGATTGGATTATGTACTTTGATGGGGCCTTCCCGCTGCAAGCAACCATTGCTGGAGTTCCACTTGTCGCACCCACTGGAGAGCACCTCAAGTATGTAATTCAGATGCATTTCCCTAGGGAGATGGCGAGAAACAACATTGCTGAGTATGAAGGACTGCTTGCCGGTCTCAGGATCACAGTAGACCTTGGAATCAGAAAGCTTATAATTAGAGGCGACTCACACTTGGTTTTGAATCAAGTCAATAAGGATTATCAGAGTCCATTGATGGAAGCGTATGTTGATGAAGTGAGGAAATTGGAAGAGCACTTTGACTGATTGCAGACAGAGCATGTTTCTCATGCAGAAAAAGCATTGTGTATGATCTATCAAAGTGTGCCGCACTCAAACTACCTATGGAACAAGGGACTTTTGTGCTCGACTTAACTCAGCCATCTGTAACGCCATCGGTTGGGTAGAACAAGAGAAGAAAGTTGAACACCGGCTGGTTCTTTCCTGCCGAGCTCCTAGAAGATGCCAACAAGGAGGTTGCCGGAGATAACGATAAGCTTTCCGGTGACTAGCAGGCTCCGGCAAGAAACCAAGTTCTAGCTATCAAGACAAGCGCTCCCGCAGCAGAAGAAATGCCTTTAGTCCTTGTCTTCGAGTCGTAGGCTCTAGCATGGGCACAACAGATTGTCGAATTCCTTCAGATAAGAGAACTTCCCGAAGATGAAGAACAAGCTGAAAGAGTAGCTCGTTAGTCTAGTATGTATTAGTTTGTCGGCAATGACCTATACAGAAAAAAACAAAATGGGGTGAAATTGAAGTGTATTTATTGGGAAGTTGGACACAAGCTATTGTCGCAGATACATGGGGGGATATGTGGCTCACACATAGGATCAAGGGCCCTTTTCAGCAAAGCTTTCTGGCAAGGTTTGTTTTGGCCCACTACTCTCCAAGATGCAACTGAGCTAGTAACCAAGTGTGAAGCACGCCAGTTCCATTCAAAGCAATCACATCAGGCAGCTCAAGCTCTTTAAACTATCCCTCTCTTCTGGCCCTTATCGGTCCTGGGGCTCGACATGTTGGACCCCTTACCACGCGCTATCGGGGGCTTTGAGTACTTGTACGTTGCAATCAACAAGTTCACAAAGTGGCCAGAAGTGGAGCCGGTGAGGAAGGTGACAGCACAGTTAGCCATCAAGTTCTTTAAAGGATTATTTTGCCATTTGGGAGTGGCCAACAGGGTCATCACTGAAAACGGCACACAGTTCATGAGCCGCACCTTCATGTAGTACCATGACGACCTTGGCAGTGAGACATGTTCTGCATCAGTTGCCCACCCAAGGAGGTCCGACTAGGCAGAAGGGGCAACTGCTGAAGTGCTGCGTGGGCTCAAGACGAGAAATTTCGACAAACTGCACAAGTTTTGAAGACGCTGGATTGATGAGTTGCCAGCGGTTCTTTGGTCAATCAGGACGACACCAAATCGAGCCACTGGCTAGACACCTTTATCAATAGTCTATGGGGCAGAAGCAGTGCTCCCCACGGAACTCATGTATGGGTCACCTCAAGTGCTCGCTTATGATGAGCTTGAGCAAGAGCAGCTGCATCAACATGATGCCACGCTCCTTGAGGAAGATCATCTCCAGGCTGCTGTATGTGTTGCATGTTGCCAGCAAGCTTTGCGCTGCTACCACGGTCGTAAAGTTCATGCCCGGAGCCTGAGGAAGGCGACCTTGTTCTTCGGCGATTTCAGTCCGCCAAGAATTCAAACAAGTTGACGCTGAAGTGGGAAGGCCCTTACTGAGGGGTACGAGTGACTAGGCGCCGGCGCAGTCCTCCTAGAGACCGAAGATGGCACTCCAGTGGATAACGCATGGAATATTGAGCATCTTCGCAAGTTCTACCCGTAAGGCGCATCCCGGCAACCACCTTTTGTACAAGTTTGCTGCCAAAGCATGTAATCCTTTGTACAAAGCCATGTGTAGACCCCGTGCATAAGTGAAATAAAGCTAAGTGTTTCACAATTATTGTCTATTCACATGTTTAATTATATGTGTTTCTCTGTGATGTTGTGATATGCTTGTCTTGTGTGGATGATTAACGAACCGTCAAGGTCCCATATCATTATTTCCTCTTCTTTCTTTTTGTCAAAGGGCAGAAGGTTGCCTCGCGTGCATGTTTGCCGGGGGAAGTGATGGTATGGACACTGACGAGTGACTTCAAGTTAATATTCTAGGACAAGAAGTACAACAAAGAGAAGCTAAGTTGAAAAACTTTCAAGCAATTTTGTTTGTTGTAGAAGCTATCTTTCTTCAATGTTTTTGGCTTTTGTATGGAAAACCTGCACGCGAAGGAACCTTGTCGAGATTAGTTGCGCCCTTATTTTGTTTTGAGTCCGCTCAACATTCTAAGTAGCTGCGGTGAGACCGCCAAGAGACCTTGCTGGCAGCGACATTTCCAGCAGGCTGCTAAGGACCCGTTCCTCAAGCACTCGCGGCAAGTGTGCACATCGGCAAGTTTCCAAACAGTGTAGGGAATATATCATGCAAAATCAGAATCGAATTAGGGGAAATAGCATACATTCATCAAACATAATAAACAATGGATATTTAGTCGAAAGTGCCCGACAACGTTTTCTTGCATCCCTGCAGGGTTACACTAGGCGTGATACAAGAGCAATAGGAAATATGACTTAACTAGGGCACGGTTCATCTTCAAGGCTCAACTAAAGTACCGTGTGTACTTAGTCAGAACCATCGCCCTCGCTCTTGATGCTTGGAGAGCTTTCGTCGTTGCCACTCTCGCTTGAGGAGTCGAAGTCACTACTTCTCGAGCTCTCCGTGCGGCACTCCAGATGGCCGCCGGAAGTCGCGAAGAATTTCAGAAAAAGGGTGGCGGATCCATCAAACCTAAATTGAAGGAGATGCCCATGTCCTAAGCCGCAATAGCGGGCGAATGACTTCCATCTGTTGGGAAATGTAGTAGAAAACAAAAAAATTGCCCTACGATCACGAAGGAATAATATGAAGATGCATAACGAGTTGTGATCAACGATAATTACCGACTCTGGGAGTGCAGAGGAAGTAGGTGAGTCGGTGTAGATCGTACTTGAAGTGCCTCGAACGTTGATGACGATCCCACGAACCGCCCTCGAACAGAGGACCGAAAGCACGGCCTGTCTACTTTGTTGCAAGCGTACGGTCTTCACGATCCGGCGGCGCTTCCCCGTCCAGAGCTAATCGTCATTGAAGAATTGAAGGGGGGAGTTTAGAACCACACGGGGATTCTAATTATGAGGATTAGAGGTGGATAGGGCTCTCTCTAATTATTCAACTAGGACCAACTAGAACGTGCACTAGATCAACTACAGGAGCCTCCAAAACTTGTGTATCCATAGGGTGGAAATCCTCTAGTATATAATTGTTAGAGGGGAGGGAGAGGGCAGCCACCATGGGGGGAAAGTCCCCTTTAGGGAGCCGGCCTAGGGAGAGGGAGTAGGACTCCCTCCCCTATTCCAATTCGGTCCCCCCACATGGAAAGGGGGGCACCAACTCCTCTTGGGCCCTTGTGGCCCAAGTATCCTTCCACCTCTTGGCCTTTAAGGCCCGTTGATATTTAAATTAAATATAAAATGTTCCAAACACTTATAGACCATTATATATAAAATTTAACATCCCCGGAAACATTTTCCACCTATATATAATTAATCGGTAACACCCGGTATTACCCGATATTCACCGGAGCCCATCCAGTGACCCTGTAACGCTTCCGGAACCTTTCATAACTATTCCGGATATTGATGAGACAATTCCAAAAATATATTCTCATCACGCATGTCCCAATAACACTCATCATATCATGATTACCTTAAGCTTGTGAGCCCATAGGTTCAGTAAACCATAGACATGAACGAAACCCCTTCGTTCAATGATCGATAGCGGAACCGTGGACATCCATATCGGTCCCTATGATTACAGGAATGATATTCGAGTGAACCTTTGGTTATAATGTGATGTTCTCTTTGCTTCGTGATACTTTACAAAACCCGGTGTGCATCGGTATCCTCTAGATTCATCACCATGCTCACAATACCATTGCTTCCATTACCGGTTTTGTTCTTCTTTCTCATTGACGTGTTCCGGCATCCCATGATGTAGTCACCTATGTCTTGCCAGATGATGATGGATGTGGTCACATGGGAGGGCCCTAAGAATATATCTCCATCGTCGGAGGAGCAAATCCCACTCTTGAGCTATCCGGTCACTTGTCAAACTTTCCGGTGAACCTGAAAGTTGTCGTTATGATCACCTTGTTATAGATGACGTTTGTGCAACCCCAAATCCCACCATATTGTAGGAACTGAACGAGATACTTTCATGGTCCGAGGCACTAAAACACATGCTAACACGCCATGTTATAACAGATGATTTTAGACGATATAATCACAAAGTATAACGAACAAGTATTGGGTCGATTCAATATGAATGTTCTTCTAATGTCATACCCTCAATGTTGTTTTAGGACTATCGTTACACTTGACGATATCCTAAGATACGGAAAACATGATCACCAACAACACTTGAGCCGGTCTTAGAGGCGAGACCGGAAACCTATTGTTACCAGTTATCATTCCACATGTGCATATGAGTTTTCCACTGAATCGCATAATCCAGGATCATAGAAGCTATAGCATGGAATTTAAACTCGTAACTATGAATATGGGAATATAATAATACAATATTATTGCCTCTAGGGCATATTTCCAACAACTAGAGTCAATAATCTAGTTAGCACTTTTAACTTTTACACCAATGCAATCAGGTGTCAGTCCATCCTTTGCTTGTGGTATAGACTTCGTCCTATCGAATATGACAACTTCAGATCCGCGTGTATCATTCGCATTTCTATGCATCTATCATGCTTTCACAAGAATTCATAATTTGTGTGAAATCGGCTTTGTATATATATGGAATCACTGGTAGAACCTTTTGATTCCTTGACTGAGTTATGGAACCACTATTAAGAATAGTGTTCCAATGATACAATCATCTAGGTACCATACCAAGTTCATAAATGAACTTTCGATTCATCACCCTTCTTTTTTTCATTCTAAAGCAGTAATATACTTAGCTTTCTGATATAGAATTCACCATACTAACTTTCTTGGACCAATTCCAACTTACTATGCCACCATAAATCACTTTAATTTGAAATAAAAAAATCACTTCGAGCACATATGAAGATTTTATCGATGTACCACTTACAACGTGCCTTTATATAAGTAACTCCTTACACGACAATCTCTTCATTTTCTCCGTGTGTGAGAAACATGTCGTTAATCTTTAACGACATTTTCATCATTGTCCTATGATCAACAATTTGACCATACTAGTAACTTTTACTTAAACTAACTTGGAGTACTGGAAGTATCTGGTTGCCTACATACCATGGAATACAAGTGTTGTTGAAATCATATTTCGCTCATCAATATTTTAGGATACCGACACCTTCCATGTGAAATTGACAAGAAACTCTTGTTGACATTTTTCATACTAAACTGCTTTAGTATTCTGTCAATATGTATGTTGGTTAATTCCGATTAGACACTATTATCTTCATAGATCATTATGTTTAATACCAAGACTATTCATTGCTTAAGTATTTTACTGAAAAACTAGTTTCAATAAATTCTTAATCTATGTCAAGAAAATAACTTCTAATCAACAATATGTCATGTACATATAGTGTTTAGAAATATTATCATGCTCCCACTTACTTTCTTGTAAATATAAGCATCTTCACTTTACTCGATGAAATCAATTTATCTGACTAATTGAATAGTATGAAGATTCCAACTCCACTATGCTTGCTTCAGATCATTATAGCATCTCTTGAAGTTTGCATACTTACTAGCATCCTCTCGATTGAGAAAATTACCTTGGATCGTATCAAATATACAACCTTGGTTCTATTTCCATCTCATGGGAATCATTTTGACATCCATCTATTTTATCTCATAATTGAAATATTTAATAACTTCTAGTTTAACCCGAACTGAGTTTAAGTATTGCTATGATGAGACAACCTCGTCATAGTCAATTCTTTGATCTTGTCATAAACTGTTTGTAATAAGTCAAGCATTATAAAACATTTTTATATTTGTCAGTTTATAAATCCATTACTATTCTTTAGAATCTAAGTCTTTCGAATGGTTCATCAAGTTCCAAGAATGAATTATCTAAATGGATACTATCTTGGATTATGTTGGTATATAGCCAATTTCTGGAGCCAGGGCTCATCAATGGTTCTTTGTCAATTATAGGTTCACTGTTTGCCCAACAATATTTCATCTGCATAACACAAAGGTCTGCATGAATTTTCCAACCTATATAGTTCAGCTACAACTTCGACTGTAGTCTCTATATCTCATGTATAGGCTTTCATATCAGTCGCAGTAAGAAATTCTAGAATTACTTCCAGTGTTTCTTTTTTTGAGCTGATTACGAAGATTCTGCAATCTTGTCGAGTTGCACTGTCCTCCCACTCACTCTCTTGTAGAAAACATTTTCTTCAAAACTTTCACACTCTGTGGCAAAACACTTTGCCTCGGCGTAGTGATAGAGGAATACCTAGATATTTGGGATAACCTACAAAGTAGCACTTATTTCGATAATCGATGGCTCTCCTTTTTCAGTGTAGAAGCCACATTCTCTAAAGCATCACTTGAAAAAATATTGGTCAAATAGTTAATGTGATCTTCGATCTCACCATGTCATACATAGCAGGATTGCATCTACCTAAAACACTCTACTCTTAGTAGTGTTCTAGGAGTTGCAAGCTATAAAATTCTTTTATATCTCATCAGACATTCGCTAAACTTGTAACTCAAATATTATTTCCTGCAATCCAATTGTAGAAACTTAATTTTCTTGTTACAATAATTTCCACTTCATTCTGAAAACCTTTTGAAACACTTCAAACGATCCGGATTTATGTCTCAGTTAGTAAATATAAATATCTACTTGAGTCATCTTGAAGATAGATAAATCCACTGCTTGCAACAACACTTATTGGACTACATACATCAATATGCATATCTCCAATTATTTTGTTGCTTGTTCTTTATGGCCTGTGAATGGTACTTTAGTTTACTTCACTAATTGGGAGAAACTTGCAAGTGTCAAATGGTTCTCAATGAGATGACTTTAAAATTCTTCACTATGAAATTTGTCCATGCTAGTTTCTCCAATGTGACTAAATGCAGTGCCACACAGATGTGGTATTCTTTTAGTCTTACGACATTTAGCGTCAGTGTTATGGATGTTCAATTTTATTATCAATATTCATAATATACATCTTATTCACAATAAGAGTATGTGTTGATTGCTTGTATCTGCGTTGGTATTTCCCCGAAGAGGAGAGGATGATGCAGCACAACAACAGTAAGTATTTCCCTCAGTTATGAAACACAGGTTATCAATCCAGTAGGAGAACCAAGCAACACTATGTAAACAGTACCTGCACACAAATAACAAATACTTGCAACCCAACGCGTAAAGGGGTTGTCAATCCCTCCTCGGTATTGAGATAGATTAAATTGTATGAGATTGGATAAATAGATCTAGCACAAACACAAAATAAAATAAATAAATAAAAAGTGCGGCAAGGTATTTTTGGGTTTTTGGAATAGTAGATCTGAAAATAATATGATAGGAAATAGACCAGGGGGTCGTAGATTTCACTAGTGGCTTCTCTCGAGAAAATAACATGCGGTGGGTAAACAAATTACTGTTGGACAATTGATAGAAGAGCAAATAATTTTGATGATATCCAAGGCAATGATCGTGTATATAGGCATCACGTCCAAGATTAGTAGACCAAAATGATTATGCATCTACTACTATTACTCCACACATCGACCGCTATCCAGCATGCATCTAGTGTATTAAGTTCATGGAGAAATATAGTAATGCAATAAGAACGATGACATGATGTAGACAAGATATACTCATGTAGGAATAGACCCCATATTTTTATCCTTAATGGCAACGATACATGCGTGTCACTTCTCCTTCTGTCACTGAGATTGAGCAAAGCAAGATCGAACCCATCACAAAGCACCTCTTCCCATTGCAAGAAAAATCAATCTAGTTGGCCAAACCAAACCGAAGTTTCGGAGAAGAAATACGAGGCTATAATAATCATGGATATAAGATATACAAGAAGACTCAAATAATATTCATAGACAGATCTGATCATAAACTCACAATTTATCGGATCCCAACAAACACACCGCAAAAACTCATTATATCTAATAGATCTCCAAGAACATCGAGGAGAATATTATATTGAAAATCAAGAAGAAAGAAGAAGCCATCTAGCTATTTCCTATGGACACGTAGGTCTGTGGTAAACTACTCATGCATCATGAGAGGAGCACCAATGAGGATGATGAACACCTCCGTGATCGTGTTCCCCTCCGTCAAGGTGCCAGAAAAGGGCTCTAAATTGGATCTCGTGGTTTTGGAAATTGCCACGACTAGATTTTTTTTCGTCGACTCTCCTAGGGTTTCTGGAATATTTAGGTAGTTATAGAGCTGAAACGTGATGGAGATGACACCCGTGGGCCCCACTACCCACAAGGGCGCGTCAGGGGCCTCTAGCGCGCCCTGGTGCCTTGTGGGCCCCATAGGCCTCCGCTCCTGCACTTCCTTGGCTCCCAAGTTGTCTTCTGGCCAGAAAGAAATCTCCAAAAAGTTTTGCTGCATTTGGACTCTGTTTGATATGGATATTCTGCGAAGTAAAAAACAATAAAAAATAGCAGCTAGCACTAGGCACTATGTCAATAGGTTAGTCCCAAAAAATGATATAAAGTTGCTATAAAACGAATATAAAACATCCAAGAATGATAATATAACAGCATGGAACAATAAAAAAATATAGATACCTTGGAGATGTATCAGTATGCCCTTTTGTTCATCACATCGAACAACTATTATTCTATCATGAACAACCTCCTTCATAACATCGAACAACTATTGTTCTCTCGTGAACAACCTCCTTGCAACTTCTACGCAATGTGCTAGAGTGTACATAAACTCTAAAATAAATTATGATAATAAATACAGAGGAAATACATTGATAAAAATACTGTGAACTTTTACAATCCATCGAAATATTTTAATCTCATTATATGTTGGTCATTTAGGCTGTTAGGGGTTTCTTTGCAATGATTTGCAATAATATGCAATCAAGTCGATATCCTTGTGATTAACCAATTAACCACAATACCAAAGAATTAGTGATCAACAAATTGATCATATTTCCCAAGAACTACACTTTACTTGACCAACCACCTCTACATCTCATAACTTGTATGACATTCATACCTGAGCAGGACATTCCAGTCTGCTTTTCTTTCTGCCTTTTAGTTTTACTTCAATATTTCTCTTACTCTAGAAGAAAGAACAACTTTAAGAGCGGCATGAGCCCTGAACTTCCCTAGGTGTGTAAGTCTCATTACATCCTTTGGTTTTGTTCTTTCTCTACAAAATTTTCAATGTCTACACATGACTGGCTTTCTTCCGGATCATACAAATTTCAGTCTTTAAAATAGTTGAGCACTTCACTAGAATTTGCAAACAAAACACTTTTTTAGATATCACATATCTTTTTAGCCTCTGTTTGTTTCTGAAAACAATTTTCTGTTCCAAGAATATCACATAACTATCCCGAACATTATGATGTTTGGGTTTCTCAGAAGCATGAAGGTCGTAAAGAAATTCTAGCTTTTGGATCGAAGGGCGTGAGTCTCATCATCCACAGCATCAGAAAGAGAGTATTGCAAGCATGCAGTAGGACAAAAACCTTCTTGACACTTTTAGATGATGATCCTCTCAAACATAAAGTTTCAACCAGATAAATAACAAGCAATCTATTTTCAACAACAAAGGTGGAACTGTGAGCCATAATTCAACTATAATGCAAACTACACATAGACATTGTTCATAATTAATTTGCACTAGTTATTATTCTTAATTAATACATAATTGTGCTCCCACGCAAATCAATATCTCTCATAATTGATAGTGAGTGATTGAAGATCCAAATCTAGTTTTCAGCCATTGTTGTGGACATCACTGATGACGAGAATTTTGAACACTAGGCAAACTTTTACCGGTCATATCTCCATATGACTCTTGTTCATATTTCGATGCTTTGTGCTCCGAGCTCAGAACGATTCTACCAGAACTTCAAGACAACCGAGCATTATCTGCATACATGGTCTGACCATCTCCGTCTTACACCTCACGTCCTCTTTGTACTCATGTGGACATAACACACTCCGGAACGTTACGTGTTATAGACGGTTGCAACACTGGGAAGACCACATTTTAACTTGATATTTACTGTGAGAGGTACCCCTAATAATTGACTACTGCGCAATCAAAGGGTGCAAACAACAAAGGGATAAGCATCTCAGGCAATTCATAATAGCATGATATGGTATAGCCCTGGGCACCGGTAGTTCTCCATGACCGTCTTCAATCTCAAGTTGAAGCAACGTGACAGCCAATATTTCATTGCCATGGCAACCGTTTCCAAAATGTTGTTGTGGCGACAATCTTAGAAAACATTGCCACGGCGACCGTTTCAAAAATGTTGCCGTGGGACCGAAATCTGAAATTCCATTCTGGCATGAAATTATAGCTCCTCGTCCCGCGCCTTGGTACACCTTCTCCTCGTCGAGGTCATTCATGTACGTATTGCCACCATCACCTGTAACCTATCTCTACAATATGTACATTACGGTGGCGATCTCGTGCCTCCAACCATCATGCCGTGACGCGCAAGCCACTTAATAGTACAACATATAACCATCTCATACATAAATTCATTCTCATGACGAAGGCTATACCACATCATATGCAAACCCTGTAAAACCAAGTTAGACGTCCTCTAATCGGTTTGGAAAATTTTAGTTACGTGGCTTCTAGGGTTTCCGAATAAATCTAGATACCTACGTGCACACCATAAAGTGATAATCCTTGTTGCTAGATTAACTTTTGGGGTGTGTGAAAGAAGAGACTTAATTAAAAATCTCGTTCCCCCACACTAAACGTTATCTAATACGTGTGACCCCAGAATATCATCCCTCTTCATCGCCCTCTTGTGTACGCGACGGTTCACTATTCTTGACCATGATGAAACCCAAGGAACTGTTAGCAGATCATTGACAGCTAGAGCCGAGCGATTGTCAGAACCTTGTGAAAAGTGACACCATGCCATCAATGAACTGAATCGAAGCAACACATGAGGGAAGCATATGAAAACATCACCCTCACATCCACATGTGATCTAGATTGCAACCTGCATCTACTCATAGAACTACTCATGATGCCACTTTTGGGAAACGGAGTAGAAAAAAAATCACCCTACGATCACCCAGGAACACTATAAAGATGCATAACGAGTTCGGATCACGATCGTTATCGACTCTAGGAGTGCGGCAGAAGTAGATGAGTCGGTGTAAATCATACCTGGAGTCCTCGAACGTTGATGATGATCCCGCGAACCGCCCTCGAACGGCCCCTCGAACAGAAGACTGAAAGCACGGCCTCTCTACTTGGTTGCAAGCGTACGATCTTCATGATCCAGCAGCACTTCGCCATACAGAGCTAATCATCGCCGGAGAATTAGAGGGAGGAGTTTAAAACCACACGTGGCGTCTAATTATGAGGATTATAGGTGGCTAGGGCTCGTTCTAATTAGTCAACTAGGACCAACTAAAACATGCACTAGACAAACTAGAGGAGGCTCCAAAACTTGTGTATCCATAGGGTGGAAATCCTCTAGTATATATAGGTTAGAGGGGAGGGAGAGGGCAGCCGCCAAGGGGGAAAGTCCCCTTGGGGCACCGGCCTAGGGAGAGGGAGTAGGATTCACTCCCCTAGTGCAATTCACCCCAACCACATGGAAAGGGGGGCGCCAACTCCTCTTGGGCCCTTTGGCCCAAGTATCCTTCCACCTCTTGGCCTTTTAAGGCCCGTTGATATTTAAATTAAATACAAAATGTTCTAAACACTTATAGACCATTATATATAATTTAACATCCCGGAAAACATTTTCCACCTATATATAATTGATAAGTAATACCCAGTATTACCCGATACTCACTGAAACCCTTTCGGTGGCCCCGAAACGCTTCCGGAACTTCTCGAAACTATTCCGGATATTGATGAAACAATTCCAGAAATATATCCTCATCACTCCTGTCCCACTAACACTCAGAAGATCGTGATTACATTAAGCTTGTGACCTTGTAGGTTAGGTTCGGTAAATCATAGACATAAACGAAACCCCTTCGTTCAAAGACTGATAGCGGAACCGTGGACATCCATATCGGTCCGTATGATTACACGAAAGATATTCGAGTGAACCTTTGGTTATCATGTGATGTTTCCTTTGCTTCGTGATACTTTAAAAAACCTGGTGTGCATCGGTATCCTCTAGATTCATCACCATGCTCACTATACCGTTGCTCCCATTGCCAATTTTGTTCTTCTTTCTCCTTGACGTGTTCCAGCATCCCCGTGACGTGTTACCGCTTTTCATTCCACAGGTGCACATGAGTTTTCCACTGAATCTCATATTCCAAGATTATAGCAGTTATAATATGGAATATAAACTCTTAACTATGAATATGGAAATGTAATAATACAATATTATTGTCTCTAGGGCATATTTCCAGGACCATCCCCGTGTCAGGTACATAATGTCGTTGGGGGAGATTTTGTTCGACACCCAGGCAGGGTCGTTGCAGCAGCCGTCCGCATGCCTCAGCACTGGATGTCTTCCATGACCCTTGTGAAGGTGTTTGGAAGCCGTAACCAGCTGTGTGGCTGATGGTGTAGCACCGTGATGAATTCATGCACCTTTTCCGCTATATCAGCTTCCGCCTGGAGAGGAAGGGCAGACGCTCCTCCATGGCCAGCCCAACCCCGGACATCGTGCCTTCCATGACTGCAATTTGTGCTTCTCCAACGGACGCTGGGGCCAACCCCCGCAACTGGTGCCTGAGCTCGTCCCCTACCCCTCGCCATCAATGTAGTGTTCTCGCTTGGAAGAACAGAGAAGGGGAGAGGAAAGGGAGGAAGACAAGGGTGGCTGATGGATTGGAATGAGAACAGGTAAATGAGCAACGATCTCCGTGGGTTTCTCTTTATCGGAAGGTGCGGGGGCTGGCTCTTTACTGTTCGAAGTGACCGCCCGTAGTCAGGCGCACTACTCCAGCGACCACCCCTCTTCGCTAGTCCCACACCTCGCATGTAATACTTGTGGTGGGGGCACAGTAAAAGAGAAGATTATGATAGATCGGGGCATTATTCTGCCACGCATGCTTGTGCATTGTTTGGGCCTAGCCCAATGACGCCTCACATGCTTGTGTGGCCCAGTCCTGGGGGCTCATGTCGGTGTATTAAGAATTGGGTCTTGATACCCTAGACTTATGCACAGGCAATGGTAGCCTTCCCGACGGCAAGGCCTGCCGGAGGACAACTAAAGATTAACTCAAGACCAGATTACAAGAATACAAAGAAGATCTCCGAGCCAGAGATCAGATATGCTGAAGATACAGCTCGAGGACCCGGCAAGATCCTTGCCAGGATGAGCCCGACAAGAATCCCACTACCTTGCCACCTCTCCACCTCATCGGTCAGGTCGTCACATGTCGATTAGGTGTCGAGCGGGTGAGTAGTTAGGTGAGCCTTGTCTGGGCACGTGGCATCTCACCTCTGAAGATACAACTTTAATGATACTCATCCAAGTGATGTGTCAAGGAAATATAAGGTAGATGTGCGAACGGCTTAGAAGGAGAGACCATCCTTGACGAGGAGCTCCATCCACAAGCTACCTCATAGCGCGTTTAATGCATCTGTCCTAACCCGTCACAGTTAGGTATTTAGCATTGTAGCCACTGTTTACAGTGTGTATTTACTATTTTGCACTATGGTGACCCTGAGGGAGTCCTGGATTAGGGGGTGTCCGGATGGCCGGACTATAACCTTTGGCCGGACTCCTGGACTATGAAGATACATGATTGAAGACTTCGTCCCGTGTCCGGATGGGACTTTCCTTGGTGTGGAAGGCAAGCTTGGCGATACGGATATGTAGATCTCCTCCCATTGTAAAAGACTCTGTGTAACCCTAGCCCTCTCCGGTGTCTATATAAACCGGAAGGTTTTAGTCCGTAGGGCGAACAACAATCATACCATAGGCTAGCTTCTAGGGTTTAGCCTCTTTGATCTCGTGGTAGATCTACTCTTGTACTACCCATATCATCAATATTAATCAAGCAGGAGTAGGGTTTTACCTCCATCAAGAGGGCCCGAACACAGGTAAAAACATCGTGTCCCTTGTCTCCTGATACCATCCGCCTAGACGCACAGTTCGGGACCCCCTACCCGAGACCCGCCGGTTTTGACATCGACATTGGTGCTTTCATTGAGAGTTCCTCTGTGTCATCACCTTTAGGCCCGATGGCTCCTCCGATCATCAACAATGATGCGGTCTAGGGTGAGACTTTTCTCCCCGGACAGATCTTCGTATTCGGCGGCTTTGCTGCGGGGCCAATTAAGCTGGCCATATGGAGCAAATTGAAAGCTACGCCCCTGGCCATCAGGTCAGATTTGGAAGTTTGAACTACATGGCTGACGTCCGCGGAGACCTGATCTTCGACGGGTTCGAGCCACAGCCGAGCGCGCCGCACTGTTACGATGGGCATGATCTAGCTCTGCCGTCGAACAGTGCCCTAGAGGCCGCACCCGTGTCCGCTCCGACCCTTAGCTCGGAGCCAACTGAGCCAATCGAGGATGGGTGGCTAGACACCGCCTCGGGGGCTGCAATCTCTATGTCGATCGACCCGAACACCAGCCTTGTCCTCTGCGAAGCCCGTGACTCCAAGGTGCCGGACTCCTCTCCGGATTCCGAACCTTCCGCGCCCCTGCCAATCGAATCCGATTGGGCGCCGATTATGGAGTTCGCCGCCGCGGACATCTTTCAGCACTCGCCCTTCAGCGGCATTCTGAATTCACTAAAGTCTCTCTATTTATCAGGAGAGCCCTGGTCGGACTATGGTCAGCAAGGTTGGGATGCGGACGACGAAGAAATTCAAAGCCCACCCACCACCCACTTCGTAGCCACTGTCGATAATTTAACCGACATGCTCGACTTCGACTCCGAAGACATCGACGGTATGGACGCCGATGCTGGAGACGACCAAGAACCAGGGCCTTTAGGGCACTGGAAGGCCACCTCGTGGTACGACGTATACATGGTGGACACCCCAAAAGAAGGGAATGGCGATGGAACAACGGAGGATGACCCCTCCAAGAAGCAGCCTAAGCGCCGGCGTCAGCGGCGCCGCTCTAAATCCCGCCAAAGCAAAAACGGCGATTCCGGCACGGGAGATAATAACACCCCGGACAGTGCCGAAGACAACCCCCTCCAGCAGGATTCAACACAGGAGGATGGAGAAGCCAGCCCTCATGAGAGAGCGGCAGACAGAGAGGTAGAGGACGATAATTACATGCCTCCCACCGAAGAAGAGGCAAGCCTCGATTTATTTACTTAATTTGTCGTGCCTGAGGATCCCGTCTAACAAGAGCATTTCAAACGCAGGCTTATGGCCACGGCGAGCAGCCTCAAGAAAAAACAGCAACAGCTTAGAGCTGACCAAGACTTGCTAGCCGACAGATGGACTGAAGTCCTTGCGGCCGAAGAGTACGAACTCGACCGCCCCTCCAAGAGCTACCCAAAGCGCAGGCTGCTACCCCGATTAGAGGAGGAAGCACCTAAACCTACATCACCAGCGCACGATGCGGCCGACCGGACACCTCGTAGCCACGACAGAGAGGCCTCTCGGCCCTCCACTCAAGCCGCACCCCGGCGTCGCTCAAAAAATACCAAGGCACGGGGAAATGCGCCAGACCTGCAAGATATATTGGAGGACAAGGCAAGGCAAACAAGATCGAACTACGGATCGCGTGGGTGCCCCACGACACGTGACGATAACCGTCATGCCGGACATGGCAAATCCGGCCGGGCCGAACACAGTAGACAAGCTCATTTGAGCTACGTCGTGATATAGCCCAGTACAGAGGCACCGCACACCCACTATGCTTCACAGATGAAGTAATGGATCATCAAATCCCGGAGGGTTTCAAACCCGTCAACATCGAATCATACGATGGCACAACAGATCCTGCGGTATGGATCAAGGATTGTCTCCTTCATATCCACATGGCCCGCGGTGATGATCTACACGCCATCAAATACCTCCCACTCAAGCTTAAAGGACCAGCTCGACATTGGCTTAAAAGCTTGCCAGCAGAGTCAATTGGTTCTTTGGGAGGACACGGAAGCCGCATTCCTCGACAATTTCCGTGGCACCTATGTGCGACCACGAGGCTGATGACCTAAGCCACATAATTCAGCAGCCAGAGGAATCGGCCAGACAATTCTGGACACGGTTCCTAACCAAGAAAAATGAAATAGTCGACTGTCCGGAGGCAGAGGCCCTCGCAGCCTTCAAACATAACATCTGTGACGAGTGGCTGGCCCGGCACCTAGGACAGGAAAAGCCGAAATCCATGGCTGCCCTCACAACACTCATGACCCGCTTTTGCGCAGGAGAAGATAGCTGGCTAGCTCGTGGCAATAACATGACCAAGAGCCCTGGTAATTCGGGTACCAAGGACAGCAATGGCAAGTCGCATCGCAACAAGCACAAGCGCCGCATTAACGGCGACAATGCTGAGGATACGGCAATTAATGACGGATTAAGAGGCTCTAAACCCGGTCAGCGGAAAAAGCCATTTAAAAGAAATACTCCGGGCCCGTCCAGTTTGGACCGAATACTCGATCGCTTCGTGCGGATACACACAAGACTTCGAAAACCAGCCAATCACACCATCAGGGATTGTTGGGTGTTCAAGCAGGGAGGCAAGTTAAGTGCCGAAAACATAGACAAGAGGCTGCATAGCGATGACGAGGAGGAGCCCCGGCCGCCGAACAATAGGGGACAGAAGGGCTTCCCCCCACAAGTGCGGACGGTGAACATGATATACGCAACGTACATCCCCAAAAGGGAGTGGAAGCGTGCACTCAGGGACGTATATGCGTTGGAGCCAGTCGCCCCAAAGTTCAACCCGTGGTCCTCCTTGTCAGATTTCGGGTTCCGGCAGACCCTTGAGGTTCGAACACTGGGGTGCGCGCGGAGATCTCGCCCTCTACCTACCTGCACCCCGCCGCCTCGCTAGGATCTAAACTACGAAAGGAACAACACAAGAGACGCAAGGTTTATACTAGTTCGGGCCACCATTGTGGTGTAATACCCTACTCTAGTTTGTGGTGTGGTGGATTGCCTCTTGGGCTGATGGTGATGAACAATACAAGGAAGAACAGCCTCGCGAGGGTCTGTTCTTGGCCGGGGCAATGAACTGCTAGGAGGAGTTCAACCACCTTTCTCTCTCTCTTCTCTTTCTTCTCTCTCTGTTTTTCCCCCTCTATCCTGTGGGTGGCTAGTCCTATTTATAGGCGAAGGCCCTGGGCCTCTCCCCAAATGTTGAGCAGGAAGGGCGCCAACAATTGGCCATTTTGAAGGGGAATATCTGGTACACTTATCCTGACTAAAGTTGGTCCTCGCCTGTCAAAGGCTCTGGTGGTGACGCCTTCTTGGGCTCCACAATGACTTCCTTCTGCCCGTTGGGCTGGTCTTGGTCTTGTTGCACGAAATGGATGCCTTTGCTTGATGCTCTCGCCGCGCTTGCTCCCTTTGCACCAAAGAGGAAAGGAGGACACAGCACGGGCCGGGCGCCCGCTTGGCGCCCTTGGTCGTCATGGCTTGCGTCATGGGCACCTCGTGAGGTACCCCGCCTTGATCTCTCCGCCTCCTCACGAGCCAGCCTGATGAGGCCGTGCTTGAGGAAGCTCCGTGTCGTCCGCCCCACGAGGCTTGGCCCCTCGCGAGGGTCTTGAACTTGTGTTGATGAAGATGGGCCGTGATGGGCCCCCTTTGAGCCACGTCGCAGGCCGCAGGCAGGCAAGTCTGGGGACCCCGTTAACGCCGACAGTAGCCCCCGAGCCCAAGGCGCGCCCGGACTTGGCCGAGCAGAGAAGCGAAAGGGCAAGTGCGAGGCGCCGCGGGCCCTAACAGCCTGTGGCCTTGGGCGCCGCGTGGCGGTTGATTGGATGTGGGTGTCCCCACTTCCCCAAGACGCCTCGGCAACTGCACGAATTGACAAGTCCCTGCATGCAAAGCGGGTCATGATTACCTGCGATCGTGGAGGTCGGCGGTTGGCCTCCCCTGGCTTTAAGTACGGAACGGTGAGCGCTCCTCTGGTCCGTTTCTTCTTGCTTCTCCTTCTTCCCGGTTCTTGCTCCGTCTTGCTGCAATGGCTCCGATCCGCCGGTTCTCTGCGGCAGAGAAGGGAAAGGCTCCCGAGAGGGTCTCGACCGCTTCCGCCGTAGAAACGGCTAGCCCTCTGCCATCGGAATGAGGGTGCCCACCAGGTGGTGTCGAGGCCCTGGTGCAAGCGGCCACCACCAGGGTTCCCGCTTCCCTTGTACGCCCACATCAAGGGCTCTGAAGGAGTTGACGCCGAACGCCACGGGCGACGCCGCCGTCGGTGCCGGCGGGTCACGAAGGTGTGTGTCGTTCCCCCTGGAGTCCACGCCGAGGGCTCCTCCCGAGAGTTCGTGCTCCACGCCGCCATGTCTCCTCAGTCTTGGATTCGCCTTCCTCCCTTCTTCGCCTCCACGATTCCGTGGGGAGGTTCCCTGGAGCTCTGGCTGGAGCACGCCGGCTGTAGCACCCTTGCGACCGGGGCAGGGGTTGCGGTCGTTGCCCCGGGCGAGGTCCTCATGACTCGAGGCTGGGGTGACATCGCTCGGGTCTGCAGGACAAGGGGCGCCCTCGCGATCCGCCTGGAGTACGACGGCGCTTAGGTCATGCTCTTCAAGGTCTTTGATGCGGAAGGGCGCCGGCTGGAGTGCTGCCCCGGGAGAGGTGATCGAGGCCCTGCCACGGCGAGGGCTAGGCTCGCCGACCGCCTCCTCGGCAGCTCCTCGAGCGGTGGAGGCGTCGGAGGATCCAGCGACTTCTGCCGAGCTCTTCACGACTCGGAGACGGCGATGACAGCCTCTGAGCCCCGAGCTGCGCCGCTCTCGAGCGAGGCGGGCTCGTCGTGCCATCGCCGCCTCGATCTGGATGGGGTTGGCGCCCGGTGCCCGACGGCCCACTGTTGATGTTGGTGTCTCTTGCAGGGGCGCATGTAGTTAGCGTTCTTTAGGATCTGCTCCCTGCGAGGAATCAAAAGCGCGCCCCGTGGGGGCTTGTAAGGTGCCTGTGGTCCTGGTGTTAATATGATCCTTGTCGAAGCGGCGAAGTTGCTCATTCCTTCTTAGCTAAGTTCTCCCTTTCGAACCTTGTGAGGGCTTGACGCTCTGCGCCGACAGGTCCCAGTCCAAAGGCAGGCTTCAGCCGTCGCTGGTATGCCAGGTTACGATGCCGTGGTCAAGGCCAGGAGTTGAGCAGCCCGAGGTCCGGTAAGAGCCCCTGAGTCGCGATGCTCAAGAGGTCCCCCTTAGCGCTCAAGCAACCATCGTTCGGTGAGAAAGGAGAGCGACATTGCTAACACGGGATTGTGTTGGGTGCGGGGACGGTGCCGTGTTAGCTAGTGCTTCCGGGGGGTGACTTATCTCGAGAATCAGGAACCGCTTCCTAGTGTGTTGTCGGGTCCGTGCATCGGCAGGCGAGGGGCCGCTTGGCGAGGTCCTCGCGTGTCCCTCCCCTCTCGCCTTTGCTCCCCTTTCTACTCTACGTCCTCGGGTCCCGGCCCTAGAGCGAGTCTCAGTCGTCGCTGGTATGCCAGGTCACGATGCCGTGGTCAAGGCCAGAGGGTGAGGGCTGGAGAGCCAGTAGGAGCCCTGAGTCGCGATGCTCAGGCACCCCCCCCTTTAACGTGCAAGCGGTTGGCGGATGAGAGTGAAGGAGACACCGTGAGGGCCTCGCCTGACGCTGCTCCTTGAAGAGATCCTGCAGGCTCATCACAGAAAGAACGAAAGTTCGCCGTGACAATCGACAGTCAGACGTTAGTTGCTCAGGAGGGGTGACGAGGCACTGAAGGCTTGACGAGGTGGCGCTATGCGGGGCTGCCGCGGCCAGAGCTCAGCCATTCAGGTTTGTCGGTGTTGCAGGGACGGACCCATGCGCAAGCGTCGTGCCGTTAGGGAGCAGCTCCATCAGTTGGTGTCAGTTGAGCGGGAAACTAGGTCAAGCATGTTAATCATGAAGGAGCAAGTCCATTTAGATAAGCGCAAAGAAGACGAACATTGTCTGGTCGGGCCCGAGCGACTGGGGATGATGCAGCCCGAGGGGCGCCCCCAACAAGGTAAGCTAGGAACATGAAGTAAAAGGGATACACGCCGCAGGGACGGACCCACGCGGCCTGGGAATAATGCAGCCCTGGGGCGCCCCACCGGAAATGAAACTTGAAAGATGTCACCTGATAGCGTTGAAGACGAAAGGGTGTTGGTGTAGCAGACTCGGTGGGCTGCGGGAGCCGATCCTCACGAGCCCCCAGGCTCAGGGGCCTCGGGAGGCTCCGGAGGTGCTGGTGGCTCCTCGTGGGCCATCTCCATCTCTGCCAGGGCTGTGGAACGCCTGGCCTCTTGAGCCTCTAGGGTGCTCCTCATGAGGCGCTGGCGCGTGGCAGCCGTGTTCGGCAAGCCGTAAGGTATGCGAACGTAGTTGTGGGGTGGACCTTCGCAGCGCCCCACGCGAGAGGGCCAGAGGCGCCTCGAGAGGCGGCTCGGTTGAGCCTGGTATGTCGATGCAGACGCTGCAGCCCACCATCCTCGCTGGATGGGGAGCTACGGCAGTGGCGGCGGCTGCCACTCATGACTCTTGACTCCTGCAGCTCTGAATGATCTTGGCCGACGAATTCCTGAGGGTTTGGCCCTCCTTTCCTTGCTCCTTCTTGAGGGAAACGTGCTTCGAAACACGCCTCCAAGTGGTGCCCAAGCGCCTCCCTCGCGACCTTAGCAAGGTCGGTGGCCCTCCAGGGGGGAGCCCCCGAGCCCTACCTGAGGAGGGCGCCCGGCACGTTTTCCTATGCGATAGAAGGAGATTCCCCTTGAGCAGGCGCGAACCCTGAGGGGCCTGCCTCCTGAGGGGCGGGGCCGGACGATGTCTTCTTCTTCTTGGGGGCGGTCTCGGGAAGCCTCCTGCTTCCGCGATCCGGGTCTTCCAGTGAAGCGGCCTGAAAGGCTCACCTGTGGAGCACACTGCCTTTCTCTTCGCAGGGCACCGTGATGACTCCGCCACTTCACGGCATCTTGAGGACATTGTATCCGTGATGGTTTACGGCCATGAACTTTGCCAGCACTGAGTAACCTAGGATGGCGTTGTATGGCATGCGAATGTGTGCGACTTCGAAGTCGATGAGCTCCGTGCTGTAGTTGTCGCGCGCGCCGAAGGTGACAGGGAGGCGAACCTGCCCAATCGGGACCGTGGAGCCGTCGGTGACCCCAGAGAAAGGCTTGGTCGGCTGAAGCTGATTGTAAGGCACTTGGAGATTGTTGAACGTTTCCACGGACTGGACGTTGAGCCCTGCCCCGCCATCGATGAGTGTCTTGGTGACTAGCACGTTGCTAATGATTGGGGAGCAAAGCATCGGGAGGACTCCGGCTGTTTCCGCACACTTGAGCTGATCCGCTGAGCTGAACGTGATGGCGCACGCCGACCACCTGAGGGGGCGTGTGGCTTCGAGCTTAGGGAGGATTGCATTCACTTCAAGGGCGAATCGCTTGAAGATGCGTTGAGAGGCTGGGGCTTGAGCTCCGCCAGATGCAGCGACGATCGCCATGCCCCGGAAGCCCCCAGCCCTGGCCCCTGATGATGGTATTCATTTCTCCTTGGCTGCGGTGGCAGAGGAGGGAGGCCTGCGTTGCCTTGTGGCGATCCTCGCGAGGCTGATCCCTCCAGCCTCCCTCACGAGGCGGGTCCCGCCAGCGATCCTCGCAAGGTTGGTCTCGCCACCCTTGGCGAGGGCCGCGGTCTTCCCAAAGGCCCTGCGTTCCTTCCTCCTCCTCGTCAGAGCCCTGGCCGCCGCGGGTCGGGACATCGGCCGATCCTCCCTTCTCGCATGGCTCGGAGCTCTTGACATTTGTTAGTGTTGTGGGTGTGGAGGTCGTGGTACACGCAGTACCGGCTGCCCTTGGAGGACTCGGGCTGATCTCTGCCCCGCTTGGTGTCCGGGTTCTCATGAGCACGGCAGCCCCCTTGCGCTTCACATCCTTGGCCTTGGGTCTCTTCTCTTCTGGGTCTGCGGCAGGCAGCTCGAGGAGGGAGAGACACCCTTCCTCGGCCCTGGCGCACTTGGTCGCCAAGTTGAACAGCTCCAAGGAAGTGCACAAGTCTTCATGCATCGCCAGCTCCTCCTTCATCTTGATGTCGCGCTGCAAATCCGGAGAAGGCGGAGATGATGGCCTCCTCGGTCACCTTGGGAATCTTGAGGCGTCGTTGTTGAAGCACCGGATGTATTCTGCAGGTCTCCCCTGGCTGCTGCTTGATGCGGCGCATGTCGCTCACGGCGGGTGGCCGGTCACGAGTACCTTGGAAGTTGGCGATGAAGCGGGTGCGCATCTCGTCCCAGGAGGAGATCGTGCCTGGAGCCAGGTTCAGGAGCCAGGTGCGGGCCCCGTCCTTGAGCGCCATGGGAAACCAGTTCGCCATGACCTTCTCGTCTCTGTTGGCGGCTTCGATGCCCAGCCAGAGAGCTGGAGGAACTTCTGCGGGTCGGTAAATGCCGTAGCGAGCGAGGCAGGTCTGGCTTGAACTTGCCGGGCCTCGCTGACGCTGCGCAGCTTCGGTGGTGAAGGCACGGCAGCCTCATCGTGGCCACGGTAGGCCTTGGGTGACAAAGAGCTTGGTCTTGTGGTCCGCATGTGCTGCAGCTGGAGCAGCGCTGGGTCTTGACGTCTTTGGAGCAGAGCGTGGTCGCGACAATTTGGAGCGGGAGCACTCGGGCAGCTTCTTGCGGGCGAGGGACTTCGGCAGCTCTGCTCTTGCATGGCCGACCGGACGGAGCGGGTTCCGCCAGGGACCACGCGCCTTGGGGCCAGGCGCCTTCTTGAGGGGGAGGCGGCCGAGGCGCCCTGAGCTTCGTCGCCACAGGCGGGTGCGTGCGCGGGCCAGACGGGCGCGGGAGCCCCTGCGGCCCGGACGAGCTCGGCGACGCGGTCGAGCCACTCTTCATAGACGTCGTCGACTGGACGGTAGCGCAGGAGCTCGTTTTCCGCGATGAGTGCAGCTTGAGCCTCCATGGGTGCGCGGAACGCGTGAGACGAAGAACCAGCTGGGGCGAGTGAGGAGGTAGCAGTGCGGCCATCTTGCCTCACGGAGGGATGCTGGTACGATGCTTGCTGGTCATTCCCCGTCGGGCCGGTGGCGGCATTGACGGCAGGCAACGGGGAACGACGAGGGCGCCCGCCGACGGGAGCCATCTGGGCGACGCGGAAAGCGAGAGCGGCTCGGCGCTCGGCGCGGGCCCGACGAGCGTCAGACATGGATGCGGTGGTCGACGGAGAACAGGGCGGCGGAAGACGAACTCCGGCGCACCCCTACCTGGCGCGAACACTGGGGTGCGCACGGAGATCTCGCCCTCTACCTACCTGCACCCCGCCGCCTCGCTAGGATCTAAACTACGAAAGGAACAACACAAGAGACGCAAGGTTTATACTAGTTCGGGCCACCATTGTGGTGTTATACCCTACTCTAGTTTGTGCTGTGGTGGATTGCCTCTTGGGCTGATGGTGATGAACAATACAAGGAAGAACAGCCTCGCGAGGGTCTGTTCTTGGCCGGGGCGATGAACTGCTAGGAGGAGTTCAGCCACCTTTCTCTCTCTCTTCTCTTTCTTCTCTCTCTCTTTTCCCCCTCTATCCTGTGGGTGGCTAGTCCTATTTATAGGCGAAGGCCCTGGGCCTCTCCCCAAATATTGAGCGGGAAGGGCGCCAACAATTGGCCATTTTGAAGGGGAACATCTGGTACACTTATCCTGACTAAAGTTGGTCCTCGCTTTGTCAAAGGCTCTGGTGGTGGCCTTTGCTTGGGCTCCACAATGACTTCCTTCTGCCGTTGGGCTGGTCTTGGTCTTGTTGCACCGAAATGGATGCCTTTGCTTGATGCTCTCGCTTGCGCTTGCTCCCTTTGCACCAAAGAGGAAAGGAGGACATCACATGGGATGGCGCCACTTGGCACCCTTGGTCGTCATGGCTTGCATCATGGGCACCTCGTGAGGTACCCGCCTTGATCTCTCCGCCTCCTCGTGAGCTGCCCTAATGAGGCCGTGGCTCGAGGAAGCTCCTGTCCGCCCATGAGGCTTGGCCCCTTGCGAGGATCTTGAGCTTGTGTTGATGAAGATGGGCCATGATGGGCCCCCCTTTGAGCCACGCCGCAGGCCGCAGGCAGGCAAGTCTGGGGACCCCTGTTCCCAGAACGCTGACACTCCTGCCCGATCACTTTTGATCGAAGGGACCACCCCACTAGCATCCGCCATGGCGGATTCGCCGCATTGGTTCTAGACCCAATCATTGATGGATTTCACCTCACTAGAGTCCTTATGGACGACGGCAGCAGCTTGAACCTGCTTTATCAGGATATCGTGCAAAAAATGGGCATAGATCCCTCAAGGATTAAACCCACAAAGACGACCTTTAAAGGCGTCATACCAGGTGTAGAGGCCAACTGCAGGCTCGATTACACTTGAGGTGGTCTTGGATCCCGGATAATTTCCGGCGAGGAGTTAATCTTGAGATAGTCCCGTTCATGATGGCTATCACGCCTTTGCTTTCGGACGAACAGCATTTGCAAAGTTCAATGTGGTGCCGCACTACGCATACCTCAAGATCAAGATGTCAGGCCCTCGAGGAGTCATTACGATCAATGGAAACACCGAACGCTCTCTCCGAACGGAGGAGCACACGGCGGCCCTGGCGGCGGAAGTACAAAGTAGCCTCTCAAGGCAATTCTCCAGTCCGGCTATTAAACATCCGGACACCGTCAAGCGCGCCTGGAGTAACCTACAACAAGACCGCCTGGCACGTCCCGAGCACGCGTAGCAATGCGTCCCCAACCCCAGCCCTCGCGAAATTGCGAAACCAGTACTACACGTACAAAATTACGCTCTGGAAATACCATGGCATTGGGGGAGGGGCACGACCACGACATGCCCAAAATGCGGCTCAACCGCACTAGGGGATCCCGATTTTGTCATTCTTTTTCTTACTTTCTGGACTCCACTCTCCGGAAGGCCTGTCCGGAAGTACAATCGCTGAACACACGATGCAACAGCCAGGGAGGCAGAAAGCTACGTCGAATGTCAAGGTGGTCTCTATAACGAGCTAAATACCTGTCTTACATACCATCCCGCAGCTCGCCCCTGGAGGGGGACATGTCAAATAGGCCCATCTCTTGCTTATCGCACTATTTGTATCGTTCTGCTTTTACCGCAGCCTTTTCGAATAAACAATACATAGCTTTTGTCTATTGCTGCATTCCTTTTTATGTAAATATGTCCAGTTATGGCATTATGCAACCGTACACTTTGGTACGGCCAATACACCAGGGGCTTAAGTACCCCAGAATATGGTGTGAGAAGTCCGAACACTCTCACGAAAAGCGGCACCCGAAATTATAGCATTATATGCATCGGCTCCGAATCATGTCTTGGGTCAATAGTTGGGTTTGCCCGGCTCCCATGTTTTGGTACCTTACGTTCCGTTATATCGGCTAAGGTAGCGCTGGGAGAACATCTGCGATTGTGCCTCGTTGAGCTGGGTTAAGCACCTCGAGAAAGCTAAAACTAACCGTCATGATAGGGCGAGAGCTGGTCGCTGTTCGAGAGGTTTCGAGTCCCTAAGACTTATGCCGCTTAGAGCAAGGAGCCGGCTTTGTCCGGCCTAGGCGTGGATAGTGCCCCGAACTCGGTCTTCCGAATATTAGGGGCTTCGCCGAAATTTAAAATTATAGAATTCTATGGCTAAGTAAGAGTGATAAAGCATTGTAGTCTGATTGCCTTGTTCGTTGTGCTGAGCGCCTCCCTCGAAGGACCCAAGAATGGGAACAAGAGCGCTCCGGTTTATCCCGAACACCCCAGCACTCGTGGCATGGGGGGCAGAAGCCGGCGACTCGCCATCTCTCAGATTTAATAAACGGCCGCACAGAAGGTAATATTTTAAATTCAAAAAGCATTGCTTAGCGCATATGAACAAGTTTTCAGCGCACAGGATAACACGAGCGAGTTTACTCAAAAATTACATCCTTGGAACATTCATCCGCCATAAGGCGGGCACCCTTCAGGACGCCCTCATAATACATCTCGGCTTGCGATGCGCCTTGCTCTGCGGTGGCCCATCTGGCCAGCTTCTCAAAGCATCCATTTTGCCCCAAAGTGCACTTTAACACGGGCAAGGGCCCCACGGGCGCCTTCGATGCATCTGGAGTGCTTGATGACTTCAAGTCGTGGACAGGCATCCGCCACCGCCTCACCAGCCCAAAGTAGCTCCTGTGCATGACCTCCCTGTGCCATAGCCGGACTATAAGGCCCTTCATGGCCTGTTCAGCCACCTTGTGGAGCTCGACTCATTGCTTCACTGGTCGCTCAAGGGCACTGGGTGTCCGCCTCTGATCTTGAGACCAGAACACCTTCTCCGTCGAGCTCCCCTCCGCGGCCCGGTAGTATGCGGCAGCGTCGGACACACTGCGGGGAAGATCTGTGAATGCTCATGAAGAGCTCCGGACTCGGGTAAGTAACAAGTAATTCACTTTCACGTGCTTGCTTTGCATAAAGAATGTCTTACCCGCCGCTATCTTCTTCATCGCCTCAATTTCATGGAGGGCTTTTTGGGCTTCGGCCTTAGCAGATTTGGCGCTCTCAAGGGCCGAGGCGAGCTCGGACTCTCGAGTCTTTGAGTCAAGCTCCAAACTCTTGTGTTTTTTCAAGAGATCCTGGAGCTCTTGCTGCACCTCCGCCACCCGCGCCTCCTGCTTTTCTCGCTCGGTGCGCTCCACGGCCGCATTGTCTTCGGCCTTGGACAGCGCTTTCTTCAGGGTCGCCACCTCGGTTGTGGCCCCTGTAATACTCAAGTTGGTCCTGTCATTTTTTGCAACCGCATCTTTTTTATATATTTACATAAGGTATTACTTACTTTCCTTGTCCTCGAGCTGCTTCTTGGCAAGGCCGAGCTCGTTCTCGGACCGCTCAAGGCTCTGCTTCAATGCATCGACCTCTGTAGTCAGTGCGGCAGATGTCGTGAGCCTGCATTCCCAAATTGACATACTTATGTTAGACTCCTGCGTATATCTTCTAGATCCTCAGTTCGGCTTTTCTTTCCGAACACCAAACTGAGCATCACGGGCTACTGTCTGTGCGGTAATATTTTTACATATCTTAAAGACATACCTCAAAGCCTGTTAGAAGGCTGGCATAGGCTTCAGTCAGCCCGCTCTTGGCAGATCGAACCTTACGGATCACCGCACTCATAATAGTGCGGTGCTCCTCGTCGATGGAGGCGCCATTAAGCACCTCCAAAGAATTATCCGGTGCCTCCGGTTGGGCCGGAGGTCACCGCGTCGTAAACTTGCCCTTTTACTAGGGGCCGCTGGCCGGACTCTGGAACACTGGTTGTTCCGGTGGCGTGTCCGCCCAGGCCGACTTGAGCCCTCGGGGTTTTGTCCCCTTGCTGGAGTCTCGGGAGGTCGCCTTGCGGCGCCTCTAGGACCACCTCCTCCCGGCTTGGACCCTTTGGGACTCCACCTCGGCATCATCCGCAGGGCGAGGGGAGGAGGCGGCCGGAAGTGAAGTGCTATTCACATCCGACGAGCTTAAGGAGCCGCTCGACGACACGGCGACCTGGGCTCGGGGCGGACTGCATGATTATATTTGGCGTCAGAAGATACATTGCAATAAAGGAACACAATGAGTTATTCTGGTATCTGGATACTTACGATTTTGCCAGGGGCTTGGCCCTGGATGGCCACTCCTCTTCGCCGTCGTCGGCATTGGTGGAGTAGTCTAGAGGAAGGGTCCTTCCCTTCTTGGACCCTCCTCCCCGGTTGGGGGGGGCTTTTCTTCTCTCCGGCCGGGAGAGACCTCTCTTCCTCCTCCTCGTTTCGTGGGAGGAGTCTGCCTCGGAGTCATCGGACGATGAGTCCGACACCACCAGGCGCCAGGAACTCTTTCGAGTTCCCGTGGCCTTCTTCTTGGCCTTCTTCTCTGGCACCACGTAAGGTGCCGGAACCAGCAGCCCCATTAAGCGGGCGTCCGCTGGGTCTTCGGGCAAGGGAGCCGGACAGTTCATCTGCCCGAACGTCTCCTGCCAATCCTGTCAAAGGTAAGGGAGCTTAGATCCCGCATAGGGTCAAACTATGAAAAACAAGTATCCCGTGAAGGGCAAAACAACTTACCATGTTGGCTTGATGCTGCGTGCTGAATCCGCGATCCTCGGTAGCAGATACGGGAGCCTCGGCGCCCTTGAACATCACCTTCTAGGCATCTTCGTACATAGTGTCGAAGAGCCTGCTCAGGGTTCGG
This sequence comes from Aegilops bicornis, assembly GCA_021605145.1. Lineage (NCBI taxonomy): Eukaryota > Viridiplantae > Streptophyta > Magnoliopsida > Poales > Poaceae > Aegilops > Aegilops bicornis. The sequence continues at coordinate 496,816,937 of CM038670.1, forward strand.
TGTTGTGCCGGATTAAACTCCCACAAGCTGAAAGCCCGTTGTTGGCATAGGAGGATCTGGCGGATGAGCATGACCTGGACTACGTTGACGAGTTTGAGCTTCTTGCTCACCAGGTTTTGGACGCATGTTTGGAGTCCGGTCAGCTCTTCCGAATTACCCCACGACAGGCCCTTCTCTTTCCAGGAGGTGAGCCGTGTGGGAATGCCAGATCGGAATTTGGGGGCCGCTGCCCATTCAGGGTCACGCGGCTCGGTGATGTAGAACCACCCCGATTTCCACCCCTTTATGGTCTCCACGAAGGAGCCCTCGAGCCATAGGACGTTGGGCATCTTGCCCACCATGGCACCTCCGCACTCCGCTTGGCAGCCGCCCACTACCTTCGGCTTGACATTGAAGGTCTTTAGCCATAAGCCGAAGTGGGGCTGGATGCAGAGGAAGGCCTCGCACACGACGATGAACGCCGAGATGTTGAGGATGGAGTTTGGGGCCAGATCGTGGAAATCCAGGCCGTAGTAGAACATGAGCCCCCGGACAAATGGGTGAAGTGGGAAACCTAGTCCACGGAGGAAATGGGTGAGGAACACCACCCTCTCATGGGGCCTGGGGGTGGGGATGAGCTGCCCCTCGTCTGGGAGCCGGTGCGCGATGTCATTGGACAAGTATCCGGCTTTCCTCAGCTTCTTGATGTGTCCCTCCGTGACGGAGGAGACCATCCACTTGCCTCCTGCTCCGGACATGGCTGGAGAAGGTTGAGGTGGGATGTGCGGACTTGGGCGCTGGAGCTCGGGTGCGCGAAAATGGATAAGCAAAGGAGGAAGAAGGCATAGATGAAAAAGGTGGATCCTTATCCCCTTATATGGGCGGATGAGACTGCACATCCCCACCCGCCTGGTAAAACTCGCTTATCTCCCAAGCGCCGTAATTAATGGCACGGTTGGGTTACCCACGCCCGTATTGATGAGAATCCTGGAATAAGGGGACACGATCTCTGCTTCGACAAGACGTGCCAAGGAAACCGCCTCGCTAAGTGTGCTGAGGTGGGACAGTAAAAATGATTCGGATAAAGACTTGGTCGTGGTGTGATGTCATGCTGCGGAATACATTAGCAGGTTGGATTTGTGTAAATATTACTCTCTCTACGGTGGTATGTGGACCTTATTTTGCAGAGCCGGACACTATCCTTGTGTTCAAAATCTTCTATGAAATATTCAGAGGAGGAACCCGCCTTGCAATGCCGAAGACAATCTGCGTGTCGGACTCGTCATCATTGAAGCCTGGTTCAGGGGCTACTGAGGGAGTCCTGGATTAGGGGGTGTCCGGATGGCCGGACTATAACCTTTGGCCGGACTCCTGGACTATGAAGATACTAGATTGAAGACTTCGTCCCGTGTCCGGATGGGACTTTCCTTGGCATGGAAGGTAAGCTTGGCGATCTGGATATGTAGATCTCCTCCCATTGTAACCGACTGTGTAACCCTAGCCCTCTCTGGTGTCTATATAAACCGGAGAGTTTTAGTCCGTGGGGCGAACAACAACCATACCATAGGCTAGCTTCTAGGGTTTAGCCTCTTTGATCTCGTGGTAGATCTACTCTTGTACTACCCATATCATCAATATTAATCAAGCCGGAGTAGGGTTTTACCTCCATCGAGAGGGCCCGAACCTGGGTAAAAACATTGTGTCCCTTGTCTCCTGTTACCATCCGCCTAGACGCATAGTTCGGGACCCCCTACCCGAGATCCGCCGGTTTTGACACCGACAGACCCCTTGATCTATAAATGGGGGCCCATGGCTACCTTAACAAAGGTCGAAACCGTGTCCATTTGCACGCGTAGCAGCACCTTCTAAGCACCTTGTTGGACGTGCGCTCCTTGTCACTAGGCATATACACATCCAATACACAAAGCAGGAGTAGGATTTTACGCTTCACAGTGGCCCAAACCTGGGTAAACCTAGCGCGTTTTCTGCTGGCTCCGCTCTTTCTGCTCAACGATCCCTCTAGTCGAACCGCAAAGGGATAGCCATGATCCCATATATGGTCGTACGCACGACAAAGGAGTGGGGCATCCATGGTTGTTTACTCTATTTCCTAGGCACGTACAGAGGAAGACAACGTAAGGAGTTGGATTGTTCAGGTTAGAGAAGATGGGCCTAACCCATAAGGTTAGGTTAGTGTTTTTTTAATTTGATGCACAAAAGTGCTTGGAATATATACCAAACAAACTCACAAAAGGTTGAAACTCTCCACAAAAGCACAAGAGTATATGTAGATACATGTGAACTATTTCTTGTGCGAAAATAAAATAAATATAAATAATTCTAGAAATTGCAGAGGAAATATGGTGCTCAAAATCAATTCAAAATGACTTCTTAAAAATATCAAATGATTTCAAAATAGTTCACCTCTATTTTTCCTTTGGAGGGAGTCATTTTACCCTCACTCATAATTAATCTTTTCCATACGAAAAATATTTTGAATAAAACTCAATAAAAGCATTCAGTAATTTCAAGAAATGGCTATGCAAATGATGTCAAATATTTTTCAAATATATCGCTGTTGGTTTCATAATTTATTTTCCGTCTTTTCTTTGGGATATTTGAAGGAGCAATATTTCCTTCTAGCTTTATTTTATTTTAAAAAATGGAAATCAACTTGAAACTCAAAATGAAAAACTCTCCAAAAGGAATTGAAATAATTTTTGAAAGTGGTCCTCATCATTACCCACTCTATTTCATATATTTTGAAGAAATCATGTTATCTTCCCTCATGAAAATCCTTGAGTGGCATAAAATTTCTGGTTGGAAATATTCTCAAATGGAATTCAAAGTTCTCCAACCCCTTTTTCATTTCTTTAATGGAAGAAGTCATATTGTCTTCACTCTAGGGTTTTGTGTTGAAATGAATTTGGATACATGGAAGCAAGGTACAAAATGCAAGAATGAAAATTTGTGAAAGTCCTTTTATTCCCTCGCATTTAAATTTCAAAAAAAATTCAAATTTCCACTCAATTTCAAACAATAATTACACAAGCAATCATTTTTACTTAATTAGTATAACATTCCAATATTTAGAATTTTGAGATGTTACACAAGAAAAGAACAACTAGATGAAGTTTTTTGAATGAAGAAAGGCAACTAGAACACAAGAGAAACATGACAAAAGCAGAAACACTAGGGAACTTCATCAAGGAAGGGGTCAGCGACTAGGTCACCTATGTTAGAGTATATTGATTTAGGAGTCAAGTGAGAACACTTGATCGTAGGTCATACTCATCGTTAAGCTCAAAATGGCGTTACCATTTTTCGTTTAAGAATTTCAATGCATTCACATCATTTAGAGTTGCTTTAGCTCATGACTTGGAGTAAAGTGTCTCTAAGATGTGATAACTTACATTGGGTTTCGTTGTTGACTTGATCATGTAGTTGAACTTGTTATGGATGCTCAAGTGATTGGGATGGGAGCTACCCATTTTCTCTTGAAGTCAATCTTCCTGCATGGGTTAGTCACGCAAGGAACAACATGTATCTTCAATTTGACAAGAATGAAGAGACATGACATATATTTTCAAAGGATACTTTTGATGTTGTCTTATTCCTTGAACACAACAAACATGATCTAGATACTTGGTTCATGCATGATTGCTCATGATTAGACTTGGGAGCAATCTTGTGAAGTAAATCTTATCCTAGTACCTACATGGTGTTAGATGCAATACACATGAGCAATGTATCCAAGATGTGAGATGGTAATCATAAAGAAATATCAAGGATTAATCGTGAGAGCTCATGCCCTTGCATGCATCCAAGTGAGTTTCTAGTTCACACTGTAAAGATCAATAATGTTCAACTCACTCCTCAAGTGACAAAATATCTTCTCATTGAGAGGTTTATTGAAGATATCCGCCACTTATTTGTCGGTGCCAACATGCTTAAGGTTAATGTCACCTTTAGCAACATGATCACGTATTAAATGACGATGAACATCAATATGCTTAGTATGAGATTGTTGTACAGGATTGTGTGCGATCTTGATAGCACTCTCATTCTCACAAAGCAATGGAACATGTTTCACATGTATCCCATAATATTTAAGTGTTTGCGTCATCCATGGTAATTGAGCACAACATGATCTGACAGTGATATATTCCGCTTCAGCGGTAGATAGAGATACCAAGTTTTGTTTCTTGGATGACAGATATACAAGAGATCTCCCAAGAAATTGACAAGTACTCAAAGTGGACTTCCTATCAATCTTGTCACCGGGATAGTCTGAATTGGAATAGCTAACAAGATCTGTAGAAGTATCCCGATGAGTAATCATCCCAACAAAGAGCGGAGGAGAGTATTTATAGTGGCATTTCTATCACACAGAAGGTGTCACAGCTCTTGTGTGAAGTAACTACTTGAGCTTCTGCAAATATTCTTACTGTCTCGAATGATAGATAAACCAGATTGACAAGGATAAAAGGGGTTTGAAGTAGTAACTATAAAGAGAATTGAAAGTAAATAAAATAAATAAGTGATGACCCACAAGTATAGGGGATCAATCATATTCCTTTCGATAAGAGTGTCAAACGCAACGTGGAGCAGAAGGAAATGACAAGCGGTTTTCAGCAAGGTATTTTCTGCAGGCACTGAAATTATCGGTAACGAGTAGTTTGATAGCAAGATAATTTGTAACAAGTGACAAGTAGTAAGAGTAACAATAAGTGCAGCAAGGTAGCCCAATCCTTTTTCTTGCAAAGGACAGGATGGAACAATCTCTTATAATAAGTAAAGCGTTCTTGAGGACACATGGGAATTTCATCTAGTGACTTTCATCATGTTTGTTTGATTCGCGTTTGCTACTTTCATAATTTGATATGTGGGTGGACCGGTGCTTGGGTGTTGTTCTTACTTGAACAAAACTCCCACTTATGATTAACCCCTCTCGCAAGGATCCACAACTATGAAAGAAGAATTAAGATAAAATCTAACCATAGCATTAAACATGTGGATCCAAATCAGCCGCTTACAGAACAGTGCATAAACTAGGGTTTAAGCTTCTGTCACTCTAGCAACCCATCATCTAAAAATCACTCCACAATGCATTCCCTTAGGCCCAAAGATGGTGAAGTTTCATGTAGTCGACGTTCATATAACACCACTAAGGGAATCAACAACATACATATCATCAAAATATCAAACGAACACCAAATTCACATGATTACTTATGACAAGGCTTCTCCCATGTCCTCAAGAACAAAAGTAACTACTCACAAAACATATTCATGCTCAAGATCAGAGGGGTATTAAATAGCATAATAGATCTGAACATATGATCTTCCACCAAATAAACCAACTAGCATCAACTACAAGATGTAATTAACACTACTAGTCACCCACATGTACCAATCTAAGAATTTGATACAAAGATTCAACACAAGAGATGAACTAGGGTTTGAGATGAGATGGTGTTGTTAAAGATTTTGACAAAGATTATCCCTCCCACGATGAGAGGGTTGTTGGTGATGACGATGGCTTCGATTTTCCCCTCCCGGAGGGATGTATCCCCGTCGAAATCTCTCTGACGGAGAGCAAAAGTGCTCCTGCCCAAGTTCCGCCTCGAAAAGGTGGCGCTCCATCCTGAAAGTCCTCTATTTTTTCTAGGGAAAATGGGCTTGTATACCATAAGATGGGCACCGGAGGCTGGCCAGGGGCCCCACTACCCACTAGGGCGTGCTAGGGGGTAGGCGCACCCTGGTGCCTAGTGGGCACCTGGGTGGCCCCCTATGGTACTTCTTTTATCCAATAACTTCTATATATTCCAAAATAAATCTCCGTGAAATTTAAGCTCATTTGGAGATGTACATAATAGGTATCTGTGGCGTAGCTTTTTCAGGTCGAAAATTCCAGCTGCCGGCAAGCTCCCTCTTCATGTAAACCTTGCATGTTATGAGAGAAAAGGCATTAGAATTACTCCACAAAGTGTTATAATGATTAAAAACACTCTAAATAACAGTAGGAAAACATGATGCAAAATGGACGTATCAACTCCCCCAAGCTTAGACCTCGCTTGTCCTCAAGTGAAAGGCGATATCGATAATCATGTCCACATGCTTAGAGAGAGATGTGTCAATAAAAACAAAATATGGACATAGTAACATCATGAACATTATTATAAAAGCAATATTTATTATCATAAAACTTCTCATGAGCAAGTAACAATTCATGCCAACATCAAAGTACAAGGCATAAACTTTCTTGAAAACTAAAAAAACTATGTTCTCAGTCAACAATGCAATTGAAATCCATCATAATTTCAGGAAGGGTCTCATGTCGGAGCTTTTTAGCAAGTCCACATACTCAACCATCATTTAGTCTTCTATGATTGCTAATACTCAAAATATATATATGGAGCAAAAAGTTTCAGCCAGACACATAGAAAGATGGGGGCTTATGATTTCGACTCCCAACTTATTCACCTCAGGGGTGATGTCAACAATAATAATTCATGATCACTCATATCCAACTGGATATATGTGCCTAGATCTTTCCCCTCCACATGATGCTTGCAAAAGAGAAAAATAAAAAGGAATAGAGGAGAACACTATTGACTCTTGCACGAAAAGTAAATACATAAAGTAAAGGATAGGCCCTTCACAGAGGGAAGCAGGGGTTGTCATGCGATTTTTGTTTTTGGATGCAAGAGCTCTTAATGCAAAGGAATGTCACGTTATATTGCCCCTTATGACAGGAACCTTCATTATCCAGTCTGTAGCTTTTATTACTCTACCATCACAAGTTTGTACAACACTTATTTTCCCTTACTATAAAAGATCAAACATATTTAGGAGCAATTTTTATTGCTTTATGCACCGATGACAACTTACTTGAAGGATCTTATTCAATACATAGGTAGGTGTAGTGGAATCTTGTAACATGAAACTGGGTTTAAGATTTTTTGGATGCACAAGTAGTATCTCTACTTAGTGCGGATTTTTGGATAGCAAAGATATTGGGCAAGCACCGCATGTTGGACGTTCTATGACAATATAACTTATATGTGAATATAAGCAAACATAACTCATTACGTTGTCTTGCTTGTCCAACCTCAACAATTTGGCATACTTAATGGGGGGTCACAATCATAAAAGATCTCCAAGATAGTATATTTGCAAGTGAATCTTCTCTTCCCTTATTAATTTTTCATGAATTGCATCATTGACCAATGCTATGTTTGTCAACTTTAATAAATTTAATCACTTATACTTTTCCTTATGTAATGTCATTACTTTCCGTAAGATTGGCATATGGTCTTTTTCATGATTTTCATTGCAAAGATAGAAACATAAAAGTAAAGAAGCAAAAAATCAAACTACTCTTTATTATATAACTCTCAACTCAATTTTCCATGATCCTTATTGCCAGGAAAATAGCACGAAACAAGAAAATAGGATATCTCCGTGATGTGGTGGTCAAAATGTCCTGGAATATATAGAAAGAATTTTTATCTTGAAAAACAAGTAATCCAGAAGAAAACGGAGTTGGAAGGGCCACGAGGGGCCCATTACCCACCAGGGCGCGCTAGGGGGTAGGTAGTGCCTAGTGGGCACCTGGGTGGCCCCCTGTGGTGATTCTTATTTTTGTAATTTTTCTAATATTCCAAAACAGATAGAAAATATTTTTATGGAAACTTTGGAGTCGGTTTACTTACCGTATCACGTACCTCTTCCTTTTCAGGGTTCTGGAGTGTTCTAGAAGGTCTCTTTTACGAATTCCTTTGGTTTCACGATTTGAATAATGTTAGTTTCAACATTAATAGGCGTACCTAAGATATAATGCTTAACTCTTTGTTCATTGACCACCAACAGCGTTATTGATCTTAATAGCTCCAGAACGATAAACTTCCTTAATGATGTATGGTCCTTCCTGTTGGTGTCAAAACCGGCGGATCTCGGGTAGGGGGTCCCGAACTGTGCATCTAGGATCGATGGTAACAGGAGACGGGGGACACGATGTTTACCCAAGTTCGGGCCCTCTCTATCGAGGTAATACCCTACTTCCTGCTTGATTGATCTTGATGAATATGAGTGTTACAAGAGTTGATCTACCACGAGATTGTAATGGCTAAACCCTAGAAGTCTAGCCTATGTGAATATGGTAATGAGTATCCGCCTATCCGGACTACGCTCTCCGGTTTATATAGACACCAGAGAGACCTAGGGTTACATGGGGTCGGTTACATCAGAAGGAATCTTCATAGTTGGTCGCCTAGCTTGCCTTCCACGCCAAGGAGAGTCCCATCCGGACACGGGTATAGTCTTCGGCCTTCATATCTTCACAGCGCATCAGTCCGGCCCAATGAATAACAGGCCGGACGCCCGAGGACCCCTTAGTCCAGGTCTCCCTCAGTAGCCCCTGAACCTGGCTTCAATGACGAGGAGTCCGGCGCGCAGATTGTCTTCGGCATTGCACAGCGGGTTCCCCTTTTTCCGAACTCCAAGATAGTCTTCGGATGCGATGATTGTATCCGGACCTGTTACACACACCATACACAACCGTAGAGAGAATATATATTTTTACATGAGTTCCATCCGCTGACAACTTTTTTGCAACACGACATTACGTCCGACTGGTCATAATTCCAAACCGCTTCTATGTTCGACGCCCCACGTCCCGAGACGCAGTTGCCATTGGCATGTCTTGTCAAAGCAGAGATCGTGTCCCCTTATCGCGGGATTCTCATCAATTCGGGCATGGGTAACCCAACCGTGCCGTTTATACAACCCTTGGGAATAGGCGAATCTTAAGGCGAGTGAGGAGGCGTTTAATATTTGCTGCCTTTATAAGGGGGTAAGGATTCCCCACTTCCCCTTCTCACGCTCTCTCTGTCTCCGTCTTTCCAATCTCGAGCTCTAGCGCCCAAGTTCTGGTCTCCTTTCCACGCAAGCAACCATGTCCGGATCCGGTGGTCAGGGCAAGTGGATGGTCTCCACCGTCAAGGAGGAGGACATTACTGAGCTTCGGGCGGCCGGATATTTGGCGAAGGAGATCGCCCACCGTCTTCCGGCCGAGGGACAAGTCGTCCCCACGCCGAAGCCCACCGAGAGGGTAGTATTCATCCCCCATTTCTTCCGCGGGCTAGGGTTTCCACTCCACCCTTTCGTCTGCGGGCTGATGTAATATTACGGGATATATTTCCATGATTTGTCCCTGAATTCCTTCCTCAACATCTCTGCGTTTATCGTCATGTGTGAGGCCTTCCTCCGCATCCAACCCCACTTCGGGTTGTGGCTCAAAGTCTTCAACATGAAGCCGAAGGTGGTGGATGGCCAGCACACGGGGTGCAGAGGAGCCATGGTGAGTAAGCCGTCCAACGTCTCCTGGCCCAAGGGCACTTTTGTGGACACAGTAAAGGAGTGGTAGAAGCAATGGTTCTATATCACTGAACCTCGCGGCACCACCTGGGCCGCAGCTGCCGAATTCCGCTCCGGTGCTCCCATGCGACTCACCTCCTGGGTCGAGAAGAGTCCAGACTGGTGTGCACCTGACGAGTTGATAGCACTGCAAATGCGTGTTCAGAGCATGGTGACCAAGAACGTCAAGCTTGTTGACGTAATCCAGGTGATGTTGGTTCGCCGGATTCTTCCGTGCCAGCGCCGAAGGCGCCCTCTGTGGGAGTTCAATTCAATGAAGCACCAGACCATGATAAGGCTCTTTGAGACTACCCACGAAGGCGCCTGGAAGTTGCTCTTTAAGGGCAACGAGAAGCCACCGGCCACAGACTCGGACCGTGGTCACGATTGTAAACACCCCGCCAGCGAGGTATGTTATTTTTGACGTATCCCCAACTTAATTGTTTCGAGGATGATGTCTGAGCTTTTACTATTGCTCTTTCAGGACTGGATGGAGAGGGCGAAGCGGATCCAGTGTCCGGCTCTGCTGCCTGAAGAAGCGATCATCCCGCGTCTAGCGAAGATGCTGGTGCCGGCACCATATAAGGCGCCGGAGAAGAAGGCCAAGAAGAAGGCCAAGGGGGGCAAGAGTGGTCCCCGACGCAAGGGCACTTCGGACGTGACGTCCAAAGACAATGAAGTCCATTCCTCTGTCCCTGAGGACAATGACGAGGAAGAGGAGGAGGAGGAAAACAACCCTCCCCCCGAGGAGAAGAAGAAAAAGAGGGCGGACTCGGCGCATCTGGAGGCGGAAGCGCCCAAAAAGGGGAAGGGCGCCCCAGTAGTCAATACCGCGTGGGACGTTGACAGTAGTCCGGAACGACGCCCCCGCACTAAGCCCCAGGCCGCATCATAAGTGACATGGCTCATTCATGCGCACACCCAGCCCTTTATCTTCATTATTCTAACATAGTTAACTGCACTATTGCAGTCTGGCTCGTGACCTTATCCAGCGATCCTCGTCTGGAGGTTCGTTGGCTCCGTCAGAGATGGCAAGCATGTCGCCACCGCCTGCTTACTCCCCCGGGGCCAGGGACGACACCGAAGTGCTGTCCTGGAGGACCGCTCCAAACCGGGGAGGAGCCCAGGACACTGTCCGGGAGGCGCCACGAGGCAAGACCTCCACTGCCGGACACATGGGGAGCCGATCCCCATGGAGATTGGTGAAGAGGGCCGCATCCAGCTCGGCCCTCAGCCGAATATGTTTCCGGAGACCCATATGGCTCCGGAGTCGGACGAACAACCCCCTTTGAAGGAGGGGGGTGCGCCGCTTCCGCCGGTGGCCCCTGTCCATCCAGGGACGCCGGATAACCTGATGGAGGCGCTACGAGGCGCCTCCGTTATGGACGAGCACCGTGTCCTTGTGGGCGCGGTGATCGAGAAGGTTCAGTCCGCCAAAAGTGGACTGAACGAAGCCTGCAGCAACCTGTTGACAGGTTTTGAGGTAAGAGAAAAACCCCATGTAGTCAGTAGCCCCTGAGACACTGTCCGGTGTTCGGCGAGAAGACCCGGACAGAGGATCAATCTTTTATTGTAGGAGACTAACGTGATATGTATGCATAAGCAGGCGTCGCTGTTGGCCGCAACCTCGCATGCTGCCAAAGTCTCTGAACCGAGGCAGAGGCTGGAGCGGACCGAGAGCGAGCTTGGCGAGGTTAAGGTTTGGCTCTAGGAGAAGCAAGGTGAGTGACGACTTGCTATGTGTTCGGAAAGCATAGGCGTTGTATATTGACTGTAGTGTCGTAATATGTGCAAGAGAAGGCCCTGGGCGAGGCCGAGGAGAAGGTTGTCCAGCAGCAAGCCGCCCGTAAGAAGCTCAAGGCTCGGGTCAAATAAATCCAGCAGGAGCTCCAGGATGCGGTGAAAAAATGTGAGACCTTGGAGAATGATGCGTCGGCTCGAGGGGCCGAACTCACCAAGGATCATCAGAGCACGGAGACCGCACGGAATGAGGCCCAGGCTGTCGGTGTCAAAACCGGCAGATCTCGGGTAGGGGGTCCCGAACTGTGTGTCTATGATCGATGGTAACAGGAGACGGGGGACACGATGTTTACCCAGGTTCGGGCCCTATCTATGGAGGTAAAACCCTACTTCCTGCTTGATTGATCTTGATGAATATGAGTGTTACAAGAGTTGATCTACCACGAGATCATAATGGCTAAACCCTAGAAGTCTAGCCTATGTGAATATGGTAATGTGTATCTCTCCATCCGGACTATGCTCTCCGGTTTATATAGGCACCTGAGAGATCTAGGGTTACATGGGTTCGGTTAAATAAGAGGGAATCTTCATAGTCGGTCGCCTAGCTTGCCTTCCACGCCAAGGAGAGTCCAATCCGGACACGGGTATAGTCTTCGGCCTTCATATCTTCACAGCCCATCAGTCCGGCCCATGGATAACAGGCCGGACGCCCGAGGACCTTTAGTCCAGGACTCCCTCAGTAGCCCCTGAATCTGGCTTCAATGACAAGGAGTCCGGCACGCAGATTGTCTTCGGCATTGCAAGGCGGGTTCCCCTTCTTCTGAACTCCAAGATAATGTTCGGATGTGATGATTGTATCCGGACCTGTTACACACACCATACACAACCGTAGAGAGAATATGTATATATTCCGCTGACATCTTTTTACAACACGACATCACGTCTGCTCGGTCATAATTTCAAACCGTTTTTCTCCTGCCATTCCACGTTTCAAGAAGCAGAGATCGTGTCCCCTTATTGCGGAATTCTCATCAACGCGGGCATGGGTAACCCAACCGTGTCGTTTGCATGACCCTTGGGAATAGGCGAGTTTAAGGCGAGTGGGGAGGCGCTTGACATTCATGGCCTTTATCAGGGGGTAAGGATTCCCTTTCTTTACCCACACCTCGGTTCCTCCTTAGCCCTTCCGTTCCTGAGCTCCAGCGCCCAAGCTTTAGTTTTCCCTTGTTCGAGAAAGCACTCCAAAGATGTCCGGATCCGGAGCTGGAGGTAAATGGATGGCCTCTTCCGTCAAGACGAAGGATATCAAGGAGCTCCGGGAGGCCGGATATCTGGCCAAGGAGATCACTCATCGACTCCCGGCCAAGGGACAGATCATCCCTAATCCCGAGCCCCACGAGAGGGTTGTGTTTCTTACACATTTCGTCCGCGGGCTGGGGTTCCCTCTTCATCCATTCGTCCATGGGTTGATGTTTTACTACGGGCTGGATTTTCATGACCTAGCCCCCAACTTTATCCTCAACATTTTGGCATTTATCGTCGTTTGTGAGGCTTTTCTCCGCATCCCGTATCACTACGGCCTGTGGCTGAAGACCTTCAATGTGAGGCTGAAAGTAATGAGCGGTCAACAAGTAGAGTGCGGAGGCGCTATGGTGGGCAAGATGCCCAACGTCACCTGGCCCGAGGGCTCATTTGCGGAGACGGTGAAGGGGTGGCAATCGGGTGGTTCTACATCACCGAGTCGCGCAATGCCGACTGGGCGGCGGCCCCCAAATTTTGATTCAGAATCCCGTTGCGGCTCACCTCCTCGCAAGAGAGGGGCCTAACCTGGGGTCCTTTGGACAAGCTGACTGGGCTCCAGACGTGCATCTAGAACATGATAGACTGGAAAATCAAGCTCATCAACGTGGTCCAGGTCATGCTCATTCGTCGGGTCCTTCCATGCCAATGCTGGACTTGTTATCTGTGGGAGTTCGATCCGGCCAAGCACCAGACTCTACTAGAGCTCTTCGGCACGACGCACGAAGAAATCTGGAAAGTGCTCTTCAAGGCCGGCGAGACACCACCGCCTACGACCGAAGATCGCGGGCTTAGCTTAAAACGCCAGCCCAACCCGGTCAGTTCTTTTAATGTTTTCAAGGAGTACCCCCTCCTAGCATATTTTGAGAGGAAATTTAAGCTTCCTTCCCCTGTTTTCAGGCCTGGATCAAGGTGGCAGAGGAGATCAACTGTCCGGCTCCGCTGCCCAAGGACCAAGAATTCCCGTTACTGACGAAAATGTTGTTCCCTGCACCTTACGAGGTGCCGGAGAAGATGGCTAAGAAGGCAGCCACAGGGGCCAAGAAGGGCCTTCGCCGGAAAAGCACTCCGGACGCAACGTTCGGAAGCGAGACTTCGTCTCTGTGTGACGACGAAGAGGAAGGAGAAAATGACTTCCCACCTGAAGTGGGGAGGAAGAAGAGAGCGGCCCCACAATTCCGGAGGCGAAAGCGCCAAAGAGGGCTAGAGGCTCACTCACGGATAACTCCGTGTGGGATGTTGATAACAGTCCGTAGCGACCTCGTCGGACCAAGCCTCAGGCCACCTCGTAAGTACCAGAATCCGAAAACATCTGGCCTTCCTGGGCTGTGATATTGATATACTTTAAACCATGTTACTACAGTCCAGCGCGCGATGGCTCCCCACGATCCTCGATAGAGGATTCGCTGGATTCGAAGGAGATAGCTAGCATGTCTCCGCCACCTGCTCATTCCGTCTCACCCAAGGGTGATGAAGAGGTGTTGTCAAAAAAGACTTTCCCAGGCCGAGGGGAGATTCCGGAGATCATCGAGGTGATGACCCAGGATGACTCCTCGGCCGCCGGACATACTGGGGAAAAAGTCCCCACGAGGACTGGTGGCGGGACCTGAGTTCCCTTCGTCCCTCAGCCGGATACCATTCCGGAGATCTACACGGCTCCAGGGTCCAGCGAATAGCATTCCCCACAAGGAGGGAATGTGCCTGTTCCACCGGTGACCTCTGTCCAACCAGAGGTGCCGGATAATCTGCTGGAGGCGCTACGAAGCGCCTCTATTGTGGATGAACATCGTGTCCTTATGGACGCGGTGATAGAGAAGGTTCCGTTCGTCAAAAGCAGACTGGCTGAAGCCTGCACTAGCCTTCTAACGGGCTTTGAGGTAAGTTATGTGATTGTAGGAAAAATATCACAGTATAGACAGTAGCCCCTGATGCTCTGTTTGGTGTTCGGGAAGAAAAGCCGAACAGAGGATCAAGAATAAATATCGCAGGAGTCTAACATGATTTGTCTATGTGAATAAGCAGGTATCGCTGCAGGCTGCCACTACTCATGTTGTGGAGGTCTCCGGGCGGAAGCAGAATCTGGAGCGGGCCGAGGAGGAGCTCGGCCTCGTGAAGAAGCAGCTGGAGGATAGCCAAGGTATATAGTAACCTGTGGGTATATTTCAAAAAAATGAATAGTCCGACTGGACTAAAGTGTCATAAACTTTATTAGGGGCCACAAACGAGGTGGCAACCCTTAAGAAGGCGCTAGCCGAGGCCGAGGACAAAGCGGCCAAGGAACGCGCCTCGCGCGAGAAGAACGAGGCCCGGGTTGGCGAGGCGCAGCAACAGCTCCAGGGCGCGATAGAGAGATTTGAGTCCCTGGAGCATGATTGTAAGACGCAAGAGTCCGAATTGGCGAAGGTCCGCTAGAGTGCAAAGGATGCACGAGCCGAAGCCCAGAGCACCCTCCAGGAAATTCAGGTGACCAAGAAGATTACAACGGGTAAGTCTTTAACCATGCATAGCAAGTATGTAGAAGAAACGTTCATTGTACTTATCCTAAATTTGGATTTTCCAGGGGCGTTTATGGATCTGCCGCACAGTGTATCACACGCTGCCGAGTATTATAGAGCCGAAGAAGGGATGTCTACGAAGAAGCTATTCTGGTCCCAACATCTAGGATCCGAACATCTGGTGCCCTTCAACGACCAGCTAAAGCAGTTGGTCGAGCTGCACAGGTTGGCAGAGCTAGCCATGAAGGACCTGATAGTCCGGCTGTGCCATGCCGATCCTAAACCTAGCAGCTACTTCGGACTTGTGCAGCGGCTTGTGAGTGCCTGTCCGCGGCTTGAAGCCGTGAAGCGGTCCGTCTGCATTGAAGGTGCGCGTATGGCCTTTGCCCGCGTCAAGACACATTGGGCGATTTGGATGCCAAGAAGCTGATGACCGAGGGACCGCCGGAGGGCAAGGAGCATCGTCGACCCGAGCACTATTTTGAAGGTGTTCTGGAGGGGTCACGCCTTGTGGAGGAGCAATGTTCGAAGGATGTTATATTCCTATGAGAACATGTATATTAGCTTGTTCTGTAATATGGAACAATGATGTTATGTAGTATAATGTTTATGATTTAAATTTTACCTCATGTGCGGCTGTTTATTAAATCTGAGGGTTGACCAGTCGTCGGCTTCTGCCCCCATGTAGATAGTATGGGGGTGTTCGGGATAAATCTAAACACTCTTTACTCCACATGCTAGTCCTTAAAGGAGGTGTTTAGCGCAACAAATAAGGCAATCAGACTATGCAGCCTTTACCGCCCTCACTTAGTCATAGGAGTTTGATAATTAATAAAGTTGGCGAAGCCCCTGGTGTTCGGAAGGCCGAATTAGGGGCGTTATACACGCCTAATCAGAAGAACCGATTCTTCACAAGAAGCGGAAAAAATCTCCAACAATTTGGAACCGTGCGAACAGCTGACCGGCTCTCACCGCATCATGACAGTCAGTTTTTGGCTTTCTCTACTGAGATGCTCGTCCGGAAGAACCGGGACACAATCGCAGTAGTTCTCCCTTTACTACCCTAGCCAATATAGCGGAACGTAAGGTAGCAAACACAGGAGCCGGGAAACCCAACTATTGACCAAAGACATGATTCAGAGCTGATGCATACAATGTTATAAGTTCGGGGTGCCGAACTATACTGTAAAATTGTTCGGACTTTTATTGTCGTGATGCGGGGTGTAATGAAGCCCCTGGCATAGCAGTACGTACCATGGTGTACGTGTGCAATGAGTAATAGATACTACAGTGAGGTAACGGAAAAATGAAGTAATGAGCTGACGCCACCATTTATTCACCATTGTGATCTAACTAGTACGTCGAGGCGTACTTTTACAAGTAATTCGATAAGCGAGTAAGGCTATTTAACATGCCGTAACCAAGGGCGAGCTGCGTGTGGGTATGTAAAACAAGTATGGTAATCGTTTATTAGAGATCACCTGGGGGTTCCCCTCTACGCCAAAGCTCCTTGCCTTCTTGGTGTGTTCTGAAAGCGGGTTGTCCGTATAGACCTCGAACAGAGAATACAACCCATAAAAAAAGTAAAAGCGGGCGAATCCCAGGGCCGGTCAAGCCAAGTTATGCCTCCGTCGATACCCATGGGGTTTTGAATGCGTAGTTTATGTATGCACGATAGTAATGCCGCTGCCTCATCGGGGCTGGGACGGAGGCCGAATTGCTAACTCAGCTCGTGACGAGCCGGGCAGTCCTGTTGTAGTGTTGTCCGGACCCTCTTGATGATATCCATGGGCTCGGCAGCTGGATTATAATGTTGTTTGAGAAGGCCGCGCTGTACTTCTGCTGCTAGGGCGGCGGTGTGCTCCTCTGTACGGAGGGAGCGTTCCGTGTTTCCATTTACTGTAATGATGCCACGTGGACCGGGCATCTTGAGCTTGAGATAAGCATAATGTGGTATCACGTTGAATCTAGTGAATGCGGTTCGTCCGAGCAGGGCGTGATAGCCGCTGCGAAATGGGACGATATCGAGGATTAGTTCTTCGCTTCGGAATATTCGGGGAACCGAATACTACCTCCAGCGTTATTGAGCCCGTACAACATGCCTCTATGCCTGGTATGACTCCTTTAAAGGTAGTCTTTGTTGGTTTGATTAATGAGGGGTTAATGCCCATCTTCCGCACCGTGTCCTGATAGAGCAGGTTGAGGCTGCTACCACTCTCCATTAGGACTCGTGTCAGGTGAAATCCGTCGATGATTTGGTCGAGGACCAGTGCGGCTGAACCGCCATGGCGGATGCTGGTTGGATGATCTCGGTGATCGATGGTGATCGGGAACGACGACCACACATTGAATTTGGGGTGAATGGCTCTACCGCGTAGACGTCCCTAAGTGCTCGCTTACGCTCCCTTTTTGGGATGTGTGTGGCGTATATCATGTTCACCGTTTTGACTTGAGGGGGACATTTCTTTTTTCCCCAAGGGCTCTGATACGTCTCCAACGTATCTATAATTTTTGATTGTTCCATGCTATTATATTACCCCTTTTGAATGTTTATGGGTTTTGTTTTACACATTTATATCATTTTTGGGACTAACCTACTAACCGGAGGCTCAGCCCATATTGCTGTTTTTTTTGCCTATTTCAGTATTTCGAAGAAAAGGAATATCAAACGGAGTCCAAACGGAATGAAACCTTCAGGAGCGTGATTTTTGGAACGATCGTGATCCAGAGGACTTGGAGTGCAAGTCAAGAAGCTTCCGAGGAAGCCACGAGATAGGAGGCCCCCCTATAGGGCGCGCCCCCTATCTCGTGGGCCCCTCAGGCAGCCACCGACGTACTTCTTCTTCCTATATATACCTACGTACCCCGAAAACATCTAGGGGCACCACGAAACACAATTTCCACCGCCGTAACCTTCTGTATCCGTGAGATCTCATCTTGGAGCCTTCGCCGGCACTCTCACGGGAGGGAATCAACCATGGAGGGCCTCTACATCAACATCCTTGCCCCTCCGATGAGTTGTGAGTAGTTTACCACAGACCCTACGGGTCCATAGTTATTAGCTAGATGGCTTCTTCTCTCTTTTTGGATCTCAATGCAATGTTCTCCCCCTCTCTTGTGGAGATCTATTTGATGTAAACTCTTTTTGCGGTGTGTTTGTCGAGATCCGATGAATTGCGGGTTTATGATCAAGTTTATCTATGAATAATATTGAATCTTCTCTGAATTCTTTTATGTATGATTGAGTTATCTTTGCAAGTCTCTTCGAATTATTAGTTTGTCTGGCCTACTAGATTGATCTTTCTTGCCATGGGAGAAGTGATTAGCTTTGGGTTCAATCTTGCGGTGTCCTTACCCAAAGGATGTAAAGGGTTGCAAGGCACGTATTGTATTGTTGCCATCGAGGATAACAAGATGGGGTTTATATCATATTGCATGAGTTTATCCCTCTACATCATGTCATCTTGCTTAATGTGTTACTCTGTTCTTATGAACTTAGTACTGTAGATGCATGCTCGATAGCGGTCGATGTGTGGAGTAATAGTAGTAGATGCAGGCAGGAGTCGGTCTACTTGTTATGGACGTGATGCCTATATACATGATCATGCCTAGATAATCTCATAACGATGCGCTTTTCTATCTATTGCTCGACGATAATTTGTTCACCCATGTAATACTTATGCTATCTTGAGAGAAGCCACTAATGAAACCTATTGCCCCGGGTCTATCTCTTATCATATTTGCTTCCAATCTACTTTTATTTGCATCTTTACTTTTTGCATCTATAGTATAAAATACCAAAAATATATTTATCTTATCATACTATCTTTATTAGATCTCACTTTCGCAAGTGGCCGTGAAGGGATTGGCAACCCCTTTATTGCGTTGGTTGCGAGTTCTCAGTTTGTTTGTGTAGGTATGTGGGACTTTTGAGGAGCCTCCTACTGGATTTATACCTTGGTTCTCAAAACTGAGGGAAATACTTACGCTACACTTGCTGCATCACCCTCTCCTCTTCGAGGAAAACCAACGCAAGCTCAAGACGTAGCAAGAAGGATTTGGCGCCGTTCTTGCGGGAGGTCTTCGCTCAAGTCAAGACATACCAAGTACCCATCACAAACCTATCTCCCTCGGATTTACATTATTTTCCATTTGCCTCTCGTTTCCTCTCCCCACTTCACCCTTGCCGTTTTATTCGCCCTCTCTTTCCCAATCTCCTCCTCTCTTTTCGCTTGCCATTCTTACATTTGCTTGTGTGTTGGATTACTGTTGCCATGGTGCAAGATAATACCAAATTGTGTGATTTCTCGAATACCAATAATAATGATTTCCTTAGTAATTCGATTGCTCCTCTTAATAATGATAAGTCTGGTGAAATCAATACCGCTTTCTTTGAATCTTGTTATGAAAGATCAATTCACGGCCTTCCTAGTGAAGATGCCGCTACTCATCTAAACAACTTTGTTGATTTGTGTGATATGCAAAAGAAGAAAGATACGGATAACAATATTGTCAAATTGAAGTTATTTCTGTTTTCACTTAGAGATCTTGCTAAAGTTTGGTTTTCGTCTTTGCCTAAAAATAGTATTGATTCTTGGAACAAGTGCAAAGATGCTTTTATCTCTAAGTATATTTTCCTCCCGCTAAGATCATCACTCTTAGGAATGATATTATTAATTCTAAAAAACTTGATCATGAGCATGTTGCCCAATCTTGGGAAAGAATGAAATTGATGCTTCGCAATTGCCCTACTCATGGTTTGAATCTATGGATGACCATACAAAAAATTTATGCCGGTTTGAACTTTGCTTCTAGAAATCTCTTAGATTCGGCCACGGGAGGCACGTTTATGGAAATCACGTTAGGATATGCTACAAAATTACTTGATAATATTATGGCTAATTATTCTCAATGGCACACCGAAAGATCTTCTAGTAAAAAAGTGCATGCTATAGAAGAAATCAATGTTTTGAGTGGAAAGATGGATGAACTTATGAAGATGTTTGCTACTAAAAATACTCCTATTGATCCCAATGATATGCCTTTATCTTCCTTGATTGAGAATAATAATGAATCTATGGATGTGAATTTTGTTGGTAGGAATAGTTTTGGAAACAATGCTTATAGAGGAAATTTTAATGCTAGACCATTCCCTAGTAATTCCTCTAATAATTATGGAAATTCCTACAACAACTCTTATGGTAATTTTAATAAGATGCCCTCCGATTTTGAGAATAGTGTGAAAGAATTTATGATTTCTCAAAAGAATCTTAATGCTATGCTTGAAGAAAAATTGCTCAAAGTTGATGATTTGGCTAGGAACGTTGATAGACTTTTGATTGATGTTAATTCTCTTAAACTTAGATCTTCTTTTCCTAAGCATGATTTCAGTGAGTCTCTCAAAGTAATGAGAATTTCCATTGACGAGTGCAAGGAAAGAACCGCTAGATTGCGTGCTAAAAAAGAAAGCTTTATAAAAGCGTGTTCTTCTAGTTTCCATGAAAATAATGATGAGGATCTTAAAGTTATTGATCCGTCTCCGATTAGATCTATGTTTTGCAATATGAATTTTGATGATTATGGGACGGATGATGAATCAACTTTGCCTAGAAGGCGTCCCAAGAATTCGGAATCTTTAGATCTTAATGTTAAATTTGGTAAAAGTGAGATTGGAGAATCCTCAACTTCTAATAATGTTGAACCCACTATCTCGGATTTCAAGGAATTTAATTATGATAATTGCTCTATAAAAGGTTGTATTTCCTTGTTGCAAGCCGTTGTTAATTCTCCTCATGCTTATATTCAAAACAAAGCTTTTACCAAGCATATTGTTGATGCCTTGATGCAATCTTATGATGAAAAACTTAATTTGGAAGTTTCTATACCTAGAAAACTTAACGATGAGTGGGAACCTACTATAAAGATTAGAATTAAAGATTATGAGTGTTTTGCTTTGTGTGATTTGGGTGCTAGTGTTTCCACAATTCCTAAAACTTTATGTGATATTCTAGGTTTCCATGATCTTGATGATTGTTCTTTAAATTTGCACCTTGCGGATTCCACCATTAAAAAGCCTATGGGAAGGATCAATGATGTTCTTATTGTTGCAAATAGAAATTTGGTGATGTAGCGACCAGACCTCAAACAATCTGATCTCTGTGCATTAGTGTCATCCCTGGATCAGTAATGCTAACATGCACAGTACTTGAAGGATTTATAACAGAGTAGCAATCACACACTTATTACATCGAATGTCTCAAAAGAGAACTTATTACAATAAATATGGCTTAAGGCCATCTAATAACGATAACAGCGGAAGGTTTGGAAGATAAGCGAGTCCATCAACTCCAATGGCATCACTGGGTATAGAACCACGACCTAAGGCACCTTACTGTCGTTCAAAAGTTCGCAACATGAATGTTGCGGCATCGAAAACGGTCAAGACATGGAATATGCTGGCAATGTAACACATAGAGAGCAATATGAAAGAGTAATGCTATACTACATGCATATATGGCTGGTGGAAAGCTCTATGGTTACAGTTTATCGTAAAGCCAATTTTTCCCTACTGCAAAGGAATAAATTTTTGTCTAACTATCATGGTGGTTGTTAAACATTGAGAATGGTTGACAGCATCCTCAATCCCAATTAAGCATCATCATTAAAAACCCAACAATATTAACTAAAGTAACATGATGAGATTCACATGATAATCAAAGTACTAGATACTCAAAATGTCCATAACCGAGTACACGGCTAACCATGATTAGTTTGTTACACTCTGGAGATGTTTGTGCACTTTTCCCCACAAGACTCGATCTCCGTTTGATTTCTCGCACTACATGGTGTTTGAGAAACAGATGACCGATACATAGTCTTTCAGAAGTGCTAGCACCTTACGAACGGGTAGACCGTACCAACCTACATCCCCTACATCAGTCTACCACTGTTAGAGTTTGCACGACTTAGTCAACTATGCTAGAGCCCATAGTAGCTTGTGGCTGCACACGGAAGTTTCTAGCATGAATAATCTCATGATCCCTTTGAACCTGGGTGGCGGTCCAAAAGAAACAGGCAATCCTAGAATACCCAGGTACCTCAATCCACCCAGATTTGTGTTTAAGTTGCCACCTTAAACAAACCATTAATTAACAATCTCACATCTGTCATGGATACACTCACCCAATCCACGTCTACTAGCATAGCATGGCAATATAAGCAAACGTAGAAGTAACTCCCAAGGGTTTGATAATAAAGCAGGTAATAGGTACTACCTCATCTACTTTCCCAAAACCCACAGCTTTAATTAGATCCTAATCATGCAATGTTTGAGGATTGATCTAATGCAATAAAAACTGGGTATGAAAAGAGGTATGATCAAGGTGTTACTTGCCTTGCTGATGATCCGTGAAACCTAGCGATTCAAAGTAGCAAGCGGCGCACTCCGAGTACTCTATCGCAAACAAACAAGCACACAATAATTACTCATCTAATGCACAGGTAAAACTCAAATAAAAGATCTAACCAGAAAGTTCAACTTAAGAACTCCGTTTTGCAAAAAGAATCAAATTGAACGAAGCAACGAAAGTCAAACGGCGAAAGAAACAAGCTTCATTTTACTAATCTGGACCTTAGTCAAATTTTACAGCAGCAAAAACTTGTTTGAGTTGATTATTCGGAAAGAGGGTTTCGATACGAAACTCTAGGCGCTTGAATCGCTTGATTCCAATAAACGAGCGAAAAGTTATACTAGATCGAAAATCGGATCAGAAATCGCGATCAGAAAAATCGCGAAATAAATCCGAGAAAAAGAAAAACGACGAAGAGATTAACGAACGAACGTTCGTTATCTGGATCTAAACGATGAACACGTTCGTTAAAACGAACGAGCGAGCAAACGCTCACTAATTTACCTAAACCGGAAAAAAACGATCTAAAAAACGAAACGGATCTAAAAAAACCGAACGAAACCGGCGAAACCCGAACGGTTAAAAAAGCAATGGTCAACCTCAATGGCGGCATGGCGGCGGTATTGACAATGGCGGTCTTTGGCTGGTGGCAGTGGCGCTGGTAAGCGTGGGCGACACTGGGGGTCGCCCCAGTGCGCTATTTAAAGGCCTTCCCCGGAGGAGTCCGGGCCTAACACGGCCCATAGGTCGGTTCAGTTTTTTTAAATAATTACGCGCAGAAAAACTAACGAAAGAAATACTAAACGGACTCCAAAAATCCCGAAATAAATTTTCCCCGGCTTCTTGAATCAAGCCGGATAAGTTGAACATTTATTTAGGGCCTAAATGCAATTTTGAAAAACGCGCATTTTTCCTAAATTCAAATAAAATAGCGAAAAACTCCAATAGAAAACTTATTTGATTTTTTTATTAAATCTTCAATATTTCTTTATTTTGGGAAATTCATTTTATTCCCTCTCTCATATTTTGACAATAGAAATAATTGAAGATAAAATAAATAAAATCAAATGATCCTATTTTCAAAATTTGAGAAAACTCAAATATGGAAATAACGAAATCTCCAACTCTCTTCATGGGTCCTTGAGTTGCGTGAAATTTCTAGGATCGAGCCAAAATGCAACCAAAAAAATGATATGCAAGCGATGATCTATGTTACAAACCTACCCCCCTTAAGATGAATCTCGCCCTCGAGATTCGGCTTGGCTAGAAAATAGGTGAGGGTGGTCCTTCAGCAGATCTTCCTCTCGCTCCCAGGTGGCTTCATCCTCGGTGTGGGGGCTCCACTGAACTTTGCAAAACTTGATAACCTTGCTGCCGGTGACTCGCCTGGCATGTTCTAGAATTTTGACTGGTTTCTCCTCGTAGGTCAAATCATTACCCAACAGAATCGCTTCCAGTGGAACGGTATCTCTCAGCGGTATTTCAGCCATCTCTGCGTGGCACTTCTTCAACTGAGAAACGTGGAACACGTCGTGAACTCCTGACAATCCTTCGGGTAATTCCAACTTGTAAGCAACTTCTCCCATGCGCTCCAAAACTTTATATGGTCCCACAAAATGTGGCTCTAACTTTCCTTTAACTCCAAAGCGCTTAACTCCTCGAAGTGGAGATACTCGAAGATAAACTCTATCTCCGACTTCGTAAACTGTCTCCTTGCGTTTTGAATCCGCATAGCTCTTCTGCCTAGATTGGGCTACCTTGAACCTATCATGAATCAACTTCACCTTCTGTTCAGACTCCTTAATCAAATATGGTCCAAACAACTGGCGGTCTCCAACTTCATCCCACAACAACGGGGTTCTGCACCTCCTTCTGTACAAGGCTTCAAAAGGGCCATCTTCAAACTGGATTGATAGTTGTTGTTATAAGAAAACTCCGCATATGGCAAGTTGTCATCCCAACTTGATCCATAATCCAATGCACATGCTCTCAGCATATCCTCCAAAATCTGATTGACTCTCTTGCTTTGTCCATCCGTCTGTGGATGAAAAGCTGTACTAAACTCTAGTCTGGTTCCCAAAGTTTCGTGCAATTGATTCCAAAACTTTGAGGCGAACTGGGTTCCTCTATCTGATGCAGACATACGATCCTGGTCATGTATATCTTAGCCAACTTGGCACTTCTATATGTGGTCTTCACTGGAATGAAATGAGCCACCTTCGTCAAGCGATCAACTACAACCCGAATCGAGTCATAGCCTGAACGAGTCCTAGGTAATCCCGTGATAAAATCCATGCCTAACTTTTCCCACTTCCATTCGGGTATCGGCAATGGCTGTAACAATCCAGTTGGCTTCTGATGCTCTGCCTTCACTCTCTGACATACATCACAAACTGCTACATACTCTGCAATATCCTTCTTCATTCCGGTCCACCAGAAAGTGTCCTTCAACTCCGAATACGTCTTGATATTTCCTGGGTGAATCGAATACGGAAAATCATGGGCCTCTTGCAAAATCAACTTCCTGATCTCCGGATCATTAGGCACATAAACGCGGTCCTCAAACCATAGGGTATCGTGCTCATCCTCACGAAACCCCTTAGCTTTTCCCTTGCTCATTTTCTCCTTAATAGAGGCAATCTCCTTATCCGTCTTCTGAGCTTCTCTGATCTTATCCATCAAAGTAGATTGTATCTCCAATGCTGCTACATAGCCTCTCGGAACTATCTCCAAACATAGCTCTCGTAATTCCTCGGCTAACTCCTTTGGTAAACCTCGGTCATTAGTGAGTTGACATGGCTCTTACGGCTCAACGCATCTGCTACTACGTTAGCCTTTCCGGGGTGATAATGCAACCTCATATCATAATCCTTGATGAGCTCCAACCATCTCCTTTGCCTGAGATTCAACTCCTTTTGCGTGAAGATGTATTTCAAACTCTTGTGATCTGTGTACACCCCACAATGGTTTCCAATGAGAAAATGTCTCCAAGTCTTCAATGTGTGCACTACGGCTGCTAACTCCAAATCATGTGTAGCATAATTCAACTCATGGGGCTTAAGCTGTCGTGAAGCATACAAAACAACTCTTCCCTCCTGCATAAGCACTGCTCCAAGTCCTCGATGTGAAGCGTCGCAATACACCTCATAATCTTTGCGCTGATCGGGCAGAATCAACACTGGTGATGTAACCAAACGTTTCTTCAACTCTTGGAAACTAGCCTCACATTCCTCAGTCCAATTGAACATGGTATCCTTCTTTAATAACTCCGTCATAGGCTTCGCAATCCTCGAGAAATTCTCAATAAATCTCCGGTAGTATCCTGCCAGTCCAAGAAAACTCCGGATCTCCCCAACTGTCGTTGGTGCTTCCCAGTTTGTCACAGTGTCAACTTTGGTGGGATCCACTGCTATTCCTTCTCCGGATATAACATGTCCGAGAAATCCAACTTCCTTCAACCAAAACTCACATTTGCTGAACTTGGCATATAACTGATGTTCTCTCGAGCTTCTCAAGTACCAAACGCAAATGCTCCTTATGTTCTTCTTCATTCTTCGAGTAAGCCAAAATATCATCAATGAACACCACGATGAACTTATCCAAAAACTCCATAAACACCTTGTTCATCATGTTCATGAAATAGGCAGGTGTGTTAGTCAGACCAAATGACATAACGGTATACTCATACAGCCTGTACCTGGTGGTAAAAGCCGTCTTGGGTATATCTTTCTCCCGTATCTTTAATTTATGGTATCCTGATCGCAAATCGATCTTGGAAAATACCTTAGCTCCTTGCAATTGGTCAAACAAGTCGTTGATCATCGGCAACGGGTACTTATTCTTAATGGTCACTTCATTCAATCCATGATAATCAACAACCATTCTCAAAGATCCATCCTTCTTCTCCACTAGAAGTACTGGCGATCCCCAAGGCGAAGAACTTGGGCGAATAAAACCTTTATCCAAAGAACTCCTTAATCGCTTTTGATTTCTTCCAAATCTTGTAGCGACAGGACCTCAAAGCAATCGATCTACGTGCATCGTTGTCATCCTGGATCAAGAATCTCGACACGCGATTACTTGAAGGATTTATAACAAAGTAGCAATCACACACTTATTACATCGAATGTCTCAAAAGAGAACTTATTACAATAAATATGGCTTAAGGCCATTTAATAACTATAACAGCGGAAGGCTTGGAAGATAAGCGAGTCCATCAACTCCAACGGCATCACTGAGTACAAAACCACGACCTAAGGCACCTTACTCGTAAATGCGAAAAGTCTGCAACATGAACGCGTTGCAGCCCAAACGGGTCAGCACATGGAATATGCTGGCAATGTAACACATAGAGAGCAATATGAAAGAGTAATGCTATACTACATGCATATATGGCTGGTGGAAAGCTCTATGGTTACAATTTTGCGTAAAGCCAATTTTTCCCTACTGCAAAGGAATAAATTCTCGTTTAACTATCATGGTGGTTGTTAAACATTGAGAATGGTTGACAGCATCCTCAATCCCAATTAAGCATCATCATTAAAAACCCAACAATATTAATTAAAGTAACATGATGAGATTCACATGATAATCCAAGTACTAGATATTCGAAATGTCCATAACCGGGGACACGGCTAACCATGATTAGTTTGTTACACTCTGGAGAGGTTTGTGCACTTTTCCCCACAAGACTCGATCTCCTCCGTTTGATTTCTCGCACTACATGGTGTTTGAGAAACAGATGACCGAGACATAGTCTTTCAGAAGCGCTAGCACCTTACGAACGGGTAGACCATACCAACCTACATCCCCTACATCATCTAGTCTACCACTGTAAGAGTTTGCATGACTTAGTCAACTATGCTAGAGCCCATAGTAGCTTGTGGCTGCACACGGAAGTTTCTAGCATGAATAATCTCATGATCCCTTTGAACCTGGGTGGCGGTCCAAAAGAAATTGGCAATCCTGGAATACCCAGGTACCTCAATCCACCCAGATGTGTGTTTAAGTTGCCACCTTAAATAAACCATTAATTAACAATCTCACATCTGTCATGGATACACTCACCCAATCCACGTCTTCTAGCATAGCATGGCAATATAAGCAAACGTAGAAGCAACTCCCAAGGGTTTGATAATAAAACAGGTAATAGGTACTACCTCAACTACTTCCCAAAACCCACAGTTTAATTAGATCCTAATCATGCAATGTTTGAGGATTGATCTAATGCAATAAAAACTGGGTATGAAAAGAGGTATGATCAAGGTGTTACTTGCCTTGCTGATGATCCGTGAAACCTAGCGATTCAAAGTAGCAAGCGGCGCACTCCGGGTACTCTATCGCAAACAAACAAGCACATAATAAGTAATCATCTAATGCACAGATAAAACTCAAATAAAAGATCTAACCAGAAAGTTCAACTTAAGAACTCCGGTTTGCAAAAAGAATCAAATCGAACGAAGCAACGAAAGTCAAACGACGAAAGAAACAAGCTTCGTTTTACTAATCTGGACCTAAGTCAAATTTTACAGTAGCAAAAACTTGTTTGAGTTGTTTATTCGGAAAGAGGGTTTCGAGAAGAAACTCTAGGCGCTTGAATCGCCTGATTCCGATAAACGAGCGAAAAGTTATACTAGGTCGAAAGTCGCGATCAGAAAAATCGTGAAATAAATCCGATAAAAAGAAAAACGACGAACAGATTAACGAACGAACGTTTGTTATCAGGATCTAAACGATATACGCGTTCGTTAAGACGAACGAATGAGCGAACGCTCGCTAATTAACCTAAACTGAAAAAAATGATCCAAAAAAACGAAACGGATCTAAAAAACCGAACGAAACCGGCGAAAACCGAACGGTTTAAGAAAAACGGCAACGGGTCAACCTCGGCGGCGGCGGTCGGCGACGGCTTCAAGAACGCAATGGCGCGGCTGGGAAGCGGCGGCAAGGCTGGGCTAGGCGCTGGCTAGGGCGCGAGGCGCCGGGTCGGTCACTGGCGCTATTTAAAGGCCTCCCCCGGAGGATCCGGGCTTAACACGGCCCGTAGGTCGGTTCAGTTTTTTTTATTAATTACGCGCAGAAAAACTAACGAAAGAAATACCAAACAGACTCCTAAAATCCCGAAATAAATTTTACCCGGCTTCTAAAATCAAGCCGGACAAGATGAACATTTATTTGGGGCCTAAATGTAATTTTGAAAAACGCGCATTTTTCCTAAATTCAAATAAAATAGCGAAAACTCCAATAAAAAAACTTATTTGATTTTTTTGTTAAATCTTCAATATTTCTTTATTTTGGGAAAGTCATTTTATTCCCTCTCTCATATTTTGAAAATAGAAATAATTGAAGATAAAATAAATAAAATCAAATTATCCTATTTTCAAAATTTGAGAAAACTCAAATATGAAAATAACGAAATCTCCAACTCTCTCCGTGGATCCTTGAGTTGCGTGAAATTTTTAGGATCGAGCCAAAATGCAACAAAAAAAATGATATGCAAGCGATGGTCTATGTATAACATTCCAAATTGAAAATTTAGGATGTTACAGGTGCCCGTAGATTTTATCGTTATTTATATAGATTGCAATCTTTCTTGCCCTATTATTTTCTGTAGACCTTTCCTTAGAACGATTGGTGTGATTATTGATATGAAGGAAGGGAATATTAGATTCCAATTTCCATTAAAGAAAGGCATGTAGCACTTTCGAAGAAAGAAAGTCAAATTACCTTATGAATCTATCATGCGTGCTACTTATGAGTTTAGTGCCAGAGATGGCACTCATTAGATCTATCTTCGCTTTTATGCCTAGCTAGGGGCGTTAAACGATAGCGCTAGTTGGGAGGCACCCCAATTTTATTTTATTTATGTTTTTTGTTTTTGTTTATGTTTAGGAATAAATAATCCATCTACCTTATGTTTAGATGTGGTTTTATCTTTTAATTAGTGTTTGTGCCAAGTTAAACCTATAGGATCTTCTTGGATGATAGTTATTTGATCTTGCTGTAATTTCCAGAAACTTTCGGCTCACGAAAAAAAATGTTAAAAATCACCAGAACGTGATAAAATAGTGATTCGAATTGCTGCTGATCAATACACAAATTCCCTAGGTCGTACTATTTTGGCTGAATTTTTTGAGTTCCAGAAGTTTGCGTTAGTTACAGATTACTACAGACTGTTCTGTTTTTGACAGATTCTATTTTTCGTGTGTTGTTTGCTTATTTTGATGAATCTATGGCCAATAAAATAGTTTATAATCCATATAGAAGTTGGAATATAGTAGGTTTAACACCAAATTAAATAAAGAATGAGTTCATTGCAGTACCTTATGTGGTGGTTTTGTTTTCTTTCACTAACGGAGCTTATAAGATTTCCTGTTGAGTTTTGTGTTGTGAAGTTTTCAAGTTATGGGTAAAGCTTTTATGGACTATGGAATAAAGGGTGGAAAGAGCCTAAGCTTGGGGATTCCCAAGGCACCCCAAGATATTCAAGAATACCCAAAAGCCTAAGCTTGGGGATGCCCCGGGAAGGCATCCCCTCTTTCGTCTACGTTCGTTGGTAACTTTACTTGGAGCTATATTTTTATTCGCCACGTCATAAGTGTTTTGCTTGGAGCGTCGTGTATTATATTAGTCTTTGCTTTTTAGTTTACCAAAATCATCCTTGCTGTACACACCTTTTGGGAGAAGCCTATTTGATTAGAATTTGCTAGAATACTCTATGTGCTTCACTTATATCTTTTGAGCTTGATAGTTTTGCTCTAGTGCTTCACTTACATTTTTTAGAGCACGGTGGTGTCTTAATTTTGAAGAAATTGCTAGTCTCTCATGCTTCACTTATATTATTTTGAGAGTATTTTAGAACAGCATGGTATTTGCTATGATCATAAAGTTGGTCCTAGAATGATGAGCATCCAAGTTGGGTATAATAAAAACAATCATAGGAAGTGAATTGGATGCTATGATCAACTTGATACTTGAGAATTGTTTTGAGATATGGAGGTAGTGATATTAAAGTCATGCTAGTTGGGTGATTATGAATTTAAAGAATGCTTGTGTTGAAGTTAGCAAGTCCCGTAGCATGCACGTGTGGTTAAAGTTGTGTAACAAATTTGAACATGAAGTGTACCTGGCTTGTGCATCCTTATGAGTGGCGGTCGGGGCCGAGCGATGGTCTTTTCGTATCAATCTATCCCCCTAGGAGCATGCACGTAGTACTTGATTTTTGATGACTTCTAATTTTTTGCAATAGGTATATGAGTTCTTTTGACTAATGTTGAGTCCATGGATTATACGCACTTTTACCTTTCCGCCTTTGCTAGCCTCTTCGGTACCGTGCATTGCCCTTTCTCAACTTGAGAGTTGGTGCAAACTTCGCCGGTGCATCCAAACCCGTGATACGATACACTCTATCACACATAAACCTCACTATATCTTCCTCAAAACAGCCACCATACCTACCTATTATGGCATTTCCATAGCCATTCCGAGATATATTGCCATGCAACTTTCCACCGTTCCGTTCATCATCATGACATACTTTACTTTTGTCATATTGCCATTGCATGATCATATAGTTGACATCGTATTTGTGGCAAAGCCACCATGCATTATTTTTCATACATGTCACTCTTGATTCATTGCATATCCCGGTACACCGCCGGAGGCGTTCATATAGTGTCATATTTTGTTTGAAGTATCGAGTTGTAATTGTTGAGTTGTAAGAAAATAAAGTGTGATAATCATCATTTTTAGAGCATTGTCCCAAGTGAGGAAAGGATGATGGAGACCTTGATTCCCCCACAAGTCGGGATGAGACTCCGGACGAAAAATAAAAAACAAAAGAAAAAAAGAGGCCATAAAAAAAGAGAAAAGGCCCAAATAAAAAAATGAGAGAAAAAGAGAGAAGGGACAATGCTACTTTCCTCTTACCACACTTGTGCTTCAAAGTAGCACCTTGTTCTTCATGTAGTGAGTCTCATATATTGTGCTTCAAAGTAGCACCATGTTTTTCATATAGTGAGTATCATAAGTTGTCTTTTTCATACTAGTGGGAATTTTTCATTATAGAACTTGGCTTGCATATTCCTACGATGGGCTTCCTCAAATGCCCTAGGTCTTCGTGAGCAAGCAAGTTGGATGCACACCCACTAGTTTTCTTTTGTTGAGCATTCATTTATAGCTCTAGTGCATCCGTTGCATGGTAATCCCTACTCCTTATGTTGACATCAATTTATGGGCATCTCCATAGCCCGATGATTATCCTCGTCAATGTGAGACTTTCTCCTTTTTTGTCTTCTCCACACAATCCCCATCATCATATTCTATTCCACCCATAGTGTTATATCCATGGCTCACGCTCATGTATTGCGTGAAGGTTGAAAAAGTTTGAGATTATTTAAGTATGAAACAATTGCTTGGCTTTTCATCGGGGATATAGAAGTTGGGAACATCTTTGTGTGTGAAAATGAAGCATAGCCTAACTATATGATTTTGTAGGGATGAACTTTCTTTTGCCTTGCTATTTTGAGAAGACATGATTACTTTGATTTGTATGCTTGAAGTATTACTATTTCTTTTATCAATATGAACTTTTATTTTGTATTCATTTGGATCTGAACATTCATGCCACAATAAAGAAAATTACATTATGAATTATGCTAGGTAGCATTCCACATCAAAAAATTCTCTTTTATCATTTACCTACTCGAGGACGAGCAGGAATTAAGCTTGGGGATGCTTGATACG
Organism: Aegilops bicornis; assembly: GCA_021605145.1. NCBI lineage: Eukaryota > Viridiplantae > Streptophyta > Magnoliopsida > Poales > Poaceae > Aegilops > Aegilops bicornis. Next base: position 496,849,022 of record CM038670.1, read on the forward strand.
TCTCCAACGTATCTATAATTTTTGATTGTTCCATGATATTATATTACCCCTTTTGGATGTTTATGGGCTTTATTTTACACATTTATATCATTTTTGGGACTAACCTACTAACCGGAGGCCCAGCCCATAGTGCTGTTTTTTTTGCCTATTTCAGTATTTCGAAGAAAAGGAATATCAAGCGGAGTCCAAACGGAATGAAACCTTCGGGAGCGTGATTTTTGGAACGAACCTGATCCAGTGGACTTCGAGTGCAAGTCAAGAAGCTTCCGAGGAAGCCACGAGATAGGAAGCCCCCCCCCCCCCCTATAGGGCGTGCCCCCTGTCTTGTGGGCCCCTCGGGCGACCACCGACGTACTTCTTCTTCCTATATATACCTACGTACCCCGAAAACATCTAGGGGCACCACGAAACACAATTTCCACCGCCGTAACCTTCTGTATCCGCGAGATCTCATCTTGGAGCCTTTGCCGACACTCTGCCGGAGGGGGAATCAACTACGGAGGGCCTCTACATCAACATCCTTGCCCCTCCGTTGAGTTGTGAGTAGTTTACCATAGACCTACGGGTCCATAGTTATTAGCTAGATGGCTTCTTCTCTCTTTTTGGATCTCAATACAATGGTCTCCCCCTCTCTTGTGGAGATCTATTCGATGTAAACTCTTTTTGCGGTGTGTTTGTCGAGATCCGATGAATTGCGGATTTATGATCAAGTTTATCTATGAATAATATTTGAATCTTCTCTGAATTATTTTATGTATGATTGAGTTATCTTTGCAAGTCTCTTCGAATTATCAGTTTGGTTTGGCCTACTAGATTGATCTTTCTTGACATGGGAGAAGTGCTTAGCTTTGGGGTCAATCGTGCGGTGTCCTTACCAAAGGATGTAGAAAGGGTTGCAAGGCACGTATTGTATTGTTGCCATCGAGGATAACAAGATGGGGTTTATATCATATTGCATGAGTTTATCCCTCTACATCATGTCATCTTGCTTAATGTGTTACTCTGTTCTTATGAACTTAATACTCTAGATGCATGCTCTATAGCGGTCGATGTGTGGAGTAATAGTAGTAGATGCAAGTGAGTCGGTCTACTTGTTATGGACGTGATGCCTATATACATGATCATGCCTAGATAATCTCATAACTATGCGCTTTTCTATCAATTGCTCGACAGTAATTTGTTCACCCACCGTAATACTTATGCTATCTTGAGAGAAGCCACTAATGAAACCTATGGCCCCCGGGTCTATCTCTTATCATATTTGCTTACAATCTACTTTTATTTGCATCTTTACTTTTTGCATCTATATTATAAAATACCAAAAATATATTTATCTTATCATACAATCTTTATTAGATCTAACTTTACATGAAGTGGCCGTGAAGGGATTGACAACCCCTTTATTGCGTTGGTTGCGAGTTCTCGCTTGTTTGTGTAGGTGCGTGGGACTTTTGAGGAGCCTCCTACTGGATTGATACCTTGGTTCTCAAAACTGAGGGAAATACTTACGCTACACTTGCTGCATCACCCTCTCCTCTTCGAGGAAAACCAACGCAAGCTCAAGACGTAGCATGCTCGGCTGTCGGGGCTCCTAGTCGTAGTCCTCGCTCTGTGCTTCCCCTTCCTTCTTTTTGCTGTTTACTTTGCTGGCTTGTTTAAAGACCCGACAATCTCTGTTAGTATGGTTTGCCGGTTTGTTTGGGGTGCCATGTATCTGGCAAGGACGATCGAGTATGCGGTCCAAGCTGGATGGTCTTCCGCTGCTCCTTTTATAGGGCTTCTTTCGCTGGCCGGACATGGATCCACTGAATCCGGCGTGAACTGTTGTGTCATTGGTGTTATGCCATTGCTTCGGCGTTTATGTCTGTTGCGTCGGAGCTTGCCGATGTTGTTTTTGGCCTCGGAGGGGCCTGTGTTGTTGGCTGTGTTTGTACTGCGAGCCAGCCAACTATCCTCTCCCGCGTAGAAGCGAGTCATAAGTGCCATGAGGGCTGCCATGGACCTCGGCTTTTCCTGACCGAGGTGGCGGGCGAGCCATTTGTCTTGGATGCTATGCTTAAAGGCCGCTAGGGCTTCGACATCCGAACAGTCAACGATCCGGTTCTTTTTCGTTAGGAACCTAGTCCAGAATTTTCTGGCTGATTCTCCGGGTTGTTGAACTATGTGGCTTAAGTCATCGGCGTCTGGTGGCCGGATATATGTTCCTTGGAAGTTGTCTAGGAAGGCTTCTTCCAAGTCCTCCCAGTTGCCGATAGAATTTTCAGGCAGGCTGTTAAGCCGGTGCCGGGCTGGCCCTTTAAGCTTTAGTGGGAGGTATTTAATGGCGTGGAGGTCATCTCCTCAAGCCATATGGATATGGAGAATCAAATCATCGATCCATACTGCGGGATCGGTTGTGCCGTCGTATGATTCGATATTGACGGGCTTGAACCCCTCGGGGAATTCGTGATCAAGTACTTCATCTGTGAAGCAGAGAGGGTGTGCGGCACCTCTGTACCGGGCCGCATCGCGGCGTAGCTATGATGGAGTCCGTCTGCGACATTCGGCCCGGGCGTGGTTAGGTTTGTCACGTCCGAATAGGTAGCCGTCGTCGAGCCTCGAGGCACGTCCTCGCGATCCGTAGATCGATCTTGTATGTCCTACTCTACTGTCCAGGGTCTGCCGAAGGTCGTACGTGTGGCCCCGAACTCTTTCGTCTCTATCTTTGCGTGGAGGTGGGGCAGGCTGCTGTTCGACCTAAGTTGCCTCTTTATCCCGACCGCGGGGTGGCTGGTCGGCCGCCCTGTCTCGACCACGTGGTGGTCGTTCCGCATTACGCGAGGGAGATGTGTGCTCCGGTGCCTCCTCATCAAATTGAGGTAGCAGTCTGCGTTTCGGGTAGCTCTTGGCTGGGCTCTTGAGGTCGTATTCTTCGGCAGTCAGGACGTCAGTCCATCTGTCGACGAGAAGATCTTGTTCGTCTTCAAGCTGCTGCTATTTCTTTTTCAGGCTCCTTGAAGTGGCTATGAGCTGAAGCATAAAGCGCTCCTGCTCCAGAGGATCCTCAGGCACGATGAAATCTTCGTTGCCGAGGCTTGTTTCCTCCTCGGAGGGTGGACGGTAACTATCGTCCTCCGAGTCATCTTCTATGGCCTGTTCATCAGGGTTGTCTTGCATGTTGTTGTTTTCCTCCTGTTCGGATGCAGCTCTGAAAGGGTCTTCGTTGTTTTCGGTGTCACCCGGAGTACTGTTTTCTCCGGTGCCAGTGTTGCCATCCTTTGAGCGATGGGGCTTAGAACGGTGTTTGGGCCGCCGGAGCTTGGACTGCGTCTCGAAGGGTTTATTCGCATATGGCTCTTCTTTGTCATCGCGATATCCTTTAGGTGTATCAACCATGTACATGTCGTACGAAGAGGTGGCCGTCCAACGTCTAGTGAATGGCGGGTCTTTGCCTTGCTCCTTGTCGGCATCGGCGTCCATACCGTCGATGTCTTCGGGGTTGTAGTCGAGCTCATCGGTTAAGTCCTCGACGGTAGCTATGAAGTGGGTGGCGGGTGGGAAGCAAAATTCCTCGTCATCTGCCTCTAACTAAAGCAGAACATAGTTCGGCTGTGAGTCTTTCTCCAAGGACAAGTTCTTTAGGGAGTTTAGTACGTCACCCAAAGGTGAATGTTGGAAGACATCTGCGGCGCTGAACTTGAAGATCCGATCGAGTTTGGTATCCGCGAGCTCGCAGGGTTCGGAACTCGATACCGGACAAGAGTCCGGGGTTCCGTTGATGCAGATACCGTACGAAATGGAATCTGCGGGCGGCTCCAAGGCCACATAATCGGTAGCCCCCGTGATGGGTTTGAGCTTCCCATCTTCGGACGACTTGATTTGCTCCGGATCTAAGGCCAGAGTTGCTACAGGAGCTATCTCCTGCATGCGGCCCAATGACAGGTTTAAGCCATGTTCATTGGGGCGACGGGGAGCGATTGCCGCGGTCTCGAATCCAGTCGAAGATCAAGTCTCCACGGACGTGCGCAGCGTAGTTCAAGCTTCCGAATCTGACCTGATGGCCAGGGGCGTAGCTGTCGATCTGTTCCAGATGGCCAAGCGAGTTGGCCCGTAGTACGAAGCCGCCGAATACGAAGATCTGTCCGGGGAGAAAGGTTTCTCCCTGGACAACGTCATTACTGATGATCGAAGGGGCCATCGAGTCCTTTGCCGACAGGACAGTGGAACTCTCAATGAAAGCACCAATGTCGGTGTCAAAACTGGCGGATCTCGGGTAGGGGGTCCCAAACTGTGCGTCTAGGATCGATGGTAACAAGAGACGGGGGACACGATGTTTACCCAGGTTCGGACCCTCTCTATGGAGGTAATACCGTACTTCCTGCTTGATTGATCTTGATGAATATAAGTGTTACAAGAGTTGATCTACCACGAGATCATAATGGCTAAACCCTAGAAGTCTAGCCTATGTGAATATGGTAATGAGTATCTCTCCATCCAGACTATGCTCTGGCACCGGAGAGATCTAGGGTTACATGGGGTCGGTTACATAAGAGGGAATCTTCATAGTCGGTCGCCTAGCTTGCCTTCCACGCCAAGGAGAGTCCAATCCGGACACGGGTATAGTCTTCGTCCTTCATATCTTCACAGCACATCAGTCCGTCCCATGGATAACAGGCTGGACGCCCGAGGACCCCTTAGTCCAGGACTCCCTTGCAGGCCGCCCTCTTGGAGATCCAGGAGGCCAAGAAGATCACGGCGGGTAAGGCTTTTAAGATGCAAAGCAAGTATGCGGAGAAGCAGTAACGTTTACTAACCCGGGTTCGGAGTTCCCTGCTACGTCTTGAGCTTGCGTTGGTTTTCCCCGAAGAGGAGAGGATGATGCAGCAGAGTAGCGTAAGTATTTCCCTCAGTTTTTGAGAATCAAGGTATCAATTCAGTAGGAGGCCATGCGCAAGTCCCTCGTACCTACACAAAGCAAATAACTCCTCGCAACCAACGCGAATAGGGGTTGTCAATCCCTTCACGGTCACTTACGAGAGTGAGATCTGATAGAGATGATAGATAATATTTTTGGTATTTTTTGGTATAAAGATGCAAAGTAAAATAAAAGGCAAAGTAAAGAGCAAAGCAATAATAAACCGTAGGGAAGATTAATATGATGAAAATAGACCCGGGGCCATAGATTTCACTAGTGGCTTCTCTCAAGAGCATAAGTATTTTACGGTGGGTGAACAATTTCTGTTGAGCAATTGGCGAAATTGAGCATAGTTATGAGAGTATCTAGGTATGATCATGTATATAGGCATCACGTCCGAGACAAGTAGACCGACTCCTGCCTGCATCTACTACTATTACTCCACTCATCGACCACTATCCAGCATGCATCTAGAGTACTAAGTTAATGAAAATAGAGTAACGCCTTAAGCAAGATGACATGATGTAGAGGAATAAATTCATGCAATATGATAAATACCCCATCTTGTTATCCTCGATGGCAACAATACAATACGTGCCTTGCAAACCTTTCTGTCACTCGGTAAGGACACCGCAAGATTGAACCCAAAGCTAAACACTTCTCCCATTGCAAGAACTACCAATCTAGTTGGCCAAACCAAACGGATAATTCAAGAGACTTGCAAAGATAACTCAATCATACATAAAAGAATTCAGAGAAGATTCAAATATTGCTCATAGATAATCTTGATCATAAACCCACAATTCATCGATCTCAACAAACACACCGCAAAAAGAAGATTACATCGAATAGATCTCCACGAGAGAGGGGGAGAACATTGTATTGAAATCCAAAAAGAGAGAAGAAGCCATCTAGCTGCTAACTGTGGACCCCGAAGGTCTGAGGTAAACTACTCACCCTTCATCGGAGAGGCTATGATGATGATGTAGAAGCCCTCCATGGTGGAATCCTTCAAAGTGAGCTCGGAACAGGCCCCAAGATGGGATCTCGTGGATCTGTAAAGTTGCGGCGGTGGAATTAGGTTTTGGCTCCGTGATCTCGATCTGTTGAAGTACGAGGTATATATAGGAGGAAGGAGTACATCGGTGGAGCTTCGGGGGGCCCACGAGGCACGGGGGTGCGCCCTAGGGGGGGCGCGCCCTCCACCCTCGTGGTCTCCTCGTAGCTTTCTTGACAAAGGGTCCAAGTCTCCTGGGTCTTATCCGATGACAAAATCACGTTCCCGAAGATTTCATTCTGTTTGGACTCCATTTGATATTCCGTTTCTTCTAAACACTGAAATAGGCAAAAAAACAGCAATTCCGGGCTGGGCCTCCGGTTAATAGGTTAGTCCCAAAAGTAATATAAAAGTGGAAAATAAAGCCCAATATAGTCCAAAACAGTAGATAATATAGCATGGAGCAATCAAAAATTATAGATACGTTGGAGACGTATCAGGCATCCCCAAGCTTAATTCTTGCTCGTTCTTGAGTAAGTAAATGATAAAAAGAGAATTTTTTATGCGGAGTGCTACTTGGCATAATTTCAATGTAACCCTTCTTAATTGTGGTATGAATATTCAGATCCGAAAGATTCAAGACAAAAGTTCATATTGACATAAAAATAATAATACTTCAAGCATACTAACTAAGCAATTATGTCTTCTCAAAATAACATGGCCAAAGAAAGTTCATCCCTACAAAATCATATAGTTTAGTCATGCTCCATTTTCGTCACACAAGAATGCTCTCATCATGCACAACCCGATGACAAGCCAAGCAATTGTTTCATACTTTAGTAATCTCAAACCTATAAACTTTCACGCAATATATGAGCGCGAGCCATGGACATAGCACTATGGGTGGAATAGAATATAATGATGGGGGTTATGTGGAGGAGACAATAAAGGAGAAGGTCTCACATCAACGAGGCTAATCAACGGGCCATGGAGATGCCCATCAATTGATGTTAATGCAAGGAGTAGGGATTGCCATGCAACGGATGCACTAGAGCTATAAATGTATGAAAGCTCAACAAAAGAAACTAAGTGGGTGTGCATCCAACTTGCTTGCTCACGAAGACCTAGGGCATTTGAGGAAGCCAATCGTTGGAATATACAAGCCAAGTTCTATAATTAAAAATTCCCACTAGTATATGAAAGTGACGACATATGAAACTCTCTATATGAAAAACATGGTGCTACTTTGAAACACAATATATGAGACTCGCTATATGAAGAACATGGTGCTACTTTGAAGCACAAGTGTGGAAAAGGATAGTAGCATTGTCCCTTCTCTCTTTTTCTCTCATCATTTTTTTGGTGGGCTCTTTGGCCTCTTTTTTTATTTGGTGGGCTCTCTGGCCTCTCTTTTTTTATTTGACCTCACATGGGACAATGCTCTAGAAAATGATGATCATCACACTTCTATTTATTTACAACTCAATGATTACAACTCGATACTAGAATAAAGTAGACTCTATATGAATGCCTCCGTGATGTATCGGGATATGCAATGAATCAAGAGTGACATGTATGAAAGAATTATGAACGGTGGCTTTGCCACAAATACTATGTCAACTACATGATCATGCTAAGCAATATGACAATGATGAATGTGTCATGAAGAACGGTATGGTGGAAAGTTGCATGGCAATATATCTCGGAATGGCTATGGAAATGCCATGATAGGTAGGTATGGTGGCTGTTTTGAGGAAGATATAAGGAGGTTTATGTGTGAAAGAGCGTATCATATCACGGGGTTTGGATGCACCGTGAAGTTTGCACCAACTCTCAATGTGAGAAAGGGCAATGCACGGCATCAAGAGGCTAGCAATGATGGAAGGGTGAGAGCGCGTATAATCCACGGACTCAACATTAGTCATAAAGAACTCACATACTTATTGCAAAAATCTACAAGCCATCAAAAACCAAAGCACTACGCGCATGCTCCTAGGGGGATAGATTGGTAGGAAAAGACCATCACTCGTCACCGACCGCCACTCATAAGGAGGACAATCAAATAACACCTCATGTTTCAAATTTGTTACATAACGTTTACCATACGTGCATGCTACGGGACTTGCAAACTTCAACACAAGCATTTCTCAAATTCACAAGTACTCAACTAGCACGACTTTGATATTATCACCTCCATATCTCAAAACAATTATCAAGCATCAAACTTTTCTTAGTATTCAACACACTCATAAGAAAGTTTTTATTATTTTTATATACCTAGCATATTATTATTTTAAGCAAATTACCATGCTATTTAAGACTCTCAAAATAATCTAAGTGAAGCATGAGAGATCAATAGTTTCTTTAAAATAAATCCACCACCGTTCTCTAAAAGATATAAGTGAAGTACTAGAGCAAAACTATAAAGCTCAAAAGATATAAGTGAAGCACATAGAGCAAAACTATCAAGCTCAAAAGATATAAGTGAAGCACATAGAGTATTATAAAAAATTCCAATTAATGTATGGCTCTCTCAAAAGGTGTGTACAGAAAGGATGATTGTGGTAAACTAACAAGCAAAGACGCAAATAATACAAGACGCTCCAAGCAAAACACATATCATGTGGTGAATAAAAATATAGCTCCAAGTAAAGTTGCCGATGGAAGTGGACGAAAGAGGGGATGCCTTCCGGGGCATCCCCAAGCTTTGACTTTTTAGTGTCCTTGGATTATCTTGGGGTGCCATGGGCATCCCCAAGCTTAGGCTCTTGCCAATCCTTGTTCCATAATCCATCAAAAGATTTCACCCAAAACTTGAAAACTTCACAACACAAAACTCAACAGAAATCTCGTGAGCTCCGTTAGCGAAAGAAAACAAAATATCACTTCAAGGTACTATAATGAACTCATTCTTTATTTATATTGGTGTTAAACCTAATATATTCCAACTTCTCTATGGATCATAAACTATTTTACTAGCCATAGATTCATCAAAATAAGCAAACAACACACGAAAAACAGAATCTGTCAAAAACAGAACAGTCTGTAGTAATCTGTAACTAACGCAAACTTCTGGAACTCCAGAAATTCAGCCAAAATAGGAAGACCTAGGAAATTTGTATATTGATCAGCAGCAATTGGAATCACTATTTTATCACGTTCTAGTGATTTTTAACAATTATTTTCATGAGCCGAATGTTTCTGGAAATTACAGCAAGATCAAATAACTATTATCCAAGAAGATCCTATAGGTTTAACTTGGCACAAACACTAATTAAAACATAAAACCACATCTAGGCAGAAGGTATATGGATTATTTATTCCTAAACAGAAACAAAAACAAAAAACTAAAAATAAAATTGGGTTGCCTCCCAACAAGCGCTATCGTTTAACGCCCCTAGCTAGGCATAAAAGCAAGGATAGATCTAGGTTGTGTCGTAATAATAAGATAGATCGGTGAAACTCATTTCATACTCCCTACGCTCGCAGCAAGTTTTCTTTGAGGCAAGCAAAAGTAATCAAAAGGGCTAAATTTAATAGGAAAAAATCCCCAAGATCAATTTTAGGAGGTATAGGTTCCTCTTTCGCCCTTCAGTATTGCACAACGAATTCATCATTATAAGCATTCTTTTGACAGAACCTTGTGAGCCTATACTCAAGAGAGTATCCTAGCTCATTATTTCGAATAGCCAAATCATCGTTAAGTTCAGAGATTCTATCAATTAAAATATTGGTAGGCACCTTTTTCCTAAGATTTTCATTGAAAGCAACATAGTCAATAGATTGAAAACACATTATTTCTTCTTGATCAAAGAGGATAGATTCTATGGGAGGACGACCAGCGTCCACCCTATAATGTGCAAAGATTTCTTTGGCCTCTTTTATTATAAATCTGAATTCATGAGCCAAAAAGATTGTAGCGGCACGCTTAACAGAGGAATGCTCGATATTAGAAAATTCTAGGAAAATCCTTTGTATGGAAGGATGCATATGCATAAATTGCCTTTCAAGTTCAACGATAAGCATGGCAATAGCACCGCATAAGACTACTAGTTCTATGGAGAATAGAACTGCCCATAGAAGGCAAAAGCACCAAAGACAAGTAAAGAAATCTTGAATAACTCCTTTTCTAATAATATTACCACTACCAATTCGAAATCTTTTTGTATGCAAGGTAGGGGGTTCTTCAGCCGGAGCATCAGAATTTTCCATGTTATTATTATTGTCCATATCGGCAATATTTTCCCCAATTTCAGACATAACGACAAGCAAGCGAGGAAAAGGCAAACGGAAAAGAGAGGAGGAGATTGGGAAAGAGAGGGCGAATAAAACGGCAAGGGTGAAGTGGGGGAGAGGAAAATGAGAGGCAAATGGCAAATAATGTAATGCAAGAGATAAGGGATTGTGATGGGTACTTGGTATGTTGACTTTTGCGTAGACTCCCCGGCAACGGCACCAGAAATCCTCCTTGCTACGTCTTGAGCTTGTGTTGGTTTTCCCCGAAGAGGAGAGGATGATGCAGAAGAGTAGCGTAAGTATTTCCCTCAGTTTTTGAGAACCAAGGTATCAATCCAGTAGGAGGCCACGCGCAAGTCCCTCATACCTACACAAAGCAAATAACTCCTCGCAACCAACGCGAATAGGGGTTTTCAATCCCTTCACGGTCGCTGACAAGAGTGAGATCTGGTAGAGATGATAGATAATATTTTTGGTATTTTTTTGGGTATAAAGATGCAAAGTAAAATAAAAGGCAAAGTAAAGAGCAAAGCAATAATAAAGCGTAGGAAGATTAATATGATGAAAATAGACCCGGGGGGCATTGATTTCGCTAGTGGCTTCTCTCAAGAGCATAAGTATTTTACGGTGGGTGAACGAATTAGTGTTGAGCAATTGACAGAATTGAGCATAGTTATGAGAGTATCTAGGTATGATCATGTATATAGGCATCATGTCCGAGACAAGTAGACCGACTCCTGCCTGCATCTACTATGATTACTCCACTCATCGACCGCTATCCAGCATGCATCTAGAGTATTCAGTTAATGAAAACAGAGTAACGCCTTAAGCAAGATGACATGATGTAGAGGAATAAATTCATGCAATATGATAAATACCCCATCTTGTTATCCTCGATGGCAACAATACAATACGTGCCTTGCAACCCTTTCAGTCACTCGGTAAGGACACCGCAAGATTGAACCCAAAGCTAAACACTTCTCCCATTGCAAGAACTACCAATCTAGTTGGCCAAACCAAACGGATAATTCGAAGAAACTTGCAAAGATAACTCAATCATACATAAAAGAATTCAGAGAAGATTCAAATATTGCTCATAGATAATCTTGATCATAAACCCACAATTCATCAGTCTCAACAAACACACCGCAAACAGAAGATTACATCGAATAGTTCTCCATGAGAGAGGGGGAGAACATTGTATTGAAATCCAAAAAGAGAGAAGAAGCCATCTAGCTACTAACTATGGACCCGAAGGTCTGAGGTAAACTACTCACACTTCATCGAAGAGGCTATGATGATGATGTAGAATCCCTCCATGGTGGAATCCTTAGGGAGCTCCTAACAGGCCCCAAGATGGGATCTCGTGGATTCTGAAAGTTGCGGCGGTGTAATTAGGTTTTTGGCTCCGTTTGTGATATGTTGGGGTATGTTGGTATATAGAGGAGGAAGGAGTACGTCGGTGGAGCTTCGGGGGGCCCATGAGGCAGGGGGGCGCGCTTAGGGGGCGTGCCCTCCACCTCGTGGCCGCCAGTAGCTTTCTTGACGGAGGGTCCAAGTCTCCTGGGTCTTATCCGATGAGAAAATCACGTTCCCGAAGATTTCATTCCGTTTGGACTCCGTTTGATATTTCATTTTTCTTCGAAACACTGAAATAGGAAAAAAAACAGCAATTCTGGGCTGGGCCTCCGGTTAATAGGTTAGTCCCAAAAGTAATATAAAAGTGGAAAATAAAGCCCAATATAGTCCAAAACAGTAGATAATATAGCATGGAGCAATCAAAAACTATAGATACGTTGGAGACGTATCATTCCCCAGGGGCTTTTGCTGATTTACCATGCAGTGTATCGGACGCCATGGAGTTCTATCGAGCCGAAGGAGGGGGTTCTACGGAGAAGCTATTCTGGTTGCAATACGCGGTCTTAGAGCCTCCCGTGTCCTTCACCGATCAGCTGAAACAGCTGGTGGAGCTGCATAGGGTGGCCGATTTAGCCATGAAGGATTTGATAATCTGGCTATGGCCAGCCGCAGCGATGCCTAGCAGCTACTTGGGACTCGTGAGGCGGCTAGTGGAAGCTTGTCCGCGGCTCGACACCGTCAAGCGCTCAGCCTGCATTGAAGGTGCTCGCATGGCCTTTGCCCGTTGCAAGATGTGGTGGGCGAAGATGAACGCCGTCGACGTGCCCAGAGGGCCGCCAGAGGGCAAGGAGCACCGCACACCCGAGCGGTATTTTGCGGATGTGCTAGAAGGTTATCGACTTGCAGCAACACAATACGGGCAGGACATTATTTTTGTATGAATACATTCGTGTTGTCCTTTTGCCTTGTATTATAAAAATAAAGCCTGTTTATTAATGTAATTTCATTATGCTTTTTCCTCCTGTGTGGCCGTGTTGTTTGTAATCTGAGGGTTGGCCAGTCGTTGGCTTATGCCCTCGCGTATATAGTACGGAGGTGTTCGAGATGAAATCAAAACAATCTTGATCCAATTATATGGTCCTTTGAAGGAGTTGTTTAGCGCAACGAACAAGGCAAACCGACTATACGGCTTAAACGCCCTCACTTAGCTATAGGAGTTTTATAATAAAGCAAGTGCGCAGCCCCTGGTCCAAGCCCGGGTGTTGTCAGCTTCTGATCGGGAAGGACGATCCTTCGCAGAACGCGGAAAAAATCTCCAACGATTTTGTAACCCTCGAACAGCTGACCGGCTCTCGCCGTATCATGCAGTCAGTTTTCGGCTTTCTCTACTGAGGTGCTCATCCGGTCAAGGCCAGGGCACAATCGCAGTAGTTCTCCCTTTACTACCCTAGCCGATAGAGCGGAACGTAGGGTAGCAAGCACAGGAGCCGGGCAACCCAACTATTGACCAAAGACATGATTCAGAGCCAATGCATATAATGCTAAATTCGGGGTGCCGAACTTATATATAAGGATTGTTCGGACTGTGTTGCCGTATTGTGGGGCGATAAGTAGCCCCTGGCGAATATGAAACGTACAAAAGAGTACGGATGCAGCCGATAAGCAGATCGAAATAAAATGGAGTAATAAGCGAAAACCACAGAAACTGTGCTGCAAACCCTTTTCATTATAACTGGATGGATACGTCAAGGCGTATCTTGTACAGATAGTGCGATAAGCATCCGGGCTGTTTAACATGCCGGAATCAATAGGGCGCAGCGTGCGGGTGCTGAGAAATACTCCCTCCGTTTCTTTTTAGTCTGCATATAAGATTTGGTCAAAGTCAAGCGATGCAAAATTTGACCAAATATATATCAAAAAATATCAACATCTACAATACTAAAGGTATACAATATGAAAATTTATATCATGACGCATCTAATAATGTCGATTTCACATTGTGAATGTTAATATTTTGTTCTATAAAGATAGTCAAAGTTTATGAAGTTTGACTTTGACCAAATCTTATATGCGGACTAAAAAGAAACGGAGGGAGTAACTATAAATACCGTCAAGAAGAATGTATAGAGGTTACCCTACACATCTGTGCTGCTTGCCTCCGTTGTATGCCAATCCTTCGAAAGGATTGGTGATCAGGCCCGCGGGAAAAGGAACCTGAAACAAGAAGAAAAATTGAAAGTATGTGTGTCCGGGATCAGTCTAGCCGAACTGTAGATCCCGGGTTAGCTTGTGCCTCCGTCGATGTCCATGGAATTTTGAGTGCGTAATTATGTATGAGTGGTGCGAATGCCACTACTTCATCGGGACTGGGACGGAGGCCGAATTGCTAATCGAGCTCTTGACGAGTCGTGCTATCCTGCTGCAGTGTAGTCCGGAACCTCTTAATGATGTCCAGGGGCTCGACAGCCATACAATGGTGCTTCTTGAGAAGGCCGCTCTGTACCTCTGCTGCTAGGGCGGCGGTGTGCTCCTCTGTTCGGAGGGACCGTTCCGTATTGCCATTGACTGTTATGACGCCGCGTGGATCGGGCATCTTGAGCTTGAGATAAGCATAGTGTGGCACTGCGTTGAATCTAGCAAACGCAGTTCGTCCGAGCAGTTCTTGGTAGCCGCTGCGGAAGGGGACGATATCGAAGATTAACTCTTCGCTTAGGAAGTTGTCCGGAGAACCGAAGACCACCTCCAGCGTGATTGAGCCCGTATAGCGGGCTTCTACGCCTGGTGTGACTCCTTTAAGGGTAGTCTTTGTTGGTTTGATTCGTGAGGGGTTAATGCCCATCTTCCGCACTGTGTCCTGATAGAGCAGGTTGAGGCTGCTACCACCATCCATCAGGACTCGTGTTAGGTGAAACCCGTCAATAATTGGGTCAAGGACTAGTGCGGCTGAACCGCCGTGGCGGATACTAGTTGGGTGATCTCGACGATCGAAGGTGATCGAGAACGATGACCACGGATTGGATTTTGGGGCGACTGGCTCTACTGCGTAGACGTCCCTAAGTGCTCGCTTACGCTCCCTTTTGGGGATGTGTGTAGCGTATAATGTTCACCGTTTTGACTTGAGGGACAAATTTCTTCTGCCCCCCCCCCCCCCGTGTTCGGCTGCCGGGGCTCTTCATCCTCGTCCTCACTTTGTGATCCCTTTTATTTGTTTTTGGCATTTAACTTGCCAGCCTGCTTGAAAACCCAACAATCCCTGTTGGTATGATTGGCTTGCTTATCCAGGGTGCCGTGTATCTGGCACGGACGGTCGAGTATGCGGTCCAGGCTGTAAGGTCCTTCGTTGTTTGTTTTGTAGGGCTTCTTCCGTTGGCCGGACTTGGAGCCACTGAATCCGGCGTTGACTGTGGTGTCATCGGTGTTGTCGCCATTGCTTCGGCATTTGTGTCTATTGCGCCGGAGCTTGCCGGTGCTGTTTTTGGCCTCGGAGGGGCCTGTTTCATTGGCTCTATTTGTACTGTGAGCCAGCCAACTATCCTCTCCCGCACAGAAGCGGGTCATAAGTGTCATGAGGGCTGCCATAGACTTTGGCTTTTCTTGGCCGAGGTGGCATGCTAGCCATTCATCACGGATGCTGTGTTTGAAGGCTGCTAGGGCCTCGGCATCCGGACATTCAACGATCTGGTTCTTTTTGGTTAGAAACCTAGTCCAGAATTTTCTGGCTAATTCTCCAGGTTGTTGAACTATGTGGCTTAAGTCATCGCATCTGGTGGCCGGACATAAGTTCCTTGGAAATTATCAAGGAAAGCCTCTTCCAAGTCCTCCCAGCTGCTGATGGAATTCTCAGGTAGGCTATTTAACCAGTGTCGAGCTGGTCCTTTGAGCTTTAATGGGAGGTATTTGATATCGTGGAGGCCGTCTCCTTGGGCCATGTGGATGTGGAGGATAAAATCTTCGATCCACACTATGGGATCGGTTGTTCCGTCGTATGATTCAATATTGACAGGCTTGAACCCCTCGGGGAATTCATGATCCAGCACCTCGTCTGTGAAGCATAGAGGGTGTGCGGCGCCTCTATAGCGGGCCGCGTCACGGCGCACCTCCGATAAAGTCCGCCTACGGTTATCAGCCCGGGTGTGATTAAGTTTTTCATGTCCGAATAGGTAGCCGTCGTTGTGCCTCAAGGCACGTCCTCGCGATCCGTAGATCTATCTTGTATGTCCTGCTTTACTGTCCAGGGTCTGCTGGAGGTCATACGTATGACCCCGAACTCTTCCATCTCTATTTTTACGGGGCAGTGGGGCAGGCTGCTGTTCGGCCTGAGTTCCGCTTTATCTCGACCGCGGGGTGGCCGGTCGGCCGCCCTATCTCGACCACGTGGTGGTCGTTCCGCATTACGCGAGGGAGATATGTGCTCCAGCGACTCCTCGTCGAATTGAGGTAGGAGTCTGCGTTTTGGGTTGCTCTTGGTTGGGCGCTTGAGGCCGTATTCTTCAGCTGTCAGGACATCCGTCCTTCTGTCGACGAGCAGATCTTGTTCAGCTTGAAGCTGTTGCTGTTTCTTTTTCAGGCTCCTTGTTGTGGCTATGAGCTGAAGCTTAAAGAGCTCCTGCTCTAGAGGATCCTCAGGCACGATGAAGTCTTCGTTGCCGAGGCTTGTCTCCTCCTCGGAGGGTGGACGGTAACTATCGTCCTCCGAGTCATCTTCTATGGCCTGTTCATCATGGTTATCTTGCCCGTTGTCGTGTTCCTCCTGTTCGGATGCAGCTCCGGTAGGATCTTCATTGTTTTCGGCGTCGCCTGGAGTACTGGTTTCTCCGGTGCCAGTGTTGCCATCCTTTGAGCGACGGGGCTTAGAACGGTGTTTGGGCGGCCGGCGCTTGGACTGCGTCTCAAAGGGTTTATTCGCATATGGCTATTCTTTGTCGTCGCCAGATCCTTTAGGTGTATCAACCATGTACATGTCGTACGAAGAGGTGGTCGTCCAACATCCAGTGAATGGTGGGTCTTGGCCTTGCTCCTTGTCGGCATTGTCGTCCATACTGTCGATGTCTTCGGAGCCATAGTCAAGCGCGTCGGTTAAGTCATCGACAATGGCTATGAAGTGGGTGGCGGGTGGGAAGCAAAGTTCCTCGTCATCCGCCTCTAGCTCGAACCGAACATAGTTCGGCTGTGAGTCTTCCTCCAAGGACAAGTTCTTCAAAGAGTTTAGCACGTCACCAAAAGGTGAGTGCTAGAAGATGTCTGCGGCGCTAAATTCGAAAATCGATAACCGATCCAGCTCGGTGTCCGCAGGCGTACCTGGTCCGGAACTTATAGCCGGAGACGAGTACGGAGTTCCATTCACGCAAATATTGCAGGGTGTCGAGTCCGTGTGTGGCTCCAACGCCGCGGACTTTGTGGCCTCGGAGGGCACGATCTGCTTTGGTTCTAAGGCCGTTGCAACAACAGGAACCATCTCCTGGATGTGATCCGATGAAAGATCTAAGTCACGTTCATCGGGGCGAGGGAGAGCAATCGCCGCGGTCTCAAACCCACTGAAGATCAAGTCTCCACGGGTATCCGCAATGTAGTTCAAGCTTCCAAATCTGACCTGATGGCCAGGGGCATGGCTATCGACCTACTCCAGATGGCCAAGTGAGTTGGCCCGCAGTACGAAGCCGCCGAACACAAAAATATGTCCGGGGAGGAAGGTTTCTCCTTGGACAGCGTCCCTATCTGACGATTGAAGGGGCCATCGAGCCTTTCATCGACGGCACACTGGAACTCTCAATGAAAGCACCAATGTCGGTGTCAAAACCGGCGGATCTCGGGTAGGGGGTCCCGAACTGTGCGTCTAGGATCGATGGTAACAGAGACAGGGGACACGATGTTTACCTGTGTTCGGGCCTCTCTATGGATGTAATACCCTACTTCCTGCTTGATTGATCTTGATGAATATGAGTGTTAGAAGAGTTGATCTACCACGAGATCATAATGGCTAAACCCTAGAAGTCTAGCCTATGTGAATATGGTAATGAGTATCCGCCTATCCGGACTACGCTCTCTGGTTTATATAGTCACCGGGGAGATCTAGGGTTACATGGGGTCGGTTACATAAGAAGGAATCTTCATAGTTGGTCGCCTAGCTTGCCTTCCACGCAAAGGAGAGTCCCATCCGGACACGGGTATAGTCTTCGGCCTTCATATCTTCACAGCCCATCAGTCCGGCCCAATGAATAACAAGTCGGACGCCCGAGGACCCCTTAGTCCAGGACTCCCTCACTTCCCAATTAGAGAGAAGTTTTCCTGCAAAAAAATCTAAAACGAGAATTGTACAATAGAACATACTAACCCACTATGAATTCCTGCTTTTGGATTCTTTTTTCATGCCATATTTTAACTTTTTCTTTAAACAATTTGGCATTTTCATAAGCTTGGGTCATCCATTCATCTGATGAGCTAATATCAAATAACCTCTTTTCACCGTCAAGTTTGAAATCATAATTGAGTTCTTTAATTGCCCAATATGCTTTATGTTCTAACTCAGGAGGCAAATGGCATGCTTTTCCATAAACCATTTTATATGGAGACATACCCATAGGATTTTTATAAGCAGTTCTATAAGCCCATAATGCATCATCTAGTTTCTTAGACCAATTCTTTCGAGACCTATGGAAGGTCTTTTGCAAAAGTAACTTTATTTCTCTATTGCTCAGTTAACTTGGCCACTAGATTGAGGGTGATAGGGAGATGCAATTCTACCGTTGACATCATATTTAGCAAGCAATTTACGAAAAGCACCATGAATAAAATGTGAGCCACCATCAGTCATTAGATATCTAGGGACTCCAAACCTCGGGAAAATAAATTCTTTAAGCATTATAATGGAAGTGTTATGATCAACACTACTAGTTGAATAGCATCTAGCCACTTAGTAACATAATCAACAGCAACTAAAATATGAGTGTACCCATTAGAGGAAGGAAAAGGTCCCATATATATTTTCAAAGCCCCAAACATCAAATGGTTTAATAACAAGTGAATAATTCATAGGCATTTCCTGACGTCTACCAATATCACAAATTCTTTGACATTCATCACAAGACAAGACAAACTTACAAGCATCCTTGAAAATAGTAGGCCAATAAAAACCAGATTGTAATACCTTGTGTGCAATTCTGTCTCCCGCATGGTAAGCCTCGGAGTGACACTTCCATAGGATTTGTTCCTGTTCATGCTTAGGTATACAATGTCTAATAATACCATCTGAAAGGACATGCGGTGCCCCCATGTGTGGTTTTGGTAATTGATGACAACCTCTATGGACTAATGGTTGCCTTGAGTTATATTTGAAGGATTTGTCCATAGGCTTTTCTTGGAGTCCATTTGTTGGTTTCAAGGAGAGTTTGTGATGACCAAGGTGCTATTCAAGGAATTACCTAAAGATTGGTCATGTGAGAGGTTGATGAAGACTAAGTCAAAGAGTGAATCAAGTTGATCAACACACAAAGTGTTGAAGATGTGCCGAGAGGGATCAAGTGATCCCATGGTATGGTAAGCATTGTCAATTACGCTTTGTGTACTAACCCATGGTATTCGTGAGAGTTCTTTGTGGAGTTAGGTTGCAGTGTGTAAGTTCAAGTGGAGCAACACGAAGAGATCAAATTCTTCAAGCTTGTCGTCCATTGTGGTGACAATGGGCTTGCGAAGATGTTTGGAAGAGTGGGTCACCCATAGTGGAGTATGGGGGAGCAATCAACTAGTCTTCATCGAGCCAATGCAATCAAGAAAGGTGGTCCAACTTGAGGGAGTCAATATCGTCATCATCTAGCTCAAGTGGACCATGTGCAAGGCAAAGGTTTGCCCTTGATAGATTTTCTATTTTACCGGTCTCATGGTGGTAGTTGGGAGACCAGGTTATAGGATCGATTGCCGTACTATCAAGGGGGGCTCTCCATGAGTAGCTTGATCGTATCATTCGTAGAGAGCTCAAACCATTGCATCCTTGCATCATCTTTCATGGTTCTTGTTTGGTTCTCTTTGTGAGTCTTAGAGCTTTTGGCCATCTTGATGACAAGCTCGAGTTCATCGAAAACGGAGTTCACATGCATCTTCTATGATGTTTTCGATGTTGGAGGTTATGTCGGTTCTTCTCTGTTGGAGGTTTCACTCCTCCATTTGTTAGGCATACTTACCCTGCCTCATCGTCTTGTTTCCAACAAGCTTGAGTTAGCTCAATTCGGAGCTCATTTGCAGAAGTTATGGCAATTCTCATTTTATTGTATCCTTCTGTTGTCTTTAGCTGCAATATGAAGGTAGCCAAGTGCTAAAGCCTCTGTGGCGTGTGGTAGTACTACTCAAGGGAGCGGTAGTACCGCAGGGTCTAGCGGTAGTACCGCTCCTGGTGTGCGGTAGTACCGCTGCCTCTAGCACAGAATGCTATCACACACGGAAGTAGGCGCGAAAGTAATTTTTTACTTCCGCCCCTACGCGGTAGTACCGCTCCCTGCGAGCGGTAGTACCGCTCCCTGCGAGCGGTAGTACCGCTCCCTGCGAGCGGTAGTACCGTGCCGGCTTTCTACTCGAAGCTAGCTCCAGCAGATGTAGGCGCGACAGTAATTTCTTACATCCATGGACGCGCGGTAGTACCGCTATCCCCAGCGGTAGTACCGCTACCTCACTGTGTACATTCTCGTGTGCTGCACCTGTGTGGCTGTTGAATACTACCCCTGCGGTAGTACCCAAGGGCAGGCGGTAGTACCGCTCCAGCAGTAGTACCGCCTTGTTGCCCCATTGCAGTAATGTTTCTTTTGGCCACTGCCGCCCTAGCGGTAGTACCACTCAGTGCAGGCTGTGAGGATAATGGTTGGATTTTTTTCCTTCTATAAAAGGGGGTCTTCTTCCCCATTGAACCCCATCTTTTGAGCTCGTGTTCTTCCCCCATTGTTGACCTTCTTCGAGCTTGCTATCTCTCAATCCCTCCATCAATTCTTGCTAGTTTTTGGGGAAAAGTGAGAGGAGATCTAGATCCACATTTCCACCAATCACTTTCTCCTCTATGTGAGGGGAATCCCTTGGATCTAGATCTTGAAGTTCTTGATGTTCTCCTTCTTGTTCTTCCTCTCATTTCCCTCCCTAGCATTAGTTGTTTTGGCGGGATTTGGGAGAGAAGGACTTGGGCACTCTGTATGCCCATGCCATTTCATTTGGTGCATAGGTTTGAGTTCTCCACGATGATACGTGGAAGTTACAAGTTGAGAAGCTTATTACTCTTGGGTGCTTGGTACCCTTGAGCTTGTTCCTCTTGGGTGCTTGGGTGCACTAGACGGTTGGTGGTGTTCGGAGCTCAATCATTGTGATGTAAAGCTCCGGGCAAGCATCGGGGTCTCCAATTAGGTTGTGGAGATCGCCCCGAGCAATTTGACGGGTTCCGATGACCGCCCCAAGGGTTGACAAAGTGTACGGGTTCGGTGACCGCCCCCAAGGGTTGCCATTTGTACGGGTTCGGTGACCGCCCTCAAGGGTCCCTTAGTGGAATCACGGCACCTTGCATTGTGCGAGGGCGTGAGGATGATTATGGTGACCCTAGTGGCTTCTTGTGGATCATTGTGCCTCCACACCGCTCCAAATGGAGATTAGCATCTGCAAGGGTGTGAACTTCGGGATACATCGTCGTCTCCGCGTGCCTCAGTTATCTCTTACCCGAGCCCTTACTTAAGCACTTTACTTTGTGATAGCCATATTGTTTCTTGTCATATATCTTGCTATCACTTAGTTGTTTATCTTGCTTAGCATAAGTTGTTGGTGCACATAGGTGAGCCTAGTTGTTGTAGGTTTTGTGCTTGACAAATTAACCGCTAGGTTTATTCCGCATTTTTTCAAGCCTAAACCGTAATTATTTTAAAGCGCCTATTCAGCCCCCCTCTAGGCGACATCCTCGATATTTCACCATCTACCCCTTCTTTATAAATATTTGGGTCATCCTAGAAGTAATGTCTTAAATCAAATAAGATTCTTTTTCTTTTGTTGGTATGTAAAACTAGCACTACAGGAATCAGCTACTTTGCCATCTGCCACGGCGGACGGCAAAGGCATGGTTGGCGGACGGCAAAGGTCTTTGTCGTCCGCAGCGGACGGCAAAAGTGGACGGCAAAGTACGGGACGGCTAAGAGCTACGTTGTCGCCGGGCGGTGACGGCAAAGGAGCCTTTGCCATCGAGACGGCAAAAAGAATGCAGACGGCAATAAATCTGTTATTACTTCCGTTAGGTGGTTAACGGCAAGCCTTTCTTTGTCGACGGCCGACGGCAAACTTCGTAAGGCCTTTGCCGTCACCATCAGAGGCAAACCGACCAAATTGGTCACCTCCCAGAAGCATAGTTGCACGCCACGTGGCCTCTTTGCCGTCCGGCCGATGGCAAAGAGCCCTTTGTCGTCGGTGGCACGACAAAGAGCCTGCATATTGGCTTTTTTCCTGTTTTTTAATCCAACAATTTTCAAAGCAAATATATATGACATATATAGATATATTTCACAGGGCTATTTAACACACATAAGTTTCATCGTACATACATATATAGCAAGTTGCACATACACATAAGTTGCAACCATTAGGAAGTTGCACATACATATTACAATGCAAAGTTTCATCAAGATAGCAAGTTCCATCGTAGCAAGCTAGAAGAATACTAGAAGAGAATGAAATAAAAACAAGCACTCCATCATAGCAAGCTAGCTTCCGAGAAGTGAATGAAATCTGCAAAATGGCAAATAAGAAAGTTAGGAAAAGGTGACTAGAAGAAGAAGACTAGAAGAAGAAGCACGCCATCGTTTGTGAGGTAACTTAGGTGAAATGGATCGTTTATGAGCTAACTTAGGTAAAATGCATCATTTTAGAGCTAACGTAGGTAAAATGGATCGTTTATGAGCTAACTAAGCTAATTATGCCGTTTTTACATAAGTAAGGTAAGTACATGTCATTATTGAGCAAAACTAGTTAACTAAGCATATTATAACTAACTTAGGTCATTTTGGAGGAAACAAAGCTAAGTATAGATCGTTTAGAGCTAACTTAGGTAAAATGGCTGGTTTTGGAGGTCGATAAGCTTATTAAGTCATTTTGCGGAAAAGAAGCTAACTCTAGGTCATTAAGGTAAGCATATTGGATGAAATAAAGCTAAGTCTAGGTCTTTATGCATTTGTTAAGCAAAAAACTAGAGAAACTTACCTTGATCATGGAGGTGTGGAGCGGGCTGGCTCATGCCAAGAATGGAGAAGGATCGTGTGATGCTTGTGTGGAGTTACGCACCAAAGATCATTTCCAATGTTTCGTTAGCATGATGACACTCAAATGTTAAGACTAGCAAGTAACGTCCATTCAAATTAAACTCACCGTATCATCAATAATCTCGATCAAGGTATCATCAATAAATGCATAATCATCATCATCACTATAATCAATGACGGGCTCATAGGGTTCGATGGCATCAACATGTGGAAGGCCACCTTTACGTGTCGGTCAAGCATTGAGAGGTCGTCCGTGATAACCTCTTCTTGTTCCGGCTCTTCTTGTTCCTCCTCTGGGGTGATGTGGGATTCACTGTCGCTGTCTACTTCAATGTTTTGGGGTGAAGTATACCGGTTCTTGAAACGCTTTTTGGAAAGACGTGTCTCTTGGAAGAATTCTCCTTCATATGTGTCTGGTTTAATGTGAGGTTCATAATCCTCTTCCTTTGGGGGAGATAGTATAGCACATGGTGACACTTCATAAACGACATCCCAACCTTTCAGATTTGGATTAGTTTGGCAGGCCCAGGGTAGATAGAATACTTGGGTCGCCTGTTGAGCCGTAATATAGACATCAGGAACATCTAAATGGGTGCTTTGGTTGATTTCAACTAGCCCTATATGTTCATGAGTCCTTCTAGTCTCCTTCAGCTGAAACCAATAACATTTGAAGACTACGACATTCGGTGGGTTTTCACCATAGAATAGAAGTTCATAAACTGTTTCAACTCTCCCATAATACTCGGTACCTCCTTCGCCGATAGCAGATACACAACAATTTGTAGACTTTTGGTCGGCCATAGATAGCTCTTTGCCATAGGTACGAAAACGATACTCGTTGATGTCGTATTTGTCAAATGAACGGACCTTATAGTCAAAACCATTAGCGACTTGTCTCAATTCGGCGTCCATAGACTCTGAATTAGCCTACAAGTTTAATATGAAAGGGTTGTTGCATTACGCACAAATTAGCGAATGAAATGAAATTGTCTAATAGAATTTACCATTTGTTTGAACTAAGAGATGAAACCGGGATAGCCGCTTCCTTGCTTTGCGAGAAGCTCATACTCTTCGACGGAATCCTTTTGGATCACCGCTCCATACGATAATAGGGCGACGTATCGACTGTATGAAATATCCAGGAATAAGAGCAGTTCAAAGGAAATAGAAGTTGCGAAACAATGTACCAAGAACTTACTCGATGTACGGCCGCACTTCTATCAGGTTGTTGAAGATATACAACAAAATGGTACGCAATTCTTCATTATCCAAAGATACTTGATTTGAAACACTGGCTGGTGCGAGATTCTCTTTGAATAGGCTGAGGTTGGATCCACCCTTTTTAGGCTCGTCAACATTGTACCGAGGCTTCGGATTATGCAAATGACGATTTTTGATTTCGTAGTGTGCTGTCACGAAGTTTGCCGCCTCCTCAGTGATGAATGCCTCAGCCATAGACGCTTCAATTCTACGTTTATTTTTACATTTTTCTCGGCGTCTTACGCATCCTCTCGGTTAGGTAGCACCAACGATTTTGCACGGCCCCCCAATCTTGCCTCGGTCGGAGATGCAAAATCAAATGCTGCATTGGATTAAAGAAGCCCGGTGGAAAGATCTTCTCTAACTTGCAGATCAACTCTGGCGCCAACTCTTCCATTTCTTCTAGCACGCCAGGCGATAGTTCTTTCGCACAAAGAACACATAAGAAATAGCTGAGTTCTGCCAGTACTAGCCATTCATCCTCAGGGATGAAGCCACGCAACATCACCGGCATTACCCGCTCAATCCATATGTGCCAATCATGACTCTTGAGACCAAATATCTTCAATTTATCAAGTCTCGCTCCCCTCTTTAGATTCGCTGCATACCCATCGGGAACATCAACTGCATTTTCACCCACAAGATAATTTCCCTCATAGCTGGCCTTCCAAGATTGAACCATGCCTTTGGCTTCGTCCAGTTCTGCTTTCCTTTCGGTTCTTTCATGTTTTGTAACGGCCTATCACATAGCGCCTCCAGATCGAATATAGCCTTAGTATTATCCTTTGACTTCCCATCTATGTCGAACAATGTACCAAAAAGTGCCTCGGCGATATTCTTCTCAGTGTGCATCACGTCGATGTTGTGTGGGCAAAGGAGGTCTTTGAAGTAAGGCAGATCCCATAAGCATGTTTTGTGAGTCCAGGCGTGCTCGTAATTATACCCTTGAAGTACCCTCGACGCCTGGATTTGGCTCGAGAGCATTTAATCGATCCAGTGCATTGGCTGTCACAACGCAAGTGGTGCAGAGTTTTTACAACTCTACCTCGATGAAGTTCTTCTTGTCTTTCCTGAACTTATGGCGAGGATCCGTGAACTGTCTATGCATGTCGAAGCAATAAAACTTGCGACCGCCCCAAGCCAACGAAACTCAAGAGCTCCCTTGCATGTGGGGCACGGAACCTTCCATGCACACACCAGCCAAAGAATAGCGCATACGCCCGGCAAGTCATGCGTCAGTACATGTACCGGACACGCATTATGAAGTTTCGTTTGCTATAGGCGTCGTATGTCTTGAACCCATTATCCTGTGCTTCTTGCAATTCGTCCTTAAGCGGCTGCATGTACACATTCATATTTTTCCCGAATAGTTGGGCCTGGAATTATCAACGTCGGAAAATGTTCTTTCTTTGCATAATCTGTCCGGGGAGATTGAGTGGAAAGAAAAATACGGGCCAACAAGCTGTATTGGGCTGCCGTCATACCAAACACATCGAACCCATCGGTCTTGATGCCGACTCGAGGATGCCTCGGATCTGCCGCTTTGTCAGCATGTAATTTATCGAACTTTTTCCACGCAACACCATCCGATGTGTGTACCATCATCAGATTCCCATCTGCATCTAGTTCGGTTCTTTTGCCTGTTTTGTGCCATGTCATCTGTCTGGCCGTCTCTTCAACCTTGAAAAGACGTTGAAGTCTTGGTACGATTGGCATATACCGAAGAACACTAACAGGGATTTTGGTCTGTGTCTTCTCACTCATACCGTTGTCTACCACAATATACCTGGAAGACTTGCAAATGGGACAATAGTTCAAGTCTGCATAGTCAAGCCTAAATAAGGCACATCCTTCCTCACAGGCATGTATCTTCTCATAGGGCATCTTCAGTGCACGCTGGATTTTGTCCGACTGGTACAGGTTTGCAGGCATTACATGGCCTTTGGGTAGAAAGCGTCCAAATACTGTCATAATTGCGTCATAGAATTCTCTGCCCAAGTTGAACTGAGCCTTCAAAGCCATTACTTGTGAGATGGCATCCAACTGACAAAGCTCAGTGTGTTCGTGGAGCGGACGTTTTGAAGACTCCAACATTTCATTGAAGGCCTTTGCAGATTCCTCCATCTCCTCGTCCGAATCCCGAGCATCATCATAGTCTTGCACCATGTTTTCCATCCCGGTACCATGCTCATCGGTGCGGCGATGATCCACCTCAGCTTCGGTCACGTTAGGCAGACTCACCATGAAATGTCCACACTATATAATCGGGCGTAAAACCATTCTTACGCAGGTGTTTACCCATTTCAGCCTCTGTCCTCTTTTCCCAATTGCCGATCGGAAGCAGGGGCACCAAGTTTTCCTCGGCCATTTGCAAATGCGGCTTGCACAAACCCCTTGGTTTTTGTGAACCATTCAGCGCTCCATTTGTTACGACCAGTGTGACCGGTATACATCCACGCATACGATCACTCATCTTGACTTTCGAGCCTCTGGACACACAACAATTATATATATAATTCACCATGTATATATTCATCGGTTGATCTACTTTGTCAATTTTATTACGTCCATGCAACCTACACTCTAATAGGTAATGATAGGTCCTAATCTCACCCGAGTATGTAGATTGGGTTCATTTACCCATGCTAGCTGATCCGACGCAAAATTTAGAAGCACCTCATGTTCTCCTCGATACACGCCTCGCAATAAACAGAGAGAGGATGTGTACCGAGAACAACAGGAGGCAATCGACTAAATTTATGCGTCGGATCCGAGCAAAGCATATGGGAAAACGAACCCAATCTACACATACTGGCTGTCCATGGATAGCGTTGGATAATTGAAAGAATCAAGGTTATAAATATGCAAATGCATGCATATTTATAACTATGACGCTTTCGAACGGGAGACACATATTGGTTACGCATACTGATGATTCAAGACACATATATAGCTAGCTATCAAGTTTCATCGGCACGAACACCGGAACAGAGCAAATAATTAATGGGGAAGGAGGACATGTCATTTATGCTCACCCACGAACGAAGGGGCAGAGCTCGTCAAACGCACGGCGAGGTCGTCGAACACCAAAACTCACAGCGGTAAAACAACTGCACATTTAAATCAACCCGATCAACACAATTATATATGATGTTTTTCATAACAAAATCGAAAAATAAATGACCTAACTAATAATTCACAAATATAAGACCCTGTCGGCCTCGGGGGGTCGGGTGTCGGGGTGTCTGGGTGTCGTGTCGTTGTCGGGGTGTGGTGTCGGGGTCTGGGGTCAGGGGGTCGGGGTGTCGAGTGTCGGGGTGTCGGGGTCAGGGCTCTGGGGGTCGGGGTGTTTCCTTCTATCCTTCTTCTTCTTTCTTTCTCTTCTTCTTCTTCTTCTTTCCTTTCTTCTTCTTCTTCTTTCATATTTTTTCTACTTTTTTACTTCTTTTCGTTTCTTCTTTTCTTCTTCTTCTACTTCTTCTACTTCTTTTCTTCTTCTTCTTTTTTCATCTTTCCACTACTTCTACTTCTTCTACTTCTTCTAATTCTTTTCTAACACTAACACTAACACAATCTAGCACTAACAATTAAACAGAAAAAAAATTGAAAAAACAGAAGAAAAAAAGTAGCAGTCCCTCACCGGAGCAATGGGACGGTCGGCGGGTGTCGGTGTACTAGAGTAGGGGTACCCTAGTATCTGCAGACGATTGCAGCACCTCATGACAAGGTTTGCCTCGTCACCGCCAATCTCCTCCGTGGCTCCCTTGGAGCCATTCAAGAACAAAGTATTAGATTGAGAAGACAAGGCCCCGACAAGAGGAGCTTGTCGGGAAAGGCCACTCCAGGCGCGCAGAAGACAAGGCCCCGGCAAGAGGAGCTTGTCGGGAAGGCCCGGAGCGCGACAAGCCTCCGAGCGCGACAAGGATTCGGCCGCGGCAAGGCGCTTGCCGCATGCATGCAACTCCTCTCCGCCTCGCTCCAGCTCACCCAATGACGTGTCGCCATGGGACCGCTCCATGGGCGCGTGTCGGGCGGCAGCCAGCGGAGAGCGGCGACGCTGGCGCAGACAGGCTTGCCATCATGGCGAAGCGGAGGCGCACTGACGGTCTCTGCTACATTGTTTAGGCGACAACGACAGTGCAGTTATTGCTTTTGTCCCTTGCCGCCGAGTTAGGTATTTTGCATCAGACATCGCTCGTAGGTGTACCAACCCCTGTTTTACGTTTGTACCCCGCCTATGTTGCCACCTGCCGGAGACCCTTTAGCATATAAAAGGAGGCCCGAGTGCAACGTAGAGGAGGTTCCGCATGGCCAAGGTTCAGTTCATCTGACCGCCATAGACTAGATACACTCACGCTAGGTTTTGTAGCGGGCATTGCTCCCCTAGCAAGAACACAATAGATCAAGCAGCAGTAGGAGTTTTATCTCTCCGGAGAGCTCAAGCTGGGTAAACCGCCCGTGTGCATCGCCTCGATCCGCTCTTCGTGCGACCTCCGCCCCCTCCGAACCACAAAGGGACCCGCTCCGCCGGGCCCCATAGGTGTCCGTGGAGTGCGATCGGCCGCCCGACATCTGGCGCGCGGTAGGGGCATCGAGGCCGTGTGAATCCGATCCGACATTCACACGGCGGCGTCATCAACATCTTCCTCAACATGCCACCAAGAAGAAGGCTTCGTGGCAGCAGAGCCGTCCGCGTCGTGCCCACCCTCGCCGCAGCAAGCGGGTGGTGGTACAGACGCTGGCGGAAGAACGGGCGCCGACGGCGGTGTTCGCGACGCGTTGCCAAGTCCAAGGACAAGGCACCGCAAACCTCGGCGTCCGCGCATCCCCAGCGCCCATCTCAGAGACGCGGACGAACAACGTCATGGCGTTCACAACGCCATACGCTCGCTGGATCGAAACCCTCAAGACCATCATACGCGCCAAAGATGTTGGCACGAGTGAGATACGGCCGGGACGGGCGCCGCTCCTTCTAACGAGGTTAGAAGTCCGAGCGCATCCCGCCTCGCACCGTTCTCCAATGCCGCCTACTACTCCAGCAGAAGCCGGCGAGCTCAACTGCTCCTCGACTACCCTCCAACGGCCGACAAGGTCGACGAGTGGAGGGCCACTATTCAGAGCCTCATCGGCTTTGCCAACGGCGACGCTCCATGACAACCAACGCCATCGTTGCCGCGGCGAGGCGACAAAGCACGAGCCGGTGGAGACGACACTATCGGAGGTGCAACCACCGTGCACTCTCCGCCAAGAAGGCCAAGATCGCCGACTCACCGGATCCACCTCGACAGCGACTCCACCGCGCTGCCGATCCGCTGGACTCGCCGCGATCAGCGCCAAGTTCTTCATGAGCGACAACAAGAGGACGCCGAACTCGCATCGAAGCGTCGAAGAGAAGCGCTGACGTCAATCCGACAAGCCGCTGGGCCTTCTGCTGACATGCACGCGCCGGAGGGGCCAGGCGACTTGCCGTGACGGTAGGTTGCCCCTGCGTCACTCGTGAGCTGCGGCAAGTCCAAAGATGGCCCAGAAAAACTTCAAACCGACGTGTCGGAGAAGTACGATGGCAGGACGCATCCGTCGGAGTTCCTCAAAGATCTACACCATCGCGGTGCAGGCTGCGGGGGCGGGGCGACAAGATCCTCGCCAACTACTTCCCGCCGTGCTCAAGCCCAACGTCGATCTTGGCTCATGCACTTGCCAGACAGCTCCATATCCTCTTGGGCAGACTGTGCCATCGGTTTGTTGGTGCCTTCACGGTGGCCACAAACCTCATGGCTAAGAGAGTGACCTTCACTTACTTGCCCGAGAAGGAAGGAGAGTCCCTACGCAAGTTCATTCAGAGATTCACCGTGCACTACAACATCGACGCCCACCCTGCCGGTGATCAGCGATTTCATCGTAATGTGCGGAACCGTGGGATGAGGGAGGAGATGGTGATGAGCAAAGTCAAGGACGCCGTGAGTTGTACGCCTTGGTCGACAAGTGTGCACGCTACCGAGGAAGGGAGGAGACTCGGAGAGAGGATGCGAAGCAGATCCGACAAGTGATGACACCGCCCGGCGAAGAAGGGCCGCGGCGAGGCAACAGGAAGAAGAAAAGCAGGGAAGTGCTAGCTGTCCGAGTAGTCCGCAACGGAGGCGGCGACAAGAACGCCAAGGCTGGTGTCTCCGGCAAGGAGGTTGCCGATGCCAACCACCGCCGGTGGCGGCCGCCGACAAGCGTGACAGCTCCGGCAAGCAAGATCTTGCAAGATCCACCGCACTAAGGGCCACGATCTCGGAGCTGCAAGAAGGTCGAGCAGCTCGTCGAGCAGAGAGCCGAGTACGAGCGACGCGACAAGGAGAAGGCCCAGAAGGTGCCGGGGAGCAATCAAGAAGCCGCCCCTGCCGGGGAGGACGCCGCAAAGTCAAGCAGCGACAAGGAGATCGACCTCCCCGCGCGACAAGGATGAAGATGATGATGACGACGAAGATATGGAAGACGGCAGCTGATGAGCAGGAGTTTGAAAGCCACAGAGGTTCTCTGCGTTGACGGAGGTGCTTCTCGCATACCTCCCACCGCCAACTCAAGCAATGGATGCGGGAGGTCAATGCTGCGGAACCATCCATAGAGTCACACAGGCCTCAAGTGGTCAAGACGCCTATCATTTTTGATATTGAGGACCACCCCGATGGCATAACCCGGTCGGGTGCTTGCCGATGTTGGTCTCTCCAACCATCCGCAACCTCAAGGTCACAAAATGTTAGTTGACGGCGGGGCGGCTTGAATCTGATCTCCTCCGCGGTGCTCGAAGCTTCAAATCCTCGACAGCGAGCTCGAAGAGACCGGAACCTTCCAAGGAATCAATCCGGAAGGAGCAAGCGAAGGAAGATTACGTTGCGGTCACATTTGGCAGCGAGCTGAACTTCTGAAATTAGAGGGTTTCGATTGACGTCGCCTATTTCCCATTGCCTTACAATGGGATTCTTGGCCGTCCGGCACTCGCCAAGTTCATGGCGGCCTCTCACTACGCCTACAACCTTCTCAAGATGCCAGGCCCGATAAGCGTCATCTCTGTCCATGGCGACAAGAAGGATGCCCTTATCTGTGCTGACAAGATCTTCCGGGACGCAGTAGCCGCAATAGATTTCCAGACACTTGCCGCTGAAGCTCCCGAGGGGAAGAAGACCAAGTCCAAGTCCAGCAAGGGCTCTGATGCTCACTCCGGCAAGCGCACCTCTTCGGAGTGCTGCGCTACCGTCGAGGACGCACCATCGAGCTCCACCGACAAGTGCAAGAAGATGGTGGCTCCGCCGAAGACCAAGAAGGTGCCCGCCAAGGAGGACGGCGCTGGTGGTACCTTCACCATCAGTGCCTCTCTCGACCCCAAATAGGAAGGCGCGCTCGTTGCTTTCCTGCGGGCGAATGTCGACGTGTTTGCATGGCAACCGTCTGATATCCCCGGTGTCCCAGGAAAGTGATTGAGCATCGCCAGCCGTTTTGTCCTCATGCGCGCGCCCGTCAAGCAAAGAGTCGGGAAGCAAGCGATGGGCGCCAAGAATTCATAGCTGAAGAGATCAAGAAGCTGAAGCAGCAGCCTTGTCAGAGGAGTACTCCATCCTACGTGGTTGGCCAATCCTGTAGTCGTGCGCAAGGCAAACGGGAAATGGAGGCTTTGTATTGACTTCACTGATGTTAATAAAGCTTGTCCCAAAGATCTATTTCCCTTGCCGCGCATTGACCAGATTGTTGACTCCACGGCCGGATGTGATTTGCTTTCGTTTCTTGATGCCTACTCAGGATACCATCAGATCTTCATGGCTGAAGAAGATGAAGAGAAGACCGCATTCATCACACCATGTGGCACCTACTGTTTCATACGGATGCCTTTCGGTTTGAAGAATGCTGGTTCGACATTTGCAAGGGTAGTCCATGACGCTTTTGAGCCGCATAAATGCATGTAAATGTAGAAGCCTACATGGATGACATAGTGGTCAAGAGCAGGACAAAGCAACTCTGGTTCAAGATACGGGCCGAGACCTTTGCAAATCTGCGCAAGCTAAACCTCAAGCTCAACCCCGAGAAGTGCGTGTTTGGAGTCCCTTCCGGCAAGCTTCTCGGGTTCTTCATGTCTCAGCGAGGGATTGAGGCAAATCCCGACAAGATCAAGGCCATTGAGCAGATTGAAGCACCAAAGCGCGTCAAGAATGTACGAAGACTTGCCGGTTGCGTGGCTGCTCTCAGCGAGTTTATTTCTAGGTCTGCTGAGCGGCCGCCATTTTTCAAGATTTTGAAAAAGGCGGGTCCAGTAAAATGGACTCCCGAAGTGGAGGCTGCGCTGCAGGACTTAAAGAGATACCCGTCCTCTACTCCAACACTTGTCGCACCTAGGCCACAAGAGAAGTTGCTGCTATATATAGCGGCAACCAATCAAGTGGTTAGCGCTGCGTTAGTGGCGGAGAGGGAGGCGGATGACGAGCCAGCAACCGGCAAGCACATCCAAATGACAAGCGGGGCTTCCGACAAGCTCTGGTCCCGACAAGGACGAGTCCGCGAAGACACAAGAACAGAATCTGAGAAAGGATGGTGCAGCGCTTTACTTTTGTCCAGTTCCCTCCTGCAGGGGCTAGGTCAAGGTACTGGTGTGCAAAACTGCTTTTCGGCCTCCTCATGGCCTCGAGAAAGCCGCGCCATTACTTCCAAGCACATGAGATCACAGTTGTCACTCGCTTTCCACGAAGAGGATCGCGAGAATCCAAGCGGCGGCAGGATTGTCGAGTGGGCACTGGAGCTATCAAGCTTTGGTCTTAAGTTTGAAAGCACATCAACTATCCAAAGCGAGCCTTGGCGAGTTCATAGCAGAATGGACGCCAACGCCGGATGAAGAGATTCCGAGACGAGCATTCCCGTCCAAAGAAGCAAGCAAAGAGTGGCTGATGTACTTTGATGGTGCCTTCGCTGCAAGGCGCCGGTGCCGCGTCGCTTATCGCACCCACCGGAGAGCACCTCAAGCACGTTGTCCGGATGCACTTTCCCAAGGAGCAAGCGACAAACAATACCGCAGAGTATGAAGGTTTGCTTGTCGGTCTCGTGGATCGCCGTGGACGTTGGGATCTAGTAGCTGAGTGTCAGGGGTGACTCGCAACTCGTCGTCCGCCATGTCTACACAGATTACCAAAGTCCGTTGATTGAAGCCTTCGTTGATGAAGTGAGGAAGCTAGAAGAGCACTTTGACGGCTGCAAATGGAACATGTTCCAAGAGCTCGAATGATATTCCCGACGCCTGTCAAAGTGCGCGCTTAAGCTACTGTGGAACCAGGGACTTTCGTGCTCAAGCTGACTCACCAATCGTAACACCATCAGGACAAAGCAAGAAGAGGAAGTTGGCCTCTGGTGACTACTTTCCGACAGAGCTTCCCGAAGCCATCGTTGCAAAGGTCCCCAAGATCAACACCAACAGTGCTGAGGAGCAGTCTGCTCCGACAGACCCCAGAGTTTGTTTCGTTGAAGCAAACGCTCCCGACAAGTCTTGCTCCGGCAGAGCCCCCGGCTCTTGCCGTAGAAGCTGATGTTCCCGCAGCAGCAGATGAGCCTTTAGTCCTTGTTGTCGAGCCACAAGCTCCAAAGATGGGCAGCGGATTGTCCAATTCCTTCAGACAGGAGAACTTCCGAAGAGCGGAAGAAGCGGAAAGAGTAGCCCGACAAATGAGTATGTACGGTTTGTCGACGGCATACTGCATGAAGAAGACTCAACGGTGTGAAATTGAAGTGTATTCCGGGAAGATGGATGTTGGCGAGAGATACATGGAGGCATATGTGGTCACCACATTGGCGCAAGAAGAGCACTTGCCGGCAAAGCTTTCCGGCAAGGTTTCTTCTGGCCGACAGCCCTCCGGATGCAATCGCACAAGTAACCAAGTGTGAAGCGTGCGGTTCCATTCCAAACAGATACACTGCCAGGCTCAAGCTCTCCGACGATCCCTTTATCCCGGCCGTTTTGTCCGGGGCTCGACATCCTCGGCCCTTCCCCCGAGCTGTCGGGGGCTTTGAGTACTTGTACGTCGCCATCGACAAGTTCACAAAGTGGCCGGAAGTGGAAGCAGTGAGGAAGGTGACATCACAGTCAGCAGTCAAGTTCTTCAGGTCGATTGTTTGTCGTTTCGGAATCCCTAACAGATCATCACCGACAACGGCACACAATTCACGAGTCGCACCTTCATGCAAAGACGTCCAAGACCTTGGCGCCAAGGTGCCGCTTTCGTTGCTCACCCGAGAAGCAACGGTCAAGCGAAAAGGCGAACGCTGAAGTGCTCCATGACTCAAGACCAGAACTTTCGACAGCTGCACAAGTGCGAAGAAATCTGGATCGAGGAGCTGCCGGTGGTTCTTTGGTCGATCGAGCAGCGCCAAATCGAGCCACCGGCGTGCACCTTTTGCTCTAGTCTATGGCAGGCAGTTCTCCCCACGGAACTCAGATACGGAGTCGCCTCGAGTGCTCGGTTATGATGAGTTTGAGCAAGAGCAGCTGCGACAAGATGACGCTACGCTCCTTGAGGAAGATCGTCTTTTGCCGCTGCGAGCCGCTCGCTTGAGCCTGCGCCGCTACCATGGCCGCAGGGTTAATGCCGAAGTCTCGAGGAAGGCGACCTTGTTCTTAGGCGCACTCAGTCCGCCAAGAATTCAAACAAGTTGACGCCAAGTGGGAAGGCCCTTATCGGGTGAAACGAGTCACTAGGCCGGCGCTGTCCGCCTTTGAGACCGAAGATGGCATTCCGGTGAGCAACTCTGGAACATTGAATATCTTGAAAGTTTTACCCATAAAGGCGCGGTTGTCGGAACCCGTTTGGCAACCACCTTTTGTACAAGTCTTGCAGCTGTTGCATGTAATCCTTCAGTACAAAGCGGGCGCAGACCCGATGCATCGATAAAGCCCATGTTTTGCGACAACCCGTCAAGTTCATGCTTTCATCAAGTTATTGCATGTTTTGGCTAACACTTTGTGCAGCAACCACACCCGTAAGCGAATCGAGCCCTTTGGGCTCTATAACGTTATTTCCTCTTCTTTCTCTTATCGCAAAGAAAGGGAGGCTCCCTCGCGCACAAGTTAACCAGGGGAGGAGGAGATAATACTATGGACCAGGCACCGCTCGAGGAAGTTTCCTCATCGGGAAGCAAGAAACAGAAAAGCTAAGTTGCCAAAGTTTGAGCAATCAATTTTTAAAAAATTTCGTTATCTTCCTCGAACGATAGTACTTTGTACGGAAAACCTGTGCGCAGAGGAACCGAATCGTGATCGGTCGCGCCTTACTTTGTTTCGAGTCCGCTCAACAACTTAAGCGAGCTGCGGCTAGTCCGCGACAAGGTTGCTTGTCGAGCGACCCGCCAAAGAGGCTTGAAGTTCCGACTTTTCGGCGCTGGGCAAGGGTGCACTGCACCGCAAGTTTCCCCGAAAAGCGTAGGGCAATAACGTACAAAGGAAGAAATCAAGTAGAGGAAATAACATTGCATCGATCGATTCACCTAAGATAGAGTATATTACAGAATAACTTGTCGCTGATCTAACAAAGTTTTCTAAACATGATCAGCAGCGACAAGGGAGAGTTAAGGTTGGCGGCCTAGTCCACGCGGTCGCCCTCAATCCTCTTGATTTTGTTCACCTTGTCCACAATGGGTGCGACAAGGGCTTTGAAACTCCTCCACATTGGCTTGGCCGGCAAGGATCACGAGGACGCCATTAAGGTTGAGGCCGGGTTGCGAAGGCCACCTTCATCAACACCTTCTCGAGGGCCCTGCAGATCTGGCGTGATTCCTCGGCCAGCTGCTTGGGACCTCTTCCCGAGTCGCCGGAGACCCGTCCACGCCTTTGAAGAACGGTGAGCTTGGCTGGGTTGGAGATGCTCGTCGGAGGAGTACGCGAGGTCCCCATCTCCGGCTTCATCGGCTCGTTGTGGATGTCGGCTGGCGGTGTCCACAAGACCTTCGATCCAGTGCTCCACGCTCTCCCTCGAGTGTTACGGGCGGAGACAACGTCGCGGCAGCTCCTCCTTGGCCGTGATCGCCTCTAACAAGCCCGCCTCCGCTCTGGCACCATCCAACGCGCTGCGTCGGAGTGGCGATTTCAGCTCAGATCTGCCTTGGAGTCCTTGGCGGCGTCGAGCTCCTTGGCCCTGTCAGCGAGACGGGCCTGCAGCTTGCCCAGCGTGAGGGCGCCCTTCTCGCGCTCACGCTTGAGCACGGCAAGCTCTTCGCCGCTCTTCGTGAGGGTGGCCTCCAGCTGTGCCACCTTCGCCTTCAGCTCTTCCTTGGTGGCCTCGGCGGCTGCGGCAGCGTCCTTCACTTCCTCAAGCACCCCGCCGAGCGACTCCTCACGCGCGGCAAGGTCCTCCTCGTGGCTGTCCAAGTTGACCTTTCGCTGCGCCAATTCGCTTTCCTGTGCGGCGAGCTTCTCGGCAGCCAGCCGCTGCTCCTCATCAGCTGCGGCCTTCTCAAGGATGAAGGCTGTGCGCTCTTCTGTGAGCTGCGCCCGCGCGTCTGCCACGTCGCAGAGCGCTTCTTTGTTGGCGCTCCGGAGCTCCTCGGCGCGTTTCTCTATGTCCGCTCCCGCCCTCGCGACAAGGGCTTCCCGGGTCTCCAACTTGGCACGACGGTGCGGTAGAGGGACAGCTTCTTGTGCTCCTCCTCGGACTTCGCCTTCTTGCTGTTTGGCGCATCCACGGCGTCAACCCAGCGGGCGAGTAGCTTCGCCGTCGAAGGTCTCGCCCTCGGGCGCCTGAGCTTCGGCTCCAGGGGAGCTTGATGAAGACGCCCGCGGCCTTGGTGGGCACGGGCTGAGCTCCTCGAACTGGCGCCCTTGGGCAGGGAGTCGGCCGTCGGTGTAAGCGCTGCCGCTCCTGTGGCCCCAAGACGACCATCGACCCCTCGCCGGCCCTGCGTCGGCCCTCGGTGGCCTCCTCGCCGACAGGCTCATCGGCGGCGGCCTCTTCTTCCACAACGATGACCTCTTCTTCCTCGACGGCGGCCTCGTCGGTGTTGCCGCGCGTCTCCTCCTCGCCGGCGGCCTCGACCTCCATCGGGTCTGCGTCAGACGAAGAAGGGGCAGTCAAGCAGATATCCAAAAAAGAGAAACAAAAGAAAGCAAGCCCAAGGGAGATTTTTCGCGTAAGGAGTCACCGCAACGGGATCCGCAGCCATGGCCTCGACCACTTTGGAGGGTCGGCGCGATCCCTTGCGGGGTAGCCTCCCTTGCCGGAGTGGCCTCCTTGCAGGGTGGCCTCCTTGTCGGAGGGAGCTCCCTTCGGGAGTCCTCCTCGGCGATGTAGTGGCAGCAGGCAGGATCTCGGAGGCGGCTTCCAAACCCTCCTCGATGAGACTGCTCTGCTCTGCACAAGCACAGTCGAGATATCAACAAAGAGGGCACCCCGCACGCCTAACAAAGAAGAAAACTGCACACTTACTGGGGGCCGTCTTTGGGGCTGCTCTGGGAAGGGTTGCGGTCGGCAAGGCGGTCTCGACGCGTCCCCGTCGCCACGGAGAATCGTCCTCAACGACGACCGTCGGGATCTTAGCCCTCTTCGCCGCCCTCTCGGCCGGCGTCACGAAAAGGAAAGAGTCCGGGTGAAAGCAAATCAGATTCAAGATGAAGCAATAAAAATTGAAGACATACATGCGCGATCTCGAGAAGCTTACTCTCGCCTTCCTCCTCGGAGCTGGCGCGGAGAAGTCAAACTCGGCCCACCTCCGGTGCGATGAGGCGGAGGTGGGCTCTCTTGGCCGCTGGCGGAGGCGCGGCGGCCCGAGAAGATTCCGCCCCGGTTGTCGCTGCAGTTTGGGGCGCTCCCGCGGCAACCTCGCTTCCCGCGGTGGAGCGCGTCGAGCGGCACTGCAGCTGTGGGCCGACCTGTCGCCCCGGCTCGTCCCCAGCCCTGGAGAGCGCCTCCTCGGCGGAGCCGGGGCTCCGCCGGTGGCAAGTCGCTTGGCGGCGGGGAAGAAGCGCCCTCGGCGGGTCCACTCGTCCCGGCCTCGAGCTCGACAAGCTCGTCCTCGCCGGCGACCTCCCCTCGCTCGGTGGCGCTTGCCGCCTTCGCCGCGTCCGCCTCCTCCACGGTGAACCCGAAGACTCCAGCGGCAGCTCTGCCGCCTCCTCCGCTCTGGTGGCGATCCACGCCATCTCCTGCTCGGTGGTGTCTCGGGTGAGCCCCTTCTGCTCGTCGGAGCGGATCGGCACCTCTTGCAAGTTGTCGAAGAATTGCTGCACGACCTCGTCGGGGGGCTCCTGCCAGGTCGGGACGATCCCGTGGGAGTCGCCGGTGGCATCATGGCGCGGATCGCGATTCGGCGCCGAGTTGTTGCCAGGTGGGACGCGACCCCTCGCGCAACCTGAACCACTGGGTGTTCGGGTGCGTTCTTGAACAGCTCGAGCAGCCTGAATCCAGCTCCATGATGGTGAAGTTCCAATTCAGGCCCGGGCACAACCTCATGATGTCCGCCGCCAGACTCGAACTCCCAAGCAGGCCTCCTCCTTTCTCGCAAGGGAAGCGCGCGGCGGCGAATGAAGTCTGCGCCAATCGCGCCAATAGTTAATCCGGCAAGTTCGAGGCGCAGAATCCGGAGTCACGGCTATCTTCAGACCTCGCATCCTCCGGCGCCAAGTTACTCCAATCCTTGCCGACGCAATTGGGGTTTGGCGCCGCGGTGAAGGTTGTGGGTCCTCCTCTATGACCCAGCACCAGTTGGCTCTCCACCTCCCACTTGTTCCGGAACTCCCCCTCTAGGTAGGCCTCTTTCTTGCCGATCCTAGAGACCCAGGCTATCCCTCCGGCAAGGGGCTCTCCTCTCTCGACGGGGGGGGGGACAAAGAAATGGCGGAAGAGTGCCACGTTCGGGTGGACCCCGACAAAGTTTTCGCACAAATGTGCGAAAACGGCCATGGTCAAGATGGCGTTGGGGGTGAAATCAAGGAGGTGGAGGCTGAAGGTGTTCATTATGTCGCAAAAGAACTTAGAATACGGCGGGCAAAGACCGCAAAAGAAGAAAAGGGCGAAGAAAGGGTACCTGTTGAGGCGGATCAGCGGGAGGCGGGGAGCACCCTCGCAGCGGATGCGCCCGGAAGTCTCCGTCGCCAGAAAAGATAGTAGACGTCCGCAGCTCCGTGCGCGCCGAGCTGCGAGGGGAAGACGGCTCGCTCCTTGCGCAGCCATTGAGCCGCTGCGCGGCCGACTTGACGCCCTTCTCCTTATCGCTCGGCCTTGGGGCCATTGCGAGGCGGAGGAGGTCGGCGGTGAATGTGCTCGTGGCGAAAGGGGCGGGCTGTTGCTCTCTTCGCACCGGAGAAGACGAGGGGAGCGGCGGTGGTTTCTTGACAAGACGGCAATGGCAGGAGTGGTCCGCCCGCCTCTGTTTCCTCCGCTTATAAAGGGGAGGAGGGGAGCGGACGTTCCGCTTATATTAATAAAGTGCCCCCCCACGACCGCGCCCACGATCTCTCGCACGACGCCACGTCCGGTGCGTGCCGTTAGTGGGGATCGTGGTGGGTCCGGGGCGGGTTGCGGCGTGGTCGAGGCCGCGCGTGTCCGTGCAGATTGGGCCTGGCCCGACAAGCGCTTCGGCACCGTGTACGGCCCAGGCCGGGGCTCTGCCGGTGTACTAGAGTAGGGTACCCTAGTATCCCGTACTTGCAGCAGACGGTTGCGACACCAGCGGCAAGGTTTGCCTCGTCACCGCCAATCTCCTCCGTGGCTCCCTTGGAGCCATTCAAGAACAAAGTATTAGATTGAGAAGACAAGGCCCCGACAAGAGGAGCTTGTCGGGAACGGCCACTCCAGGCACGCCGCAGACAAGGCCCCGGCAAGAAGAGGAGCTTGTCGGGAAGGCCCGAGCGCGACAAGCCTCCGGCGCGACAAGGATTCGCCGCGGCAAGGCGCTGCCGCGGCATGCAAATCCTCTCCGCCTCGCTCCAGCTCACCCAGCGATGTGTCGCCATGGGACCGTTCCATGGGCGTGTCGGTGGTGGCAGCAGCCGGAGAGCGAACACGCTGGCGAACAGGCTCGCCATCATGGCGGCGGAGGCGCACTGACGGTCTCGCTACTGTTTTAGGCAACAACGATAGGCGGTTATTGCTTTTGTCCCTTGCCGAGAGTTAGGTATTTTTGCACTTTACACTGTTCAGGTAGGTGTACCAACCCCTGTTTTTACGTTTGTACCCCCGCCTATGTTGCCACCTGTCGGAGACCCCTTTAGCATATAAAAGGATGCCCGAGTGCAACGTAGAGGAGGTTCCGCGGTTGGCCAAGGTTCAGTTCGTTCGACTGGCCATAGACTAGATACATTCACGCTAGGTTTTGTAGCGGGCATTGCTCCCTAGCAAGAACACAATAGATCAAACAGGCAGCAGCAGGAGTTTTATCTCTCCGGAGAGCTCCGAAGCTGGGTAAACCGCCCGTGTGCATCGCCTCGATCCGCTCTTCGTGCGACCTCCGCCCCCTCCGAACCACAAAGGGACCCGCCCATGGGCCCCATAGGTGTCCGTGGGTACGATCAGCCGCCCGACAATGCGGGCACCGGGCGGCGGCAGTGCGGCGCCGGCGGCGGGTGTGGCGACAGGCGTCGGCGGGGGTGGGGCGGGCGGGCGGAGGGGTGGGGCAGGCCAAGGGTGCGGGAGGGGCGGCGGGAGGCGTGGTGATCTAGCTAGGGCGGGGCGTCGGGAAGGAGAGAGGAAGAGAAGGGAGAGTAACGGGCGGGGGGTGGCTTCCGGTAGTTACTCAGCTCTTTGCCGTCCGCCACTCTTTGCCGTCCGCCACTCTTTGTCGTCCGCCGTTATCTCTCTTTGCCGTCTGCTAGCGACGGCAAAGAGGTGTTAAGTTTTTAAAGCAGGCGGGTGGGTGGGGGCCACCTCCCTCTTTGCCGTCGGTCGACGACAAAAGATTCTTTGCCATCACGGCAGCGAAATGGCGCATGGCAAAGAGGTTCTTTGTTTGCCGTTTCTTTGCAAATCTACTTTGGTAGCTGATGGCAAAGAGTTTTGTCGTCCGCTAGCGGACGACAAAGATCTGGCAGATGGCAAAGTAGCTGATTCCAGTAGTGTAGGTGGTATAAATTTGGCAACAATATACTTAGCATAATCTGCATACCAAGGAGTATTACAGGAAGCATTTCTAACAGCTAGTTGTTCATCAGGAAAGCTATCATCAATAGGTAGTGGATCATCAAGAATATTTTCCAACCTAGACAAGTTATCTGCTACAGGATTCTCAGCTCCCTTACTATCAGTAATATGCAAGTCAAATTCTTGTAGCAGCAGAACCCACCTAATGAGTCTAGGTTTAGCATCTTTCTTTTCCATAAGGTATTTAATAGCAGCATGATCAATGTGAACAATTACTTTAGAATCAACAATGTGTGATCTGAACTTATCACAAGCAAACACAACTGCTAGAAATTCTTTCTCAGTAGTAGCATAATTCTTTGGGCACTGCCTAGAGTTTTGCTAGCATAGTGTATAACATTTAATTTCTTATCAACTCTTTGTCCTAGAACAGCACCAACAGCATAATCACTAGCATAACATATAAT
The DNA here is from genome assembly GCA_021605145.1 of Aegilops bicornis. Classification (NCBI taxonomy): domain Eukaryota; kingdom Viridiplantae; phylum Streptophyta; class Magnoliopsida; order Poales; family Poaceae; genus Aegilops; species Aegilops bicornis. Next base: position 496,890,580 of record CM038670.1, read on the forward strand.
TTCAAAGGCTAAATTCCAATCAGGTGGTTGAACAATAGGTGCAGAAGTTATGGCTTTCTTAAGTGTTTCAAAGGGTTCTACACAATCATCGTAAAAAACAAATGGAACGTCCTTTTGCAATAGATTAGTAAGAGGCCTAGAAATTTTAGAGAAGTCATTAATAGACCTCCTATAGAAACCAGCATGACCAAGGAAACTTCTTATACCTTTATTATCCATAGGACATGGCATTTTCTCAATTGCATCAACTTTAGCTTTATCCACTTCAATGCCACGCTTAAAATTTTTATGCCACAAGACAATACCTTCATTCACCATAAAGTGGCACCTCTCCCAATTCAAAACAAGATTAGTTTATTCACATCTCTGCAAAACTTAATCAAGGTTGCTTAAGCAATCATCAAAAGAAGTTCCATAAATGGAGAAATCATCCATGAAAACCTCAATAATATTTTCACAGAAGTCAGAGAATATAGCAGTCATACATCTTTGAAAGGTAGCAGGTGCATTGCATAAACCAAAAGGCATACATCTATAAGCATAAGTTCCAAAAGGACAAGTATAAGTGGTTTTTGCTTGGTCGGGTTGTGATACAGGTATTTGAGAGGAACTTGAATATCCATCAAGAAAGCAAAAGTGTGTATGCTTAGACAATCTTTCTAACATTTGATCAATAAAAGGCTAGGGTTTATGATCTTTTCTCGTAGGTTTATTTAGTTTTTTTTAAAATCAATTACCATCCTATAGCCAGTCACAATTCTTTGTGGAATAAGGTCATTTTTATCATTAGGAACAACAGTAATGTCTCCTTTCTTAGGAACACAATGAACAGGACTTACCCATCTACTATCCACTATAGGATAAATTATACCTGCTTCCAGAAGCTTTAATATTTCAATTCTTACCACTTCTTTCATCTTAGCATTTAATCCTCATTGATGATCAACAACTAGTTTGGCCTTAGGTTCCATATTAATCTTGTGCTGACATAGAGTGGGACTAATGCCCTTAAGATCATCAAGAGTATACCCAATAGCAGCGCGGTGCTTCCTCAGAGTTTTAATTAGTCTCTTTTCTTCATGCTCTGAAAGACTACACTAATAATAACAAGATATATCTTCTTTTCATCAAGATAAGCATATTTCAGTGTATTAGGCAACTGTTTTAATTCAAACATAGGATCACCTTTAGGTGGAGGAGGACCTCCTAGAGTTTCAACAGGTAAATTGTGTTTAAGAATAGGAGGTTGATCAAAGAACATCTTATCTATTTCATTTCTTTCATTCAAGTGCATATCATTTTCATGGTCTAGCAAATATTGTTCTAAGTGATCAGTAGCTTGTACGGAAATAGAAGCAAGACCGATAATTTCATATTTACTAGGCAATTCTTTATCATGAGGTTGTCTATGAAACTTAGAGAAATTAAACTCATGAGATATATCACCAAAGTTAACACTAAAGTTTCTTTAGCGCAATCAATCTTAGCATTAACAGTATTCAAGAAAGGTCTACCAAATATTATGAGACAAAAATCATCTTGTGGAGAACCAAGAACTAGAAAATCAGTAGGGTATTTTATTTTCCCACACAAGACTTAAACATCCCAACAATCCCAAGCGGTGAAATAGTATCTCTATTAGCAAGCTTAATAGTAATATCAATGTCTTCTATTTCAGCAGGAGCAATATCATTCATAATTTATTGATATAAGGTAAACGGGATAGCACTCACACTAGCATCCAAATCACATAAGCCATGATAACAATGATCTCCCATTTTAACAGAAACAACAGGCACGCCAACAATAGGTTTATTCTTATCTTTATCATCGGGTTTGGCAATTCTAGCACCTACACCACAGAAATAAATAACATGCCCATCAATATTATCGACCAAGAGATCTTTAACCATATCAACATTAGGTTCAACTTCAATTTTTTCCAGAGGGTCTAGGTGCTCTAATACTATTTTTGTTAACCATGGTTGAAACCTTAGCATGTTCCTTTATCCTAACAGGGAAAGGTGGTTTTTCTATGTAAGCAATAGGAACAACTGGATCGCAATTGTAAATGATAGTTTCATCCTTAACCATGACGGGATCCTCAATCTTCTCGTTAACAGGGGGTGATATCTAAACCATTTCTCCTTAGGGAGATCAACATGAGTAGCAAAAGATTCACAAAAAGAGGCTACTATCTCATAGTCAAGTCCATATTTAGTGCTAAACTTGTGAAAAGCATCGGTATCCATAAAAGATTTAACACAATCGGACTTAAGTGTTATACCTGGCTCATTACCTTTGTTGAGTTCCCAACCTTCAAAGTTGAGTTTAATTCTTTCTAGAAGAATCCATCTGAATTCAATAGCTTTCTTCATAAAAGATCCAGTCGAAGAAGAATCAAGCATGTTTTGATTATCATGAGAAAGTCGAGCATAAAAATTCTGTAAGGATAATTTCTTTTGAGAGCTAATGGTTGGGGCATCTATACATCATGTGTTTAGGCCTCCCCAAGCTTGAGCGATACTTTCTCCTTCACGAGGCCCAAAATTATATATATATATATATATATATATATATATATATGTATATATATATATATATATATATATATATATATATATATATATGTATGTATACTTCCGATCACAATGAACTAGATGCATAGGATAAAACTTTTGATGAAATTCAAATTTCAGTCAATTCCAATCCCAAGCTCCAATATCATCACATAGCCTATAACATGTCAATGCCTTTCCCTTAAAAGATAAAGGGATGAACTTCTTCTTAACTTAATCTCTGGGTAAACCTGCAAGCTTAAATAATCCACAAACTTCATCCACATATATTAGGTGCATTTCAAGATGTAATATTCCATCTACTGCATAAGGATTAGCTAGCAGTTTATCTATCATACCCGAAGGAAACTCCTAATAAATATTTTCAGTATGTGCAGTAGGTTGAGGAGCAACTCTTTGTGCTTTTGGTTGAGGTGAAGATACCCCAAACAAACCCCTCAAAGGATGATTTTCCATACTAACAAGTAACACAAAATTTCAGCACGTAATATACCAAATTCCACTCTCCAGAAGTACTTCACTCCCCGGCAACGGTGCCAGAAAAGAGCCTTAATGACCCAAAAGTATAGGGGATCAATCGTAGCCCTTTCGATAAGTAAGATTGTCGAACCCAACGAGGAGCATAAGGAATGACATGCGGTTTTCAACAAGGTATTTTCTGCACAGAAATTATCGGTAACGGGTAGTTTGATAGCAAGATAATTTGTAACAAGTGACAAGTAGAAAGTGTAGCAATAAGTGCAGCAAGGTATCCCAATCCTTTTTGTTGCAAAGGATAGGTCAGAACAATCTCTTATAATAAGTTAAACGTCCCTGAGGACACACGGGAATTCGTCTAGTCACTTTCATCATGTTTGTTTGATTCGCGTGCGCTACTTTGATAATTTGATATGTGGGGTGGACCGGTGCTTGGGTGTTGTTCTTAATTGAACAAACCTCCAATTATGATTAACCCCTCTCGCAAGAATCCACAGTTATGAAAGAAGAATTATGATAAAATCTAACCATAGCATTAAACATGTGGATCCAAATCAGCCCCTTACGGAAATAGCGCATAAACTAGGGTTTAAGCATTTGTCACTCTAGCAACCCATCATCTAATAACTACCCGACAATGCATTCCCTTAGGCCCAAATATGGTGAAGTGTCATGTAGTCGAATTTCACATAACACCACTAAGGGAATCAACAATATACATATCATCAAATATCAAACGAAAACCAAATTCACATGATTACTTATGACAAGACTTCTCCCATGTCCTCAAGAACAAAATCAACTACTCACAAAACATATTCATGCTCAAGATCAGACGGGTATTAAATAGCATAATAGATCTGAACATATGATCTTCCACCAAATAAACCAACTAGCATCAACTACAAGATGTAATCAACACTACTACTCACCCACAAGTACCAATCTGAGGATTTGATACAAAGATTGATCACAAGAGATGAACTAGGGTTTGAGATGAGATGGTGATGTTGAAGATGTTGATGAATATTAGCCGTCCCACGATAAGAGGGTTGTTGGTGACGATGATAGCTTCGATTTTACCCTCCCAGAGGGAAGTATCCCCGGCGAAATCTCTCCGCCGGAGAGCAAAAGTGCTCCTGCCTAAGTTCCTCCTCGAGATGGCGGCGCTCCAGCCCGAAAGTCCTCTATTTATTTTTTCTAGGGCAAATGGGCTTATTTACTAGAAGATGGGCACCGGAGGCTGGCCAGGGGCCCCACTACCCACCAGGGTGCGCCAGGGGGGGTAGGCTCGCCCTCGTGCCTAGTGGGCATGTGGGTGGCCCACTCTGGTACTTCTTTTCTCCAATAATTTTTATATATTCCAACATAAATCTCCGTGAAATTTCAGCTCATTTGGAGATGTGCGGAATAGGTATCTCTGACATAGCTTTTTCAGGTCCAAAATTCCAGTTGTCGGCAATCTCCCTCTTCGTGTAAACCTTGCATATTATGAGAGAAAAGGCATTGTAATTACTCCACAAAGTGTTATAACGATTAAAAACACTCTAAACAACAGTAGGAAAACATGATGCAAAATGGACGTATCAATAAGAATGAAAGTTGTGTTTCTTTTAATGAAGATATTAGGCGCGAAGAGAATTCAGTTCTTGGTAAGAATGTATCAAGTGTGCTAGTGCGACGGTAATACCAATTACCTTGTATTATACTCATAGCATTTGATATGTGTGTTCTGTATGCGGATCACCCTATGGTTATGAAACTCCTCTATGCTAGATTATATTTCATTCTGCGGAACTGCTTCACCATTGCCACAGAGTGGTCATTTCCACAATTAAGGACCTTGGACCGGAACCAAGCATTAAGTTTAATGGATCACCGTTATCTCATATTGTCTTCGGTCCTCATAGATATCTCCACCTGTCATGTTAGAGGTCACAGATTTCCTAAAAAATATGTGTTACCTATGTAGGTCTTGAGATCATGTTCCCTGGGCCCTTAAATTGGACAACACACATAGAGTTCTCCACAGTATATATAACAACATACTAGACAGATCATACTACTACGAATGCAAATAACGACATATAGAATAGGCACAGATGAATCTTACCACTCACTTACATCTCCCATGCCTAAGGGGAATTACTCACACGTCATTAGAGGGGAATCAATCACAATAGAAATAAAACCCATGAAAACCATATCGATAATACGGGGAAGATCCACAATAAGATGAAATGGATGATTCAAATAGTCTTGATCTCGAGATGAGATTGAATAGAGTTATAGTTGTTCACACAAATTGGAATTCCTCTCACAATAGTGAAGGGGGTGTGATGATGATGGAGATGAAAGGAACAAAACTAAGTAGATATCTTCAATGGTTCTTCAGATCACCTCTTCTCTTGTTTTGGATGGTGTGGCGACGGATAGGGTTCTCGTCTCCCCTCGGCCCCTTCACGAAAGTGTCTTTTATATACGTGGTGGAGCTGTTGGCAGTCCATATGACCGCTCCTACAAGTGCTTGCAGTCATATGGAACGTCGTCTTTTGGTCTGGTGTGCCTGATGACTTGAGTCTCTTCATGGAAGTTGCTCCATTTGACTTGATTTCCAACAGTCCTCCCTGGTTTCCTTCCATATATCAGATTTCTTGCCAAACATTGGGAAAATAGATTTTCTCCTCTTTCGAGTGATTACCGTTAGAAATATCCGAAGAGTAATAGAAATCTGGTGAAATCGAAGCAATAATCACTAGGAAAACATCACAAATTCTGGAGCCACCTCTAGCCGCCCCCACCGATGTCCTTTTTAATGGCTAGCCCATGCGCGTGGACTAGCCAGTCCATTTCCCTCTACTTCCACACTCTTCCCCTGCCCCCATACGCCCGACAAACTTTAGCCAGCGCGTGGAAGTGGCGGGGAAGCCGAGGAAGCAAGACCATTGTCGGTGTCAAAACCAGCAGATCTCGGGTAGGGGTCCCAAACTATGTGTCATGGATCGATGGGTAACAGGAGACAGGGGACACGATGTTTACCCAGGTTTGGGCCCTCTTAATGGAGGTAATACCCTACTTCCTACTTGATTGATCTTGATGAATATAGAGATTACAAGAGTTGATCTACCTCGAGTTCATATGTTGTGGTCTAAAACCTAAGGGTATGATGAATAATATCATAATGATCTAGCATATCCCAATCGACTAGCCCGGCCTCGGCTTATATAATGTACCAGAGGCCTAGGAAAACAAGAGTCCTAGTCGAATACGTTGGTGGAAAGGAGTCCTTGTCTTGGTCACCAAGTCTTGTGGAATCTTCCTCGTGTATGCATCGGCTGTCTGTACTGGCCCATGAGTAAACGGCCATGGGGGTCCTCGGCCCAATCCAACTGATCGGGAGACGACGTGGTGAGTACTCCCTAGTCCAGGACACCGTCAGTATCCCCCTGAACCGGTCTTCAAGTTGGGGACGCTCCTCGGTTCTTCCGAACTGTTCTTCGTCTTTGGTAGGTCTTGAAAACTAGTTCAACAAATCTTCCCACCTTCTATCTTGAGGATTGCCGAGATAAATCTGAAGATCTCACACGTCGGGTATCTGAGGAGCCCTTTAAGTTTTCGGCCTTTACTAATGCCTTCTTATTTTTATGCCACACCTCGGGTTTGAAGTGTTTCCCGTGCGGCCGTGTCCTCTCTCGACCGAGCTCCAACGATGGATTGTATTCGAGTTGTCTTTTGGAAGCCGAGCTCCAATGCCGAACCGTATCCGAGCTCTAATGCCAGACCATGTCCGAGCTCCAATGCCGGACTATGTCCACGCTCCAACGTCGGACTGTATCCGAGCTCCAAAGATGGACTATGTCCAAGTTCCAACGCCAGAATGTATCCGAGCTCCAATGCTGGACTATATCCAAGGTGTCATAGATCACCTTGGTTCAAAAAAGTTGAAGGAGTTTAGCCGAGCTTAATGCCGGAAATGCCCTCTATGGAGCCAGCCACTTGCATCCGAGCTATATCCCGAAATGCTTTCGAGGTGGTTCAGCACCTCGGTCATGGGCTGATTGTTTGCGGATTTTATTTCCAATGTGTGTAAATTTATTTACTGTCAATATGTATAACTAGTAGCCCTCAAGGTGTGTGTCGATTTAAAACCCGAGATGCACCTGAAGGAAAACATGAAACCGCTGATCCTAGTAGCCCCTGAGACTCAGGTCGATACGTAAAATTGGCCTGAGGATCAACTCCTAGCTCGGCAGCATATGTAGGAATAGAAATGTAGTGTAATATATTAGAAGTAATAGTGAACGGTGATACGTCTCCAACGTATCTATAATTTTTGATTGCTCCATGCTATATTATCTACTGTTTTGGACCATATTGGGCTTTATTTTCCACTTTTATATTACTTTTGGGACTAACCTATTAACCGGAGGCCCAACCCAGAATTGCTTGTTTTTTGCCTATTTGAGTTTTGAAGAAACGGAATATCAAACAGAGTCCAAACGGAATGAAACCTTCGGGAACGCGATTTTCTCACTGAACATGATCCAGGAGACTTGGACCCCCCGCCAAGAAAGCCAGGAGGTGGCCACGAGGGTGGGGGCGCGCCCTACCCCCAGGGCGTGCCCCTGCCTCATGGGCCCCCTGTTGCTCCACCGACGTACTCCTTCCTCCTATATATACCTACGTACCCCCGAACGATCAGATACGGAGCCAAAAACCTAATTCCACCGCCGCAACTTTCTGTATCCACGAGATCCCATCTTGGGGCCTGTTCCGGAGCACCGCCGAAAGGGGAATCCAGCACGGAGGGCTTCTACATCATCATATCCTCTCCGATGAAGTGTGAGTAGTTTACCTCAGACCTTCGGGTCCATAGTTAGTAGCTAGATGGCTTCTTCTCTCTTTTGGATCTCAATACAATGTTCTCCCCCTCTCGTGGAGATCTATTCGATGTAATCTTCTTTTTGCGGTGTGTTTGTTGAGACCGATGAATTGTGGGTTTATGAGCAAGATTATCTATGAGCAATATTTGAATCTTTTCTGAATTCTTTTATGTATGATTGGTTATCTTTGCAAGTCTCTTCGAATTATCCGTTTGGTTTGGCAAACTAGATTGGTAGTTCTTGCAATGGGAGAAGTGCTTAGCTTTGGGTTCAATCTTGCGGTGTCCTTTCCCAAAGGATGTATAAGAAGGCACGATTGTATTGTTACCATCGAGGATAACAAGATGGGGTTTTTATCATATTGCATGAATTTATCCCTCTACATCATGTCATCTTTCTTAGGCGTTACTCTATTTTCATTAACTTAATACTCTAGATGCATGCTTTGGATAGCGGTCGATGAGTGGAGTAATACTAGTAGATGTAGGTGAGTCGGTCTACTTGTCTCGGACGTGATGCCTATATACATGATCATACCTAGATACTCTCATAACTATGCTCAATTCTGTCAATTGCTCAATAGTAATTCGTTCACCCACCGTAAAATACTTATGCTCTTGAGAGAAGCCACTAGTGAAATCTATGGCCCCCGGGTCTATTCTCTATCATATTAATCTTCCATCACTTTATTATTGCCTTGCTTTTTTACTTTGCCTTTTATTTTACCTTTCATCTTTATACCAAAAATACCAAAAATATTATCTATCAGATCTCACTCTCGTAAGTGACCGTGAAGGGATTGACAACCCCTAATCGCGTTGGTTGCGTGGAGCTATTTGTTTTGTGTAGGTACGAGGGACTCACGCGTGGCCTCCTACTGGATTGATACCTTGGTTCTCAAAAACTGAGGGAAATACTTACGCTACTTTGCTGCATTATCCTCTCCTCTTCGGGGAAATCCAACGCAATATCAAGAGGTAGCAAGAAGAATTTCTGGCGCCACCGCCGGGGAGGCTTATGCGAAGTCAAGTCAAGATTTGACTTCCGACAACGAGCCATTTCTGGCGCCGTTGCCGGGGAGGTCAACGCAAAATTCAACATACCAAGTACCCATCACAATCCCTTATCTCTCGCATTACATTATTTGCCATTTGCCTCTCGTTTTCCTCTCCCCCACTTCACCCTTGCCGTTTTATTCGCCCTTTTTCCGTTCGCCTTGATGTCTTTCTCGGCTCGTTTTCTCGCTTGGTTGAAATAGTTGAGTATTTATTCCTAAATAGAGGAGCTAATATCTATGGATCCTCATCCGCTTGCCAATCTTTTTAAGGGATCCAATTATGATGAACTAATTCCTAGTGATTTGGATGCACTAGATTATCTTTATAAGCTTTTGCCTAAAATCCGTAAATCTGAAAATTGTGATGAAGTGCTTTATGAAGTGATTCACGATAGATCTTTGAATGAAAAGTATGATTGCAATGATGCTACTATAAATTCTCTTGATGTAAATTATGCTAATAATATGCAAAACCCTAAGCTTGGGGATGCTAGTTTTGCTATGTCTACTACTTGTTGCAATGATCATGATTGGGGTGATTCTTATTATGATCTTGAAAATTTATCTAATCCCCATGATGAATATGAGATTGATAATATTGTTTGCAATAATATTGAAAGTGTGTTTGGAAGAGTGTCAACTTTAGATCCCACATATTTGGAGAATATTCAATCTTATGAATTTTTTGATAAAAGTGGTTTTGGAAAGGTCATGACTTTAGTTAATGTTAATCCCACTATTTCGGAAGAGTGTCAACTTTGCATGCATGTGGATCGTGTTGAAAATATTTTACGTGATAGCTATTTTATTGAATTTTCTTATGATCCCACATGTAATTATTATGAGAGAGGAAAATATGGTCGTAAAAATTTTCATGATAATATATTACCTCTCGTTATGTTGAGATTGTTATTGTTTCTTTCCGCTTCCTTGCATATGCTAGTTTTTGCTTGCTATGATAATTTGTTTGCCTATAAGATGCCTATGCATAGGAAGTATGTTAGACCTGGATGTGTTTGTCACGTGTTTCATGATGCTCTCTTTGTGCTTCAATTCTTGTCTTTCTTGCGAGCATCATTAAAATTATCAATGTCTAGCTAAAAGGCTTTAAAGAAAAGCGCTTGTTGGGAGATAACCCAATATATTTCCTTCCTGTCGTTGAATAAATAATCCATCTACCCTCTGGTTAGATGTGTTTTATGTTTTAATTAGTGTTTGTGCCAAGTTAAACCTATAGGATCTTCTTGGATGATAGTTATTTGATCTTGCTGTAATTTCCAGAAACTTTCGGTTCACGAAAACAATTTTTATAAATCACCAGAACGTGATAAAATAGTGATTCCAATTGCTACTGATCAATAAACAAATTTCATAGGTCGTCCTATTTTGTCTGAATTGTTGGAGTTCCAGAAGTTTGTGTTAGTTACAGATTACTACAGACTGTTCTGTTTTTGACAAGATTCTGTTTTTCGTGTGTTGTTTGCTTATTTTGATGAATCTATGGCTAGTAAAATAGTTTATAATCCATAGAGAAGTTGGAATACAGTAGGTTTAACACCAATATAAATAAATAATGAGTTCATTACAGTACCTTTAAGTGGTCGTTTGTTTTCTTTCGCTAACGGAGCTCATGAGATTTCTGTTGAGTTTTGTGTTGTGAAGTTTTCAAGTTTTGCGTGAAATCTTTTGATGGATTATGGAACAAGGAGTGGCAAGAGCCTAAGCTTGGGGATTACCATGCCACCCCAAATATAATCTAAGGAAACCAAAAAGTCAAAGCTTGGGGATGCCCCGGAAGGCATCCCCTCTTTCGTCCACTTCCATCGGTAACTTTACTTGCAGCTATATTTTTATTCACCACATGATATGTGTTTTGCTTGGAGCGTCTTATATTATTTGCGTATTTTCTTTTTAGTTTACCACAATCATCCTTGCTGTACCCACCTTTTGAGACAGCCATACATGATTTGGAATTTGTTAGAATACTCTATGTGCTTCACTTATATCTTTTGAGCTATATAGTTTTGCTCTAGTGCTTCACTTATATATTTTAGAGCACGGTGGTGGATTTGTTTTAGAGAAACCATTGATCTCTCATGCTTCACTTAGATTATTTTGAGAGTCTTAAATAGCATGGTAATTCGCTTAAACAATCCTAATATGCTTGGTATTCAAGATTTGTAAAACTTTCTTTTGAGTGTGTTGAATACTAAGAAAAGTTTGATGCTTGATAATTGTTTTGAGATATGAAGATGGTGATATTAGAGTCATGCTAGTTGAGTAGTTGTGAATTTGAGAAATACTTGTGTTAAAGTTTGTGATTCCCGTAGCATGCACGTATGGTGAACCGTTATGTGATGAAGTCGGAGCATGATTTATTTATTGATTGTCTTCCTTATGAGTGGCGGTCGGGGACGAGCGATGGTCTTTTCCTACCAATATATCCCCCTAGGAGCATGCGCGTAATACTTTGCTTTGATAACTTCTATATTTTTGCAATAAGTATATGAGTTCTTTATGAGCAATGTTGAGTTCATGGATTATACGCACTTTTCTCATCCTTCCACCATTGCTAGCCTCTCTAATACCGCACACTTTCCGCCGGTATCATACACCCACCATATACCTTCCTCAAAACAGCCACCATACCTACCTATCATGGCATTTCCATAGCCATTCCGAGATATATTGCCATGCAACTTTCCACCGTTCCGTTTATTATGACACGCTCCATCATTGTCATATTGCTTAGCATGATCATGTAGTTGACATCGTATTTGTGGCAAAGCCACCATTCATAATTCTTTCATACATGTCACTCATGAATCATTGCATATCCCGGCACAATGCCGGAGGCATACACATAGAGTCATATTTTGTTCTAAGTACCGAGTTGTAATTGTCGAGTTGTAAGAAAAATAAAAGTGTGATGATCATCATTTTTAGAGCATTGTCCCAAGTGAGGAAAGGATGATGGAGACTATGATTCCCCCATAAGTCGGGATGAGACTCCGACGAAAAATAAATAGAAAAAAGAAAGAAAATAGGCCATAAAAAAGAGAAAAAGCCCAAATAAAAAAAATGAGAGAAAAAGAGAGAAGGGACAATGTTACTGTCCTTTTACCACACTTGTGCTTCAAAGTAACACCATGATCTTCATCATAGAGAGTCTCTCATTTTGTCACCTTCATATACTAGTGGGAATTTTTAATTATAGAACTTGGCTTGTATATTCCAATGATGGGCTTCCTCAAATTGCCCTAGGTCTTCGTGAGGAAGCGAGTTGGATGCACACCCACTTAGTTTCTTTTGTTGAGCTTTCATATACTTATAGCTCTAGTGCATCCGTTGCATGGCAATCCCTACTCACTCACATTGATATCTATTGATGGGCATCTCCATAGCCCGTTGATACGCCTAGTTGATGTGAGACTATCTTCTCCTTTTGTCTTCTCCACAACCACCATTCTATTCCACATATAGTGCTATATCCATGGCTCACGCTCATGTATTGCGTGAAGATTGAAAAAGTTTTGAGAATGTCAAAAGTATGAAACAATTGCTTGGCTTGCCATCGGGGTTGTGCATGATTTAAATACTTTGTGTGGTGAACATAGAGCACAACCAGACTATATGATTTTGTAGGGATAACTTTCTTTGGCCATGTTATTTTGAGAAGACATAATTGCTTTGTTAGTGTGCTTGAAGTATTATTATTTTTATGTCAATATTAAACTTTTTTCTTGAATCTTCCGAATCTGAATATTCATACCACAATTAAGAAGAATTACATTGAAATTATGACAAGTAGCACTCTGCATCAAAAATTATCTTTTTATCATTTACCTACTCGAGGACGAGTAGGAATTAAGCTTGGGGATGCCTGATACGTCTCCAACGTATCTATAATTTTTGATTGCTCCATGCTATATTATCTACTGTTTTGGACCATAATGGGCTTTATTTTCCACTTTTATTGTAACGCCCTCGATGCGGCTATATCTCCCACGTGTCGAAGCACGACTTAGAGGCATAACCGCATTGAAAGCAATGTCGCAAGTGAGGTAATCTTCACACAACCCATGTAATACATAAGGGAAAGAGATACATAGTTGGCTTACACGCTTACTTCACACAATACATAAATAAACATCCATCATCCAGATTACACTCAAGGTCCCACTACGGAACCAAAAAAAAGAAGATACCCCAAATGCTACGGATCCTCGATCGACCTAACTGGCTCCACTCGATCATCGGGAAAAAGACACATAGTAACAACCACGTTCCTCATCGAACTCCCACTTGAGCTCGGTTGCGTCATCACCGGCATCATCGGCACCTGCAATCGCTGTTTGGTAGAATACATGAGTCACGGGGACTTCGGCAATCTCACACCAGCGAGATCAAGACTATTTAAGCTTATAGGAAGGACGAGTTGTGAGGTGGAGCTGCAGCGCGACTAGCATATATGGTGGCTACATTCGCGAAAAGAGAGCGAGAAGAGAAGCAAAAGCACGGTCGTGGTAAGCTAGTAGCCATCAGAAGTGATCCCGAACTACTTACGTCCAAACATAACTCCAACACGTGTTCACTTCCCGGACTCACGAGAAGAGACCATCACGTTACACACGCGTTGATGTGTATTAATTAAGGTCAACTTCGGGTTTTCTACAACCGGACATTAACAAATTCTACGCCTCATAACCCATGGCACGGCTTTGAAAGATAATACTCTGCAGAGTAAAACAAGACCAGCAAAACCGCCGATTGTCTTGAGCAAATCCCGATAGGGAGCTGCACATATCTACGTTCTCAAGGCACATCCGGATGAGACTAGCTACGAGTAAAACCAAGCCTCGAGTTTCCCGTGGTGGCCCTTAGTTCGATTCAGCATCAAGGAGCACCGTCCGGGGGTTAAAATAAAGATGACCAACCCTCGGGCTCGCGAAAACCCGGGGAAAAAGGCTTAGGTGGCAAATGGTAAAACCAAAGTTGGGCCTTGGAGGAGTCTTATTCAAAGCGAACTGTCAAGGGGTCCCATAAATCACCCAAGCAGGTGTAAGGAACGCCAAATCAAGGAACATAACACGGTATGATTTCGAAACTTAGGCGGCAAGAGTGGAACAAACACCAGGCATAGGGCGAGTCTTCCACCCTTTACCAAGTATATAGATGCATTAATTATAGAAGATATATTGTGATATCCCAAGAAGTAAACATGTTCCAACAAGGAACAACATCTCCATGTTCCAACAGGAACAAACTTCATCTTCACTCGCAAATTCAATAACGCTATAAGAGGGGCTACAAAAGTGGTAACATAGCCAATCAACGGTTTGCTAGGAAAGGATGGTTAGAGGTTTGAAATGGCAACATGGGTGGCATGATATAGCAGGTGATAGGCATCGTAGCATAGGCATAGCAAAAGAGCGAGCATCTAGCAAGCAAAGATAGAAGTGATTTCGAGGGTATGGTCATCTTGCCTGCAAGGTTCTCAGAGTTGTCGAAAGCTTGATCCTCGTAAGCGTTCTCAACAGGTTCCCTCGCTCACGTGATTCGTCTCGGCTCTACCCAAAGCAAGAACACAAACAAAGGAACCACAATAAATCACGGTGCAATGCACAAGCAACATGATTCAATACATGGCATGATATGTGAGATGTGATATGCAATGCGTATGCGTGCTCCGGAAGGAAAAAGATGAACCAGGCATCAGCTTGGCAAACCAAGTATGCCGCTGCAAAGGTGAGATGATTTCGGTTGAAATCGATATAAAGATCACCGGAACCGGATGCACGGTTTGCAAATGACAAGCAAAACAAGAATGACACAAATCTGCCATTAACAGCATGATACCACTTAGCAAGCAACAAGAAATTAAGCTACTGCACCCAAACGCGTACCAGAAAAAGCATATGAAGTGATCTACTCAAGATGCTTGACAAAAGATGAACAATGAGCTACTGTTTAGCAACCACATCATAACAGGTCCAAACAAGCATGGCAAAAGTGCAAAACATATCAGTTTCACAGACTTCGTGAAAATACTGAACATGGCAGAAACAGCATCAGGAAGCAATGTTTAGAGCAATCAAACCACATGCTACAGGAACTTATAATAGCAAAACAAGGCATGGAATGAATCTACCCAAAGCATAGAACAAAAGTCCCTTACTGACCATGAGCCAAAAGGGATCAGAAAATATAATAACACCCATGTCAAAATAGCAAGTTTCGTTAACAGATTCAGCAACAGGGCATGACAAAAACAGATAACAAGTAGGCATGTTTAAGAGCTCAATTAACTCACTACAGAGCATTTCATGATAAAATAAGCATATATCCATCAATAAGACATGTCATAGAAGATATACATGGCAAGAACAACATCATAGCATACACGGATCAACTACAACAACGTTGGCAAAATTGAAAAACATGTAAACAATCTGCCAGGAAACATTTTATAGCAAAAGTAGAGCTCGATTGACTCAAGCTATGGCACTGGATAATTGCAAACAAGGGCATGGATGGATATAGCATAACCATATGTTCAAAACATCCTTACTGGAGTATTTCAAAATATGCATGGATCTCTCGGTAGCATCAAGTTAAATGGCATAAAAATATCAGCAAAACAGGGGCTGAAATCAGCAACATCATGAAGCCTAGTTTGCATGCTTGTGCTAGTCACCACAGAGATCACAAAAATACATGGCATACACCCCTGTAAAGATGGCATGGCATATTACAAAACAAATGTAGGACTCAAGATCATAGGATGCACACATCAATCATGGCAAAAATGACAAAAGTGCATGTTCTGTTAAGAAACAGAAACTAACATCACATAGCCCTCTTCTAACAGCATTTCGGGTATCAAGATGAGCTCAAATTTAAATGATGCAATGGAATGAAATGACCTACTCTTCGAGACGAACAATTAGAAATATTACACACACGAAACGGAGCTACGGATGCAAAGTTATGGCATGATGAAAATGCGACAAAATAATCATAGGTAAAAGACATACGAAAAATCGGGGGGAGGAGAAGGTCAACCCTTGCGGATCTGAGATCCGATCCGGCGCATGTATGGATCGAGGCGGCTGGCGGCTTCACGGGAGAGGAGAGGAAGGAGGGCGAGAGGAGGCGCCGGATCCGGGGCCGGGTGGCCGGATTCTGGGGCGCGGGGCGGCGAACTCTCGGACGGCGGGAAGGCGGCGCGGCCGGCGAGGGGGCGCGGGGCGGAGCGATGGCGGCGGCGGGCATGGCGGCGGCCTTGCCGTCGGAGCGGAGGCGCGGGCGCTGGCGGCGCGGTCGCCCGTGAGGAGGGCTCAAGGGCGGGTTTCCGCTGGCGCTGGCGGCGATGGTAGCGCTGGCTGCCCACGTGGCAGCCGTGGATTAGCTGCGCGGCGCGGACGCGTCGCGCCGTCTGGACGTGTCCGGCCTTGAGGAGAGCGGAGCGCTAGGTTAGAATTGGATTCTGATCCAAATTCGGGAGGTGTTTATAGGTAGAAGGAGCTAAAGCTCCAAATGGAGGTAGTTTTCGCCCACACGATCGTGATCCGACGGCGGAGAGCATGGAAGTGACTTAGATGGGTTATTGGGCTGTTTTGGAGGTGTTGGGCTGCAACTTAAAAAGAGGCCTTTGCGGATATCACGGATAACTGCTGGAGTACCAACGAGCTCCAAATGACCAAACTTGGCGGTGTGGTCACCGGGTGGTGTACCAAGGCCACTTGACAAACCTCGTCCATTCCAGAAAGTTTAGTACCTGCTCACGGAAAAAATGTAAAAGGGACGTTAGGGGAACATAGGAGTGCGGATTGCAAAACGACAACGGGGAAAATGCTCGGAATCTGAGGCGAACACGTATGCAAATGAGATGCACATGATGACATGATATGAGATGCATGACATGGAAAAAATGCAAAACAAAAGACAAAAACCCAACCGAGGGGAATATCATATCACAATGCGAAAATGGCAAGAGTTGGAGTTACAAATATGGAAAGTTACATCCGGGTGTTACAACACTCCACCACTACAAGAGGATCTCGTCCAGAGATCTAGGACTGAAAGAACTCCCGATATTCGAACAGGTGATCCTCGCGCCTCCTGGTGTGGCTAAATTGGAATGGTGTGACCACTTCACTTTCCGGGGAATTTGATTGACTTGTTGGAGTCTTGCTTTCGGTTTCTTCAAGAATAGCAACGGGTGCTCATGATAAGAGAGATCTTCTTGGAGGTCAATTTCTTGAAGTTGATAGCTCAGAGTCTGAAGCACTTATAAGCTGTGACACGTGAAAACACATCGTGCACGCTCGCTTAGTTGGACGGAGCTCAAGTTGATAGGCTAGATCGCCTCTTTGCCAATGATCTTGAAAGGACCCACGTATCTAGGGGCAAGCTTCCTTTGATACCGGCGAGTGCCTTTCATTAGAGGCAGCGGAGGTAGACATGGTCTCCGATTTCAAAAGCCACATCCACGGTGCTTGTCATCATAATAGCTCTTCTCCGGCGATTGCGGCTTTGAGATTCTCACGAATGACTTTGCACATTTCACGGCCGCGTGATCAAGTCGTTGCTAAGAAGTTGGCGTTCACCATCTCGGACCAATTAAGAGGAGTATGACACTTTCGCCATAGAGAATTTGAATGGGGCTCTCGTCTAACTGGAAGTTTGTTGTAGGAGAACCTGCATATGGAAGACAATCTTGCCACTTCATACCGAAGGAAATGACACAAGCCCGAAAGCATATCTTCAAGGATTTGATTGACTATTTCGCCGACTTGGCCACTTGTTTGAGGATGGAAAGTCATATTGAAACGAATGTTGGTGCCCATATTTTCCTTACGAAAAGAATCCCAAAACTTGGAGGTAAAGATGCCGCTACTGAAGAGATCAATTGTGGAATGCCGTTGCAAGAGACAATTACGGAGGTGTATAGCTCGCTTAATCCGAGCTGCTGTGCTGTGATAGATTCTTTGATAGGAAGAAAATGAGCCACTTTAGTAAAGCTTGTCAATGACAACGAAGATAGCATCATTTCCACGCTTGGACTTTGGAAATCGATCACGGAAGTCCATTTCAATATGATCAAACTTCCATTACGGAATAGCAAGAGGTGGAGGAGACCAAATTTGGTCTTTGGTGTTCTGCTTTCACTCTTTTGCACACATCACACTCATTCACGAATTGAGCAATTTCTCGCTTCATTCGAGTCCACCAATAAGGACTTTGAGGTCATGGTACATCTTCGATTTCCGTGGATGAATGGATAGAAGGGAATTGTGCGCCTCGTTCATAATGACTTCACGTAGATCACCCTTGGAACCACAATCCGGTCCTCGAAGAAAGAGTATCTTTGT
This sequence comes from Aegilops bicornis, assembly GCA_021605145.1. NCBI lineage: Eukaryota > Viridiplantae > Streptophyta > Magnoliopsida > Poales > Poaceae > Aegilops > Aegilops bicornis. The sequence continues at coordinate 496,908,953 of CM038670.1, forward strand.
CATCAATGTGGAAGCACTTGTATTTGGAAATGCCCTTGTCGATACCACGTTTCACCTTTTCACCATGGTATCCGTGGAGTTGAGCCTCACTTAATCCGGGTCTTCCAAAGTAGGGAGACTATGAGGTTGGCAAGAAAGCCTTGAGGAACAACTTGAAGATTCAGCTATGGAAAGCTTCACAGAGATCAGTTGGAAGGGCTTGAGGATTAAGCTGTTGCAATAAGCCTTCCCGCCAAAGCATCCGCAATGAATGACATTGGCCTTGCCGGAGTATATTCAATACTTGGGTTGTACTCTTGAATCATTTCGACCCATCGAGTTCGGCTCGAGGTTGAGGTTGGGTGAGTGAAGATATACTTGAGACTCTTGTGATCGGTGAATATGTCCACTTTCCTTCCCAACAAGAGATGTCTCCAAGTTATTAATGCATGGACAAGCGCCAACTCAAGATCGTGAGTGGGGTAGTTCTCGTTGGGCTTCGGTGGCAGAGGTATAGGCCACAACTCTCTTCTCTGCATTAACTGCAAAGACCGAGACCTTGAAGAGAAGCATCACGTAAAACTTGAATGGCTTGGATTCATCGGGAGGAGTTAAGATGCGAGTTGTGACGAGTTTCTCTTTGAGGGTGTTGAAAGCGTCACACTTGAGGACCGTATATACTTCACATGCTTCAAGGAGGTTGGAAGAGGCTTTCCAATCTTAGAGAAGTTCTCAACGAATCTTGACAATAGCTTGCAAGACCAAGAAAATCATGCGAAGCTGCTTGACATTCCGAGGAGGTTCCCAATTCACAATCAGACACCTTCTCGGGATTAATAAATGATGCCCTTGGCGGAGATGATATGACCAAGGTAAAGAACTTCATCAAGCCAAAATTCACATTTGGAAAACTTGGCATAGAATTGATGCTCTCTGAGCTTGTCTAGCACCAATCCGAAATGTTTGGCATGATCCTTCTTATTCTTGGAGAAGACCAAAATATCATCAAGATAGACCAAGACGACTTCATTGGTGTAGGGGTTGAAGATGAAGTTCATCATTCGAGAGAATGTTGGAGGAGCATTGACAAGACCGAAGACATGATGCGGTATATTCATAAGAACAAAAGCTTGTTCTGAATGCTGTCTTAGGAATATCTTGTTCACGAATCTTAACTGATGATAACCCATACGTATGGTCAAGCTTGGAGAACACTTTAGCACCTTTGAGTTGCTCAAAAGCTCATTGATGTTGGGAAGTGGATACTTGTTCTTGATTGTCTTCTTGTTCAATGGACGGTAATCGGCGAAAGTCGGTCCGTGCCATCCTTCTTCTGGACAAAAAGAACACCACAACCCCAAGGAGATGAACCTCGACCGATCAACCAGACGCTCTTGTTCATTGAGCTGCTTCTTCAATTCCTTCAGCTCATTAGGTCCAAGCTTGTATGGACGCTTGCAAACGGGTTAGATGCAGGGCTCAAGATCGATAAAAATTCAATCGGTGAGGAGGCATTCTGGAAGCTCTGGAAAGACATCTTGTACTCACAAACGACCGGAATCGAGAGATAGCATCCAATTCGCCTCTTCTCATTGAGAGAGAAAACAACCGAATGGTTTCATCACGAGTGGCATAAATGATCACATCATTAGAGGAGTGAGTCAATTGAATTTCGCAGCACAATCAAGTTTCGAGCTTTGTCTTGAAAGCGATCCATCCCAAGAATAAGATCAATATCCGAGTCACCAAGGACTGATTGGTTTAGCCAGAAATTTATAGTCGCCCATCTTGATACCGACATTCGGAACCATCATGCTAGAGCTCAAACGCTTAGCCGGAGAAATAACTTGCATAGCTTTAGGTAATGCCTCGTATCAAAATTGTGCTTCGATGCAAAAAGGATATGACATGAAAGAATGCGATGCACCGATCAAATAAGACTTTTGCACGAATATCATTAACGAAGATTACCCATTATCACATCGATGAGATTCCTCTCCGCTGAGCTGCATTCATCATATTCACCTTTGCAGACTTGGGATTATGCTTGACCACTGCATTCTTTGGAAGATTTCACCGGGAGGAGGAGGGAAGGCGCCTTTGGTTGAAGCACTTGTTAGCATAGTGACCTTTTCTGTACGACATTTGTTGCAAGTCACCTCCGAGAGCGGATGGTGATAAGGAGCATTTGACCTTGGAGCTTGAGAATTAGACTTGTTCTCGATAGCTTTGGGTTGGGTGGGTGGGAAGATCCACGACCACCGAGTTCTTCTCATTGGTAAGGCCAGAACGGAGGAGAAGATAGAACTTCCTGTTGCTTAGCTGCCACTTGAGAGGAAGAAGAAGATCGACTGCATCCACGATTCTCTTCTTAGAAGCCTCACATTTGAGCTGGGCAGCTTCTTGCTTCAGTGCTACATGTTGTAGAATTCATCATACTTTCTCGCTCAAAAGCACGTAGAGCTAATTGCAGATCTTCTCCGAGACCACCTCACGAATTGATAGATCATACTCTTTTCATCGGGGACGCTCTTTGCTTAGTGAAGTGAGCGAAAACTGAATATTGTATTGATACACAAACATGTTGCCTTGCTTGAGATTATGAACTCCTCACGCTTGCTCTCAACAACACTTTTCGGAATGTGGTGAGCTTTGAAGTCTCGGCGGAACTCATCCTGTAATGACACGACCTCCTCGGAATCTTTGTATTATTTGGTACCACTTTCAGCTGACTTGGTCCTTGAGTTGAAACGAAGCAAACTTGATAAAGTCCTCGTGTCTGACATTGCTACATTCAAAATGTTTGCAGATGTCACATCGTCGTCCCCGTGGCCCTCGACGTAAACTGAAAGACTTCGGCTGATTAGCGAGGAACGATTGAGGGTAGCAAAGTGCGGCTAGTTGTTGCCTTGACCTTGATTTCATGATTGCTCGCTTGCCCTTAGATGCGCTCTGCAAGAGTTGCAAAATCATCTCGAAAGCATTGGCATTGGTGGCTGCCATGATAAGCTTGCCCATGCCTCCGGAGGCGGAGGTGGAGTTGGAGGTTCAACTAACTCTCATCATTGCGATCCAGTTGACGCATGGAGCCATCCTGAAGAGGGTGACATCCGTTAGCACTTTGATAGATAGATAGACAAGTTGAATCAACGGATAGAAATTGCAACATATAGTCTTCACAATAAACATTCGAACAAGGATGAACGAATGAATTCCAAAGCTAACATCACACGTCCATTAAGGTGAGAAGCCACTTGATAAAGGGTTGATGAAAAAAATAACAAGCAATCGAACAAATAAGTGGTAAGGATTACCCAATCACAAACCAAATATCTGCATGGGAAGAAATGCTAGGAGCTACTTGAATCGCAGAACTATAAACTCCCAAACTTTACGGTTATGCAATCCGGGTGTTGGGGATCACGAGGGACACAAAATATATCACCCAAACTAACAATACCTAGATCCAAATTGTATCCATCCGTCAACACATAACCAAGAAACCGGAAATGGTAATACCTCGACCTTGAAAAGCATCCGTTATAATGAAGTCATGGCAATACTCCCGAGCTCGCCTCAGATCTTGGGTTATCGGGTTATCTCACCAACAAGCTGCACAAAAAGAGATTTTCGATGTCGACCAAAACTCGGGTATTCCAACTAACGATAAAATTGTGACGACAACACCTCGGAGCTCAACTCCCCGGGACACGCCACAACCCCTAAATCTCGTGAGGCACCAAGAACAATGTTCTCGTCACAAAACCATCGGAACGATCCCAAGATACCCAGCGTGATCCTAAATTTTTTAGTGAAATTTGAGGAGAGGAGAGTCAAAACTTCTACGTCGGGAGACCTCATCGAGGCGAATGGAAGGACCGGGGAGTAAAAAGAATCCTACTCTCGATATATATAATCCTAAGACTCAAAACATTTTGTTCTAGACTCAACAACGCCGACAAACAATCCCAGGGGGGGCTCTAAGTCGAGGCTGGCTCGATTACCAACTTGTAACGCCCTCGATGCAGCTATATCTCCCACGTGTGAAGCACGACTTAGAGGCATAACCGCATTGAAAGCAATGTCGCAAGTGAGGTAATCTTCACACAACCCATGTAATACATAAGGGAAAGAGATACATAGTTGGCTTACAATGCCACTTCACACAATACATAAATAAACATCCATCATCCAGATTACACTCAAGGTCCGACTTCTGAACCAAAATAAAAGAAGATACCCCAAATGCTACATGAGATCCTCGATCGCCCTAACTGGGCTCCACTCGATCATCGTGAAAAGACACATAGTAACAACCACGTTCCTCATCGAACTCCCACTTGAGCTCGCCGCGCCATCTGCACCGGCATCGGCGCACACGCAACTGTTTTTGGTAGAATCTATGAGTCAATGGACTCAGCAATCTCACCGCGTAGATCAAGACTATTTAAGCTTATAGGAAGACAGAGTTGTGAGGTGGAGCTGCAGCAAGCGACTAGCATATATGGTGGCTACATTCGCGAAAGAGAGCGAGAAGAAGCAAAAGCGCGGTCGTGAAGCTAGTAGCGATCAAGAAGTGATCTGAACTACTTACGCCAAACATAACTCCAACACTGTTCACTTCCGGACTCCATGAAGAGACCATCATGGTTACACACGCGGTTGATGTGTATTAATTAAGGTCAACTTCGGATTTTCTACAACCGGACATTAACAAATTCCCATCTGCCTATAACTGTGGCACGGCTTTCAAAGATAATACCGCGCAAGTGTCCCAACTTAGCCCATTATAAGCTCTCACGGTCAATCGAAGGATATTCCTTCATCGAAGACCCGATCATCCTCGGAATCCCGGACTACAAGACATTTCGACGACAATAAAACAAGACCGAAAGCCAAGCCCGATTGTGCCGACAACCGATAGAGCTGCACATATCGTTCTCGAGGCACATCCGGATGAGACTAGCTACTTAGTAAAACCAAGCCCTCGAGTTTTCCCGTGGTGGCCTCAAGAGGCAGCTCATTCGGCCAAGACCTTTTCGAAGGAGCACTGGTCCGGGGGGGTTAAAATAAAGATGACCCTCGGGCTCGCGAAAACCCGGGGGAAAAAGGCTTAGGTGGCAAAAGTAGAGCTCGATTGACTCAAGCTATGGCACTGCATAATTGCAAACAAGGGCATGGATGGATATAGCATAACCATATGTTCAAAACATCCTTACTGAAGTATTTCAAAATATGCATGGATCTCTCGGTAGCATCAAGTTAAATGGCATAAAAATATCAGCAAAACAGGGGCTGAAATCGACAACATCATGAAGCCTAGTTTGCATGCTTGTGCTAGTCACCACAGAGATCACAAAATACATGGCATACACCCTATAAAGACGGCATGGCATATTACAAAACACATGTAGGACTCAAGATCATAGGATGCACACATCAATCATGGCAAAAATGACAAAAGTGCATGTTCTGTTAAGAAACAGAAACTAACATCACATAGCCCTCTTCTAACAGCATTTCGGGCACCAAGATGAGCTCAAATGTAAATGATGCAATGGAACGAAATGATCTACTCTTCGGGGCGAACAATTTTACATATTATACACACGAAACGGAGCTACGGGTGCAAAGTTATGGCATGATGAAAGTGCGACAAAATAATCATTGGTAAAAGACTTAGACGAAAAATCGGGGGGAGGAGAAGGTCAACCCTTGCGGATCTGAGATCCGATCCGGGGCGCGATCGAAGCGGAGTGCCGCCGGAGAGGAGAGGAGGAGGGCAGAGGAGGAGGAGCGATCCGGGGCCGTGTGGCTGGCGAAGCTGGCGGGGCAGCGAACTGGACGGCGAAGCGGCGGCGAAGCGCTGGGCGGCCGCAGGCGGCAGCGGCGAAGCGGAGCGCGGGCCGGGCGGGCGGCCGGCCGGGTCTGGAGCGGAGGCGCGGGCGCCGGCGTGGGCGCGGCGTCCGAGGCGCGGGAGGGCCCATGGCCCGCTCATGAGCAGCGGCGATAGGCGTATGGCTGCCGGTCGCAGTGGCCATGGATTGGCTGGCACGCGGCGGGACGTTCGGTGCCCGTCGGACGTGTCCGGGCGCGGGAGAAGGCAGGGCGAGCTAGGGTTAGGGTGGATCTGATCCAAAATTCGGGGAGGGGGTGTTTTATAGGTAGAAGGAGCTAGGAAGCTCCAAATGGAGTGTAGTTTTCACCTACACTGCATCGTGATCCGACGACCGAAGAGCATGGAAGTGACTTAGATGGGTTATTGGGCTGTTTTGGAGGGGTGTTGGGCTGCAACTTAAAAAGAGGCCTTTGCGGATATACGGATAACCGCTGGAGTACCAAACGAGCTCCAAATGACCCGAAACTTGACAGTGGTCTACGTGGTGTACCAAGGCCACTTGACAAACCTTGGTCCATTAGAAAGTTTAGTACCGCTCACGGAAAAATGTAAAGGACGTCTGGGAACATAGGAGTGCGGATTGCAAAAGCGGAGGACAACGGGGAAAATGCTCGGGAATCTGAGGCGAACACATTATGCAAATGAGATGCACATGATGACATGATATGAGAGGCATGACATGGACAAAATGCAAAACAAAAGACAAAACCCAACCACGGAGGGAATATCATATCACAATGCCGAAAATGGCAAGAGTTGGAGTTACAAATATGGAAAGTTACATCCGGGGTGTTACATTTATATTACTTTTGGGACTAACCTATTAACCAGAGGCCCAGCCCAGAATTGCTGTTTTTTTCCTATTTCATAGTTTCGGAAAAACGGAATATCAAACGGAGTCCAAACAGAATGAAACCTTCGGGAACACGATTTTCTCACCGAACATGATTCAGGAGACTTGGACCCCCCGTCAAGAAAGCCAGGAGGTGGCCACGAGGGTGGGGGCGCCCTACCCCTGTGGTGCGCCCGCCTCGTGGGCCCCGTTGCTCCACCGACGTACTCCTTCCTCCTATATATACCTACGCACTGCGAATGGTCAGATATGGAGCCAAAACCTAATTCCACCGCCGCAACTTTCAGTATCCACGAGATCCCATCTTGGGGCCTATTAGGAGCTCAATGGGAAGGAATTCACCATGGAGGGCTTCTACATCATCATAGCCTCTCCGATGAAGTGTGAGTAGTTTACCTCAGACCTTTGGGTCCATAGTTAGTAGCTAGATGGATTCTTCTCTCTTGTTGGATCTCAATACAATGTTCTCCCCTCTCTCGTGGAGATCTATTCGATGTAATCTTGCTTTTTCGGTGTGTTTGTTGAGATCGATGAATTGTGGGTTTATGATCAAGATTATCTATGAGCAATATTTGAATCTTTTCTGAATTCTTTTATGTATGATTGGTTATCTTTGCTAGTCTCTTCGAATTATCCGTTTGGTTTGGCTAACTAGATTGGTAGTTCTTGCAATGGGAGAAGTGCTTAGCTTTGGGTTCAATCTTGCGGTGTCCTTTCCCAAAGGATGTAAGGGACAGCAAGGCACGTGTTGTATTGTTGCCATCGAGGATAACAAGATGGTTTTTTATCATATTGCATGAATTTATCCCTCTACATCATGTCATCTTGCTTAAGGCGTTACTCGCTTTTCATTAACTTAATACTCTAGATGCATCTTTGGATAGCGGTCGATGAGTGGAGTAATAGTAGTAGATGCGGCAGGAGTCGGTCTACTTGTCTCGGACGTGATGCCTCTATACATTATCATACCTAGATACTCTCATAACTATGCTCAATTTCATCAATTGCTCAATAGTAATTGCTCACCCACCGTAAAATACTTATGCTCTTGAGAGAAGCCACTAGTGAAATATATGGCCCGGGTCTATTCTCTATCATATTAATCTTCCATCACTTTATTATTGCTTTGCTTTTTACTTTGCCTTTTATTTTACCTTGCATCTTTATACCAAAAATACCAAAATATTATCTATCATCTCTATCGGATCTCACTCTCGTAAATGACCGTGAAAGGATTGACAACCCCTAATCGCGTTTGTTGCGTGGAGCTATTGTTTTTGTGTAGGTACGAGGGACTCATGGCGTGGCCTCCTACTGGATTGATACCTTGGTTCTCAAAAACTGAGGGAAATACTTACGCTACTTTGCTGCATTATCCTCTCCTCTTCGGGGAAATCCAACACAAGCTCAAGAGGTAGCAATCGGCGGACGGGCCCCTGAGAGAGGGTCGTGAGAAGTCGCCGTGATATATTAGCTTGATGTCGGACAATTCCCAGATGGTACTTATTGTTGTCCGAAGACGCGCTTGTCCATAGTTCGGTCATGCCGAACACTGAGCACTTTGAATTTTCTGCGTTGAGTAGGCAATGCAGTAGCCCTAGAGCCACTGGTCGGGTGGCAACACCAGATTAGGGGATCGATGTGCCCCTTTAATATTTATAAATAATGAGCGCGAAGCCTAGTAGCCCCCGAGCCTTAATGTGGGCACAGGTGCCCGAATTAAGGATCGATATCCGTTTGACAAAAAAATTTGTTGTGTTTAACACAAACTTCTCGGAAAGAGAATAAAGATCTCTTAAAGGAGCTTAGAGCTGGTCGAAATCCGAGCTCGCCAAGGTAGGGCCCAAGGGGTTTAAAGGATGGATTGCAGTAAATGGATTTTACTCGCAATTTTTATGTGTATTGATTCTATGTATCCAAGTACTTTACATCATTAATACTCAGACCCGCATTGTACAAAACTTTGTTGGCTGACCATCGGCTTCCACCTCCTCGTCTAGTAGCCAAGCAGTGTTTGTCCTACTTTATAAATCCTTTATGAGGGCAAAGATTTACGACAAACAAGGCAATCCGTCCATACGGTTTTATAAACAAAGGTACGCAGAGAGATATGTTATATTACTATTTAACATAAGAAATGTCTTCCAAAGAAAATAGTCCCGCTGTCGGTTTCTTTCTTTGGTTTGTCATGCTAAGCATGATCATGAAACCTCACCTCCGATCCATGCGGGAGAGAAATATTGAGGATTTAATTTGGGGAAAGTTCCCGAACTATGTGGTCTATAATGAACCTAAATTTTCACTTTCGTCGTTGTCGACCAATTATATCCTTTAAGATGGCTAGCTTTTGGCTTCACCCAGTCTGAGGTACTAACTCGGATGACCCGGTAGTGACAATCACAGAGGTGCTCCCTTTACCACCTAGCCGAACAATCGGGAACGTAGGGGTAAGCATAGGAGCTAGGCAACCCAGCTTGGCCAAAATATTAAGTCAAATTGATGCATATTTATGGCTTTATAACGATAATTACGGAAGGCAACGCTTGTATAATGAATACAAATACCGATGATATATGTTTATTTTGACTCCATTGCGGCCGTTTATCAGTTGAAAGTGGCCCATCGTCGGCTTCTACCCCTTTGTAGATACTACGCATGGTGTTTCCGCAATAACAAGACAACCCTTAGCCGACGTCTCGGTGCCCAAAGGTGGTTGTGTTAGCGAAAACGAGGCAATCAGATATGCGGGCTTTATAACTTTCACTTAGTCATAGGAGCTTAAAGTTGGGAGGCCAGCTACTAACCCCTGGTTAGTGTCCGGCGACAGCCGAGGTCAAGCCGAAAACACTTCAGCCAATGTTATGAACGGCCCGTCGCTTAACACGGGGTGACCTCCATTGATCTTATAGTTTAACACAGTCATCAGATTGCTGACCAGTTTACGCTTATTGTGACAGTCAGTTTTTGGCTTTCTCCACTGAGGCGCTTAACCATGCAAGCTGGAAGCACAATCGCAATGGTTCTCCCTTTGCACACCTAGCCGAACAAAGCGGAACGTAGGAGGCAAGCACAGGAGCCGGGCAACCCAAATATTGACCGAAGACACAATTCGAAACCGATGCATATATAGAATATCCGAGAATGTTTTTGCCGAGGACTCCATGGGGTACCTTGGTTTTGGTTGGTTCTGCTGTAGTTTCAGCCTCCGGTTAACATTGTCAATGCTTTAAAGGCGTCTGGCATTGCACTGCTCGAGAGGTAGTCTCGATGTGGCGTGTGTTTTGTCAACGTCGAGGTGTAGTTCAGCGGGAAAGATGCCGAGCTGTGGGTCGAGAAAGATTTCCCAAGCTGAATTATTATGCAGGGCACCTCGGTCATGAGGATGTCCCGCTTCTTGAAAGGAAACATGCAAATAGCTAAAAAGTGCCATAAGCTCGAAAAGCCAAAAACTTATGTAAAAGCTTGACGTCCGGACTAAACCAAGATTTTTGTGCCAATCCGAAAATTGGTCTTAAAGTTTTTTGTGCTTCTGTCGTGCTTTAACATGACACATCCGATCTCTATACTTCAAGTGGATCAGCCTTCGGCTTCAACCTCCTTATCCTAAAGGCGTAGTGCCTCTCAAAGGCCAGTATGACGAACAAAACTCGAGCGGATTTAGAGAGAGACCAGGCCATCTGGCTATTGACCGCACACTCGAGTCGAAAAAGGAGTGATAGAAAAGACTTTGCAATGACTAAGAAGAAAACATTATTATAAAACGGCTCATGTAAATTTTAAGAGCCCCCAGTTAACATGGGTAAAGGGAGTTTCTTTTAACAAACAACGTATGTGAGCATGGTCAAACCGAACACAAGTTAAAAATTTAAAACTTTGAGCATGAAAGCGACTTAGCTGGTTAATGTGTTCGGCATTGATAACACGGTCCGAGCTTGATGCGGGACAAGGTTCCATCCCCTAAGCCGGTCCCGAGGTGGCGGAGCGAAGAGCTCGGCACTCCGAAGTGGTGACATAGCATGACCAATGCAGGCCGGTAGAGTGCCGCCGAAGTCCTCGGCGTGGGTTAATGAATTGATGACGAAGCCCCCAGTCCAGCTGAGGTGACGTGGTATGTCAATACGCCGAGGTGACAACACTGCCCGACCCGGATCATTTACCTGTGCACAGAAAATAGTGGAAACCGGAGATAATAGTAATAATAATAAAAATTCGTTGCATAATTAATAATTTATGCAAAGTGAGTAATAAAAGAAATATGGCCCGTGTGACGAACACTCGATGAGGTAGAGCTCTCTCAGCGATGTCGAAGTCCCCGAGGCAACCGAACATGTTGGTATGGCAATTCGACCAACAAGGTGATCAAGCGAGCCGATTTATGCCGATTGGGACGACATCGTCGGCTTGGCGAAGTAACCACGTGATGCAGTCGAAGTCGATTACCTACACATGTAAAATAGTGCGGGCCAACAATAATAATATAAATATATAAAAATCCTCGAGTAATTAATTTACGCAAAATAATTTATTTAAAGATATGTGGCTTGGTGCCGAAGTCAATGTCGATGCAGGGCGTCGACATGATGCGGTAAAGGCGTGGCAAAGCCTGAATTCACAAGTCGGTCCGAGTTCCGGATGCGGCGTTCGCCGAACTGTGTATGGAAACTGGCCGAACCACCACGCGACCGTCGTTAATGCGGCCACCATTTGATAGATATGTGTACAGATGATGGAACAAACCAGAGTAATAATTCCTCGAGAAAAATAAACCCAAACAAGAAAAAATTACTAGGATTAATAGCACCTGGTTTATTTGTTGTAGCAATCTGAAGAAAGGTGACTCCCAAAATTGGGACTCGATCCGCAAACCAATTGCCTGATGGGCGATAAAGCAACGGCATGGCGATGCTGGCAAAGGTTGGCTCGCCGTGGCAAAGCCCCCGGTACAGCTAACGTGACGAAGCTAGTCGGCCGGTGACGCCGAAGTCACCGGAGTACGTTGATGAAGAAATAGCAAAGTCCCAGGTCCAGCCGAGGTGTCGAAGCCTCCATGTCAGCCGATGAGTCGAAGCAGGTCGGTTGGTGACGCCGAAGTCACCGGAGTAGGTTTGATGAAGATATGGTGAAGCCCCCGGTCTAGCCGAGGTGACGGAGCAGGTCGGTAAGGAGACGTTGCAGCTGCCATGTCAGCCGAGGTGTTGAAGCAGTTCGGCGTGATGGACATCGGCTTGAAGAAGCAACAGTGCGGCCATGCCGACGCAGGTCGTAACTTGTGACACGGTCAATGCCGGCTTGATGAATTGACCATGCGGCGATGCCAGTGTGCCCGCTCCGCGTGATCCGTGGGGCGGCAGTGTTGATGATGATTTATCCTTTGCGATTCCGAACTCTTGTTTGGCTCGCCGAGATGATGATCCGAATAAGTTGAGCTCGGCTCAACAAAGCGACGACGTGTCTAGTGCAGGTCGGTAGTCGTGAAGCAATATTGCCGGACTGGTTTGACACCAGCATCATGGTGAAGATTACCTCAGAGGAGGCTTAAAATTTTATGGGTACGTGTTTAAAAACAACGCACAATACCCTAGAAAAATTTTTCTTTAAAAAGGTTGTCCAATATCCCGTTCATGAAGAAACATGAACTTGGGCCGGATTCGTATTCGCACAGAAAACAGATCCGAAAATTGGTCCACTCATCGGAAGACTCCCGGAGTTTGAACCGTCGGATCGAGCTGAAATTTTGAGGGGTGGTATATATAGGAATTGCGCAGCAGATGAACAGTTGGATCTTCCAAAGGACCTCAGAGCTGGGCTCTGGAGACCACGCCCTAAACTCATCCAGATTCCCGTCAAGGTTTGACAGGGCTCCGATATATCGTAGATTGCCGGAGATTCCTCCATCGGAACTCGATGAAAATTTGCATGGTTATTCTAGACTTAATTCCACACAGTTCCACTGAAGCGATCGTTAAAACGACACTCGAGGAGGCGGTGGCGGCGGATTCAAGTTCGCTGTCTAGAAAAATGGCACGGTCGCTCAAGGGCAATGTTGACGTTGAGCCCCCGGGCTCCATGAATGATTCCACCATGATTTTCTTAGAGATCGGAGTTGATGATGACGAGGACATATGTCTGATCTTGACGATCTAAAGAAGAGCCTGGTCCTCGGACCAGCCGAGGTGACCAGTCGAGCCGGCGATGAAGACTCCTACGTCGCAGTTTATCTGCAGACCAGCCATTGATCTATCGTCGATCACATAACGGAACTCTCAATGAAAGCACCATTGTCGGTGTCAAAACCGGCAGATCTCCGGTAGGGGGTCCCAAGCTGTGTGTCGTGGATCGATGGGTAAGAGGAGACAGGGGACACGATGTTTACCCAGGTTCGGGCCCTCTTAATGGAGGTAATACCCTACTTCCTGCTTGATTGATCTTGATGAATATAGAGATTACAAGAGTTGATATACCTCTAGATCATATGTTGTGGTCCAAAACCTAAGGGTATGATGAATACTATCATAATGATCTAGCATATCCCTATCGACTAGCCCGGCCTCGGCTTATATAATGTACCAGAGGCCTAGGATAACAAGAGTCCTAGTCGAATACGTCGGTGGAGAGGAGTCCTTGTCTTGATCACCAAGTCTTGTGGAATCTTCCTCGTGTATGCATCGGCTGTCCGAACTGGCCCATGAGTAAACGGCCATGGGGGTCCTCGGCCCAATCCAACTGATCGGGAGACGACGTGGTGAGTACCCCCTAGTCCAGAACACTGTCAACCGTGAGGCGGGGTCGTCTTCCGGCTCGTCGGGGTAGAGGATGAACAACACCAGGTTCGCCATCTCGCCGCCCACTGCGCCGCGGCAATGTCAGAACGTTCGCGGCGTGACGTGCCAGCGGTACTGGAACATGGCCATGCCGCTATCATGGGGTGACGTCCACCTACCGGACGGGTGGCACCTTAATCCGGAGCGGGTCTCAGTGCCTCCAGTCTCGGCCAGTGGGCACACTCAGCTCCTTGAGACCAACCGACGACATTCCCTTCTGCCACCAGACCTCCTCCACGACCCAAGGTACGACGTTTATTCTCCCCTTTGGGTACCTGGTTTCGAGATAAGCTTGACATGCGCAGGCAGTCGTTCTTCACTCCTCGTGCGCGTGCTCCTTCCTCGCCACGGGCGCATGACCCTAGCCCTTCCCGTCTGCGTGTGCACGGGTGCGCGCGCGTGAACCCACGCCGTCCCAGACACTAGAAGCAGACGAAGAGATAGATGAAGTGTACATGAAGACACTGGAGCACTCGCGTCTTGAGGAGTACAAGGAGTGGGACAACCTTGGCATGCTGCTCGTGCTCTCGGCCCCCGGTGATGTTGCCATCCCTGAGCAAGAGGAGGAGTGATCGAGGAGGAGGTGGATGCAGAGCCTGTCTGGAACCCGGTCGCCGTTGGGCAGTCGTGGTCGTGTACGTCGACTGTGCCCATCCCTGAGTACGTGTCTGCCCCGGCCGGGTGACGCACCGTGGGAGCTGCCGCACGCGCCGCTATGGCAGCCACCGCCCTTCGTCGACCTCGCCGCGGAAGAGAGCGGCGACAGGATGGCGGGGACTAGAAAAAGATCAAAGGTTTACTTAAGTTTTATGTTTTCAATATTTTTAAAGTTTAAATTTAATGTACACCAGTGAGGACGGACGGGGCTTTTGGACTTAATGTAATATACATGTTTTAGTTTAAATTGCTTTGTGTTTACATTTAAGTTTTTAATAATGGCTTTGTTTGAAATGTGTGTGGCCGTTATGCGCATCTACGGACGCAGGAACGCAAACGGACAACCATATCCATATGGCCGACCTAAACGGAGAAAATGTGGACCAAAACTGCGTCCGGTTGCATCGACGGGCTGGGGTTGGCCTAATCCTATATACCTAAGAGATTCATCCCCACTATTTATATATCTTAACATGCAATCTATCTACATCATCAAGTAGATCCAACATGTAAAAACTCTTTCCCACTAACTCTTTATGCACATGCCCCCACTAACTCTTCATGCACATGCAACCTACTCCCTCCGTTCCTAAATATAAGTCCTTTTAGACATTTCACTAGGTGACTACATACGGAGCAAAATGAGTGAACCTAAACTCTAAAATATGTCTATATACATCCGTATGTAGTTCCCTAGTGAAACCTCTAAAAAGACTTATATTTAAGAACGGAGGGAGTATCACAAATAACTATTAATTATTTTTCGTGCCATCTCAAGCAACCACGTTATTCTAGGTTTCTTTTCCAATCTATGCGACCAATTTTTTTATGAATGCACACCTATAGTTGTTATCATTTTTTTAAAGTTTAGCCAAGGGTGGAGATGTCTCAACTGTCTCTACTCAACGTTGTTTTCAGCACATATCGCCTCGCCGATATATTGTCAAGGTAATAAATTAACAGAACAAAAATCACACTCGTTTTTGGATTTTCATCAAAAAAATAGATGTTTAGTCTAAACAATATTTATTCCAAAAAATATCACCAAATTCTACTATGTTTCATAATTTTTCTCATGTTTTAAAATATCAAGATATTTGTTAACAATGCTCGCAGCAACGCGCGAAGTATGGTCTAGTACTCAAATAAATCTGGCGAGTGAAACACGCAGAGTCGCAAGTGAATATCCCGTCGCGTGAGCGGAGCACACGTACCACCTGGTGGCACACAATGCTCCAACATGGACGAAGCGCTGGAACCCGAGCGAATGGAAGTCGTACGTGGCATCCACCCTTCTACCCAGCGGCCCATTCGCGTTGCGCGCCTCGGAACTCGCGCGACCGGCGGGCGCCAATCTCGAGGCAGCGGAGCGCCGTGTCGCGCGCCGACTGGGTGGTCGCGCCGGCAGTCAGCGCCCTGCGTACGTTACATAGGTGGTAGGCGCGTACAGAGCAGCAGAATCTACCGGGCGATTCGCTCGCTGTCACAACACGAGTCACCCATCACACGGCCATGAGTGATTGCACGGACGCTCTCTGACAACTGCGCCCATACGTACAGAACGCGGTGGCCGAGCGTGAGGAGCGTGGTCGCCCAGCGTCGACGCGAGCGGCAACGTTTTCCCCTTTGTGCGAACCGGAGTCCTGGGGAGAGCCTGCTGGAATTTAGTCTATATTGAGGCAGCCCAATAATTATTTCAGAAATTCCTAATAAATTTTAGAGGTCCATTTAGCTTATTTGTGCAAGGTAAGGGATACTACTAAAATTTAGTCTCACGCCTTTCTACTCCCCTGCACCTAGGTTGAGCAGGTACCTACACAATACCTAACCACCTAACCCTATTTTTGCTATTGATAAGTAGATAAAACTAAAGATAAAGAAGAGAAGGTATAAATAAAAAAGAAACGAAATAAAAAGAGAAAAAAAATAAGTTATTGCTAGTTGAGTGGGAATTGGACCTCCTTATAAGGGAGGTTTTTTCCCACTTGTATATGAGCATGAGAACAAGTGGGACATCCACGCGCGCTCCTCCTCCGCCGCCGCACGCCACGCCACGCCGATGTATAAATTTTTACGGGTATACGAAAGTTCACACCAGAACTTCTCCTTCCTCTCGCCACCCGTACCTTCTGAGTCCTGTACGGGAGAAGGGTGATAAGGTTCCTCTTTCTATTGGAGGTTCTACTACAATTCCTTGCTCTAGTATTTGCCCTAGATATGTTAGACTCTATTTCATATATGCAACTTGCTATACTGTCTGCTCAAGATATGTTGTTTACCTTCTCTTTGTCAATTTGCAAGACTTGTTTTATCACTGCTATACTAGTCATGCTTTTATCTAGTATTTCTGTTAATAAAATCATTCCGTAAATTGCTCATATTTCCAACAAGGCCGAATACCCTTTTGACAAAGAATTTCAGGATCTGGTCCTGATTTGAATTTTTTATAGATTTGACCCTTTTTCCTACTGCCAGAGGCTCTGGCGGTAGGGTAGCATAGCCTACCGCCAGGGGTCCTGGCGGTAGAAAACTTATCCACGCCACAGCAGACGGCGCCGCCCCTCCGTCAGCACCCTACCGGCCAGGGGCCCCGGCGGTAGGCTGTGGTAACCTTACCACTGAGCCTCTGGCGGTAGGGTCCGGCAGTTATTTCGTCCGAGACCCACGCCCCCATCCATCCCCACCTCCCTCCCTCCGTCGGCAGTTCCTCATTTTCTCCCCCAAGTCGTCCCTTTCTCCCTCTCTCATCTCCTCCACTCCCCCCTTGGATCTTCACCGATTCTTCACCGTTTTTGCGAATCGAGATGGCCCCGAAGAGAGAAACGTAAGCTCCTCCAATCCCTCCAATTAGTTTTTGCAAACTTGTTTCCGATTCGACGCATTATTTGCTTGAAATCCCCTCATATTTTTGAATTTAGATTGGATTTTTTTCACCTAAGATTGATTGTAGTTGTAGTTCTTAGTTCTTTAGTAACTAGTGGTATTGGATATGAACTCCAATCAATAGTTCATATGTTAGTGTGAAGATGAACCCTAGTTCATAATTTTTTGTTAAAAATTATGATGTAATGTTGATATGAGGATGAACCCTAGTTTGATGATGCATGTTGATATGATGATATGATCTAGTGTGAAGATGAACCCTAGTTTGATGATGCATGTTGATATGATGATATGAAGATGTTTTTTGGAAAAAATTATTTAAAAATATGATGATATGATGTATGTCGGAGGATTTTTTTTGATATGATGCGTGTTGATATGATTTGATCCATCATGTGTAGTAGATGTTGTTGGAGAAATATGCTTAAGATTTTATTTTGATATGATTTGAGTTCATTTTTTGTTTATGAATGCTTTATGCTTATGGTTCTTTTGTTTGTGAAATTTTATTAAGGCGGCCACCTCTTGCGGACAACATCGGCCAACTGTACTGTATGCTGGACTGGGCATACGACAAGGGTCATCGTGCCCGTTTCATAGAAAACGGAGAGGTAAGTTATATGAATGAAATTTTGATCAAAGTTTTCGGATTGATGAAAATAATTTCCTAACTTTTGGCATTCACTTTTTGACAGATGCTCCAGCCACTGCGCATGAGGGGTCACGGGGTTCATGGGCATATGGACTACGACGATCGCTACGCGCCGTTCTTCAAGAAAGCCCGTCTGTTGGGTTTCGTGTTGCAGTTCAAGCGTCAGCCGCCGACGCTTGTCCACGCAGCTCTGACAGCGTTGATTGACCGGTGGCGACCGGAGACCCATTCTTTCCATACGCCATGCGGGAGATGACGGTGATCCTCGAGGATCGGGAGATGATTATCGCCATGCCGATCGAGGGTCATGCACTCACCGGTCGAGTGGAGAGGACCAAGCTGGCGAGAGAGGTCACCACCCTCATCGGCGATCGCCCGGTGCCAAGAGTAATTGTACATCCGGTGTGCCGTTGATCCGCTCTCGAGCACCGGAAGACATGCCCGAAGGCGCAGACGAGGCGATCGTGGAGTGGTACGCGAGGGCCTACCTGTGGTATCTTCTCACGGAGGTCGTGTTTCCAGATCGACTCGGGAACTCGCCAACTAGTCGTATTTGTTCTTCCTAGCCGGCGGGATGCAGGGTACAGTTGGGGGACCGCATCTCTCGCCTACCTATACCGTTTTGTAAGAGAGTGTCAATTTCCTACCTACCTAGGAAAGTATGTCCATGACATTTTCTTATATCTGATCCTCATTTGATGTTTTGCAGCTTGACGATGCAACGCAGAGGACAGGCGACAAGTCCAACATGGGTGGCTTTGTCTGGGCCTTCTCCATTTGGATGTGGGAGCGGCTGCCGGTGGGGTGTCCAGAGAAGATGCCAAGACGCCCATGGGAAGACTATAGCAAAGACGGCGACGAGACTCGAAACCCCACCGTAGCTTATGAGTGGGACGTTGTCAAACTCTACACGGGCCTAAACAAGACTTCGTACAAGACCTACACCAACGAGTTGGACGCTTTGACGCATACGCAGGTATATGAACTCGCTCAACACCTTTCTCTTTGATTCCACTTTTGACCGAGAGTGGGAACTTACCAATGTATATGTAATAGGTAAACTGGTGGCCGTATCATGACCGAGAGTGGGCCTTCGATCTGAACGTGATGTGCGAGGCCGACAAAGGTCTCTGGCGGTGCATCGTGCCCATGATCTGTGTGTACGCCGTCGAGTGGCACTTGCCACACCGCGTGGCCACGCAGTTTGGGATTTATCAGCATACCCCCACCAGGCCAGCCCACCGACATAGCGGCCACGCCGCTCCACCTGTGAGCGCTTTGTTCTCCGTGCCCATGATTTCATTACGCTTATTATGTTTCTTGTTGCTTATGATGATCTCATTGCGCTTATGATGTTTCTTGTGGCCTATGCCTTGCGGTGAGCGGCGAGAAGAATCGATCGATCATGGGCGGGAGAGGAGCATAAAACTCATGTGACGGAGTGGAACCGACGAAGGTACCGGCGTGGAGAGGAAAGTGACTGGATTGCTTACCTGGACCGACACATGAGGTGGTACGATGATGGCCAGAAGCACCGTCTTCGTCTCAGGCCTCGGTGGACGGTGGAAGACATCGCAGAGCTGGAGAGGGATGACCCCGAGGAAGAGGCGTACCAGACCGGCGATGACCCCGAGGAAGAGGCCTACCAGACCGGCATCACAGACATGCACAGTGGATTTAGGGAGTTTGCACCCCTTATCAACATAGTGGTAAGTTTGAACCGACGGTTGTATTTAAATTAGTTCATTCGTCATCGTGACTGACTTATGCCGTTGCAGTCTGGTGAGCTAAACAGATGCATCTTTGAAGCCTCAGATGCACTAGGTGCTCTCCCCGGGAGCGTACAATCCGAGAACAAAATGAGGGCGACGATGAAGGTACAATTTCAGCCTCCTCAGAACATATACATCGTGTTCACTTGCAATCAGTCGATCTGATACTTATTATACCCTTGTTTAATTGTTAGTGCAGAAGTTCGTGAAGCATTGTCGCAAGCTGGTAGGGCTGCTTGGGTGTGCTGGAGCTGGCTCAGTTGAAGCTTATCAGCCTGTAGCCACACAGGGTCTCATCGGCTCATCGAGCCATGCTCCCTCGTCGTCTAGGTTGGTTGGGGAGGAGGAGGATGATGATGAGGAGGAGGAGGAGGAGGCCACATATGAAGAAGGGGAGGAGGAGGATTAGATCAACGGGGAGGAGGAGCACGACGAAGATTATGGACCTCCACCAACTCAATCATCTCAACCATATCAGCTGCCGAAGAAGAGGAATCCGAAGAAGAAGGATTTGCTGAGTCCGGACCCTTTCCAGAGACCGGTTCCTCGCCGGCCCAAGAAGAAGACCGAAGAGACTCATTCCAAGAGGGGAAGGAGCAAGTGATTAGGCTCTTCGATACTTGGTTCTTTTAGTTTGGTTGAACTTGTCTAGTGGTTGTGAAACTACGTGGAACTATGTGTTTGGTATTTGTGGATCTATGTGTTTGCTACTATGTGGAACTCTGTTGAAGTTCGTTTGAAATGTTATATGCACTTCAAGTTATCTAATGTTATGTGATGCCAAAGTTTAATTGTTTAAAATCTGTGATATTGCTATGATATTTGTGAATTTTGCTGTGATATTGCTGTCATATTGAATTCGAAAACAAGCAACCAAATGGACTAGAAACAATAAAAGAGAGGACCCTACCGCCAGGTCTGCTGGTGGTAGGGTGAGGCAACCTACCGCCATCCCCCATGGCGGTAGGTCGCACCTACCGCCAGGGCCCTAGCATTTTTATTCTGAAACTTTACCTTTGGAAAACACAGGACCCTACCGCCATGGGATCTGGCGGTAGGGTCACCTGACCTACCGCCCGGCTCCGATGGCGGTAAGGGTGAACTACCGCCAGTCCACTGCACATTTCGTTCTGAGAAGGGTTGTACGGCAAAACCCTGCCACACCCTACCGCCAGGGGCTCTGGCGGTAGGTTTAGATAGCCTATCGCCATGGCCCGTGGCGGTAGTTACTTATCCACGTCAGGGCAGTCAAACGGCCGCCGTCCCCCTCCGTCGCACTCTACCGCCATGGGCCGTGGCGATAGGCTGTCTAACCCTACCGCCAGAGCCCCTGGCGGTAGCAAAAGGGTCAAATCCCGATTTTTTTGCAACAGGGGTCAGATCCTGAAATTCTTTGTCAAAAGGGTCAAAACACGAAATTTTGCCCTGGGGAGAAATACCACCGCCCGGGTGGCAGCACACCCTATATGCAAAGAAGTAATTTAATAATTGCAAAAGTAGTTAAAAGAATTTCAAAAAAAATATTGGAATCAAATATGATCAATTATTGTACTTGCATAAAAAGTTTTGTCAAGGACTAACTCGAGTTGGCCTCTGGAAAAAACACACAAAAAATTCATGGATAAATAGGCGAACAATACCTTGTATATAGTGTCCGGTTTTTTTCTCTCTCCAGAATACCGTAAAAGTCATTTCTTGGCAAAACTTTTAATACCAGTACAATACTTAATCATATGTGTTTTCTGTCGGATGTTGGGTTCCGACAGACCCTTAAGGTTCGAACTCTGGGGTGCGCACGAAGATCTCTCCCCTACCGATCTACGTCTGATCGCCCCGTGAGATCTAAGCTGGAAACGATGAACAACACAAGGGACACGAGATTTATACTGGTTCGGGCCATCGTTGTGGTGTAATACCCTACTCCAAAGGTGTGGTCTGGTGGATTGCCTCAGGGGCTGATGATGAATAGTACAGGGGAAGAACAGCCTCGCGAGAGGTGTTCTTGAGCTGGTGCGATGAACTGCTTGGGTGAGTTCGATCGCCTCTCTCTCTCTCAGCTTTCCAAAGTCTGGATCCCCCTCCTACTATGGTGGCTAGTCCTATTTATAGAGGCCCTAGTCCTCTTCCCAAATATTGAGCGGGAAGGGCGCCAACCACGGCCATTTCAAAAGGGAAAATCTACTACAAGTTATCCTGACTAAAGCTGGTCTTCGGCTACCAAAAGCGCTGGCGATGACGCCATCTTGGGCTCCACGGTGACCTCCATCCTGCCGCTCCGCTGGTCTTGGTCTTGTTGCACTGAAATGGCAACCTTTGCCTGATGCCTCGGTACTCCACGCCTGAGCTTGCCCCCTTTGCACCAAAGAGGAAACAAGGACACTACGGGCGGCGCCCGCTGGCGCCACTTTGGTCTCGATCGTCATGGCTTGCGTCACGAGCACCTCGCGAGGTACCCTGCCTTGATCTCTCCGCCTCCTCGCGAGCCTGCTTGGCTAGGCCGTCCCTGAGGAAGCCTTGCGTCGTCCGCCCCGCGAGGCTTGGCCCCTCGCGAGGGTCTTGAATCTTGTGCTGATGAAGATGGGCCGTACTGGGCCACCACCTGAGCCACGCCGCAGGCCGCAGGCAGGAAAGTCTGGGGACCCCCGTTCCCAGAACGCCGACATTTTCAAAAATGATTCAGCTTTTTTTTACTTTTTTGCAATTACTAGATTATTATTTGCATATAGGGTGCACTCGCACCCAGAGCCAAAAGTTCCCGTCCTAGGGAGTATAGCTATAGATAAGAAAATTTCATGATTCTAAAAAAAGCAAATATCATCATAGCCTTTTTTTGGAGACCCTCGCTCTACTTTATTCATTTTGCGATCTTCATCGGTATCATTACAAGATCATGGGGTCTACCTGCCACAAATGCCGCACGGGAACAAGAGAAAGAGTGAACTTAGCAAGTGAACCAGCTTCAAAATTACTATTCCAACATTCATGACTAAAAAGGCAAAAATCAAAAGTCTCTCGCCCTGGTATTTATCTCGCGTACTATGGCTCCAATGTCCCCTCCTTTTTCTCCTCAATGTTCGTCATAGCAAATAGGCAGTCATATGCAACAAATAATCATCCGACAAGTAGATCACCAGCCAACGCCTATGCTTCCGAACATGCCAGGCCTTCAAGATTGCCGGATCAATAATCTGAGGAAAAACAATTGTTAAGGAACCAAGGAAAACTCCCACCTCATTGCGATAAACAACTTCAATAGAACAACAATGCGTGTTCTTCGCAACCGCCCCATCAACACTGAACTTGTAAAGTCCCGCCGAGGGTCCAATCCATGGATCACAGTGACTTTGGCTTGTGCTTTGAGTTGGCGCCCTGGGTGGTACACTCATGAAACTATTAAGGTCACCGATGATCATGTTGATGAACAAATGAGTGGTAAGTGGAGATTGAAATTCTGATGCATGGATAGGTTTTGTCCTAGAAGACACCACTATCCATAGCATCACAGCCACCCGACAAATTCCACATGCGATAATGACTCTTTTAGCACAAACAACATGTTCATTGTGCTAGCCTCATTCATACAAATTAAGTGTACAACCAAAACTTCTTCATCTAGAGCCCATACACACCGTGACAATGAACACTCCAAAATTGAATGTCTCTAGAAATCAATCAAACCACAAAGGTTGCATTTAGGAGGATCTACCATATTTTGATGAGCCAACACATCATACATGGGAGCGAGTGTTGAGCTAAAACACTACAAGAAAACTTTGATCTTCGATAGAACTTCAGTATGCTAGAGAGACACCCAATCTTTCTGCAACATGCCATTATTTCAAGATCCAGAAGTCTTCGCAAGCTAACCTCCTATGATAAACTTCGTTTGAACTAGCATCATGTATGCAGACCAAACACTAAATGCTCATTTCTTATCTTTACTCCATGATAAAGAAAATCAGCCATCCTGTGGGTACATAAAGAATGGCGAGAATAGATTAAGCATCCATGGGCAAGAATTTGCCAGACAAGCTCTTCTTTTCAAGGGGCATGCGTCTCCTCGAAAAGATAAGGAACTAAAATTGGGCCATCAGTAGGAGGAGCTGTGGTAGGCCTCATAGAACACTCATGAGGGATACAATTATGTCACCAAATATCTATAGTTGCACCATCTCCAATTCTCCTAATTAAACCTTGAGCACAAATGTCCTGACCATCTAGTATATATCGCCAAATCTACGAAGGATGGCTCCCCAAAGAAGCGTCCATAATAGATGTGTTGGGGTAATACACACTTTTCATAATACGCGTGCTTAGCAATTTATGATCATGCAGAACCCTCCATGCTTGTCTGGCAAACAACACAAGGTTAAGTAACTCCAGAACGCAGAAGCCTAGGACCCACATAAATTATACCCTTGTCATTCCTTCTCAAGATCTCACCTCTTACTTCCCCACTGACACTTGCGTATGATGGAGTTTATATGCTCGCACAAACCTCTCAGGAGTTTGAAACATACCATTGAGCAAAACTGGTATAACTTGGATAATAGACTTGATTAGGATATCTTTGCCTCAAAAAGACAACATTTTCTCAAGCCAACCTTGCACCTTTTCCCAAATCCTATCCTTCGTATATTTAAAAGTATCATTCTTTGATCTGCCCACTTCTAGGGCATACCAAGATGTGTATCACTCAAAGATTCATTTGTAACATTTAGAACCAACTATGTCTCTTCCCTCAACGATTTAGGGCAACCCTTGTTGCGGAAAACCGTACACTTGTCAAGGTTAACTTTCTCACGAGATGCCTTATAGTGGTGTGATTATTCTTTCGCCCCTTCTTGACTTGCTTTAAAAACAACATGTTGTCATCAGCAAAAAGTAAGTGGTTGACTGCTGGGGCTGTCACAACCGGCAATATTAGATGACTGAACATTAGCTCTTATGAGGCACAAAAGGCCCTCTGGTGCCAACAAGAAAAGATAGTGTCAAAGAGGATCTTCCTGGTGGATACCTCTTGAGGGTTTGAACTCATCTAGTCTTTTCCCATTAAACATAACTGAGAAAGAATTGAGCTCGCCATACAAATACTCACAGTAACGCAATGTCTGTTGAAGCCAAGTTTGTCCAAAATTGCCTTGATGTACGTGGTCATACACCTTTGTCTTGTCCAAGTTAAGGGCACAAAATTTGTGTTTTTAGCCTCGTTGCGCTTATAAAATGCAAACATTCATAAGGAGATATTATGTTGTTTGTGATGAGTCGGCCCATGACAAAAGCAGATTGCTCCTCTGGGACGATGTCTAGCAATATTTGTTTCAATCAATTTGCGGCAACCTTGGAGGAAAGCTTGTAAAGGGCATTACATAAACTTGTCAGACGAAATTATGGCAAAGTAGTGGGGTTTGATACCTTTGGAATGAGCATCATAATGGTGCTATTAATTGTTTCTAGACTCTTCAAACCTTGACTATCCGCAAAATAACAGTTGTAACATCCTAGTGATGTTAAAATATTTGTGCCGGAAAACCATCCGGCCCCGGAGCCTTCAAAATAAACATCTGAAACAGGGAAATTTTAACTTCCTCACGAGTGTACATTGCTGTCAACATGGCTTCATGACATCTGTCACCTTGGTCGCTACCATGTTTATTACCTGTTCATATCAGTTACACCTTCAGAACAAACACTACTGGGAAAGGGCTTATAGGTGTACCCCAAATAGTGGCGGGCGGGGCGTGGCACCCGCCACTATTAATTTTGAAAGAAAGTAGTGGCGAGTAATAAAACAGGCCCGCCACAGCTGGGCAAGTACTTGTGGCAGGCGGCCAAGATTACCCGCCACAACTGTGCGCTTTCTAATTTCTTCCTGACTAGCAAACTACTGTGGCGGGTGGAGTGCGGCGCTCCCCACAGTTCACTTGCACATATGTGGTGGGCAGACATCGACACCCGCCACAACTATATTTCGGCAGCCATAGGCCAATCGTTTTCAAATATTTTCAGAACATGGGTGGCGGGTATTAGCAGCCGCCCGCCACAGCTATATTTGGTCACTTTGCCGCCTCACACGCTTATACTTGGGTGGCGGGCAACTCCTCGCGCCTGTCACTGCTCTACGACGCATTCCCTGCCCCCCCCCCCCCCCCGCGCCACTTGAATCTCATTCTACACCCAAACCCTTTCTCCCCTCCTCTCTCGCCGCTGCCAACATCGTGGCGTCGTCCATTGGCACCGGCGAGGTCGGGTCCGCCGCCTCGAACGGCGGCAAGGAGCCAATCTTCCACGTCGCCCACGCTGTCCGTACCCGCCTCAAAGTTCATCGGCATTTCCATGCAAAGTGACCTCCAACTACTTCCCCGTGACCATTGCTCGTGCCTTCCTCCTCATCCAACGTCATCCTCGTCTCCGTTGAGCTCATCGTCCGCCAACGCCTCCGCCATCGACCTCCAACTCGTACAATCACCCTTTCGACTCCGGCCCCGTAAGCACACCTCCCTCCTCTCTATCAATGTCAATGGTTACTTGTGGTATGGGCTTCTCCCTCTTTATTAGTGTACTTAAAATGTCCAATATATGGACAGAAAGCTAGTACAACATTTTATTAGGGTAGCTAAAATTTATTGTATGATGTATCATTGAATCTTCATAAGGGAATGTCTTAAAATTGATTGCGTGTGTTATACCAAAAGTACTACATATGGATGTAGGTGTACTCATAGTGAGTGCTAATGTTTTTGTGAAGCGTGGATTAAGTTACGTTTCGCTTAATTTATGGCACTCAATATGTCCAAATTCTATCAAAGGTCGTGCTATTTTTTTTCTAAATGTTATATCTAAATGACAAATTGTTTAATGCGATTTAGATGGAGAAGCCAAGACGCCTCGTTAGGACTCCTACACCCGTAGACAGGATTCCTACTTCCATAGACATCGTCACGAGGGTGGCTCAGTACACCAAGATCATGCTCGCCTATGTCGAGCGTGCTCGAGCAGCCACCGAGAGCGCTAAGTCATATTCTGACAACGCTCAGGCATATTTCGAGAGCGCTAGAGAAATCAATGAGAGTGTGCAAGCAGCTGCGGAGAGTGTGCGAGCAGCCGTCGAAGCTGCGAGGACAACCCAAGACGAGATCACGAAGATGACGGAAGGCGAGGATAACTCATGATGGAGTTGAACAACTAGTGCAACGCTTTCATGTGATCTATATGATCGATGCGAAGGATGGAGCTAGACTTTTTCTGTCGAACTACTAATGAACTGTGCAACATGATGATTTGTATCGTCTATAATGCTATGAAGATTATGATGCGAATGATGGAGCTAAACTTTTGCTTTCGAACTACTAATGAACTATGCAACGTGGTGATTTGCATCGTCTATAATGCTATGAAGATTATGATGTGACTTTGCTCTATGTGATTGGATAACTATGAAATTGACTTGTTGGCTTCTTTATTTATTTACGTAGATGAAGTGGAACTAGTATGTCATGTACATCGGGAGGAATCCTGGAATTTATGATTCATGGGAAATATGCAAGGAGCAAGTGGACAGTTACAAAAATAGTTGCTACAAAGGATATAAGACCAATAAAGAAGCTGAGGATCATTATGCTAACTACGTTCTCAGAGAAGTTGAGGATCATTATGTCAATTGCGTCCTCCAAGAAAAAATCAACTATGAAGTATGCAAGACCATGTGGACAAGTGGACGAGTAAAGAATTTGATTATCTTTATCCAGCTCATTGTCATTATGGTATTGTTGTTATCATGAGGTCTTGTATGTATGTGTTCGTACTAATGATGCGACATGAGTTGTTGTACACTAATGCGTACATCTGTTTGTATGAAGTTTAGATTATTGTTATGTTAAATGTAATGTGTATGATCTCTTACGTTAGTTGTATGCCGTAATGTAGTTATTTATATACTATAGCGTGAAGCGGGAATTGGGTGCTAGAATGGCTGGAGGGACATAGCTATGGCGGGCGACACGAACAACCCTCCACAATTTATAACGTAAGCCAATGGCGAACAATTATATCTACCCACCACTAGTGGACTCTAACAGTGGTGGGCGCCCGCCCGCCACTGATAGCACCGTAGTAGTGGAAGAAGGTCAGTGATGGGCACCCCTGGGAGCCTGGCTCGCCACTGTTGGCCATTTGGTGCCCGCCACAACTAGGCATTCCTGCAGTAGTGAAAACAAGTTTTTGTAAAATTCGGTTACCATAGATACCAATTATGTACTGTCATCATTCATGAGTCCATTGGCGGCCACTATGCTTCTGTTAAAGCTTCTTCTCCTCCTCTTATTTACTCACTGGCAGAAAAAAGAAAGTGTTTTGTTACCCATTGAAAGCCATTCATTTCGTGACCTTTGTCTCCGTATGATTTTCTCGTGATGATAGAGCTCAACCGACTCTTCCCCTCAAACACCCAACTTAGTTTTCAACTCCTTTATTTTCTTTCGGACACTTCCAAAGGTGTTTGTACCCAACGTCGGAGATCCTTCGACAAAGCAAGAAGTTTCCCATGGATCTTCTCTAGTGCGTCACCATGTGTGGGAGCGCTCCATCCATTAGTCACTAGCTTTGGCAGACCTTTATGGGGTTTCCTACATTGCCTCACAACAGAAAATTCGTTGTACTTGGTGATAGTGGCCAAATGCTAGTGCAGAAAAGCCTAGTGGCGGCGTTCAAAAAACATAGTCAGTGGCTTGAGTGTCCAATGCCACTAGTATGACGTTGGTGTTGAGGAGACACTAGTAGCATCATGTCCCGATGCCACTAACTAAGTGCACAATACCGGTGTCGACAAGCAACGTCAGTGCTAACGTGTTTAACAGTGGTGTTGGACACATGTAGGATGATAAGTAGGTCTAGAGGGGGTGATTGGACTATTTGACCAAATAAAAACTTAACCTTTTCCCAATTTTAGTTCTTGGCAAGTTTTAGCAGTTCACACAAGTCAAGCAACACCCTACACGTGCGAGTCCAAGGAGTATGCAGAAGAAAGTAAAGACTTTGCATATGAACGTAAAGGAGGGGATCAGAGATATCAAACGAAATGAAGACACGATGATTTTTGATGTGGTTCTTATAGGTGGTGCTATCGTACATCCACGTTGATGGAGACTTCAACCAACGGAGGGTAACGGCTGCGGGAGTCCACAAAGGGCTCCACCCACGAAGGGTCCACGAAGAAGTAACCTTGTCTATTCCATCATGGCTTCCGCCCATGAAGGACTAGCCTCACTCGGGGTAGTCTTCATGAAGTAGACAATCTCGTTGCCCTTACAAACTCCTTAGTTCAACTCCAGATGATTTGGAGGCTCCCAAGTGACACTTAACCAATCTAGGAGGCACCTCTCTCCAAAAGGTAATGGATGTTGTTGTTGATGATGAACTCCTTGATCTTGTGCTTCAAAAGATAGTCACTCAATCACTCTCACGGATTTGGCATGGTAGTAGGAGAAGGATTGGAGTAGAAAGCAACTTGAGGCGGCTAGAAATCAAGGATCAAATGGCCGGAGTGGAATCCCTTGATCTCAAAACAAGTGTAGGTGATTCTCTCTAACAAAATGGATATGGGAAGTGGTGCTTCATCCTGGTTGCTCTCTCTGAAAGTAGGTGGTGTGGGTGGGGTATATATAGCCTTCACCAAAAATCTAATCGTTACACACCTTTATGCACAACTCAATGGGACCGGGTGAAAAACTCGGTGAGACCAACCAGTGCAAAAAATTTGAACTTCAGACATTTCGGTGAAACCGGATGAATCCACTTGGTGGGACTGATTAGTGGTGACCTAAGCACTTTCCACACTTCAGTAGTTCCGATTGGTTTCACTCGGTAATTCCGAGATGAAAACAATGAGTTACAGAAGGTTGCCACGCGCACTTCGGTGGGACCAAATGTCATCTCGGTGAGACCAAGTTTCTAGGGTTTAGGTAGTGGCTCTATCAAGTGTATCTCAGTGGCTCGGGGTGTATGTGTTTCAATGGGACCGAGAAGAACTTTAGGGTTTTTGAACCGATTGGAATGTGAGGGTGTGGCTGAAAATTTTGGACCAATATCTTAAACAACTTGAGCAAATGACTCATATCAGAACCTTGTCCACTTTTAATAGTATTGTATTTCCTATGGACTCGATGTGATCTTGGATCACTTAACCAAAAATGTAGAGTCTTGGAGCATTTTGCTAATCCATGTTCTTTGCATTTTGAGGGGTCCACATTCACATTTTCTTGCCATACCTATATTGAATTTCCTGAAATAATCTTTCAATAGGCATTAGTTCAATGATGTATATGTTGTTATGAATTATCAAAACCACCCGGATATTAGTTGCACTTTCAACAATGAGGCCACGGGTACAGAAAATATTAGTGGTGTCCCTACTACCCCAAGGTTGGAAGCTTACGGTTAATAGTGGCTTTTGGCTTCTATCCGATGCCGCCGGTGAGTGTTGACTGTTTAAAAAAATGATGGCCCAGACGATACTTTATGTAATTAATCCACATGCTACTGCATACCTGAAGCAATGACAGTAAATCATATTTGTGCATCACAACAATTAGTAATATTTATTAGGACTAGTATTTGTTGCCAACAACTGCAAAGATAATGGCATATAACCCAACCAATATGAAAATAACACTTGGTAGCATGGTATCCTTAGACTTGAGCTGCAACTTGTGCATTCTAGTAGTAATCTTTCTCTCCATCTTGAATCTTTTGTTCTCGGACTCTTTATCTCTTAATTTCATCTCAAGCATCAACTTATGATTAGTAAGCTCCGTGATAACACTTCTAGTCCTCCCCTCCCATTCTTTATCAACTCAGTTGAAATAACCACATGCATTGGAATCCTACGAAGTACAACAAGCAAACAAATTGCGTTACACTAATAAATATAGGGGCGTTGTACTACAATCAAGTAGGATAAAATTAACCTCGTAATGGCAACCCAAAAGTTCCTCTCGGAGTCACTTTTTTGAGTGCACAAATGAAGAACATGATCTAGCTTATCTTTACACTTTGAACCTTTCATTGCACACGACAGACATTGCCATTGTGGTCCCACTCTTGCAGCATATCACTGTCAACATCCTTGGGGAGTTCATGGTCTTCAAGGGTTGAGACTGGATTACAGATGTCCCCCACCAATACAACACAAACATAGCCTCCTTCCTTATAACCGCCCATTGTAATATTGAGAAAGAAGACAGATAACAAAAGCTAAATGTTATATAACTTATCTTCCAGTACCTCAAAATGATTAAACATACTTCATAATTAAAACATTGACATCAGGAAATATATGACTCATTTTGCAAGTCAAAATGATCTATAGTGGTAACATACATTGCCCTTCTTCATGTCTACAACATAGATGAGCAACTCTAAGTCCGGGAACTAAATTTTTGCTAGCGCTGATGTTCGACACACTCTACCTGCAAGCATGAAGATAAACTCAGAAAATCTAAAAAAATCATAAAATACACCTCTCAAGATGGATAATTAACTTGGAACAACTCCATGTTATTCATATTTAGAAGAACGGATAGTCATTGATGATTCATGTCAATTCTTTAACGGGTATTCATGTTACCCGGGAGAGCAAATCAAATGCGAGAACATAAAAAAGTCTTAACAAAAGGCTAGAACGATGACTTAGAGCACCACTTCGTTGGATCCAGGCCAACATTTGAAAGCATCCAACATACACTGTTCGAGTAGGGCTCACGATGGGCAGGGTCTGGGAAGGATAGGGCCCTCTGCATCCAAACACAGGCAATGGGTGGTGGTGACATGCAATGTCCTCGTCAGATACTGCCTCTTAGAAAAAATAAGCACGCAAAGGGACAGCGGGCTGCCAGGATGGAAGCATAAGCATTCAAAAACCCCACCCAATATCACATAAGTAGAAGGAAACAATTTTCGTTGGGGCATGTGGTTGGGCTTTCCATAGATCAGGTTGATGGGTTGCCCTAGCGGACCCACAAAGAACATGGGCAACAATCGTCGTTGTTTGTCATTTGCAAATATACAACGCAATGCAATACAGATATAATTACTTGCTAGCAATTTACCAGTTACTTTCTTCAAATGGTTCACCTATTTTCACGATTCTTGTTTTCCCGTTGCAATTGCGAGATGAGAAAAACTCAGAGCATACAAAAAAATCTCGGGGTCCATCCTCTGGCTCAACCAAATGACCTATGTGTCGCCAAACAAAGCAATGGGCAATGATCATTGTTAGGGAAAATGGAAATGCGGTACATATATAGTCATTTGCAAACAATTGAGGAACAAATCCTTCAAATAGTAGCTTAACTTTTGGGCTGCAGTTGGTCTATGCACCAATGGGCACAACGGGTCATCTACATTCATGGTACTCCAACTTTTTACTCCTTCACTATAACATGTGGAGTAAGATTCATAGTACTACATCTTATACTCCATCACTACATTTTGGAGTATAACATGGAGTACAACTTATAATCTTTCTAATGCTATGCTACTTGTCTAACATGGAGTGTAGTCTACAACTGGTTACAAATTGGTTCCTTATTTTTTTCTTATTGGAAGTATAGTCTATAGCTGGTCACAAACTGAATAATATAGTTGCATTGTTTGGATAACTTGCGTACTACATCAGTTTACTCTACTTTTTCATTGGAGTATAATTTGCAAACTAAACAGTATAGTCTACTTCTACTGAACAACATAGACTACTCCATCCTGCAGGTTCATTCATTGGAGTAGATATTGTAGTTTAAAATCTTATGATTTGTCTCTACTTAACTCAGTAAGTACTTGCATGTTCATCTTGGGCATTGGCTTGCACAACCACTTAATCGTCTTCATCATTGGCTTCATCAAGTTCATCACGTGGTGGTGTAAAGTTTACATCAGGTATGGGCATTGCAGATCTGTTACTTTGGCTGTTGTTGAGTGTTGATGGCTGCTTTTGGTTACTGCTATTGCTGTTGGTGGTGGTGAAAGTTCATGGTTGTTGCTGCTGGTTACTTCTGTTGCTGGAGTAGATATCTTGGCGAATCAACAAAGCTCTCCTGCTGCTCGTGGTGCTTAATCCAAAGGTTTTCTCTTTATTGCTAGTTACTGCTGCTCTTTACTGTTGTTTAATGCTACCATTGACAACCTATTGCAGCTTAATCCAAAGATCTCTTGATGGTGGTGGTGAATTTAGCAAGAGATGGTTGTTGTTGTTGTCGCTGGAGATGGCGCCGTGATGGCAGTTGTCAGTTGTTGAGCGGCTGCAGATTGCACGGTGCCGAGGATGTAGGCATGAGAGCTTTCTCGGGAGCGACGGACGAAGGACTTTGCTCAGGGAGATGAGCAAGATGAAGACTAGAAGAAGGGGAAGGGAGATGGCATATGGCGATGTAGACGAGTGAGATGAGGAGGAGAGGAAGGGGAGTGTGAAGGTGGCGGCCTGGGGTGCGGCGGAGCTCGCCGGTTGGTTGCTGGACATCAGCGGTACACGAGGAGGACGGTAGGGTCATGGGTGGACGAAAGATTTCAAATCACGCGAAAAGACAACTCTGCACAGATTTGAGCCTTCGAGCTTTGTGTAAAGATTTTGAATGTATGAGAAGGTTTTCTAAAATAACATTGTATATGGCTTGCGTCAATTAAATTTTATTGGAGGGAAAAGCAAAAGGTTCACATCTATACTTGGAAAAGAAAGCGAGAAAAGGAACTTGTGTGTCAAAAAATATCCTTGGGGACAACACTGTATTGTGTGCCCGATCCCACTGTCAGCTTTCTATGGAAGTCGTGCATCTCTGCCTCATGTACACGAAGGTAGGATGTTAGCAACCCTCTATCCTGGCTGTGCTATGGGCCATCTGTCATAGGCCAAATGCCAAGGGTTGAGCCCATCTGGACACAATCGAGAAAGGTGACCACATATACTCAAGGGAGGGGATCACGGCAACGGCGGCTCAGCTCTTCTCCTACCTCCAACTCTCTCTCTCTCTTTCTCTCTCTCTCTCTCTGTCCCTTCCTCTTTCCTAGATCCTTGTTCCTTTGTAATGGCTACTCTATAATGAAACCATCTGTGTGTAGTGAGTAATCAAGAGATCCATAGTGTGTCCTTAACATCTGGTGTATGGAGCCAGGCACCACCCTTCCCCCTCAAATTTCCCCCAATTTTTCTCACAATTCCACCAGCGACGACACCATGCTCACTGTCAAACCACCAGAGTGGAATGCCATGTCTGCTAATGAGCAGTTGTTGTGGTGTCTCGAGAGGTTATTGCTACTTATGAGCTACATTGGGATTTCTCACGAAGAGGAAGGGTGAAGCAATATAGTAGCTGATAAGTATTTCCCTCAGTGAGAACCAAGGTTATCAAACCAATAGGAGAACCATGCAAATCCTAGTGAATAGTACCTGCACACACAAGAGCAAATACTTGCACCGAACGTGGTCAAGAGGGTTGTCAATCCCCTTGAACTTGTTACTTGCAAGGATCAAATCAGGTAGTGGTAGATATATAAATTGCAAAGTAAAATAAAAGATAATAAATTGCATCAAGGTATTTTGGGTTTTTGTAATATGATAAAAGTAGACTCGGGGGCCATAGTCTTCACTAGAGGCTTCTCTCTCGAATAATTGGCATACGGTGGGTAGACAAATTACTGTGGCAATTGATAGAAAAGCGCATAGTTATGATGTTATTCATGACAATAATCATGTATATAGGCATTATGTCCGTGACAAGTAGACCGAAATGGTTCTGCATCTAATACTATTACTCCACTTCGAGAGCACTTCTATGCTTGCCTCTCTATGTATTAAGTTCATGACAAACAGAGTAATGCATGAAGTATGATGACATAATGTAGACAGAAGAAAACCAAGCAATATGATTGAACCCCGTTGTTTTACCCTTAATGGCAACAATACAAATACGTGCCTCGCTACGCCTTCTGTCATGAGGTGAGGACACCGCAAGATGGAACCCATTAAAAAGCACCTCTCCCACTTAAGATAAATCAAACTATTTGGCCAAACCAAACGGATAGATCGGAGAGAAATACAAAGGTATAACAATCATGCATAATAAAGTTTAGAAAAGACTCAGTTACTTTCAATGAATAATCTGATCATAAACCCACAATTCTACGGATCCCAACAAACACACCGCAAAGAAGATACATCGGATAGAACTCCATGGAGATCCTGGAGAACTTTGTATTGAAGATTGGAGAGAAAGATCAAGCCATCTAGCTAGTAGCTGTGGACCCGTAGGTCTATGGCAAACTACTCACACATCATTGGAGGTGCATCAAGGATGTTGTAGAAGCCCTCCATGATCGATTCCCCCTCTGGCAGAGTACCGAAAAAGGCCTCCAGATGGGATCACGAAAGAACAGAAGGTTGCGGCAGCGGAAAAAGTGTTTCGGGTGGCTCTCTGTTGGTTTGGGAATATTTAGGAATTTATGGAGTTGGAATTAGGTCAAATGGAGCTGCGTGGGACCCATGAGCTCAGGTGGCGCGCCCCCTAGGGGCACTGTGTGAGCTTGTCGCTCTCCCGTAGATCTTCTGGCCTCCTCCCAAACATTCTAGGGTCCCTTCTGGTCGAGAAAAAATCACCATAAAATTTCATCATATTTGGACTTCGTTTGGTGCTGATTTTCTAAAAAGCCAAAAAACAAGCAAAATATAGTAACTGGCACTAGGCACTGAGTTAATAGGTTAGTCTCGAAAAATGATATAAAATTGCATATAAAGTATCTAAGAATGGTAATATAATAGCATGAAACAATACAAAATTATAGATACATTGGAGACGTATCAGTTATGCGCTTGAGTGGAGGAGATGAGCTCTGTGTTGGGTGTTGCACGCGTGGGTGACCCTCCCATGGTTACCTCGCTTGTCGATCGGGTGGCCTCAACCACGACGAATGCCTCGTCCACATTCGTCCCCTACATCTCCTGCTCCAACACCAAGGCCCAGGAGGTCCTCGAAGTCATCCACGATGCGCCCCCTGCCTGCCTCGCGATGTCACCCATCACATGTTCAATGGATGTCTTATGCCAAGTCGTCGCCACCATCGCCTACCCGATCCCGCTATCAACCTCAACGGGTAGGAGCTCGAGCATCTCACACCCGTGCTAGCCACACCCTCCATCGGGATCAACAACTATTCTATCATTGAGGAGGTTGTTCCTTTTGTAGCGACCACCACCGATGTCAACCCCAAAGCCAGCGTGCAGGAGCTCGATGCCCTCTCTGCCAACTACTCCACCCTGATGACGAACGAGGTGGAGCACCACGTCATCCTCATAATCCCCAGTGACCCTTCTCCACTGGTGCTGACCATGTGTTAACAGATTGTCTAGCCCAGGATGGTGACTAGGTGCAGCATGTTCATCTTTTGGGCAAGAGGAAAACCCGATTCCCGCCACTAGTACGGAAGGGGGTCAAGCAGCAACCATGGCCGCCACTTTTGCCAATGGGGATTAGGCACATGGGATACATACTCAGGCCAAGAGCGGGGCCATCTTTCAGGTGCAGGCTATCTCGAGGAGCCATGTTTAGCTATAAGTCGCCGACCACATGATGTTTCAAGGTTCACTCCTGGGCGTGTACTATTGATGTTCAGAGATGCAGTTTTTCTTCAAGTTTCTTGTGGTGAGCTGATTACCATATGTAAGTGCATCAAGTGCCTCCCCTAGTTGGTTTCGGAGTATTGACGACAAATGTGGTTGAGGGACTAATGTGTTTGTGAGAATTGTAGGATAACACAGGTAGAAGTACCTCATTGATTCAGTTTACCTACCAGAGATGACCCCTAATGTATGAAGACATTAAAGACAATGGTTGTTCGCGAAGACATTCACGTCGAAGATAATGACGTGTGAAGACATTCACTTGAAGACAATGGAGTGCGAAGACATAGTTTCTTTCGTAGTTTCAGTTTTCTTCTTTCTTGAGTCATAGGAACCACCGTACTGTTAAGTGGGGTCCAAGTGAACAGATTAAGAAAACTGATGTGATGCTCAACCAAAATCCTATGTCTTCGAGTGAAGACAATGAGAGTAAATATTATCCAGAGTTGGATGAGTCAGCTTGCTTTCAGCCCAAGTCAAGCTGCCGCGTGTGGTTGAAATCCGATCGTTGGACACGTGTCGGTTCCTTAGTGACCCAGGGTCATTTCGGACATATCATGTCGGATTGCCTCCTGGCTATAAATAGCCCACCCCCTACACCATAAATTGGTGGCTGCTCAAAGTTAGTGCATGGCTTTTGTCGTTTGAGAGCAGCCCACCTCCGAAGCCTTTGATAGAGAGAGAACCCTTGCGAGGACAAAGCCTAAAACACCTAGAGCCAAAGAGTGTTAGGCATCACTGAAGTCTTTCTGTCCGCGTGATCTGAAGACTTATTACACTTGAGGTCTGTGTATCCTCCAGCCAGTTAGGCGTCACGCTCTGAGGATCCAAGAGTCATTGTGGATCACAGGTGAACAGAGTGTGTGAAGGTTTGGAAGTCTACCTTGAAGACTTACCAGAGTGATTGGGCGAGGACTAAGTGTCCTTAGCTCAAGGGGAATAAGGTGAAGACGCGGTCTTCTCAGATAAATCTCAGCCTCCCTAACCAGATGTACAGCTGTCACAACAACTGGAACTGGTCTACCAAATCCTTGTCTTCTCCAAGCTACTGGTTCTATCACTTTCCCTTTACTTACTGTTTAGCTTCGTGAAGTCATTGCTTGGTTGCCCTATTTGGCTTCACTGTGTGAAGATATTCTCCCTGATTGCATAATTGGCTTCATAATATCTTCCTATTCCGATCTGTTCTACTTAGCTGCTATTTGTCTTCGTGCTTTCACTGTATTGCTTACTTGACTATGGCCTGCCTAGTGTAGTTTATCTTCCGATGAATATCATATAGGTTCATTTTGGTTGTCTGTCTTCGAAGACACCGAGTCTTTTGAAGACTTTCATAAAAATCCCCTATTCACCCCGCTCTAGTCGATAACTAGCACTTTCAAAATTGGTATCACAGCAAGGTACTCCCTTGTTCTGTGTGATTCGGTTTAACCACCTGGAGTTTTAGCTATGTCGATTGTAGGGATAATCAAAGTCTCCGCTGCGTGCCCCATCTTCGATGGCACTGATTACCCCTACTGGAAGAATAAGATGCATATGCATCTTGTGCATCTTGAAGCCATTGACATCGACCTCTGGTATGTCGTCAAGACCGGCGTTCCCAAAGTCCGTGAAGGCGTCACCGCTGCTGATGTCAAGAGATTCGCACAACTGGACTCAACTGCCAAGAACATCATCTGCGGTCATCTGACCAAAGGACAGTTCGGCCGTGTGAGTGCTCTGGAAACTGCGAAGCTAGTTTGGGAGTGGTTGTCCAAGGTCAATGATGTCTACTACACAACTTTATTCTTGTAGACTCGTGTTGGGCCTCCAAGAGCAGTGTTTTATCGGACAGTAGCAATTTTCCCTCAAGTGGATGACCTAAGGTTTATCAATCTGTGCGAGGCGTAGGATGAAGATGATCTCTCTCAAACAACCCTGCAACCAAATAACAAAGAGTCTCTTGTGTCCCCAACACACCAAATACAATGGTAATTTGTATAGGTGCACTAGTTCGGCGAAGAGATGGTGATACAAGTGTAGTAACGATAGCAGATATTGATTTTTGTAATAGGAACAATAAAAAATAGCAAGGTAGCAAGCAACAAAAGTGAGCACAAACGGTATTGCAATGCTTGAAAATGAGGCCTCGGGTCCGTACTTTCGGTAGTGCTATCTCTCAACAATGCTAATCTAATTGGATCATATAACCATCCCTCAACGTGTGATGAAGAATCACTCCAAAGTTCTTATCTAGCGGAGAACATAAGAAGAAATTGTTTGTAGGGTACGAAACCACCTTAAACTTATTCTTTCCATTCAATCTATTCAAGAGTTCATACTAATAACGCAAAGTTATTCTTTCCGTTTGATCTATCCAAGAGTTCGTACTAAAATAACACCATATGATACGCATCAACCAACTCTAATGTCACCTAGATACTCCAATGTCACCACAAGTATCCATGAGTTAATTATATGATACGCATCAAACAATTTCATATTCATAATACTAGATCCAACACAAAGAACCTCAAAGAGTGACCCAAGATTTCTACCAGAGAAACAAAGACGAGAACTTGCATCAACCCCTATGCATAGATTACCCAATGTCACCCCGGGAATCCGCGACTTGAGTGCCAAAACACATATCAAGTGAATCAATATGATACCCCATTGTCACCACGGGTATTCATAGCAAGACATACATCAAGTGTTCTCAAATCCATAAAAGTATTCAATCTGATAAAAAAAATCTCAAAGGTAAAACTCAATTCACAATAAGGTAGAGAGGGGAAAACACCATATGATCCAACTATATTAACAAAGTTTGCGATACATCAAGATCATGACATCTCAAGAACACGAGAGAGAGAGAGATTAATGACGTAGCTACTTGTACAAACCCTCAGCCCCGAGGGTGGACTACTCCCTCCTCATCATGGATACCATAGGGATTATGAAGATGGCCTTCGGTGATGATTTCCCCCTCGAGTAGGGTGCCGGAAGAGGCTCCCGATTGGTTTTTCGTGGCTACAGAGGCTTGCGGTGGCGGAACTTGTGATATAGGGTTATTTATGATGGTTTCTCTATTTATAGGATTTTTTGGCATTGGTTTCACGCGAAGATGGGCCTCGAGGTGAGCACAACGCACCAGGGCAAGCCAGGCTCCTCTAGCGCGCCATGGTGGGTTGTGCCCTCCTTGGCTCTTCTGGCCCTCCCACGAAGCTTCAGGGGTCTCTTTTGTTCCAAAAAATCGTCAAAAAGTTTCAGCTCATTTGGAGAACTTCCATTTCTGCACAAAAAACAACAACACGGTAGTTCTGCTGAAAACAGCGTCAATCCTGGTTAGTTCCATCCAAATCATACCAAAACCATATAAAATTATTGTAAACATGGCATGAATACTTCATAAATTATAGATACGTTGGAGACGAATCAGTCAACGAAGGTGTCTCAACACAGAGAGACTCAAGAATAGATGTGCTTTGCAATCTCTTCAACCGATTCAAGAGGAATGACAATGAGAATGTCCAGCTCACCTTTGACCGCCTCACTAATATCACAAATGAGCTTCACGCACTTGGTGCCACTGAAATCACCAAGCATGAAATAGTGAAGAAGCTACTGAGATCACTTGACAGCTCATTTGACACTTTGGCCTTGATGATCCAAGAGCGCCCTGACTTCAGAGATCTTGATCCATCTGACATACTTGAGAGGCTCAAGACACATGAATTCCAGCTATCTGAGAAGAGAGATATCTATGGTCCCAACTACGGCCAATCTCGCGCTTTAAAGGCAAAGGATGTATCCCAAGAACGATGAGGCTTCCACTCGTGACCACAAGAAGAGAACATGCTACAAATGTGAGAAGCCAGGCCACTACATATGTGAATGTCCTCAATGGGACAAGGAATCAAAGAATAAGAAGAAGAGCAAGGAATACAACTCCGACGATAAGAAGAAGAAGAAGCAATCCTCAAAGTCTTCTTCAAAGTCTTCATCCTACAAGAAGAGCTCATCTGGCAAGGCACGTGCTTTCATTGGGAAGGAAATGGATTCAGAGGAGGAGGCTGCTTCTGAGGAGGCAGAGGTAGAGTCTGAGGAGGAGTCTGATTCAGGCATGGCAAGCCTGGCTCTAGCTTCAGCAATCGTGGCCAAGCCCATCTTCAACACTGAAGACAATGGTCACGTCACCGATGCTGAGGCCGATGATGAAGACGACTCTGCTCCAACCTACTGCTTCATGGCACGAGGTGCCAAGGTAAACTCACGCGATCCTTACTTTCGGACCTCTAGTGAAGATGACTCTGAATGTGAATCCAAGCCTAGCTATAAGACTCTTGCTAAAATTATAACTGAACAAAAAACAACCATGGAAAAGATTCAAAATTTGCTAGACAAAAGCGATGACCTGTTGGACGAGGAAATGAATCGAACTCAGTCCTTAATCAAAGACATCAAACATCTTCGCATTAAGTATGAGGAACTTGAAAGTTGTCATGAAACCCTCACAGCTACTCATGAGAAGCTTTCCTATGATTATCCTTAAAGGAAGCAAGATCTAGAGAAACTGAGAGTGTCTCATGAAGATCTTCAAAAAGAAAACGATTCACTACTTGCTGAACATATCAGTTCTGCTCATGATGATTTTGTGCCACCTTGTTTAAAATGCCTTGAGCATGACAATGCTGTCTCTATTGTTGAATGTTCCACTGCTTCTGAAATTGCAATATCTTCAACTGCTGATGTGGTAACTAACCCCTCCTCTGAGGATACCACTACTATTGCTGATGACAATGCCAGGTTGAAGACATTTCTGGAAACAGGCATGTACAAAAGCCTCAAAGGGCATCAGAGGCTATGTGATGTCCTCAAGAAACAGATTTTGAACCGAAATCCTGGGAAAGAGGATGTTGGTTTCGAGAGGACAATGAATGTTGATGGCTCTTACTGGAAGCCTGAGGAGTACCCCAAAACCACATGGGTTGCTGCAAAGGGTCCTTCAGTGGATCCATCCACCTGATCTGGCTTCACTTGTGCTAACCCTATTGTCATTGATGAGTCATTTGACTCAAACTATAACATGTTCAAGAATCAGAACGATGAAGTATTTGCTAGGTTTATTGGAACTAACTATAGGAATGGGTCTCCTATGAAGATCTAGGTTCCTAAAAGTCGTCTTGAGAAGCTTCCTGTGAATGTCATCATGACACCACCAGGGAAGAAGACAAACCCCCGACCAAAGGCTTCATATGGCCCAAAGGCTTTATACAAACAAAGGACCTCACAAGGCCACCCTAACGCCGGTGTTTTGCAGGTAAACTATCACCAGACTCATGAATATGAGTGCGTTTATTTGAACCGCTATGTTCACAAGTTAAAGAACTTTTCTCCATATTATTATGAGTACTATTCACCTCCTGCAAAACTATTTGCTAGGGCTCCAAAGCCAAAGTTCTCAGATGCTGCCCTTAGACTCGTTGCTTCTAAGACACCTCTTAAGACGTGGTTGGTTAAGAGGAATTAACTTCTCTTGCAGCGAAAGGTCTCCAGACGAAATTCATTGACTTCTGAAGACAATGCTAGGGACCTAAAACATCTTGTGGGACGCAAGATAAAGTGCTAAAACGGTCTTAACATTTATTTCGTCCCTGGATTCCTTGATGAGCATCCCATATTACCATCCAAGATTCTTTTTTTATTGTATGTTTGTCCAACAAATGTTTGTGCTTCACAATACTCTTCGTGAAGCCTATCCCACTAACTGCACTATAGGGTACGACTCTGAAAGCTACTGAATGGATTATGGACAGTGGATGCACTAACCGCATGACTGGTGATCGAAGTCTTATCATGGATTCAACTCTTCGACCGTCTACTAAAAGCCACATCACATTCACTAACGCTGGTAAAAACAAGGTATTGGGCCTAGGACGATTTGCTATTTCAAAGGATTAACACATGGATAAAGTGATGCTTGTTGAATACCTTGGATACAACTTAATGTCCGTCTCAATGCTTTGTGATCTTGAAATGATTGTGATATTTGGAAAATATCGTTGCCTTGTGCTTATGGCTTTTGACAAATCTCTAGTCTCCGAAGGTTATCGAAGATGTTATCTGTATATGGTAGATTTATCCGCGGGACCACAACTAGTCGTATGTCTTCTAGCAAAAGCTTCAGAGTGCTGGCTTTGGCATCAAAGGCTAGGACATGCGGGCATGAGGAAGTTGCACACTCTCGTTAAGAAGAAGCACATTACTGGCATCGAGGGCATCAATTTCAAGAAGGATCATCTATGTGGTGCTTGTGAAGCCGGGAACATGACTAGGGCAAAACATCCCTCGAAGACAATCATGACGACTTCACGTCCCTTCGAGCTGTTACACATGGACTTATTTGGCCCTACTCACTACTCTTCCCTTACTACCACTGTACATCTTTATGGCTTCACGATTGTTGATGATTACACTAGATATACTTGTGTGCATATAATTCTCTACAAGACTGAAGTGCAGGATTTCTTTAGACGATTCGCCAATCGTGCCATGACCAACTATGGCATCAAGATCAAGCACATCAGGAGTGACAACTGCACGTAATTAAAGAACACTGGACTCAACACTTATCTTGATTCACTTGGCATCACTCCTGAGCTCTCTGCTCCATACACACCTCAGCAAAATGGTGTCGTAGAGCGCAAGAACAGACCCTTATTGAGATGGCTCGTACAATGCTTGATGAGTACACAATTCCGACAAAGTTCTGGCCTGAAGCATTGATACTGCATGCCATATCATCAACAGAGTCTTGATGACCCACAAGTATAGGGGATCTATCATAGTCCTTTTGATAAGTAAGAGTGTTGAACCCAACAAGGAGCAGAAGGTAATGACAAGCAGTTTTCAGCAAGGTATTCTTTGCAAGCACTGAAATTATCGGTAACAGATAGTTTTGTGATAAGATAAATTATAACGGGTAACAAGTAATAAAAGTAAACAAGGTGCATCAAGGTGGCCCAATCCTTTTTGTAGCAAAGGACAAGCCTGGGCGAACTCTTATATAAAGCAAAGCGCTCCCGAGGACACATGATAATTGTTGTCAAGTTAGTTTTCATCATGCTCATATTATTCGCGTTCGTTACTTTGATAATTTGATATGTGGGTGAACCGGTGCTTGGGTGCTTCCCTTCCTTGGACAAGCCTCCCGCTTATGATTAACCCCTCTCGCAAGCATCCACAACTATGAAAGAAGAATTAAGATAAATCTAACCATAGCATGAAACATATGGATCCAAATCAGCCCCTTACGAAGCAACACATAAACTAGGGTTTAAGCTTCTGTCACTCTAGCGACCTATCATCTACTTATTACTTCCCAATGCCTTCTCCTAGGCCCAAATCATGGTGAAGTGTCATGTAGTCGACGTTCACATAACACCACTAGAGGAAAGACAACATACATCTCATCAAAATATCGAACGAATACCAAATTCACATGATTACTTATAACAAGACTTCTCCCATGTCCTCAGGAACAAACGTAACTACTCACAAATCATATTCATGATCAAGATCAGAGGAGTATGAATTATCATTAAGGATCTAAAAATATAATCTTCCACCAAGTAAACCAACTAGCATCAACTACAAAGAGCAATCAACACTACTAGCAACCCACAGGTACCAATCTGAGGTTTTGAGACAAAGATCGGATACAAGAGATGAACTTGGGTTTGACAGGAGATGGTGCTAGTGAAGATGTTGACGGAGATTGACCCCCTCTCGATGAGAGGATCGGTGGTGATGACGATGGCGATGATTTTCCTCTCCCAGAGGGATGTTTCCCCGGCAGAACAGCTCCGCCGGAGCCCTAGATTGGTTCTGCCCAGGTTCTGCCTCGAGATGATGGCGCTTCGTCCCGAAAGCTTCCTTCTTCTTTTTCCAGGTCAAAACACACCATATAGCAGAAGATGGGCGTCGGAGGCCTGCCAGGGGGCCCACAAGGACGGGGGCGCGCCCATGGGATAGGGCGCGCCCTCCACCCTTGTGGCTGGCTGGTTGCCCCACTCTGGTACTTTCTTCACCCAGTATGTTTTTATTTATTCCAAAATGATTCTCCGTGAAGTTTCAGGACTTTTGGAGTTGTGTAGAATAGGTCTCTTATATTTTCTCCTTTTCTAGTCCAGAATTCCACCTGCCGGCTTTCTCCCTCTTCATGTAAACCTTATAAAATAAGAGAGAAAAGGTATAAGTATTGTGATATAATGTGTAATAACAGCGTATAATGCAATAAATATCCATATAAAAGCATAATGCAAAATGGATGTATCAACTCCCCCAAGCTTAGACCTCGCTTGTCCTCAAGCGAAAGCCGATATTGAGAAATATGTCCACATGTTTAGAGATAGAGGTGTCGATAAAATAAAATATGGACATGAGGGCATCATGATCATCTTTAGAACAACAACATATATCGTCATATAATTTCTTATGTTAAAGTAACAGTTCTTTCACAAGGTAGAGTATGAATCAGAAACTTCATTGGAAACTAACAAACTATGATCTCAATCATTGAAGCAATTGCAATTTATCATAACATCAGAAAGAGTC
Organism: Aegilops bicornis; assembly: GCA_021605145.1. Lineage (NCBI taxonomy): Eukaryota > Viridiplantae > Streptophyta > Magnoliopsida > Poales > Poaceae > Aegilops > Aegilops bicornis. The sequence goes on from CM038670.1 coordinate 496,953,727, forward strand.
AATATAAGAGCTTTTCAGAAAGTCCACATACTCAACTATCAATTAGTCTTTCAAAATTGCTAACACTCATGCGATACTTATGGGTACAAAGTTTCAATCGGACATAGAGAAAGATAGGGGCTTATAGTTTCGCCTCCCAACCTTTTACCTCAAGGGTAATGTCAATAATAATACTTTAGGAAAACCTACATCCGAGTGGATATATATATATATATATATCTGGATCTTTCCAACATATAGTGCTTGCCAAAGGAAAAAATGTAAAAAGGAAAGGTGAAGATCACATGACTCTTGTATAAGGGTAGAAGGTAAAATATAGGCCCTTCGCAGAGGGAAGCAGAGGTTGTCATGCGCTTTTATGGTTGGATGCACAAAATCTTTGTGCAAAAGAACGTCACTTCATATTGCCGCTTGTGATAAGGACCTTTATTATGCAATCTTTCACTCTTATTTCTTCCATATCACAAGTTCGTATGAAGCTTATTTACTTCACACTAATAGATCATACATATTTAGAGAGCAATTTTTATTGCTTGCACCGTTGACAATTTACTTGAAGGATCTTACTCAATCCATAGGTAGGTATGATGGACTCTCATGGCAAAACTGGGTTTAGGGATGTCTGGAAGCACAAGTAGTATCTCTACTTGGTGCAAAGAATTTGGCTAGCATTAAAGGTGTAAGTGCATCTAGTGCCACCCCTAGTTGGTTTTGGAGTATTGACGACAAACCTGGTTGAGGGACTAATGTGTTTGTGAGAATTGGAGGATAACACATGTAGTAGTCCCTCATTGATTGATTTACCTACCGGAGATGACCCTAAAAATGTATGAAGACATTGAAGATAATGGTGGTATGTGAAGATATTCACATTGAAGACTATGACATGAGAAGACATCGTGTGAAGACTATGGAGCGCGAAGACTTAGTTGTTTCGTTGTTTCCTTTTCTTCTTTGTTGAGTCATAGGAACCACCGTACTGTTAAGTGGGGTCCCAGTGAACAAAGTCAGAGTGACTGAAGTGATGCTCAACCAAAATCCTATGTCTTCAAGCAAAGAAAATGAGAGCAAATCTTATCTAGAGCTGGATGAGTCAGCTTTACTTGTAGCCCAAGTCAAGCTGCCGCGTGTGTTTGAAATTTGACCGTTGGAACACGTGTCAGTTCCTTAGTGACCCAGGGTCATTTCGGACAAATCAGGTCGGGTTGCCTAGTGGCTATAAATAGCCCACCCCTACACCATAAATTGGTGGCTGCTCAGAGTTAGTGCACGACTTTTGTCGTTTGAGAGCAACCCACCTCCGAAGCTTTTGAGAGAGAGAGAAATCCTTGCGAGGACAAAACCCAAACACCTAGAGCCAAAGAGTGTTAGGCATCACTGAAGTCTTTCTATCCGCGTGACCTGAAGACTTGTTACACTTGAGGACTGTGAATCCTCCAGCCGGTTAGGCGTCGCGTTCTGAGCATCCAAGAGTCATTGTGGATCGCCGGTGAACGAAGTATGTGAAGGTTTGGAAGTCTACCTTGAAGACTTACCAGAGTGATTGGGCGAGGACTGAGTGTCCTTAGCTCAAGGGGAATAAGGTGAAGACACGGTCTTCCGAGTTAAATCTCAGCCTCCCTAACCAGACGTACATTTGTCACAGCAACTGGAACTGGTCCAACAAATCCTTTGTCCTCACCAAGTGACTGGTTCTATCCTATCCCTCTCTTTTACTTACTGTTTGTCTTCGTGAAGTCATTGCCTGCTTGCACTACCTGTTTGACTTCACTATGTGACTACTATCGTTGTTTGGCTTCATACTATCTTCCATCCTGATCTCTACTACCTAGCTGCTATTAGTCTTCGTGCTTTCACTTCATTGAATACTTGACTATGGCTTGCCTAGTGTAGTATACCTTCTGCTGCATATCAATAGGTTCATTTCTATTGTTCGTCTTCGAAACTCTCATGTTTTGAAGACTTTCATAAAAATCGCCTATTCACCCCCCCTCTAGTCGATAACTAGCACTTTCAAGAGGGAAAGGCAAGCTCAACATGTTGGATGATCCATGACAATATAACTTCTATTCGGATATAAGAAAAACACAACCCATTATGTTGTCTTACTTGTCCAACATCAACCTTTTAGCATGTCATATTTTAATGAGTGCTCACAATTACAAAAGATGTCCAAGATAGTATATTTATATGTGAAGCCTCTCCTTCTTTATTACTTCCTATTAGTTGCAACAATGACCAAAACTATGTTTGTCAACTATCAACAACTTTTATTCATCATACTCTTTATATGTGAAGTCATTACTCTCCATAAGATCAACATATGATCTATTTTTATTTCTTTTTGATCTTTCTTTTATTCCCTCAATATCATAGCAAGATAGCAAAGCCCTCAAATAAAAACTACTCTTTATTATATAACTCATGGACTCGATTACATAGAGGGAATGTAAAGCAAAAATCAAAGCTAGATCATACTAAAACTTTATTCTACTAGATCAATATATAACCAAAAGGATCAAACTAAGAAAAACGATAAACATAGAGGTGTGATGGTGATACGATACCGGGGCACCTCCCCCAAGATTGGCAGTTGCCAAGGGGAGTGCCCATACCCATGTATTTATGTCTCTTCCTTCGGAGGTGGTGATGTTGGGGTTGTTAATGAAGTAGGTTTGTCGTCCATCTTCCAAGGCATAGACTCACCATCATAGAAAGATGAGAGGGTCTCCGGGATCCTCGAATCTGTAGCCAAACTCATCCTCTTGAATCTACATTCATACTCACAGTTTTGGTTTTGCAGGTCATAGATCTGGGCTTGGAGGTGCTCGATTTTCTCATGAAGCCAGAAGATGGCCTCCTCAATGCTCTTGGGATCCAGCTTGTGCTTGTTGGTGAACTCCGCGATCATCATGTGATTGGCGTTGAGTCCGCGTCCAACCATCCCTTGACACTTGAAAACTTGGTGCTCCATTGATTCGAGTCTTGTCTCTACGCTTCCGGTCTTCTCTAGCCCCTCAACATCACGGATGTGCAGCACCCCCTTGCGCATCTCAATGGCTTGAGGGTGTCACAGCACCTCCGTAAGGTAGGGGTTGATGACCTTCTCGAAAAACTTGTCCTTGGGGGCGCTTGGAGAAGTCATGGTGTCCTAGATCTGTCAGAAAAACAGCTCGAAACGAAAACAGGGGATTTTGCTGTGGTACGGTGGTCAAAACCTTCGGAAGATTATATAATGAATTTTTACCGACCAAAAGAAGTATTATGCAAGAAAACGGAGTTCGGAGGACACACGAGGTGGCCACAAGGATGGGGCCGCGCCCAGGGGGGTAGGGCGTGCCCAGGGGGGTAGGGCGCGCCCTCCACCCTTATGGTGGCCTCGTGTCTCTTTCGGACTACTTCTAATTTTGCTAAAGTTTTAAATATTCCAAAACGGAGAAAATTTATCAGTGGAAACATTTTGGAGTCGGTTTACTTACTGTACCACATACCTATTCCTTTTCGGAGTCTGAAGCGTTCTGGAAAGTATCCTTTATGTACTCCTTCGGTGTTACAGTGTTAATAATATTGGTCTCAAAATTTATGGGAGTACCTGAGATATAATGTTTGATTCTTTGACCGTTTACCACCTTCGGATTTGTGCCTTCGTCATTGTTGATTTTGATGGCACCGAAATGATAGACCTCCTCAATAATGTAAGGATCTTCACATTTAGAGAGAAGTTTTCCTGCAGAAAATCTTAAACGAGAGTTGTATAGCAAAACATGATCACCTACATTAAACTCACGCTTTTGTATCCTCTTGTCATGCCATCTTTTAACTTTTTCTTTAAACAACTTGGCATTCTCATAGGCTTGGGTTCTCCATTCATCAAGTGAGCTAATGTCAAATAAACTCTTCTCACCGGCAAGTTTGAAATCATAATTGAGCTCTTTAATAGACCAATATGCCTTATGTTCTAGTTCAAGAGGTAAGTGACATGCTTTTCCATAAACCATTTTATATGGAGACATTCCCATAGGATTTTTATAGGCAGTTATATAAGCCCACAAAGCAACATCGACTTTCTTAGACCAATTCTTTCTAGATCTATTAACAATATTTTGCAAAATTAATTTAATCTCCCTATTGCTCAATTCTACTTGACCACTAGACTGAGGATGATATGGATATGCAATTTTATGGTTGACATCATATTTAGCAAGCATTTTACGGAAATCACCATGAATAAAGTGTGAACCACCATCAGTCATTAAATATCTAGGGACTTCAAACCTCGGAAAAATAACTTCTTTAAGCATCTTAATAGAAGTGTTATGATCAGCACTACTAGTTGGAATAGCTTCTACCCACTAAGTAACGTAATCAACAACAACTAAAATATGTGTATACCCATTAGAGGAGGGAAAAGGTCCCATATAGTCAAAGCCCCAAACATCAAATGGCTCAATAACAAGTGAATAATTCATATGCATTTCCTGACGTCTACTAATATTACCAATTATCTAGCATTCATCACAAGACAAGACAAACTTACGAGCATCCTTGAAGAGAGTAGGCCAATAAAAACCGGATTGCAATACCTTATGTGTAGTTCTATCTCCAGCGTGGTGTCCTCCATAAGCCTCGGAGTGGCACTTGCGTAGGATCTATTCCTGTTCATGCTCAGGTACACAACTTGTAATAACACCATCTACTCCTTCTTTATAAAGGTGTGGGTCATCCCAAAAGTAATGTCTTAAATCATAGAAAAACTTTTTCTTATGCTGGTATGTGAAACTAGGTGGTATAAATTTAGCAGCGATATAATTAGCATAATCAACATACCATGGAGTATTATGAGAAGCATTTATGACAGCTAATAGTTCATCAGGAAAGCTATCATCAATAGGAAGTAGGTCATCAAGAACATTTTCTAACCTAGACAAGTTGTCTGCAACGGGGTTCTCAGCTCCCTTTCTATCAATAATATGCAAATCAAGTTCTTGTAGCAAGAGAACCCATCTAATAAGTCTAGGTTTAGTATCTTTCTTTTCCATAATATATTTAATTTCAGCATGATCAGTGTGAACAGTTACTTTGGAATCTACAATATAAGATCTGAATTATCACAAGCAAAAACAACTGCTAAAAATTCTTTATCAGTAGTAGCGTAATTTCTCTGGACACTGTCTAGAGCTTTACTAGCATAATGAATAACATTTAATTTCTTATCCACTATTTGCCCTAGGACAGCACCAACAATATAATCACTAGCATCATACATAATTTCAAAGGGTAAATTCCAATCAGACGGTTGAACAATAGGTGCAGAAATCAAGGCTTTCTTAAGTATTTCAAATGCTTCTACACAATCATCATCAAAAACAAAAGGAACATCTTTTTGCAAGAGATTGGTGAGAGGCCTAGAAATTTTAGAGAAGTCTTTAATAAACTTCCTATTGAAACCAGCATGACCAAGAAAAATTCTTATACCTTCGATATATTTAGGACAAGGCATCTTTTCAATAGCATCTACTTTAGCTTTGTCAACTTTAATACCTCTTTCAGAAATTTTATGCCCCAAGACAATACCTTCATTAACCATAAAGTGGCACTTCTCCCAATTCAAGACAAGATTAGTCTCTTCACATCTCTCCAAGAATCGACCAAGGTTGCTTAAGCAATCATCAAAAGAAGTTCCGTAAACGGAGAAATCATCCATGAAAATCTCAACAATCTTTTCACAAAAATCAGAGAATATAGCAGTCATACATCTTTGAAAGGTAGCAGGTGCATTGCATAAACCAAAAGGCATACGTCTATAAGAAAAAGTACCGAAAGGGCAAGTAAAAGTGGTTTTCTCTTGATCATCTTTTGACACAGGTATTTGAGAGAAACCAGAATAACCATCTAGAAATAAAAAATTAGTATGTTTGGATAGTCTTTCTAGCATTTGATCAATAAAAGGTAGAGGGTAATGATCTTTTCTAGTAGCTTTATTCAATCTGCGAAAATCAATTACCATTCTATAACCTGTAACAATTCTTTGTGGAATCAATTCATTCTTATCATTAGGAGCAACAGTAATACCTCCCTTCTTAGGGACACAATGAACAGGGCTTACCCATTGACTATCGGCAATAGGATAAATTATACCTGCCTCCAGAAGGTTTAGTATTTCATTTCTTACCACTTCGTTCATCTTAGGATGTAACCGTCGTTGATTATCAAGAACTGGTTTAGCATCTTTTTCCAATTTTATTTTGTGCTGACATAGAGTGGGACTAATGCCCTTAAGATCACCAAGAGGATACCCAATAGCAGCACGGTGCTTCTTCAGAGTTTTCAATAATTTCTTCTTCTTGCTCTGAAAGGTTAGCTTCGCACGACCATAGGCATGATTTGATAGCGGCCTCCTGTATTGAGCTTGCACTTGGTTCAACATAAGACCGACGCATCGAGCCACTACTAGCACTACAAAAAAAGACACATCCATGACATTTTGGGCCGAACGAATTTTTTTATGTCATACTTATGACACTTCTATGATAATAATTGTGACAAAACAAGGTATCATCATAGATGTGGTGGGATCCTACTTATATGACAAAAAATCATGACAGAAAATGGGCTTTTCATCCTGGGCGGGCCGGAGACGCAGCTGCATAACATTCTTTGGGCCGTCCATGACGGAAAAACCCGTGGTAGAAGAGAGGGTGAGGAAAATATCAGGGAGTTCTCGGTTACGGTGGATGGTCGGGGGCCGAGCGATGCACGTTTCTCTTGTATGTACGCACGTGTGTGCGAGGCATTGCGCTCTAACTGAACCCGAGCGAGGCTTTGGGCTCTAACTGAACCCGAGCGATTCCACTGCAGGCTACGCGTTATTGAACCCGAGCGATCGATCGATGGCTGTTAACCGAACCCGATCGAGCGATTCCTTCGTTACTGCTGCTAACTGAAGCCGATCGATGCTGCCTGTGGATGAACAATGAGTGTTGTTGGGGGGGTTGGGATGAACAATCCTCGGTGGGGTTTGGATGAACAGGAACTCGTGGTAGTAGAGGCCGTTGCCGCTAGATGAACATTACCCCGATCGATCGAGCCGGTGGATGAATAGGACCCCGTGGAGGGCAGGATGAACAGGACCCCGTGAAGGGCAGGATGAACAGGACCCCGTGGAGGGTTGGTTGAACAGTAGTCGGTGGAGGGCTGGATGAACAGTAGCCCGTGGAGGGGTGGTTTAACAAGACCCCCGTGGAGAGGGCTGGTTGAATAGTAGTCGGTGGAGGAGCGCGCGGTGGAGGCTGGATGAACAGGAGCCCGTGGATAAACAGTCGCAGGTGGAGGCTGGAGGAGGTCGACGGTGGATGAACAAGAGCCCGTGGAGGATGGAGGAGGTAGACGGTGGAGATGAACAGTATCCCGTGGAGTCCCATTTTATGGTACGCCACACCCCTCCTGATGAACAGGACCCCCGTTTTGACCATAGCGCTCCAACACAAGTCTGTTTATTCTGTTTTGCGGTACGCCACACCCCCCGGTCAACAGGACCCCGTTTCAACCGTAGGAGGTCCAACAGAAGTCTGTTTCCTCCATTTTGCGGTACGCCAGACCCCTCCCGATGAAAAGGATCCCGTTTCGACCGTGGCCGGTAAAACACAAGGCTGTTTCCTCCGTTCTGCGGTACGCCAGGCCTTGTTTCCATCGGTTGTTCCTTCCAAGCCGGTTGGCTCCCGATGAACACGACGACGCATTCCGTTCCGAGCCAGCCGGTTGGCATCCCATGAACACGACGACGACGCAGTTTCTCCTTTCTGACCCAGCCATGCACACGATCCCTGGCCGTACGTATGTGCGAGTAGGCATTTGAGACCCCGCCCATATGTACGTACGTGGCCGTATTTACTTTATTGCACCCTGGCCGCTATACATACATGTACATGCTAAGTGCACGCCTCTACTACGACACGTGCGCGCCTCTACTACGACACGTGCCCTTCCTTGCACGGCCACGGTTCATCGCTGCAGCCTGCAGACAGACTGATCGACCAGTATGTACGTACATGTTCGCGACCAGAATGACAACGCTACATACGCTTCGACTAGGTTGGTCCCGACTGTCAGGCACTTCCTTGCGTGCGAAGATGTAGCTGGTGGGAACCAGCGGTCAGGGGTGAACCATTTTTTTGCCCGTAATATGGACGCATTTCCTTGCGTGCGCAGATTTACCTGGTGGGTCCCAGCAGTCAGGGGGAAACATTTTTTTGCCAAATACAGTGGCCTGTCGGGCGGATCCCTGATGTCAGGTGGAGGAATCATTATTTTCCGCGTAGTAAGGAGGCACTTCTTTGCTGCGGCCGTGGACCTAGCTGCCAGCCTCTCCACGTACAGTACTCTTTCGATGGAAGTCGTTCCTTGACCACGTTGACCACACCGCGCCGAGAGCACCAGGGCTGTGGACGACAGCGAGGCCTAGGAAGGGGACGACGCGGAGCCGGGGAAGATGCGGCAGTGGATGCCCACGCAGGGAGGAGTACGAGGGTTCACTGGTTCGGCTGCAGTGTGAGGCTGTCGTCGCTGCAGGGCCTGGCCAGCAGTGGGAGTAGTAGGGGGCGGTGAGGCTTCCGTGGAGGCACAGCCGGCCACGGGAGGCAGGGGCAGGCGGTCTCGCTGGCGCTGGTTTGGGCGGTTAGTGCAAGAAGAGCAGTTATTGACGAAGCTGCAGGACCGTTCGATTCAAATCCAACGGTCACTGCTGCTAGACTCGTTCGTTGACTAAGTTGACAAGGCATGCGTACGCGTCAACTTAGTAGGCCCACATGTCAGCCTCCCAACCGGTGCGCCCCAGATGTCAGTGGGAGGAATCAATTTTTTCGCGTAATAAGGAGGCAAATTGCGCGCGGCCAGGCCAACGGAGGGAGTAGGGTGGGCCGGTGAAGCCTGCGCGGCATCACGGCGGGCCACAAGAGGTGGGAGCAGGTTGTCCCGCCGGCGCTAGTTTAGGCGGCTGGAGCAGGAAGATCAGAGATTGAAGAAGCACGTCGGCCGTTGGATGGACATCTAACAGTCACTGTTGCTAGAATCGTGTGTTGACTGACAAAGCCTTGAGTAAACAAGTCAGCCTCGAAATCTGTGGCGTGTACAGCCCATTTGATATTATTTTTATAATTTTTACTTATTTTCTAATTCATATGAAATTTATTGCAGCCCATTTTCCATTTTTAGAATTGCTGCCCATTTTCTGGTCACTACCAGGGTTTAAAAATTGAACTAAATACGTGTGAAATTTTGAAAATTAGCAAATTTCTTCCGGTGAACAAAATATTCTTAATCCAAAAATTAGTAGCCATACTAAAACAAATTTAAAAATAAATTAGTACCATGTCATGTTAAATCCAATGAAATATAAAATATCAGTGAAGAACAAAAACAAAAAAAGAAACTAATTTCCCATTTGCTATAATTTTTTTGGAATTTTCAACCCCTTTGATATTACTTTTAACAGACACTGCATATACTCTTTGGCCAAGCCGGAATGCATCCCCTTGTCGGTGTCAAAACCGGCGGATCTCGGGTAGGGGGTCCCGAACTATGCGTCTAAGGATGATGGTAGCAGGAGACGGGGGACACAATGTTTACCCAGGTTCGGGCCCTCTCTATGGAGGTAATACCCTACTTCCTGCTTGATTCATCTTGTTGCATATGAGTATTACAAGAGTTGATCTACCACGAGATCGTAATGGCTAAACGCTAAAAGTCAAGCCTATATGACTATGGTTATGATTGTCCGTCTATGGACCAAGCCCCCCGCTTTATATAGACACCGGAGGGATCTAGGGTTACATAAGGTCGGTTACAGAGAAAGGAATCTACATATTTGATCACCAAGCTTGCCTTCCATGCCAAGGAGAGTCCCATCCGGACACGGGTGGAGTCTTTGGTCTTCGTATCTTCACAGCCCATCAGTCCGGCCCATGGCTAATAGGCTGGACGCCCGAGGACCCCTTAATCCAGGACTCCCTTAGTAGCCCCCGAACCAGGCTTCAATGATGAGGTGTCCGGCGTGAAGATTGTCTTCAGCATTGCAAGGCGGTTTCCTCCTCCGATAACTTCAAAGTGGTATATTCGGCCTTGCATTTAAGGTCGTACCCCTCGGCTTCTGTGTATCAATTCGAGAGGTCATGGTATTTTTACAGATAACACCCCGGTTGGGCGAGGAAGAATGTCTATTTAAAGAGATTGGATCTCGGATCCATTCGGCACCACGCGGAAGAATCCTCAGAGATTGCTAGAAAAGACTACTCCAACATGGCTAGCGCTCCCAGCTCCTCCTCCCGTCCCTGCGGCCCAGAAAAAGGCAAGTGGGAAAAGTGCTCCGTATCTCATGGTCAGCTAGAGAAGCTGCAAACGCAGGGATTTCTTCCTCCTGCGGATCTGGTCCCTATTCGAGCAGGTTTGACCTCCTTCAACGGTGAGACCCAGGCGGAGGACTTCCCCAATCCATCCGGGGGGGGGGGGGGGACGAGTGTGCTTCGTCCCCTATCTGCTAAGAGGCGTCGGATTTCCAATTCATCCATTCCTCCGAGGGCTTATGGAGTATTACGGTCTCCAACTGCACAATTTCACTCCAGTCTCCATCCAGCACATCGCAGGTTACGTCGCTTTATGCGAGCTATTTCTGGGTTGTGAGGCCCATTTTGAATTGTGGAGAAAGCTATTCTGCCTTGTCCCACGTAACCACGAGGGATCAATATTCGAGGTGGGCGGAGCCGAAATATGGCGCATCACCGATACCGGATACCTGGCCGGCACACCAAGGACGGCATCCGAAGAATGGCCTTCCGAATGGTTTTATATTGAGGACGTCGCTTCCCGACCCAGTCCGGAGGGGTCACCCCGAGTTCATAAGCGTTCCTTTGAAGAAACTCCACAGCTGGCACACTCGGAGTTTCGAGGAGGAAGATAGTTCGGATGTTCGTCAACTCATGAGCAAGATAAGGACGCTCGCTCAGTCTAGATTATCAATAGTCGAAGTAATGGTGACTTCCATAGTACGGGGGGTTCAGCCACTCCAATACAGAGGGCCTCCCATGTGGCACTACAATGGGGAGGATGACGCCTCCCGCTGCGGCAGGAAAGGTCCGGACAACCCCGCCGCTCTGGCCAAAATATTGGCCGAATTGTTAAAAGGGGAGGAAGAGAAATTTCTACGAATCAAGCGCAGAGATGGGTATTCCATGTACAGTCCTCCTAGCTGGGTAAGTCCCAACTCCTCTGCTCTACTTACCCCACTCCCTGAGCTATTTTCGATGAATATTAATCCATCCATTTATAACAGCACTGGCGAAAGATTTCTGAAGGGCTTCACAGCCCCGCCTCACAGCCCGAGGGCCACAATCGGGACCTTGACCCCGGATTCGAAGAGGATCCAGATATATTCGTGGTGCTTGAGGACGGGGTGTTTTACCAGGGGAGCTACGACGGCACAGAAGTGGCCATCATCGCCGATTACCCTGGTCTTCTCCCTGCTTCACACGTAAGTAGTTAGGAGACATCTCCCTCGAAAGGGTTCCCCCGTTTCGCCTCACCCACCGCACTGTCTCGTGCTTCAAAGGGGAGGCGTTCGGCATGTCGTGCTCCTCCAGGAGCGAATCCGAAGAGAGCGGCTCCCACACCGGGCAAGCCTTCAAAGAGGAAGGCAATCGAAGACATGGTCGGGCCCTCATCAAAGAGGTATGGGTTTGCAAATATGTTTTTAATAGTCGCATCCAACTGTGACTTTCATGTTCGTCCTCTATCAGGAAAAGAGTTTGCCGGATTGTGTCTGGGGATCTAGCCAGTTATACTCCCAACAACCGGGATCCGATCGCAGCCGAGGAGACGGGGGCCAATATGGTAGTGACGCCAGACTGTCCTTCGGCTGAGGCTCGGAAGATATGTCCGTCACCAACTCAGAACTAGAGAGCGCCATGAATCATCGGCATCGGAGGGCCATTTCATGAGACCCCCAATTTTTGGAAGAGGCGTTTAATGCCTTCAGCTCGGCTGATGCATACATCCGAGCTGCTCGAGATGGGCTTAGCAGAACCACAAAGGAGCATTTAAAAGATGTGCGAGTAAGTTTATCAGGTTCGAGTATGATAACCATATGCCAGTAGCCCCCGAGACTTAAAGTAGTTGGTACAACTGATTTGAGGATCGCTGCATAATCAGGTTCTTTCTGATAAGAACGACCTGCTGGCCCAAGAGCTAGAAAAGTGCCGGACGCAGTTAAATGCAGTTACCGCCGAACTGGAAAAATCCAGGAAGGCGTCTTCCGGTAATATTTCCCTCCATCGAGAAACATTAATTGTATAGTGGCTGTGTTAACACTATGGCTTATCTCATAACAGGATCGTCAAATCAACTGGAGGAAAAAGAGTCGAAAAGACTACATGCATGACGGCGGAGTCTTGGCCGAGTCGAGACGGAGAAAAACAAAATCCAAGATTCAAACACCCAGCTGGGCGAAGAACTGAAAGATGTGCGAGCCCAGTTGGCCGACTCCGTAAAGGAGAACAAAAGGCTGCGAGGGGGCATATTCAGTATGTGGCCGAACTTACCTTGTGATAGTTCGGAGATTAAAGGTACTGATAGAGTTATGTTTGTAGATATGCTAACGGGCCGTCCCTAAGAGGAGATGTCTGGATTCTCGGGCGATCTGCTACAAGAGCTGTCGCGCATGCATGAGCAAGCTCAGCAGGCAATGCGAAGCGTTGCCAAGGCCTTGTGGCCATCTGCCTCTCCTCCAGGAAAGATGGAGGAGCTCCTAGAGCTATTCAAGGGAGGGCGGCGAAGCTTTCGATTGTGGAAAATATCGGCCTGCCGGGAAGGTGCGCGAGAGGCCTGGGCCATGTTGAAAACATGGTACACCAAGCTTGATCCGAATCATATGGCTCGGGTCGGACCTCTAGGGTCAGATGGGAAAGAAGTTCCCGTTAGTTTGGTATATGACCAAGTAAAAGTAGCCACCAAGTATTCCCAGCAGGATTGTAAGTTAGATAACTTTCTTTGGGCGGTATAGAGGAGGAAGTTTTTGAGTCCTAAGTGACTATGTACTTTCCTTTGCATATGTAACTCTAGCTTAATTGTAAAACGATTTTCATGGCAGACCTTTTCACTTCGACCTCTGGACCCGAAGGTGCGGAGTATTTCCGAATACCAGAGCGGCCGAGTAGACCGGGGTATGCATGGAAACCAGGCGTAGGGGTCATAGTTGCTTGAACAGACAAGTATCCGGCTAGTTATGTTATATTACATTAAGATTGTAAGAAACATCTTCCAGAGAATAGTTCCGTTAAGGGTTCCTTTCCCTGGGTGTGCCTGCGTTAATGCACATGTCCGAACTGTGATTGAAAAATCGCAGTATGTTTTAACTTCTGGGGGTTCACAATGTAGTAAATGCAAAAAAACAACTTTAATCCACCGACCAAATATTCCCTTAAGAACGCTAGCTTTCGGCTTCACCCAGTCTGAGGTACACATCCAGATGACCCGGCAGTAACAATCGCAGAGGTGCTCCCTTTATGCCCTAGCCGAACTAACGGGAACATAGGGCATAAGCATAGGAGCCAGACAACCCAGCTTGGCCAAAACTTAAGTCATATCGATGCATATAATGGTGAAGAAAAGGGACATATGGAAAAACGCATATGTGAGGAGCTTGATGCTTGGAAAATAATAATAGCAAGCTTCTGTCGGATGTGGGGTTCCGGCAAACCCTTAAGATTCGAACACTGGGGTGCGCGCGAAGTCTTTCCCTCCTACCGGTCTACGCCCTAGCTCGCTAAGATCTCGTGGACGAACTCGACGAACTCACAACACAAAGAGACACGAGATTTATACTGGTTCGGGCCACCGTTGTGGTGTAATACCCTACTCCAATGTGGTGGTGGTGGATTGCCTCTTGGGCTGATGATGAACAGTACAGTGGGAAGAACAACCTCCTGAGGTTGAGGTGTTCTTGTGCTTGGTGACTTAGCGGGTGAGAGCTGGGTGAACTGCTCGATGCCCCTACGATGACAGCTAGCTCTACTTATATAGGCCCTGGTCCTCTTCCCAAATATTGAGCGGGAAGGGAGCCAACAATGGCGGGCCAATTTGAAGGGGGACAGCTAGTACAAGCTATCCTGACAAAAGTGGTCTTCTCTTGCAAAAAGCTCTGGTGGTGACTGAGGGAGTCCTGGATCAGGGGGTATCCGGACAGCCGGACTATATACTTTGTCCGGACTATTGGAGCGTGAAGATACAAGACTCAAGACTTCGTCCCGTGTCCGGATAGGACTCTCCTTTGCGTGGAAGACAAGCTTAGCGATCCGGATAATATATTTCCTTAGTTGTAACTGACTCCATGTAAACCCTAGCCCTCTCCAGTGTCTATATAAACTGGAGAGGTTGGTCCTTAGGAGGCCGATCACGATCGCAATCATAATTATCATAGGCTAGCTTCTAGGGTTTAGCCTCTATGATCTCGTGGTAGATCTACTCTTGTACTACTCATATCATCAATATTAATCAAGCAGGAAGTAGGGTTTTACCTCCATCGAGAGGGCCCGAACCTGGGTAAACATTGTGTCCCTCGCTTCCTGTTACCATTAGCCTAAGATGCACAGATCGGGACCCCCTACCCGAGATCCGCTGGTTTTGACACCGACATTGGTGCTTTCACTGAGAGTTCCTCTGTGTCGTCGCTGCAAGGCTCGATGGCTCCTTCAATCGTCAACAGATGGTCCAGGGCGAGACTTTTCTCCCTGGGCAGATCTTTGTATTCGGCAGCTTCGTGCTACGGGCCAATTCGCTTGGCCAACTGGAGCAGATCGACAGCTACACCCCTGGCCACCAGGTCAGGTTCGAAAACCTAAACCACACGGCCGAATCCACGGAGACTTGATCTTCGACGGAATTGGGCCTGTGCCAGGAGCGCCGGACAGTCACGATGAGCACGGCTTAGACCTGTTGTCGGACAATGCTCAGGAAATCACCCCTGCAGTAGCCCTGGACCTAAATCTGGAGCAGACTGCATGGCCCAAGGACGGGTGGATAGACCCCGCCCCGTGGGCCGCACACTCATCGGCGGTAGAGCCGAACCCAGGCCTTAACTCTAAGGAAGCGTGCAACACCGAACCCCCGGACTCGTATCCGGCTGTAGGTTCCAGTCCGCGCGCTCCCGAGCCCGCCGAGCCTGGTTGGGCTCCGGTAATGGAGTTTAGCGCCGCGGATATCTTCCAGCACTCGCCCTTTGGCAACATGCTAAACTCATAAAAATCTCTCTCTTTGACAGGAGACTCTCGGTCGAACTATGTCGGCTCGAGTGGGAAGCAGGCGATGAAGGAATTCATCGCCCACCCACCACCCACTTCATTGCCACGGTCGATGAATTAACCAACGTGCTTGACTTCGACTCAGAAGACATCGACGGTATGGACGACGATGCAGGAGAAGAACAGTAACCACCGCTCATTGGGCAGTGGAAAGCCACCCCGTCATACAATATATACATGGTGGATACGCCTAAGGAGGACGACGGCGACAATCTGGAAGATAAAACCCCCGGGCAAAAACCAAAACGACGGCGCATGCGCCGCTCCAAGTCCAGCAACAGTAAAAATAGTGACAAGGGCGCCAGAAAGAAAGACACCCCAGTCAACCCCGAAGGCAACAACGACCATACGGACCCAGCGATGGAGCAGGATGAGCCAGGTCATGCCGAACACTGCTTGGAGCAGACACCCATCCACAATGATCTTGAGGGACGAGTTCATCATACCGCCCGAGGACAAGAACATAGTTCGGACGATGGTGCATTCATCGTCCCGGAAACATGCGGGGAACGAGATAACCTCCACAGAAGGCTTATGGCCACCGCGAGAAGTTTGAAGAAGTAGAAGCAAAGGCTAAAGGACACACAGGAAATGCTCAATCGCAGATGGAATAAAGTGCTAGACACTGAAGAAAGATACGTCGACGATCGCCATACATAGAGCTATCCAAAACGCAAGCTGCTGCCAGAATTCGACGACGAGGCCGTTCCACCAAAGAACAACACGACCAGGAGGCCGGACGAACCACTTCATAACCGCGACAGAGCAGCTACCGACACCGCGCACGATCTACGTGAGCACTTGGATAAGGAAGCCGGCGTAGCTAGGTCCATCTACGGATCTAAAGGACACACCCCGGCGCGGGACTATGGTCACCAAAACAATCATACCGATCGGATACCAGTTCGGGACAAACACCAGACACAACAACAGTCGACGGCATGCCACAACACATCTAGATACAGAGGGGCTGCTCACCCGCTGTGCTTCACCGAGGAAGTACTGGACCATGAATTTCCACAGGGTTTTAAACCTGTGAACATAGAGGCATCTGACGGAGCAGCGGACCCAAGGTGCGGATCGAGGATTTTATCCTGCATATACACATGGCTCGTGGGGATGACCTCCACGCCATCAAATACCTTCCCCTCAAGTTGAAGGGACCAGCTCGACACCTTTGGTTGAAAAGCCTCCCGAAAATTCAATTGGGAGTTGGGAGGAACTCGAGGACGCTTTCAGGGGCCAATTTTCAAGGGATTTATGTCCGGCCTCCGGATGCGGACGATTTAAGTCACATAATCCAACAGCCCGGAGAGTCCGCCGCAAGCTTTGGAACAGATTCCTCACTAAGAAGAATCAAATTGTCGATTGTCCGGACGCCGAAGCCTTAGCGGCATTCAAGCACAGCATCCACGACGAGTGGCTCGCCAGACACCTCGGCCAAGAAAAGCCAAGGACAATGGCAGCCTTAACAAGCCTTATGACCCGCTTTTGCGAGGGTGAAGATAGCTGGTTGCCCCGTAAAGGCACCAGCGACCCAAGCACATCTGAAATAAGGGATGGCAATGGGAAACCACGACGTAATAAAAACAAACGTCAAAACAAGGAAGAGAGCTCGGACAACACAACGGTCAACGCCGGATTCAGGGGCTCTCGACCCGATCAGCAAAAGAAGCCATTTAAAGGTAGTAATGAGGGACCGTCCAGTCTGAACAGAGTCTCGACAGACCGTATGCCAAATTCATGGCACCCCCGACAAACCCGCGAACCACACTCATAGAGAGTGCTGGGTCTTCAAGCAGGCCGGCAAATTAAATGCTGAACACAAGGGAAGGGAAACACCAAGTGAAGACGAGGATGAACCTCGCCAGCCGAACACTGGGGGACAGAAAAAATTCCCACCAAAGGTTAAAACAGTAAACATGATCCACGCAACTCACACATCCACGAGAAGGCACGAACGCGCGCTCAGAGACGCGTACGCTATAGAGCCCATCGTACCCACATATAGCTACTGGTTGACTTGTCCGATCACCTTCGATCACACGGACTGCCTGACTAGTATTCGGCGTGGAGGATCAGAGGCCTTGGTGCTTGACCCAATAATCAACCGATACCATCTTAACCACGTCCTCATGGACGGCGGCAGTAGTCTCACTCTAATATACAGGACACTGCCCGCGGGATGGGGATAGATCCATCCAGAATTATCCAAAGCAACACCACCTTTGAAGGGGTAATACCAGGCGTTGAAGCCTATGGTAGGGGCTCCGTCGTACTGGAGGTAACATTCGGCTCCCCAGGAAACTCCAGAAGCGAAGAACTACTCTTCACCATCGCACCCTTCCAAAGCGGCTACCACACATTGCTTGGAAGAACGGCCTTCGCCCGCTTCAACGCAGTACCGCACTATGCCTACCTTACACTCAAGATGCCCGGTCCACGTGGAGTCATCACCGTTAACGGAAACATAGAGCGCTCTTCACGCGCGGAGGAATACGCGACGGCTCTAGCGGCCGGATCCTAAGCGGCCTCCAATACCAGAAAGCATGACTGGTCGTTAAGACCACGGACACGGTTAGACGAGTCCGGCAGTCCGGATGAAACTGATCCAGGGCGCCATGTACGTAATCCCATAGAGGACACCAGGGGCTATAGATATTTAATACAGACCCACCCTTGGCTCAACCTTATTGGCAGGCCAATGTTTTACATTTCTACTATCAATCGCATGCTTACACGGGTTTTTCTTTTTTACAGACAACATTCGTGTGATACCCTTCCAGGACACGGCACAACGGAGACAAAGGCGCAGACGTGCAGCAGGGCCCCGCTCAAAGGTTTCTCTTTAGATTAAGCCCCTGTGTAAACCTTTTCTATTGCCTCTTGTTGTTTACACATCCCATGGGTGCTATTCCCACAGAGGACACTGCCGTTATTGGCATTTTGCCATGATAGACTAATGCACGTACCTAGAAATACAAGGTTTATAACGAAAGGGTATTCTTCAGCCTCCGAATACCTTCGGGAGTGTTCGGCATCACGAGTTTGGCCTTATATGCATCAGCTCCGAATCATGTCTATGGTCAAATGTTGGGTTTGCCCGACTCCTAGGTTTGCCGCCTTATGTTCCATTCTTATCAGCTAAGGCAGCCAAAGGAGAACTATTGCGATTGTGCCCTGGTTATTCCGGATGAGCACCTCAGTAGAGAAAGCCGAAAACTGACTGTCATGATACAATGAGAGACTGTTCAACCACTCGAAGACTTACCAGAATCTTTAGGGTTCCTCCGCATTAACGAAGGACCGTTTCCCGGTCATGTACACACGCGCCCGTATTCGGATGCACGCAAAAGTACTAGGGGCTACATAGTAGCCCCACCGTCAAACTCTTATGGCTAAGTGAAAGTGTTACATCTATATAGTCCGGTTGCCTAGTTCGACGTGCGATAACCTCCTTAATGGACCAAGACGTTGGATCAAGTGTGATTATGCATATTTTTTCATGAACACCCCGCATTGTATGCATGGCGTTTGAAGCCAACGATCGCTAACTTTCAGAATTACATATATACATAAAAGCGGCCGCCTGGGAGGTACAAATAATACTTTCGGGCACAAAGTATAAATATAGCCTCCTAATCAAAATAACATTGTTTTTACAATGACACGATTTGTCACTTCGAACATGACATTCTTGAAATCGAGGCTCTATTAAGAGAGCACCTTCATTACCTGCTCCAAGTAGTGCTCGGCGGATCTTGGCCTTCCGCCGGATTACGGGTCGCATAATGAGGGTGGCCTCCATATCATCCAATATGCTTTAACCGGGCAAGTGCCATCCGTGCACCCTCTATACACCCGACCTCCTCATGGCATCGATGCGAGATACGGCACCGAGGAATTGTTGCACCAAACCAAAATAACTGTCCGGCTTAGGCCCCTTCGGCCAAAGATGGTCTATTACAGACCGCATGGCAAGCCCGGACAACCTATGAAGCTCTGCCAAAGCAGCCATCTTCTCATTCAATGGCAATGGACGCGCGAGAACATTGAATTGGGACCAGAATAGTCTCTCCACTTCTTTATCACCTTGATCCTCGAAAAACTTGGCGGCATCAGTGGTACTCTTCGCCAAGTCCGCATAAGCGTCTGCAGGACTCCAGCGTCGATCCAGGAGAGCATACTTCGGATCCAAGAACTTCATCCGCAATAAGTAAGGACTCCCAGCCGCGATTTTTCCGACCTGTCGAAGCTCCTCCTACGCATCCCTAACCTCGGTCCGCATCTCCTTGGCCGCATTAAGTGCCTTGTTCAAGTCAGCCGAATTAACCGGTTCTCCTTTTCAAGGAGCTCATACCGGTCGCCGACATTTTTCAACTCCACAGCCATTTCGGCCATCTTGTCTTTGCTTCGGCGATGAGCAGCCTGTTCGGCTCTCAACTCTTCAGCCGCCTTTAGGGCAGCCGCATCGCTAGCTCGAGCTTGTTCGTTGGCCTGGGCAAGTTCCGCCCTCAGGGCTTCCACGACAGCAACACCGTCTGCAGTCCAAGCATGTTGCATTAATATTATGCCCCTCTCATGTTTTCCTATACAACATAATAAGGAAAGCAGAGCACATACCTTGTGACTCGTTCAGCCGTTCGTTCACCAGCGTGATATCGGCATCAATAGATCCAATTTGCCTCCTTAGTTCGGCAACTTGAACGGACTGTTCGGCGGCCGGATCCTTAGATACCTGCATATGTACAACGCAATCAGTACTTACACAATATGATCGTCCGTTTGCCGCCTAGGGCAGGCAACCAGAGTCTCAGCGGCTACTATCCATATGGAGCACACCTAGCGCGTGCCTCACAACCAAAAAATTGTGTATTTCTCACTACATACCTCAAAGCCTTTGAGCAGGCTCGTAAATGCTTCATTCAAACCGCTTGTGGCGGATGAAATCTTCTTGAGCACCATGCTCATTAATGAGCGGTGCTCCTCCGAGAGCGCAGCTCGCTCCAGAAGGCCCGTCAGTATGTCCGGCAAGACACCAAACTGTGCCGGACCCTTCTCATCGCCCCCCGTGGGAGCCGAACGCTCCGGGCTCAGGGCAGCGGACGGATTAGCCTCTGGCTTCGGCAAATCCGGACTCCTCCGTGATGACACCTCGGTGTCGCCCGCCTCAGGAGACGGAGAGGCTGGTGGGGTCTCACTCTCCATCATCTCGGGAGGAAGATCCCCCGAAGACGAACTCTGTTGAGAAGAGCTGCTAGTCGGACTACAAAGAATGGATCCTGGTTAGTGTACTCGGAGAAAGGTAGTACCTTTGAATTTACGGTTAACTTACAGCTCGTTGGAGGGCTGGCCCGTTGGCGCGCATGACGCGGTGAGGGTGCCCGTCGGTGTAGAGCCCCCTGGTGATTCCTTTTTCCCTTGCTTGGGCATCTCCGTCTCCAAGTCTTCGGAGGCGGCCCTCTTCTTCCCGCGCGGGGAGGAGGCTTTAGACTCCCCTTCCCGACTATCCTCCTTAGGGGAGGTAGCAATTCCCCCGGTTTGGATGCATAGTGTGTTAAGTTCGGCTTCTCTGTTCTTCCCTTCGTCTTTCCCTAAGGGCATTTTGCTGAGCACCCGGCCAAGCATCTTGGAAATGGTTGGGCTAGGCGAGCCTTCGGGAAGTGGCGCCGGACACCTGATTCTCTACGCCTTCTTTGAGCCATTCACAGCCACGGAGGATTTTCAGAATAATGACTATCACAAATATGAATGATGTGTCCGGTTTCAAGGTTACTTACTTGGGTATCTAGGCGATTGCAACTTAGGCCCGCATCCTCGGTGGTATCCGGACGCTTTACTTGTGGTCCGAAGAATAATTTACACATCCCTTCGAGCTTCAGGCCGAAGAAGTGCTTAATAGTCCGCGGACCCTCCGGATTGAACTCCCACATCCGGAGAGGCCGGCGTTTGCACAACAACATCCGTCGGATTAGCATTGACTTGAATTATGCTGACAAGGTTAATGTCCTTCTCAAGAGCTCCCAGATACGGCTCTATAGTATTGGTACATCACTAGCGGGCCCCCAATTCCGTCCTACGTCGGTCCACGACGGCAATTGTGACGGAGGGCCCGAGCGGAACTCGGGGGCGGCCACCCACTTTGTGCCTCTGGGAGCCGTGACGTAAAACTACCTCCGCTGCCATACATCGGATACTTCTGGGAAAGAACCCTCTGGCCAAGGGGCATCGGCGTTCCTGCTTATTATGGCACCTCCGCACTCCGCATGTCGCCCCTCGATCATCTTCGGCGTCACATTGAAGGTCTTGAGCCATAAGCCAAAGTGTAGAGTGACGTGGAGAAAAGCCTCACAAACAATGATGAATGACGAGATATGGAGGATAGCGTCCGGGGCTAGATCATGAAAATCTAACCCGTAATAGAACATGAGCCCCCTCACAAAGTGATCAAGGGTGAGGCCCAAACCGCGGAGGAAGTGAGGAACAAATAAGACGCTCTCATTGGGCTCGGGTGTAGGGATGACCTGCCTGGGCGGGAAGCTTTGTCTTTGGATGTCGTGATCGGATATCTGACTTCCCTAAGCCTCGCAATGTCCTCCTCTTAGATTGAGGAGGCCACCCACCGGCCCTGAGAGTTGGATCCGGGACATATTGGAGGAAATGGGGCGTTCGAGTTTGAGTCTCGGGCGCTAGAACTCGAGATGCGGAAGGGCGCAGGGGTGGTGGAAAAGAGGTATAGGCCTTGGCCCCTTTATAAGGGGGGTGAATATCAAGAGTCCTCAGCGTGACCGCTTGAGATTTATCTAAAAAACACTCGGAGGCATACCAACAGTCGTTGTGGGGTGGTGCACGCCCGTATTGATGGAACATCCCGTAATAAGGGAAACACGGTCTCTGCTTTGGCGAGGTGTGCCAATAAAATCGCCTCGCAACACGAGTTGAGGTGGGCCAAGAAACACCAGCTCGTGTTGGGCCGGGCCACGATGCAGGGGCACGGTGTACGAAAATTGCCAGCAGATCAGATTTATGCTATGCCCCCTATGATGGCGTGTGAAGATCATTTTGCAGATCCGGACACGGTTCAAGTGTTCGATAATTACTTTGGAGTATTCGAATATGGAACCCGCCTTGCAATGCCGAAGACAAGATTGCGTGCCGAACTCATCTTCATTGAAGCCTGGTTCAGGGGCTACTGAGGGAGTCCTGGATCAGGGGGTATCCGGACAATCGGACTATATACTTTGTCCGGACTATTGGAGCATGAAGATACAAGACTCAAGACTCCGTCCCGTGTCCGGATGGGACTCTCCTTTGCGTGGAAGACAAGCTTGGCGATCCGGATAATATATTTCCTTCCTTGTAACCGACTCCATGTAAACCCTATCCCTCTCCGGTGTCTATATAAACCAGAGAGGTTGGTCCTTAGGAGGCCGATCACGATCGCAATCATAATCATCATAGCCTAGCTTATAGGGTTTAGCCTCTACGATCTCGTGGTAGATCTACTCTTGTACTACTCATATCATCAATATTAATCAAGCAGGAAGTAGGGGTTTACCTCCATCGAGAGGGCCCGAACCTGGGTAAACATTGTGTCCCTTGCTTCCTGTTACCATCAGCCTAAGACGCACAGATCGGGACTCCCTACCCGAGATCCGCCGGTTTTGACACCAACAGTGACGCCGTCTTGGGCACACGATGACCTCCGTCTTGGTGTCCTCCTGGTCTTGGTCTCGTTGCACCAATATAGCAACCTTTGCCTGATGCCTCGGTACTCCTCGCCTGCGCTGGCCTCCTTAGCACCAAAGAGGAAACAAGGACGCTGCGCGCGCTGTCGCCTGCGTGGTGTCGACCGTCATGGCTCACATCACGAGAGCCTCGTGATGTTTGCCCCGCCTTGATATCTCCACTCCTCGTGAGCCTGCCTGACTAGGCCACTCCTGAGGAGGTCTTGTGCCGTCCGCCTCGCAAGGCATGGCCCCTTGCGAGGGTCTTGGATGCCTTGTTGATGAAGATGGGCCGTGCGGCCTGCTGGCTTAGCCACGCCGTGGGCCGCAGGCAGGCAAGTCTAGGGACCCCCGTTCCTAGAACGCCGACTGTAGCCCCCAGGCCCAAGGTGCGCTCGAGCTTGGCTTCGCGGTGAAGCCAAGGGTCAAGTATGGAGCACCACGGGCCCCAAAAGGCTGCGCCCTCGGTTGAAGTGTGGCGGTTGATTGGAAGTGGGCGCCTCTGCCTCCCCACGCTGCCCTTGAATCCGCCTGGCTATGCGGCCCCCGCCTCTCGCATAGTTATTCTTCCTTCGCCCACGCCCGGCTGCTCCAATCTCCCTGCTTCCTCGAGGCCCTGCTTTGCCCTTCCAATCTGACTTGCGCTTCGCCTGCTTCATCTCCATGGTGCCGAAACAGGCTGAAAAGGGGAAGAAACCTCTGTCTTTGCCAACTGCGCCTCCGCCCTTTGAGCCTGCGCTCGGTCGGCCTCGGGTGCTCAACGACGAGGCCATGGACAAGGTGCGCCCCATGCTTGCCTCCAGCTTCAATGAGTGGGGAGAGACGGTGGCTTGGCCCGCGTCTCGCACTCGCATGGATCGGGCAGCCACTGAGGTCCTGATCTTCATTGATGCCCTCTGGGCTGGCTTGATTCCTCCCTTCTCCGCCTTCTTCAATGCGGTGCTCGAGCCACATGCTTCATCTCGACCCTCAATCTGTGGCCCTTCTTGCCGTTTTCACCTTCTTGTGCGAGGCCATGGTGCGCATCGCTCCTTCCGTGGCCCTGCTTCGCCATTTCTTCTCATTGCATCTGACCGGTCCCCGGCAGAGCTCAGGGTGCGTGGGCTTCTAGGCCGTGGCCGCGACTGCGGGCGCGGGGATTGACTTCGAGCTTCCTCCATCTACGAGTGAGTTCCGCATACGATGGGTGTTTGTTGACGTCGGCGTGCTCAGTCCTCTGCTCCAAGTTCCGGTGGGGCCTGCTGTTCCAAACTCCGGCTGGGAACATCAGAAGCTCACGAGCCCCCGCCCTGCCCCCATCTGAGCCAGGCTGAGGTGGTTGAAGAACCTCGGCATGACTGCGCCCATGGTGGTGAAGGAGTTCGTCAAGCGTCGAGTCGCTCCACTTTAGCGCCACTCCCGCCCGATGTGGGACTTGCTCCGCAGCCAGGAGCACATGAGGTTTCAGGAGAAGGGGCTTCCTCTTCAAGCAGCAAGCCCCGATCGGCTTGGGCTTATCGCGAGGACTGGCTGATGTCTGGTGCGGCGTCAGCCCCCAGCCCCCTGCCGGGAGGTGGTGCGCCACTTAGCGCCCCGCCCGCTGCCCCGGAGGTGGAGGACGAGGTGGGCCGAGCGTTCGAGCTCGAGAGCGGGCGGAGCGTAGTTCGTCACGAGCTCTTCCAGGAGGCGATGGGTGATGAAGTCATGTACCTGGGGTAGGGTCATGGACCTGCCCAAGGGTACCCTCCACAAGGACATTCACAAGAGAAGCAGCCTTCCAATCGACCTGGTAGGCTTCCACTCGACAGATTCAAAGACACTCGACTATGAAGACCCACTCGACCACCAAGAGTCCAAGAGCCACTCGGTGTCCAAACGGTCTGTAGTTAAGTAGTCTAGATTCAAAGACACTTTATGTAAGGCATTACCAGTAACGCCTAGCTTTAACGCACCTTAAACCCTCTACTACGTGGGATGGCTGGGGTCCTGGCGCACTCTATATAAGCCACCCCTCCACGGTAGAAGGGTTCGCACCCGTAACACATACGCATATAATCCAAATCGACCGCCTCCCGGGCTCCGAGACGTAGGGCTGTTACTTCCTCCGAGAAGGGCCTGAACTCATAAATCCCTTGCGTATACAACTACTCCATAGCTAGGATCTTGCCTCTCCATACCTACCCCCCATTCTACTGTCAAACTTAGAACCATGACAGTTGGCGCCCACCGTGGGGCAGGTGTTCTAGCGAATTGTTGGAGAAGTTGGGATTCAGGTGGAGTTCTGGTCGACGGCCACGAGATCCGTCTCGGTGCGCTCACGTTCATCGCCAACGACTCCGCTTGGCTCCAGGAGGCTCCACTCGACGTGGACGCGCTCCCCATCCACGGGGCGACACACTTTCGCGCGTGTGTCCGCTGGCCCTCCTCTGCTGGCAACCGTCGACCCAGTATGGGTCGGCTCTGCTGTTATCTTCACTCCCAGTCTCCCACCGCGCAAGCTGCCCGGTCGGTCGAGGCTTCAGCGGTGGGTGAGGCATGCGGTGGCCCGCCATCGGCCATCCCCAAGTCGCGGCGATCGAGCCCGACGAATCTCTACGGCCTGTTCGACCTGTCGACCGGGCTCAGAGAGACAGCGTCTCAATGTGATAGCAGTGACCCGGCGGCAGAGGTTCTGATGGTCGAAGGACCACGCAGTCCCCTTGGATTCACCCGCACCAACGAAGGTGGTGGTGGAGGTGATCCGGCGCAAGCCCACGAAGAGTACTTGCCCGAGCCCCTCACTTCGCTCCAGAGGGAGGAGCTTCGTCGTCGGAACATGGATGCACTTCACACTCCTATCGTTGGAGAAACCCCCGAGGCTCGCGCCTTGGAGGATGCGCAACAGCCATTAACTTGGTGAGCGCTTTTCGACTGGAGAATCTTCAAAGTAGCATCGACGAGCGTGACGCTAATCGAGGGTTCCGTAATCCGCCGATGCTAGCTCTTTCAACCGCCAACCTGTATATATCGAACTCGATTCAGAATTTAGCAGCCGCCACCAGTATAGCGAGAATCAATTCAGCCTTCCTAGTCGGAGGCATGTAGAGGTTTGCAGCAAATCAGGGATTTGCTCCGGGCGGCAGGAGATCAAAACTCAGTTGTATCCCAGTCTCGGAACAGGGTTCACAGCAGATCCGTGGCTGCGAATTCATTCCAGTCGGCCCATAGTCCAAGATCGCCCCCGAGGCGCGAAGAACGTGGAGGCCGGCGTGATGATCAATACAAGGGTCATGGCAAGATGAGCACCGATTCGATCGCAACGATCGACGTCAAGTGCCCACTCCTCCCCCAAGGGGTGGATCATACGCTCCTCGGCAGCAGGATGACAGACACCAAAATAGTGCTGGACGAAGAGTTCCAGTCGACCCTAGGGAACCAGGCTTTTATGTGAGATCCATTATTGTTCAAGGTTTGGTCGACAGGAACAGAGCTCACGAGACGGCCATGATAGAGATGTTCCTTCCGGTAGTAGAGTCCATGTCTCGGGACCAGAGTGTTTCAGCAGAGCCATCAGGGCTGCAGTGATTCCCCCCAACTTCAGGTTGGCGACTGGAGTCAGCAAGTTCACTGGAGAATCCAAGCCTGACACCTGGCTTGAAGATTACCGAGTGGCGGTTCAGATCGGCGGTGGCAACGATGAGGTAGCCATGAAGCATTTACCTCTTATGTTGGAGGGTTCAGCCAGGGTGTGGTTGAATCAGTTAGCACCCAGTAGTATTTACACTTGGGAAGATCTTGCCCGAGTGTTTGTCAGGACATTTGAAGGAACTTGCAAAGGACCAGCGGGTTTGACAGAGTTGCAGTCGTGCGTGCAAAAGTCGAGTGAAACCTTGAGAGATTATATCCAGAGGTGGATCACTTTGCACCACACATTGGAGAATGTATCTGATCACCAGACAGTCTGTGCCTTTAAGGAAGGCGTCAAGAACAGAGAATTGAGTTTGAAATTTGGTCGAACCGGAGATATGACCCTGAGTCGGATGATGGAGATTGCCACCAAATATGCAAATGGTGAAGAAGAGGATCGACTTCGGAGTGGTAAATATAAATCTGCCGCCAATGAGACCATGGAGGAAATTCGGTCGAAGCGAAGCGCAAAAGCGATCCAATGGCTCCGGAGAGGCCTTGGCAAAGGACCCTGTGAAAGTTCAAGGGGAAACCCAAGGGTCCTTGGAACCCTAAGAAGGTGAAAGACGGGATGGGAACGACGTGTTGGATTTACCATGTCATATTCATACAAAGAAAGATGAAGAGGGTAAACTCATTTACGAAACATACCACTCGACAAAGGTCGGCTCTTGATTCAGCAGTTCCAAGGGAAACAACCCAAGGATAAGGATAAGGAGACAAACAAAGTTGAGGATAGAGATGACAGTGATGGTGGATATCCACAGGTCAATTCCACCCTGATGAGTTTTGCTGACGTCGAAAGCAAAAGTCGATTGAAGGTTATCAATCGGGAAGTAAACTTGGTTGCTCCGGCGACTCCCAATTATCTGAAATGGTCCTGCACCGCCATCACATTCGACCGGTCGATCACCCGACGCACATTGCCACCCCCGGGAGGCAAGCATTGGTGGTCGACCCGATTGTCGAAGGCACTCGATCGACCAAAGTCCCGATGGATGGTGGTAGTGGTTTGAATATATTATACGGAGACGTTGAAAGGGATGGGCATTCCGATGTCCGGACTTAGTATCGATAACATGAGCTTCCACGGAGTCATTCACGGAAAGAAGGCTGAGTCACTCGGCCAAATTGCTCTTGATGTAGTTTTGGTGATTCAAAGCATTTCCGAAAGAAAAGTTGACCTTTGTGGTCGTGGGATTTCTAGAGCGCTTATCACACTATTACGGGAGACCGACTTATGCACATTTCATGGCCCGACCATGTTACGTGTATCTTAAACTGAAGATGCCTGGTCCCAAGGGCGTGATCACCGCCACGGCAATCGGAAGAAGGCAGAAGAGTGCTTCCAGAAAGGCTCTAAGATCGCCGATGCTCAGTTGGCAGTGGTAGAGCTACAATAGTATTAGAAAACTGCGGATCCGAGTGATTTGTTGCGAGCTAAGAAGCCCGCTATGGAGTCGACATTCCAAATGACTCGCGAAGAAAACAGGTTCACATTCACCCGACCGATCCCGATGCTGCTCGACCAACATCTCAACAACACTCGACTCAAAATAGGAAGAAGCGCTCATCCGGTTTCTCCGTGAGAATCGGGACATCTTTGCATGGAAGCTCACGACATGCCGGGTGTTCCTGTGGGCTGGCTGAGCATCGCCTACGAGTCGACCCAAAATTCAAACCAGTTAAAGAGTATCTTCAGCGGTCCGCCGTCCAGAAGAGAAAGGCCATTGGCGAGGAGGTGGCTCGACTCTTAGCAGCAGAGTTCATCCGAGAGATCTACCACTCCGAGTAGCTCGCCAACGTTGTCATGGTACCCAAGAAGGACAAGTCGTTGCGCATGTGCATTGATTTCAAGCATATCAATCGGGCCTGCCCGAAAGATCATTTCCCTCTTCCTCGCATCGACCAAATAGTTGACTCAACTGCGGGATGCGAGAGGTTGTCTTTTTAGACGCTTATTCCAGGTACCATCAGATCCGTCTGTATGGACCCGATGAGATTAAAACAACGTTCATCACTCCATTCGGATGTTTCTGTTATGTCACCATGCCATTCGGTCTCAAGAATGCCGGAGCCACATTCATGAGGATGATTCGAAGTGTTTGCTCACTCAAATCACCGGAATGTGGAAGCATACATGGATGATATAGTGGTGAAGTCACGAAAGGGTTCCGACCTGTTGACCGCCTTGCTGAAACATTTGCCAATCTCGTGGAGGTATGATATCAAGCTTAATCCATCAAAGTGTACATTTGGAGTTCCCGTGGAAAGTTACTCGGTTTTCTCGCTTCCGGCGAGGAATCGATGCTAACCCGTAAAAGGTTGGCACCATACTCCGAATGAAGCGCCTGCGTGTGCACGACGTCCCGTAAACTTACTCGGATGCTTGGCCGCTTTAAGTCGATTCATCTCTCGCCTCGGTGAAAAGGCATTGCCTCTTTACCGATCGATGAAGAAGTCGACAAGTTTGAGTGGACTTTAGAAGTCGATGCAGCGTTTGCGAGCTCAAAGCTCGCTCTCCACCCAGCCGGTGCTTGATGCTCCAATCAGCAAGGAGCCTTTGCTGCTTTACATTGCAGCCAATCGGACAAGTCGTCAAGACTGCATTTACGGTCCGAAGCGGGAAGAAGAAGGAAAAACCTTCAAAGTTCAACGCCCAGTTTATTATCTTTCTCAAGTAATCTTGACCCCATCAAAGCAAAGATACCCTCACTATCGGAAGCTTGTTTATGGGATCTATATGACCACGAAGAAGGTTGCTCATTATTTCTCCGATCATTCCATTATTAAATGCCGCCGACGCCCTTTGTTGGAAATTCTTCATAACAGAGATGCAACTGGTCGAGTGGCAAAATGGGCGATTGAACTCCTTCCCCTTGATATCAAATTCGAGGCAAAGAAAGCTATCAAATCCCAAGCAATAGCAGATTTCCTCGCCGAGTGGATCGAACAGCAACTTCCGACCCAAGTTCACTCGAACATTGGACTATGTTTTTCGATGGTTCCAAAATGCTGAACGGTTAAGTGCAGGGGTTGTATTGGTTTCCCCGAGGAGATAGGCTCAAGTATGTTCTCCAGATTCACTTTGATTCTTCCAACAACGAAGCAGAATATGAAGCACTTCGTATGGGTTATAAGGCCATTTCATTTCAGCCGTCCGTCGCCTTATGGTCTATGGCGACTCGGATCTGGTTGTTAATCAAGTAATGAAGGAGTGGGACGTCGAAGCCCAGCTATGACAGGTTATTGTAATGCAGTAAGAAAGTCGGAGAAGAAATTCGAGGGTTAGAGCTTCATCATATACCCGATGAAAAAATCAAGCTGCGAATGATTTGGCGAAGATAGGGTCCAAGAGGGAAGCCATTCCCAAGAATGTATTTTTAGAACACATTCATGCTCCATCGATGCAGGAGGATCCTTTCACGTAAGAAGCCTCAGCAAAAAGAGTGCCAATGATCCGACCGAAGTTGAGGTCCCAGCCGTGGTCGACCTAATTATGGAAGTTGTGGTCATCACTCCCGATCGACAAAGGTCGTACATCGCATATATCCTTAGGAAAGAGCTCCCAGAAAATGAAGAAGAGGCTCGACAGATCGTCCGTCGATCCAAGGCCTTTACAATAATCAAGGGACAATTGTACAGAGAAAGCGCCACTTGAGTCGGCCAGAAGTGTATCACGCCAGAAGAAGGTCAGATAATTCTTGAGGATATCCACTCGGGGACCTGTGGCCATCACGCGTCCTCTCGGACCATTGTGGCTAAAGCATACCGAGTGGGATTTTACTGGCCGAAAGCAAATGAAATGGCAAAAGAAATAGTCGACAAGTGTGAAGGATGTCAGTTCTATTCCAACATGTTGCACAAGCCAGCCTCAGCCTTGAAGACCATTCCACTCATTTGGCCCTTCGCTGTTTGGGGATTGGACATGATTGAACCTTTGAGAACTGGCAGAAGCGGCTTCACTCATTTGCTAGTAGCAGTCGACAAGTTCACCGAGTGGATCGAAGCCAAGCCCATCAAGAACCTCGATGCATGCAATCGCTATCGCTTTCATCGAGAGTTGATATTCAGATATGGAGTTCCGCATAGCATCATCAATCGACAATGGGTCAAACTTCGATAATGACAAGTTCAAAGCCTTCTGCGCCTCTCAAGGCACGCTGGTCGACTATGCTTGATGGCTCATCCTCGGTCCGAATGGACAAGGTAACGTGCAAACGGCCTCATTCTCAAAGGGCTGAAACCTCGGCCGATGCGTGATCTCAAACACGCAGCAGAGCTTGGGTCGACGAACTTCCATCAGTTCTCACGGGGATTGAGGACCACTCCTAATCGATCGACCGGGAGAACTCCATTCTTCCTGGTCTATGGAGCTGAAGCAGTTACGCCGAGTGACCTGCTTCACAATGCGCCTCGAGTCGAGCTATACTCAAGAGGAAGCGAACAAGCCCGGCAAGATGCAATCGACCTCTTGGAAGAGGAGAGAGAGATGGCCTTGATCCGCTCGACTATCTATCGGCAAGACTTGCGCCGATTCCATGCCGTAAAATGTGAAGAGTCGAGCCTTCCAAGAGGGAGATTTGGTCCTCCGAGTGGATCAACAGAAACCACACAAACTTGCTCCCACTTGGGAAGGTCCTTTATCGTCACGAGAGTCCTCCACAACGGAGCATATCATCTCTACAACGTTGATCGCCAGATCGACGAGCCTCGAGCTTCAACGCGGAGCTGCTCCGCCTTTTACACTTAAAACTCACTCGGTTGAGATGTAATAAAAGTACTTTTGTAGTTTGTTTATCTAAGACAAGAATGTTATAATGTTCCCAGTGATTGATATTGCTTTTTGTTGGAATTTCCCCCAGTGGGTGGCTTAGCTACGAATCCGATTCGCCTAAGTTTGTAAAAAAAATCCTTTCCGAGTGCGAGCCAGTCTCTCACTTGGGGGCTTAGCTGCGAATCCGCTTCGCCTAAGTATTCAAAATCCTACCGAGTGGTGAGCCAGCCTCCCACTCGGAGGCTTAGCTGCAGTCCAAGTACTCGCCTAAGTATCCAAAACACCTACCGAGTGGCGAGCCAGCCTCCCACTCGGAGGCTTAGCTACAGTCCAAGTACTCGCCTAAGTATCCAAAATCCTAACGAGTGGCGAGCCAGCCTCCCACTCGGAGGCTTACCTGCAGTCCAAGTACTCGCCTAAGTATTCAAACCCTGCTGAGTGGTGAGCCAGCCTCCCGCTCGGGGGCTTATAACAGCCAAGGATTCGCCTCAAACATCCAAAGTGATAAACATCCTACCGAGTGGAGAGCAAACCTCCCACTCGGAGGCTTAGCTGCAGCCCAGTGCTCGCCTAAGTAATATAAATCCTACCGAGTGGAGAGCAAACCTCCCACTCGGGGGCTTAGCTGCAGCCCAGTGCTCGCCTAAGTAATAAAATTCCTACCGAGTGGAGAGCAAACCTCCCACTCGGAGGCTTAGCTGCAGCCTAGTGCTCGCCTAAGTAATAGAAATCCTACCGAGTGGAGAGCAAACCTCTCACTTGGGGGCTTAGCTGCAGCCCAGTGCTCGCCTAAGTAATAAAAATCCTACCGAGTGGAGAGCAAACCTCCCACTCGGGGGCTTAGCCGCAGACAAGATTTCGCCTAAGTAAGGAATTCATCCCAATCCGCAAGGACGATGAGGTGCAGGTCGACTGCTACCTTCTCCTTCGGAGCTTCGCCACAAGTACAACGTGCGGTCCATCCCAATCCGCAAGGACGACGAGGTGCAGGTCGACTGCTACCTCCTCCTTCGGAGCTTCGTCACAAGTTCAACGTGCGGTCCATCCCAATCCGCAAGGACGACGAGGTATAGGTCGACTGTTACCACTCGGCATTCCGAGGGAAATTTAAAGTGGGACTTAGAAGTTTTTTACTCCTCCGGCGGAGGACTGGAAGGTGCAACAACCTGGTCGAGGTCGATTCCGTCGGCAATACGGGTAGCAGCAGCGATGAAAGTCTCCATGAAATATCTGAAGTCGTGCTTCCTGGTATTGGCAACCTTGAGAGACACCATCTTGTCCTCTTGCGCTTCTTTGCAATGGACACGAACCAGAGATAGAGCAACATCAGCACCACACCTGGCAGATGACTTCTTCCATTCTTGCACTCGACTTTGGAATCTCATTCAGTCGAGTCATCTAAGAATCAAGATCATTCGAGAGTCTGCTCGCCGGAGAGTCGAGTCGATCCGCGACACCGCAACTTTCAATGAAAGAAGATAATCCAACGCGCTTAGCAACACGAGACTCCAGTCGGAGCACATTCATAGCAGCTTCGTCCTTCACAGGAGAGTTGATGGGGTCCAAACTGGTTTCCACTCAACTGGTTTCTTCTTCAAAGTTTTGGTAGAATTCTGAAAACACAACTCAGACTCAAAATGAAGATCATGTGATGAGCCGGTGAGAGGAAGACAGTTGGATAAAATAGATTACCTTCAAGCATGAGAAACAGCTTCTTGGCGAACCCTCCAAGATAAGTCTCCGTGTCAAGCTTTCGCCTCCCCGCCAGCTGGCCAACCTTGTCAGACAGAACGTTCTTGTCGTTCTTCAGTCCACTGACTTCCTTGTTAGCCGCGTCGAGAGAGGCTTTCAGCTTGGCATTTTCATCTTCAAGTCTGTCGACTGAGGCAAGCTTCTCTTCAAATGAGCTTTGTTTTCTCCAAAGCCGCCTATACAGGCCTCTCGCAAGGTCAAGGTCCTTCTTATTCAAAGTCTCTTCCAGCTTTATCTCAAGAAGCGACAATGAGAACAGAGTTGAGAATGAGCAGAAAAGCGAGGCAGTCGTCAAAAATTCTCACCAGCCATACCTTTTGCTTCATCCTTTGCCTTCAAATTCTCCCGAGCAAGCTTCAAATCGAGGTTGAGTTGAATCTGCTTTTCTCTAATCTCAAGATAGCGAGCCACAAGCTCGCAAGATTTCTACAAAGAGTCAACCAACGAAAGACATCAAAGACAGATCACTTCCGAAAGTGACTAAGGAAAAATAGTAGCATTTCTAAGACTACGGTCGAATAAAAACATTCGACAAAGAGTCTCGGGATTACACCCAAAGGGTGCACTCAGCGTGCCCCCACTGGTTTACCAATTTGGTCTGATCAACGACCAAAAGAGGCAAAACGGCTATGATTCTAAAAACATGGCTAATTGTCAGCAGGCAGCCGCAGTAAAAAAAAAGAAGTTCTTTAGACTATAGTCAACTGCGCGCAGTCGACCATAGTCTCGGGGACTACACCCAGTGGGTGCACTTAGCGTGCCCCCACCGTTTTCTCAGTTCCATTTGACTTGGTCCGTCCAAGTCGAGTGAAGAAGATCACAGCATAAAGACCATAGCCGACTGCACGCAGTCGACCATAGTCTCGGGGACTACACCCAGTGGGTGCACTCAGTGATGCCCCACAAAAGTTCAACGACACACACACACCCAAAGGGTGTACATATATGGAAATCTCCGTAAGAAAGCGGTTTCAGATAGTATATCCTAACAAAGCAAGCGATTTAATCGACTTACTTGGACATTGCTCGAGAGCTGAACTAGCATCATAGGCCGCTGACTTGCCTCTCGAGCCGCTTTCACCGCTCCATCTTGATCCCTTACTGGCGTATGGCCTCCTTAGCAGCACTTACTTGGTCTTCCGGGACGTGGTGTGTAGCAAAGAGAGATGGTGGATCAGTAGTCGACGAAGTGGGTCGGGCACTTGTCAACGGTACAGCAAAAGATACAGAAGTCCGAGTGGGATTGCCTCCCTCGGAAATCAACGTCTCAGGAGTCGCCGCGAGTTGAGCAGCCTTGCAAGCAGGCACTTTCTTGTTCCTCCTCTTCCTCAATGGCGCTTCCTCGTCATCATCGGGAAGATCAATGACGTGAGGCGGAACTACAAGAGAGATCCAGAAGTAAACATGGAAGCCTAATCGACTAAAAAGCTCCAGTCGGCTAAAAGTGAAATCTCAGAGATCTTACCAAGATTGGAAGTGGCCGCAACCTCCATTTCCTGATCATCGTGCTTGGCTGAAGTCTCGGAGGTAGCGGCGCTGTAGATTTGAAGAGTTGGCTAATCAGTCATCAAGTCGACTTAAAGTTCACTCATGTTGAAAAAGGAAATACAAGGTTCTGTTGGTTAACCGGAGATGGTGGGGATGACCATTCGCATCTTGGGCAGGGCCTTCGCCTGCTTCGACGACGTCGCTCGAGGTTGCTTCGGCGGCTTCTCGGTCGGTGCGGAGAAGTTGTCCTAGGTCGCTTGGCCGACCGACCGGTGGGCACAACAGCTTTACGCTACCTCGCCGCCGGTTCGCAAGGCCGACTTGGACCTTCCCTCCGAGCGAGGAGGGTCGACATCTTCCTCCTCTTCTTCCTCCTCCTCCTCATCATCAGAGCCATCATCCTCCTCATCCTCTTCGCCGTTGGACTCCCATTCCTACGGACTCTCACCTCCACTTCCTTCTTCTTCTTCGGCTGCTTCCTGCGCCCCGTTGGGCATCGAGTACATCTGCTGGTGACCTAGAAGACAACAAAACAAGGTGAAAGTCAATAATTTAAATTGACATCAAAACAGAATGAATGCAGCAGAATCACAATGGAGATAAGTAGTGATACCTTGTGCGGTTGGTAACTACGGTCGAGTGGTGGAATCCTCCTAGCTCCGCGAGGGTTGTCTTTATTTCCTGTGATGGCAGTCATCCACTTCTCCAAAGATGGCGTCATCAACCTCCTCCGGATGGACCCGAGTGGTATCATCCGCATCGGAGTACATCCACATCGGATGACCTCGATGCTTGGAGTGGCTGAATACGCCCGTCGGAGAAAAACCTCCAGGAGATCCATGCCGGTCACCCCTTCGCGAATAAGCTGGACTACACGCCCATCGAAGCTTTGCTTGGGCCTTCTCCTCCGGCAACACCTTCGTGGAAGATGGCTTGTTCACTCGACTCATGGAGAAAGGAGGGAGCCCAATGATCGCCTGACGTCGGCTGGTCTTGGCAAAGAAACCAGGTCGACCGCCACCCTCTAACCGAATCGGGGAGAGTTATAGCTGGAAAGGCGCTCTTCCCCTCATCCGGACTCCGAGTCCCCACACATTTGGATTACTTGGGTCCTCTCGTCATTCGGGCTCATTTTCTTCACCGGCCCGAGAGCGACAGTGAATATGTGCTTGAAAAAGACCCCAATGCGGTCGACAACCCAAGAAATTTCGCAGAGCGAAACGAAGCAACAAGATACACAATGGAGTTTGGTGTGAAATGGTGGAGTTGCTCTCCATAAAAGTTCAAAAACCCCCGGAAAAAAGGATTTGGCGGCAGAGAAAACCCCCTATCTATGTGGGTGGCAAGGAGGACGACTCACCCTCTTCAGTCATGCGGTTGCCACTCCGTGCGAGGAAGCCTCGCCGACCCATGGGGATCAGTCCTTCGCTGTGTCGGTGAGATCTTTTTGGTGATGGTCGATCGGATCCAGTCTCCTTGGACCCAGCCTCGCGACAGCTTTGATCGCAAGAGGAACCGCCTGACCGGGCGCTTTTCCCTTTGGCCTTCGCCGCCGTCTTCTTCACTGCTCTGTATGCATGGCCTTTGTCCTTCACCATGGTCGCCCGCAGAAAGGTACCGAGCTGCGGCTGGGCGGACGGAGAGCGTGGCGAGAAAGTTTTGGAGGCGGAGAGGAGAAATCTGAGGGCGACTGCTCAAAATGCCCGTCCAACGCCTTATATGGGTCGCCCGAAAGTGGCTGACCGTAGGCCCATGCAATCCCGCCACGATCCCGCAACAAAGCGCGCACGATACATGGCGAAAAAAGGCGGCGCGAGGATCGAGGCGTCATCGTTTTATCCCATCCGAAAGTGCCGCGTTTTCCGCTTCGCATGCTTCCCAAAATTCGGATCTCACAAATCCGCTAACCGCAGAAAGCAACTCGTCGATAACAGATTTCCTCAGATCCGTCGCCGAAAATCCTCAGGTTCACAAAGTTCACTCGACAAACGTGAAGAATGGATCAAGGCGACTGAAAGAAAGGTTGATGCCATCACCAAAAGGTCGTTGATCCAGAGCAAGACGCACTCACAACACGAAGAACAGGTCGGAAAGATTGTCAACTCCTTCCTCACTCAAGCCTCGATCCATTCGGGGGCTAATGATGAAGTCATGTACCTGGGGTAGGGTCATGGACCTGCCCAAGGGTACCCTGCACAAGGACATTCACAAGAGAAGCAGCCTTCCAGTCGACCTGGTAGGCTTCCACTCGATAGATTCAAAGACACTCGACTATGAAGACCCACTCGACCACCAAGAGTCCAAGAGCCACTCGGTGTCCAAACGGTCTGTAGTTAAATAGTCTTTATGACCATAATGACACTTTATGTAAGTATGCGTTACCAAAGAACGCCTAGCTTTAACGCACCTTAAACCCTCTACTACGTGGGCTGGCTGGGGTCTGGCGCACTCTATATAAGCCACCCCTCCACGGTAGAAGGGTTCGCACTCGTAACACATACGCATATAATCCAGTCGACCGCCTCCGGGATCCGAGACGTAGGGTTGTTACTTCCTCCGAGAAGGGCCTGGACTCGTAAATCCCTTGCGTATACAACTACTCCATAGCTAGGATCTTGCCTCTCCATACCTACCCCCCATTCTACTGTCAGACTTAGAACCACGACAATGGGCGCGATGAATCGACTTGGTGAGGAGCTCGCGAGTGTCGACTCGCGCCTTGAGGCTGAAGGTCTCCGGCTGGTGGAGGAGCGGCGCAAGCTGAGGGTGGCTATCAACCTCGTTCGCTATCAGCGCGACTGTCGGTGTCAAAACCGGCGGATCTCGGGTAGGGGGTTCCGAATTGTGCGTCTGGGCGGATGGTAACAGGATACAAGGGACACGATGTTTTTACCCAGGTTCGGGCCCTCTCGATGGAGGTAATACCCTACTCCTGCTTGATTAATATTGATAATATGGGTAGTACAAGAGTAGATCTACCACGAGATCAAGGAGGCTAAACCCTAGAAGCTAGCCTATGGTATGATTGTTGTTAGTCCCTACGGACTAAAATCCTCCGGTTTATATAGACACCGGATAGGTTAGGGTTACACAGAGTCGGGCCATACAATGGTAGGAGATCTACATATCCGTATCGCCAAGCTTGCCTTCCACACCAATGAAAGTCCCATCCGGACACGGACGTAAGTCTTCAATCTTATATCTTCATAGTCTTGGAGTCCGGCCGTGATGATAGTTCGCTATCCGGACACCCCCTAATCCAGGACTCCTCAAGAGTCTCCCGAACCAAGCTTCAATGACGACGAGTCCGCGCCAGATATTGTCTTTGGCATTGCAAGGCGGGTTCCTCCTCCGAATACTTCATAGAAGGTTTTGAACACAAGGACAGTGTCCGGCTCTGCAAAACAAGTTCCACATACCACCCTAGAGAGAATAACTTTTGTACAGATCTGCTGACGTATTCCGCGGCGTGAGATCACACCACGCCGTGCCTTTATATGAATCGCTTTTACCGCTCCACCTTAGCACGTTTAGCGAGGCGGGTCTTGGCACGCCTTATCAAAGCATAGATCGTGCCTTATTCCGAGATTCTCATCAATACGGACAGGTAACCCAACCGCGCCATTGATTATGGCGCTTGGGAGATAAGCGAGTTTTACCAGGCTGGTGGGGACGCATAGCTTCGTCCGTCCATATAAGGGGATAAGGATCCACCTTTTCACCTACGCCTTCTTCCTCCTTTGCTCATCCATTTTCGCGCACTCGAGCTCCAGCGCCCAAGTCCGCACACCCCACCTCAACCTTCTCCAATCATGTCCGGAGCGGGAGGCAGGTGGATGGCCTCCTCCGGCCACGAGGGGCACATCACAAAGCTGCGGAGGTCGGATACTTGTCCAAAGAACATCACAAGACCGACCGCCCGACGCTGGGCAGCTCATTCCAACCCCTGTGCCCCACGAGAGGGTGATGTTTCTCCCCACTTCCTCCGTGGACTAGGTTTTCCACTTCAACCATTTGTCCGGGGCTCATGTTCTACTACGGCCCGGACTTCCACGATCTGGCCCGAATTTCATCCTCAACATCTCGGCGTTCATCATCGTGGTGCGAGGCCTTCCTTCAAGCATCCAGCCCCACTTCGCTTATGGCTGAAGATTTTCAATGTCAGTCAAGGTAGTGGGCGGCCGTCATTGCTGGAGTGCGGAGGCGCCATGGTTGGCAAAATGGCCAAAGTCCTATGGCTCGAGGGCTCCTTTGTGGAGACAATAAAGGGGTGGCAATCGGGTGTTTCTATATCACCGAGCCACATGACCCCAAATGGGTGGCGGCCCCAATTCAGATCTGGCTTCCCACACGGCTCGCCATGGAAAGAGACGGCCCGACATGGGGGAATTCGGATGAGCTATCCGGACTCCAAACATGCGTCCGAAACCTGGTGGACAAGAATCTCGTGCTTGTCAACGTAATCCGTGTGATGCTCATCCGCCGGATTCTCCCATGCCAACAACGGGCCTTCAAATTGTGGGAGTTCGATCCGCACAACACTCAACTCTAAAAAGGCTCTTTGACACTACGACGTAAGATGCCCGGAAGGTGCTGTTCAAGGGCGCCGAGGCTCTACATCCGCCATCAAGATCGCGGATTCAGCTCGGAGCGTCAAGCCAGCGAGGTGAGTTATTTTACCCTTTATGGGACTCTTTTTTTCATAGTTTGACTCTATGCGGGATCTAATGCTCCCTAATCTTTAACAGGACTGGCTGAAGACGCCCGGACAGTTAATCGCCCAGCCTTTTGCCGAAGACCAGCGGACGCCTGATTGACGGGTTGCCGGGCTCCGATACCTCATGTGGTGCCGGAGAAGAAGGCTAAGAAGGAGGCAACGGAACTCAAGGAGCTCCCGACGCTGGTGTTGTCGATTCTCAAGCAGAATCTTCTCCGAGAACGAGGAGGAGGAAAACAAGCCTCTCCCCAGCCGGGAGGAGAGGAAAGGAAGGCCGCCTAACCGGGAGGCCGGAGGGTCCAAGAAGGGAAGAACCTTCCTCGGACTTCTCCACCAACGTCGACAACGACGAGGAGGATTGGCCAACAAGGGCCAAGCCCCTGGCGAGATCGTAAGTGTCCGGATACCCATGGCTTTTTTATTGCATAGTGTTCTCTAATGCCGAACAATCATGCAGCCCGCCCAAGGGTGAGTTGGCCGCTTCGTCGAGCGGGTCCCTGAGTTCGTCGGAAATGGAGAGTACTTCACTTCCGGCCGCCTCCTCGCCTCACGCTGCGGACGATGCTAAGGTGGGGCCCCAAGGGGGGCCTGGTCAAGAGGAGGTGGCGCAGGAGGCGCCGCAAGGCGACCTCCCGGACTCCAGGCGCGTGGGGCGAGACCTCAGGGCTCTAAGCCCGACCCTTGTACGGACTCCATAACGGAACCTTCGGTGGCTCAAGTCCTAAGCGGCCCTTCGTAAGAAGGTAAGACGCCGGTGTCCTCCGTCCCAACCGGAGGCACCGGATATCTCATCGAGGCGCTTAACAGGCGCCTCCATCGAGGAGGAGCACCGCCTGTTATGAGTGCGGTGATCCGACAGATTCAGTCCGCCAAGAGCGGGCTGACCGAAGCCTGTACCAGCCTTCAAACAGGCTTTGAGGTAAGTTTAGAATATGTAAAAATATTACCGCATAGACAGTAGTCCCTGATGCTTAGTTCGGTGTTCGAAAAGAAAAGCCGGACTAAGGATCTAAAAAGATATATGCAGGAGTCTAACATAAGTATGTCAATATGGGAATGCAGGCGCTGCCGACCTCGCCAGACCGATCGCTGGAGGTCAATGCATTGAAGCAGAGCCTCGAGCGGTCCGAGAACGAGCTCGGCCTTGCCAAGAAGGAGCTCGAGGACAAGGAAGGTAAGTAATACCTTATGAAAGAAATACCTTATAGAAAGGTTTCAGTTGCAAAAAATAACAGGAATAACATGGGTACAAAGTAGGGCCACGAATGAGGTGGCGACCTCAAGGAAGCGGTGTCCGTGGGTCGAAACAAAGCGGCTGAGCGCACTGAGCGAGAGAAGGGGAGGCGCAATGGCGGAGGTGCGGCAAGAGCTCCAGGCTCTTGTGAAAAAACACGAGGGTTTGGAGCGTGACTCGAAGACCCAAGAGTCCGAGGTTGCCTCGGCTCTTGAGAGTGCCAAAGCTGCTAAGGCCGAGGCCCATGAAATTGAATCATTAAAGAAGATAGCGGCGGGTAAGGCATTCTTTATGCAAAGCAAGTATGTGAAAGTGAATTACCTATTACTTACCCGGATTCAGAGCTCTCCAGGAGCATTCGCAGATCTGCCCCGTAGTGTGTCTGATGCTGCCGCATTCTACCGCGCCGAGGTGGGGAGCTCAACGGAGAAGGTGTTCTGGTCTCAATATGCTGAGGCCGGACATCCGGTGCCCCTAAGCGACCAGCTGAAGCAGCTGGTCGAGCTCCACAAGGTCGCCGAACAGGCCATGAAGGGCCTCATAGTTCGGCTATGGCCATTGGAAGCCATGCCTGGGAGCTACTTTGGGCTAGTGCGGCGGCTGGTGGACGCCTGTCCACGGGTTGAAGTCATCAAGCGCTCCATCTGCATTGAAGGTCTCCGTCGGGCCCTTGCCCGTGCTAAAGTGCACTGGGGAAAGCTGGATGCGAAGAAGCTTTTGACGGACGGGCCACCGAAGGGCAAGGAGCATCGCACGCCCGAAATGTACTATGAGGGCCTCCTGAAGGGTGCCCGCCGAATAGCGGATGAGTGCTCCAAAGATGTAATTTTTGAATAGACTCGCATTTGTTATCCTCAGACGCTGAAAACTTGTTCATATGCGCTAAGCAACGCTTGTTAATTTAAAATATTACCTTCAGGCGGCCGTTTATCAAATTTGAGGGATGGCAAGTCGTTGGCTTCAGCCCCATGCCACGAAAGTCTGGGTGTTCGGGATAAACTTGAGCACTCTTGTTCCCATTCTTGGGTCCATCTAGGAGGCGCTCAACGCAACGAACAAGGCAACCGGACTTATAATGCTTGAACACTCTCACTTAGCCATAGAATTCTATAATTTTAAATTTCGCTAAGCCCCTAGTATTCGAAGACCGAAGTTCGGGCGCTTATCCACGCCTTTGGCCGGACAATTCCGGTTCCTCGCTTCTAAGCGGCATAAGTCTTTAGGGACCCGAAAAACCTTCTCGAACAGCGCATCGCTCTCGCCTATCATGATGATCAGTTTTAGCTTTCTCCAATCGAGGTGCTCAACCCAGCTCAACCGGGCACAATCGCAGTGGTTCTCCTAGTGCTACCTTAGCCTATATAACGGAACGTAAGGTACCAAAACATAGGAGCCCGGCAAACCCAACTATTGACCCAAGACATGATTCGGAGCCGATGCATATAATGCTATAAGTTCGGGGTGCCGCACTTGTGAAAGTGTTCGGACTTATCACACCATACTTTTGGGGTACTTCATCCCCTGGTGTATTGGCCGTATCAAAGTGTACGGGTGCAACATGTCATGAAATGAACATATATATAGATAAAGAAAGGAGTGCAATAATAGGCAAAAGCTATGTATTGTTTATTCAAAAAGGTACTGCAATGAAGGCAGTAACGATACAAATAGTGCGATAAGCAAGGGATGGGACTATCTAACATGTCCCCCTCCAGGGTAAGTCGGGATGGTATGTAAAACAGGTATAATGCTCGTAATAGAGACCACCTGAACACTCGACGTGGCTTTCTACTTCCCTGGCTGTTGCATCGTGAGTTCGGCGATTCTAGTGCCGGACAGGACTTTTGGAAAACGGAGTCCTGAAAGTAAGAAAAGGAAGAAAAGAAAAAAGAAAAAAAAAGAATGACACAATCGGGAGCCCCTGGTGCGGGTGAGCCGCATTCCGGGCGTGCCGTGGTCGTGCCCCTCCCCTTATGCCCATGGTATCTCCAAAGCGTTGTTATGTACGCGTAGTACTGGCTTCACAATTTCGCGAGGGCTGGGGTTGGGGCCGGATTGCTACGCTGGCGATGCTTGATCGGGTGCCAGCGGTCTTGTTGTATGTTACTCCGGCGCTTGGCGGTGTCCGGACGCTTAGTGGCCGGACTTGAGAATTGCCGTGAGAGGCTGCTTTGCACCTCCGCCATGAGGGTTGCCGTGTGCTCCTCCGCTCGGAGAGAGCGTTCGTGTTTCCATTGACCGTGATTACTCCTCGAGGGCCTGGCATCTTGAGCTTGAGGTATGCGTGGTCGCGGCACCGCATTGAACTTTGCAAATGCGGCTCGTCCAAGCAAAGTGCATGATAGCCGCCATGAACGGGACGATGTCGAAGATTAACTCTTCGCCGGAAGTTATCCGGGATCCAAGACCACTTCGAGTGTAATCGAGCCTGCATAATTGGCCTCTACACCTGGTATGACGCCTTCAAAGGTCAGTCTTTGTAGGTTTAATCCTTGAGGGTCTATGCCCATTTTGCACACTGTATCCTCGATAAAGCAGTGTTCAGGGCTGCTACCGCCGCCCATCGGGACTCTGGTGAGGTGAAATCCATCAATAATTGGGTCAAGGACCAATGCGGCGAAACCGCCGTGACGGATGCTAGTGGGGTGGTCCCTTCGATCGAAGGTGATCGGGTAGGAAGACCATGGGTTGAACTTCGGGGCGACTGGATCCATCTCATATACGTCCCTTAGTGTGCTCTTCCGCTCCCTTTTGGGTATGTGGGTTGCGTATATCATGTTCACCGTCCGCACTTGTGTGGGAAAGCCCTTCTGTCCTCTATTGTTCGGCGGTCGGGGCTCTTCCTCGTCCTCGCCATGCAGCCCCTTGTCATTGAGTTCGACACTTAACTTGCCTGCTTGCTTGAACACCAACAATCCCTGTTCGTGTGATTGGCTGGTTTTTCGGGG
Organism: Aegilops bicornis; assembly: GCA_021605145.1. Classification (NCBI taxonomy): domain Eukaryota; kingdom Viridiplantae; phylum Streptophyta; class Magnoliopsida; order Poales; family Poaceae; genus Aegilops; species Aegilops bicornis. Next base: position 496,997,359 of record CM038670.1, read on the forward strand.
GTGCCATGTATCTGGCACAAGCGATCGAGTATTCGGTCCAAGTTGGACGCATACAGGTATTTGTTTTGAATGGCTTCTTCCACGACCGGTTTAGAGCCTCTGAATCCAAAGATTGACGGCCGTATCTTCAAAGATTATCGCCCGTTAATGCGGCGCTTTGTTCTTGTTGACGCCGACCTACCATTGCTGTCCTTGGTATCCGAACTATCAGGGTGTTTGGCCAAGTTGTTGCTTCGAGCTAGCCAGCTGTCCTCTCTTGCACAAAAGCGGGTCATGAGTGTTGTGATGGCTGCTATGGATTTCGGCTTTTCCTGTCCAAGGTGCCGGGCAAACCATTCGTCGCGGATGTTATGTTTGAAGGCTGCAAGGGCCTCTGCATCCGGACAGTCAACGATTTGATTTTTCTTTGTTAGGAACCATGTCCGTAATTGATCGGCCGATTCTTCCGGCTGCTGAATTATATGGCTGAGGTCATCGACATCCGGTGGTCGCACATATGTGCCCCGGAAGTTATCAAGGAATGCGGCTTCCGTGTCCTCCCAACAACCAATTGATTCTGCCGCAAGCTGTTGAGCCAATGCCGAGCTGGTCCTTTAAGCTTGAGTGGGAGGTATTTGATGGCATGTAGATCATCACCAAGGGCCATGTGGATATGGAGGAGATAGTCCTCGATCTAGACCGCAGGATCTGTGGTACCATCGTATGATTCGATGTTTACGGGTTTGAAGCCCTCGGGGATTTGATGATCCATTACTTCATCTGTGAAGCATAGTGGGTGTGCGGCGCCTCAGATATTGGGCTATATCACGGCGTAGCTCATATGAGCTTTGTCTCATCGTGTTCGCCCGGCCGGGTTTGTCAGATCCGGCGCGACGGTAATCATCCCGAGTTGTTGGGTGCCCACGCGATCCGTAGATCGATCTTGTATGTTTTGCCTTATCCTCCAATATATCTCGCAAGCCCGGCGCGTTTTCCCGTGCCTTGGTACTTTTTGAGCAGCGTCGGGGTGTGGCTTGAGCGGAGGGCCGAGAGGCTTCTCTTTCACGGCCACGGGGTGGCCGGTCTGCCATGTCGTGCGCTGGTGACTTGGGTGCTTCCTCCTCTGATCGAGGCAACGGTCTGCGTTTGGGGTAGCTTTTGGAGGGACGTTCGAGTTCATACTCTTTGGCTGCAAGGACTTCAGTCCATCCGCTGCCTAGCAGGTCTTGGTCAGCTCTAAGTCAAGCTTCGCTTTCTTGAGGCTGTTTGCCGTGGCTATAAGCCCGCGCTTGAAACGCCTCCTGCTTATGCGGATCCTCGGGCATGAAAAATTCGTCATCGCCGAGGCTTGCCTCATCTTCGGAGGGAGGCACATAATTATCGCCCCTCGACCTCTCTTTACTGCCCGCCGTCGTGCAGACTTTCTTCTCCTCCTCCTACCGAGTCCCGCTTTGGAGGGTTGTCTTCGACCTTGGTAAAGGGGTGTTATTATCTCCGTGCGGAATCACTGCTTTTGCTGTGGCGGGATTTAGAGCGGCGCTGATGTCGGGCGCTCGTTGCATCTTGGAGGGGTCATCCTCCATTGTTCCATCGACGTTCCCATCTTTTGGGATGTCCACCATGTATATGTCGTATGACGAGGTGGCCTTCCAGTGCCCTGTAGGTGCTGGGTCTTGGTCGTCTCCGGCATCGTCATCCATACCGTCGATGTCTTCGGAGTCGAAGTCGAGCATGTCGGTTAAATCATCAAAAGTGGCTACAAAGTGGGTGGTGGGTGGGCGTTGAATTTCTTCGTCGTTCATATCCCAACCTTCCTGTCCGTAGTCCGCCAGTGGCTCTCCGGATAAAGAGAGAGACTTTAGTGAATTCAGGATGTCGCCAAAGGGCGGAGTCGAAAGATGTCCGCGGCGATGAACTCCATGACCGGTGCCCAATCGGATTCGATTGGCGGGCGCTGGAGGGTTCGGAGTCCGGAGAGGAGTCCGCACTCGAGTCAAGGTCTTCGCAGCGACAGGGATGGAGTTTGGCTCAATCGCCGTAGAGATCGTAGCCCCGAGGCGGCGTCCAACCACTCGTCCTCGATCGGGGAATCCGGCTCCAGATTAAGGGTCGGAGCGGGTGCTGGTGCGGCCTCCAGGGCACCGTTCGGCTGCAGAGCTAGATCATACCCATCGAGACAGTGCGGCACGCTCGGCTGTGGCTCGAATCCATCGAAGATCAAGTCTCCGCGGACATCGGCCGTATAGTTCAAACTTCCAAATCTGACCTGATGGCCAGGGGCATAGCTTTCGATCTGCTCCAGATGGCTGCTTAATTGGCCCGCAGCAAAGCCGCCGAACACGAAGATCTGTCCGGGAGAAAAGTCTCACCTCGGATCGCATCGTTGTCGGCGATCGAAGGAGCCATCGGGCCTATCGGTGACGGCGACAGAGGAACTCTCAATGAAAGCACCAATGTCGGTGTCAAACCGCGGATCTCGGGTAGGGGGTGCCGAATCGTGCGTCTAGGCGGATGGTAACAGGAGGAGACAAGGGACACGATGTTTTTACCCAGGTTCGGGCCCTCTCGATGGAGGTAATACCCTACCCCGCTTGATTAATATTGATAATATGGGTAGTACAAGAGTAGATCTACCACGAGATCAAGGAGGCTAAACCCTAGAAGCTAGCCTATGGTATGATTGTTGTTCGTCCCCACGGACTAAAACCCTCCGGTTTATATAGACACCGGATAGGTTAGGGTTACACGTAGTCGGTTACAATGGTAGGTGATCTACATATCCAGATCGCCAAGCTTGCCTTCCACGCCAAGGAAAGTCCCATCCGGACACGGGACGAAGTCTTCAATCTTGTATCTTCAAAGTCTTGGAGTCCGGCCGTGATGATAGTTCGGCTATCCGGACACCCCCTAATCCAGGACTCCCTCAGCGACCTTGAGAATGCGAAGGCCGAGGCGTCACTCAAGATCGTCCATGAAGCTCGCTCGGGAGCCTTGGAAGAGGCTCGCGAGGCTGACCGCCATCGTGAGGCTGCGGAGGAGCGCGCGTGTGTAGGATCGAAAGTATGTCTAGAGGGGGCGGGGGTGATTAGACTACTTAACCAAATAAAAACTTATCCTTTTCCCAATTTTAGTCTTTGGCAGATTTTAGCTATCTTAGCACAAGTCAAGCAATCTTAACACAATTCAAGCAAGCATGCAAAGAGTATATGAGCAGCGGAATGTAAAGCATGCAACTTGGAAGAATGTAAAGGGAAGGGTTTGGAGAATTCAAACGCAATTGGAGACATATATGTTTTTGTCGTGGTTCCGATAGGTGGTGCTATCGCACATCCACGTTGATGGTGACTTCAACCCACGAAGGGTAACGGTTGCGCGACTCCACGGAGGGCTCCACCCACGAAGGGTCCACGAAGAAGCAACCTTGTCTATCCCACCATGGCCATCGCCCACGAAGGACTTGCCTCACTAGCGGTAGATCTTCACTAAGTAGGCGATCTCCTTGCCCTTACAAACTCCTTGGTTCAACTCCACAATCTTGTCGGAGGCTCCCAAGTGACACCTAGCCAATCTAGGAGACACCACTCTCCAAGAAGTAACAAACGGTGTGTTGATGATGAACTCCTTGCTCTTGTGCTTCAAATGATAGTCTCCCAACACTCAACTCTCTCTCACAGGATTTGGATTTGGTGGAAAGAAGATTTGAGTGGAAAGCAACTTGGGAAGGCTAGAGATCAAGATTCATATGGTAGGATTGGAATATCTTGGCCTCAACACAAGGGGTAGGTGGTTCTCTCTCAGAAAATGTGTATTGGAAGTGTAGGTTCGTTCTGATGGCTCTCTCCACGAATGAAGAGTGGGTGGAGGGGTATATATAGCCTCCACACAAAATCTAACCGTTACACACAACTTACCAATCTCGGTGAGACCAAATTGAGAAACTCGATTAGACCGATTCAGCAAATCTAGTGACCGTTAGTATTTTCGGTGGGACCGACATGCAACTCGGTAGAGCCTCTAAGAAGTATGTAAAAAGCAAGAGCTCCCCCTAAATTTGTGCATAGTTTAAGATTTGCTTTTGACTGCAAATGCACAAAGAGTTAGGTTCACGGGTTACTCTTCCATGTCACATACATCTTGGTGGAGCGCTCAAAATGATAATAAATAAATAAATACATGCATTCATCACCAAGCAAAGTGAATGATCGTATAGAGATAAAAGGATAATGTTATCCAACAAGCATTAATGTAGCATATGATCAAACACATGATCATCCAAGTATCACATGCATGTAAAGTATCTCAATCAAGCAAATAAAGTTCAACCACCAAAGCAAGAGAGAATAAAAGTAACGCCTCTCTCTCGAAGCCTATGATCTATACATTTTTCTCCCCTTTGGCAACAAGTTACCAAAAGTTCATAGAAAATGCATAGCACTAAATCGCCTCTCGTGCTTGATCTTGTGTGGTGGTGTACAGAGAACGCCGAGGACGAAGGCATCGGTTGATGTAGATGGAGCTGGTGGAGTAGGTCTTTGGAGCTGGTGGCACCGAAGTCATGTCTGGTGCAGATGAAGTGGCTCTAGTGTCTGTCACTGGCACTGCAGCTGACCTCTGAGCTCTAGGCACTCTGGCAAATGCCTTAGTGGTTGCCTTGCCCTTCCTCTCCTGCATATCATCCTGAATTTGCTCAACAACGGACTGGATCTCTGTTACCTTCACATCCATGTCATAGAACTTCGCTCCATGATCCTCTGTGGCTCTCCTGGTTTTGAGTCAAGGTGGCCAGCCCTTCTCAATCCTCGAGTGGATGCAATCAAGTAGCCAAGTTGATCCTGTTTGCTCTTCAAGAAGTACTGAGATGCCTCTTCCATTGTTGGCATCTTGGCAGCCTTCTCAGTCCTTGCCTCCTCCTTCTTAGCTTGTGCTTGCACAGAAGATGGTTCATCTTCATTCATAACCACTTGGTTGATAGGCATGTGCTCCTTGTCCAACAAGTATGTGCCAGTGCCCATCTTGGAGTTAATCAGCTCCTGGATCTGTGGGGCATACCCACAACTTCTCTTTTGGTCAGCAACTGTCCTCTTGATAGTTTCAACTATAAGACTCATGACCTTGAACTTTACAGGCACATCAAATAAGTGTAGCAGATTTATTGCATGGCCTCTGATCATGTTGTGATCACCTAATTTGGGCAAGAGAGTGTGCCTGAGGATCCAGTTAATGGTTGACAGTCCTGACAGAAGGTAATGTACTGATCCAAACTTGTGTGGTTCTATAGCAACATATGGGATCTCCTTGTACATATGTGCCATAGTGTTGTGATCCATCTTCTTCTTGGCATAGACATCCAACTCATCCTCTTCCTCCTTAGGTGCATTGATCAGATTAGTCCATTCTTCAATCGATGATTGGTACCTTGTACCTTCAGACATCCATACTATCCTGCCATCTGGATAGAAGTGTGTTGTGGAGTAGAATTGCATTATTAGCTCATCATTCCACTTTGTGAGCTTGTGACCAACAAAGTCTGCCACTCCACAAGCACTGAAGCTGTCATACACACCAGGATAGTGTTCTTCATTCTCCTTGATGTATTCCCAGTTTACCCATCTCATGTCACACACTATTGGCTTCTTGTCCAGCAGGATTGTCTCGTAGAAGTCCTGTTGTTCCTTTGTGTGGAACCTGTAGTCTACAGTAGTTCTCCTTCTGGTGGCATATGGATCTGACTCTCTCCATAATCTTAATCCTGAGTCCTTCCTGATCTTCATGTTCTCAGCTACAGGATGGGCATCATTATGATCTAGAATTTTAGGCTTCAACTTTCTCAAAACATGTGTCTCATCATCTTCTTCTTCAAAGAACAGTTTTAAACCTTTGGGGCCTTGTTCTTCTCAAAGATTTGGAATGTTCCTGGTACTCCTTTTGGGTGCAGTCTTGGGTTTGGAGGCAGCCTTGGGTGCTACTTTGGGTTTTGATGAAGCAGCCCCTGACCTGATGGCATCACCCATAAGCTTCTGAGCTTTGGGTGCTGGTGCATCATCCTCTTCTTCTTCCTCCTCTTCCATCATGGAAGGCTTTCCAATTACTCTGGCCATGGTCTTCTTGACCCTTTCCTTCCTCTTCTTCCTTCATAGCATCCTCTTTGGGTTCAGCTTCCAGAGATGCTTGAGTGGAGGTTCTGGCTTTAGACATGGGTTGTCTTCCTGCTGGCCTTTTGGTCTTCAGACCTGGCTTAGTTGCTGCAGCTGAGCCATATTATTTCTTGAGCACCTTATTCTTGGATGTGGCCTCATCCTCAACTGCCACATAGTCTTCATCCTTAGATTCTGAGGTTTTCTTGTTTCTGGCCCTGGTGGCAACTTTGGGTAGGTTGCTTGGGGTGCTCCTGCTGCCCCTCATCATAGCTGCTAGAGGGACTAGTGCCCTCACTCAGTGAACCTGCTCCTCTTCCCTATTCTGTCTGTCACTTTGATCAGACATATTGCAATCGCTGACAACAGACCCTGTGAGTAGATATAGATGAGATAGAGTGGATGAGCATCACAAAAAAACAGAGGTTTTGCAAAAGAATGAGTCAAAAACTTAGTTTTGGTTTTCCACAGAAAGCATTTCGGATCTACCGATTTGTAAAACTCGGTGATGCCGAAGCAGCTTTTGGAACCTAAACTAGTGAACTCGGTCAGACCGAGTCACAGTTTGGTGGCACCGAGACTGCTAGGGTTTCACAAAGTCCTGAACTCGGTCACACCGATTTGCAATTCTCGGTCAGACCGAGAGTTACATGTGCAATGGCCTTAGCCGAATCGGTGGTACCGAGTTCCACAACTCGGTTGGTCCGAGATGGTTTCGTGGAAACCTAACCCTAAATTTTCAATTCATCTCTAATCTACGGAGTGTTTTGACTGGATAGGATAGTTTCAATCGTGGCAAGATTCATGGCGAACACAATGTGCTAGGAATCAGATAAGGATAGCACAATGATCAAGTTCATACCCTAGTTCGGCGATGAACTCACTACGACGGCAATGGCTGGGGTGGCGGAGACCAGCGGCAGGAGGCAGCTGGTGACGAGGAGGACCCTGGAGGCAGAGCGGGCTGAGCGCGGGCGAAAGAGTTCAGAGAAAATTTCCAAAATTTTGCCCTTGGGTATATATAGCCCGACCCTGTCGGTGTGACCGAGTGGAACAACTCGGTGGCACCGAGATGCATAACTGCAAGCAGTTACATCAACTTGGTGTGACCGAAAAGTTCAAATCGGTTGCACCGAGATTGAAAACCTAGATCGACTTAGTGATCTCGGTATGACCGAAATGGATGAATCGGTCAGACCGAAATGCACAAAGAAGTTTTGGAAGTTTAAGTCTATGATGAATCGGGGACTCCGAGTGCTCCTCACACAGAGTGGTTCAAATCTGACTTGATCAAATTTTGTGATGTAGCATGAATAGAGTTTGAGACGAGAAGAGCATAGATAGCTAGAGAAGGTTCTTAGGCATTCTTGTCCATCCACTTGGCAAGAGAAAAAGAAAACAATCAATCAAAACAACAAGTGGATGTCCTCGAATGAGTAAAATATGCAACCAACATGCTCACACAATAAAATGGCAAATGAAATATATGTCAAAGCATGCACAACCAATTCTAGCATCTATCAAGCAATTGGCGATGACTAGGTCATCTATATATGAGCATATTGACTTAGGAGTGAAATGAGAACATTTGATCATAGGTCATACTCATCGTTTAAGCTCAAGTGGGGTTACCAATTTTACATAATGCATTGTTGTGTTCACATCATTAGAGTTGCTTTAGCTCAATTCTTAGAGTAAAGATCCCCCTAGATGTGAGATCCCCCCTTAGAGAGATAAACTAACCTTGGGTGTTGTCGATGATGACTTCATTTAGGTGTCGAAGATGTGGATGCTCAATGTTGATGTAGATCATTTGGGGCAATCCTTTGGAGTGAGTTGCACTTTCAATACCTACACGGGTTTGTGCCACAAGGAACAACCAAGGATATCCCTAGGTGGTTTTGGTAATTCATAACAACATATAGCTCATTGAGCTAATGCTATTCCAAGACAAATATTTCAGGAAAGCTCAATGAATGGCATGGCATGGATGATGAAAGTGGATCCCTCAAAATATCAAGGACAAAGGATTGGCTCAAGCTCAAAAGCTCAAGACGCTACATTTTACATTTTAGTGATCCAAGATCACATTGGGTCTATAGGAAAAGCCAATACTATCAAGGAGGGATGAGGTGTTGCTTAATGAGCCTTTTGCTTCATGTGCTTAGTGATATGCTCCAAAACCCTCCACTACTTACTCACATCCACATATGACCTAAACCTAAAGTCAAACTCGGCCCTACCGATTTTTATATCCGGCGCCACCGAGTTCAGATGTCTTAGCCACTGCCACAAACCCTAGGCAAATCGGTCTCACCGATAGGGATCTCGGTCTCACCGAAATGGGATTGTAATCTCTCTGTTTCCCGTTCGTAACTTTTTGGTATCACTGAAAGAGCGAATCGGTCCCACCGAGATTACAATGTAAACTCTTTGTTTCCGTTTTGTAACTTTTCGGTCTCACCGAAAGAGTAAATCGGTCCCACAAAGTTTACCTGACCAACTCTCTAGTTAGCTAATTACCAAATTCGGTCTCACCGAGTTTGTGTAATCGGTCTCACCGAGATTACGTTATGCCCTAACCCTAACCATATCGGTCCTACCGAGTTGCATGTCAGTCCCACCAAAAACCTAACGGTCACTAGGTTTACTAAATCGGTCTGATTGAGTTTGATTATTCGGTCCCATCGAGTTTGGTAAATTGTGTGTAACGGCTAGATTTTGTGTGGAGGCTATATATACCCCTCCACCGCCTCTTCATTCGTGGAGAGAGCCATCAAAACAAACCTACACTTCCAACTTACCAGTTCTGAGAGAGAACCACCTACTCATGTGTTGAGGCCAAGATATTCCATTCCAACCATATGAATCTTGACCTCTAGCCTTCCCCAAGTTGCTTTCCACTCAAATCTTCTTTCCACCAGATACAAATCCTATGAGAGAGAGTTGAGTGTTGGCGAGACTATCATTTGAAGCACAAGAGCAAGGAGTTCATCATCAACACACCATTTGTTACTTCTTGGAGAGTGGTGTCTCCTAGATTGGCTAGGTGTCACTTGGGAGCCTTCGACAAGATTGTGGAGTTGAACCAAGGAGTTTGTAAGGGCAAGGAGATCGCCTACTTCGTGAAGATCTACCGCTAGTGAGGCAAGTCCTTCGTGGGCGGCGACCATGGTGGGATAGACAAGGTTGCTTCTTCGTGGACCCTTCGTGGGTGGAGCCCTCCGTGGACTCGCAAGAACTGCTACCCTCACGTGGGCTGAAGTCTTCATCAACGTGGATGTACGATAGCACCACCTATCGGAACCACGACAAAAACATCCGTGTCTCCAATTGCGTTTGAATTCTCCAAACCCTTCCCTTTACATTCTTGCAGGTTGCATGCTTTATTTTCCGCTGCCTATATACTCTTTGCATGCTTGCTTGAATTGCGTGATGATTGCTTGAATTGTTCAAAGATAGCTAAAATCTGCCAAAGTCTAAAATTGGGAAAATGCATAGCTTATAATTGGTCAAGTAGTCTAATCACCCCCCCTCTAGACATACTTCAAGGTCCTACAAGTGGTATCAAAGCTTTGGTCTCCATTTGCTTTGATTTCCATAGCTTTTGGTGGTCATAGCCTTGGTTTCACAACCTAGGAGAGTATGGCGTCAAACGAGGGAAATTATCACCATAGAGGTCCTTACTTTGATGGCACTAATTTTGCTAGTTGGAGGCATAAGATGAAAATGCATATTCTTGGACATAACCCCGCCGTTTGGGCTATTGTTTGTATTGGCTTGCAAGGTGAATTCTTTGATGGGAGAGAACCGAACCGTGAAGCTAGTGCGGAAGAGTTGAAGATGTTGCAATACAACGCTCAAGCTTGTGATATCCTCTTCAATGGATTGTGCCAGAAGAATTCAACAAAATCAGACGTCTTGAGAATGCAAAGGAAAATTGGGATACTTTGATTGATATGCATGAAGGTACCGACTCCGTCAAGGAATCCAAGTTGGATGTGCTCCAAAGTCAACTTGAGAAGTTCAAAATGAAGGATGGTGAAGGTGTCGCTGAAATGTACTCTAGGCTTGATCTTATCACAAATGAGATTGCCGGCTTATGAAGTGAAGAGATGGTTGACAGATTCATCATCAAGAATATCCTAAGAACATTGTATGGAAAATATGATACCGTGTGCACATTGATGCAAATGATGCCAAATTACAAAGATCTCAAGCCAACGGAAGTCATTGGAAGAATTGTTGCTCATGAGATGTCACTCAAGGAGAAGGAGGAACTTCACAACAAGTCAAGTGGTTCTTACAAAGCCTCATGGGAAGCCCCCACATCATCAAGTGAGAAACAAACCTTCAATGAAGAATTGAGCTTAATGGTGAAGAACTTCAACAAATTCTACAAGAGTAGAAGCAAAGAAAGAAGCTCCAAGTCAAGGTCCTACAATGACAAAAGATCTTCTAGTCGAGAGCGCAATTTCTACAATTGTGGGAGACCCGGACACTATTCCAATGAGTGTACGGCACCCTACAAAAGAAGAGAAGATTCTCCCAAGAGAAGAAGTAGAAGAGAAGAATCACCACCAAGAGAGAGAAGGAATAGAGATGATCGTTATGAACGAAGACCCTCACGGAGAAGCAAGGATTCGGAAAGGAAAGACAAGTCATCAAAGAGCTACACAAAACGAAGACATCAAGCTCATGTTGGTGAATGGGTATCCGGCTCCGACTCCGACAATCACTCCGAGAGAAGCTATCACTCCGTCTCCGAATACATTCAAGATGAAGGTGTTGCCGGTTTAGCACTCGTGTCAACCAACTCCTATGACATATTTGAATCACCAAATGAAGGAATTGGAAGATGCTTCATGGCCAAAGGTCCTAAGGTAACACACCCAGTATGTTGATTTTAATAGTGATGAAGATGACTTGCTAGGTGATGATGATTTACTTGTTGACAACTCTAGTGATGAATACTATGATGAAACGTCAATTAATCATGCTAATCAAGATGAAACAAATGACAATGATAAGGAGAAAATTGAGCGTCTAACTAAAGAACTAAACACTCTTAAGTTAGCTCATGAAACTATCTTTGAAGATCATCGAGAACTTTTAAGGGCTCATGAGAAGTTACGCTTTGAAAAGCTCAATCTTGAGCAAGAGCATGAGTTCCTAAAAGCGATCAATGATGATCTTCGTAAGAAAAGTTATTCTTACATTGCCAAGCGTTTACTCTTATCTACTTACATGCCTCAAGCCAAGTCTAGTAACAAGAACAAGAAAGATTCTTCTTCTAGTAGTAACAATGACAATGCTAAATCCAATTTTGTTGCTTCTAGTAGCTCTCTTGAGTCCACTAATGATTGTCTTAGTCAAGTTACACTTGAGCAAGAAAACAGCTTATTGAAGGGAATTATAGAGAAAGGTGTATACAAGAGCCTTGCCGGGAGTAAGCAATTTGAGGAAATTGTACGCAAGCAAGGAAGGCACCAGAAGAATCAAGGTGTTGGTTTTGAGCGAAAGTTCAATGCCAATGGAGTAGTGGGAAGAAGATCAATACCCCAGACGAAGTTTGTTCCTCAACAAGAGAAGTATGATCCTACTTCCTTCAAGGGAACACAAGCACAAGATGATCTTCCACCACAAGACCACAAGAACAAAGGCAAGGACAAGCTTCAAGAGGAGATTGATGCATTTGAAGAAGCACCTAAGGCCTTGGTCAAGTGGGTTCCCAAGACTACGTCAAGTTCTACTTCATCAAGCACAACTACTACACCAAGGATTCCCATCAAAATGATGCGGATCCCGAAGAAGAAGAACTAGAGAGTTCTTGAGGGTGACTCCGCCAACATTTTTCACTCATATCATTATGGCAAGGACAAGTGCAATCAACTTCCATATCTTTCACTAGTTCAAGGAGTCACAAACCCTGATGTTGGTAAGGCAAGGGACAAGGTAACCTAAAGTTTTCATGGACATCATTTTGTGTGTGCATCACTCTATGTCTATGGATATTCTTGTTTGTTCCTTGTGGGACTAACCCGTGTAGGTATTGAAATGCCAACTCACTCCAAAGGATTGCTCCAAAGGATCTACATCAACATTAAGCATCCACATCTTCAACACCTACATGAAGTCATCATCGACAAAACCCAAGGTTAGTTTATCCCTCTAATGGGGGATCTCACATCTAGGGGTAGCTTAACTCAAAGAATTGAGTCAAAGCAACTCTAATGATGTGAACACATAAATGCTTTTATGTAAAAGTGGTAACCCCACTTGAGCTTAAACGATGAGTATGACCTATGATCAAATGTTCTCATTTGACTCCTAAGTCAATATACTCATATATAGATGACCTAGTCATTGCCAATTGTTTGATAGATGCTAGAATTGGTTGTGCATGCTTTGTCACATACTTCATTTGTCATTTTATTGTGTGAGCATGTTGGTTGCATATTTTACTCATTCGAGGACATCCACTTGTTGTTTTGATTGTTTGGCTTTTCTTTCTTTGGCCAAGTGGATGGACAAGAATGCCTAAGAACCTTCTCTAGCTATCTATGCTTTTCTCGTCTCAAACTCTATTCATGCTACATCACAAAATTTAATCAAGTTAGATTCGAACCACTCTGTGTGAGGAGCACTCGGAGTCCTTGATTCGTCATAGACTTAAACTTCCAAAACTTCTTTGTGATTTTCGGTCTGACCGATTCCTCCATTTCGGTCATACCGAGATTACTATTCGATCTAGGTTTTCAATCTCGGTGCAACCAATTTTAACTTTTCGGTCACACCGAGTTGCTGTAACTGTTAACAGTTATGGATCTCGGTGCCACCGAGTTGTTCAACTCGGTCACACCGACAGTGTCGGGCTATATATATCACACGGGCAAATTTTGGATAATTTTCTCCGAAACTCCTCGCCCGCGCATAGCTCGCTCTGCCTACTTGGACTACGGATCGTCGACTTCCTCGCCAGCCGCCTCCTGTCGTTGGTCTCCGCTGCCGTCAACGGAATTCTCCTCTGCCGTTGCCTCCGTAGCGAGTTCACCGCCGAACTAGGGTATGAACTCGATCACTGTGCTATCCTCGTCCGATTCTCAGCACATTGTATTCATAATGCATCTTGCCACGATTGAAACACTTCTATCTAGTCAAAACAATCCTTATAATAGGTATGATTCAAAAATTTTGGGTTAGGTTTCCGCCGAAACCATCTCGGACCCACCGAGTTGAAAAACTTGGTCCCACCGATTTGGCTAACGCCATTGCACCAGTAAGTCTCGGTCTGACCGAGAATTACAAATCGGTGTGACTGATTTTAGAACTTTGTGAAACCCTAGCAGTCTTGGGGCCATCAACCGTGACTCGGTCTGACCGAGTTCACTAGTTTAGGTTCCAAAACTGCTTCGGTATCACCGAGTTTGAAAATCGGTAGATCCGAAATGCTTTCTGTGGAAACTAAAACTAAGTTTTTTTTTTTGAATCAATCTTTTGCAAAAGTCTCTGCATTTTGTGATGCTCATCCACTCTACCTCATCTATAACTATTCACAGGGTCAGCAGTCAGTCAGTGCAGCATGTCAGACCAAAGTGACAGCCAGAACAGGTCAGAGGAGCAAATTCAAATGAGTGAGGGCACTAGTCCCTCAAGCAGCTCAGATGAGGGGAGCAGAAGCACTCCCAGTAATTTTCCCAAGGCTGCCACAAGGACAAGGAAGAAGAAGACCTCAGTCTGAGGATGAAGATTATGTGGCAGCTGAGGATGAGGCCAGTTCCAAGAAGAAAGTGCTCAAGAAAGAGTACAGCTCGACAATGATTAAGCCTGGAATGAAGATCAAAAGGCCAGCAGGTAGACAACCTTTGTCCAAAGCTAGAGTCTCCACTCAAGCTTCTTTGGAATCCCAACCCAAAGAACCTGCTGCTGCTGAAGGAAAGAAAAGAAAGGAAAGGGTCAAGAAGACCATGGCCCGAGTGATTGGGAAACCATCTATGACGGAGGAAGAGGAAGAAGAAGAGGTTGCTGAGCCTGCACCCAAGGCACAAAAGTTGATGGGTGATGCCATAAAGTCAGGGGCTGCAACTTCAAAGCCCAAAGCTGCCCCCAAGCCCAAGAGTGCACCAAGGAGGAATACCAGGAGTATACCAAAGAATCGAGAAGAACAAGGCTCCAATGCACGAGGTTGATCTTGAGGAAGATGAAGAAGGGCAGGTCCTAAGGAAGCTCAAACCCAAGATCCTGCAGACCACAATGATGCTTATCCCGTGGCTGAGAACATGAAGATCGGGAGAGATCAAGGGTTGAGGCTATGGAGAGAGACAGATCCATATGCCACCAGGAGAAGGACTGTGGATTACGGTGTTCCACACCAAGGAACATCGGGACTTCTATGAGACTATCTTGTTGGATAAGAAGCACATAGTTTGTGATATGAGGTGGGTCGTTGGACCTATATTCAGGAGAATGAAGAACACTATCCTGGAGTGTATGACAGCTTCAGTGCTTGTGGAGTTGCAGATTTTGTTGGGCAGAAGCTCACAAATTGGAACGACGAGCTCATAATGCAATTCTACTCCACAACACATTTCTATCCAGATGGCAGGATGGTGTGGATGTCTAAAGGAACACAATATCAGTCAACCATAGAAGAATGGGCAAGTCTGATCAATGCCCCAAAGGAAGATGAAAGTGACTTGGACATTTATGCCAAGAAGAAGATGGGACACAACTCAATGTCACACATGTACAAGGAACTCCCAGATGATGCACTTGAGCCCTTCAAGTTTGGATCAGTTCATTATCTTTTGTCAGGGCTGCCTACAATCAATTGGATCCTGAGGCACACTCTTTTGCCCAAATCAGGTGACCACAACATTATCAGAGGGCATGCAATCAATTTTCTTCACGTTTTTGATGTGCCTCAGAAATTCAAAGTCATGAGCCTCATAGTTGAAACTATCAAGAGGACTGCAACAGACCAGAAGAGGAGCTGTGGATATGCCCCACAGATTCAGGAGTTGATAAACTCAAAGATGGGCACATGGAAGTATCTGTTGGATAAGGAACACATGGTTATCTATCCTGACTTTGAGGACAATCAAGTTGTCATGACTGAAAATGAACCAACATCAGTACAAGTGCAAGAGAAGAAGGAGAAAGCTAGGAAAGAGAAGGCTGCCAAGATGCCAACTCAAGCAGAGGCATCTGAATATTTTACGAAGAACAAGCAGGAGCAGCTTGGTTACTTGATAGCATCAACATCATGGATTGAGAAGGGGTTGGCCATCCTAACTCAAAACCAGGAGAGCTCGGAAAGAATCATGGAACAAAAATTCTATGATCTTGATGTCAAAGTAATCGA
Organism: Aegilops bicornis; assembly: GCA_021605145.1. Taxonomy (NCBI): domain Eukaryota; kingdom Viridiplantae; phylum Streptophyta; class Magnoliopsida; order Poales; family Poaceae; genus Aegilops; species Aegilops bicornis. The sequence continues at coordinate 497,012,836 of CM038670.1, forward strand.
GATTCAGCCACCGTGGAACAGCTGAGGATGACATGCATGAGAGGAAGGGTAGAACTACGATCGATGCATTTGCCAGAGTGCCACGAGCTCAGAGATCACCGCAGAGCCAGTTCAAGACACCAGAGTCACTTCATCGGCTCCAGCCAGCTCCAAAGACAACCAGCTCCAGCACCAACTCCTTCAGCTCCTTCTACATCGACTAAAGCCTTCGTTCTTGGAGTTCTCCGGACACCACCACCACCAGAAGACCAAGCCTGATAGACGATATAGTCCTATGCATTTTCTAGGAACTTTTTGGTAACTTGGTGCCAGAGGGGGAGAAAAATGTATAGATCATAGGCTTCGAGAGAGAGAGAGAGGGATTTTCTTTTGTTCTCTCTTATCTTTTTGGTTGAACTTTATTTGCTTTTGATTGGTTGAGATACTATGCTTTTACCAGTGAGACATTGATGATCATGTGTTTGATCATAAGCTACACTTATGCTCGTTATGATATTATCTTACTTATCCTTATATGATCATTCACTTTGCTTGGTGATGAGTGCATGTATTCAATCTTTGTTATTTTTTAGCGCTCCACCAAGATGTATGTGACATGGGAGAGTAACCCATGAGCCTAATTCCTTGTGCATTTGCAGTCCAAAGAAAATATTAAAATATGCACAAATTTAGGGGGAGCTCTTGCTTATCACATACTTCTCAAAGCGACGATGTTTTTCAAATTTTATTATCATTTGTCGAAGCTTTGATCTATATGTTGTCATCAATTACCAAAAAGGGTGAGATTGAAAGTGCAACTATCCCTAGGTGGTTTTGGTAATTCATAACATATAGCTCACTGAGCTAATGCTATTCCAAGACAAATATTTCAGGAAATCTCAATGAATGGCATGGCATGGATGATGAAAGTGGATCCCTCAAAATATCAAGGACAAAGGATTGGCTCAAGCTCAAAAGCTCAAGACTCTACATTTTACATTTTAGTGATCCAAGATCACATTGAGTCTATAGGAAAAGCCAATACTATCAAGGAGGGATGAGGTGTTGCTTAATGAGCCTTTTGCTTCATGTGCTTAGTGATATGCTCCAAAACCCTCCACTACTTTCTCACATCCACATATGACCTAAACCTAAAGTCAAACTCGGCCCTACCGATTCTTTCTATCCGGCGCCACCGAGTTCAGATGTCTTAGCCACTGCCACAAACCCTAGGCAAATCGGTCTCACCAATAGGGATCTCGGTCTCACCAAGATGGGATTTTAATCTCTCTATTTCCCTTTCGTAACTTTTTGGTCTCACCGAAAGAGCGAATCGGTCCCACCGAGATTACAATGTAAACTCTCTATTTCCATTTTGTAACTTTTCGGTCTCACCGAAAGAGCAAATCGGTCCCACCGAGTTTACCTGACAAACTCTCTGGTTAGCTAATTACCAAATTCGGTCTCACCGAGTTTGTGTAATCGGTCTCACCGAGATTACGTTATGCCCTAAGCCTAACCATACCGGTCCTACCGAGTTGCATGTCAGTCCCACCGAAAACCCTAACGGTCACTAGGTTTACTATATTGGTCTGACCGAGTTTGATGATTCGGTCCCACCAAGTTTGGTAAATTGTGTGTAACAGCTAGATTTTGTGTGGAGGCTATATATACCCCTCCACCTCCTCTTCATTCGTGAAGAGAGCCATCAGAACAAACCTACACTTCCAACTTACCAGTTCTGAGAGAGAACCACCTACTCATGTGTTGAGGCCAAGATATTCCATTCCAACCATATGAATCTTGATCTCTAGCCTTCCCCAAGTTGCTTTCCACTCAAATCTTCTTTCCACTAGATCCAAATCCTATGAGAGAGAGAGTTGAGTGTTGGGGAGACTATCATTTGAAGCACAAGAGCAAGGAGTTCATCATCAACACACCATTTGTTACTTCTTGGAGAGTGGTGTCTCCTAGATTGGCTAGGTGTCACTTGGGAGCATCCGAAAAGATTGTGAGTTGAATCAAGGAGTTTGTAAGGGCAAGGAGATCGCCTACTTCGGGAAGATCTACCGCTAGTGAGGCAAGTCCTTCGTGGGCGACGGCCATGGTGGGATAGACAAGGTTGCTTCTTCATGGACCCTTCGTGGGTGGATCCCTCCGTGGACTCGCGCAACCTTTACCCTACGTGGGCTGAAGTATCCATCAACGTGGATGTACGATAGCACCACCTATCGGAACCACGGCAAAAACATCTGTGTCTCCAATTGCGTTTGAATTCTCAAAACCCTTCCCTTTACATTCTTGCAAGTTGCATGCTTTATTTTCCGCTGCCTATATACTCTTTGCATGCTTGCTTGAATTGCGTGATGATTGCTTGAATTGTTCAAAGATAGCTAAAATCTGCCAAAGTCTAAAATTGGGAAAAGGCATAGCTTTTAATTGGTCAAGTAGTCTAATCACCCCCCCCCCTCTAGACATACTTAAAGGTCCTACAAGCGTCAAGTTGATCAAGCAGAAGATGCCGTCGGGGCTCGCGATGCCAGAGTCGAGGAGGAGGTCAGTCGCCGGGTGGCCGAGGTTCGTGCAGACCTGGAGGGTAGATACGACCTGAAGCTGAAGCTCGTGGGCACGGAGGATGCGGCAGGGCCGCTGCCCTCAGGCCCAGGTTGGATGAGGCTGAGAGGCGCGTAGAAGCCACGGCCGTCGCCCTGGTTACGGCGCAGGCGGACTTGGCCTCCGCCCGCGCCGAGCTGCGTTCCCTTTGGAGGCGGGTCGATGACGCTGAGGCCATCGCATGGCAAAACATGGAGGAAGTGCTCCAACGACGGACGCTGGAGTGCGAGCATGCCCCTATGCTTTAGGATCTCCGGAACAGGGCCAATATAGCCCTGGGCCATATTTGCGACGTGGATGTGCCGGCCCCTCACTCGAATGACTATGCCAGCCACCTGACCTTCTTCACCGAGGTGGTGACACGCCGAGGCTCGATTCGCGAGCTTCGCCCGGCTTGTGGAGGAAAGGGGCGTGGACTGCTTGAGCGCGCTTTCTCCCGTGTCTTCAGCCACCTTCTGAATGCCGACCCCAACTTCGATTTCGACGCCGCCATCGCCCCCGTACCCACGGCCGTCCGGGGTGACCTGGTGAGGACAATGTGGACGCGTTTGTCAGGGCCTTCGCTTCGGAGGATGACGCGGTGGTGGTCGTCACAGACGAAGGCGACGTGGTTGACGACGGTGCCGGGGGCGTCGCCGACGGCGTCGACGATGCCGACAAAGACAATGACGACGCGAGTGACGCATCCGCGGGTGATGTAGCGAGTGACATTTATGGATGATTCCATGTTCTCCTGTCGTTTCACCCTGTACACAAAACTCGAGCGTGGCCCTTGGAAGACTTGTAAGAGCATTTTGAGAGGGGGAGCCCCTCATGTAAGCAAATTGCAGTTTTTGCTTTCCCATGCGATGTGAGTATGTGTCCTCGTGAACCCATGAATCCGGGGGCGAGTCTTCCATCGTGGTTTACCTTAGCCAGCGCCCGCTTCGAGCTGGGTCGTGAAGCGATGAGCTTCTGAGAATCCTGCGGAGCAAGGGGTGAGCACCAGCCGCAGCGCTGGCGCGCGCTTGACGAGCATGCGCTTCGTGCAGTCCAGCTCACGAAGAGCTTGTGAGGGAAAGGCGATGGACGCGAGTCCCAGACAAAACGAGATCCAGAAGGCAAGAAATTGCTCGAACGAGAAAAGGCACCCCCTGCGCGCATTGATAAAAATTCGGCTTCAACTTAAATCCAGATCCAGAAAGCAAAGCTACAGAAAGAGAGATCCAAAGAAAAAGGCCGCGTCCGTCACCTATTCTATTCTTACGGTCTTCAAGTCTTCTCACAAGCGCGGAGCTAAGTGCTACCACTAGGCGTGGGAGGGAGCCCTAGGGCCTGAGGCCGGCGCTCCTGAGACTACAGGGCGTGTACAGCCCCAACTCATTATTACGTGAGAGTGTCACGGGTGGCGAGCTTCACAGGCACTGGGCCTTCTTCACAGGTACCGGCCTTGCTTCATATCGCCAGACGAGGGCCCCGCCTTGCACCACCCTTGACCTCCATTGAGCTGACCGGTCGCCAGGACGACACAAAAGAGGGAAAGAGGACGCCAGCGGGGCCCTCGGCGACCACAGGTCCTCTGCCGGGGGACGGGTTGTCGAAGCCTCCCTGGCAGAGGGCCTACCTACGGGTGTCCCCTGGCTTCACGCACCGTGGGGAGGGGTCTGGCTCCCGACCCCTCTCCTACAGCCCCCGTCGCGATCCCCCTGCCGGCAGGGAGGCCGCCGAGCTGGGGCCGCCGGCTGTTGTGGTGATCTGTTCCTCCTGCGACTCATGGTTAGTGTAAGCTTGCTCCCGAGGGATTAGAGGTACCCTGTAGTGGTAGTTGCACACGCGGTCATGGTGGTTCCCCGGCGGCTCGTGGAAGGCTTCGACTCCTAGCGCCCCCTCTTCCCAATCTTCTCCAACGAACAAGACGGGGTCGTCCTCCGGTGTGTACTCCTGGTCCGTCATCCGGGGCACGTAGGTTTCCGGGGCGGTTACCCCGAACACCTTGCCGTAGTGCCCCACACTCCATGTTGCCCGGCCCAATGTGGCGTCCTGAGGGTAGTAGCATGGCATCTCGCCGGGACCATGGGGGGCGACGCTTCTGCCCGTGCTTGTTGCGGGCAGTGCGGGGGCGGCGGGGCCTCCGGCGCAAGCGGCCGCGCTGGTGTCGACGAAGCCCCCATGCGCGCCCGCCGACGCGTGGGTGCGACGAGGCCCTCCATGTGTTCCCGCAACGGCCTGTGAAGGGAGTAGATAGCAGAAAGGCGGCGCTCCCGAGGCTGCATCGTCCAGCAGCTCAGGAACGCGTTCCAGCAGCGCGTCCCAGCCGCTCTCCATCAGCCGGCACCGCAGCAGCTCCCTTGCCACGGTGAGTGCCACCCGCATGTTTGCCTGCTCTCGCCGCGAGTGCAGCGCCATCACCACGACATGGCTTGCTGCCGTTGCAGCGGCTCGTACCTGTCATGGGGTGGGGGTGGACGATGCCTGGCCGCGCCGCCCGCACCCCGCAGTATTGGCCGACACCCGCGCCGCCTGGAGCGCGGGGTCGAGGTCTTCATGGGCGGGTGTCGTCTCCCGGGCCAGCCACGCCGCCCAGCGGTTGGAGTCAGCTCTTGGGTCACCGGACATCTTGATCGCGGAGCGTCGGCAAGTCGACTGGCGGATGTCGGATCTAGGATTCCGGCAGACCCTCTAGGTTCGAACTCTGGGGTGCACGCGGAGATGTCACCCCCTACCTAACTGCACCTCGTCGCCTCGCAAAGATCTAGACTACACAAAGAGCAACACAAGGGACACAATATTTATACTGGTTCGGGCCACCATTGTGGTGTAATACCCTACTCCAGTGTGTGGTGTGGTGGATTGCCTCAGGGGCTGATGATGAACAATACAAGGAAGAACAGCCTCGCGAGGGTCTGTTCTTGGCCGGTGCGATGAACTGCTAGGGGGAGTTCGATCGCTCTCTCTCTCTCTCTCTCTCTCTCTCTGGATCCAAGGTGGATCTCTAGCTCTCTTCCCGGTTTTTGATCCCCCCCTACCCTGTGGGAGGCTAGTCCTATTTATAGGCAAAGGCCCTGGGCCTCTTCCCAAATATTGAGCGGGAAGGGCGCCAACAATTGGCCATTTTGAAGGGGAACATCTAGTACACTTATCTTGACTAAAGTTGGTCCTCGCCTGCGAAAGGCTCTGACGATGACGCCGACTTGGGCTCCACGATGACCTCCTTCCTTCCGTTGTGTTGGTCTTGGTCTTGTTGCACCGAAATGGCTGCCTTTGCTTGATGCTCTCGCCTGTGTTTGCCTCCTTTGCACCAAAGAGGAAATGAGGACACTGCGCGGGCTGGCGCCCGCCCGGCGCCCTTGGTCTTCATGGCTTGCATCATGGGCACCTCCTGAGGTACCCCGCCTTGATCTCTCCGCCTCCTTGCGAGCCAGCCTGACGAGGTCGTGCCTGACGAGGCTTCCTGTCGTCCGCCCCGTGAGGCTTGGCCCCTCGCGAGGGTCTTGAGCTTGTGCTGATGAAGATGGGCCATGCTGGCCACCCCTTGAGCCACGCCGCAGGCCGCAGGCAGGCAAGTCTGGGTACCCCCGTTCCCAGAACACCGACAGTAGCCCCCGGGCCAAAGGCGCGCCTGGACTTGGCTTAGTGGAGAAGCGAAGGGGCAACTGTGAAGCGCCGCGGGCCCTAACAGCCTGCGGCCTTGGGCGCCGCGTGGCGGTTGATTGGACGTGGGCGTCCCTGCTTCCCACGACGCCTTGGCGACTGCACGAATTGACAAGTCTCTGCACGGAAAGCGGTTCATGATTACCTGTGATCATGGAGGTCGTTGGTTGGCCTCCCCCGGCTATAAGTACGGAACGGCGCATGCCCTTCCGGTCCATCTCTTCTTGCTTCTCCTTCTTTTCCATGGCTCCGCCGAGAGGTTCTCGGCCGCGGAGAAGGGAAAGGCCCGCCAGGTGGAGCCTGACTCTCTCCCAGCCAAGCGCGGTCGAGGTCGTCCTTGCAAGCACCCTGTGGCTCCCGCAGCGGTTCCTCGCGGCCGTGGAGGCGATCTCCCGCGCGGCAACGGGCGTCAGGCCGTCGATGGGGGGCGCGCTACGGCCGCACGACCCCCTAGGCTGCGCTTCCATTCGACAGAGGTGCTACCGGAGTTTGTCGTGTGGTCGGCGGAACCGACCAGCACCTGGCTCCAGCTTCCCCGCTTCCTTTTAGGTGAACTTCCGGCCGGCGCCCGGGCGGCTCCTCGCTCAGCGGACGGTTCTTTGCAGCCGGGCCTCCTGGGCTTCGCTGTTGGTCTCCGCCGCCGGGAGCATGGCCCTGACCCGCGGCTGGCAAACGTTTTCCCGCGCGCGAGGTCTGAGCCGGCGGTGCACCCTGCACTTCAAGTTCGACGGCGACGCCACCCTCTACGTGAGGGTTCGGGGAAGATGGTCGCCGCGCTGGGTGCTGCCCCGAGGATGACGACCGCGACTGTGGGCCTAGTCCCGGCGGCGATCGGGACGAAGATGGCGGCGTGCGCGTGGTTGGCGATGCTCGGGGTTCGTCAAGCTTCAGCGACTCTTCTTCGGACGACGGCTCCTCCAGCAGTGGCCATGACCAGCCTCCGCGCCGCCGCGCCCGCCTGGAGGGAGGTAGCGGGTCCGCCTGCCGTCGCGCCTCGGTGAAGCGCGAGAGGGAGTCCGCTTGAGCTCCGGAGGCGGTTCGAGCCTCCGCCGCGAGTTGGCGTCAAGCGAGTCGCGCCTGTCTTGTCATTTCCCTTTTCCTGCGCAAAGAGACAGTAGTATAGGGCCCCGCGGGGGCGTGCTTGGACTGTTGCTGTTTAATTGTCGTACTGTTTCCGCTACTTTCATATTAGGCTCCTGTGTCACATGCATGCGTGTAGGAATTACTTAGCTTGGGGGCGACCTGTCGCAGTCTTTGCCTCCCGAGGCCGAGGCCTCGTCGAACGCTTCATGCCCTGCAAAGATTAGCCAGCAGAGGTAGTTTCCGGCCTCAGCCGTGGAGGCGACCGACCCAGGTCCTGTGTTCGCGTCGCGGTGCCCGTGGTGCATGGACTGGAGGGGTGCTCCCGTAGCGAACCCGGTTAGGGGAGCCTCAAACAGTAGGAGCAGAAAACACTCGCGAGGGTACCCGCGTTGCTCCCTCGCGATACTCGAGCGAGAGAAATCGAGGTAGGAGAGCGAAGAAGGCAAAGAGTCGCAAGCCAAAGATGGCAACACTTTCAATAAGACATCAAATGGGAACGAACAAGCCAACTGCAGAAAGCAAATGAAAAAGGCCGCGTCCGGCACCTAATCTAGTCTTCGACGTCTTCTCACTAGCGGAGCTAAGTTCTCGCCATCGGGCGTGAGGGAGCCCTGTGGCCCGAGGCCGGCGCTCCTGAGACTCCGGGGCGTGTACATCCCCAACTCATTATTACGTGAGAGTGTCACGGGCGGCGAGCTTCACAGGCGCTGGCCTTCTTCACAGGCACCGGGCCTTTTCAAAAATGCAACGACTTCACAGGCGTTTCCTTCTTCACAGGCACCGGGCCTTTCTCAGAAAGATGAGCTTCACAGGCGTTTGCCTTCTTCACAGGCACCGGGCCTTTCTCAGAAAGATGAGCTTCACAGGCGTTTGCCTTCTTCACAGGCACCGGGCCTTTCTCGTAAAGATGAGCTTCACAGCGTTTGCCTTCTTCACGAGCACCGGGCCTTTTAGGGGTAAAACCTCCGGAAGTCTGGATGTTCCACGCGTTCTGGACGGGCACCCCCTCCTGAGTCTCCAAGCGCGCGGATCCGGGCCTGGAAACATGAACAACCTTGAACGGGCCCTCCCACATGGGAGAAAGCTTATGCAGTCCCTCCCTGGAGAGAACCCATCTGAGCACGAGGTCCCCTACCTCAAGAGTTCTGGGGCGAATGTTGTGGCAGTGATATCGCCGCAGTGCTTGTTGGTACCTCGCCGCTCGTAGCGCGGCTTCTCGACGATGCTCCTCCCCCAGCACGAGGTCCGTCCCCCGCATGGCGTCCTGCTGCGCCTCGTCGAACGCCAGGACCCGTGCGGAACGACGCCTGACCTGGTGAGGTAGGAATGCTTCAGCTCCATAGACCAGAAAGAACGGGGTCTCACCAGTCGGCTTGGTCGCGGTTGTGCGGATGGACCACAACACGGACGGAAGCTCGTCGTACCAACCCTGCCGCAGGCCTCCAGCTTCTTCTTGAATGTCCTGGTTTTGAGGCCCCTCAGGACCTCTGCGTTGGCCCGCTCGGCCTGACCGTTGCTCCACGGGTGCGCTACCGAAGCGTAGCATACCTGCGTCCCAAGGTTAGCAAAATAGGTTTTGAAGAGGTTATTGGTGAACTGTGAACCGTTGTCGGTGATGATGCGGTTCGGCACCCCGAACCGGCTCATGATGCCCTTGATGAACTTGACCGCAGAACCTGCGGGGATGGTGCGGACGGCTTCCACTTCAGCCCACTTGGTGAACTTGTCCACGGCGACGTAGAGGTAACGATAGCCTCCTGGCGCCCGAGGAAACGGGCCCAGGATATCCAGCCCCCAGACTGCGAATGGCCACGAGAGGGGTATAGTTTGCAGACCTCCCGCCGGCTGATGGATCTGCTTGGCATGGAATTGGCAGGCCTCGCAAGCCTTCACCAGTTCCACGGCATCATTGAGCGCAGTGGGCCAATAAAATCCGGCCATGTAAACGCCTTGCCAACGAGGGTCCGTGATGACGAATGATGCCCACAGTCTCCGCCGTGTATGTCTGCCAACAGATCCTTCCCTTGCTCCCTGGAGATGCAACGTAGGGACACATCATTTGGTCGCTTCCGGTAGAGCTCTCCATCCCTGATGCAGTACGCCATGGCTTGCCGCGCCACACGCTCCGCTTCCTCCTCCTTTTCCGGCAAGGTCCCTTGCGTCAGGTAGCTCCGGAGCTCTGTGATCCAGCATCCCTCCTGAGGCTCCAGCGTTAGGAGCAGACGCGCTCCCGAGGCCGGGCCACAGACCGGGGCTCCCGAGGCAGGTGGCTGGGGGAGCTCTTCCCGAGGCTGCACCGTGCTTGACAGCGATGGCATTGCCGAGGGCTTGAAGAGCCGCTCCTTGAAGATGCCGGGCTCCTGAGGTAGCCGCCTGGATACCCGTTTGGCGATGTCGTCCGCCTCTTGATTGGTGCCAGGAGGCACATGCTGCAACTCCAGTACCCAGAATTGCTTCTCCATCCTGCGGACCTCTACGAGGTAGGCTTCCATGTGCTCATCTCTCGGCTCGTACACTTTGTTGGAGAAGTTGACGAGGAGTTGTGAATCACCCTTGATGGTAAGGCGCTTCACTCCCAGGGAAACCGCGGCCTTCAGGCCTGCTATCAGACCCTCATATTTTGCTATGTTGTTGGAGACCTTTTCCCCGTGCTGGAAACAGAGCTGCACGGCATAGTAGAGCTTGTCTTGAGTAGGAGATATAAGCACTGCGCCAGCTCCCGCGCCGTGTCTGGAGAACACCCCGTCGAAGTACATAATCCATCCGTCCGGTGCCTCGCTTCCCGGGGATAGGGATCGATCCTCATCAGCCTTGAGTTCCGGGGCCTCCGTCCATTCCGCCACGAAGTCCGCTAGAGCGGCTCCCTTGATGACTCTGGTGCTGCTGAATTCTAGCTGAAATGCTTGCAACTCAATGTTCCACTCAGCAACTCTCCCAGTCGAGTTGGGGCTCCTAAGCACCCTTTCCAAGGGGTACGCCGAGACAACCTTGATGGGATGGCCCTGAAAATAGTGCCGCAGCTTGCGCGAAGCCACCAAGAGCGCAAGGAGGAGTTTCTGGGTCATGGGGTACCGCGCCCTCGCGTCCCGCAACACTGTGCTGACGAAGTACACAGGGTGTTCGACGAGGTTGGGAGTGTTGGCGTTGTTAGCGTCGTCCGGAGGCCGTGGCGCCTCCTGAGAGAGTGAAGCCCCAAGTGGCTGGTCGTTAGGGGGAGGGGTCTCTTCTGTTCCGAGTGCGCTTCCCTATGGCAGCTGATCCTTCTCGGCTGTGGTAGTGGTCTCCGTGAGGCCCCCTTGATCCTGCTTCGCCTTGACCCGGGCAGCTGCCGCGGCTTTGGTCTGACGCTCCTCCCTAACCGCCACAGGGCTGCGCTGGCAGAGTATGGGGTGGCTGCAAGGTAGAGCACCAGGGGCTCTTGAGGGCGCGGAGCCACCATTATCGGCGGGCTGGTTAAGTACCTCTTGAGATCTTGGAACGCCTTGTCGGCCTCTTCAGTCCATTCAAGGGGCCTTTTTTCTTCATCAGCTTGAAGAAGGGTAGCGCTCGTTCCCCCAACTTGGAGATGAAGCGTCCTAGGGCGGTCACGCGCCCAGTGAGCTTCTGCATTTCTCTGAGGGTCTTCGGCGGGCTCATGTCCTCGACCGCCTTGACCTTTTCTGGGTTAGCCTCGATGCCTCGATGGGACACGAGGAAGCCCAAGAGCTTGCCCGAGGGGACCCCAAACACACACTTCTCCAGGTTGAGCCGCAGGTCCACTGCGTTGAGGCTCGCGAAGGTTTCCTCCAGGTCTTGTATCAGGGTTTTAGCCTCCCGAGACTTCACCACAATGTCATCGACATAAGCCTCAACATTCCTCACGAGCTGCGGACCCAAGGTGATGTTCATCAGCCGCTGAAAGGTCGCTCCTGCGTTGCGCAGCCTGAACGGCATGCATGTGTAGCAATACACCCCACACGGGGTCAGGAAAGCCGTTTTTTCCACATCTTATACCGCCATCTTGATCTAGTGATAGCCAGAGAAGGCATCCAGAAAACATAACAGGTCGCACTCGGCGGTGGAATCGACGATCTGATCGATACGAGGGAGCGGGAATGGATCCTGCGGGCAGGCTTTGTTGAGGTTGGTGAAGTCGACACACATGCTTTCCTTCCCCCCTTTCTTTGGCACGACAACCGGGTTAGCCAACCAATCTGGGTATCGGACCTCGCGAATGACCTCTGCCGCTTCTAGCTTGCGGGTCTCTTGGACAATGAAAGCTTGCTTTTCAGTGGACTGCCGTCTCGCTTTCTGCTTCACGAGGCGTACGTTGGGGCACACGTTGAGGTGGTGCTCGATTACGCCTCTCGCGATCCCTGCCAACTGATCTGGTTCCCATGCGAATACCTTCTTATTCACGCGTAGGAACTTGACCAGGGCCTCCTCCTGCTCGGGCTCGAGATTGGCGCCTATGGTGAAGGTGGCGTTAGTGGATCCATCTTCGTCAACCAATACCTGCTTGGTTTCTGCCTTGTCTTGGGTGAACAACTGCTTCTTTTTGGCCGGCGCAGCCCCCTTGGGCTCAGGGGCGTCTGAGTCGGCGGGCTGTGTTGCAGCTGCTATCTTGAAGACGAGCTTGAGCACTTGCAACGCATCCCCGGCCTCTCCGGACACGGTGAGGACGCCGTTGCTCCCGGGCATCTTCATGAGGTTGTATGCCGGGTGAGTCGCGGCCATGAATCGGGCTAGTGCTGGGTAGCCGAGGATGGCGTTGCATGGGAGGCCGACGGGGGAGATGTCGAAGTCGATCAGCTCCGTGCGGAAGTTTTCATAGGTGCCGAAAGTCACCGGTAGACGGATCTGCCCCAGGGAGCCGGCTGAACCGCCTCCGACACCCAAGAAGGGCCTGCTAGGCTGAAGCCGCTCCGACGGAATGTGGAGGAGGCTGAAGGCTTCAACTGAGAGCATGCTGAGGCGCGCGCCGCCGTCGATGAGAGTCCTGGTGACGGCCACCTGGCAGATGGTGGGGGTGCACAGCATTGGGAGCGCGCCCGAGCAGGCTGATCTTGAGGGGTGGTCCTCCGAGCTGAAGGCCGGGTCAGCCTTGGGCGCCGTCCAACTCGGAGGAGCCCCCTGCCGCGCGGAGGCAGCGCCGATCTGGCGGGCGAATGGCTTGACGTGGCGGCCTGAAGGTGGCGCCTGCGAGCCGCCCAGGAGAGCTGCGATGACCGGGGACGCCGGCGCAGCGTGCTGGACGAGGAAGAGGTTGCGCAACTCCTCCCAAGAGGCCACGGAGGCCGCTGGCAAGTGCAGCAGCCACATGCGCGGGGCACCGGTGAGGGCCATGGAAAGCCAGTCAGCCATGACCCTGTCATCGCCTCCTGCTTCGAGTACGGCCTCCTCGTACGCCAGCAGGAAGGCCAGTGGATCAGTCGTGCCGTTGTAGCGCGGTGGCGTCTCCGGCTTGAACTTGTTCGGCCACTGCACCTGTCGCAAGGCTGGGGCCAAGGCTCGGAGCCCCCTGGCCCCTGCGCCGGCGCTGGCGACCGGGGTGAGCGGCGCGCTGCTCATCGTAGGGCGAATCGCGATGTTGGCGGAGAGCGAGTCGGCGGAAGGGAAAGCTCCGGCGCACCCCTACCTGGTGCGCCAAATGTCGGATCTAGGGTTCCGGCAGACCCTCTAGGTTCGAACTCTGGGCTGCACGTGGAGATCTCACCCCCTACCTACCTGCACCTCGTCGCCTCGCAAAGATCTAGACTACACAAAGAGCAACACAAGGGACACAGTGTTTATACTGGTTCGGGCCACCATTGTGGTGTATTACCCTACTCCAGTTTGTGGTGTGGTGGATTGCCTCAGGGGCTGATGATGAACAATACAAGGAAGAACAGCCTCGGGAGGGTCTATTCTTGGCCGGTGCGATGAACTGCTAGGGGGAGTTCGATCGCTCTCTCTCTCTCTCTGGATCCAAGGTGGATCTCTAGCTCTCTTCCCGGTTTTTGATCCCCCCTACCCTGTGGGAGGCTAGTCCTATTTATAGGCAAAGGCCCTGGGCCTCTTCCCAAATATTGAGCGGGAAGGGCGCCAACAATTGGCCATTTTGAAGGGGAACATCTAGTACACTTATCCTGACTAAAGTTGGTCCTCGCCTGCGAAAGGCTCTGACGATGACGCCGGCTTGGGCTCCACGATGACCTCCTTCCTGCTATTGCGTTGGTCTTGGTCTTGTTGCACCGAAATGGCTGCCTTTGCTTGAAGCTCTCGCCTGCGTTTGCAACCTTTGCACCAAAGAGGAAATGAGAACACTGCGCGGGCTGGCGCCCGCCCGGCGCCGTTGGTCGTCATGGCTTGCATCATGGGCACCTCGTGAGGTACCCCGCCTTGATCTCTCCACCTCCTCGCGAGCCAGCCTGATGAGGCCGTGCCTGAGGAGGCTTCCTGTCGTCCGCCCCGTGAGGCTTGGCCCCTCGCGAGGGTCTTGAGCTTGTGATGATGAAGATGGGCCGCGCTGGGCCACCCCTTGAGCCACGCCGCAGGCCGCAGACACGCAAGTTTGGCTACCCTTGTTCCCAGAACGCCGACAGCGGAGAAGAAGCTCCGGCGCAACCCTACCTGGCGCGCCAAATTTGGGATGTGGGTTCCGGCAAACCCTTAAGGTTTGAACACTGGGGTGCACGTGAAGTCTTTCCCTCCTACCGATCTACGCCCTAACTCGCTAAGATCTCGCGGACGAACTCGACGAACTCACAACACAAAGAGACACGAGATTTATACTGGTTCGGGCCTCCATTGTGGTGTAATACCCTACTCCAGTGTGGTGGTGGTGGATTTCCTCTTGGGCTGATGATGAACAGTACCGTGGGAAGAACAGCCTCCTGAGGTTGAGGTGTTCTTGTGCTTGGTGACTTAGCGGGTGAGAGCTGGGTGAACTGCTCGATGCCCCTACGGTGGCGGCTAGCTCTACTTATATAGGCCCTGGTCCTCTTCCCAAATATTGAGCGGGAAGGGAGCCAACAACGGTGGGCAAATTTGAAGGGGGACAGCTAGTACAAGCTATCCCGACAAAAGTGTTCTTCGCGTGCAAAAAGCTCTGGTGGTGATGTCGTCTTGGACTCCACGATGACCTCCGTCTTGCCGTCCTCCTGGTCTTGGTCTCGTTGCACCGATATAGCAACCTTTGCCTGATGCCTTGGTACTCCTCGCCTGCGCTGGCCTCCTTAGCACCAAAGAGGAAACAAGGACATCAAGACGCTGGCTGGCGCGCTGGCGCCTTTGGTGTCGACCGCCATGGCTCATGTCACGAGAGCCTCGTGAGGTTCGCCCCGCCTTGATATCTCCACTCCTCGTGAGCCTGCCTGACTAGGCTACTACTGAGGAGGTCTTGTGCCGTCCGCCTCGCGAGGCTTGGCCCCTTGCGAGGGTCTTGCATGCCTTGTTGATGAAGATGGGCCATGCGACCTGCTGGCTTAGCCACGCCGTGGGCCGAGGGCAGGCAAGTCTGGGGACCCCCGTTCCCAGAACGCCGACATCTTCTGTTCAAGAAGCCCCCAGGTATGATGGATGTACATATTTAAGTATGTGTATGTCACCGGTGCACGGTTGAGCCGCACGAAAAGCTTTAAGGCTAAAAAAGGGGAAAAAGCGAAAAGAGAGAAAAAAGCAAAGGGAACAGTAGGGAGAAGGAGACGAACAAAGAGTTCGACGCTAGTCATAGAATCTTCGGAGTCTGGCCGCGTTCCAAGGATTCGGCTCTAAGCGATTATCTGACGCATCACGCAGGCGGTACGCTCCTCCAGTGAGAACTTCGTGAATGATGAAGGGACCCTCCCATTTGGGCTTGAGTTTGCCCTTTTCTTCTCCGGCAAGCGTAGAACAAGTTCGCCAACATTGTAAGTCTTGCCCCGTACTTCTCTGCTTTGATATCTGCGGGCCTATTCTTGATAAAATGCGGAACGGGCTTTTGCGACGTCGCGCTCCTCCTCCAGGGCGTCTAGGTTGTCTTGCTGATCGAGCTCGGCCTCTCTCTCTTCGTACATGCGCACTCGAGGTGAGTCATGAATAATGTCACAGGGTAGCACTGCCTCTGCGTTGTACACCATGAAGAAAGGTGTGTATCCGGTAGTGTGATTGGGCGTGGTCCGCAGCCCCCATACTACGGAGTCGAGCACCTCAACCGAGTGCTAGTCTGATTCCTTTAAAGACCGCTCCAGCCTAGGTTTGATGCCGCTCATAATAAGACCATTGGCCCTTTCGACTTGACCATTTGTTTGCGGGTGATAGACGGAGGCGTAATCGAGAATAATGCCCAGATTGGCGCACCAATTTTTCACCTCATCCGCTGTAAAGTTGGAGCTGTTATCAGTGATGATGCTGTGTGGAACACCATAACGGTGTACAACACCGGATATAAAGTCTATCACTGGTCCGGCCTCGACCGTTTTGACAGGTTTGGCCTCTATCCACTTAGTGAATTTGTCCACCATGATCAACATATATTTTTTCTTATGGCTTCCTCCTTTAAGGGGTCCGACCATATTGAGCCCCTAGACCGTGAAAGGCCAAGTGATGGGGATTGTTTGCAGAGCGATGGGTGGCATATGGCTCTGGTTAGCGAAAAGCTGGCATCGTACGCAACGTTGCACAAGGTCCTGCGTGTCTGCTCGGGCCGTCGGCCAATAAAAACATGTACGGAAGGCATTGCTAACAAGGGCCCGAGTTGCGGCATGGTGGGCGCTAAGACTAGCATGAATTTCAGCCAAGAGCTGCCGCCCCTCCTCCTAGGAGATACATCTTTGAAGGACTCCGGTAGCATTTTTCTTGTAGAGCTCTCCGTCATGAACCTTATAGGCCTTCGAACGCCGGACAATGCGGCGGGCCTCGTTCTGATCCTCAGGGAGTTCCTTCCTATTAAGGTAGGCCAAGTAGGGTTCAGTCCATGGGGCAATTACTGCCATAATGAGATGGGCCAACGGTGTTATTTCGGTGGCTGAGCCCCTGGTGGTATCGGTGTGTTCGGAATCTGGGGTTGTGTTCGGGTCTGGACTAGTGTCGCTGCTCTCCCTTTGCCACACCACGGATGGCTTAAAAAGCCTTTCCAGAAAGATGTTAGGTGGGACGGGGTCGCGCTTGGCGCCGATGCGAGCAAGGACGTCCACCGCTTGATTACTTTCTCGAGCCACGTGATGAAACTCGAGCCCCTCGAACCGAGCCGACATTTTCAGGATGGCATTGTGATAAGCCACCATCTTCGGATCTTTGGCGTCAAAATCTCCGTTTATTTGAGATATTGCGAGGTTTGAGTCCCCACGCACTTCAAGGCGTTGTATGCCCATGGAGACGGCCATCCGAAGACCATGCAATAAGGCCTCATATTCGGCTGCGTTGTTGGAGTCTGTATATAATATCTGGAGTACGTACTGGACTACATCTCCAGTGAGGGACGTTAAAATGACGCCCGCTCCTAATCCTGCCAGCATTTTGGAGCCATGGAAATACATGACCCAGTTGGAATATGTGCCGTACTGCTTAGGGAGTTCGACCCCTGTCCATTCGGCGATGAAGTCCGCCAATACTTGGGATTTAATGGCTCGACGTGGTTTGTATGTTATGTCGAATGGAAGGAGCTCAATGGCCCATTTGGCAATCCGGCCTGTAGCATCACGATTGTTTGTTACATCATTTAGTGGTACTTCGGGAGCCACCGTGATCGAATACTCTTGAAAATAGTGTTGCAGCTTCCGGGATGCCATGAAGACTACATATGCTATCTTTTGATAGTGGGGGTACCGGGATTTGCATGGTGTGAAAATAGTGGATACGTAATATACCTGCTTGTGAAGCGGGAACTTGTGTCCGACCTGCTCTCGCTCAACAACGAGCACGGCGCTCACCACCTGGTGTGTTGCCCATATGTATAATAGCATGAGTTCGCCGACATTTGGCGTGGCTAGGATTGGGTTGTTTGCTAGAAGGGCTTTTATTTCTTCTAGTCCGGCCGTGGCCGCATCCGTCCACTCGGAGTGATCGGTGTGCCGGAGTAGGCGATACAGTGGCAATGCCTTTTCTCCCAATCTGGAGATAAAGCGGCTTAATGCTGCCACACATCCGGCGAGTTTTTGGACCTGGGGTCTGTTGGTGTAGCCAATTGTGACAAAGCTTGGATTTTGGCTGGATTTGCTTCGATTCCTCTATTGGAAACAATGAAGCCCAGCAGTTTTCCGGTAGGGACACCGAAGACACACTTTTCTGGATTGAGCTTAATGTCGTATGCACGGAGGTTGTCGAATGTGAGACGTAAATTGTCTATTAGTGACTCGACGTGCCTGGTCTTAATGACGACGTCATCCTCATATGCTTCTACTGACTTGCCGATCTGCTTTTCCAGGCATGTTTGAATCATATGTTGGTAAGTGGTGCTAGCGTTTTTAAGCCCGAAAGGCATAGTGTTGAAGCAGAAACTCCCGTATGGGGTAATGAATGCCGTTGCGGCTTGATCGGACTCCTTCATCTTGATCTGATGGTATCCGAAGTATGCGTCGAGAAAACACAATGAGTCGTGTCATGCGGTTGCGTCGACGATCTGATCGATCCGGGGGAGGGGGAAGGGATCCTTAGGGCAAGGCGCCAGGATTTATCCTTCTTTGGTACCATCACCAGGTTTGCTAGTCAGTCCGGGTGTTTTATTTCTCTGATGAATCCGGCTTCGAGTAACTTGGCTAGCTCTTCTCCCATAGCTTGTCGTTTGGGTTCGGAAAAATACCACAGTGTTTGTTTGACCGGTTTATATCCCTTTAGGATATTGAGGCTGTGTTCGGCTTGCCTGCGTGGGATTCCTGGCATGTCAGAACGGGCGAGGCGAATATGTCCCAATTCTCGCGCGGGGACTCTCGTAGCGCAGCATCAACCGTTGGGTCGAGTTGTGCCCCGATAGATGCTATCTTGTTGGGGGTCCGTTGGATGGACTTGGAATTTGACTATTTCTTCTGCTGGTTTGAAGGAGGTGGACTTGGGTCGTTTGTCTAGGATCACATTGTCCCTATCCACCGTAGAGCGCAATGCGGTTAATTCTTCGGCCGCGAGGGCTTCAGATAATGCCTCGAGGGCCAGGGATGCGGGTTTTTTTTCGGCGCGGAGTGCTATGTCCGGATCACTGACAAGAGTGATTATGTTGTTGGCCCCGGGCATCTTGAGGTTCATGTACCCATAATGAGGTATAGCTTGGAAGCGTGAAAAAGCATCTCGCCCCAGCAGGGCGTGATATCCGCTATTGAAAGGGCCACTTGGAATGTTATTTCTTCGGACCGATATTTCTCCGGTGTGCCGAATACCACGTCAAGTGTGATTTTTTCCACACATCGTGCCTCCCGACTGGGAATGATTCCTTAGAAGGTCGTGCTGCTTTGCTCAATGCGGCTCCTGTCTATTTCCATTTTATGGAGTGTATCCTCATAAATGAGGTTCAGTCCGCTGCCGCCGTCCATGAGAACCTTGGTGAGCTGAAAGCTGTTCATGATTGGACTGAGGACCAAGGCGGCTGGTGCTCGGACTGTCCTGTATTTTGGTTCGTTGCTGGCATTAAAAGTTATAGTCGTGTCATTCCAAGGGTTTATTTCTGCGATTTGGCAGATTTTGGTGAGTTCGTGGAGTGCCCTTTTGCGCCTATTGTTTGAAGCGAATGTCTCGAATGCGTCAGTACTTTGGGGTCGTCATCTTCTGGGGGTGTTGTTCTGATGTATTCTTGGCAAGGATATCTTCGCCGCTCTTGGCCACTTGCCAGATTATCCAACATGCTCTAAGGCTATGGGTTGGTATGTTATCCGGTGTTGCGTGTATTTTGCATGGCCCATCGAGCCATCCTTCCAGAACGGTTCCGCGCCCCATAGTGGATTTGTATTTCTTTACTATTGGGTCGGGCGTGCCATGAGGGTGCACCCTTTTCCCCTGAACGAGGGGTTGAGTGTGGACCGATGGTTCCCAACGGGCTGCCTGAGTTTTCCAGGCGCATTCCATTGCGCTGTAGTTATGTACGATAGTTGCCAGGTCAGCAAAGTGTAATATGCGACAGCGGTTGATGGCGTTGAGGATTCCTTCGTCCATGCAATTGTTTCGGAACACTAAGATTGCTTACTCGTTGCGACAATCTTTAATATTGTCTTTGACAAGAAGGAATCTGGCCCAGAAGTGGTGGACCGTTTCTTGAGACTGCTATTGTATGCTCACGGGAGCGCTTATATTTTGGTGGGTGGGTGGTTTTAAATCCGAACCCTGACCCAATTTTGGATCCGGAATCTGAAGGTCGTCCAAATTTAACAGATCGGGCTCCGGGATATCCACTGATTTCTTGGGCCCGCCGTCTGATCCTATGTTCGGAGGGAAGGATGCATCTCCTTGCAGGTGGGTGTCCGGTTCTTTGAGATCGGAGATCCGGACATAGTCCGTCTTTAGTATGGAGGAATAGTTGTCCTCTCGCTCCTCGAATACCGCTATCTGGTGGGTGATCGCCGGAGATTTGATTTCTCTCTGATCGGGTTTAAGCCCAATTCGATCGTAGTCTGTAGCGACCCCCAGGATGGCGATGCGGTCGACGAGTTTGTTTAAAGACGAAAGATCCACTGGATCCATCTGCTTGGAGTGTCTAGAGTCGATACGAAGGGGATTTTTGATGACCCAGGAGGTCACCGTCGGCTCAACGGCCGAACGGGCGGTCATGGTAAAGCCGCCCAGCTGGAGGGTTTGGCCTGGGGCCAGTGCTCCTCCAGAGGTGATATTGTCCTTGAGAACAAGGCGAGCCATCGATCCTGTCTTCGACGTCATAGTGGAACTCTCAATGAAAGCACCAATGTCGGTGTCAAAACTGGCAGATCTCGGGTAGGAGGTCCCGAACTGTGCGTCTAAGGATGATGGTAACAGGAGACGGGGGACACAAAGTTTACCCAGATTCGGGCCCTCTTTATGGAGGTAATACCCTACTTCCTACTTGATTGATCTTGATGAATATGAGTATTACAAGAGTTGATCTACCACGAGATCGTAATGGCTAAACCCTAAAAGTCTAGCCTGTATGACTATGGTTATGATTGTCCGTCTACGGACCAAGCCCCCCGGTTTATATAGACACCGGAGGGATCTAGGGTTACATAAGGTCAGTTACAGAGAAAGGAATCTACAAATTTGATCGCCAAGCTTGCCTTCCACGCCAAGGAGAGTCCCATCCGGACACGGGTGGAGTCTTCGGTCTTCGTATCTTCACAGCCCATCAGTCCGACCCATGGCTAACACACCGGACGCCCGAGGACCCCTTAATCCAGGACTCCCTCACCCTCCTTGTCTTGAAAGATTTGCAGCCCAGTAAGTCGGAGAAAACAAATAGGCCTAGCTTGGGTATTCTTCAAAAATAAAACTGGGCTACCTGTTTTGCCAAAGAAAAAACTGCTGGGCTGGTCATGTTGTTAGACGGGCTGCACAGACCGCACAACCCAGTTTATAGCCTGCTCCTCCGTATTACTACTAAAAATAGTTGTGCAATTCTGTCGCTAATTGACTATACGTTGAAAATGATGTGGGTCCCAGATATTAGCAGGGTGGATTAGAGTAAAAAACGAGGGGTGCATCTGAGTAGTAAAAGAGGCGCTTTGCTTGTGTTCGGGAGTGGACCTGGTGGGTCCGTACTGTCATACTCACAACTACAGTCCTCTCCCGATTCACTATGTTGACAGGGCCGGACGGCGGCGCCGCGGCGAGCGCACCAAGGCGGAGGATAAAGTGCTGTCGCCAATGTGCTGGGCTGGGTTGGACATTCTTATTGAAAAATAAAAATGGACCGGAACTATTTACGACGTTGACTACGATTTGCATGGGTCCGCTGGTTGCAGGAAGAAAATGGTGGGAGAAAGAAGACTAGTCGCTATCTTTGCCTAAGAATAATATCGGCTGAATGTAACGACACTGTCATAGGAAATAATATCCTCATGTTAAATCGTGAATTTAAAGAACTGGTGCATGAGCATTTAGCTTTATTTATTTATTTATTTATTTATTTACTTATTTATGTTTAGGGGACCATGAGCATGTACCTGGGTCGGATTCATGTGAGAGCGTCCCTTCCAGATAATTGTGGGCTCCTCTATTGGGCCTTCATCAGTGGGCTGCATATTATGAACAAGTGGAAAATGTGTTCCTTACCAAAAATAGTATGTGCTACGTACGGTATGTGCAACGACTTCCAAAACATTGTTTTTGTCGTTCTAACAACACATTTATTCAACCAACAAGCGAAATATACTATTGATTGTACATTGAAAACAGCAGCAGCAGCAACCAGGGCTGGGGGTGCAAAAGAAGCAGTAAGCAGGCTAGAAGAGTAAAGATGCAGCTCTCTCTTCCAAACCAAACATCAGCCATCATTACAAAAGGGCTACCAAAAAAGAATAAGTTTATGCATCAAACTAAATAAAGATCCTACTACACCAAGTGTACGCATCTAATTAACTGGCTCAGTTAGACGTTACTATTTATTAAGATGTGGAGATTGGCTGGCGGCTTGAAACAGATGGGTGTCTGATGGGGGAAACTCCAGCCAGCAGGTCGAAGTCTGATACTTGCGACCCTCTCTCCTACTTTTGGCTGTAGAGCGTAGCGACACATATTAGGGTACGTTGCATGCAGAGACGCATGGTACACTGTGTACACATAGTTTTGCCTGATAAACGAAACCGCGCTGCCATCATGATCCTTGCCGTCGGTTATCTCCTGGTTAATCGGGTAATTCAGTCCGAGAAACATAGATCATGTACCAAGGCTACTTCCCAGCCTCCAGTCAAAAAATCCTGAAGGCCCAGAGAAGCCGGGATCCTGCTCAAATACCTTGCAGTGACTGTGATTGTATTCTATGAAACAACACGTCCGGTACGTGCGAACGATCATCAATCGTTCGCTGTCGTCTGATCGAGCAAGGTACCACCTGCAACTGCCAAGCCGCTTTTCTTTGAAAGGTTCTGGGATTAGGAAAGGTAGGGACACCAAGCGGCCTACAACATCATATCAAGTTGGAGTCAAATAAAAAAAGGCTCTTAATGTAGTAAATCTTAAGAAAGCATGTTCTGAGCATGAATATTTTTTCAGTAAATGTTCACAGTCATATAAGCAAGCCATCATGATATCATAGTAAAGTAACATACTTTTGTAACAACCATTTGTAGCGATGATTGGAGTAGGCCAGCAATACGTCCAACCATAGAAGGAGTCGACAGCATAAATGAAGCCATTGTGTTCAATGGCATCAGAGAACCATGGAGGATGCATGATCTTGCGATGGACGTGCGGATTTATCCACTTACCACAGTGACCTGTCAGATAGGCGAGACCGCGGTTGAAGAACGCAATTAGCCTGAAGTCTTTATAATTAGCAGATCTTGTGGGCACTTGGCAGATTACAACCTTGAGCAAATCAACCTTGGTATCATGATGGCTATTGTAAGATTCCGAGTATTCTGCGCCGCGGTGCCAAAGCAGTGCAGGGTTAATCGAAGGAAGTGGGATCAATCACTGGGTGTAGACCTCCACGAGCATCCTGCTGCCGCGACCGTCGACAAGCACCATCCAAGACGTGTTCATGCCGACCCAGTACATACCGTTGATGTAGTTGAGGGTGACGGGGATCGGATCGCAGTCAAGGGGGTTGATGCTTGCCACCCTACGATCGTTATGCTGCGTGACATGTTGTTTCTGAAGATCAGGCAGCATCAGCAAGAAAGGAGCTGGCTTAAAAAGCTCCAGCCTGAGGGCTTTGAGTAAACGGTACAACCCCGACGAGCATGCGGCAACCGGCAAATTTCCTCTCGCGGGCCGGAGTAGGTTTCTCGGTTTGCATGCGGGTTTAACGGAGTGGTTTGATGGAGGCGAGGAGGCGTGTTCAGCCGGGCATGCAGCGGACGGCGCAGTACTATTCGATTTGACAGCTACAACTAGTATATTATAAAAAACAAAGAAGAGTAGTAGAGATAGAGATAAGAATAGAGACTAGGGAGGATCACCATCTACTGCTTTGTGGGCTACTCCTGTGCTCCATTCGGTGGCCGCAACGTCCCCTATAGCCACTCCCTCCTGCGCTCCATTCGGCAGGCGCTGTTGAAATTTGGGGAGCGCACTCTCGCGACTGCTGGCAGCGACAACTTCACCGACGACGACTTCTTCCCCGACCTCAACAACCTCTTCCTCAATGGCACGGGCGACAACCTCAATGCCAATGGTGCTGCTCCGGTTGCACCGTATGTGTTTCTGTCCTTCCTATTCGAAATCGTGGTAGAATTCATGTTTCTAGTCTGTGTCCTAGATTCGATCTATTCATCTACTATGCTAGTCCACATGATTAGTTTAATCTCTGTTATAGCCGTCATGATTTATTTTGTGCTTATTCGGACTAGATCTCATAGTAACTTGGTCATATATTCAACTGGCGGAACATCCCATACAGCCACTCCCGTTTCATGTACGGCCTGGTCGATGCCTCCAAGGAGCCCTTCATCTACTGCTATGAGTGCCCGATCCCGTTTTGGGGATCGTCGGTAGATATCGTGCATCACCTCACACAGGCATGCGGCGATCACTACTGGCCCTTGGCGGAGAACATCAAGTACGAGACGTACTACTCGTTCACCGTGCCGGAGTTGCTGAAGGATCACCGCCGCCTGCTAGTCTCGGAGGAGGACGGCAACGTCTTCCTCTTGATCGTGGACATCAGCGAGGCCCGCGCAGGCCGCCGCCCCGTCTCTGTAGTGTGCATCACGGGCAACGCCACTGACGCTGACACTGACACGAGGCCGATGTACGGGTGCATGCTCACCATTACTACACCTCGGAATGCGTGGGCGGCGACCGCTACGTCAAGCTGACTTGGACTCTGCCGAGCTGGGACCTTCCCGCCGATGTGGACATGGAAGACGCATGGTATGATTTGACCCCCAACAATGTGCACGGGGACTCCAAGGAGGTTCACCTGGACATCTGTAGTACCAAGTTAAATGTTGATCATTAGTCTTTGCTCAATGTAATCCGTTGTCTAAGCATGTGGAGACTTCCATGCATGATCTTGCTCTATTAGAGTATCGCGCATGAATAAAAGTGTATCCATTTATGGTTTAGTCTAGAATCTTCCATGTATGAATCTTTACTACAGTACTGGTGAAAGACTTATGATGAACCATTTCTTACACCTCCTCTGACCCCTTCCAAGTCATCCTGATTTAATCCCTCCTTCTAGGTGTATAAGGGCATGGTTAATACTTAAATAATATAGCCAACTATTGACTATAAGAAAGTGCCATGTCATCTGTAGCCAACATGTATACCAATGGATACTCCAAAACTAATTCTTGAAGATCAATTCTTGCAAAGCACAATAAGTGTTATTTCTTCACAAGTTTTGGATGCAGGTTGAACAGTTGAACGCTTTTGTTTGCAAAATATACCTTTTTATCTATTTCACCAGGATGTTTGTGAGCTCTAGAGATGAAATAATATCCGAAGAAACCTATCGATACCTGTTACACATGAGATGACCCCCACATACTTTGTCAAAATAAACAACTCCCCGACCAATGCATTTCACTCTTCCATGCAACGCACGGGAACCATACCATAGATTAGTACGACCAACAATTGAACTAACATTATATATAGTATGATAAATGCTGATGCATGTCACCTAAAATTATATCGTTGAAAACTATGTTCAAATACGAATCCAGCGATATTGTTTTTGTTGACATGCACTAACATTTTGTCAGTTAAATCTTCAGTCAAATTCAAAGGGATAAACCACGACCGATGTAGTACTAGTGTAGAGGGCGGCGCTGCACGGGAGTCTCACCGCTTTCGTGGCGCGCGATAAAAGCAAATCATATCATAAAACCCAACCACTCCCAGTAGTAAGTGGCCTGGTAAAATAAATGGACAAGCAACCATCACATCCCTCCGTCATTTTTGCATTTCATCTCTCTGCATTTACTTTCTCCGGTTCACCTAGCACACTCGATCCCTAGCTACTAATCCTAGGGCCAGTTCTTTTGGCGGCTTAAAAACAAGTCGTCTCTTCCCCGGCTTTTCCCATAAGGCTGGTCATAGTGGGGAGTAACTTAGACTAGTAACATGCATATGTTACTAGTCTATGTTACTACCTCTATAGTGCATAGTATCATAGATTAGTATCATAGGTGGTCTCATTTATTGCCATGCATGACACATAGTAGCATCACAGTGGACAGTAACATTGGCTCCTCACTCATTTATTTGGGCCTCTAAACTACTACTAGTACCTCTGTCCTGGTTTATTCGTCACCATTATAATTTATGCTAAAATTTGACCAAACATTTAACTGATAAAATGTTAGTGCATGTGACATGCACTAACATTTCATTAGTTAAATTTATGATCAAAATTTGACACAGATTACAATGGGGACCAACAAACCATGATGGAGGTAGTAGTTACAGGATTACTAATCTAGAAGCCTAAAAGAACTGGCCCCTGGTACTCCTACTGGTAGTAGTACTCAAGTTGGAATTCCAATTGCACGACACAACTTGTTAGGCAAAAAATTCGATACATGGTGTAGGAAGCGGTTTGGGAATTTGCATGCCATTCCGACCAATGAGATACTTCGTACAAAGTACGACAGAGAAATAACCACAGAGAAGGAAGCTAAAAGTAAACAATCAAATGAGCATTTTTGCATTTGTTTTGCATTGAATCGTTTCACAAGCTTGACTAGTGTTGTTTTTCTACTTTTACAAAAAGTGCATCATAATGTTAAAAACGTGCATTTGCACGTACATAAGTAATAGTAGTACTCCCTGCGTCTAGGTGTATAAGTCTTCCCTCCTTATTTGTCACGGTACACAACCAAAGATGACTTATTCACCTGGACAGATGGAGTAGCACAGTCTGCAAGCATATATAGAGAGAGACGTGTAGTGCGATAGTATATAGTAAAGTTTGTGCTATATGCACGTACTTACAAAATGCGTATGGATACACAAGGTTTCCAAACTTTCCCTTTTACATACTTAATTAAGGACGCTAATAATGCCTAAACGTTCGGGATTTATCATTTGCGTCCCAAAACTAATGAGATCGCCTGACGAAACTAAATTATACTCCTACTGAAATCCACAGCGCTCGCAGGAGCGCTCGCGGCGCGCCACGAGGGCCCTGGTGCACGGCCGTTTCCCAGCGCGCCGACACAACGCCTCTTCCTTAGCCTCGCAATTCGCGAGGTGCTGATTAATGACTTCTTGCGTGAGCGCGATCTCACCGGTGTGGAGATCCGGCGCCAACAGGTACTCCTCCTTGTTGGAAGCGTGCACCCGGTCCACGTACCGCCAAGCGTAGATGAGGCGCTTGGGCCTGACTGCACTCAGGGCTTTGGCACGGGCGTCCTCCGCCACCCTCACAGCCCTCGCACGAGCCTTCTTCCAAAGAGCCAATTGCCTGACTCCCTCGGACGCGACATAGGCCTGCCAGGCAGCTTATTGTCGGTGTCAAAACCGGCGGTTCTCGGGTAGGGGTACCCGAATTGTGCGTCTAAGGTCGATGGTAACGGGAGACAGGGGACACGATGTTTACCCAGGTTCGGGCCCTCTCTATGGAGGTAATACCCTACTTCCTGTTGATTGATCTTGATGAATATGAGTATTACAAGAGTTGATCTACCACGAGATCGTAATGGCTAAAACCCTAGAAGTCTAGCCTGTATGATTATGATTGTCCCTGTGGACTAAACCCTCTGGTTTATATAGACAAGGGAGGGGACTAGGGTTGTACAAAGTCGGTTACAGAGAAAGGAATCTTCATATCCGGATGCCAAGCTTGCCTTCCACGCCAAGGAGAGTCCCATCCGGACACGGGTGAGAGTCTTCGGTCTTGTATCTTAAAAGCCCATCAGTCCGGCCCATGTCCAATAGGCCAGACGCCCGAGGACTCATTAGTCCAGGACTCCCTCGGTAGCCCCTGAACCAGGCTTCAATGACGAGGTGTCCGGCGCGCAGATTGTCTTCGGCATTGCAAGGCGGGTTCCTCCTCCGAATACTCCAAAACAAGTACCACACACAACCCGCAGAGAGTATAATATTTCACGAGTCCAATCTACAGACAACTTTTTGTAGCATGATGCCATGTCACCACCCGATCATTATTTCGAACCGTTCTTCGGCCAGTCACTCCACGTTTCAAGATGTGGTTTTATTGGCACATCTTGTCAAAGCAGAGATTGTGTCCCCTTATTGTGGGATCCTCATCAATACAGGCGTGGGTAATCCAACCGTGCCATCTGCGTGGCCCTTTGGAAACAGGCGAGTTTTGAGGCAAGTGGGGAGGCGCTTGATATTCCCTGCCTTTATAACTTTCACCCACGCCTTCTCTCTCTCTGCCCACCCATTCTCGAGCTCCAGCGCCCAAGCTCTCATCTTTTCCGCCTCAAAAAAGCACTCCGACCATGTCCGGATTTGGAGCGCAAGGCAAGTGGATGGCCTCCTCCGTCAAGGAGAAGGACAACAAGAAGCTCCGAGAGGCGGGGTATTTGGCCAAGGAAATCGCCCACCGGCTTCCGGCCGAGGGACAAATCATCCCCATCCTGAAGCCCCATGAGAGGGTGTTGTTCATCCCCCACTTCGTCCGCGGATTGGGATTTCCCCTCCACCCATTCGTGCGCGGACTTATGTTCTATTATGGGGTGGATTTCCACGATCTGGCCCCCAACTCCTTCCTCAACATCTCGGCATTTATTGTCGTGTGCGAGGCCTTTCTCCGCGTCTCACCCCACTTTGGATTGTGGCTGAAGATCTTCAATGTAAAGCCGAAGGTGGTGGACAGCCAACACGCAAAGTGCGGAGGTGCCATGGTGAGCAAGATGCCCAACGTCGTATGGCCCAAAGGCACTTTCGTGGAGACTGTCAAAGGGTGGCAAAAACAATGGTTCTATGTCACTGAGCCCTGCGACACCACCTGGGCCGAGGATCCCGAGTTCAGGTCTGGGCCCCCGATGCGGCTCACCTCCTGGCTAGAGAAGTGCCTAGACTAGGCTTCGTCGGACGAGCTGACAGCGCTGCAGGTGCGCATCAAGAGCATGGTTGAAAAGAACATCAAGCCTGTCAATGTGATCCAGGTGATGCTCTTTCGTCAGATTCTTCCATGCCAAAGCCAGACCTGCAATTTGTGGGAGTTCGATCCGGCCAAGCACCAG
Source organism: Aegilops bicornis (assembly GCA_021605145.1). Classification (NCBI taxonomy): domain Eukaryota; kingdom Viridiplantae; phylum Streptophyta; class Magnoliopsida; order Poales; family Poaceae; genus Aegilops; species Aegilops bicornis. Next base: position 497,041,356 of record CM038670.1, read on the forward strand.
ACCCTGCAACACTTCTTCGGCGTTACACACGAAGGTATTTGGAAGGTGCTCTTCAAGGCCAATGAGACATGACCAAAGGTGACCGAAGACCGTGGGTCCAACCTGACCCACCCCACCAGCTGGTAAGTTTTCCGTGTTTTGAAGGTGTATCATTTACTTACATACTCAAGGCGCATGTCTAAGCTTCCCCGACTTTACTTTTTCAGGGCTGGACGAAGAAGGCGGAGCTGATCAAGAGTCCGGCTCCGCTTCCCGAAGACCCAGCAATCCCACTTCTGACGAAGATGCTAGTTCTGGCGCCCTACCAGGCACCGCAGAAGAAGGCCAAGAAGAAGGCCAGGGGGACCAGAGGTGGCCTTCGCCACAAGGGCACTTCCGACGTGACGTCTGAAGACGCCAAGACCCAGTCCTCACCCGCCACCGACGAGGAGGAGGAGGAGGAGGAGGAGGAAGAAATTACCTCACCCCTGAGGGGGAAGGAAGAAAAGGGCGGCCTCCACGCGTCTGGAGGTCGAAGCGTCCAAGAGGGCGAGAGCCTCCCCTGCGGACGATACCGCGTGGGACGTCGATAGCAGCCCAGAGCGGCACCCTCGAGATAAGCCCCTGGCTGAATCGTGAGTACTCAAAGACCCTGATGCATTCATATATCCAGCCTCTTTAATTCATAGCTATAACATGTTGAATCATGCACTTACAGTCCGGCTCGTTCTGACCTCGAGCGATCCTCATCTTCGGGGAATTCGCTGGACCCGAAGGTGATGGACAGCGGGTCCCTTTCGGCGGCCTCCTCTCCTAGGGCCATGGATGACACCGAGGTGTTGTCCCGAAGGATCCCAGGCTAGGGAGAGACAAAAGAGCCGTCAAGGTGGCGCCAGAGGGTGAAACCTCGACTTCCGGACACATGGGGGAGCAAATCCCCATGGAGACTAGCGATGTGGGCCATATCCAATTCGGCCCCAAGCTGAATACGGTCCCGGAGACCTATACGGCTCCGGAATCCGGCAAGCAGCCTCCTTCAAAAGAAGGACGTGTGCCTATTCCGCCAGTGACCTCTATCCAACCAGATGCACCGGATACTCTACTGGAAGCACTGCGAGGTGCTTCCATTGTAGAGGACCACCGTACCCTCATGGGTACGGTGGTGATTGAGAAAGTTCGGTCCGTGAAGAGCAGACTGAACGAGGCATGTACAAGCCTTCTAACAGGCTTTGAGGTAAGCAGCACAATTATGTAAGAAGAATGTCACAATATAGATAGTAGCCCCTGAGACTCTGTCCGGTGTTCGGAAAGAAGAGCCGAACAGAGGATCAAATAGTTTTCGCAGGAGACTAACCATATATATCTATGTGAATAAGCAGGCGTCATTGCTGACTGCGACCTCCCATGATGCCGAAGTGTTCGGAGTGAAGCAAAGTCTGGAGCGGGCCGAGGAAGAGCTCGGCCATGTAAAAAAGCAGCTGGAGGACAACCAAGGTAGGCCATAGCCTTCTGTATATCAGAAAGGATAGATGATTTGTATTAACCGTAGTGCCATGATATTTGTAGGAGCGGCGACCGAGGTGGAGGCCCTTAAAAAGGCGCTGGCTAAGGCCAAAAAGAAAGCGACAAAGGAGCAAGCCGCCCGTGAAAAACACGAGGCCAGGTTTGGTGAGGTCCAGCATGAGCTCCAGGACGTCGTTAAGAAATGCGAGTCCTTGGAGCGCAACATTGAGGATCAAGAGATCGAACTCGCCAAGGCTCGCCAGGGCGCCCAAGAGGCCTGGGTTGAAGCCCAGGGCGCCCTCCAGGAAATCCAGGAGGCCAATAAAATCGCGGTGGGTAAGGCTTTTATTATGCAAAGCAAGTATGTGAAGAAGAGGTATCTCTTACTAACCCGGATTTGGAGTTCTCCAGGGGCGTTTGCGGATCTGCTGCAAAGTGTTTCTAACGCTACGGAATTCTTCCGAGCCGAAGATGGGAGCTCAACGGAGAAGCTATTCTGGTCGCAACACCTTGCGCCAGAACATCCGGTGCCCTTTAGCGATCAGCTAAAACAGCTGGTCGAACTGCATAGGGTGGCCGAACTGGCCATGAAGGACTTGATAATCCGGCTGTGGCCTGCCGAAGCCATACCCAGCAGCTACTTCGGGCTCGTGAAGCGGCTGGTCAATGCCTGCCCCCGGCTTGACACCGTGAAGCGGTCGGTCTGTATCGAAGGTGCGCGGATGGCCTTCACCCGTGTCAAGGTGCAGTGGGCGAAGATGAATGTCGTCAAGCTCGCGACCGAAGGACCGCCCGAGGGCAAGGAGCACCTCACGCCCGAGCTATATAATGACAATGTCCTCGAGGGATCCCACATTGTAGCAGAGTAGTGTGTGAAAGATGTCATCTTTGAATTTATACATTCATATTATCTCGCCATGTGTTATAAAACAAAGTCGATCATGTAATATAATGATTGTTGTTTATTTTAAAATTTTACCTCATGTGCAGCCGTTTTATGAAATCTGAGGGTTGGCCAGTCGTCGGCTTCAGCCCCCACATAGGTAGTACACTGGTGTTCGGGATGGATTCAAAACACTCTTGATCCAAAAACTTGGTCCTTGAAGGACGTGTTTAGCGCAACGAACCAGGCAATTGGACTATGTTGCTTTATCACCCTCACTTAGCCATAGGAGTTTGACAATAAAAATGTAGGCGTAACCCCTATTGTCGTGGGACTAAACCTGACAACATATTAGGGGGTATGTATGGAGAGGCAAGATCCTATCTACGGTGGGGTTGTGCATGCAAGATTTATGAGTTCAGGCCCTTCTCAGAGGAAGTAACAGCCCTACGTCTCGATGCCCGGAGGCTCGGTCGATTGAATTATGCGTGAAGTTACAGGGGTGCGAACCCTTGTGCCTGAGAAGGGGGATGGCTTATATAGAGTTCGCCAGACCCCTCCGGCCCTCAGTTACATAGGGTTTAATGTACAGAAAGATAGGACTTTACTGGTAACGCCAGTATTAAAGTCATATAAATGATCATCAAGACTACTGAGTGAATGTCTGACCGTTGCCATTCAGAGTGACTTTAGATCTTCTATACTCCGAGTGGTTTTTGATATGGTCGAGTGAGTATACCCTTGTCGAATGGAATTGGGTTATCCGAGTGGAACTCAAAGTCGAGTGGGTTGCATCCCACGATGATTCCAGTCGGTAGAATTTTCTGTCCTTGACTGTAAGGCAGTGTCCTTGGGAAGGGTGTTTAGATCAGGTCTATTGCCCTACCTGAGGTGGCCAAGGGAAGATGATGACGAGCACCACAAGCAGAGCCCCGGAAAACAAAAGAATTTCCCACAAAAGGTTAAAACAGTAAACTCACTTCACGTGATCAAAGGGAAAAACAGAGCGGCGCCCACTAAAAGGCGCGCCGCACATTGGTTGTCAAAACCAATCACCTTCGACCATCGGGACTATTCTGAAAATATCCGGAACGCAGGATGGACTGCCTTGATATTGGATCCTATAATCGACGGATTCCAATTTACACAAGTCCTCATGGATGGCGGCAGTGACATCAACCTGATATATCAGGACACGATCCGCAGGATGGGGATAGACCCAACAAAAATTCGCCATAGCAACACCTCCTTCAAAGGGGTAATTCCACGCCCATATGCCCATTGTACGGGCTCCCTACTGCTAGAAGTTGTGTTCGGTTCATCCGACAACTTCCGTTGCGAAAAGTTAGTCTTCCATGTCGCCCTATTTAAAAGTAGCTATCAAGCACTATTGGAACGCGAAGCTTTCGACCGCTTTAACGCAATACCGCATTACGCATCTCTTAGACATAAAATGCCCGGTCCACGCGGCATCATCTCATTAAAAGGGAGTATTAAGTGTCACTCGAGCATGGAAGAATGCGAGGCTGCCTTAACAGCCCCACACCAATCCGGCTCCGCTAACCAAAGCACCCGAATAGGTAATTCGAACCCCGGACACGGCTAGACGAGTCCAGCGCCTACTAGTGGCATACCCCCATACAAGGGGCTGCATGCATGTACAACAAGAGACGATAAAGCTCAATTTCATTCACTTCTTTGAACCGTACTCTGTTTATTTAATATTAAGTACACCTTTCGCACGACCCTTTTTCTTTCAAACTAAGTTCCTCTCTTTTACAGATGAACAACGTGCTACACCCGTCCAGGATACGGTATAGCGGAGACACAAAGCGCAGACGTGCAGTAGGGACCCGTTGCAAGGATTCTTTTGAGATTAAGACCCTGCGTAAACCTTTTTTCACTGTCTCTTGTTGATATACATCCCCCCGGTTCCTTAATATAACCGAGGAGGAGGCTGGTGCTTTGGCATTGGCCGCACCAGAATTTTATGCGCGTACCTAGACACCAGGGGCTTAGGGCATTATTCTGCCCATTTTCATAAAGACCGAATACCTTAGGGAGTATTCGCGTCTCGAGTTAGGCCTTATATGCATCAGCTCGAATCATGTCTTTGGTCAAATGTTGGGTTGCCCGGCTCCTGTGTTTTGCTGCCTTACGTTCCGTTTTCACGGCTAACGCGGCACCAGGAGAACTATTGCGATTGTGCCCCGGTTTGGCCGGGCGAGCACCTCAGTAGAGAAAGCCGAAAACTGACTGTCATGATATATCAAGAGACTGGTCAACCACTCGATGACTAACAGGAATGTTTAGGATTCCTCCGCATTAACGAAGGACCGGTTTTCGGTCAGGCACATACGCACCCCGAATTCGGACGAGTGCGGTGCCCCCAGGGGCTATATAGTAGCCCACCCTCGAACTCCTATGGCTAAGTGAAAGTGATAAAGCATTATAGTCCGGTTGCCTGGTTTGCTACGCTATCACCTCCTTAACAGGACCAAGACGTTGGATTAAGTGTGAAAAAGCGTCTTTTTTTTGCAAACACCCCTGCACTATATGCGTAAATTTGAAGCCAAGGACTGCCATCTTTCAGGTTATATACACATATACATAAACAGCCGCACAGGGAGTAGTTTACTACTTGAACGCACAAGTATAAAAAAGCACTTATATTACATTGAAACATCGTTTTCACAAATCATACATGTCATTTAAACATAATATCCTTTGAGCACTGCGTCTCTATTAAACGAGCGCCCGGCAGGACTTCTTCAAAGTAGTGCTCGGCAGGTACTCGGCCTCTGTCCGAATCCCGGAATGCAACGTCAGTGGCCTCCATCTCTGCCTAGTATGTCTTGACACGGGTAAGAGCCATCCGCGCTCCCTCAATACACGCCGATCGCTTCATTGCGTCGATACGCGGCACCGCACCAAGAAACTGCTGCACTAAACCAAAATAGATCTTCGGCTGGGGTACGTCCGGCCACAAGTGATTCAAGACATGCTTCATGGCAAATCCGGACAATCGATTCAGCTCGGCCCATTCGGCCAGCCGATCGGTCGTGGCGAAGGGCGCCCGGACTATGGAATTGCGACCAATATAGCTCTTCCCTTCTGTGCCCCTTCTGGCCCCAGAAGTGCTCAAACGCGTCCACAGCGCTCGCCGCCAAGTCCAGATAAGCATCCTCTGAACTCCACAATTTATCCAACTGAGCATACTTTGGATCTGTATATTTCCTCCGCAGCAGAAACGGTTTTCCAGCCGCAATTGCCCCGGCCTGACTCAGCTCCTCCTTGGCAGCTCCCAAAGCCGATTGGGCATTCTTGGATTCGGCGGCGGCCTTCTTTAGGCCCTCTTGTTCCGCCCAAGATGCGACCCTATCCTAAAGGAACTCGAAGGTCCCACCAAGGATAGAAGCGCATCTTGAAGACGCTTTTGCAAGGTGGATATCATTACATCAACATTACAAAATAGGTAGGGATACATACATAAGGCAAACAATGCCACACGGTTACAACATCACAATACATAAGAGCAACATCCGACTACGGATGAAACAAAAACAGAAACTCAAACGACGTCCACCATGCTAGCCCAGGCTGCCGACCTGGAACCTATCCCCTGATCGAAGAAGAAGGAGAAGAAGAACTCCAAACAAGCAAACATCGCTCTCGCGTCATGATCATCGCGAAACCTGTACCTGCAACTGTTGTGTAGTAATCTGTGAGCCACGAGGACTCAGCAATCCCATTACCATGGGTATCAAGACTAGCAAAGCTTAGTGGGAAAGGAAGGTGTAAAGTGGTGAGGTTGCAGCTGCGGCTAAGCATATATGGTGGCTAACATACGCAAATGAGAGTGAGAAGAGAAGCAAGAGGAACGGTCGACAACTAATAATGATCAAGAAGTGATCCTGAACTCCTACTTACGTCAGACATAACCCAGAAACCGTGTTCTCCTCTCGATCAACCCCGAAAAGAGACACTCACGGTTACGCTTTACGGTTGGTGTATTTTAGAAGAGTTTACTTCAAGTTAACTACAACCGGATATTAACAAATTCCCATCTGCCACATAACCGCGGGCACAGCTCTCGAAAGTTTATACCCTGCAGGGGTGTCCCAACTTAGCCCATGATAAGCTCTCGCGATCAACGAAGGATATTCCTTCTCCTCGGGAAGACCCGATCAGTCTCGGAATCCCGGCTACATGACATTTCGACAGTAATAAAACAAGACCAGCAAAGCCGCCCAGATGTGCCGTCAATCCCGATAGGAGCTGCACATATCTCGTTCTCAGGGCACACCGGATGAGCCAGACGTCGGGTTGGCATAGACCCTGATTGCCCAGGGGGCGCCGGACATCACTCGGTTTGGGCCAGCACTCGAAGGAGAAATGGCCCGGGGGGGCTAAAATAAAGATGACCCTCGGGCTCCGGAAACCCAAGGGAAATAAAAGGGCATAGGTGAGGCAAATGGTAAAACCAATGTTGGGCCTTCTTTGGAGGAGTCTTATTAAACGCGAACTGTCAAGGGGGTCCCATAAATCACCCAACCGCATTAGGGACGCAAAATCCGGGAACATAATACCGATATGACGGAAACTACGGCGGCAAGAGTGGAACAAAACACCAGGCATAAGGCCGAGCCTTCCACCCTTTACCAAGTATATAGATGCATTAATAATATAAGAGATATCGTGATATCCCAACATAAACATAATCCAACATGGAGCAATCTTCATCTTCACCTGCAACTAGAAATGCTATAAGAGGGGCTGAGCAAAAGCGGTAACATAGCCAAACAACGGTTTGCTAGGAAGGGTGACAAAGGTTAGAGGTTCATGGCAATTTGGGAGGCTTGATAAGCAAGTGGTAGGTAACGCAGCACAGCGATAGAACGAAGCAACTAGCATAGCAATGATAGTAGTGAGATCCAAGGTGACGGTCATCTTGCCTGAAATCCCGCAAGGAAGAAGAACGAGTCCATGAAGAAGATGAAGCCGCGAAGACGAACCAAGCGTAGACGAACGAATCCTCACGATCGCAACATAACGGGAACTATCGAGAAGAAGCACACAACAAGGTAAACACACCACACATATACATGACATGATGCACAACCAAGCATGATGCATGACAAGGCTACATGAAGCTACTCATGGCAAAAGATGATGCATACAAGACCAACACATCAAAGCAAGTTTAAATGAGGCCGGAAACAACATAGAACAATTCCGGTAAGTCCTCATATGCAAATTTCGAAATTGGTCCAGAACTGAATAACTTTATGTTCAAGTTGTTAAACAGCAAGTTAAGATGCACCACGATGATCTACACGAAATTCTAGTCAAGTTACATATAAAGTCCATTAGATGCAAAACAAGTTATGAGCAAAACAAGTTAACTTTACGACATAGAAGATATGAGCAAAACAAGTTAAACATGGCATTGATGCAAAATGCATACAAACCTCAAGCAAACAGTCTCAAAACAAGGATGCAACATGATAATATGAAACTACATGCAAAATCACGCAAGTTTCATATAGAGCACACTCAAAACGGAGCAACGGTTCAACACATACACTATACAAGTTTAAAGGACAAGCTGTCCAAAACAACAACTAGGCATATTGCAAGCATCAAAATGACATGCTACAGCACCTTGACATGATAACAAAAGGCACGGACGTGATGTACAGGTAAAGCATGACAAAACATGAAAAAAGAGATATCTCCAGAAATCACTAGAACATGCTCAAAATGACATGGCAAGATTGCAAATACTAAGAATTTCAGACTTATCAGGAAATAACATCAGGTTGCAATGTTTAGAGCTATCAAACAACATGCTACAAGAACTTAACATGGCAAAAAAAGGCATGGAATGAATCTACTAAATGCATAGATCAAATGTCCTTTAGTGACTATGAGCCAAAAAGGACCAGAAGATATGATGGCACCCATGTAAACATGGCAAATGATATGACAGCTTCATACATGGCAGCAACAACAATAAGTAGGCATGTTGGTGAGCTTGAACCACTAACCACAGAGCAAAACATGGCATGACAAGGCAACTCACAGTAATAAGACATGTTTATGAAGCAAAGCATGGGAAGAGAAAGTTCATAGGATGCATGGATCACTAACAACAATCATGAAAACATTGAACTTAATGTTAACAGGCTGACAGCAACATTATTTAGCAAATTTGGAGCAAGATTACAACAAGCTACAACAGGCTATAAATGCAATCAGACGCATTAATAGATAGAGAAAGACATGTATAACAAAACGTCCTTAGAGAACATCTCCAGATTATGCATATAATGACTTGTAGCAGCAGGTTTACATAGCATCATAATATAACATAAATCAGTCAGGAAAACAGCAACAACAAATACCCTACTTAACAAGCTTGATGCACTCACTACAGGAATCACAAAAATACATGGATAGCACCCCTTTAAATATGGCATAACATAGATCAAAACTCATGTAGATCTCATGCTCATACGATGCACACATCAAATGCAACAAAAATGACAAATCATCAAGTTATAACAGTTTCAGCAGGTTAACAGCAACATGCACTTTTGCAACGATGATTCGGGCGTCAAGATGAACTCAAATGAACATGATGCAATGGAATTAAATGAATTACTCATCGAGGCGAACAACTTGACATATTACACGCCCAAAATGGAGCCGCGTATGCAGAGTTATGGCATGATGAAATATGCTAAAAATGCTGGGGACTTGGAGAAAATCACCTCCGGGAAAAAGTCAACCCGGGACGGAGGCCTGCGGGACGATGAGATCCAGGGCAGGGACGGGGGCGTTTGGATCGGGGGCTTGGTGGATCTCATCCAGGCGGGATGGATCCGGCCGGAGTGAAGCTCCGGCGAGCTACTCCGGCGAGGCGACGACGGCGGGGCCGGCCGGACTGGGCGGAGGAGGCCGGGGGCGGCGGCCGGAGGAGGAGGAGGCGCGGGGCGGCCGGGAGCTCGCAGGGCGGCCGGGCGGCGTGTTCAGCCAGCGGCGCGGGCGCCGGGCGTTGGAGGCGGCGGCGGCAACGTGGGCGGCGCCGGCGATCCGGCCGGGCTGGCCGGGGCGGCGGCAGAGGGAAGCGGCGGGCGAGGCGGCGAGGGCGCGCAGTGGGCGGCTTCAGCAGCGCCGCTCAAGGCTGGCGGGCGGCGCTGGATGGGGCCGGGCGGGCCGAAGCGGGGGCGCGGGCGCGAGGAGAGAGAGGAGGGCGGCGGCGCGACACGTGTCAGATACTGGTTCGCCGGCGGGCGGCGGCTGGACATGTCCGGGCGCGGGGAGGAGTTTGGCTAGGGTTTTGACTGCGCGAAAATCCGGGGGGGGGGGGGGAGGATCTATTTATAGGTAGAGGGAGCTAGGAGAGTCCAAATGAGGAGAGGTTTTCGCCCACACGATCGTGATCGAACGACCGAGAGCATGGAGGGGAGTTTTCTGGGCTTTGGGCCACTTTGGAAGGGTGTTGGGCTGCACACAAAAGAGGCTTTAACGGTTACCCGGTTAACCGTTGGAGTATCAAACGGACTCCAAATGGCACGGAACTTGACAGGCGGTCTACCGGTGCTATACCAAGGCCGCTTGGCAAACCTCGGGCCATTCTGAGAACGTTTAATACCCGCACAAAAGAAGAGGCAAAAAGGGGGCGCCGGCAGAACATAGGAGTGCCGGATTGGAAAACGGACAACGGGGAAAAATGCTCGGATGCATGAGACGAACACGTATGCAAAAGCGATGCACATGATGACATGATATGAAATGCGGATGATGGCATGGAAAGGAGGAACACGCAAGCACATGACATGGCAAAGACGGCGAATAACTGGCGGACACCTGGCGCATCAGATCCGGGGCGTTACAGCAGCTCTCAAAGCCGATTGGGCATTGTTGGATTTGGCGGCGGCCTTCTTTAGGCCATCTTGTTCCGCTCGACGTTCCTTTTCAAGAACCGCGCAGCGATCGGTAATATTCCTTAACTTTTTGGCCATATCGGCCATCTCCTCTTTGCTTCGGCAGTGAGCAGCCCGTTCAGCTTCTAGCTCTCCGACCGCCTTTACAGCGGCCGCATTACTAATTCTGGCTTGCTCTTTCGCTCGGGCGAGTTCTGCCCGCAGCTCCTCCACGACAGCGGCACCATCTGCATTAAGCATACAAACAGTAAGACATGGGCGTCAAGCTCCCTTACAAGGTGTCCGCATAGAGGTCGCATACCTTGTGACTCGTCAAACCGTTTATTGACCAGCGCGATGTCCGCATCCGCCTCGTCAAGTTGCCGCTTTAGTTCGGCATATTGAGCAGTCCGGCTGGCCTCCGGACGTCCCACCACCTGTTCAGGAGCGGCGATATGTTATAACTGATAATTTGATCCTTGGCACGTTGTCAATTTTGACAACATCCCAAGGCTCAGGGGCTACTATCTATACAAGGCGCATTTTATATGCATAACTGTCAAAAGGTACATCATTTTTGCGTACCTCAGACCCCGTCAGTAAGCTTCTGACGGCTTCATGCAATCCGCTCTCCGCGGATGCAATTCTTTCAATCACCGTACCCATTAGAGCACGATGATCCTCTGAAATATCCGCTCGCCCGAGCAGATCCTTCAGCTCCTCCGACCGCACACCACTTGGCGCCGGACCTTCCGGCCCCGCCGGACTTGGGGGAACCCTCCGTGATGACACCTTCGGGTCGTCCGCTTCACATGAGGGTGCGACAGGTGGAGGCGTTTCGCTCTCCATCATCTCCGGACGGAGATCCCCCGAAGACGAGCTCTGCTGAGAAGGGCTGAGGTCTGAACTACAAGGTACAATTTCGGTTATCTTCATAAATAAATACAGGGATGTTCCTTATTTACAAAGACCCCTTCTTTTTACTTACGGCTGGCTAGAGGGCTGATTCCCTAGGGGAAATAATGCGGCTGGGTTACTTCCCAGCGCCGGACTCTCTGCCGAAGATTCCTTCCCCCTCTTTGAGGCCTTGACCTCCGGATCTTCCAAAGCGGTCCTCTTCTCTCCTCGGAAGGTGGGACTCTTAATCCCTCCTTCCTTGATATCCTCCTTCGAAGAGGCGGTTGCTTCCCGGCTCCCCCTTCGCCTTCTTCAAAAGGCGCGACCTTCAACATCTTGGTCAACATGGGATCCGGCGTGGTCTCCGGGAGGAGCCGGACACCTTATTAACTTTACCTTGGCTATCCACTCCTGTTCAAGAAACGGCTCCTTTAAAGGGCATATATATATGAAATAAATGAATGGACAGCTTGTCCGGTTACAGGACTACTTACTTGAGTATCTGGGCGATTGCTGCTTAGTCCTACGTCCTCGGTCAAGTCCAGACACTTCTCTTGTGATCCGAAGAACAGTTTATACATCTCCACGGGCGTCGTGCCCATAAAATTTTGGATAGCTCGTGGTCCCTCTGGATTGAATTCCAACAAGCGGAGGGGGCGACGTTTGCAGGGCTGAAGGCGCCGGATCACCATAACCTGCGCCCATCGCAGCAGATTGATCCCTCTTTCTGGAGGTCTCGAATACGGCCCTGCAGAGGGGAACGTCCTTGGGCGACCCCTGTCGAGCCCTTGTTGACCCATGATGCCAGCCATTGTGGTGGACCTGGCGGAAGGCGGGACCGCCGCCCATTTGGTGCCACCGGGAGGCGGTGATATAAAACCACTCCGTCGCCACAAATCAAGCTCCTCTTGAAAAGAGCCCTCGGCCACGGAGACATCAGCACATTTGCTTATGACCGCCCCTCCGCACTCCACTCGCTGCCCTGGATCATCTTTGGCTCCACCTTGAAGGTCTTGAGCCACAATCCAAAGTGGGGGTAATATGGAGGAAGGCCTCACATACGACAATGAATGACGAGATATGGAGGATGGACTCGGATTCAAGTCATGGAAATCAAGCCCATAATAAAACATGAGCCCCCGCACAAAGGGATCCGTCGGGAAGCCTAAACCCGGCGGAAGTGAGATTTCTGAACACCACGTTCTCGCGGGCTCGGGAGTGGGAATGACCTGCCCTGGAGCAGGCAGCCTGTGCGAGATCTCGCCGGTTAGATACCTGGCGTCTCGCAGCTTTAGCACATCTTCTTCTATGACGGAGGAAGATATCCATCGGCCGTGCTGGTCGGAGCCGGACACCGTCGAAAGTCCGAAGCGCCTGAATCTGAAGCTTTGGGTATTGGAACTCGAAGCGCGAGGCGAACTAGATAGAGGGTGTAAAAAGGAGAGGGCCTTGGTCTCATTATAAAGAGGTTGAATACCAAGAGCCCACCCCGTGGTCGATTAGGACTCGCCTTTGATAGAGGAGGCATGCCAACGGGCACGGTTGGCTTACCCACATTCGTATTGATGAGAATCCCGGAATAAGAGGGGGGCACGATCTATGCTTTGATAAGGCGTGCCAGGGAAACCGCCTCGCTAAACACGCTGAGGTGGAGCAGTAAAAAACGATTCATATAAAGGCCTGGCCGTGGTGTGATGTCACGCCGCGGAATACGTCAGCAGATCTGTGCAAAAATTATTCTCAGATCACGGTGTTATGTGGAACTTGTTTTGCGAGCGGACACTATCCTTGTGTTCAAAACCTTCTATGAAGTATTCGGAGGAGGAACCCGCCTCGCAATGCCGAAGACAATCAACGCGCGGACTCATCGTCATTGAAGCCTGGTTCGGGGAGCTCTTGAGGGAGTCGGACTAGGGGGTGTCCGGATAGCGGACTATCATCATCGGCCGGACTCCAAGACTATGAAGATACAAGATTGAAGACTTCTTCCCGTGTCGGGATGGGACTTTCCTTGGCGTGGAAGGCAAGCTTGGCGTCTGGATATGTAGATCTCCTACCATTGTAACCGACTACTGTGTAACCCTAACCCTATCCGGTGTCTATATAAACCGGAGGGTTTTAATCCGTAGGACGAACAACAATCATACCATAGGCTAGCTTCTAGGGTTTAGCCTCTTTGATATCGTGGTAGATCCACTCTTGTAACACACATCATCAATATTAATCTAGCAGGACATAGGGTTTTACCTCCATCAAGAGGGCCCGAACCTGGGTAAAACATCGTGTCCCTTGTCTCCTGTTACAATCCGCTTAGATGCACAGTTCGGGACCTCCTACCCGAGATCTGCCGGTTTTGACACCGACACTACCCTAGGTACATGTCATCGTCATTAGCCCCCAAATGGTTCTGGGTCCGAGTGGAGATGAAATTGGAGATGGTTCCGACTCAATTTTCATGCTTTGGAAGCATTTTACTTGGATTGGTGAACCATGCAAAATCTTCAACCTCATTTTCAGTCGCCTTGAGCCATTCAGAAGTTGTCGAGTGAACTTTGCTGATAAGCTTGGAATGTTGATACGGCATAAAATCGTCGGCGCGATTGACTGCGCTCCAGTTCCCGGATCTCACGGGATTCGAAATTTGGGGAAGCGCGCGGGACGGAGAGGGCCGTAGTAAATAGAGCGGATTGGGCAGGGGCGCCTCGATTCTCATGCCACCTTTATCGCCACGTATCGAGTGCGCAACTATTGTGGGATTTGACAGGATTGCCTGGGCCCACGAGTCAGTCACTCGGGGAATATGACCATATAAGGCGTCTGGGCTAGTGTTTTTTGCACGGTGCGTCCCATTCTCTCCCTTCCTCCTCTGCTTCTCCGCTGCATTCATCTCCACTCTCAGCTCCGCCCGAGCTCAACCCGCCACAATTGAGAAGGAGAAGACGGCGGCACTGGAGCACGCGAAGAAGGTGACGGCGAAGGCGAAGGGGAAGAATACGAGCCGGGAGGGTCTTAGTCGAGATCTGGCGTGCCGCCCGGCTGGATCCAGGGTGACTGGATTCTGCCGATGATCCAGCAGGAGGACCTAGAGGATCAGGTCGAGGGGGGACTGATCCCCCATGTTTCTTGGCGGCTTCTGGAGGATGAGACCGAGCAGCGACTTCAGGAGGGTGAGTGCGTTCTTCTCGCGAGTCACGTCGACTGGGGTTTCTCTTTGCCTCGCCATCCTTTCTTCCGGGGTTTTCTGAACTTTTTTGGAGCCCAACTCCATCACCTTTCTCCCAACACCATCACATACCTTGCTGCATTTGTGTCCATGTGTGAGAACTTTCTGGGCTGTCGACCGCACTGGGCCTCTTCAAACACATTTTCACTTGTCATTCTCAGTCTGTAAAAAAGGCTAATCCGAGTGATGAGAGAACACACATGATCCAGATGTGTGGAGGTCTAGGGATCCAGATGAGGGGGAAAAGTACTTCCCCTGCTATGATTCTTACCAACTCAGTTAGAGGGTGGCAGTCGACATGGTTCTACTGCAGAGACCAGCCGACTCCTGGTCAGTCGACTGGGCTTCCCGCCTTTTCCATGGGCCGAGTCGAGAAGCTCTCTTCCTTGAAAGTGACTCCGGCGGAGAAGGTGGAGGTCAAAATGTTGGTTGAGCGAGTAGTCCAACTTGTCTGTGACGGCGTGACTGGTATGGAATTGCTGGAAGTTTTTCTCAGTCGACGTATCCAACCACTTGAAGCCCGCGATCACCCAATGTGGATGTACTCGGGCATTGACGACACCGCTCGGATCCACCCAGGGGAAGTTGACGAGGAGACGGTGGAGCAGTGGCTGCAGAGCATCACTGGCAACAAGGACAACCCCAGGGGGTCTAGGAGGATCCCTCCACTCGACAACACCTACGAACCAGACAAGGTTCAACTCTTTACTTCAGAGTGTCTTTTTGATCTAACATGTAATTGTATCTGAAAACTGACTGATATCTGTTCAATCCCGTGCCTTGCAGGTTTATGCAGAGATGTACTCGATGCCCAACGGAGAGTAGGTGCAGGAGTAGGAGCAGGAGGGAGAGGTGAGCGGAGGCGACAGCGCCGACTGGCAATCTGATGGGGGAGAAGACGAGGAGAGTGACGACTCAAGCGGTGGTGAGGAAGTCGACTCCCCCCTCGCGTCGAAAGGTGATCCAAGCATACCCATGACCCAGCAAGCATCCGTGGTAAAGCGACTGCATAAACTAGACAGACTTCAAAGTGCACTTGGGCATCTTCTCCTGCACCGACCGAGAAGGCTCCGAAGAAGCCTAAAGTTGCGCCGTCAAAACCTCGGAAGGCCTTGCCCAAGATCAAAGTGGCTGTCCCCATTGCTTATGGGTAATCCTTGAATCTGACTTCTTAGTTTGGCATGACTTGATCTTTGGTTGACTCACCTCTCTGTTATGACCGAGTGAATTTTGAAATTTGAAGTGTTGCTACCTCTGGGACTTCTGTTTATAAAGATGAAGATGATGAGGAGATGGAAGACGCAGTCACCTCCAACGCGGGAATAACTCTTTGTCATCTTGTCTTTACTTTATCATCCATTTTGACGGTCGACTGAACTCTTGCGATTGATTCCTTTGAAGCTCCGCCCAATGTTATTGAACTTCCAGACGACAATGAGGACGTGCCACAAAGGCCCACAGGAAGGAGGGGAGGAACTTTGGGCAGAAGACATCCGCTAACAAGACACCCTAGTCGATGCCGGCGATGGAACCAATGATTCAGCAGTCCGGAGACCTCAACCGGGCTTCTGTTACTTTTGTCGTTCCATTGTCGAGTGCACAACCTTCAACATCGACTGCACAGGCTCCTGTTTCATCTGTGCAACCCCAAGCCTCAGATTCTCGAGCTGCTACAGCTGATCCACCATCTTTGCTTTTCACTGCCCATCATGTCCTGGAGGACCAAGTAGACGCTGCCAAGGAAGCTATACGTCAGCGGGTCTTATGATGGAGCAGATGAAAGTGGTGCGCGAGGCTAGTCAAGCTGCCTATGACGCCAGCTCAGCACTCCAGTCTAATGTCCAGGTTAGCTGATTTGTGACTGATCTCCTAGCTAGTCACTTGTTCTGTTAGGATATGCTACCTGAAAAACCTTTATTGTGCTTCTACTTGTCAGTATGCATTTTACATCTGCAGACCCACTGGGTGTTTCAATTTCTACTTAATAGTTTTTCCACTTGAGTCGACTAGGTTGTGTCGATTGAATCTTGGAACCAGCGGGGGCATGCTGAGTGCACCCACTGGGTGTAGTCCCCGAGACTGCCGTCGAATGTTTGATTCAGCGGTGGTCTTTAAACAACACTTTTCCACTCGGTCTGAGAAAATCATGTCGAGTGAAACCTGATAACCCACAAGTATAGGGGATCAATTGTAGCCTCTTTCGATAAGTAAGAGTGTCGAACCCAACGAGGACCAAAAGGTAGAACAAATATTCCGTCAAGTTCTATCGACCACCGATACAACTCTACGCACGCTTGACCTTCACTTTACCTAGAACAAGTATGAAACTAGAAATCTTGTCGGCGTTACGGGGCAGGGGTCCCAGACTTGCTCGCACTGCGGCTGCTGGCGTGGCTCGAAGGAGACCCAAAGACGGCCCATCTTCATCGGCAAGCAAGCTCAAGACCCTCATGAGGCCAAGCCTCGAGGGGCAGCGACAAGGAGCTTCCTCGAGCACGGCCTCTTGGGACCGGCTCATGAGGAGGCGGAGAGTTCAAGGCAGGGTACCTCGCGAGGTGCCCGTGATGCAAGCCATGACGACCAAGGGCGCCAGTCGGGCGCCAGCCCGCGCAGTGTCCTCCTTTCCTCTTTGGTGCAAAAGGAGCAAGCGCAGGCGAGAGCACCAAGCAAAGGCATCCGTTTCGGTGCAACAAGACCAAGACCAGCCCAGTGGCAGGAAGGGAGTCATCGTGGAGCCCAAGCAGTCGTCATCACCAGAGCCTTTGGCAGGCGAGGACCAACTTTAGTCAGGATAAGTGTACCCACTGTTCCCCTTCAAAATGGCCAATTGTTGGCGCCCTTCCTGCTCAATATTTGGGAAGAGGCCCAGGGCCTTCGCCTATAAATAGGAGCAGCCACACTCAGAGCTAGGGCATCTTGGAGAGACGAAGAGGCATCTGGAAGGGGACGGGCGGAGAGAGATCGGAATCCTCATCAAGAAACCAGTAGCTAGACCGACTGAACACCACCTAGCAGTTCGTCACACCCGCCAAGAACAGACCCTCACGAGGCTGTTCTCCCTTGTACTGTTCTTCATCGGCCCAAGAGGCAATCCACCACACCACACACTGGAGTAGGGTATTATACCACAATGGTGGCCCGAACCAGTATAAATCTTGCGTCTCTTGTGCTGTTCCGTTAGTAGTTTAGGTCCCTGCGATTCGGCGAGGTGCGAGACGGTGGAAGGTTGGATCTCCGCCAGCACCAGTGTTCGAACCTTAAGGGTCTGCCGGAACCGAAATCCGACATTTGGCGGGCGGGTAGGGGCACGCCGGAATCTGCCTTCGTCGCCTCGTTCTTCCCGACCACCGCAACCATGTCGGCGCCCGTCGAACCAGCGCCAGCGCCGAGCCGCCTCTCCTCCCATGTCGCCTAGACAGCTCCCGTCGGCGGGCGCCCTCGTCGTTCCCCATCACCTGCCGTCAACGCCGCCACCGGCCCGGCGGGGAACGAGCAGCAAGCATCCCAGCACCCGTCCATGAGGCGGGAAGGCTGCACCGCCACGCCTTCGCTCACCCCCGCTGGTTCTTCGTCAGGCGCGCCCCGCGCGGCCATGGAGGCTCGAGCTGCACTCATCGCGGCAAACGAGCTCCTGCGCTACCGCCCCGTCAACGACGTCTACGAAGAATGGCTCGACCGAGTCGCCGAGCTCGTCCGCACTGCAGGAGGCGCCCCCGCACCATCCGTCTCGCTACACCGCACCCTGCCCCGCGCGGGCGATGAAGCTCCCGGGGCACCTCAGCCGCCTCCTCCTCAAGAAGGCGCCCTGGCCCCAAGGCGCGCAGCCCCTGGGCGGAACCCGTTCTGCCAGGCGCCGGCGCGGCAAGAGCAGAGCTGTCAAGAAGTTCCTCGCCCACAAGAAGCTGCCCGAGCACTCCCCGCTCCGGCACGTTAGGACCCTGTGCTGCCCCCAGCCGCGGCGCAGGGAGGCCCGCAAGACCAAGCTCTGTCGTCCGAGGCCCCCGCTGCCACGGCGGGCTGCCGCGCCTTCACCTCCGAGCTACGCGGCGTCGCGTGGCCCGCCAAGTTCAAGCAGACCTGCCTCCTCGCTATTACGGCAGACGGTGACCCTACGGAGTTCCTCCAGCTCTCTGAGCTGGGCATCGAGGCTGCCAACGGGGATGAAAAGGTCATGGCGAACTGGTTTCCCATGGCGCTCAGGGACGGGGCCGCACTTGGCTCCTGAATCGGCCCCGAGCACGATCTCTTCCTGGGCGAGATGCGCACCCGCTTCATCGGCAACTTCCGAGGTACTCACGACCGGCCACCCGCCGTGGCGACATGCGCGCCGAATCAAGCGGCTGTGGAAACCTGCAAAAGTGCATCGGCGCTTCAACAACGCACGCCTCAAGATCCCGGGGTAACGGAGGAGGCCATCATCTCTGCCTTCTCCGACGGCGTGTGCGATGTCAAGATGAAGGAGGAGTGGCGATGCATGAAGATCATGCGGCACCTCCATGGAGCTGTTCAACTTGGCGACCAAGTGCGCCCGAGGCGAGGAGGGCACCTCTCCCTCCTCGAGTTGCCTGCAGCGGATCCCGAAGAGAAGAAGACCAAGGCCAAGGACGTGAAGCGCAAGGGGGCTGCCGTACTCGCGGCCGAACCAGACACCAAGCGAGGCAGAGATCAGCCCGAGTCCTCCAAGGGTAGTCGGTACTGCGTGTACCACGACCTCCACACCCACAACACCAATGAATGCCAAGAGCTCCGGGCCGTTAGCGAAGGAAGGGTTGGCAGACGCCCCGAGCGCAGCGACCGGGGCTCTGACGAGGAGGAGGAAGGAATGCAGACGCTGGGAAGACCGCGGCCCGCGCCAAGGGTGGCGCGACCAACCTCGCGAGGACCGTTGGCAAGACCCGCCTCGCGAGGGAGGTGGAGGATCAGCCTCGCGAGGATCGCCCGCAGAGGAACGCAGCCTCCCTCGCTGCCGCCCGCCAAGGAGAAATGAGGACCGTCATCATCGGGGCGAGGCTGGGGCTTCCGGGAACAGCGTCGCGATCGCTTTGCATCTGGGCGGAGCTCAAGCCCCACCTCTCGGTGCATCTTCAAGCAGTTCGCTGCGAAGTGAATGCTGATCCTCCCAAGCTTGAGGCCACGCGCCCTCTCGGTGGTCAGCGGCGCCATCACGTTCAGCTCGGCGGATCTGCTCAAGTCGCAGCCATACCGGAGTTCTCCCGATGCTTTGTTCCCCAATCATCAGCAACGTGCTGGTCACCAAGACCCTCATCGACGGCGGGGCAGGAATCAACGTCCTGTCCATGGAAACATTCAACAATCTTCAAGTGCCTTATAGTCAACTTCAGCCAACCAAGCCTTTCTCCGGAGTCACCGACGGCTCCACGGTCCCGATCGGGCAGGTCCGCCTTCCTATCACCTTCGGGGCTCGTGACAACTACCGCACTGAGCTCATCGACTTCGACGTCGCCCACATTCGCCTGCCGTACAACGCCATCCTCGGGTACCGGCTGGCCAAATTCATGGCCGTAACCCACCATGGCTACAACGTCCTCAAGATGCCAGGAAGCGGCGGGGTCATCACGGTGCCCTGTGAAGAGAGAGACGCAGTGTGCTCCCTGGAGCAAGCCTTTCAGGCCGCATCACTAGAAGACCCAGACCACAGCAGCAGGAGGCCTCACGAGGCCGCACCCAAGAAGAAAGACCGGCCCGGCTCCTCAAGAGGCAGACCCCTCAGGGCCCGCGCCGGGCCAGGGGGAGCCTCCTTCCATCGCATAGGAAAGCGCGCCCGGTGCCCTCCTCAGGCTGGGCTCGGGGGCTCTCCCCTGGAGGGCCGCCGACCTCGCCAAGGCCACAAGGGAGGCGCTTGGGCACCACATGGAGGCGTGCTTCGAAGCACGTTTCCCGCAAGCAAGAGCAAGGCAAGGAGGGCCGAACCCTCAGTAGTTCATCAGCAAGGCCACTCAGGAGCTACAGAAGTCAATGGTCATGAGGGGCAGCCGCCGCCTACCCGCTGTGGCCCCCCATCCAGGCGAGGATGGTGGGCTGCGCGTCTGCATCGACATACCAGGGCTCAACCGAGCCGCGTCTCAAGAGCGCCTCTGGCCCTCGCGAGTGGGACGTTGCGAGGGCCCGCCCCACAGCTACGTGCGCATGCCTCACGGCCTGCCAAACGCGGTTGCTGCGCACCAGCATCTCATGAGGGCCATCCTGGAGGCTCGAGAGGTCAGGGACGCCGCAGCCCTGGCGGAGATGGAAATGGCCCCCGAGGAGCCGCCAGCGCCTCCGGATCCTCCCGAGGCCTCCGGGCCTGGGGGCTCGTGAGGATCGGCTCCCGCAGCCCACCGAGTCTGCTACACCAACACCCCTTCGTCCTCAACATCACCAGGTGACATCTTTAAGTTTTATTCGGTGGGAGCTCCTTGAGGCCGCATTATTCCTGTGCCACGTGGGTCCGTCCTGCGGCATGTATCCCTTTTATTTCATGTCATTAGCCTATCATGTTGGGGCGCCTCGGGCTGCATCATCCCCAAGCCTCTCGGGCCTGTCCCAGCGGCATGTATCCTTCTTACGTTTTTCTTAGGGTTATGCTCTCGATCCATCATGCTTGTTATTTGGTGCCTTTTCCTGGGTGACGGAACATTGCACGTTAAAGGGGGGGTGCCTGAGCATCGCGACTTAGGGCTCCTACCGGCTCTACGGCCCTCACCCTCTGGTTTTGTCCATGGCATCGCGACCTAGCTTGCCAGCGACGGCTCAGACTAGCCCGAGAGCCGGGACCCGAGGACATAGAGTTTCGTCATCTAACCCAGCTTGCGCGTTAAAGGGGGGGTGCCTGAGCATCACGACTTAGGGCTCCTACCGGCTCTCCGGCCCTCACCCTCTGGTCTTGTCCATGGCATCGCGACCTGGCTTGCCAGCGACTGCTGAGACCAGCCCGAGAGGCGGGACCCGAGGACGTAGAGTTGCTGCATCCAACCCAGCTTGCGCGTTAAAGGGGGGGGTGCCTGAGCATCGCGACTCAGGGCTCCTACCGGCTCTCCGGCCTTCACCCTCTGGTCTTGTCCATGGCATCACGACCTGGCTTGCCAACGACGGCTGAGACCAGCCCGAGAGCCGGGACCCGAAGACGTAGAGCACCGACATCTGGCCAAATTTGCAGGAACACACTCGAAGATAAGGCCCAGAGCCAGGCGCAACCCGCCTTGAGGTAGGGCCCCGTGAGTCCCGCGCTGGCTCACGGGTGCCAATATACACCTCGTCCAGCCCTATCGTGCCAGCCACGTGTCAGGGTGGGGCTGTATACGCCCCGGGGGCTCCTCCCGGAGGGGAGCCCCGTCCCACGTACCAGTGGAAGCACCATGCTCCGCGCTGGCTGATGACACTGCCGAGGAGCGGCTATGCCCATACGCATGCGGAAGCGCTATGCTCCGCGCTGGTGAGGGTCGCCTCCGGGTCGCATCAACCTCAGGGAGCCCAGAGCTTAGTGTCCGGCCTCATCGCCATAGCGCCTCCCTCGGGGCGCCCGGCAGACGGGCTGGGCACGAGGCTGCGCTGGAGTCACGCCAGACGCACTCCACCCGGCCAGGCCCCGGGCCTGGTTCGTCACTGACGTCACTCCCGAGCGGAGCCAAGGTACGAATGTCGTTTGAGCGTCAAGGGGACTCTGAGCATCGCGACTCAGAGCCTAACTGGTCACGTAGCCCCTCACCCCTTAGTTCGAAAGGCTAGGCGGTTGAGGTATCTGCGAGGCCGGGCTCTGCGAGACGTGAACGGTGGATCCGCCTGCGTCTCACCTCCCTACTTATTGTTAAATGCGCCAAGGGGGCTCCACGAGCATCGCGACTCAGAGCCTAACTTGTCACGTAGCCCCTCACTCCTTGGTCCCGTCCTGGTTTCGGTCGGGGCTAGCAGCGGCTGAGGTATCTTGTGAGGCCGGCTCTGCCGGCGTAGAACATAAGCAAGTAGGAAGCACAAATTTCAAGGAATTCAAAAGCAAATATTACAGTCCACACCGTTATCGCAATCCCAAATGCAAGTTTAAACGCCTCCCCGAGGCATGATACATGTGCAGGAATTAAAAGCAGGACAGGAGCCACAACAGAGTCACTTGTCGGCGGGGGAGCAGCGCGGAGTGGGCTCGCCTCATGGAGAAGCAGGGCCGGCAGCGCCTCGCTTCGGCTTGGTGCTGAAGGCCAAACTTCCCCAACAGAGCCTCCGCGACCCTTCACAGCCTCGGCAGCGGCAGCACATGCTCGCCGCTTGTCGGCTCCAAAGGCTGTCCCGGTCGTATTTGGGATCGCGAAGGTAGATGTGGGTGAGGATCCGTGTCAGTGCCGCAGAAGACAAGACACGCGCCTCGGCCTCGGCCGTAGGGCCAAGGCCAAGGGTGACATCTTCAAGAGCGCGAACCAGGAAAGGAAGCAGCTTGGCGGGACCATCCTCGGCGCCGGCCAGCGGACTCTCCAGGCCGCTGTCGTAAAGCGTCCTCAGCAAAGAGCGAGCCTTCACCTCTATATCCGTGAAGGCCATGCGATCTTCTACAAGAACCCGCGCCTTTTCGTCCAGCTCGACCTTCCTCGCCTCCAGCTCCTGCTCCAGCACGCCTAGGCGGTTGCGGCGCTTCTTGAGCCTGGCCTCCCGGTCCTTGACGGCCGCCTCGCGAGCCTTCATGCTTTCCTCCTGCTCCTGGCGGAGGCGGGCCTCCTCGGCAAGCTAGTTCTGCAGGCCCTTCAGCTCGCTCTCCAGCGTCTCACAGCGACCTTGGATGCTAGCTGCCTCCCCCAGGGCAGCATCGCGGGCAATCTTCGCCTCACGGACAACCTGCTTCTCCTCGTCGCAAGCCGTCGAGGCCTGGACCAGCGCTGCCCAAATCGAAGCATCGGAGCGAATCCAGCCAGAAGCCAACTCCAAACGCCCAGCCATCAGACGGGAGTCGGCGCCCAGAAGATCCTGCCGCAGGCGGTCCAGTCCGGCAACGGCGCGATCCAGAACAGTATTCGGAGGAGCAGCGATTGGTGGAGTAGGAGGAGAAGACGGTTGCGTGACCACTACACCCTGAGGCGGAACCAGCGGTGCCACGGCAACAGTGGAGGCAGCGCCAAGCAAGGGCACCTCAGGAGTCGCCTGGGTCAAGGGGGCTAAGCTCGCCTCAGCGGGCTCAGCCAGGCCTCGCGAGGACGCCCGGGCAGGACAGGCTTGTGCGTCACGATCACCTTTTTTCTCGGGCAGAGGCACCGCCCCAGATGAAGCCTTAGGAGCCCCCTTCAGCTTCTTCGCCGCAGGCGTCATCCTAGGCAAGAGATACAGAATCAAGCCTCAGCGACAAAGCAAGGAATAAAACAAGAATCAAGCACTTCTTTGGTCGTCCTTTGGTGGACTCGAGCAACCTCCGGCCATACTTGAAGCCCGAGAGCCGACTGCAGGGATCAGCTTCATGGGGACTAGGAGCAGGAGGCGCGTCTGCGGATCGCCCCGGGGCCGGGGCGGACCCGCGGGGGACCAGCCTAGTCCGGTCCTTCTTCGGAGGCGGAGGCGAGCCGCCTCCCGCTCATCCTCATCCTCGTCGTCGTCACTCTGGGGGAGGCGGAGAGTGCGGGACCTACGCCGAAGGGGGGAGCCCTTGACTCCGCCCCCGAATCAACCCCCTCTCCCGGCTCTCTTTCCTCCGCCTCTTCGCTGGAGTCGGAAGATGACACGTCCACCAGATCCTCCGGAGCCTCCACGGGCACGGGCCCTTCCCCATTGAAGACATGCATGGGCCCCACTACCTGCTCCCAATCCTCGCGAAGGAACAAGGGCGCGGGGGCGCCCTCCAGTCTCACCACATCACCCCCAACAAAGGACTGGAGGACCGTCGCCAGATCCTCGCTGGCCAGGACCACGGGGCTCGAGTGAGGCCCCCACATCGGAAGCGAGTACTGACGAAGCGGAGCCAGTTGATGCTCCAGAAACTCCCTCGGCTGACGCGACCGGTCAACCGCGCCGCCCAGCGTTGGCCGGCTTCAGATCTGCGTCCATCTTCTCCAGCACCAGCTTTGCGCGGGGATCCAGAAGCTCCACTCGGGACCAGTCGTCGAAGCTCTTTGGGGCACTCCGTGGGCAGGATCAGCCGAGGGTGGATGCGCCCAGCATCCACCAAGACCCACTTGCTCCTGAAGCCCTCAATCCGCTTCCCAGGGTTTGAAATGGCGATGGCTCCGCCGTATGCGACGAAGCTCGCGCCTTGAGGCGGAACCACGGGAGGTTCGGAGGGAGTAGTGGCGCAGCAAGGCCACCGAGGGCTTCACCCCAACATGGGCCTCACAATAGTAGGCGAAGATTGCCAGAAGAAGGACGGAGTTGGGATGGAGGTGCAGAGCTTGAATGTTGTAGTGACGGAGGACGGAGAAGAAGAACTCAGAAAAGGGAGGCACCAGACCAGCAATGATGGCGCTCACGAAGAACGGGTAGAAGGTACTCCCCCGACCCTCCGGGGCGGCAGAGCCGGCCTTGGACACCTCCGTTCCATTGACGCCCTATGCCTCCGCCAACCGGTGCACCAGGGCGAGGCTCGCCCCTGACACATTTGGCGGGTCCAAGGCAGGAGAGTACCAAGCTCCGGCCGGGGCTTGGCCAGGCGCCATGACTGGCTAGGGCACGCAGGCGGAGTGGATCTGAAGGTCTTGGAAGCAGAGAGGAGAGGCGCAAGAAAGGGGATCTGAGCAGCAACTGGAGAAATTAAAGGAGGCAAGGAAGATGCCGCTCTATTATCAACCAACGCGGTTGCAGAGGCGCACGCGGCGCCCAAGGCCGCAGGCTGTTAGGGCCCGCGACGCTTCGCACTTGCCCTTTCGCCTCTCTGCTCAGCCAAGTTCGGGCGCGCCGTGGGCCCGGGGGCTATTGTCGGTGTGCAGGAGCAGGGGTCCCAGAGACTTGCACACTGCGGCCTGCGGCGTGGCTCGAAGGAGGCCCAGCACGGCCCATCTTCATCAGCGCTAGCTCAAGACCCTCGCGAGGGGCCAAGCCTCGCGGGGCGGATGACAAGGAGCATCCTCAGGCACGGCCTCGTCAGGCTGGCTCATGAGGAGGCGGAGAGTTCAAGGCAGGGTACCTCGCGAGGTACCCGTGACGCAAGCCATGACGACCAAGGGCGCCCGATCGAGGCGCCAGCCAGCAGATGTCCTCCTTTCCTCTTTGGTGCAAAGGGAGCAAGCGCAGCGAGAGCATCAAGCAAAGGCATCCGCTTTGGTTGCAAAAAGACCAAGACCAGCCCAACGGCAGGAAGGGAGTCATCGTGGAGCCCAAGCAGGCGTCATCACCAGAGCCTTTGGCAGGCGAGGACCAACTTTAGTCAGGATAAGTGTACCCGTTGTTCCCCTTCAAAATGGCCAATTGTTGGCGCCCTTCCCGCTCAATATTTGGGAAGAGGCCCAGGGCCTTCGCCTATAAATAGGAGTAGCCACACTCAGAGCTAGGGCATCTTGGAGAGACGAAGAGGCATCTGGAAGGGGACGGGCGGAGAGAGATTGGAATCCTCATCAAGAAACCAGTAGCTAGAGCGACTGAGCACCACCTAGCAGTTCATCACACCCTCCAAGAACAGACCCTCGCGAGGCTGTTCTCCCTTGTACTGTTCTTCATGGCCCAAGAGGCAATCCACCACACCACACACTGGAGTAGGGTATTACACCACAATGGTGGCCCGAACAAGTTTAAATCTTGTGTCTCTTGTGTTGTTCCGTTAGTAGTTTAGGTCCCTGCGATTCGGTGAGGTGCGACACGGTGGAAGGTTGGATCTCCGCGCACACCCCAGTGTTCGAACCTTAAGGGTCTGCCGGAACCCGAAATCCGACAAGTACTTTGTAGGAGTTTTTGGTCAGGCTTGCAAGAAGATAGAGAGCGCGTAAATAAAGACTAGGGGCTATTGTAAGTAAAGAAGCAACTAAAGTAAATATGGCAAGGTGGAAAAGTGGTGGTAGGAGTTGCGAAATTGTCCCTAAGCAGTTGACTACTTTACTAGACCGATAGCAAGTTTTATGTGGGAGAGGCCACTACTAGCATGTCATCCCTGACTTGGAATTCTATGCAGTTATGATTGGAACTATTAGCAAGCATCCGCAACTACTAACGTTCATTAAGGTAAAACCCAACCATAGCATTAAGATATATTGGTCCCCCTGCAATCCCGTATGCATCAATTTCTATGCTAGGTTGAAGCTTCTGTCACTCTTGCCCTCCAATACATAGTCCTATCAACATACAACTAACCCTAAGGTGTGATCCATGCGGCAGCTCATATGATGGGCACCAAAGGACAGCAACATAACCACAAGCAAATTAAATCAATCATAGCAATTCATCAACCACCGATAGGACAACGAAAATCTACTCAGACATCATAGGATGGCAACACATCATTGGATAATAATATGAAGCATAAAGCACCATGTTCAAGTAGAGGGTACAGCGGGTTGCGGGAGAGTGGACCGCTGTAGATAGAGGGGGGAAGGTGATGGAGATGTTGGTGAAGATGGCGGAGGTGTTGGTGAAGATCGCGGTGATGATGATGATGGCCATGACAGCGTTCCGGCGCCACCGGAAGAGAGGGGGAGAGGGGCCCCTTCTTCCTCTTCTTCCTTGACCTCCTCCCTAGATGGGAGAAGGGTTTCCCCTCTGGTCCTTGGCCTCCATGGCTTGGGAGGGGTGAGAGCCCCTCCGAGATTGGATCTATTTCTTGGTCTCTCTCTGTTTCTGCGTCCTGTTATGTTGCCCTTTCACCGTTTCGGGTATATATGGAGATCCGTAACTCCGATTGGACTGAAACCTTCGCCGTGACTTTTTACCGAAAATTAGCTTTCTTGCGGCCGAAGAAGGGCGTCAACCACCTTATAGGTGGGTCACGAGGGTCAGGGGCGCGCCCTAGGGGGGGCTACCTCGTGCCCACCTCGGACACTGGTTCGCGTTGATTTTTCCTCCAGATTTTCCAAATATTCTGAAAAGTATCTCCGTCCATTTTTATCCCGTTTGGACTCCGTTTGATATGGATATTCTGCGAAACCAAAATCATGCAATGCATGTGAACTGCCTTTGGGCAATCGGATCAATATGTTAGTCCCAAAAATAGTATAAAAAGTTGCCAAAAAGTATATGAAAGTTGAATAATATTGGCATGGAACAATCAAAAATTATAGATCTGACGGAGACGTATCAGCACCCCAAGCTTAATTCATGCTCGTCCTCGAGTAGGTAAATGATAAAAGATAATTTTTGATGTGGAATGCTACCTAGCATAATCTTGATCATATGTCTAATCATGGCATGAATATTAAGACACGAGTGATTCAAAGCAATAGTCTATCATTTGACATTAAGACAATAATACTTCAAGCCTACCAACCAAGCAATTATGTCTTATTGAAATAACATAGCCAAAGAAAGCTCATCCCTACAAAATCTTATAGTCTGGCTATGCTCCATCTTCACCACACAAAATAATCACATCATGCACAACCCCGATGACAAGCCAAGCAATTGTTTCATACTTTTGAAATTCTCAAACCTTTTCAACTTTCACGCAATACATGAGCGTGAGCCATGGACATAGCACTATAGGTGGAATAGAATATGATGATGGGGGTTATGTGGCGAAGACAAAAAAAGGAGAAAGTCTCACATTAACGCGGCTAATCAACGGGCTATGGAGATGCCCATCAATTGATGTCAATGTGAGGAGTAGGGATTGCCATGCAACGGATGCACTAGAGCTATAAGTATATGAAAGCTCAAATTGAAACTAAGTGGGTGTGCATCCAACTTTCTTGCTCATGAAGACCTAGGGCATTTGAGGAAGCCCATCGTTGGAATATACAAGCCAAGTTCTATAATGAAAATTCCCACTAGTATATGAAAGTGATAACTCAAGAGACTCTCTATATGAAGAACATGGTGCTACTTTGAAGCACAAGTGTGGTAAAAGAATAGTAACATTGCCCCTTTTTCTTTTCATTTTTTGCAGGCTCCTTTGGCCCCATTTTTTATTTAGGCTTCTTTGGCCTCTCTTTTTTGGGCGGGGGGCAATGCTCTAATAATGTTGATCATCACACTTTTATTTACTTACAACTCGATATTACAACTCGATACTAGAACAAAGATATGACTCTATATGAATGCCTCCGGCGGTGTACCAGGATGTGCAATGATCTAGCGTAGCAATGACATCAAAAAATGGACAAGCCATGCAAAGCAATATGACAATAAATGCTCAAGTCATGTATATGATGATAATGGAAGTTGCATGGCAATATATCTCGGAATGGCTATGGAAATGCCATGATAGGTAGGTATGGTGGCTATTTTGAGGAAGATATAATGAGGCTTATGTGTGACAGAGCGTATCATATCATGGGGTTTGGATGCACCGGCGGAGTTTGCACCAACTCTCGAGGTGAGAAAGGGCAATGCACGGTACCGAAGAGGCTAGCAATGATGGAAGGGTGAGAGTGCGTATAATCCATGGACTCGACATTACTCATAAAGAACTCACATACTTATTGCAAAAATCTATTAGTCATCAAAACAAAGTACTACGCGTATGCTCCTAGGGGGATAGATTGGTAGGAAAAGACCATCGCTCGTCCCCGACCGCCACTCATAAGGAAGGCAATCAATAAACACCTCATGCTCCGACTTCGTTACATAACGGTTCGCCATATGTGCATGCTACGGGACTTGCAAACCTCAACACAAGTATTTCTCAATTTCACAATTACTCAACTAGCACGACTCTAATATCACCACCTTTATATCGCAAAACTATTGCAAGGAATCAAACATATCATATTCAGCGATCTACAAGTTTATGTAGGATTTTATGACTAACCATGTGAATGACCAGTTCCTGTCATCTCTCTAAATAGATATAAGTGAAGCAAGAGAGTTTAATTCTTTCTACAAAAGATATGCCCAAGATCTAACAAATATAAGTGAAGCAAAGGAGCATTCTACAAATGGCGGTTGTCTAAGTGAAGAGAAACAGGCAAACCAAACTTCAAATGATATAAGTGAAGCACATGAAGCATTCTATAAAGCCATACTCAAAAGATATAAGTGAAGTGCATAGAGCATTCTATAAATCAACCAAGGACCATCTCATACCAGTATGGTGCATAAAAGAAAAATGAAAACTAAATGCAAAAGACGCTCCAAGATTTTCACATATCACATGAATGAAACGAATCCGAAAACATACCGATATTTGTTGAAGAAAGAGGGGATGTCTTCCCAGCATCCCCAAGCTTAGACGCTTGAGTCTCCTTGAATATTTAATTGGGGTGCCTCGGGCATCCCCAAGCTTGAGCTCTTGCCTCTCTTCCTTCTTCTCACATCAAAACCTTCTCGATCATCGAACACTTCATCCACACAAAACTTCACGAAAACTTCGGTAAGATCCGTTAGTATAATAAAGCAAATCACCACTCTAAGTACTTCTGCAAACCAATTCATATTTTATTTTTGCATTGTGTCTACTGTAATATAACTTTTTCATGGCTTAATCCACTGATATAAATTGATAGTTTCATCAAAACAAGCAAACTATGCATCAAAAACAGAATCTGTCTAAAACAGAACAGTCTGTAATAATCTGAACATTCACCATACTTCTGATACTTGAAAAATTCTGCCAAAATTAGGAAAAATAAACAATTTGTACAGGAAGACAGTGCAAAAATAATCAGAACCATTTGACGTTCCAGTAAAAAATTAGAATTCGCGCACTACAGCCAAAGTTTCTGACCTGCACCGCACAAACCAACAAGCATTGTAAACAATCATTATTTTTGTTGAGAAGTTTCTGTAATCAAGATTCACAAAGTTGCCATGAGCATGAAAAAAGTTCAAGGCTAGCTCCCACTTCAACAGTGCTTGTCTTTCTCACTTTTGCTTTTCTTTTTGAAAAAGTTTCGGGTTCCCCTCTTTATTTTTGTTGTTTTTAAACTATATGAAAACACTCAACAGAAATAAATGACTCTCTAAAACTTCCGGGTTGTCTCCCTGGCAGCACTTTCTTTAAAGCCATTAAGCTAGGCATATAGTTCTCAAGTAGTGAATCCACCCGGATCCCAAGGTATATCAAAGCCAATTTTAATTAGCAATGATTTAGAATTTAGTAGTGAGCACAAAGAAACATATATCAAGCAATGATGAAGTCTAACTCTCTTCCTATGCATCGGCATGTCATAAAAGAACAATTCATGCACACCCAGTGAAGGCCAATGCATAGTATAAACAGTTTCTTGCAATTTTATCATATTGGAAACATAGAGAGTTGGTGATATAGTTCCTCTCTCATAAGAATTGCAAGTAGGAGCAGCAAGCACATGCATATTATATCTATCAAAATCATCATGTGCAACGGTAAAAGGCAACCCATCAATATAATCCTTAATAAGTGCAATCTTCTCTGATATAGTATAATCGGGAGAATTCAAAAAGATAATAGGACTATCATGCGTGGGTGCAATAGCAACAATTTCATGTTTAACATAAGGAACTATAGCAAGTTCATCTCCACAAGCATAATTCATATTGGCATCTTGGCCATAAGCATACCAAGCATCATCAAAAGGGATATTTCAAACAAATTCAAGGGATCTTAGCAATCATCATAACAATCATCCTTCAGTAAGCACGAAGGAGAATTAAACAATGTATGAGTTGAAGAGTTACTCTCATTAGAAGGTGGGCACGGGTGACCAATCCGCTCTTCCTCCTTTTGTTCTTCGCTCTCCTCATCATCTTTTTCATCCAAAGAGCTCACAGTTTCATCAATTTCTTCTTCCATAGCTTCCTGCAAAATATTAGTCTCTTCTTGGAGCGGGGTAGGCCTCAATATATAGTTTAACATAGGCATTAGAAGCATAATTATCATAGCAATATTCAAGTATGGAAAAAAAATTCAGATTTGTAGAGAGTAGCATCAAACTTTTCAATCAAAGAAGCAATTTCATAAGCACCCTTAAAAGCAACAAATTCTTCAATTCTTTGAACATCATAGTAATTATAAACACTCTTATCATATGAAGATACGATTCCATTATCACTAAACAAGCATTGGTAGGGAAGGTGTTTCTTAGGGTTTTCAGAACAACAAGTAACATCATATAATTCACATAAAGTCCAAGCATAGCATTGCAAATGTTGAATTTGATCCCATAATAGTTTCCCTTTTTCAGATATACGGTGTCACACATAACAAGCATGCTCATCTAAAGATTTGCCCTCAACTAAGCTAGTTGGGGTTTCAGCACGAGCACATAGGGATCGAAGATGATCCAAGTAAAAAGCTTCAGGAGTGTGATAGATTTTGAGTGGTTCTTCAACCATTGGTTCAGTAGGTACAACTATTTTTTTTGGTATTTTGCGTTTCCTACCCATAGCTAAAGATAGAAAAAAACTAAGAACAACAAATAAAAATTACTTAGTGATAAAGCAAGCAAGCACACACGAGAATATTCACCCCACGCTATGACTCCCCGGCAACGGCGCCAGAAAAAGGCCTTGGTAACCCACCAGTATAGGGGATCAATTGTAGCCTCTTTCGATAAGTAAGAGTGTCGAACCCAACGAGGAGCTAAAGGTAGAACAAATATTCCCTCAAGTTCTATCAACCACCGATACAACTCTACGGACACTTGACGTTCGCTTTACCTAGAACAAATATGAAACTAGAAGTACTTCGTAGGAGTTTTTGGACAGGCTTGCAAGAAGATAAAGAGCGCGTAAATAAAGACTAGGGGCTGTTGTAAGTAAAGAAGCAACTAAAGTAAATATGGCGAGGTGGAAAAGCGGTGGTAGGAGTTGCGAAATTGTCCCTAAGCAATTGACTACTTTACTAGACCGATAGCAAGTTTTATGTGGGAGAGGCCACTGCTAGCATGTCATCCCTGACTTGGAATTCTATGCAGTTATGATTGGAACTATTAGCAAGCATCCGCAACTACTAACGTTCATTAAGGTAAAACCCAACCATAGCATTAAGATATATTGGTCCCCCTTCAATCCTGTATGCATCAATTTCTATGCTAGGTTGAAGCTTACATCACTCTTGCCCTCCAATACATAGTCCTATCAACATACAACTAACCCTAAGGTGTGATCCACGCGCGCGCTCATATGATGGGCACCAAAGGACATTAACATAACCACAAGCAAATTAAATCAATCATAGCAATTCATCAACCACCGATAGGACAACGAAAATCTACTCAGACATCATAGGATGGCAACACATCATTGGATAATAATATGAAGCACAAAGCACCATGTTCAAGTAGAGGGTACAGCGGGTTGCGGGAGAGTAGACTGATATAGATAGAGGGGGGAAGGTGATGGATATGTTGGTGAAGATGGCGGAGGTGTTGGTGAAGATCTCGGTGATGATGATGATGGCCACAGCGGCGTTCCGGCGCCACCGGAAGAGAGGGGGAGAGGGGCCCCCTTCTTCCTCTTCTTCCTTGACCTCCTCCCTAGATGGGAGAAGGGTTTCCCCTCTAGTCCTTGGCCTCCATGTCTTGGGAGGGGCGAGAGCCCCTCCGAGATTGGATCTATTTCTTGGTCTCTCTCTATTTCTGTGTTCTGTTCTGTTGCCCTTTCACCGTTTCGGGTATATATGGAGATCCGTAACTCCGATTGGACTGAAACCTTCGCCGTGATTTTTTACCGAAAATTAGCTTTCTTGCGGCCGAAGAAGGGCGTCAACCGCCTTATAGGTGGGTCACAAGGGTCAGGGGTGCGCCCTAGGGGGGCGCCTTCCTACCTCGTGCCCACCTCGGACACTGGTTCGCGTTGATTTTTCCTCTAGATTTTCCAAATATTCCGAAAAGTATCTCGGTCCGTTTTTATCCTGTTTGGACTACATTTGATATGGATATTCTGCGAAACCAAAAACATGCAACAGAAAGGAACTGGCACTGGGCACTGGTGTGTTAGTCCCAAAAATAGTATAAAAAGTTGCCAAATGGTATATGAAAGTTGAATAATATTGGCATGGAACAATAAAAAATTATAGATACGATGGAGACGTATCAGAACCTGAACCAGTGGGGACACGCTGAGTGCACCCACTGGGTGTTGTCCCTGAGACCGTAGTCGACTGCGAGCGGTCAGCTATGGTCTAAGAACAAGTAATATTTTTCTCTCTAACTCTGTTGTTTTTTTCCGACTGGACGGACCAAGTCAATTGAAAAGTCGAACCAATGGGGGCATGCTAAGTGCACCCACTGGGTGGAGTCCCCGAGACTACTATTGAATGTTTGATTCGGTAGTAGTCTTAGAACTCTTAGAACTTGTTACTGTATTGCTCGGAAGCAACCAAACTTTGCGTCTGTCGACTGACTATCCTCTGACCACAGAAATCTTGTGAACTTGGAGCTCGGTTTGCTGACCTGAAGCAGAAGCAGATCCAGCTCAACATTGATCTGGAGTTGGCTAAGACGAATTTGCCGAATGCTAAGGATGATGCTGCTGGTATGGAAACCTTGTCGACTGACTTTTTTTTCTGAATCTGAGCGTTATTTCCTTCCTCTGAACCAAGCGTTATTTCATTCAGAGATAATGAACCAGGCTTTGGTGAAGAAGGATCTTGACCTTGCAGCGGCACAGGAAATAGCTGAAG
Source organism: Aegilops bicornis (assembly GCA_021605145.1). NCBI lineage: Eukaryota > Viridiplantae > Streptophyta > Magnoliopsida > Poales > Poaceae > Aegilops > Aegilops bicornis. The sequence goes on from CM038670.1 coordinate 497,075,420, forward strand.
AGAAAACGGCACTCGCCGACCAGAAGCTGGCATCAGTCGGAAAGCTGGAGGAAGAGAACACCAAATTGAAGGCTGCTCTTGATGAATCCAACAAAGAGGCAACCCGGCTGAAGAGGGACAAAAGGAACCTGACTAACAAAGTGGAAGACATCGCCCGCAAGAGAGACGAGCTGTAGAATTATCTGGGAGGACTCGCCAAGAAGTTATTCCTTATGCTTGAAGGTTCTTTTTCTTGTCCGACTGACTTGCTGTTGTCGACTCGTTATATAGCTGTTGACTCGTCTTTTTATTGTGTGTGCAGAATTCTGCCAGAACTTCGAAGAAGAGACTCGGCGGATTGAGACGAGCTTGGATCCCATCCTCTCCCCTGTTAAGGATGAAGCTGCCATGAACGTGCTCCGACTGGAACCTCGTCTTGCTGGCGTCGTCGACTACCTGGCTCGACTGAAGGTTGCGGTGTCGCGAATCGACATAGCGCTCTGGCCAGGGGCGACACTCCAGAATGACCTCGAGTCTCTGATGACTCGGCCCAATGAGATCCCCGGTCGAGTGCAGGAATGGAAGAAGTCTTCTGCCCAGTGTGGTGCTGATGTGGCTCTGTCTCTGGTTCGTGTCCACTGCAAGGAAGCCAAAGAAGAGAAGCTAGCAGCGATCAAGGTTGCCAAGACCAAGAAGCTTGACTTCCAGTCCTTCATGGAGACTTTAATTGCTGCTGCCACTCGAATTGCAGATGGAATCGACTTGGATGAGTTCATCCAGCCTGCCAGTCCTCCTCTTGCGGAGTGAACAAACTTTTATGATCCGATTAAATTTGCCTCGGTATGCCGAGTGGTTTTGTAACCGTTAAACTCCTTCAGGCCTGATGCCCAAGTACTTTAATATGCAGTCCGAAACCTCGTGGGACTTATCTTAAACTTAGCCTTTCTTTGAATATGCTTCTGTTTGCCTTCGAGTGGAACTTATTTCTTCACTCGGAACAATCTTTTTGTGTTTGTGATGTTGTTCTTAGGAGAGGGTCACGGATGACATGCACCTCGTCGTCCTTGCGGATCGGGATGGAGCACACATTGTACTTGTGGCGCAACTCTGAGGAGAAGGTCGCAGTCGACCTGCACCACGTCATCCTTGCGGATTAGGATGGAGCGCACATTATACTTGTGGCGTAGCTTTGAGGAGAAGGTCGCAGTCGACTGCACCTCGTCATCCTTGCGGATTAGGATGGAGCGTGTGGCCAAGTCCCCGAGAGAGAAGATCGTTCTTCACTCGGAACGTGTTTCAAACTTAGGCGAGTACGGTACTGCAGCTAAGCCCCCGAGTGAGAGTGTTGCTCTTCACTCGGTGGAATTTTTTAAACTTAGGCGATACGAGACTGCAGCTAAGCCCCGAGTGAGAGGGTTGCTCTTCACTCGGTGGGATTTTTTTAAACTTAGGCGAGTACGAGACTGCAGCTAAGCCTCCGAGTGAGAGGGTTGCTCGTCACTCGGTAGGATTTTTTTAAACTTAGGTGAGTACGAGACTGCAGCTAAACCCCCGAGTGAGAGGGTTGCTCGTCACTCGGTAGGATTTTTAAACTCAGGCGAGTACGAGACTACATCTAAGCCCCCGAGTGAGAGGGTTGCTCGTCACTCGGTGGGATTTTTTAAAATTAGGCGAGTATGAGACTGCAGCTAAGCCCCCGAGTGAGAGGGTTGCTCATCACTTGGTAGGATTTTTTAAACTTAGGCGAGTACGAGACTGCAGCTAAGCCCCCGAGTGAGAGGGTTGCTCATCACTCGGTAGGATTTTTTAAACTTAGGCGAGTATAGAACTACAGCTAAGCCCCCGAGTGAGAGGCTTGGTCGTCACTCGATAGGATTTTTTAAACTTAGGCGAAACAGATTCGCGGCGAAGCCCCCGAGTGAGAGGGTTGCTCTTCACTCGGTGGGATTTTTGGAACTTAGGCGAAATGGATTCGCGGCTAAGCTACCCACTGGGGGATTTTGAACACATATATAAGTAACAACAATCATTTAGGATACTATAAAATTGTGTCTTTGATAAACAAACTAAAAGGTACTTCTTATTACATCTCAACAGTTTGAATGCTTAAATATAAAAATGGTGGAGAAGCTCCGCATTCCAAGCGCGTGGCTCGTCTTTATTGTGCTCCACATTGGAGAGGTGATACGCTCCGTTGTGGAGCACCTTAGTGATGATGAAGGGGCCTTCCCAAGAGGGGGCAAGCTTGTGCGGCCATTGCTGATCCACTCGGAGAACGAGGTCCCCCTCTTGAAATGCTCGACCTCTCACGTTTCTAGCGTGGAATCGACGAAGGTCTTGCTGATAGATAGTCGACCGGATCAAGGCCATCTCTCTCTCTTCCTCCAGAAGATCAATGGCGTCCTGTCGAGCCTCTTCTGTTTCAGTTTCTGAGAAAAGTTCCACTCGGGGCACATTGTGAGGCAAATCACTCGGAAGCACAGCTTCAGCCCCATACACCGAGAAGAAGGGAGTACGACCAGTCGACCGATTTGGAGTTGTTATCAATCCCCAAAGTACTGAGGGTATCTCATCTACCCAAGCACCTGCTGCATGCTTGAGGTCACGCATCAATCGAGGTTTCAACCCTTTGAGAATCAAACTGTTTGCTCTTTCAGCTTGCCCATTCGACTGTGGGTGGGCGACTGATGCATAGTCGACCCGAGTGCCTTGGGAAGCGCAGAAAGCTCTGAACTCATCTGAATCAAAGTTTGACCCATTATCTGTGATGATGCTGTGTGGAACTCCATATATGAACGTTAACTCTCTGATGAAGCTGACAGCAGTACTTGATTCAAGGTTTTTGATAGGTTTAGCTTCAATCCATTTGGTGAACTTGTCGACTGCTATGAGCAGATGGGTGAAGCCACTCCTGCCGGTCCTCAGAGGTCCAACCATATCCAATCCCCAAACAGCGAATGGCTAGACGAGGGGAATGGTCTTTAAGGCTGATGCAGGCTTGTGGGACATGTTTTAGTGGAACTGGCATCCCTCACACTTGTTGACTATTTCTTTTGCCATCTTGTTAGCATGTGGCCAATAAAACCCTGCTCGGTATGCTTTAGCCACGATGGTCCGAGAGGACGCATGGTGACCACAGGTCCCTGAGTGCATATCATTGAGGATCATTCGGCCTTCTTCTGATGTGATGCATCTCTGAGCGACTCCAGTAACACTCTCTTTTTACAGCTGTCCACCCATCACAGTATAGGCTTTGGATCGACGGACGATCTGACGAGCCTCTTCTTCATCCTCTGAGAGTTCCTTCCTGAGAATATATGCAATATACGGCACTGTCCAATCAGGAATGACGACCAAAACTTCCATGATCAAGTTGACCATGGCCGGGATTTCAACTTCAGTCGGATCAGTGGAGCTCTTAGGCTGTGGGGGCTCTTTCGTGAAGGGATCCTCTTGAATTGATGGTGTGTGAATATGTTCCAGAAACACATTGCTAGGAATGGGATCCCTCTTGGAACCTATCTTTGCCAGGTTATCGGCTGCTTGGTTCTTCAGTCGGGGTATATGGTGAAGCTCTAACCCCTCAAACTTCTTTTCCAATTTCCTCACTTCATTGCAATAACCAGTCATAGCTGGACTCCTCACGTCCCATTCCTTCATCACTTGATTGACCACAAAATCTGAGTCGTCGTAAACCATTAGGCGCCTGCACCAAGTGAAATGGCCATACGCAACCCGTACAGAAGTGCCTCATATTCGACTTCATTGTTGGAAGAGTCAAAGTGAATCTGGAGAACATAATTGAGCTTGTCACCTCGTGGAGATACCAAGACTACTCCAGCACCTGAAGCATTCAACATCTTGGACCCGTCAAAGAACATAGTCCAATGTTCCGACTGAATGTGAGTCGGCAGCTGCTGTTCAATCCACTCGACGAGAAAATCTGCTATTGCTTGGGATTTGATAGCTTTCTTTGCCTCAAACTTGATATCCAATGGAAGGAGTTCAATCACCCATTTTGCCACTCGACCTATTGCGTCGCTGTTGTTCAAAATTTCTGACAATGGAGCGTAGCTGATGACTGTAATTGAATGACAAGAGAAGTAATGCGCAACCTTCTTTGTGGTCAAGTAAATCCCATAGACAAGCTTCTGATAATGTGGATATCTCTGCTTGGATGAGGTTAAGACTTCAGAAATATAATACACTGGGCGCTGAACGTTATAGGCTTTACCTTCTTCTTCCCGCTCGACTGTGAGTATTGTACTAACAACTTGTCTAGTGGCTGCAATATAAAGAAGTAAATGCTCTTTGCTAATTGGAGCAGCGATCACCGGCTGGGTGGAAAGCAGGGTTTTGAGCTCCGCAAACGCTGTGTCAGCTTCAGGTGTCCACTCGAACTTATCAGATTTCTTCATCAGTCGGTAAAGAGGCAATGCATTTTCACCGAGACGAGAGATGAATCGGCTCAAAGCGGCCAAACAACCAGTGAGCTTCTGAATGTCATGGACACGCACAGGGCGTTTCATTCAGAGGATGGCGCCAACCTTCTCTGCGTTCGCGTCAATCTCTCGTTCGCAAACGAGAAAACCGAGTAACTTTCCACCCGGAACTCCGAATGTGCATTTCAACGGATTAAGCCTGATATCATACCTCTTCAGGTTGGCAAAGGTTTCAGCAAGGTCAGTCAGCAGGTTGGGACCTTTACGTGACTTAACCACGATGTCATCCATATATGCTTCCACATTCCGACTGATTTGAGTGAGCAGGCACTTCTGAATCATCCTCATAAATGTGGCGCTAGCATTCTTGAGACAAAATGGCATGGTAACAAAGCAGAAACACCCGAATGGGGTGATAAAAGTTGTATTTATTTCATCGGGTCCATACAGTCGGATCTGATGATACCCGGAATATGCGTCCAGAAAAGACAAACGCTCACACCCCGTAGTTGAGTCGACAATCTGGTCTATGCTGGTGAGAGGGAAATGATCTATCGGGAATTCCCGATTGATATGCTTGAAATCAATGCACATACAAAGTGAATCATCCATCTTGGAAACCATGACAACATTGGCGAGCCACTCGGAGTGGTAAATTTTGCGCATGAACTCAGCTGCTAGAAGTCGGGCCACCTCCTCGCCGATTGCCTTTCTCTTCTCCATGACGGACCAATGAAGATGCTCTTTAACGGGTTTTGCTTTCGGATCGACTCGCAAACGGTGCTCATCCAGTCCCCTGGGTACGCCTGGCATGTCAGAAGGTTTCCATGCAAAGATGTCCCAGTTCTCACGGAGGAACTGGATGAGCACTTCTTCCTATTTGCTGTCGAGAATCGTTCAGATATGAGTCGGAGCAGCATTGGGATCGGTCGGGTGAATATGAATTGACTTTGTTTCACCAGACGACTGAAATGCAGAATCTGAGGCAGGTTTCTTAGCTTGCAACAAATCACTCAGATCTGCATTCTTCTGGTATTCTTGCATTTCAACCGCTGCCATTTGTTCATCAGCAATTTCTGAGCCCTTACGAGGCACTCTTACGCTTTACGCCGATTACAAGAATCGTGATCACGCCTCTGGGACCAGGCATCTTCAACTTTAGATACACGTAACATGGTTGAGCCATGAAACAAGCATATGCGGGCCTGCCCAGAATAGCATGATAAGCACTTTGAAAATCCACCACTTCAAATGGCAAATTTACCTTACGGTAATTCTTCGAATCACCGAAAACCACGTCAAGAGTGATCTGGCCGAGTGATTCAGCTTTCTTTCCAGGGATAACACCATGGAAACTCATGTTGCTCTCACTAAGCTTGGACATCGGAATGCCCATTCCCTTCAGAGTATCAGCGTAAAGAATATTCAGACCACTGCCACCATCCATCAACACTTTGGTCAGTCGAGTCCCTCCAATAACTGGATTGACTACTAACGTTTGCCGCCCTGGTGTGGCAACGAGTGCTGGGTGATCGGACTGGTCAAATGTGATTGCTGTTTGCGACCACTTCAAATATGTCGTCGTTGCCGGGGCAACCCTGTTTACTTCTCTGTTTATGACTTTCAGTCAACTTTTGCTCTCAATGTCAGCAAAAATCACCAAGGTGGAATTGACATTGGGGAAACCGTCATCTTCCTCTTGATCCTCATCCTTATCAGATTCCTTCTCTTTCTCATTGGGTTGTTTATCTAGGAATTGCTGGATAAGGAGTCGACACTGTTGAGTGGTATCTTTGGGATAAATCAGATCTCCCTCTTCGTCTTTCTTGGTGTGAATGTGACATGGCAAATCCAACACATCATTCCCTGCTTGATGTTTAACCTTCTTGGGGTCCAGGGCCCCTTAGGTTTTCCCTCAAATTTTCCTTGGATCACGACTGCAATTTCACCAGGTCCCACAGGCTCAGCTTTGTGTTTCTGCTTCCGATTGGAATTGCCTCCACCAGTGTCCTGGCCGACTGGTTTGCCCTTTCCACTTCTGAGTCGATCCTCTTCTTCCCCATTAGCATACCGAGTGACTATTTCCATCATCCAAGTCAACATCATATCTGCCGTCTGACCGAATTTCAGGTGAAGCTCTAGATACCGGACGCCCTCCTTGAAGGCGCAAACTGCTTGATGTTGAGATACATTTTCCACTGTGTGATACAAAGTGGTCCACCTCTGAATGTAATCTCTCAAATTCTCATTTGGCTGTTATACACAATGTTGCAATTCTGCCAACACTGCTGGTCATTTGCAAGTTCCCTCAAAAGTTCTGACAAACACTCGGGCTAGCTCTTCCCAACTGAATATACTTCCTGGGGCCAACTTATTCAGCCATGCTCTGGCCGAGCCTTCTAACATCAGAGGAAGATGCTTCATCGCCACCTCATCATTACCACCACCGATCTGCACAGCCACTCAGTAGTCCCCCAGCCAAGTGTTAGGCTTTGACTCATAGGTAAACTTACTAACTCCAGTCGCCAACCTGAAGTTGGGAGGGATCTCAGCAGCTTTGATGGCTTTGCTGAAACATTCTGGACCGGAAACATGAACTCTACTGCCAGTCGGACAATCTCTGTCAAGTCCTTCTCTATACGCTCTGTTCCTGTCGACCAGCCCTTGAACGAGGATCGACCTCGCAAGAAAACCTAGCTCTCTTGGGTTGACTGGTACCCTCCGTTCACCACTATGCGGGTGCTTGTCATCATATTGTCGGGGCACATATGATCCACTCCTCGGAAGAGGTGTAGGCATCTGACGGCGTTCATCGCGGCCGAGTCGGTGATCATACTGCGCGTGGTTCTGACCGACATACTGCTCTTGGTGATGCCCACGTCCCTCACACCGCAGGGGCGATCTTGGGCTATGAGCCGACTGAACCGTGTAAGCCATCACAGATCTGCTGTGTATTCTGTTACGCGACTGAGATACTGCTGTGTTCTGCTCTCCTGCCGCCCGCAACAACGCTCTGATTTGCATCAAACCTCTTCCAGCCTTCGACTAACACGGCTGAACAGACTTTGCTATACGGGCAGAGGTTGTAAGATTCTGAATCGGAGTGCGGTATACCAGAGGTTCAGGCGGGAAAAAATGCCGCTGCCGTCAACTGGACTCAGGGACTAGAGTGGCCAAGCACGCCGCCTCCAAGGCCCGAGCCTCAGATGTTTCTCCGATGATGGGCGTGTGGAGCGCCTCCCTGTTGCGGCGGAAGTTCCTTCCTCTGCTGGGAGGTGAGGGCTTCGGGATGATACTCCTCATGGACACGCGATGGATCGTCACCTCCGTCGCCGCCGTCGTCGCGATGAAGCTATGCGGCACGTTGACTACCAGGACTTCCGCCTCAGGGTCGCTGCTGTCGCACTCGGAAAGGGTCTCGACGGAGCAAGTCGACAGATCGAGCAGACCGTAGAGAGATTCGTCGGGCTCGATTGCCGCGACTTGAGGGGTGGCCGACTGGCATGCCACCGGATGTTTCACCCATCGCTGAAGCCACGACCAACCAGATCGCTTGCACTGGAGAACGGCGGGGAGCGAAGACATCACGGGAGTCGACCGATACTGGGTCGACGGTTGCCGCAGAAGGACGCCACGAACACATGCGCGGAAGTGCGTCGCCCCGCGGACGGGGAGCGTCTCGACATCAAGGGGGGCCTCCTGGAGCCAAGAGGAGTCGTCGGGGAAGAAAACGAGCGCGCCGAGAAGGATCTCGCGGCCCTCAGCCAATCCACCGCCCGAAACCAAGATGATGGAAATCGGAAAAAATCGCAACACTACAAAAAAAAAGACACATCCGTCACATTTTGGGCCGAATGATTTTTTTTTCTGTCATACATATGACACTTCTATGACGAAAATTGTGACAAAACCCAGTATCATCATAGATGTGGTGGGCTCATACTTCTATGACAAAAAATCATGACAGAAAATGGGCTTTTCGTCCTGGGCGGGCCGGAAACACAGCTGCATGACATTCTTTGGGCCGTCCACGACGGAAGAAACCGTGGTAGAAGCAAGGGGGAGGAAAATTTTGGGGAGTTCTCGGTTACGGTGGGAGGTCGGGGGCTGAGCGATGCGCGTTTCTCTCGTACACGTACACACGTGTGTGCGAGGCGTTGGCTCTAACTGAACCCGAGCGAGGCGTTGGGCTCTAACTGAACCTAAGCGATTGACCGCAGGCTACGCTATCGAACTCGAAGCGATCGGTCGATGGTCGTTAATCGAACCCGATCGGCGATTCTTCGCCATCGCCGCTAATCAAGTCGATCGATGCTGCCTCTGAGATGAACAGTGAGTGTTGCAGGGCGGGGGGGGGGGGGGGGTTGGATGAACAGTGAGCGGTGGCGTTGCCTCTGGATGAACAGGACCCCGTGGTATGGAGGGCTAGATGAACAGTAGACGGTGGAGGGGTGGTTGAACAGGACCCCGTGGTGTGGAGGGCTGGATGAACAATAGACGGTGGAGGGGTGGTTGAACAGTAGCTGGTGGAGTAGCGCGCGGTGGAGGCTGGATGAACAGAAGCCCGTGGAGGCTGGAGGAGGTCGACGGTAGCCCGTGGAGGCTGGAGGAGGTCGACGGTGGAGATGAACATTATCCTGTGGAGTCCCGTTTTGCGGTACACCACACCCCTCCCGATGAACAGGACCCCCGGTTCGACCGTAGGAGGTCCTTTTGTCCGCTTTATGCGATGCGCCACACCCCTCCACCCCTGCTTGATCAGAGGAGGTCCGCTTCCTCTGTTTTGCGGTACGCCACACCCCTCCCGATCAACAGGGCCCCCGTTTCGACCGTAGGAGGTTCGCTTCCTCCGTTTTGCGGTACGCCACACCCCTCCCGATCAACAGGACGTTCCGAACGTAGGAGGTCCGTTTCCTCCGTTCTACGGTACGCCGGGCCTCGTTTCCATCACCTGTTCCATCCAAGCCCTCTTGATGAACACGACCACGCATTCCGTTCCGACCCAGCCGGTTGGCTCCCACGCGTTCCGTTGCCTCCCCATGAACACGACGCACTCCGTTGCCTCCCCATGAACACGAGACGACGTTGTTTCTCCGTTCCGACCCAGCCATGTACACGAGCCCTGGCCGTACGTATGCGCGAGTAGGCGTTCGAGACCCCGCCCGTATGTACACATACGTGGCTGTATTTTCTTTCTTGCACCCTGGCCGCTGTATGTACGTGTACATGCTATGTGTACGCCTCTACTACGACACGTGCGCGCCTCTACAACCGGTATATGCATGTACACGTTCGCGACTAGAATGACAACGCTACGTACGCTTCGACCAGGTGGGTCCTGACTGTCAGGCACTTCCTTGCGTGTGAAGATGTAGCTGGTGGGTCCTAGCAGTCAGGGGGACGAATCATTTTTTTTCCCAGACGCACTTCCTTGCGTGCGAAGATGTAGCTGGTGGGTCCCAATAGTCAGGGGGGCGAATCATTTTGATTTTTTCTGCCCAAACGCACTTCCTTGCGTGCGAAGGTGTAGCTAGTGGGTCCCAGCAGTCAGGGGGGAAACGTTTTTTTCATGAAATATGGTGGCCCGTCCGGTGGGTCCCCGCTGTCATGTAGAGGAATGATTATTTTGCGCGTAATAAGGAGGCACTTCCTTGTTGCGGCCGTGGACCCAGCTGTCAGCGTCTCCACGCACAGTACTCTTCCAATGGAAGTCGGTCGTTGACCACATTGACCACGCCGTGCCGAGAGCACCACGGCGGTGGACGACGGCGAGGCCTAGGAAGGGGACGACACGAAGGTAGGGAAGAATCGGCAGTTGTTTCCCACGCGGAGGGGAGTACGGCTGTACGAGGGTTTACTGGTTCGTCTGCCATTGCCAAAGAATAACAGCAGGTGTGGGTGAGTAGAGGGATGGCTAGGCCAGCGATGGGAGTACGGTGGGGCGGTGAGGTCTGGCAAAGACAACCGCCGCTGGGGAGGAGGGAGCAGGCTGTCCCGTCGGCGCTTGTTTGAGCGGCTGGAGCAGGAAGAGCAGAGATTGAAGAAGCACGACGGCCGTTGGATGGCCGTTGGATGGCCTTTTTTTAGGAAAGCCTCAAATCTGTGGAAAACAGCATACATCCCATCTGCCATTATTTCTAATAATTTACAGCCCATTTGCAATTTCTTAAGGTTTTTTTGGAGCCCATATTCTTTTCGTTAGCATTACAGCCCATATTGTGGCCACGGTTAAAAAATTATACGAAATTTTGCATATTCGGTGCGGTCTGAACTGTTTTTAATCCCGAAATTTCGACTCACATTCAAACTGATTTTAAAAATAAATGTATATCAATATAAAATCCAACAAATTCTCCACGCATAAAAATTAATGTAATTTGAAATCTCGAAATGAAAAAGATATTTGAAACTAATTGCGGTTTGATGTGTTTTAAAAATGTACAACCCATTTCTCATTATCGATGGGCCATTTTTCGGGCCACCAATGAAAGCTCTCCTCGTCTTGAAAGATTTGCAGCCCAACAGGGCACGACAAAGCGACTTACTTGGAAAATCACAAAAAACTGGGTTGTGGCCATGGACCCGGTGTCACCTCTCCACGACAAGATTTCTTCCGATGGAATGTCGTTGACCACATTAACCACGCCGCACCGAGAGCACCAAGGCGGTGGACGACGGCGAGGCCTTGGAAGGGGACAACGCGGAGCCGGGGAAGACGCGACAGTGGATGCCCACGTGGAGAGGAGTACGAGGGTTCACTGGTTCGGCTGCGGTGTGAGGCTGCTGTTGCCGCAGGGCCTGGCTAGCGGTGGGTGTAGTAGGGTGCGATGAGGCCTCAACGGCAAAGACAACCGACACCGGAGGCGAGGCGAGCAGTCTCCCGGCTGGTTTGGGCGGCTGGTGCAAGAAGAGCGATGATTGAAGAAGCGGCAGGACCGTTCAATTCAAATCCAACGATTATCGCTGCTAGAATCATTTGTTGACTAAGTTGACAAGCTCACAGACGCTGGCCAACGTAGTAGGCCCACAGGTCAGCCTCCCAACTAGTGCGCCCCAGATGTCAGTGGGAGGAATCATTTTTTTCGCGTAATAAGGAGGCAGTTGATTGCGTGCGGCCAGGCCAGCGGAGGGAGTAGGGTGGGCCGGGGTAGCCTGCACGGCATCACAGCGGGCCATAAGAGGGGGGAGCAGCCAGTCCTGCAGGCGCTAGTTTAGGCGGCTGGAGCAGGAAGATCAGAGATTGAAGAAGCACGTCAGCCGTTGGATGGACATCCAACGATCCTTACGCTAGAATCATCTGCTCACCGACAAAGCCTCATGCGTAAACAAGTCAGCCATTTGCTATTATTTTTATAATTTTTACTCATTTTCTAATTCATATGGAATTTATTGCAGCCCGTTTTCCATTTTTAGAATTGCTGGCCATTTTCTGGTCAGTACCAGGGTCAAAAAATTAACTAAATATGTGGGAAATTTTGAAAATTCGCAAATTTTTGCTGGGGAATGAAATATTCTTAATCCAAAATTAATAGCCATAATTTAAAAATAAATTAGTACTATGTCATGTTAAATCCAATGAAATACGTATAAGATACTAGTGAAGAACAAAAAAAACTAATATCCCATTTGCTATAATTTTTTTGGAATTTTCAACCCCTTTTGATATTAATTTTAACACACATTGACCATACTTTTGGCCAGGACAGAATGCATCCCTCCTCGTCTTGAAAGATTTGCAGCCCAGTAATTCGGAGAAAACAAATAGGCCTAGCTTGGGTATTCTTCAAAAAGAAATACTGGGCTACCTATTTTCCCAAAGAACTAGTGCATGAGCATTTAGCTTTATTTATTTATTTACCTTATTTATGTTTAGGGGACCATGAGCATCTAGTTAATTATGGGCTTCTCTATTGGGCCTTCATCTGTGGGTTGCATCTTATCAACAAGTGGAAAATGTATTCCGTACGAAAAAGAGTATGAGCTACGTACGGTACGGGGCACTAAAGGATCGAACCATGCAACGACTTCCAAAACATTGTGTTTGTCGTTCTAACAACATATTTATTCAACCAACAGAAGAAATATACTAATGATTGTACATTGAAAACAGCAAAGAATGACAACCAGGGCTGGGGTGCAATGAAGCGAAGGTGCCGGAAGAGTGAAGACGCAACTCTCTCCTCCAAACCAAACATCAACCATCATTACAAAAGGGCTACCAAAAAATAACAAGTGTATGCATCAAACTAAATAAAGATCCTACTACACCAAGTGTACGCATCTAACTAACTGTCTCAGTTAGACGTTACTATTCACTAAGCTGTGGAGATTGGCTGGCGGCTTGAACCAGATGGGTGCCTGACGGGGGAAACTCCACCAAATAGGTCGAAGTCCGATACTTGCGACCCTCTCTCCTACTTTGGGCTGCAGAGCGTGGCGGCACATATCAGGTATGGTGCATGCAGAGACGCATGGTACTGTGTACACACGCTTTTGCTCGATGGATTAAACCGCGCTGCCATCATGATCCTTGCCGTCGGTTATCTCCTGGTTAATCGGATAATTCAGTCCAACAAACAGAGAGGCGTGCACCAAGGCTACTTACCAGCCTCGGTCAAAAATTCCTGAAGGCCCAGAGAAGCTGGGATCCTCGCTCAAAGACCTTGCAAAGGATCGTGATTGTATTCCACGAAACAACACGTCCGGTATGTGCGAACGATCATCAATCTTTCGCCGTCCGATCGAGCCAGAACCACCTGCAATCGCCATGCCGCTTTTCTTTGAAAGGTTCTAGGATTAGGAAGGGTAGGGACACCAGGCGGCCTACAACATCATATCAAGTTGGAGTCAAATAAAAAAGGGATCTTGATTTAGTCAATCTTAACAACAGCATGTTATGAGCCTGAATATTTTTTCAGTAAATGTAGACAGTAATAGAAGAAAGCCATCATGATATCAGAGGAAAGTAACATAATGATGTAAGAGTTGTTTGTAGCGATGACTGGAGTAGGCCAGCTGTCGGTGTCAAAACCGGTGGATCTCGGGTAGGGGGTCTCGAACTGTGCGTCTAAGGCGGATGGTAACAAGAGGCAAGGGACACAATGTTTACCCAGGTTCGGGCCCTCTCTATGGAGGTAATACCCTACTTCCTGCTTGATTGATCTTGATGAATATGAGTATTACAAGAGTTGATCTACCACGAGATCGTAGAGGCTAAACCCTAGAAGCTAGCCTATGGTATGGTTGTTGTTGTCCTACGGACTAAAACCCTCCGGTTTATATAGACACCGGAGGAGGCTAGGGTTACACAGAGTCGGTTACAACAGGAGGAGATCTACATATCCGTATCACCAAGCTTGCCTTCCACGCCAAGAGAGTCCCATCCGGACACGAGACGAAGTTTCAATCTTGTATACTCATAGTCCAACAGTCCGGCCAAAGGATATAGTACGGCTGTCTGGATACCCCCTAATCCAGGACTCCCTCAGTAGCCCCCGAACCTGGCTTCAATGACGATGAGTCCGGCGCGCAGATTATCTTCGGCATTGCAAGGCGGGTTCTTCTCCAAATTCTGAATACTTGTTTGAATAGTGTCCGGCTCCCCATAAATGTTGCACTCCTTGGCTGCTGCGCCTAATAATGGAGATCCTCCACATGTTGAGCGAATGCGAGAAGTCAGAGCATTTTTACAATTGACACCCGAGCCATGTAGGCAAATCGCCTATTAAAGAGACGGGGATTCACAGATCCATATCATACCATCCTCCCATAGCGAGTATCCATTGGATCACGCCTAGAAAAGATCCATTCCAACGTGGCCAGTCACCACCGCTCCTCCTCTCGCCCCCGTAGACCTATGCCCGGTGATTGGAAGAAGTGTTCCGTCCCGCATGGCCAACTAGTGAAGCTACAGACCCAGGGATTTCTCCCCCCAGCGTATATGGTCCCCGTTTGAGCCGGGCTTGCCACCTATAATGGCAGAGAACAAGCAGAGAGCTTCCCCAATCCCTCCAAAGGGGAACGTGTATGCCTTATCCCTTACTTATTAAGGGGACTAGGATTTCCAATTCACTCATTCCTCCGCGGGCTCCTGGAGTTCTACGGCCTCCAGCTGCATAATTTCACTCCTGCCTCCATATTGCATATCACTGGCTATGTCGCTCTTTGCGAACTGTTTTTGGGTTGCGAAGCTCACTTTGAGCTATGGAAGAGGCTATTCTGCCTCGTACCCCGTACACAGGAGGGGTCACTGTTTCAAGTGGGCAGAGCCGAAATATTGCGCATCACCGGGACCGGACACTTGTCCGGCACCCCGAAGAAGGCATTCGAAGACTGGCCTTCAGAGTGGTTCTATATAGAGGACGTCCATCTTCCAGATCCTATTCGGATCGGCCTTCCTGAGTTTAATAATGTTCCTCTTAATAAGCGCCTAAGCTGGCGACCAAGGAGCCCTCAGGAGGAAGATGACAGAGACGTTTCTTACCTGATGAGCCGGATAAAGGTGTTGGCTCTATCAGGACTGACTACAACCGAAGTTATGTCAATATGCATTATGCGAGGGGTGCAACCGCTTCAATACCGAGGCCGCCCAATGTGGGACTTTAACGGGGAAAACGATGCCACCCGCTGCGGCCGTAAGGGGCCGGACTCTGTTCCCGCTCTGGCAAAAACCCTATCCGGTATGTACAAGGGAGAGGAAGAGGAGTTCCTCCGCATCAAACCGCGGGACGGATTCTCCATGTACAATCCCCTTCCCTTCTGCATTTCCACAATAAATGTCTTATTTTGCCTCTTCACCGCAGGAACTGCGTAAGACAGTAAGGGAGATAAATAGCCCACCTCCACAACCAGAGGAACCTGAACAGTCCCTCGACCCCGGCGTTCAAGAGGATCCACACATATTCGTGGAGCGGATCAATAGGACATTTTATCAATTAAGCCGTGATGAGGCCATGGTGGCTATTACAGCCGACTATCTGGGGTTACTGCCTGCCTCGCAGGTAAGTGAGACCAGGGGCCCAACCTTTGAGAAGTATCCCTTCCCACGCACCTTACCTTCCGTATCTGCATGGTGTCTTACAGGGAAGGTCCTCCGGACGCCATGCCGCGCCCGTGGCGAGTTACCAGCAAGGGGTACCGCGGCTCGGCGGGCTGAAAAGAAAAGCGGTTCGGACTGAGACGCCGGTGCGAAGGTACGATATAAAAACTCGCTCCGTGGGTTTGTCTTTGAAAACATAATAACACCCATGTTTCCCAGAAGGAAAAATACTCGCCGGACTATATTCGGAGAAGTTGCTGATCACGCCCCCACTAGCCGGGCTCCAGGGCCGGACACGGAGGCGGGGCACGCGTCTGATGTTCCTCCTACAGAGGATGCAGATAGAATCTCCGCTACAAATTCTGATGTGGAGAACGCCATGAATAACAGGCGCCGCCGGGCCGTACTCCGTGACGCTTGTTTCTCCCAAGAGACATTTGATGCCTTCAATTCGGGACATGTGTACATCCGTGCTGCTCAAAATGGTCTTGCCAGAGCCACGGACCAATATGTAAAGGATATACGGGTAAGAAAATTTGATGATTATATACATCAGTAGCCCCAGAGACTTGAAACAGTTGGCACAATTGATTTAAGGATCATTATCTGTGCAGGTTCTTACAGAGAAGAATACCCAATTGTCTCAAGAGCTGGAAGATTGCAAGGCCCAGCTACGGGCCGCAGTGGCCGCATTGAAGGAGTCCGAGAGGGCCCCCTCTGGTAACACCTGCTTGAAAGAATGACAGGTACCATATAGGATGCAGCATGCATGCAATTCTGACAATAAATATTGCAGATGACGCCGGAGTGAATCCGGATGAACAACATGTCATACGACGACTAAAGGCTGGCGAGCGCGTTCTTACAAAGGTTAGGCAGGAGAAAAACGATCTCCAAGATGCCAATACTCAGCTGAGTGTGGAACTAAAGGATGTTCGCGCCCAGCTGTCAGACTCCGTGAAGGAGAACAAGCGGCTTCGACGCGGCATTTTCAGTAAGTGCTTGAGCGAACTTTTAAAAAGAGTTCTGCGAGGAAGCCTGCTAACAGAATTATGTCTGCAGGTATGCTGATAAGTCGTCCAGCGAATTTCCCGGGTCTGCGAGTGATCTTCTACCAGAGCTCTCCCAACTGCACAAACAAGTTCGGCAGGTGATGCAAGGTATTGTCCAGGCCTTGTGGCCATCCGTCTCCCTGCCCGAAGGCCATGGAGGACTTGCAGAGAAGCTCAAGGGAGCGCGCGGCGCTTCCGATTATGGAAGGTATCGGCCTGCCGTCAAGGTGCCAGGAAGCACAGGGCCATGGTGAAGACGCGGTATACCAAGGCTGACCCAAACCACATGGCCGAGGTCGGACCTGTGGGGCCTGATGGGAAAGAAATCCTTGTCAATTTGGTGTATCACCAGGTAGAGTTAGCTGCCAAGTATTCCCTATAGGATTGTAGGCTAGACAACCTGTTCGATGGCATAGAAGAAGAATTTAATCAGCCTAAGTGACTATGTAATTTGAATGACATGTAGAATGTCTCTAGCCGGATTGTAAATCATTTGTCATGGCGGACCTTTTCGCTTCAACCTCTGGACCCGATAGTCCGGAGTGTATCCGAATACTAGCGCAGTTATGTAAAAATCGGGGTATGCGTGGAAACCAGGCGTAGGGGTCATAAGTGCTTGAACAGACAAGTACCCAACTAGTTATGTTATATTACATGGGTAGTAAGAAACATCTTCCAGGGAGAATAGTTCCGTTAAGCGTTCCTTTCCCTCAGTACGCATGCCCTAATGTGCATGTCTGAACTTGCGAGAAGAGACGCAGGCAAAAACATCTGGGGGCAAGTGGAAAAAACAAAAAGTCATGTTTTATTCACCGATCGAATATTCCCTTAAGAACGCTAGCTTTCGGCTTCATCCAGTCTGAGGTACACATCCGGCTTACCCGGCAGTAACAATCGCAGAGGTGCTCCCCTTATGCCCTAACCGAATTAACGGGAACATAGGGCATAAATACAAGATCCAGGCAACCTAGCTTGGCCAAAAGTTAAGTCATATCGATGCATATAGTGGCGAAAAAAAGGTACATCTGGAAGAATAACACATGTGCGGGGCATGAAGCCCATAAAATATTTAAGCTTCTGTATAGGAAGCCCCCAGGTATAATGAGCGCGGCTGGTGTATCAAGATCGTGTAGTCAAAACACATTTTAGCCCTTATGGCCTCAAAAGAAAAGGGGAAGAAAGAAAGAAAGAAAAGACAGATAACGAATGTATAAAAAATTTGACAGAGGAAAGGAGACGAACACGGAGTCCGGCACTAGGCATAGAATCTTCGGAGACTCGCTGCGTTCCATGGATTTGGCTTGAGGCGGTTGTCCGATGCATCACACAGACGATACGCTCCGCCGGTTAAGACCTGGTCAATAATGAAGGGACCCTCCCATTTGGGCTTGAGCTTGTCCTTTTTTCTTTTCCGGTAGGCGTAGAACGAGTTCTCCAAAGTTGTAAGTTTTGGCCCGTACTTCTCTGCTTTGGTATCTTTGAGCCTGTTGCTGGTAGAATGCGGAACGAGCTTTTGCCACATCACGCTCCTCCTCGAGGGCGTCCAAACTGTCCTGCCGATCGAGCTCGGCCTCTCTCTCTTCATACATGCGCACTTGAGGTGAGTCATGAATTATGTCGCAGGCGTAACCGCCTCTGGCTGCGTATACACCATAAAGAACGGTGTGTATCCGGTAGTGCGATTCGGCGTGGTCTGCAGCCCCTAGAGTACGGAGTGGAGCTCCTCTACCCAGTGCGTGTTAGATTCCTTTAAGGACCGCACTAATCTGGGTTTGATGCCGCTCATGATAAAACCATTTGCTCGTTCGACTTGACCGTTAGTTTGTGGATGATAGACAGAAGCGTAATTGAGCTTGATGCCCATGTTGCTGCACCATACTTTCACCTCATCGGCAGTGAAGTTCGTGCCGTTGTCAGTGATGATGCTATGGGGGACACCATAACGGTGTACAACCCCGGATATAAAGTCTATCACTGGTCCGGATTCGGCCGCTTTTAACAGGTTTGGCTTCTATCCATTTGGTGAATTTATCCACCATTACGGTAAGTATTTTTTCTTATGGGTTCCCCCTTTAAGGGGTCCAACCATGTCCAGCCCCCAGACCACAAAAGGCCAGGTAATGGGGATTGTTTGTAGGGCGACGGGTGGCATATGGCTTTGGTTTGCAAAGAGCTAGCAACCGACGCAGCGTTGGACCAAGGCCTGTGCGTCTGCTCGGGCCGTCGGCCAATAAAATCATGTACGGAAGGCCTTATTTACGAGGGCCCGGGCTGCGGCGTGGTGTCCACCGAGTCCGGCGTGAATTTCTGCCAGAGGCTTCCGCCCTTCCTCTTCGGAGATGCACCTTTGAAGGACTCCAGTAATGCTTTTCTTATAGAGCTCTCCATCGTGGACCTTGTAGGCTTTAGATCATCGCACAATGCAGCGTGCCTCATTTTGGTCCTTGGGAAGTTCCTGTCTGGTTAGGTAGGCCAGGAATGGTTCAGTCCATGGGGCGACGACGGCCATTATTACGTGGGATGAAGGTGTTATTTCGGTGGCGGAGCCGCCGATTATGTCAGTGTTTGGCATCTGTCGTTGTAGCCGGGTCCGGACCGTTGTTGCTTGTTTCCCCTTCCCATGCCACGGATGGCTTAAACAGCCTTTCCAAGAATATGTTGGGTGGGACCGTATCGCGCTTAGCGCCAATACGGGCAAGGATGTCCGCCGCCTAATTGTTTTCCCAAGCTACATGGTGGAATTCGAGTCCCTCGAACCGAGCTGACATCTTGAGTACAGCATTGTGATAAGCCGCCATTTTCGGATCTTTAGCATCGAAGTCTCCGTTTATTTGGGATATTGCAAGGTTCGAATCCCCGCGCACCTCCAGTCGTTGAATTCCCATGGAGACTGCCATCCGGAGACCATGTAACAGGGCCTCATATTTGGCGGCATTGTTGGAGTCTGTATACAGTATTTGGAGTACATATTGGACTGTATCTTCGGTAGGGAACGTCAAGACGACGCCAGCCCCCAGACCGGCCAACATTTTAGAGCCGTCAAAGTGCATAATCCAATTGGAGTATGTGTCGTATTCCTTAGGGAGTTCGGCTTCTGTCCATTCGGCGACAAAATCGACCAATACCTGCGACTTAATAGCTCGCCGAGGTTTATATGTTATGTCGAACGGGAGGAGCTCTATGGCCCATTTGGCAATCCTGCCTGTGGCGTCACGGTTGTTTATTATGTCGTTCAGTGGCACTTCAGAGGCCACTGTGATTGAACACTCTTGAAAGTAGTGTCGTAGTTTTTGGGATGACATGAATACCACATACGCTATCTTTTGATAATGCGGGTACCGTGATTTGCATGGGGTGAGGACAGTGGATACATAATATACCGTCCTTTGAAGGGGGAGTTTATGTCCGTCCGTTTCTCGTTCGACAACGAGTGCTGCGCTTATGACTTGATGAGTCGCTGCTATATATAGCACCATTGGTTCGCCGATGTTTGGCGCGGCCAGGATTGGGTTGGTGGCCAATATGGCTTTTATTTCTTCCAATCCGGCCGTGGCAGCATCCGTCCACTCGAAGTGTTTGGTGTGCCGAAGGAGGCGATAAAGGGGTAGTGCCTTTTCTCCTAATCGGGAGATGAAGCGACTTAAGGCCGCAACGCATCCAGTTAACTTCTGGATTTGCTTGAGGTCTGTTGGGATGGCTAGTTGTGACAGGGCTCGGATTTTAGCCGGGTTCGCTTCAATCCCTCTACTGGAGACGATGAATCCCAGGAGCTTTCCGGCGGGCACGCTGAAAACGCATTTTTCTGGATTGAGCTTGATGTCGTATGTTCGAAGGTTGTTGAATGTAAGCCTCAAGTCGTCTATTAAAGAGTCGACGTGTCTGTTTTTGACGACCACATCATCTACGTATGCTTCCACTGTTTTGCCGATTTGTTTTTCCAGGCATGTTTGAATCATGCGTTGATACGTTGCACCGGCGTTCTTAAGCCCGAAAGGCATTGTGTTGAAACAGAAGGGGCTGTATGGCGTGATAAACGCCGTTGTGGCTTGGTCGGACTCGGCCATCTTGATTTGGTGGTAGCCGGAGTATGCATCGAGGAAGCACAATGAGTCATGTCCCGCGGTGGCGTCGATAATTTGATCGATGCGGGGGAGGGGGAAGGGATCCTTTGGGCAAGCTTTATTGAGGTCTTTGAAGTCAACACATAAGCGCCAGGATTTTTCCTTCTTTGGTACCATCACCAGGTTTGCTAGCCAGTCCGGGTGTTTTAATTCTCTGATGAATCCGGCCTCCAATAACTTGGCTAGCTCCTCGCCCATAGCTTGTCGCTTAGGTTCGGAGAAGCGCCGAAGAGTCTGCTTGACCGGCTTGAACCCTTTTAGAATGTTAAGGCTATGCTCGTCCAACTTTCGTGGGATTCCTGGCATATCTGATGGGTGCCAGGCAAATATATCCCAGTTCTCAAGAGGAACTCCGTGAAAGGCGTCCCACATCGGGATTTAACTGTGCCCCAATTGATGCTGTTTTTGTAGGATCCGTTGGGTGGACTTGGAATTTGACTATTTCCTCCGCTGGTTTAAAAGAGGTGGACTTGGATCTCTTGTCGAGTATCACGTCGTCCCTGTCCACGGTCGAGCGTAGCGCGGTTAACTCCTCTGCCGCTAGGGCTTCGGATAGTGCCTCGAGGGCTAGTGCGGCTGTTTTGTTTTCGGCGCGGAGCGCTATGTCCGGATCACTAGCTAGAGTGATGATTCTATTGGGCCCGGGCATTTTGAGCTTCATGTACCCGTAATGGGGTATAGCTTGGAAGATCGTAAATGCCTCCCGCCCTAGAAGGGTGTGGTATCCGCTACTGAACGGGGCCACTTGGAATGTTATTTCTTCGGACCTGTAATTTTCGGGTGTGCCGAATACCACATCTAGTGTGATTTTCCCAGCTCAACGTGTGTCCCGACTGGGGATGATTCCTCTAAAGGTTGTGTTGCTTTGCTCAACGCGGTTCCAGTCTATTTCCATTTTGTGAAGGGTTTCCTCGTAAATGAGGTTTAATCCGCTGCCGCCGTCCATGAGCACTTTAGTGAACCGAAAGTCGTCCACAATTGGACTAAGGACTAGTGCGGCTAGTGCTCGGGCTGTTCGGCATTTGGGTTCGTCACTGGTATTGAAGGTGATAGCCGTGTCGCTCCATGGATTTATTGCTGCCACCTGGCAGATCTCGGCGAGGCTGCGGAGTGCTCGCTTGCGCCTATTATTTGAGGTGAATGTCTTGAAGACTGTTAAGACCGTATTGTAATTCACGGGATGTTTCTCTGCGGTGTTTTGAATGAGGAGATCCTCACCGCTCTTAGCAACCTGCCAGAGTACCCAACATGCTCTAAGGCTGTGTGTTGGTGTGGTATCCACCGTACTGTGAATTTTGCAGGGTCCGTTAAGCCATCCCTCCAATACGGTTCCGTGCCCTCTAGTGGGCTTTTGCTTTTTTGTGATTGAATCGGGTGTTTTATGGGGGTGCACCCTTTTGGTTCGGACTGAGTATTTAGCCAAAGCCGGATTGTCCCAAAATTCGGTTCCGATTGTCCAGGCGCTCTCCATCGCACAGTACTTCCGTACTATGGCCGCCAAGTCAGCAAAGTGTGCTATGTTGCGGCGGCTTATGACGTTAAGGATTCCCTTGTCCGTGCAATTATTGCAGAAGAATGAAATTGTGTCTTCCTCTCGACAGTCCTTGACCTTGTTCATTACAAGGAGGAATCTGGCCCAATAGTGATGTACTGTTTCCTGGGGCTCTTGTCTAATGTGGGAAAGATCGCTTGTATCTGGGTGGGTGGGCGGATTTAAGTCCGAACCCTGACCCGATCTGCGACCTAGGGGCGTGGGAGTTTCCGATCTTGGAGGTTTGGGCTCCGGGGTGTCGCCCGATAGGTCTGGCCCACTGCCTGATTCTACGTTCAAGGCTTGGGGGATGTCCTTTCGTGTACAGGTATCCGGCTCAGAGAGCTTTCGAATCCGAACATAGCTTGTCCTCAAGATTGAGGGAAAATTACCGCATTGTTCCTCCATCACCGCTATCTGATGGGTGACCAGTGGAGAGTTAATCTCCCTTTGGTCGGGTTCAAGCCCGATCCGATCATAGTCCGTAGCGACTCCCAAAGCGGCGATGCGGTCCAAGAGCTCGTTTAGGGAAGAGAGCTCCATCGGATCCATCTGCTTGGCAAGTTCCGATCCGACGTGGAGGATGTTTTCGATGACCCGAGAAGTCATCATCAGCGCAACAGCCGAACGGGCGGTCATGACGAACTCGCCTAGCCGGAGAGTCTGGCCGAGAGTCAGGGCTCCTCCAGAGGTGACGCTGTCCTTGACAACAAGATGAGACATCCTTCCTTATGGCGACGATACAGTGGAAATCTCAATGAAAGCACCAATGTCGGTGTCAAAACCGGCGGATCTCAGGTAGGGGATCCCGAACTGTGCGTCTAAGGAGGATGGTAACAGAAGGCAAGGGACACAATGTTTACCCAGGTTCGGGCCCTCTCTATGGAGGTAATACCCTACTTCCTGCTTGATTGATCTTGATGAATATGAGTATTATAAGAGTTGATCTACCACGAGATCGTAGAGGCTAAACCCTAGAAGCTAGCCTATGGTATGATTGTTGTTGTCCTACGGACTAAAACCCTCCAGTTTATATAGACACCGGAGGAGGCTAGGGTTACACAGAGTCGGTTACAAGAGCAGGAGATCTACATATCCGTATTGCCTTGCCTTCCACGCCAAGAGAGTCCCATCTGGACACGAGAGGAAGTCTTCAATCTTGTATCTTCATAGTCCAACAGTCCGGCCAAAGGATATAGTCCGGCTGTCCGGATACTCCCTAATCTAGGACTCCCTCACCAGCAATACGTTCAGCCATAGGAGGAGTCGACAGCGTAAATGAAGCCCTTGTGTTCAATGGCATGGAGGATGTATGATCCTGCGATGGACGTGCAGATTGATCCACTTGCCGCAATGACCTATCAGATAAGCAGCCCGCGGTTGAAGAACGCAATTAGCCTGAAGTCTTTATAATTCGCAGATCTTGTGGGCACTTGGTAGATTACAACCTTGAGCAAATCAAACTTGGTATCATGTTGGCTACTGTAAGATTCCGAGTATTCTGGGCCGTGGTGCCAAAGCAGTGTAGTGTTAATCGAAGGAAGGGGGATCAATCGGGGGGTGTAGACCTCCACGAGCATCCAGCCGCCATGACTGTCGACGAGCACCATCCAAGACGTGTTCATGCCGACCTAGTTCATACCGTTAATGTAGCTGAGGCTGACGGGGATCGGATCGCAGTGAAGGGGGTTGATGCTCGCCACCCTATGATCGTTATGCTGCGTGACACGCCGTTTCTGAAGATCAGGCGGCATCAACAAGCAAGGAGCTGGCTTAAAAAGCTCCATCCCGAGGGCTTTGAGTAAACGGTACAACCCCAACGAGCACGCGGCGAGCGGCATGGTACTGAGATTGTCCACACGGGAAACAATGAGCTTGATTACCTCTGTGGGGAGCAAATTCCTGACACTCTTTCGGCGGACGCTGCTCGATTCTGCCATTGTTAGTGCTTGGGTTTTTGACGAGGGGGGAGGCGCCTTAGCGGGGATGGAAGCTTGGACGAGATTACGTGCGGACAAAGATGGAGAAGCGAATATGTGCTGTGGGAAGTGGACAGGTGATGATGACTACAGCACGCCGCTTGACTTACGAGACACATACCAGCAACGTAGGGTCATATCGATGCTAGACAACTTGCTTGAGCGATCACAGTACTGGTACTCCCTACGGTACCTACTATAGTACTATGCCCTAGCTTGCTAGAGTAGAGTAGTAGAGTAGGACTCTGCTCTACTACTAGCATCGGAGGAGTAGTATATTCTAATCTAAAATAGTTACAAACTTCAATGCCCGAGCGTGGAACGACTATGAACCGTTCTCAAAGACCATGTCTACGTGGTGTTTGGACTTATATGCAAAAAAATAGCAAGATTCCCATGCATTGCACGGCACACCATCATCACCAACTCGGTTTTTTCTCTACTCCTACTCCTATAAAAGACTCAGTTGGTGATGATGGAGGCGGAGGCGTGTTCAGCCGGGCGTGCAGTGGACGGTGCAGCACTATTCGATTTTTTATAAAAAACAAAGAAGAGTAGTACAGATAGAGATATAGGGAGGAGCACGAGGTTGTGGGAGATAAGTATGAACGAGGCAAGGCCTTATCTGTAAATGTGGAGAGAGGTGCGGGTATCTTTTGTAAAATTGTCATAGTTGGCTTTTCATCCGCCGATATAGATCGGACGGTCTATATTACAAGATGGCAGGCATACCATCATCACCAACTCGGTTTTCTATAAGAGTAGATATATATAGATATAGATAGATAGAGACTAGGGAGTACTAGTACGGACACCATCTACTGCTTCGTGTGCTACTCCTGCGCTCCATTCGGCGGCCGCAATGTCCCCTACAGCCACCCCTCCCGCGCTCCATTCGGCGGGCGCTGTTGAAATCTGGGGAGCGCACTCTCGCGACTGCTGGCAGCCACGACTTCACCGACGATGACTTCTTCCCCAACCTCGGCAACCTCTTCCTCAACGACATGGGCGACAACCTCAACGCCAATGGTGCTGCTCCCATTGCACCGTATGTGTTTCTTTCCTTCCTATTTGAAATCATGGTAGATTTCATGTTTCTACTCTGTATCCTACTACTATGCTAGTCCACATGATTAGTTTCATCTCTGTTATAGCCGTCATGATTTATTTTGTGCTTATTCGGATTAAATCTCGTACTAACTTGCTCATATATTCAACTGGCACAACGTCCTCTACAGCCACTCCCGTTTCATGGATGGCCTGGTCGATGCCTCCAAGGAGCCCTTCGTCCACTGCTATGAGTGCCCGATGCCGTTTTGTGGCTCGCCGACGGACATGGTGCATCACCTCACGGATGCGCGGCGGCCAGTCACTGCTGGCCCTTGGCGGAGAACATCAAGTACGACACGTGCTACCGATTCACCATGCCGGAGTCGCTGGAGGATCACCGCTGCCTGCTAGTCTCGGAGGAGGACGGTAGCGTCTTCCTCTTGATCGTGGGCACCGGCGAGGCTCGCAGTGCCGCCGCCTGCCTCTCTCGTAATGTACGTCAAGGGCGTCTCACGACGCCGACATCGACACGAGGCGTATGTAATGCGCGTGGTCATCAGCATTAATACCCTCCGGTCGCGTGGGAGGCGACACCGGCCTCATCGGACGGACTTGGACTCTGGGGAGCTGGGACTATCCCGCCAATGTGGACTTGGAAAACCCATGGCATCTGTTCCATCCTTTACCCGCCGACGCGGTGCATGGGGACCCCAAGGAGGTTCACCTGGACATACGCATTATCAAGTGCACTTAGAAAACATGTAGTGTGTCTGGGCGGTTATGGCCCGTGTCTTTGCCGCTTTAGATTCTGTAAGCTTGTCGTTAAACTTGATTGGCTTTCGCCGCAGTCCTTCCTTTGAACAGCTCCTCTCAGTGAGCTGATGTAAGACACTTTGGGTTTCATTTGATAATGGAACCGGAGAGGAGCCTCCCTGTTCTTCTAAAAAAATTACGCATTATCAAGTTAAATGTTGATCATTAGTCTTCGCTCAATGTAATCCGCTGTCTAAGCATGTGGAGACTTCCATGCAGGATCTTGCTCTATTGGAGTATCGCGCATGAATAAAAGTGTACCTGTTTATGGTTTAGTCTAGAATCTTCCATGTATGAATTTTTACTACAGTACTGGTGAAAGACTTACGATGAACCATTTCTTACATCTCCTCTGCCTCCTTGCAAGTCATCCTGATTTAATCCCTCCGTCTAGGTGTATAAGGGCATGGTTAATATTACATAATAGTATAGCCAACTGTTGGCTATAAGAAAGTGCCATGTCATCTGTAGCCAACATGTATGACAATTGATACTCAAAAACTAATTCTTAAAGATCATTTCTTGCAAAGCACAATAAGTGTTATTTCTTCACAAGTTTTGGATGCAGGTTGAACAGTTGAACACTTTTGTTTGCAAAAGATACCTTTTTATCTATTTCACCCGGATGTTTGTGAGCTCTAGAGATGAGATAATATCCGAAGAAACCTATCGATACCCGTTACACATGAGATGACCCCTGCATCCTTTGTCAAAATAAACAACTCCCCGATCAATGCATTTCACTCTTCGGTGCAACGCACGGGCACCTTACTACTATAGATTAGTACGACCTAAAATTGAACTAACATTATATATAGTATGATAAATACTGATGCATGTCACCTAAAATTATATCATTTAAAACTATGTTCAAATACGAATCCAACGATATATTTTTTGTTGACAAGCACTAACATTTTGTCAGTTAAATTTTCAGTCATTCAATGGGGGACTAATAAACCACAACCGATGTAGTACAAGTGTAGAGGTCGGCGCTGCATGGGAGTCTCACCTCTCACCCCGCTCATGGCGCGGCAAGAAGTCATTATATCACAAAACCCAACCACTCCCAAAGTAATAAGTGGCCCGGTAAAATAAACGGACAAGCAACTATCACATCCCTCCGTCTTTTTTGCATTTCATCTCTCTACATTTACTTTCTCCGGTTCATCTCGCACACTCGATCCCTAGCTACTACTCCTAGGGACAGTTCTTTTGGCAGCTTCCCCAGCTTTTCCCACAAGACTAGTCACAATGGAGAGTAACAATAAGGCGCCTCACTCATTTATTTGGGCTTCTAAACTACTACTTCGTCCTGGTTTATTCCCCACCATTGTAATTTGTGCTAAATTTTGACCAAAGATTTAACTGATAAAATGTTACTCCCTCCGTCTAGGTGTGTAAGTCATCTTAAAAAAACCAAATAATCCCAAAACACTTAGGCGCGGTGCATTAGCTTCTACCTCGTTTCTTGTTCTTGACATATCAACCAATAGGAGATAAAGAGTGTGCATGATTTTAATGACTTGAGATATCAAACATGACATGCAGTGGTTAGTTCATTGCATGCAATACTATTAATTAGCAAATAAACATTAACGTTTCTCGTTTTCTCCTCCTCCTTGGTCACGGTGCACAGCCTAAGATGACTTACTCACCTAGACGGATGGAGTAGTGCATGTGTCTTGCACTAACATTTCATTAGTTAAATTTATGATCAAAATTTGACACAGATTACAATGGGGACCAATAAACCAGGACGGAGGTAGTAGTTATGGGATTACTAATCTAGAAGCCTAAAAGAACTGGCCCCTGGTACTCCTACTAGTAGCAGTACTCAAGTTGGAAATCCAATTGCACGACACAACTTGTTATGCAAAAAAAATCGATACAGGGTGTAGGAAGCGGTTTGGGAATTTGCATGCCTTTCCAACCAGTGAGGTACTCCGTACAAAGTACGACAAAGAAATAACGACAGAGAAGGAAGCTAAAAGTAAACAATCAAACAAGCATTTTTGCATTTGTTTTGCATTGAATCGTTTCACAAGCTTGACTAGTGTTGTTTTTCTACTTTTACAAAAACCGCATCGTAATGTTAAAACGTGCATTTGCACGTACATAAGTAATAGTAGTACTCCCTTTGTCTAGGTGTACAAGTCTTCCCTCCTTGGTCATGGTGCACAACCAAAGATGACTTATTGACACGACGGAGGGAGTAGCACAATCTGCAAGCATATATCGAGAGAGACGTGTAGTGCGATAGTATATAGTAAAGTGTGTGCTATATGCACGCACTTGCAAAATGCGTCTGAATACACAAGGTTTCCAAACTTTCCCTTTACATACTTAATTAAGGACGCTAAAAATTCCTGAACGTTCGGGATTTATCACTTCGTCCCAAAACTAATGAGATCGCCTTACGAAACAAAAATTATACTCCTCCTAAAAGCCACGGCGCTCGCAGGAGCGCTTGCGGCATGCCGGGAGTGCCCTGGTGCGCGGCCATTTCCCATCGCGCCGACACAACGCCTCTTCCTCAGCCTCGCAACTCGCGAGGTGCTGATTGGTAGCTTGCCGGCGGGCGAGCGTGATGTCGCCGGTGTGGTTATCCGGCGCCAACAGGTACTCCGCCTCGCTGGAAGCGTGCACCCGGTCCACGTACCGCCGAGCGTAGATGAGGCGCATGGGCCCGACTGCACTCAGGGCATCGGCACGGGCGTCCTTCACCACCCTCACGGCCCTCGCACGAGCCTTCTACCAAAGAGCCAATTGCCTGACTCTCTCGGACGCGACATAGGCCTCCCAGGCAGCTTGTTCCGCGGTGCACTTCTCTTCCTTGGCCTTCTTCTCCGCCTCTATTTTGGTGCGCTCTGCTGGAGGCAAAGCCTCCCACAAGGCGACGTCCATTTCTTTCCAAAGCTCCTCAAGGCTGGGGGGCTCGGCGGGCGGCACGGCGTTCTCCTTGTAGCGGGGAGCCGACGCGTCCTCCAACGCGTGTGCTGGCGAGATTGGGAATGCCGACGCGTCCACCTCGACGTGTCGCGGCGAGGAGCGGAACGCCGACGCATCCTCCTCGACTAGTGGCGGCGAGGAACGGAACGGCGACGCGTCGCGTCGTGGCGAGGAGCGGAACGCCGACGTGTCCTCCTCGACTAGTGGCTGCAAGGAACGGAACGGCGACGCGTCACGTAGCGGCGAGGAGCGGAACACCGACACGTCCTCCTCCACTAGTGGCGGCAAGGAATGGAACGGCGACGCGTGACCGTCCGCGCGGTGCAGCGAGGGGCTCCTAGGGCTTGGGAGGGGCGATGCCATGGTGGTCGACGTGAGAGGGAGGGGGAGGAGATAGCGATGAACGTGAACGTGAGGGGGAGGAGATAGCGATGTCGTGGGAGGCGCAGTATTTATAGCGAGCAATGGCACACCTACGTAAGATATGGACTGAGCTGCACTGACTTAACTGCAGGTCCAGTTGCGTCACTGACATGTGGGCCGAACACCTGTTGGGCCCATATGTCAGTGACCCAATGCACCTGCAGTTAAGTAACAGCTACGTGGGCATATTTGTTGGAGTAAATTACGGGGGAGCGAAGGGGTGGAAATATTGCTGGTCACAATGGATTGGACGAGCGTGGGGGGAGGAGAGTCATGCATGCAGATTTTTTCACACGGGTGGAGTGGTGGGACCTTGAAGGGAGAAGGAGAGTTTATGCATATTGTTTCCACACATGGAGAGGAAAAGATTTGGAGACGAACGGGCTTCCTGCAGGTATGGGGAACGGTGCATATTAAGTCATCTTGCATGCCGGGCTAGGTATAGTCTCAAGTCATCAAAAACATACACGCCCCACACATGTTCATATTTCAAGGTGCACTAAATTATTGCATGCGATGACTAAGGCTGGCCATAATGGTGGTATCTTAGCTGGTATCATGCACACGGGAATACTAGCAAACATGTTGATGTGGCAAAGAATTAAAGAAGAGAGGGGGGTGAGAGTAACTAGTGTTCATGCATGCATTGGTAAACACATTTTTGTGTGAAGAACGATAGCACTAGTTGAGTACTTTTGCAGACTTCAAAAACTATTCCACCGCCTCTACTATCTTGCTAGGAGTAGGTGAAATTTTTGAATCGAGCCCTTTAAACTAGAAGGGAGGTAGTGGTACTCTAATAGCTAACCTTGTTGTGATGACAACATAGGACATGGCACGCACCTGGATGGAGGAACTAATCTGCATTGTGCATTTAAGTTTTGTCTGAAGTCAATGTACCTCTACTTTCACCAGACTTATAGAAAAATGTATCAACATTCACAATGTCAAATCAATATTTTTACACTCATTATGAAACGTAGTTCTTATACCCATTATAATCAGTATTGTAGATATTGATATTTTTAGTATAAATTTGGTCGTGGGATTTCATTGATGCATGTCAAAGCATGGAGGAAGCGGAGCTTAGGGCTTGCATTGCGGTCTCTACATAGGTATTTCTCTTCATAATCCTGTAATTTTAGAGACTGGTTGCGCTTTTGTGGTAGCCTCTCTTGCATCGGGGGACTATGACAGGTCTGCTATGCGTGACCTGAAGATGAAAGTGTTGAGCATCTCGAAGTTGATCAACAATCTTCAATTGTCAAAGATTAGCCATTCGCCAATAAGGTGGCACACTTAATCGCTAAGTATAGCTTTGACAATAGATTAGATGGTATTCTTGTAAATAACATATACCGCCTGTGGTGAATATTGTATCGAATGAGTGTACTTGGTGTGGCTGGTTAATTAATATAAGGTGGTGTTCAAAAAAAGTATAAATTTGGTCAAACACTTTGCAAACGGTTGACGGGAGTAAAAAGGACCAGAGGGAGTATCATGCATGCGGAGTAGGCAAAAAAATTGCTTATTTATAGCCGATCGAAGTCTCAAAGGGCCCAACCGCGCGAGGGAGGCGAAGATTGTGGGAGGCGCATGGTTGATGGAATAAAGTGAAGTTACATCCACGCGCCGGCATGGCGTGGGAACAGGCAGAAGCTATACCGTCAGGCCTACGATATGGGTCTAGTAGACATGACATATAGTGGGTCCTGCATAGTTCTCGAGAACTCTTTGGGGGCTTGCAGCCGTTTATCCACCGGGCAACCCCACGTCGTTCGCACGCCCTACTCATCCCCGTCTTGTAATACCTTACAACAGTTCGCTCCCAGTCGTCCCGTCCTTTCACATTAGTTCACTCCCAGTTTTTGCGGGGTACAACAGTTCAACTTCTCGTAACCCTCCTCCAAAATCCATGGCCTCCCAAATCTCCATGGTCGCCGCTGAGTACTGTGTTAGAGCCATCACCGGCGATCAGGTCATCGTCATCTACACACGTGGATCTGCGACGGTGAAAGCATGGCTTGCTTGCTTCCTACGCATGTTCAACAGTTCAACGGATGAGTGGGTCGCTGGGCTAGATGTTGAGTACACCACAGTCCTAGGATGAGAGAGGGATCTAAAGGACGAAGATAGGAAGAAGCCCGCGGTGATCCAGGTTTGTGTACATAACGTTTGCTTGGTCTACCACATATGCCATGCCGACGTTGAGTGCCAGGATTTTAAGAACTTCCTCAAGGACAAAACAGTGAAATTCGTTAGTGTAGGCTTTAAGAACGACAGGGATGTCCTGCGTCAGATAGGTCTCGTTGTAGGCCAGCCCTTCGATCTCCAGAAGGCAAGCCTGGTGTCCTCCTCTCAACCTTCAATGCTGACCCTGGCAGCAGCCATGATTGATCCTTCGTACGCTAAACTGAAGAAACCTCATCACAAGTTTCATCATGCATGGGAGTCGAAGACATTAGATGGAGATCACATCATGTACGCAGCAGTGGATGCCTACCTTTGTTTAAATATCTACAAGGGTTGGATGAAGAAGCAGAGCCTAGTGTCCGGTTCAAGCAAAGAAGCGTCGGCAACAAGGAGGAGGAAGAGGGACGAGGACAAAGTCAAGGACGTGGACTCGGACTCCAAGTAGGTGGCAGTGCCGTCGCTCATGCTGGTTCCACTGCAGTGTCAAGCGGACTAGTTGCTTAGTTTATTTTCAAGGGTGTGTTGTGTTGAGGCCCCAGCAGAACTATGTTCAGTATGTTCTTTCTCGTTATTTGAACTCTTTAGTATGTACAGTAGTACTAGTACTATGTCTTACTACTGTTCTTCTTGCAGTTGGTACTACTGCTCGTATCTTCGTGTTCCTACTGTACTTAATACGTACATACTAGTAGTATAATTTGGGTCAGTCGATTTGTGAAAGAAGTTCGACGGAGCGAAGGAAGAAGACGGCAGAAGAGGTGGAAGAAGCCCTTCTAGCCATCCATGTTGCATCAAACGGCTCACATGAGTCGACTGACTCAAATTGCTCCTTCAGATTGCAGGATCCACGTGGAATTCAAGGTCTCGAAGGTAGATTCCGCGTCCGCACCGGGTTTGCGGGCTCGACGCACGCGCGACCGGCTTCCGCCGCGACAGCCACCATGCGCGCCTCCGCTGGGCGAGACGACAATGACACGCTAGTTCCTCCTCGCTGGCGTGCTGGAGCACGCGCTCGTCCTCCTCTTCGTACGCTGCGTGCATAGGCGTGGCTCCACCAGCTGCTCGCGTGCTTGGCAGCGTGGCAGCATCGCGAAGAGGGACTGCAGACGACGTGAGCGGGCGAGCCTTCGGCTTCATGGCACAGGGATGGCGGCGACACGGCGGTGATGGGCGAGAAATTGTTGGTCAAAGCAGGCGGGCGCCGGCATGCGCAACGGTGGCGGCGGCATATTGATGAGTGCGCGTGTGGGATCTTACTTTAGTTTTATATAAGGTTGGTCAAACTTAAAAGAAAACCGTACTAGTACGCGTAAACATTAGACTTAGGCAGCACTTTTATTAGTTAGTACCACAACCACGATACGGAATCATGTGCAAGCGCGTGAACCGGGTCGATCGAACGGTGCGTCAACGTGTCGCGCTCGAAGGACATCCACCGAACCTTTTTGTGTGTGTGAAAACAATCCTCGAATATTATTCAACTTTTTTTTCTTGGGAAAGTTCTTGACGCTGCAATATTTCCGTATAATTGAATTTTGCTCCAGTTCGTGTTTATTTGGATTTGGGCGTTTTAGGTGCGCCCTAGTTTTTTTTAATACTGATTTTGTGTGTGTGACTGAGAGAGAACGTGTGTATGTGTCCATATGTGTGTTGTAGCGGAAGGGCAATGTGGAGACGGTGTGCGTGTGATACAGACATAGAGAGGTGCGAATGTGCAAATGATCATGCATGAGTGAGACATAGACAGATATGCCGATACGTTGTGTATACATGAGAGAATGGTCTTCTAGTTTACTTGTGTGTGTGTGTGTGTGTTTGTGTGTATGTGTGCGTGAGAGGGAGAGAGAGAGGGAGAGAGAGAGACAAAAAGAGAGAGGAGCATCTGTAACACAACAACCATCTCTCTCAATTTGTCCGTCCCTCGCACGGTCGCATGCAACACATGCATCAACGCGCCCATTTTGACACCCTCACCCGGCCCCTGCCCACCTTAAGGCCCGCACAATCTCTTTGTGAATACCCATTTCTCTCCATAGGTTTGTTTTCTCTCAATATCTCTCTCTCTCTCTCTCTCTCTCACACACACAGACACACGCAGCACAACACACACACACACTCCCCCGAGCACACAATTCATCCCCATCGAAGGTTATACGGCGACCACTCTTGCTTGTGCTTCTTTGCACCCCAACATGCACAACACCTCAATCTTCAAAGAGGGCATCGAGCAGATCGAAGACGGCGAACACACCGCGCTAGAGAATGCGGGGTCATTTCTCTCTCTCTCTCTCTCTCTCTCTCTCTCTCTTGCACAAAATTACCAATCCCTCTCTCCCCCGCACAAAATTGTCAATCCCTCAACCCACGAGATCCTTCCCCTCTCGTCCATGTTTTTCCAGCTCTCTCATCAAACATGTTGTCTCTTCTCCTTCCACGTATACATAATCTGGATGCACACGCATCTCACGTATATTACATGTCTCCATCTTTCTCACAGACCTAACTTCTTACTCTCTCTTTCTCTCTCTATCTCTCTCCCTCTATCTCGTTAGGTTTGTCTCCTACTCTCTCGTCCACATACATACAATCTTTCCCGCCCTATCTTCTCCATCTCCAAAATCTCTCTCTGCACGTTTCATTCACACATTGGGATATGTCAAAATGTTGCTGATGTAGAGTTATGGTTGTTTTTGTTGCATCCTACAAAGTAATAACTATGAAATGCATTTATATTCTCATTTGAATGGGATTATGTGAGTTTGAGCATGTTGTGAAGTACTATCGACCTTGTATACATCTTGGGATTCGACAATGATTGTAACTATTGAATTGTATAGACCATTACATTCGAAGTAAATAGCCTACTATAATTATTTCACAATTTCAACAAATGATTAGTTCACTACAAACTAAGAAAACAAATGTGTACTCCCTCCATATTTATTGAAGTCCGCGTATTAGCATTGGTCAAAGTCAAGTTTTGCAAACTCTCAGAAAGCTTATAACAAAAACTATTAACATATACAATAACAAATAAATACCATTAGATTCATTATTGAATGTACTTTCACATCATACATATTTGTTATGGTAAATGTTTATATTTTTCTATAAACTTGGTCAAACTTTAGGAAGTTTGACTTTGGTCAAACCTAATATGCAGAGTTTACTACTACTACTCGCTAGTTGCTTAGCCGAGTCACTCAACACGCCACACGGGGAGTCCAATGTCACGAAATTTTGAGGTCGGCGGGAAATCTCCATGACCCTCGATTCAGCAAAGGGAAGTTACCATCATAGCCTTGAACAGGCCTACGGATGACGCTTGGTAGGGGCTGTTTTCGTAACTTCAGTTCACCCTACCCAGCCAACCCCACCCCGCACCCAGAGTAGTACACCTGAATACTCCCCATTTTCTATCCCCACCGCAAAATAGACTTCTCTACGGCACCGCAGCCTTCGTGCTCCTCCCCTTTACATCGGCGCACTCGTCCACCGCAGCACATCTGCCTCATCGACGACCTCGTACACCGCACTGGAGCCGGTCCACCGTTGTCGTCGTACACGGAGCCTCTTCCCCGACATCGTCTTCCACAGTCTCGGATCTGCTTCCCGGAAGCCGACGCCAAGCGCAGAAGTACCACCATCGTGGACAATGAACTGACTCCCGTTGCCGACCATGACTCACAGAGGCCGTCGTGACCATCGTTCTCCCCATCGATTGGTAATGTGTGTATTGAATCACTTAGCAGTACATGTGCAATTCCAATTTTGTTCGTGCCTACCCTTCAAATTTCCTGGGTGCTATTGTTCCCGTAAAAGTAATTGGTTATAGCCTCCATTGTCCAACAGAATATCAGCTTGTAATTGTGCGTCGCTCCTGTATCGCTGTGCTTGGGTAGGTTTTTCATCTGCAACCAGTAGTGTGGCAAATGATGGAAAGGTTTTTAGAACTAGCAATATGCCCATGCGTTGCACGCATCAAGATGCATTTGTATGAGTAGTTTATCTTGTGGGAGAAAAGGATGAACGAGGGAAGGCCTTATTTGCAAATCTGGAGAGGGGTATGGGTATCTTTTTGCAAAATTTCCATTTGTTTCCTTCCTATCTATCAGATATAAATAGGACGGCCTATATTGCAAGAAAAAAAGTATAGAGAAAAAAATAGACAGTAAAGGAAGTAGAGATAAATATTAAATATTAAATATTAAATAAATATAACAGTAGAGAATAGAGTAGAGATAGCAGAGACGTCGGGAAAGGATCGCGCGTGCTCGGGAAAAAGCGGTCGGGCGTGCGCTAGTTTTGCCGCGCGGCGTCCGGCGCGCTTTATAAAATCCAACGCCCTCACACTGCTCTGTGCCTTGCCACTGCTCTCTCCCCACTCATTTTCGCATCGCCGCTGCCGCGTCGCCGGGAAACTTGGGGATACCGCGGCGTCCGCACGCGCCCCTCCGGCTGCTTCTCCGCCGAGATCCGGTTCCGCGGGATGCGTCTCGGCCTCGGCAATTTTGACACCGCCAACGAGGCCGCCCGCGCGTACGACGCGGAGGCGTGGCATCTTCGGTGGCCTCATAGAACATTGAACTTCCACAAGATGCCGACGCGGGAGCGGGCGCAGGAGCTCGTGCCTCTGCCGCGGCTTAGCACCGACGAAGATCGTCGTGACAACCGGAGGCGGGAGTGCCGTCTCGGCATCGCCGAGGTGGACGAGGAAGCCATGTCGCTATGGCGCCAACACTTCCCGCAAGACATCATCAACAAGCGTGAGTTCTACGAGCAAAGGAGGGCTGGGAGGGATAAGAGGAGGGTGGAGCGAGCCGCCTATCGCGAGGACAAGCGTAGGCAAAAAGTGGGCGCTCAATTCAACATGACGCTAGGAGCTGCGTCGCCCTGGGAATCCGACGAAAATCGGTATCTTCACGCCTACAGTCAGACGTCGGAGGAGGACATCACCGAGGAGGAGTCGGACTACGAGGAGTAGTTGAATTATCTTTTTTTATCTATCTATGCTGAGAACTATCCTCTACTCTATCTACTTCTCGATCTCAGCACTATAAACGCTTTTTAAAAGCGCCGCGCGTTGCGATTCTGTTGGAGATGCTCTAACATGGCAGACGAGTGCTTTAATGTTGCCCACAAGATGTGCGAGTATTACTAGTAGTATATATTTCTTGCCATGTTGAGATTTTAAAACCACGAAAAGTGCGAACATGCAGGAGGAGCAATGAAGACCAAACACGGGATATTCGGGACATCTTCAAGGAGCGTGGCAAGTTAAAGAGGAGCTGCACTGAACCTGTAAAACGAGCTTTGGTAAGTAACACCCTTTCAATTACTTTCGTGTAGCCTCATTTTCTTCGATGTGTATATGTTGTAGTTTCTGTTTCTCTTAAGCGTGGTGTTCTTCGATGTGTAATAACAAGAGTCTTAATCGTCCTAATGCTTTCGTTTTTAGCTTGATGTAGGAAGTGGTTGTTCTCACCTTGTAGTCTATTTTTTTATTTTTTATTTATTTTGAATTCACTTCTCCGAGTTCTGTTTATCTGGCTTCTACTAAATGGATCTAGGTTGCTCTGAGTATTGATCTAAAAAAGAAGTAACTTCATGTCAGGATGCAGTTCATGCGAGGAGGGAAGTATGGTCAACCTCGAGATCATGTTTCCAAAATGAGGCTGGATTACACACAAGGTTCCAGTTCCCTAATGATGTTGGATTAGACACAAGGTATAAATTCCTAGATGATGCTGGATTACACACAAGCCAGGTGGAGTCGTCAGCTGTTCGTGTCCTCGTGGCATTAGTAAAGGCTGAAAGAAAGTGTGCAGCAGCCCTTGAGAATGTAGCTGAGTTCCTGAACAAGCGAAAAGAGCAATCAGATGCTCTCTTCACCCAAGCCAAAGAAGAGATGGAAGAAGCCAGAAATAAGCTAGCAGAGCAGGCTAGGCGTCTCCTGCTATCTAAAACTATTGTCAATACAAAATTTCCTTCATAATAGCTAGTTTCAAATGTTTATCCAACAAGATGCTGCTGTGATGTCCGTGCATCTACCGATGTGGCACAAAATGTTTTTTTGGGTCATGTAATAACAACAATTACTTTCCAAACAATAACAGATGAAGCATTGGACATGGTATAGTTCATGCGCAAGCCCGACATTCCAAGTTCAACTTCCACATCAAACTCATGTTCACAGATATCTGCACATTTCGTACATAATGTCCACAACCATGATTCATTTCAAAGCCAAAAAAATGTGAGGAGAGTTATAAATAAAGAAAAACCTCTACTAGTTCCTGCTACCAGTGCGAGCACAACAAGTAAAGACCATGCGTAAATTAATTATATTTTAGTCATTTTTTGTGTTCTAAAATGTCTGCCGGCTCGCGGAAGGACGTGTTGCCGCACATGCACGGATTCAATGAAGGCAGGCGGGGCAGTCTTAAGCTGGTTGCACGCGGCGAGGCGTGCTCGGTCGGGCTGCAGCGAATGCGCCCTCTTGGCCGGGCGCGGTTCAATGCCTGCGCTATGAGAGGTCGGCGTCCATGTCAGAGCAATCACTCCCTCCGGTCCTTTTTTTGGGTATAACAAAATCTCGTTTTCCATTCACATTTTACAAGTAAAATTCGTGGACAAACTTTGACCCAAAGTACGATGGGGACTAGTAAACCAGAATGGAGGTAGAAGTTTTTTTTAATCAAAGAATGGTTTCCCCTTCCGATTTTCATTACTGAAAACCAGCATCTAAATCTAAACCATAGTATTTGCCCTAGTACTACCAGGTTCAACATCTCGCAACATAAACCCATACAACCTCTATCACAAAAGAAAACCATACAACCATACGCCAAGGAGGTACGTAGTACTATGAATTCCATTTTCGCTCCATACCAATCGTTCTGAAAACTACTTACTACTTATAACACGCCATTGAAAATCGGAACTCTTAACCCCGCTAGAAAAACGATATTTTAAATGTGGCTACTCGATCTGTTGCAACTGGCGAGCCACCGCGCTTCAAGTCGTTCACCTGTGGTCCCGACCATCAACTCCTACGGATCAAATTATCACGCGAGCTGACTATTCCTACAAAGGTGGTCCACCACGTACCCGGTACCCGCGAATGCAGCAATTGTGCACCTAGGGTTTTAGGGTTTATTTGTTAACGTTGCCTTTACGTAAAACTCATGTGTGAGAGACTGTGAGAGGCCGACTGCGTGTGTGCGCCTCTTCTCTTCGTATATGTACTCCACCGTTTGTCTGGTGTCCAAAAAATTATAATAACTACTAGCAATGTGCCAATGCGTTGCCACTCGATCAAAGTAGAATATTAAATATTCACCGATTTGATAGAAAAGAAGTATAGTTTTGAAATACGTATATCACTAAAAATATGTTATGTTTCACTCAAAATATATTCCTTTGGCGTTTTTGATGAGATAAGGGAGGAATGTTGTTGCTTTCAAGATTCGAGAAGTGGTATATGTCTAATTTCTACTATTACTTGCAAGATTCCCGTGCGTTGCACGGAACATCAAGATCTTGTGGGAGAAAAGGATGAACGAGGGAAGGCCTTATCTGCAAATGTGGTGAAGAGTGCAGGTAAATTGCCATATTTTCCTTCCTATCCGTCAGATATAAATCAGAGGACCTACATTGCAGGATGGCAGGCCCACCATCATCACCAACTCTATTTTTTATCCCTACTCTTATAAAAAGCATTGTCGGTGATGATCATGTGCCTGCCATCCTGCAATATAGGTCGTCCGATCTATTTTTGACGAATAGGAAGGAAACTATGGCAATTTTGCAAAAAGATACCCACACCCCTCTCCACATTTGCAAATAAGGCCTTCACTCATTCATCCTTTTCCCCCACAAGATAAACTACTCATACAAATGCATCTTGATGTTTCGTACAACGCATGGGCATCTTGCTAGTTGTTGCAAAAAGCCCATGTGTGTGTGAGAGAGAGGGAGAGTGGAGGAGGACGGAGTGCATGTGTGACAAAGACACAAGGAGTGTGTGTGTGATAGGTATCAGCTTAAAATGAGGCGATAGTGCATGTGTGCATGATCGAGAGGGCGTGTCTCGAGAAGGGAAGAAAAATCTACATAGATATAAGGAGTAGGAGAGAGACATGTATGCGATGGTGGAAGCAC
The DNA here is from genome assembly GCA_021605145.1 of Aegilops bicornis. NCBI lineage: Eukaryota > Viridiplantae > Streptophyta > Magnoliopsida > Poales > Poaceae > Aegilops > Aegilops bicornis. The sequence continues at coordinate 497,115,156 of CM038670.1, forward strand.
GAGTGTGCGGGTGTATAAACCTATCTAGAGGCTAGCTAGTCCATAAATGTTTGTGTGAGAAGTACGAGTCGGGGTGCGAAAGCGGGAGTTTTGTGTGTGTGAGAGAGACACGGTAGTCAGGAAGGAGCGTGGAAGCAGGATTGTGTGTGTGTGTCTGTGTGAGAGAGAGAGGAGACGATAGTCGGGGTTGTCTGATCGGTAAACAAATGAATAATGTCAGTCTGGGATGGAGACGAAAAGGAGACCGCAACAAATGTTGTGTCTACAAGAGAGAGAGAGAGAGTAATTTTAGTTGTATGGGTCATATGTAGAGACATATAGGGTGTGTGAGAGAATCCCATAGAGAGAAAGTCAAAGTGAAAGACGAGTGGAGACTGTGTGTGTGGCGGTGAAAAAGAAAGCTTAGGTACCGAGTACCAGAGAACAGTAGATACGTGAGAGATAATGAAAACCGTGTAATGTATAATGATAGGGAGAGTGTGACACTTCTCAAGGGAGACGTCGAGAGACCATGTTTGCGAGGATAGAAGAAACATGAAGTGAGCGTGCGGGTGAGCTGGAGAAAAGAGAGTGATAGCTACCTGAAGGGGCATGCATGCGAGAGAGATGGGCGTGAGAGGAGTGAACAAAAAAGGGATTCAAATATTTGAATTCGAGATGATGATACATGTAATCCATAGTGGAAATCTCTACCAAGACTTATATTTTGGAACGGAGGGAGTATGCTAGTAGTACAGTATGTTCCTTGTACTGAAGATGAGCAGGGACATTTGCAGTGTAGAGGTCTATCTGATCGGGTTGTGATGGACACTTTGAGCCTCTTTGATTCAGAGGGATCTTGTAAACATAGGAATAGGATTTGTAGTGGCCTGCCCACTTGAATCCTATAAGAATAGCAAGGAAATGCGGGAGTTGTGTCGCCTTTGAGAGTTACAATCGATATTAACAAAGACCGCACCTTCACTTGAAGAGAGATAGTATCTGAAGCCTTTCTAGCCGTACCGGCAATACTAGCACATAAATTCCAGCAAGTTCCACTTTGCTGATTTTACTCTGATGCTTAAGGTTTTCCCGTTATATCTGCACTATGATCTGTGTCGCTGCTTTGTGTCGCACTAGCAATAGTCCACTCTTGAAGCTAAACACTGCAATGACTTACAGAATTGGCACCAAGGCATTGAGTGCCATTCTGGATGCAATGAAACTCATACGCTCCCCACCTGTTGATTCTTGTTCAGAATATGATCCTAATGACTATTCTAACCTCGATGAGTCAAAGGCAGATGGCCTGTCATATTCACCCATCAAGGTGCCTGTTCTAATTTGGCAATGTTTTATTGATTGCGGGTATCTTGCATATGTTGTCTTGCATTTCTTCTACTTTGTTGCACTGCGATCTGCTTATTTTACTCATCATATATGTCGAGATGCCATGCCCATCCATTATCAATATATATTCCATTTGTCATCATACCATGTTTTTCCACTCAAATGTTGTTCTTGTGCATCGGACATCAAAAAGAAGAGGGTGATTGCGAACACGAAGGAGCACCAAGAAAGTCCTTGAAAAGCGTGGTGATGCCGGAGAAATCAGAGAGCACCCCACTTATATTGGATGTACAACCAGTGACACAAAACGTAGGACCGACTCCAGCAGACTGAACCCATACTTCCTGGCCACACCACTAGCCCCACCACACAAGACCTGCACTCCAGCAAAAGGTATACCGATTTCATTTGCCATAGCACCAGCTGTACCACAGAAAAATCCCACTCCAGAAAAAAGTACAAAGAAGTCCACCGTCAAGACCTATCCCAACTGCAGAGACGGCCAATTCCTGCAGATTTGAACCCCATTCCATTTATTCCCAGTTTAAAAGACAATGCTTTTAATGTTGTTAGAGACTACGTGCACATATTCCCATCATGGGAAGATTATAGTAAAGACAAACACCATTTTCACATCTTCCTGTCCAACTTACGTGTAAGTGGTATTATTCATGATTATTATTTTCCAGTTTTCTGCTGATTGAACACATCAATGATTTACATTACATTTTTGTAACTAGGCAAGGGTCAATCTGGATAGTCATGACGAGCAAAGCTTGCTTGTGCTTTTCAAGGAAGCATTGCAGCAGTATCGGTGTTACCTGAGGAAATCACACTTTGATGGCAAGTCTATAAACGAATTTTCGGTGAAGTCTCTGTGCTACATTTAGAAGACATTGAATGGAAAAAAACCTTGTTATGCAATTGGTCTCGTTCGGGATGAGGTAATCGCCTATGAAATCACATGACAATTTGAACTTCTACTTTTCCGCATGTGCCTTACGGATCTTTTTTGCAGGAAATCTGCTCGAAGAAGAATTCCGGTTTGAAAAAACGACAGGATATCGCAAATATGTTGCCCGCTGCTTTGCTCTTGTTAGTACCTGTTGTCCTGTATCACTATACTTGCATACATACCTGGTTCATTATGTGACAGCAGTATGCATGATAACTTGCTTATCAATTGTTCGCTGCAAATTATCTGATCTGTATGAATGGTTACATTAATGTAGAATATATCCAATGCCAATGTTTTTTAGCTCTGCATTGTTCTTGTAAGTACATGCTATCCTTTATCAGTGTACTTATAATGACAGGTAGTTGTTCATGTACCATCACTCTGCAACTTATTTTCCTTTACCCTCCATTTTCTACACATCAGATCTATATTTACTCTTACCATAAGGTTGGTACTAAAGAAGTTTAGCTGTGCATTGCTCTTGGCTGTACTTTTTGCCTGTATCATTGCACTTACATTTATAGCTACTTGGTTATGTAGCATCACTCTTCATCTTATCTTAAATATTCTCCATTTTTTCGTATATTATCACATCTATATTTACTCTTAACAAAATGTAGAATAAAGGCAATGCTTTTGAAGAAGATTCTGTGGTAAACTTCTTGAATTTCCCCTCCCCCCATCAGCATGGACAAGGCCTTTATAGAGCCTGTCTTCACCAATAATGTCAGTTTGTCCATCTCAAGCCTTCAAACTTTGTTGTATACATTTGGTTAGGCATGACTGCAACAGCTGTTTATTTTTGGTGTTTGCATCAAATTGCTTATTTAAAGTTTATTATGTAGTTCATAAACAAAAGTTTGTCCTTTCTCAATTTAAGTTTTTAGTTGTACAACCAAGTTCCTTCTTCATACCATGTAAATTAAACTATCTGAGCAAGTGATCTTCTTTTGCACTTTGCATGTATGCTTCGTTTCTTCATCTGTAATCCAGTGGTGTGGTGAACCTACCCACTACAAAGACAATGTCATATTCTGCAATGTCTTAACTATGAACAATGTCATATCATTCTACTATTATTTAAACCGTCTCTTTATTTGCCAATCTGAAATGGTATAAATTGACAACACACTAACCATTGATACTTATGAGTTCTTGATCTGTAATCCAGTGTTGTCATGAAGCTGCTAACTCCTTCACAGTCATTTCCTACCATGTCTTGACCTGAACAATACCATATTGTGTTAATGCAATTTTAAACTGTGTCACTTTATTCGTCAATAAGAAATGTGATGAAATATCAGCACTGACACTTTTACGTGCAAAACCTGTCATCTGTCTGCTTGTTTATCTTTCAGAGTGAGGAAGATATAAGTGTTGAACAAGCGCAGTCTCATCATCTTGCTTTCATTTGTTTGGCTGCAGCTCCCTACTTGAGGCTAACCTTTCTTGAACTCTATTGAAGTGCTATCGGTTTTGTATATTATTTTGTCGGCGTGTTTATTTGCACTGGTGGGGATCTTCGATGCCCAGTGTATGTAATCTGTTGTCTGCTTGTGCTTTATTATCATAGTAGCAAACTTTGATGCCCACTGGATGTAATATGCCGTAATTTCTTTATTGTATAGTATAGGTTTTTTCTTATTCATGATGCTGCAGTTATTTTACTGTATATATATCTTGTCTTCGCAGTAAACCGGCCAAACCGTAAAATTACCGTACATAATCGGGCCATCATGCAATCACGATGTAGGTTGGGCCTGAAACGTACCAAACAGCTCACGGGCCGGCAGCAGCCTGAAATGAACCCCAGCCCATGATTGTGCGAATCAAATCACGGGCTTTTAACAGGCCAAAATTGTCTTGGTCCTTGTTTGGCTCAATCGGATATCGGTCATGAAAGCGGGCCGGATGCAAATCGGGCCGTAGTTAGGCCCAACTATATGACGGGCTTTTAACAGCCGAAACTAATATAGGGCCGAAATGTTAAACGGGCCCTTAACAGGCCAAAACTAATATCAGGCTGAATTACTGAGTGGGCCTTTAGCAAGTGGGCCCAAAAGCATAGTGTCCAGTTGACGGGCCGAATTTGATATGGGACATACTTGAGCCCAAAGCCTCTTAAAGGGCCGGACTTGATCTGGGCCGTAATTTGGCCCAGAACATGGTAGGCTTATAACGGGCCGGATCTCATATGGGCCACTTTTAGGCCCGGAACATGGCAGGCCATTAATGGACCAGATCAAATATGGGCCGGCATTTGTCCCAAAACATGGCGGCCAGTTAATGGGCCGGCCTACTAGGGTCCTCAAAATCTTGTGGGCCTATAGCTGGGCCGGCCCATTAATGTCGGCGAAATCTCGTGGGCCTTTAGCTAGGCCGGCCCATTATGATCCGCAAGAATCTTGTGGGCCTTTACCTGGGCCGCCCCATTAGGGCACACAAAAATCTTATGGGCCTTTAGCTGGGCCGGCCCATTTTGGCCCGCAAATTCTTGTGGGCCTTTACCTGGGCCGGCCCATTATGGCCCGCAAAATCTCGTGGGCCTTTAGCTGGGCCGGCCCATTATGGTCCGCAAAATCTTGTGGGTCTTTAGCTGGGCCGGCCCATTATGGTCTGCAAAACTTGTGGGCCTTTAATTGGGCCGACCCAATTAAACTTGATGGGCCGGTCCACGTGTCAACATATCATAGGCGCGTCTCACCCATTGGATGAGTGACACCTGCGCCAACGCGGACCTGACACGTGTCTCCTCCAGCCAATGATGATTTTACACGTAGAAAATCCCCATTGGTCGGGGCTGTTAACGGGTTATCGGATCCAAAACCCGACCTGATAGCTTAACGGCGTTCCGTTACGATGGATGCCACGTGTCGGTCACCCTTGACGAAAGCACTTCTGTGACGGGCGATTTATCGTCATGGAAGTGGACACTTCCGTGATGATAATTTTTTTAATGTCATGGAACACTTCTATGACAGCACAGGTATGACTATCTTGATTCTATCATAAATTTGTCATGGATGTACATGCATGACAAAAAACGCGACCTATTGTGACAAACACGTATCATCACGGAAGTGTATTTTTTTGTAGTGCAACCTCACCGGAAAGTCGCTAAGACACCTGCCCCACGGTGGGCGCCAATTGTCGTGGGAGTAAACCTGACAATAGAATAGGGGTTATGTATGGAGCGGCAAGATCCTAGCTACAGTGGGGTTGTGCACACAAGATTTACGAGTTCAGGCCCTTCTCAGAGGAAGTAACAGCCCTGCGTCTCGGTGCCCGGAGGCTCGGTCGATTGGATTATGCGTGAAGTTACAGGGGGTGCGAACCCTTGTGCCTGAGGAGGGGGTGGCTTATATAGAGTTCGCGGACCCTCCGACCCTCGATTCGCCACGGGGTTGAATGTGCATAAAGATAGACGTTACTGGTAACGCCAGCATTAAAGTCATATAAATGATCATCAAGACTACTGAGTGAATGCCTGATCGTTGCCATTCAGAGTGACTTTAGATCTTCTATACTCCAAGTGGTTTCTGATATGGTTGAGTGAGTATACGCTTGTCGAATGGAATTGGGTTATCCGAGTGGAAATCAAAGTCGAGTGGGTTGCATCCCACGATGATTTCAGTCGGTAGAATTTGTTGTCCTTGACTGTAAGGCAGTGTCCTTGGGAAGGATGTTTAGATCATGTCTATTGCCCTACCCTAGGTACATGTCATCATCACCTAGTTAGTATTTAATCCGGACTAGGGTGTTGTAAATGCATGATCGAACTAAGGCCGATCCGTCGCGTAATGTGGAGAAAAATGTAAAAGATTTGTAACCTCTGAATAGCTGACCGGCTCACACCGCATCATGACAGTCTGTTTTCGGCTTTCTTTACTAAGGTGCTCATCTGGATAAACCAGGACACAATCGCGGTAGTTCCCCTTTACTACCCTAGCCGATAGAGCGGAGCGTAAGGTAGTAAGCACAGGAGCCGGGCAACCCAACTATTGACCAATACATGATTTGGAGCCAATGCATATAATGCTAAAATTCAGGGTGCCGAACTGTATTGTAAAAGTGTTCAGACTTTGTTGCCATAGTATGGAGCGTAGTGAAGCCCCTGGCCAATTAAAGCGTACCAAAGTGTACGTGTGCAATAGATAAGAATAATGAAATAAAATGAGATAGTAAGCTAGTGCCACGTACGTTGGGCCGCAAATAGTTCTCGTTGTAAATTGATTGATACGTCAATACGTATTTGTACAAATAGTGCGATAAGCAACCTGGTTATTTAACATGCCAAGACCAAGGGGGAGCTGCATGCGGGTTCTGAAAACGGCTAGGACTATCATCGAAGAGAACGTCTAGAGATTCCCCCACACATCTGTGCCACCTTGGTGTATTCATCCCTCGAAAGGTCCGACAATCAGGCCACCGCTAGGGGTCTGCGGAAAAGAAACCTGAAAAGGATATAAAAGGATAAGTGAAAAAATGTGTGTCCAGGGAAGTTCGAAGCCGCATTGTGGACCATAGTCTGGTTATGCCTCTGTCTCTCCCCATGGTATTTTGAATGCATAGTTATGTGCGCACGGTACGTATGCCGCCATTTGGTCAGGACTGAGATGTAGGCTGAATTGCTAGTCTGACTCCTGACGAGCCGGACTGTCAAGTTGCGGAGTAGTTCGGACTCGTTTGACAGTGTCCGGAAACTTGGCCGCTGAATTAAAATCCTGCCTTAAAAGGCCGCTCTGTACTTCCACTCCCAGGGTCGTGGTGTGTTCTTCATTACGGAGGGAACGCTCCGTGTTTCCATTGACTGTTATGACCCCGTGTGGTCCGGGCATCTTGAGCTTGAGATAAGCATAGTGTGGCACCGCATTAAATCGAGCGAATGCGGTTTGTTCGAGTAGTGCGTGATAGCCACTACGTAAGGGGACGATATCGAAGATCAACTCTTCACTTCTGAAGTTGTCTGGGGACCCGAAGACAACTTCCAGTGTGATTGACCGAGTACAACGAGCCTCTACACCTGGTATAACTCATTTAAAGGTAGTTTTGGTGGGCTTGTTCCTTGATCGATCGATGCCCATTTTGCGCACTGTATCCTAATAGAGCAGGTTGAGGCTACTGCCACCGTCCATGAGGACTCGCGTCAAGTGGAGTCCATCAAGTATTGGGTCGAGGACTAGTGCGGCTGAACCGCCATGACGGATACTTGTCGGATGATCCCTGCGATCGAAGGTGATCGGGATGACGACCATGGATTAAATTTTGGGGCGACTGGCTCTATCGCATAGACGTCCCTGTGCGCACGATTGCACTCCCTCTTGGGGATATGGGTAGCGTATATCATGTTCACCGTTTTGACCTGAGGGGGAAACTTCTTCTGTCTCCCTGTATTCGATGGACGGGGCTCCTCGTCATCGTCCTTGCTTTGCAACCCCTTCTCCTTGTTCTCGACATTTATCTTGCCGGCTTGTTTAAAAACCCAGCAACTTCTGTTGGTGTGATTGGCTGGTTTATCGGGGGTGCCGGGTATCTGGCATGGGCGATCGAGTATGCGGTCCAAGCTGGATGAGCCCGAATTGTTCCTTTTGAACGACTTCTTCCGCTGGCCGGACTTGGAGCCACTGAATCCGGCATTGACCGCCGTGTCGTCGGCATTATCACTGTTGCTTCGACGCTTGTGTCTGTTGCGTCGGGGCTTGCCGTTGTTATTTCTGGCTTTCGAAGTGCCAGGTTCGCTTGAATTGTTACTGCTACCTGCTAGCCAGCCATCTTCGCCCGCGCAAAAGCGGGTCATAAGTGCCGTAAGGGCTGCCATGGACTTCGGCTTTTCTTGGCCGAGGTGTCGGGCGAGCCATTCGCCCCGGATGCTGTGTTTAAAGGCCGCTAGGGCTTTGGCATCCAGACAGTCGACAATCTGGTTCTTTTTGGTTGAGAACCTGGTCCAGCATTTCCTGGCTGACTCTCCGGGCTGTTGAATTATGTGACTTAAGTTGTCAGCATCCGGAGGTCGAACATATGTACCTTGGAAGTTGTCAAGGAAGGCTTCTTCCAAGTCTTCCCAGCTGCCAATGGAGTTTTCGGGCAGACTATTCAACCAGTGCTGAGTTGGTCCTTTGAGTTTTAGTGGGAGGTATTTGATGGCATGGAGATCATCACCGCGGGCCATATGAATATGGAGAAGAAAATCCTTGATCCATACCATGGGGTCTGTTGTCTCGTCGTGAAGCAAAGGGGGTGTGTCACGCCTCTACATCGGGCCACGTCGCGACGTAGCTTGGATGGAGTCCGTACGCGGTTCTCGGCCCGAGCGTGATTATGATTGTTGCGTCCGGCTAGGTAGCTGTTGTCGCGTGCCGGGGCATGCCCCCGCGATCTGTAGATCGATCTGTTCTGACCTACTCTATTGTCCAAGTTCTGCCGCAGGTCATATGTATGTCCCCGAGCATTTTTCCCTCTGCCTTTTCGGTGAGGTAGTACGGGCTAGTGTTCGGCTTGAGTTGCTTCTTTGTCCCGGCCACGTGGTGTTCGGTCAGCCGCATTGCACGATGATGGTACGGGCTCCAGCGCCTCGTCATCGAATTGAGGTAGCAATTTGTGCTTCAGATAACTTTTGGCTGGGCACTTGAGGCATTATTCCTCGGCTGCCAGGACATTACTCCATCTATCGTTGAGCACATCTTGATCAGCTTGAAGCTGTTGTTGCTTCTTTTTCAGGCTCCTTGCAGTGGCTATTAGCCGGCGCTTAAAGTGCTCCTGCTCGAGAGGTTCCTCACGCATGATGAAATCCTCGTTGCCGAGGCTCACCTCATCCTCGGAGAGCGGAAGATCACTACCGTCCTCCAAGTCTTTGTTTACAGCCTGTTCATTAGGGCTGACTCACCCATCTTCCCGTTCATCATGTTCGGAAGTTGGCTCAACTGGGTCTTCATTGTCTTCGGCATCATCCGGAGTATTATTTTCTCCTTTGCCGGTATTGCTGTTTTTTCTATGGTGTGATTTAGAACGGCGCCGCTGACGCCGGTGCTTTGGCTGTATCTCAGGAGGTTTATCCTCGACTGGGTCTTCTTTGTCATCGCCGTAATTCTCTTTGGGTGTATCCACCATATACACATCATACGAAGAGGTGGCCGACCAGCGTCCGGTAAATGGCGGGTTTTGGGCCTGCTCGTCTCCTGCATCGTTGTCCATACCATTGATGTATTCGGAGCCGTAATCGAGTATATCGGTTAAGTCCTCAACAATGGCTATGAAGTGGGAGGTGGGTGGGAAGCGAAATTCCCCGTCATCAACACCCAGTTCAAACCGGATATAATTCGGCTATGAGTCCCCTGCTAAGGAGAGAGTTTTTCATGAGTTCAGCACATCGCCTAAAGGTGAGTGCCGGAAGATGTCCGCGACACTAAATTCGACGACCGGGGCCTGATTGGGCTCAACGGGCACGGATGCACGTGATTCGGAACCTGTAGCCGGAGACGAATCCAAGGTTCTGGTGACATTGGTCGAACTCGAGGTTGGGTCTCTGTGCGGCTCCAGCACCGCTAAGTCTGCGGCTCCCGTGGCAGGGTTGAGCTTCCCGTCCTCGGATGGCGCAATCTGCTCCGGATCTAGGTCCGGAGCACTTACATGTGCTATCTCCTGGGTATGGTCCGACGACAGATTTAGGTCATGCTCATCACGGTGGCAGGGAGCGGCTGTCGTGGGCTCGAATCCGTCGAAGATCAAGTCTCCGCGGATATCAGCAATGTAGTTCAAGCTTCCAAACCTGAATTGATGGCAAGGGGCGTAGCTGCCGATTTGCTCTAGATGGCCAAGCGAGTTGGTCCGCAGTGCGAAGCCGCCGAATATGAAGATTTGTCCGGGGAGAAAAACCTCCCCCTGGACAACATTGTTGTAGAAGATTGACGGGGCCATCGAACCTCTTGAAGACGACACAACGGAACTCTCAATGAAAGCACCAATGTCGGTGTCAAAGCCGGCGGATCTTTCCAGGTTCGGGCCCTCTCTATGGAGGTAATACCCTACTTCCTGCTTGATTGATCTTGATGAATATGAGTATTACAAGAGTTGATTTGCCACGAGATCGTAATGGCTAAAACCCTAGAAGTCTAGCATGTATGATTATGATTGTCCCTATGGACTAAACCCTCCGGTTTATGTAGACACCGGAGGGGACTAGGGTTGTGCAAACTCGGTTACAGAGAAAGGAATCTTCATATCCGGACGCCAAGCTTTCCTTCCACGCCAAGGAGAGTCCCATCCGGACACGGGTGAGAGTCTTCGGTCTTGTATCTTCACAGCCCATCAGTCTGGCCCATGTCCAATAGGCCGGACGCCCGAGGACCCCTTAGTCCAGGACTCCCTCACTTGTCCCGCGGCGCGCTTCTCTTCCTCGGCCTTCTTCTCCGCCTCTATTTTGGCGCGCTCTACCGGAGGCAAAGCCTCCCACAAGGCGACATCCATTTCTTTCCAAAGCTCCTCAAGGCTGGGGGGCTAGGCGGGCGGCGCGGCATTCTCCTCGTAGCGGGGAGCCGACGCGTCCTCCGACACACGTGCTAGCGAGATTGGGAACACCGCCACGTCCACCTCGACGCGTCGCGGCGAGGAGCAGAACATCGACGCGTCCTCCTCGACTAGTGGCGGCGAGGAACGGAACGGCGACGCGTGACCGTCCGTGCGGTGCAGCAAGGGGCACCTAGGGCTTGGGAGGGGCGATGCCATGGTGGTCGACGTGAGAGGGAGGGGGAGGAGATAGCGATGAATGTGAGCGTTCTTCCGAATGTCGTGGGAGGCGCAGTATTTATAGCGAGCAATTGCACACCTACGTAAGATATGGACTGAACTGCACTGCCTTAACTGCAGGTCCAGTTGCGTCACTGACATGTGGGCCAGACCCCTGTTGGGCCCATATGTCAGTGACCCAATGCACCTGCAGTTAAGTAACTGAAGCAGTGTCCTGTAAGATATGTTGCGTGATTAACGTAATAGCTACGTGGGCATATTTGTTGGAGTAAATTACGGGGGAGGGAAGGGGTGGAAATATTGCTGGTCACAACGGATTTGGCGAGCGTGGGGGGAGGAGAGTCATGCATGCAGAATTTTTCCACACAGGGTGGAGTTGTGGGACCGCCGGAGGGAGAAGGAGAGTCAAGCAGGCATATTGTTTTCACACATGGAGAGGAAAAGATTTGGAGATGAACGGGCTTCCTGCAAGTATGGGGAACGGTGCATAATAAGTCATCTTGCATGCCGGGCTAGGTATAGTCTCAAGTCATTAAAACATACACGCCACACACATGTTCATATTTCAAGGTGCACTAAATTATTGCATGCAATGATTAAGGCTGGCCATAATGGTGGTATCTTAGCTGGTATCATGCACACGGGAATAGCAAACATGCTGATGTGGCAAAGAATTAAAGAAGAGAGGGGGGTTAGAGTAACTAGTGTTCATGCATGCATGCAATGCGATAATGCATTGGTAAACACATTTTTTGTGACGAACGACAACATTAGTTGAGTACTTTTCCATACTACAAGAACTATTCCACCGCCTCTATATTGGTAAGAGTAGGTGAAAATTTTGAATCGAGCCCTTTAAACTAAAAGGGAGGTAGTAGTACTCTAATAGCTAACCTTGTTGTGATGACTAGATAGGACATGGCACGCACCTGGACGAAGGAACTAGTCTGCATTATGCATTTAAGTTTTGTCTGAAGTCAATGTACCTCTACTTTGACCAAACTTATAGAAAAATGTATCAACATTCACAATGTCAAATTAATATTTTTATACTCATTATGAAACGTAGTTCTTATACTCATTATAATCAGTATTGTAGCTATTGATATTTTTATTATAAATTTGGTTAAACACTTTGCAAACGGTTGACGAAAGTAAAAAGGACCATAGGGAGTATCATGCATGCGGACTAGGCAAAAAAATTGCTCATTTATAGCCGGTCGAAGTCTCAAAGGGTGCGACCGCGCGAGGGAGGCGAAGGTCGTGGGAGGCGCGACAGTTGACGGAATTAAGTGAAGTTACATCCACGCGCCGGCATGGCGTGCGAACAGGCAGAAGCTATACCGTCAGGCCTACGATATGGGTCTAGCAGACATGACATCTAATGGGTCCCGCATAGTACTCGAGACCTCTTTGGGGGCTTGCAACCGTTTATCCACCAGGCAAGCCAACAACCCCATGCCGTTCACACGCCCTACTCGTCCCCGTCTTCTACTACTACCTTACAACAGTTCGCTCCGAGTCATATCGTCCTTTCACATTACACCAGTTCAACTTCTCCTAACCCTCCTCCAAAATCCATGGCCTCCCAAATCTCCATGGTCGCCGCTGAGTACTGTGTCGAGCCATCATGGCGATGAGTTCGTAAATCATCTACACACGTGGATCTGCGACGGTGAAAGCATGCCTTGCTCACTTCCTACGCATATTCAACACTTCAAAGGATGAGTGGGTCGCTGGGCTAGATGTTGAGTACACCACAGTCCTGGAAAGAGAGAAGATTCTAAAGGAGGCAGAGAAGAAGAAGCCCGCCATGATCCAGGTTTGCATACATAACGTGTGCTTGGTCTACCACATATGCCATGCTGACGTTGAGTGCCAGGATTTTAAGAACTTCCTCAAGGATGAAAGAGTGAAATTCGTTACTGTAGACTTTAGGAACGACAGGGATGTCCTGGGTCGGATAGGCCTCATTGTAGGCCAGCCATTCGATCTCCAGAAGGCAAGCCTAGTGTCCTCCTCTCAACCTTCAATGCTGACCCTGGCAGCAGCCATGATTGATCCTTCATACGCTAAACTGAAGAAACCTCACCACGAGTTTCATCATGCATGGGAGTCGAAGACATTAGATGAAGATCACATCCTGTACGCAGCAATGGATGCCTACCTTTGTTTAAATATCTACAAGGGTTGGATGAAGAGCAGAGCCCAGTGTCCGGTTCAAGCAAAGAAGTGTCGGCGAAGAGGAAGAGGAAGAGGGATGAGGACAAAGTCGAGGACGTGTACTCGGACTCGGACTCCGAGTAAGGTGGCAGTGTCGTCGCTCATGCTAGTTTTATTTCAGGGGTGTGTTGTGCTGAGCCCCCAGCAGAACTATATTTATGTTCTTTCTCGTTATTTGAACTTTATGTTCTTTCTTGTTATTTGAACTCTTTAGTACGTACAGTAGTACTAGTACTATGTACTACTACTGTTCTTCTTGCAGTTGGTACTACTACTCGTATCTTTGTATTCCTACTGTACTTAATACGTTCGTACTAGTAGTATAATTTGGGTCAGTCGATTTGTGACAGAAGTTCAACAGAGGAAGGAAGAAGATGGTAGAGAAGCTACCCCAGTATCTATACTAGGGTGGCAGGGTGCCCATGATCTATCTTATGAGTGTTGGGTGTGGAATGCAGTTCGCCAGAAAAAATGGATCGTGCCCGGGGTTAAACGGATGGCGGGGGTGGGGGAGCATGGCAGTGGCAGGCGGTTTAGGGGAGGGCAGGGTGGCGGCGACAAGCGGTTAGGCATGTGGCGGGCTGAGAAGATGAACAGTGCATCAATTTGGGAGGTTGAAGAATCCCTTCTAGCCATCCATGCTGTATCCAACGGCTCACCAGAGTCGACTAACCCAAATTGCTCCTTCAGATTGCAGGATCCACGTGGCATTCAAGGTCTCGAAGGTAGATTCCGCGTCCGCACCCGGTTTGCGGGCTCGGCGCGGGTGTGACCGGCTTCTGCCGCGACAGCCACCATGTGTGCCTCCTCCGCGCGGGCGAAGACGACAATGACACACTAGTTCCTCCTCGCCGGCATGCTGGAGCACGCGCTCGTCCTTGTCTTTGTATGCTGCGTGCATGGACGCGGCTATACCAGCTTCTCGCGTGGTTGGCAGCGCGGCGGCATCGCGAGGAGGGACTGCAGACGATGAGAGCGGGTGAGCCTTCGGCTTCATGGCACAGGGATGGAGGCGACACGGCTGTGATGGGCGAGAAATTGTTGGCCAGAGCAGGCGGGTGCCGGCATGCGCAACGGCGCCGGCGGCATAATGATGAGTGCGCCTATGGGATCTTAGTTTAGTTTTATATAGGGTTGGTCAAACTTAGAAAAGACGTACTAGTACACGTAAACATTAGATTGAGGCAGCTTATATTAGTTACCACAGCCATGATACGGAATCCTGTGCAAGCGCATGAACTGCGGCAACGCGGTCGATCGAACGGCGCGTCACCGTGTCGCGCTCGAATGACATCCACCGAACCTTTTTGTGTGTGTGAAAACTATCCCCGAATACTACTCAAATTTTTTTTCCTGGAAAAGTTCTTGACGCTACAATATTTCCATATATTTGAATTAAGCTCCAGTTCGTGTTTATTTGGATTTGGATGTTTTAGGTGTGCCCTAGTTTTCTTTAATACTGATATTTTGTGTGTGACTGAGAGAGAACGCGTGTATGTGTCCATATGTGTGTTGTGGCGGAAGGGCAATGTGGAGACAGTGTGTGTGATAGAGACATAGAGAGGTGTGAATGTGCAAATGATCATGCATGAGACATATACAGATGCCGATACATTGTGTATACATGAGAGAACGGTCTTCTATTTTACTTATGTGTGTATGTGTGTGTGTGTGTGTGTGTGTGTGTGAGAGAGAGAGAGAGAGAGACGGGAGCATCCGTAACACAACAACCATCTCTCTTGATTCGTCTGTCCCTCGCACGATCGCATGTAACACATGCATCAACGCACACATTTTGACACCCTCACCCGGCCCCTGCCCACCTCAAGGCCCGCACATCGCTCTCTATCTCGCACACACAATCTCTTTGTGAAAACCCTATTTAGCATGTAGCTTTCCGTCACATACACACACATTTCTCTCCATAGGTTTGATTTCTCTCAATATCTGAAGACACACACACACACACACACACCCTCCCCTGGGCACACAATTCATCCCCATCCAAGGTTATATGGGGACCACTCTCGCTTGTACTTCTCTGCACCCCAGCATGCACAACACCTCAATCTTCAAAGAGGGCATCGAGGAGATCGACAACGGTGACCACACTGCACTAGAGAATGCGGGGCCATTTGGAAGCAGGATAATGTGACGACGGCTGACTGACTCCTCCTCCCTCTCTCTCTCCCGCACAAAATTACCAATCCCTATGTCCCCCGCACAAAATTATCAATCCCTCAACCCACGAGATCCTTCCCCTCTCGTCCATGTTTTTCTAGCTCTCTCATCAAACCTTAACTTCTTCCTCTCTCTTTCTCTCTCTATATCTCTCTCTGTCTCGTTAGGTTTGTCTCCTACTCTCTCATCCACATACATACAATCTTTCCCGCCCTATCTGCTCCATCTTCGTAAGCTCTCTCTACATGTTTCATTCACACATTGGGATGTGTTCAAAATGTTGCTTTTATAATGGATGATGTAGAGTTATGGTTGGTTTTGTTACATCCTACAAAGTAATAACTATGAAATGCATTTAGATTCTCATTTGATTTGGGATTATGTGAGTTTGAGCATATTGTGAAGTACTATAGACCTCGTATACATCTTCGAATTCAACAATGATTGTAACTATTGAATTGTATAGACCATTACATTCGAAGTCAGTAGCCTATATACTTATTTCAATATTACAACAAATGATTAACTCAGTACAAACTAAGAAAACAAATGTGTACTCCCTCCATTTTTATTTTAGTGCGCGTATTAGCATTGGTCAAAGTCAAGTTTTGTAAACTCTCAGAAAGTTTATAACAAAAAACATTAACATATGCAATACAGTAACAAATAAATACCATTAGATACATTATTGAATGTACTTTCACATCATACATATTTGTTATGGTAAATGTTTATATTTTTCTATAAACTTGGTCAAACTTTAGGAAGTTTGACTTCGGTCAAACCTAATATGCAAGGTTAATAAAAACGGAGGGAGTACTAGTAGTTACTAGTACTAACCGCTAGTTTCTTAGCCCAATCACCCAGCACACCACACGGGGAGTTCAGTGTCACAAAATTTTGAGGTCGGCGGGAAAATCTCCCATGACCACGATTCAGCGATCTTGAAGTTACCATCATAGCCTTCGGAACAGGCCTATGGATGAAGCTTGGTAGGGGGCTGTTTTCCTAACTTCAGCTTGACCCTACCCAGCTAACCCCACTCCGGCACCCAGAGTAGTACACCTGAATACTCCCCATTTTCTATCCCCACCGCAAAATAGACTTCTCCACGGCACCCCAGCCTTCGTGCTCCTCCCATTCTACATCGGCGCACTCGTCCACCACAGGGCATCTGCCTCATCGACGACCTTGTACGCCACACTGGAGCCGGTCCACTGTTGTCGTCGTACACGGAGCCTCTTCCCCGGCACCGTCTTCCACGGTCTCCCGTTGCCGACCATGATGCATAGAGGCTGCCGCGACCATCGTTCTCCTCCTCGATTGGTAATGTGTGTATTGAATAACTTAGCAGTACATGTGCAGTTCCAATTTTGTTCATACCTACCCTTCAAATTTCCTGGTTGCTATCGTTCCCATCAAAGTAATTTGTTGTAGCCTCCATTGTCCAACAGAATATCAGCTTGTAATTGTGCGTCGCTCCTGTATCGCGGTGTGCTTGGGTAGGTTCTTCATCTACAACCAGTAGTGTGGCAAATGATGAAAAGTTTTTTAGAACTAGCAAGATGCCCATGCGTTGCACGCATCAAGATGCATTTGTATGAGTAGTTTATCTTGTGGGAGAAATCACTACAAAAAAAGACGCATCCACGACATTTTGGGCCGAAAGAAATTTTTTTCTGTCATACTTATGACACTTCTATGACGATAATTTTGACAAAACCCGGTATCATCATAGATGTGGTGGGCTCCTACTTCTATGACAAAAAATCATGATAGAAAATGGGCTTCTCGTCCTGGGCGGGCCGGAGACGCAGTTGCATGACATTCTGTGGTCCGTCCATGACAGAAAAAACCATAGTATAAGCGAGGGCGAGGAAAATATCGGGGTGTTCCCGGTTACGGTGGGTGGTCGGGGCGGCGATGCAGCGTTTCTCGTACACGCTGCAGCGTGGGTGCGGCGTTGAGCTCTAACTGAACCCAAGCGAGGCGTTGGGCTCTAACTAAACCGGGCGATTACCGGCCGCTACGCATTCATCGAACCCGGCGATCGATCAATGATCGTTAATCGAACCCGATCGGCGATTCCTTTGCTATCGCTGCTAACTGAAGCCGATCGAGGCTGCCACTGGATGAGCGATGGCGTTCTTTGGGGGTTTGGATGAATAGTTCGGTGGCGGTGGATGAACAGGACCCCGTGGTGTTGCCTCTGCATGAAACGGGACCCGACCGGTCGAGCTGTTGGGGCTGGATGAACAGGACCCGTGGAGGCACGGATGAAGAGGACCACCCATGGAGGGCTGGATGAGCAGGACCATCCCGTCGGGGAAACATTTTTTCGCGAAATACGGTGGCCCGTCCGGTGGGTCCCATTTGTCAGTGGAGGAATAATTATTTTGCACATAATAAGGAGGCACTTCCTTGCTGCGGTATGGACCCGGTATGCCGCCTTTCTCCACGTCTGATCCACGTCCGATGGAAGCCATTCCTTGACCACGTTGACCACGCCACGCCGAGAGCCCCAGGGCGGTGGACGATGGCGAGGCCTAAGAAGGGGACGACGCGGAGCCGGGGAAGACGCGGCAGTGGAATCCCGCGCGGAGAGGAGTACGAGGGTTCAGTGGTTCGACTGCAGTGTGAGGCTGCCGTCGCCGCAGGGCCTGGCCAGTGATGGGAGTAGTAGGGGGCGGTGAGGCCTGCGCGGTAGCACAGCCGGCCACGGGAGGCAGGAGCAGGCGGCATGACCGGTGCTGCTTTGGGCGGCTGGAGCAAGAAGACCAGAGGTTGAAGAAGCACGACGGCCGTTGGATGGACATCGTACGGTCACTGCAGCTAGAATCATTTATATTGACTAAGTTGACAAAGCCCTTGATGCAGCGTCAACTTAGTAGGCCCAGGTGTCGACTTCCGAAGCGGTGCGCCCGGATGTCGGGGAGGAATCATTTTTTGGGCGGGTGAAGCTAGAATATCCGAGATTGAAGAAGAAACATGGCATCCATTGGATGGACATCCATCGGCCACTGCTGCTAGAACCATGTGTTGACTATAAGTTGACAAAGCCTTGCATTCCCGTCAACTCTTTTTTTCAGGGGACGCGTCAACTTAGTAAGGCCACAAGTGTGTGGAGGAGAACTTATAGCCCATTTGAGATTTGTAATAATGTGCACCCAATTTTTGAATTCTAACAGAATTTACTACAGCCCATTTACTGTTTGTTAAAAGTACAACCCATTTCAACCAACCGTTCAAAACAGAATTCAATAGAATTTCCCACATTTTGATGGGATCCGAAATATTTTTATCCCGAAATTTCTAGTGAGATTAAATACAGTTTCAATATAAATCTGTAATACGTAAAAATCCAACTGAACATTACGCTCGCAACAATTAATGAAATTAAAATTTTCAATATCCAAAAATAATATTTTATAAAGTAATTATGTGTTTGGTGCATTTTTTATAGTTACTGCCCAGTTTTTATAATTACATCCCATTTATTATTTCTTAAAGCCCAATTTCTTGTTAAGCCTAATGCATCCCTCCTAGGAAAGATTTGCAGCCCAGCGGGGCGGAGAATAACAACTTGACCTTGCCTGGGTATTCCTAAAAATAGTATAGCTGGTGAAGGAAATATGCCCTAGAGGCAATAATAAAGTTATTATTTATTTCCTTATTTCATGATAAATGTTTATTATTCATGCTAGAATTGTATTAACCGGAAACATAATACATGTGTGAATACATAGACAAACAGAGTGTCACTAGTATGCCTCTACTTGACTAGCTCGTTAATCGAAGATGGTTATGTTTCCTAACCATAGACATGAGTTGTCATTTGATTAACGGGATCACATCATTAGGAGAATGATCTGATTGACATGACCCATTCCGTTAGCCTAGCACTTGATCGTTTAGTATGTTGCTATTGCTTTCTTCATGACTTATACATGTTCCTATAACTATGAGATTATGCAACTCCCGTTTACTGGAGGAACACTTTGGGTACTACCAAACGTCACAACGTAACTGGGTGATTATAAAGGAGTATTACAGGTGTCTCCAAAGGTACTTGTTGGGTTGGCGTATTTCGAGATTAGGTTTTGTCACTCCGATTGCTCGGAGAGGTATCTCTGGGCCTTCTCGGTAATACACATCACATAAGCCTTGCAAGCATTGCGACTAATGAGTTAGTTGTGAGATGATGTATTACGGAACGAGTAAAGAGACTTGCGATGTAGATTGAACTAGGTATTGGATACCGACGATCGAATCTCGGCAAGTAACATACCGATGACAAAAGGAACAACGATGTTGTTATGCGGTCTCGACCGATAAAGATCTTCGTAGAATATGTAGGAACCAATATGGGCATCCAGGTCCCGCTATTGGTTATTGACCGGAGATGTGTCTCAGTCATGTCTACATTGTTCTCGAACCGTAGGGTCCGCACGCTTAAGGTTTCAATGACGGTTATTATGAGTTTATGTATTTTGATGTACCGAAGGAGTTCGAGTCCCGGATGAGATCGGGGACATGACGAGGAGTCTCGAAATGGTCGAGACGTAAAGATCGATATATTGGACGACTATATTCGGAGTTCGGAAAGGTTCCGAGTGATTCGGTATTTTTCGAGTACCGGTAGTTACGGAGAAGTAATGGGCCTTGATGGGCTTTAGTGGGAAGAGGAAAAGGCTGCTGCGCCCTCCCCTCTAGTCCGAATAGGACTAGGGAAAAGGGGGCCGGCCACCTATCCGACTCCACCCAGTCCTTCTCCCTTCCACCCCCTACAGGGAAGCATTCATAGTTGGACTAGGAAAGGGGGAATCCAACTCCCGGTGGGAGTAGGACTACCCTTGGCGCGCCAAACATAGTTCAGGCCTCCTCCCTCCCTTGCTCCTTTATATACGGTGGCAGGGGCCACCCCATAGAAACACAAGTTGATCCTTGAGATCGTTCCTTAGCCGTGCGGTGCCCCTCCACCATATTCCACCTCTG
The DNA here is from genome assembly GCA_021605145.1 of Aegilops bicornis. Lineage (NCBI taxonomy): Eukaryota > Viridiplantae > Streptophyta > Magnoliopsida > Poales > Poaceae > Aegilops > Aegilops bicornis. The sequence goes on from CM038670.1 coordinate 497,135,584, forward strand.
TCATATTGTAGCGGTGCTTAGGCGAAGCCTGCGACGGTGAAACATCAAGATCGTCACCACGCCGTCAGGTCGACGGAACTCCCTCCCGGAGCTTTGCTGGATCGAAGCCCGTGGAGCGCCATCGAGCTGAGCGTGTGCCAAGAACTCGGAGGCGCCGGAGTAACGGGCGCTGTGATCGGTTGGATCGTGAGGAGAACGTCGACTACTTCCTCTACGTCATCATCGACTCGGAGGTGCCGGAATAACGGGCGCTGGGATCGGCAGGATCGCGAGGAGAAAGTACGACTACTTCCTCTACGTTGTGATCGCTTCCGCCACGGTCTCACGAGGGTACGTAGACAACACTCTCCCCTCTCGTTGCTATGCCATCACCATGGTCCCGTAAATGCGAGGGAAAATTTTGAAATTACTACGTTCCCCAACAGTGGTATCGAGCCTGGTTTTATGCGTAGATGTCATATGCACGAGTAGAACACAAGTGAGTTGTGGACGATACAAGTCATACTGCCTACCGGCATGTCATACTTTGGTTCAGCGGTATTGTTGGACGAGACGATCCGGACCAACCTTACGCCAGACGCTTACGCGAGACCGGTTCCCTCGGCGTGCTTTGCACATAGATGGCTTGCGGAAGACTGTCTCTCCAACTTTAGTTGAACTGAGTGGCTACGCCCGTCCTTGAGAAGGTTAAAACGGAGTCTATTTGACAAACTATCGTTGTGGTTTTGATGTGTAGGTAAGAACGGTTCTTGCTCGGCCCGTAGCAGCCACGTAAAACTTGCAACAACAAAGTAGAGGACGTCTGACTTTTTTTGCAGGGCATGTTGTGATGTGATATGGTCAAGACGTGATGCTATATTGTATGAGATGATCATGTTTTGTAACCGAAGTTATCGGCAATCGGCAGGTGAGCCATATGGTTGTCGCTTTATTGTATGCAATGCAATCGCGATGTAATGCTTTACTTTATTACTAAGCGGTAGTGATAGTCGTGGAAGCATAAGATTGGCGAGGCGACAACGATGCTACGATGGAGATCAAGGTGTCGCTACCGGTGACGATGGTGATCATGACGGTGCTTGGCGATGGAGATCACAAGCACAAGATGATGATGACCATATCATATCACTTATATTGATTGCATGTGATGTTTATCCTTTATGCATCTTATCTTGCTTTGATTGACGGTAGCATTATAAGATGATCTCTCACTAATTATCAAGAAGTGTTCTCCCGAGTATGCACCGCTATGCGAAAGTTCTTCGTCTTTGAGACACCACGTGATGATCGGGTGTGATAGGCTCTACGTTCAAATACAACGGGTGCAAAACAGTTGCACACGCGGAATACTCAAAGTTATACTTGACGAGCTATGCATATAAGATATGACCTCGGAACACGGAGACCGAAAGGTCGAGCGTGAATCATATAGTAGATATGATCAACATAGTGATGTTCACCATTGAAACTACTCCATCTCACGTGATGATCGGACATGGTTTAGTTGATTTGGATCACGTGATCACTTAGATGACTAGAGAGACGTACATCTAAGTGGGAGTTCTTAAGTAATATGATTAATTGAACTTAAATTTATCATGAACTTAGTCCTGGTAGTATTTTGCAAATTATGTTGTAGATCAATAGCTCGCGTTGTTGCTTCCCTATGTTTTTATATGTGTTCCTAGAGAAAATTGTATTGAAAAAGGTTAGTAGCAATGATGCGGATTGGATCCGTGATCTGAGGTTTATCCTCATTGCTGCACAGAAGAATTACGTCCTTGATGCACCGCTAGGTGACGGACCTATTGCAGGAGCAGATGCGAGGGCGTTATGAACGCTTTTGCTAGCTCAATATGATGACTACTTAATAGTTTAGTGCACCATGCTTAACGGCTTAGAATCGGGACTTCAAAGACGTTTTGAGCGTCATGGACCATATGAGATGTTCCAGGAGTTGAAGTTAATATTTCAAGCAAATACCCGAGTTGAGAGATATAAAATCTCCAACAAGTTCTATAGCTAAAAGATGGAGGAGAATCGCTCAACTAGTGAGCATGTGCTCAGATTGTCTGAGTACTTCAAACGCTTGAATCAAGTGGGAGTTAATCTTCCAGATAAGATAGTGATTGATGTAATTCTCTAGTCACCATCACTAAGTTAGTAGAACTTCGTGATGAACTATAGTATGCAAGGGATGACGAAAACGATTCCCGAGCTCTTCGTGATGTTGAAATCAACGAAGGTAGAAATCAAGAAAAGCATCAAGTGTTGATGATTGACAAGACCACTAGTCTCAAGGAAAAGGGCAAAGGGAAGAAGGGAACTTCAAGAAGAGCGGCAAGCAAGTTGCTGCTCGAGTGAAGAAGCCCAAGTCTGGACCTAAGCATGAGACTAAGTGCTTTCGCTGCAATGGAACTGGTCACTAGAAGCGGAACTACCCCAAGTGATTGGTGGATAAGAAGGATGGCAAAGTGAACATAAGTATATTTGATATACATGTTATTGATGTGTACTTTACTAGTGTTCATAGCAACCCCTCGGTATTTGGTACTAGTTAGGTTGCTAAGAGTAGCAACTTGAAATGGGAGTTGCGTAATGAACAGAAACTAGTTGAAGGGAAGTGACGATGAGTGTTGGAAGAAGTTCCAAGATTGATATAATCATCATCGCACACTCCCTATACTTTCGGGATTAGTGTGGAACCTAAATAAGTGTTATTTGGTGTTGAGCATAAATATGATTTGATCATGTTTATTGCAATACGGTTATTCATTTAAGTAAGAGAATAAATTGTTGTTACATTTACATGAATAAAACCTTATATGGTTACACACCCAATGAAAACGGTTCATTGGATCTCGATCATAGTGATACACATATTCATAATATTGAAACCAAAAGATGCAAAGTTAATAATGATAGTGCAACTTATTTGTGGCACTTGCCGTTTAGGTCATATTGGTGTAAAGCGCATGAAGAAACTCCATGCCGATGGATTTTGGAATCACTTGATTATGAATCATTTGATACTTAAGTAACCGTGCCTCATGGGCAAGATGACCAAAACGCCGTTCTCGAACTATGGAGCGTGCAACTGATTTGTTGGAAATCATACATACCGATGTTTGTGGTCCAATGAATGTTGAAGCACTTGGCGGGTATCAAGTTATTTTCTCACCTTCACAGATGATTTGAGCAGATATGGGTATATCTACTTGATGAAACACAAGTCTGAAACATTTGAAAAGTTCAAAGAATTTCAGAGTGAAGTGAAGAATCATCGTAACAAGAAAATAAAAGTTTCTACGATATGATCGCAGAGGAAAAATATTTGAGTTACGAGTTTGGCCTTGATTAAAACAAATGTGAAATAGTTTCACTACTCACGCCACAGAACACCACTGACATAATGGTGTGTCCGAACGTCGTAACCACACTTTATTGGATATGGTGCGATCTATGATGTATCTTACCGATTTACCACTATCGCTTTGGGTTATGCATTAGAGACAGACTGCATTCACGTTTAATAGGGCACCATCTAAATCCGTTGAGATGACACCGTATGAACTATGGTTTAGCAATGAAACCTAAGCCGTCGTTTCTTAAAAGTTTGGAATTGTGATGCTTATGTGAAAAAGTTTTCACACGATAAGCTCGAACCCAAATCGGAAAGGTGCGTCTTCATAGAATACCCAAAAGGTAACTATTGGGTACACCTTCTATCACAGATCCGAAGGCAAGTTTTTTCGTTGCTAAGATGGATCCTTTCTAGAGAAGAAGTTTCTCTCGAAAGAAGTGAGTGGGAGGAAAGTAGAACTTGATGAGGTAATTGTACCTTCTCCCTTATTGGAAAGTAGTTCATCACGTAAATCAGTTCTAGTGATTCCTACACCAATCGGTGAGGAAGTTAATGATGATGATCATGAAACTTCAGATCAAGTTGCTACCAAACCTCGCAGGTCTTCCAGAGTAAGATCCGCACTGAGTGGTACGGTAATCATGTTACGGAAGTCATGTTACTAGACCATGATGAACCTACGAACTATGAGGAAGCGATGATGAGCCCAGATTCAGCGAAATGGCTTGAGGCCATGAAATGCGAGATAGGATCCATGTATAAGAACAAAGTATGGACTTTGATTGACTTGCTCTATGATCAGCAAGCCATGTTAAATAAATGGATCTTCAAGAGGAAGATGGACACCGATAGTAGTGTTACTATCTACAAAGCTAGACTTGTCGAAAAGGTTTTAGACAAAGTTCAAGATGTTGAATACAATGAGATTTTCTCACTTGTATCGATGCTTAAAAGTCTGTCCGAATCATGTTAGCAATTGCCACATTTTATGAAATCGGCAAATGGATGTCAAAACTACATTCCTTAATGGTTTTCTTAAAGAAGAGTTGTATATGATGCAACGAGAAGATTTTGTCAATCCTAAAGGTGCTAACAAAATGTGCAAGCTCCAAATGATCCATCAATGGACTGGTGCAAACATCTAGGAGTTGGAATATACGCTTTGATGTGTTGATCAAAGCATATGGTTTTATCTGAGACTTTTGGAGAAGCCTGTATTTACAAGAAAGTGAGTGGGAGCACTACAAACATTTCGATAAGTATATGTGAATGACATATTGTTGATCGGAAATAATGTAGAATTATTCTGCAAAGCATAAAGGAGTATTTGAAAGGAGTTTTTCAAAGAAGGACCTCGGTGAAGCTGCGTACAAATTGAGCATCAAGATCTATTGAGATAGATCAAAACGCTTGATGAGTTTTTTTTCAATAAGAACATACCTTGTCAAGATTTTGAAGTAGTTCAAAATGGAGCAGTCAAAGAAAAGTTCTTGCATGTGTTGCAAAGGTGTGAAATTGAGTAAGACTCAAATCCCGACCACAATGAGAAAAATAGAAAAGAGAATGAAAGTCATTCCCTATGCCTCATTCATAGGTTCTATAAAGTATGCTATGCTATGTACTGCACCTATTGTATACCTTGCTCTGAATTTTGCAAAGGAGTACAATAGTGATCTAGGAGTAGATCCTTTGGACATTGGTCAAGAACATCCTTAGTGAGGACTAAGGAAATATTTCTCGATTATGGAGGTGATAAAAGAGCCCGTCAGAAAGAGTTACATCGATGCAGGCTTTTTACACCGATCCAGATGACTCTAAGTCTCAATCTGGATACATATTATAAGTGGGAGCAATTAGCTAGAGTAGCCCGTGCGAGCATTGTAGACATAGAATATTTGCAAAATACATACGGCTCGAATGTGACAGACCCGTTGACTAAGCTTCTCTCACGAGCAAAACATGATCATCCCTTAGTACTTTTGGGTGTTAATCACATAACGATGTGAACTAGATTATTGACTCTAGTAAACCCTTTGGGTATTGGTCACATGACGATGTGAACTATGGGTGTTAATCACATACAGATGTGAATATTAGTGTTGAATCACATGATGATGTGAACTAGATTATTGACTCTAGTGCAAGTGGGAGACTGAAGGAAATATGCCCTAGAGGCAATAATAAAGTTATTATTTATTTCCTTATTTCATGATAAATGTTTATTATTCATGCTAGAATTGTATTAACCGGAAACATAATACATGTGTGAATACATAGACAAGCAGAGTGTCACTAGTATGCCTCTACTTGACTAGCTCGTTAATCGAAGATGGTTATGTTTCCTAACCATAGACATGAGTTGTCATTTGATTAACGGGATCACATCATTAGGAGAATGATCTGATTGACATGACCCATTCCGTTAGCCTAGCACTTGATCGCTTAGTATGTTGCTATTGCTTTCTTCATGACTTATACATGTTCCTATAACTATGAGATTATGCAACTCCGTTCTGGGAGGAACACTTTGGGTACTACCAAACATCACAACGTAATCGGGTGATTATAAAGGAGTATTACAGGTGTCTCCAAAGGTACTTGTTGGGTTGGCGTATTTCGAGATTAGGTTTTGTCACTCCGATTGTCGGAGAGGTATCTCTGGGCCTTCTCGGTAATACACATCACATAAGCCTTGCAAGCATTGCGACTAATGAGTTAGTTGTGAGATGATGTATTACGGAACGAGTAAAGAGACTTGCCGGTAACGAGATTGAACTAGGTATTGGATACCGACGATCGAATCTCGGGCAAGTAACATACCGATGACAAAAGGAACAACGTATGTTGTTATGCGGTCTGACCGATAAAGATCTTCGTAGAATATGTAGGAACCAATATGGGCATCCAGGTCCCGCTATTGGTTATTGACCGGAGATGTGTCTCGATCATGTCTACATTGTTCTCGAACCGTAGGGTCCATACGCTTAAGGTTTCAATGACGGTTATTATGAGTTTATGTATTTTGATGTACCGAAGGAGTTCGAGTCCCGGATGAGATCGGGGACATGACGAGGAGTCTCGAAATGGTCGAGACGTAAAGATCGATATATTGGACGACTATATTCGGAGTTCGGAAAGGTTCCGAGTGATTCGGGTATTTTTCGAGTACCGGGTAGTTACGGGAGAAGTAATGGGCCTTGATGGGCTTTAGTGGGAAGAGGAAAGGCTGCTGCGCCCCCTCCCTCTAGTCCGGTGGACTAGGGAAAAGGGGCCGCCACCTTCCTACTCCTCCACTTCCTTCTCCCTTCCTCCCCTACATGGAAGGATTCCTAGTTGGACTAGGAAAGGGGAATCCTACTCGGTGGGAGTAGGACTCCCTGGCGCGCCAAACATAGGGCCGGCCTCCTCCCTCCCTTGCTCCTTTATATACGGGGGCAGGGGGCACCCCATAGAAACACAAGTTGATCCTTGAGATCGTTCCTTAGCCGTGTGCGGTGCCCCCCTCCACCATATTCCACCTCTGTCATATTGTAGCGGTGCTTAGGCGAAGCCCTGCGACGGTGAAACATCAAGATCGTCACCACGCCGTCAGGCCGACGGAACTCCCTCCCCGGAGCTTTGCTGGATCGAAGCCCGTGGAGCGCCATCGAGCTGAACGTGTGCCAAGAACTCGGAGGCGCCGGAGTAACGGCGCTGTGATCGGTTGGATCGTGAGGAGAACGTCTGACTACTTCCTCTACGTCATCATCGACTCGGAGGTGCCGGAATAGCGGCTGGGATCGGCAGGATCGCGAGGAGAAAGTACGACTACTTCCTCTACGTTGTGATCGCTTCCGCCACGGTCTCACGAGGGCACGAGACAACACTCTCCCCTCTCGTTGCTATGCCATCACCATGGTCCTGTGTGTGCGTAGGAAAATTTTGAAATTACTACGTTCCCCAACAGCTGGGCTAGCCATTTTCAGCTTGAAAAAAAATTAATATCTGGGCTGGATATCTGACCTGGGCTAGATGGGCCACAGCCCGCCCAGTTAATAGTTGCAGCGATGTTTTCTTTGTTGTTTAGAGGAGACAAATTAATATCTGGGCTAAACATCGCTCAAGAAAAACTCTGTAGTGCTCACACCTCAAAAACACAAATACTGCTCGAACTGCTTGGTCCCAGTTGTCGGCCGCTTCTTGTGCAATTCTCTCATTTATTGACTACATAGGTTGACAATGGTGTGGGACCATGATGTCAGAAAACCAGGAGGAAGAAAAAAATTATAGTTTTATATACTAATAAGGAGGCACTTGCATACGTGTGGCTATGGCCCTAGTGGGTCCCTACTGTCATCCTCTCCAAGTAAAGTCATCTCCTTATCCTCATGTCCGTTGACCATGTTGACAACGCGAGATGGCGGCGCCACGGCGAGCGCAACAACTCGAAGGACGACGGAGAGGGCCTCGCGGGCATAGGATCATACGGCCACATATCCGCGACGGCATTGTCGTTCGCTTGTTCACCGGTGCTCGTTGAGGAGACGGAGGTTGCAGCATAGGTCCTCCTGCGCTGGTAGCTCTTCCGCCATTAGGGTGTCGAAGTGCGGCGACACCTGCTCTATGGTGAACACGGCATGAACCGGCTTGGACAGTGGCGCTGGCTCCTGGTCGGAAGCTACGTCCATCGTCTTATTGTTGTCGCTCAGCTCGGCGAGCTAGCTGGCGAGCCAGCATGTCCGGCTACTGGACCGACCCGCTGCCAAGCACGAGTCTAACTGCCCTATCCCGCCCAGACCGCCTCCCTCGCTGCAAGGCTTCCCGCCCAAACGGTTAGCGCAGCGCCCCGCTTCCGGCAGTGCGAGCGATTGCTCGCCTTCAAACGTCACAAGTGTCGTCCGTCCATCCAGCCGCCGCCCACATTAATGATATGCGGTTGCCGAGGCGGCTACTCCGGCGGCACACGTCCGTCCCTCCGCCGCCCATCATTGCTATATAAACTGCTGCGCCGGCCATAGCCGCAGTCATCCGCATCCGTTCCCTTTCTCCTGCCCACACCACTACTGCCCACCATGGCTTCCTCGCACTCCAGCGCTCTTCGGGACGGGCAGACAACGGACCACAAGGAGATTGCAGCCATTGCTGCCGACTGGCTTGCCGGCAGGTAGCCGGAGGACGACGACGTCCCAATGGAGAACATGGTAGTCGACGATCCGGCGCCAACCCCCTCCTCCATGCCATCCTCGCCGGTGCATTGCACCATGACCATCGGCGAGGCCCGTGCCCAATACATGGACACGGTGAGGCAGAAGTATGAGGAGCAGTTCCCGGAGGCGCAGGCCGACGCCGCCTACAACCACCATCTCCTCCAAGAGCACCTGCAGGCAGAGGAGCAGATCGTCGTGGAGTGGGCGGAGCAGGAGGCGCTGCTCGACTCATAACGCTCCGCCCGCGAGGGCCGCCTTGAGCGTTGTCGGTACCGCATGCGGTTGGCGGAGGCTGCAGCCGCCTACAAAGAGGGCGATGGAGGCGCTATTTGGCGAGACCAAGGACGAGGCAGAGGACAATGCCGGCTCCGACGAGTCCCCGCTCCGCTGGCGTCGACGAGGCCCCATTCCACTGAGGCCCCGCGGCGCCAACAACGAGGCAGAGGACACCGCCGGCTCCACCGAGGCCCCACCCTGCTGACAACTAGGGGGAGGATTTCCCCTGCTCCGAACTGGGCAGCAGCAGCGTCGGTCTCGTAGTCTATCGGAGAGGAGAGGGGGAAGAAACAATAAATATAATGCAAACATAAGCATGACGGTGCATGACAAGAAAATGCGCGGTGCTAGGTGTGCCCTAACGCGGTAGGAGGTGATACCGACGAAGGGGGAAAACATCCGGGAAAGTATTCCCGGTGTTTCGCGTTTTCGGGAAGAGGAGCCGGAGGGGGAAAGTTGCGAGTTCGATAGGTTAGTGGTGTATGGCGGACGAACGGACTGCGTATCCGGATTCGTCTCGTCGTTCTGAGCAACTTTCATGTTGAAAATATTTTAATCCGAGTTATGGATTAAAAGATATGATTTTCTAAAGATTTTATTAATTTCTGGAATTTAATTAATTATTTAAATCCAACATTATCCAGAATAATAAATGATGACGTCGGCATGACATCGAGTGATGTCAAGATCAACGTTGACCATTGACCTGGTCAACCTGACGTGTGGGTCTAGGGGGACCCACCTGTCATTCTCTATGATTAACTAAAACAGATTAATTAGCTTAATTAGTGATTAGGTTAATCTAATCAGGATTAATTAACTTAAAAAATTACTTAATTAATTAATTAATATTTGAATTATTTTAGTTATTATTTATTTATTTATTTAATATATTTTTTAATTCCTTTTTTTTAATGTTCCAGGGGCTGGGCCCCACTTGTCATACTCCAAGGGGCCCCAGTTGCCAGTGGCACATAGGCCACTGGAGCGGGCTTAACGGGCGCGGTCGGGGGCGCTCGCCCGAACCGGCACGGGCGAGGGGAAGCACCGGGGCAAGGCCGGGCGGGGTTGTGGGGGTTCAGGGGAGGAGGAGCAGCGAGGGAGGCCGGTGGCCACGGCGAGGGGAACGGCGCCGGCCAGGAATGGGCGCAGGGGCGCTGGGCGCCGCCGGGGCGGACCCGAGCGACGGCGGCATCGATGCCGGAGAGCGGGGCCAGGCGGCACGAGGCCGGAGGGCGAGCGGGCGACGGTGGTGGCCGGGGCGCGTGGCCGAGGCTCGGCCTGGCCGAACGCAGCACGGGCGAGGCGAGCGCCGGCGAGAGGGGACGGGGAGGAGGAGGAGGACCGGGGTCCTCACCGAGGGAGCGTAGGGCACGGGGCAGCGGGCTCGGGGGAGGTTGGGGAGGACCGGCGAGGAGGAGGAGGCGCGTGGAGCTCCGGGCGGCGGCGGATCGGTCCGGCGAGTCGGGGAGGGGACGAGGAGGCCACGGCGAGGTCGAGGTCGGCAGGTCAGCTCCGGCGATGTGCGGTGGTGGAGTCGGGGCGGATCCCCTCGATCCAGATCGAGAGGAGGCAGAGGGGACGGAGGAGCACGGGCGTCTGGGCGGGCATCGCCTTGAGGGAGAGGAGGCGCGGAGGAGTCCGGAGGGCGGCGCCGTGGCCGGGTGGCGGGCAACGGCGTCGGTGAAAAAAAGGGGGGGTCGGGGCCCTCTGCCCCGATCCAGACGGGGAAGGGGAGAGAGGCGTGCGGGAGGGAGCGAGTGGGGGGCGAGTGGGTGGTGGCTAGGGTTCGGCCGAGTGGGGAGTGGGGAGTTATCTTGAGGCAGTGGGCTGGCCTGGGGCCGATGGCTTTCTTGGGCGAGGCCCAGTGGGGGGTTGCTCCTTTTTCACCTTTTCTTTTGTTTATTTCCTTTCTGTTTTATTTCATTTAAAAGTATTTAGGCATTTTATAAAAATGTGTTTTCAGTACTATAATTACCTATGCCATTTTTGGCACAACCCAAACATTTTAGTCTAATATTTTGAAAACTTTTGTCGATTGATTGATTTAGGATTTAAATTTGAAACGGTTTCGAATTAACCCGAGATTAATTACAGTGACAGAGGTGATGTGTCATCATTAGTAGGGGAGTACTGTAGCTTGATTATCCGGGCGTCACAATTCTCCTCCACTACAAGAAATCTCGTCCCGAGATTGAAGAGGGGAGTAAGGGGAAAGACTAGGTTACGATATTCTAACGGATCTTCTCGAAGAAGTTAATCCCTTTCGTTGATGCCTTCAATTCTTTATTCCGATGCATCATGATAAACTTGTCATCATTTCTTGGGAACTCCATCGCATTTCATTTAAAAAGATAAGGGCAGCTCACTACGACATAATGCTTTTGAGGGAAACAATGCAGGGATAACCCATGAATGAGTATAAGATTATCTCTCGAGTTGAACATATGAAATACCTCGAGAGTAAGGTACGAAGGTACCATAAGAGGCTCCAAGCGGATAGATAGTTGCTCAAGCCCGAACCAGAGTGAGAAAGGGGTTCAGAGTAGCGAGAGTAAGTATTGCGTCGATACCAGAATAGATCACTAGGACAATGGCCCGTGAATTACATACGAGTCCACGCAGCGAGGAATAACTTTGGGAATAGGGGAGTGTATGTGATGTCGAGGTTTCGATCCTGTGGGCTGTGGGTTATGGGCCCACCATGTGGTTTTTTTAATAGGAGCAGTGACATCTTTCACGGTCATGATAGCAAGGCATGTCAGAGAGTACCATGTCAGTTATGTCGGCAACAACGTTGGTACCAAGGGCGAGGGACGAAGAGAACCATTTTCCTGCTCGTTGCATCGAGGCGGACCAATAGGCAAAGTTCTCGTCCATCGGTGGTTACCGAAATGTCACCAACAAGTAACAGGGTCTTTCTGGCAGAGTTGTACCACTTGGTGCTTACATAAGCAGGAGAATAATACTGCTTAGATTATATAGATCATAGAAAAGGTTTAAACAAACCAATGGAAGGAAAATATGATCATCATATTAAACAGAACAATGGAAAGGAAAATCTGTTTAAACACATATTTCAAGGGTATATCCTTCCCAAGGACAAGCAGAGCAAGATATCCATGACAGGATATAAAGTAGAAAACCATTTAGGTAAGGGGGGGGGAGAAATCTCATGATATTACCCATACAACGGTGTTAGGATAAATGATAAATAAAATTTAGCATCGTGCTTCAAATGTTCCTGTTGAAAATCGGAGTACCATTGACATGCTTTGAGATAGCATTGACATGGTCTTCAGGTGAATATCAGACTTTGGAAACACGAAGGATCCATCAGGAAGAACTCGTAGAATAAGTCTTACAATTTACTCATGGATGAATGGATAACCTTGCAGAAAAGGACTCTATAATGATAGGTCCTCCAGCCAGGGGGAGGGGGGGTGCTAGGCATGACATCATGTGACCGGGTCATCAAAGGATCAACATCATAACTCTTGGAAAGTTGTCCCAACCATCATATCTGACCGAGATTCATATCCAATTGGTGTCATGATACCTCAGACCCAGGGGGTCCAAGAGGAAAAGGTGCAACACAAATCGTCGAAATGACATTGCAAGATCCTCGAGAAACGAACTATGGGAGCGGGTTTCTGAAGCAATAGTTCGTCATTAAACCAAGGAGGGGATGAGAAGGTGGCTGATGGGCTCAGCGACAATTCATCGAGAATTACAAACGGATGGATTTCCACAATAATGTGAACAAGAAGATGACACTTGTTGATTGAAATGATACAATGTTGTATGCTCGAGGAAAACATACATAATTAAACATTGGTTGAACGGTACACCCGAAATATGGGTTGGGTTGCACGGCCAATGTTAGAATGGTGATTCAATTATCGAAAGACTTAGAATGAACTATCGCCCATTCACTTCAAATCAATAGGGTTGCTAGAAGTTTTGAATTCACACGTCATAGCTCAATTGTCGGTATTCCGGTTGAAAACAATACGGGGCCAAGGAATGAACGAAGATGGCAAGAAGTATTATGATATCAAGAATTCTTAAGAGGTGGTGAAATTCTCACCACATCCTTGACAAAAAGAGATGGTAATACTTCCGAGGTAAGGAAGATCAATCTTTGGGTAGCAGGGATCTCAAGGTTTACACAAAACACGAACAAGTTGTGTTGAGCGGAAGGCAATAAAGTGGTCGATGATAATACAATTCATCGAGGGCAAGGATGGTATTTCTCATCATGAATTCATCCGATATCCTGGATGAGCTCAGAATGTTGATGATCACGACACCTTTGTCGCGAGAGTTCATGAAGATGTAATCGATCGGCGACGACATCAAGTCAAAGTAATGATGAAGTGAAAGGTTATTGGAACCGAGGGTACGACACAAACTCGAAACCAAGCTTGTTGTTCAAGGCGAAATGATATGACGATGAGGATCGACGTAAGGTTAGTTCATCGTCGAAAATTGTGCTCCGAGAAGAAGGACTGGGTAGCACAGTTAAAATCATCACGACAATGATATAGCCAAACAGGCTAGGAATGGCGTGATCGGGTACAAACTCGTACTTATAGAAGCTTACTGAAGAGTTGTTGAACCGTAGTGCGGACTCGGTTCGATTATCGGTGCCTTTGAGTGTACAATAACTTCGAGCCCGTGAAAAATTGGAATCGGTGGGAAGGTAGCACTTGATGAAGAACTCATAAGAAGTTATGCAGTTCCATGATAATCTCGAGATACCGTGGGGTAATACTCGACACAAGATCAAAGTAAAGGTTGGACTGGTGTATTGATCCATAGAAGACAATGGTTTTAACTTGTCCGAGAAATGGAATCAAAGAAGAACAATCATGGTCGGAAGCTCGGTTGCAATGGATCAATTCTATTATAACATTTGTTAGTTATCAAGGAAATAGTTATTATTACAAGATGCTTCCATGATAGGATATACATCGCGTCCATGGGCATGAACACAAAGTTCAAGGTCGACTCCCACTTCCTCAATGCATAATCTTCCATTCACCTCTCGTATTTCGAAGATGACATTAGTTGTTGAAAGTTTTACCTGGTGCAATACCAGATAAGTATGACTCGTGAAATCTTTCGGGTTCACGCCGATGAGGGAAGGCGTAGGTTCAATCCCATCAGGGCTTGTTGCGAACATATACCATAAGCTTCAAGAGTAAGTATCACCAGCTCGAAAGCAGAGCATGGATGACAAAAGGAAAGGATACAATTTACCAAAGGCAATATGTATCGGAGAAAGAACTCACAAGGTGATTAATTATGAAGGACACTGTCGGATAACAATCCAACAAAGGACTTGATGGTCCACAAAGGATCTGATATGAGTATCGATACTCAACCGTAAGAGGAAGGCATGCAAATGCAACAGGTTATGGAAGCATCTGAATAATTCGCAGCTTAAATGCAAAGGAATTATGATTTCCAAAACAAAGGATCGTAAGCGAGGCGTTACGATCAAGGATGGATCAATTGAATATACCAGAGGCACAATCGATTTACGGATAGTTTGGTCGAGAACCAGCTCATGTTCAAAATTATGTCTGATCCGGAAAGATATTTTAGAAGGGTTGATAGATGATTGTGTGCATTCGCACACATGTTGAACCAATAGGATCAAAATGACGGTGTCAAAAGATACTAGTGAATATTGCGGATATATGGGAAGCATCCATAATGCAAGTAGACAAGTATTTGCAGAGCAATAAAGCGGCTAAGGATTTTCGGAGGATTGAATAGTATTTCAAAGACTTTTGTGAAACACACGAACAACTGGGGATGAGCGGATACTCGAAAGTGCGAGAAATTATTCTTAGGGGTATTCGGTGGCAAAGAACCTGTAAGGCAAGAGGCTTAAAGTATTCTCGAACATTAGAGAGGATTTCGTGGTATCTTGTAATAACAAGATTAATCGGGAATAAAAGTAAGAACGACAGCGTAAGTATTTATCCATAGGGATGTTTCGTGGTAGGGAATTGCAAAATCGACAGGCACAAGGTCTCGAGAGAATATCGGAGAGTATCTTCAAATTCTTCCGGTTCACTTGAGCAATCACCGTAGTGAGGGGTTCTCCGGGTGGAAGTAGTTACGAGATCCTAAATTTAGATTTTAGTAAATATCGTTTATCCCGAATAGTAGAGAGTTCAGTATCCCAGAGTAAAGTTCGAGGAGTAAAAGATCCTAATACCACCCAATGGCGGCGTGGGCCCGTAAGCCGCATACCATGTTAGTAAAAGTTTTTCAATGACTAGACTCGACTTCGCCAAGGAGTTGGAAAGGGGATTCCTACAGCGATCGGCTCGATACCAACTTGTGACGCCCCGATTCAATCATACACTAATCATGCACGCAAATGTGTACGATCAAGATCAGGGACTCACGGGAAGATATCACAACACAACTCTAAAACATAAATAAGTCATACAAGCATCATAATACAAGCCAGGGGCCTCGAGGGCTCGATTACAAGTGCTCGATCATAGACGAGTTAGCAGAAGCAACAATATCTGAGTACAGACACAAGTTAATCAAGTTTGCCTTAAGAAGGCTAGCACAAACTGGGGTACAGATCGAAAGAGGCGCAGGCCTCCTGCCTGGGATCCTCCTAAACTATTCCGAATTAAATGTCGTCCGGCTGCACGTAGTAGTAGGCACCTCCGGGGTAGTAGTCGCCATCGACGGTGGCGTGGCTCCGGGCTCCATCGTCTGTCGCGACAACCGAGTAGAGATAGGGGGAAAGGGGAACAAGGCAACCGTGAGTACTCATCCAAAGTACTCGCAAGCAAGGAGCTACACTACATATGCATGGATATATGTGTAAAGGGCCATATCAGTGGACTGAACTGCAGAATGCCAGGATAAGAGGGGGATAGCTAGTCTTATCGAAGACTACGCTTCTGGTCACCTTCGTCTTGCAACAGGTAGCAGAGGGTAGGTTGAAGTCCTCCAAGTAACATCACATAGCAATAATCCTACCCGTGATCCCTCCTCGTATCCACGAGAGAGAGCAACCACCGGTTGTATCGGCACTTGGAAGGGTGTGTTTTATTAAGTATCCGGTTCTAGTTGTCATAAGGTCAAGGTACAACTCCAAGTCGCCCTGTTACATCAAGATCACGGCTATTCGAATAGATTAACTTCACTGCAGGGTGCACCACATAACCCAACACGCTTGATCCCATTTGGCGGACACACTTTCACGGTCATGCCCGCCGGAAGATCAACACGCCGCAGCCCCACCTAGGCACAACAGAGGGCCAACACGCCGGTCTAAACCTAAGCGACAGGGTGCAGGGCCCATCGCCCAATGCACACCTGCACGCTATGTGACGCTACCGAAAGCGTAATCTAGCCCCTTAATACAAGAGCGTGCTTACGTTCCAATCCGCACGCGACACTCGGCCATCGGGCGCCACGAAGTGCGTTCTACCGATACCACGACGCCGAGTGCCCATATCTTTCCCACGTGGTTGGTTAGTGCGTATAGGCTCGTAGCCAACTCAGATCAAATACCAAGATCTCAAGTTATGCGTGTTAAGTATCCATGAGCGCCAACAGGCCAGGCCCACCTCTCTCCTAGGCGGTCTCAACCTGCCTGTCGCCTCCATACAAAGATCCACTCATGGTGCTCCACCACCGACCCGACTTTAGTCTCCACATGTATCATGTATAAAGTATATAGTATATACCCGTGATCACCTCCCGAGTGATCACGGCCCGATAGTATAGCACAGCAGACGGACAAGAATGTAGGGCCACAGATGAAATTAATAGCATCCTATACTAAGCATAGAGGATTGCGGTAAAGGTAACAATGTGAGTAACAAGGACAAAGCTATGCATTAGGATAGGTATAACGGAAAGCAGTAACATGCTACACTACTCTAATGCAAGCGGTATAGAGTAGAATAGGCGATATATCCGGTGATCAAGGGGGCTTGCCCGGTTGCTCACGGCAAGAGAGAGGGGTCGCCAACTCCGTAGTCGAATTGGGCAAGCAGCAGTGGCCGGTCTCGTAGTCTATCTGGAGAGGAGAGGGGAAGAAACAATAAATATAATGCAAACATAAGCATGACGGTGCATGACAAGAAAATGCGCGGTGCTAGGTGTGCCCTAACGCGGTAGGAGGTGATACCGACGAAGGGGGAAAACATCCGGGAAAGTATTCCCGGTGTTTCGCGTTTTCGGGAAGAGGAGCCGGAGGGGGAAAGTTGCGAGTTCGATAGGTTAGGGGTGTCTCGCGATTTAACGAGCGAATTGCGATTCTGGATTCGTCTTGTCGTTCTGAGCAACTTTCATGTTGAAAATATTTTAATCCGAGTTACGGATTAAAAGATATGATTTTCTAAAGATTTTATTAATTTCTAGAATTTAATTAATTATTTAAATCCAACATTATCCAGAATAGTAAACGATGACGCCAAAGATGACATCGAGTGATGTCAGTGATCAACGTTGACCATTGACTGGTCAATTGGACGTGTGGGTCCAGGGGGACCCACCTGTCATTCTCTATGATTAACTAAAACATATTAATTAGCTTAATTAGTGATTAGGTTAATCTAATTAGGATTAATTAACTTAATTAATTGCTTAATTAATTAATTAATATTTTAATTATTTTAGTTATTATTTATTTATTTATTTATTTAATATATTTTTTAATTCCCTTTTTTTAATGTTCCAGGGGCTGGGCCCCACTTGTCATACTCCAAGGTTCAGCTTGCTGGGCACATAGGCCATCGGAGCGGGCTTAATCGGGCGCCGGGGGCGCCACCAACCGCCACGGCGAGGGGAAGCACCGGGCAAGGCAGGCGGGGTTGTGGGGGTTCAGGGAGGAGGAGCGAGGAGGCCGGTGGCCACGGCGAGGGAACGGCGCCCGGCCAGAATGGGCGCAGGGCTCTGGGCGCCGCCGGGCGACCTGAGCGATCATGGCATCGATGCCGAGAGCTGGGCCGGGCGGCACGAGGCCGAGGGCGAGCGGGCGATGGTGGTGGCCGGGGCGCGTGGCCGAGGCTCGGCCTGCCGAAGCGCAAAGACGGGCGCAGGCGAAGGCCAGAGGGGACGGGAGGAGGAGGAGGACCGGGGTCCTCACCGAGGAACGAGGGCACGGGCAGCGGGCTCGGGGAGGTTGGGGAGGACCGGCGAGGAGAAGCGGTGCGCGTGGAGCTCGGCGTGGCGGATCGGTCCCATGAAGTCGGGAGGGGACGAGGAGGCCACGGCGAAGTCGAGGTCGGTAGGTCAGCTCCGGCGATGTGCGGTGGTGGAGTCGGGGCGGATCCCCTCGATCCAGATCGAGAGGAGGCAGAGGGGACGGAGGAGCACGGCGTCGGGGCGGGCATCGCGCAAGGGAGAGGAGGGGCGCGGAGGAGTGCGGGAGGGGCGGCGCCGGCGCCGGCTGGTGGCGGCCAACGGTGTCGGTGAAACGGGGGGGGAGTCGGGCCCACCGCCCGATCCGCACGGGAAGGGAGAGAGGCGGCGGGAGGGAGCGAGTGGGGAGCGAGTGGGTGGCGGCTAGGGTTCGCCGAGTGGGGAGTGGGGGTTATGGTGGGGGCGAGTGGGCGGCTGGGGCCCGATGGTTCTTGGGCCGAGGCCCAGTGGGGGGGTTTGCTCCTTTTTTTCACCTTTTCTTTTTGTTTATTTCCTTTTCTGTTTTATTTCATTTAAAAGTATTTAGGCATTTTATAAAAATGTGTTTTCAGTACTATAATTACCTATGCCATTTTTGGCACAACCCAAACATTTTAGTCTAATATTTTGAAAACTTTTGTCGATTGATTGATTTAGGATTTAACTTTGAAACGGTTTCGAATTAACCCGAGATTAATTACAGTGACAGAGGTGATGTGTCATCATTAGTAGGGGATTACTGTAGCTTGATTATCCGGGCGTCACAGTCACATTTGATGACATGATGAGAAGGTTTTTCATCTCTTTCATTTTTTCCAATTTATCAGGTCAAGTAAATAGCTAAGATGATCTAACATCTTATTTTTAAATTTATCACGACCAATTCAATATGTCATAATATTGTATTGCGTTCTGATTGGTCCGTGGACAAGGCACACGGATCATGCACAAAACACCATTGGATCCTCCCGGATCCAACGGTAGCCGTCGCTCCTCGCCTCCCCGCCTGAGGCTAAACCCTAGCTGGCATCTACCATCCCCCCGCCTCCTTTCCTTCTTTCGTTCTCTCCCTCCCTCCTCTCCCCCGATCCAGATCCCCCTCGTCCCTCTTGTCGTCCTCGGCGGCGGCATCTGGCTGAGCCACCGGGCCGCCTCCACCGACTGCGAGCGGTTCCTGGAGCGGCCAGTCATCGCGCTGGAGTCGCTGCACCTGCAGCGTCTTCATCGTCTTCTCCTTCGTCGTCACCAACCACGTACGGACCTCCCCCAGAGGCAAATCGGCGATGAGTTCCATCGGAGGCGTCGCCGTCCGCGGCAAGGCGAAGGTGACCAAGTCGGTGTCGCGGTCGTCCAAGGTCGGGCTCCAGTTCCCCGTCGGTCGCATCGCGCGCTACCTCAAGGCCGGCAAGTACGCCGAGCGCGACGCCGACTTCCTTGTCTCTACTTCCCCTTCCCCAGCCCCGATCCTCTCTCAACTTCCTTGTCTGATCCCCTTTATTAGGTTGGATTTGAACTGGTAGGTGACCTCCATGGAAGAAACTGACAATGAAGAGGAGGACGACCAGGATCTGCGTCCCACTGCCTCCCACTTCAACG
Organism: Aegilops bicornis; assembly: GCA_021605145.1. Classification (NCBI taxonomy): domain Eukaryota; kingdom Viridiplantae; phylum Streptophyta; class Magnoliopsida; order Poales; family Poaceae; genus Aegilops; species Aegilops bicornis. Next base: position 497,155,183 of record CM038670.1, read on the forward strand.
TCGACCGCCTCCTCGCTTGTTCCACCGCTCGATCCGCTGCCCGGCCGCCCTCTGTTGCTGGCCCGGCGGAGGGTTTGGCACTTGTTTTTCCGGCGAGCGTTCTCTGGGGCGTGTGGAGGAAGGGGAAGGGGAAGGAGTATGGCGGGGAAGGGGAGGGCGGAGGAGGTGTACATGGCGTCGATCGACCAGGGCACCACAAACACCAGGTTCATCATCTACGACCGCCACGCCAGCCCCGTCGCCTCCCACCACCTCGAGTTCAAGCAGCACTACCCGGAGGCCGGGTAAGCCAATTTCGTCATTTGATCCGTTCCGTGTGCCCGTGGAATTTTTGGGGGGCTGTTCGGTTGGTAGACCCGGATGGGACTATGGAATTGTTAGTTAGTTAGTTAGTTATAAGCTTCCGCGCCTTTTGTGGTTGCCACATGTTCCGATCTATGCTGAAAAGTTGAACTACAGTCCCTAATCGTGTGTCATGTCGGTGGTTCAGAGGTGCAGCAAGTCGCCATCGTGTGCTTTTGCTGACTGGGTTGTCAGTTTAGGTGTGGTGTGGTGTCACAATTAGGATCAAGTGATTTACGTCTGAAGCTGTACTTTCGTGTATGTTATATGCTCCTGTTTATGTCGAGTACGAAAGTTCAGTCTTAATTGTAAACTCATTCAATGTTTCAGGTTTGTCCACTAGGTGTGCGCTTTAATCTGTTGATTCGATTGTTAGTTAGGACTCGATGTGATGCCGAAACTAGGATCATGTGCTGCACTTGATTGATCTGTGATGATCTCAAGATGTCCTAGTGCTACATAGTGCTACATTGTAGTACAAAGCCAAGCAAACAGATTGTGCATGTCAGATATAATAACCATTTGGACATCCGGATGTCCAGATATTGTCGGACAAATTGCTTTGATGTGATTTTGCACCTGTAAAACTTAAACTGATTTCTACCTTATTCTTCAGCACGGTGATCAGGTTGGGGGGCTGGTGTCGGACGGATGGACCAACGACACCCATAACATGTACATCAGCTCCATGGAGGCGTCCTTCATGCAAAGACTCTGTGGCCAAGACACCACCACCACGCCACTCCCGATGTGAGCATGATCCATGTGGGTAGTGGCCATGGGCTCAAGGTGCTCCAAGAGGGAGCCTCTAATAACCTCGGGTCTAAGAAGAACGTGCCTCGCCCGCGTGATGTTGGTGCACGAGGCCTGCCCGAGGATCCGTGGGCGAGGTGTTTCAAGCCGCGTGATTCCGCTATGAATCGTCGTGGTGATGGGGTTGGTGCTTCTGATGGTGAATCGGGCACCGATACAGTTCAAGCGATGGATCCAAAGCATGGAAGAGGAGTGAGCACTTGCGTCGGAGGAAATCCTATTGACAGAACCTTAGGTTGTTACACTTTTCATCTGGCTTGCTGATTGTTTCCTTCAGTATATGTTTTGTTCAGTTTGACAGAAGTTTAGAATTGTTACGCGGTGTTGGCTGGCTGTTAGTCTTATATTAATTCAGAAGCGTTGATTTTCCTTGGTATATGTTGTGTTCGCTCGCGTAAGTTCGTAACTGTTATGCAAAGGTTGGTCAATCGTGATATGAATCTACAAGTGTTGATTTTCCTTGGTACATGTTGTGTTCAGTTTTGGCGTAAGTTCAGAACTGTTATGCAGAGTTGGCTCTTAGTCTGATATGAGATGCACATATATTTTTTGCATCTTATATAGGCATTATGACATGTATCTCTTGTGCCATGCTTCATTACCAACTAGTTAGAGATAAATCAATTCATTTGGCTTTTGCTCACTGTTTTTACTGTCCTGTGTTGCTCATATTATATGTACAGCCTATTGTTGAACTTTCTTACCCTGACGGTTGTAGTGTAAAAAGTGAAAAAAAGTTAAAACCTAGCTAAAACTTTCTTGCTTTGGACATCTAGTGTTAGCACTATTAAGTATGGAGCCTTGAGTCAAGAGCTTCTTGTAATTGTAATGACTAAATAATGGCTATCTATCTACTAGTGTCGTAGAGGTGACTGATTTTGTTCTGTTCATTATAATAGCACATGCATGTGTGGTGTCCTGTTTGTTTCATATCTACTGCCTGCCATCATGTGCCATATTTTCCAAGTAGATTAGCACACGATTAGTGGTTTTTAGCTATTTTCTCATGCCCATGTGTGGTGTGGTAAACAGAGGACGACACACTAGTAACTGCACAACTCTGAAATGCTATTGATTACTCATTGTTACACAATGCATGCACCCTCTGACTCTTTGGGATTTGTACTGGTTACTAAATGATGAGTGTTTTTCTTCGCTTTGATTGAAAAATTGCCCCCTTTTTGTGCATGCATACATTCGCCCAATCGAGCCACCAAACATGTTGTATGGCTTAATCACAATGGTGTGACTCCGTGTTTACATTGTCTCCTGGTAGAATTATTATGCTTGGCTCTCTACTCTAGTAGTGCTATCTGTAGAGGCGACCGTGATTTTGTTATACACATGATGATGCAAGTATGGACTGCTGTTTGTTTCATATGTACTGCCATCATATAAATGCTCGCCATGTTCTTCATCTCCCTCCTCCGATTCCTTCGCATGCGTTTGTTTTGTGTCTCAGATTTGTAGAAGCTGCCGCTGTAGGTGGAACACGAAGAAGCCCTCATGGCTGCCGCACATCTGAATTGGTGAGCGCCACCCCATTTTTTTGGTACTTGTGAAGTGTTAGTTGGTACTGTGAAGTGTTAGTTGATGGTTGGTTAGTTTGTTAATCAAAGTATTCTTACATGCTATGAATATATACTGCAAACACGAGATTAAAACATATGTCGCTCCTATTTTTTGTGGAAATTTACTAGTTATCTGCAATAAAAGCTAGACATGAACCAACTCTTGCTTCTAAAGGAACATAGTATAAATTTAGACCTCATGTGTGGTGCTATAGATTTATAAATTTTGCTTTATCTTATTCCCGAGTTGGCACTATAAATTTTGCTTTGTCTTGTTGATAATGCCATATGTCTTATGCAATCAGATTACATTTCTATTTGTTATTGTAATATAAAAAATATTCGTGCTGTCAAAATTTTCATAGTGCGTGTTTCCCTTGTACTCAATATGCTTCTAATGGCTGATCCTTCCATTTTTGTTGTGGCATCTTTACTTTCACAGGTGTTTTGTGTTCTGGAAGATGGAAGAGGAAGAAAACTTATTTTTCTTGAACTAAATTTTTTGTATTCTGTTTTGTTGTATGTATCATTTGATAGTTTTGTATAGGAACAAGTGATACTAGTTTGTACGGCTTTATGGCCTGTGATGTAAACATATTTAGTGCTGAAATATGAAATTATTTGCAAATTTTGTCGAAAAGGAGGATCATTTGTACGAATATGTGAATGGGCTGAAAACAGTATTGGACCAACATCAGGATTGAATTATTATTTGAATGTATAAAAAGGCTGAATGTAAACCAGAAATGGGCTGCACAAAATTGTCCTATTTTCTTGAAAGCCAAACGTGCATAAAAATTGATGGGCTAACCAGTTGATCTTGGCCCATGTAGCTGACAAAAAATAACAGAAATAAATGTACTAAATGGGCTGAATTGTTGGGCTCGGCCCATGTAAAGCGTTGAATTGGACCGGGCTGAATCTTACCAACGACCTTCTCAATTGGTCGCAATTTTGCCACGTCAGATTGCCACGTCGGATCCGACATGTCCTGGGCAGACAGCCAGTGACCAAAACAAAAGGTCATGGGTTCAACGACCTTCTGTTAAAGGTCGCTAATTTCAGTTTACGACCGCCAGCTTTTGACCTTTTGTTTTTGGTCAAAAAAGGTCGCAAATGAAAAACTATGACCTTTCAGCGACCAATAGTGAGGGTCACAAGTTGACATATTTCTTGTAGTGTACTATCCTTTTACCACACTTATGCTTCAAAGTAGCACCATGATCTTCATAATAGAGAGTCTCTCATTTTGTCACTTTCATATACTAGTGGGAATTTTTCATTATAGAACTTGGCTTGTATATTCCAATCTTGGGCTTCCTCAAATTGCCCTAGGTCTTTGTGAGAAAGCGAGTTGGACACACACCCACTTAGTTTCTTTTGTTGAGCTTTCATATACTTATAGCTCTAGTGCAACTGTTGCATGGCAATCCCTACTTAATCACATTGATATCTATTGATGGGCATCTCCATAGCCCGTTGATACGCCTAGTTGATGTGAGACTATCTTCCCTCTTTTTGTCTTCTCCACAACCACCATTCTATTCCACATATATTGCTATATCCATGGCTCACGCTCATGTATTGCGTGAAGATTGAAAAAGTTTTGAGAATGTCAAAAGTATGAAACAATTGCTTGGCTTGTCATCGGGTTGTGCATGATTTAAATACTTTGTGTGGTGAAGATAGAGCATAGCCGGACTATATATATGATTTTTTAGGGATAACTTTCTTTGGCCATGTTATTTTGAGAAGACATAATTGCTTTGTTAGTATGCTTGAAGTATTATTATTTTTATGTCAATATTAAACCTTTGTCTTGAATCTTTCGAATCTGAATATTCATACCACAATTAAGAAGAGTTACATTGAAATTATGCCAAGTAGCACTCCGCATCAAAAATTCTCTTTTATCATTTACCTACACGAGGACGAGAAGGAATTAAGCTTGGGGATGCCTGATACGTCTCCAACGTATCTATAATTTTTGATTGCTCCATGCTATATTATCTATTGTTTTGGACCATATTGGGCTTTATTTTCCACTTTTACATTAATTTTGGGACTAACCTATTGACCGGAGGCCCAGCCAAGAATTGTTGTTTTTTTTGGCCTATTTCAGTGTTTCGAAGAAACGAAATATCAAACGGAGTCCAAACGAAATGAAATCTTCGGGAACGTGATTTTCTCATCAGATAAGATCCAGGAGACTTGGACCCTCGGTCAAGAAAGGAGGGAGGCGGCCACGAGGGTGGAGGGTGGCCCCCCTAGGGTGCGGCCCCTACCTCGTGGGCCCCCCGAAGCTCCACCGACGTACTCCTTCCTCCTATATATACCTACGTACCCCCAACAGATCAGATACGAAGCCAAAAACCTAATTCCACCGCCGCAACTTTCTGTATCCACGAGATCCCATCTTGGGGCCTGTTCCGGAGCTCCGCCGGAAGGGGAATCCACAACGGAGGGCTTCTACACCATCATCATAGCCCCTCCGATGAAGTGTGAGTAGTTTACTTCAGACCTTCGGGTCCATAGTTAGTAGCTAGATGGCTTGTTCTCTCTTTTTGGATCTCAATACAATGTTCTCCCCCTCTCTCATGGAGATCTATTCGATGTAATCTTCTTTTTGCGATGTGTTTGTTGAGACCGATGAATGGTGGGTTTATGATCAAGATTATCTATGAGAAATATTTGAATCTTCTCTGAATTCTTTTATGTATGATTGGTTATCTTTGCAAGTCTCTTCGAATTATCTGTTTGGTTTGGTCAACTAGATTGGTAGTTCTTGCAATGGGAGAAGTGCTTAGCTTTGGGTTCAATCTTGCGGTGTCCTTTCCCAAAGGATGTGAGAGGCAGCAAGGCACTTATTGTATTGTTGCCATCGAGGATAACAAGAAGGGGTTTTATCATATTGCATGAATTTATCCTCTACATCATGTCATATTGCTTAAGGCGTTACTCTGTTTTCATTAACTTAATACTCTAGATGCATGATGGATAGCGGTCGATGAGTGGAGTAATAGTAGTAGATGCAAAAGGTGAGTCGGTCTACTTGTCTCGGACGTGATGCCTATATACATGATCATACCTAGATACTTTCATAACTATGCTCAATTTTGTCAATTGCTCAACAGTAATTCGTTCACCCACCGTAAAATACTTATGCTCTTGAGAGAAGCCACTAGTGAAATCTATTGCCCCCGGGTCTATTCTCATCATATTAATCTTCCTACGCTTTATTATTACTTTGCTTTTTTACTTTGCCTTTTATTTTACTTTGCATCTTTCTACCAAAAATACCAAAAATATTATCTATCATCTCTATCAGATCTCACTCTCGTAAGTGACCGTGAAGGGATTGACAACCCCTATTCGCGTTGGTTGCGAGGAGTTATTTGCTTTGTGTAGGTACAAGGGACTTGCCCTTGGCCTCCTACTGGATTGATACCTCGGTTCTCAAAATCTGAGGGAAATACTTACGCTAGTCTGCTGCATCATCCTCTCCTCTTCGGGGAAAACCAACGCAAGATCAAGACGTAGCATCGCCTGCCGTCATCACCGCCACCGGCCCGGTGGGGAACGAGCAGCAAGCCTCCTCGCTGCACCCCTCGGTGCGGCGGGACGGTCGCACCGCCACTCCGTCGCTGACCCCGGCCGGCTCGTTGTCTCATGCCCGTCACGCTCCCGTGGACGCGCAGGCTGCTCTGTGCATGGCACATGAGCTCCTGCGCTACCGCCCCATCGACAACCTCTACGAGGACTGGCTGGACCGCATCGCCGAGCTTGTCAGCGCCGCAGGGGGCTCCCCCGCACCGTCCCTCTCGCTGCCTCGTCCACCGCCAGCTATGGACGACATAGCTCATGGAGCACCTCCACCACCTCGGCACCAAGACGGCGCCCTGGCGCCAAGGCGCGCGACCCACCGCGTCCGGCGCCCATGAGCAAAGAAGGAAACTGCCAAGAAGTCCCTTGCCCACAAGAGAACGCTCCACCGCTCCCCGCACCGCCACGTCTGGATTGCTTGCTGCGGCAGGGCCCCGCGCCGCTTGCCGTGGCAAAGCGCTGGCGCAAAGACCAAGCTCCACCTCCAAGACGGGCCCCGGTGACCACGGCCGGTTGTCGCGCCTTCACCCCCGAGCTGCGTAGCATCACCTGGCCGGGCAAGTTCAAGCCAGACATGCCTCAGCGCTACGAAGGCACCCCCGACCCCGCGGAGTTCCTGCAGCTCTACGAGCTGAGCATCGAGGCGGCCAACGGCGACGAGAAAGTCATGGCGAACTGTTTCCCCATGGCACTCAAAGATGGCGTTCGTTCGTGGCTCCTGAACCTGCCTCCAGGCTCGATCTCCTCCTGGGACGAGATGCGCGATCGCTTCATCACCAACTTCCAGGGCACTCGTGACCGCCCCCCGGCCGCGGGTAACCTGTGTCGCGTCAAGCAACAACCGGCAGAGACCCTCCAGAAGTACATCCAGCGCTTCAACAACGTTCGTCTCAAGATCCTCAAGGTGACGGACGAGGCCATCATCTCGGCATTCTCCGATGGCGTCCGCGACGTCAAAATGAAGGAGGAGCTCGCCATCCACAAGGAGCTGTGCACATCCTTGGAGTTGTTCAACCTGGGGACCAAGTGCGCAATGGCTGAGGAGGGGCACCTTTCCCTTCTCGAGCTACCAGCTGCTGACCTGGAGGAGAAGAAAGCCAAGGCCAAGGACGTGAAGCGCAAGGGAGAAGCCATGCTCGCAGCAGAGCCAGACTCAAAGCACGGAAGGGACCTGCCCGAGTGATCCAAGAGCAGCCGACCGTTCTGCGCCTTCCACAACATGCACAACCACAACACCAATGATTATCAGGAGCTCAGGGCCATTCACAATGGTCGCTTCGGTCGACGCCCCAAGCGCAACGACCGGGGCTACGGCCGAGGAGGAGGACGTGGCGGAGGACGCTGGGATGACCGTGGCCCACGCCAGGAGTGGCACGACCGGCCTCGTGAGGACCGCTGGCAGGATCAGCCTCGCGAGGGCGCATGGAGGGATCAACCTCGCGAGGACCGTCCCCAGGGCAATGATGGGCTTCCTCCGCTGCTGCCACCATCAAGAAGGAATGACGACCACCATCAGGACGAGGGGATTTGGGGCTTCCAGGAGCCGCGGGCTATCGCCTGCATCTTGGGCGGGGCTCAAGCCCCAGCCTCACAACGAATCTTCAAGCAGTTTGCCCGCGAGGTGAATGCAGTCCTCCCCAAGCTCGAGGCCACACGCCCACTCAGGTGGTCCAAGTGCGCCATTACTTTCAGTTTGGTAGATCAGCTTAAGTGTGCGGCCACTGCTGGCGTTCTCCCGATGCTTTGTTCACCCGTCATCAGCAACGTACAAGTCACCAAGACCCTCATCGACGGCGGCGCAGTACTCAACTTCTTGTCCGTCGACATGTTCGACAACCTTCAAGTGCCCTATGACCAGCTTCAGCCTACTAAGCCTTTCTCAGGAGTGACCGACGGTTCCACCACACCAATAGGGCAGGTCCGCCTCCCTGTCACCTTTGGAGAACGCAACAACTACCGCACCGATTTCATCGACTTCGACGTCGCGCACATCCAACTACCGTACAATGCCATCCTCGGGTATCCAGCCCTGGCCAAGTTCATGGCAGTGACGCGCCACAGCTACAACGTCCTCAAGATGCCAGGGGGCGGCGTGATCATCACAGTCCCCTGCGAAGAAAGAGATGCGGTGTGCTCCCTCGAGCGCGCCTTCCAAGCAGCATCAGTCGAAGACTCCGACAACAGCGCAGCTCAATACCCTCCTGAGGTTGTCCCCAAGAAGAAGAAGAAGAAGCTACTCCGTGCAGGACCTCAGGAGGGTGGCGAAGCGAAAGGTACCTCGTCAGGATCAGCGTCCGCACCTGGGGCGCCCCCCTCCCTTGCATAGGGAGGCACGCCCGGCGCCCTCCTTGGGCAAGCCTCGAGGGCTCTTTTCTGGACGGCCTCAGACCTTGCCAACGTCACGAGGGAGGCGCACAGGCACCACTTGGAGGCGTGCTTCGCGGCATGTCTCCCTCAAGAGGACACAAGGCGAGGAGCGCCCACAGCTCAGGAGTTCATTACCAAGACCACTTGGGAACTTCAGGACGCGAGATCCATGCGCGGCGACCGCCGCTCACCGGGCGCAGCTCCCCATCGAGGCGAGGATGTCGGGTTGCGCGTCTGCTTCGATGTCCCAGGGCTCAACTGGGCCATGTCTCTGGAGCTCTTCTGTCCTTCGCGCGTGGGATGCTGCAAGGGCCCACCACACAGCTACGTCCGCAAGCCTTTTGGCCTGCCGAGTGTGGCATCCGCCTATCAGCACAACTCGCGGGCGTGTCTCCGGCGTCTCAGAGGCTGTGCACCACGCCGTCCTGATGGAGATGGAGACGGACTTCAAGGAACCGCCAGGACCCCCAGAGCCTCCCGAGGCTCAAGGCCCCGGTGGCTTGTGAGGAGAAACCCCTTCGCCACATACCTTCAACTGCCCCAACATCCCTTCATCAACAGAACCAGGTGACATTTTCCAAGTTTATTTAGCTGGGAGCACCCCCAGGGCTGCATTATTCCCAGGCCGCGTGCGTCCGTCCCTACGGCACGTATCCTTTTCTTATGTCTTTAGCTTACCTTGCTGGGGGAGCCCCTAGAGCTGCATAATCCCAAGCCGCTCGGGCCTGACCCAGTGGCATGTATCTTCCCTGCATTTACTTGAGCCAGTTTGCTTTCCATGCCTAATCTATACATGACTATCACCTGCTTGATTGTCACCCACCACAGGAGTTGCTAACGCTGGCACGGCGCTTGTGCTCGGGTCCGTCCCTGCAACATCGACAAACCTGAGTGGTCGAGCTCTGGCTCGCGGCACGCCCCGCGCATGTCACCTCACCAAGCCCTCAGTGCCTTCACCTCCTCGCAGAGCAACCGGTGGCAGACCGGAAACCGTAATGGCAAGCTGTGTTTCTCCTTGTGCTGGCTTGCAGGAATCCCCTGAGGATGACGGCAGGATGACGGCAGGCAGCACCGCGAGCTCCCTCTTCTCCCATGCAATCCGCTTGCACGTTAAAAGGGGGGCTCCTAAGCACCGCAACTCAGGAGCTCTTACTGGCTCTCCAGCCCTCACCCCTGGCCTTGACCATGGCATCGTGACCTTGCATACCAGTGGCGGCTGAGCTCGCTCGAGGGCCGAGACCTGAGGACATAGAGCACAAAGGAGAACATGGAGAAGAGGGGGAGGCTCGTACGGGTCTAGGCTAGCTATGCTACGGACACCTACGCACGAATCTGGCGCATCGTGAGGAATCGACGCCGGACCGTCAAGATAAGTCTCGCGCCCGGGTTGGCTAAAATCGATAAGGCCTAGGAACCACACTAGCCGCAGCCCTACCGTGGCAACGTCACCCCCCTTTCTTACCTCCCGACGGCTGCTTGAGCGCTAAAGGGGACCTCCTGAGCATCGCGCCTCAGGAACTCTTACTGGACCTCGGGCCGCTCACCTCCTGGCCTTGACCACGGCAAGCGACCTGCATACCAGCGATAGCTGCAGCCTGCCTGGGGACCAGGACCTGTCAGCATAGAGCACCAAGTCATCACGAGGATAGAAAGGGGAGACCGAGCTGACGCAGGACTCGCGCCCGCGCAAGTTCATAATAGGGATAATATCGACAAAAGACATTATAGACCATTTACACGCCCCCACGGGGTACCTCTCGATTCTACGCAGGAAACAAAAGGGAAAAGCTTCAGGAGTCCTATCTACACGCGCCCCTGCAGCTGACGCCATCATCAACAATGGGCCACCAGAGGCCGGTGCCAACCTGATCCAGATCAGAGGCGGCAGCGGCCGAACACTTCAGCCCTGCTCCGGGCTCGGCGAGAGCTTGTGGTCACGTAGCTGTGTCGCTCGTCTCTGGAGTCTCGTAGAGCTCGGGAGAACCGCTGGACTCCCAAGCGTCGCTGCGGCTTCCAGAGGAGCCGCCGGTGACGGCAGACAGCAGGTCCTGCACCTGCTGCGGCGTTAACCTGACGACTCCTCCCGGAGCAACACTCCAGGCGGTGGCCTTCTGTGTCAAAGACCTTGAAGAACTGCGAGGAAGCGCCGTCATACTCAAAGTGGATCGCGAGGGCGCCCTCCCACGGCACACTCGGGAGACCTCGCCCCAGCCTCGGGTCATGAAGATCTTGCCCGAGGAGACGGCTTCAACCTCCGCTCCAGTCGCCGGCGCGTCGCAGTCGGCGTGCTGCAGCCAAAGCTCGAGGGGCCCCCTCGGCGACATCTCGGTAGAGAAGAAGGAAGGGAAGCGGATCGATGTGCTCGGAGGCATCGCCGCCCACAGCACCAGCACGTGCGGAGAGTTCGCGGCATGGACTCCAGGGGCAGCAACGCGCGCCACTATGGTACGACGACCATGGCCGTGGCGCGTGCGCTGCCGCTCGCCGCCTCTTCCTCCTGAGCCGCCTTCTTGGGCGTACAAGGGCAACGGGTACCCAGGAGGAGGCCGTTCGCACCAATGCCACGTCACCACCTGCATCGCCGCCGTGTCGCTGCGGTGGACCGGCCTCTTCTTCGGCGGGAGCGACCCCGACCCGACGAGGGGGGTCTTTCATTTCTCTGCAGCAGCAAACCTTCGGATGGGCGCCATTGATGGCGGCAATGGATCAAAGGGAGAAAAGCGAGCGGAATGGGAAGAGATGGGCGATGGGGGCTCTGCCCCCCTCCCCATTTATTAGTAGGAGAAGGCCAACCAGCACCCCCCACGATCACATGTAATGATGATTTTTCCTTGCATGTCGCAGGGACTTGTCAAGTCGGGCAGTTGCCAAGGCAGCGTGGGGAAGAGGAGATGCCCACGTCCAATCAACTGCCATGCGACGACCAAGGCCGCAGGCTATTGGGGCTCGCGGCACTCCACACTTGACCTTTGGCTTCGCCTCGAAGCCAAGCCCGAGCGCGCGTTGGGCCCGGGGGCTATTGTCGGCACTCTGGGAACGGAGGTCCCCAGACTTGCTCGCTATGCCCACGGCGAGTTTCATGAAAGCAGTGCCTGTATGGCCCATCTTCACCAACAAGCTTTCAAGACCCTCGCGAGCGGCCAAGCCTCGCGAGGCGGACGACATAAGACCTCCTCGGGAGTGGCCTCACCAGGCTGGCTCACGAGGGGCGGAGAGATCAAGGCAAGGCAAACCTCGCGAGCTTCTCGTGACGTGAGCCATGATGACCAAGGACAGGCGGGCGCCAGCGTGCACAGTGTCCTTGTTTCCCCTTTGGTGCTAAGGGGGCAAGCGTAGGCGAGGAGTACCGAGGCGTCAAGCAAAGGTTTCCATATCGGTGCAACGAGACCAAGACCAGCAGGACGCCAAGATGGAGGTCACCATGGAGCCCAAGACGGCATCACCACCAGAGCCTTTGGCAGGCGAAGACTACTTTTGTCAGGATAAGCTGTACTAGCTGTCCCCTTTCAAATTGGCCGTTGTGGGATCCCTTCCCGCTCAATATTTGGGAAGAGGACTAGGGCCTCTATAAATAGGACTAGCCACCACCGTAGGAGGCAACTCATGGAGGGGCAGCTCGATCTCACCTTAACGGATCGAGATCATCCTCACCCACACAAGTTCACCAAGCACAAGAACACCTCTCCTCAGGAGGCTGTTCTGCCCTTTGTACTGTTCATCCTCAGCCCAAGAGGCAATCCACCACCACACACTGGAGTAGGGTATTACACCACAATGGTGGCCCGAACCAGTATAAATCTTGTGTCCCTTGTGTTGCGAGTTCGTCGAGCTAGCCTACATATCGCGAAGCGTGTGAGGGTGTGAACTGTGAGGGAGAGATCTTCGCGCGCACTCCAGAGTTCGAACCTTAAGGGTTTTGCCGGAACCCGAAATCCGACACTTCTGAGCTGAAGTTAGTTTGGTCTTTGTAGGACCTTGAAGTATGTCTAGAGGGGGGGGATTAGACTACTTGACCAATTAAAAACTTAACCTTTTCCCAATTTTAGACTTTGGCATATTTTAGCTATCTTTAAGCAAGTCAAGCAATCTTCAAGCAATTCAAGCAAGCATGCAAAGAGTATATAGCCAACGGAAAATAAAGCATGCAGCTTGCAAGAATATAAAGGGAAGGGTTTGGAGAATTCAAACGCAATTGGAGACACGGATGTTTTTGTCGTGGTTCCGATAGGTGGTGCTATCGTACCTCCACATTGATGGAGACTTCAACCCACGAAGGGTAACGGTTGCGCGAGTCCACGGAGGGCTCCACCCATGAAGGGTCCATGAAGAAGCAACCTTGTCTATACCACCATGGCCGTCGCCCACAAAGGACTTGCCTCACTAGCGGTAGATCTTGACGAAGTAGGCGATCTCCTTGCCCTTACAAACTCCTTGGTTCAACTCCACAATCTTGTCGGAGGCTCCCAAGTGACACCTAGCCAGTCTAGGAGACACCACTCTCCAAGAAGTAACAAATGGTGTGTTGATGATGAACTCCTTGCTCTTGTGCTTCAAATGATAGTCTCCCCAACACTCAACTCTCTCTCACAGGATTTGGATCTGGTGGAAAGAAGATTTGAGTGGAAAGCAACTTTGGGAAGGCTAGAGATCAAGATTCATATGGTTGGAATGGAATATCTTGGCCTCAACACATGAGTAGGTAGTTCTCTCTCAGAACTGGTAAGTTGGAAGTGTAGGTTTGTTCTCGATGGCTCTCTCCACGAATGAAGAGGAGGTGGAGGGGTATATATAGCCTCCACACAAAATCTAACCGTTATACACAATTTACCAAACTCGGTGGGACCGAATCAACAAACTCGGTCGACCGATTTAGTAAACCTAGTGACCGTTAGGGTTTTCGGTGGGACTGACATGCAACTCGGTTGGACCGATATGGTTGGGGTTAGGGCATAATGTAATCTTGGTGAGACCAATTACACAAACTCGGTGAGACCGAATTTGGTAATTAGCTAACCAGAGAGTTGGTCAGGTAAACTCGGTGGGACCGATTTGCTCTTTTGGTGAGACCGAAAAGTTACAAAAGGGAAACAGAGAGTTTACATTGTAATCTCGGTTGGACCGATCGCTCACTTCGGTTTAACCGAAACGTTACGAAGGGAAACAGAGAGATTACAATCCCATCTCGGTGAGACCGAGATCCCTATCGGTGAGACCGATTTGCCTAGGGTTTGTGGCGGTGGCTATGACATTTGAACTCGGTGGCGCCGGATAGAAAAAATCGGTAGGGCCGAGTTTGACTTTAGGTTTACGTCATATGTGGATGTGAGGAAGTAGTGTAGGGTTTTGGAGCATATCATTAAGCACATGAAGCAAAAGGCTCATTAAGCAACACCTCATCCCTCCTTGATAGTATTGGCTTTTCCTATAGACTCAATGTGATCTTGGATCACTAAAATGTAAAATGCAGAGTCTTGAGATTTTGAGCTTGAGCCAATCCTTTGTCCTTGATATTTTGAGGGGTCCACTTTCATCATCCATGCCATGCCATTCATTGAGCTTTCCTGAAATATTTGTCTTGGAATAGTATTAGCTCAATGAGCTATATGTTGTTATGAATTACCAAAACCACCTAGGGATAGTTGCACTTTCAGTCTTGTGGGGAGTAATGTAACCATTCTTCAACTGCTCCTTCTGATGAGAAGATAGACAGGGCTTCTTCATCCTGGCATAATCGGAGTCACTTCACGTACTCCATATTCTTCTTCAGATGAGGATGATCCTGTTGTGCAAAGACAAGAGGAAAACTAAATGCTAGCATCCCTGTTTGCTTGAAAAAAAGGAAAGGAGATATTTAAAACAGCACAAATGAAGCACTTCTCAAGGACAATACCACTTTTTCATGACAGTATCTAAACAGTAGCACAACACCAATAGAGATGACAAAGCTCAATCATATGGATGAAATCAGTGGGCCAGTACCAACCTTTGTCAGGAGGCTTATTGTGTAGAGCATACAGATGAAGCACTTCTCCGGAACCATCTGTTGCTATCTACTGTGGTGGCCATGCTTACTATATACTCCTCGATTAGTTTAATGTTTCCAACATCTTCTTGTGTAGTTCGACTAAAATATATGGTATCTTCAAAAAAGATCCCTGTTTGCACAAATAGAGATAATTACGTGTTACATTAAGAGTGGCATCAAATCAGTGGCAAAACAATTGCTCGTTCTAGCCATAGCAAACATTTAAGATGCAAAACTATATCATTACTTGTGTCATCATAGTTCCAGTGCTTCATTACATCACCGGGAGTTGATTCTTTTGTTTTTCTTCCGCTTGTTCTTCCCCTTCAGCACTTGGTTCAATTACAGACAAGCTTCGCCTTCAATGTAAGATTTGGCATGTCAATTAGGTTGCACAAGTATAGCACTAAACAATGACATTAATTTTCTGATGAAAGTGGCAAAATACAGGCCAATAGTTGTGAAATATCCTTATCTTACCTCAATGGGATATTACGGTGCACATAAAGATTGGAAGTCTTGTCTCCATTTGTGCAGTTCACTAAAATCAAGCAACATTACTGTACAAGTAGCACAACATATGAAAGCACACTGCAGAATCATATGAAAGAAGGCTAGTAATCTTGACCTCTCATGACGCTGAATTCAAACAACTCACAAGAAGAAGATCTGAACCAAATTTGCCAACACAGATAGGGAAGTAAGATCTCCTCTTGTGCAGTTCCACTAAGATCAAGCAATCAAGCAACGTTGTCGGTGTGACAGTTTGGTTGAACTGCACAAAACACTCTTAAAACAAAAGTGTTTTGTGCAGTGCAACAAAAGGTCACAATGGCAATGAGGTGAAGTAGATAAACCTGTTTACACAGAGGTGCAAAGGAAACAACTAGTGGTCAATAACGGTGGATGACACAGAAGCCAACAAAAAGAAGCATCTACCTTGTCTAAATGGGAAAGAAAGCAAGACAGTAGCATTTCTCAAACGGTGGCATTGATTTATATTAACAAAGAGATTATATTAACAATAAAATTTGTTAAACATGTTATTTGCTTTTAACTGTGGCATTGCATCAATTTTCCAGCGGCATTACTAGAGGTTGTTTGTTTACAGGGACATTTTGGTGGAGGGACTAAAAAAATTCCATGTCAGTCCCATCTAAACCAAACAGGAGGGACTTTTAGGGACTAAAAGTGGGCATTTGGGACTAAAGAAAGAAGACCCTGAGGGAGAGTCTTTTTGGGACTTTTTCCAACAGTTATCCCTGCCACGTATCGCACCTTGTCTCTATTAGTTCATTACTAGGGGTAACATGGTCTTTTAGCATGTCATTTAGTAACCTCTAGTCCATGTTTAGTCCCTGGAACCAAGCAGGTAGGGACTAGGCTGTTTTTAACCAAACAGGGCCTTAGATTAACAACAACTAAAGATCTCCACGGGACAGTGGACGCACCAGCACCATGTGCATCTACCAATGTACTGGGGTGATGCATAGTCTGTTGCAGCAAGAACAAACAACCAAGAAGAATATTTGTGTTGGTCCTAGTTTTGTTATCTTTAGACACCTTTCCCTATGTGAGCGCAGCAAATCTAGTCCTGCTCACTCTACAGCCTTGTCCCCCAAAACAAAAGATCAGTTCGTTACAGATGTGCGTACTGCGTTTGTGATTGTTTTTCCTTTTCGACCAACGTAGGTGCTGGATAGCCAGTATGTACTAGTACTTTCACCACTTCCTTTCCTCTTTGAACCACGTCCTAGATTTATGCTATACAACTTTCCCCACTACTTTCCCCCATTCCTGTCCTCTTTGAACCACGTCTTAGATTCATGTGATACAACTTTCCCCACTACTTTCCCCTTCCTTTCCTTTTTGAACCACGTCCTAGATTCATGCTATACAACTTTTCCCACTACTTTCCCCCATTCCTTTCCTCTTTGAACCACGTCCTAGATTCATGGTATACAACTTTCCCCACTACTTCCTGTTTGATCCAACACCTAGATTCGAGTGCAGAGCGGAAAAAGGCCACATGCTGCTAGAGCAATGCATGTGGAATAAGTAAATTATACCTTAAGGTTCTTGGGGTGTGGTTCGGTGGGCGACCGGAGGCCGTTCGACCCACACTATGTACGGCGGTGAAGAAGAAGGGGTCGGAGGCCCTCCCACGCTGCCGCTGGGTGAAAGTGAACAGCTGCGCCGGTAGTGGATTCCCTTCCTCGCCGACGGCGACAATGTTAAGCCTCCTTAACTTCCCGGTGGATGGATCCTACCAGCTCTTTGACTAGTAGTGAGGGGAGAGAGAGAGGCCAACGAAGTCTTGTTTAGATCAACAGAGGGTGAGAGAGTGTGAAGAGAGCAACTACAAGCAGATCAGCAGTGAGGGGAGAGAGAGAGGCCAACGAAATCTTGTTTAGATCTGGAGAGGGTGAGAGAGTGTGAAGAGAGCAACTAAGCTACCGAGGCTCCAGCGTGTATATATATACTGGAGAGAGAGTGTGAAGAGTGCAAACCCTAGAAAACAAGCGCCGAGGCTGCAGCTTATACGTGATTAGGTGATTATAAGGTCACTACAAGATCGTATAGCTCCGTATCCATCCATTTTGACCAGTCAAAGAATCCTCCTGGCACGAATTATGCTCAAGTGTAGTTATCGAACCCGAGACGTCAAGTTTGATGAGCGAACAGGCTAACCAGCTACACAACCCTCCCGTTATGTTGAACGAGAGGAAAATAACCTTTTATACATTCCTGTGTTCGTGTGACAAGCATGTCGTATGTTTTTTGTGTGTGTGGGAGTCATTGGGATTTAAATCATAATCGTGTCATGTGGCTTTGTTGGTAAGACTATCCATAATGGTGCAGAAATAATGCAGCCTTAGTTACCTTACCTCTCTCCATGTAGTACGTTGGGTCCCACCAGTTAGAGGGTGAAACAAACAAATTAATAAGAAAAATTTGAAGCGCCAGCGGTGTATCTTACCCCACACATCTCGCTACTGCTTGGGAACACTGTCCAATTGATCCTCTCGTTTCATTAATGCACTATTTTAAGTGAATCCTTATTATGACATGCACACAATTTTGGGCACTTGTATTCGACCTAAGTTAGTGTACCACCGTATCTCGTACGACTCCCTCCGTCTAGGTGTAATAAGTCACGTTAGAAGGTGCAGCGGGACCAAGGTGCAAGCAGATTGGAGGAGAAGGAGAAACTTGACCGGTCATTCCTCCAATCAAAACCCTGATTTATGTCTCTAAACGCAACAATTAGTCCAAACAACTAAGAGATGCCATTTTAGCTACCATGCAGGGCCACGTATTAACTCGCATGTAAGCCGACTTTGATTTCTTGACTGATCAACGCGTAGTTGCGCTCCATGCATTGGATTTCCGTGGGAGATAATAAGGCAGAGTAAGGAGCATTTGGTTACATTGCTTAGGCTGGTCCTAGTGGTGAGTAACTTGGACTAGTAACATGCATATGTTACTAGTCTATGTTACTACTACGCGAAGTTTGCCGGCGAGCCGATCTGGCTCTCCTGAGCTAGCAAGGTTTTTCTAGCCCACCATAGCTAGCTGGCCCACAAAAGCTAACATATTTTAACAGTTCCAAACGCCTAACCTTGCTCGGCTGTGCTATAAGCTATTCTTGCTAAGGATCCAAGCGCTCCTAAGTAACAACGCTCGCTAGCAACGAGGCCAGGAGGGGATTGAGATGCGAAGTTAATGGACGACGCCTAAACATTTTGGGAATATCAAATTTCCGTAGGATGACTTGACACCTAGACGGAGGGAGTACTACTCCTCAGTCCAGGTTTGATGGAATATTCGTCACCTCTTCTCTTCTTGTACGTACTCCATTTGTATCTCACTTCATGTGGCTTCGCACTCGCACGATTTTCCTATTCTATGAACCTGTGTGTGTGTGTCTAACAGCATGTGTGTGTTAGAGAGAGCGACAGATCAACCTACTCCTATAGAGAGATGGTGTGTAGTGTACGATTTTAGCCGCGAGAGTCGGTGCATCCTCTCATTTTCGGTCGTTCGGTAGGGACAGGCGGACAACTGCCACGCCCTCTCTTGACCAGCCTGGCCCACCCAAAGCCCCTCCATCGCCCGCGTGCGCTTTCCGCCCGAAACAGTCAGCGCCGCTCCAAAGAATCGGTGCCGCATTCATGCCCGGGCAGAGCGGATGCGACCTCTCACTGGCGCCTGCGTTGAAGGGAGAAGCGGCTTCAAGAGTGATGGTTGCTTCGTCCGTCCAACTTACTGGTGGGTCTATGTGATTTGACGGCTCATTGGTCATTATTACTGAGGTGGTAGGACTGTTGGATGTCCCACGCTTTTCGCGAAAGGAGGTACTACTAGATTACAATTTTCTCCATTCTTACGGCGGAGGAGTGCAAGAGTAGTGAAAACACACAGGCTCAGTGATTACATCGCCCACCTCACACTATCACCATATTTTCTGGACACCGTGCGACACCTAACTCTTTACATAGTACTCCCTCCGTTCCTAAATATAAGTCTTTCTAGAGATTCCACTAGGTGGACTACATACGGAACAAAATTAATGAATCTACACTTAAAATGCATCTATATACATCCGTATGTGGTTCATGGTGAAATCTCTACAAAGACTTATATTTAGGAACGGAGGAAGTACTTGTATAGTACGCATCTTGTAATTTATCAAATGAGATAGTAAATGCTATGAAGCCTCCAACACATTACATGTATCTTAAGGCCCAAGGTTGCCTGTTACAACATTTCATCAAATACAAAGGAGACTAACATGCATGCTATTGCATCTCAATGATTGACAGATCATAGCAAATATCGGTTCCTCAAAAAGATCATAGCAAATATGTACTCCCTCCGTTCCAAAATAAGTGTCTCAACTTCATGCGGGGGGTGTTTATTTCCAGGGACTTTTTAGTGTAGGGACTAGAAAAAGTCCCTCTTAGAGACTTCTTACCCAAACAGGAGGGACTACTAGGGACTAAAACTTGCTTTTTGGGACTTAACGAAGAAGATTCTCAAGGAGAGTCTTTTTTTGGGACTTTTCTAACAATGCCCCTCCCTGCACCCATTGCCCCGCCGCCCATGGTGTTGTTTGGTTGTTATTTTTCTGTATAGTGGGGGTAACATGGTCATTCAATAACCTCTAGGGAGGGACTAGGGACTTTTTAGTCCCTGAAAACAAACAGGGAGGGACTTTTTAAGGAGTAGGGACTTTTTAGTTGGGACTAGAAAAGTCCTAGGACTTATGAACCAAATAGGGCCTCAATATGGACTACATACGGAGCAAAATGAGTGAATCTACACTCTAAAATACGTCTATATACATCAGTGTTTGGAGTATGTACTAGTAGTTCATATTGAAATCTACTAAAGGACATATATATTCCAAACAATATGATAATCTCTCTAACCAAGGTAGTAGGGACGACGAGTAAACGAAGGGAGTAGTAAAATTTTCTCCTCGTCTCATGCGAGCCACTGTGGCATGGGGCGAGGGAGCGGGTGTAAGGCGTACAATACTACTACTAGTAAGCAAGCTTCACCTCATCCTGTGAGCCACCTCACCCTTGGGCAGGGGAGATGGCTTACTAAGCAAGCTTCTCCTCGTTCTGCGAGTTGACGGGACACATCAAAAGTACTCCAGTGTATAGAGCCTTGCCTCTAAGGTAGGCCCCACATGGTTTGCCTCTTTTTTAACATAACGCGTCAAGTCCCAATTTGTTTGTTCACCCGTGGTAGACGATCCTCCCTCCATCTAGTGGACAACCAATACACGTGTCAAATTACCACGTGGGCTGCCATTTCATACAGAAATGAGCTCCACCGTGTACCCGCGCGGGTGTGGTTGGGAAAGAGACGGGAGTACGTGCGCCGTGCATGCACCTCTTCTCTTCATGCACGTCCCCCACCTACATGGGTGTGTGTGAGAGATAGAAACCTAGACAAATGCCTTGTGCGTTCGTGAGTGTTTTCTGTGTGGGGGGGGGGGGTTGATTTCGTGAATGTATTTGTGGGAATATGTGCCGATGACATCTCAAACAAAATTTTGCATGCAATGTCGTCTGTGAAATGGAGGCCTATCCATATCATATATAGAGGGTCGCGCGATCCACGAGAAGAGAGGGAGGGGACATACATATCGATAGAGTTGAAGAGAGGATCAAGTGGGTGGGTGCGAGATCGATGAAGAGAGCCATCGAAATTGTGTGTGTGTGCAAGTCAAAGATATAGGGCGACTGACCTACCGGAACGTCAGAGGGCACAGGTCAAGTTTGTGTGTGGCAGGGAGACATGACTAGAGCGCTCGATGTATCGGTGTGTGTGTGTGTGTGGGAGGGGGTGGGGGGAGGGGTAGGCAGAGGCCTAACTATAGAGGTAGAACGACTCGTATATGTGTTGAGAAGGAGAGACCCAGCTATGTCTTGAGGAAGATCGGTCGACATACACACATAACTGAAGGACGGGAAATAGGTTGGGACAGAGAGAGAGAGAGAGAGGAGAGACAGAGGGAGGGAGAGGGGTAGAGTGCTGGATGGGTGATGGAGTTGCTTCTCGAAGATGGTGGGAAAGGCCTACTAGACAAACCGAGGGTAGAACTGCAATATTATCAATAAGAGTGGGGATGTATTTACGTGTGTGCTGCGTGATAGATCTGTCGGGACGCATCCATGGATGATGAAGGGGAACCATGTGTTTGGTAAGCAAACCTAACTAGATCGGTAGATCAATTGTTGTTTGTCAGAGGAAGGGAGAGACATAAGTAATGAGGTAGATCGATCGACGCGTGGGAAAAAACGAGTTATAAGGACCTAGCTAGCTATATGTAGAGCGGGAGATCGGTCGGTGTACGTCCATTTGTTAGAGGCAAATAAGGCCCGGCGAGACGGATAGACAGAGAGAATGGAGCTAGGAGGTGGTGCGAGAGGCCCAGCTCCTAGCTAGATAGGGGGAGAAGTGTGTGGTTGTGAGATCGATGAAAAGAGGGGCGAGAGTTTACACGTGTGTGGGACCGTATGAGAGACACGAGGCAAGGACACATAAAGGAGGAGATTGACGGTGCGTGTGTATGTTGTAGGCAGACATCGCTGGAGAGGTTTATCGATCGGTGTGTCGGAAAAAAGTTGTGGAGACTGTGGGAGAACGACCTAAAGAAAAAAAATGAATGTGCGCGATGGATATAATGCTGAGGGAGGGGAGGGCGAGAAGGGCGTGTGCATGCATGAGAGAAAGTTAGTGGTAGCTACAAAGGTTAGAGGTTTGTGTGGGTGTAAGAGACTAACAAAGATCATAATTCGATATGAAAGTGGATTCATATATTTGAATAGGAGATCATAGTGTTTTAAACATATGCATGCATGAATATAGCGGTGATACGCGTGTTGTGGTTTTGCACATGTTATACCATAATGTGATAATGCATGGCATTTGCAACTCACAGCTAAATGTCGAACAATCTAAACCATACTATACATTGAACAATCTCACATTTTATTTGAATTTGTGATAATGTGTGGCGTTTGCAGCTTACAACTAAATATCGAACAATCTAAACAATACTATATATCAAACATTCTCACATTTTACTTGAATTTGTGGTAAGTGTGGTGTTTGTAACTCACATCTAAATACTTGTAGGCGTAGGGGGCGGGGCACCATACATAATGTGATAAACACATTATACATATGAGACATGGTTTAGATTATGAAGATCTAGCTAGAGCTTGAAATGTACTGTGATTTGAAATCAACATAAAGTGGATTCAGAAAATCGAGTTCGAGTTCATATACTACACATAGTTCATATGTAACTCGAGACTAATAATGTGGTGTGCTGTGAAGATAATACCCAAACGATGGTTTAACTTGACAATAATGATGATTGTAGATCTTATTAAAACGGAGAAACAAATTCAAATGCTTTGACTTCACAACAATCATTATTGTAGATTTATTCAAATAGACAAACGAATTCAAATTTAGTTCATATTGGAGCGGTAGTATATACGTTTGGAATGCAATAAAACGCTCATTTGAGTAGTAGGTTGCATGCATTATACATGTAGCAAAATATTTTAATTGAACATAACATGTATTCAAAGTTTTGAATGACATTTGTAGTGCGAAATGATTTGGTACAATACACGTTAGGCTTGTCCGGAAATTTCAACCCGTGCCTTGTTAGCCCGAAGTATTTAAGATATATCTTTGTCTCGTTGAGCTCCGATAACACCCTCCATCTCAACCAACGCCTTGCTATTCCAAACTTACAACGCGCGCGAAAACTCCCACCTCCTGTGAAATCCTGACACGTGAAATGCCCGTGATACCCCTGAACCGAAAGAACCGCCTCAAATCGGCGGGGGTACTTTCGTAACTTACCCCACATTTCGAACAAGCACGTCCCTAAGCCATGGTTCCCCACTCCCATCCCATCCGCCCACCCATTCGTACACCGAGGCAGGGAAAACCCGCAAAGCCCCACACCCTCCTCCGTCCGCCACCCAGCCGGAGCCTCTTCCCCGATGACATTGTCACGCCCAAGATACGACCCTATCCTAAAGGAACTCGAAGGTCCCACCAAGGATAGAAGCGCATCTTGAAGACACTTTTGCAAGGTGGATATCATTACATCAACATTACATAATAGTGGGGATACATCCAATACATACAAAGACATAAGAATACAACAATACATCATATACAAGATCAACATCCGACTACGGATGAAACATAAACAGAAACTCAAACGACATCCACCCTGCTAGCCCAGGCTGCCGACCTGGAACCTATCCCCTGATCGAAGAAACAGCAGAAGAAGAACTCCAAAACAAGCAAACATCGCTCTCGCGTCAAGATCATCGCATGAACCTGTACCTGCAACTGTTGGTGTAGTAATATGTGAGCCACGAGGACTCAGCAATCCCATTACCATGGGTATCAAGACTAGCAAAGCTTAATGGGAAAGGAAGGGGTAAATTGTGAGGTTGCAGCAGCGGCTAAGCAAGTATGGTGGCTAACATACGCAAATAAGAGCGAGAAGAGAGAAAATGGAACGGTCGTGAAGCTAGCAATGATCAAGAAGTGATCCTGAACTCCTACTTACGTCAGACATAACCCAGAAACCGTGTTCTCCTCTCGATCAACCCCGAAAAGAGACACTCACGGTTACGCACACGGTTGGTGTATTTTAAAAGAGTTTACTTCAAGTTTACTACAACCGGATATTAACAAATTCCCATCTGCCACATAACCGCGGGCACGGCTCTCAAAAGTTTATACCCTGCAGGGGTGTCCCAACTTAGCCCATGATAAGCTCTCGCGATCAACGAAGGATATTCCTTCTCCCCGGGAAGACCCGATCAGTCTCGGAATCCCGGCTATAAGACATTTCGACAGTAATAAAACAAGACCAGCAAGACCGCCCGATGCGCCGACAATCCCGATAGGAGCTGCACATATCTTGTTCTCAGGGCAACACCGGATGAGCACACCGTACAACTAAAACCAGCCCTCGAGTTTCCCCAAGGTAGCGCTGCAAAGGAATCTAGTTCGGACCAACACTTAGACAAGCATTGGCCCGGGGGGGGGGGCTGAATAAAGATGACCCTCGGGTTAGCTACTCCCAAGGGAAAGGTATAGGTGGTAGGCAAATGGTAAAACCAATGTTGGGCCTTGCTGGAGGAGTTTTATTCAAAGCGAACTGTCAAGGGGGTCCCATAAATCACCCAACCACGTTAGGGACGCAAAATCCGGGAACATAATACTGATATGACGGAAACTAGTGCGGCAAGAGTGGAACAAAACACCAGGCATAAGGCCAAGCCTTCCACCCTTTACCAAGTATATAGATGCATTAATAATATAAGAGATATTGTGATATCCCAGCATAAACTTGTCCACCATGGGGCAATCTTCAACTTCACCTGCAACTAACAACGCTATAAGAGGGGCTGAGCAAAGCGGTAACATAGCCAAACAACGGTTTGCTAGGAAGGGTGACAAAAGTCAGGGGTTCATGGCAATTTGGGAGGCTTGAGCAGCAAGTGGCAGGTAAAGCAGCATAGCGATAGAACGAAGCAACTAGCATAGCAATGATAGTAGTGAGATCCAAGGTAGCGGTCATCTTGCCTGAAATCCCGCTAGGAAGAAGAACGAGTCCATGAAGAAGATGAAGCCATGAAGACGAACCAAGCGTAGACGAACGAATCCTCACGATCGCAACGAAAATGGGAACTATCGAGAAGAAGCACACAACATGGTAAACACTCCACGTATGAACAAGGAATGATGCACAACCAAGTATGATGCATGACAAGGCTACATGAAGCTACTCATGGCAAGGGATGATGCAAACAAGAGCAACACATCAAAGCAAGTTTAAATGAGGCCGGAAACAACATAGAACAATTCCGGTAAGTCAAGTTACATATAAAGTTCATTTAATTCGGAGCTACGACCTAGAAGATATGAGCAAAACAAGTTGAACATGGCATTGATGCTAAATGCATCCAAACATCAAGCAAACACCTCAAAACAAGGATGCAACATGATAATATGAAACTACATGCAAATCTAAGCAAGTTTCATATAGAGCATACTCAAAACGGAGCAACGGTGCAACACATACACTACAAGTTTAAAGGGATTGCTGTCCAAAACAGCAACTAGGCATATTGCAAGCACCTAAACAACAATCTACAGCATCTTAACATGGTAACAAAAGGCATGGACGTGATTTAAAGGTAAAGCACGACAAAACATGAACACTGAGCTATCTCCAGAAATCACTAGAACATGCTCAAAAGGACATGGCAAGATTGCAAATAATAACAGTTCAGACTTTGCAGAAAATAACATCAGGTTGCAATACTTAGAGCTATCAAACAACATGTTACAAGAACTTAACATGGCAACCAAAGGCAGGGAATGAATCTACTAATTGCATAGACCAAAAGTCCTTTAGTGACCATGATCCAAAAAGTATCAGAAGATATGATGGAACCCATGTAAAAATTGCAAGTTATATTACAGATTCATACATGGCAGGAACAACGATAAGTAGGCATGTAGATGAGCTTGTACCACTCACCACAGAGTAATAAATGGCATGAAAATGCAACAAATAGTAATAAGACATGATTATTAAGCTAAGCATGGCAATATCAAGTTCATAGGGTGCATGGATCACTAACAACAATCATGGCAACAACTGAACTTAACGTTAACAGGCTGACAACAACATTATTTAGCAACTTGAGAGCAAGATTACAACAAGTTACAGCAGAATATAATTGCAACAAAGGGAATGGATGGATAGAGCACGACATATATAACAAAACATCCTTAGTGAACATCTCCAGATTATGCATGGAATGACTTGTAGCAGCAGGTTTACATAGCATCATAATATAGCAGATTCAGCTTAGCAAAACAGTAACAGCAAGTACCCTACTTAACAAGCTTAATGCACTCACTAAAAAAATCACGAAAATACATGGCAAGCACCCCTGTAAAGATGGCATGACATAGTTCAAAACTCATGTAGGCATCAACCTCATAGGATGCACACATCAAACATGGCAAAAACGACAAATGAACATGTTATAACAGTTTCAGCAGATTAACATCATATAGCACTCTTGCAACGATAATTCGGACATCAAGATTAACTCAAATGAACATGGTGCAATGTAACGAAATGATGAAATCATCGAGGCGAACAATACGACATATTATACACACGAAACGGAGAAGTATGTAGCAAGTTATGATGCGATGAAACTGGCATCATAATGTCAAATCTCAGGGACTTGGGGGTTTTCAGAGGGGGGAAAGTCAACCTTAGGGTTTCGGCACGAGGAACGAGGTGGCCAGATCGGATCTCGCCGGAGGTGCGGGACGCGGCGGACGGAGCTGGAGGAGGGCGATGGGCGGGCGGCCGGCAGAGGAGGACGGCGGCGCTGCAAGGTTTTGGGCGGCATGGAGGCGACGGAGGCATGACGCTGAGGCGTCATGGGCGGGCGGCATGGCGGCGGGCAAGCCGGGCGGCGGCAGCGGGCGGGCAAGGGCGGGGCAGGTGACCGGAGAGGAGACTGCAGGCGGGCAAAGCGACCGGGAGAGAGTGAGTTTTGCTGGAGGCGAAGGCTGGGGCGGCGCGGCGGGCGCGGTGCTCGGGCCTGTGTCGGCGGGCGGGTCATGGCCTGCCCTCGGCGGGCTTCGGCGGCGGACAGATGGCAGCTCCGGATTGGGCAGGGGCGGAGGCGGACATGTCCGGGCGCGGGATGGACATGTCCAGCTGCGAGAGGATGAGTTGCTAGGGTTTCGGGGGAAAATTGATCCGAAAATGGAGAGGGGAAGACGTTTTTATAGGTAGAGGGAGCTAGGGGAGTCCAAATGAGGAGCGGTTTTCGGCCACACGATCGTGATCGAACGACCGAGAGCATGGAAGGGAGTTAGCTGGGTTTTGGGCCACTTTGGAGGGGGTGTTGGGCTGCAAGACAAAAGGGGCTTTTGCGGTTACCCCGTTAACCGTTGGAGTATCAAACGACCTCCAAATGGCACGAAACTTGATAGGCGGTCTACCGGTGTTATACCAAGGCCGCTTGGCAAATCACGGTCCATTCCGAGAATGTTTAACACCCGCTCACAACGAGGGACAAAAGGGGGACACCGGAGGACATAGGTGTGCCGGATTGCAAAACGGACAACGGGGAAAAAGCTCGGATGCAAGAAACGAACACGTATGCAATGCAATGAACATGATGAACATGATAAAATGCAACACGCAAGCAAATGACATGGCAACGACGGCGAATAACTGGCAGACACCAGGCGCATCGAATCTGGGGCATTACAACACTCCTCCACTAACAAGAGATCTCGTCCCGAGATCTTAGGACCGAGACGGAAGGGAAAAGGGATGAGGTGAAACAAGAACTCAAGAAAAGAAGCAAAGAATAGAGAGCACTCGAGAAGAAGAGAGGAACGACGAGAATGATGAGAATCGAAAGCTCACGGAATCAGATAGACTATGAAACCACTCTGGTTAGAACGAGATAAGAAACGAATAAGACTGAAAGGATTTAGGCAGCACTCCGGTTGAAACATGGAGGAATAGAACACGAGCTTCACAAGATGGGATGACACTTGACAAGATGAACAAAGCGATGCCTCCGGAAAAATTGAAGTAGTGGAATGAAAAGAACTTAGAAGGAAGGAATGAACGGAGTTGTTGAGAAAATCAACAACGAAAGAATAAGCTTGTTGTGGTCTTATAGGTAACATCTCAAGATCATAAGGTGATAACCGGCCACAAACGGAAATGATTGGATAGGTTAGAAGAACGAAGAAATGCAAAACTCCACTTCAAAAGAATACGGAGAATTAATTACACTGCGAGACGCGAGAAGAAAAGATACTTGAACTCCATCGACAAGAATCTTGATGAACACTTGAAGAATGAATTAAATCATGAAGAACCACCAAGAAGAACTCCGGAGACAAAAGGATGATGAGATAGAATGAAGGGTGAAAGAATAAGATGAGCCTTATGGTGATTTAGATGGAGGTTCCGACGAGATGGCCGAGGAAATTGAACTCCGGAAAAGAAAAGATGAAAACACTTGGAACTAGAATTTATTCATCAAGAACAAACTCCGAAGGAAAGGATTACTCACTTGGATGAAATAAGAATAAGATTTATTGTATGCTTATCCTTCATCAAATTAAATTGATGACCAACAATGGATTTTGCATACCACTTATTCTTCTTGAAAAGGATTGAGAAGTGACATGTCGCAAAATTGAGAAGGTCTTACTGAACCACCGGAAGGATTGAAAAAAAAACGAATGGATTGAAATGATAATTAAGGAAAAGAATCTGAAGGAACCACCGTTAGAATTCGAAAACGACTGATGAAAGAGAATGAATCACCGGGAAGAATTAGAAGAACCAATATGCTAGAGGGGATTTGGATGCAGAAGAACAAAGAGATCATGAGCTGATTAAAGAACACTTGAACGAAGCACCGGGATAATTGGATAACGGTAGCTGAAATGTGAGGACAAAGAATTCTTCTGGAACGATGACCTCCGGTGAAAAGAAATAGAAATCAACTCCTGAAATACTCCAGATGGTTGAGAAAAGGAATAGCTGACAAATGGAATAATTTGAGAGGATAATATGAAGCTAGAACCACGAAACTTCGAGAGGACGGACAAGATTTCAGAGGAACTCTTCTTCGGTCTTCAAAGCTGAGAAAGACGATGAGAAACACCACCGAAATTGTTGAGAAACTCTGGAATAATGAAAAAAGAGGAAAGGTAGAACCCGAGATGAAAAGAATTTGAAAGCGATCTTGGAGAAGGCATGTGACTGATGAACTTCATTCTTACGTCACACTTGAAAAGAATTGAGAAAAACTCCGGGGAAATTAGAAGAGTCAGGTAAGATCCGGGAAAGACCTGTGGGTTAGGGCCCACTGAAGAGAAAAACACTGTTGGAAAGGGATGTTGAACAGATAGATGATGCACCGGAACAAATGAAATATTTGAATGAGGTGACAGCCTCGAATTAATTGGAACACCGACAAATCTCTTGAGATGTCTTGCGCACTCCGGAAGGATAAACTGGCGAGAGACGAACGAGCAAGGAAAACACTTGAGCCGAGAGAAAGAATATAATCACTACCGAAAAATGGAATTGAATCCACCGGAGAGATAAAGAGATGAAGAATGTCCACCGAGACGAGAATTCACCAGTTGAAATGATTGAGGGAAGATCAAGAGACCTCCACACGAATGGAATTGATGGTCGGAAGGATTCAAACTCCGGAAGAAGAGGGGTGGGAGGGCGGGAAAACAAAGGCAACTTGGAACGGGGAATAGACGAATAACTTGAAAAAAAGCACCACTTGAAATCATTGAGGAAAGAAAGAAAAGACTCCGCACGAGTAGGATGGATACTCGATGCGAGACTCGGTTCAGAAAAAGAAGAAGGGAGGCGGGCGGAAAAACAAAGACAACTTCTGACAGGGAAACAACATCGATCGAAAATAGCTGAGGATTGATCTCCCAAAGACAAAGAGGTTCGAGTTGACTTGACGAGAGATGCACCGGACAAAAGAGGAAGGACAACTCACGAAACTAACCACGTGATCCTAAAGAAAAATTTGAACGGGAAGAGGAGTAATTCAAAACACCTACGTCAGGATTCCTTACCGTGAGCTGACGAAGGGGCTGAGGAGTAAAAGAATTCCTACTCTCCGATATAACTAGACTTCGAAAACCAGTTTTTTTCTAGACTCAACAACGGCCAAACTACACGATCAATCAAGGGGGCTCCTAAGGTCAGTCGAGGTTCTGATACCAACTTGTCACGCCCAAGATGCGACCCTATCCTAAAGGAACTCGAAGGTCCCACCAAGGATAGAAGCGCATCTTGAAGACGCTTTTGCAAGGTGGACATCATTACATCAATATTACATAATAGTGGGGATACATCCAATACATACAAAGACACAAGAATACAACAATACATCATATACAAGATCAACATCCGACTACGGATGAAACATAAACAGAAACTCAAACGACATCCACCCTGCTAGCCCAGGCTGCCGACCTGGAACCTATCCCCTGATCGAAGAAGCAGAAGAAGAACTCCGAAACAAGCAAACATCGCTCTCGCGTCAAGATCATCGCATGAACCTGTACTGCAGAATCGCTGGTGTAGTAATCTGTGAGCCACGAGGACTCAGCAATCCCATTACCATGGGTATCAAGACTAGCAAAGCTTAATGGGAAACGAAGGGGTAAAGTGGTGAGGTTGCAGCAGCGGCTAAGCAAGTATGGTGGCTAACATACGCAAATAAGAGCGAGAAGAGAGCAAATGGAACGGTCGTGAAGCTAGCAATGATCAAGAAGTGATCCTGAACTCCTACTTACGTCAGACATAACCCAGAAACCGTGTTCTCCTCTCGATCAATCCCGAAAAGAGACACTCACGATTACGCACACGGTTGGTGTATTTTAGAAGAGTTTACTTCAAGTTTACTACAACCGGATATTAACAAATTCCATCTACCACATAACCGCGGACACGGCTCTCGAAAGTTTATACCTGCAGGGTGTCCCAACTTAGCCCATGATAAGCTCTCGCGATCAACGAAGGATATTCCTTCTCTCCGGGAAGACCCGATCAGTCTCGGAATCCCGGCTACAAGACATTTCGACAGTAATAAAACAAGACCAGCAAGACCGCCCGATGCGCCGACAATCCCGATAGGAGCTGCACATATCTCGTTCTTAGGGCAACTAACAACGCTATAAGAGGGGCTGAGCAAAGCGGTAACATAGCCAAACAACGGTTTGCTAGGAAGGGTGACAAAAGTCAGGGGTTCATGGCAATTTGGGAGGCTTGAGCAGCAAGTGGCGTGTAAAGCAAGACATAGCGATAGAACGAAGCAACTAGCATAGCAATGATAGTAGTGAGATCCAAGGTAGCGGTCATCTTGCCTGAAATCCCGCTAGGAAGAAGAACGAGTCCATGAAGAAGATGAAGCCATGAAGACGAACCAAGCGTAGACGAACGAATCCTCACGATCGCGACGAAAACGGGAACTATCGAGAAGAAGCACACAACATGGTAAACACCACATATGAACAAGGAATGATGCACAACCAAGTATGATGCATGACAAGGCTACATGAAGCTACTCATGGAAAGGGATGATGCAAACAAGAGCAACACATCAAAGCAAGTTTAAATGAGGCCGGAAACAACGTAGAACAATTCCAGTAAGTCAAGTTACATATAAAGTTCATTTAATTCGGAGCTACGGCCTAGAAGATATGAGCAAAACAAGTTGAACATGGCATTGATGCTAAATGCATCCAAACATCAAGCAAACACCTCAAAACAAGGATGCAACATGATAATATGAAACTACATGCAAATATAAGCAAGTTTCATATAGAGCATACTCAAAACGGAGCAACGGTGCAACACATACACTACAAGTTTAAAGGGATTGCTGTCCAAAACAGCAACTAGGCATATTGAAAGCACCTAAACAACAAGCTACAGCATCTTAACATGGTAACAAAAGGCATGGACGTGATGTACAGGTAAAGCACGACAAAACATGAACACTGAGCTATCTGCAGAAATCACTAGAACATGCTCAAAAGGACATGGCAAGATTGCAAATAATAACAGTTCAGACTTTGCAGAAAATAACATCAGGTTGCAATACTTAGAGCTATCAAACAACATGTTACAGGAACTTAACATGGCAACCAAAGGCAGGGAATGAATCTACTAGTTGCATAGATCAAAAGTCCTTTCGTGACCATGAGCCAAAAAGGATTAGAAGATATGATGGCACCCATGTAAACATAGCAAGTTATATTACAGATTCATACATGGCAGGAACAACGATAAGTAGGCATGTAGATGAGCTTGTACCACTCACCACAGAGCAATAAATGGCATGGAAATGCAACCAACAGTAAGAAGACATTATTATGAAGCTAAGCATGGCAATAGCAAGTTCATAGGGTGCATGGATCACTAATAACAATCATGGCAACAACTGAACTTAACGTTAACAGGCTGACAACAACATTATTTAGCAACTTGATAGCAAGATTACAACAAGTTACAGCAGACTATAATTGCAACAAAGGGCATGGATGGATAGAGCAAGACATGTATAACAAAACATCCTTAGTGAACATATCCAGATTATGCATAAAATGACTTGTAGTAGCAGGTTTACATAGCATCATAATATACCTGATTCAGCCTAGCAAAACAGTAACAGCAAGTACCCTACTTAACAAGCTTGATGCACTCACTACACAACTCACAAAAATACATGGCAATCACCCCTGTAAAGATGGCATGACATAGTTCAAAACTCATGTAGGCATCAACCTCATAGGATGCACACATCAAACATGGCAAAAACGACAAATGAACATGTTATAACAGTTTCAGCAGATTAACATCATATAGCACTCTTGCAACGATAATTGAGGCATCAAGATTAACTCAAATGAACATGGTGCAATGGGATGAAATAATGAACACGTTGAGTCGAACAATTTGACATATTATACACACGAAACGGAGCGGTATGCAGCAAGTTATGATGCGATGAAACTGGCATGATAATGTCAAATCTCAAGGACTTGGGGTTTTCAGAGGGGGGAAAGTCAACCTTAGGGTTTCGGCACGGGGAACGAGGTGGCCAGATCGGATCTCGCCGGAGATGCGGGACGCGGCGGCCGGAGCTGGAGGAGGGGCGATGGCGGGCGGGCGCCTGGCGCCCCGGGCGGCATGAGGCGACGGAGGCGGCGGACGCTGGAGGCGCACATGGCGGCGGCCGGGCGGGGGACTCCTGCGGCGGGCAAAGCTAATCGGAGAGGAGGATCTCGGCGCTGAGGCGAAGCCTGGCGCGAGGGCGCTGGGCGCTGGTGCCTTGGGCCCAGACGTCGCCGGCTGGCTCGGCCCCCGGCTTTCAAGCGGCGACAGATGGCAGCTCCGGATTAAGGGCGGAGGCGGACATGTCCGGGCGCGGGATGGACATGTCCAGCGGCGAGAGGAGGAGTTGTTAGGGTTTCGGGGGGAAATTGATCCGAAAATGGAGAGGGGAAGACGTTTTTATAGGTAGAGGGAGCTAGGGGAGTCCAAATGAGGAGCGGTTTTCGGCCATGCGATCGTGATCGAACGACCGAGAGCATGGAAGGGAGTTTGCTGGGTTTTGGGCCACTTTGGAGGGGGTGTTCAGCTGCAAGACAAAAGGGGCTTTTGCGGTTACCCGGTTAACCGTTGGAGTATCAAACGACCTCCAAATGGCACGAAACTTGACAGGCGGTCTACCGGTGCTATACCAAGGCCGCTTGGCAAATCACGGTCCATTCCGAGAGTGTTTAATACCCGCTCGCAACGAGAGACAAAAGGGGGACACCTGAGGACATAGGAGTGCCGGATTGCAAAACGGACAACGGGGAAAAAGCTCGGATGCAAGAAACGAACACGTATGCAATGCAATGAACATGATGAACATGATAAAATGCAACACGCAAGCAAATGACATGGCAACGACGGTGAATAACTGGCAGACACCTGGCGCATCGAATCCGGGGCGTTACAGACATCGTCCACAGCAACACCTCGACGTCCCTCATCCATCGTACCGGATGAGGATCCGTCGCCGATCTGGTCTGTGACGCCCCGACTCGACCGTACACTAATCATACACGCAAATGTGTACAATCAAGATCAGGGACTCACGGGAAGATATCACAACAAAACTCTAGACACAAATCAAAATAACACAAGCTTCATATTACAAGCCAGGGGCCTCGAGGGCTCGAATACAAGCTCGATACACAAGAGTCAGCGGAAGCAACAATATCTTAGTACAGACATAAGTTAAGCAAGGATGCCTTAAGAAGGCTAGCACAAACATCAACGATCGAAGAGGCAAGGCCTCCTACCTGGGACCTCCTAACTACTCCTAGTCATCGGCGATCTCCACGTAGCAGAATCCGTCGGTGGTGGCATCTGGCTCCAAGGATCCACCATCTGGTTGCGACAATCGGAAAGAAGGAAGAAGGGGGAAAAGGGGTAGCAAAGCAACTGTGAGTACTCATCCAAAGTACTCACAAGCATCAGATCTATACTAAGTATGCATTGGTATCAAATGGAAGGGTTGTATCTGTGGACTGAACTGCAGAATACCAGAATAGAGGGGGAAGGCCTAGCCTATCCAAGACTAGCATCTTCAAGCAGCTCCAAGAATCTTGCAGCATGTGGAAGATTAAAGAATAGCAGTTTATATTAACAAGCATGTTGTAGCAGCATTGCCCAGAGATCCTTCCTCGACTCCCTGTGAGAAAGCGATCCCGGAGCCACATAACTTAAGTATCCATTTCTAGTTGTATTAGATCAAGATATAAGTCTGAACGTCCATTACCGTGGACACGGTATTCGAATAAAGATCTTCCTGCAGGGTGCACCACGTTTTCCAACACGCCGATCACTCTGGCCGGACACACCTTTCTGGGGTCAATGCCCGGCCTCGGAAGATCAACACGTCGCAGCCCGACCTAGGCTCAGCAGAGAGGTCCCCGCCGGTCTACCTCCTAAGCACTCCGGGGTCTGGGCCCATCGCCCATTGCACTCCGGGTCATTCCGAGCAGGGCGGACCAGGCTCCACCACTACAGGATGGTGCTGGCCCAGCCATGCCGCACTGCTGAACTGGACGTCTGACAAAGCTTCGGCTGATACCGCGACGTCGAGGCCCATATCTATTCTCGCGTGGTGGTTGGTGTGTAAAGGCCAAAGGCCAATTCAGAACAAATACCCAAACCAAAGTGTATTATTAGCTCGCGGAGACGAGCAAAGAATCACGATAATGTGACCCCGTCGCCCCGTCTCGAGGAAATACGGCAAGGGCAAGCCCAGCCCACTCGAGGGCTGCCGGACTTCTCGGCCGTGCCTCGTAACCATATTGCGGGTGCTCTCTGGGCCCGCCCGACTTTCCCAAAGGTCTCAAGTAATGACAAGTTAACCGTGTGTCCAAACATCAAGGGGAAAACCCAAGGAATCACCCTTGGAGGATTCCACTCGATGTAATCATCAAGGTGAACGTAAGAAGAACCACCCTCGAGGTTCACACTTGAGGGGTTGCACGATAGAGCCGTATCGGGAATGGTGAAGGAGGAAATCACCCTTGATGACCACGACCGAATAGCTACACTACAAAAGTATCATCAGGAGTGCGTTATGAGGGATCACCCTCGGCACTCGATAGTAGCTCTGCTGAGACGAACAACTAAAGAGGCGTGATGTGATGTGCGGTGTCGGGCTCTGGTCGTCGATCAAGTAGCTCGAGTCGTTGATGATGAAGCAGGGGCAATAAGGACAAGGTGGGGGTCACTGATGGATCACTATCCAACCTATACTAAGCAGTTTAAGATAAGCAGGTAGGTAACAATAGCAGGTACAAAAGCAGGCTATGCATCGGAATAGGAGCAATCAACAACAGTAGCAAAATCTAATGCAAGCATGAGAGAATGGAATGGGCGATATCGGGTGATCAAAGGGGGGCTTGCACGTTGCTCAGACAAGAAGGAGGGTCGTCGTCGACGTAGTCGATCACAGTGGCATCAGCGACAATCTCGGGGTCTACCGGAGAGAAGAGTGGGAAGAAACAGTAAATACACGCAAACATATGCATAACAAGACAATAAGCGTGGCTAGAGGTGTTCTAACGCAGTGCTAGGCGATACTGGCGAAGGGGGGGAAACATCCGGGAAAGTTTTCCCGGTCCCGGACGTCTGTCAGACAGATGAACCGGAGGGAAAAGTTTGCAGGTTCGATATGCTAGAGACGCGTGGCCGACGAACGGACCGCGTATCCGGATTCGTCACGAAATTCTGAGCAACTTTCATGTAAAAAACTTTTTCATCCGAGCTACGGTTTAATTTCTATTAATTTTCAAAGTTTTATCTATATATAGGAATTCAGTTTAATCCGAAAATAAATGCAAAATTGCTAAGTGCAAACAACACTGTGTACACTAAGTGTACACAGGTTGACATGTGGGTCCAGGAGGGGCTGAGTCAAGAATTGATCGGCCAGCAGTCAACAGTTGACTGTTGACTGGTCAAACTGACTGGTGGGGCCCGTGTGTAAGTGACACATATTTTAACAGGTATTTTTATTAAAATAAGTTATTGCCTCAGATTAAGTTAGTGGCCTTGGCCCACGGGTCAGTGAGCGGTTAGGGGAGTGGGTTAGTGTCAGGGAGGGGTTATCCCCACTAATCGAACAGGCCGCCCAGCAGAGGCTGGCCTCGCCACTAGGCTCGCGAGGGCACAAGGTGCCGGCAGCCACGGCGCTGCCGGGCCGAGGGGGCGGTAGCGGCCGTGAGGCGCTGGGCGCGGCGGAGGTCAGCGGAGGCGGAGGCGACGGGCGCAGAAGGGCAGCGGGGCGAGCCGAAATAAGGGAGGGCGTGGCGGTGGTTGGGCACACACGCTGGCTGTGCGGGCCACGGCAGAGCAGAGCAGTGTCGAGCAGTGGGCGACGGCTTGGTCGAGGTGGCCGAGCGCGTGTGTGGGCTGAGACGGGGCGCGCACGGGGCGGCCGGGGCGTGGTCGCGGGCGCGGTGAGCACAAGGTCGGGAACGTGGTATGCGGGGCTGCCGGGGCAGTAGCAGGCGCCGCGGGCGCGGGTAGATGGCTCAGCGCGAGCTCGAGTGTGCTTGGGGACGCCAGCTGCGGCAACAAATCAAGGGGGCAAGGAGGGGTATGGACGCGGCTCACTGCGGGGGATGTCGTGGACGTGCTCGGAACCGCGGGGAGGCACCGGTGGTCGAGATCGACGGTGATGGCGTCATGGTCGTGGCAGGGAAGACGACCAGATGGCGAGGTTGTGGAAGGCTTCAGCTCGAACCGGAGGTTGTAGGCGATGAAGACGAGGCCGATGAAGCTCCAGAGCATATCCTCGCAGGTCGGGGATGGCTCCGGCCATGGGAACGACAGTGGTGCAGCTATGGACGCGCTCGGGGCAGGGGAGATCTATGGGGAGGGAGAGAGGGAAGGAGTGGGGGAGCCAGTGGGGTGGATGGGATCGAGGGGTCGGGGCGTGGCGCCTTATCCCCTCGCGGCGTCGGCGCCGGTGAGGTGGTCCGGGGTGACCTGCCCCTATAGCGACTCGGTCGCACGAACAGGAGAGAGGGGAGGAACCGGGGATGGTGGACTGGCCTTGCGGTCCAGCTGGGCCGAGGCCCAGTTGGGAAAGGGGGGGTTCCTTTTCTCTATTTTTATTTCTTTTATTTTATATTAAAAGGATAGCTTAGTGTTATGGATGGATTCACAGCATCAAATGATTTTTGTTGAATGTGAAACTTAGCAATAATTCAGGCACAACATTGTGGTGTTGCCTAAAAAGTTTCAGGGTCCATGGAATTGTTCAAGCATTTTTAGAAATTGAAAAGGCCAAATCTAAATGCTCCTGAATCACTAAATAAATTCCGAGGGACACTTTGGGAATCCAAAAGAGTTTGGTTTCAACATGAAAAATATCCAGGGATTATTTGCCACACTTTGAACTTTTTATTTTGCATGTTTGAGAATTTTGAATTTGGAGCTTTAATTTGAATTGGAGTTTGAACTAAGATTTGGATCAAGCAAGAGTTAGCAACAGTAATATGATGACATGGCATCATTAGCATATGATTACTGTAGCTTAAGTAGCCGAGCGTCACAATTCTCCTCCACTACAAGAAATCTCGTCCCGAGATTTAAGGGGGGTGGAGTAAGGGGGAAAGACTCGGGAAGGACGAAGCTCAACACAAGATAGGTACCTAGGGCGTATCTCAATGAACATGGCATAGAGGCATCTCTCGAGTTGAAAATAAGGTAAGTCATTGAGAGCAAGGTAAGGAGGTGCGATAAGAAGCTTCAACCGGGTAGGCAATCGTTCATTGCCTGAAACAGAGGGTGAAAAGGGGTTCAGAACAATGAGAATAAGTATTGCATCTGATACCAAAACATATCACTAGGAATGTGGTTCGTAATTTACATACGAAGTCAAGTGTGAGGAACATTTTTGAAAAACAGGGATGTACAGGAGAATCAGGTTTCGATCATGTGAAACTGTGGGTTATGGGCCCACCATGTGGGTTAAAAGTAGAAAAGGATGCTAACATTTTGTACGGTCATGATAGCAAGGCAGGTCAGAGGATAGCATGTCGGTTATGTTGGCAACAACGTTGGTACCAAGGGCGAGGGACAAAGAGAACCATTTTCCTGCTCGTTAAGACGAGGCGGACCGATAGGCATAGTTCTAGTCCATCGGTGGCTACCGGAATGTCATCAACAATAGTAACAAGTTCTTACTGACAGAGTTGTACATCGAGGCAATTACATAAGCAGCGAATTATCACTGCTCATATATGTTACATTACAAGAAAGTTTAAACAAAATAATGGAAAGGAAAGTGTAGACATCGAATCAGGTATCGGCGTTCTCGACTGTCTAACATCTCAGAACCCATAGAAACTTGGAATCAACGAGAATTAATAGTTCATGAAGAACTCATGAAATGTTATGTAGCTCCGTGATATTCTCGAGATACTAGAGGGTAGTACTCGATGGTAGAACATGATATAGGTTGGACAGGAGAAAAGATCTGAAGAAGACAAGTACTTTAACTTGTCCGAGAAATGCAATCGAAGGATAACAGTCATGGTCGGAACCATGGTTGCCAAGGACCAAGCATAGATACAATATGAACTCATCACAAGGGGATTATTATTACAAGAAGCTTCCATGGTAAGTTCCACACCGGGTCCATGGGCATGAACTCAAAGTTCAAGGTCGACTCCCACTTTTCCAATGCATAACCTTCCATTCACTTCTCATTTTCGAAGAAGTTGTAATGTTGAAATTTTACCTCGCGAAAAACCAGTAGAGTATAACCCATAGAGGTCTCCGGGTTCACACAGATTAGGGAAAAGGCATAGGATCAACCCATCAGGGTCATCTTACTAACATATACCATAAACTTTAGGAATAAATAACTCAAGCTCGGAAGTAGAGCATGATTGACTAAAGCAGGGGATACAATCTACCAAAGGCATTATGTATCCGAGGAAAGGCTCACAAGGTTACTGAATATGAAGGACGTTGTCGGATAGAACCCCATAAAGGATCTGGTGGTTCACAATGGATCTGATGTGAGTGTCGGTACTCAATCAGAAGAAGAAAGAATGCAAAGAGGTCAGGTTATAGAAACAACTGACTAATTCAAAGTTCAAATGCAAAGGGATTACGATTTCCAAAATCAAGGGATTAGAAGCAAACGCTCTGACCAAGGATGGTTAAGTTGGATAGACTTAGGGCACAATCGATGGCAATCTGATTGGCCGAGAACCAACTCATGTTCGGGAAGACGTCTAAGCCGGAAAGGTAATCTATAAGGATCAACTGATGATTGCGACACAGACATATCAAATCGAAATACTCAAGATG
This sequence comes from Aegilops bicornis, assembly GCA_021605145.1. Taxonomy (NCBI): domain Eukaryota; kingdom Viridiplantae; phylum Streptophyta; class Magnoliopsida; order Poales; family Poaceae; genus Aegilops; species Aegilops bicornis. Next base: position 497,194,979 of record CM038670.1, read on the forward strand.
ATAATGACAAAGGACGTCAATGGATACTGCTAGGCATATGGAATTAACGAGAGTGTAGGCAGGTAAGACCTTCTAGAGCAATTGGCAATATAGGTCATCGAAAGCTCGGATTGTATTAAAAAGTATCTTATGAAGCAAAGAATAATTGAGGATGAATGGATACTCGATAAGAGCGAGTAATTATCCGTACGGGTATTCATGCGGCAAGGACTGCAGGGCAGTAAGCATAAAGGATCCTGGGAACATCGAAGAGTATTTCAGGACATCTTGTAATAACAAGAGCAACTGGGGATGAAGGTATGAATGACAACGTAGGTAGTTACACATAAGGATTTATCGGTGTTAGGGATCGCAACGGTGAAGGGTACGAGGGACTCGGTAAAACATCGGAGAATATCTTCAGGATCTTCTAGTGCACCAAGCAATCATCTGGTGTGAGGGGCTCTCCGGGAGAAAGTATTTACGAGAACCTAGAGTTAGAGTTAACAAAACCATTTAACCCGAATAGAAGAGAGATTAGAGTCCCAGAGTATAGACGAGTAGTAAAAGATTCTAATACCACCCAATGGCGACGTGGGCCCGTAAGCCGCACAGCCATGTTAGTAAATCAGTTTCCAAAGACTAGACTCAACTTCGAGCAAGGAGTTGGAAAGGGGGATCCTACAGGCAGTCGGCTCTGATACCAACATATGACGCCCCCGACTCGATCATACACTAATCATACACGCAAATGTGTACGATCAAGTTCAGGGACTCATGGGAAGATATCACAACACAACTCTAGACACAAATCAAAATAATACAAGCTTCATATTACAAGCCAGGGGCCTCGAGGGCTCGAATACAAGCTCGATACACAAGAGTCAGCGGAAGCAACAATATCTGAGTACAGACAAAAGTTAAACAAGGATGCCTTAAGAAGGCTAGCACAAACATCAACGATCGAAGAGGCAAGGCCTCCTTCCTGGGACCTCCTAACTACTCCTGGTCGTTGGCGGTCTCCACGAAGCAGAATCCGTCGGGGGTGGCATCTGGCTCCAAGGATCCACCATCTGGTTGCGACAACCGGAAAGAAGGAAGAAGGGGGAAAAGGGGTAGCAAAGCAACCTGAGTACTCATCCAAAGTACTCGCAAGCATCAGATCTATACTAAGTATGCATTGGTATCAAATGGAAGGGATGTATCTGTCGACTGAACTGCAGAATGCCAGAATAGAGGGGAAAGGTCTAGCCTATCGAAGACTAGCATCTTCAAGCAGCTCCAAGCATATTGCAGCATGTGGAAGAGTAAATAATAGCAGTTTATATTAACAAGCATGTTGTAGCAGCATTGCCCAGAGATCCTTCCTCGACTCCATGCGAGAAAGCGATCCCGGAGCCACATAACTTAAGTATCCATTTCTAGTTGTATTAGATCAAGATATAAGTCTGAACGTCCATTACCGTGGACACGGTATTCGAATAAAGATCTTCCCGCAGGGTGCACCACGCTTTTCCAACATGCTCAATCACTCGCCGGACACCCCTTTCTCGGGGTCAATGCCCGACCTCGGAAGATCAACACGCCGCAGCCCGACCTAGGCTCAAAGAAAGAGGTCCCCGCCGTCTACCTCCTAAGCACTCCGGGTCTGGGCCCATCACCCGCTGCACTCCGGTCGCTATGGCAGGGCGGACCAGGCTCCACCACTACAGGATGGTGCCGCCCGGGCCGCGCCGGCGAATCGACGCCCGACAAAGCTTCGGCTGATACCGCAACGTCGAGGCCCATATCTATTCTCGCGTGGTGGTTGGTGCGTCAAGGCCAAAGGCCAATTCAGAACAAATACCCAAACCAAAGTGTATTATTAGCTCGTGGAAACGAGTAGAGACTCACGATAATGTGACCCCGTCGCCCCGTCTTGAGGAAATACGGCAAGGGCAAGCCCGGCCCACTCGAGGGTTGCCAGACTTCCCGGTCGTGCCTCGTAACCATCTTGCGGGTACTCTCCGGGCCCGCCCGACTTTCCCAAAGGTCTCAAGTAATGACAAGGTAACCGTGTGTCCAAACATCAAGGGGAAAACCCAAGGAATCACCCTCGGAGGATTCCACTCGATAATCATCAAGGTGAACGTAAGAGGAACCACCCTCGAGGTTCACACTTGAGGGGTTGCACGACAGAGCCGTATCGGGAATGGTGAAGGAGGAAATCACCCTCAATGACCACGACCAAATAGCTACACTACAGAATTATCATCAGCAGTGAGTTATGAGGGATCACCCTCGGCACTCGATAGTAGCTCTGCAGAGTCAAACAACTAAAGGGGCATGATGTGATGTGCGGTGTCGGGCTCTGGTCGTTGATCATGTAGCTCGAGTCGTCGATGATGAAGCAGGGGCAATAAGGACAAGGTGGAGGTCACTGATGGATCACTATCCAACCTATACTAAGCAGTTTAGGATAAGCAGGTAGGTAACAATAGCAGGTACAAAAGCAGGCTATGCATCGGAATAGGAGCAATCAACAACAGTAGCAAAATCTAATGCAAGCATGAGAGAATGGAATGGGCGATATCGGGGTGATCAAAGGGGGGGCTTGCCTGGTTGCTCAGACAAGAAGGAGGGTCGTCGTCGACGTAGTCGATCACAGTGGCATCAGCGGCAGTCTCGGGGTCTACCGGAGAGAAGAGGGGGCAGAAACAACAAATACACGCAAACATATGCATAACAAGACAATAAGCGCGGCTAGAGGTGTTCTAACGCAGTTCTAGGCGATACTGGCGAAGGGGGGAACATCCGGGAAAATTTTCCCGGTCACGGACGTTTGTCAGACAGATGAACCGGAGGAGAAAGTCTGCAGGTTCGATATGCTAGAGACCTGTGGCCGATGAAAGGACCGCCTATCCGGATTCGTCTCGAAATTCTGAGCAACTTTCATGTAGAAAACTTTTTCATCCGAGCTACGGTTTAATTTCTATTAACTTTCAAAGTTTTAATTATATATAGGAATTCAGTTTAGTCCAAAAATAAATGCAAAATTGCTAAGTGCACACAACACTGTGTACCATAAGTGTAGACAGGTTGACATGTGGGTCCAGGAGGGGCTGAGTCAAGAGTTCAGTCACAGCCAACAGTTCACTGTTGACTGGTCAAACTGACTGGTGGGGCCCGTGTGTAAGTGACACATATTTTAACAGGTATTTTTATTAAAATAAGTTATTGCCTCGGATTAAGTTAGTGGCCTTGGGCCCACGGGTCAGTGAGCGATTAGGGGAGTGGGTTAGTGTCAGGGAGGGGTTATCCCCACTAATCGAACAGGGGCCGGCCTGTGCAGAGGCTGCTGGCCTCGACGGGTGGGCTCAGCGGGCACAAGGTGCAGCCGGCAGCCACCGGCTGCGACCGGGAGGCGCGGCGTGGCGGAGGTCACGGGCAGCGGATGGGCATGAAGAAGGGTAGCGGGGCGGGCCGAGCGGCGGCGGGCGTGGCGGTGGTTGGGCACACACGCGGCTGTGCGGGGCCATGGCAGTGAACAAGAGTGTGTCGAAAGGTATGGCGGCGGGGTCGTGAGGTGGCCGAGCTGGCGTCTGGGCTCAGACAGGGCGTGCACGGGGCGGCCGGGGTGTGGTGCGCGGGGCTGCCGGGGCAGTAGCAGGCTCGGCGGGCAAGGGTAGGTCACTCAGCGCGAGCTCGGGTGTGCTTGGGGACGGCAGCTACGGCAATAAATCAAGGGGGCAAGGAGGGGGATGGACGCGGCTCACTGCGAGGGATGTCGTGGACGTGCTCGGAACCGCGGGAGGCACTGGTGGTGGAGATCGACGGTGATGGCGCCATGGCCGTGGCAGGGAAGACGACCATATGGCGAGGTTGTGGAAGGCTTCAGCTCGAACTGGAGGTTGTAGGCGATGAAGAAGAGGCCGACGAAGCTCCAGAGCATATCCTCGCAGGTCGGGGATGGCTCCGGCCATGGGAACGACGGTGGTGCAGCCATGGACGCGCTCGGGGTAGGGGAGATCTATGGGGAGGGAGAGAGGGAAGGAGGGGAGATCTATGGGATCGAGGGGTCAGGGCATGGCACCCTTATCCCCTCGCGGCGCCGGCGCTGGTGAGGTGGTCCGGGGCGACCTGCCCCTGTAGCGACTCGGTCGCACGAACAGGAGAGAGGGGAGGAACCGGGGATGGTGGATTGGCCTTGCGGTCCAGCTGGGCCGAGTCCCAGTTGGGAAAGGGGGGGTTCCTTTTCTCTTTTTTTATTTCTTTTATTTTATATTAAAAGGATAGCTTACTGTTATGGATGGAATCACGACATCAAATGATTTTTGTTGGATGTAAAACTTAGCAATAATTCAGGTACAACATTGTGGTGTTGCCTAAAAAGTTTCAGGGTCCATGGAATTGTTCAAGCATTTTTAGAAATTGAAAAGGCCAAATCTAAATGCTCCTGGATCACTAAATAAATTCCCAGGGGCACTTTGGGAATCCAAAAGAGTTTGGTTTCAACATGACAAATATCCAGGGATTATTTGCCAAACTTTGAACTTTTTATTTTGCATGTTTGAGAATTTTGAATTTGGAGCTTTAATTTGAATTGGAGTTTGAACTAAGATTTGGATCAAGCGAGAGTTAGCAACAGTAATATGATGACATGGCATCATTAGCAGATGATTACTGTAGCTTAAGTATCCGAGCGTCACATGGTCGTCCTGCCAGTTCAGCCACCCCGTACTCCACCTCTAAGGAGCTGCCCTGACATTCCCCTCATCTTTCACGCTACCTCCATTCCCAAACCGCCGTCTTCACCTGCACCACCGGAAGAGCATCATCATCACCATTTTCTCGGATGAAGTTGCGGCCTAATCGGCGCCACCAAAGAGGTCGTGCACTAATCGCTGCATTTTCTTCTTGATTCGATCTCATGGTGCTGCCGGCGCTCGGTCCCGAGCCGACACGGCGCGGCTCCATCCACTGCGGCGTCGCCGGCCACTTCCTCCACGGCGTCGCTCCCTCGGGCGGCGACGCCCACATCAAGAGAGCTGTTGTTGCTTTAGCTTCGCGCCGCCGCTTTGCTCGCTCTTGCTCTCGATCCCCGCCTTATGCTTTTGCTCTTGCTCGTGCTCGCGTGGCTGCTCTCGCTCTTGCTCTTGCTTGCTTTGCTGCTCCGATATAGCTACACTACTGATCGTGAATCGACTTTTGGGCGATCGATTTTCGAGGGGTGGGGGCTCACGGAGTTAAGGAAGAACCAGCCGTAGTGGGGAGGGGCTCGCCGGAGAGGTACCCCACTATCTATCTTAGGGTTCAGGGTGGGGGTGGTGGTGGGGCGGTGGCGTGGGGATCGCCGGAGAAAAAGCTCGGCACGGGGGGCGGGGGGGGGGGCTAGAGGGATGGCTGGGGCGGTGGCGGACCGGCGGTGGGGAGTGTTTTCGGGGCGGGCGGGGCGGCGCACCGCCGGCCGCGGACGATGGGTGGCGGCTGTTTGGCCGGTGGTGGCTGGTGGCTCACGGGGTGGAGGTTGAAGATGAACTACAGGCCCTTGATTTCGTATCCAACGGCTGCAAAATCGACTGACCAGAGATGAAAAAGTCAGTTGACTGACGTGTAGCCTCACCTCTAGTGCATTCAGTTTCGATAGTAAAATTCAGTTTCGACAGTTCACTTCAGTTTCGACAGTTAAATTCACTTTCGATAGTTAAGTTCAGAGATGAGCGGCTGATGTATTTTACATCTAGCACTTTGTGGTTATGTATTTTACGTCATCTATTGGAGATGCTATTAGAATTCCACTCAAAGTTAACATTGTCTCTCTTGTCTGGTTCACCTCGGCCTCGCATAACTCACCGAGCTGCTCCAACGATGAAACCCTCCATCACAGCGGAAGCAGTACCTCGGGCTCCATCTCCAGATGCCTAAGATATTCTTCCCTCCTCCTCGACAGCCAAGTCACCGGAGCATCCTCACTGGCCAACCCAATCACGCTGAGATCGACATGGCTTCGCCAAAGAGGTTGTACACTTGTTGCATCTCTTTTTTACTCTACATGTTATATATATTGTCCACTGAGCACACGGAGTAACGGGAAATATGATTATTTTATCCTACTATATGACAAGCAGTGAGGTGCCAGGCAACTTAGCTATCCGTGATGGACTCTCCTGAACGCCATCATTATTTATCTCTGTGCGTTTGAGCTGTGCATTTGTCGACGGCCCTGGGAGCTGAGCTGGTAGGGCAATGGCATGTGTCCAAAGTAATAGAAGTAGCATAAAAACATTCTTTTAGTGTAGGATTTTCCTTGCACAAGCCTGCCTACTAGTATCGCCAGTGCTTCAAAGGCAAAGTGAATGAAAAACATAGGAATTGGAAAGTTTCCTATGGTACTACTTTTATGTATTTGGTGCAAACGAAAGGAGCAAAGGAAAATTGTAGGATTTGTTCCTTTAGTGTCTCCTTGAAAGAAAAACCGTAGGAATTTTAGTTTCCACTTGTCCTCCTTTTCAAATTCCTATTCATGAAGCACAAGACTAAGAGATAGTAGCATAATAGCATTATAACCATACATTTTCTTGTGGTTTGACTTAATCTCACCATGCTTCTTTGCATCCTGTGATCTTCCAATTCTTGTGAACCAAACACCCAGATTGGCGTAAATCCTGTGTTTTTAAATTCTCTGCTTTGCACGTGCATTCCTATCCTATTCCTGTCTATTTCCTATCCTCGCATTGTTAGAATCCTCAAATTCAAACAGGCCCTTACACAATTACTTATTACAGATATGTGTCAAAGAAAACCTTGTGTGGTTTGTCCTGCTCCTCAAGGGCGTTGTGTTCCACCCCAGCTCGAGATGCTCCAATGAAAGAAGGGTTCACCACAGCAGGGATCCACCCTCCAGATTGTCTTTCGCCACCTCAGATCTTCTTCCCTGTCGCCGGCAGCCACGATAACCGCATTACCATCATCAATCGAAAGCAGATGACCTTGAGGACTACACGGGTCCGCAAGAGAGGTCGCACTCTTTCGTGGTTCCGCCACGTTATGCATCGCTTAATATGATGACATGCTACTTTATCATCGTGTTCACCTATTAGCCTCCGAGTCAGGTCCAAACTAATGCTGAAACTTGAGTTTTTAAATGGTTGTGGGGTACATATTGGGGCAGCAATCAGTACTATATGTCTACTATCTGGTTAATCTCGGGTGTCTACTATGAGTTTCATGTTGGGTGAAAACAAACACTAAAGGAGCCATTATCTGTATTTTTTAATTAAAGCTATTACCTGCCTGCTATCATTGGTTTTGGGTCTATCCACAGTTTGCTAGCATCACTCTGGATTTGTGCATGCACTCCTTACATAATCTCACTATGTTTTATTCCTATGCATGTCAGTCATTGTACACAATGGAACTGAACATGTAGAGCAAAAGAGACGAGCCTTGTGTGGCAATAAAATTTCATGCAGACGTCGCTCCATGGTGGGCGCAAAGGCAGCCCCCCTCCACCCATTTCGGATCGTAATCAAGAGGAAGATAACTGTTTTGAGGGGGATTCAGAAGCAGAAGACCACTCCTATTTACCCCATGAGGTCTTTGCTCTAACTTGGCATGATGATGTTGGTAATATCATGCATATGGTGCCTTGCATTGCTTACTTTTTACATCAAACATGTCATCTGCTTAGTTTAGACATGCTTTGTGTCAATGCCATCTGTTTAGTTTCTTTATTGTATATGTGAATCATGCAATGTCATCTGTTTAGTTTCTTTATCGTATATGTGAATCATGCAATGCCATCTTGTTTAGCCAGGCATCATATATGTGAATTTTGCAATGCCACCCTGGTTAGCTACCATCTTATATGTGAATTATATCATGACATCATTTTTTATTACGTGTTAAATTTGTCAACAATTTTAGTACATTCAATTACTCTTCCTGTGCATCAGCCATTCGGCACGGTCATGGAAAAATTTGGAGTGGAAACAAGGTCTTCAGAGCAGACAATGCTATCTGACGAAGCGCATGTCTTGCTGGTTACAGATAGCTCCTCAGAGGAGGATTTAGAGATAGATGACCAGTCCTATCCCCCCCCCCCCCCGAGGTGCATGCTCTAACATGGCAGGGTTATGTTGCTCCTATCGTGCGTATGGTATCTTGCATTGCTATTTCATTTGCTTAGTTTAGACATGCTTTGTGTGAATGCCATCTGTTTATTGTCTAATTACCATATATGTGAATTATGCAATGACATCTTGTTGCAAGACATTATATATGTGAATTATGCAATGCTATCTTGTTGCAAGGCATTATATATGTGAATTATGCAATGCCATGCTGTTTAGCTAAGCGTCATATATGTGAATTATATAATGTCGTCCTTTTTTTGTATTTCTCATTGCTTTTGCCGACAATGTTTGTATATGCAACTGCTCTTCCTGTGCATTAGCCATTTGAATTGGTGATGGAGAAATCTGGAGTGAAAACAAGGTCTTCAGAGCAGACAATGCTACTCAAGGTGTATCTTCTTTGATTCTGTATAGCTCTTCAGAGGAGGATTCAGAGGCGTATGACAAGTCCTATTATCCCCGAGGTGTATGCTCAAACTTGGCAGGTTATATTACTCACATCATGCATATGTTGTATTGCAATGCTTAGTTTTTACATCATATACACGATATTGAATGCCATCTCCTTAGTTGACACATCATATATGCGATTGCCTTCCGCTCACTTCCTTAGTATATAAATCATATATTTGAATTATATCATGCCATGATGTTTACGAGACAAAGATGTATCTGAATTATGGCATGACAACCCATTTTCTAAAGACATAATATAATTATATCATCTCATCCTGTTTACATAGTCATCATATTTTGAATTATGTCATTCTATCCGTGAATTATATCATGCCATCATGTTTCCATCGACGTCATGTTTGTTATTTATGGCATGCCAACCACTTTAATAGACACATCGTATAGTTATATCATGTCATCATGTTTACATAGTCACCATTTTTTGAATTATGCCATTCTATCCTGTTTAGTTAGCCATCATACATGTGAAATTGTGTTATGCTATCCTGTTTAATTAGCCATCATATATGTGAAATTATGTCCTGCTATTCTGTTTGGTTAGACAACATAAATGTGAATTATTTCATCCCCTGTTTTCTTCCCTACTATCCATTGCACCTGTCTATCCTACAATGTATGTACATTCAATTACTTTTCTTGTTTATCAGCCATTTCAATTGGAGGGGGTGATGGCAGTATCTGTGGGAGTAAAAACATGTGCTACCTGTCCATGGAGATAGAACCACGGTTGTACTTTCCCAAGAACCAGCCCCACCACACATAACCCAGACTCACGCAGATTCTACCCCTACCCACTTGGACAGAGAACCAGCTACACCCCTTCTAACCCCAACCCCAACAGATAGTAACCCAGTTCCGCTGACACAAAGACTGCCTCCACCACAGAGCACCCAAACACGAGCAGTTAGTAAGGCAACTGCAGTGCCCAAAGCACGAGGACCACCACTCTGAACCCCAAGTCAACGCTTAAAGCAGAAGAAGAATTGTTCTCAGGTCAGGTTTCGTAGCTATGGTTCATACTACTTTGCTCTTGCATCACTGTATTTACTCATACCAACTAATTTCAAATTTGAAGGATGCAATTGAAACTCCAATGGCGCAACTGGTATGTTTTAACCCTGTTTCTTTAACATGTTTGCTGTTGTAACTTGCTCTATGTTGATTTCAGTTTCAATTGAATAAATAGTTATGTTCTCATGCCATGCACATTACAAGTGTTGTTATTGTTGTGTAGTTTCCCACACTTATATTCTGTCTATGTTGCTTTGTCTTAAATAGATATGGTTCGAACTGTATCTATCTTGATTTGGCAACATAAACTAGAATGATATAGACCATACAAAGGATCATACTACATAGAAATATGTTTGTTTCATGATGTTATCATGTCCACCTTACCTCTTGAACTGGTTTACCAAAATGAGTTTCATATACTACATTGTAAACCTGTGATGTGTTTGTTTGTTTCTCTTTTAGAACGCGGATAAAATATTGGAGAAGAGTACCCCATTATGCAATGGTAAAGGAAGTAATGCAGATAAGGTTCAAGGTAGTGAGACATCCATGTTGGTATCCAAGAAAGCTGATAAAAACTATATTGAAGACACTGAGACAACCCCAAAGTCCTGTCTTGATGTAGTGTTCGAGTTATTGGCTACTACTGCTGGAACCAGCTCTTCGAACTCGCTGCCTGAATCTGTTCGGCTTCTTGAGTCTGAACTTCAAGTTGAAACATCATCGATCAGATGTTATGCGACAGGAAGCCGAAGGACTGAGGAAGTCCCTGCAGAATTCAGATGCATACTTTTCCGTGCAATGACAAGTGCTAGAGGATTTAAGCGCCAAACAAGAGAAAGTTAATAAGCTTGCTAAGCATCTCGCCAGCATTATGGGTACCCAGGATATTGTTTCTTGAGCTCTTCTGAAGTGGTTTCAATTCTAGACTTGTTTTGCTGCGGCGTTTATATGCTGCTTTGTTCCCTATATTTGCACTGGTGGCGAACTGTGATGCCAGTGGATGCAATATGTGTAATAGACGTGATAGCCTAGCGTAAGTTGCTTGCAAATTTAGTTCCTTATTGTCTTGTTTATTTGTTTTCTTGTAGTCAGTGCAGTTCTTTTTCCGCAGTTTGCTAGTGGCCACAATAACCTATTTTTTAACACTAGGCCACAATAACCATGGGCTACATATTTACTATAGTTAACATGGGCCTCCTACGGGCCGTAGAAACAATGGGCCTTCTATGGGGCGTAGAAACAATGGGCCTTATACGGGTCGTAGACATGATGGGCCCTCTACGGGCTGTATCATCAACGGGCCTTCTACGGGCCGTATGATCGGTTGGCCAAACAAGGGCCAATAACAGACCACATTATGGTCGTAAATGGGCTAGAGTTGAAATCGTCCGTTCATGGGCCGACCATAACGGGCCGTCGTTAATCGGCCGTATTTGATGACACTATCAAAACGACCCAACGTATTAACAGGCCACAAACGGGTCGAGTGTAACCACGGGCTGAATTTGGCCCACAAGCAGAAAATAACAGTAACGGGCCATAAGTAACCGAATGCTGGAAATGAGTCCAAGAATAAATGGGCCCTGAGAAGGCCGAAAGATAACATGGGCTCGAAATGGCCCAATGGAATAATGGGTCGTTAATGGGTATGAAGTGATACACTATTCATTACGGCCAGTTTCACCACATGCCGTTAATGGGTATAAAGTGATACATTGCTCATTACGGGCCAGTTTTACCACGGGCCGGTAATGGGCCGAGAGTTACAAAGGGCCTCATATGGGCCGAAAGACGTCATGGGCCAAACATGGGCCAGAAGTTAAAACTGGCTAGAATTATATTGGACGGCCCAGATGACGCTACTGGGCCTAATTCAGATAGGCCGTAAACGGGCCCTGGGTTAGCGGGATGTAAAAGGGCTATATGCGAACAGGCCGTTAACAGGCTTGCCATGGGCCGGCCCGCCACATTTTGACCAAGTCAAACGGGCAAGCCTTTTCATAGGAATGGGCCTTTGTTGGGTCGTGCCATGTGTCGATGTATCATAGGCGCTTTGGGTCCAATGAGTGGATGACATCTATCCCAACGGTGAGCCGACACGTGTTTCCTCCAGCCAATGATGATTTTACACGTGGAAAATCCCCATTGGTAGGGGCTGTTAACGGGTTATCGGATCCAAAACTTGACCTGATAGCTTAACGGCGTTCCGTTACGCTGGATGCCACGTGTCGGTCACCCTTGATGAAAGCACTTTTGTGACGCGCGATTTATCATCATGGAAGTGGACACCTCCATGATGATAATTTTGGTAATGTCATGGAACACTTCTACGATAGCACAGGTATGACTATCTTGATTCTCTCATAAAATTGTCATGGATGTACATGCATGACAGAAAACGTGACCTACTGTGACAAACACGTATCATCAAGGAAGTGTATTTTTTTGTAGTAAATGGATGAATGAGGGAAGGCCTTATTTACGAATCTGGAGAGGGGTGTGGGTATCTTTTTGCAAAATTGCCATAGTTTCCTTCCTATCCGTCGGATATAACTCGGACGGCCTATATTGCAGGATGGCAGGCACACCATCATCACCAACTCTGTTTTTGAAAAGAAAAGAAAAGAGTAGAGAGTAGAGAAGTAGAGATAAATATTAAATATAAAATAAAAATAACAGTAGAGAAGAGAGTAGAGATAGCAGGGACGCCAGGAAAGGATCGCGCGTGCGCGGGAAAAATCGGCCGGGCACGCGCTAGTTTTGGCGCGCAGCATCAGGCGCGCTTTATAAAGTCCAACGCCCTCCCACCGCTCTGTGACTTGCCACCACTCTCTCCCCGCTCTGTGCCTTGCCACTGCTCTCTCCGAGCTCCGTGCCTTGCCACCGCTCTCTCCCCGCTCAAGCGTCCTGGTCCCTGCAAGCACAACATTATAGGCACCAAATGGATCTATTGCAACAAACAAGATGAAAATGGTCAGAAACAAAGCTCGTCTCGTTGCTCAAGGTTACACACAAGTGGAAGGAATTGACTTTGATGAAACCTTTGCTCCTGTGGCTAGGCTTGAAGCCATTCGCATACTGCTAACCTATGCTAACCACAACAACATCCTCCTTTATCAAATGGATGTGAAGAGTGCCTTCCTTAATGGAAAGATTGAAGAAGAAGTATATGTAGCTCAAACACCTGGTTTTGAAGATCCAAAGCGTCCTGATATGGTCTACAAGCTCAACAACGCACTGTATGGCCTCAAACAAGCTCCTCGCACTTGGTATGACACACTCAAAGACTTCCTGAAGAACAAAGGCTTGAAACCTAGTTCTCTAGACCCCACTCTCTTCACGAAGACATATGATGGAGAGTTGTTTGAATGCCAAATCTATGTGGATGACATTATCTTCGGCTGCACTAACAAAAGATACAGTGATGAGTTTGGGCATATGATGCAAGAGCAATATCAGATGTCCATGATGGGAGAGCTGAAATTCTTCCTTGGTCTTCAAATCCGTCAACAGAGAAATGGCATTTTCATATCGCAAGAAAAGTACCTCAAAGATTGTCTGAAGAAGTTTGGAATGCAAGATTGCAAAGGGTACACGATGCCAATGCCAACCAAAGGCCAATTGGGCCCCGACGACAATGGTAAAGAGTTCGATCAAAAGGTATACTGTTCCATGATTGGTTCTTTATTGTACCTATGTGCATCTAGGCCAGATATAATGCTTAGAGTTTGCATGTGTTCCCGATTCGAAGCAGCACCAAAGGAGTCGCATCACCTTGCGGTGAAGCGAATTCTTCGATATTTGGCTCACACCTCAACGCTAGGATTATGGTATCCAAAGGGCTCGGAGTTTGATCTAGTTGGATTCTCTGATGCTAATTATGCCGGTCACATGGTTGATCGCAAGTCTACATCAGGCACATGTCACTTTCTTGGACGATCTCGTGTCTGTTGGTCTTCAAATCAGCACAATTGTGTGTCACTCTCCACTGCTGAATCTGAATACATTGCTGCTGGATCTTGTTGCGCTCATCTTCTTTGGATGAAGCAAACACTAAAGAACTATGGCATCAACCTGAAGAATGTGCCACTCTACTGCGACAATGAAAGCGCCATCAAGATTGCTCACAATCCAGTTCAGCACTCGAAGACAAAGCACATTCAGTTCCGACATCACTTTATCGGAGATCATGTGTTGAAGGAAGACATTGATATCATTCGCGTCAACACTGAAGAGCAATTGGTAGGTATCTTCACAAAGCCCTTGGATGAGAAAAGGTTTTGCAAGCTGCGGTGTGAGCTAAATATCGTAGAATCCTCAAATGTCCTGTGAATGGACACACATCCTAACGCTTATTCATATTGATGACTTAGGTGCGCAACACACAAAGTAATGTATGTCTTCAATTCATGAAGACATACCCTCTGAGTGTGAATACATTAATGCAGAATTTTCCTCTGGATCGCAACGATAATTGTGCATTGTGTCTGGGTCTAATACTTCCTATACAGTGGGTAACGCCACCACAAATGTTTCTTGAAGATTTTCGTTTGGCGTCATGTTGCATTATCTTCAAAGTAGGTTTGTCTTCAACACTTGTTTATCTTCATGATTTATCTTCTCAATGTTTGATTTGGCCTTCATTGCCTATATATATATATATATATATATATATATATATATATATATATATATATATATATATATATATATATATAGGTAAAACTGTGTCTACCATAGCTTGCCACATAACTAGTTAAGGGTCGCTAAAATTTTAACCGAATAAAAGTTAAAAAAAAATATAGAATAAAAATGTGAGCATATGTATAATGTAATAAGATTATACAACGGAGGGCTTGTCAAAATATGCATATATGTGTCCTCAGCAAAAATAATAAGCATTTCAGCTCACTTCGACATAAATATATACTAAACTATTTGTTTTTTTTTGTCCAGGACACATACAGTCGTATTTTTCTAATCCCTCCATTGGATCATGTTATATTATACGTGTGTTGGTTCAGTATTTTTTTCAGAATTTTTGAGAACTTTTGCACCGTTGAAACCCTTAACTAGTTCTGTGGCAAGCACTTGTAGAAAATCCTACTCCTCTACAGCATTCACTTATAGCTATGTCTTCAAGTTTCCATTTTCTACACTAAGTGAATGTGATCGGACCCTAACCCTTTCTGTGCTTAACTCTCCTACTCTCTCTTAATACTCATATGCATTCTATTGACACGTGTCGATTGTCTTCACTGTGTCCTTGTCAGTCGAAGATCAAGAGACAAACATTTAAAAGGCTTTTAATATCCTTGTCTTTTGCCCGTGTCGGGAGAAGTCAAACAACCAATTCGACAAACTAGGCGCGCGTGGGTCATGGCACAACGTTTGAGTTGTCGCATGCATGCCACGTGTCCCTCAAATGTGAGCTGCCAGGTGTTGCTGAGTAAATTCACTCAGCCGTCACCCCTCCTTATAAATACACACCCCCTGGCGGTCATTAAAATCTACTCCCCTCGCTATATCGCTCGAACCCTAGCACCGTCGCTAGCTTCCATCGTCACCAGAGACGAAGCGCTTCGCTACCGCGACTTCTCCGCGTCGTCGTCGTCACGCTGGCCGCGGACATCTTCCTCCCGCCGCCGCCGTAGGTGTCTTCTGCTGCCAAGTTAGGGCACAGAAGATTGGACTGCTCGACCTCCTTCTCCAAGTCTTCTAGCAGTTCTTATCAGTTCTTGAGCGGTAATTAAAAGTCTATTTTTACCGCATGTTTGATCTATTAAAACTTCCTATATCTTCAAAATAATCATTTCTTCACTTCCAAATCTGAATCTTTGCTACTCTGCATCTCATAACTTGCAAGTACTTTTGTTGGGAAACGTAGCATTCAATTTCTAAAAAATTGCCTACGGTCACGCAAGATCTATCTAGGAGATGCATATCAACGAGAGGGGGAGAGTGTGTCCACGTACCCTCATAGACCACGCGGTTGATGTAGTCGAACTTATTCACGTTTCGACCGATCAAGAACTGTCGGTGTGGAACGACACCTATGGGATCACAAGAATCCCTACTACGGTTGCCGGGGCGCAGGGTTGCAAGAAGAGCAGGATCGGTAGCCAACACGAGGGTCGTTTACCTAGGTTCGGGCCGCGAGGATGCGTAAAACCCTAGTCCTGCTTTGGTGGGTGTATTTCAGAGAGTTCTTGAGCTCTCGAACTAGTTGTGATGAGTGTGTGGTTCGGAAGAGCCGAATCCTTCTCCAGTATGCCATGGGCCTCCTTTTATAGTCGAAAGTGGCTGCCACAGTGGCACACAGGAGGTGGAAAGGTTCACAGTGCTATGAGCTTATCGCTCGTATTACATGACAAGTCGCATTTAATGCACCGCTGAGGTGTCCCCTAGCTTTATCGGGGACGGGGGCGAGGCATGTCCCGTCCGTCGGCGCTCCTCCTCGCTTTGACACGCGCCCTGGCTAGTGATGCGTGCGGCGCCATGTAGGCAGGCGGGCAGCTGAGGTGGCGCGGTGGTAGGGTCTTCACGAAGATCTGCATGTCGCCACGCAGGCGCTTGCTGAGTTGGCCTGGAAGCTGCATGTTGCCACGAGGTGCCTTCCCAGCTGGTTTGGGCTGGCAGCTGCATGCGAACGGCGGTGGAGACTTGGTTGGTGCGGGCCTGGCGGTGGCCCCGCTGGCTTCCTCGGTGAGGGCCTTGCCGGGTGGCCCGGCAAGGGTCTCTCTGTGGCGCGTTGTTGTCCCCGGCAAGGATCTTGCTGGGGGTCTTCTGGTTCCCCTCGGCAAGGATCTTGCCGAGGATCGCTGTCTTCTAATCCTCATCTGATCTTGAATATGTCTTCACAAAGATCTGCATGCCACCACAGAGGTGTGTAGGACCTTGAAGTATGTCTAGAGGGGGGGTGATTAGACTACTTGACCAATTAAAAACTTAACGTTTTCCCAATTTTAGACTTTGGCAGATTTTAGCTATCTTTGAACAAGTCAAGCAATCTTCACACAATTCAAGCAAGCATGCAAAGAGTATATAGGCAGCGGAAATTAAAGCATGCAACTTGCAAGAATGTAAAGGGAAGGGTTTGGAGGATTCAAACGCAATTGGAGACACAAATGTTTTTGTCGTGGTTCCGATAGGTGGTGCTATCGTACATCCACGTTGATGGAGACTTCAATCCACGAAGGGTAGCAGTTCTTGTGAGTCCACCGAGGGCTCCACCCACGGAAGGGTCCACGAAGAAGCAACCTTGTCTATCCCACCATGGCCGCCGCCCACGAAGGACTTGCCTCACTTAAGTGTAGATCTTCACGAAGTAGGCGATCTCCTTGCCCTTAAAAACTCCTTGGTTCCACTCCACAATGTTGTCGGAGGCTCCCAAGTGACACCTAGCCAATCTAGGAGACACCACTCTCCAAGAAGTAACAAATGGTGTGTTGATGATGAACTCCTTGCTCTTGTGCTTCAAATGATAGTCTCCCCAACACTCAACTCTCTCTCACAGGATTTGGATTTGGTGGAAAGAAGATTTGAGTGTAAAGCAACTTGGGGAAGGCTAGAGATCAAGATTCATATGCTAGGAATGGAATATTTTGGCCTCAACACATGAGTAGGTGGTTCTCTCTCGGCGGTAAGTTGGAAGTGTAGGTTTGTTCTGATGGCTCTCTCCACGAATGAAGAGGAGGTGGAGGGGTATATATAGCCTCCACACAAAATATAACCGTTACACACAATTTACCAAACTCGGTGGGACCGAATCAACAAACTCGGTCGGACTGATTTAGTAAACCTAGTGACTGTTAGGGTTTTCAGTGGGACTGATATGCAACTCGGTAGGACCGATATGGTTAGGGTTAGGGCATAATGTAATCTCGGTGAGACCGACATACAAACTCGGTGAGACCGATTTTGGTAATTAGCTAACCAGAGAGTTGGTCGTGTAAACTTCGGTGGGACCGATTCGCTCTTTCGGTGAGACCGAAAAGTTACGAAAGGGAAACAGAGTTTACATTGCAATCTCGGTGGGACCGATCGCTCACTTTAGTTAGACCGAAACGTTACGAAGGGAAACAGAGAGATTACAATCCCATCTCGGTGAGACCAAGATCCCTATCGGTGAGACCGATTTGCCTAGGGTTTGTGGCAGTGGCTATGACATTTGAACTCGGTGGCACCAGATAGAAAGAACCGGTAGGGCCGAGTTTGACTTTAGGTTTAGGTCATATGTGGATGTGAGAAAGTAGTGGAGGGTTTTGGAGCATATCACTAAGCACATGAAGCAAGAGGCTCATTAAGCAACACCTCATCCCTCCTTGATAGTATTGGCTTTTCCTATAGACTCAATGTGATCTTGGATCACTAAAATGTAAAATGTAGAGTCTTGAGCTTTTGAGCTTGAGCCAATCCTTAGTCCTTAATATTTTGAGGGATCCACTTTCATCATCCATGCCATGCCATTCATTGAGCTTTCCTGAAATATTTGTCTTGGAATAGCATTAGCTCAATGAGTTATATGTTGTTATGAATTACCAAAACCACCTAGGGATAGTTGCACTTTCAAGGTGCCTCCCGAGCCCTGGCCCCACGTGGATGATGGTGTTGGGGCCCGTGGGCTCAAGGGTGGCCCGCTCTGTTTGTGTGGGGTGAGCTGCCCCGGCAAGGGTCTTGCCGGCGCTGCCGAGGCTGCCCCAGCAAGGGTCTTGCCGGGGGAATCTGCTTCGTCCCTCTGCTCTTTGTGGTCTTGGCCTTGGCGTTGCTCTGGTTATCTTAGGCTTCGATCTTACCTTGGCTCACCTCCCCTGCTCTGCTTGGTGTGACCGTGGGCGTGGCTCCGACTGCCCGTGCACAGGTAAAGGGGTACAAAATTGCGCCCCTCCTTTTGTACACCGACAGGAGCCCCCGGGCCTGGGCCACACATAAGAGCGACACGTTGTTGGGCTAGGGCCAAAACGGTGCGCGGGCAGGCGGGGCGGTTTTTACCGCGGTAAAACTTTTCACGCGTTGCGCTTCCCATGATGCGCGCGCGGCATGGCGCGGCGTGGAGGGGTGCGCGTGACGTGGGTGGCATGCGTGGGGCAGTTCCCGCACGCATGCGTCACATCATAGTAAATGGGCAGCGCGACACGCACCTTCCCCATAAAAAGGGGAAACAGTGGGCGCACTGTTCCTTTCACCCTTCGCGCAATCCCAATCTCAGAAGCCAACGCTTGTATTCCTCTTCTTCCCCAAGCTTCGCTCTCACTCGCAGCCGTTGCATTCCCGCCGCCTTCTGCCTTGCCCTTCTCTCCCAGCCGCCATGGCACCGAAATCCGTCAAGGGCAAGGGCGTGGCCAAGAACGCCGGAGCGGCGGAGCCGCCGGAGAGTGCGCTGGCGGTGCAGCGGACGCAGTCCGCCTTCTTCCCCTCGACAGTCGACATGTTTGAGCTTCGGGAATCCTTCAGGCCCTTGTGGGGAATGAAGATGGGGGGGAGAGAAGTCGGGGCATCCAGCCACGCGCGTCATCCCCGCCAACTGCGCCGATGCTGCCCCAAATCGGTACCCCTTCTTTGTCGACTATTTTTCCTGTGGGCTTTGTCCTCCCTTCTCCGATTTCTTCAGCGACAGCATGCACACATTTGGCTTCCGCTCTTGGATTTTACCCCGAACGTGGTGGCGTGGATGGCCCTTTTCGCGCACCTCTGCGAGGGTTTCGCGAGAGAACACCCGAACACGGCGCTCTTTCGCCATTACTTCTTTCCTCGGATCTAGACGGGAGGCGCCATTTCGGGTTGCATCGCCTGGATCCCAAGATCCAAGGTAGCGTACCCGGATGGTGCCATGAAGGATAGGTGGGAAGAATGGCGGGGCCGGTGGTGCTGGATCAAGGAGAAGGACCCGCCGGCATTCTGCGAAGTTCGCCGGGTGCCACCGGTCGTAGAGGCGTTTGGAGCGACGTCGCCGCCGATGATGAGAAGCTCACAGTCGCCACCACCAGGATCCTCCGGCTTATCGAGGCCAGGATCACCCTTGAGATGATTGGGGCGGACTTCATCCGCCGCCAGATCGCTCCACTGCACAACAAGGGGAGGCCAGCCTAGCTCTTCATGAACCCCGCCGACATCATGTGGCTTCGCCCCAGCCTCGATCACAACTTCACAGTGATGGGGCATGCCCATTTCTGGTAGCGGCTCTTCCAGCTCGATGTGGGCCGCGACGGCGAGGTCGAGCGGACTGGCAAGGTCGCGAGGGCCGCCGCGAAGATCGGCAAGGTCCTCAAGGAGCCTTTGTTCAAACTGCCGGTGCGAGTGGTCCCGCTGTGCAATAACTCACGCCGGACCGAGATCATCACCATGATGTCGGACTGCAACGCGCACGGCCCCGATCCGAGCTGGAAGGAGCCGGAGGACGTCGAGGTGCAGCAGTTCTTCGACTCCCTGCACGAGGGGTACATCAACACCGGCACCAAGCGGCTGCTCGTCCAGGACACCACCCAGGCGGAACTGGATTACATCGCCACCAGGGCGAGGGAGGCACAGCTTGCCGAGGAGGCCGACAGCGCTGGCGGTGTGGAGGAAAAGGCCGTGACGGCTGCGGAGGAGGAGGAGCTCGCCCGGTCGGCAGCGGCCGCCAGGGAAGCCAGCAACGCCGGTACCGAGGCTCCTCTGGTTGAGGAAGCGGCTGACGAGTCTTCGGAGGAGGAGGCCGGGGCCGTTTACCCTCCGGCCATGGGGAGAGGGCGAGTCCTGCGGCAGGCCACCTCCGGCGAGCATGTGCGGCCTGTCAGGGCCGCACGGCGGCTAAAGTCCCCGGAGGAGGCCGCGCGTCAGACGAGGGCCGCGGCGGCGAAGAAGGTGGTGAAGGCTGCGGCAGCGAGGAAGAAGGCATCCACTTCTTCTCCGTCCACGCGCCCGCAGACTCCGCCCTCCACCCCTCCTTCGGCAGACACCGACGCGGGGGTCACTTTCGTTTATGGATCCCTCATCCCGAGGAGGAAGAGGAAGACAGCAGAGGAGGAGGAGGACGACGAGTAAGTAGCTTGTTCCTTTTCGTTATCTCTGCCTCCTCAATCTGTGTCGCTTGTCTTGACTTGTCTTCGTCTTTGCAGGGACTTGGAGACGCTGGCCCAAAGTGGAGAGGGCCAAGGTCTCGGCGGGTGGCCAGCCCCCGGCTGGTACTTCGAGGGCGCCACTGGTGGTGTTGAGCAGCCCGGACTGCAGCCCCCGACATAGCCCCCAGTGTAAGTTCGTCACTCTTCCCTCGTCGACATGTGCCAGGGGCACGACACTTTGGCGCTGACCTTGCCAGGTACGCAGGAGGAGAGCAGCAGCAGGAGGAGCCGCAGAGGGCTACTCCCAACACGCCGCCCCCATCGACCACGCCGCACCAAGAGGCGTCCCCGGCAAGGGCGCCAAGCACCGAGCCCACGCACATGGAGGAGGAGGAGGAGAACTTGGGCGCCGGCGGCTTTGCCGCGACGCCAAATGTTGGTAGGGAGGGGACTTCTTACTTTCCCCATGGCACTGGTGCTGGTAAGTCGCTCACCGTTCGTCCCCGTTCCTTTCTCTTTTAGGCTCTTGGTGTTGGCCTTGCCTCACTCCCTTCTTTGGTGTTCAGATCCCTCCTCGGTGAACCCAGAGGACGTGGACACCGTCATCGAGGATGTCGCCAAGGCCGCCGAGGCGGACATCGAGAAGATCGCTACGGAGGAGGCCGCCATGGGCGCTGCCGAGGACGCCGCCAAGGGGCCCGCCGGGGAGGCCGACAAGGCTGCCGCTGAGGAGACCGGGAAGGGGCCTGCTGGGAAGGCCAGCGAGGCCGCTGCCAAGGAGGAGGAGGTGGCTTGATGACCAGCCTTCCTCTTCTGCTGCTTCCGGCTCCGGCAAGTACCTGAGGGTGAGTGACGACTTGTTTGTCCACCTTCGAGGTGCGTCGAGCACTCGGACACCCGTTGAGGGAGAGGTTTTTGACGACGAAGTGCTCGCCGCTGCCAGGCTTGAAGTCATCGACGAGCTGATCGTTGGCGGCAATGGCTCGCGGGAAGAGAGGCTCCTCCACGCCATGGCGCCAGCTACCGGAAGCTCCAGGCGCTCCACCGCACCTTCCTGGACAAAGCTAAGTCCAGGACGGCGGTGGTGGAGAAGGCGGAGGCGGACCTCCAGAAGCGCGTCACCGAGACGCAGGACTGGTTCCGCGAGGCTCACAGGGAGCTGAAGGCCGCCTAGGGCGAGCTAGCCAAGCATGATGTGGAGCTCACCATGAAGTCGGCTGACATCGAGAAGGCCCAGGAGACGGCGGAGGGCTTGGCCACGGCAGCCGAGGCCGCCCGGACTCAGCACCAGGCCGCGTTAAACTCCCAGGAGGAGGACCTTGCCGCGCTCGAGGAGAAGCTTGCTGCCACGCTTCGCGGCAAGGATGAAGAGGTGGAGAAGCTTGTCTTGCAGCAGACCAGTGAGCTGGAGCAGAGGCACAAAGAGGCACGCGATGCCCAGGCCCAGGTTCACGCCGACACGGTGAAGGAGCTGGAGGCGGAGCGGGACGGCCAAGGAGCAGCCCTCAAGCTGTCCAGAGAAGGACACGCTCAACAGTGCCCTGACGGAGGCGTAGGGCGTGGTCGTCAGCAGGGCCGGGGAGCTCTCCGAGGCCAACAAGTCCATCAAGGACCTCACGCTGAAGCTGGAGGGCCTCAAGGGGATGCTAATGGAGGCCAAAACCCGGGAGGGGATCCTGGCCAAGGAGCTGGAGATCGAGAAGCAGTTGTGTAACATCCCAAATTTTCAATTTGGAATGTTATACATTAGGTCATCATGCATATCATATTTTTCTCGCATTTTCCGATCCTAGAAAATTTCACGCAACTCAAGGACCCTCGGAGAGAGTTGGAAGTTTCATTATTTTCATATTTGGGATTTATTTCTCAAATCTTGAAAATAGGATCATTGGATTTATTTAATTATCTTCATAAAGTTTTTCCTATAAAAACTTAAGAGAGGGAATAATATGACTTTCCCAATATTTAGGAAAAATGAAGATATTATAAATAAATCAAAATTTTGGTTTTGGAAGATTTATTTTGCTTAGGCAAAATGAGCATTTTAAAAAAAATATGCATGTTTGCCGCTTTTTAAAGTTCATTTTGTTCGACTCATTTTTAGGAGTCGGGGAAAATTAATTTTATTAAAATCGGAGTTCGCTTTGATATTTTTTAATCCGCTTTGTTTTGTTTAAAAAAAACGTGACAGGCCAAGGCCCGGTAGGCCCCGGCCAGCCGGCCCGGCCGCCCGGCCCACCTCCCTCTCCTCCCGGCGGACTCCGCCGCCAAGACGCCAAGACGCCGCCGAGTCCCGCTCGGGACGCCCGCCGCCGCCTTCCCCGGCTTGCCCCTCCCCCAAGCCACCGGCGCCCCTCCCTCCTATTTATACCCCCCCCCCTCTTCTCTCACCTCAACCCGCCGCCTCGCCGACCCCGAGCCTCGCGAGCCTCACGGCGAAGACCACGGAGGTAGCCGCCGCCCCGATCCGATCCGGTTTTTTTTTAAAAAGACCGATCCGGTTTTTTTTGCGATGTTCGGTTTTTTTTCAAAAACCTAGATGGTTTTTATTTTTTTCGGTTTTCTTATTTTGTGAACGTTCACCGACCCGTTCGTTTCAATGAACGTGTTCGTTGGATTAGTTCTGTTAATGAACGTCCGTTATTTAATCCGTTCGTCGTTTTCTTTTAAATCGGATTTAATCCATTATTTTTTAGATTCGATTTCTGATCCGATTTTCAAATCTGTTTTATTTCTTGGTCGCTTATCGGAATCAGTGATTCAAGCGCTGGAGTTTCGTTATGAAACCGCCGTTCGACTAACCTACTTACACAGAGTTTTGCTACTATAAAATTTTGACTTAATTTCAGATTGCTAAACCGAGTCGTTCTCTCTCGAGTTCCGACTTTCGATGCTTTATTTGATTCGATTCTTTTGCAACCAGGGTTCTTAAGTTGAACTATTTGGTTAGATCTTTTATTCGAGATTTCCTGTGCATTAGATGAGTACTTATTGTATGCTTGTTGTTTGTGCGTTAGATCACCCGGAGTGCGCCGCTTGTTACTTGAATCTCTAGGACTCATGGATCATCGACAAGGCAAGTAACACTTTGATCATACCTTTTCTACTACCCAGTTTTATGCATTAGATCAACCCTCAAACACTTGCATGTTTAGGATCTAATTAAATTGTGGGATGGGAAGTAGATTGAGGTAGTACCTATTACTGCTTTTACTTATGAAACCTTGGGAGTTACTTCTACGTTTGCTTGATTATGACATGCTATGCTAGTAGACGTGGATTGGGTGAGTGAATATCCATGACAGATGTGAGATTGTTAATTAATGGATTATTTAAGGTGGCAACCTAAACACACATCTGGGTGGATTGAGGCACCTGGTTTCTATCGAGGACTTGCTCAGTATTTCTTGGACCGCCACCTGTGCTCTAAGGGATCATAAGATTATTCAAACTAGAAACTTCCGTGTGCAGCCACAAGCCAATTATGGGCTCTGGCGTAGTTGACTAAGTTGTGCGAACTCTTACGGGTAGGCTAGCTGATGTAGGGGATGTAGGTTGGTACGGTCTACCCACATGTAAGGTGCTAAGCGCTTACGAAAGACTATGTCTCGGTCATCCGTCTCTCAAACACCATGTAGTGCGAGAACCAAACGGAGGCGATCGAGTCTTGTGGGGAAAAGTCATGAAACCTCTGCAGAGTGTAAAAACTAATCATGATTAGCCGTGTCCCCGGTTATGGACGTTTTGAGTATCCGGTACTTGAATATCATGTGAATCTCAACATGTTACTCTAATAATAAAGTTATTGGGTTTTAATGAGTACTTTTAATTGGGATTGAGGATGTTGTCAACCATTCTCAATGTTTAACAACCACCATGATAGTTAAATAAAATTATTCCTTTGATGTAGGGAAAAATTGGCTTTTCGCAAAATGTAAATCAGAGAGCCTTACCACCAGCCATATATGCATGTAGTATAGGCTTGTTGCTTCATTGTTCTCTATGTGTTACATTGCCAAAGATATTCCATGTCTTGACCGTTTTGGCTGCAACTTTTCACGTTGCGAGACTTTTCTGAACGACAGTAAGGTGTTAGGTCGTGGTTCTATACTCGGTGATGCCGATGGAGTTGATGGACTCACTTGTCTTCCAAGCCTTCATTGTTATTATTAGATGGCCTTAAGCCATATTATTGTATTAAGTTCCCTTGTGGACAACGATGTAATAAGTGTGTGATTGCTACTCGCTATAAATCCTTGAAATCTTGTGTGGTGTCGGCATTCTCGATCCGGGGATGACATCGAGCACGAGCACTAGATCCATTCGGTCCGGTCGCTCTGAGAGAATGGTATCGAGCACACGACCGTGAGGACACGACCACTAAGATAAAGCCATAGATCACTATTCTCTTCCCATTTTCTAACTCCTCATCTTTTCTACTCTCTTTAGGATGAAGGACGCTTGAAAATCAAGTACACCCAACCGGATGAAGGCACACCTTTTGGATTTCACTTGAAGGAAGTTACCAAGTACACGAACATTGGATTACCAAGCTTCACCGGGTCTTTCAACGCCACTCTGCTCAAGAGGAGCTGGAAGATTCACGCTCACGTTCCAGGAAGGACATTCACCCCAATCACCAAGCCTATAGATAGTGTTTTCAGTGCACCAACTTGGAGTCTGGGAAAGAGCATGGCAGCTCACATCACCATGGGACGCATTGGAGAAGTTTATCAAGAAGACCTTAAGGACACAATCTACCAGATTTGCGGACGCCGAGATGACAAATGGGACGTCGTAAGACCAAGAAGGATAGATCCATTGCAGCATTCATCCAGAGTTAAACCAGCACATTCGATGCCAGGAGAACCGGATGTGCAATGATATGTTGGAGTTGCGTAATGCAAAGGGAAGGATCATCGAACTTGAAGAAGAACTAAAGACAACACGCAAGGACTATATGGACGAGATCGTAGCTCTAGCAAGACACAATAACGATCTTAAGTACGAGATTGAAGAAGCGAAGAAGAAGTTGGGCGCTCGGGAATGAAGACCAGTATGTCGATTGCCCAAGCGACTACATCAACATCGACGACACCGATTCGGATCCAAGTGAACCCGACTTTGAAGACGAAGCTGGAGAAGACATTATGGAGTCTTCCACCGGTTCAAATTAGTAGAAGTCCCCCACATATTAGTAGTAATCCCTCCATGTAAACATTATAGTACACGCACCTTTGCGATAGTTAGATCGTTGTAAGCCCTTGTTTGATTGATTGAAGTGATTTTGTGTGTATTTGCTCATGTGCATATGGGTAGTGATTCCCCTTAGACCCCATTCTATTCTAAATTCTCATCTTTTCTAAACCCATCAAATGCCTCCGAGACGCGACCCCGGATTCGTTTTCCCGCCAGAGATCACCCAACCGATCCAAAGAAGAGAATACCCCGATTCAAACATTGGTGCGTAACTGTGGCAACAACAACAACAACAACAACAACAACCTACCGCCACCACCACTGCGGATCATCCGACTCGCTTCCTTAGACTAAACCCGCCGTGTATTCCAAAGAGCACCGAGCCGATTGTAGCAGATGACTGGCTCCGCAAGATAGGAAGGGAGCTGACCGCTGCAGGATGCACGGATGGAGAAAGAGTGAAGTTTGCAGAACATCAGCTTGAAGGACCCTTGTGACATGGTGGGAGAATTTCACAACCACTTACCCTCAGTAGACACCGTCACATGGGATCAATTTCAGCAAGCTTTTCAGATCGCCCATGTTTCAGCAGGAGCTATGGCCATGAAGAAGCGTGAGTTTCGCAATTTACGCCAAGGAGGAAGGACTGTTGGCAAGACGTGGATGACTTTAGTAAACTAGCACGTTATGCCCGGATGAGCGTTACTGCGATGCGACTAAACAGAGAAGTTTCTAGAAGGACTGAATGATGAGTTCAAAGATGCCGTTGATGGTAGCCAGTTTCAATAACTACCAGGAGTTAGTAGACCGAGCCCTCATGATTGAAGGAAAGCAAAGAAGAAATTGAGAACCGTAAGCGGGAGTATGGGCAAGGGAAGTATAACTCGGAGCTCAGCAGAAACCTCGTTATACCCCTAAGTCAGGAATTCAGTTTCAGCATACCCATGGAGGAGGTAATTCGCATAACCATAACAGCACCAAGAATGGGAACGGGAATGGAGGAAACATCGATTGCGCAAGTAAGACGATTTTGCTCACCACACCAGAAGGAAGAAGGATTAAGTATGTATCACGGCACGAGCCGAGAAGAGCGCAAGTTAATTGCTTATCAGGAGTGGTGCAGGACGAAGTACGATGGTGAAGGATTTTCCGATGTATTTCCTAAGAGTTGCCACGAATGCCACCGGATAGAGACATTGAGTTTTTGATAGAACTTTTGCCAGGAACAGGCCCAATATCGAAGCGACCATACAGGATGCCAACACAGGAATTGGCGGAAATCAAGAAGCAGATTAAGGAGCTTTTGGATAAAGGTTTTATACGCCCAAGTTCTTCACCTTGGGGATCACCCGCTTTGCTAGTGGAGAAGAAGGATGGATCGTTAAGAATGGTTGTTGATTATCGTGGATTGAATGAAGTAACAATCAAGAACAAGTACCCACTACCTATGATAAATGATCTGCTTTGATCGCTTGCAAGGAGCCAAGGTGTTTTCCAAGATCGACTTGCGATCGTGGTACCATCGATTGAAGATTCGGGAGCAGGACATACCCAAGACAAAGCATTTACCACGAGATATGGACTATCACGAGTATACCGTTATGTCATTTTGACTGTATAACTCAACAGCCTATTTCATGAACCTGATGAACAAAGTGTTTATGGAGTTTTTGGATATGTTCGTCGTGGTGTTCTTTGATGACATTTTGATTTTCTCGAAGTATGAAGAGGAACACCAGGAACATTTGCGATTGGTTTTGGAGAAACCGAGGAACACCCAGTTGTATGCCAAGTTCGCAAATGTGAGTTTTGGCTAAAGGAAGTTGGATTTCTCGGACATGTTATATCCGGAGAAGGGATAGCAGTTGACCCCACAAAAGTTGAGACTGTAACCAAATGGGAAGCACCAACGACAGTTGGAGAGATTCGGAGTTTCCTTGGACTCGCAGGATACTACCGAAGGTTCATTGAGAATTTCTCAAGGATTGCTAATCCTATGACAGAATTGTTGAAGAAGGAAAACAAATTCATATGGACTGAGGACTGTGAGGCAAGTTTTCAGGAGTTGAAGAAAAGATTGGTCACCTCACGGTCTTGATATTGCCGATCGGACTAAGGATTATGAGGTGTATTGCGACGCTTCACGCCGAGGACTTGGAGCAAAGTGCTTATGCAGAAGGAAGAGTTGTTTCAGTATGCTTCACGACAACTTAAGCCCCATGAGTTGAATTATGCCACTCATGATTTGGAGTTAGCAGCCGTTGTGCATGCCACGAAGACGTGGAGACATTTTCTCATTGGAAATCATTGTGAAGTATATCACGGATCACAAGAGTTTGAAGTACATCTTCACACGAAGGAATTGAATCTCGAGACAAAGGAGATGGTTAGAGCTTATCAAGGATTATGACATGAGATTGCATTATCACCCGGGAAGGCTAATGTCGTGAGCGCATTTATTGAGCCGTAAGAGCCACGTCAATACCCTAATGATGGGAGGAATACCCAATGAGTTAGCCGAGGACCTTCGAGAGCTATGTTTGGAAATAGTCCCGAGAGGCTATGTAGCAGCATTGGAGATTCAGTCAACGCTGATGGACAAAATCGGAGAAGCCCAAAAGGCGTATAAGGAAGTTGCCTCTATAAAGGAGAAAATGAGCAAAGGAAAAGCTAAAGGATTTCGTGAGGATGAGCACGATACCCTATGGTTTGAAGACCGTGTTTATGTGCCCAATAACCCGTAGATCGGGAAGTTGATTTTACAAGAAGCTCATGATTCACCCTATTCGATTCACTCAGAAATACCAAGATGTACTTGGATTTGAAGAATACTTTTGGTGGACCGGAATGAAGAAGGATATTATGGAGTATGTAGCAGTTTATGATGTATGTCGAAAGTAAAGGCGTAACATCGAAGCCGCAGGATTGTTACAACCATTGCCGATACCCGAATGGAAGTGGGATAAACTAGGCATGGATTTTATCACAGGATTACCAAAGACTCGCTCAGGATATGACTCGATTTGGGTTATAGTCGAATCGCTTAACAAAGGTAGCTCATTTTATTCGGTCAAGACCACCTATAGCGATGCTAAGTTGGCAAAGATATACATGACCAGAATTGTGTGCTTACACGGAGTTCCGAGGAGCATCGTATCGTATGAGGAACCCAGTTTACCTCGAAATTTTGGAACCAGGTTACGAAACATTGGGAACCCGATTGGAATTCAAAGATGTTTTTCCACCTGGTGATGGATGCACCGAGAGAGTCAATCAGATTTTGGAGGACATGCTTTGAGAGCTTGTGCCCTAGATTATGGATCTAGCTGGGATGACAATTTGCCAGATGCAGAATTTTCCTACAACAACAGTTACCAAACCAGCTTGAAGATGGCACCTTCGAGGCTTTGTATGGAAGAAGGTGCAGGACACCGTTGTTATGGGACGAAACCGAGATCGCCGGTTGTTTGGACCAGATTTGATTAAGGAGTCCGAACAGAAAGTTAAGTTGATTGAGACAGCTCAAGGTAGCCCGATCCAGGACAAAAGAGCTATGCCGATTCAAAGCGCCAAAGCGATTGAGTATGAAGTTGGAGACAGTATATCTCGAGTATCCCGCTTGAGGAGTTAAGCGTTTTGGAGTTAAAGGAAAGTTAGCACCCCTGCTTCGTTGGACCGTATAAGATTTTGCAACGCATGGGAGAAGTTGCTTATAAGTTGGAATTACGGAAGGACTGTCAGGAGTTCACGATGTATTCCATGTTTCTCAGTTGAAGAAATGTCACCCCGAGATAGCAGAGGTACCGTTAAGAGACACAGTGCCACTGGAAGCAATTCAGTTGAAGGATGATTTGACATATGAGGAAAGACCGGTTAAGATTCTCGATTATGCCAGCAGAGTTACTCGCAGCAAGGTTATCAAGTTTTGCAAAGTTCCGTGGAGCCACCACACTGAGGATGAAGCCACCTGGGAAAGAGAGGATGTTTTGTTCAAGGACCACCCTCACCTATTTTCTAGCCAACCCGAATCTCGAGGGCTAGATTCATCTTAAGGGTAGGTTTGTAACATCCCAAATTTTCAATTTGGAATGTTATACATTAGGTCATCATGCATATCATATTTTTCTCGCATTTTCCGATCCTAGAAAATTTCACGCAACTCAAGGACCCTGAGAGAGTTGGAAGTTTCATTATTTTCATATTTGGGATTTATTTCTCAAATCTTGAAAATAGGATCATTGGATTTATTTAATTATCTTCATAAAGTTTTTCCTATAAAAACTTAAGAGAGGGAATAATATGACTTTCCCAATATTTAGGAAAAATGAAGATATTATAAATAAATCAAAAAATTGGTTTTGAAAGATTTATTTTGCTTAGGCAAAATGAGCGTTTTAAAAAAAAATATGCATGTTTGCCGTTTTAAAGTTCATTTTGTTCGACTCATTTTTAGGAGTCGGGAAAATTAATTTTATTAAAATCGGAGTTCGTTTGATATTTTTTAATCCGTTTTGTTTTGTTTTAAAAACGCGCTTCGGGCCAAGGCCCGGCCAGTGAACCAGCCAGCCCGGGCCCACCGCCTGCCCACCTCCTCTCTCCTCTCACATGAGACTCCGCCACAAGACGCCAAGACGCCGCCTCGAGTCCCGCTCGGGGCAGACGCCCGCCGCCTTTCCCCGGCTTGCCCTCCCCAAGCCACCCGGCGCCTCCCTCCTATTTATACCCCGCCTCTTCTCTCACCTCAACCCGCCCCGCCCGACCCCGGAGCCTCGCCGAGCCCTCACGGCAAAGACCTCACGGAGGTAGCCGCCGCCCGATCCGATCCGATCCGGTTTTTTTTAAAAGACCGATCCGGTTTTTGCGATGTTCGGTTTTTTTCAAAAACCTAGATGGTTTCTATTTTTTCGGTTTTCTTATTTAGTGAACGTTCACCGACCCGCTCGTTTCAATGAACGTGTTCGTTGGATTAGTTCTGCTAACGAACGTCCGTTATTTAATCCGCTCGTCGTTTTCTTTTAAATCGGATTTAATCCATTATTTTTCGATTCGATTTACGATCCGATTTTCAAATCTGTTTTATTTCTTGCTCGTTTATCGGAATCGGGTGATTCAAGCGCCCGGAGTTTCGTTATGAAACCGCCGTTCCGACTAACCTACTTACACAGAGTTTTGCTACTATAAAATTTTGACTTAATTTCAGATTGTTAAACCGAGTCGTTCTCTCTCGAGTTCCGACTTTCGATGCTTTATTTGATTCGACTCTTTTGCAAACTGTGGTTCTTAAGTTGAACTATCTGGTTAGATCTTTTATTCGAGATTTCCTGTGCATTAGATGAGTACTTATTGTATGCTTGTTGTTTGTCTGCGTTAGATCACACGGAGTGCGCCGCTTGTTACTTGAATCTCTAGGACTCATGGATCATCGACAAGGCAAGTAACACTTTGATCATACCTTTTCTACTACCCAGTTTATGCATTAGATCAACCCTCAAACACTTGCATGTTTAGGATCTAATTAAATTGTGGGATGGGAAGTAGATTGAGGTAGTACCTATTACTGCTTTTACTTATGAAACCTTGGGAGTTACTTCTACGTTTGCTTGATTATGCCATGCTATGCTAGTAGACGTGGATTGGGTGAGTGAATATCCATGACAGATGTGAGATTGTTAATTAATGGATTATTTAAGGTGGCAACCTAAACACACATCCGGGTGGATTGAGGCACTGGTTTCTATCGAGGACTTGCTGTATTTCTTGGACCGCCACCTGTGCTCTAAGGGATCATAAGATTATTCAAACTAGAAACTTCCGTGTGCAGCCACAAGCCAATTATGGGCTCTGGCGTAGTTGACTAAGTTGTGCGAACTCTTACGGGTAGGCTAGCTGATGTAGGGGATGTAGGTTGGTACGGTCTACCCACATGTAAGGTGCTAGCGCTCGAAAGACTATGTCTCGGCCATCCGTCTCTCAAACACCATGTAGTGCGAGAACCAAACGGAGGCGATCGAGTCTTGTGGGGAAAAGTGCGCAAACCTCTGCAGAGTGTAAAAACTAATCATGATTAGCCGTGTCCCCGGTTATGGACGTTTTGAGTATCTGGTACTTGAATATCATGTGAATCTCAACATGTTACTCTAATAATAAAGTTATTGGGTTTTAATGAGTACTTTTAATTGGGATTGAGGATGCTGTCAACCATTCTCAATGTTTAACAACCACCATGATAGTTAAATAAAATTATTTCTTTGATGTAGGGAAAAATTGGCTTTTCGCAAAAATGTAACCGTAGAGCCTTACCACCAGCCATATATGCATGTAGTATAGGCTTGTTGCTTCATTGTTCTCTATGTGTTACATTGCCAAAGATATTCCATGTCTTGACCCGTTTTGCTGCAACTTTTCACGCTATGCACTTTTCGCATTTACAGTAAGGTGTTAGGTCGTGGTTCTATACTCGATGATGCCGATGGAGTTGATGGACTCACTTGTCTTCCAAGCCTTCCATTGTTATTATTAGATGGCCTTAAGCCATATTATTGTATTAAGTTCCCTTGTGGACAACGATGTAATAAGTGTGTGATTGCTACTCTGCTATAAATCCTTCGAAGTACTGTGTGGTGTCAGCATTACTGATCCAGGGATGACACTGAGCACAGAGCACTAGATCCATTCGGGTCTGGTCGCTACAAGTTGCGGAAGAACGAGGCCCTCAACTTCATCAATCACATGGAGGGTGAGAACCCTGGCTCGATCGCCTTACCACCATTGCCAACCAGGCCGCCGCGCAGCTGGCCATCATGGGGATGCCGGACGTGAGGTATGCCGCGGAGCGGAGCGTGAGCGCCAACTGCAGCCTGACCCTGTTCTTTGAGAAGGTCGTCGGTGCTTTGGAGTGGCTTCACGCCAAGCGGGCGGCCTCACTGGCCGATTAGGCCCGGAGGCTTTGCCAGGGTGCCATGACCAAGGTTCTCACCAAGGTGGCATACTGGTACCCCGACCTCGACTTCAACGTCGCGCTAGAGAGCTTGCCAGAGGATACTGCCCTTGCGCCGCTCAGGGAGCGCATCAAGCCCATTGTCGGTGTCAAAACCGGCGGATCTCGGGTAGGGGGTCCCGAACTGTGTGTCTAGGCGGATGGTAACAGGAGACAAGGGACACGATGTTTTTACCCAGGTTTGGGCCCTCTCGATGGAGGTAATACCCTACTCCTCGCTTGATTAATATTGATGATATGGGTAGTACAAGAGTGGATCTACCACGAGATCGTGAGAGGCTAAACCCTAGAAGCTAGCCTATGGTATGATTGTTGTTAGATCCTACGGACTAAAACCCTCCGGTTTATATAGACACCGGATAGGGTTAGGGTTACACGTAGTCGGTTACAAGGGTAGGAGATCTACATATCCGTATCGCCAAGCTTGCCTTCCACGCCAAGGAAAGTCCCATCCAGGACACAGACGAAGTCTTCAATCTTGTATCTTCATAGTCCAGGAGTCCGGCCAACGGTGATAGTTCGGCTATCCGGACACCCCCTAATCCAGGACTCCCTCAGTAGCCCCCGAACCAGGCTTCAATGGCGATGAGTCCGGCGCGTAGATTGCCTTCGGCGTTGCAAGGCGGGTTCTTCTCCAAATTCCATATACTTGCCGAATAGTGTCCGGCTTCTGATAAATGCTGCGCTCCTTGGCTTCCACGCCCAATAATGGCCATCTTCCACGTTTTTGAATGAATGCGAAAAGCCAGGGTATTTTTACACTTACCCCCCTAGTTGTCCAAATGAGTCGCCTATAAAAGGGACGAGGATCAAGATCTGAGTCACACCATCCCCCCTCCGCGAGCCTTCATCGGAGCGCCTTTGACAAAAATCCATTCCATCATGGACAGTCGACGTGGCTCCTCCCCTCGCGCTCCCAGCCCTCAGCACTGAAATTGGGAGAGATGCTCAGTCTCAAGATAGCGAGCTAGTGACACTCCAAACCAAGGGATTTCTTCCCCCGGCCTTCATGGTTCCGGTTTGAGCCGGACTTGCCACCTACAAAGGCGGAAAGCAAGCGGAGAGTGTCCCCGATCCCTCTAAAGGAGAGTGGGTATGCTTTATCTCTTATCTAGTAAGAGGACTCGGATTTCCAGTTCATCCGTTTCTCCGGGGGCTCTTGGAGTTCTACGGCCTCCAGTTGCACCACCTTACGCCTGCCTCCATTTTACACATCGCGGGCTTCGTGGCCCTTTGCAAACTGTTCTTGGCCGTCGAGGCTCATTTTGCGCTATGGAAGGGATTATTCTACCTTGTACCCCGTTCTCATGAGGGGTCAATATATCAAGTGGGCGGAGCCGAGCTATGGCGTATCAACGGGACCGAATATCTATCCAGAACCCCGAAGAAGGCGTCCGAAGACTGGCCTTCGGAATGGTTTTATATAGAAGATGTCCCGCTGTCGGATCCTGTTCAGATCGGCCTCCCGGAGTTCAGTAATGCTCCTTTGGAGAAACGCCTGAGTTGGCGCCCGCGGAGCTCCCAGAGGGAAGACGACAGGGACGTTCTTTACCTGATGAGCCGAATAAGATTGTTATGTCATTTCGGACTGACCATGGTTGGTGTCATGGCCACATGCATTATGCGGGGGGTGCAGCCGCTCCAGTATAGGGGCCACCCCATGTGGGATTTCAACGGGGAGGACGATGCCACCTGTCATGGCCGTAAGGGGCCGGGATCGGTCGCTGATCTGGTGAAGATTTTGTCCGCGATGTACAAGGGAGAAAAGGAGGATTTCCTCCGTGTCAGTCCATTGAACGGATTTTCCATGAACAATCCCCGAAGCTGGGTAAGCGGACATTTCTTTTTTGGACATCCGATCCGTATTCCCATGGTTAGGTATCTCATTTTGTGATTTTGACGCAGGAACTGCGCCAAGCCATAAAAGACATAAACAGCCCGCCTCCACAACCTGAGGATCCGGAAAGGTTCCTCGATCCGGCCTCCCGAGAGGATCTGGACATATTGGTGAAGCTGGTCGATGGGGTATATCACCAACTGAGCATAGATAATGCCTTGGTTGCCATTACGGCCGATTACCCCGGAATACTTCCAGCCTCACAGGTAACTGAGACCGAGGTCCCAATACTCTGATAATGACCCATCCGTGCTCATGTTTTATCACCATATACCAATGGTGTTTCGCAGGGGGTGCCTCCGAGGCAGGAGGCCGAGCTCAAGGGCGCTAGCCAACAAGGCGTCTGGCCTCAGTGCTAAAAAGAAGTGCGGTCCGGATCAAAACTCTGCCAAGAACGGTATGGCGCGTCACCATATTCCTGTGGATTGATTCCTGGAAGGTGTACTAACGCCGGTGCTCTTTTCAGAAAAAAGCGCCTCACGGATCGAGTCCGGAGAGGTTATAATCGAACCTCCGCCAGCCTGTGCTCCAAAGCCGGGTCGAAGCGGAGGCGAGCACGAGGCGTGCATCGGATGCTCCTCCGGAGAGGATGCCGACAGATTGTCCGCCACCAACTCCGAGGTGGAGAGCGCCATGAATCACTGGCGCCGCTGGACAGTTCTTCGTGGACGCATGTTTCTCCCAAGAGGCATTGAATGCCTTCAATTCGGGAGATGCGCACCTCCGTGCAGCTCAAGATGGTCTAGCCAGAGCTACGGAGCAAAGTATGTAAAGGACATACGGGTGAGGAAATTTGTGATTATATATGCCAGTAGCCCCCGAGACTTAAAATAGTTACAATAACTGATTGAAGGATCATTTGTTATGCAGGATCTTACAAAAAGGAATACCCGACTGTCCCAGGAGCTTTAAGAATGCAAGGCCCAACTTGAGGCCGCACTAGCCGCTACAGGGGGAGCCACAGAGACCCCCGCTGGTAATATGCTTCAAAAGATAAATAGTTTGTGAAGTGCGGCGTGTGTGTAAATCTGACAATAATATTGCAGATGGCGCCGGACTAGATCCGGACAAGCAACAGCTCTTGCGCCGGTTGAAGGCCGGCGAGAATGTGCTTACAAGGGTGAGGCAAGAGAAAAATAATCTCCAAGATGCCAACACCAGATGGGTGAGGAACTAAAGGATGTTCGTGCTCAAATTGCCGACTCCGTGAAGGAGAATCGGCGACTTCGCGGCATTTATAGTAAGTGCTTGAGCGAACTTTGAAAAAGAGTTCGGGCGAGGAAGCCAATTAACCGAGTTATATGCAGGTAGGTATGCTCACGGGTCGCCCCGAAGAGGAAATGCCCGGTTCTACGGGTGACCTTCTTCCCGAGCTATTGCAACCGCAAACGAAGTTCGGCAGGTGATGAAAGGCGTCGCCTGTGCCTTGTGGCCATCTATTTCCCTGCCGAAGGCCTTGGAGAGCTTGCAGAGAAGCTTCAGGAGCACGGCGGCGCTTTTCGACTATGGAAGATATCGGCTGTCGTCAAGGCGCCAGGAGGCTCGGGCCATGGTGAAGACGCGATACACGGCGCAGACTCCAAACCACATGGCCGAGGTCGGACCTGTGGGGCCCGGCAGAAGGAGATCCTGTGATCTTAGTGTACGGCCAAGTAGAGTTGGCCGCAAAGTATTCCCAGCAGGACTGTAAATTGGACAGTCTATTAGACGACATTGAAGAGGAATACAATCAGTCAATTTGACTATGTAATTTAAAATGACATGTAAAATGCCTTCTAGCCGGATTGTAGATCATTTGTCGTAGCGGACCTTTTCGCTTCAACCTCGGGACCAAATAGTCTGGAGTGTGTCCGAATACCCTCGCGGTTATGTAAAAACTAGGGCATGCGTGGAGACCAGGCGTAGGAGTCATGAGTGCTTTATCAGACAAGTGCCCAACTAGTTATGTTATATTACATGGTTAGTAAGAAACATCTTCCAGGAGAATAGTTCCGTTAGGGGTTTCTTTCCACAGGAGGCATGCCCTAAAGTGCATGTTCGGACTGCGAAAAAGCGTAAAAGCATCCGGGGCAGATAAAAAAATAAAAATCATCTTTTAGTTCACCGACCGAATATTCCCTTAAGAACGCTAGCTTTCGGCTTCACCCAGTCGAGGTACAGCGTCCGGCTAACCCGGGCGGTAACAATCGCAGAGGTGCTCCTTTACCACCTAGCCGAACAATCGGGAACGAGGGTAAGCAGTGAGCCAGGCAACCCAGCTTGGCCAAAACTTAAGTCATATCGATGCATATAATGGTGAATAAAAGGTACATGCGGAAGTGTGACACATGTGTTGGGCACAAAGCCCGTATAAATAAGCTTCTGTTCAAGAAGCCCCCAAGTATAATGAGCGCGGATAGCGCGTCAAGTGTGTGCGAACAATGCACAAACGAGCCTTTAACGGCTTCGGAAAAAAGGAGGGAGAAGGAGCGAAATAAAAGACGCCTTAAAGTATAAAATATAGACGGAGGAAGGAGACGAACTCAGAATCCGACGCTAGGCGTAGAATCTTCGGAGATGGGCTGCGTTCCATGGGTTCGGCTCGAGTCGGTTATCCGATGCGTTCCGCAGACGGCAGATGCTTCTGCCGGGTCGACTTGGTCGATGATGAAGGGACCCTCCCATTTGGGCCTGAGTTTGTCCTTTTTCTTGTCCGGCAGCGAGAACTAGTTCGCCAACATTGTAAGCTTTGGCCCATACTTCCCTGCTTTGATATCTTGAGCTCGCTTTGTTGATAGAATGCGGAACGAGCTTTTGCCACGCCACGCTCCTCCTCCAAGGCATCAAGCTGTCCCGCCGATCGAGCTCGGCTTCTCTTTCTTCGTACATGCGCACGCGAGGTGAGTCATGAATTATGTCGCAGGGCAAAACTGCCTCTGTGCCGTATACCATAAAAAATGGTGTGAATCCGGTAGTGCGATTCGGCATGGTCCGCAGCCCCCAGAGTACGGTGTCGAGCTCCTCTACCCAATGCGTGTTAGATTCCTTGAGGGACCGCACTAGCCTGGGTTTAATGCCGCTCATGATTAGACCGTTTGCTCGCTCGACTTGACCTTTAGTTTGGGGGTGATAGATTGAAGCATAGTCGAGCTTGATGCCCATGTTCTTGCACCAGAGTTTGACCTCGTCGGCCGTGAAGTTCGTGCCGTTATCAGTGATGATGCTATGGGGGACGCCGTAACGGTGTACTACCCCTGATATGAAGTCTATCACCGGTCCGGATTCAGCCGTCTTCTGTGCTTGGCCTCTATTCATTTGGTGAATTTATCCACCATGACCAATAGGTATTTTTGCTTGTGGGTTCCTCCTTTAAGAGGTCCAACCATGTCAAGCCCCCAGACCGCGAAGGGCCAGGTGATGGGTATATTTTTGAGGGTGGTGGGTGGCATGTGGCTTTGATTAGCAAAGAGCTGGCAACCGACGCATCGTTGGACTAAGTCCTGAGCATCCGCCCGGCCGTCGGCCAATAAAATCTCAGACGGAAGGCCTTGCCTACAAGGGCCGGGCTGCGGCATGGTGCCCACCGAGTCCGGCGTGAATTTCAGCCAGAGATTCCGCCTTCCTCTTCGGAGATACACCTTTGAAGGACTCGGTTGTGCTTTTCTTATAAAGCTCTCCCTCATGGACCTTATAGGCTTTAGACCGCCGCACTATGCAGCGGGCCTCGTTTTGGTCCTCGGGAAATTCCTGCCTAGTTAGGTAGGCTAGGAATCGTTCTGTCCACGGGGCAATGACTGCCATTATTACGTGGCCTGACGGTGTTATTTCGTTGGTGGGACCACCAACTATGTCGGAATGCTCGGTGTGGGGAAGTGCGGTTGGGTCAGGGTTGTTATTTCCGGACTCTCCCTCCCATAGTACGGATGGCTTAAAAAGCCTCTCTAGGAAAATGTTGGGGGGTACGGCATCGCGCTTTACGCCAATGCGTGCCAACACGTCTGCTGCCTGGTTGTTATCCCTGACTATATGGTGAAATTCGAGCCCCTCAAACCGAGCTGACATTTTTAGGACGGCATTGCGATAAGCTGCCATTTTCGGATCCTTGGCATCAAAGTCCCCATTTATTTGGGATATCGCGAGGTTCGAATCCCCGCGCACCTCAAGGCGTTGAATGCCCATGGAGACTGCCATCCGGAGACCATGTAGAAGGGCCTCGTATTCGGCTGCGTTGTTGGAGTCCGTGTACATTATTTGAATTACCTATTGGACTGTATCTCCGGTTGGGGACGTCAGAACGACGCCAGCCCCCAGGCCGGCCAACATTTTGGAGCCGTCAAAGTGCATGATCCAATTGGAATATGCGCCGTACTCTTTAGGGACTTCGGCTTCAGTCCATTCAGCGATGAAGTCATCCAAAACTTGTGACTTAATAGCTCGCCGTGGCTTGTAGGTTATGTCGAACGGGAGGAGCTCAATGTCCCATTTAGAAATCCGGCCCGTCGCGTCGCGGTTGTTTATAATGTCATTAAGAGGTACTTCGGAGGCTACTGTTATCGAACACTCTTGGAAGTAGTGTCGCAGCTTCCGGGATGCCATGAACACCGCGTATGCTATCTTTTGATAATGCGGGTACCGTGACTTGCATGGAGTTAGGACAGTGGACACGTAGTAAACTGGTTTTTGGAGAGGGAACTTGTGTCCGTCCGTTTCTCGTTTGACAACGAGCACCGCACTTACAACTTGATGGGTTGCTGCGATGTATAATAGCATTGGTTCTCCCATGTTGGGCGCGGCCAGGACCGGATTTGTTGCCAATATGGCTTTGATTTCTTCGAGTCCGGCCATGGCAGCATCCGTCCACTCGAAGTGTTCGGTGCACCGGAGGAGGCGATAAAGGGGTAATGCCTTTTCACCTAAGCGGGATATAAAGCGGCTTAGAGCCGCCATGCATCCAGTCAATTTTTGTATTTGTTTGAGGTCTTTGGGGGTATCCAATTGTGACAGAGCTCGGATCTTGGCTGGGTTTGCTTCAATTCCTCTACCGGATACAATGAAGCCCAAGAGCTTTCCGGCTGGTACGCCGAAAACGCATTTTTTCGGGTTGAGCTTGATGTCATACGTTCGGAGATTATCAAATGTGAGCCTCAAGTCGTCGACTAGGGTTTCGACATGCTTGGATTTGACGACCATATCGTCTACGTATGCCTCCACTGTTTTGCCGATCTGGTTTGCCAGAGATGTCTGAATCATGCGCTGATATGTTGCGCCAGCGTTTTTGAGCCCAAAGGGCATTGTGTTGAAGCAGAATGGGACATATGGAGTAATGAATGCCGTTGCGGCTTGGTCTGGCTCTGCCATCTTAATTTGGTGGTAGCCGGAGTATGCGTCAAGGAAACACAATGAATCGTGTCCTGCGGTAGCGTCGATAATTTGATCGAGGCGGGGAGGGGGAAGGGATCCTTTGGACAAGCCTTGTTTAGGTCCTTAAAATCGACACATAGGCGCCATGATTTGTCCTTCTTTGGTACCCTTACCATGTTTGCTAGCCAGTCCGGATGTTTAATGTCTCTGATGAATCCGGCCTCCAATAGTTTGGCTAGCTCCTCTCCCATGGCCTGTCTCTTGGATTCGGAGAAACGTCGAAGAGCTTGTTTGACTAGCTTGAATCCTTTTAGGATATTTAGGCTGTGCTCTGCCAGCCGGCGAGGGATTCCTGGCATGTCTGAAGGGTGCCAGGCTAAAATGTCCCAATTTTTGCGTAGGAATTCTCGTAATGCGGCGTCCACATCAGGGGTTAATTGTGCCCCCGATGGAGGCCGTTTTTGTAGGGTCCGTTGGATGGACTTGGAATTTGACTATTTCGTCTACCGGTTTAAAAGAGGTGGACTTGGATCTCTTATCGAGTATCACATCGTCCCTGTCCACCGTGGAGTGCAGCGCAGTGAGTTCCTCTGCTGCTAGGGCTTCGGATAGTGCCTCAAGGGCAAGTGCGACTGTTTTATTTTCGGCGCGGAGCGCTATGTCTGGGTCACCAGCGAGAGTGATAATCCCGTTGGGTCCGGGCATTTTGAGCTTCATGTACCCGTAATGGGGTATAGCTTGAAAAATTGTGAATGCCTCTCGCCCTAATAGAGCGTGGTATCCGCTGCTGAACGGGGCCACTTGGAATGAGACCTCTTCGGACCTATAATTGTCCGTCGTGTCAACACCACATCTAGTGTGATCTTTCCCAGACAAAGATGCTTCCCGGTGAGGATTATTCCTCTAAAGGTTGTGCTGCTTCGCTCAATGCGGCTCCAGTCTATTTCCATTTTCCAAGGGTTTCCTCGTAGATGAGGTTTAATCATTGCCGTCATCCATGAGTACCTTTGGTAAGGCGAAAGTCATCCACTATTGGACCGAGGACCAATGCGGCCGGTGCTCGGGCTGTTCGAACTTAGGTTCGCCATCGGGCGTTAAAGTTAATAGCCGTGTCACTCCATGGATTTATTGTTGCTATCTGGTAGACTTCGGCAAGGCTGCGGAGTGTTCACTTCCGCATATTATTTGATGCGAAAGTCTCGAAGACTGTTAATACCGTACTGGTATTGTTGGGCTGGTGCTCTGGAGCTAGGAGCTCTTTGCCACTTTTGGCCACCTGCCATAGTATCCAACATGCTCTAAGGCTATGAGTTGGAGTGGCGCCCTCTGTGCTATGAATTTTGCAGGGTCCATTGAGCCA
The DNA here is from genome assembly GCA_021605145.1 of Aegilops bicornis. Classification (NCBI taxonomy): domain Eukaryota; kingdom Viridiplantae; phylum Streptophyta; class Magnoliopsida; order Poales; family Poaceae; genus Aegilops; species Aegilops bicornis. Next base: position 497,236,398 of record CM038670.1, read on the forward strand.
TCCCTCCAGTACGGTTCCATGCCCTTTGGGGGGTTTTTGCTTTTTGGTATGTAACCTGTGCACTGGTGATGATGCACCCTTTTATTCCGGACTAGGGTCGATTCGGGCGGATTATCCCAAAATTTGATTTGGTTTTCCGTGCGCTCTCCATCGCAAGATTTCCGCAGTACTATGGACGCCAAGTCAGCAAAGCGTGTAATTTCACGACGACTTATGGCGTTTAGGATTCCCTTGTCCATGCAATTATTGCAGAATAATGAGATTGCGTCTTCCTCGCGGTAGTCCTTTATCCTGTCCATAACTAGGAGGAATCTGGCCCAGTAATGATGTACTGTTTCACCGGGCTCTTGCTGGATTTTGGATAGATCGCTTATGTTTGGGCGGGTGGGTGGAATTAAATTCCGAACCCCGTCCGATATAAGATTCAGGGGCCAAGAAGTTTCCGAACTTGGAAGCTTGGGTTCTTGGAGGTTTCCCAATGAATCTAGCCCGCCGCATGACTTTAAGTTCAGGGCTTGAGTAGTGTCCTCCCCTCCGCGGGAATCCGGCATGGAGGGGTCAGGAATCCGGACATAGCTAGTCCTTAAGGTAGGAGAAAAGTGGCTGTATTGTTCCTCTACCACAGCAACGTGGTGGGTAGCCTGGGGAGAGTTGATCTCTCTCAGATCGGTTTTAGGCCTGATCTGATCGTAGTCTGTAGCGACTCCCAGGGCGGTGATGCGATCCAAGAGTTCGTTCAAGGAAGAGAGCTCCATCGGATCTAACTGCTCGGCGAGTTCCGAGTTAACGTGAAGATTGCTTTCGATGACCCGAGAAGTCATCGTCGGCGCGGCGGCCGAACAGGCGGTCATAAGAAAACCGCCTAGCCGGAGAGTTTGGCCGGTGGCCAAAGCTCCTTTAGCAATGGTGTCGTCTTTAAAGACGGGATGAGGCATCCTTCCTGATAGCGACGGCACAGAGGAACTCTCAATGAAAGCACCAATGTCGGTGTCAAACCCGGCGGATCTCGGGTAGGGGTCCCGAACTGTGCATCTAGGTGGATGGTAACAGGAAACAAGGGACACGATGTTTTTACCCAGGTTCGGGCCCTCTCGATGGAGGTAAAACCCTACTCCTGCTTGATTAATATTGATGATATGGGTAGTACAAGAGTGGATCTACCACGAGATCAGAGAGGCTAAACCCTAGAAGCTAGCCTATGGTATGATTTTTGTTCGTCCTACGGACTAAAACCCTCCGGTTTATATAGATACCGGATAGGATTAGGGTTACATAGAGTCGGTTAAAATTGTAGGAGATCTACATATCCGTATAGCCAAGCATTCCTTCCACGCCAAGGAAAGTCCCATCCTACACCTGCACGAAGTCTTCAATCTTGTATCTTCATAGTCCAGGAGTCCGGCCAACGGTGATAGTTCGGCTATCTGGACACCCCCTAATCCAGGACTCCCTCACCCATCATCAGTCGCGTCGGCGGAATTCAGAGGGTAGAGGGCCAGCGCCAGGATTAGGCACCCTGTTTCTTATCACTGCTGCAGGTTCACAACCAAGACAATCACTATCTCTAGTTAGAACCACAGCAACAATTTAATGTAATATGACTATGCAGCACTTTCAGTATCATGCATGTTATTTTCCTGTTCAATTTTCCCTTGTATGTCTACCCTACATAACTGGGTAGGCTCGCCGGCGCGTAAACCTAGGGTGGCGTCTTGGGGACGGATCCCCATTGGCCTGCCGGGTGTGCTTGCCGCCGGGCGAACCACCTTACCGCCCTTAGCGCGGCCGCCCAAACTGTCGAGTTTGACTCGAGTCAGAGTCGGGAGCGTTGCCAAGTGCGGAAGGCTACCCCGCCACTCTCGACGCGGCCGCTTTGAGCTGTTGAGCCGACTCGAAACAGAACAAGGGCGTTGCCAATCGCGGGAGGTCCCCTTTCCGTGCAGGTTTCTCATACATAGGAAAGATCTCCGAGGATGATAACCTTGTATATAAAAAGAAATAACTCAAAGCTCTGAATGACTTAGCTTCTATGTTGCCGCATTGACGTCCTTCACGTTCGCAGACAGCGCCCCTTTCTCCTAGCCGTCTCATTCCCGGGAGCTATGGCGATGAAGAACTGTTGGGCTAGCCACTAGGACAGATTCTCACATTTGCGCCCCCTACCTGGCGCGCCAAAGATGTCAGTGTGGAACGACACCTATGGGATCACAAGAATCCCTACTACGGTTATCGGGGTGCAGAGTTGCAAGAAGAGCAGGATCAGTAGCCAACACGAGGATCGTTTACCCAGGTTCGGGCCTCAAGGATGCGTAAAACCCTAGTCCTGCTTTGATGGGTGTATTTCAGAGAGTTCTTGAGCTCTCGAACTAGCTATGGTGAGTGCATGGTTCGAAAGAGCCGAATCCTTCTCCAGATTGCCACGGGCCTCCTTTTATAGTCGAAAGGGGCTGCCACAGTTGCACACAGGAGGTGGAAAGGCGCATAGTGCTATGAGCTTATCGCTCGTATTACAGGACAAGTCGCATTTAATGTGCCGCTAAGGTGTCCCCTAGCTTTATCGAGGACGGGGACGAGGCCCGTCCCGTTCATCGGCGCTCCTCCTCGCTTCGACACGCGCCCTGGCCAGCGATGCGAGCCGCACCATGTAGGCAGGCAGGCAGCTGAGGTGGCGTGGTGGTAGGGTCTTCACGAAGATCTGCATGTCGCCACGCAGGCGCTTGCTGAGTTGGCCTGGAAGCTGCATGTTGCCACGCAGGTGCCTGCCCAGCTGGTTTGGGCTGGTAGCTGCATGCGAACGGCGGTGGAGACTTGGTAGGTGCGGGCCTGGAGGTGGCCCCGCTGGCGTCCTCAGTGAGGGCCTTGCCGGGTGGCCTGGCAAGGGTCTCGCCATGGCGCGCTGTCGTCCCCGGCAAGGATCTTGCCGGGGGTCTTGTGGTTCCCCTCGGCAAGGATCTTGTCGAGGATAGATGTCTTCTAATCCTCATCTGATCTTGAATATGTCTTCACAAAGATCTGCATGCCACTGCAGAGGTGTCTCCCGAGCCATTGCCCCACGTGGATGATTATGTTGGGGACCATGGGCTCAAGGGTGGCCCGCTCTGTTGGTGTGGGGCGAGCTGCCCCGGCAAGGGTCATGCCGGGGCTGCCGAGGCTGCCCCGGCAAGGGTCTTGCCGGGGGAATCTGCTTCGTCCCTCTGCTCTTTGTGGTCTTGGCCTTGTCATTGCTCTTGTTATCTTGGGCTTCGGTCTTACCTTGGCTCACCTCCCCTGCTTTGCTTGGTGTGACCGTGGGCGCGGCTCCGACTGCCCGTGCACAGGTAAAGTGGTACAAAAGTGCACCCCTCCTTTTGTACACCGACAAGCACCGAACGTACGGCACCTCCGAGTTCTGCACACGTTCAGCTCGATGACGTCCCCCGAACTCTTGATCCAGCAAAGTGTTGAGGGAGAGTTCTGTCAGCACGACGGCGTGGTGACGGTAATGGTGAAGCTATCCACGCAGAGCTTTGCCAAAGTACTACGTGAAAATGACCGGTGGAAAACTGTGGAGGGGGGCGCCGCACATGGCTTGGAACAATTGATGTGTCTTCTAGGCGCCCCCTCCCAACGTATATAAAGGAGGGAGGGGGAGCAGGCCGGCCATAGGCGCGCCCCAAGTAGGAGCAGTCCTACTTGGGCTCCTAGTAGGATTTGGCCCCCCTTTTCCTTTTACCGGAGGGGGAAAGGGTTGAGGAGAGAGGGGGAGAAGGAAAGGGGGCGTCGATACTCGGAGTGACAAATCCTAATCTCGATCTATGCCAACCCAAGAAAACACCTTCGGAGATACCTGTAGAGCGTGTTCATAATCACCCAGTTACGTTGTGATGTTTGATAGCACACAAGGTATTCTTCCGGTATCCGGGAGTTGCATAATCTCATAGTCAAAGGAATATGTATAAGTCATGAAGAGAGCAATAGCAATAAAACTTAACGATCATTATGCTAAGCTAACGGATGGGTCTTGTCCATCACATCATTCTCCTAATGATGTGATCCCGTTCATCAAATGACAACACGTGTCTATGGTTAGGAAACTTAACCATGTTTGATTAACGAGCTAGTCTAGTAGAGGCTTACTAGGGACACTATGTTTTGTCTATGTATCCACACATGTATCAAGTTTCCGGTTAATACAATTCTAGCATGAATAATAAACATTTATCATGATATAAGGAAATATGAAATAATAACTTTATTATTGCCTCTAGGGCATATTTCCTTTAGTCTCCCACTTGCACTAGAGACAATAATCTAGTTCACATCGCCATGTGATTTAATGACCAATAGTTCACATCTTTATGTGATTAACACCCATAGTTCACATCGCATGTGACCAACGCTCAAAGGGTTTACTAGAGTAAATAATCTAGTTCATATCGCTATGTGATTAACACCCAAAAGAGTACTAAGGTGTGATCATGTTTTGCTTGTGAGAGAGGTTTAGTCAACGAGTATGCCACATTCAGAATCGTATGTATTTTGCAAATTTCTATGTCTACAATGCTCTGCACAGAGCTACTCTAGCTAATTGCTCCCACTTTCAATATGTATCCAGATTGAGACACGGAGTCATCCGGATCAGTGTCATAGCTTGCATCGACGTAACCCTTTACGAAGAACTCTTGGTTACCTCCATAACCGAGAAATATTTCCTTAGTCCTCTTTACGTACCTAAGGATAAGTTTAACCGTTGTCCAGTAATCTACTCCTGGATCACTATTGTACCCCATTGCCAAACTCATGGCAAGGTACACAATAGGTCTGGTATACAACATGGCATACTTTATAGAACCTATGGTTGAGGCATAGGTAATGACTTTCATTCTCTCTCTATCTTCTGCCGTGGTCGGGTTTTGAGTCTTACTCAACTTCATACCTTACAACTCAGGCAAGAACTCCTTCTTTGACTGATCCATTTTGAACTCCTTCAAAATCTTATCAAGGTATGTACTCATCGAAAGTCTTATCAAGCGTCTTGATCTATCCCTATAGATCTTGATGCCCAATATGTAAGCAGCTTAACCGAGGTATTTCTTTGAAAAACTCCTTTCAAACACTTCTTTATGCTTTCCATAAAATTCTACATAATTTCTGATCAACACATATACTTATCAGAAAGGTTGTAGTGCTCCCACTCACTTTCTTGTAAATACAGGCTTCACCGCAAGTCTGTATAAAACTATATGCTTTGATCAACTCATCAAAGCGTATATTCCAACTCCGAGATGCTTACACCAGTCCATAGATAGATCGCTGGAGCTTGCATATTTTGTTAGCACCTTTAGGATTGACAAAACCTTTTAGTTGCATCATATACAACTCTTCATTAATAAATCCATTAAGGAATGCAGTTTTGTTATTTATTTGCCAGATTTCATAAAATGCGGCAGTTGCTAACATGATTTAGACAGACTTAAGCATCGATACGAGTGAGAAAATCTCATAGTAGTTTATGTCTACTACACAACCTTCTTCTTGTAGACGTTGTTGGGCCTCCAAGTGCAGAGGTTTGTAGGACAGTAGCAAATTTCCCTCAAGTGGATGACCTAAGGTTTATCAATCCGTGGGAGGCGTAGGATGAAGATGGTCTCTCTCAAGCAACCCTGCAACCAAATAACAAAGAGTCTCTTGTGTACCCAACACACCCAATATAATGGTAAATTGTATAGGTGCACTAGTTCGGCGGAGAGATGGTGATACAAGTGCAATATGGATGGTAGATATAGGTTTTTGTAATCTGAAATTATAAAAACAGCAAGGTAACAAGTAATAAAAGTGAACGTAAACGGTATTGCAATGCTAGGAAACAAGGCCTAGGGTTCATACTTTCACTAGTGCAAGTGCTCTCAACAATAATAACATAATTGGATCACATAACTATCCCTAAACGTGCAACAAAGAGTCACTCCAGAGTCACTAGTAGCGGAGAACAAACGAAGAGATTATTTTAGGGTACGAAACCACCTCAAAGTTATTCTTTCTGATCAATATATTCAAGAGTCCGTAGTAAAATAACACGAAGCTATTCTTTCCGTTCGATCTATCATAGAGTTCATACTAGAATAACACCTTAAGACACAAATCAACCAAAACCCTAATGTCACCTAGATACTCCAATGTCACCTCAAGTATCCGTAGGTATGATTATACGATATGCATCACACAATCTCAGATTCATCTATTCAACCAACACAAAGTACTTCAAACGTTGCCCCAAAGTTTCTACCGGAGAGTTAAGACGAAAACGTGTGCCAACCCCTATGCGTAAGTTCACAAGGTCACGGAACCCGCAAGTTGATCAACAAAACATACATCAAGTGAATCACGTGATATCCTAATTAATGTCACCACAGATAAGCACATGCAAGACATACATCAAGTGTTCTCAAATCCTTAAAGACTCAATCTGATAAGATAACTTCAAAGGGAAAACTCAATCCATTACAAGAGAGTAGAGAGGGAGAAACATCATAAGATCCAACTATAATAGCAATGCTCACGATACATCAAGATCGTACCACCTCAAGAACACGAGAGAGAGAGAGAGAGAGAGGGAGATCAAACACATAGCTACTGGTACATACCCTCAGCCCCGAGAGTGAACTACTCCCTCCTCGTCATGGAGAGCACCGGGATGATGAAGATGGCCACCGGTGAGGGATCCCCCCTCCGGCAGGGTGCCGAAACAAGGTCCCGATTGGTTTTTGGTGGCTACAGAGGCTTGCGGCAGTGGAACTCCCGATCAATTCTGTTCTTCGATGTTTTTAGGGTATATGGATATATATAGGCGAAAGAATTCGGTTAGGGGAGCCACGAGGGTGGGGGGCGCGCCTAGGGGGGTAGGGCGCGCCTCCTCGAAGCTTCCCTTACGTCTACTCCAAGTGTCCCGGATTGCTTCCGTTCCAAAAATAACTCTCCCGAAGGTTTCGTTCCGTTTGGACTCCGTTTGATATTCCTTTTCTTCGAAACACTGAAATAGGCAAGAAAACAACAATTTGGGCTGAGCCTCCGGTTAATAGGTTAGTCCCAAAAATAATATAGAAGTGTTTAGTAAAGCCCATAAACATCCAAAACAAATAATATAATAGCATGAATACTTCATATATTATAGATACGTTGGAGACTTATCAGCATCCCCAAGCTTAATTCCTACTCATACTCGAGTAGGTAAATGATAAAAGAAATAATTTATGAAGTGTGAATGCTAGCAGGTGCATAAGTTTGATCAATGATAATTTCAATCACCTTTTCTAGCATCATTATATGTAACGGTAGCTCAACTCATAAAACTTTTCATGATCAAATAACAAGCTATTCACATGTTAAATCATAGACCATAAACTTTCTTGAAAACTAACAAACAGTTCTCAGTCATCAAACAATTGCAATTCATCTTATTTTCAGGAAGGGTCTATGTAAGAGCTTTGATTTAGCAAATCCCACATACTCAACCATCATATAGTCTTCCATGATTGCTACCACTCAAAGCATATTTTTAGAACAAATAGCATCCATCAAACACAGAGAAAGATAGGGGCTTAATGTTTCACCTCCCAACTTATTTATCATATAGGTAATTGTCAACAATAATAATTCATGATCAAATATATTTGAATGGCCATATATGCTTAGATCTTTCTCCACCACATGATGCTTGCCAACTAAAGAGTAGGTTGGAATGAGAAGGAATACTACTGACTCTTGCATAAAAGTAAAAGATAGACCCTTCGCAGAGGGAAGGTGAATTTGCAGAGGTGCGAGCTCAAGCAAAAAACAGAGATGAAAATAATTTTGAGAAGTATGCTTTCATTGTCAACATAACGACCAAGAGTTCCCAATATCTTCCTTACTAGATACATTATAGGCAGTTCCCAAACAGAAAGGTAAAGATTTTACTCCCCCTCCACCAACAATCACACTCACGGCTTGTCCGGAACAACGGGTGCCGTCCAACTATCAACAATCCTGGGGGAGTTTGTTTAAGTTATTTGCGAATTTGTTCTTGATCTTTTGATCATAGGACTGGGCATCCCAGTTACCAGCCATTTTCTCATGAATGCTGAGCGGAGTCCACTCATCGTGAGAATAACCCACCTAGCATGGAAGATACTGACAGCCCCTAGTCGCTACATGAACGATTCGGGCATACAAACTAGATTATTATTTGAAGTTTTAGAGTTTGGCACATGCAAATTTACTTGGAACGGCAGGTAAATACCGCATATAGGTACATATGGTGGACACTCATGGAATAAACTTGGTTCAAGGAATTTGGATGCACAAGCAGTATTCCCGCTTAGTACAAATATTCTGGCTAGCAAAGGATTCTAAATAGCAAGCACCACATGTTAGAGGATCCATAACAATATAACTTCTATACAAATATACCCAAGCATGACTCGTTAGGTTGTCTTCCTTTTCCAACTTCAACTAATTTGCTCAGGTTTGAAAATAATTAATGGGTCTCACAATCATAGAAGATTTCCAAGATAGTATATTTATATGTGAAATCTCACTTCCTTCAATATTCTTTCATGAATTGTTCAAGTGACCAATACAATGTTTGCTAACCTTCAATAAATTTACCACCTCTACTTCTTATATGTGAAGTCATTACTCCCCATGGTAAAGGCATATGAAACATATATAATTTCAGATTTATAACATTCAAATCATTCAACCATTTACTCATAGGATATAAGTGAAGCACACGAGTAAATGACAAACTACTCCAAAAAGATATAAGTGAAGATCAATGAGTAGTTAAATAATTATGTAGCTATGTGAAGACTCTCTCTCATTTAAGAATTTCAGATCTTGGGATATTAATCAAACAACAAGCAAAAAACGACATTTCAAGGATAGCACTCATCATGTGAAGAAGCCAAAACATAGGCTCAACCGATACTAACCGATAATTGTTGAAGAAGAAAGGTGGGATGCCCACCGGGGCATCCCCAAGCTTAGATGCTTGAGACTTCTTGAAATATTATCTTGGGGTGCCTTGGGCATCCCCAAGCTTGAGCTTTTGTGTCTCCATAATTCCTCTCATATCACGGTTTCCTATATCTTGAAAGCTTCATCCACACCAAACTCAACAAGAACTCGTGAGATAAGTTAGTATAAACCAATGCAAAAACCTTATCATTTTCTACTGTAAAAAATCACTAAAATTATTATTCAACATTTCATACTAAATGCCTCTGCATATTTAATACTCCTATCCTCAAATAGAATCATTAAACAAGCAAACATATGCAAACAATGCAAACATAACAGCAATCTGCCAAAATAGTATAGTCTGTAAAGAATGCAAGATTCATCATACTTCCATAACTCCAAAAATTTATGAAATTCCACCACACCGTAGAAAATTAATCAGAGCTCAATATGCAAAAAGTTTCAACATTTTATCATATTCTGAGTTTTCTAGGGAATTTTTGCAACAGTGGTAAACTTTCTGTTTTGAAACAGCAACATGTATACTTGCAAAATAAGCATGGTAAAGGCTATCCTTGACATTTTTATTGAAAATAAAGATGCAAAAAATTATTTTAAATAACATAAAGAAAATACTAACAAAATAAAATGATGCTCCAAGCAAAACACATATCATGTGGTGAATAAAAATATAGTTCCAAGTAAAGTTACCGATGAACGAAGACGAAAGAGGGGATGCCATCCGGGGAATCCCCAAGCGTAGGCTTTTGGTTGTCCTTGAATATTAACTTGGGGTGCCTTGGGCATCCCCAAGCTTAGGCTCTTGACACTCCTAATTCCATAATCCATCAAATCTTTACCCAAAACTTGAAAACTTCACAACACAAAACTCAACAGAAAATATCATGAGCTCCGTTAGCGAAATAAAAGAAACCACCACTTTAAGGTACTGTAATGAACTCAATATTTATTTATATTGGTGTTAAACCTACTGTATTCCAACTTCTCTATGGTTCATAACCTCCGATACTAGCCATAGATTCATCAAAATAAGCAAACAACACACGCAAAACAGAATCTGTCAAAAACAGAATAGTCTGTAGTAATCTGTATCAAACGCAAACTTTCTGTAACTCAAAAATTCTACCAAAATAGTAAGGCCTAGATAATTTTATTATTCATCTACTGCAATTGGAATTAGTATTTTATCACTTTCTGGTGATTTTTAACATTTGTTTTCGTGATCAGAAAGTTTCTGTCTTTTTCAGCAAGATCAAATAATTATCACCCAAGAGGATCCTATAGGTCTTACTTGGCACAAACACTAATTAAAACATAAAACCACATCTAACCAGAGGCTATATGATTTATTTATTACTAAACATGAACAAAAACAAAGAACAAAAATAAAAATTGGGTTGCCTCCCAACAAACTTTAACGTTTAACGCCCCTAGCTAGGCATGATGATTTCAATGATGCTCACATAAAAGATAAGAACTGAAACATAAAGAGAGCATCATGAAGAAATGACTAGCACATTTAAGTCTAACCCACTTCCTATGCTAGGGATTTTGTGAGCAAACAACTTATGGGAACAATAATCAACTAGCATAGGAAGGCAAAACAAGCAAATCTTCAAGATTTTTAACACATAGAGAGGAAACTTGATATTGTTTCAATTCCTACTAGCATATATTCCTCCCTCATAATAATTTTCAGTAGCATCATTAATGAATTCAACAATATAACCATCACATAAAGAATTATTTTCATGATGCACAAGCATAGAAATTTTATTACTCACCACATAAGCAAATTTCTTCTCACGAATAGTAGTGGGAGCAAACTCAACAAAATAACTATCATGTGAAGTGTAATCCAATTGAAAATTAAAATCATGATGAAAAGTCTCATGGTTATCTTTATTATTTATGGCATATGTGTCATCACAATAATCATCATAAATAGTAGGCATGCTTTTATCATAATAAATTTGCTCATCAAAACTTGGTGGACTAAACATATCATCTTCATAAAACATAGCATCCCCAAGCTTGTGGCTTTGCATATCATTCGCATCATGGATATTCAAGGGATTCATACTAACAACATTGCAATCATGCTCATCATTCAAATATTTAGTGCCAAACTTTCAAATGCGTTCTTCTTCTAGCACTTGAGCACGATTATCGGAATCCTTATTTTCACGAAAGATATTAAAAAGATGAAGCATATTTGGCAACCTTAATTCCATCTTTTTGTAGTTTTCTTTTATAGACTATACTAGTGATAAAACAAGAAACAAAAAGATTCGATTGCAAGATTAAAGATATACCTTCAAGCGATCACCTCCCCGGCAACGGAGACAGAAAAGAGCTTTATGTCTACTACACAACCTTCTTGTAGACGTTGTTGGGCCTCCAAGTGCAGAGGTTTGTAGGACAGTAGCAAATTTCTCTCAAGTGGATGATCTAAGGTTTATCAATCCGTGGGAGGCGTAGGATGAAGATGGTCTCTCTCAAGCAACCCTCGCAACCAAATAACAAAGAGTCTCTTGTGTCCCCAACACACCCAATACAATGGTAAATTGTATAGGTGCACTAGTTCGGCGAAGAGATGGTGATACAAGTGCAATATGGATGGTAGATATAGGTTTTTGTAATCTGAAATTATAAAAACAGCAAGGTAACAAGTAATAAAAGTGAGCGTAAACGGTATTCTTTCTGTTCGATCTATCATAGAGTTCGTACTAGAATAACACCTTAAGACACAAATCAACCGAAACCCTAATGTCACCTAGATACTCCAATGTCACCTCAAGTATCCGTGGGTATGATTATACGATATGCATCACACAATCTCAGATTCATCTATTCAACCAACACAAAGTACTTCAAACAGTGCCCCAAAGTTTCTACCGGAGAGTCAAGACGTAAACGTGTGCCAACCCCTATGCATAAGTTCACAAGGTCACGGAACCGGCAAGCTGATCACCAAAACATACATCAAGTGAATCATGTGATATCCTAATGTCACCACAGATAAGAACATGCAAGACATACATCAAGTGTTCTCAAATCCTTAAAGACTCAATCTGATAAGATAACTTCAAAGGGAAAACTCAATCCATTACAAGAGAGTAGAGGGGGAGAAACATCATAAGATCCAACTATAATAGCAAAGCTCGCGATACATCAAGATCGTACCACCTCAAGAACACGAGAGAGAGAGAGAGAGAGAGAGAGAGAGAGAGAGAGAGAGAGAGAGAGAGAGATCAAACACATAGCTACTGGTACATAACTCAGCCTCGAGGGTGAACTACTCCCTCCTCGTCATGGAGAGCACCGGGATGATGAAGATGGCCACCGATGAGGAATCCCCCCTCCGACAGGGTGCCGGAACAAGGTCCCGATTGGTTTTTGGTGGCTACAGAGGCTTGCGACGGCGGAACTCCTGATCTATTGTGTTCTTCGATGTTTTAGGGTATATGGATATATATATATAGGCGAAAGAAGTCGGTCAGGGGAGCCAGGAGGGGCCCATGAGGGTGGGGGCGCGCCTCCCTGCCTCGTGGCTTCCTCGAAGCTTCTCTGACGTCTACTCCAAGTCTCCTGGATTGCTTCCGTTCCAAAAATAACTCTCTGGAAGGTTTCATTCCGTTTGGACTCCGTTTGATATTCCTTTTCTTCGAAACACTAAAATAGGCAAGAAAAAAACAATTTGGGATGGGCCTCCGGTTAATAGGTTAGTCCCAAAAATAATATAAAAGTGTTTAGCAAAGCCCATAAACATCCAAATCAAAGAATATAAGAGCATGAATACTTCATAAATTATAGATACGTTGGAGACGTATGAGTAGTCAACACCTTGAACTTGTCGAAAACCTTTTGCGATAATTCGAGCTTTGTAGATAGTAACACTACCATCAGTGTTCGTCTTCCTCTTGAAGATCCATTTATTCTTAATGGCTTACCGATCATCGGGCAAGTTCACACTTTGTTCTTATATATGGATCCTATCTCAGATTTCATGGCCTCAAACCATTTATTGGCATCTGGGATCATCATAGCTTCTTCATAGTTCGTAGGTTCGTCATGGTCTAGTAACATGACTTCAAGAACAGGATTATTGTACCACTCTGGTGCGGAACGTGTTCTGCTAAAACTATGAGGTTTTGTAGTAACTTGATCTGAAGTTTCATGATCATCATCATTAGCTTCCTCTCTAGTTGGTGTAGGCATCATGGGAACAGTTTTCTATGATGAGCTACTTTCCAATTCGAGAAAAGGTACAATTACCTCATCAAGTTATACTTTCCTCCCACTCACTTCTTTCAAGAGAAACTCCTTCTCTAGAAAGGTTCCATTCTCGGCAACAAAGATCTTGCCTTCGGATCTGTGGTAGAAGGTGTACCTAACAGTTTCTTTTGGGAATCCTATGAAGACGCACTTCTCCGATTTGGGTTCGAGCTTATTAGGCTGAAGCTTTTTCACATAAGCATCGCAACCCCAAACTTTAAGAAACGACAGCTTAGGTTCCTTGCCAAACCACAGTACATACGGTGTCGTCTCATCGGATTTAGACGGTGCCCTATTTAACGTGAATGCAGCTGTCTCTAATGCATAACCCCAAAACGATACTGGTCATCGGTAAGAGACATCATATATCGCACCATATCTAATAAAGTATAGTTAAGACGTTCGGACACACCATTACGCTGTGGTGTTCCAGGTGGCATGAGTTGTGAAACTATTCTACATTGTTTTAAATGAAGGCCAAACTCGTAACTCAAATATTCGCCTCCATGATCAGATCATAGAAACTTTATTTTCTTGTTACGATGATTCTCCACTTCACTCTGATATTCTTTGAGCTTTTCAAATGTTTCAGACTTGTGTTTCATCAAGTAGATATACCAATATGTGCTTAAATCATCTGTGGAGGTCAGAAAATAACGATACCCGTCGCGAACTTCAACACTCATCGGACCGCATGCATCGGTATGTATTATTTCCAATAAGTCATTAGCTCACTCCATTGTTCCAGAGAACAGAGTTTTGGTCATCTTGCCCTTGAGGCATGGTTCGCAGGTATCAAAAGATTCATAATCACGTGATTCAAAAATCCATCTGCATGGAGTTTCTTCATGCGCTTTACACCAATATGAACTAAATGGCAGTGCCACAACTATGTTGCACTATCATTTTTAACTTTGCATATTTTGGCATCAATATTATGAATATGTGTATCACTATGATCGAGATTCAATAAACCATTCACATTGAGTGTATGACCATAGAAGGTTTTATTCATTTAAATAGAACAACAATTATGCTCTGACTTACATGAATAACGGTATTGCAATAAACATGATCTAATCATATTCATGCTCAACGCAAACACCAAATAACATTTATTTATTTAGGTTCAACACTAATCTCGAAGGTAGAGGGAGTGTGCGATGGTGATCTTATCAACCTTGAAATCACTTTCAACACACACCGTCACCTCGCCCTTAACTAGTCTCTGTTCATTTTGCAACTCCTGTTTCGAGTTACTAATCTTAGCAACTAAACCGGTATCAAATACCCTGGGGTTACAATGAACACTAGTAAAGTACACATCAATAACATGTATATCAAATATACCTTTGTTCACTTTGCCATCCTTCTTATCCGCCAATTATTTGGGGTAGTTCTGCTTCCAGTGACCATTCCTTTGCAGTAGAAGCACTCAGTTTCAGGCTTAGGTCTAGCTTTGGGCTTTCTTCACGGGAGTGACAACTTGCTTGTCATTCTTCTTGAAGTTCCCTTTCTTTTCCTTTGCCCTTTTCTTGAAACTAGTGGTCTTGTTAACCATCAACACTTGATGCTCTTTCTTGATTTCTACCTTCGTCAATTTCAGCATCACGAAGATTTCGGAAGTCATTTTCGTCATCCCTTGCATATTATAGTACATCACGAAGTTCCAGTAACTTGGTGATGGTGACTAAAGAACTCTGTCAATCACTATCTTATCTCGAAGATTAACTCCCACTTGATTCAAGCGATTGAAGTACCCAGACATTCTGAGCACATGCTCACTGGTTGAGCTATTCTCCTCCATCGACTCGGGTATGAGTCTGAAATACCAATTTTAGCTCTTGGAACATCTCATATGTTCCGTTGTGTTCAAATTGTTTTTGAAGTCCCTGTTCTAAGCCGTAAAGCATGGCTCACTAAACTATCAAGTAGTCATCATACCGAGCTTTGCCAAACGTTCATAACGTCTGTATCTGCTCCTGCAATAGGTCTATCACCTAGCGGTGCATCAAGGACATAATTCTTCTATGCAGCAATGAGGATAATCCTCAGATCATGGACCCAATCCGCATCATTGCTACTATCTCTTTCAACTTATTTTTCTCTAGGAACATATCAAAAATAAACGGGGAGCTACATCGCGAGCTATTGATCTACAACATAATTTGCTAATACTATCAGGACTAAGGTCATGATAAATTAAGTTCAATTAATCAAATTACTTAAGAAATCCCACTTAGATAGACATCCCTCAAGTCATCTAAATGATATGTGATCCAAATCAACTAAACCATGTCCGATCATCACGTGAGATGGAGTAGTCATCAATGGTGAACATCTCTATGTTGATCATATCTACTATATGATTCACGTTCGACCTTTCGGTCTCCAGTGTTCCAAGGCCATGTCTATACATGCTAGGCTCGTCAAGTTTAACCCGAGTATTCCGCATGTGCAAAACTGTCTTGCACCTGTTGTACATGAACGTAGAGCCTATCACACCAGATCATCACGTGGTGTCTCAACATGAAGAACTTTCACAATGGTGCATACTCAGGGAGAACACTTATACCTTGAAATTTAGTTAAGGGACCATATTATAATGCTACCGCCGTACTAAGCAAAATAAGATGCATATAAAAGATAAACATCACATGCAATCAAAATATGTTACATGATATGGCCATCATCATCTTGTGCTTTTCATCTCCATCTCCAAAGCATCGTCATGATCTCCATCGTCACCGGCTCGACAACTTGATCTCCATCGTTGCGTCATGGTCGTCCCGCCAACTATTGCTTCTACAACTATCGCTAACGCATAGTAATGAAGTACTGCAATTAGATGGAATTTGCATTTCATACAATAAAGCGACAACCATAAGGCTCCTGCCAGTTGCCGATAACTTCTACAAAACATGATCATCTCATACAATAACATATATCACATCATGTCTTGACCATATCACATCACAACAAGCCCTGCAAAAACAAGTTAGAGTCCTCTACATTGTTGTTTCAAGTTTTACGTGGCTGCTACGGGCTTCTAGCAAGAACCATTCTTACCTACGCATCAAAACCACAACGATGTTTCATCAAGTTTGTTCTTTTAACCTTCAACAAGGACTGGCCGCAGTCAAATTCAATTCAACTAAAGTGGGAGAAACAGACACCCGTGCTACGTCTTGAGCTTGCGTTGGTTCTCCCCAATGAGGAGAGGATGATGCAGCACAATAGCGTAAGTATTTCCCTCAGTTTTTGAGAACCAAGGTATCAACCCAGTAGGAGGCCACGCACAAGTCCCTCGTATCACATTAAAACGATAGCTACTCGCAACCAACGAGATTAGGGGTTGTCAATCCCTTCACGGTCACTTACTTAGAGTGAGATCCGATAGAGATAATATTTTTGGTATTTTTGGTATAAAGATGCAAAGTGAAAAGTAAAAGCAAAGTAAAACAAAGCAAGTAAATAAAGTGATAGAGATTGATATGATGAGAATAGACCCGGGGGCCATGGGTTTCACTAGTGGCTTCTCTCAAGAGCATAGATTTTCTATGGTGGGTGAACAAATTACTGTTGAGCATTGACAGAATTGAGCATAGTTATGAGCATATCTAGGCAATGATCATGTATATAGGCATGACGTCCATGACAAGTAGATCGAAACGATTCTGCATCTACTACTATTACTCCACTCATCGACCGCTATCCAGCATGCATCTAGAGTATTAAGTTAAAAACAGAGTAACGCCTTAAGCAAGATGACATGATGTAGAGGGATAAATTCATGCAATATGATGGCAACAATACAATACGTGCCTTGCAACCCTTTCTGTCACTGGGTAAGGACACCGCAAGATTGGACCCAAAGGTAAGCACTTCTCCCATTGCAAGAACTACCAATCTAGTTGGCCAAACCAAACGGATAATTCGAAGAGACTTGCAAAGATAACTCAATCATACATAAAAGAATTCAGAGAAGAATCAAATATTTTCCATAGATAAGCTGGATCATAAACCCACAATTAATCGGTCTCAACAAACACACCGCAAAAAGAAGATTACATCGAATAGATCTCCACGAGAGAGGGCGAGAACATTGTATTGAGATCCAAAAAGAGAGAAGAAGCCATCTAGCTACTAGCTATGGACCCGAAGGTCCGAAGTAAACTACTCACATTTCATCGGAGAGGCTATGGTGTCGATGTAGAAGCCCTCCATGGTGGATGCCCTCCGTGGAGCTCCTAACAGGCCCCAAGATGGGATCTCGTGGATACAGGAAGTTGCGGCGGTGGAATTAGGTTTTGGCCTGTTACGATCGCTTGGGGATACGAGGTATATACAGGAGGAAGGAGTACGTCGGTGGAGCGTCGGGGCCCACAAGGTAGGGGGCGCGCTGTGGGGGCCCTTTCACCGTGGACCAATCTCGCACCGCTTGGAGTAGGGTCCAAGTCTCCGGATCATGTTCGGTGAGAAAATCACGTTCGAAGGTTTCATTCCGCTTTGGACTCCGTTTGATATTCTGCTTTCTTCAAACATCAAATAGGCAAAAAACATCAATTCCGGCTGGGCCTCTGGTTAACAGGTTAGTCCCAAAAATAATATAAAAATGGAAAATAAAGCCCAATATAGTCCAAAATAGTAGATAAAGTAGCATGGAGCAATCAAAAATTATAGATACGTTGGAGACGTATCAACCCGCCAGCCACCTTTATGCAAAACTAGTTGCATGTCTGTCGGTGGAACCGGTCTCATGAACGTGGTCATGTAAGGTTGGTCCGGGCCGCTTCATCCAGCAATACCGCCGAATCAAAATAAGACATTGGTGGTAAGCAGTATCACTATCACCGCCCACAACTCTTTGTGTTCTACTCGTGCATATCATCTACGCATAGACCTGGCTCTGATACCACTGTTGGGAAACGTAGCATGCAATTTCAAAAAAATCCTACGCTCACGCAGGATCTATCTAGGAGATGCATAGCAACGAGAGGGGGAGAATGTGTCCACGTACCCTCGTAGACCGAAAGCGGAAGTGTTTGTTAACGTGATTATTGTAGTCGAACTTCTTCACGTTCCGACCGATCAAGAACCGAACGTATGGCACCTCCGAGTTCTGCACACATTCAACTCGATGACGTACCTCGAACTCTTGATCCAGCAAAGTGTCGAGGAAGGGTTTCGTCAGCATGACGCCATGGTGACGGTAATGGTGAAGTTATCCACGCAGGGCTTAGCCTAAGCACTACGTGAATATGACCGGAGGTGTAAACTGTGGAGGGGGGCGCCGCACACGGCTAAGAACAATTGATGTGTCTTCTAGGCGCCCCCCTCCCCCCGTATATAAAGGAGGGAGGGGAAGGAGGCTGGCCCTAGGCACGCCCCAAGTAGGAGCAGTCCTACTTGGGCTCCTTGTAGGATTCGGCCCCTCTTTTCCTTTTACCGGAGGAGGAAAGGGGGAAGGAGAGAGAGGGCGAGAAGGAAAGGGGGGAGCCGCCCCCTCCCTTATTCCAATTCGGACTCCCTCCCTGTGGGGGGGGGGGGCGCCACCCCTTTGTGGTCTGGTGTGCCTCCCTCCTATGGCCCATATGGCCCATATCTTCCCCCGGGGGGTTCCGGTAACCCCCATGGTACTGCGATATGTACCTGATACACTCCGGAACACTTCCGGTGTCCGAATACTATCATCCAATATATCAATCTTTACCTCTCGACCATTTTGAGACTCCTCGTCATGTATGTGATCTCATCCGGGACTCCGAACAACAGTTGGTCACCAAATCACATAACTCATGTAATACAAATCGTCATCGAACGTTAAGCGTGTGGACCCTACAGGTTCGAGAACTATGTGCGGACCCTACGGGTTCGAGACACCTCTCCGGTAAATAACCAATAGCGGAACATGGATGCTCATATTGGCTCCCACATATTCTATGAAGATCTTTATCGGTCGAACCATTATAACAACATACGTTATTCCCTTTGTCATCGGTATGTTACTTGCCAGAGATTCGATCGTAGGTATCTTCATACCTAGTTCAATCTCATT
Source organism: Aegilops bicornis (assembly GCA_021605145.1). Classification (NCBI taxonomy): domain Eukaryota; kingdom Viridiplantae; phylum Streptophyta; class Magnoliopsida; order Poales; family Poaceae; genus Aegilops; species Aegilops bicornis. The sequence goes on from CM038670.1 coordinate 497,255,734, forward strand.
ACCAGCAAGTCTCTTTACTTATTCCGTAATGCATCATCCCGCAACTAACTCATTAGTCACATTGGTTGCAAGGCTTATTATGATGTGCATTACCGAGAGGGCCCAGAGATACCTCTCCGATACTCGGAGTGACAAATCCTAATCTCGTTCTATGCTAACCCAACAAAACACCTTCGGAGATACCTGTAGAGCGTCTTTATAATCACCCAGTTATGTTGTGATGTTTGATAGCACACAAGGTATTCCTCCGGTATCCCGGAGTTGCATAATCTTATGTCAAAGGAATATGTATAAGTCATGAAGATAGCATAGTAATAAAACTTAACGATCATTATGCTAAGCTAACGGATGGGTCTTGTCCATCACATCATTCTCCTAATGATGTGATCCCGTTCATCAAATGACAACACATGTCTATGGTTAGGAAACTTAACCATCTTTGATTAACGAGCCAGTCTAGTAGAGGCTTAGTAGGGACACTGTGTTTTATCTATGTATCCACACATGTATAAAGTTTTCGGTCAATACAATTCTAGCATGAATAATAAACATTTATCATGATATAAGGAAATATAAGATAATAACTTTATTATTACCTGTAGGGCATATTTCCTCAACTTTCACTTATGCTTTACAACTAGTTAGATTCCTCACTTTTACTTATTCATGGACTCATACAAATCTGGAACCAACTTACATCGATAAGTGAATGTCTTCGCGCTATGAGGTCAATGTGTTCAAACTGATTTATCTCCAAAATCCTCTGAGAATGCATATGACCTATTCCCCTTCCCTCGCATCTCTAATGTTGTCACAGGTACATGTCCGTGGGAGAGTCCCTTGGTTCTCATAGTCTGCATTCATTTGCAGAGTTTTTACAGCATCATATTGAATCACCTGAAGCCAGTTCTTTTCTGACAAGCAGACTAAAACCAAATACTGTTGAAAGCCACTCAGTCTGAAGCCAATGGCAGGTGGTAAATCTGCAAAGAGAGGGGGCCGTCTGCATCGTGATAACACTGCCTTGGACCTGCCTCCTGATCTCTATGAGATGTACAAGTCAGATCCAGATGAACCTATGGTGAGTGCAAGTCCAGAGTCCAATGGATTCGAAGATATTGGGCACAGGAATGGTTCCTGTATCATTTTGTGGCTCCTGAGTATGCAGAAAAGAATGCTGTCAGGCCACCATAGGCTGATATCATATACAAGAAGCTTCAACCAGAAACTAAGGCTGAAGCCATTCAGCGTGGTTTCTACCCCTGCATGGTCGGAGGGCCAATGCCTGAGGGTGTCGACCCATCAAGTCTCATCTGGTGTCGAGAAGATTATCTCTTTAAAGAGAATTATAAGTATGCCAAGAACTCTGCCGTCCAGAACAAGAAGGACTTCGGGATTGACTTCAACCCAGGTCCAGCTCGACCAAGGCCAGATGGCAGTCGAGGGCTGAACCCAATCTTGTTGGTCCCTTTGAAGACTTTGACTCATTTCTAGCACATTGCGCTGCACAAAGGGTCAAAATTGAAGAGGCTGCTGAGGATGAGGAAGACACTGAATCTCCAGAGCCCCCGAAGCCTTTGAATAAGGCTAAGGCTTCCAAGTCTTCTGCTGCACCAAAAGCTTCACGAGTGAAGCCACTGAAATCTGCACCTCCTGAATCCAGTGTGCAGTCTGAAGACATGTCCCGTACCTCTATGAAGACTAAGAAGAACTCAGGGCAAGGCCTTACTCTAGCAAGCATCTTGCGACATGAAGAGGATAGCATTGATCTATCCAGTGATGAAGATGTTGCTGATGATGCCCTTGAGCTGCTGATCAAGAGCAAACAGGAGGCTGAAATCTTCCAAGACTTGCCTCTGTTTGATGCTGATATTCTGAACAATTTTATTGATGAATGGTTTGATGACACATCTCTCACCATTGATGATCTGCACCTTCCCATTGGCATCACTGTGACTTTCTAGGGTTGCATTGCAAAAGAACTTGCCATTGCTCAGAATGTCATCGAGTAGAAGGACAAGACTGACAATGAAAAGGCTGTCTCCAAGAAGCACATGGCCAAACTTAGTGTCAAAGATGTTCCGAACTTCAAGGCTATGATGGCTGATCTCAGGGCTGAGTTCCATATGCATCGTGATGAAACCAAGGGCTCATGTGAGCGCCTCAAATATTATGCAAAGAAATGTGTTAGGGCTCACAATGAGGCCTTGAAGCGAAAAGCATTTGGGCGTCCAGGCATTGACCCCAAGGTGGCTGCAAAGAAGAAGAAGCCAGCACATGCTGAAACTGAGGCTCCTAGGCAGGACAGGCCAAGCATTGTCTTCCCTGCCAGCATGACAGGCTTGAAGCCAAAGGTTCCATCAACTGCTTCTAAGAGGAAGAAGACAAAGCAGGTAGAGGCTAAAGCCAAGAAGCGAAAGCAACAATAAGCCTCTGTTGTTGCTCCCCCTCAGAAAAGGCTAAAGACAAAGCCTTCTAAAGCTTCAAGAAGGGCTCAAGCACAAACTGCCTCAACTGCTCATGTAGAGCTGCTGCTAGTTGAGCCCATCTTAGTTGCTTTAATGCATTCTCCTCCAAGCAAGCGCCACCTAGTCGTACATGAGCCTGCTACCACAGAGGCTCATGGTTCCGAAGAGATTCCAGTTGTTGACACCACCGCAACTGAAGACATTGTCTTGAAGACAATGTTGAAGATGATGTAATCCTTCCTCACATTCCCCAGATCATGCAGCAACTGGTATCATCACCTACTCCAACGAGCAGTGAATAGATCAGCATTGGCGGTCCTCCGACGCCAATCACTCATGATGATTTCTAGGAAGAGCAATACCCCAACACTCCACTCCACGAAGTCATTCCGCGCACTCCACCAGCTCAAGTCACCACTCCTATGATTGAGAATCCACAAGATACCCCCGAAGACATGGAGAAGACCACTCCATCACCGCAGGCGTTGCCATCTTTCCGAAGGCTTCACAGAGACCATAGGCCAATGGTCTCCATGTGCAACATTCATGAGGTGGATGTGCAAGCCACAAGCTCAGTAGCACGTCAAGTGTTCCCTGAAGCCATCCCCTCAGAAAATGCTCAAGAGTCTGAAGCCAAAGAGGCTGTAGATATTCCGTCTTGCATCAACCAAGGAAAAATAAGAAGTAGAACAAGTTGTTATTCCCCCTACCACTGAACCAAGTGTGAATCAAGATGTGATTATGCTTGACCCACCAGTTCTCGAAGCTCCTGAAGCCACTGTGGATGCTGCTGCTACTACCACTCAAACTGAAGCCAATGACGTCGTCATGGCTGAAGACAATGCGCAGCCTGAAACCATCATTCAGTCTGAAGCCCATAAAGCCACAGAAGACCCTCACCAAGGTACCGCTTCCAATTGCGTGCCTCACACTATTGAAAATTTCTTCTATTGTTGTGATCTTATCAGTGTTAAATGGCCAATTATGACACCACCCATCGCCTCTGGTCCTCAATATGATTACCACATCGAGCAAAGGCCTCAGCCTTGAAGGTCAAGCCAAGATTGCCAAGGCTTCCAAGTGCTATCACTACTTAGGGTGCTTTCAGTGTCTTAAGCTTCAAAGAGCACAACACATTCTTTGATAAGGCCAAGAATCCCTACAAAAAGCCCAAGATATCTTCAGACAGGTTCTGGAGTCATCAGCAATGAAGCTATTACTCATGCATCTTGTACAACCAGGACAGGATCTTCCCTCACAAGCGCCTGTGTTGTGATGCCATTGCTGGACTCCCTTGCCTTGAAGAAGCTCTTGATTTATTTCGTGAAGTCGGATTGCTCCCATTTGTCGTCCACAAGGAGCACTGGAATGAAGAGCTATTGCTTCAATTTTATGCCACTCTTCATATCTCAGGCTACAACAGGGATCCGAAGACATGGGTCCTTGAGTGCATGTCAGGAGATGTTCATCATGAAGCCAAAGCTCAGGATATCATCGAGCTTACTTCCCTGCCCACTCCTGGTGATCTTTATGAGCCAGGTTGTCAGCGATATGAACAAGAACTTCAAAGCATCTTCCAGAAGCCAGAGCCTAACATGAGTCAAATGCTGAGCATGATGAAGCCATTGCCAGTGGAGGCTGAATACCCCAAGGAAGTCTTTGTCAATGACCTTGAGTATTTGCCCCGAACCATATAGCATATCCTGAGGCATACTCTCTGGCCAATCAAAGGCATTCTCCTCAAGCCAAGATTGAAGGCATGAAGACATTGGTCTTCTATATTCTGAATGGCATCAGGTTAAACACTCAAGATTTCTTCATTCGTCCATTGGCAGCTTCAGGCATTGATTTATTTGGCCTTAAATTCTATGTGCCATGGGTTATGCGGCTGATCAAGCTTCACTCCATCATCAACTATCAAGCTTCAGGTCAAAACCATGTCGTCTTTCTGCCTGAGGTGGATATGTCTTATGAAGCCATCTATCCAGTGCCTGCCAAGGAACCAGTACGTGAAGACCATGTTGCCTTCCAAAGCTTCTCAGCACCACTTGAAGTCGTTTCGTGTCGAATCCACCCATCGCTTCCTAGTCATCTCTTGGTCGCCTTCGCCGCCGATCGCGGCTCCCACTCATGCAACATCCAACACAGTAGCTCAAAGGCCTCAGAATCGTGCTCGTGTGCTCAATGACCGAGAGCTTCATTTCATCAGAAGCAGGATAGGCATCATGACTGGATGAAGCGTCAGATGCAAAGTCTTCTTGTTGACGTCAATCGGATTCGCAACCTCTCCACCAAGAACTTGTTTGTTGCTCATGAAGCATGTCGGCGTGCCTGGAAGAGCCTCACACTGCTATGCTCTGAAGATGAACTTCAAGCAGATGGCTTCACTGAACGCTTCAAGTTTGACTCCAGGCCCCCACAATCAGCAAGTTGGCGGCCAACACCTTCTATTGAAGATTCCGAGTACTCATCTTTGGCTCCAACTGTTGTTGCTCGAGTCATTGATGAGGAAGACGATGCTACTTCACCAGCCATGGCTTCACTGCATCACGATTTTGCATCGGGCCCTTCTGCACCGTCCAACTCCAACGTCGACCCTGTTGCCCCAACATCTTCACCAACACCTCTAGGGAACGCTTAGACACTCTATGTCTTCACTCCTTTTTGATCATTCCTGACAAAAGGGAGAGAAGCATATGAGTTGATAGTCTTCAAGCAGGTATATATGGGTCGGGTGCTTATTTTTGTTAAGTTTTTGCGACTCTTTTTCTTGAACTGTTGATTTTGAGTTGTAACACTTAAACCTTGATGGTCGTCTGCCACTTTTTGCTGCTACCTTTTATTGCGATGATAAATTCTGCATTATGCAGACGCCCATCTTTCATTGTGCATGTCATTATCTTCACTACATTTTTGTTTGCACAATGAATTGTCTTCATGAATTAAAGGAGATCTCAACAAAGTAGAACCTGCCATGTGCATTTGCATTCAAAGGCAAATTACTTATATGCACATCTTCGGGGGGGGAGCCCTTTTAACTTCATGAAGCCAATGACCGCGTTCTTTAACTTCACATATCTTTATCCCCGTTGAAAACTTCAACCAGTTTGTCATCAATCACCAAAAAGGGGGAGATCGTAAGTGCATCTAGTGCCACCCCTAGTTGGTTTTGGAGTATTGACGACAAACGTGGTGGAGGGACTAATGTGTTTGTGAGAATTGCAGGATAACACAGGTAGAAGTCCCTCATTGATTCAGTTTACCTACCAGAGATGACCCCTAAAAATGTATGAAGACATTAAAGACAATGGTGGTTCATGAAGACATTCACGTCGAAGATAATGATGTGTGAAGACATTCACTTGAAGATAATGGAATGCGAAGACATAGTTTCTTTCGTAGTTTCATCTTCTTCTTTCTTGAGTCAAAGGAACCACCGTACTGTTAAGTGGGGTCCAAGTGAACAAAGTCAGAAAACTGATGTGATGCCCAACCCAAATCCTATGTCTTCGAGTGAAGACAACGAGAGTAAATCATAACCAGAGTTGGATGAGTCAGCTTTGCTTGTAGCCCAAGTCAAGCTGTCGCGTGTGTTTGAAATCCGACCGTTGGACACGTGTCGGTTCCTTAGTGACCCGGGGTCATTTCGGACATATCATGTCGGGTTGCCTCCTGGCTATAAATAGCCCACCCGCTACACCATAAATTGTTGGGTGCTCAGAGTTAGTGCACGGCTTTTGTCGTTTGAGAGCAACCCACCTCCGAAGCCTTTGACAGAGAGAGAACCCTTGAGAGGACAAAGCCCAAAACACCCAGAGCCAAAGAGCATTAGGCATCACTGAAGTCTTTCTGTCCGCATGATCTGAAGACTTATTACACTTGAGGACTGTGTATCCTCCAGCCGGTTAGGCATCACGTTCTAAGGATCCAAAAGTCATTGTGGATCACCGGTGAACGGAGTCTGTGAAGGTTTGGAAGTCTACCTTGAAGACTTACCAGAGTGATTGGGCGAGGACTAAGTGTCCTTAGCTCAGGGGGAATAAGGTGAAGATGCGGTCTTCTGAGTTAAATCTCAGCCTCCCTAACCAGACGTACAATTGTCACAACAACTGGAACTGGTCTATCAAATCCTTGTCTTCCCCAAGCTACTGGTTCTATCACTTTCCCTTTACTTACTGTTTAGCTTCATGAAGTCATTGCTTGGTTTCCCTGTTTGGCTTCACTGTGTGAAGACATTCTCTCTGATTGCATAATTGGCTTCATATTGTCTTCCTATGCCGATATGTTCTACCTAGCTGCTATTTGTCTTCGTGCTTGCACTGTATTGCTTACTTGCTTGTGGCCTGTCTAGTGTAGTTTATCTTCCGCTGCATATCATATAGGTTCATTTTGGTTGACTGTCTTCGAAGACACCGAGTCTTTCGAAGACTTCCATAAAAATCGCCTATTCACCCCCCTCCCCCCCTCTAGTCAATAACTAGCACTTTCACCATGGAAGATCTTTTCAGTTTCCAACTTGTTGAGATTTGGCAATATATCCCTGATAAACTATTGCTACCGAGACTAGAACGATCCACTCCCTAGTCTGGCCAGATGACTGCTATTCTATACTCCTTTTTATTCATCGGCCACCATCTCTGTTATGTTGCCTGTTCATTGGAATCTATTGACTATCAATTTCTAGTTGTTCCTGAACAAGCCAGTGAGTTGGCTAGAATTTTTGGTCTTGACAAATATTGGAGCACTATTAATCTTCTCTGTAGAACCCAAATGCATTGGAAACCTTCTGAGCATCGAGAACGGGCTCTTGCGGACCAAAACAAGGTACAATTCATTCATGGCTGTCATTTCCAATTGGAAGGTCCATGGAGCATTTTTTTCTGTTAGCCCAAGTGCATGATTGTGGTTTGATTGGTAGTCCCTTTCCTCTGGAATTATTTCATATAGGAAATCTTGTGTGAAACCTCTGTGGATACGGTATAAGGATACTTTCCTTTGAGCTCTTGTGCTTGTGGACTCTTAAGCAGGACACTGATAATTCATGTTTCCATAAGCATCTCCTTCATGATGGTAAGCATTGGTTTTTTGAACTCAGTGTATGATTTATTGCTTCTGCTCCTCTACGGCAACATCCTGGCTTGCAACTATGGCTGCACTTCTATATCGGAGAATGCGGAAAATGGGTGTTGGGAACACATGACACTCGAGCAGTATCGGCCTTCAATTTATTCATCGAGCAATTGCCTTCGTTTGCTACAGCTAGCATCACTGATCAATGGAAACTTAACTATGACAAGCACGCTGTTGTATGTAATATCCCTCGGCATGAGAAACCGCAAGGGGCCATGCAGATCAGTTTAGTGATTCGGTCATTTTTTATACAAGCGGATTTCAGGGTAATGTTTACATGTCAAAAGGTGCATTGCAAGCTCTCAACGCTGCTCAATCTATGGTGTAGATCACAAGGTTATTAACCAATATGTTCTGTTGCATTATCATACTCGGCTCACGTGATATTAGTTGGTACTTGCATAAGATTATTCTTTCCACTCTGAAACGCTCAGTAAAATGTACACAGGCCAGTTTGTTACTGTCCGACGGCTTCTATGTTGCATACTTTCATAGGACTAAGAAGTTGATATCTTTACTCGTCGCCTTTTGCGAGTCTTCCTATGAACTGTAGCATGTGCCATGTTTATGTGCCAGGATATCCCATGAGCTAGTTCTAATGTGGTATTGTCGTGCAACTCAGCAATCTACTTAGTGTGACGATGAAGATGGCATAGCCACAAGGACACGATGTGTAGTTCTGATACAAGGCATTGATATACCATGGACCCTGGTGGCATCACACATAAACTAGAGAAGGGCAGGCACTGGCTTGAGGGCAAACCAATTTTGAAGGAAGGGGGGATGTCAGCAGCCCTCTATCCTGGCTGGGTTACGGGCCATCTGTCATGGGCCAACTGCCACGGGCTGAGCCCATCTGGACGCAGTTGAGCAAGGCGACTACATATACTCGAGGGAGAGGAACGAGCAAAGGTATCCAGTGGATCACGACAACGGAGGTTCGGCTCTTCTCCTACCTCTAGCTCTCTCCGTTCCTCTTTCCCAGATCCTTGTTCCTTTGTAATGGCTACTCTGTAATCGAATCCTCTGTATGTAATGAGTAATCGAGAGATCCATAGTGTGTCCTTCACACAGGAGCTCCCCACTCGTCGCCGAAGAGGCCCGCTAGACATGGCCGATGTACAATTCTTTTTCTTATCGAAGGTCCTATGCGCCAAAATATAGTCGAGTCCCTTCTTTACATGAAAATGTAGTCAAGTCTGGTATTGTTCCCTCTTTGATCCATATTACTTGTCGCTCATGTAATATCCGTTTGAGCGACAAGTGATATGAATCGGATGGAGTAGTACTTACCTATTTTGGACTTGTCACCAAAAATGGTGCACCCAAATCTTTTGAGCAGCCGAGCAACTCCAGTGGCACGATGCCGCGTTCGTCTAAGGATTTTTCCATTTGAAAATGTGATTTTATATATGTCATCCAGATTCGAAGATATCAAATTCTGGCCACTCCATTCATCGGCGCTTGGTGGCGACCCGCTCTACAAGGCACGTGGAACCGGGTGCAAATCCTCAACGTTTCTCCGATTGCTTTCGGCCAGATAAGCAGATACTCCTGTTATGTTCTAATCCTGGAGCCAATCAAACCGCCTTTTCTTCTAACTAAAATGAAACTAACTCAAACCGCCTTAATACTCTGTTGTGTTCTGGGTCTGCATGCATAGGCGAGAAAGCAGGCAGGAAATCCTGCTTGGTCCATTTCCGTTAGAGAGTCGAGTTGGGGGCAAACACCGGAGGATGGCCAAAAAGCTACCTGCCGTGTCTTTGCTGGTACTACTATCTATATCAGGTGTGTCATCATATACGTGGAGCCTTGGGGCCGAAGATGATAAGAAGTGAGTTGCCAATCGAGTCTTTGCTAGCCCACTCCTTTATAAATAGCTCCATTTTAGATTTTACCACTGTACAAATTTGATACGATTATATTCTCAAAAATAAATAAATTTGATATATGACCTGACAAGGCAAGTGAAACTACGTACAGAGCTGCTTCTGCCTGCCGTTTTTATTTTATTTTTTTCGAAAGGCCAGAGCTAGCATGCTAGGCAGCTAGCTTGGGCAGCTTCACTTGTATGGAAACAGAATTCGAGATGCTTCTAGCCCCTTCCGCTCATTTTGTTCCGTGAAGGAAAATTCGCAGGTGAGGATAGTGATGGTCCCGACAGGGGCGGTGGGCTCTGCTCACGTGGGGAGCGTACCTGTTGCCTGATACGTCCATCGATGGCTGACTCAGGGGGGGCCCACCATTTAACTACATACACTTTATCGCGCGCCCACTATTCCAATTTTTTTATCCACGTAGTACATACACATGCAGAGTACTGCTAACAAACTACTTGCCCCTATTTTATTTTGTTTCGAATTTTGAATGATTCTATAGTTGAGCAAGTACTTGTACATTGGAATGGTACATACACATTCACACAGCATGTGACTGTCATCTTGTGAACCTGAAATTGATTGTAAATGTACGGGATCAGATCTGGTCATCTGGAGCAGTCCAAGAGATTTGATGACACCAACGGCCTTCTCCGGTTCGATCGGATGGCCTGCAAGAAACTTTGCTAGAAAACGTCATACGCCCACGTTGCTCCAGCACATGCATTTAAGACGGTTCGATCGGATGACCGCTTTGCTCTGCAGGCGATATGTTTGACGGACGTGGCATCGGGAAGGTCGATGTGGCGGCTGGGGCACCGGTACAGACTGGAACGTTGGACATGCCCTAACATCCACATCTTGTGGCACCAATGCATGCAAGCACACCTCGCAAATGAACAAAAAGAAAACTGCCACGACGACGACAAATACGACTACGGCTACACTTGATTAATTTTGGCCACTCACAGCAGCTTTTCTTTCTCCTGGTGAGGTGCGCCTGCCTATAGCTTTATGCTCGTTTGGGTGTACTGTTGCGTCGTCCATGTCCATGCCGAAGACGAAGGAGATGATAATGGGAGGGAGGAGAGGACGGAAAAGGTTTTGCAGAAAAGTAAAGCTGCTGCTGGAGCATGCGTCGCAGCCTTTGGGAACGGCCGTGCGCGCGTGGGCTGGATCGGGCCCATATGGGCCACGGCACATGCGTCGGGGTGACCAGTATCCAGTAGTACAGGATATGGCATCGCGCCAGCGTACGTGCATCGGCGCATGCGTACGTGTGCAGTTGAGTTTGGGTTGGGTCGGCCCTGAACCCGAGGGCGGCGATGCATCCATCCTTGTCATGGCCACTGCTTGCCCAGCAAGTTGCCTTTTCCGTGCGCATCGTCCACCGGCTCGCGCACATGCATATCCGCATCACTTCCTCGTCGACCTTGGAGATCCTCGGGTGTATTCACGGCCGGCCAACTGCATACCCCTGCGTGGTTTTTCTTTTTTTTTGAGGATATACCCCTGCGTGGTTGGGACGTCGCAGCCTTGCAAGACCGAATTCGGGGTCCGGTGGACCAGCAGGGCCGGCCCTGTGTTTTGGAAGGCCCTAGGCGAGCTCGGTGAAATGGGCCCCTGTATAAATTTCAACCAAATTTGAATATAATAATTCAACTGACCATCGACAACAATAATAACTAAATTCGAACCGACTCCATCGACAACAATAATACTAAAAAGATGGCAAAATAAAACTAACATGCCATGATTACCTCAAATAAGAATCAAATTCAACTGACTCCATCGACAACAACAATACTTCAGTGCTTCAAAAAAAATTTCTTCGGACGTTTCTTGATGCAATAATACTTTCTTTCTTTCTTTCTTCTCCTTTTTTCAGCATCGACATCTTCTTCTTAGGCAACATGGCAGGATAATGTCCTAAAATCATGAAGAAAAGAGGGTACAAAGAATTAAGTATTTATAATCGGATGATTGGAACCCTACGTCATGGGCCCCCCTCCCACCTGGGCCCTAGGCCGCTGCCCCACCGCCCATGCCCTAGGGCCGGCCCTGTGGACCAGCGTGTAGATGTAGACATGTACATCAGAGCATCTCCAGTACTCCCTCCGGTTATTAGAGTTGAGCAGAGCATCTCCAATACCCCTTCCGGTTAGGTTTATATACACCGGACACGAAATTTTAAGACATCAATTTGACTAGCGGAACATGTATTCTATTTTATTACAACTGTTTGTCTAATTCATATCTAGATGTTTTTTTAAGGATGTCACATCTAAGCTCCCACAAATAGATAATACATCAACAAGAAATAAAAAAAACAAGGACAAAAAAGATAGACCATAAACAGAGTGGACATCAGGTTATATGTCACATCTAGATGTGTCCTAGACAGACCTTTATTACAAATAATATATTTTTAGATACGTTATCAAATGAAATTCTAATCACACAATTTTTATGGCATATTATGTACTCCCTCCGTTCCTTGATATAAGGTGTATAGATTTTTGAGAAAAAATCCAAAATATAAGGTGTATTGCGTTGCACCACTTGTTTGGATAATTTTTTTAGGGATTTGATTACATTTCCTTATATTAGGCAAGGTCCTCTATTTTCTCATGTCAATGAGTCAGGTGTAATCTCGCCCAAAACTTGTGAAATTTACCCTCTGATGAAGTCATGTACCTGGGGTAGGGCCATAGACCTGCCCAAAGGTACCCTCCACAAGGACACTCGCGAAAGAAGCGGCCTTCCAGTCGACCTGGTAGGTTTCCACTCGACAGATTCAAAGACACTCGACCATGAAGACCCACTCAACCACCAGGAGTCCAAGGGCCATTCGGTGTCCAAATGGTCTGTAGTTAAATAGTCTTTATGATCATAATGATACTTTATGTAAGGCGTTACCAGTAACGCCTAGCCTTAACGTACCTTAAACCCTCTCGCTACGTAATGGGCTGGGGTCTGGCGCACTCTATATAAGCCACCCCTCCACAGGTAGAAGGGTTCGCACTTCGTAACACATACGCATATAATCCAAATGACCGCCTCACGGCCCGAGACGTAGGGTCACATTACTTCCTCCGAGAAGGGCTGAACTCGTAAATCCTCGCGTATACAACTCCTCCACAGCTAGGATCTTGCCTCTCCATACCTACCCCCATTCTACTGTCAGACTTAGAACCACGACAGTTGGCGCCCATCGTGGGGCCGGTGTTCTAGCGATTTGTTGGAGAAGTTGGGATTCTTTCGATCTCCTACATCATGGTTTCAGGTGGAGTTCTGGTCGACGGCCACGAGATCCGTCTCGGTGCGCTCACGTTCATCGCCGATGACTCCGCTTGGCTTCAGGAGGCTCCACTCGACGTGGACGCGCCTCCCGTCCGCTGGGCGACGACTTTCGCTGCTGGTGTCCGCGGCGTTCTCCTGGCAACCCGTCGACCCAAAGATTGGTCGGCTCCTATGTTGTCCTCGCCCTGGGCCTCCCCACGGGCGCAAGCGTTCCGGCCGGTCGAGGCTTCAGCGGTGGGTGAGGCATGCGGTGGCCCGTCGCCGCCACCCCCAAGTCGCGCGATCGAGCCCGATGAATCTCTCTGTACTGTTTGACTGTCGGTGGCTCCGCAGAGACTGCGTCCGAATGCGATAGCGATGACCCGGCGGAGGTTACGATGGTCGATGGACCACGCAGTCCCCCCGGATTCACCCGCACCAACGGAGGTGATGGTGGAGGCGATCCGGAGCAAGCCCACGAAGAGTACCTGCCCGAGCCCCTCACTTCGCTTCAGAGGGAGGAGCTTCGCCGTCGGAACATGGATGCACTTCACACTCCTATCGTTGGAGAAACCCCCGAGGCTCGTGCCTTGGAGGATGCGGCAACAGCCACCACTGGCTGGCGCACTCGACCGGAGAACCTCCAGCGAGTACTCGGCAGCCTTGGCGACCAAGGGTTCCAGAATCCGGTCGACGTCGGCTCTTCCACCACCAACTCAGGTATATCAAACTCCGATCCAGAATTTAGCATTGCCGCCCGTATAGCGAGTCTATTCAGCCTTCCCAATCGGAGGCGGTAGAGGTTTGTTACAAATCGTAGATTTGCTCCGAGGCAGGAGACCAAAAATCAGTCGTATCACGATCGCGGAACAGATTCACGGCCGATCCGTCTGCGAATTCGATCGGTCGGCCCATAGTCCGAGATCGCCCCGAGGCGTGAGGAACGTGGGGGCGGCGTGATGATCGATACAAGAGTCATGAGCAGTATGAGCACCGATTCGATCGCAATGATCGACGCCGAGTGCCCACTCCTCCCCAAGGGGTGGATCATACGCTCCTCGGCAGCGGGGACGACGCCAAAGACAAGGTGTTGGGCGAAGAGTTCCAGTCGACCCTAGAGAACCAGGCTTTGATGCGAGATCTATTATCGTTCAAGGTTTGGTCGACAGGAACAGAGCTCACCGAGACGGCCATGATAGAGATGTTCCCTCCAGCAGCAGAGTTCATGTCGACAGGAACAGAGCTCACCGAGACGGCCACTTGGCTTGAAGATTACCGAGTGGCTGTTCAGATCGGCGGCAACAATGATGAGGTAGCCATGAAGCATTTGCCTCTTATGTTGGAGAGTTCAGCCAGAGCGTGGTTGAATCAGTTAGCACCCAACAATATTTACACTTGGGAAGATCTTGCCCGAGTGTTTGTCAGGACATTTGAAGGGACTTGCAAACGACCAGCAGGATTGAATGAGTTGCAGTCGTGTGTGCAAAAGTCGAGTGAAACTTTGAGAAATTATATCTAGAGGTGGATCACTTTGCACCACACAGTTGAGAATGTATCTGATCACCAGGCAGTCTGTGCCTTCAAAGAAGGTGTCAAGAACAGAGAGTTGAGTTTGAAATTTGGTCGAACCGGAGATATGACCCTGAGTCGGATGATGGAGATTGCCACCAAGTATGCAAATGGTGAAGAAGAGGATCGGCTCGAGTGGTAAATACAAATCGGCCGCCAATGAGGTCAAGTGAGGAAATTCCAATGGAAGGTGGTTACAAAGCCGAGCCAGCTGCTCCCGGAGAGGCCTTGGCTGTGACCCCAGGAAAGTTCAAGGGGAAACCCAAGGGTCCTTGGAACCCTAAGAAGGTGAAAGACCAGGATGGAAATGACGTGTTGGATTTGCCATAAGTAGAAATCCTACCGAGTGGAGAGCAAACCTCCCACTCGGAGGCTTAGCTGCAGCCCAGTGCTCGCCTAAGTAATAAAAATCCTACCGAGTGGAGAGCAAACCTCCCACTCGGGGGCTTAGCTGCGGGCCAGTGCTCGCCTAAGTAAGGACTTCATCTCAATCCGCAAGGACGACGAGGTGCAGGTCGACTACTACCTTCTCCTTCGGAGCTTCGCCACAAGTACAACGTGCGATCCATCTCAATCCGCAAGGACGACGAGGTGCAGGTCGACTGCTACCTTCTCCCTCGGAGCTTCGTCACAAGTACAATGTGCGGTCCATCCCAACCCGCAAGGACGACGAGGTCAGTCGTAGTCTGTGCTCCATCTCTACCTGCAAGATAGATGAAGTACAAGTCGACTGGAGTTTCACCTCAAGGATACTACCTACAACAATGAAATATATTCCGAATGAAGAGAAAAGTTCTTTCGAAGGCAAATAAAGCATGTTCAAGGATAGATAAAGTTCGGATAAACGTCCTACAGATCCAAAGGAGCTCAGGCGTTAAGCCTGTTAAAGTTTGTCGGTTACAAAAACCACTCGGCATTCCGAGGCAAATTTAAGGTAGGACTTAGAAGTTTTTTACTCCTCCGGTGGAGGACTGGAAGGCGACAACCGGTCGAGGTCGATTCCGTCGGCAATACGGGTAGCGGCAGCGATGAAGGTCTCCATGAAAAATCGGAAGTCATACTTCCTGGTGTTGGCAACTTTGAGGGACGCCAGCTTGTCCTCTTGTGCTTCCTTGCAGTGGACGCGAACCAGAGACAGAGCAACATCAGCGCCACTCCTGGCAGAAGACTTTTTCCATTCTTGCACTCGACTTGGAATCTCATTCAGACGAGTCATTAAGGATTCAAGGTCATTCTGGAGTGTCTGATCTGGCCAGAGAGTCGTGTCGATCCGCGACACCGCAGCTTTCAGTCGAGCAAGATAATCCACCACGCTAGCAACGTGAGACTCCAGTCGGAGTACATTCATGGCAGCTTCGTCCTTCACAGGAGAGTTGATGGGGTCCAGGCTGGTCTCCACTCGACTGGTTTCTTCTTCGAAGTGTTGATAGAATTATGAAAACACAGCTCAGACTCAAAATAACAATCATGCGGTGAGCCGGTGATAGCAAGACAGCCGGATAAAAGAGATTACCTTCAAGCATGAGAAACAACTTGTTGGCGAGCCCTCCAAGATAAATGTCCAGGTCATTTCGCTTCCCCGCCAGTTGGCCAGCCTTGTCAGACAGAGCAATCTTGTCGTTCTTGATCGACTAACTTCCTTGTTGGCGCGTCAAGAGCGGCTTTCGACTTGGCATTTTCATCTTCAAGTTTGTCGACTGAGGCAAGCTTCTCTTCAGCGAGCTTTGTTTTCTCCAAAGCCGCCTTCTGTGCTTCTGCAAGGTCAAGGTCCTTCTTCTTCAAAGTCTCTTCCAGTTTATCTGCAAAGCAACAATGAGAACAGAGCTGAGAATGAACAGAAAAACAAAGATAGTCGTCAAAATTCTCACCAGCCATACCTTTTGCTTCATCCTTCGCCTTCTGCAAATTCTCCTGAGCAAGCTTCAAGTCGAGGTTGAGCTGGATATGGTTGTTCTCTAACTCAGTATAGCGAGCCACAAGCTCGCAAGATTTCTACAAAGAGTTAACCAACGAAAGACATCAAAGACAGATCACTTTCGAGCGACTAAGGAAAAATCGTAGCATTTCTAAGACTACAGTCGAATCAAAGCATTCGACAGTAGTCTCGGGGACTACACCCAGTGGGTGCACTCAGCGTGCCCCCACTGGTTTTACCAATTTGGTTCGACCAGTCGACCAAAAGAGGCAAAAAAGTTATGATTCTAAAACCATGGCTAAGTGTCAGCGGTCAGCCGCGGTAAAAAAAAGTTCTTTAGACTATAGTCGACTGCACACAGTCTACCATAGTCTCGGGGACTACACCCAGTGGGTGCACTCAGCGTGCCCCCACCGGCTTTACGGTTCCATTCGACTTGGTCCGTCCAGGTCGAGTGAAGAAGTTCACAGTATAAAGACTATAGTCGACTGCACGCAGTCCACCATAGTCTCGGGGACTACACCAGTGGGTGCACTCGGCGTGCCCCACAAAAACTCAATCGACACACTCACCCGGTGGGTGTACAGATATGGAAATCTGCGAGAAAGAAGCGGTTTGGTAGCATATCCTAACAGAGCAAGCAGTTTGTGTAGCATATCCTAACAGAGCAAGCAACGATCGACTTACTTGGACATTGCTCTGGAGAGCTGGACTAGCATCATAGGCCGCCTGGCTAGCCTCTCGGACCACCTTCACTTGCTCCATCATGATCCCTACCTGGCGTATAGCCTCCTTAGCAGCACTCACTTGGTCTTCCGGGACGTGGTGTATAGCAAAAAGCGATGGTGGATCAGCAATGATCGAAGCGGGTCGAGCACTTGTCGGCCGTTCAAAGAAAAGACACAGATGCCCGAGTGGGATTGCCTCCCTCGAAACCAACGCCTCGTGTATCGTCATTAATCGGAGCAGCCTTGCCAGCAAGCACCCTCTTGTTTTTCCTCTTCCTCAATGGTGCTTCCTCGTCATCATCGGGGAGATCAATGACATGAGGCGGAACTACAAGAAAGATTCAAAAATAAGCATGGAAATCCAGTCGACTAAAAGTGAAACTACAGAGATCATACCAAGGTTGGAGGTGGCGGCATCTTCCATTTCCTGATCTTCGTGCTTGGCTGAGGTCTCGGAGGTAGCAAAGACCGCAGATTTCAAGAATCGGCTGATCAGTCATCAAGTCGACCGAAAGTACACTCATGTTGAATAGGGAAATACAAGTTCTGCTGGTTACCCGGAGATGGTGGGAATGACCATCCGCATTTTGGGCAGGGCCTTTGCCGGCTTTGACGACGTTGCTCGAGGTTGCTTCGGCGGTTTCTCAGTCGGCGCAGGGGAAGTTGTCCGAGGTCGCTTCGTCGACTGTCCAGTGGGCGCAACAGCTTTACCGTGCCCGGCCGCCGGGTCATGCGTCATCTTGGACCTTCCTTCCGAGCGGGGAAGATCAACGTCTTCCTCCTCCTCCTCCTCTTCATCAGAGCTGTCGTCCCCCTCATCCTCCTCACCATTGGACTCCCATTCTTCCTGGCTTTCACCTCCGCTTCCTTCTTCTTCTTCGACTGGTTCCTGCGCCCCGTTGGGCATCGAGTACATCTCAGTGGTGACCTAGAAGACAACAAAACAAGGCGAAAGTCGATTCGAATTGACATCTAAAATGTAATGAATGCAGCCGAATCACGATCAGAGATAAGTGGTTATACCTTGTCCACTTCATAAGTCTAGTCAGTGGTGGAATCCTCCTAGCTCGCGAGGGTTATCTTTGTTTCCTGTGATGGCAGTCATCCACTTCTCCAGCGTGGCGTCATCGACCTCCTCTGGATGGATCCGAGTGGTATCATCCGTACCGGAGTACATCCACATTGGATGTCCTCGGTATTGGAGTGGCTGGATACGACGTCGGAGGAAAACCTCCAGGAGATCCATGCCGGTCACCCCGTCGCGAATAAGCTAGACTACGCGTTCCATCAACAGTTTTACTTGGGCGTTCTCCTCTGGTAGCACCATCAGGGAAGATGGCTTGTTCACTCGACTCATGGAGAAAGGAGGGAGTCCACGATCCGTCTCCGGCCGGCCTTGGCAAGAGAACCAGGTCGACTAACACCCTCTAACCGAGTCGGGAGAGTCATAGCCGAAAGCGCTCTTCCCCTCATCCGGACCCCGAGTCCCCACACATCTGGATTACTTTGGTTCTCTCGTCATTCGGGTTCGTTTTCTTCACCGTCCCGAGAGCGACAGGTGAATATGTGCTTGAAGAGGCCCCAGTGCGGCCAACAGCCCAAGAAGTTTTCGCATAACGAAATGAAAGCAGCAAGGTAGACAATGGAATTGGGAGTGAAATGATGGAGTTGCGCTCCAAAAAAGTTCAGAAACCCCGGAAAAAGGGATTCGGCGGCAGAGAAAATCCCCGATCTACGTGAGTGGCTAGGAGAACACACTCACCCTCTTCAGGCTGTGGTTGCCACTCCGTTCCCGGAAGCCTCGCCGACCCATGGGGGATCAGTCCCTCATTGGCCAGATCGGTGAGGTCCTTCTCGGTGATGGTCGAGCGGATCCAGTCTCCCTGGACCCAACCTTGCGGCAGTTTGGACCGCGAAGAAGATCCGCCCCGACTGGGCGCTCTCCCCTTAGCCTTCGCCGCCGCCTTCTTCACCCGTTCCAAGGCTGCGGTCTTCTCCTTCACCATGGTCGCCAAGCGGAAGTGCATCGAAGGCTGGCGTTGAGCAGGCTAAGAGCGCAGCAAGAAGGTTTGGAGGTGGAGGGAGGGAAGATTGAGGTCGCCTGTTCAAACTACCCCGTCCGATGCTTTATAAGGGCCGCTTCAGTGGCTGACCGGTAGGCCCAGGCAATCCGTCAAATCTCAAGAATAAAGCGCCAAGACGCGATACGTGGCGAAAAGGCGGCACGAAGATCGAGGCGCCATCGCCTCATCCCATCCGAAAGTGCCGCAGTTTTCGCTTCAAGGCTTCCCAAAATTCAGATCTCACAAATCCGCTAACCGCGAAGCAACCTGTCAGATAGCAGATTTCCTCCGATCCATCGCTCGTAAATCCTCAAGTTCACAAAGTTCACTCGACAAATGTGAAGAATGGATCAAGGCGACTGAAAGAGAAGTTGATGCCATCACTAAAAGGTCGTTGATCCAGAGTAAGACACCCTCGCAACACGAAGAACAGGTCGGAAAGAGGATCAACTCCTTCCTCACTCAAACCTCGATCCATTCGGGGGCTAATGATGAAGTCATGTACCTGGGGTAGGGTCATAGACCTGCGCAAAGGTACCCTCCACAAGGACACTCACGAAAGAAGCGGCCTTCCAGTCGACCTGGTAGGTTTCCACTCGACAGATTCAAAGACACTCGACCATGAAGACCCACTCGACCACCAGGAGTCCAAGAGCCATTCGGTGTTCAAACGGTCTGTAGTTAAATAGTCTTTATGATCATAATGATACTTTATGTAAGCATGCTACCATGAACGCCTAGCCTTAACGTACCTTAAACCCTCGCTACGTGGGCTGGCTGGGGTCTGGCGCACTCTATATAAGCCACCCCTCCACAGTAGAAGGGTTCGCACTCGTAACACATACGCATATAATCCAATCGACCGCCTCCGGGCTCCGAGACGTAGGGCTGTTACTTCCTCCGAGAAGGGCCTGAACTCGTAAATCCCTTGCGTATACAACTACTCCATAGCTAGGATCTTGCCTCTCCATACCTACCCCCCATTCTACTGTCAGACTTAGAACCACGAAACCCTCCATGTGTGTTCTTTAATTTCCGTGCCAAAAACTATACACCCTGTACTCAGAAACGGAGGAAGTATGTTTTATTAGTCCGAACGCCTAAAAACTCGTGTCTCACTTATTCACGTTGATTGACCGATATCTACTTTCTTTGCTCCTGTGTCTGTCCCTATGGGGAGGAAAATGTCACGCGGTATTTACTATAGTCCTTGTGGCTTTACTACGACTTGGTTACACTCGCACTGACACGTGCATTGTTGGGTTACCTATGTCTGTCCCTATACAATTGTGTCACAGTCTATAACTAATCAAGTCGACCTAGATTCTTTGTCATATGGTTCTAGCGACTTATTCATATAAGCTAGAGACAAAAGACACAAACGGTACGGCCAAGATAAGGTGGTAGCCGTGTGAACTGTGTGTGAGTCTCAGGGCACTTATATGGTTTGTTACAGCTAGATCCATGTGTATTAGGATTGGGGTCTCGATAGTTTTGGTGTCCCTTCATTTCACTGAATAAGTTGCACACGCTTCCCAAAATCTAATTTTGACCAAAATCAGACCAATAATGTACATTTTTGTGGCTAAAATTATACCATTGAAAACTTATTTCCAATACGAATTCAATGGTATTTTTATCAGAAATAACGTACGTTTAGTTGGTCTAAATTATGGTCAAATTTGAATTTTAAGATGCGTGTGCACCTTATTCATTGGAATGGAGGCAGTAAACCCAACCGGAGGGAGTAGCTTGTATGTATATTTTTTTGATAAAGGGTGCTTTTATTATCTCGAAATGTAGCATCAAGCGGATACAAAACATTATGACTAACACCCGGACTCTGCATAACTAGGATGCACACAACCAAATACGTAAAGTCTGACAAATTGAAAGGAAAGATGGACAAATCGGCGACAGTAGAGTCCTATAGACCGACACTATGCCTATGTCGCAAGGGATGATGGAACGATCCGGAGATTATGCTGCCACCCATGTTGGGTAAAAACCTCCGTAGCCACCTGCTCCAACCGCGTACACACCGCCTTGAACAACAGTTGGTACTCCACTCGTTGCAGCGTAGACCACGTATGAAGCGAGTGCGTACAACGGAAAATAACCTGCAAAGGAGAAGCATTTTTATCATTGAAAACCAAATCATTTCTACATAGCCAAAGTGACCATAGTAAGGCGTATGCTCCCACCCGTATTAGCGTTTTGAATCTATTTGGAATACCGTCCAACCAATGACCAAAAATATTGGCAATACTTGTGGGCGGATACAAATTTGACACTATTTGGATGATTGGCCACATAGAACGTGCTAACTTGCATTGGAAAAAGAGGTGTTTGATTGTCTCTTCACGAGTACAAAAACAACACTTCTTACTCCCTGGCCAGTTGCGCCGTGCGAGGTTGTCTTTGGTTATAACAACTCCCCTACGAAGATACCACATGAAGATTTTAACTTCTAGTGGAATCTTCGACTTCCAGATTTTCTTGTTATTACTCACTGGTATCTCAGAATGCGTGAGTGCACAGTACATAGAGTCTACTGTGAATGACCCTGATGTAGTAAGGTTCCAGCGAAACACATCCCGGCCTTGTCTAAGATCAATCGAATCCAGACGGGAGAAAAGATTGAGCCATGACATAACTTGGGGGCCAATCAAATCCCACCTAAACAAAATGTTGGGTGGGGATGAACTGAGCACTTGTGCAATAGTATTATTCTTTTCGCGAGCAATGTTGTACATGGCTGGATATTGTTCTCGAAGACTGGCATTGCCTAGCCAGATGTCTTCCCAGAAACGAACCTCCGACCGTCCTTTATTGTGAAAGACCCAAAGCGAAATATATGTTTCTTTGCCGCCATTAGGCCAACCCAAAAGTGCGAGTCGCCAGGTGTCCAATATTCCTAAGACACCGCCTTTTAGCCTAGATACTTGTTGCGTAGCATGGTTTGCCAAACACCATCCTCAGTCAGAAGTTTAAACAACCATTTACTAAGTAGGGCCTCATTCTTGATCTGCAAGTCATGAATTCCAAGGCCACCTTGGTCTTTCGGCCTACAAACCACACTCCATTTGGCCAGTCTGTATTTTTCTTTTCACCATCTCCTTGCCAAAATAATCTGGATCTAAAATAGTCCAGTCTTTGCAGGACCCCTTTTGGGAGTTGGAAGAAAGAAAGCATATAGAGAACCATATTTGTGAGGACATAGTTAATCAAAACCAGCCGTCATGCCTTTCCAACTGCTCAATCATTTCTCTAACCGCTCCTCTACATGCTTCCACTCTGCAATGGTGAGACGTCGATAATGAATCGGTATTCCCAAATATTTAATCGGGAATTGGCCATGTGCGCGACCAAATAGGTCAGCATACTCGGCCGCTGCCTCAGTGGCTTCTCCAAAGCAGAAAAGTTCGCTTTTATGGAAGTTTATTTTAAGACCCGACATTTGCTCAAACGCTGACAACAAGAGTTTTAGGTTTCGATCCTTGTCTAGGTCATGTTCCATAAAGAGAATTGTGTCATCGGCATATTGTAGAATAGAGAGGCCACCATCCACAAGGTGTGGCACTACTCCTGCAATCTGGCCGTCCTGCTTGGCGCGCTCAATCAGAATAGCCAACATGTCAGCGACAATGTTAAATAACATTGCGGACATGGAGCCACCCTGTCGTAATCCTTTTTTGTTTGAAAGTAATGGCCTACATCATCATTGACTTTGATGGCCACACTACCTCCAGTTACAAAATTATAGATCCACTCACGCCATTTATCGGAGAAACCTTTCATCCTTAGGGCCCGTTGGAGGAAAGACCATTTGACCTTGTCATAGGCTTTTTCAAAGTCGATCTTGAATACTAATCCACTCATATTTTTTCGGTGCATCTCATGGACGGTCTTATGCAGGATTACTACGCCATCAAGTATATTTCTTCCTTGCATGAAAGCCGTTTGAGATGGCTGGACAACATGGTCAGCTACCAAGTTTAACCTATTCGTAGACACTTTGGTGAGAATTTTGAAGCTGACATTAAGGAGGCATATGGGTCTGAACTGTTGGATCCGTTCGGCCTCCTTAATCTTCGGCAACAAGACAATCTCACCAAAATTAAGTCTGAATAGGTCAAGTCTGTCGGTCTGAAGATAATTAAACAACTCCAAAAGGCTATACTTGATTATATCCCAGAAATTCTGATAGAATTCAGCGGGGAAACCATCTGGACCTGGAGCTTTGTTACGTTACATTTGGAACACCGCAGCTCTCACCTCCTCTTCAGAGAATGGTGATGTAAGGATATCATTTTCTTCTGCTGTGACTTGTGGAATATCATCTGTTCAGGTCTCATCAAGGGTGAAGTTCCCTTCGGCGGTCGCCCCGAACAGAGATTTGTAGTAGTTGGTGATATACGTTTTGAGCTCCCCCTGACCTTCGATCCAACTTTCATCTTGTTGGAGACTGTAAATACATTTCTTCCTATGCCGCCCATTGGTCACCAATTGGAAGTATCTTGTATTACTATCACCCATCAGAATGAAATTAGCTTTGGATCTTTGGTAGTACACTACAAAAAAAAGACACATCCGTGACATTTTGGGCCGAACGAAAATCTTTTCTGTCATACTTATGACACTTCTATGATGATAATTGTGACAAAACCCAGTATCATCATAGATGTGGTGGGGTCCTACCTCTATGACAAAAAATCATGACAGAAAATGGGCTTTTCGTCCTGGTGGGCCGGAGACTCAGTTGCATGACATTCTTTGGGCCGTACATGATGGAAAAAACCGTGGTAGAAGCGAGGGCGCGGAAAATATCGGGGAGTCCCCGGTTACGGTGGGTGGTCGGGGGCCGAGCTATGCGCGTTTCTCTCGTACGTATGCGCGTGTGTGCGAGGCGTTGGGATCTAACTGAACCCGAGCAAGGCGTTAGGCTCTAACTAAACCCGGCGATTACGCTGCGAACTCGCGTTCTTGACGGCGGTCGATCGATGGCTATTAACTCGAACCCGATCGAAAGTGATTCCTTCGCCATCGCTACTAACTGAAGCCGATCGATCGCCTCTGGATGAACAAAGTGAGCGCTGCGGGGGGGTTGGATGAACAGTTCCGGTGGGGATGGATGAACAGGACCCGTGGTGTTGCCTCTGGATGAACAGACCCGATCGATCGAGCGGTTGGGGCTGGATGAACAGGACCCGTGGAGGGATGGATGAACAGGACCACCCGTGGAGGGCGGGATGAATAGTAGGCGGTCGAGGCGGGGATGAGCGATGGCAGGTGGAGTGGTGGTTGAACAGAGCCCGTGGAGAGGGCTAGTTGAACATTAGCCGGTGGAGTAGCGCGCGGTGGAGGCTGGATGAATAGGAGCCCGTGGATGAACAGTCGCAGGTGGAGGCTGGAGGAGGTCGACGGTGGATGAACAGTAGCCCGTGGAGGTTGGAGGGGGTCGACAGTGGACATGAACAGTATCCCGTGGAGTCCCATTTTGCGGTACACCTCACCCCTCCAGATGAATAGGACCCCTGTTTCGACCGTAGCGCTCCAACACAAGTCCGTTTCCTCCGTTTTGTGGTACACCACACCCCTCCCGATCAACAGGACCCCCGTTTCGACCGTAGGAGGTCCGTTTCCTTCGTTTTGCAGTACGCCAGACCCCTCCCGATGAACAGGATCCCGTTTCAAACGTGGCTGGTCGAACACAAGGCCGTTTCCTCCGTTCTGCGGTACGCCAGGCCTCCTTTCCATCGACTGTTCCATCCAAGCCCTCCCGATGAACACGACGACGCATTGCGTTCCGACCCAGCCGGTTGTCTCCCCATGAACACGACGACGAAGTTGTTTCTCCATTCTGACCCAGCCATGTACACGAGCCCTGGCCGTACGTATGCATGAGTAGGCGTTCGAGAGCCTGCCCGTATGTATGTACGTGGCCGTATTTTCTTTCTTGCTGCGGCGTATGCGTGCGTGTACATGCTACGTGCGCGCCTCTACATCGACCAGTACGTACACGTTCGCGACCAAAATGACAACGCTACGTATGCTTCAACCAGGTGGGTCCCGACTGTCAGGCACTTCCTTGCCTGCGAAGATGTAGCTAGTGGGTCCCAGCAGTCAGGGGGCGAATCGTTCTTTTGCCCGGACGCACTTCCTTGCGTGCGAAGATGTAGCTGGTGGGTCCCCGCAGTCAGGGGAAATGTTTTTTTCGCGAAATATGGTGGCCCGTCCGGTGGTTCTCCGCTGTTAGGTGGAGGAATAATTATTTTGCGCGTAATAAGGAGGCACTTCCTTGCTGCGGCCGTGGACCCGGTCGGCCTCTCCACATGATCCACGTCCAATGGAAGCCGTTCCTTGACCACGTTGACCACGCCGCGCCGAGAGCACCAGGGCGGTGGACGACGGCGAGGCCTAGGAAGGGGACGACACGGACCCGGGGAAGACGCGGTAGTGGAAGCCCGCGCGAAGAGGAGTACGAGGGTTCACTGGTTCGGTTGCGGTGTGAGGCTGCCGTCACCGTAGGGCCTGGCCAGCGGTGGGAATAGTAGGGGGCGGTGAGGCCTCCGCGGCAGCACAGCCGGCCACGGGAGGCAGGAGCATGCGACACGACCGGTGCTGCTTTGGGCGGCTGGAGCAACAAGACCAGAGATTGAAGAAGCACTACTGCCGTTGGATGGACATCGTACGGTCACTGGAGTTAGAATCGTTCATATTGACTAAGTTGACAAAGCACTCCGTCCCCGTCAACTTAGTAGGCCCACAAGTCAGCCTCCCTCCAAGGTGGGTCCCAACCAGCTGGGGGAGTATTCATTTTTTTGTGCGTACACTTCCAGTGGGTCCGAGCTGACAGCGGGGGGAACGTTTTTTCCCGCAATACGGTGGCTCGTCCGGTGGGTCCCAGCAGTCAGGGGGGAACATTTTTTTGCGAAATACGGTGGCCCGTCTGGTGGGTCCTTGCTGTCAGGTGGAGGAATCATTATTTCCCGCGTAATAAGGAGGCACTTCCTTGCTGCCGTCGTGGACCGGTATCGACCTCTCCACGTCTGATCCACGTCCGATGGAAGCCGTTCCTTGACCACGTTGACCATGCCGCGCCGAGAGAACCAATGCGGTGGACGACGGCGAGGCCTAGGAAGGGGACACGTGCACGCTTTACATCGACCAGTATGTACATACACGTTCGTGATCAGAATGACAAAGCTACGTACGCTTCGACCAGGTGGGTCCCGACTGTCAGGCACTTCCTTGCCTGCGAAGATGTAGCTGGTGGGTCCTAGCAGTCAGGGGGGGGGCGAATCGTTTTTTTTGCTCGGACGCACTTCCTTGCGTGCGAAGATGTAGCTGGTGGGTCCCCACAGTCAGGGGAAACCTTTTTTTCGCAAAATACGGTGGCCCGTCCGGTGGGTCCCCGCTGTCAGGTGGAGGAATAATTATTTTGCGCGTAATAAGGAGGCACTTCCTTGCTGCGGCAGTGGACCCAGCTGTCAGCCTCTCCACGTCTGATCCACGTCCAATGGAAGCCGTTCCTTGACCACGTTGACCACGCCGCCGAGAGCACCGGTGGTGGGCGATGGCGCGGCCTAGGAAGGGGACGACGAGGCCGGGAAGACGCGACGATGGAAGCTTCAGCGGAGAGGAGTACGAGGTTCACCGATTTGGCTGCGGTGTGAGGCTGCCGTCGCTGAGGCCTTGCCGGTGGGAATAGTAGGGGCGGTGAGGTCTCCGAGGCAGCCTGACCCGGCCACGGAGGCGAGGAGCATGCAAGACCACGACCGCGCCGCTTTGGGTGGCTGGAGCAAGAAGACCAGAGGTTGAAGAAGCACTACGGCCGTTGGATGGACATCGACGGTCCTGGAGCTAGAATCGTTCATATTGACTAAGTTGACAAAGCACTCCGTCCCCGTCAACTAGTAGGCCCACAAGTCAGCCTCCCACCAAGGTGGGTCCCAACCAGCAGGAGGGTTATTCATTTTTTTGTGCGTAATAAGGAGGCACTTCCGGTGGGTCCGAGCTGACAGCGGGGGGAACGTTTTTTCGCGCAATACGGTGGCCCGTCTGGTGGGTCCCAGCAGTCAGGGGGAAACGTTTTTTCGCAAAATACGGTGGCCCATCCGGGCGGTCCTTGCTGTCAGGTGGAGGAATCATTATTTTCCGCATAATAAGGAGGCACTTCCTTGCTGCCGTCGTGGACCCGGTATCGGCCTCTCCACGTCTGATCCACGTCCGATGGAAGTCGTTCCTTGACCATGTTGATCACGCTGTGCCGAGAGCACCAGGGCGGTGGATGACGGTGAGGCCTAGGGAGGGGATTACGCGGAGCCGGGGAAGACGCAGCAGTGGAAGCCCGCGCGGAGAGGAGTACAAGGGTTCACTGGTTCGGCTGCGGTGTAAGGCTGCCGTCTCCGCGGAATAACAGGGGGTGTGGGTGAGTAGAGGGATGGCCTGGCCAGCGGTGGGAGTAGTAGGGGGCGGTGAAGCCTCCGCGGCATCACAACCGACCAAGGGAGGCAGGAGCACGCGGCACGACCGGCGCTGCTTTGGGCGGCTGGAGCAAGAAGACCAGAGGTTGAAGAAGCACTACGGCCGCTGGATGGACATCGTACGGTCATTGCAGCGAGAATCGTTTATATTGACTAAGTTGACAAAGCCCTTGGTACGCGTCAACTTAGTAGGCCCACGGGTCAGCCTCTGAAACAGTGCGCCCCAGATGTCAGGGGGAGGAATCATTTTTTGGGCGGCTGAAGCAAGAATATCTGAGATTGAAGAAGAAGCACGGCATCCGTTGGATGGACATCCAACGGCCACACCTGCCAGAACCGTGTGTTGTTGACAAAACCTTGTATACGCGTCAACTTAGTTTTTTTAGGGGACGCGTCAACTTAGAAGGCCCACAAGTGTGTGGCAGAGAACATATAGCCCATTTGCGATTTGTAAGAATGTACAACCCATTTTTTAATTCTAATGGAATCTGCTACAACCCATTTACAGTTTGTTAAAAGTACAACCCATTTTCTAGCTAGGGCAACGATTAATAATTTCAACCAACCGCTCAAAACAGAATTCAAAAAAAATTCCCACATTTTTATGGGATCCCAAATATTTTTATCTGAAATTTCTAGTCAGATTAAATATAATTTCAAAATAAAGTTGTATTGCGTTAAAATCCAACGAAATATTGCGCGCGTAACAAGTAATGAAAATAAAATTTTCAAATTCCAAAAATAATATATTTTTAAACTAATTACGCGTTTGGTGCATCTTTTTATAGTTACTGCTCATTCATTATAATTGCATCCCATTTATTATTTCTTAAAGTCCATTTTCTTGTTAAGCCTAATGCATACCTCCTAGGAAAGTTTGCAGCTCAGCCGGGCGGAGAATAACAAGTTGACCCGGATATTGTGTACAACTGTCGGCCCAGTTGCATTGCTGACGTTGAAAAAAAAGGCCTGTGTAGTACATTACAACCTAACATGGCTACTCAGCCCACATTCAGCGACGCCGGAAAGGCCCAAACAAGGCTTCTGTACAACATTTTGAATTCACTGAACTCAATTAATAACTTAAGAAAAAAGTTAGATTATAGTGGAACCTAATTAAAAGCTGTCACGAGCAAAGAAATAATTCAACGGGTCCCACTTGTGCGTGTGTGCTTGTGTGTGTGTGTGTGAGAGAGAGAGAGAGAGATAGAGAGAGAGACCCATCAGTCGATGCTCGTAAATACATCTTTCAGCTATATGCATTGCTGATGCTCAGTAAAAACTTATATAGTTGACACAATCATATAGAACATCATAGCACACTTAACTTGCATACAAAAATTTCACGCAGGCGGCACAATCAGGATGGAAGCAGTGGATCACTACGGGTAGGGCTATGTTGAAACCAACGAACTCGTACATAATGGTTCATCTTCTTTATCAATGACAGGGAAATATCTTGAATGCTGTGCAAAGAAAACAGACAGACAACACAATAAGTTCTGCTATTCACATTAAGTTGACGTACAACCCTTTCTAAAAAAAGTTCAGGTACAAAATTAGAACAGGTCACAATCAAATGTACTGGCACATCAGTGCTTCACACCCATAGCTCGGATTTAACTAGTACTCCCTCCGTCCCAAAATTCTTGTCTTAGATTTTTCTAGATACGGATGTATCTAACACTAAAATGTGAATAGATACATCCGTATGTAGACAAATCTAAGACAAGAATTTTGGGACGGAGGGATTATCTGTCAAGATTCAGTTGTTACCTCAAATTAGAGCACATCCAGGCAGCCAACCCTGTCTCTTCTCCCAAAGAAGCAGTGGCCTCCGCCGCGCGATGGAGTGGGCCCTGTGCCATCCATCGTTCCGAGCAACACGGGGAAAGTCTGACGTTGACTCCTGTAATGGACGTCGTCGACGGACCCTGGCACCAGCGGCGGCGGCAGGACTTCGATTGATGGATTGACCATTTCTTCGACATGCACGAACACTCGATACTGGGACATCCCTAACCTGGTCCGCGGCGGCCTTGGTGGCGGCGAATAGTACAACCCGGTTCTGCACGGTATCTCAACACCAATCACCTTCGGTATGGTGGACGGCTTCTTCATCCATACCATAACCGTCAGAGCCCAGCTGTCTGGAGGAACAAACACACTTACGTGCTCACCTCCAAGGTCGTTGATAAGCTCATTCATGGACTCGCTGTTCCAAGCACGTCGAGGCATGCCGTGGAAGGTAAGCTTTGTTAAAAACTCAAGATTAGAGGGCACCGAGCCCCATCATGGGTGCCACCATCAAAGCTCACCAGCGCACCATCACAGAACAAACGCCGGGAAGATTCGAACACATGATTGCAGTCGAAAGTTGTCCGAAACCTGACGAAGAAATCAGCCGGTGGCGGACAGACTTCGACGAGCAAGTCACTTATTTGGATGTCGTGCACAATGCCAAGAGATTTGACAAGGTCGTCCGGCGAGACGGGAGGCCGGTCGCTGTTGATGGTTACCATCAGCACTTTGCCGGCAAACTGGTCGTCAAGCGCCGTCATGCCACTGTTGAGCGACAACACACAATGATCAAGGCGGGGCGGACCTCGGGATCTCGGGCTCGGAGATCCGCGTTGACCGGCGACATGATAGTGAGCTTGAGTACAGGGAGTACATGAGGGGGATTTGGGGGAACTGGAGTAGGAATCAAGATTCTAGAGGTCAGGGAGGGGCGGGAGATTGGTTATGAAAAGGTAGCTTGAAATTCGAACACGCGCCAATATGCTCTCGGTGCACAAGCGCACGAGAACACCAGTGGAGCCCACATGTCGGCCTAAGAGTCCTTATTATTTCTTTTTTGGAGAGCCCGGCCGTTTTTTTAGGATCTTTTGAGAGACCGGCCTGAGAGTCATAATTGACCTGTTTGGCTTGCGTTACTACTCGGCCAATATTCAACGACACCTCACTGGCCCAAAAAAGTGTATATCATCGAAAAGACACCGAGCTCAAATTATATAACTTGAAAAAAGCAGATACACTCTGAACACTGGAGAATGGTGATGCCCTCATTTAGCCCACCAGTAGTTCGAGACAATAAACAGTTCAAAACAACGATATATACCACATTCAAACACTGACTAGTGACTACTACTGACATAAACAACAAGACATGATAGTTCATAAGAAGTCTTGCTACACCACCAAAACGCACCCATCTGCAGCGCTCAGACTCCCTTGATCCAGACGAGAATGACATTCTAAATAGAGCCAACTATTACATAGTAAGAGTGACATAGACGAGGATGACCAAATGACAAGGAATATGCATAGCAAAAGAAAGAACTACCCATCTAGAACAAGCAGCAAAGACAACCAAGTCATTCAAAGAGATGATCCAACACCATCGTCATAATTTGCAGCCCCGCTTCAGCGACCAATGATCCAGAGACACTAGTACTCCACCCTTTCAACGCAACAACCCAATTATCTATCAACTTGAAGGCTTGAACCACATCACCGCCTGTCGTAATTGAGGCATCCAAGGATCAAAGTTAATCCGGATGCCTTTGTCATTCTCACCTTCTTTTGGCTGCAGGCTGTATCGTTGAGAATCAGGGGAGTTTGCTCCCGAACTCCTAGGGCTCGCCGTGTAGACACCATTTTCCATAGCAAACAGAGCCTCTCTGCCATCAAAGTCCTTGCCAACGTTGATCTCCTGGTTAATCGGATAATTGAGTCCGAGAAACAGAGACTGTGAACCAAGGCTGTTTACCCGCCTCCAACTAAAAAATCCTGAAGGCCCCAACAAGCTGGTATCCTGCTCATAGACGTAACAGCCACTGTCCGGATACTCACGTATTTCATAGTGCTTGTATACAGTGGGTTTTTTGCAATATAACTTTTCCGGCTCATGTGTCCGAATTATCATCAGTCTTTTGCCGTCGTCTGATCGAGCGAGGAACCAGTTGTGCTTCCCTGTTTTTGGCAAAGGTGGTGTGATTACAAAGGGCGAATCGTAGGGACACTGCATCATATCAAAAGGATAGGCATTGTTAATGTAAGATCAGCATTGTTCGTAGTATGAGTAGGATAATGCAATAAACAACATTGATATGTCCTCGTTGGGCTGGGAGGAAATAACAGGAAATGTATACCGGGTTCGAAAATATAGAAGTGCCATGCATGGTTATACTCATGTTATCTCGCAATCGATTCTTCACGAAACTACCATGTCATGCATGTTATGGAATCATGTTACATCCTCACAAACAAATTCTTCAAGGTAACTAACAGACCATGCATTGTTATATACTCGTGTTACGTGGGCAAATTTTTGTGAGGATATTATTCTAGCCATTGATTGTCAAGGGCAAATATAGGTATGTACACATGGTAAGCATTACAGGATTTCACTACTTCCAAATATAGAGTTCTCCATATGCACATTTACTTCCCTAATGTATGGTTAGATGAAACCAATAGTGGTGCATGTTTCTACATCATGAAAATGAGGAAACTAACATGGCCATTGATACACACTCATATTTAGTAGTAGTATATAAATTATTGTAAAATAAGGAGAATATCCATATATTCCTAACCGTTTGATTATTCAGGGGTACAAATTGGCTGCAATGACATGATCACAATCGCATGAATTAACTCATTCCAAATATAGCTGATTTACGGTGTGTCTAATACATTGCCATAGTTCTACTCAAATTCTGCTCAAACAGGGATATGCCAATCATCACAAAAAGTTCAAACAGTGTCATGGCGTCATCATTAACATGAGACTGAAACAACTTACACGCATCGTCCCAGCAATACATGGTGCCATCTACTTTGTGGATCGGGTAGATGATGCCACTGTGTTCAATATAATCACAGAAGTGTGTATCAGCTTTGACGACGATCCACTGCGAGCTGAGTTGTCTCCATCTAAAGAAGGCACCGGCATACAGATAGGTGAGTCCCTTGTCGAACAAGGCAATTAACTTGAAGTCTGTGTAATCCGCATGTCGTGTGGGCACTTGGAAGATTACAATCTTCTGCAAAACAAGGTCCGTCCAACTGCCGTGGTAATCTAGATGACTAGGACCGCGATGGTAATACTCTATATAATCCAACGGAGGAAGGATAATCTCATGGGAGGTCTAGGAGTTCACGAGCACCAACTTTTTACCGTCTTCTTTGACGGCAGCCATCCAGTGGGAGTTCATGCCGACCCAGTACATACCTGCCAAGAAGTTTCAGGCAATGGTGATCGGATCGAAGTCGAGGGAAATGATGTACGGCGACCCACTACATACCTGCAAAGAAGTTTTGGCTAATGGAGATCGGATTGAAGTCGAGGGGCATCATGTACGCCTCCGTATCATGGTGAGCCAATCTCGCAAGACCAGACAACAACAAGCAGGGTGTCTTGAAAAGCTTAGGCCTCACTTCAACAATGGTCGTGTGCATGCCCCTCGAGCATGCAGCCAGCCGCAGGGCTCCACATATCCATACATGAACAACAGAGGTCGAGGACATCACTGGGGAGATAGCTCCAATCGCGGCTCATATGGATCCTGCGCGGTTCATGTTCGGCCATGGTGGAGTTTGGAAGGTGGGGTTTTGGGGGCCTTGATTTACGGGGGAGAAGGCTGTCGGTGCTGGAGCGGCTAGCGAGGGAATAGTGGTACTGAGGGAGGCGACCGAGGTGAGGGTATGCGGGGGCATAGTGAGATAATGAAGAGTGACCTCAGGATCTCCGGCGAGACGGAGATGGAGATGGAGTGGTGCTAGGGGAGAGGGAGACGAGGTGAGGCATGCTATACATCGGCGGTGACAATGATGCCTGATTGCACAAGGTGAGGCTGACTTTGGTAACCCGGACACACCGCCTGGACTGGTGTCACCTCGGGCGCAGGGTCTTGTCACTTCACTGTGAGGACCGTATGAATAATAGTATTTTGACCATCAAATATACCACAGTTGTACTACTACTACTACTACTACTACTACTACTACTACTACTACTACTAGTAGTAGGAGTAGTTGGAACATGAGTACACTCCCGTGCTAGCATGCCTCTGGGTTCACTTCATCCTCCAGCTATCATCCATATTGCAGCGTAACCAAATTCTCGTGCATGCGGAAGCGCGAAGAAGGAATTTTCTTTTTTTGAGGATAACCGCATATTCCTTAACCGTAGTAGGAACATGAGTAGTACTCCCTCCGGTCCTCTTTTGTCTGTGCATAACTTTTTTTAGTATTTCGCTAATTACTTTGCGTATATACCCTTTTGCATGCGCCCATTTCCCTCCATGCCCCGCATTCACAGCATTAATTAGCGTGACGCATGAGCAGCTGACCCGACTCGACCAATAAACTGCAACATGCAAGTGGGCCACTCATGCGGCGTGGGAGAGAGAAAAGGCAACGAAGAGCCGTCCAATCCATTGCATGCAGCAATCAAACCACCGCACCTCTCCTCATGCATGCGCATAACTTCTCCCATTTACTTCTCCATCGGGAACCGATTTTCCTCGGCTTTTTCACTACTCCTTGATCTTCATTTGCATCCAAACCACACTGCATTCACATTGTTTTAACCTCTTCACATCCTCCTGGAGTAATTCCGAAGCCCCTATAAATAATCATTGTAAGTGCATCTAGTGCCCCTTAGTGATTTTGGTGTATTGAAGACTTATAGGTTAAGAAACTAATGTGTTTATGAGTGTACACAGGTCTATAAGTCTGTGAGGAGTTTGATATTTACTGATGAAAGTCGACCCCTAAAAATGAAGTTCTTGTTGAAGACTTTGATATTCTGAAGACTTTGAAAGTGAAGAAATTGGTGTGACCTTGAAGACTTGGTATTCATTTGAGGAATATGAAGCGTGAAGACTTTTGTTTTCGTAGTTTCGTTTTCTCCTTCTTGAGTCATAGGAAACACCGTCTTTGTTAAAGGGGGTCGAGGAAATACTAAGGAAAAATTTCCATGTGATGCTCAACTCAAAATCCTACACCTACCAATCCCTTCGAGTGAAGCCTTTGGAAATCTCATACGATTCAGTCAATTTCTTGATGTGAGACGAAGTTCTTCCGGTCACGAGAATTTGTTCTCGACCGAGGAGTTAGGAATTCGCCAAAGGCGGATTGCCTACACAAAGGAGGAACATGATAGCCCTGAGGAATTTGTGATTCAAATTTCCGACCGCTGCTGTGCTGCGCGCCAGCTGTCCCAAAATATCTTATCCTCCTAACGGTCATATCATTGAAGGCATTTATGTCTTATCATGTCGGGCTGCTCCCTAGGCTTTAAATAGCCGCCCCTACAACCACTAGCTGGTTGGCTGCTCCGAGAGAAACTTGACACTTGTCATTTGA
The DNA here is from genome assembly GCA_021605145.1 of Aegilops bicornis. NCBI lineage: Eukaryota > Viridiplantae > Streptophyta > Magnoliopsida > Poales > Poaceae > Aegilops > Aegilops bicornis. The sequence continues at coordinate 497,290,632 of CM038670.1, forward strand.
GAGCAACCCATCCTCCGAGGACTTTGAGCGAAAATCATCGAGTGAGGAAAAACCCAAACACCAAACCCCTACAAACCCAAAGTGATTGAGCATCATCAAGAGATTGATCTGCGTGGATCCGACGCTTGTTACCTTTGAAGACTGTGCTTCTTCCAGACGGTTAGGCGTCATGGTCTAGAGCATCCAAGAGGAATTGTGGATCGCCGAGTGACCAAGTCTGTGAAGGTTTGGAAGTCGCTGAAGACTTACCACGAGTGATTGGATGAGGTCTGTGACCTTAGTTCAAGGAGAATACGGTGAGGACTTGGTGTCCTAAGCTGCATGCTTTCGATCGGGTGTCCGGACTGTGTGTCCTCGAGTTTAAATACTCGGCCGCTCCAACTAGACGCATAACCGAGACAGCAGTTGGAACTGGTCTACCAAATCATTGTCTTCACCAACCTTCTGGTTCTATTTCCTCAACCCTTAAATTTCCTCATTCTTGTGTTGAGTGTTCGTTCATATCTGTGTTTGAAGACTTTGGTGAAGACTTTCTCAATTTCCTCAGTTCAATTTCTTGATCTGTTTGTCTTCATCTTGTGCTATCCTCGTGTTTACGCTTTACGTACTCTTTGATTGTCTTCATTTCATCATGATGACCATGCCCGCATTCTCTTATGCTTACTTCTGAGTACTTATTCCGCTGCAAGTAGTTCTTCGCTAAGGAATTTCCTCACCGGCAAATTCCTCAGTGAAGAATTCATAAAAATCGCATATTCACCCCCCTCTAGTCGATATAACACACTTTCAATTGGTATCAGAGCGAGGTACTCCCTTGTTCTGTGTGATTTTGGTTTAACCACCTGGAGTTTTAGTTATGTCGACCGCAGGTATGATCAAGGTCTCAGCAGGGTGTACTACCTTTGATGGGACGGACTACCTCTTTGGAAGAACAAGATGCGAATGCATCTTGAGGCAATTGACAACGATCTACGGTATGTTGTGGAAAATGGTGTTCCCTCGGTCACACCTTCTCACGAATCTGCCGATGTGAAGAGATTCAAGCAACTCGATTCTCAAGCGAAGAATATCATATGTGATCATCTGAGCAAAGGACAATATGGAAGAGTGAGTGCTTTGGAAACTGCCAAGCTCATCTGGAACAGGCTGTCCAAAGTAAATGAAGGAGTCTCAACTCAGCATGACTCTCGAGTTGATGTTCTTCGCAATCTCTTCAACCGCTTCAAAAGACTCGACAACGAAAATGTTCAACAAACCTTCGATCGCCTCACTGACATCTCAAATGAGCTTCAAGCGCTTGGTGCCACTGACATCACCGACCATGAGGTGGTGAAGAAATTGTTGAGATCGCTTGATTCCTCATTTGATACTCTAGCACTGATGATACAAGAGCGTGCTGACTACAAGTCACTTGATCCAACTGATATCCTCGAGAGGCTTAATACTCATGAGTTCCAGCTTGCTGAAAAGAGAGATCTCTATGATTCTAGCTATGGAAAAACACGTGCCCTGAAGGCCAAGGCTGTGTTTGAATCTGAGTGTGAAGACTCTTGTAGTAGCCTTGGAGATCCTGAAGAATTAAGCTAGGAGCTAGCACTGCTCGTGAAGAAATTCCAGAAGTTCTCAAGACGTGGTCGCTTTGGAAAATCCTCAAGAAGCAGTGATTCCTCAACCAGTGACTATAAGAGAAGACTTTGCCACAAATGCAAGAAACCTGGTCACTACATTCAAGACTGTCCTCAGTGGGAAAAGGAATTAAAGAAGAAGAAATACAAGGATTACAGTTCTGATGTCGCTAAGAAAAAGAAGAAGTCGTCGAAATCTTCATCATCAAAATCCTCAAAGCCCTCTTCTCACAAGAAAAGCAGCTCCAAAAAGGCTGGGGCATTCATTGGCAAGGAAATGGACTCTGAAGCTGAATCTGAGGAACATGAGGAAGAGGGGGCATCAGAAGAATCTGAGTCTGGTGTGGCGAGTCTAGCTCTCGCCATCGCTTTCGTCGACAAGTCCATCTTCAACTCTGAAGAAAATGACCTCACCAACAAAGCTGATGAAGATAGTGATGACTACGCTCCCACCTATTGCTTCATGGCAAAGGGTGCCAAGGTACTCAAATATACCTCCTCACGAATCTAGTGAAAATGAATCGATGAAGATCTAAAGCCCGATTACTCAAAACTTGCTAAGATTGCTGTAAAACAACAAAGGGCTTTTGAAAAGGTTCAAAACATGCTAGATAAGAGTGATGATATGTTAGGTGAAGAAATGGATCGCACTAAAGCCACGATTGAAAATCTTGAGACTTGGTCTAGGTTTGACAACCTTCAAGGTCATCATAACACTCTCTTGTCGATCATGAGAAACTTTCTTATGAATTTCTTCAAAGAAAGCAAGATCTTGAGAAGCTAAGAGAGAGTTATGAAGATCTTCGAAGGAGCGCGATTCATTACTTGCTCAACAAATCAGCGCTTCTCGTGAAGAATTTGTTCCTCCATGCTTAAAGTGCATTGAGCGTGAATCTGCTAATTCTTCACTGAATGTTCAAATGCTTCAACTGTTACAAATTCTTCACCTGCCTCTGCTATCACTAATTCCTCATCTGAGGACATTGCTAGTATCACTGACGATCACGAAATTTGAAGGAATTGTACATGACGAGCATGTACAAAAGCCTCAAAGGGCATCAGACTCTTTGTGATGTGCTTAAAAGCAGATCCTCAACAGGAACCCTAGGAAAGAGGGTATTGCCTTTGAGAGGAAACTCAATCTTGATGGAACATATTGGAAGCCCGAAAGCAGTATCCCAAAACCTCATGGGTTGCTGCAAAGGGACCTCCAGTTGATCCATCTAACTTATCTGGCTTTACATGCGAATCTCCTCATTCTTCTAATGAGTCATTTGACTCCAACTATAAACTGTTCAAAAATCAGAATGGTGAAATATTTGCTAGATATGTTGGCACTAACTCCAGGAACGGTTCCCCTATGAAGAAAATCTGGGTTCCCAAAAGGTGCCTTGAAAGTCTTCAGGTGAATGTCCTCATGACACCACACGTGAAGAATAGGAACCCCAGATCAAACTCTTCATATGGACCAAATTCTTCATATGGATCCAAGTCCTCATACGGACAAAATTCCTCACGTGGATCAAATTCCTCAAAAGGATCAAAGTCCACATATGATTATCATCGTGCTAACAACTACATTTATGAGGGTAGAGCTAAGGGCTATGAATATGTGCATTATTCTTCAAACCAATATGTTCATAAGTCCTCGAAGAATTTCTCCGCTTATTCATATGCTTACCCTAACCCCTCTTATGTGAAACGAAATGGATTGGCCTCTATGCCACCATTCTCGTATGGTGCTCGCATGAGTGATGAACTCTTTGCCACCCCTTCAGATGTGGGTGGTGAAGAAAAGAACTAACCTCTTCTGCGAGGTCAGGTCTCGGGCGTGCTTTAAGCGTCCCGAAGAATTTCTTGGGGGCCCGACAAAAATGCACGAAAGGACGCAGGCTAATCATGATGAAATGAACTTTCATTTCACACGTCCTCATACCGCTTATCTGTTTTATCGCTGATGAAATTCATCGATGAAATTGATATCATATTCTTCACCGATGAAGTACATGAGATCGTAAGTTGCACTAATTCATCTGCAGGATGATCAACCCAAAGCCACCGAGTGGGTTCTCGATAGTGGATGTACAAATCACATGATTTGGTGACAAGAATCTATTGATGGATGCTCCCTTATCACCGTCACATCTGAAGCATATCATCTTTGTTGACAAAGGCAAAAGTCGTGTATTGGGTCTTGGTAAGGTTGCGATCTCTAAGGACATACACATGGACAAAGTCATGCTTGTTGAGTCCTTAGGATACAACCTCATGTCGATCTCAATGCTTTGTGATCTTGATATGGTTGTTATCTTTGGCAAGTATCGTTGTGTTGTGATTATGGAAGTCGACAATTCCAAAGTCTTGAAGGCTTTAGGAGAGGAGACTTGTATATTGTTGATTTCTCTCTGGGACCACAACCAGCCGTGGTGTCTACTTGCAAAAGCTTCAGAAGGCTGGCTATGGCGTCGGCGACTTGGTCACGCAGGCACGAGGAATTTGCACACGCTTGCAAAGAAGAAGCATATCATTGGCATTGAGAATGTCAAATTCCTCAAGGATCACTTGTGTGGAGCTTGTGAAGCTGGAAAAATGACCAAGGCCAAGCATCCAGCGAAGACTATCATGACCACTACTCGTCCCTTCGAATTGCTTCACATGGACCTATTTGGTCCTAATCATTACTCAATGATCACTAATGATGCATCTCTATATGCCTTTGTTATTGTTGATGATTACTCTCGTTACACATGGGTACACATTGTTACTTACAAAAATGAAGTGCAGGAAGTCTTCAAACGATTTTCCTCGAGGGCTTCAACTAACTTTGGTGTGAAGATCAGACACATCAGGAGTGACAATGGAACTGAGTTCAAGAATTCCGATCTTGATGCATATCTTGATGAACTTGGTATTACTCATGAGTTGTCTGCTCCCTATACTCCTCAGCCGAATGGCGTCGTGGAGCGCAAGAACAGAACTCTTGTTGAGATGGCTCGCACTATGCTTGAATACAAAACGCCTAGTCGTTTTTGGATTGATGCAATTGATACCGCGTGCCACATCATCAACAGAGTATATCTTCACAAATTCTTCAAGAAGACTGCCTATGAACTCCTCACTGACAAGAAACCCAATGTAAGTTATTTCAAAGTCTTTGGTGCTAAATGCTGGATTAGAGATCCTCATCACAGTTCTAAATTTGCACCGAAAGCACATGAAGGTTTTATGCTTGGTTACGGAAAGGACTCGCACACCTCTGAGTCTTCAACATCGCTCTTCACAAGATTGTTGATACTGTAGATGTGCGGTTCGATGAAACTAATGGCTCGCAAAGAGAGCACCTACCTTCTATGTTAGATGAACCAGCTCCTGAGGAATCTATCAAGTTCAAGGCAACTGAGGATGTCATTCCTACTGAAGAATCTGCTGAAGAATTTACTCCTGTACGCGAAGAACGTCGAGCTGATGCACCTGAAGATAATGCTGAAGACAATGGTGCTGAGGAAAATGATCAAATATCTTGACGACAACCAGCTCATCCTCGCGTTGCAAAAGAAGTTCAAGTTGACAAGATCATCGATGACATTGAAGCGCCATGTCCTCTCACTCGCTCAAAAGCTTCACATTTATCTAACTTTTGTGGGCACTATGCTTTTGTCTACATCCACAGCCCACTAAGGTAGATGAAGCATTTACGGAGCCCGAGTGGATTCAGGCCATGCAAGAAGAATTACATCAGTTCGAGCTCAACAATGTTTGGGAACTGTTCAAACGTCCAGATCCTCGCAAGCATAATATCATTGGCACAAAGTGGATCTACCGCAACAAGCAAGATGAAAATGGCCTTGTGGTGAGGAATAAGGCAGGACTTGTAGCTCAAGGCTACACACAGGTTGAAGGAATTGATTTCGATGAAACTTTTGCACCTGTTGCTAGACTTGAGTCTATTCAAGATATTACTCGCGTATGCTAACCATCACAATATCACTTTATATCAAATGGATGTGAAAAGTGCATTCCTCAATGGTAAGCTTGATGAAGAAGTATATGTTGCTCAACCCCGGGTTTTGAAGATCCAAAGAATCCCGACAAAGTCTTCAGACTCAACAAGGCCCTCTATGGTCTCAAACAAGCCCCACCGGCGTGGTATGATACATTGAAGGAATTCTTCGTGAAGAATGGCTTCACACCTGGTTCACTCGACCCTACTCTCTTTACTAAATCATATGATGGTGAACTGTTTGTGTGCCAAATATATGTTGATGATATTATCTTTGGCTGTACTGACCAACGTTATAGTGATGAATTTGCCTATATGATGAGTGAAGAATATCAAATGTCTATGATGGGAGAGTTGAAATTCTTCTTAGGTCTTCAAATTCGTCAACAACACAATGGCATATTCATATCTTAGGAGAAATACCTCAAAAGATGTCCTGGAGAAATTCGGCATGCAAGATTGCAAAGGCGTCAAAATTCCTATGCCCACAAATGGCCATCTATGCCTTGATGAAAATGGTATTGACTTGATCACAAGGTATACCGCTCCATGATTGGTTCTCTATTGTACTTATGTGCATCTAGGCCAGATATAATGCTTAGTGTTTGCATGTGTGCCCGATTTCAAGCTACAAGAAGGAATCACACCATAAGGTCATGAAGCATATTCTTCGATATCTAGCTCACACACCAACACTAGGATTATGGTACCCCAAGGGCTCTACTTTTGATCTCATTGGATATTACGACTACGACTATCTTTGGTGATCGTGTGGACCGCAAGTCAACATCTGGTACTTGTCATTTCCTCGGACAATCTTTGGTCCGTTGGTCCTCGAAGAAATGTAACTGTATCACTGCTTCATCATGGAAGCTGAATACATTCTTCTTTGGCTCTTGTTGTGCTCAATTGCGTGGATGAAGCAAACTCTCAAGGACTACGGCATCAACGTGAAGAATGTGCCTCTCATCTTGTGACAATGAGAGTGCCATCAAGATTGCTCACAACCCAGTTCAGCACTTTCGAAGACAAAGCACATTCAAATTCGTCATCATTTTCTTCGTGATCATGTGTTGAAGGGCGACATCTCCATCGAGCATGTGAAGACTGAAGAACAGCTAGCCGATATCTTCACTAAGCCCTTGGATGAGAAGAGATTTAGCAAGTTGCGGTGTGAGCTAAATATCTTAGACTCTTCGAATGTTCTTTGAGAAGGACACACATCCTGATACTTATGCAAAATTGATGACTTAGATGTGCAACACATGAAGAAACGTTTTTCTTCAATCCATGAAGAATAACACTCTAAGTGTGAAGAAATTAATGAAGAATTTGATTCTCAGAACCCTACGACAATTGTATGCGGTGTCTGAAATCATCATTCTTATCTGATGGAGTCACGCCACCACCAAAGTTGAAAATCTTCAATTTGAGTTTTTCCTCGCTTTTGAAATTCTTCAGTTTTCAAATTCTTCAACTTTGCAAAATCTTCACTTGTTTCCGTCGTTTTTCTTCATTGGCTATATATATATATATATATATATATATATATATATATATATATATATATATATATATATATATATATATATATATATATGGGTTTATGTCCTCTACAAAATTCACTTATGGCTATTTCTTCAAGTCGTTTTTTTTCTTGTAAGTGAATGTTATAGGACCCTTCCCCCTCTATGCTATACTCAACCCAATCTATTCACAAATTCTTCACGTGCGTTCTATTTGAAACTCGTTCAAAATCTTCACTGTGTCCTTGTCAGCTGAAGAAATTGCGAACGGAACTTTAAAACTGATCTTATCCAAACTTTCGGTTTTGCCGCTCAAACCATTCCGCATCCCACGATGGATTTATCTATTCACCCACGATCTAACACGATCTCCACTTTTCAGTACGTGGGTGACACATGTCAAGCGAATGAGAAGGGTCGGGCACGTTCGTCCCAAATCTTGAGCGAACAGTTTTCACCGTGGCTATATATACCCCTCTCCCTTCCTCACTTCCTTTACTCCGCTCGACCGCTCTCTCTCTCGCTCGAGCTTCTCAAACCCTAAGCGCCGCCGCTTCTCCATCGTCGCCCGGTGAGGAAGAGCTTCCTTTGCCTCGACCTCGTCATTGACGATACTTTCGCGCCCGACCGCAGAAATCTTCACTCCGCCGCCGTAGCTGTCTTCCTCCGCCAAGTTAGGGCGTGGAAGATCTGAACCGACGATCTTCCCTTCTGTTCTTCTTTGTTCGTCGTGTTCTTCACTTCGGGTAATTAAAAGTTACTTTTATTACTCGCTTTGATTCTCAAACCTTACTGAAAATCTTCAAAGGTGTTTATTCTTCAAATCTTCACACATATGAACACCTCAAACAAAATATGCTCTTGATTCGTTTCTCTAAGCAATGTTTTTCTTCAAGATTCCTCAATTGTGTGGATCCTCGATCTATCCAACTCTGGAACCTAAGACAAAGATCGCTTAGTGAAATTCTTCAAGGCTCATCTGGTCAAATTCCTCAAACTATTTCTTTTTGAAAAACCTTACGAGAACGCATATGACCTCTCCAAATTCCTCATAAGTATACTACATTCACAGCTACTCATGTCCATTGCTTTGAATCACTAGGTTCTCATCAACTTAACTCATTTGCAGCGTTCCTCGAAGAAAAGTTGCATACTTCTTCCGAGAAATCGTTTGTTCAAATTCCTCACACGAAGAATATGGCGAGAAGGCAAGAAGCCACAGAAAGGAGGAAAGAGGCCTGAGGTCATGACTGCGTTTGAAATCCCTGAGGAAATATATGCTGATTATTGCACACCTGATGAAACCGAGTTCGGCAAAGAAAACAAAAATCAGCGCAAGGTGCGCATTCAAAGGATTGAACGGAGATGGTCAAGGGAATGGAGGGAGTACAGATATGTAACTCCAAAGTACATGAAGAAATTCGCACTGAATCCTCCATGCCCAAGAGCTCCATTGGCACCTGGTCAAGAAGTGACCCCACCGACATCAAGCGTGGTGAGGACTTTCTGAAGAATGGGCCAAGCGCCAAGCCAAATTGGCAAGACAAGCCAACGAGGCGGTGAGGAAATTCAATGAGGACTCTTGCATCGCTGCTGCCACTGAGGCCTCTGTCAAGCCAAGAAAATCTATGGCAAAGAAGCCTGCACACAAGCCAAGTGCTTCACCAATAGTGCCCTCACGGCCAAGTTCTTCAGCTGTGCCCTCACGGCCAATTCCTCATGCTGCTCCTGCTCCTCCCAAGTCCTCAGCTGCTCCTACAAAATCCTCAGCAGTTTCGACAAAGTCCTCTGCACCTGTGCATCTGGCCACGTGCCAAAGGACTGCAGGCTTCTCCATTGTATCTGGTGTTTCAGCAAGTTCCTCAGCTGCACCAAAGTCTTCATCTGGCCCGACTCTGCTGAAGACTAAGGCCACAGCCGGACGAGGTCCTCGGCCAAGTCCCAAGAAGAAACAGGTTGCCTTCCAAGTGCCACCTGAAGATGATGAGGCTGATGATGATGACGTTGCGGAAATCATCAGAGACCGCCAAGAAAGGGCCGCTAGAGCCAAAGGCACATCTGTGCCACTGCTGTTGGATCCGAGGAAAATCCTCGATTACATTGATCTTTGGCACAAGGATCCAAACACCCCTATGCCTGATTTTCATCTGACCCCTGGACAAAGTCACATGTTGACCCATTTCATCACTGAAGAGAAATGGAAGTTTGAAAAGGCAAGAGAGATCAAGAAAGCTCAATACAGAAAGGAGAAGTTCCTGAAGAAAAGCGTTGTCGTAATGACACACGAGGAACTTCTCAAGGTCCAGACTGAAATCCAAGCCCTCAAAGAAAACTTTGATGCTTATTATGCTTTGATTGGCAAGGAGCCAAAGTCGATTAAATCAACCGACGAAGAAATTCACCAATGTTGCTGCCCCAACGCAACATGAAATTCCTCAGTTTGGAGCCTCACTCAGCAGATCGAAGAACATGCCAAAGACTTGATGAAGTTCAGACTATCAAGAAAATGCCAGATCCAGGGCTGATGATCCAATTCCAGCCTCGGAATAAATTGCCAGGGCATCCACTAGTGGTGCGCCTGAAGAAACTGAACAAGACAGGGCAACTGCATCAGTTGCACCTGAGGAAAATCAACCAGATTCCTTAGCTCCTCCTGCGCCAACACCAACTCCAATTCTTCCATTTGCCTCTGATGTGAAGAAGACCAAGGCTGCAGAACGAGATGCAGTGAAGAAACGGAAAGCATCAGCTGTGTCAAATTCTTCGGCTGCGAAGAAAATGAAGCCAATGACCAGCTCTTTTGAAAATCCTATTGATGCTGTTCCAATTTCCTCAATTCCATCAAAGGACCTTGTTCCTTTTGGTGAAGATTATGAGATCCCAAGCGGATCTGATGAAGAAAATCATTCTGCTGCTTCATCGGAGCAGATTGATGAAGAAATTGAAGTGGAAGCAATCCCTTCAACCCCAATCATTTCCTCGCCTATGCCTCAGTTCACGGTGAAGAGGCCGGTGTTGAGGAAATTGAAGAAGATGTGGATATTGGAAGCACAACGCCCGGTGATGAGCGATGACTTTTGGGAAAGTCGGCATCCAAATTCTCCACTCTTCACCCCAATCCAATAGATACCTCGGTCCCTGCTCCAACAGTTCAAATGGGCTCAAGAAACTCATCCCACTTCATCATCCATGAAGAAATTCCAGCCACTAAGGCCGATGAACTTCTGCGCTGATCCTCGAGACTGCACTGTAGAGGAACAAGAAATTCCTCGAGCTGAAGAACCTGAGATTGCGATTCCAGGTCGTGATGCAACTCATCGACACTCCACCGCCAAAGCCAAAGAATCCCTTCTCAACAAAGCAAAAGTTCAAGGCTGAAGACTTCTTCAACGAGCATGTATTCTTCATCGATTACAATCCATATGATTACTGCTTTCGCATAAGGAAGAGGCGTTCGGACTGCCAGTCAAGCCAATTTCTAATCCTCAGTGCTCTTCGACAAAGACAAAGTCTTCGATCATGCACATATTCGTCATGTGGACATGGAGTCTCTGCCAGGCTTTGAGCTAGTCCTCTGTGTTCTTCATGACGCAGGACTTCTGAATTTCTGCACCGACATCTGTGATTGGAATGAAGAACTCATTCTTCAATTCTATGCAACGCTGCACATCACCGGAGACGCTGAAGATGTGAACTCATGGGTGTTAGACTGGATGTCTGAAAATACTCACTACAAGGAACCAGCAACTGAATTGCTTCGTGCCCTACCACTCAGTCCTCCACTTGATGGTGCTCGTTGTATCTACAACGAACCAGAACTCTCAAATCACTATATGCAAGTGCCGATGAAGCCTTTGAAGCCAGGGCAAGCCCCAAGAACCAAATTCCTCGTCAAGGAATTATTGTATGTGCCTCGGACTGTCTATCGGATTCTGACGAAGACAATGAGTCCTATCAAAGGCCACGACTCAAATGATGAAGAAGTCGTTGGCATCATGAAGAATATGCTTTTCAATATCATTCATGGCGTTCCGTCAACTTCCATGATTTATTCATGAGGACTCGGCAAACATTGCTATGTCACCATTTGAGTTTGAAGCCTTATGCGCCTTGGATAATGAGATTCATCGACAAGGTCTTCACTCAATTACAAGGTCGATACTACGAACCACTGCAGCTACTTGCCCCAATTGAAGTCCTCAAGCGGACATTTACCTCAGGTGATGACAAGGGCAAGGCAACTGCTGTGATCGATGAAGGCATTCGTCCATTGGATGGACAATTTCGCAAAGCTGCATCCTACTCCACCAATGATGACTCTGCCGCAAATACCTCAGCCAAGCAAAGTCCTCAAGCCACAACACCCAGGGTGATGACTGATCGTGAGTTACTCCTCAGTCTTCATCAGAAGGTTGATCGCAATCATAAATGGGTCAAGCGTCAGTTTGGTTCAATTCTTCACAACATGACATCTACACACAATGCTGTGAAGAAAAACCACTACTACCTCCATGAAACCTTCAAACGCACTGGCTGTTCTTTCTAATGTCTACGGTCTTGGAAGAACCGGCGACCATGGGTCTCAAGGAAGAATTTGACTGGTCTGCACCTCCTCCGAAGAAATACAAGAAGGTCAAAGTTCCTTCCTTGGTGGCTAACTCCTATTCTTCATCACGACACCGATGAAAATGAAGACTTGACGACAACTGCGGCAGGCCCCACTACAACAACCGACCCCAACAACGCTGGCGCTCCTTCCTCAACTTGAAATTCTTCAGGGGCGTTAGTCCTCAGTTTCGATCCTTTTGGTCATTCGATGACAAAGGGGGAGAAATTTGAGTTAGTCTTCAAGCGGGTATATTATATGGGCAGTTTTTTTTGTTAAGTTACAACTCGCTCTTCTTGAAACTTTTATTGGATCGAGTTGTAATCTTAAACCCGATGGTGCTCTGATACTTTTGATGCACTGAGCTCTGATTCTCTTGAGCTCTGATACTCTTGATGCGTTATTTTGCATGCCTGTTCCTCATTAATGTTATTGCACGCATGCTGAATTTCATCGAGCACCATATTTCATCATGCATTTCAAATTCTTCATATTATATGTCAAATGCGTGTATGAATTACAAGATATAGGGGGAGATCTCCATGATTCAACTGTTCAAATGTGCATTGCCTCAAAAGCAAATTCCTCACTATGCACATCTTCGTGGGGGAGTTCTTCTATATCTTGCAATCAAATTCCTCAATATCAGTATTTACACTTCATATGTTTATCCCCGTTGAAAACTTAACCTATATTGTCATCAATCACCAAAAAGGGGGAGATTATAAGTGCATCTAGTGCCCCTTAGTGATTTTGGTGTATTGAAGACTTATAGGTTAAGAAACTAATGTGTTTATGAGTGTACACAGGTCTATAAGTCTGTGAGGAGTTTGATATTTCTGATGAAAGTCGACCCTAAAAATGAAGTTCTTCGACTGAAGACTTTGATATTATGAAGACTTTCTGAAGACTTTGAAAGTGAAGAAATTGGTGTGACCTTGAAGACTTGGTATTCATTTGAGGAATATGAAGCGTGAAGACTTTTGTTTTCGTAGTTTCGTTTTCTCTTTCTTGAGTCATAGGAAACATCGTCTCGTTAAAGGGGGTCGAGGAAATACTAAGGAAAAATTTCCATGTGATGCTCAACTCAAAATCCTACACCTACCAATCCCTTCGAGTGAAGCCTTTGGAAATCTCATACAGATTCAGTCAATTTATTCAAAGGATGTGAGACGAAGTTCTTCCGGTCGCCGAGAATTTGTTCGACCGAGGAGTTAGGAATTCGCCAGGCTGGATTGCCTACGATGAGGAACATGATAGCCCTGAGGAATTTGTGATTCAAATTTCCGACCATTGCTGTGCTGCGTGCCAGCTGTCCCAAAATATCTTATCCACCTAACGGTCATATCATTGAAGGGCATTTATGTCTTATCATGTCGGTTGGCTGCTCTGAGAGAAACTTGACACTTGTCATTTGAGAGCAACCCATCCTCCGAGGACTTTGAGCGAAAATCATCGAGTGAGGAAAAACCCAAACACCAAACCCCTACAAACCCAAAGTGATTGAGCATCATCAAGAGATTGATCCTACGTGGATCCGACGCTTGTTACCTTTGAAGATCGTGCTTCTTCCAGACGGTTAGGCGTCATGGTCTAGAGCATCCAAGAGGAATTGTGGATCGCCGAGTGACCAAGTCTGTGAAGGTTTGGAAGTCGCGAAGACTTACCACAGTGATTGGACGAGGTCTGTGTGACCTTAGTTCAAGGAGAATACGGTGAGGACTTGGTGTCCTGAGCTGCGTGCTTTCGGCGACCGGGTGTCCGGGACTGTGTGTCCTCGAGTTTAAATACTCAGCCGCTCCAACCAGACGTACAACTGAGACAGCAGTTGGAACTGGTCTACCAAATCATTGTCTTCACCAACCTTACTGGTTCTATTTCCTCAACCCTTTCATTTCCTCATTACTGTGTTGAGTGTTCGTTCATATCTGTGTTTGAAGACTTTGATTGAAGACTTTCTCAATTTCCTCAGTTCAATCTCTTCAGTCTGTTTGTCTTCATCTTGTGCTATCCTGTGTTTACGCTTTTCTGTACTCTTTGATTGTCTTCGTTTCATCATGATGACCATGCCCGCATTCTCTTATGCTTACTTCTGAGTACTTATTCATTGCAAGTAGTTCTTCGCTAAGGAATTTCCTCACCGACAAATTCCTCAGTGAAGAATTCATAAAAATCGCCTATTCACCCCCCTCTAGTCGATATAACGCACTTTCAATCATCTTCTTCAGTTAGATTAGCCATCTAATCCTAATTCTCCAAACCATAGCCATCCTGTCCAGCGGTTCCAAATGGCGAAAGAGATCGAGATGCAGGTTTTTTAGTGTCCAACATGTCCTCGTCGAAGGCTCGTTGAGCATAGTTGCCATAGCCACCGACCACCCAAGGGTTGTTCGGATGTGGATCAACAATGTATCCAACTCCCTCCAAAAGGTGGAGATGAATGTCAACGGTCTCGACGCAGAGTACACGGAGCGTGCCACTGGGAAGATCCAACGCACCGCTGTCCTTCAGCTGTGCCTCGAAGATGATGTTTTGGTGTACCACATCATACACGCGCCCTCCATACCAGGTGAGCTTCACGATTTCTTGTCTCGGGAGGACATATACTTCTATGGGGCAGCCATCGCAGGGGACAAACAGAAGTTGGAGCCGTACAACCTTGATTTGAAAAGCATCGCTGACCTACAAACCAGAATAAAAATTCATGTAGAAGATTGTGATAAACTGACACCATCCCTATTCGACATAGCAAATTTAGTGCTAGGAACAAATCTTCAGAAGGGTGACGAGACGCTGGCATTGAGGTCGTCTGGATGGGAGAATTATCCCTTGATGTACGAGCGGATAAAATATGCTTCCCTCGATTCCCGTGTGAGTTTCGAGATAGCTGCAAGGTCCAGAGAGCTTGTTGTGAAGCCGTCTCCCACAGAAAATGAGAACAAGAAGAAGAAGAAGAAGAAGAAGGAGAAGAAGAAAGAGAAGAAGAAGTAGAAGAAGAAGAAGAAGAAGAAGAAGAAGAAGAAGAAGAAGAAGAAGAAGAAGAAGAAGATCTCGCACCGGAAATAGGGCATTATGGATGGATGAACTATTTCCTCTCTTGTAAAGAAAATATTCCCTCTCTATGTATATTGATATAGATGGACTAGTTCGATGGTGTGCATGTCTTTGGAACAAGTAGTAGCGTGGGTCCGCTTGACTATAAGGAACTATTTATCCGCCTAGCTTTCTCTACTACTCCTTCTAGTGATCGGTATGCAATGCATGTGTCCGTAGACATGACAGCTTGTCCATGGAAGTTCAACTACGACGACCATCACGTTTCATCCACTGCCACTCGCGATTCCCACGACACCGCTCCAACCCACGACGACATGTCCCCCGATGTGCGCCTCACCCCTCTCGGCCGCACCGCCCCTCTGCCTTTGTGTGCATGACATGTTGGCCACCTTAAATGCGGCGAGCATCAAGTTTCTACCACAGCCACATGCGATTCCCACGATGCAACACGAACCCATGACACCACACGTCCCGCACCGTCGATTTTCATCCATCGTCTGTGAACATTTCGTCCCGGGCATCAATCCTCAGCTGGAGTACTTCTATACTACAGGTAGTACCCGCCGGTGTGGCCATCTACGCCTCGTAACGCCCCGACGCCCAGCTGTGGCACCCTCGCCATGGCCACGCCACCACCGGCCGGTTCATCTCGAATGAGTGAGTCGCGAACCACACCACCACCATGAGAATGACATGTGGGCCAGCCGCATTTAACGTCCGCATGTCATTGACTCAGAGCATTGTTAATAATATAGCCGGCTGCTGGCTATATGATGTTGCCACGTCATATATAGCCAAGCTTGTAGCCAGGAAGTACAATAGTTGAATATTAATATGTACTACTTTGTTGTTACATGACCCACCTCGCTCTCTCATAAAATGCCTAGGAGCACATGCTGCAGCCGGCTGTTAACTAGTAGCCCGCTTCTCTTCTCTTTCATCTTCTCTCTCGTCCAACTAAGCAAAAATATAATATTTAATGTCTTACAGCCCGCCTACATCACCTTATTGTACTTGCTCTCATAGGCCGGGCACTAAGCCACTGAAGTTCGGTCCTGTGGACCCCGAGAGGGAAATGTAACTCCTGCGGCAGACCTTGTGGTGCTCCCGCAGTACGAGCTCATGCCAAACC
The DNA here is from genome assembly GCA_021605145.1 of Aegilops bicornis. Classification (NCBI taxonomy): domain Eukaryota; kingdom Viridiplantae; phylum Streptophyta; class Magnoliopsida; order Poales; family Poaceae; genus Aegilops; species Aegilops bicornis. Next base: position 497,306,578 of record CM038670.1, read on the forward strand.
CGGAATTTGTTTCTTACTACTACCAACTACTTGTAAGGTACATGTGCATTGCATGCATGCGATTCTGGTGGTTTGTGCATTATGCTTCTACATGTGAAGTCTTCTAGATTCTACATGTGGCAAAATCTGGTGGAATGTAGATGATATCCAACGGCCAATAGGCTCGGATTTGCCATCTTTGTACCGTCGGATTGGCTTCATCCAACGACCAACTTTCAAAGTTATGGTTTGGTTTGCAGCCTAAGGTTGCCATGCCTAAGCTTAGGCGTGCCGGCATGTGTTTAGTTCATTGCTACACTTGTGGCTTGCCACACTTTTCTAGCTACATGGTCCACATGTCATAGACTCGACTTCTTGCCAAATCTTGCCACGCTTGTGGTGGCCATTTTGTTAGCCACATTTTTTGTGGCAGACACACTTTGCCTAAGCTTAGTTGTGGCAAAGTTAGTCATGAATGAAGTTCAACCATGGAGTCTTCTAGATTCTACATGTGGCAGAATCTGGTGGAATGTAGATGATATCCAACGACCAGTAGTGCTCGGATTTGCCATCTTTGTACCGTCGGATTGGCTTCATCCAACGACCAACTTTCAAAGTTATGGTTTGGTTTGCAGCCTAAGGTTGCCACGCCTAAGCTTAGGCGTGCCACAAGTGTGTTTGGTTGCGTTCTCGTCTCAACATAGTTTTTCCCTCTTCATGCATGCTCAACTCAACACCCCTCTTCATGTATGCTCTCTTCATGCATGCTTCTAGTGTATTTGTGCCAATCTAGTGTGGACTCATGCACCCTCCATACACTCTACCAAACACCCAAAAATGGGTCGAGAAGGGAACTCTTGGGATCATGCACCCTTCATACACCCTACCAAACACACCAGACATGTGTTTGGTTCATTGCTACACTTGTGGCTTGCCACACTTTTATAGCTACATGGTCCACATGTCATAGACTCAACTTCTTGCCAAATCTTGCCACACTTGTGGTGGCCATTTTGTTAGCCACATTTTTTTGTTTCAGACACACTTTGCCTAAGCTTAGTTGTGGCAAAGTTAGTCATGAATGAAGTTCAACCATGGAGTCTTCTAGATTCTACATGTGGCAGAATCTGGTGGAATGTAGATGATATCCAACGGCCAGTAGTGCTCGGATTTGCCATCTTTGTACCGTCGGATTGGCTTCATCCAACGACCAACTTTCAAATTTATTTACAGACTATATAGGGGGTATAGATATAAATGTGTCGTCCCGTTGCAGTGGATCCAAAGTATATCTGTTTAGTGGAGTGCACTCTGAACACATTATCTATTTATTTTTCTCTAACCTTTCGTAGCCATGCAGCCAAGCCACATAAGCTTCATGGGTGCCCCCCACATCATATTATTCATACTACGTTGACAGAAAAAAGAGAAATCACCCAAAACAAGATCTTCCCGTTTTTTGTTCCTACGATGTTGTGCCGTGCACGTACCTACTACTTATATAGTGGTAGTACTAGTTGTATAGTACAAACTTGGTACTAGTAGGAGCAGAGTAGTACGGAATGCTCCTACTCTATCAACGAGCCCCATCTGATACCAAATTTCTTGGCTTCCGTGCTACAGCTAGATCCTCGGCGCCATTCCGCAAGCCGACGTCGTGGACCATCTGGCATAGCCGCTGGCCGCTTGCGCGCATCGCCTCCATGGGTCTGGAATGAGCTCTTTTGTGCTTAGTGTAGGTGCTTGGGCAAATGCTTAGGTGCGTACGATGTGGAGATGCATTGGAATTGAGGGGCGCCTTATATGAGGCCAAACTGTGTTGCATTCACATCGTGCAGCCTCTTTTCCCGGTCCTCCTCCCATTACTTCCCTCATGCATTAATTGAAGGAGGATGCATTGGCCGTTCAACATTTTGGGAACCTCTACTCCCTCACTCGTCTGCATTAAAGCCGTATCGGGAACTGCGCCGCCTGCTGTCAAATCGAATAGTAGTACTGCGCCACCCGCTGCACGCCCGACTGAACACGCCTCCTCGCCTCCATCAAACCCCTCCGTTAAACCCGCATGCAAACCGAGAAACCTACTCCGGCCACACGTCCGTTCATGAGCGGGTCGGAATTAAACGCAACACCGGCCGAGCTCCTCCCGTCCACCCTCAGTTTAAACGAGGCCAGACGCCGGCCAAGCTCCTACCGTCCGCCCTCTATTTACACGAGGCCAGACAGACAGCGGGAAAGAATCGCACCCCTCTGCCGCTCCCCCATCTCCGCCTTCACCAATTTCTCCACTCTGATGGCTTCCGAGGAGCCGTTCTCCGGCACAGGGCCGGCCCTGGGGCATGGGCGGTGGGGCAGCGGCCTAGGGCCCAGGCGGGAGGGGGCCCCATGATGTAGTACATATACATACTAATGCCCAGCAAAAAATGGTAAAAAACGAGATGGGCTAGGGCGCGAGGCCCATGCGATCGATTACGAAGCGTTACGCTAGCGCCAGCGATCGGTACCGGCTGCTTATTTTCTTTTCCTTCGTCTAGAGTTTGGACGGTTGGTCTCTAATCTCTTCGTCCTGCCTGCCGCTCGGCGCTCGGCGCCTTGCCGTCTCGGCCGCCCGGCTTGTTGTCTTGGCTACCGTATAGCAGTCCGGTAACCCAAAGTCGCAACGAGCTAACGAGGTAATCCATGATCCATTCCATCCGCCGCTTTCTTCAGCCCGTATATGTATCCATGATCCATCCATGTTCCTGATGACCTAATCCATCCCCCCAGATCCCAATTTAACAATTTCAGTAGTATGTACGTATTCAACTATCCACATGTATGTCTAGGGTTCCAATCATCCGATTATAAATACTTAATTCTTTGTACCCTCTTTTCTTCATGATTTTAGGACATTATCCTGCCATGTTGCCTAAGAAGAAGATGTCGATGCTGAAAAAAGGACAAGAAATAAAGAAAGTATTATTGCATCAAGAAACGTCCGAAGAAATTTTTTTTGAAGCACTGAAGTATTGTTGTTGTCGATGGAGTCAGTTGAATTTGATTCTTATTTTAGGTAATCATGGCATGTTAGTTTTATTTTGCCATCTTTTTAGTATTATTGTTGTCGATGGAGTCGGTTCGAATTTAGTTATTATTGTTGTCGACGGTCAGTTGAATTATTATAGACAAATTTGGTTGAAATTTATATAGGGGCCCATTTCACCGAGTTCGCCTAGGGCCTTCCAAAACACAGGGCCGGCCCTGCTCCGGCATATTACCCGGCTGGGTGGCCCGCTGAGCCCTCCGGATACGGGCGAGGCCGCTCGATGCTTCACCAACCTCGCTTGGCCCGACGGAGCCGATTGCCGCCTGCAAAGCGGTAGCGTGGTTCAGCAACTCGCCGCCCCAGTTCAGCCCGATGAGGAGTGGCGAGTTGCTCCACGCCGGCACGACGGCGAGCACACCGGTACGGGCATCATCGCTGCCACGTCGTACCACGCCTCCCGTGTCTGTGGGCGCGCCTCCCGTGCCTGCGGCAGCGCCATGCAGGCAGAGACAGAAGCCGGGTGCATGGACAGCGATGAGTCGGTGGCCAGCTTCTCCGTGTCCGCCGCCATCATTGAGGAGATGTAGAACACGGGAGGCCGCCACCACTTGGGTCCCATGAAGGCCACCGCCGAAGCGATGACTGCGCATTCAGGTGGTTTCTTTGCTTCTTCGTCTCTTTCGAGGACCTTCGTCGACCCTGCAAAGCGTCTGCCGGACATGAGGAAGACAAAGGGATCCGCGGGCGGCCATTTAGATTATGTACTCCCTCTCCAGCTGGCGGGAAATTTTTGTTCTAAGAACGGATAAATTGTATCTATCTATAACTAAAATAAGTCTAGATACATCCATTTCTAGGACAAGTATTTCCGGACGGAGGGAGTATTAATTATACCAAGATAGCCGGATTGGCACCGCTTAGTTCATGTAAATGTAATGAAATCCATCATGTTTATATGAAGATCTGGCTTTTTTATACGAAATCCTTCATGCTTATATGAAATCAGTCCGTGTTTGCACGAATTTCATCTGGTTGGTTAGAGTTGTGAAAATGTATGCCGCCGGCGTTTGATGTCGTCCTCCGCGGAAGGAAACGGGAGGAAATTTGCCGGCTGCCATTGGAGATGCTCTTATGCTGGAAATAATAGTGACATCCAATCCATTTGAGTTAATTGTGTGTATGATTGTCCCTCTATAAAAAGTTAATTGCATGTATAGTGTACACGTGACTTGCAGGGTGGCTGCAGCTTCGTACAGAAAGTTAAAAAGAAACAAGTCCATCCTTAATCTTGTATTCTAAGTACTCTGTGGGTTCCACTTTCAGTACAGTAGTGAAAGAAGTATATATTAAATAAATAAGATATAATATAAAAATCTAAAGTTAAAGACAGAATTTGAACTCATGTCATCACGTTGCGAGCATCCGGCGCTAACCAGTCCAGCACATTTTTGTTGTAGACCATGCTGCTGATATATCTCCATGTCTACTCTTATACTCCATCCGTTCCTAAATATTTGTCTTTTTCAGATTTCAAATGGACTACCACATACGGATGTGTATGTAGACATATTTTAGAGGGTAGATTCACTCATTTTGCTCCATATGTAGTCACTTGTTGAAATCTCTAAAAAGACAAATATTTAGGAACGGAGGGAGTAGAAAACAGAGTTGGTGATGATGGTGTGCGTGCCATCCTGCAATATAGGCCGTCGGATTTATATCTAACGGATAGGAAGAAAACTATGGCAATTTTGCAAAAATTTACCCACACCCCTCTCCACGTTTGCAAATACGGCCTTCCCTCGTTCATCCTTTTCTCTCACAAGATAAACTACTCATACAAATGCATCTTGATTTTCCGTGCAACGCACGGGCATCTAGCTAGTTTCTTTTAAAATAGTTACTGCGATAATTGGGTTGAAGTGATATATTTTATGTCTGCCCCGAATGATTTCGGATTCACTAGTAGTAACAAAGAAAAGGTTGCCTCGTTAATTAATAGAAAACAGGGTGAAAACTATCACATGAGGCCGGTAAAAATGAGGCACACTGGGTTCAGCGTCATCGTCACTACAGCTGTGCGCGCGCGAGAAGTCTACATATCGAGGGGGCTACTGAGCGAGGCACAGAGACACAATGTTCGAGAGAGAAACCAATTGACAGATTACGATCAGATTGAGTTGTCACCCTTCTGCTGTCATTGTTGGGGTGGGGGGGAGGGGGAGAGAAAGACGTATCGAGAGTGTGCGCGGTAGGCACAGAGGCACAACTAGCGTCTGTGTGTGTATGTGTGTGTGTGTGTGTGTGTTTGAAAGAGGAGTAGATAGATTACTATCAAGATCGAGGTGCCTCCCTACTCCTTCGGTGTCGGGTAGTGTGTGTGTGTGTGTGTGTGTGTGTGTGTTTGAGAGAGAACACAGTCGATAGATTAGTATCAAGATAGAGGTGTCACCCTACTCCTTCGGTGTTGGGAAGTGTGTGTGTGTGGTTGTGTGGGTGTGGGTGTGTGTGTGTGGGGGGGGTGACACTTACATATCCTTACTCTTATAAAAAAACAGAGTTGGTGATGATGGTGTTCCTGCCATCCTGCAATATAGGCCATCCGATTTATACCCGACGGATAGGAAGGAAACTGTGGCAATTTTGCAAAAAGATACCCACACCCCTCTTCGCATTTGCAAATAAGGCATTCCCTTGTTCATCCTTTTCTCCCACAAGATAAACTACTCATACAAATGCATCTTGATGTTCGGTGCAACGCATGGGCATCTTGATAGTAGGGAGAAGGAGCTTGTGTGACACATATCTAGCTATATTAAGGGATATATAGATAGCATTTGTGCAAGGCATACTTAAAACATCACGAAGATAAACAAAATTGTGTGCATGCAAGTGCCGGAAAAAATGAAGCGAGAAACAATGTGTTGGAGAGAGAGAGAGAGAGAGAGAGAGAGAGAGAGCGAAATCTCAAAACAAAAGGTGCTCTGTTGGAATCCCATTGTATGTATTCATATGGTTCCGGAACTCGAGTTAACCTTAGGCATATGTGTGAGAGACATTATTATATTTTGAGACATTAGTGGCTGTGGGTGGGCGAAATTAAAGGGGTGGGCGTGTTCGACAGAGAGAGCGTGTGTGTTTCTGTGTGAGAGACTTGTAGGACGGGGTAGAAAGACGAATTCTAACCTTGACGGAGGAAGAGAAATACATGAAGTGCGCGTATGTGATTTCGATGACCACAGGGAAATGAGATATGTATGCGTGTGAGAGAGATTGCACAATTCATTCACGTAACACTAGCTAGCGATCGTGGACGTGCATCGCTTGAACATATATCTACTTTGTATCGTGGCCAAAGGTACAATATCGATTCAACGCTAAAAAGATTGGACACTCACATATCACATTTTTTTCTATTTAAATAAACCTTTTCAGTTGTGCATGCCAAAGTTACAGTGATGTTTCTTCAAACAACCAATGTAGCTATCATGTACATGCACCATTGTTACTCTTGCATTAAAAATCATTAGTCTTGGATGATTTAAGGTTCTATTATGAATTAATGTATGTAATATTCATATATGAATTCAACGGGTACGCAATTTATGAAATGGAAGGCTATGTAATCATATGAGGTAACACTTTTAAGTAGCGGACTTCTTTTTGTGCGCCTCTACACTAACACGTCAATGCATTATGTTTAAAGTAAATAACCAATTGCACTAAATTATCTAATTACACGAGAAATACATAGGCTGAGCGTTTGATCCCTTTTTTTGTGAACGCGCCACTACACTCGTATGATTGGCCGCGCCCGTGTGAACGTCCAAGTTATCGGCGCATCATCCCGCGTTATTGTCTTTTTTCTGGGGTGGACACACTGATACGTCTCCGTCGTATCTATAATTTTTGATTGTTCAATGCCAATATTATTCAACTTTCATATACTTTTGGCAACTTTTTATACTATTTTTGGGACTAACATATTGATCCAGTGCCGAGTGCCAGTTCCTGTTTGTTGCATGTTTCATGTTTCGCAGAAACCCCATATCAAACGGAGTCCAAATGGGATAAAAATGGACGGAGAATTATTTGTAATATTTGTGATTTTTGGGAAGTAAAATCAACGCGAGACGTTGCCCGAGGTGGCCACGAGGGTGGGGCCCATGCCCACTCTAGGTGGGCGCGCCCCCCACCCTCGCGGGCCCTCGTAAGGCGGTTGATGCTCTACTTTGGCCGCAAGAAAGCTAATTTTTGGAAAGAGATCTGGGCGAAGGTTTCAGTCCAATCAGAGTTACGGATCTCCAGATATAAAAGAAACGGTGCCAGGGCAGAATCAGAGAACGCAGAAACAGAGAGAAACAGAGAGACAAATCCAATCTCACAGGGGCTCTCGCCCCTCCCACGCCATGGAGGCTAGGGACCAGAGGGGAAACCCTTCTCCCATCTAGGGAGGAAGTCAAGGAATAAGAAGACGAAGGGGCCCCCTCTCCCCTTCTCTTCCGGTGGCGCCGGAACGCTGCCGTGGCCATCATCATCACCGCAATCTTCACCAACAACTTCACCGCCATCATCACCAACTCTTCCCCCCTCTATGCAGTGGTGTAACCTCTCTCTTACCCGCTGTAATCTTTACTTAAACATGGTGCTCAATGCTATATATTATTTCCCAATGATGTATGGCTATCCTATGATGTTTGAGTAGATCTGTTTTGTCCTATGGGTTATTTGATGATCAAGATTGGTTTGAGTTGCATGTTTTATTATTGGTGCTGTCCTATGGTGCTCTCCGTGTCACACAAGCGTGAGGGATACCCGCTGTAGGGTTTGAAATATGTTCATGATTTGCTGATGGTGGGTGGCGGAGTGATGAAGCACAGACCCGAGTAAGTAGGTTGTTTGCGTATGGGATAAAGAGGACTTGATGCTTTAATGATATGGTTGGGTTTTACCTTAATGATCTTTAGTAGTTGCGGATGCTTGCTAGAGTTCCAATCATAAGTGCATATGATCCAAGTAGAGAAAGTATGTTAGCTTATGCCTCTCCCTCAAATAAAATTGCAATAATGATTACCGGTCTAGTTATCGATTGCCTAGGGACAAATAACTTTCTCGTAACAAAAAGCTCTTTACTAAAACTAATTTAGTTGAGTCTTTATCTAAACATCCCCTAGCTTTTATTTACTCGCTCTTTATTATCTTGCAAACCTATCCAAAAACACCTACAAAGTACTTCTAGTTTCATACTTGTTCTAGGTAAAGTGAACGTCAAGCGTGCGTAGAGTTGTATCGGTGGTCGATAGAACTTGAGGGAATATTTGTTCTACCTTCAGCTCCTTGTTGGGTTCGACACTCCTACTTATCGAAAGAGGCTACAATTGATCCCCTATACTTGTGGGTTATCAAGACCTTTTTCTGGCGCCGTTGCCGGGGAGCAATAGCGTGGGGTAAATATTCTCGTGTGTGCTTGTTTGGTTTGTCACTAAGTAATTTTTATATGCTGTTCTTAGTTGTTCTCTATCTTTTAGTTATGGATATGGAACATGAAATACCAAAAAAATTAGGTGTACTTTCTACTCATGGAGATGAGGAACCTCCTAAAACCCTCAATGCTTGATAATCCAGAAAAACCCCATTCAATTTGGTAATGGGAGTAACGTTGAATCAACGTGAATACTTTAGGGATTATCGCTTGACACAAAAAGGGAAACTATTATGGGATCGAATTTATATATTGAAGTGGTATGCTCGGCAAGTATGCTTGAGTTATGATTATACTTGTTGCTCTAGGATGAAGGCTCCACACCTTCCCTTTTAATGCAAATTTAATGATAATAAAACCTTAGCTTCTTATGCTAATGGTATATATGATTACTATGATGTGGAACAAATAGAAGAATTTGTTGCTTTTATGGGTGCTTATGAAATTGAATCTATGTTTAAAGAGTTTGAAGATTCTGATGATGCTGTTTATAGACCTGAAAATTTAGCTATCCTTAAATGTTGTTATGAGAATTATGAATACAATTACGATATTAATGCACTTATTGAGAAAGTCTCCGCTGTCTAAGAAGAGACTAATATTTTGCAGGAGTCTATGGAAGAAGAAATTACTGAAACTGTGAGCTCATTGGATGAAAAAGATGATGAGGAGAGCGAAGAACAAAAGGAGGAAGAGCAAATTAGCTACCCGTACCCACCTTCTAATGAGAGTAGCTCTTCAACTCATACATTGTTTAATGTCCCTTCGTGCTTATCGAAGGATGATTGCTATGATGACTACTATGATCCCATTGATTCTTTTGAAATATCCCTTTTTGAGGATGCTTGCTATGCTTGTGGCCAAGATGCCAATATAATTACGCTTATGGAGATGAACTTGCTATAGTTCCTTATGTTATGAATGAAATTGTTGCTATTGCACCCACGCATGATAGTCCTATTATCTTTTTGAATTCTCCCGATTATACTATATCAGAGAAGTTTGCACTTATTAAGGATTATATTGATGGGTTGTGTCTTAATTCTACACATGATGATTTTGATAGATATAATATGCATGTGCTTGCTGCTCCTACTTGCAATTATTATGAGAGAGGAATTATATCTCCACCTCTCTATGTTTTCAACATGATAAAATTGCAAGAAACTGTTTATACTATGCATTGGCCTTTACTATGTGTGCATGAATTGTTCTTTTATGACATGCCGATGCATAGGAAAAGAGTTAGACTTCGTTGTTGCATGATATATGTTACTTTGTGCTCACTACTAAATTAAAAATCATTGCTAATTAGAATTGGCTTTGATATACCTTGGGATCCGGGTGGATTCATTACTTGAGCACTATATGCCTAGCTTAATGGCTTTAAAGAAAGCGCTGCTGTGGAGACAACCCAGATGTTTTAGAGAGTCATTTATTTCTGTTGAGTGCTTTCATATAGTTTAAAAACAACAAAAATAAAGAGGGGAACCCAAAACTTTTTCAAAAAGAAAAGCGAAAGTGAGAAAGACAAGCATTGTTGAAGTGGGAGCTAGCCTTGAACTTTGTTCATGCTCACGGAAACTTTGTGAACCTTGATTACAACAAATTTTCAACAAAAATAATTATCCCCTTGTACAATTCCATTGTATTATAAAAATAATGTGCCAAGGTTTGTCTTTAGGATGTTTACAAAACTTGTTGGTTTGTGCGGTGCAGGACAGAAACTTTGGCTGTAGTGCGCGATTTTTAATATTTTACTGGAACGTCAAATGGCTCTGATTCTTTTGCAATGTCTTTATACAAAATTGTTTTTATTTTTCCTAATTTTTGCAGAATTTTTCAAGTACCAGAAGTATGGTTAATGTTCATATTATTACAGACTGTTCTGTTTTAGACAGATTCTGTTTTTGATGCATAGTTTGCTTGTTTTGATGAAACTATCAATTTATATCAGTGGATTAAGCCATGTAAAAGTTATATTACAGTAGACACAATGCAAAAACAAAATATGAATTGGTTTGCAACAGTACTTTGAGTAGTGATTTGCTTTATTATACTAACGGATCTTACCGAGTTTTCTGTTGAAGTTTTGTGTGGATGAAGTGTTCGATGATCGAGAAGGTCTTGATGTGAGGAGAAGGAAGAGAGGCAAGAGCTCAAGCTTGGGGATGCCCAAGGCACCCCAAGTAAATATTCAAGGAGACTCAAGCGTCTAAGCTTGGGGATGCCCTGGAAGGCATTCCCTCTTTGTTCAACAAGTATCGGTATGTTTTCGGATTCGTTTCGTTCATGCGATATGTGCAATCTTGGAGGGTCTTTTGCATTTAGTTTTCATTTTTCTTTTATGCACCATGCTGGTATGAGATGGTCCTTGGTTGATTTATAGAATGCTCTTTGCACTTCACTTATATCTTTTGAGTATGGCTTTATAGAATGCTTCATGTGTTTCACTTATATCATTTGAAGTTTGGATTGCTTGTTTCTCTTCACATAGACAACCACCATTTGTAGAATGCTCTTTTGCTTCACTTATATTTGTTAGAGCGTGGGAATATCTTTTGTATAAAGAACTAAACTCTCTTGCTTCACTTATATCTATTAAGAGAGTTGACAGGAACTGGTCATTCACATGGTTAGTCATAAAATCCTACATAAAACTTGTAGATCACTGAATATGATATGTTTGATTCCTTGCAATAGTTTTGCGATATAAAGATGGTGATATTAAAGTCATGCTAGTGGGTAGTTGTGGATTGTAGAAATACTTGTGTTGAAGTTTGTGATTCCCGTAGCATGCACGTATGGTGAACCGTTATGTAACGAAGTCAGAGCATGATTTATTTATTGATTTTCTTCCTTATGAGTGGCGGTCGGGGACGAGCGATGGCATTTTCCTACCAATCTATCCCCCTAGGAGCATGCGCGTAGTACTTTGTTTCGATGACTAATAGATTTTTGCAATAAGCATGTGAGTTCTTTATGACTAATGTTGAGTCCATGGATTATACGCACTCTCACCCTTCCATCATTGCTAGCTTCTTCGGTACCGCGCATTGCCCTTTCTCACCTCGAGAGTTGGTGCAAACTTCACCGGTGCATCCAAACCCCGTGATACGACACGCTCTGTCACACATAAGCCTCATTATATCTTCCTCAAAACAGCCACCATACCTACCTATCATGGCATTTCCATAGCCATTCCGAGATATATTGCCATGCAACTTCCATCATCATCATATACATGACTTGAGCATTTATTGTCATACTGCTTTGCATGATCGTAAGATAGCTAGCATGATGTTTTCATGGCTTGTCCGTTTTTTGATGTCATTGCTACGCTAGATCATTGCACATCCCGTACATCACGGAGGCATTCATATAGAGTCATATCTTTGTTCTAGATATCGAGTTGTAATATTGAGTTGTAAGTAAATAAAAGTGTGATGATCATCATTATTAGAGCATTGCCCAGTGAGGAAAGGATGATGGAGACTATGATTCCCCACAAGCCGGGATGAGACTCGGACTTTATGAAAATAAAAGATGCCAAGGAAGCCCAAATAAAAAAGAGAGGCCAAAGAAGCCTACCAAAAAATATAAAAAAAGGAAAAAATGAGAGAAAAAGAGAGAAGGGGCAATGTTACTATCCTTTTACCACACTTGTGCTTCAGAGTAGCACCATGTTCTTCATAGTGAGAGTCTCTTGAGTTATCAATTTCATATACTAGTGGGAATTTTCATTATAGAACTTGGCTTGTATATTCCAACGATGGGCTTCCTCAAATGCCCTAGGTCTTCATGAGCAAGCAAGTTGGATGCACACCCACTTAGTTTCAGTTTGAGCTTTCATAGACTTGTAGCTCTAGTGCATCCGTTGCATGGCAATCCCTACTCCACACATTGACATCAATTGATGGGCATCTCCATAGCCCGTTGATTAGCCGCGTCGATGTGAGACTTTCTCCTTTTTTGTCTTCTCCACATAACCCCCATCATCATATTCTATTCCACCTATAGTGCTATGTCCATGGCTCACGCTCATGTATTGCGTGAAAGTTGAAAAGGTTTGAGAACATCAAAAATATCAATTGCTTGGCTTATCATCAGGGTTGTGCATGATGTGAATATTTTGTGTGGTGAAGATGGAGCATAGCCAGACTATATGATTTTGTAGGGATAACTTTCTTTGGCCATGTTATTTTGAGAAGACATGATTGCTTTATTAGTAGGCTTGAAGTATTATTGTTTTCATGTCAAATGATAGATTATTGCTTTGAATCACTCGTATCTTAATATTCATGCCATGATTGGACACATGATCAAGATTATGCTAGGTAGCATTCCACATCAAAAATTATCTTTTTTATCATTTACCTACTTGAGGACGAGCAGGAATTAAGCTTTGGGATGCTGATACGTCTCCGTCGTATCTATAATTTTTGATTGTTCCATGCCAATATTATTCAACTTTCATATACTTTTGGCAACTTTTTATACTATTTTTGGGACTAACATATTGATCCACCGCTTGATGCCGCCTCGCTTTGTTGCATGTTTTATGTTTCGCAGAAACCCCATATCAAACGGAGTCCAAATTGGATAAAAACGGACGAAGAATTATTTTGTAATATTTTTGATTTTTGGGAGGTAAAATCAACGCGAGACGGTGCCCGAGGTGGCCACGAGGGTGGGGCCCACGCCCACTCTAGGTGGGCTCGCCCCCCACCCTCGTGGGCCCTCGTAAGGCGGTTGATGCTCTACTTTGGCCGCAAGAAAGCTAATTTTTGGAAAGAGATCTGGGCGAAGGTTTCAGTCCAATCAGAGTTACGGATCTCCAGATATAAAAGAAACGGTGCCAGGGCAGAATCAGAGAATGCAGAAACAGAGAGAAACAGAGAGACAAATCCAATCTCAGAGGGGCTCTCGCCCCTCCCACGCCATGGAGGCCAAGGACCAGAGGGGAAACCCTTCTCCCATCTAGGGAGGAGGTCAAGGAAGAAGAAGACTAGGGGCCCCCCTCTCCCCTTCTCTTGGGTGGCGGCGGAACGCTGCCGTGGCCATCATCATCACCGCAATCTTCACCAACAACTTCACCGCCATCATGACCAACTCTTCCCCCTCTATGCAGCGGTGTAACCTCTCTCTTACCCGCTGTAATCTCTACTTAAACATGGTGCTCAACGCTATATATTATTTCCCAATGATGTATGGCTATCCTATGATGTTTGAGTAGATCTGTTTTGTCCTATGGGTTATTTGATGATCAAGATTGGTTTGAGTTGCATGTTTTATTATTGGTGTTGTCCTATGGTGCTCCCCGTGTCGCGCAAGCGTGAGGGATCCCCGCTGTAGGGTTTGCAATATGTTCATGATTTGCTCATGGTGGGTGGCGTGAGTGACAGAAGCACAGACCCGAGTAAGTAGGTTGTTTGCGTATGGGATAAAGAGGACTTGATGCTTTAATGCAATGGTTGGGTTTTACCTTAATGATCTTTAGTAGTTGTGGATGCTTGCTAGATTTCCAATCATAAGTGCATATGATCCAAGTAGATAAAGTATGTTAGCTTATGCCTCTCCCTAAAATAAAATTGCAATAATGATTACCGGTCTAGTTATCGATTGCCTAGGGACAAATAACTTTCTCATAACAAAAAGCTCTTTACTAAAACTAATTTAGTTGAGTCCTTATCTAAACATTCCCTAGCTTTTATTTACTCACTCTTTATTATCTTGCAAACCTATCCAAAAACACCTACAAAGTACTTCTAGTTTCATACTTGTTCTAGAAGTGAACGTCAAGCGTGCGTAGAGTTGTATCGGTGGTCGATAGAACTTGAGGGAATATTTGTTCTACCTTTAGGTCCTCGTTGGGTTCAACACTCCTACTTATCGAAAGAGGCTACAATTGATACCCTATACTTGTGGGTTATCACACACCAGTTATTAACTGCTGACGTGTGCCGCGTGTACACAGTCTCACATGACCTTCCCGCAAGCACAGTCCAAAATTAGTTGAAACTGGATACGAACGATCCCGCGGGCGCCAAAATCTCCCGCCTCCTTCTAAAATTTCCGCCACCTTAGTCTTTAGCATGCAAAATTCCCCTTTTGTCCTTGGTGCACGGAGACCAACAGTTACAATACCGCCCTCATCTACATATAGGTCGGGGCTGCTTTGGTAACTTCCGGTTCCCCCCACTACACGGCACCCCCATTTCCTCTCCCCCTCCCGCAAAAAAGACTAACTCCACAACACCAGAGAATCTCACATCACACCGTCCGTACTTCATCGGCCTTTCTCCCCTCCCCTCTCGAAACCCTAGATCGCTCATCCACCGGCGTGCAGAGCCCATTTATCGCCAACAAGGTCCACCTCGCTGGATCTGCTTCTGCGGCCGCATCTACCTCTCCCACCTACCCTAGAAACAAGTAGACTGCTCATCCACCATTGTACCACAGCCCATTCAGTGTCGGCCTTGTCCACAGCGTCGGATCTGCTTCGCTGGTGCTCTCGTCAACCGCAGCACATCTGCAGCGGCTCATTCGTACTCCCCACCGGAGACGCTTCGTCCACACCCCCGGGAGCCGCCCCACCAACGCCCCCGTCGACGGCCTCTGATCCTCTTCGCCGACACCTTCCTCAACCCTACCGGAGCCGCTTCACCGACAACGTCGTCAACCCCAGCGAAGTAGCTTCGTCTATACCATTTTTAACCCTACCGAGGCCGCTTTGCCAACTCACAAGTCCACGGCCTCAGATCCGCTTCCTCGCACCCTCATCCAACCTACCGGAGCAGCTTCTGACGCGCCGTCCACGGCCGCAGATCCGCATCATCGACACCATCCTTAACCCAACCACCGGAGCAGCTTCACATATGCCCTCGTCCACGGCCACAGATCCATTTTGCCCACACCGTAGTCCACCCTACCGAAGCCGCTCCACAAACACCCTACTCGACGGTTCTAGATCTCCTTACCGGACCCCAATAGCCATCGCAACGTCATCACCCTTGACGTTTCTAACCTGATTCCCACCGTCTGGCAAGATGCCAAGCACCCGCCACGGCCTAGGTACTTGTCACCTTTAAACCCGTCTAGCATCACCTGCCCGATGTACTTCAAATATACTAACAGGTCGCTTTTACCTGTTATGCACCTGGCAAAAAACTACAAGGATGATGTTTCTTTTGGATCTAACAGCTTGGCCAACCAAGATCCTGGACTGAGGCATTGCTATGATCTTGCAAGCGTGTCTCTCTCTCTTGTATTGTTCTCAGGCTCGCCGTGCTTTGCTAGGATTTTCGACCAGTAATCCCTTTGTGCGCATAATGATTTCTACCATCGGCTGCTAAATTAGATATGTAGATGACATACATGATACTACCTCGTACCTCTGTTCCTAAATATAAGTCTTTCTAGAGAATCCAATATAGGCTACATACGGAGCAAAATGAGTGAATCTACACTCGAAAATGCATCTATATACATCTGTATGTGGTCCATACTGGAATCTCTAAATAGACATATATTTAGGAACAGAGGCAGTACATTACACAAAATCGTAGGTGGCATGTAGGAATTCCAGTACACTACATTAGGCTCCCTTAGAGTGCCTACTAGTCCAGCACACAGAGCCATGGCTAGTTTATGCTACACACAGAATCATTAATTGGTGGTTTAAATATGCGCAAGGGATATGCAATGTATTATCATGTAGAGATGTCTGAAATTAGCCGTGCCAACTTGTAGATTGGGTTACACAATGAAAAAGTACAAGATGTATTTGGCAATTTCATGGAACATCGCAAAAAAAAGGAGAGCCAGCGGTGAGCCTATACAGTGTGCTATGGTACGTCACTCCTCCATTGCAATCATCGTGACATGTTATTTGTATGTCAGTTCTATTGGCCCAGTTTCTTAGGGAGAGTTATTACGAGTTATCCTAAGAAAATAAGCACATGTGAATATAAGCTCCATGTAATAAGCTAACCAGTTCTTTTCATTGCGTTTTCAGCTTATCTTTGGTATGATAAGTGAAAAGTCTAGATTGCATTATATTTTTTCATTTTTCTGCCCATATGAAAATTAATTTGACTTGCAAACATCACAAATTGAACCCAGTGCAGTAACTAATATGATAGGAAAACAGACCATCACTATTTTCTCAAAATGCAAATACAAAGATACCATCTACTTGGCACAATCTACATTGGTCAACAATTCCATAGAGATCCCATTGCCTAATTTAAACGAAAAACGCGTGACCCACATTTAAATGAAGAACAATTATTTATTATGGTCCAAGTGGCTGGTTATTATCATATAGCAGCACCACCTGAAAGCATCATATAGCAGCAGCAGCAGCTCATAGCAACTCATCATACATCAGCAGCAGCAGTGTGCAATTCATCATATACCAGCAGCAGCTCATAGCAATTCATCATATAGCAGCAGCAGGAGCAGCTCATAGCAATTCATCATATAGCAGCAGCAGGATAAGCTCATAGCAATTCATCATATAGCAGCAGCAGGAGCAGCTCATAGAAATTGATCATACAAACATCGAGGAGCAGCTCATAGCAATTCATCATATGAAGGAGCAGGAGCAGCTTATAGCAACTCATCATATAGCAGCAGCAGCAGCTCATAGCAATTCATCATATAGCAGCAGCAGTAGCTCATAGCAATTCATCATATAGCAGCAGACTCATAGCAATTCATCATATAGCAGCTGACTCATAGCAATTCATCATATAGCAAAGCATCAGAGCAGCTCATAGCAATGCATCATATAGCAGCAGAAGCAGCTCATAGCAATTCATCGTATAGTGGATCAGAATGAAAATTTGGCAAAAAATCAGAGGAGATCCTCACCTTGTTGGATGAGCTCATCCTTCAACAGCACCTCAAGGCCATGGCCTGGGAGGTGGGGAGGGGGAATAAGGTGCCTTCTGCCGCAGTGTGGCATCAACCATAGTTGTGCAGCGCCTGCCGGAGTAGTGCGTTGGACGAACCACAGTGGAGCAGTTGCTGGAGACCATGAGAATGAGGGGCGGCACCAGAGGGAGGAGCAGCCAGGGAGATTTTCCCCTACCCGCCGGCCATATAGCCTAGCTGGATAGAGCATCGTCGAGGACCAGGCCAGATGGGACCAGTGGCGATGGCTTGCTTTGGAGGAACCCTAGTGCCGCAGTGTGGGGATCGAGGTAGAGGGAAAGGGAGAGGAGATGCAAGCTGGCAGGGGCAATGAACACTTGCGTGTTTGTTTTTACTCGAGGGTGAGGTGTGACGCCAAGGCCACCAGTTGCATTTTGAGTGTAATATAGGCGGACAACAGAGTCATTTCACTATTCCCTTCCCTTCAATTTTTAGTGAGGTTCTACCCGAAACACCCCCCTCCAAAGCGAAATTAGTTAAGCCCAAGCCCATAACTCAAAAATGACTTCTTTACATCTTTTATGGCTTATTTTGACAATAATATCTGAAAAGGCGGAATAGAACTGGCCCTTAACCTGCAATTCAATTATGCGTGCAATGATGAATCACTCCTGCCTGCTATAGTGTACATTTAGGCATCATCATACATGGCATAACCTAATACATGTGCATTCCATTGTAGAATCTGGAATATGGAATGTTTATGTTAGTTCATACATTGCACATGATGTTTAAATGCCCTTAAATCTGGTCACCAAGTGATGGTCTTTATGCCTCCTTCTTTGCTTCTTTTTTTGATATGTAAGATTTGCTCACACATCTATTCAATTGCTTGTTTGCATCAGCCAGCCATACTAGGACTGTTTGCTTTGATTACTTGTTGTTCTTGACCTAACACTCTAATGAGCTTGTCAATGATTTAAACACTAAGGGCTGCTTTGTAGTGGGGCCTTTTCTAACTCATAGGTGACATAAAGGTTTGGTCAGACACTAAAGTAGGCTCTCCAAGAGTACCTGGAGATCCAGTTCGAAGGTATGCCTAGTTTTTACATAGTGCACACATAGTAAATGCTCATTTCATTGTGTGCAAGTGCAAGAGATGCGGCATGTTTCATTATGTGGTGTTGTTTTGTTATAATCTCATCCTTTTGTGTTCACAGACTGGAAAGTATGCATATTTATCTTCCAAGGAGACGAGTAACTAGTTTGTGTCACCTTGCAGAGGGGGTGCAATGAAGATAAGATTGAGGATTTCCAAGTACAAGATGTTAGGAAGGAGCCTTGCAAGAGAAGTAGGATCTGCGGGGAGCCTCTTCAACCTATTAAGGTAAGTCACTGTATCCAACTCAACAGTTCAATTCCTTGTTTGTTTCGGGCATAGTTAATTTGCTCTTTTCAATTGCTTTATTTGTCCTCAGTTAATGATATGCCCAAAGAATGATGCCTGATGTTGGGTACTTTTATAACTATTAGTTGACATAATTAAAGGCCTTACCATTTAATTACCCTGCCAAAGTGTGCCTGAAGCTTTGAAGTCTATTAACCAACTATTATTGAATGAGGCTCACAACCTAGTTTATACTAGGCTAATGATTGCATAGTTTTGCTTGTTCTAGTATGTTTGTATGAAATCCTCTGTTGTTCATTATGCTCCCTAAGACTTTAATTGAGCTACAGAATGGCCAACGGCTTGCTTGCTTCTACGCAACGTGCTGTCTAAATTTGTAACTTGTCTGTGTTTTGGATTGGGCCCCAACATCATGCTCCTCTAGTGAGCTAAGAGAGATTTCTGTATGCAGGCTGCACAAACTACATTTTTTTTATAATTTTTAAAATATCACCTGCTTATGCTTCATGACGTGGAACATTATTGTCAGTCCTGTTTTCCCATGTACAAAATAGTCTGTCTTGCTCGCTTCACTGTTGTAACTATATTTTTGCCCTACTCATGTGTACTTACAGAAACATTTCAGGATGAAGTGACATCAACACAAGGATCTGCTGCAGCGATCGGCATGGCCGTTACCGAATGATTATGGATTGGAATTGGAATGTGATGTTCTCGAGAATCAACTAGAGGTGGCAAGACAACGTGTACATGATTCTGAACATACAATCAACAAGTTGAGACTGGACATGCAGGTATTAGATGCAGGAGTCAAAAAAATGAAACAAGACACTGAGGTAACAACGAAGGATTTGGAGATTTTGCAGACTGAAATTTCTGCTATCTAAATCCGGCCAATCCTATTTTCTGAAGAGATTATAGTTCAAATGGTAAGTTATGTTGATGCGCGTCCATGGTGTATGAGCTGTATTTGCCCATTGTATGTAATTTGCTGTTTGTGAATGCTTTATTATCACTGGTGCCGAACCATAATGCCCAGTGGGTATAATCGGCTGTAATTAATTTATTGTATAGTGTAGGATTATTCTACGTTTCTATGCCTCAGTCTCTTTATATTGTATAGTGTATGTTTTTTAGAGGTGATAGTATAGAGTAGGATAATTCTTTGAATATGCTATATCGTTCAAATGGGGGCCAACTCACCCAAACGTTGTAGTGACCATGGCCCTCCACAGGCCGTACGTTCCATGGGCCATCTACGGGACGGACGATCTCTGGCCTTCTGTGGCCGTCGAATTCGTGGGCCTTCTATGGGCTGTCGGATCCACGGGACTTCTATCTGCTGTTGGATCCATGGGCCTTCTATGGGTCGTCGGGTCAATGGGCCTTCTGTGGGCCGTCAGGTCAATGGGCCTTCTGTGGGCCATCGGGTCAAGGGTCATCGAGTGCTCAACCCGCAAAAGGGCCTACAGCCATTTGACGCTGATATACGACTACTTTGCCCCCGATGCCATCTTCGCTGATAATTTTCGCCGGCGGTTTCAGATGCGCAAAATGTCTTCGATCATCTCTACCATGGGGCTTGGCCCTTTGATGACTAATTCATCTTGAAGAAGGACATCGTGGGAAGGATTTGATTCTTTGGTTACCAGAAGTGCACGGCCGCACTGCGGATGCTTGCATAAGGCACGGTCGCTGATTCGTGAGAAGAGTACCTACGGATGTCTCAGAGCACATGCGGAGATGCCATGCTCAGGTTTGCAACTGTTGTGGTCATGGTGTTCGGACCTCAACCTGAGAGAACCAAATGTCACAGACACCGAGAGGCTCTTGGCAATCTCGAAAGCAAGAGGGTGACCAGGTTTGCTCAGATCTCTTGACTATTGGAAATGGAAGAACTGTCCAAAAGCTCTACAAGGGTAATATCAGCACCATGTTAAGAAGCCCACCATCATTCTTGAAGTTGTTGCATCAAATGGTCTTTGGATTTGACATACTTTTTTTGGGATGCTCGGGTCTAACAATGGCATCAATGTGCTGCAGCGATCACCATTGTTTGCAAGGCCGACTGAAGGAAAAGCGCCTCCTTCCCACTATATAGTCAATGGGCATGAGTACAACATGGGTTACTATGTGGTTGACGGTAGCTATCCTCCATCGGCTATCTTTGTCAACACCATCTCTAACCCAGTTGGCCAGAAAATGGCTCACTTTGCCCAAAGACTAGAAGCGGCTAGAAAGGATGTTGAGAGGGCATTTGGAGTTCTGTAGACACGTTTTGCAGTTGTGCGTGACTAGCTAAACTATGGAATGCGAGACCTTGTGGGAGGCGGTGACCTGTTGTGTGGTCATTGATACGTCTCCAACGTATCTATTATTGTTCCATGCTATTATATTATCAATCTTCAATGTTTTATATACACTTACAAGAAATTATATATCATTTTCTGGGACTAGTCTATTAACATAGTGCCCAATGCTAGTTGTTGTTTTTTGCTTGTTTCTTGTTTCGCAGAATATCAGTACCAAATGAAGTCCAAATGCCGTGAAACTTTTTGGAGATTGTTTTTTGTAACATCCCAAATTTCCCATTTGGAATGTTTTACAATTATAGCTAAGCATCTATGCATTATTGTTTGAATTGAGTGACATTTGAAGTATTTCAGAGGCTTTTGAGTTTGTGGAATTTGAATTCAAATTGGCAGTTGAAATTTGTTTCAAAACAATGCCTGACAAATACTTGAGAAAAAGTATGAGAGGAGTAAACATGACACTCCAAAAATGTCAGATGAAAAATGTTGCCAAAAAGTTTGAATTCAAACTTGATTTTATTTGGGATTTTTAGAAAATGTTTTTTTTAGTTTGAGTTTTGCCCCTGGAAAAATGTTCAAATTGTAGGATAAATTCCCCTGATCATTTTGATATATATATATGTCCTATATAAAAAAATATATTATATATATTTCCCCCTCTCCCTAAATTCAAAAAAAAAGGAAAGAACCCCCAGCGCCCGGCCAGAACTGCCGACTGACCACAACTGACAATGAGCCAGCCAGCAGCCACAGCGCCCGAAGCCGGCCCACGCCGAGCCGCCAGCGCCAACCCCTTTCCTC
Organism: Aegilops bicornis; assembly: GCA_021605145.1. Classification (NCBI taxonomy): domain Eukaryota; kingdom Viridiplantae; phylum Streptophyta; class Magnoliopsida; order Poales; family Poaceae; genus Aegilops; species Aegilops bicornis. Next base: position 497,328,465 of record CM038670.1, read on the forward strand.
GGTCGCCGCTCGCTCACCCCCCTCTCTCTCACGACGCTGGCCCCACCCACTTCTTTCCTCGCATACGCCACGCCAACACGCTGAACCATCATGGGCGCCAAGACCCATGGAGATCTCGGGATCCTCGCCCGATTCGCCTCCTCCAAGCCGGTCCGCCTATATACCCCCCCTCGACCCGTCCGCCCCTCGCTCGCCAAAACCCCTCCTCGCCGCGATTCTCATGAACCCGACGCCGCTTGCCATTGCCGCCCGCTCGCCTCCGGCCCCGAGCTCCAACAACTCCAACCCGACCTCCTCGCCAGACAAGCACCCGCTTGACGCCTCCGCCGTCGCCCCGGACCACCGGAGCCGCCGCGCCGTCGTCACCCGAGCCGCCGTCGCCGCCGACCACCGCGGTAAGCCACCGGAGCCATAGACCCGAAGGGGTATGTTTTATTTTAAAAAAGCCGGTTTTAGTTACGGTTTATTTTGGTTTAGTTAGCGGTTTAGTTTAGACCGGCCCGATCGGGTTATTTCCTGTTAGCCGCGGGCACGTTTTAGTTAAATAACGCCTGAGCGTTAGATAGGCCCACTAGCGACAGTTTTTCTTTTTAGTTTTATTTTTTGTTTCTGTTTTTAACAGAATAGTTTCAGTTTTGTCAAATCCATATCTTTTAGGTTACTGAATATTTTTAATTGATTCTTTTTTTGTTAGTTCGCAAATTTGTTGTAGTTCCTGCAGAAAATATGTTTGGCCATGTTTAAATTATTAGAAATTATTTTATTTTAGTTTTAGACAGATTAGTAATTCTGCTATAAAATGAGTTAGGATTATTTTATTTTAGTGATTCTTTTTGTCACTGCTTTGTTTTGACTTTGCCTAGCAGTAGGGATTTATTTGGGTATTTTAGATTTAATAAAAAAATAGTTTTAGTCAAAACCATGTATTTCTTGTTTATTTAACTAGCTACTGTTTTCCTATTGTTTTATTTAGTAAATAATTTCATTTTAACTATGTTATAGTTTGTTTTAGATTAGTTTCTGTAGCTACAGAGGATGAACTTTTATTTACAGTAGAATAAATTTTTTATTTTATTTTTCTTTGCTAGGATTGTTATAGGCATAATAGGAGTTCTATAATAGCTTTTGATGTGATTCTTTTTGCTCCTAGTTTATATGGTATTTTCCCTTCTGTTAGTTAGCAAAACCCATGCTTAGGTTCTGTTAAGAAAAGTTTTAGTTGTGTAAAACTATTTGTTGCTTGATGTGGTGAAAAACTTGATTTGATTTCTCCGAGTTTTCTTTGGATTTTGGTTTGAGTGATTGGGTGTTTTGTTTCCAAATTGCTGTTATGTTATATTGTGCCATACTTATTTGTGCTATTGTTTGATTCGGTAGAATTTCCGGAGTGCGAAGCCTGCTATCACGAGTCCCTAGCTTTCGAAGACCGTCACCCGTGCAAGTCAATTGATCATGTTTCCTTTACAATACCTATGATTTTATTGCATTAGAATTATACCTCCCCACCATGCATGCAGTAGGAGAATTTTTAAGTTATGTTCTTGAGTAGTATCATGAGGTAGGATGAAACCAATTCCCCTTGTTACCATGGCCCGGGACGAAGTAGTTTAATTTTTGCTATGCTCGTAGAGGGGTTGGTTGAGTGATTCATAAGGGAGATCGAGAGTCAAGATGATGACAACCCCATGACTTCAAGCTCAAGATGGACTTCAAAATTCACTACTGGGTGGAGGATTTGCCGACGGGCACCTGGAGAACCCAAATGGTTGGCGGGATGCATGGAGAAGCGCCATGACATCTTGCGGAAAGCTTCACCCAGCCACGAAGAGACGGATGGATACCCCATTGATCGAAGCTTACTGTGCAGCCGCAAGCCATTATGGGCTCGCTTGGTCGACCCTAGGTGTGACTCCCGGACGGTGCTACGAGATGTAGAAGAACGGTAGGATTGGATGGGCACCGCAAGGGCCCGGAGGAACTCTTCGAAGACCTGTTCGTTCATCCCGTCTTCAAACACCAGGAAGTGCGAAGACTTAAAAGGAGGGAACGATTCTTGCGGGTAAAGTGCGCAAATCTCTGCAGAGTGAAGATCTAATCGGTTAGCCGTGTCCTCGGTTACGGACAATTTGAGCTTCTGGAACTTGGAGTATTTCGGATATCTCAACACCAAACTTAATAAATTAATTGAGGGGATTATTTAATAATTGGGAATGAGACATTGGTTGGCGGAACCATCTCAATAACTACCAACATTTTGTAGTAATTGCAAACAAGTCCTTGTTATAGGGAAAAACTGGCTTTTTCGCAAAACAATGAAACTTAGAGCCCCACAGCCAAATTGCATATAGTGTTAGTAATTTTATTGTTGTTCTCTCTTTGACTTGCCGGCATATTCAAAATGCTGACCTACACGGCTGCAACGTCTTATGTTGCAGAGGAGTTTTCCGATCGAGTGAGGCTACGATCCACGCTTGGCGATTGCCCTATGGAGTCGGATGGACTCGCTATTCTTCTACGCTTCGCAGCTTTATTTAGTTTATTTCTCATGAGTTGGCCTTGGCAATTTATTCTATTGTAATAAAGACTCGATATGAGAACCGTGTAATGAATTCAGGTGTGATTGAACTTTGATTATTTCATCAATGTACTGTGTGCCAAAGCATGATCTTGGGATGGTACAGCTACACGTAGACTTGACCGATTTTGGGTCGGGTCGCCACAGAGATGGTATCGAGCACACGACCGTAGGGACGTAACCCCTAGGATCGGAAAGCCATAGGAAGAGACTATTTATTTTATGTCCTTATCATTCCGTAATTCTCCCTTGTTCATTTACGACTTCTCTCCGATTTTCAACATTCTAGATGGCCGAGTTCACCCCAGTTACGCTACGGAGTTTTGCCACCAGATGAGACGATGCCTCTCGGCAAGAAGCTGGTTCAGATTGTGAAGAAGCTGAAGATTGCTCTGCCCTCAATCACCGGAAGCCTACCAATGCACTCCCGACGGATACCCGCTTCTGATTAAGGTGCACATTCCAGGAGGACCTTCGGAGGACATTGAGCCCATTGACTTTGAGTTTACCGATTTCAGTTGGATTCTCGGAAGAGACATGGTGATATATCGTGCACTTGGACATCTCCGAGAAGTGTACAGGGCCGAGCTCGACCCATCAGACCTCGCCATGATTTCTCGCAGAGCTAGGAATGGAGATATCATCCGTACCGTAGAGAACGACTCCATTCTCTCATATGTCCAAGACTTGGAGAGTCTCCTCAGGAAACGGGAAATCCAGACTCACCGTAACGCGAAGGTACACAGGAGGCTGTTGTTCCGGGAACTGAACTCGGAGGAGAAAGCACACGCGGACTTCCTTGACCATGAAGAAGAAATCAAGGATTTCATGGAGAGAGTCGACAAGCTGAAGATGGATGTTGCCGCATTAGAGGAGAAGATGGACACTGGGAGAAGACCTTTTTCCGAGTGGAGATGACGGACCCCTCTTGAGCAATGACCAGGATTATGAAGAGAGCTCCACCGAAGAAAGCCGCAAGAGGAGGCGCCACACCAGAGGACACCGCACCGGAGGACGCCGCACCAGAGGACGCAGGGATAATTGATGAAGACATTTAGTCGACCGCCATGTTATTTTATTTTATTTTATTGTCGATCAGTTAGGCCGTTATTTTCGATTAGTCGTGAGAATTTGTAATCCGAGATTGAACCATGTTTGAGATGATTGAATAAATGATTGGTGTGATTATGATTGTGCATTCATATGGGTAGTGATATTCTCTCATTAGACCCTTGTTCTATTCTAATTTTCTCATCCACTCCAAAACACCAGATGCCTCCGAGACGTGACCCCGGTTTCAACTTTCCGCCGGAGCTCACCCGGCTGATCCAGCAGCAGAATGCCCTCATGCAGATGCTCATCCGTAACCGAACAACAACAACAACAATCCACCGCCACCACCCCTCGCTGACAACTTGACCCGCTTTCTAAGGCTGAATCCGCCAGTGTTCTCTAGCAAAGACCGAGCCGATTGTGGCGATGATTGGCTCCGCAAGGTCGGAAGAGAGTTAGCCGCTTTGGATGCACAGATGCGAGAGAAGGTGCACTTTGCCGCACATCGACTTGATGGACCTGCAGCCTCTTGGTGGGAGAACTACACCGCTACTTATCCCATCGCCACCATCACGTGGGATCAGTTCCAAGAAGCTTTCCGCACCACTCATGTCTCACTGGAGCCATGAGTGCGAAGAAGCGTGAGTTCCGCAACTTACGCCAGGGGAACCGTCTTGTGGGCAAGACGTGGATGAGTTCACAAGTTAGCTTGCTATGCCGGATGATGTGGCCACAGATGCCGCAAAACCAGGAAAAAGTTTCTCGAGGACTCAATGAAGAGCTGGGAATGCAGCTAATGGTGGCTACCTTCAACAACTACCGTGAGCTGGTAGACAAGGCCACCATACTCAAGGCAAGCAGTAGCAGATTGATAGCCGCAAGCGGAAGTATGGCCAGGGGAAGTACAACTCTGGAGCTCAGCAGAAGCCCCGTTATGCCCCATACTCGGGAGGACATACCCATCACACCCATGGAGGACATAACCATGGAGGGAATGGGAACAACCGCAACCACGACAACAAAGCAGGCAATGGAAACGGCAATGGCAACCAAAGACTGCCCCTGCCCGGCTCGAAGGATCTCGAGTCACATCACTGCTTCAAGTGCCGTAAAACAGGGCACTATGCCACCGATCGCCCGGAGGCCAAGCGAGAGGAATGGAAACGGCAATGGAAGCTCAAGAAAGAAGCCCAACCCTTTTCCTCGTGCTCAGTGAACCACATTGACGTGGAGGACGTCTATGATCAGCCGACACTATGGTTGGTAAGTTTTATTAAATTCACATCCAGTATTGGTACTCTTTGATTACGGTGCAACGCATTCATTTATATCAAGGGTAGTTGTGGAAAAGTACGGGTTGCCCACTAGAACCCTTAGAAGCCCTCTTCACTTGAGTTCATGAGGAGGAGAAATGATGGCGAGCTTAGGCTGTCATGCAACCCTTAACATCGGAAACCATAAATTTCCCTTGAGACCTCATAGTATTGGAAACCCAGACCTTGGATGTAATCCTAGGCATGGATTGGTTGACGAAGTTTGAAGGAAACATAGATCGTGCTCAAGAAGACGATTACGCTCACCACTCCGGAGCAGAAGAGGATCAAGTATGTATCGAGACGTAACCCGATGAAGAATCAGTGAATTCCCTCACGGGAGTTGTTCAGGAGGAAGTGCCAGAGTGCAAGATTTTCCGATGTGTTTCGGAGGAATTACCAGAATGCCACCGGACGAGAGACATTGAATTTCGATTGAGTTATTGCGGCACAGCCCCAATATCCAAGAGACCCTATCGGATGCCCCGAACGAATTGGAAGAGATCAAAAGCAAATTAATGAGCTATTGGAGAAGGGATATATTCGCCAAGCTCGTCACCTTGGGGAGCCCCAGTTCTTTTAGTAGAGAAGAAGGATGGAACCCTGAGAATGGTTGTGGATTATCGTTCGTTGAACGACGTGACCATCGAGAACAAGTACCCGCTGCCGATGATTAATGACCTATTTGATCAACTAGTTGGAGCCAAGGTATTCTCCAAGATCGATCTTCGATCAGGGTATCATCAGTTGAAGATCCGTGAAAAGGATATACCCAAAACAGCATTTACCACCAGGTATGGTTTATATGAGTATACCGTCATGTCATTCGGATTGACTAATGCCCTGCATACTTCATGAATTTGATGAACAAGGTATTTATGGAATATCTGGACAAATTTGTCGTGGTGTTCATCGATGATATACTGATTTTCTCCAAAAGCGAGGAAGAGCATAAGGAACATTTGCGTCTAGTTACGAGAAACTCCGAGAACATCGATTGTATGCCAAGTTCAGCAAATGTGAATTTTGGCTGAAGGAAGTCGGATTCCTCGGACATGTTATTTCAGGAGAAGGAATAGCAGTTGACCCCAAAGAAGGTTGTATCGCCACCGATTGGCGATCACCCACCTCACTCAAGGAGATCCGCAGTTTTCTCGGACTCGCAGGATATTATCGGAGGTTTATTGAGAATTTCTCGAAGATTGCCAAGCCCATGACTGAGCTGTTGAAGAAGGACGCCAAGTACATCTGGACCGAGGATTGTGAAGCCAGTTTGCAAGAATTGAAGAAACGTTTGGTTAATTTCAAAGATCTGATTTTGCCGGACATACACAAGGATTACCGGTATATTGTGACGCTTCTCGCCAGGGACTCGGAGGAGTACTCATGCAGGAAGGAAAAGTTGTAGCTTATACCTCCAGACAGCTACGACCTCATGAGATGAATTACGCCACACATGATTAGGAGTTAGCAGCGGTAGTGCATGCACTCAAGACCTGGAGACATTTCCTTATCGGAAATAGTTGTGATGTTTACACAGATCATAAGAGCTTGAAGTACATTTTCACGCAGAAAGAGTTGAACCTCGTGCAGGAGGAGATGGCTAGAGTTAATCAAGGACTATGACATGAGATTGCATTACCACCCAGGAAAGGCTAATGTTGTAGCAGATGCTTTGAGCCGGAAGAGTTATGTGAATACTCTTATAGCGGGAGGACTACCCCAGGAGTTAGCCGATGGCCTCAGAGATCTCCGAATGGAGATAGTTCCGAGAGGATATGTTGCAGCTCTGGAAGTTCAGTCCACCTTGACCGAAAGAATTCGTGAAGCTCAGAAGTCGGACAAGGAAATTGATGAGATAAAGAAAAGGATGAATGAAGGAAAAGCTAAAGGGTTTCGTAAGGATGAATACGGAGCTATATGGTACGAGGATCGTATTTATGTACCCAATGATCCCGAACTCAGAAGCTAATTCTTGGAGGCTCATGATTCACCATACTCGATTCACCCGGTAACACCAAGATGTATCTGGATTTGAAGGAAAGTTTACGGTGGACAGGTATGAAGAAGGATATTGCTGAGTACGTAGCAATATGCGATGTTTGCCAATGAGTAAAGGCGGAACATCGAAGCCAGCAGGTTACTTCAACCCTTGCCGATTCGAGTGGAAATGGGAAAAACTCGGAATGGATTTTATCACAGGATTACCCAGACCCGTTTAGGTTATGATTCCATCTGGGTAGTGGTTGATCGATTGACCAAGGTAGCTCATTTCATTCCGTGAAGACTACCTATACCAGCGCTTAAGTTAGCCAAGATATACTTGACCAGGATCGTATGTCCGCATGGAGTTCCGAGGAGTATCGTGTCGGATAGAGGAACACAATTTACCTCAAAGTTTTGGAATCAGTTGCATGAAACTTTGGAGTGCGAGGCGGAGTTCGATGACTTTTCATCCGCAGACAGATGGACAGACCGAGAGAGTCAACCAGATCTTGGAGGACATGTTGAGAGCTTGTGCGCTAGACTATGGGTCTAGCTGGGGTGATAATTTTCCATACGCGGAATTCTCGTACAATAACAGTTATCAGACTAGTCTGAAGATGGCCCCTTTTGAAGCTCTATACGGAAGAAGGTGTAGAACACCATTGCTGTGGGATGGTGTTGGAGATCGAAAACTTTTCGGTCCCGATCTTATCAGAGATTCCGAAGAGAAAGTCAAGCTGATTCGAGATAGGCTCAAGGTAGCTCAATCGAGATGTAAGAGTTATGCCGACAAGAACGCAAGGAAGTAACATACGAAGCGAGAGACCGGGCATATCTTCGTGTGTCCCCACTTCGTGGAATCAAGAGCTTCGGTGTTAAAGGAAAGTTAGCACCCCGGTTCATTGGCCCCTACAAAATCCTCGAATGTCGTGGAGAAGTTGCTTACAAGTTGGAATTGCGGAAGGATTGTCCGGAGTTCACGATGTCTTCCATGTTTCTCGGTGAATAAATGCCATGCCGAGATGGCCGATATTCCGTTAAGAGACACACGGTGCCCCTAGAGGCCATACAGCTCGACAGTGATCTCGACTTATGAGGAGAAACCCAGACGAATTCTCGAGATCATGTAACAGAGTCACCCGCAAAGAAGATCATCAAGTTTTGCAAGGTTCTGTGGAGTCATCATTCCGAGGAGGAAGCCACCTGGGAGCGAGAAGAAGACCTCCGCCGAGACCACCCGCACCTATTTGCTAGCCAACCCGAATCTCGAGGGCGAGATTCATCTTAAGGTGGGTAGGTTTGTAACATCCCAAATTTCCCATTTGGAATGTTTTACAATTATAGCTAAGCATCTATGCATTATTGTTTGAATTGAGTGACATTTGAAGTATTTCACAGGCTTTTGAGTTTGTGGAATTTGAATTCAAATTGGCAGTTGAAATTTATTTCAAAACAATGCCTGACAAATACTTGAGAAAAAGTATGAGAGGAGTAAACATGACACTCCAAAAATGTCAGATGAAAAATGTTGCCAAAAAGTTTGAATTCAAACTTGATTTTATTTGGGATTTTTAGAAAATGTTTTTTTTAAGTTTGAGTTTTGCCCCTGGAAAAATGTTCAAATTGTAGGATAAATTCCCCTGATCATTTTGATATATATATGTCCTATATAAAATATATATATATATATATTATATATATTTCCCCCTCTCCCTAAATTCAAAAAAAAGGAAAGAACCCCCAGCGTGACCAGCTAACTGCCCGGCCAGTGACAGCCACTGGCAATGAGCCCAGCCACCAGCGCCTGAGCCGGCCCACGCCCGAGCCGACGCGCCCGAACCCCTTTCCCTCGGTCGCCCGCTCGCTCACCCCCCTCTCTCTCCCGCCGACGCGCCGGCCCCACCCTCTCTTTCCCGTCGCCCACGCCACACCGCCAACACGCCGAACCACCGCACACAAGACGCCGGAGATCTCGGGATCCTCGCCCGATTCGCCCCTCCTCCAAGCCGGTCCGCCCTATACATACCCCCCTCGACCCGTTCCGCCCCTCGCTTGAAAACCCCTCCTCGCGATTCCTCGCGGAACCAGCGCCGCGCATTGCCGCCCGCGCTCGCCTCCGTCGCCCCTGAGCTCCAACAACTCCACCCCCGACCTCCCCTCGCTCGTCCGCACCCGCCTGACGCCTCCGCCGTCGCCCCGGACCACCGAACGCCGCGCGTCGTCACCCGAGCCGTCGCCGTCGCCGACCACCATGATAAGCCACGGAGCCCCTCCACCGTCCGATTTAGAATCTAGGGTTTAGATTAGATCCCCCGAAGGGGTATGTTTTATTTTAAAAAAGCCGGTTTTAGTTACGGTTTATTTTGGTTTAGTTAGTGGTTTAGTTTAGACCGGCCCGATCGGGTTATTTCCTGTTAGTCGCGGGCACGTTTTAGTTATATAACGCCTGAGCGTCAGATAGGCCCACTAGCGACAGTTTTTCTTTTTAGTTTTATTTTTCGTTTCTGTTTTTAACAGAATAGTTTCAGTTTTGTAAAATCCATATCTTTTAGGTTACTTAATATTTTTAATTGATTCTTTTTTTGTTAGTTTGCAAATTTGTTGTAGTTTCTGTAGAAAATATGTTTGGCCATGTTTAAATTATTAGAAATTGTTTTATTTTAGTTTTAGACAGATTAGTAATTCTACTATAAAATGAGTTAGGATTATTTTATTTTAGTGATTCTTTTTGTCACTGCTTTGTTTTGACTTTGCCTAGCAGTAGGGATTTATTTGGGTATTTGAGATTTAATAAAAAAATAGTTTCAGGCAAAACCATGTATTTCTTGTTTATTTAACTAGCTACTGTTTTCCTATTGTTTTATTTAGTAAATAATTTCATTTTAACTATGTTATAGTTTGTTTTAGATTAGTTTCTGTAGCTACAGAGGATGAACTTTTATTTACAGTAGAATAAAATTTTTATTTTATTTTTCTTTACTAAGATTGTTATAGGCATAATAGGAGTTCTATAATAGCTTTTGATGTGATTCTTTTTGCTCCTAGTTTATATGGTATTTTCCCTTCTGTTAGTTAGCAAAACCCATGCTTAGGTTCTGTTAAGAAAAGTTTTAGTTGTGTAAAACTATTTGTTGCTTGATGTGGTGAAAAACTTGATTTGATTTCTCCGAGTTTTCTTTGGATTTTGGTTTGAGTGCTTGGGTGTTTTGTTTCCAACTTGCTGTTATGTTATATTGTGCCATACTTATTTGTGCTATTGTTTGATTCGGTAGAATTTCCGAGTGCTAAGCCTGCTATCACGAGTCCCTAGCTTTCGAAGACCGTCAGCCAGGCAAGTCAATTGATCATGTTTCCTTTACAATACCTATGATTTTATTGCATTAGAATTATACCTCCCCACCATGCATGCAGTAGGAGAATTTTTAAGTTATGTTCTTGAGTAGTATCATGAGGTAGGATGAAACCAATTCCCCTTGTTACCATGGCCCGGGACGAAGTAGTTTAATTTTTGCTATGCTCGTAGACGGGGTTGGTTGAGTGATTCATAAGGGAGATGTGAGAGTCAAGATGATGACAACCCCATGACTTCAAGCTCAAGATGGACTTCAAAATTCACTACTGGGTGGAGGACAGTTGACGGGCACCCTGGAGAACCCAAGTTGGCCGGGATGCATGGAGAAGCGCCATGACATCTTGCGGAAAGCTTCACCCAGCCACGAAGAGACGGATGGATACCCCATTGATCGAAGCTTACTGTGCAGCCGCAAGCCATTACGGGCTCGCTTGGTCGACCCTAGGTGTGACTCTGGGGACGGTGCTCTGAGATGTAGAAGAAGCGGTAGGATTGGATGGGCACCGCAAAGGTGGCCCGGAGGAACTCTTCGGAAGACCCTGTTTCGTTCATCCCGTCTTCAAACACCAGGAAGTGCGAAGACTTAAAAGGAGGGAACGATTCTTGCGGGTAAAGTGCGCAAACCTCTGCAGAGTGAAGATCTAATCGGTTAGCCGTGTCCTCGGTTACGGACAATTTGAGCTTCTAGAACTTGGAGTATTTCGGATATCTCAACACCAAACTTAATTAATTAATTGAGGGGATTATTTAATAATTGGGAATGAGACATTGGTTGGCGGAACCATCTCAATAACTACCAACATTTTCTAGTAATTGCAAATAAGTCCTTGTTATAGGGAAAAACTGGCTTTTTCGCAAAATAATGAAACTTAGAGCCCCACAACCAAATTGCATATAGTGTTAGTAATTATATTGTTGTTCTCTCTTTGACTTGCCGGCATATTCAAAATGCTGACGTACACGGCTGCAACGTCTTATGTTGCATAGGAGTTTTCCGATCAGGAGTGAGGCTACGATCCACGCTTGGCGATTGCCCTATGGAGTCGGATGGACTCGCTATTCTTCTACGCTTCCTCAACTTTATTTAGTTTATTTCTCATGAGTTGGCCTTGACGAATTTATTCTATTGTAATAAAGACTCGATATGAGAACCGTGTAATAAATTCAGGTGTGATTGAACTTTGATTATTTCATCAATGTATTGTGTGTGCCAGCATGATCTTGGGATGGTACAGCTACACAGAGACTTGACCGATTTTGGGTCGGGTCGCTACATTTTCTGGACAAAGAGACACTAGAAGCTTCGGAAGAAGACGTGGGAGCATGGGCCCACAACCCACAAGGGCGCGCCCTGGGGGGCAGGCGTGCCCTGATGGGTGGTGGGGCCCATGAGGCTCCGTTTGACCTAGCTTCACCTCTATAAATTCTCTAAAATCATGAAACCAAGAGAGGAGTCCACGAAATACTTTTTCCGCCGCCGCAAGTTCTAGAACCACGAGATTCCATCTGGAGGCCTTTTCCAGCACTCTATCGGACGGGGATTCGATCACGGAGGGGGTTCTTCATCAGTCTTGCTGCCCTCCAATGATGCGTGAGTATTTTACTACGGACATATGGGTCCATAGTTAGTAGCTAGATGGATTCTTCTCTCTTTTTGATCTCCAATACAACGTTCTCCTCGGTGTTCTTGGAGATCTATTTGATGTAATGAATTTTTGCGGTGTGTTTGTTGGGATCCGATGAATTGTGAGTTTATTATCAGATCTATCCACGAATATTATTTGAGTTTTCTCTGAACTCTTTTATGCATGATTGTTATAGCCTCGTATTTCCTTCTCTGATTTATTGGTTTGGTTTGGCCAAGCAGATTGATTTATCTTGCCATGGGACGAGGTGCTTTGTGATGGGTTCGATCTTGCTCGTAGTGACAGAAAGGGACATGACACGCATGTGTCATTACTATTAAGGGTAACAAGATGAGATTTATTTCATATGTGAGTTTATCTTGTCTACATCATGTCATCTTGTTTATGGCGTTACTCCATTCTTCCATGAACTTAATACACTAGATGCATCCTGGATAGCGGTCGATGTGTGGAGTAATAGTAGTAGATGCAGAATCATTTGGATCTACTTGTCTCAGACGTGATCCCTATATACATGAACATTGCCTTGGATATCGTCATAATTATTTGTTTTTTTGTCAATTGCCCAACAGTAATTTGTCTACTCACCGTATGATATTTTGATGAGAGAAGCCTCTAGTGAAAACTATGGCCCCCGGGTCTATTTTCTATCATATATTAAAACCGAAAATATCTGCTACATTTTGTATTTTTGTTTGATGTATCTATCAAAAACTAACTCGTTTAATCTTGCTCATAACCATTGAGGGATTGACAACCCACTGGTACGCGTCGGTGCTATACAAACGGTTTTTAACCCCTTTTCGCGGCGGCATTTGGGACCGTCGCCAAGTGTGTGTGTGTGTGCGATAGGGTGTCCTTCCCACACGACCCAGAGACCGCCGGGGATATGGAGCAGTGATCCAGAGGCCTTCCAAAATGTAATCGTGTGGATGCAGCACACACTAAATTCTTTCGCATGTGTGCTATTGGTGATTAAGTGTTTCTAATGACGTAGTGAAACCATACGGTCTGTCGTAACGAACCGTTTGGGAGACAATATGTAAGGCACAGGGGCCGACATATGAACTGTGTGCGATTTGTGCCCCATCACACACAAGTTTTCACAGAATCTGGCCCCGCCATGCTAGACTCCATCGCACACGTTTGCCAACAATTACCGTCTGCGATAATGTTCTATCACAAACGGTTCAGGAGCCCCTTTGCACACATACAAGTGATGCAGACCGTTTGTGATTTGTTAGGTATCACCGACGGTTGCCGCAAGAGTGACATGTGCTTTTCGTTTGGGATCCCACACGTTTCCTGAAAAATTTACCACTGGGATTGTATTTTGCATTGGGCACGGTTTACTCCCAGTTCTCGTGTGCGATAACACGATATCACCAATGTTCTGGAGACCCTACACACACGTAGTAGTGTTGTAAATCGTTTGTGATCTGCTGTGTATCACCGACGGTTCCGCTACTATTGACGTATGCTTTCCGATGTGGATCACACACACTCATTTAGTTGAACCTTGTGCAGAGCAATTGCCAGGTTAAAACAAACATATCCCATTTTGAATCGGCACGCAAAAAGCAAATTCACCAGAATATTCAATTGAACAAATAAACAAAAATATCCCATTTTGAATCGGCATGCAAAAAGAAAATTCGCCACAATATTCAATTGAACAAATAGTGTCCACAGGAAGAACATTCATCAGATTTCGCAACAATTGCAATTGAACATATGGTAGCTAAATTCCAATGATTTGTCCCCACATATATGCATTACATAATTAATCATAGTGTACGAAATACGAAGACCTCATCATATGGAAAACAATGGATCCATGCGTTATATGTTTAGCGGCTAACTCTTACTCAATGTTTCAGGAGAACGCATGCTGAAATCTTCATTATGACCAGTGGGATTGATGTGGTGATCCAGGAAGAAGTCGCTGATAAATCTCCGAACCATTAGCAATTCACCAGCCGGGAGCGGTTCAGGGGTCCTCGGTTTTAAGATGAGCTGCAGTATTTTTAAGATCATAATGTGCCATATGAGTGGAGTAGAAGATATTAGTTAAGATAGACTTACATGTACTAATTCGCGAGGATCGTCACAACTATCAGTAGATTTGCAGATGGAGATCATGTGTCTGTAAACATAGTATCCACAAAGGTTGGTCCCTGCTTCTTGCTGAGGACACTGAAATTTTTTGTACAAAATTAGTCATGTATTTGTCCTGTTAGGAACAACCTAACCGGTGTTAGATGTATTATTTTTTCTTTGAACAAAATAGAAAGAGGTTTAATTAGAAGCTTGAAGATTTGACTAGCGTAAGGAAAGGGATTTGCAGACTGTTGGATAAATTTTTCGAAAATAACGGATTTCGGTGTGTTACCGGAGAAGCGATCTCGTGCTGCAGTGGTTGTTCCGTCTTGAACAGGTTCCCTGGCTTAGTTTTCCACAATGCGAGCACACTGCAAATAATGATGAATTTTGACAACATCAATTATTGTACGAGATATGAATGCAAATTAATTTCAACATCATAGAATTCAATACCTATCTAAGAATTGCTGAACATGCGTCAAATCCTGAGCGTTTGTTGACTCTCTGAGAGAATCAATGTAGTAAACTGTGTTCTTGTTTGGAACAATGAATACCAATATCCAAAGGATCGCTACATATTAAGAAAGCCATGAACTTATGAATGATGTCGAAATCTGAAAGACAATCAGTGTATGTGTGGTTGTTTACTTGATTTACCGTTCATGATATGTCCAGAGAAATGATTCTGCATGAGACGTGTTTTCGAAGATATGGACGACCGTGTTAACGACCCACTCCCGTCGGTCCTGACCATCTAATGTTGTGCCATTTGCTAATCCAGGATCTATGAAATACACACTCTCCCTTTTTCTTCTCTGCGCGTTCAATCCCCTAAGAGGAATAAAATGCAGTTAGTTGTTTATCATTTACAGCCTTGTATGGAGAAGTTGATCAAAGTTTGTTAAGTACTTACAAAATCAGGCATCTAACAAGAGTGGCATCGAGCATGTTGAAGTTGAAGAAGAGATGTACGTCCTCGAAACTCACATTGATGGAACCAGCATCGTGTCGGAAATGATCTCTATTGTAGTGGATTAGCAAAGCATGATGACCTGCTGACATTTGGTCCATGCAATATTCATGTAACTCGCGGAAACTGGAGCTGCACTCATCAAAGTATTCGCCAACAAGAAATGGTTGGCCATGGACGTAATTGCATGCTTCAAGTACGTCTGCTTTACTTTTAGCAAGCAACAATTCTACTTCTTCATCATCCTTGGCATCACAAATAATATTACTCCCCGATTCGAACAAGCTGCTGTTAATTTGGTTCTAGGCGATGAGTGCTTTAAGTAAGAGGCAGTCATTCTCTTTCCTCTTCACTCTCCCACTTTGCTTCCTCGTGGTCGTAGGTGTAGCCTTTTCGGCCACTTCCTTCTTGGTACTTGAAGCATTTCTGGCAGAACGTCTGGTTGGCTGTAAGGTAGACTGCCGAGCAGACGGTGAAGCTTGGACGGACTGCCTAGCAGACGGTTTATCTATGCCGGACCGCTGAGCTGGCGGTGCTGCTGTGACAGACTGCTGGGCTGTAGGAGTAGAGGCATCGGACTGCTGACCATGCGTGGAAGCTATGTCGGGTTTCTGCGTAGGTGGTGCCAACTTGTCGGTGTGCCGAGGAGGCCATGCCAACGCGTTGGTTTGTTGAGTAGGAAGTGCTGACGCATTGGTATGCTGATCACGCGCCTGCGGACCGACAGACGAATGAGCAGTCAGTTCTGGACCTACAGACTTCTTAGCAAGCGGTTCCGAAGCATCGGATTGCTTAGCAGTCTGTTCCACCAGGTTGTTCTGCTGAGCATGTGCTGCAGCTGGGTCTCCCCCCACTGCTTCAGCGGCCGGCATCTAAACCGGTGGTGCGTCATCAGCAATTGTAGGCCTTGCCACTACCTTATTTGGGGCGGAGGATGACATGGCATGTACGCCACAAAGTCGGGTCGGCTGATCACAGGTTGATGCATCAGCCCGCAAAAGCTGCTCTGGCAAGGAGAGCATCACCGGTTGAGGCGCGACAGTGGTTGCTCTTGGCGGGGCTTCTGGAATCTCCTCGATGAACTCTATTTCCTTTCGTGGCCACTGGATGTGATGTAACAGTGTTTCTCCCAAGGTCCTTTGCTCATCGAAGTCTCCTAGGACATTCTTTAGGGAAAATTCATTGAATCCAGGCTTTACTTCAGTCACGTAGCACATCACACAGCCCGGCTTCAATGACAAATTGTCCAAGAAGAGGCCATATTCCAAGAAGGGTGGGCAAACCCAAGCTGTTGCACATTTTAATGTACCTTCATAATATGTAAGCATGCCCTTCAGTCTGTCTTTCATTCCAGATAGATCAGATATAGCATCATCACAAGCAGCTGCAGTCTCAGTGTTCTTTGGGGTCACCGATGCATACTACTCTTGTGCAGTGTTGTCGCGCAATAAGAAGCATCCTCCATGCCCACCACCCCTCCCATCTGCTGGCTATCTGTCAGTGTTAGAGTCTTCTGCATCATCATCGACTCCTCAACATCATTTTGAACAGCCGGATAAATCTCCTTCTTCAACCTTTCATACAATGCATTCTGCTTTATTTCGCTCCTCACTTTTTTCATGCTGAGCCTCTCTTCCCTGCTGACTGTGAAAGCCCTCTTGTGTGGGACATTAACACCTATACCCCTTGCACGGCCAGGGGGCTCTTTTGTGTCCAGAGCAAGGGACAGAAAGTCACATGGCCATGAGTTCCTGTAGAACCTTCCAGGGATCTTGGAAGTCTCTAACATCACTTCATACAGTTTGGCGTCAAGTGCGTTTTCAAAGTAATAAGTTCTGTCATCATGCCTCTTTGCACGTGTGCCGCAAGTAGTCTCTGGTGCGTTCACCCCTGATTTCACTAAAGGTCGAATTCCCACCTGCCGCTACTGCTTCTTTGTCCTCCTGTTCCCATATCAGTTTCATGTTGTAGTATCCTGCCACACCCATATGGTGGGGGTGTATGTTCTTCTTCTGAAGTTCCGATTGCTTGAAACTCTTCTCAGCGAACTCTTTAGTTGCCCTGGCCCTTTTGAATTATGCCCAGTCTGCCTTTCTAATTTGGGGGTATGCGGGGATTGGGTCCTTGCCTTCACTCAAGTACTTCTTGTACAGCACGTGCTTCCAGTTTCTCCAAGCATCCCTAGCCTTCTTTAGTGCAGCGTGTTCCACCTGCATTCTCCACTTCTCTGGAATGTTGAAGTGATCCATGATCTCCTGGACTATCCTTCACCGTGTTTCCGTGTCAGCCTTCCGAACCCCGACAGATTAATGTTGAGCCTTGCCCTGCCAACAAATCCACACACACTCCTAAACCTCATGCTTGTGTGTGGGCTTAGTTGGAGCCCAGGACTTTAAATCAATCTTGGTTACTTCATATACACCTTTAGGCTGGTGTGTGGGCTTCCTTGGAGCGTTCCGCCATGTCCTGATGGGAAGGGTAATTGTTGCAGCTCTATCCCGTTCAAGACTACTTGATCCCTCACAATCTGCTGAAGACCTAGGGTTGTCCGAATCAGATGAAGATACATGGCCTGAATGAGTGTTGTGCCTGCTACTCGGCATCTACAGAGAACACATGCGAAACTTAGGAAAGGAGGATAAGCATAAAACTAACAACTTGGTATCAAGCTTTCTAAACATGCCATGCAATAATTTAGAAAATGTACGGCTAATTTGTTAAGTTTGTGTGACTCGGGCGCCCGCGATCTGTAAATAGGCAGTAACTTATTGGAACAAATCCAGCTTATATGTAGTAAGGAAGGTAGATAATGAACATATATACACTCTCCGTTATTTTATAGCCAATTTGGGAACATACGGAACGAAATTGGAAGAGGGATTGTGAGGAAATATGCCTCACCGCGATGGAGAGCAGTAACTAACAGGCTCTTAATGCAAACCCGGTCGGACCACACGAGAGGCGAGGGTTACTGCATCGATATGGTCGAGGGTGGCTGGCGAGCAAACAAGGACAACGAGGCGCGGGCCACCGCATGTAGGGAACGACACTGGAGGTAGGCTTGACGCCGAAGAGCGGGCACACGGCCGGGGTGAGCACGGCGGCACCAAAGAGGGTTCTGCTGTGGATCTGGGGGAGGGGGAGCTGGCGAAGGAGATTGGGTGGACTAGTTGAGTGAAACATGGGCGGACGGTGGGGGTGTTGGGGTCTCCGGGTGTTGGCGGTCTAGGCGGAAAGGGTGAAAAATATCCCCGGTCGCCGCGCGTGCGGAAAGGCTTATGCAAACGACTGCCTCTAAGCACTCGTGTGCACAAACAGAATAATTTCGTTTGAAATGAAGACGTACTAATTTTGAAATGAAGACGTGAGTTCATCGTTTCGCCTCTAAATTTTTCCCACGTAAACCAATCTCAATTTTACCACGGGTTTGATTTGCTGGCGCATTTCAGGTCTCGTGTGCTATATGTAAGACATTTTTTGACATTTATCATGCATGTTGGCATATAAATCAATTCCTAGCCGCACTGCATTTCCTGTCGAAAGGGATGAGGATTGCCGTTCAATCTGGGAGCATCCAACGGTGCAGACATACTATCCGTGGGGTTTGGGTTCTGGGCAATCAGAACGCACGACTCAGATCACACGCGCAGCAAGTGGGGCATCGGCCACGGTTTGGTAGGCACACGGCTTTCGCGTGTGAACCGTGTGCTATTTGAAAACATTTTTTGGGAGGGGCTATTTGAAAACATGTACATGTGTTGTCGAAAGGGATGAGGATCGCCGCTCGATCAAGGAGAATCCAACGGTGCAAACGTACGATCCGTGGGGTTTGGGTTCTGGCCAATCAGAACACACGACTCAGATCGCGCGCATGACAGAGGGGGGGGTGCATCGGCCACGGTTTAGTGGACACACGGCTTTCGTCAGTGAACCGTGTGCTCTTTGAAAACATTTACATTACCTAACATCATATTTTAGTTCGAATGAAAACATGAGTTCATCGTTTTGCCTCCAATTTTTTCCACGGTAAGAAATCACGATTATAGTGGAGTGTCATATACTAGTATCATGAATATACAGTATATATGATACTAGTGTATATGATATTACCTTTAATTAATTATAGCGCATAGTATACTACATAGAGTATAGTATCATATATAGATCATATTTATTGTCATGCATGACACAAATTAGCATCGCATTTAACATGATACGGTATCTACCTATATGTTACTCTAACCCTCTTTATATACATTTAATTCTTTGCCACATCAGCATACTTGCTATTTCCGAGTGCATGACATCGTCGGCTATGATACCACCACTATGGCCATCCTTATATAGTGGGGAGTATCATATACTATATATAAATACTAGTGTATGATACTACGTATGTACCTTCATAGTGCATATATAGTATCATAGAGTAGTATATATCATACATGACCGTATTTATGGCCATGCATGACACAAAGCAGTATAGCATTTATTTTATATATATGTTACGTATCTACCTCTGCTTCTTTGCCATATCATCATATTTTCTATTCCCGAGTGCATGATACCGACTATGATACCCCCAGTATGGCCACCCTAATAAGGTTGGTCGTAATATGGGAGTATCAAGCGGTATGATGCATGCCAACTAGACTTTTTGGATGATCTGGCACACAGTTAAATGAGGAAAGAGAGGGTGTGGTATCATATCATGATACCTTATCATATTAATTGTTGTACTATGTGTCATGCATGGCAATTAATAAGGAACCTAAGATACTAACTTATGATACTATGCATGCGCGCATTATGGAGGTATTGCCGATCATATACTAGTATCATGCATATATACTCCCTTCTTTCCCGTTTATAGGCTTATCTCAAAATTTTAGTTTTTCCATTTATAAGGCTCAATTTGGTTGTTCCCCATCACATGTCCAGATTCCAAGGTGCGTTAAATCATTGCATGCAAGTATTAAGAGAAATTTGACCAATGCATGTACTTTATATATGCATGCATGTATTGCAATTAATACATTGGAAAACATACTTTTTTGAGGAAAACAAAAGCATTAATTGGGTGTTTCTGCAAACTACAAAAAGTATTCCACCACTCACCATCTACCTTGGTCGGTGAGATTTTTGAATTGAGCCCTATAAGGCTGGTTGTAATGGGGAAAATGATATACTAGTATCATGCATATGATAGTGTATGATACTACTTCAGTAATGCATAGTATCATAAGTTAGTATCTTAGGTTGCCTTATTAATTGTCATGCGTCACACAAAGTAGTAGTACAACATTTAATATGACACGGTATCATGATAGGATACCACATCCTCTCTTTCCTCATTTAATTGTGTGCCACATCATCCAGAAAGTCTAGTTGGCATGCATGATACTGCTTAAGATACTACCATTACAACCAGCCTAAACCGGAAAGGAGGGAGTATGAGACTAGCCACAATGGAGAGTAGCATACACTAGTAAAACATACATATCCCTAGACTATGTTACTACCTTCATAGTGGGTAGTAACATAAGTGTAGTGTCATGCAAAGCTTCATTTATTAGTTTATAGACTCATATTGCATTGGGACATGTGATCTTACAGTAACTAGCTAAGTTACTGAAACTATCTCTCTCCTCATTAACTTATTGCCACATAAGCAAGTTTGCTGAGTTGGAGTCGATATTACTGTTGAAGTTACTCCCACTGTGGCTAGTCTGATACTAGCTAGTCGTCTATGATATACTAGCTACCTCACTAAGAGCATGGTTAATAATACAGCCAAGGGTCGGCTATAAGAAGTTGCCATGTCATATATACAACCAACCTCATAGCGGGCATGTACAATAATAAGTTTTAAATATGTACTAGTTTATCAATAGTTGGCCCACCTTACATCCTCACAAAGTGTCTTGGGTCTCGTGTTGCAGCTGGCTCTACTAACCAAGAGCCCGCTTCTCTTCTCTTTCCTCCAACTAATAAGCACATATATATTATCCTATTCCTTATAGCCTGCTTAGACTACCCACTGTGGGAGTAACATAGGTAGTAACATCACACGTATCTAGATAAAATAGATGATGTGGCAAGCAATAAATGAAGAAAGAGAGGAAAGTGGTAACATAGCTAGTTATTACTAGTAGTATGAGTAACATCACACATCTCAAGGCAAGATGAGCCTGTAGCCTAATAAATGAAGTGTTGCATGTTACTACACATATGTTACTCCCCACTATAGAGGTAGTAACATAGACTAGTAACATTCTATGTTACTACCCATTGTGGCTAGTCTTATGTCACTCTATTGTGTACTTGCTCTAATGCATAGTATCATAGAGTAGCTAGTATCATACGTAGTACTTTATTTATATTGGCATGCATGACACATAGTAGCATAGCATTTATTATGATACGGTTTCATGATATGATACTTAACCCTCTCTTTCTTCATTTAATTAATTCTATGACAGCTCATCAAAATTGCCTAGTTAGCATGCATGATACTAGCTATGATACCCCCTTACCACCAGCCTAGAAAAGGCGTACAGATCATTTGTGCGTTGCTTCGTGAGTTTTCATCCATTTGTTCGAGAAGCGGGGAGAAGTTTCAAACATTTCGGCCGCGAGGTGCGGCCATTGGCGTAGGCCTAGTTGGTATTTTAATTACAGGCAATTCAGATGGAGTTTGGACATCATCAAAATCGATGTGTGCCTGTGGCGTGCTCTCATGACCCCGTCGAAAAAATTGGTAAAGTTTGGCACAAGTTTTGATGACCGCTCCTTCCAAACCGGAGCATCTCACATGAAGGATCAAGGTTTTCCAAAAGGAGATGTGTCAATTCAAACTCCTGTGGCCGGTGACTTCATCGTTTGCCCTGATAAAAAATTCCACGGTACGCAATCACCATTATACCACAGGTTTGATTTTCTAGCGCATTTCAGGTATCGTTAGCTATATTTAAGACATTTTTTGAGATTAACATGCATTTTGTGCATAAAAATAAAATTACAACCCGGAATCGCATGTCTTTGTCGAAAGGGATGACGATCGCAGTTCGATCTGGGAGCATCCAACAGGGCAGACGTACGATCTGTGGGGTTTGGGTTCTGGCCAATCAGAAAGCATGACTCAGATCATGGGCAGGGTGGCGGGGTTTGGTCGGCACACGACTTTCATCAATGAACCGTGTGCTATTCGCAGACCAGATTGCATATTTTTGTTAACACATACTGTAGTGAGATCAATTGGGTGTCTCTATGATATAATAATAATAATAATAATAATAATAATAATAATAATAACAACAAAAAATAGTTCATATTCATTGCCTGAGCTGACAGCATATCAAGGTCAACATATTAACGGTTCTTACATCAACAGAAAACCGGGCATAACTCACAAATTCAGTACACGTGACAGTTCTAAATTGAATGAATTAAGTTGCATTGTAGGCATAAAGACTAGTCTTACGGCTTAATTCCCATGTACATGGGGGAAGTGGGATCATTAAGTTGACCCCGAATGAACTTGGGGTTTTTGATAATTTTACGCTGCTCTCTTACACATGTGCGTGATCCCTTGGCTGACAACTCATCAAATTCACTAGACTCGTCCTGATTGGCAACATCGTTGACACCCAGTACCCTTCTCCTCCCATTCATCGCTAAATGTCCGTTCTTATGCAAGGGGTCTTCCACAAAGAAAATCTGGGTAGCATCGCTGGCAAGAATGAATGGGTCCGCGTGATATGCCATCGTTGTCATGTTAACACAAGTCTTCCTGTACTCATCAATCCTGACCTGACCAAGAGGGATCCATGCACACCTGAATAATGCCACCTTAACTTTCACATAGTCAAGCTCCCAAATCTCTTTGATGGTTCCATAGTATACCCTTTTATCAGCTTCATTTACAGTCATGCATTATATTCGAATAGAGCTGTTCTGATATGAGGTCTTCTGATCACGTTCCTCAGTGTAGAACATGTACCCATTTATGTCATATTACTGGTACGTCAACACCGTAGGTGATGGCTTTTGTGCCAACCACGTATCAATGTCATCGATGGATCCTTGTGCCAAACGATTCTTTAGCCATTCGGCGTAGTTCTTAGTGTGCTCCTTCATCTCCACATCTGATGAAGGCACCATTGGTAGGAATCTTTGGCGTATCTCCGCCAAGTGTTCTTCGGCATAAGCAATGAGAACTGGGTTGTTAAGCAGTACCATCAAATGGGCTTTCTCTGCCAATTCTCCAGGTGCAGCCATTTGCGTGCCAGCAAGGACCGGCTTACCTTTCAGCCTTCCCTCGTGGCAAGAGAGGGGCAAACCTATAGGTCTTTGTTTCATGTATTCGATGCAAAACTCAACCTTCTCCTCCGCGGTATAACCTTGTAGGATGCTTGCCTCTATATGGTTTCGGTTCCGACAAAAGCGATTCAGTATTCCCATGAACCACTCGAAGGGATACATGTTGCGAAGAAACATAGGACCACAATACTTTATCTCGTCGACAAGGTGCACAGTGAGATGGGCCATGACATCAAAGAATGACGATGGGAAAAACATCTCTAGGTTGGACAATATTCTTGCAATATCATCTTGCATATGATCCAACTCTTCAGGATTTACAACTTTCTGCCATAGTTGGTTGAAGAAATCATAGAGGTCAATGAGTGTGTTTCTTATATCTTTGTCCATCGATTCACGATGGCCACTGGGAGGATTTGTGTCAACATTACGTGGCAATCATGTGACTTCATGTGTCCCAACTTCATTTTACCTGAGCTCACATCCATGAGACTTCTGATGTTTGTGAAGTAGGAAGAGGGTGTCTTAACTGACAACAAATAGGTGAATAACTGTGTTGCTTCTTTTGTACTGAAATTGTAACTCTGGCGAGCTTTGATGAATTTGTCATCATCTTCTGCTTCACTCTTGCGTTTTGATTGATCCGCAAGCATATCAAGTCGTGAACTGTCACCATCCTTTCTTTTACCTTTAATCTTGAGCAGAGTACCAAGGATGCTTTCACATATGTTCTTCTCTACGTGCATGACATTGATGCAGTGACGTACACATAGAATCTCCCAGTAAGGTAATTTCCAGAACACCGATTTCTTCTTAAACACTTGACCCTTGGGTGTTTGTTTCACCGTCAAAGGGTGGTTCTTGCCAAGCACAAAATTAATTTTTTAGCCATGTTGTGGACCACCTCCCCGTCATAGGGTCTTGGGCCCGCACCTGCCTCTGCCGTAGGGCTGGACCAAAAGCTCGTAGCTCGAGAGCTTAATGAGCACTCGATAGTTCAGCTCATTAAGCTCGGAGCTCGCTTCCTAATGAACAGAGCCAATCATTAATTTCAGCTTGTTAAGCTTAACGAACGAGCTAACGAGTTTCACGAGTAGCTCGTTAAGCTCGTTAGTAACAACATAAGAAATATTTGCATCTTACGTGACAAACTTGTTGTAGCACCTCAGCTCATCAATTCAATCTAGTCAACATATAAGGCAACAAACTAGTGCATTTCTTTTTGTAGTCACCATGTTTCATCATGAAAACCACACCTACGCATTCATCCTGTATATCATAACACATTATAATCTGTTAACGAGCGCTCGCGAGCTTAACGAGCCGAGCCGAGCAGGGTTTTTTGCTCGTTAATCTTAACGAGCTTACCGAGCCGAGCCTTAACGAGCACGAGCTTAACGAGTACGAGCTTAACGAGACGAGCTGCTCGGTAGTCCACCCCTACTCTGTCGTACCATCTAATTCAGCTTTCATCTCTCGGTATGGGTGATTTTTCCGCAAGAACCTACGGTGATGCAAATACACTGTTTTGCGCGAGTTGGGAAGTCTTATGCTAGCTGTCCTGTCCATGCATGTGACACACCCTACATCTCCCTTTGTTTTCTGCCTCGATGTGTTGCCTAATGCCGACATATCTTGAATGGTGTGCACCAGCATCGCATGTAGATCGAAAATCTCCTTTTTGAAGCATCATAACATTTTACAGCAGGCGCATCTATCCACACTGTCAGCAGTCTTCTACCAGTAGTTGAAAGTAAATGTCGGTGTCATTTCTAGGTTGCTTCAGGCCTTGGATAATCATTGACATCATAATGTATTTTTTCTTCATACACAACCAAGGAGCTAGGTTATATATGCACAGAAGCACCGGCCATGTCTTTGTGATTGGTGCTCATATCGCCAAAAGGATTCATCTCACAAGACACTCCACGAGCCTTATACTTCTAGGATCCTTGGCAGAATTTTCAAACTTGTTGTCGATTAATTCCCACTGAGCCCCACCTTTCGGGTGCCTCAAAAACTTATCTGCAATTCGCTCATCATGATGCCACCGCAACCTCTTTGCCTCTCTAGGGTTTGCAAACAAATGCCTCAACCTTGGAATTAAAGGCAAGTACCAAACAACCTTGAACAGGATTCATGTATTGATCTTGTCGTCCAATTTGTACTTGTCCTTTGCTCTCCTGAGCTTGTATCATGCATGCTTGCATGTGGTACATGCACCCAAATCTTTGTACTCACCACAGTACAATATACAATCATTCACACAAGGGTGTATCTTCTGTACTTCAAGTTCCAATGGGCAAACAATTTTCTTTGCTTCATTCGGTATACAGGAGAGCACATTATCTTCGGAAGAATTTATTTGAAAATACCTAACATCTCTGTGAAGCCCTTGTTTGATAGACCGCTTGCTGCTTTAAATCGAGAAGCGCCAGGTGGCACTCAACCCGGAATATTTATTTTGCAACCTTTGGATACAATTCTTTCTTGGAGTCCGCATCAATGGTTGGCAGATCCTTGTACCCAATCATATCCTTTTTTGGGCCCTCGAAATCTGCAATCATAGCAGCAAAATCTGGCATATCGAGATCATCGTCATCTGCGTCGACGTCTTGGTTTTCCAGTGGGCGTTTCGGCTTTCCGGTGTTCCATTGGTAGCTTGACTGCTCTGCCCCGATGTTAGATTCAACATCCATGTGACGCCTATCGGGGTTTAGCATCTCGCTGCCCTGGGTATCTTCATCCATGACCTCCTCTTAACCGTGTCTGGTCCAACCTGTATATCCATCCATGAATCCCCTAGAGACTAAGTGCATCTGGATATCTGCAACTTCATGTGACTCTCTATTGGCACAATCAATACATGGACACAGGATGTAATCCGCATCACCAATTCTCCTCTTTGTACTTTCAGCCAAATTCATGAACTTTGTCACGCCACTGATAAAATCTACGGTTTTCCGATTCTTCATCCATCGAGATCACCCCATCTGCAGCACGCGAATGGTAATTCAAAACAAAACAACAACATTAATACATGGATTAACTGCTGCCCAAAGATGCATGCATAAATCACAAGGTTTTGTTTTAATAATTACTGAGGGCGCTCCATGTTGTTATCCAGACGTGCAATGACAAAAATTAATGGCTAGTCAATTTACACGCAGAGTACTAGTACGACACTACCCTTAGGTATTGAATACCTTAATTAAGCCACTCACGAAAAGAATACCTTAATTAATTAGCCACACGGCGACCTCCACCCAGCAGACAGAAAAGCGCGATGCAGCAGCATGCCGAGACAGCAGGGTCGAGGAGCAAAGCTTAGTGCGGCTGTCGCCTGAAGTTCGACCTCCACTATCCCGCCATCGACCGCGATGGATGTGCTCGAATCATGCCGCCGCCGACCTCAATGGTTGAGCTCCTCCTATCTCCCACCGTAGACCGAGCATTGACCTCCTATGACGCCGCCACCGCCCACCGGTCGAGGATTGACCTCTTCTCCGGTAGCCGCTGCCTAGGCCGCCGCCGCCATCTCTATACGCATAGCGGCTGTTTTTTTTTGACAAATATCCACAGAGCAGCTGTTTACACGGTATCTCACCGTAACTCAATTATATGGATAGAGTAGTACATCACATACGGTTATGTAACGTCAACCGTGTCTAACCTACGTTGTCTTCTCATACAGTTTGGTGCAGAAATCGTGTGTGACGTTGTAATACCTAACACACAAACGACATGTATAAACAGTGTGTCGTATACAACATATAGTACCATAAGTAATTCCCGACCGTTAGCTTATCACCATAGTTTCCCCATTTCCCCCGAATCCCTACATAGCCTCCAAATTCCCTCGCGTGGTGCTGCCATTGGGGGAATGTGGACGAGTGGTGCTGATGGTTTTGGTGCAGTTGCTCCTGCTCGTATCGCCGCCACGACGGTGGTCGCCGCCGAGCACTTGCCTAAGGTCATCAGAAGGCAGGTGTATAGCTCCTTGCTGAATCCGTCCTGAATGACCCCCCCCCCAGAAAAGCAATCTGCCGCCGGATCCGGAGCATGACTCCAGACTCCCGCAACACGAGTTCGACTCCAAGTTTTGCACCACCGAGAAGTACAAAAAGCTGAGTTGTGTGCACGGGCACACTCCCGCTTGACATGTATGCACGGAGGGATTTGACATTGGTAGGTGGCTTCTCAGTTGCCCCTTAGAGGTTAGTGCTAATTAAGTTCATCATTTTACTTCAGTTAATGCTACGCTCATCCAGAATACTATTTAACATTGGCAGGGATATGAGGCTTGTGCCTTTGTTAAATGGCTGGATGAAGAATGGTATGGCAGGGCTCGGAGTGTTATCACCAAGCTCGCAGAAGATAACGTAAAGCTGAAGAAGAAACTGGTTGATCTGGAATGTACAATCAGTACGATGAAGCAAGAAAGAATCGATCACAGGCAACAGATGAAAGAAAGAGACAAGAAGGAACTAGCATGTGTAGTTGTGGTTGTCGCATTAGCCATGTTCTATGCACTGTTTGCAATCATGATTAGGGGTTTTGTTTGATAGTATTGCTAAAGCACATCCAGACGTGCTCTAAGTAATGCACATCTAGGTCCTATGCCATATGCTACGCGAAGAGTCGTGTAGATATTTTTCTTTGTCTTTTTTCTTTTCCTTTCTAGTTTGATTATTACTGGCTTTATCAATAAGAAGAGCCCAATGTATTGCTTGCCAACTGTCTTACTCCGTTCGTACTGGTACCGGTGCATAAACCCAAAACTCGTTCCCTGTTTTTGTCCTGAAAAAGGAAACCAGCCAAATAGCCAATAGGACTCCAGCGCAACCCCGGGAATTTGGAGCGACTGGGTACAAATAATTGTGTTTGATTATATCAGCGGTTAGGCAATATGTCAACCCCCGCTTCAATACCCACTTCAATTGGTAGTTCCTCTTCTCTGCATACCCCGCTTCAGTGTACACCATCTTCATCGTCCCCGGAAGGCCGCGCTATACACTGGCACACACTTTGCAGCTATGTCGAGCGACAGTTCGGCCAGCAGTCTGGCGCCCAATGATAGGTCAACATCGGAATCATCCCGCTCGTCTTCCATGAGTCTGGCGTCGAGCCCAAACCTTGATTATATCCGATTCATGGAAGGAACGCCGCCTCCAGAGTCGTCAGACAACAACCAGACGGACGAGGAGCCGTGGGAGGACGAAGAAGAGGATGACGATGATGATGAGGAGGAATGGTCGAACGAGGAGGAGGAGGACGACGACAGCAATGACGATGATGATGGCGGCGGCGATGAAAAGCCAACGTTCAGCAGGAAGAAGCGTCCTCGCCAAGACGATGTCGCGGGGCCATCCAGCAACAACAACAAGAAGAAGGACTAAATTAAGCAGACTGTATATATCTCGGTTTATCCTGTCAATCTCATCGCAGACGGTTAGTAATATGTATTCGACAGAGATCTTCTACATTATCGCGCGCAGGTTGGTTTGTCGAACTGTGTGCCCTGACGAGCACACAATTCACAAAAAAGACAGTATGGGCTGTCTATAATGATCGCACATAATTCTGATTACCGACCTGTTTGTCGGGTATCACACACATATTGTTACGCCGAATCGTTTGTGTTCACCTCAGTCATAGCAAACGGTTCATCGGAGTGTACTGTATGCCGTATATCGCACACACCTTGATCTGGCTGCCCATTTATGTTGTTCTGTCTCATCGCAAATAGTTCGTACAGATCAATCGTATGCCCCTCATCACACACGCAACTAAAATCTTAACCATGTTTGATGTATCATCCATTGCAAATGTTTTGCACCTTTTTATGGTTTTTTTTACATCACCATTTGCGATTAATGCATCGCACACAGTTTCGTCAAAGGGTCTCTGATCGTAGTGTCGCATTAGCAGCATCCTGCAGTAGTGACCCCTCTACACGTTGGGTTGCAAGTATTTGTTATTTGTGTGCAGGTGTTGTTTAATAGTTGAAATGCAGCTCACAAGTAGCAGCCATGCACAACATGATCATGGAGAATGAGGGTCAGGATGCTATCACGGCTCTTGAATTTGAGAACATGGGTGATCCTATCGAACTTCCTGATCAGAACCCGGCTACATTTGAAGAGTTTGTTCAAATGCATCGACAAATCAGGCACGGAACAACTCACAAGCAACTGAAGAAAGATCAGAATGAGCATCTGGGGGGTAATGGGAACAACAATGTTTGGTGTAATATTTGAACTTATTCGCATTTTAACATTTCAACTATCCTAGACTATATATACTAGATGATACCCCACGCGTTGTTGTGGGAACCATTAACAAATAATTTGATATTTTAAAACATGAGAAATTTTATGAAACATAGTATATTTTGATGATAATTTTTTTGAAAGAAATATTGTGAGTAAACATCCATTTTTTTTTTGAAGAAAAATCTAAAAATGAGTGTGATTTTTATTCTGTTAATTTATTACCTTACAATATATCAGCGAGGCGATATGTTACGAAAACAAGATAGTGGAGACAGCTCCACCCTTGGCTAAACCTAAAACAATGATAACAACTACATATGGGCATTCATACAAGAATTGGTCGCATAGAAAAATATAATGCGAGTAAACTCATAATTTGATTTGTTTTCTTTATATACAAAGTCGCTTATAAATCTTGAGGCTCACTGTTGAGTAAATCATGCTTGTCACTAGATCAAACATGTGCAGAGTACTGCACTTGTTCACCATAATATACTTAGCTAGTTCTAATTATTTTTATTTGTTGTGTCTGGTGCGCAACCATGCATGCTTCATCATTAGGTTAGTTCCGTCATTAAAAGGGTTGCCTTGAACACTGGGGTTCGAAGGAACAAAGACGTCTAGCACAATTCTATGGCTTGTAGGAGCAAAAAAAACATGAACACGATGTGCAAGAGTATGGGAATGAGAAAATATGGGTGTTTGGGCTTTCGAAATCAGACGATCGCATTAACAACACATGAAGTCTAACCAAATGGTTGAAGAGGGACTCGTGTTGAACATTTGGATTGGATTGTATGACGTCGAGACATATATTGATAGCAAAAGAAACCTAGATGGACATGGTTGCTTGAGAGTGCATAAAAATAGTAATAGTTATTTGTGATAGTTTGCATGCGCACGAAGATTTAGTGGGAGCATGTGCATGCGAAGAGTTAGTGGGAAAGAGTTCTTACATGGTGGACCTACTTGATGATGTGGATAGGTTCTTGAGAGTGCATAAAAAATAGTAATAGTTATTTGTGATAGTTTGTATGCGCATGAAGGGTTAGTGGGAGCATGTGCATGTGAAGTGTTAGTGGGAAAGAGTTTTTAAATGATGGATCTACTTGATGATGTGGATAGGTTGCATGTCTAGATAAATTAGATAGTGCGGATGAATCTCTAAGACTACCCACAGTGGGAGTAACATAGGTGGTAACATCACACATCTCTAGGCAAAACAGATGATGTGGTGAGTAATTAAAGAGGAAAGAGGGGCATGTGGTAACATAGCTAGTTACTGTAACATCACACATACCAAGACAAGATGAGTCTACAACCTAATAAATAAAGTGTTGCATGACACCACACATATGTTACTCCCCACTATAGAGGTAGTAGCATAGACTTAGTAACATATGCATGTTACTAGTCTAAGTTACTACCTATTGTGACTAGTTATATAGGCTATGCGGATATTTGAGTGTGCTGGCTAAAAAGTTGAGATGAGATGTATGCATATAGCGTTGAATGGCTAACGCTCGTATCAATGTCTGTGGACTGGTACATATTTGCAGGTTGGTCTTGAAGATGCCCTTATGTAGCTATGCTGCAAAGACAGATTGGACGATAAATAAGCTTTAGTCTGCCGTTGGCTTTAGTCTGACGCGTTGATTTCAATCGAAAGATGGAACTGTTGTGATCAGGCGGGCGTGTCGTCAAATCATCTGTGTCTTATCGATCGTTGATCTGGCACTGATTTCCTCAAGCATCTCTATCATGAAAGATTTGAACCAGGCCTAAGAGCATCTCCAGCCGTTGGCCCCCCAGGAGGCATAAAAATCGCTGCCTGGGGGCGAGCCGGCGGTAGAATCGGCGATGGGGGCGGTTGGGCATCCAGCTGTCGCCCCCAGGCGTCGATATTGACCCATTTGCGGCCACTTTTGGACACAGATAAACAGAAAAATGGCCCGATATCGGCGAGAAATGGCCCATATTCGGCGTGGTTCGGCGTTGAATTCTCAACATATTTTTTATCACATAGTTCATCACAAAAAATCAAATAATTCAACTAAATAGTGCAACAACAAATAGTTCAATACAAATTATATAGTTCAACAAATAAAAACTCATCACACGTCGAGCTATGCGTCGCCCTTGATCCTCCATAGGTGCTCCACCAGATCCTGCTGCAGTTGATAATGCACTTGTGGGTCTTGGATCTCCTGACGATATCGAGGTAGGCGATCCAGTTCTTGGTGGCGGTGATCAACTTCGCCGAGGACCCCGCCTGTAGTATGGTTCAAAGGTCAAACACCGGCTCTTCCCGCCGCTCTCGATGATGATGGTGTGCAAGATGACACGACAAGTCATGATCTCCCACATTTGATCTTTCACCGTGTCCGAAAGGTGGTACCGGACAACAACAAATTGAGATTGGAGCACACCAAATGCCCGCTCAACATCCTTCCTGCAAGCCTCCTGCACCTTGGCAAAGTGGGACTTCTTGCCTCCTAGCACAACATTTGAGATAGTCTTCACAAATGTAGACCATCTCAGATAGATGCCATCAGCTAGGTAGTACCCCTTATTGTAGTGCCGCCCATTGACCTCGAAGTTCAACGGAGAAGAATGACCTTCAACAAGCTTGGCAAAGACAGGGGAGCACTGCAGCACGTTGATGTCATTGTGAGTTCCTGGCATACCAAAGAAGGAGTGCCAAATCCAGAGGTCTTGTGTGGCCACCGCCTCAAGTACCACACTGCAACCGCCTTTGGCGCCTTTGTACATCCCCTGCCAAGAAAATGGGCAGTTATTCCATTTCCAATGCAAGCAAGGGGCTGCCTCGGTGAAACCTCTGCTCTTTTCCGGCGAGGATGGGCTATCTACCGTTGGCGGGCGGTGGGCGGCGCTGGGATCAGCCGGTTGCGGGCCGAGCGCGCGGGGGGTTGGGAGGCGAATCTGGAAGAAAGACTTGACTTTTCGCCTGATGGTGTGGGCCAAACGTGCTTTTCCCTTGCGCTGGAGCCCCCGAGCGCCCCCGAGTGCACCGGGTTCGTCCTGCGATCACCGGGCCCAAAAACGGGTTGAACCGGCGGATTTCAACTTCCTGGGGGCGCGAATGGGGCATTTTTTCGGCGTCGGCGCCGAAAAATCGCCTGGGGGCCTGTCGGTGGCGCGGCTGGAGATGCCCTAATCACGGACCCTTTCGAAACGGTGTCGTGCATAGTGCTTGTCCACGAGTAGTCAAGCGATTTGTTGAGAGACGTTAAGACAAAGAAGAAGACGAGAAACAACACCTAAGCTAGCTGCTAGACCACCTCACTGATTTGTCTGGTGCTAGTGCAGTCACTCAACTTGCTCGAAATTGACTGGATTTGATTTGATTGATTTCCAACTACTATTGTGTCATATATCGGTGCTTGTGAGACAAGCTGGCATGGGTATTCACCAAAAGAAAAGAAAAAACAGAATAAATATGATGGGCTAAAGTGAATATAATTGTTTGTAAATTAAAAAGTGTAGCTTCAGCTCCCCGCTCCCCCGCGCCCGCGCCGGCGGCCACTCCGGCTCCGGCGCCCACTCCAACCCGCCTGCCTCCGCTCCGGACCCGGTGTCCACCATGGCCTCTCGCGTCTCACTCTCTGCGGCGTCATTAGGCTCCTCGGCGCGCCCTTCCCCGTCGCCGACCCCTGCCAGACCCCTGCTGCGGTCCATGGTGCTGGTCCCGGACGTCGTCGGGACGGCGCGGGGACCTATTGTCTGCGGCGAGCTGCCTTGCCCCCCTGCTGCTGCGGTGGATGGTGGCTGGCAGGCCAGGCCCCACCGTCGGGCGGTGGCTCCGAGGCCACGCTCCCCCCGGCCCGGCCAGACACTCCCCTCCGGGCAGATGGCCTAACATCTTGCCCTCTTCCAGACCCCCCAGGGGCCGCATCCCGCCGGAGCTGGTCGTCTCCTGCTACAATTGCGGCAGTGACCGCCATATCTCCGTCAACTGCATGAATCCGCCTGTGTGCGTGCGCAGCGGCAAGCATGGGCACATCTCCAAGAACTGCACCAACCCTCGCCGGTCTCCTCGCAGTCCTTCGTTGGTGGATCCGCCCCGCCCCCCGCCAGCGCTTCGTCCCCGCCCTACCTCCCCCCCGCTGTCGGTCCCGGTGGCGGTTCACCAGTCCCTCCTGCCGCCGCCTCCCCCTAGGCCGCCGCCGGCTGGGGCTCTCCGGATTGGGGTGCCATGGAGTCAGATCGTCCGTGTGGAATCTGCTGGGAGCATTCAAGGGCCTGGCTTTTCTGTTCCATTTGAGCCGGTGGTGTCGCCAGCTAGCCGGCGGCCCGTGGTGGAAGATCAGGTGGACTATGTGTTTCTTCAGGCCGGTCCGGACTTGCTAGCTCTGGAGGAGGAGCTAAAGAGGGCAGTCGTGGTGACTATGGTGGGCTCGCGTCAGGCCGGGACTTGGCCACGGCCGCGGCTATCATTGTGGATGAGCTAGAGCTCGTGCCGGACGACATGTCGATCAGAGAGTTTTTCCCAGAGGATCGTTAAAATGATGGCGTCGCTTGATGTCTACTACGCAACCTTATTTTTGTAGACGTTGTTGGGCCTCCAAGTGCAGAGGTTTGTAGGACAGTAGAAAATTCCCTCAAGTGGATGACCTAAGATTTATCAATCTGTGGGAGGGGTAGAATGAAGATGGTCTCTCTCAAACAACCCTGCAACCAAATAGCAAATAGTCTCTTGTGTCACCAACATGCCCAATACAATGGTAAATTGTATAGGTGCACTAGTTCGGCGAAGAGATGGTGATACGAGTGCAATATGGATGGTAGATATAGGTTTTTGTAATCTGAAAATATAAAAACAGCAAGGTAACTAATGATAAAAGTGAGCACAAACGGTATTGCAATGCGTCGAAACAAGGCCTAGGGTTCATACTTTCACTAGTGCAAGTTCTCTCAACAATAATAACATAACTGGATCATATAAGTATCCCTCAACATGCAACAAAGAGTCACTCCAAAGTCACTAATAGTGGAGAACAAACGAAGAGATTATGGTAGGGTATGAAACCACCTCAAAGTTATTCTTTCGTATCGATCAATTCAAGAGTTCGTACTAGAATAACACCTTAAGACACAAATCAACCAAAACCCTAATGTCACCTAGATACTCCAATTTCGCCTCAAGTATCCGCGGGTATGGTTATACGATATGCATCACACAATCTCAGATTCATCTATTCAACCAACACAAAGAACTTCAAAGAGTGCCCCAAAGTTTCTACCGGAGAGTCAAGACGAAAACGTGTGCCAACCCCTATGCATAAGTTCACAATGTTACGGAACCAGCAAGTTGTTCACCAAAACATACATCAAGTGGATCACGTGAATATCCCATCATCACCACAGATAAGCACATGCAAGACATACATCTAGTGTTCTCAAATCCTTAAAGACTCAATCCGATAAGATAACTTCAAAGGCAAAACTCAATCCATTACAAGAGAGTAGATGGGGAGAAACATCATAAGATCCAACTATAATAGCAAAGCTCGCGATACATCAAGGTCGTGCCAACTCAAGAAAACGAGAGAGAGAGAGAGAGAGAGAGAGAGAGAGAGAGATCAAACACATAGCTACTGGTACATACCCTCAGCCCCGAGGGTAAACTACTCCCTCCTCGTCATGGATAGCACCGGGATGATGAAGATGGCCACCGATGAGGGATCCCCCCCCTCCGGCAGGGTGCCGGAATAGGGTCCCGATTGGTTTTTGGTGGCTACAGAGGCTTGCAGCAGCGTAACTCCCGATCAAGGTTATGTTCTAGAAGTTTGGGTATATATAAGAGGTGTTGGCGTCGGGAACAAGTCAGGGGGGTCTCCGGGCTGTCCACGAGGTAGGGGGCGCGCCCAGGGGGGTGGGCGCGCCTCCCACCCTCACGGGCAGCCCGGGACTTTTCTGCCCCAACTCTTTTACTCCATGGACTTCTTCTGGTCCAAAAATAAGCTCCGTCAAGTTTCAGGTCAATTGGACTCCGTTTGGTTTTCCTTTTCTGCGATACTAAAAAACAAAGAAAAAACAGAAATTGGCACTCGGCTCTAGATTAATTGGTTAGTCCCAAAAATCATATAAAATAACATATAAATGCATATAAAACATCCTAGAAGGATAATATAATAGCATGGATACTTCATAAATTTTAGATACGTTGGAGACGTATCAACATCCCCAAGCTTAATTACTGCTCGTCCTCGAGTAGGTAAATGATAAAAGAAATAATTTATGAAGTGTGAATGCTAGCAGGTGCACAAGTTTGATTAATGATAATTTCAATCACCTTTTCTAGCATCATTATATGTCATAACAAAGTAGCTCATATCATAAAGCTTCTCATGATCAAGTAACAAGCTATTCACATGTTAAAGTATAGATCATAAACTTTCTTGAAAACTAACAAACAGTTCTCAGTCATCAAACAATTGCAATTCATCTTATTTTCAGGAAGGGTCTATGTAAGAGCGTTGATTTAGCAAATCCCACATAATCAACTATCATATAGTCTTCCATGATTGCTACCACTCAAAGCATATTTTTAGAACAAATAGCATCCATCGAACACAGGGAAAGGTAGGGGCTTAATGTTTCTCCTCCCAACTTATTTATCATACAGATAATTGTCAACAATAATAATTCGTGATCAAATATATTTGAATGGCCATATATGCTTAGATCTTTCTCCACCACATGATGCTTGCCAACTAAAAAGTAGGTTGGAATGAGAAGGAATACTACTAACTCTTGCATAAAAGTAAAAGATAGGCCCTTCGCAGAGGGAAGCAGGGATTTGTAGAGGTGCCAGAGCTCCAAGCTAAAATAGAGATGAAAATCATTTTGAGAGGTATGCTTTCATTGTCAACATGACGACCAAGAGTTCCCAATATCTTCCATACTAGATACATTATAGGCGGTTCCCAAACAGAAAGGTAAAGATTTTACTCCCCCTCCACCAACAATCACACTCCACGGCTTGTAAAAGCGGTGGGTGTCGTCCAACTATCAACAATCCTTGGGGGGTTGTTTAAATTATTTGCGATTTTGTTTTGATCTTTTGATCATAGGACTGGGCATCCCGATTACTACCATTTTTCGTGAATGATGAGCGGAGTCCACTCATCATGAGAATAACCCACCTAGCATGGAAGGTACTGACAGCCCCTAGTCGCTACATGAGCGATTTGGGCATACAAAATAGATTTTTATTTGAAGGTTTAGAGTTTGGCACATGCAAATTTACTTGGAACGGCAGGTAAATACCGCATATAGGTTGATATGGTGGACACTCATGGAAGAAACGTGGTTCAAGGAATTTGGATGCACAAGCAGTATTCCCACTTAGTACAGATATTTTGGCTAGCAAAGGATTCTAAATAGCAAGCACCACATGTTAGAGGATCCATAACAATATAACTTCTATATAAATATACCCAAGCATAACTCATTATGTTGTCTTCCTTGTCCAACTTCAACTAATTTTCTCAGGTTTGAAAATAATTAATGGGGCTCACAATCATAGAAGATGTCCAAGATAGTATATTTATATGTGAAATCTCTCTTCCTTCAATACTCTTTCATGAATTGTTCAAGTGACTAATTCAATGTTTGCTAACCTTCAAAAAATTTACCACCTCTACTTCTTATATGTGAAGGCATTACTCCCCATGGAAAAGGCATATGAAACATATATAATTTCAGATTTATGACATTCAAATCATTCAACCATTTACTCATAGGATATAAGTGAAGCACACGAGTAAATGACAAACTACTCCAAAAGATATAAGTGAAGATCAATGAGTAGTAAAATAATTGCGTAGCTATGTGAAGACTCTCTCTCATTTAAGAATTTAAGATCTTGGTATTTTATTCATACAACAAGCAAAATAAAACAAAATAAAATGACGCTCCAAGCAAAACACATAGCATGTGGTGAATAAAAATATAGCTCCAAGTAAAGTTACCAATGAACGAAGACGAAAGAGGGGATGCCATCCGGGGCATCCCCAAGCATAGGCTTTTGGTTGTCCTTGAATATTACCTTGGGGTGCCTTGGGCATCCCCAAGCTTAGGCTCTTGCCACTCCTTATTCCATAGTCCATCGAATCTTTACCCAAAACACGAAAACTTCACAACACAAAACTTAACAGAAAACTCGTAAGCTCCGTTAGTATAAGAAAATAAATCACCACTTAGGTACTATTGTGAACTCATTCTAAATTCATATTGGTGTAATATATACTGTATTCCAACTTATCTATGGTTCATATCCTCCGATACTACTCATAGATTCATCAAAATAAGCAAACAACACATAGAAAACAGAATCTGTCAAAAACAGAACAGTCTGTAGTAATCTGTATCAAACGTATACTTCTGGAACTCCAAAAATTCTGAAATAAATTGCCGCACGTGAGGAATTTGTCTATTAATCATCTACAAAAAGAATCAACCTAAAAGCGCTCTCCAGTAAAAATGGCAGCTAATCTCGTGAGCGCTAAAGTTTCTGTTTTTTACAGCAAGATCACAAAGACTTCACCCAAGTCTTCCCAAAGGTTCTACTTTGCACAAACACTAATTAATACATAAAACCACATC
The DNA here is from genome assembly GCA_021605145.1 of Aegilops bicornis. NCBI lineage: Eukaryota > Viridiplantae > Streptophyta > Magnoliopsida > Poales > Poaceae > Aegilops > Aegilops bicornis. The sequence goes on from CM038670.1 coordinate 497,366,691, forward strand.
TAACCAGAGGCCATATGAATTATTTATTACTAAACAGGAGCAAAAAGCAAAGAACAAAAATAAAATTGGGTTGCCTCCCAACAAGCGCTATTGTTTAACGCCCCTAGCTAGGCATGATGATTTCAATGATGCTCACATAAAAGATAAGAATTGAAACATAAAGAGAGCATCATGAAGAATATGACTAGCACATTTAAGTCTAACCCACTTCCTATGCATAGGGATTTTGTGAGCAAACAACTTATGGGAACAATAATCAACTAGCATAGGAAGGCAAAACAAGCATAACTTAAAAACTTTAAGCACATAGAGAGGAAACTTGATATTATTGCAATTCCTACAAGCATATGTTACTCCCTCATAATAATTTTCAGTAGCATCATGAATGAATTAAACAATATAACTATCATGTGAGGCATAATCCAATTGAAAATTAATATCATGATGACAAGTTTCATGGTTATCTTTATTCTTAATAGCATACAAGTCATCACCATAATCATCATAGATAGCAACTCTGTTCTCATAATCAATTGGAACCTCTTCCGAAATAGTGGAATCATCACTAAATAAAGTCATGACCTCTCCAAATCCACTTTCATAGTTATCACAATAAGATTCAACATCCTCCAAAATAGTGGGATCATTACTTCCTAAAGTTGACACTCTTCCAAACCCACTTTCATCAATATAATCATCAATAATAGGAGGCGTGCTATCATCATAATAAATTTTCTCATCAAAACTTGGGGGACAAAACGTATCATCTTCATCAAACATAGCATCCCCAAGCTTGTGGCTTTGCATATCATTAGCATCATGGGTATTCAAAGAATTCATACTAACAAAATTGCAATCATGCTCATCATTCACATATTTTTTGCCAAGCATTCTATGTAATTCTTCTTCTAGTACTTGAGCACAATTTTCCTTCCCATCATTTTCACGGAAGACATTAAAAAAATGAAGCATATGAGGCACCCTTAATTCCATTTTTTGTAGTTTTCTTTTATAAACTAAACTAGTGATAAAACAAGAAACAAAAAGATTCGATTGCAAGATCTAAAGATATACCTTCAAGCACTCACCTCCCCGGCAACGGCGCCAGAAAATGCTTGATGTCTACTACGCAAACTTCTTCTTGTAGACGTTATTCGGCCTCCAAGTGCAGAGGTTTGTAGGATAGTAGCAAATTTCCCTCAAGTGGATGACCTAAGGTTTATCAATCCGTGGGAGGCGTAGGATGAAGATGGTCTCTCTCAAACAACCCTGCAACCAAATAGCAAAGAGTCTCTTGTGTCCCCAACACACCCAATACAATGGTAAATTGTATAGGTGCACTAGTTCGGCGAAGAGGTGGTGATACAAGTGAATTATGGATGGTAGATATAGGTTTTTGTAATGCATTGAAACAAGGCATAGGGTTCATACTTTCACTAGTGCAAGTTCTCTCAACAATAATAACATAACTGGATCATATAAGTATCCCTCAACATGCAACAAAGAGTCACTCCAAAGTCACTAATAGCGGAGAACAAACAAAGAGATTATGATAGGGTACGAAACTACCTCAAAGTTATTCTTTCAGATCGATCTATTCAAGAGTTTGTACTAGAATAACACCTTAAGACACAAATCAACCAAAACCCTAATGTCACCTAGATACTCCAATGTCACCTCAAGTATCCGTGGGTATGGTTATACGATATGCATCACACAATCTCAGATTCATCTTTTCAACCAACACAAAGAACTTCAAAGAGTTCCCCAAAGTTTCTACCGGAGAGTCAAGACGAAAATGTGTGCCAACCCCTATGCATAAGTTCACAATGTTACGGAACCAGCAAGTTGATCACCAAAATATACATCAAGTGGATCACGTGAATATTCCATTGTCACCACAGTTAAGCACATGCAAGACATACTCAAGTGTTCTCAAATCCTTAAAGACTCAATCCGATAAGATAACTTCAAAGGGAAAACTCAATCCATTACAAGAGAGTATAGGGGGAGAAACATCATAAGATCCAACTATAATAGCAAAGCTCGCGATACATCAAGATCGTGCCAACTCAAGAACACGAGAGAGAGAGATCAAACACATAGCTACTGGTACGTACCCTCGGCCCCGAGGATGAACTACTCCCTCCTCGTCTTGGAGAGAGTCGGGATGATGAAGATGGCCACCGGTGAGGGATCCCCCCTTCCGGTAGGGTGTCGGAATGGGGTCCCGATTGGTTTTTGGTGGCTACAGAGGCTTGCGGCAGTGGAACTCCCGATCTAGGTTACGTTCTGGAAGTTTGGGTATATATAAGAGGTGTTGGCGCCGGGAACAAGTCAGGGGGGTCTTCGGGCTGTCCACGAGGTAGGGGGCACGCCCAAGGGGATGGGCGCGCCTCCCACCCTCGTGGGCAGCCCAGGACTCTTCTGGCCCAACTCTTTTACTCCATGGACTTCTTCTAGTCTAAAAAAAAGCACCGTCAAGTTTCAGGTCAATTGGACTCCGTTTGGTTTTCCTTTTCTGCGATACTCAAAAACAAGGAAAAATGAAGCGGCACTTTCGGCTCTAGGTTAATAGGTTAGTCCCAAAAATCATATAAAATAACATATAAATGCATATAAAACATCCTATAAGGATAATATAATATCATGAATACTTCATAAATTATAGATACATTGGAGACGTATCACCGCTCCATTGAATACCACGTCATTCCGTTGCTTCCAGATTATCCACATCATCAGAAGGCATTTAGCTCTGTGAGCTTTGCGGTTGGCTGAGGCGCCATCCTTCCGTATGCACCATTACTCAAGAGTTTCATCCTGTCTGGGCTGGAACTCCACCTTGTTGGTCAATCTGATCACCGCAAGCCAAATCTGCTTCGCAAAACTACACTCCAGCATCAGGTGGTGCATTGTCTCCTGTTGTTGATTGCACAAGGGGCAAGCTGCCTGATGAGGTAAACCACGCCGAGCAAGCCTATCTGAAGTCCATCATCTGTTCTTCAATGCCAGCCAATTGAAGAAGCGACACTGTAGTGGTGCCTTGGATTGCCATGTGAAGGCCGCAGTTGGCGAAACTTGTCGTCCCATGAATCTTGCTGCATAGGCCGAGCGGGTCAAGAAGCACCCGCTGTTCTCCCACGCCCAGCACACGGAGTCAGGAATTCCATCATCAAGCGTAATGGCAGATACTCTTGGCCATAAGATCAGGTACTCATCCAATGCCTCCGGAGAAAGGTCAGTGCCAATATCCAATGCCCAGCCGCCATCTCCCATCACATCGGCCACCAACTTAGTATGTCTGACTCATTTCAGGACTCAACGGTATATTTCCGGAGCTATATCTCTGACCCGTGAGCCGCCGATCCATCTATCCTCCCAGAAGAGGGTGGATTTCCCATCTCCAATCATCGTCCGCGTAGCTGCATCCACCAGGGCCTGTGACTCCGCCGGGATAGCGATCGAGAAGTCAGCCCATGGCCTTTCCTTTTCAGTTTTCTGAAGCCATGCCCAGCGCGCCTGGAGTGCCTTGTTTAGCCAATGCAGGTTAGGCAGCCCTAGTCCGCCAGCCCACTTGGGCATGCAGACTTCATCCCATGCAATAGGGCAACTTCCCCCACTGGCCTCCTTTTTACCACACCATAGGAAACCTCTGCATATCTTGACTAGTGTCGCTAAAGTTCTTGCAGGAAGATCAAGTTCCATCATTGTATGAATCGGGATAGCACATAAAACAGATTGGACCAGCAGCAATCATCTGCTCTTAGGCAACATGGCCGCCTTCCAAAGTGGAAGTCAGTCTGCAACTCGATCCACCAGATTCTGAAGTTGAGATGTCGTGGCCTTCCTTATTGTGAGCGGCATGCCCAAATATTTGCATGGAAACATCGAGCTCGAGCATCCAAGTTTGGTGGAGACCAACAACAACTCCTCCTGGGAGCAACGAATCGGCACGGCAGCACTCTTGTTCATGTTGATAACTAATCTCGATGCCTGCCCAAAAAGGTGTAGAATTTCTCCACATGTGTTTGTTTCTAGCTCATCGGGTTTGAAGAATACGACCACGTCATCCGCAAACATTGACACCCTTTGGTGCATACGAGACCGAGCCAAGGGCGCAAGCAGGCCGCGCTCCGTGGCATGTTTGAACATAGCATATAAGGGCTCCATGCACAGGATGAAGATCAAGGGAGAGATGGGTCCCCTTGCCTTAAGCCTTGACATGCGAAAATTGGTTTGCGGGGGCACCCATTGATCATGATCCTCATGGAGGAGGTGGTGAGTAGTCCACATATCCACGCTATCCACTTTTCTCCAAAACCGAATCTCCTTAAGACCTCAAGCACGAAAGGTCAGCTGATGGAGTCGAAAGCTTTAGTAATATCCAGCTTAAGCATGACCGTAGGAGACTTCAGAGCATGCAATATCCTTGCCATGCATTGGACAAGCATAAAGTTATCGTGGAGGGATCGTCCCATGACAAAAGCACTCTGGTGCTGCCCAACTAGCTTCAGCAAGTCTTCCGCAAGCCTAGTGGCCAGAATCTTGTCAAATATTTTGGTTGGGCCACTAATAAGGCTGACCGGGCGGTAATCCTTGATATCCAGCGCCCTGACCTTCTTTGGTAACAGGGAGACTAGGGCTTTGTTCACTGCCCCCATACCATGCATATCCTCTTTGTGAAAGTGCTCAAGTGCCCTCATGAAGTCAACCTTGATGATTTGCCAGCAAGAAACGAAGAATCTACCGGTGAATCCGTCAGGTCCAGGAGCTTTGCGAACGGCATGCCTTGATGACTTTGTGAGCTTCCTCCTCCGTGAAAGGAGCTTCCAGGTGCGTCATGTCTAGAGAGGGTAGATCCAGGACATCAAGATTCAACGTGGTTTCTCTGGCGCATGTCGATCTGAACAGTTCCTGAAAGTACTTGTCGGCCACTTCCATTACATCCTCCTGGCCCGTGTAGATAACACCGTCATGCTGAAGTTTGGTAATGGTGTTCTTCCTCTGCCTGTGTCTTGCATGGCGCTGAAAAAATGTCGTGTTAGCATCCCCCACTTTTAGATGCAACAATCGAGATCGCTGCCTCGCCATCATACGTTCCAGAGAGCATAAACCCAACAATTTCCGCTTGAGAAGCTTCCGAAGCCCAAGTTCCTGGTCCGAGAGAGACCTCGACTCCACTGCCACATCTAGGCGCGATATGATTTCCATGGCAATGGAAATCTGAAGGCGAATGTTGCCTATCCACCGATCACTCCAACTTTGCAAAGCCTTGGCCGTGGCATGCAACTTGTTATCCAGCACCACAAAAGGATTACCCACCGAGGATGTGGATTTCCAGGCCTGCTGAACTGTGTCTAGGAACCCATCCACCTTTGGCCAAAAGCACTCAAACTTGAAGCGCCGACCCACCTCGAATTCTGCATCAACATCCACCAAGAGCGGGCAGTGGTCAGAGATCGCCGAGTCGAGCGACATGAGGAGGCTCCTAGGGCATATATCCTCCCGTGAATTCGTGACGAAAATGTGGTCAATTTTCTCCATGGTCGGATCCCGCCATTCATTGCTCCACGTGTACCGCCTCCCATTTAGGTACAACTCCTTCAACTCAAGTCTATTCAGCATGGCCCTGACACGAGCCATCATGCGCCTGTTCACAGTGGCTTTGTTTTTATCCTCTAGGTTGACAAGCGAATTAAAGTCCCCAACTATCGCCCATGGGCCCACATGCAAGTCTCGCACCTCCCGGATTTGCTCCAGGAATGCCACCTTCTCGGCATCACTTTGAGGTCCGTACACTCCTGTAAGCCACTAGATTGGTGACCCATCTTGCTTGCTGAGCACCGTTAGAGTGTTTGGCGTAATGTGCTTATTGGTTACTGACACCACCAAGTGATCCCACGCAATTAGGATTCCATCCCTAGTGCCGGTCGCCGGGATGTAATAGAAATTTTCAAATTTATTGCCAAGGCATTGCCGTACAACCTCGTCCGAGATCACCTCCATCTTAGTCTCCTGGAGACATGCAATGTCCACCTTAGCCGCCACTGCCGTTTGATAGATAGTGTTTCTATGAGCCGGAGAGTTAAGACCTCTCACATTCCACACTAGTATTTTCGGTGGTTGTGTAGTCATCAGAGGATACCCACATCCACAACGCCACCCACTCGGCACTAGTGCCCCTGAACCACCACGTCCTCATCCCCTTGCAAAGGCAGGATCGACGCATCCCAACCAAAGAGCGCCAAAATGGCCTTCACGTGACAGTCTAATAGTAGCTTGTCAAACAGCCCCGCATATGCTTGAAGAGCTTCGTCGCTGACCGCATCCCCCTCGTTTGCAAGGCATAACTTCTTGATTAGAATTGCCTGTTGTTTCGACGCCTTAGAGCCCCGGCCACCCTTGGCAAGGCGAACACTCCACCTGGGGGTAGTAACCTGAGGTTTCTTTTGACGCGGCTTTCTCTGTTTAGCCGCCAGGCCCCGAGTAGTGGGTTGCTCCAGGAGGTGTGAGATGGGGTCACATAGCTCTAAACAAAACTGATCGACACATTCTTGTAGGGGTGGCGTAGGGTTATCTTGGGTAGGCGCAACCTCAGGCTCGTCTTGCTGCTCAGAAAGACTGACCAGAAACCATCCAGCATCACGAGTGCATGGCGGTGTCACATCCCCATGCAGATCCGGTCCCACCGTCGGTGTCTCATCCTGTGCCTGGCCAGACAAAGTGCCCAGAAAAGAATTGGCCAGACTGTAACAATCCCCCTTGACAGGCGGGAGCAGCTCCTGTTGCCCATCCTCAATTGGCGGGACTGCCTCCACATTGGTCAGGCACAGATCCCACTCCCCTATTCTGATACGCGGTGAATCTTCAGCATGCAAATCCTGCGCGGGCCTCGGGGCGGAGGCGTGGAACCCACCACTAATTCGTTCGGCCGTCCACCTGGGGCCACCTGCGGCACTCGTCCTGATTGGGTGACAGAACCCAATCCTGTCTCTCGAAGCAGATGCCTTGGCCCACCCTGTCTTGGTCTGCCTGGCATGAGACCGTATCTGCTGCCCCCAGCGGGGCTGACCCTGCTTTCCATCGACGGCACGATCCTGTTGGCCGAACCCTCCAGAGCATGATTGGTCGCCAACGGTCGGTCCACACTCGCCGCCTCAGGCCCACTGACCTCACCCACAATCTTGGCGTCGCCAGCTGTCCCCCATGACTCAGCATCCGTACAATCACCCCTGGCCTGTTGACCATCCACCCGATTTTGAAAACTAGCTTGCGGCGGCGGCGACGGCGCCGAGGCCGAGGACTCCTCCGGCGAGACACCCGACGTCGGCGCCAGAGCGCCTACATCTCGGCCACGCTGCGAACCCCGAGCCGGCCCGCCCGTCCCACCTCCGGGGTTGTCATCCTCAGAGGGCAGGCACGAGGGAGGCGGCGGTGGGGGTGGAGGCGCATCCCCAGCAAGGTCACCCACACGAATGGCGTCTCCGACATGGGAGATGGTCACTGGGTACCAGAGGGCATCATCCTACCCTGCCACGACCACCGCCCTCTCACTGCGGCTGCCGTGCTCTTCCACCGCCAGAAATGCGCTTGGGCGGGATTCTTGCCGGGTCGTCTGTCCTCAACCAAACCTTGAAGTCCGCCATGTCGCTACGAGCTGTCGTGGAAGCCGCTACCTTGACGAGGATGCCCAAACCATGCAGAAGCACCTCAGCCGTCTGCCTCGTCCAGGTGTTTGCTGCCACCCCCCCCCCCCCCCCGCATCGCCAGCGGGACTAGGAAGGGCATGGCAATGCCGGTGGCCCTAGCATGCCGAGACCACGACGAGAACACAAGGTCGAATTGCGACATCCCGGCACGACCACACCTGAGCGTCCTGTTCCGCAACTCCACCGATCTGCACAGAACAAGGAAGTCCATGCCGCGGATTCAGAAGGAAGGACAGCTTTGGGCGAAGGCGGGGCTTTTCAAGGAGGATAACCTAGGGTTTGAGGTGGATCATGTAGTGTGGGATGGGAGCGAGTAATTGCTATATGTGAATGCTGTGTAGGCGGTAAAATCCGCATGTAAATAGGCTTGTAAAGGTGGACATGGGTTTCATACCGTTTCTTCTATAATGAATGATACACACTCTTCTCGTGCGTATTCGAGAAAAAAAAAGTGTAGCTTCATACCCACAGTGGGAGTAACATAGATGGTAACATCACACTTATCTAGACAAAATAGATGATGTGACATGTAATTAATGAAGAAAGAGAGGCATGTGTTAACATAGCTAGTTACTGTAACATTACACATTTTAAGAAAAAATGAATCTACAACGTAATAAATAAAGTGATGCATTGACGCAACACATATGTTACTATCCACTGTGGAGGTAGTAACATAGACTAGTAATATATACATGTTACTAATCTAAGTTACTCCTCACTGTGACTAATCTCGAGTGAAGGCATATTATTCATTTGGCGCCTGACCAATTAACTTTATGCAATAATAAAACGTTATGTGATCGTGAATGACCACACGTGCGTAAGACAAAGAAACATAGACCAGGGGGCAGCAGGGAGAAGAACATAGTTGTTGGAGTCACGAGAATTTTGTGATTGTATATACTCCGACAACCACCACGAACCTGAGGATGGGTGTGCACTAGCTACCTGCCGTCTCCTTCACACCTCCATCCGATGGCTTCATTGACCCAGGATGTGGAACGCCTAGCTAGGTACGTCTCCCTAATAAGGACGCTGAGAGGACATCCACATTTTGTAGTTGAGGTCCAAAACTGACTGGTATGCACTGTGCAAATATCGGAATAGCTCCACTCAAAAAGAAAATTTTGGAGTAGCTTGCCAAGTTGTGGAACTGCTTTTTTTTAGTGGAGTTGTGGAACTGCTGAACGAGATGTTTGCTAGGTCAGCCAATGAGACGACCACACATCTTTTTCGTTTCATTAGATTTTGTACATTTCTATGAATTTTCTAATTCTTTTCTTTGGGTTTCTTTGCTTCTTTCTAGATTTTCATCGGTTTTCCTCAGTTTTTCAAGATAAAAAACTGTTTTTCAACATATGTCAACTTTTTTCCATGGAATGTACACTTTTCGTATATATAAGAAATATTTTTACACATGTTTAACATTTTTTAAAACTATGATTAACATCTTTCAAATATATACGTTTTGGAGTCTATTTTCCTCATACACGTTCTACATATTTCATATACATCTGGAATATATTTTTATGCATGTTTAACATTTCTTAAATAAATTATTAAATTTTCTTAAAATAAATATATTTATGTCTACTTTTTCACACAATTTTACACTTTTCATATACATCAGGAACATTTTTAATATACATTTAAGATTTTAAATATATGATTGATTTTTTTTCAAATATATGTTTTTGATGCCTACTTTTTTGCATGCACACTGTAGATGTTTTGTATACATCAGGAACATATTTTATACATGTTTAACATTTTTTATATAACTCAATAACATTTTTTTCCAATATAAGTTTTGATGTCTACTTTTTTCATACATGTACATTTTTCGCATACAATTGGAACAAATTATACGCATTGCACATTTCCAAACATGAACACGTTTTTTATTTAAATACTAGTTTTCCTAATATGCTTTTTTAACATTTTTCTGAATATGTATTAAATGCTTTTTCCAATATGTTTTAAACATTTTTAAATGTTACAAAAAATTCTACATTATCAACATTTTTTAAATTAAACATTTTTGGCAACTCGTTCCAGGTCCACATTTTAAACAATAGGTAAATAAAAGTATATAATATATGTATGTAGAATATTGTCGAAAAAATGGACAAACAAAAAAAAAACAGAAAATTAAAAAACAATCGAAGGAGGCTACCAACAGTCTTGCTACTTGGCTGGCCACTATTGTGTCTCTTTGACGCGAGACTACACCAGGTCTCCCTGTAAAAGCCATAGAAAACCCTATACGACGGACGTAGCGTCAAGTTGGGACCTCCTATTTGACGTGTTTTGCGTTAAACAGAGATGCGCCGCACAAGGGCGAGCGCGACTGGGCTGGCCCAATAGAGGCTGCCGCAAGCAGGCACTTTAAACCGAGAGCAACTAGTTAACAAGCGCTCCTTCGGAAGCCTTGCAACTATCAGCGCTACTTGGCGCGCTCTCAGTCATTAGTCACGTATCGCGCTCTGGGCCTTCTCTTCGGATTTTGTTTTTTTAGCACGCGTTTTCGGCTTAATAAACGGTTTTTTTGGGTTTTGGTTTTCCACCGGTCTTTCTTAGATTTTCGAACAAAAAAATAATTTTGAAAAAAAATTGCGTGAAAAAACGCATTTTTTTTTCTTTCGCGAGAGTCACGGTTTTGCTTCCGCGAGAGGCATGGTTTTGCTTTCGCGAGAGTCACGGCCGTGCCTCTCGAAAACGGAAAAAAAGTATTTTCTATTTTCTTTGCTTTCGCGAGAGCCACGGTTTTGCTTCCGCGAGAGGCACGGTTGTGCTTTCGCAAGAGTCACGGCCGTGCCTCTCAGAAACGAAAAGAACACGTTTTCTGTTTTTTTTCTTTCGCGAGAGTCACGGTTTTGCTTCCGCGAGAGGCACGGTTGTGCTTTCGCGAGAGTCATGGCCGTGCCTCTTGGAAAGGAAAAAAGTGAGTTTTCTGTTTCTTTCCTTTCGTGAGAGTCACGCTTTTGCTTCCACAAGAGGCACGGTTGTGCTTTCACGAGAGTCACGGTCGTGCCTCCTCGGAAACAGAAAAAGAACGTGTTTTTTCTTTTTTTTTCTTCCGCGAGAGTCACGGTTTTGCTTCCGCGAGAGGCACGGTTGTGATTTTGTCAGAGGCACGGGCGTGCCTCTTTCGAAAAGGGAAAACACCCGTGCTCCCGGTCCGGTTTTTTCGTCTGGTTTTTTTCGTAATTTTTTTTCGTCAAAACCTATCAACATGTGATCTAGTTTTGAAGATCTCGACGCGAGAATCCAACGGTGAAAGCGGTTCGAAATTTGGACGCACGCTTTGAGAGATAAAACGTTTTGAATAAACGGATCTACGGAAAAAGGGAAAACTCCCATGTTGTGACAAGTGGTGCGCTACATGTGCGCCACTTGTCGCAACCAGGGAATTGGAGTGGTCTTTGAAACGAGTACTCCTCAAATAGTGATTTCGTTATAAACCAGCTTCGGCGGAATTCCCTATTGGACGCACTTTGCGTCAAAGTGTCGACCTACCGCACACGAGACCGCGAGGGAGCGTAGAACTGCGCCGGCCCATTAACGCATTCGGCTTTCCAGGTTTTGGGAACCTTCTAGGAGGTTCCCAAACCAGGTTTTTTTATTTTTTTAATTTTTTTGCTGCTTCTTTTTTCTCTCCTTTAACTTAAATATTTTTTTCTTTTCCTTGTTCCTTTTTCCTTTGATCTGTTTCTTTTTCTATTTTACATAAATTCAAAATTTTGAGTATTTTCAAATTTTGTTCATATTTTCAGAAAAAATATGATTGTTTAGAAAACTTTTCACTTTTTTAAAAAAATAAGAATTTAAAATTTTGTATTTTTTGTTAATAAATATTCAGAATTTCAAAATATGTTCAGATTTTCAAATTTTGTGCATGTTTCGGAACTTGGTTCCATTTTTCAAAAAATTTCATGTTTCAAAAGTTGTTTGTGCTTTCAAAAAATGTTCATAATTTGAAAAAAAGTTCGTAAATTTGCATTTTCAAAAAATGTTCCCTTTAAAGCGCGAACCGTTTTTGAATATTGAGAACGATTTTTTTTTGAATTTCCCAAACATTTTTCATAAACATTAACATTTTTGGAATTTGTGAATAATTTTTAAAGCGCGAACCATTTTTGAATATTGAGAACAAATTTGGAAGCGCAGACTATTTTTTGTAGAACGAACATTTTTTGAATCTTGAGAACTAATTTTGAAACAAAGAACAATTTTGAAAAATCCTGAACAAATTTGGAAGCGTGAACAATTTTTAAAAGCACGAACATTTTTTGAAAAATCCCGAATAAATTTGGAAGCACAAACATTTTTTGAATATGTGAACAGAAAATTGAAACCCGGTACGTTTTCTGAATTTCGATCTTTTTTGAATTTTTTGTGTAACGAGATCAATTTTTGAATTTTGAGAGCATTTTCAAACAGTTGTTCAAACAATTGTCAGTTTTTTAAACATTACTCGCATTCAAAAATTTCCAGTAAAAGATAAAAAACAATAAAACTCTCTGGTTCTGCGTTTTATTATGTTCTTAACGTTACAAACTCCACTTTCATCGTGAACGTTTGGGAGGTCGACTGGTTTGCATACTCTTCTTGCGATCAACAGACAAACGGTATCGCTACACCATGGGCCGGCCCAGTCGGGCGTCACTGCGTGCGTCGGCTCGCTATTGAGCTCCCAGCTTCGGCACCGTAGCCGCTAAAAAATATGCGCTCGCTTGGGTTCGATGTCAGGAACTCATATACCTGTCCGAGCCTAGCTAGCCAACGCAGCTGCTTACCGATCTTGATACGTTAAGTATTAAAGGCAGCAACAAATCTAAAAATTTATAAATTTCGATCATGAACATACAAAAAGGGAATATTTTTAGAAACGCGACACTTTTCAAATCCGTGAACAAAATATAGAAAACTCAACCTTTTTGAAAAAATTGATTTTATTGAATCTTTCTACAAGGTTGAAGACGTGCACAAATTTTTAATACAATAAAAAAATTCAAAGAGAAAGTTTTTTTAAACTCATAAAGAATTTCAAAAAAATGCGAACAATTTTTTTAATTTCCAAAAAATTAGTAAACCATGAACTTTTTCGTATTTGTGAAAAAAATTAACAGGAACAATTTTTGAGATTCCAGAACATTATTTCAATTTGTGACCAAATTAAAAAATTGAACATTTTTTGGGAAAAGTGAACATTTTCTAAATCTCGCGAACGTTTTCAACATCTAAGCAATTTTTTGTAAACAATTTTTTTTTTGAATTTTGCAAACATGTTTTTTTAACTAGAAATGTTTTTGTTCATGTTTATTAAAAATAAAAAATTAAAAAAAAATGAATATTATACGAAAACACGAAGTCTTCATAAATTAGGTGAACATATTTTGAAAGAACTCAAATATTTTAGGAACATTTGAATATTTTTATGATTGTTATTTTAAAACGGGAACATTTTCTGAAACAAATAAAAAATAAAATGTGAACAACTTTCCGAAAATTATACATTTAAAAAAAAAGAGGATTTTTTTTTGAAACTGCCCGAATAAAATTGAAAACAAGAACATTTGTTGAAATTGGCATGCAAATTTTCAAAATGACAATATTTTTTGCACACATGAATATTTTTTGAAACCTCCAATATATTTGGTAACGTGAACATTTTCTAGATTTGCAAAAAAATTTTGAAAAAGAAGAATGTTTAAAAATATTGAAAAGGGAAAAAGAAAACAAAAACAATATAAAAAATGAGACAAAAGCAAAAAAAAATACAGGAAAGAAGAAAATCGAAAGAGAAATAGCAACGGAAAAAATAGGAAAGAAAAAACCAGTACCTTCTAGAAGGTTCCTAAAATCGAAAAAAAACGTGTGGTCATCCCTAGAAGGTTCGCAAAATAGAGATAATTGAAATGGTTAACGGGCCGGCCCAGATCGCGTTCCTCGCTCGTGAAGCCTGTGCGAATCCTCAACAACTTGACGGGGAGCCCCTATTTGACGCTCTTTGCGTCAAATTGGCGGCGCCAAGCACGGGCAATGACCCGATTGGGCTGGCCCATCGAGCTGTACCGCAACATGAAAAAGAAAGCTAAAAAATGAAAGGACAGGAGCGACTACAGGATCCGAACCGGCGACCTACTTGCTGCGACCCCGTTTTTAGAGCATCTCCAGCCACGCCCCCAACAGGCCCCCCAAGGCCCTTTTTTTATCGTCGGCGTGAAAAACACGGACCAATCGCGCCCCCAGAAGGCCAGTTTTCGCGCCGGCGGACCCAAGCCGAACCCTGCGCGTTGGGGGTGCCCGGGGGAAACAGTTTTGGCACAAAAGACTGGCGGGTACACCGAGTCAGCGACCAGGCGCGCTCGTCGTCCTCATCGCCTCGATTTCCCACGGGGAATCAATGCCAAGGCTGCCGCTGGTCAGCCTTCCATTGATTCCTCATGGGCGGCGCAGTGAAGGTGCGCCGCCAAGCGTCCACAAGGCTGCCGCCCGCTCGCCTCCCACACGCCGTTATAAGTACCCGCTCTCCCTCGCCGTAGGCCGCACACTCCCTCGCCGCAGTCCCTCTCTCGTCGCCGACGCCCCATCTCTCTCCCCGTCTACAGCCACCATTGATGGCCCACCGATTCCCCAGCGACGGACCGGCGGCCAACGACTTTAGGGACCGCCACCTTCACGAGTGGGAGGTGTACCTCCTCCATGAGGCGAACTACCCGGCGCCGCCTGACATGCGCGTGTTGGGCTCATGGAAGCTCAGTGCCGGAGGCGTCACCTTCCGCCCCCCCCCCCCCCGCCATCGACCGACGCCGACCGCCGCGACGCCGATATCGTGCGCGTTCGGGTGTCCCTACAGGAGGAGGTGCGGGGCCTACCGGATTATGCCGCCGAAAACCACGCTTGGTGGACGGCGTACTTTCGGCACCGCCACGAGGAGCAGCTCGCCTCCAGCAACAACGCGCCGGTGAGGGGCCGTTACAACACAGACGAGCGCCGCCTGTGGTGGGGCGTCCCCGGGCACTGTTGGAAATGTGCCCTAGAGGCAATAATAAAGTGGTTATTATTATATTTCCTTGTTCATGATAATCGTTTATTATCCATGCTATAATTGTATTGACCGGAAACTCAAGTACATGTGTGGATACATAGACAAACAACATGTCCCTAGTAAGCCTCTATCAGACTAGCTCGTTGATCAAAGATGGCTATAGTTTCCTAGCCATAGATATGAGTTGTCATTTTATAACGGGATCACATCATTGGGAGAATGATGTGATGGACAAGACCCAAACTATGAACGTAGCATATGATCGTGTCAAGTTTATTGCTATTGTTTTCTGCATGTCAAGTATATGTTCCTATGACCATGAGATCATGCAACTCACTGACACCGCAGGAGTGTGCCTTGGATGTACCAAACGTCGCAACATAACTGGGTGACTATAAAGGTGCTCCACAGGTATCTCTGAGGGTGTCTGCTGAGTTGGCATGGATCAAGACTGGGATTTGTCACTCCATGCGACAGAGAGGTATCTCCGGGCCCTCTCGGTAATACAACATCACAATGAGCTTGCAAGCAATGTGACTAAAGAGTTAGCCACGGGATCTTGTATTACGGAACGAGTAAAGAGACTTGTCAGTAACAAGATTGAACTAGGTATGGTTATACCGACGATCGAATCTCGGGCAAGTAACATACCGATAGACAAAGGGAACTGCATATAGGATTGGATGAATCCTTGACATCGAGGTTCGACCGATAAAGATCTTCATAGAATATGTAGGAACCAATATGGGCATCTAGGTCCCGCTATTTTTTATTGACCGTAGAGGTGTCTCGGTCATGTCTGCATAGTTCTCGAACCCGCAGGGTCTACACACTTAACGTTTGGTGACGATATAAGTATAGCTGAGTCATTATGGTGGTTACCGAAGGCTGATTGGAGTCCCGGATGAGATCCCGGACATGATGAGGAACTCCGCAATGGTCCCGAGGCGAAGATTGATTTATAGGACGAAGGGTATTGAAGTTCGAAAGTGTTCCAGGGGCACCGAATTATGACCAGGATGACCGAAAGGGGTTTCACGGGGCCTCGACACGTGTTGGGGGGGCCTCATGGGCCTAGAGGAGGGGGCACACCAGCCCACTAAGGGGTTGTGTGCCCCTCAGCCCATCCTACGAGGCTAGGAGGGTTGGTGCACCCCCAGGGCTGCCTCGCCCTTGCTTGGGGGGCAAGGCACCTAGGGGGGCCACCCAAAACCCATCTAGGGTTGCCTTGTGGCCACCGCCCCCCCAAGGGAAACCCTAGGGCGCCTCCTCCTCCTGAAGGAAATATGCCCTAGAGGCAATAATAAAGTTATTATTTATTTCCTTATTTCATGATAAATGTTTATTATTCATGCTAGAATTGTATTAATCGAAAACTTAGTACATGTGTGAATACGTAGACAAACAGAGTGTCCCTAGTATGCCTCTACTTGTCTAGCTCGTTAATCAAAGATGGTTAAGTTTCCTAGCCATAGACATGTGTTGTCATTTGATGAACGGGATCATATCATTAGAGAATGATGTGATGGACAAGACCCATTCGTTAAGCTTAGCATTATGATCGTTTCAATTTCATTGCTACTCCTTTATTCATGACTTATACATGTTCCTTAGACTATGAGATTATGTAACTCCCGAATACCGGAGGGGCACCTTGTGTGCTATCAAACGTCACAACGTAACTGGGTGATTAAAAAGATAATCTACAGGTGTCTCCGAAGGTGTTTGTTGGGTTGGCATAGATTGAGATTAGGATTTGTCACTCCGTGTTTCGGAGAGGTATCTCTGGGCCCTCTCGGTAATGCACATCACTATAAGCCTTGCAAGCAATGTGACTAATGAGTTAGTCACGGGATGATGCATTACGAAACTCTCCCTCAGTCTCAACTGGATCAAAAGTACGAGGGACGTCATTGAGCTGAATGTGTGCTGAACACAGAGGTGCCGTACGTTTGGTGCTAGGATCAGTCGGATCGTGAATACGTACGACTACATCAACCGCGTTGATATAACGCTTCCGCTTTCGGTCTATGAGGGTACGTGGACACACTCTCCCACTCGTTGCTATGCATCACATAGATATATCTTGCGTGATCGTAGAATTTTTTTGAAATTACTGCGTTCCCCAACAATGGCATCCGAGCATGGTCTATGCGTAGATGCTATATGCACGAGTAGAACACAAAGAGTTGTGGGCGATAATAGTCATACTGCTTACCAGCATGTCATACTTTGATTCGGCGGTATTGTTGGATGAAGCGACCCAGACCGACATTACGCATACGCTTACGCGAGACTGGTTCTACCGACGTTCTTCGCACACAGGTGGCTAGTGGGTGTCTGTTTCTCCAGCTTTAGTTGAATCGAGTGTGGCTATGCCCGGTCCTTGTTGAAGGTTAAAACAACACACTTGACAAAAAATCATTGTGGTTTTGATGCGTAGGTAAGAACGGTTCTTGCTAAGCCCGTAGCAGCCACGTAAAACTTGCAACAACAAAGTAGAGGACGTCTAACTTGTTTTTGCAGGGCTTGCTATGATGTGATATGGTCAAGATGTGAGGATATATAAATTGTTGTATGAGATGATCATGTTTTGTAACAGTTATCGGCAACTTTCAGGAGCCATATGGTTGTCGCTTTATTGTATGAAATGCAATTGCCATGCAATTGCTTTACTTTATGACTAAGCGGTAGCGATAGTCGTAGAAGCAATAGTTGGCGAGACGACAATGATGCTTCAATGGAGATCAAGGTGTCAAGCCGGTGACGATGGCGATCATGACGGTGCTTTGGAGATGGAGATCAAAGGCACAAGATGATGATGGCCATATCATATCACTTATATTGATTGCATGTGATGTTTATCCTTTATGCATCTTATTTTGCTTAGTATGGCGGTAGCATTATAAGATGATATCTCACTAAATTTCAACGTATAAGTGTTCTCCCTGAGTATGCACCGTTGCGACAGTTCGTCATGCCGAGACACCACGTGATGATCGGGTGTGATAAGCTCTGCGTTCACATACAACGGGTGCAAGCCAGTTTTGCACACGCAGAATACTCGGGTTAAACTTGACGAGCCTAGCATATGCAGATATGGCCTCGGAACCTTTGAGACCGAAAGGTCGAGCCTGGATCATATAGTAGATATGATCAACATAGTGATGTTCACCATTGAAAACTACTCCATCTCACATGATGATCGGACATGGTTTAGTTGATTTGGATCACATGATCACTTAGATGATTAGAGGGATGTCTATCTAAGTGGAAGTTCTTAAGTAACATGATTAATTGAACTTTAATTTATCATGAACTTAGTCTTGATAGTATTTGCAAATTATGTTGTAGATCAATAGCTCGCGATGTAGTTCCCCGTTTTATTTTTGATATGTTCCTAGAGAAAATTAAGTTGAAAGATGATAGTAGCAATGATGCGGACTAGGTCCATGATCTGAGGATTATCCTCATTGCTGCACAGAACAATTATGTCCTTGATGCACCGCTAGGTGACAGACCTATTGCAAGAGCAGATGCAAACGTTTTGAACGTTTGGCAAGCTCGGTATGATGACTACTTGATAGTTTAGTGCACCATGCTTTACGGCTTAGAATCAGGACTTCAAAAATATTTTGAACGCCACAGAGCATATAAGATGTTTTAAGAGTTGAAATTGGTATTTCATACTCATGCCCGTGTCGAGAGGTATGAGACCTCCGACGATTTCTTGCCTACAAGATGGAGGAGAATAGCTCAACCCGGTGAGCATGTGCTCAGATTATGCAGTTACTACAATTGCTTGAATCAATTGGGAGTTAATCTTCCAGATAAGATAGTAATTGACAAAATTCTCTAGTCACTATCACCAAGTTACTAGAACTTCGTGATGAACTATAATATGCAAGGGATGACGAAAGTAATTCCCGAGCTCTTCGCGATGCTAAAATCAGTGAAGGTAGAAATCAAGAAAGAGCATCAACTGTTGATGGTTAACAAGACCACTAGCTTCAAGAAAAGAGCAAAGAGAAAGAAAGGGAACTTCAAGAAGAATGACAAGCAAGTTGCCACTCCCATAAAGAAGCCCAAAGCCAGACCCAAGCACAGGCCCAGGTGCTTCTCTTTGCACAGGAAATGGTCACTGGAAGTGGAACTGCCCTAGATACTTGGCGGATAAGAAGGATGGCAAAGTGAACAAATGTATATTTGATATATATGTTATTGATGTGTACTTTACTAGTGTTTATAGCAACCCCTCGGTATTTGATACGGGTTCAGTTGCTAAGAGTAGTAACTTGAAACGAGTGTTGCAAAATAAACAGAGACTAGTTAAGGGCAATGTGATGATGGGTGTTGGATGTGATTCCAAGGTTGATAAGATCACCATCACACACTCCCTTTACCTTCGGGATTAGTGTTGAACCTAAAATAAATGTTATTTGGAGTTTGCATTGAGCATGTATATGATTGGATCATGTTTATTGCAATACAGTTATTCATTTAAGTTAAAGAATAATTGTTGTTCTATTTACATGAATAAAACCTTCTATGGTCATACACTCAATATAAATGGTTTATTGAATCTCGATCATAGTAATACACATATTCATAATATTGAAGCCAAAAGATGCAAAGTTAATAATGATAGTGCAACTTATTTGTGGCACTGCCATTTAGGTCATATTGGTGTAAAACGCATGAAGAAACTCCATGTGGATGGACTTTTGGAATCACTTGATTATGAATCATTTGATGCTTGTGAACCATGCCTCATGGGCAAGATGACAAAGACTCCGTTCTCCGGAAAAATAGGAGCGAGCCACTGACTTATTGGAAATAATACATATCGATGTATGCGGTCCGATGAGTATTGAGGCTCACGACGGGTATCATTATTTTCTGACATTCACAGATGATTTGAGCACAAAGTTCAAAGAAACATTTGAAAAGTTCAAAGAATTTCAGAGTGAAGTGGAAAATCATCGTAATAAGAAAATAAAGTTTCTACGATCTGATTGTGGAGACGAATATTTGAGTTACGAGTTTGGTCTTCATTTGAAACAATGAGGAATAGTTTCGCAACTCACGCCACCTATAACACCATAGCATAATGGTGTGTCCGAACATCATAACCGTACTTTATTAGATATGGTGCAATCTATGATGTCTCTTACCGATTTACCACTATCATTTTGGAGTTATGCATTAGAGATAGCTGCATTCACGTTAAATAGGGCACCGCCTAAATCCGTTGAGACGACACAGTATGAACTGTGGTTTAGCAAGAAACCTAAGCTATCGTTTCTTAAAGTATGGGATTGCGATGGTTATGTGAAAAAGTTCCAGCCTGATAAGCTCAAACCCAAATCCGAGAAGTGCGTCTTCATAGGATACCCAAAAGTAACTGTTGGGTACACCTTCTATCACAGATCCGAAGGCAAGATATTTGTTGCTAAGAATGGATCCTTTCTAGAGAAGGAGTTTCTCTCGAAAGAAGTGAGTGGGAGGAAAGTAGAACTTGATGAGGTAATTGTACCTTCCCCGAATTGGAAAGTAGTTCATCACAGAAATCAGTTTCAGTGATTCCAACACCAATTAGTGAGGAAGCTAATGATGATGATCATGAAACTTCAGATCAAGTTACCACCAAAGCTTGTAGGTCAACTAGAGTACGTTCCGCACCAGTGTGGTACAGTAATCCTATTCTGGAAGTCATGTTACTAGACCATGACGAACCTACGAACTATGAGGAAGCGATGATGATCCCAGATTCCGCAAAATGGCTTGAGGCCATGAAATCTGAGATAGGATCCATGTATAAGAACAAAGTATGGACTTTGGTTGACTTGCCCGATGATCGACAAACCATAGAGAATAAAATGGATCTTCAAGAGGAAGACGGGCGCTGATAGTAGTATTGCTATCTACAAAGCTCGAATTGTCGCAAAAATGTTTTCGACAAGTTCAAGGTGTTGACTACAATGAGATTTTCTCACTTGTATCGATGCTTAAAAGTCTGTCCAAATCATGTTAGCAATTGCCGCATTTAATGAAATTTGGCAAATGGATGTCAAACCTGCATTCCTTAATGGATTTCTTAAAGAAGAGTTGTATATGATGCAACTAGAAGGTTTTGTTGATCCTAAAGGTGCTAACAAAGTGTGCAAAGCTCCAGCGACCCATCTATGGACTGGTGCAAGCATCTCGGAGTTGGAATATACGCTTTGATGAGTTGATCAAAGCATATAGTTTTATACATACTTGCGGTGAGGCCTGTATTTACAAGAAAGTGAGTGGGAGCACTACAACCTTTCTGATAAGTATATGTGACTGACATATTGTTGATCGGAAATGATGTAGAATTTTTTGGAAAGCATAAATGAGTGTTTGAAAGGAGTTTTTCAAAGGAAGACCTCGTTGTAGCTGCTTACATATTGAGCATCAAGATCTATAGAGATACATCAAGACGCTTGATAAGTTTTTCAATGAGTACATACCTTGACAAGTTTTTGAAGTAGTTCAAAATGGAACAGTCAAATAAGGAGTCCTTGCCTGTGTTGCAAAGGTGTGAAGTTGAGTAAGACTCAAAGCCCGACCACGATAGAAGATAGAGAGAATGAAAGTCATTCCCTATGCCTTAGCCATAGGTTCTATAAAGTATGCCATGCTGTGTACCAGACCTATTGTATACCCTGCCCTGAGTTTGGCAAGGGAGTACAATAGTGATCTAGGAGTAGATCACTGGACATTGGTCAAAATTATCCTTAGAAAACTAAGGAAATATTTCTCGATTATGGAGGTGATAAAGAGTTCATTGTAAACAGTTACGTCGATGCAAGCTTTGACACCAACCTTGATGACTCTGAGTCTCGATCTGGATGCATATTGAAAGTGGGAGCATTTAACTATAGTAGCTCCATGGAGAGCATTGTAGACATATAAATTTGCAAAATACATACGGATCTCAATTTGGCAGACCCATTGACTAAACTTCTCTCACAAGCAAAACATGATCACACCTTAGTACTCTTTGGGTGTTAATCACATGGCGATGTGAACTAGATTACTGACTCTAGTAAACCCTTTGAGTGTTGGCCACATGGAGATGTGAACTATGGGTGTTAATCACATGGTGATGTGAACTATTGGTGTTAAATCACATGGCGATGTGAACTAGATTATTGACTCTAGTGCAAGTGGGATACTGAAGGAAATATGCCCTAGAGGCAATAACAAAGTTATTATTAATTTCCTTATTTCATGATAAATGTTTATTATTTATGCTAGAATTGTATTAACCGAAAACTTAGTACATGTGTGAATACATAGACAAACAGAGTGTCCCTAGTATGCCTCTACTTGACTAGCTCGTTAATCAAAGATGGTTAAGTTTCCTAGCCATAGACATGTGTTGTCATTTGATGAACGGGATCACATCATTAGAGAATGATGTGATAGACAAGACCCATTCGTTAAGCTTAGCATTATGATCGTTTCAGTTTCATTGCTACTCCTTTCTTCATGACTTATACATGTTCCTCAGACTATGAGATTATGCAACTCCCGAATAACGGCGGAACACCTTTTGTGCTATCAAACGCCACAACATAACTGGATGATTATAAAGATGCTCTACAGGTGTCTCCGAAGGTGTTTGTTGGGTTGGCATAGATAGAGATTAGGATTTGTCACTCCGTGTTTCGGAGAGGTATCTCTCGGCCCTCTCGGTAATGCACATCACTATAAGCCTTGCAAGCAATGTGACTAATGAGTTAGTCACGGGATGATGCATTACGGAACAAGTAAATAGACTTGTCGGTAATGAGATTGAACTAGGTATGAGGATACCGACGATCGAATCTCGGGCAAGTAACATACCGATGACAAAGGGAACAATGTAATGTTGGAGAATGCAGTAATTTCAAAAAAATTCCTACGCACACGCAAGATCTATCATGGTGATGCATAGCAACGAGAGGGGGGAGTGTTGTCCACATATCCTCATAGACCGAAAGCGGAAGTGTTATGACAACGCGGTTGATGTAGTCATACGTCTTCACGATCCGACCGATCCTAGTACCGAAAGTATGACACCTCCACGATCTGCACACGTTCAGCTCGGTGACGTCCCACGAACTCTTGATCCAGCTGAGTGTCCAGGGAGAGCTTTGCCAGCACGACGGCATGATGACGGTGATGAAGAAGCTACCGGCACAGGGCTTCGCCTAAGCACTGCAACGATATGATCGAGGTGGATTATGTGGAGCGGGGCACCGCACACAGCTAAGACAATGTCTGTTATTGTGTTCTAGGGTGCCCCCTGCCCCCGTATATAAAGGAGCAAGGGGGGAGGCCGGCCGGCCCTAGGGCACGCCAAGGAGGGGAGGAGTCCTCCTCCTAGTAGGAGTAGGACTCCCCCTTTCCTAGTCCAACTAGGAGGAGAAGGGGAAAGAGGGAAGGGAGAGGAAGAGGAGAAGGAAACGGGGCGCGCGCCCCCCTCCCTAGTACAATTTGGGATCCCTATAGGGAGGGGACGTGGCTGCCCCTTGTGGGCTGCCTCCCCTCTTCCCTACGGCCCATGTAGGCCCATCTTTCCTCGGGGTGTTAGGTAACCCTCCCACGCCGTTTTCTCCGAAACTACCCGGAACACTTCCGGTGTCCGAATATAGCCGTCCAATATATCAATCTTTATGCATCGACCATTTCGAGACTCCTCGTCATGTCCATGATCACGTCCGAGACTCCAAACTATCTTCGTTACATCAAAACACATAAACTCATAATAGCGATCGTCACCGAACGTTAAGCGTGCACCCTGCGGGTTAGAGAACTATGTAGACATGACCGAGACACGTCTCCGGTCAATAACCAATAGCGGAACCTGGATGCTCATATTGGCTCCCACATATTCTATGAAGATCTTTATCGTTCATACCGCATAACAACGTACATTGTTCCCTTTGTCATTGGTATGTTACTTGCCCAAGATTCGATCGTCGGTATCTCAATACCTAGTTCAATCTCGTTACTGGCAAGTCTCTTTACTCGTGCCGTAATGCATCATTCTGTAACTAACTCATTAGTCACATTGCTTGCAAGGCTTATAGTGATGTGCATTACCGAGAGGGCCCGGAGATACCTCTTTGACAATCGGAGTGACAAATCCTAATCTCGATCTATGCCAACTCAACAAACACCATCGGAGTCACGTGTAGAGCACCTTTATAATGACCCAGTTACGTTGAGACATTTGGTAGCACAAAAAGTGTTCCTTTGGTATTCGGGAGTTGCATAATCTCATAGTCATAGGAACATGTATAAGTCATGAAGAAAGCAATAGCAACATACTAAACGATCAAATGCTAAGCTAACGGAATGGGTCAAGTCAATCACATCATTCTCTAATGATGTGATCCCGTTAATCAAATGACAACTCATGTCTATGGCTAGGAAACTTAACCATCTTTGATTCAACGAGCTAGTCAAGTAGAGGCATACTAGTGACACTCTGTTTGTCTATGTTTTCACATATGTACTAAGTTTTCGGTTAATACAATTCTAGCATGAATAATAATCATTTATCATGATATAGGGAAATATAAATAACAATTTTATTATTGCCTCTAGGGCATATTTACTTCAGTCTTCCACTTGCACTAGAGTCAATAATCTAGATTACACAGTAATGATTCTAACACCCATGGAGTCTTGGTGCTGATCATGTTTTGCTCGTGAGAGAGGCTTAGTCAACGGGTTTGCAACATTCAGATCCGTATGTATCTTGCAAATCTCAATGTCTCTGTCCTTGACTTGATCACAGATGGAATTGAAGCATCTCTTGATGTTCTTGGTTCTCTTGTGAAATCTTGATTCCTTTGCCAAGGCATTTGCACCAGTATTGTCACAAAAGATTTTCATTGGACCCGATGCACTAGGTATGACACCTAGATCGGATATGAACTCCTTCATCCAGACTCCTTCATTTCTGCTTACAAGCAGCTATGTACTCCGCTTCACACGTAGATCCCGCCACGACGCTTTTCTTAGAACTGCACCAACTGACAGCTCCACCGTTCAATATAAATACGTATCCGGTTTGTGACTTAGAGTCATCCGGATCAGTGTCAAAGCTTGCATCGATGTAACCATTTACGACGATCTCTTTGTCACCTCCATAAACGAGAAACATATCCTCAGTCCTTTTCAGGTATTTCAGGATGTTCTTGACCGCTGTCCAGTGATCCACTCCTGGATTACTTTGGTACCTCCCTGCTAAACTAACAGCAAGGCACACATCAGGTCTGGTACACATCATTGCATACATGATAGAGCCTATGGCTGAAGCATAGGGAACAACTTTCATTTTCTCTCTATCTTCTGCAGTGGTCGGGCATTGAGTCTGACTCAACTTCACACCTTGTAACACAGGCAAGAACCCTTTCTTTGCTTGGTCCATCTTGAACTTCTTCAAAACTTTATCAAGGTATGTGCTTTGTGAAAGTCCAATTAAGCGTCTTGATCTATCTCTATAGATCTTGATGCCCAAAATATAAGAAGCGTCACCGAGGTCTTTCATTGAAAAAATCTTGCTCAAGTATCCTTTTATGCTATCCAGAAATTCTATATCATTTCCAATCAACAATATGTCATCCACATATAATATTAGAAATGCTCTGAGCTCCCACTCCTTTGTCTTGTAAATACGAAGCTTCTCCAAAAGTGCATATAAAACCATATGCTTTGATCACACTATCAAAGCGTTTATTCCAACTCCGAGATGCTTGCACCAGTCCATAAATGGATCGCTGGAGCTTGCACACTTTGTTAGCATCCTTTGGATCAATAAAACCTTCGGGTTGCATCATATACAACTCTTCTTCCAGAAATCCATTCAGGAATGCAGTCTTTACATCCATTTGCCAGATTTCATAATCATGAAATGCAACAATTGCTAACATTATTCGGACAGACTTAAGCATCGCTATGGGTGGGAAGGTCTCATCATAGTCAACTCCTTGAACTTGTCGAAAACCTTTTGCAACAAGTCGAGCTTTGTGGATAGTAACATTACCATCAACATCAGTCTTCTTCTTGAAGATCCATTTATTCTCGATGGCTTGCTGATCATCGGGCAAGTCAACCAAAGTCCACACTTTGTTCTCATACATTGATCCCATCTCAGATTTCATGGCATCAAGCCATTTCGCGGAATCTGGGCTCATCATCGCTTCCTCATAGTTCATAGGTTCGTCATGGTCAAGTAACATGACCTCCAGAATAGGATTACCGTACCACTCTGGTGCGGATCTTACTCTGTTTGACTTACGAGGTTCGGTAGTAACTTGATCTGAAGTTTCATGATCATTATCATTAGCTTCCTCACTAATTGGTGTAGGGATCACAGGAACTGATCTCTGTGATGAACTACTTTCCAATAAGGGAGCAGGTATAGTTACCTCATCAAGTTCTACTTTCCTCCCACTCACTTCTTTCGAGAGAAACTCCTTCTCTAGAAAGGATCCATTCTTAGAAACGAATGTCTTGCCTTCGAATCTATGATAGAAGGTGTACCCAACAGTCTCGTTTGGATATCCTATGAAGCACATTTCTTCGATTTGGGCTCGAGCTTATCAGGTTGAAGCTTTTTCACATAAGCATCGCAGCCCCAAACTTTAAGAAACGACAACTTGGGTTTCTTGCCAAACCACAGTTCATAACGTGTCGTCTCAACGGATTTAGATGGTGCCCTATTTAACGTGAATGCAGCCGTCTCTAAAGCATAACCCCAAGACGATAGTGGTAAATCAGTAAGAGACATCATAGATCTCATCATATCTAATAAAGTGCGGTTACGACGTTCGGACACACCATTACGCTGTGGTGTTCCGGGTGGCGTGAGTTGCGAAACTATTCCGCATTGTTTCAAATGAAGACCAAACTCGTAACTCAAATATTCTCCTCCACGATCATATCGTAGAAACTTTATTCTTGTTACAATGATTTTCCACTTCACTCTGAAATTCTTTGAACTTTTCAAATGTTTCAGACTTATGTTTCATAAGTAGATATACCCATATCTGCCCAAATCATCTGTGAAGGTGAGAAAATAACGATACCCGCCACGAGCCTCAATAATCATCGGACCACATACATCAGTATGTATGATTTCCAACAAATATGTTGCTCACTCCATTGTTCCGGAGAACGGCGTTTTAGTCATCTTGCCCATGAGGCATGGTTCACAAGTACCAAGTGATTCATAATCAAGTGATTCCAAAAGTCCATCAGAATGGATTTTCTTCATCCGCTTTACACCAATATGACCCAAATGGCAGTGCCACAAATAAGTTGCACTGTCATTATCAACTCTGCATCTTTTGGCTTCAATATTATGAATATGTGTGTCAGTACTATCGAGATTCAACAAAAATAGACCACTCTTCAAGGGTGCATGACCATAAAAGATATTACTCATATTAATAGAACAACCATTAGTCTCTGATTTAAATGAATAACCGTCTCGCATCAAACAAGATCCAGATATAATGTTCATGCTTAACGCTGGCACCAAATAACAATTATTCAGGTCTAAAACTAATGCCAAAGGTAGATGTAGAGGTAGCATGCCGACTGAGATCACATCGACTTTGGAACCATTTCCCACGCACATCATCACCTCGTTCGTAGCCAATCTTCGCTTAGTCCGTAGTACCTGTTTCGAGTTGCAAATATGAGCAATGTAACCGATTATCAAATACCTGTGCACTACTGCGAGCATTAGTAAGGTACACATCAATAACATGTATATCACATATACCTTTGTTCATCTTGCCATCCTTCTTATCCGCCAAATACTTGGGGCAGTTCCGCTTCCAGTGACCAGTCCGTTTGCAGTAGAAGCACTCAGTTTCAGGCTTAGGTCCAGACTTGGGTTTCTTCACTTGAGTAGAAACTTGCTTGTCGTTCTTCTTGAAGTTCCTCTTCTTCCCTTTACCCTTTTTCTTGAAACTGGGGGTCTTGTTGACCATCAACACTTGATGCTCTTTCTTGATTTCTACCTCTGAAGCCTTTAGCATTGCAAAGAGCTCGAGAATTGTCTTACCCATCCCTTGCATATTATAGTTCATCATGAAGCTCTTGTAGCTTCTTTGGCGATGATTGAAGAATTACATCAATGACACTATCATCGGGAAGATTAACTCCCGGTTGAATCAAGTGATTGTTATACCCAGACATTTTGAGTATATGCTCACCTTGTAACTATTCTCCTCCATTTTGCAGCTATAGAACTTATTGGAGACTTCATATCTCTCAATCCGGGCATTTGCCTGAAATATTAACTTCAACTCCTGGAACATCTCATAGGCTCAATGACGTTCAAAACGTCGTTGAAGTCCCGATTCTAAGCCGTAAATCATGGCACACTGAACTATCGAGTAGTCATCAGTTTTGCTCTGCCAGACGTTCATAACATCTGGTGTTGCTCCTGCAGCGGGTTTGGCACCTAGCGGTTCTTCCAGGACGTAATTCTTCTGTGTAGCAATGAGGATAATCCTCAAGTTACGGACCCAGTCCGTGTAGTTGCTACCCTCACCTTTCAACTTAGCTTTCTCTAGGAATGCATTAAAATTCAATGGAACAACAGCACGGGCCATCTATCTACAACAACATAGACATGCAAAATACTATCAGGTACTAAGTTCATGGCAAATTAAAGTTCAATTAATCAAATTACTTAAGAACTCCCACTTAGATAGACATCCTTCTAATCATCTAAGTGATCACGTAATCCAAATCAACTAAACCATGTCCGATCATCACGTGAGATGGAGTAGTTTTCAATGGTGAACATCACTATGTTAATCATATCTACTATATGATTCATGCTCGACCTTTCGGTCTCAGTGTTCCGAGGCCATATCTGCATATGCTAGGCTCGTCAAGTTTATCCCGAGTATTCTGCGTGTGCAAAACTGGCTTGCACCCGTTGTATGTGAACGTAGAGCTTATCACACCCGATCACCACGTGGTGTCTCGGCATGACGAACTTTCACAACAGTGCATACTCAGGGAGAACATTTGTACCTTGAAATTTAGTGAGAGATCATCTTATAATGCTACCACCGAACTAAGCAAAATAAGATGCATAAAGGATAAATATCATATGCAATCAATATAAGTGATATGATATGGCCATCATCATCTTGTTCCTTTGATCTCCATCTCCAAAGCACCGTCATGATCACCATCGTCACCGGCTTGACACCTTGATCTCCATCGAAGCAACGTTGTCGTCTCGCCAACTATGGCTTCTACGACTATCGCTACCGCTTAGTGATAAATTAAAGCAATTACATGGCGATTGCATTTCATACAATAAAGAGACAACCATATGACTCCTGCCAGTTGCCGATAACTGTGTTACAAAACATGATCATCTCATACAATAAAATTTAGCATCATGTCTTGACCATATCACATCACAACATGCCCTGCAAAAACAAGTTAGACATCCTCTACTTTGTTGTGGCAAGTTTTACGTGGCTGCTATGGCTGAGCAAGAACCGCTCTTACCTACGCATCAAAACCACAACGATTTTTCGTCAAGTGTGTTGTTTTAACCTTCAACAAGGACCGGGCGTAGCCACACTCGACTCAACTAAAATTGGAGAAACTGACACCCGCCAGCCACCTGTGTGTGAAGCACGATGGTAGAACCAGTCTCGCGTAAGCATACGCATAATGTCGGTCCTGGCCGCTTCATCCAACAATACCACCAAATCAAAATATGACATGCTGGTAAGCAGTATGACTATTATCGCCCACAACTCATTTGTGTTCTACTCGTGCAAATAACATCTACGCATAGACCTGGCTCTGATGCCACTATTGGGGAACGCAGTAATTTCAAAAAAAATCCTACGCACACGCAAGATCTATCATGGTGATGCATAGCAACGAGAGGGGAGAGTGTTGTCCATGTACCCCCGTAGACCGAAAGCGGAAGCGTTATGACAACGCGGTTGATGTAGTCGTACATCTTCACGATCCAACTGATCCTAGTACCGAAAGTACGTCACCTCCACGATCTACACACGTTTAGCTCGGCGACGTCCCACAAACTCTTGATCCAGCCGAGTGTCGAGGGAGAGCTTCGTCAGCATGATGGAACGATGATGGTGATGATGAAGCTACCGGCGCAGGGCTTCGCCTAAGCACTGCAGCGATATCACCGAGGTGGATTATGGTGGAGGGGCACCGCTGCAGCTAAGACAATGTGCATTGTTGTGTTCTAGGGTGCCCCTGCCCCCGTATATAAAGGAGCAAGGGAGGAGGACGGCCAGCCCTAGGGCGTGCCAAGGAGGGGAGGAGTCCTCCTAGTAGGAGTAGGACTCCCCCTTTCCTAGTCCAACTAGGAGGAGAAGGGGAAAGAGGGAAGGGAGAGGAAGAGGAGAAGGAAAGGGGGCGCGCCCCCCTCCCTAGTCCAATTCAGACTCCCTACAGGGAGGGGGCGCGGCTTCCCCTTGTGGGCTGCCTCCCCTCTTCCCTATGGCCCATGTAGGCCCAACTTTTCTTGGGGGGGGGGGGTTCCAGTAACCCTCCGGCACTCCGGTTTTCTCCGAAACTACCCAGAACACTTCCGGTGTCTGAATATAGCCGTCCAATATATCAATCTTTATGTCTCGACCATTTCGGGACTCCTTGTCATGTCCGTGATCACATCCGAGACTCCGAACTATCTTCGGTACATCAAAACACATAAACTCATAATACCGATCGTCACCGAACGTTAAGCGTGCGGACCCTACGGGTTCAAGAACTATGTACACATGACCGAGACACGTCTCTAGTCAATAACCAATAGTGGAACCTGGATGATCATATTGGATCCCACATATTCTATGAAGATCTTTATCGGTCAAACCGCATAACTACATACGTTGTTCCCTTTGTCATCGGTATGTTACTTGCCCGAGATTCGATCGTCGGTATCTCAATACCTAGTTCAATATCGTTACCGGCAAGTCTCTTTACTCGTTCTGTAATGCATCATTCTGTAACTAACTCATTAGTCACATTGCTTGCAAGGCTTATATTGATGTGCATTACCGAGAGGGCCCAGAGATACCTCTCCGACAATTGGAGTGACAAATCCTAATCTCGATCTATGCCAACTCAACAAACACCATCGGAGTCACCTGTAGAGCACCTTTATAATCACCCAGTTACATTGTGACGTTTGGTAGCACACAAAGTGCTCCTCCGGTATTCGGGAGTTGCATAATCTCATAGTCATAGGAACATGTATAAGTCATGAAGAAAGCAATAGCAACATAATAGACGATCAAGTGCTAAGCTAACGGAATGGCTCAAGTCAATCACATCATTCTCTAATGACGTGATCCCGTTAATCAAATGACAACTCATGTCTATGGCTAGGAAACTTAACCATCTTTGATTCAACGAGCTAGTCAAGTAGAGGCATACTAGTGACACTCTGTCTATTTATTCACACATGTACTAAGTTTCCCATTAATACAATTCTAGCATGAATAATAAACATTTGTCATGATATAAGGAAATATAAATAACAACTTTATTATTGCCTCTAGGGCATATTTACTTCACATATGTTGTTATGCGGTTTGACCGATAAAGACCTTCTTAGAATATGTAGGAGCCAATATGAGCATCCAGGTTCCGCTATTGGTTATTGACCGGAGATGTGTCTCGGTCATGTCTACATAGTTCTCGAACCCGTAGGGTCCGCACGCTTAATGTTCGATGAAGATTTGTATTATGAGTTATGTGATTTGATGTACCGAAGGTTGTTCGGAGTTCCGGATGAGATCACGGACATGACGAGGAGTCTTGAAATGGCTGAGATGTAAAGATCGATATATTGGAAGGCTATATTCGGACATCAGAAAGGCTCCGAGGTAATCTGGGTATTTTTGGAGTCTGGGAGAGTTACGGAATTGGTAGGAGAAGTAATGGGCCTTATTGGCTTTAGTGGAGAGAGGGGAGAAGAGCCAAGAGGTGGCGTGTGGCTCACCCCTGCCCAAACCGAATTGGACAAGGGGTGGGGGCGCGGCCCCCTTTCCTTCTCCATCTCCCTCTCTTTCCTTCTCTCCTACTCCGAATAGGAAAGAGGAGGGGAATCGTACTTGGACTGGGGAGTCCTAGTAGGATTCCCCACACCTGGCGCGCCCCCCTTGGGCCGGCCACCTCTTCCCTCCCCTCCTTTATATACGTGGCCAGGGGCACCCCAAAGGACTCAAGAATTGTCTTAGCCGTGTGCGGTGCCCCCCTCCATAGTTACACACCTCGGTCATATCATCGTAGTGCTTAGGAGAAGCCCTGCGCCGGTAAGTTCATGATCACCGTCGCCACACTGTCGTGCTAACGGAACTCTCCCTCAGTCTCAACTGGATCAAAAGTACGAGGGACGTCATTGAGCTGAATGTGTGCTGAACACAGAGGTGCCGTACGTTTGGTGCTAGGATCGGTCGGATCGTGAAGACGTACGACTACATCAACCGCGCTAATATAACGCTTCCGCTTTCGGTCTACGAGGGTATGTGGACACACTCTTCCACTCGTTGCTATACATCACATAGATAGATCTTGCGTGATTGTAGGATTTTTTTGAAATTACTGCGTTCCCCAACACCTCCCCTTTCCCCCTATATATTGAGGGGTAGAGGGCACCCATATATGCCACGACGCTGCCCTCCCTCTCCCTCATAGCCCTCTTCCTCTCTGTAGTGCTTAGCAAAGCTCTGCAGAGATTCCACCACCACTACCGCCACCACGCCGTCGTGCAGCTGGAGGACTTGGGCTACTACTTCACCATCGCTCGCTGGATCAAGGAGGTGAAGGCGTCATCAAGCTGTACATGTGTTGAACGCGGAGGTGCTGTCTGTTCGGCACTCGGATTGGGAGTTCGCGAGACGGATCGTGATTGGATCACGAAGATGTTTGACTACATCAGCCGCGTTTCTTAACGCTTCCGCTTTGCGATCTACAAGGGTATGTAGATCCAATCTCTCCTCTCGTAGATGGTCATCTCCTAGATTGATCTTGGTGAGCGTAGGAAATTTTTTGTTTCGCATGCAACGTTCCCCATGAAAGGATCGAGATGGACCTATAGGGATGGGGGTGAATAGGTCCAATTACAAATTTTAATTGTTACTTAGCAATTTTAGGCAATAATGCGGAATATGAAAGTGAGCCTAACAATTGCAAGTGTAATGCTAAGAGTTAAGCAATATAAACAAGTAACCAAAATAGGTGAGTAAGCAAGCACAATATGATATAAGTAAGTGCTAAGAGACAGGTAAACACAAGTAGAGAGTTAGTGTTAGGAATAACCGCAACTCCGGGAGACGAGGATGTATGCCGATGTTCACTTCCTTGGGGGGAAGCTACGTCACCATTAGAGAGGCGGATGTTGCCACGAAGGCACACCAATGCCATGAAGGCTCACCCTATTCTCCCTTGAGACAACATCACAAAGGCATTTCTCAACCACTAGTGGTAGACCTTGGGGTGGTCTCCGAACCCTCACAAACTTTTCTGGGGGGTAATCACAATGGTCGATTCCTCTCCGAAAGACTCCTACCGCCTAGGAGTCTCCAGCCTCCAAGAGTAACAAGAACGATGGGGAAAAGCTCAAGACTTGCTCAAATCACGAATTCCTTTGGTGCAAAGAAGGGGAAGGAGTGGATCTATCACTTAGTCAGACAACTTCTCTCAAATGCTCTCAAATCCCGTAGGGATCTAAGATTTGGTGTGGAAGAGTGAGAGAGAGAGAGTGAAATGTGTTCTAGGGTTTGCTCAAAGTGAATGGTCAACCCTCTCCTGTTGGGGAGGAGGGCTATATATAGTGTGAGCGCAAATGTGGCCGTTGTAGTGCAAGTGAGCGGGCAGGCCAGACGTCCGGACAAGGTCCCGATCATCCGGCCTGGCAAGGCACTTGAAGAACAGAGCATAAGCAGAGGTAAAAGCAGAGGGGTCGGACATCCGGGGCCAAGCCCAGACATCCGACATATCAGGAAAGCCCGGACATCCAGCACATGGCCGGACATCTGGCAAGTTCACCAAATCGAATAGCCCTCTAGATAGCACAAGCCGGACGTTCGGCAAGGAAGCCCGGAAATCAGGGTTGCATGGAGAGCCCGAACATCCGGCATGGAGGGCCGGAAATCCGGAAGACAGCACCAGCACAAAGTGCACTCTGGATAGCTGGGTCCTGATATCCGGCGAGCAGGCCGGATATCCGGCGTGCGGCCCGGACATCCAGAGTGAAGCCCGAACATCCGGCAGGGCCAGACATAGAACATGCCAGAGAATATAGTGATAGTGATAGATCTAAAGAATTTTTGGGAAGGAGTTTTGTGGCAAGAGCAAGTCTTTTACTAACCCTATCGATCCCTTCTTAATAGTGTAGGATCCTATACTCAAGAAAAAAAATATGTAATCATTTTGATACTTCATCCTTGAGTGAAATCACTTCGCATGCCCACGATCCACACACTTTTGATGAACCGGGGACTAACACCTGAGATTCACTTGACAAACATAGTTAGTCCCCTACATGTATATTGTCATCAACATCAAAATATGATGTAAGGGCATGATTGCACTTTCACCCCAACAGTGGCATCATGCGCTAGGTCTATGCGTAGATGGCATCACGAGTAGAACACAAAGGAGTTTTTGGGCGTTGATATTCAGATTGCTTCCTTCCTTGGTCTTTTCTTGATTCGGCGGTATTGTGGGATGAAGTGGCCCATACCAACTTTACATGTCCACGTACATGAGACCGGTTTCATCGACTGCCATGTGACTTTATTTCATAAAGATGGCTGCTGGGTGTCTGTCTCTCCCACCTTAGTTAAATCGGATTCGACAAAGGCGGTCCTTGTAGAAGGTTAAATAGCAAATTTCATATCATCGTTGTGGCTTTGCGTAGGTAAGAATCGTTCTTACTAGATACCCATAGCAGCCACGTAAAACATGGGACAACAATTAGAGGACGTCTAAATTTTTTTGCAGGGTATGTTGTGTTATGATATGGCCAAAGACATGATGAAATATATTTGATGTATGAGATGATCATGTCTGTAATAGTTTATAACGACTTGCATGTCGATGCATACGACAACCGGCAGGAGCCATAGGGTTGTCTTTAATTATTGTATGACATGTGTGTCAATCATTAAACGCTATGTAATGCTTTACTTTATCGCTAAGCGGTAGCAATAGTAGTAGAAGCATGTGTAGGACCTTGAAGTATGTCTAGAGGGGGGGGGGTGATTAGACTACTTGACCAATTAAAAACTTAACTTTTTCCCAATTTTATAGTTTGAAAGATTTTAGCTATATTAGGACAAGTCAAGCAATCATCACACAAATCAAGCAAGCATGCAAAGAGTATATAGGCAGCGGAAATTAAAGCATGCAACTTGCAAGAAAGTAAAGGGAAGGGTTTGGAGGATTCAAATGCAACTGGAGACACGGATGTTTTTGGCGTGGTTCCGATAGGTGGTTCTATCGTACCTCCACGTTGATGGAGACTTCAACCCACGAAGGGTAACGGTTGCGCGAGTCCACGGAGGGCTCCACCCACGAAGGGTCCACGAAGAAGCAACCTTATCTATCCCACCATTGCCGTCGCCCACGAAGGACTTGCCTCACTAGCGGTAGATCTTCACGAAGTAGGCGATCTCCTTGCCCTTACAAACTCCTTGGTTCAACTCCACAATCTTGTCGGAGGCTCCCAAGTGACACCTAGCCAATCTAGGAGACACCACTCTCCAAGAAGTAACAAATGGTGCGTTCAAATGATAGTCTCCCCAACACTCAACTCTCTCTCATAGGATTTGGATCTAGTGGAAAGAGTGTTTGAGTGGAAAGCAACTTGGGGAAGGCTAGAGATCAAGATTCATATGGTAGGAATGGAATATCTTGGCCTCAACACATGAGTAGGTGGTTCTCTCTCGAGGCTGGTAAGTTGGAAGTGTAGGTTCAGTCGATGGCTCTCTCCACGAATGAAGAGGAGGTGGAGGGGTATATATAGCCTCCACACAAAATCTAACCGTTACACACAATTTACCAAACTCGGTGGGACCGAATCAACAAACTCGGTCAGACCGATTTAGTAAACCTAGTGACCGTTAGTGATTTTCGGTGGGACTGACATGCAAGTCGGTGAGACCGATTCGGTTAGGGTTAGGGCATAACGTAATCTCGGTGAGACCGATTACACAAACTCGGTGAGACCAATTTTGGTAATAAGCTTTCCAGAGAGTTGGTTAGGTAAACTCGGTGGGACCGATTTGTTCTTTTCGGTGAGACCGAAATGTTACAAAAGGGAAACAGAGAGTTTACATTGCAATCTCAGTGGGACCGATCGCTCACTTCGGTTAGACCGAAACGTTATGAAGGGAAACAGAGAGATTACAATCCCATCTCGGTGAGACCGAGATCCCTATCGGTAGGACCGATTTGCCTAGGGTTTGTGGCAGTGGCTATGACTTTTGAAATCGGTGGCCCCGGGTAGGAAGAATCGGTTTGACCGATTTTGGCTTTAGGTTTAGGTCATATGTGGATGTGAGAAAGTAGCTGAGGATTTTGGAGCATATCACTAAGCACATGAAGCAAAAGGCTCATTAAGCAACACCTCATCCCTCCTTGATAGTATTGGCTTTTCCTATAGACTCAATGTGATCTTGGACCACTAAAATGTAAAATGAAGAGTCTTGAGCTT
This sequence comes from Aegilops bicornis, assembly GCA_021605145.1. Classification (NCBI taxonomy): domain Eukaryota; kingdom Viridiplantae; phylum Streptophyta; class Magnoliopsida; order Poales; family Poaceae; genus Aegilops; species Aegilops bicornis. Next base: position 497,403,235 of record CM038670.1, read on the forward strand.
TTGAACTTGAGCCAATCCTTTGTCCTTAGTATTTTGAGGGATCCACTTTCATCATCCATGCCATGCCATTCATTGAGCTTTTCTGAAATAATAGTCTTGGAATAGCATTAGCTCAGTGAGCTATATGTTGTTATGAATTACCAAAACCACCTAGGGATAGTTGCACTTTCAATCTCCCCCCTTTTTGGTAATTGATGACAACATATAGATGAAAGCTTCGACAAATGATAATAAGATTGAAAAGCATCGTCGCTTTGAGAAGTATGTGATAAGCAAGAGCTCCCCCTAAAATTGTGCATAGTTTAAGATTTGCTTTGGACTGCAAATGCACAAGGAATTAGGCTCGTGGGTTACTCTTCCATGTCACATACATCTTGGTGGAGCGCTCAAAATGATAAAGATTGAATACATGCACTCATCACCAAGCAAGGTGAATGATCACATAGGATAGATAAGATAATATCATCAAACATGCATAAGTGTAGCTTATGATCAAACACATGATCATCAATGTCTCACAAGAATAGCATAGTATCTCAAGCAATCAAAAGCAAACAAGTTTGAACCACCAAATCAAGAGAGAACAAAAGCAACACTCTCTCTCTCTCTCTCTCTCAGCCTATGATCTATACATTTTTCTCCCCCTTTGGCAACAAGTTACCAAAAAGTTCATAGAAAATGCATAGTACTATGTCGTCTCTCAGGCTTGGTCTTCTGATGGTGGTGTAGAGATGGCTCCTTGGATGAAGACTTCAGTTGATGTAGAGGGAGCTGGAGGAGTTGGTCTTTGGAGCTGGTTGCCTTTGGAGCTGTAGGAGCTGTAGCTGGTGCAGATGATGTTGCTCTAGTGTCTGGCACTGGCACTGCATCTGATCTCTGAGCTCTAGGCACTCTGGCAAATACATTGGTGGTAGTCTTGCCCTTCCTCTCCTGCATGTCATCCTGCAGCTGCTCCACAACTGACTGAATCTCAGTTACTTTGACATCTAGATCATAGAATTTTTTTCCATGATTCTTTCCAAGCTCTCCTGATTTTGAGTGAGGGTGGCCAATCCCTTCTCAATCCTCAGAGATGATGCTATCAAGTAACCAAGCTGCTCCTTCTTGTTCTTCAAGAAATACTCAGATGCCTCCTCTTGAGTTGGCATCTTGGCAACCTTCTCCTTCCTTGCCTTCTCCTTCTTCTCTTGAGCTTGAACTGATGATGGATCATTCTCATTCATGACAACCTCATTGTCCTCAAAGTCTGGGTAAAGTGGAAAATGCTCCTTATCCAACAGATATTTGCCTGTGCCCATCTTTGAGTTAATCAACTCCTGAATCTGAGGGGCATATCCACAACTCCTCTTATGATCTCCTGCAGTCCTCTTAATGGTTTCAACTATAAGGCTCATGACCTTGAATTTCTGAGGCACATCAAATAAATGCAACATATTGATTGCATGCCCTCTGATCATGTTGTGGTCACCTGACTTAGGCAATAGAGTGTTCCTTAGGATCCAATTGACGTAGGCAGCCCCGAGAAGAAAGTGGACTGATCCAAAAGAGAAAGTCTCTAGGGCTTTGTCTGGGATCTCCTTGTACATATGTGCCATGGTATTGTGTCCCATTTTCTTCTTGGCATATACATCTAGGTCATCGTCATTTTCCTTTGGGGCATTTATCAGTTTTTCCGACTCCTCAACAATTATTTGGTACCTTGTACCTTGAGACATCCAAACTATCCTCCCATCTGGATAGAAGTGTCTTTGTGGAGTAGAATTGCATGATAAGTTAAATGCTCCAGTTGGTGAGCTTCTGCCCAACAAAATCAGCAACTCCACAAGCACTGAAGCTGTCATATACTCCAGGGTAGTGGTTTGCGTTCTCCTTCATGTAGGTCCAGTCGACCCACCTCATATCACACACAATGGGCTTCTTGTCCAACAAGATTGTCTCATAGAAGTCCTGCTGTTCCTTGGTATGGAACCTGTAATCAACAGCAGTCCTTCTCCTTGTGGCATATGGATCTGACAACCTCCATAGCCTCAACCACGAATCTTTTCGATGTTCATGTCCTCGGCCCACAGGATGGGCATCATTGTGGTGCAGTATCTTGGGCTTGAGCTTCCTCGTAACTTGTCCTTCTTCATTTTCCTCCTCGGCAACCTCTCGCACTTTGGGGCCTTTTTCTTCTCGGAATTTGGAATACTCTCGGTATTCCTCTTTGGTGCAGACTTGGCCTTGGGGGCAGCTTTGGGTGCTTCCTTGGGCTTAGATGTTGCAGCCCCTGATCTAATAGCATCACCCATAAGCTTTGGTGCCTTTGGTGCTGGTGCAGCAAGCTCTTCTTCTTCTTCCCCTTCCATCATGGAAGGCTTCCCAATCACTCTGGTCTGACATGCTGTAAACACTGACTGCTGACCCTGTGAAGAGTTATAGATGAGATAGAGTGGATGAGAATCACAAAATGCAGAGATTTTTGCAAAAGAATGATTCAAAAATTCAGTTTTAGTTTTCCACGAAGCATTTCGGATCAACCGATTTTCAAACTCGGTGATACCGAAGCAGTTTTGGGAACCTAAACTGATGAACTCGGTTGGACCGAGTCACAGTTCGGTGGCCACCGAGACTGCTAGGGTTTCACAAAGTCCTAAAATCGGTCGCACCGATTAGCAATTCTCGGTCAGACCGAGAGTTACTAGTGCAATGGCATATGCCAAATCGGTGGGACCGAGTTTTTCAACTCGGTTGGTCCGAGATGGTTTCGGCGGAAACCTAACGCTAAATTTTCAAATCTCATCTAATCTACGGATTGCATTGACTGGATAGGAGTGTTTCAATCGTGGCAAGAATCAATAAGAACGCAATGTGCTAGGAATCAGACGAGGATAGCACTATGATCGAGTCCATACCCTAGCTCGGCAATGAACTCGCTACGACGGCAATGGCGGGGTTGAATTACGTTGACGGCGGCGGAGACCGGCGACAGGAGGCGGCTGGCGACGAGGAGACGATCCGGAGACCTTGGAGGCAGAGCGAGCTATTTCGCGGGCGAAGGGGTTCGGAGAAATTTCCAAAATTTTGCCCGTGACTATATATAGCCCGACCGCCGGTGTGACCGAGTGGAACAACTCGGTGGCACCGAGATGCATAACTGTGTTCAGTTATAGCAACTCGGTGTGACCGAAAAGTTCAAATCGGTTGCACCGATATTGAAAACCTAGACCGACTTAGTGATCTCGGTAGGGCCGAAATGGAGGAATCGGTCAGACCGAGAATCACAAAGAAGTTTTGGAAGTTTAAGTCTATGACGAATCGGGGACTCCGAGTGCTCCTCACACAGAGTGGTTCGAATCTTACTTGATCAAATTTTGTGATGTAGCATGAATAGAGTTTGAGACGAGAAAAGCATAGATAGCTAGAGAAAGTTCTTAGGCATTCTTGTCCATCCACTTGGCCAAAAGAAGAAAGAACCAAACAATCAAAACAACAAGTGGATGTCCTTGAATGAGTAAAATATGCACCAACATGCTCACACAATAAGATGATAAATAAAATATGTGACAAAGCATGCACAACCAATTCTAGCATCTATCAAACAATTGGCGATGACTAGGTCATCTATATATGAGTATATTGACTTAGGAGTCAAATGAGAACATTTGATCATGGGTCATACTCATCGTTTAAGCTCAAGTGGGGTTACCACTTTTACATAATGCATTGATCTGTTCACACCATTAGAGTAGCTTTGACTCAATTCTTAGAGTTAAGCCCCCCCTAGATGTGAGATCCCCCCTTAGAGGGATGAACTAACCTTGGGTTTTGTCGATGATGACTTCATGTAGGTGTTGAAGATGTGGATGCTCAATGTTGATGTAGATCAATTGGAGCAATCCTTTGGAGTGAGTTGCACTTTCAACTTGCCTACATGGGTTAGTCTCACAAGGAACAAACAAGAATATCCATAGACATAGAGTGATGCACACACAAGATGATGTCCATGAAATCATTAGGTTACCTTGTCCCTTGCCTTACCAACATGAGGGTTTGTGACTCCTTGAACTAGTGCAAGATGTGGAAGTTGATTGCACTTGTCCTTGCCATAATGATATGTGTGAAGAATGTTGGCGGAGTCACCCTCAAGAACTCTCTAGTTCTTCTTCGGGATCCACATCATCTTGATGGGAATCCTTGGAGTTGTAGTTGTACTTGATGAAGTAGAACTTGACGCAGTCTTGGGAATCCACTTGACCGAGACCTTAGGTGCTTCTTCAAATGCATCAATCTCTTCTTGAAGCTTGTCCTTGCCTTTGTTCTTGTGGTCTTGTGGTGGAAGATCATCTTGAGCTTGTGTTCCCTTGAAGGAAGTAGGATCATACTTCTCTTGTTGAGGAACAAACTTCGTCTTGGGGTATTGATCTTCTTCCCACTCAACTCCATTGGCATTGAACTTTCGTTCAAAACCAACACCTTGATTCTTCCAGTGTCTTCCTTGCTTGCGTACAATTTCCTCGAATTGCTTACTCCCGGCAAGGCTCTTGTAAACACCTTTCTCTATAATTCCCTTCAATAAGCTATTTTCTTGCTCCAGTGTAACTTGGCTAAGAGAATCATTAGTGGAATCAAGAGAACTACTAGAAGCAACAATATTGGATTTGACATTATTATTGTTACTACTAGAGGAAGTATCTTTCTTATACTTGTTACTAGACTTGACTTGAGGCATGTAAGTAGATAGGAGTAAACGCTTGGCAATGTAAGAAGAACTTTTCTTACAGAGATCATCATTGATTGCTTTTAAGAACTCATGCTCTTGCTCAAGATTGAGCTTTTCAAAGCGTAACTTCTCACGAGCCCTTAAAAGTTCTCGATGATCTTTGAAGATAGTTTCATGAGCCAACTTAAGAGTGTTTAGTTCTTTAGTTAGAAGCTCAATCTTCTCCTTATCATTGTCATTCGTTTAATCTTGATTAGCATGATTAATTGACGTTTCATCATAGTATTCATCACTAGAGTGGTCAACAAGTAAATCATCATCCACAAGCAAGTCATCTTCATCACTATTGAAATCAACATACTCAGAATGTGTTACCTTAGGAGCTTTGGCCATGAAGCATCTTCCAATTCCTTCATTTGGTGAATCAAATATGTCGTAGGAGTTGGTTGACACAAGTGCTAGACCGGCAACACCTTCATCTTGAGTATATTCGAGTCGGAGTGATAGCTTCTCTCGGAGTGTTTGTCGGAGTCGAGCGGATACCCATTCACCAACATGAGCTTGATGTCTTCGCTTTTTGTAGCTCTTTGATGACTTGTCCTTCCTTTCCGAATCCTTGCTTCTCCGTGAGGATCTTCGTTCATAACGATCATCTCTACTCCTCCTCTCTCTTGGTGGTGATTCTTCTCTTTTGCTTCTTCTTCTTGGATAATCTTCTCTTCTTTTGTAGGGTGCCGTACACTCATTTGAATAGTGTCCAGGCCTCACACAATTGTAGCAATTGTGCTCTCGACTAGAAGATCTTTTGTCATGGTAAGTCCTTGACTTGGAGCTTCTTTCTTTGCTTCTACTCTTGTAGAATTTGTTGAAGTTCTTCACCATTAAGCTCAATTCTTCATTGAAGGTTTGTTTCTCACTTAATGATGTGGGGGCTTCACTTGAGGCTTTATAAGCACCACTTGACTTGTTGTGAAGTTCCTCCTTATCCTTGAGTGACATCTCATGAGCAACAATTCTTCCAATGACTTCCGTTGGCTTGAGATCTTTGTAGTTTGGCATCATTTGGATCAATGTGCACACGGTATCATACTTTCCATCTAATGCTCTTAGGATCTTCTTGATGATGAATCTGTCGGTCATCTCTTCACTCCCTAAGCCGGCAATCTCATTTGTAATAAGAGCAAGCCTAGAGTACATTTCAGCGACACCTTCACCATCCTTCATTTTGAACTTGTCAAGCTGACTTTGGAGCACATCCAACTTGGATTCCTTGACGGATTCAGTACCTTCATGCATATCAATCAAAGTATCCCAAATTTCTTTTGCATTCTCAAGACGGCTGATTTTGTTGAATTCTTCGGGGCACAATCCGTTGAAGATGATATCACAAGCTTGAGCGTTGTATTGCAACATCTTCAATTCTTCCGCATTAGCTTCACGTTTCGGCTCTCTCCCATCAAAGAATTCACCTTGCAAGCCAATACAAATAATTGCCCAAACAGTAGCGGTTATGTCCGAGAATATGCATTTTCATCTTATGCTTCCAACTAGCAAAATTAGTACCATCAAAGTAAGGACCTCTACGGTGATAATTTCCCTTGCTAGACGCCATACTCTCCTAGGTTGTGAAACCAAGGCTATGACCACCAAAAGCTATGGAAATCGAAGCAAATGGAGACCAAGGCTCTGATACCACTTGTAGGACCTTGAAGTATGTCTAGAGGGGGGTGATTAGACTACTTGACCAATTAAAACTTAACCTTTTCCCAATTTTAGAGTTTGATGATTTTAGCTATCTTAGGACAAGTCAAGCAATCATCACACAAATCAAGCAAGCATGCAAAGAGTATATAGGCATCGGAAATTAAAGCATGCAACTTGCAAGAAAGTAAAGGGAAGGGTTTGGAGGATTCAAACGCAATTGGAGACACGGATGTTTTTGGCGTGGTTCCGGCGGTGGTGCTATCGTACCTCCACGTTGATGGAGACTTAAACCCACGAAGGGTAGCAGTTCTTGTGAGTCCACGGAGGGCTCCACCCATGAAGGGTCCACGAAGAAGCAACCTTGTCTATCCCACCATGGCCGTCGCCCACGAAGGACTTGCCTCACTAGCGGTAAATCTTCATGAAGTAGGCGATCTCCTTGCCCTTACAAACACCTTGGTTCAACTCCACAATCTTGTCGGAGGCTCCCAAGTGACACCTAGCCAATCTAGGAGACACCACTCTCCAAGAAGTAATAAATGGTGCGTTGATGATGAACTCCTTGCTCTTGTGCTTCAAATGATAGTCTCCCCAACACTCAACTCTCTCTCATAGGATTTGGATCTGGTGGAAAGAGGGTTTGAGTGGAAAGCAACTGGGGAAGGCTAGAGATCAAGATTCATATGGTAGGAATGGAATATCTTGGCTTCAACACATGAGTAGGTGGTTCTCTCTCAGAACTGGTAAGTTGGAAGTGTAGGTTCAGTCTGATGGCTCTCTCCACTAATGAAGAGGAGGTGGAGGGGTATATATAGCCTCCACACAAAATCTAACCGCTACACACAATTTACCAAACTCGGTGGGACCGATTCAACAGACTCGGTCGGACCGATTTAGTAAACCTAGTGACCGTTAGTGATTTTCGGTGGGACTGGCATGCAACTCGGTGAGACCGATTCGGTTAGGGTTAGGGCATAACGTAATCTGGGTGAGACCGATTACACAAACTCGGTGAGACCGATTTTGGTAATAAGCTTTCCTGAGAGTTGGTCAGGTAAACTCGGTGGGACCGATTTGCTCTTTTCGGTGAGACCGATTTTGGTAATAAGCTTTCCAGAGAGTTGGTCAGGTAAACTCGGTGGGACCGATTTGCTCTTTTTGGTGAGACCGAAATGTTACAAAAGGGAAACAGAGAGTTTACATTGCAATCTCGGTGGGACCGATCGCTCACTTCGGTTAGACCGAAACGTTACGAAGGGAAACCAAGAGATTACAATCCCATCTCGGTGAGACCGAGATCCCTATCGGTAGGACCGATTTGCCTAGGGTTTGTGGCAGTGGCTATGACTTTTGAAATCGGTGGCGCCGGGTAGGAAGAATCGGTGTGACCGATTTTGGCTTTAGGTTTAGGTCATATGTGGATGTGAGAAAGTAGCTGAGGGTTTTGGAGCATATCACTAAGCACATGAAGCAAAAATCTCATTAAGCAACACCTCATCCCTCCTTGATAGTATTGGCTTTTCCTATAGACTCAATGTGATCTTGGACCACTAAAATGTAAAATGAAGAGTCTTGAGCTTTTGAGCTTGAGCCAATCCTTTGTCCTTAGTATTTTGAGGGATCCACTTTCATCATACATGCCATGCCATTCATTGAGATTTCCTGAAATAATAGTCTTGGAATAGAATTAGCTCAATGAGCTATATGTTGTTATGAATTACCAAAACCACCTAGGGATAGTTGCACTTTCAGCATGGTTGGCTTGACAACCCTGATGGCGACACGATGATGGAGATGATGGTGTCATGCCGGTGATGATGGAGATCATGCCGGTGCTTTGGAGATGGAGATCAAAAGCACAAGTTGATGGCCATATCATGTCACTTATGATTTGCATGTGATGTTAATCCTTTTATGCATCTTATTTTGCTGAGGAGGACGGTAGCATTATAAGGTGATCCCTCACTAAGATTTCAAGATAAAATTGTGTTCTCCCTAAGTGTGCACCGTTGCGGAAGTTCGTCGTTTCGAAGCACCACGTGATGATCGGGTGTGATAGACTATACGTTCGCATACGATGGGTGCAAGCCAGTTTTGTGCATGTGGAACACTTGGGTTAAACTTGACGAGCCTAGCATGTACAGACATGGCCTCGGAACACAAGAGACGGAAAGGTCGAACATGTGTCATATAGTAGATATGATCAACATAGAGATGTTCACCATCGAAACCACCTCATCTCACGTGATGATCGGACTTGGGTTGGTGAATTTGGATCGTGTTACACCCGGACAACCAGAGGGATGTTGATTTGAGTGAGAGTTCTTAGGTAATATGATTAATTGAACTCATTATCATGAACAATAGTCTAAAGTTGCCTTTGCACATTTATGTTGTAGATCAATGGCTCGCGAAGTAGCACCCTTGAATTTCAATGCGTTCCTAGAGAAAGTTAAGCCGAAAGATGATGGAAGTAACTTTGTGGACTAGGCATGTAATCTGAGAATTATCCTCATAGCTGCCCAAAAGGCTTATGTCCTTGATGCGCCGCTTGGTGCGCCACCCCCTCTAGCGACTGTGGAAGTTGTGAACGCCTGGCAGTCACGTGTTGATGACTACTCAATAGTTTAGTGCACCATGCTGTATAGCTTAGAGCCGGGACTTCAAAGGCGTTCTGAACGTCATGGAGCATATGAGATGTTCCAGGAGTTGAAGTTTTTCTTTGAGAAGAATGCCCAGATCGAGAGGTATGAGACCTCCGATAAGTTCTACGCCTGCAAGATGGAGGAGAACGGGTCTGTCAGTGAGCACATACTCAAAATGTCTGGGTACTAAACTGTCTGGCTGAGTTGGGAGTTGAGCTCCCGCCAGAGGCTGTCACTGACAGAGTTCTTCAATTGCTACCACCTAGCTACAAGAGCTTTGTGTTGAACTATAACATGCAAGGGATGAACAAGTCAGTCTCCGAGCTGTTCGCGATGCTGAAAGTCGCTGAGTCGGACATCCAAAAGGATCATCAAGTGTTGATGGTGAATAAAACCACTAGTTTCAAGGAAGGCAAGGGAAAGAAGGGAAATTTCAAGAAAGGTGGCAAAGCAGTTACTCCTCCCGTGAAGAAACCCAAGGCTGGACCCAAGCCGGAGACTGAGTGCTTTTATTGCAAGGGAACTGGTCACTGGAAGCGGAATTGCCCCAAGTATCTGGCCGACAAGAAGGGGGCCAACATCAACAAAGGTATATATGATATACATGTTATAGATGTGTACCTTACCAACTCTCATCGTAGTGCATGGGTATTTGATACCGGTTCGGTTGCTCACATTTTAAACTCAAAGAAGGAACTACAGAATAGACAGAGGCTAGCGAAGGACGAAGTGACGATGCGCGTGGGAAATGGTTCCAAGGTTGATATGATCGCCATTGGCACGCTCGCTCTTCGATTACCATCGGGATTAGTGATGAACCTGGACAATTGTTATTTAGTGCCTATGTTGAGCATGAATATTATATCTGGATCTTGTTTCATGCAAGATGGTTACTCATTTAAATCAGAGAATAATGGTTGTTCTATTTATATGGGTAATATCTTTTATGGTCATGCACCCATTGTGAGGGGTTTCTTCTTATTGAATCTCGATGCTGATGATACACATGTTCATAACATTGATACTAAAAGATGTAGAGTTGATAATGATAGTACCACTTTCTTGTGGCACTGCCGCTTAGGTCATATTGGTGTTAATCGCATGAAGAAACTCCATGCTGATGGGCTTTTGGAGTCACTTTATTTTGAATCACTTGACACATGCGAACCATGCCTCATGGGCAAGATGACAAAAACCCTGTTTTCCGGAACAATGGAACGGGCAAGTGACTTGTTGGAAATCATACATACTGATGTGTGCAGTCCGATGAGTGTTGACGCGCGCAGTGAATATCATTATTTTCTCACCTTCACCAATGACTTTAGTAGATGTGGGTATGTTTACTTAATGAAGCATAAGTCTGAAACGTTTGAAAAGTTCAAGCAATTTCAGAGTGAAGTTGAGAATCATCGTAACAAGAAGATCAAATTCCTACTATCTGATCGAGGGGGAGAGTATCTGAGTTATGAGTTTGTCAATCACTTAAGACAATGTGGAATCATTTCACAGTTGACTCCACCTGGAACACCATAGCGTAATGGTGTGTCCGAACGTCGTAATCGTACCTTATTAGAAATGGTGCGTTCTATGATGTCTCTTGCCGATCTGCCACTATCGTTTTGGGGTTATGCATTAGAGACAGCTGCATTCACTTTAAATAGGGCACCGTCTAAGTCCATGGAGATGACATCATATGAACTGTGGTTTGGCAAGAAGCCTAAGTTGTCGTTTCTTAAGGTTTGAGTCTGCGATGCTTATGTCAAAAGGCATCAGCCGGAAAAGCTCGAACCCAAAATGGACAAGTGCGTAGGATACCCAAAAGAGACAGTTGGATATACCTTCTATCTCAGATCCGAAGGCAAAGTGTTTGTCGCTAAGAATGGGTCCTTTCACGAGAAAGAGTTTCTCTCGAAAGAATTGAGTGGGAGGAAGATAGAACTTGATGAGGTTGTTGAACCTTTACTTCAACCAGAGAATAGCACAACATAGAAATATGTTTCTATGGCGCCTACGTCAGTTGAAGAGGAAGCTAATGATGATGATCATGAAGCTTCGGGTCAAGTTACTATCAAACCTCGTAGGTCAACGAGGGTACTTACAGCTCCTGAGTGGTACGGTAATCCCATCTTAGAGGTCATGTTGTATGAATGGGGATCTAGTAGAATTCCCGACAGAGGAAGTAGAGCATGACCCACAGGAAATAGAAGCCCTGATTGGAATGGAAAAGTCCAGAAAGAGAAGTAGATTGGATTCCGTGAAGGATCTGAGTCATATCACCTGTTATAGGTGCAAGGAGTCGTGGCACTACCTCAAAGAATTGCCCAAAAGGAAGCCAAGGACCCAAGGAGGCTATATAATCACAAGGAAACCTTGAAACTTGTCAGAAGTAATATGTTTCCGTTGTAATGTAGCAGGGCACTTTGCCAGAGATTTTCCGAAGGAGAAGGAGACTGGTGATAAATAGTTGAATTTGTAACAGAAGAAATGGAGTAGTAGAAGTGAGAGCTTTTTATTTTATATTGAGGTGTTGAGTTGACACATGTAATGGAAAAGCGAGAGATTGTAATAATTTAAGAATCAATAAAGTTAGCAGTGTTGGTACTGATTTGGATTTTATGAGTTACCCTATGAGGAAAGATGTTGACCAATTTCGAGGATATGAGAAATATGGTCTATGGAATATTGGAACATTTTAAGGGTGGTAGTATCCTGTAAGAACCGTTGACCCCTGAAAAAGATAAGGATACTCCACTGAGTGGATTTCGGCGAAAATGAATACGAGTTTTGTCTCGATATGTTTGATACCCCAAGAGTGTGTGGGATGACGTTGGAGACCGTCAGTTGTTTGGACCAAATGTGATCAAGGAGTCAGAAGAGAATGTTAAGTTGATACGAGATAGACTGAAGGTAGCTCACCTGCATGTAAGAGTTATGCAGACTCAAAAAAATGCAAGGAGGTAGTCTATGAAATTGGAGACAGAGCATGTCTTCGTGTGTCCCCTCTACAAGGAGTTAAATGAATTGGAGTTAAGGGAAAGTTAGCCCCGAGATTTGTAGGACCATACCGAGTTTTGGGGCGTATGGGAGAAGTGGCCAACAAGTTGGAGTCACCCAAAGGACTGTCGGGAGTTCATGATGTGTTTCACATTTCCCAGTTGAAGAAGTGCCATGTAGAGATGGCCAATATTCCCCTGTAAGGACGCTTGACCCTGGAAAGGATAATGATGTTCCACCAAGTGGAATATGGACTTCATAAGTATAAGTTTTTATCTCGGTATGAGGGATATCCCACGAGGATGAAGAGATAAATTACTATTCGATATAAAGGAGGTATGATGTCAGAAATATGGATCAATGGAAACTCCATGATGAGTCTGAGTAATCATGTCCTAGTTTGGTGCCAATAGAAGGAAGGAAGACAAAGACAATTGGATGGATTTAAGAATGACAGAAGCTGGATGTTGGAATAAGGATCGGTTATACGATGATGAATTCAAGGTTTGCAAGTGATGAGATGGGCCATAACCCACAGGCCCCAGGACCTGCCAAGAAGCAAGCACATTGTTGCTGAAGGAAAAACCCTGGAAGAAGAAGTTACGTTTAACGACAGACGATTTCATAGGAGTTTACGCAAACCTGAGAGTTGTGAAGGAACGATAGATGTTTGTTTGGCTTACAGAATCCATGGATTTATCCGAACTTGGTTCGTCGACAAGAGAAATTCTGCAATGCTTGTGAGGATGACCGAGTGTTAGAATGCGAGATTCGCTAAACCATATACAAGGTAATGATTTGGGTGCGGGATGGATTGATCACCATACCGACTTACTCTTATTATTCGCCTTGCTATATGGGATGGTAAATCTGAGTGACTTACCTATAGTAGAGTGACGACGATCTAAACCTTGTTTGAACCTTAGAATGGTATAGGTATCTTCCCTTGTACAAGGCAGCTGTTGCCAACCGTAGGTTATACGGTGAGGATCAACCCAGACCCGTTTTCTTCAGGAGAAACCATAAATTGTTGACCACCATGAGATATCGATAGTGGTTTAGTTTTGGTGCCAGACCCGTCAGCTAAGAAGACCCAATCTCGGAATAACCTTACCAAGATGAAATGACCGAAGAATTGAGGAAAAGGTTATGCCGCTACCGGAAGAGCCCAGAGAAGGAATTATCCTTACGATCTGAGAAGACCGACATTGTCAAGAATAAGGATGGAGTATATGAGTTTTGATGGAACAGTAACCATGCTTCTAAGGGTGGTAGCACCCTGGACCCCTGTGACGATCGATGGATTTTGAGAAGACCCCCAAACCTAACCTATTTCTTTCTAGCCTCTCCGAATCTCGAGGACGAGATTCATTTTAAGGGTGGTAGGTTTGTAACATCCCAAAATTCTAAATTTTGGAATGTTATAATAAATAGATAGATTTGTTTGTTTGTTTGATTGATTGGTGAAAGTGAGTGAATTCAAAATTTCTTTGTGAAAGTTAAATGAGAGGGAATAAAAGGACTTTCCGAACTTTCATTTTGTATTCATGATCTCCGGAATTCAAATTCTTTTCATCACAAAACCACGGAGAGAAGATGACATGACTTCTTCCATTTATTTAAATGACAAGGGGTGTTGAAAATATTTGAATTTCATTTGAAAATATTTTTTTTTCAATTCTGAAACTTTATGCAACTCAATGATTTTCATGAGAGAAGATAAAATGACTTCTTCAAATTTCATGAAATATGAGTTGGGAGTTTAAAAGAAGTAAATTCAAAGTTCTTTTGAATTTATTTTCAATTTGGAGTTATTGGAGTTTTAGTCAAATTATTTTTCTCCAAAAATAAAATATATGGAAAATAGGGTAACATGATTCCCTACATCAGAAAATTGGAGAGAAATTAATTTGAAATCATTTTGGTATTTTTAAAATTGGTTTTATTGGATTTTACTAGAGAAGTAGCACTCTTTGCTTTATTTGAAATTTTGTGGATTTTATTTGTCTCTAGAAAAATGTTCATATTGTAGGAAATCTTTTTCTGAAAATTTTTTTATATTATATGCCTATATATTATTTCTATTTATTTTGTTTTATTATTTTGATTTGTCCGAGAAACTGTTTTATAAAAAACTTACGGACCGGGCCAGCCAGCCAACCAGCCGGGCCACGGCCATTACCCACCTTGCTGGCTCGTCCCCGAGCTCGGCCTAGATCGGTTTTCTACAGAAAACCTAGATCTGAATTTTTTTATGTTTAGTTATGTAGTGAGCGTTCACTAGTTAGGCTTCTAGAGCGAACGTTTTTCGTCAGTTTTGTCTTTGTAGCGAACGATTCGTTCGATAGGATTTTTCTTTTTCTATTAATTTCGGCCAGGGACCCATCCGTGAATATTTTCTTTACAGATCAGCCCCTGGTTTTCAAACGACTATAACTTTTTGCTCGTTTGTCAGAATTAGATGAAACCAATGCCCACTGCTTCGTTATGATCTCCTCAATCCAGTAATCCAACTCAAACATGTTTTTGAAAGTTTAAAATTTGAATTAGGTCAGATTTGAATTCAAACTTCGTTTGATCATAACTTGAGTTCCGTAGCTCCGTTTGAGTTGATTCTTTTTGCATATCGAAGCTCTTGACCTAAACTTTCTGATAAGGCCAAATTCATATAATTTTGGTATTGTTAGAAATTGTTTTATGTTGCAAGAGCTATTTGCTTGGTTTTGATGTTTTCCGAATCGTCTTCTTCGATCTTTCGGATCTTTTGAGTGAGTGCTTATGTGTGGATACTATTGCTTGCTTACTATAGATCGACCGGAGTGAGACGAGTAGATCTATCAAGAGTTTCGAGTGCGAATCATCTTCATCAACATTGCTGGCAAGTTCACACTTTGATAATATCTTTTTCATACCCAGTTTTTATTGCATTAGATCAATCCTCAAACATTGCATGATTAGGATCTAATTAAATTGTGGGATGGGATGTAGTTGAGATAGTACCTATTACCTGTTTATTACCAAACCCTTGGGAGTTACTATTACGTTATGCCTACATTGCCATGCTATGCTCGTAGACGTGGATTGGGTTTGAGAGTATTCATGACAGATGTGAGATTGTTAATTAATGGTTTACTTAAGGTGGCAACTTAAACACACATCTGGGTGGATTGAGGTACCTGGTTTGCAGGATTTGCCTGTTTTTTTATGGACCGCCACCCAGGCTCAAAGGGATCATGAGATTATTCATACTAGAAACTTCCGTGTGCAGCCACAAGCCATTATGGGCTCTGGCGTAGTTGACTAAGTCGTGCGAACTCTTACAGTGGTAGACTAGCAGATGTAGGGGATGTAGGTTGGTACGGTCTATCACATCGTAAGGTGCTAGCGCTTCTGAAAGACTATGTCTCGGTCATCCGTTTCTCAAACACCATGTAGTGCGAGAAATCCAACGGAGGCGATCGAGTCTTGTGGGGAAAAGTGCGCAAACCTCTGCAGAGTGTACAAACTAATCATGATTAGCCGTGTCCCCGGTTATGGACATCTTGAGTATCTAGTTCTTGGATTATCCTGTTGATCTCATCATGTTACTTAAATAATTTGTGGGTTTTTAATGATGATGCTTAATTGGGATTGAGAATGTTGTCAACCATTCTCAACGTTTAACAACTACCATGATAGTAATAAAATTTATTCCTTTGCAGTAGGGAAAAATTGGCTTTTCGCAAAAACCTTATAACCATAGAGCTTTTCCACCAGCCATATATGCATGTAGTGATAGCCATTGTTCATCATTTCTCTATGGTGTGAATTTGCCAGTACATTCAATGTACTGACCCTTTGTGGCTGCAACGTCTCATGTTGCAGGATTATCTTACGACGAGTAAGTGATACGTTAGGGTTACGACTTCTACACTCAACTTTGCCGTTGGTGTTGATGGGAATCCACAACCTTGTTGCTTCCGCTATATTTGGATTGAGGTAATAGTATTTACGTTACTTTATACATGTGATTTACCTCTGTTATAAATTCTCGAGTACTGTGTGTGTCAGCATACCGATCCAGGGATGACACTTAAGTACAGAGACTTGATCCATTCGGGTCTGGTCGCTACAAGATGGTATCAGAGCACATGTTGACTGTAGGACGTGACCCTAGAAACTGGCAAGCCCATAGAAAGGATTTTCTCTAAAACTTCCTTTTTTGAAAAGATCTTTTACCTCTTTTCTCTTCTGAGTTTATTCAAATATTCCCTTTTAGTGAGACCATACCCCTTTTCCTCTTTTGACCACATGAAGATTCGACTGATGAGACCACTCCAAGAAGTACCGGATATCGGACAACTAAGACCATTTGGAACGAAGAGGATTTTTCCGAGCATTATAATGATGGAAACTACAACTGTTGAAGACTTCAAAGACTAGGAGAATTTGAAGGCTCTGAAGAATTCCCAGGTTTTTATGACCTAGGAAGGCTACCATTATGGAACTTGACAGACTATGGAAGTTGCCAATACCCGAGAACATGGTGTTTTGGAGAAAGACTGGAACATGGAGTTAAAAACTCAAAGTTCTGTCAAGGAAAACCCTAAGGCATGAGATTTCAACTATGGAGAGATAGCTCATGGAAATGACAAGAGCAGAAACACGGCTATCCATGAGGTTATCACTCGCTTATGATATTTTCACCGTGCTGAGTTAAGCATGCAGATGCATGGAAGGATTGGATGGTAGAAGGCTGATGGAGCACCTATCAGCAAGAGATGAAGTTTTAACCTTTGCTGGTGTATCGCTAGGATCTGGAGTGTTACATCAAGAAGTTAAGATGGACCTAAAAGAAGCCGTATTTGACAAAGAAGTGTTTCGTGAAGAACTCAGGACCCGAAGCTGAAAGTAGTCAAGCTGGAGGAGCAGAACCTCGAGATACCAGAGATTCGTCAGGAACTAAAGGACAGTAGGATGATGGTTCATGCCAAGGATGTTAAAACCCAGAAGTTTGGAATGCAACTCCAGAAATATTGAAGGACGCCACGAGAGACTTTGCATCAATAGAGATGATCTGGCAGAAGAATTTGAGAAAGACAAGCATGATCGGAAGAAGCCATTGGAGACATGAACAAGACCTGAAGAGTTTTACGACATTGAAGATTTATTGACCTTTAGAAAACCAAACCCCTATTATATATCTGCGTTAGATGCGATGATTGTGGGCTGTCATTTGTTTGATGTTTTTTTTCCGACAGCCACAAATAAAATCTGTTTTTTCAAAATTTTGTTTGTATTGTGTGTATCTCTCTCGACCTCTCTTATCCCACCCCAAAACTCTTGGACCCAATAGAGGATGAATGGAGATGAGCTTATATTTTCTGGACCGATGAGTCAATTGGAGACGGACCGATGGATTCAGAACATGGAGGATCACATGGAGAAAAACCCTATAGCCGGAAAGGATATGGCCCAGCATGCTCTTCAATGCTTTGAAAGAGGTGCTGCTACTTGGTGGAGGATGTACCAAACCATCAATGGATGGCAAAGAGTAACCACTTGGGAAGAATTTAAGTTGACTTTGCTAATGTCTCGGTTTGTGTCCCAGAAATTGAAACCTTCGGGAAAGGATATGAAGAAACCCTGTGCATGCAGGCTTTGTGGAGAAATAGGGCACAACCATATAGAACACAAAGATGAATGCCCTAATTGTGAAGGAAGTCACCCAGCTGAAGAATGCCCAACTAGGCAGATCACTTGTTTCTTGTGTGAAGGGACTACCCACTACCCTGCACATTGTCACATTTACCCCATGGTACAAAGAATCATCCAGCAGAAGAAAGAAGAAATGAAAGGAGCCCTCACGGAAGTTCTAGGAGAAGGCTGATGAAGGAAGAGATGGAGGACACACCCAAAGAGGAACCAATTAAACCCTGCACCAAGTCTTGCTGTTCATGTGGAGAAGAAGGACACATATCCCAGAATTGTATGAATGGGGATCTAGTAGAATTCCCGACAGAGGAAGTAGAGTATGACCCACAGGAAATAGAAGCCCTGATTGGAATGGAAAAGTCCAGAAAGAGAAGTAGATTGGATTCCAGGAAGGATCTGAGTCATGTCACCTATTATAGGTGCAAGGAGTCAGGGCACTACCTCGACAATTGCCCAAAAAGGAAGCCAAGGACCCAAGGAGGCTATATAATCACAAGGAAACCTCGAAACTTGTCAGAAGTAATATGTTTCCGTTGTAATGTAGCGGGGCACTTTGCCAGGGATTGTCCGAAGGAGAAGGAGACTAGTGATAAATAGTTGAATTTGTAACAGAAGAAATGGAGTAGTAGAAGTGAGAGCTTTTTCTTTTATATTGGGGTGTTGAGTTGAGACATGTAATGGAAAAGCGAGAGATTGTAATAATTTAAGAATCAATAAAGTTAGTAGTGTTGGTACTGATTTGGATTTTATGAGTTACCCTATGAGGAAAGATGTTGACCAATTTCGAGGATATGAGAAATATGTTCTATGGAATATTGGAACATTTAAAGGGTGGTAGTACCCTGTAAGAACCGTTGACCCCTGGAAAAGATAAGGATACTCCACTGAGTGGATTTTGGACAAAATGAATACGAGTTTTGTCTCGATATGTTTGATACCCCGAGTGTGTGGGATGATGTTGGAGATCGTCAGTTGTTTGGACCAAATGTGATCAAGGAGTCAGAAGAGAATGTTAAGTTGATACGAGATAGACTGAAGGTAGCTCAGTCCAGGTAGAAGAGTTGCAGACTAAAAAAAATGCAAGGAGGTAGTCTATGCAATTGGAGACAGAGCATGTCTTCGCGTGTCCCCTCTTCAAGGAGTTAAACGAATTGGAGTTAACGGAAAGTTAGCCCCGAGATTTGTAGGACCATACCGAGTTTTGGAGCGTATGGGAGAAGTGGCCAACAAGTTGGAGTCACCCGAAGGACTGTCAGGAGTTCATGATGTGTTTCACGTTTCCCAGTTGAAGAAGTGCCATGTAGAGATGGCCAATATTCCCCTGTAAGGACGCTTGACCCTGGAAAGGATAATGATGTTCCACGAAGTGGAATATGGACTTCATAAGTATAAGTTTTTATCTCGGTATGAGGGATATCCCACGAGGATGAAGAGATAAATTACTATTGGATATAAAGGAGGTATGATGTCGGAAACATGGATCAATGGAAACTCCATGATGAGTCTGAGTAATCATGTCCTAGTTTGGTGCCAATAGAAGGAA
The DNA here is from genome assembly GCA_021605145.1 of Aegilops bicornis. Classification (NCBI taxonomy): domain Eukaryota; kingdom Viridiplantae; phylum Streptophyta; class Magnoliopsida; order Poales; family Poaceae; genus Aegilops; species Aegilops bicornis. The sequence continues at coordinate 497,422,517 of CM038670.1, forward strand.
GGAAGACAGTACAATTGTATGGATTTAAGAATGACATGAAGCTGGATGTTGGAATAAGGATCAGTTGCCCTGATGATGAATTCAAGGTTTGCAAGTGATGAGATGGGCCATAACCCACAGGCCCCAGGACCTGCCAAGAAGCAAGCACATTCTTGCTGAAGGAAAAACCCTGGAAGAAGAAGTTACGTTTAACGACAGACGATCTCATAGGAGTTTACGCAAACCTGAGAGTTGTGAAGGAACGATAGATGTTTGTTTGGCTTGCAGAATCCATGGATTTATCCGAACTTGGTTCGTGGACAAGAGAAATTCTGCAATGCTTGTGAGGTTGACCGAGTGTTAGAATGCGAGATTCGCTAAACCATATACAAGGTAATGATTTGGGTGCGGGATGGATTGATCACCATACCGACTTACTCTTATTATTCGCCTTGCTATATGGGATGGTAAATCTAAGAGACTTACCTATAGTAGAGTGACGATGATCTAAACCTAATTTGAACCTTAGAACGGTATAGGTATTTTCCCTTGTACAAGGCAACTGTTGCCAACCGTAGGTTATACGGTGAGGATCAACCCAGACCCGTTTTCTGCAGGAGAAATCATAAATTGTTGACCACCATGAGATATCGATAGTGGTTTAGTTTTGGCGCCAGACCCGTCAGCTAAGAAGACCCAATCTCGCAATAACCTTACCAAGATGAAATGACAGAAGAATTGAGGAAAAGGTTATGCCGCTACCGGAAGAGCCCAGAGAAGGAATTATCCTTACGATCTGAGAAGACCGACATTGTCAAGAATAAGGATGGAGTATATGAGTTTTGATGGAACAGTAACCATGCTTCTAAGGGTGGTAGCACCCTGGACCACTGTGAGATCGATGGATTTTGAGAAGACCCCCAAACCTAACCTATTTCTTTCTAGCCTCTCCGAATCTCGAGGACGAGATTCATTTTAAGGGTGGTAGGTTTGTAACATCCCAAAATTCTAAATTTTGGAATGTTATAATAAATAGATAGATTTGATTGTTTGTTTGATTGATTGACTGAAAGTGAGTGAATTCGAAATTTCTATGTGAAAGTTAAATGAGAGGGAATAAAAGGACTTTCCCGAACTTTCATTTTGCATTCGTGATCTCCGGGAATTCAAATTCTTTTCATCACAAAACCCTGGAGAGAAGATGACATGACTTCTTCCATTTAGTTAAATGACAAGGGGTGTTGAAAATATTGAATTTCATTTGAATTTTTTTTTCAATTCTGAAACTTTATGCAACTCAATGATTTTCACGAGAGAAGATAAAATGACTTCTTCAAATTTCATGAAATATGAGTTGGGAGTTTAAAAGAAGTAAATTCAAAGTTCTTTTGAATTTATTTTCAATTTGGAGTTATTGGAGTTTTAGTCAAATTATTTTTCTCCAAAAATAAAATATATGGAAAATAGGTAACATGATTCCCTACATCAGAAAATTGGAGAGAAATTAATTTGAAATCATTTTTGTAGTTTTATTATTGATTTTATTGGATTTTACTAGAGCAGAAGCACTCTTTGCTTTATTTGAAATTTTGTGGATTTTATTTGACTCTAGAAAAATGTTCATATTGTAGGAAATCTTTTTCTGAAAATTTTGTTATATTATATGCCTATATATTATTTCTATTTATTTTGTTTTTATTATTTTTGATTTGTCTGAGAAACTGTTTTATATATAAAAAAACTTCTAGACCGACCGGGCAGGCCCAGCCAGCCAGCCAGGCCACGGCCTAGCCGGCCCACGCGGCCTTGCACCTCCTCCCCTCCTCCTATAAATCCGCCACTCCAGGCCCCGCCTCCTCTCCTCTTTTCCCCGCCGCGCCGCAGCCGGATTTCGCCGCCACCAACCGCCGCCACAGACTTTGCCGCCCGCGTCTCACGCCTTTGCTGGCCCGCCCGCCATTCCGCTCGCCTGCTTGCCGTCCACCGCCGCACCGGCCATGAACGCCGGGAGCTCGCCGGACTACGAGTCATAACCTCATGGAGAGCTGTCGGTTTTCCGCCGAAGACCGCCGAACCGCCAAGGACAAGTATAAAAACCGAACCCTAGATCGGTTTTCTACAGAAAACCTAGATCTGATTTTTTTATGTTTAGTTATGTAGTGAGCGTTCACTAGTTAGGCTTCTGGAGCGAACGGTTTTCGTCGATTTTGTCTCTTTACGAACGATTCGTTCGATAGGAATTTTCTTTTTCTATTAATTTCGGCCAGGGACCCATCCGTGAATATTTTCTTTACAGATCAGCCCCTGGTTTTCAAACGACTATAAATTTTTGCTCGTTAGTCGGAATTAGATGAAACCAACACCCACTACTTCGTTATGTTCTCCTCTATCCTGTAATCCAACTCAAACATGTTTTTGAAAGTTTAAAATTTGAATTAGGTCAGATTTTAATTCAAACTTTGTTTGATCATAACTTGAGTTCCGTAGCTCCGTTTGAGTTGATTCTTTTTGCATATCGAAGCTCTTGACCTAAACTTTCTGATAAGGCCAAATTCATATAATTTTGGTACTGTTAGAAATTGTTTAATGTTGCAAGAGCTATTTGCTTGGTTTTGATGTTTTCCGAATCATCTTCTTCGATCTTTCGAATCTTTTGAGTGAGTGCTTATGTGTGGATACTATTGCTTGCTTACGATAGATCGACCGGAGTGAGACGATTAGATCTATAAAGAGTTCGAGTGCGAATCATCTTCAACAACATTGCAGGCAAGTTCACACTTTGATCATATCTTTTTCATACCCAGTTTTTATTGCATTAGATGAATCCTCAAACATTGCACGATTAGGATCTAATTAAATTGTGGGATGGGATGTAGTTGAGATAGTACCTATTACCTGTTTATTACCAAACCCTTGGGAGTTACTATTACGTTATGCTTACATTGCCATGCTATGCTCGTAGACGTGGGTTGGGTTTGAGAGTATTCATGACAGATGTGAGATTGTTAATTAATGGTTTACTTAAGGTGGCAACATAAACACACATCTGGGTGGATTGAGGTACCTGGTTTCCAGGATTTGCTTGTTTTTTTATGGATCGCCACCCAGGATCAAAGGGATCATGAGATTATTCATACTAGAAACTTCCGTGTGCAGCCACAAGCCATTATGGGCTCTGGCGTAGTTGACTAAGTCGTGCGAACTCTTACAGTGGTAGACTAGCAGATGTAGGGGATGTAGGTTGGTACGGTCTATCACATCGTAAGGTGCTAGCGCTTCTGAAAGACTATGTCTCGGTCATCCGTTTCTCAAACACCATGTAGTGCGAGAAATCCAACGGAGGCGATCGAGTCTTGTGGGGAAAAGTGCGCAAACCTCTGCAGAGTGTACAAACTAATCATGATTAGCCGTGTCCCCGGTTATGGACATCTTGAGTATCTAGTTCTTGGATTATCCTGTTGATCTCATCACGTTACTTAAATAATTTGTGGGTTTTCAGTGATGATGCTTAATTGGGATTGAGAATGCTGTCAAACATTCTCAATGTTTAACAACTACCATGATAGTAAATAAAAATTATTCCTTTGCAGTAGGGAAAAATTGGCTTTTCGCAAAAACCTTATAACCATAGAGCTTTTCCACCAGCCATATATGCATGTAGTGATAGCCATTGTTCATCATTTCTCTATGGTGTGAATTTGCCAGTACATTCAATGTACGGACCCTTTGTGGCTGCAACTCCTCATGTTGCAGGATTATCTTACGACAAGTAAGTGATACGTTAGGGTTACGACTTCTACACTCAACTTTGCCGTTGGTGTTGATGGGAATCCACAACCTTGTTGCTTCCGCTATATTTGGATTGAGGTAATAGTATTTACGTTACTTTATACATGTGATTTACCTCTCGTTATAAATCCTCGAGCATCGTGTGTGTCAAAGATACCGATCCAGGGATGACACTTAAGCACAGAGACTTGATCCATTCGGGTCTGGTCGCTACAGTTGGGCTCTAACTGAACCCGAGCGATTGCACTACAGACTATGCGTTACTGAACCCAAGCGATCGATCGATGGCTGTTAACTGAACCCGATCGAGCGATTCCTTTGCTACTGCTGCTAACTGAAGCTGATTGATACTGCCTTTAGATGAACAGTGAGCGTTGCTGGGGGGGGGGGGATTTGGATGAACAGTTCCCGGTGGGGGTGGATGAACATGACCCCATGGTGTTGTCTCTGGATGAACCTGACCCCGATTGATCGAGCCGGTTGGGGCTGGATGAACGGGACCCCGTGGAAGGCAGGATGAACAGGACCACCCCGTGGAGGCGGGATGAGCGATGAGCGGTGGAGGGCTGGATGGATGAGCCCGTGGAGGGGTGGTTGAACATGAGCCCGTAGAGAGGGCTGGTTGAACAGTAGCCGGTGGAGTAGCGCGCGGTGAAGGCTGGATGAATAGGAGCCCGTGGATAAACAATCACATGTGGAGGCTGGAGGAGGTCGACGATGGATGAACAGTAGCCCGTGGAGGCCGGAGGGGGTCGACGGTGGAGATGAATAGTATCCCGTGGAGTCCCGTTTTGCGGTACGCCACACCCCTCCTAATGAACAGGACCCTCGTTTTGACCGTAGCGCTCCAACACAAGTCCGTTTCCTCCGTTTTGCGGTACGCCACACCCCTCTCGATCAACAGGACCCCCGTTTTGACCATAGGAGGTCCATTTCCTCCGTTTTGCGGTACGCTAGACCCCTCCTGATGAACAAGATCCCGTTTCGAACGTGGTCGGTCTAACACAAGGCCGTTTCATCCGTTCTGCGGTACGCCATGCCTCGTTTCCATCAGTTGTTCTGTCCAAGCCCTCCCGATGAACACGACGACGCATTCCGTTCCGACCCAGCTGGTTTGCTCCCCATGAACACGACGACGACGCTGTTTCTCTGTTCCGACCCAGCCATGTACACGAGCCCTGGCCGTACGTACGCGCGAGTAGGCGTTCGAGACCCCGCCCGTATGTACGTACATGGCCGTATTTACTTTCTTGCACCCTGGTCGCTGTACGTACGTGCATGCTACGTGCGCGCCTCTGCTACGACACGTGCGCGCCTCTAAATCGACCAGTATGTACGTACACGTTCGTGACCAGAATGACAACGCTACGTACGCTTTGACCAGGTGGGTCCCGACTGTCAGGCACTTCCATTTGTGCGAAGATGTAGCTGGTGGGTCCCAGCAGTCAGGGGGGCGAATCGTTTTTTTTGTTTTTGCCCGGACGCACTTGCTTGCGTGCGAAGATGTAGTTGGTGGGTCCCAGCAGTTAGGGGGGCGAATCGTTTTTTTTGCCCGGACGCACTTCCTTGCGTGCGAAGATGTAGCTGGTGGGTCCCAGCAGTCAGGGGGAAACGTTTTTTTTGCGAAATACGGTGGCCCGTCCGGTGGGACCCCGCTGTCAGGTGGAGGAATAATTATTTTGCGCGTAATAAGGAGGCACTTTCTTGCTGCGGGCGTGGACCTAGCTGTCGGCCTCTCCACGTATAGTCCATGTCCGATGGAAGTCGTTCCTTGACCACGTTGACCACGTTGCACCGAGAGCACCAGGGTGGTGGACGACGGCGAGGCCTAGGAAGGTGACGACACGGAGCCGAGGAAGACGCAGCAGTGGAAGCCCGCGCGGAGAGGAGTACGAGGGTTCACTGGTTTGGCTGCGGTGTGAGGCTGCCGTCGCCGCAGGGCCTGGCCAGCGGTGGGAATAGTAGGGGGTGGTGAGGCCTCCGCGGCAGCATAGCCGGCCACGGGAGACTGGAGCATGCGGCACGACCGGCGCTGCTTTGGGCGGCTCGAGCAAGAAGACCAGAGGTTGAAGAAGCACTACGGCCGTTGGATGGACATCGTACGGTCACTGGAGCTAGAATTGTTCATATTGACTAAGTTGACAAAGCACTCCGTCCCCATCAATTTAGTAGGCCCACAAGTCAGCCTCCCACCAAGATGGGTCCCAACTAGCAGGGGGAGTATTCATTTTTTTGTGCGTAATAAGAGGCACTTCCGGTGGGTCCGAGCTGACAGCGGGGGAAACATTTTTTTCGCAAAATACGGTGGCCCGTCCGATGGGTCCCAGCAGTCAGGGGGAAATGTATTTTCGCTAAATACGGTGGCCCGTCCGGTGGGTCCCTGCTGTCAGGTGGAGGAATAATTATTTTCCGCATAATAAGGAGGCACTTCCTTGCGGCTGCCGTGGACTTAGCTGTTAGCCTCTCCACGTACAGTACTCTTCCAATGGAAGTCGTTCGTTGACCACGTTGACCACGCTGCGACGAGAGCACCAGGGCGGTGGACGACGGCAAGTGGCGAGGCCTAGGAAGGGGACGACGCGGAGCCGGGGAAGACGCGGCAGTGGAAGCCCGCGTGGAGAGGAGTACGAGGGTTCACTGGTTCGGCTGTGGTGTGAGGCTCTTGTCGCCGAGAATAACGAGGGTGTGGGTGAGTGGAGGATGGCACGCCAGCGGTGGGATTAGTAGAGGCGGTGATGCCTCCAGCAGACCTGTTGGCCACGGGAGGCAGGAGCAGGCGGCACGATCGGCACTGCTTTGGGAAGCTGGAGCAAGAAGACTAGAGGTTGAAGAAGCACTACGACCGTTTGATGGACATCGTACGGTCACTGCAGCTAGAATCGTTCATATTGACTAAGTTGACAAAGCCCTTGGTACACGTCAACTTAGTAGGCCCACAGTCGCCTTAAACGGTGCACCCAGATGTCGTGGGAGGAATCATTTGTTGGGCGGGTGAAGCTAGAATATCCGAGATTGAAGAAGAAGCACGGCATCCGTTGGATGGACATCCAACGACCATTACTGCTAGAACCGTGTGTTGACTATAATAAGTTGACAAAGCCTTGCATACGCTTCAACTTCTTTTTTTAGGGGACGCATCAACTTAGTAGGCCCACAAGTGTGTGGCAGAGAACTTATAGCCCATTTGCGGAATTTACTACAGCCCATTTACAGTTTGTTAAAAGTACAGCCCATTTTCTAGATAGGACAACGATTAATAATTTCAACCAACCGTTCAAGACAGAATTCAATAAAATTTCCCACATTTTGATGGGATCCAAAATATTTTTATCCCGAAATTTCTAGTCAGATTAAATATAAATTTGTATTATGTAAAAATCTAACGAAACATTGCGCGCGCAACAATTAAAAATTAAGATTTTCAAAATCCATAAATAATATTTTATAAACTAATTTCGTGCTTGGTGCATTTTTTATAGTTACTGCCTAGTTTTTATAATTACATCCCATTTATTATGATTTAAAGCCTATTTTCCTGTTAAGCCTAATGCATCCCTCCTAGGAAAGATTTGCAGCCCAGCGGGGCAGAGAATAACAAGTTGACCTTGCCTGGATATTCCTCAAAAACACGTATAGCTAGGCTAGCCATTTTCATCTTGAAAAAAATTAAATATCTGGGCTGGATATCTGTCCTGGGCTAGATGGGCCACAGCCCGCCCAGTTAATACCCTGCTCTCCTCTGAACAACAACGAAAACATCACCAAGAAAAACTCTGCAGTGCTCACGGCTCAAAAACACAAATACTGCTCGAGCTGCTTGGTCCCAGCTTTCGGCCGCACCTTGTGCAATTTTCTCGTTTATATTGACTACATAGGTTGACAATGGTGTGGGACCGTGATGTCAGGAAACCAGGAGGAAGCAAAAAAATATAGTTGTACATAATAAGGAGGCACTTGCAGACGTGCGGCTATGGCCCTAGTGGGTCCCTCATCAACCAGTCAAAATAAAGTCATCTCCTGAATTCTCATGTTCATTGACCATGTTAACAATGCTCGGCGTCACGGCGGCGCAACAACTTCGAAGGATTGACGGAGAGGGCCTCGCGGGCCCTACGGATGGTACGTCTGGCGCCCGCTGCTCATTCAGGAAGCCAGGATCATCGTACACCTATGAGCACCTTCGAGAGACTGAGACAACATGAAACGGTAAGGCCGCACTTGGGAGCTCTGGTTTATTTCACAACTGTATTAAGATACAAGTGTAATTTACTCGTCATTAGAAACAACGCGTAAAATACAGGCGTAATGAAACCGAGGGCCCGAGGTCTGTAAGTAAAACCGGCGGGTTACGCGTGTAATTTGAGAGACCGGTGTATATTTTACTAGTCGAAATCGACCAACCAAGCGCTTCGCCCGAGACCATCTTCTTTTATTTACAAGCGCCGGTTTACAAAGCGGTTTTGGTTGGAAAACAACGATCCAATCACGGCCTAAGATGATGAGTTGGTCGGAAGATCATATGGTTTCACGTCTAACCTACCCGACTTGTCGTATAGGCTATGAATGAAACATAAGACGACGAACTTCTTAAGCACGGAAACAACAAAAGAGGATGATCTTCCTAACAAGCAAATCACCGACATTAGATCGACAGGCAAAACAATACGAAGCATTATTCTCAGGAGGCACGGTGAATAGCTCGTGATGCCGCATGCCACAACATTCCAAGCTCAACTTTACAATCAAACACAAGGCCTGGCATTACATAGGCAATATTCAGAACAAACTCTTAAAATATCTTATATAAGTCAACATTCATGTGACTATGCATCTCAGCAGAGTAAATATTTACTTCTGAACTGAAGACAGGAATAGGAAAATACGATCGACGTTGCTCACAACAAAGGGCGTCCCACACAATAAATATAAAATGCATGTCTTCTGGCTAACATCAATGAGCAAAAATTTACAAGGTTTTCTGATTCCAATATATTAAACTAATGTCAACTTTGACAAGCTTTTCCCATTCAAAATATGTAATGCCTATGATTGTGGAACGGGCAGTGTTTGTCATCAGTTTGTCATCTGATAGTCCGGTGGCTCAAGGCGACGATGAATGATTAGAGAACCATTCGATGTATTGTGCATGATGAAGTATTATTATGGAGGACACGAACCATCTGAACATTTTGTGCAGTTCGACTAAAATCAAGCTGAGCATCCTTGTGGATTTCGTATTTATATGCTGCCATAAAACAAAGACACATCAACACACAGATGAATATTGGCCCCAGTGTCAACCCACCAATCAGTGGACTATTAAACTGAAAGTACGGTAAACAGATTACCATACCCAGATGCCCCATCATTGTTGCTTAGAGTGATATTGACAGACTTGGAGTCATGTCCTGGCTTCTTGGTACTTGTTTGGGCACTTGTTTGCCCAGTGTTCCTCCGAACCACAAGTAAAGCAGCCATCTCTCTTTTTGTCTTTCTTCTTACCCTTTTAATGGCCGATGCTGGCAGCACCATTCAAACATATAGTCCGGTGGCTCAAGGTGACAATGAATGATTAGAGAACCATTCGATGTATTGTGCATGATGAAGTATTATGGAGAACACAAACCATCTAGACATTTTGTGCAGTTCCACTAAAATCAAGTTGAGCATACCTGTGGATATCGTATTTATATGCTGCACGAAAACAAAGACACAGCAGCACACACATGAATATTGGCCCCAGTGTCAACCCACCAATCGGTGGACTAACAAACTGAAAGTACGGTAAACAGATTACCATACCCAGATGCCCCATCATTGTTGCTTAGAATGACATTGACAGATTTGGAGTCCTGTCCTGGCTTCCTGTATTTGTTTGGGCACTTTTTGCCCAGTGCACTCCATGTGTTGTAGAGTTTCCTATGTGCTCTCTGCAGACTATGTCACCAGCGTCTACTAATACTCTGTAAAGCTTCTCGATCATTCCTTGTGTAATGTAGCATAAGCAGGATCGCTTCTTTACGCAAAGTGGTAAGACCAACTGGACCCACTAATGCAGCAGTTTGCCTTGGACACATTGGCTCCTTTTGTGCAGTTCAACTAAAATCAAAGTCGGAATAAAACCGAGCTTTAATATTGATATCCCTGTGTCGGTGTCAAAACCGGCGGATCTCGGGTAGGGGGTCCCGAACTGTGCGTCTAGGCGGATGGTAACAGGAGACAAGGGACACGATGTTTTTACCCAGGTTCGGGCCCTCTCGATGGAGGTAAAACCCTACTCGGCTTGATTAATATTGATGATATGGGTAGTACAAGAGTAGATCTACCACGAGATCAGAGAGGCTAAACCCTAGAAGCTAGCCTATGGTATGATTGTTGTTCGTCCTACGGACTAAAACCGTCCGGTTTATATAGACACCGGAGAGGGCTAGGGTTACACAAAGTCGGTTACAAATGGGAGGAGATCTACATATCCGTATCGCCAAGCTTTCCTTCCACACCAAGGAAAGTCCCATGCAGACACGGGACGAAGTCTTCAATCTTGTATCTTCATAGTCCAGGAGTCCGACCAAAGGTTATAGTCCGGCCAGCCGGACACCCCCTAATCCAGGACTCCTCAAGAGCCCCCTAACCAGGCTTCAATGACGCATTTAGTCCGGCGCAGATTGTTTTCGGCATTGCAAGGCGGTTTCCTCCTCCGAATACTTCATAGAAGATTTCGAACACAAGGATAGTGTTCGGCTCTGCAAAATAAGTTCCACAAACCACCGTAGAGAGAATAATATTTGCAAAAATATAATCTGATGACTTATTCCATAGCATGACATTACGCCACACCCAAGTCTTTATTCGAATCGTTTTACTGTCCCACCTCAGCGCGTTTATCGAGGAGGTTTCCTTGGCACATCTTGTCGAAGCAGAGATCGTGTCCCCTTATTCCGGGATTCTCATCAATACGGGCGTGGGTAACCCAACCGCGCCATTAATTACGGCGCTTGGGAGATAAGCGAGTTTTACCAGGCTGGTGGGGGCACATAGTTTTGTCCGCCCATATAAGGGAATAAGGATCCACCTTTCTCATCTACGCCTTCTTCCTCCTTCGCTTATCCATTTCGCCAAGACTCGAGCTCCAGCGCCCAAGTCCGCACATCCCACCTCAACCTTCTCCAACCATGTACGGAGGCGGAGGCAAGTGGATGGTCTCCTCCGTCCACGGAGGGACACATCAAGAAGCCGAGGAAAGCCGGATATTTGTCCAATGACATCGCCAGCACCGGCTCCCCGACAAGGTGCAGCTCATCCCCACCCCTGTGCCCCATGAGAGGGTGGTGTTCCTCACCCATTTCCTCCGCGGACTAGGTTTCCCACTTCACCCATTTGTCCGGGGGCTCATGTTCTACTATGGCCTGGATTTCCACGATCTGGCCCCGAACTTCATCCTCAACATCTCGGCGTTTATCATCGTGTGCGAGGCCTTCCTCTGCATCCAGCCCACTTCGGCTTATGGCTGAAGACCTTCAATATCAAGCCGAAGGTAGTGGGCGGCCGCCAAGCAGAGTGCGGAGGTGCCATGGTGGGCAACATGCCGAACGTCCTATGGCTCGAGGGCTCCTTCATAGAGACCATAAAGGGGTGGCAATCGGGGTGGTTCTACATCACCGAGCCGCGTGACCCTGAATGTGCAGCGGCCCCAATTCCGATCTGGCATCCCCACGGCTCACCTCCTGGAAAGAGAAGGGCTGTCCGTGGGAGTATCTGGAAGAGCTGACCGGACTCCAAACCTACGTCCAAAACCTGGTGAGCATGAAGCTCAAACTCATCAACGTAGTCCAGGTCATGCTCATCCGCCGGATCCTCCCGTGCCAACAACGGGCTTTCAACTTGTGGGAGTTTAATCCGGCACATCACCGAACCCTGAGCAGGCTCTTCGACACTACGTACGAAGATACCTGGAAGGTGCTGTTCAAGGGCGCCGAGGCTCCCGCATCCGCTATCGAGGATCGCGGATTCAACTCGCAGCATCAAGCCAACGCGGTAAGCTCTTTTACCCTTTACGGGATACTTGTTTTTCATAGTTTGACCCTATGCGTGATCTAAACTCCCTTACCTTTGACAGGATTGGCAGAAGACGTCCGGGCCGATCAACTGTCCGGCTCCCTTGCCCGAAGACCCAGCAGACGCCCGTTTGGCGAAGCTGCAGGTCCTGACACCTTACGTGGTGCCAGAGAAGAAGGCCAAGAAGAAGGCCACGGGAACTCGAAAGAGTTCCCGGCGCCTGGTGGTGTCGGACTCATCGTCCGATGACTCCGAGGCGGACTCCTCCCGCGAAAACGAGGAGGACAGAGAGGTCTCTCCCCCAGCAGGGGGAGAGAAGAAAAGGAAGGCCGCCCCAACTAGGGGGGCCGGAGGGTCCAAGAAGGGAAGGATCCTTCCTCCGGACTACTCCACCAACGCCGCCGCCGACGAAGACAAGTGGCCATCCAGGGCCAAGCCCCTAGAAAAATCATAAGTATCCGATACCAGAATAACTCATGGCGTTCCTTTATTGCACAGTATCTTCTGATGCAAAATATAATCATGCAGTCCGCCCCGAGCCCAGGTCGGCGTGTCATCGAGCGGCTCTTTAAGCTCGTCGGATGTGAATAGCACTTCACTTCCGGCCGCCTCCTCACCTCGCCCTGCGGATGATGCCGAGGTGGAGTCCCAAAAGGGTCCAAGCCAGGAGGAGGTGGTCCTGGAGGCGCTGCAAGGCGACCTCCCGGACTCCAGGCGCAAAGGGGACAAAACCCCCAAGGGCTCAAGTCGGCCTGGGCGGACACCGCCGGAACCTTCAGTTCGAGTCCGCAGTGCCCCTTAGTAAGAAGGGCAAGCCTACGATGCCGGTGACCTCCGTCCAACTGGAGGCACCGGATAATTTGCTGGAGGTGCTTAACAGCGCCACCATCGACGAAGAGCACCACACTATTATGAGTGCGGTGATCCAGAAGGTTCAGTCCGCCAAGAGGGGGCCGTGAAACTGTGCCGACCTTCTAACAAAGCTTTGAGGTATGTATTTAAGATATGTAAAAATATTACCGCATAGAGAGTAGCCCCTGATGCTCAGTTTGGTATTCGGAAAGAAAAGCCGAACTAAGGATCTAAAAGATATACGCAGGAGTCTAACATAAGTATGTCAATATGGGAATGCAGGCTGCGCTGCTGACCTCTGCCGCAAGACCGATCATGGAGGTCGATGCATTGAAGCAGAGCCTCGAGCGGTCCGAGAACGAGCTCGGCCTTGACAAGAAGCAGCTCGAGGATAAGGAAGGTAAGTAATACCTTATGTAAGTATATAAAAAGATGTGGTTGCAAAAAATGACAGGACCGACGTGAGTATTACAGGGGCCACAACCGAGGTGGCGACCCTGAAGGAAGCGCTGTCCAAGGTCAAGACAATGCGGTGTGGAGCGCCTGAGCGAGAGAAGCAGGAGGCGCGGGTGGCGGAGGTGCAGCAAGAGCTCCAGGCTCTCGTGGAAAAACATGAGAGTTTGGAGCTTGACTCAAAGACTCGAGAGTCCAAGCTCGCTTCGGCCCTTGAGAGCGCCAAATCTGCCAAGGCCGAAGCCCAAAAAGCCCTCTAGGAAATTGAGGCGATGAAGAAGATATCAGCGGGTAAGGCATTCATTAGTCAAAGCAAGCATGTGAAAGTGAATTACTTGTTACTTACCCGAGTACGGAGCTCTCCAGGAGCATTCGCAGATCTTCCCGCAGGTGTCCGACGCCGCATTCTCTTGAGCCGAGGAGGGAGCTCGACGGAAAAGTTGTTACGGTCTCGATATCGAGGCGGACACCCGATGCCTATGAGCGACCAAATGAAGTAATCGGTCGAGCTCTATAAGGTGGCCGAACAGGCCGTGAAGGGCCTTATAGTCGGCTATGGCACAGGGAGGCACAGGGAGCTACTTTGGGCTGGTGAGGCGGGCGGACGCTTTGTCCACGGCTTGAAGTCATCAAGCGCTCCGTATGCATCGAAGGCGCCCGTAGGGCCCTTGCCCGTGTTAAAGTGCACTGGAGCAAGATGGATGCTGAGAAGCTGGTGACAGATGGGCCACCGCAGGGCAAGGAGCATCGCAAGCCCGAGATGTATTATGAGGGCATCCTGAAGGGTGCCCACCTTGTGGCGGATTAATGTTCCAAGGATGTATTTTTGAGTAAACTCGCTCGTGTTATCATGTGCGCTGCAAACTTGTTCATGTGCGCTAAGCAACGCCTTTTGAATTTAAAATATTACCTTCTGTGCGGCCGTTTATTAAACCTGAGAGATGGCGAGTCGTCGGCTTCTGCCCCATGCCACGAGTGCTGGGGTGTTCGGGATAAACCTGAGTGCTCTTGTTCCCATTCTTGGGTCCTTCGAGGAGGCGCCAAGACAACGAACAAGGCAATCGGACTATAATGCTTTATCACTCTCACTTAGCCATAGAATTCTATAATTTTAAATTTCAGCGAAGCCCCTAGTATTCGGAAGACCGAGTTCGGGGCGCTATCCACGCCTAGGCCGGACAAAGCCGGCTCCTCGCTCTAAGCGGCATAAGTCTCTAGGGACTCGAAACCTCTCGAACAGCGACCAGCTCTCGCCCTATCATGACGGTCAGTTTTAGCTTTCTCTACTGAGGTGCTTAACCCAGCTCAACTAGGGCACAATCGCAGTAGTTCTCCTAGCGCTACCTTAGCCGATATAACGGAACGTAAGGTACCAAAACATAGGAGCCGGGCGAACCCAACTATCGACCCAAGACATGATTCGGAGCCGATGCATATAATGCTATAAGTTCGGGGTGCCGCACTCGTGATAGTGTTCGGACTTCTCACACCATACTCTGGGGTACTTAAGCCCCTGGTGTATTGGCCGTACCAAAGTGTATGGTTGCACAATGTCATAACTGAACATATTTACATAAAAAAGTAATGCAATAATAGACAAAAGCTATGTATTGTTTATTCGAAAAGGCTGCGGTAAAAGCAGAACGATACAAATAGTGCGATAAGCAAGAGATGGGACTATTTAACATGTCCCTCTCCGTGAGGCGAGTTATGGATGATATGTGAAACAAGTATACCGCTTGTTATAGAGACCACTGGACACTCGGCGTAGCTACGCTTCCCTGGCTGTTGCATCGTGTGTTCGGGCGATTCTATCACGGACAGGCCTTCCGGAGAGCGGAGTCCTGAAAGTAAGAAAAAAGGAATGACAAAATCGGGAGCCCCTATTGCGGTTGAGCCGCATTTTGGGCATGCCGTGGTCGTGCCTCTCCCCCTATGCCCATGGTACTTCCAGAGCATGGTTATGTACGCGTAGTACTGGTTTCGCAATTTCGCGAGAGCAGGGGTTGGGGCCGCATTGCTACGCTTGCTTGGAACGTGCCAGGCGGTCTTGTTGTAGGTTACTCCGGGCGCGCTTGACGGTGTCCGGGCGTTTAATAGCCGGACTAGAGAATTGCCTTGAGAGGCTACTTTGTACTTCCGCCGCGAGGGCCGTCGTATGCTCCTCAGTTCGGAGAGAGCGTTCGGTGTTTCCATTGACCGCAATGACTCCTCGAGGGCCTGGCATCTTGAGCTTGAGGTATGCGTAGTGCGGCACCGCATTGAACTTTGCAAATGCGGTTTGTCCGAGCAAAGGCGCTGCGCGATAGCCATCATGAACGGGACTATGTCGAAGATTAACTCCTCGCTCGAAATTATCCGGGGATCCAAAGACCACCTCAAGTGTAATTGAGCACTGCAGTTGGCCTCTACACCTGGTATGACGCCTTTAAAGGTCGTCTTTGTGGGTTTAATCCTTGAGGGATCTATGCCCATTTTTCGCACTGTATCCTGATAAAGAAGGTTCAGGCTGCTGCCGCCGTCCATAAGGACTCTAGTGAGGTGAAATCCGTCAATGATTGGGTCTAGAACCAATGCGGCGAATCCGCCGTGGAGGATGCTAGTGGGTTGGTCCCTTCAATCAAAAGTGATCGGGCAGGAGGACCACGTGTTGAACTTTGGGGCGACTGGCTCCAACGCATATACGTCCCTGAGTGCACGCTTCCGCTCCCTTTTGGGGATGTGGGTTGCGTATATCATGTTCACCGTCCGCACTTGTGGGGGGAAGCCCTTCTGTCCCCGATTGTTCGGCGGCCGGGGCTCCTCCTCGTCATCGCTATGCAGCCCCCTGTCTCTGTTTTCGGCACTTATCTTGCCTGCCTGCTTGAACACCCAACAATCCCTGTTGGTGTGATTGGCTGGTTTTTCGGGGGTGCCGTGTATCTGGCACGATCGATCGAGTATTCGGTCCAAACTGGATGGGCCCAGAGTATTTCTTTTAAATGCCTTTTTCCGCTGACCAGGTTAAGAGCCTCTGAATCTGGCATTAACTGCCGTATCCTCCGCATTGTCGCCGTTAATGCGGCGCTTGTGCTTGTTGCGACGCGACCTGCCATTGCTGTCCTTGGTATCCGAATTACCAGGGTTCTTGGTCATGTTATTACTACGAGCTAGCCAGCTGTCTGTCTTCTCCGCGCAAAAAGAGAGTCATGAGTGTTGTGAGGGCTGCCATGGATTTCGGCTTTTCCTGTCCCTAGGTCTGGGCAAGCCACTCGTCACGGATGTTATGTTTGAAGGCTGCGAGGGCCTCTGCATCCCGGACGGTCGACTATTTGATTTTTCTTTGTTAGGAACCGTGTCCGTAATTGTCCGGCCGATTCCTCCGGCTGCTGAATTATGTGGCTTAGGTCATCGCCACGGTGGTCGCACATAGGTGCCACGAAATTGTCGAGGAATGTGGCTTCTGTGTCCTCCCAACAACCAATTGACTCACTGGCAAGCTGTTAAGCCAATGCCGAGCTGGTCCTTTAAGCTTGAGTGGGAGGTATTTGATGGCGTGTAGATCATCACCGCGGGCCATGTGGATATGAAGGAGATAATCCTCGATACATACCGCAGGATTTGTTGTGCCATCGTATGATTCGATCTTTATAGGTTTGAAACCCTCGGGGATTTGATGATCCATTACTTCATCTATGAAGCATAGTGGGTGTCTTGGCGCCTACTGATCTTGGGCTATATCACGACGTAGCTCAAATGAGCTTTGTCTGCTGTGTTCGGTCCGACCGGATTTGCTATATCCGGCATGACGGTTATTGTCACGTGTCGTGGGGCGCCCACGCGATCCGTAGATCGATCTTGTTTGCCTTGCCTTGTCCTCCAATATATCTCGTAGGTCTGGCGCATTTCCCTGTGCCTTGGTGTTTTTTGAGCGATGCCGGGTTGCAGCTTGAGTGGAGGGCCGAGAGGCCTCTCTGTCGCGGCCGCGAGGTGGCTGGTCGGCCGCATCGTGTGCTGATGATGTAGGTTTAGGTGCTTCCTCCTCTAGTCGGGGTAGTAGCCTGCGCTTTGGGTAGCTCTTGGAGGGGCGTTCGAGTTCATACTCTTCGGCCGCAAGGACTTGATCCATCATCGGCTAGCAAGTCTTGGTCAGCTCTAAGTTGTTGTTGTTTTTTCTTGAGGCTGCTCGCCGTGGCCATAAGCCTGCGTTTGAAACGCTCTTGTTCGACGGGATCCTCAGGCATGACAAATTCATCGTCATCGAGGCTTGCCTCGTCTTCGGAGGGAGGCATGTAATTACCGTCCTCTACCTCTCTGTCTGCCGCTCTCTCATGAGGGCTTGCTTCTCCATCATCCTGTGCTGAATTCTGCTGGAGGGGGTTGTCTTCGGCACTGTCCGGGGTGTTATTATCTCCCGTGCCGGAATCGCCGTTTTTGTTTTGGCGGGATTTAGAGCGGCACCGCTGACGTCGGCGCTTAGGTTGCTTCTTGGAGGGGTCATCCTCTGTTGTTCCATCGCCATTCCCTTGTTTTGGGGTGTCCACCATGTATATGTCATATGACGAGGTGGCCTTCTAGTGCCCTATAGGCACTGGTTCTTGGTCATCTCCTGCATCGGCGTCCATACCATCGATGTCTTCGGAGTCGAAGTCGAGCATGTCGGTTAAATCGTCGACAGTGGCTACGAAGTGGGTGGTGGGTGGGCTTTGAAGTTCTTCGTCGTCCACATCCCAACCTTGCTGACCATAGTCCGGCCAGGGCTCTCCTGACAAAGAGAGAGACTTTAGTGAATTCAGAATGTCGCCGAAGGGCGAGTGCTGAAAGATGTCCGCGGCGGCGATCTCCATGATCGACACCCAATCGGATTCGATCGGCAGGGGCGCGGAAGGTTTGGAGTCCGGAGAGGAGTCCGACACCTTGGAGTCACGAGCTTCACAGAGGACAAGGCTGGTGTTTGGCTTGATCACCGTAGAGATTGCAGCCCCCGAGGCGGTGTCCAGCCACCTGTCCTGAATTGGCGCAGCTGGCTCCGAGCTAAGGGTCGGAGCGGACATGGGTGCGGCCTCCAGGGCACTGTTCGGCGGCAGAGCTAGATCATGCGCATCGTAACAGTGCGGCGCGCTCGGCTGTGGCTCGAACCCGTCGAAGATCAAGACTCCACGGACGTCAGCCGGGTAGTTCAAACTTCCAAATCTGTCCTGATGGCCAGGGGCATAGCTTTCGATCTGCTCCAGATGGCTGCTTAATTGGCTGATGCAAAGCCGCCCGAATACGAAGATCTGTCCGGGAGAAAAGTCTCACCCTGGACCGCATCATTGTTGATGATCCGAGGAGCCATCGGGCCTAAAGATGACGACACAGAGGAACTCTTAATGAAAGCACTAATGTCAGTGTCAAAACCGGCGGATCTTGGGTAGGGGGTCCCGAACTGTGCGTCTAGGCGGATGGTAACAGGAGACAAGGGACACGATGTTTTACGAGTTCGGGCCCTCTCGATGGAGGTAAAACCCTACTCCTGCTTGATTAATATTGATGATAAGGGTAGTACAAGAGTAGATCTACCACGAGATCAAAGAGGCTAAACCCTAGAAGCTAGCCTATGGTATGATTGTTGTTTGTCCTACGGACTAAAACCCTCCGGTTTATATAGACATCGAAGAGGGCTAGGGTTACACAGAGTCGGTTACAAATGGGAGGAGATCTACATATCCGTATCGCCAAGCTTGCCTTCCATGCCAAGGAAAGTCCCATCCGGACACGGGACGAAGTCTTCAATCTTGTATCTTCATAGTCCAGGAGTCCGGCCAGCCGGACTCCCCCTAATCCAGGACTCCCTCACCCTGTAAGCAACAAAAGGTATAAGGGAAACAATTACTAATAAATAACGGTTGATGACTTGTACTCCCAGAAGAAAAACATCTACTGATCTACCTTATCTTAATGGGAAACAAAGCAGGAGAGTAGCAATTCTCAATCAGTGTGATTCATTCATATTAACTGAGACATTATCTTAACAATGCCTTGTTTCAACATGTATAACGACAAAGCAGAAAAGTATCATTCGTAAAACAATGCGGCTGATTCATTTTAACAGAGACATTATCTTAACAATACCTTGGTTAAACATGTAGAAAGAACTACAAAGCAGGATAGTACCATTTGTAAAACAACAGAATGGCGATATATAATAATGTAGACATTATCTGAACTACATTTCTTAAACATGTACTTCGGCCGATCCCTAACAGAAATGGTACTCCCGCCGATCCCTAACAAGTGTTGCAGTTTTGAACTAAGATCAGTAGTTAATTCTGAGGAAAGTCGGTACTGGCCTTTGAAGACCAAGATTTGAAACAACTCGTGAGGAAGACCTCAGAGAGATCTCAAAACATATATGGAAATCCGGTCTCATTTTGTGTAGTTCCACCAAAATTAAGCGAAGCAAAATTTCTCAATAGCAACAAGTTGAATAGATATCCCTGTTTTAACAGAGGCAAAAAGGAATCAATTACTAGCCAATAAAGGAGGATGAAACATGCGGCCACAAAAATGGTAATCCCGCCAATCCCTAACAAGTGTTGCAGTTTTGAAATAAGATTCAGTAGTTAATTCTAAGAGTGGCATTGTTTAATTTTACCAGCGACATTAGATTAACAAAAAGCATAAACAGTTCCAGGGGAGAGTGGGCGCAACAACAACATGCACTTCCATCTACTTATAAAGGGGGTGGTGCAGAGTTTGTTGTAACAAAGCAACAAGCATAATGTCTGGGTTGGTCCCATTTTTGTTCACTACTTAACGGGAAAAGACAGCAATACAATAGCTTCAATTCAACATTTATTTAAAACAGTACCAATACAAGTAGCACATCATCTCAAAACACACTGCATGATCATGTGGATGAAGGCAAGTACCAACCTATCATGACGCACACAAGATCATGTACGAATCTGCCAACACGAATAGGAAATCCAATCTCGTTTTGTGCAGTTACTCTGAAATCAAGTAAAATTAAATCGGTGTGACATTTAAGTTTGCTATAGCAACAAGTTGAATAGATATCCCTGATTTAACAGAGGCAAAAAAGGAAACAATTACTGCCAATAGAGGAGGATGAAACATGCGGCCACGAAAAGAAGCATCTACCTTATCTTGATGGAAAACAAAGTATAGGACAGTAGCATTTCTAAAACGGTTGCATTGATTCATATTAATAGTGAAATTCTCTTAAAATAGTTCAAGAGTTAATTCTGAGAGTGGCATTGCTTAATTTTACCATCAGGATTAGATTAAGAAAAATCATAAACAGTTCCAGGGCGAGTGGGCGCAGCAACACCATGTGCTTCCATCTACTTATAAAGGGGGTGATGCAGAGTTTGTTGTAACAAAGCAACAAGCATCATATGCAGGTTGGTACCATTTTTGTTCCCTACTTAATGGGAAAAGAGAGCAATACAATAGCTTCAATTCAACATTTATTTAAAATAGTACCAATACAAGTAGGACAACATCTCAAAACACACTGCACGATCATGTGGATGGGACATGGGACATGCCACCACCATGTGCGTCCACACGTATAAATGGGTGATGCAGAGTATGTAGCCAAGCAGCATATCTGCGTTGGTCCCATATTTGTTCTCTTTGAAACTTTTTTCGATGTGAGGGCAGCAAATCTAGTCCTGCACAAACTACCCGACCCCCCAGTTTCTTTCCCTTTTCAACAAAGAGTTCGGTTCCTTACAGATGTGTGTACTGGGTTACCCCCTTTTTCCCTTTTCGACCAACAAAGCGGCTGGATAGCTAGTCTATACTAATTTCCCTCCCTCCTTTCCTCATTGAACCACGTCCTAGATTCATGCTCCACCCACCGCACCCTCCTTTCCTCTTTGAACCAAGACCTAGATTCGACTACAGAATCGAAAAAGATCAGCATGCAGCTAGACCAATGACGGTATCAAAGAAACTTATACCTTAGGGTCGTCGGGATGTGGAAAGGCATGCGGCGGGAGGTTGGATCTGCCCACACTACGTACGACAACGAGGAAGAAGGGGTCGGTGGCCCTCCCGCACAGGCACTGGGTGAAAGAGAAAAGCGCATCCGACAGTGGATTGCCAACCTCGCCGAAGGCGATAGAGTGAACGCTGCACCTCCTCGCCTTCCCTGTGCGACGGGATCCAGACGCCTCCTTCGCCAGCTGTCTGTGAGGGGGGTGAGAGAGACAGATGCCACAACGCAGTCTTGTTTAGATCTGGTGAAGAGGGTGAGAGACAGTGAATATAGCAAATCCTAGCAAAGGAACGCTGAGCCTTCAGCGTGTATATATACATATGTAGTGCGGCGAGATTGTGGAGAGTGCAAACCCTAGCGAACAAGCGCTGAGGCTCCAGCTTATATATATTCTGTACTACGGACTGAGCTCCGGTGCCTTTAATCGCACTGCTTTTGGCTGTATGATGGTGGGCCAGCCACATTTTGGGCCTACATCATAAACCCAAAGGCAGGTGCACTAAAGTCAATGAAGCTGCGTCCATATAGTACTCATGTATCGACTAATATATAGTGGAGTGGTTTTCTTATTCTCTCCATAACAATCATTTTAAATTGTGTAAGTCTGAAAGCGAAACTCTTTATTTAACGTACCAGTGAAGAAAACTACTATTCCCTCTGTTCCTAAATATTTGTCTTTCTAGAGGTTTCAACAAATGACTACATACGGAGCAAAATGAGTGAATCTACACTGTAAAAAATTTCTATATACATCCGTATGTGGTAGTCCATTGCAAACCACTTGAAAGACAAATATTTAGGAACAGAGGGAGTATTTCCGATGAACTACCGATCCACGTGTCCTGGTCGCACTTCCTGTCCTTCACGTGCGGTACACTACCCTCCCTTAAGTGAACAACCACACATGCACCAAATTATCGGAAACGTGTGAGAGTGTTTACAAATAAAGAATTTTAATTTCAATTTTGGAAAGGTTTGAGAGTATGTACAGTTTGCCCTCTCTAATAATTATGGTTTGTTGTGTCCGGCCTGAACTTGGTCAAACTTTACAAAGTTTGACTTCAGTCAAATCTAATATGCAGAGTAAATTAAAATGGAGGGCTACTACGTCCATTTAGGTTTTTAGTCCGCACCATTTTTTTAATCAAAGTTAATAGCTGGACAAATAAAATTACAGGGGAGATGGAGACAAAGTTGTGAGAAGGCTTAGAAATCAATACAAAACTTATGCTCTTAGTACCAACGTCGATCCTTCTTCGAGGAAACATTTGGTTCATAGCCAATTGTGTGATAAAATTGCACCAACATGAAAGAAGATTGCGTCTCCAACGCAACCAAGGTGAACTGACGAAGGATATCATCTTTGTGGGTAACAACTAACAAGCAAAGAGCACTGATGGAAGACAGCTTGTTTTTCATTGAAAATCGATCAGCTTCACCAGCCGACGCAACCATGAGGCGTAACCATGAGCATCGATAGGTCATCGTGGTGATGCATCATCCATTTGGCATCAAGTTTGGGTGAGAAACCTATGAAGTTCAACAAATCCTCACTGTGGTCTTTTTCTTCTCAGTAGTCAAGCTCGAGGAAGGAAGAACCACGTGGCAGAGGACAGTGAGGTGGAACAACAATGGCCATCCAATTTTGTGCAGTTCCACAAAAATTGAGGAAGACATGCCCGGGTATGGAGATATGCATCGCTGTTTCCAAAAATATAAAAAAGGGATATAGTGTTGTTACTTTGTTTTACAAGATTAACAACGAAGTCTCAATTGTCAATAAGAATTATGAAAAGTACACCAACAAACAGAAGCATCATGATTATCTTGATGGGAACTAAACCAGGATACCCGAGAAAAAAAGCATTTATTCATTTAACCAGTGGTAGTATTAGATTAGGAGCAACAATAGGAGCATATGGACAATGACCGCACAACCACCATGTACTTTTTGTCAAAACAACATGTATACCTCCACCGAGGCATAAATCATGACAACTTTTCGAGTGGCATTTCCTCTATAATAGTAGGTGATGTTGGACCAGCCGACGAACCCTAGCTACTATACACGGGGGGCTGGGGAGTAGTCGCATAGAAGAAAACCCTTTCTGCGACACGGGGAGCTAGACCAGTACAAGAAGTTATACCTCAGGTGGGCGAGATGTCGCTTAGGCGGGCGGGCGGGATCTGCCCACACGACGGCAGCGAACAAGGGCGCGGAGGACCTTCGTCCGTGCCAGCGCCGGCTCCGAGAGGACGGTGGCATCGGCTTCCTCCATCGCCGACGGCGACAACGTCAATGCTGCACCTCCTCACCTCCCGCAGTGGACGGGATTCGGCCGGATCTGTGACCACCGATGAAGAGAGAGATAGTGTGGACACTGTCATCTTATTTTGATATGGAGATGGTGAGAGAGCGAGACGCGAGAAACTCTATCAAACAAGAGGCTATAATGGTGTAAAACAATCTCTCCATAGCAGTGGTTTTGAATAGAACACGCGCGTTCCCGGAAAAAATAAACGAAAACTGGCGGACAATTTTTTGACATACCAAGAAAGAAAACTCGATCAAAAACACGCCCCCGCTTCCAGGTCGCAAGAGTCGTCGCACACACACACATAGACATAGACATGTATATCCGTGTTTACATAAAATTCCATTTCCATCTCCATCTGCAATCATATTTGTCCAACTGGCACACTATATACGCGGCAATATTAACGTACAACATCTCTTGTTTGCGGGTGTCCGGACCGCTGCCACGGCCGCTCCTGACCAACCCGAACCCTCCTCATCACCCGCGCGTGCTTCCCGCCCGAAACGGAAAGTGCCGCATTCATGCCCGGCCAGAGTGGACGCGACCTCTCACTGGCGCCGGCATTGAAGCGGCACGCCGGCCAAGAGAGCATCGCCCGCGCCGCTTCCTGGTGCACGTGACTGCCCCATGTTCAAAGGTCGCAATAGCCGGCCACAACATGCATGTAAAAAGTTCTTGGGAGTCCGTGCTACAGCTAGCTGTCCTCCCCAACTCGTCAATCTCTTCCAGTAGTACTAGTACTCCATGGCGCGATCCATCGACAAGCAGGCGGGAAAGTTATCGTATACTCGGTTTGCGGTGAGTGGCATGTTGAGCGACCATGTGGGGTCGAGCCGTGGAGGAGGGTGAGACACGAACGCGACAGACGTGATTTAAACATTGGTTTTGCTCGATGGCGCGATCCAACGAAACGAAACGTTGGTTTCTCTCCGTTTCCATTTTTTCTCCGGAAAAACGGAAACTTTCCACTCTATTTTCATTCCTACTCCAAGGTTGCCCCGTTACAACATTCCATCAAATACAAAATAAAAGTAACATGCATGCTGATGCATCTCAATGATTCACAGATCATAGCCAATATTTACTTCACAACTAAAGACAAAAGTTGTGAGAGCGTGTACGAAAAAAAAACTACTGATGGGGTCCCTAAACATGATTTAATTTTCCTAGCCAGGTAGAACCTATTGAAGGAAAGACGGCTGGCACCCTCGGATCATACGATGCTTTTGTGCAGTTCCACTAAAATCAAGCTGAACATCCCTGATGGCAAAGATATTGAAGAAGTGTGATTAGAATAATAGTACTGGCACTAGTTCATGAGACATAAACTCATCACAAGTAGAAGCCGGTAGAAGTAGAGAAAGATCGACATGGAGATGGAGCAACGTGGGGAGCTGCGGCAGTGGAGCAAGCCGGCTCCAAAAGGAAGATGGACTACCTGGGACGTGGGCTGTAGCTAGAAGGGCAGTTGGGATGCGGCATCGGCCCATACTACGGTGACCCCCGATTGGGACGCACCGACTGTGGATTTTCTCCCTCGCCGATGTCGACCGCATCTACGTAGAACATTGTTCCCTTCCCCCAGCTACGGGATCAGGTCGGATATGTGACCAGCGGTGTGTGGCCACCGTCGTTCTATGCTTGTGAAGAGAGCAACCCATGCAAGCAGGCTTGTAGCTTAGGCTCCTGCTAGTGTATATATAGTGGTTTTCTTTTTCTCTCCATATCAACCATTTTATATTGCGTACGTGTCATTGAAGAGTGAAATGATGGTTGCTTCTTCCGACTAACTTACTGTGTGATTTGACTGCTCCTTTAGTGGCCCCTACACGTACTCCCCCTACGTGTATGCAACAGCCACACGTACACATGGACACAAAAACGCGCGCGGAGCCCTAATGCATCCATGTCCGAGCACACGACAGAACACACACGGTCACGCTCAAGTGCTCAACCTACACGTGCATGCACACACATACTCAGCTAGGGTGAGCTAGTGACTGTATAAACACCGGAAAATGTATATATTGAGCGCAATGAGCGTATTATGAAGTCCACTGACCGTATTTTTACAAATATACAGTGACAGACAGTGTATTTATCTCGTTTGAAATTAAGCCATATTAACCGGAGAGGAGGCAGTATGGACTAGCATTACTTTGTTGTGTCCCGTCAACTTGCCGAACGAGGAGAAGCTTGCGCGCGGTGGCTCGCAGGACAAGGATAAACTTTTGACTAATTCATGCCGTCCTTCGCTCAGGCGGTGGACGTGCAACAGTTAATTCGGTGTCAGATTGCCAGAAGAATACACTATACTAGTAGCACTATTATTGTTGCACTTCCGGAAGAGGCGAACAGCCAAGCGCAAAGTTTACTAGTACTACTACTATAGTCTATAGAGGTAGTACTAGGAACCGGATGGAGGAGCGTCTGCACTCTTATTATATTTTAAAATGTGATAAAGTAATCTTCAACACATTTGGTTCTCTTCGAGGGTTCTCGCATGTGATAATGGAAGTTGATTGCATGGAACACTAGCCACAATTCTCGCTTAATTCTGGCTCATATCCTGTTACAAATAGGAGAGCTCAGTAATATTTCCTCTTTTTTTGTTATTCAGCATGTAAACAGGTCATCAAACCTTGCGGCGCATCTTTGTGTGAATCGTGCTTGCTGCACTTTGAATGTGGCCGAGAGCTGGCTTGATGAAACACCTCGCTTCCTACTTCTTTTTTTGCGGGGTACCTCGCTTCCTAGCGACCAGTGTCTTGGCTGATCGTCCTAAGAATGCTTATATATGAATAAAGCTCTCTCATTTACCCGCAAAAAAGATTAAGCCATAATGCTTAGGAAAGGAGGGAGTATGGACTAGCACTACTTGTTGGTGTGTCCGTCAACTCGCAGAAACGAGGAGAAGCTTGCAGGACAAGGTGAAGCTTCGCTACGCTTTTGACTAATGCAACGTACCCTCGCCCAGGCGGTGGACATGCATCAGTTCATTCGGTGTCAGATTGCCAGAGGCATACATTGTAGTACCGAACATGCGGAGTACCATCATTGTTCGACTTCACGAAGAGGCAAAGAGCCAAGCGCAAGGTTTAGTAGTACGAGTAGTACTACTACAAGAACCACATGGTGGAGCCTCTGTACTCTTATTTTTTTAATCTCTGATAAAGTACACATTTATTCCGGAGAAGGGCAGAAAACGGCAGCCCAACATGTAATGATGATATCGATCAACCATGCTCGAATATATCTTGGCCTCTGTGCGAGCCCGTCTGTGTGTTCTCGTTCCTCGTCTCTCTCAAGGAGCAGCGGGTTGGCCATTTTGCCATCAATTGAGATCGGTTTGCTCACACTCCGGTCCCACATGTCAGTGATATACCAAGAGGAGGTGCGTTGACCGGTAGCCATCTGGCGTACTTGGTTTTGCACCTTCATACTACTCCTCCCTCCGTCACAGTTTACAGGGCATGCTTCATTATGATGCATTTCCACCACCAGAGAGACTTTAGACGCGTTTGGTTTAATGCTCAATTAATTAGGGCATGGTAACCGCAATTTTCTCTTGATGTAGTACTACGGAGTGGAGTACGTGCATGCATGTGTGTACCCCGGGTGGAAGCACTACATGCATGTGTGTACGCATTATTTCCTCTACTAATAGATGCCGTGCTATAACTACCAATGCTATTTTTCAGGCCGACCGCTAGTCGCCTTGGTCCCAGAGATTTTCTCTTTTTCTGAAGCGCGCTCTATAAACAGTGACGGATGGAGTAGTATGAGCGAATTCAAAGAAGAACGTATTGATAGTTGCTTCTTCCGAGAAACTTACAGTGGGAAGGTGGGGCTTATGATTTGACTGCTCATTACTCACTATTAATTCGGCGCAACGACCGGTCTGAGTCTCCCATGCGGCTATGCACTACCCCCTCGGTTCTTAAATGTACTCCGGAGTATTTGTCTTTCTAGAGATTTCAACGAGTGACTACTCAAATATTTGTCTTTTTAGAGATTCAAATGGACTACTACATACAGATGTATATAGACATATTTAGTGTAGATTCACTCATTTTGCTCCGTATGTAGTCACTTGTTGAAATCTCTAGAAAAACAAAATGAGTGAATCTACACTCTAAAATATGCCAATTTGAAATTTGTAAAAAGACAAATATTTAGGAACGAAGGAGTATAATTTTGTGCATGGCACATGGACCCGGATGCCGAAGAGGCTTCTGGCAATGCTATCAAGCTTCCATCATTTGTTTACATAATTGACGTACTACACAAATAATTTTCCAGCGACATGAAATTGTACAATGGTGTGAGCTTTCAGCTTTTGTTTCGTGTTTCTTGCCATCAATGCTCTTTCGAAAACAATAAAGAACTAACTTCCTTGCTAATCAGAGCTAATATTTACATCACAACTGAAGACAAAGTTGTGAGAAGGTGTTAAATTAAAATTGATCCATGTTTTCATTAGCAGCAACGTCCCCCAGCTCTGTCTAAATCAACAAGGCATGTTGGGAAAAAAAGTAGTTGTCTGGAGCATGCAACATTCCAATCATTTTGTGCAGTACCACTAAAATAGAGCTGAGCATCCCTATTCCAAAGATATTAAGTGTGATTACGATAATAGAAAACTGCTGATGAAACAATAAACACACAAATAGAAGCCAGTCACCTTTGCAGTCTCTCTTAAGACTAACTAGTTGGAGAAGACTAGGCTCGGAGTTGGATGAGGAGGATAGAGCAAAACCAATCTCCCTTTGTGCAACAAGACCTTTGAAATGTAGAGACATTGCCCGTGTGGCATTTTGGTAGAACTGCACAAAACACTCTTAAGAAAAAAGTGGTTTGTGTGCAGTTCACCAAAAGGTCGCAATAGCAACGAGGTGAAATGGATAGCCCTGTTTGCAAAAAAGAGGTAGAAATGAAACAATTACTGGCCAATAACAGTTGATGACACATGTGACAACAAAAAAGAAGCACATTCCTTGTCCTAAGGGAAGATAACAACATGGTTGTGTTTGTCTAAAACGGTGTGAGGACGAGATTGAAATATGGAAAGTACGCCGGGCGAGCTACGTTTTGGGCAAAGAACTATGGAAGATCCACATGCAGCGATGTGGGAAGACGGGCAGTGGAGCAAGGCCGGAGGGGATACCTGGAGGTCGTCGGGGTGTAACTAGGTGAGCGGCGGTGGGCGGAATCTGCTCGTACTGCGGCAGCGAGCAGGTGGCGTAGGCCCTACCACGCTGGAGCTTGGTCAAAGAGAACGGCGTGTACCGCAGATCGGGACGTGCTGCCTCAGCGCCGTCGAACGGAGAAACGATGCACGTCCTCCCTTTCCGCCGGCGGACGGGATGCGGCCGGATCAGTGACCAACGGTGAGAGAGAGAGAGAGAGGCCACCGCAGCCTTGTGTGAGATACTCTGAAGAGAGACAAACCAGGCAGGCAGGCTCCATTGTATATAGTGGAGCGGACTACCTTTTTCTCCATGAAAATCGTTTTATATTCTGTGTACGTGCCATTGAGCGATATAACTTTACTTAAAAATAACGCGCTAATGCATCAAATCAAACTTTGTTTCGTGCACGCGTGGTACACGACCTCCGTAGGTAAACAACCGCTACACGCGTTCAAATTAGCACATGGGCTGTCATTTTCGTACAGAAATGAGCTCCACCGTGTACCCGCGCGAGTGTGGGTGGGCATGAAGCGTGAGTACGTGCACGGTGCACCTATTCTCTTCTTGTATACGTACACCACCTACATGGGGTTGTGTGAGAGAGATACAAACATAGAGAGATATAGTGTGTGGGTTCGTGAGAGTTTTGGGGGGGGGGGTGGGCTCAATCAAAAAATGTAACATATGCAATGTGTGTGAAATAGAGTCCTGGATATGTCATATATATAGAGGGGGCGATCCATGAGAAGAGAGTGGAGGTATCATCGGCTTGAGGTGTCCATAGAATCGAAGAGAGGGATGATGTGTGCGTGCGCGTGCGCGATTGATAAAGGGTGCCATCGAATTTGTCTGTGCCCACATCAAAGATATAGAGTGGCTGACCTACTGGAACATGAGAGGGGACATGTGCAGTTTGTCTCTGTGGCATGGATACCTACCTACAGCACTCGACTATGAGTGTGTGGTGGGGGGGGGGGGGAGGGAGGCATAATTAACTATAGAGGTACAATGGCTGGTATATGTGTGGAGGAGGAGAGAGGCCTACCTCATGTATTAAGGGAGATCGATCTACCTCATGTATTAAGGGAGATCGATCGGCATCCATGCATATGTGTAGGAGAGGAATAAAGTTGGGAGAGAGACAGAGCTAGAGTGTTGGAAGGGGTGGTAGTGGAGTTGCGTCTAACAAATGGTGGGATAGGCTTGCTAGAGAACCGGAGGGCACGCCTGCAATATTAATAAGAGAGGGGATGGCTGCCTGTCTGTGCACGTGCGTGTTAGAGACGGGTCAGGAGGCATGCACGAATGATGAGAGGGGGGGGGGCGATATGATTGTGGTAAGCAGACATAACTACATGGGAAGATCAATCGTCCTTTGTCAGAGAAAGAAGAGACATAACTTGTGAGGTACGTCAATCGATGGGGGGGGATAGTTAAAGTTGAACTAGGTATATGTTGGGAGATCGATCGGTATACATGCATGTGTGTTTTAGAAACAAATGAGGCACGGGGAGAAGGATAGAGAGAGAGGGATGCATCTAGGAGGTGGTGCGAGAGTCATACTATATCGAGGGGGAGGAGTGTGCGAGTACGAGATCGATGAAAAGAGTGGTGGGAGTGAGGCATGGACGGTGATAAGAGAAGAGGGGAAGCATGTGTTTTGTGCTAGGCACACCTGGCTAGAGAGGCATATCGATTGATGTGTGCCATAAAGAAGGAGCTGGGGGGGCCTACACACACCATGGGTGACCGAACTAAAGTTAAAAAGGCAATTTCTTGCGATGGAGCTAGAGAATGCTGAGGGAGGGTGAGAGGGATGCGGGCGTCTGCATGCACGAGAGAAAGTTAGCGCTAGCTAGCTACAAAGATAAGAGGATTGTGTGGGTTAAAAGATGAATAGAGATCATACTTCATTATAAAAAGCGAATTCGGATATTTGAAGAATTTATCATAGTGTTTTAAACCGACGCATGTGTGAATATATATAACGGTGATACACATGGTGTGGTTATGAACATGTTATACTACATATACTATATTTTATCTCTACTCTTATAAAAAAACGGAGTTGTTGATGATGGTGCCATCCTGCAATATAGGCCAGCCGATTTATATCTGACGGATAGGAAGGAAACTATGGCAATTTTGAAAAAATATACCCACACCCCTCTCCATGTTTGCAAATTAGGCCTCCCCTTGATCATGTTGATGTTCTGTGGAATGCATGGGCATCTTGCTAGTACCACGTATAACATATAGAACATTGATCATAATTTGGGTTAATGTGTGGCTTTTGCACCTCAGGTCTAAATACTTTTCATAATGTAGGGGGCGGGTCACTATACTATGTGTGATAAACATGGTGTACACGTATGGAACATGGTTTATATTATGAATATATAGTTAGTACATCAAATGTACTATTATTTGGAATCAACATCAAGTGTATTCAAAAAATAGAATTCGATTTCACGTAGTACACATAGTTTATATCTATCTCTATAGTTATCATGTGGTGTGTTATTAAGGTAATACACGAATGATGGTTGAAGTTGGCAACAATCATGATTGTAGATTCTTATTGAAATAGAGAAACAAATTCAAATTCAGTTCGAATTGCAGCGATAGTATAGACATTTGGAATGCACTAAAACGTTGGTATGAATAGGTTACATGCATTATACAGCTAGCGAAAAAATTTAATTGGACATAACATGGATTCATACTACCGAATAGCATTTGATTGCACTAAATTGATGGTATGAGTAGCTTTAAATAGCACTCCTATAGTAAAACGGGGCAAGACTCTTTCTTTGTGTGGTGTGAATAGTTTTATTTTTTTTGTTTTCTTTTTGGCTGAGGGAAGTGCGAATTGATTTGGTACGTACAAGTACAATATTACACGTTAGGCTTGTCCCTAAAATTCAACCCGCGCCTTGTTATATCCCGAAAATTCAGTTATCGTGCTCCCAAAACTGGCGCCTTCACAACCCGCGCGTTGCTATCCCGAAATTACAACGCGCGCGACTCCCTCCAGCTGCCAAATCCCGACACGTGAAATCCCCCTTCTAACCCTGAGCCGAAAGGGCCGCTAGTTCAAATCGGTGGGGGGTACTTTTGTAACACACCCTACATTTTGGACAAGCGCATCCCTAAGTCATGGTTCACCCCTCCCATCGCCTCCTTTTCGCCATTCGAAATCCCAGGCCACCATAACCTCTCCGCTCCAGCTGCGAAACCCCACCCTCCTTCATCCGCCACCTCACCGCTGCCCAGCCGGAGCCTCTTCCCCGACGACGTTGTCCACCGCAACAACTCGACGTCCCTCGTCCACCTCCCTGGATGAGGATCCGTCGTCCATCTCGTCATCCCGCCGGTTCAGCCGCCCCATCCTCCACCTCCAAGGAGCTGCTCTGACGATTACCTCATCTATCGCAGCTGCTCCATCCACATAGTGCCGCCTTAACCTGCTCCACTGGAACCGCAGCATCCTCACCGACTCCTCGGACGAAGCCGAGGCCTACTCGGCGCCACCAAAGAGGTTGTACACTCATCGCATCGCACCTTCTCCTTAGCTCGACCTCCCAGCGCCGACGGTGCTCCATCCCGCACCCCATGGAGCGGCTACCTTGAAGCCGGCGCTGCGGGCGACATCTCCACGGCGGCTCTCCCCCAATGCGAGGCCCCTTCGGCGGCGGCGTCTGTACCAGCCGGATCTGCTGCTGCTGCTGCGGCTCTCGCTTCTTCTTCTTCTTGCTCAGCTCTCGCTTTCGATCGCTTCCTTCGCCCATTCTTGCTGCTCTAGCTCTTACTTTCGCTTCCTTCGCTACTTTGCTCCAGCTCTCGCTCGATCGCTCGCTTCGCCCATTCTTCTGCTCTCCCCTCGCTTTCGTCTTCTGCTCTGCTTTGATTTAGCTACACTTGATCGGTGAATCGACTTTTGGGTCGATCGATTTTGGGTGGGGGGGCTCATGGAGTTAAGGAAGAACCCCAGCCAGGGGCAGGGGCTCACTGGAGAGGTACCCCACTATCTATCTTAGGGTTCGTGGTGGGGTGGGGGCCTATAGGGCTGGCAGGCGGCGGGTGGCGGTGGGGAGTTGTTTCGGGGCGGCGAGGCGGCGCTGGGGCCGGCGGTTCGTCCGGTGGTGGCTGGCGGCTCAGGGGGGTGCAGGTTAAAGGTGAACTACAGGCGCTCCCTAAACTACATGTCAAGTGCCTCTCTGTTACCATTGCGTTCAGTTTCGACAGTAACATTCAGATTCCACAATAAATTTCAGTTTCGACAGTTAAGTTCAGATTCAACAGTTTTTACCTCATCTGTTGTAGTCAGGTGTTTTTGGTGATGTAAATTTTACATCTATTTTACATCATCTATTGGAGATGCTATTAGAATCCCACTATAGATTGACGATGTTTGTCTTGTTGCTTCATCCTTGACGTCTTACGGCTCACCGGGGCTGCTCCAACGACAGAATGATCCATCACAACAGAGCAGTGCCCTGGACACCGTCTACAGATTCCTCAGGTCTTCCTCCACACCTCCGACAGCCACCTCTGCCTCAACTGCTTCAGCGACTAACCCAATGATGCTGAGGTCGACACGGCCGCGGCAAAGAGGTTGTACACTTGTTGCATCAATTATTACTATACATTCATGTCGATCCATTAGGGCTATTTTGGTTCGACGAAAAAACATAGCAATAGGGAATTTTCCAATTGCACTCTACTATTCAATTATTCATGCATTTTGTTGAAAGGAATGAAGCAAAACATCCACCTGGACCTACTTTTCAAAATCCTATGCATGAAAGCAAGACCAAGTGCATTAGTGGCAGAATAACATTCTAACTGTACACACTTTCATATGGTTTCACTTTATTTTGGCCATGTTTATTTGCATTCCTCTGCTCTTCCAATTCCTGTAAACCAAAAAACCAAGTTGACAGAAATCATGTGTTTACAAATGCTCTGTTTACCATGTGCATTCCTATCCTATTCCGGTATTTTTCCTATCCCTGCATTTTTAGAATCATGCAAGCCAAATGAGCCCTTATAGAATTACTTCAGTTACAGGTAGGTGTCGAAGGGAACTTTGTGTGGTTTGTCCTGCTCCTGCCGTGACGTCGTCCACCTCACCTGAGGTGCTCCATCAACAGAAACATCCACCAAACCAGACATCCCGACTCCTAACTGTCTTTCGCCGCCTCAGATCTCCTTCCCTGCCGCCGGCACCCACCACAACGGCATCACCACCATCGACTCAGCAGATGAACCTGAGGAGTACACGGGTCCACAAGAGAGGTCGCACTCTTTTGATTCTGCTTATGTTATGCATTGCTTAAAATTACCTGCTACTTTATCGTCCTATTCACCTCTTGGACTCCAAGTCAGGTCCAAATTAATGTTCAAACTTGAGTTCTAAATTAGTTGTGGGGCACATATCGAGGAAGCAATGAATAGTATCTTTGTCTAATATCTGGTTCACCTAGGGTATGCCTATGTTGTTCATCTTGGGTGGGAAACAAATAGTAAAGCAATCATCACCTGTCTTTTTATTAAATCAAAGCAATCATCAACCTGCTATCATTATTTTTGGATCCATCCACTGGTTGTTACAATCACTCGAAATTTCTGCATGCTCTCCTTACATAATCTCACCATATTTTTTTCGTATGCATGTCAGATATTGTACACATTCATGCTGAACATGTAGAGAAAAAGAGAACAGTTTTGCACGGCAATACAATGTAATGCAGACATTGCTCCATGGTGGGTTCAATGGCAAACCCTCCCGACCCCTCTCCAGATTGTAATCCAGAGGAAGATATCTGTTCTGAGGCGGATTCAGACGCCGCTGACCACTCCTATTTACCCCCAAGGTGTTTGCTCTACCTTAGCATGAATATGTTAGTCATATCATGCATATGTTGCCTTGCAGTGCCTACTTTTGACATCATATATGTCATCTGCTTAGTTTAGACATGTTCTGTCGCCACCTGTTTAGTTTCTATATCATATATGGGAATTATGCAGTCTCATGTCTTTTAGCCAGCCATAATATATGTGGAATGTGCAATGCCATCCTGTTTAACCAGGCATCATATATTTGAATGATATCTTGCCCATTCTTTTATGCATTACATTTAGGTTTGTCGACAATGTTTGTACATTAAACTACTCTTCCTATGAATCGGCCATTTGGGTGGGAGATTGAAAAATCTGGAGTGAAAACAAGGCCTTCAGAGTAGACAGTGCTACCTGTCGAAACAGATCTCTTGTTGGGTCCTGATAGCTCCTCAGAGATGGATTCAGAGACATATGACCAGCCCTATTCCCCCACCGAGGTGTATGCTCTAACTTGGAACGACATTTTAGTTATTCATCATATCTTTGAATTATGTTATGCTATGTTATCCAGTTTAGATAGACATCATATATGTGAAATTATGTCATGCTATCCGTTTTAGTTAAACAATATACATGTCAATTATTTCATGTCCTCTTTTTTCCACACTATCTATTGCATCTGTCTCTCATACAATGTCTGTACATTCAACCATGTTTCCTGTTTATCAGCCATTTGAATTGGAGCGGGTGATGCCAGTATCCAGCGAACTAAAAACAAGGTCTTCAAATAAAACAGTGCTACCTCTTGGTGGAGATAGCACCCAGTTGTACATGCAGAAGAACTAGACCTACCACACATAACCCAAACTCTCGCAGATTGTACCCCTACTTCGATGGACAGAGAACCAGCTTCACCCAATCTAACCCCAACCCCAGCAGATAGTAACCCAGTTCCTGTTGACACAACACCATCTCCACCATAGAGCTCCCAAACAAGAGCAGTTAGTAAGGCAGATCCAGTGCCCAAAGGGCCAGTACTACCACGGCGAACCCCAACTCCACTAGTTAGTACGCCTATTCCTGTGGAGGAAGCACAACCAGCTAGTCGTAGTTTAGCATCTAGCGCATTTGATGTTGTTAAATCGTATGTGCATATCTTCCCATCTTGGAAATATTATACTGAAGATGAAGGAAAATGCGATTCAGGTGTTTGTCCAGGAGTTATGTGTAAGTAATGTTATTCATGGCAATTACTTTGCTTTGTCACATACATCCTACCTCCATGATGGTTATAATACAACAATTTTTCCCATTTTTCTCTATGGAGAAGGACCGATTTGGAAACTCAGGATGAGGTAACCTGTGCTAATACCTCTGCTATCTTCAAGAATGCTTGGTGGCGATGTCGGAATTACTGAAGAAAACATACTTCACCAAAGAAAGAAACTCATCAAATTCCCTTACGTTCTCCACGAGACACATTTATCGGATGATGATCGTGAACGCCTTTGTTACATCTTGGTCCCGAACCAAGAATGTGGTAAGGTCTATGAGCTTATTTTCTATTTTAAGTACTATATTCTTGCGTCTTACTGTACTCTGTTCATGTAGAACAAGTGCCTAAACCTGAAGAACAACTGTTCTATTTTAAGAT
Organism: Aegilops bicornis; assembly: GCA_021605145.1. NCBI lineage: Eukaryota > Viridiplantae > Streptophyta > Magnoliopsida > Poales > Poaceae > Aegilops > Aegilops bicornis. The sequence goes on from CM038670.1 coordinate 497,458,646, forward strand.
TCCATTGCTATCATAGTTCAAAAAAGCGCTAGGCGTTAATTGGGCGTTTTGCCACCGCCTTGCGCTTTACTGACCAAAGCGCATGCTTATGTGCAGTTATGCATAGATTAAGCGTAGTTATGCGCAATGCGTTTCGCCAATGCCTAGAGCCTAGGCGCGCTTAAGCGCTCGCTTAGGCGCACCTTTTTTAACTATGATTGTTATCGTGCATACTGCTTTGCTCTTGTATCACTGTATTTACTCATACAAACTTATTTTTAAATTGAAAGATCCAATCGAAACTCCAATGGCACAGCAGGTATGTTCACGCATGTTTCTTTAACAGGCTTGCTCTTATCAATAGCTCTATTGATTTCAATTTCAATTGTGTATACAGTTGACTTCTCATATCATGCACATTACTAGCATCACAACAAAGCAAATAGTGTTGTTGTACATGTAGACCCGTGGTACCCATCTGAAATCTTGTTGTGCCGTGTAGTTTCCCATGCTTTGTATTCTTTCACTGCTTCTTTGTGTCGGCGTTCAGGGAACGGTGGTCCCCAGACTTGCCTGCCTGCGGCCCACGACGTGGCTATGCTGCAGGCCTGTATGGCCCATCTTCATCAACGAGACACTCAAGACCCTCGCGAGGGGCCAAGCCTCGTGAGGTGGACGACGCAAGACCTCCTCAGGAGCGGCCTCACCGGGCTGCCTCGCGAGGAGCGAAGAAATCAATGCAGGGAAAACCTCGTGAGGTTCTCATGACGTGAGCCGTGATGATCAAGATCAGGCGGGCGCCATCACGCACAGCGTCCTTGTTTCCTCTTTGGTGCTACGGGGGCAAGCGCAGGCGCGGAGTACCGAGGCATCAAGCAAATGCTTCCATATCGGTGCAACGAGACCAAGACCAGCAGGACGGCAGGACGGAGGCCACCATGGAGCCCAAGACGGCGTCACCACCAGAGCCTTTTTCAGGCGAAGACCGCTTTTGTCAAGATAAGCTGTACTAGCTGTCCCCTTTCGAATTGGCCGTTGTTGGCTCCCTTCCTGCTCAATATTTGGGGAGAGGACCAGGGCCTATATAAGTAGAGCTAGCCACCACTGTAGGGACAACTCATCTTGGACTGGATCCACTCCATCCACACACCCACAAGTTCACAGAGCATAATAACACCTCACCCTCAGGAGGCTGTTCTTACCCTTGTACTATTCATCATCAGCCCAAGAGGCAATCCATCCACCACCACACTGGAGTAGGGTATTACACCACAATGGTGGCCCAAACCAGTATAAATCTTGTGTTGTTTGTACTGTGAGTTCGTCGAGTTCGTCCGCGAGATCTTAGTGAGCTAGGGTGTGGATTGGTAGGGAGGAAATCTCCGCGCGCACACCAGTGTTCGAACCTTGAGGGTTTTGCCGAAACTCGAGATCCGACACTTTGTCTTGAACTGATATGATTTGAACCGTGTCTCTATTTTGATTTGGCAAGACAATGCAGTGACCATAGGACATAGATATATGTTTGTTTGATGCTTTTATTATGTACTAGTACTTGGCAATAGAAGACTTGGTAGTTTAATCCTGTCCACCTTACTAATGAACTGGTTCACCGAAATGAGTTTCATATACTAGTACATGCTAAACTGTATGTGTCTGCTTGTTTCTTCTTTTAGAATGCTGATAGAATATTGGGGAAGAGTGCCTTATTAAGCAATTGTAAAGGAAGTAATGCAGATAAGGTTCAGGATAGTGACACTTCCTTGTTGGTCTCCAACAAAGCTGATAAAACAGCTAAGGAAGACTATCTCGAAGACAGTGAGACAACCCCAAAGTCCTGTCTTGGTTTAGTGTTGAGTTCTTGGCCACTACCGCTTGCACAAGCTATTCAAACTCACTTTATGCGAATCATTTCAGTTTACGGAGTCTCAACTACAAGGTGAAAGACATCGATCAAATTGTCTTTGCATAAGAAGCGAAAGGACTACAGAAGTCTCTGGAGCATTCAGATGCATACTTTCTGGTGCAACAACAAGCGTTGGAGGATTTTAGCGCCAAACATGACAAAGTTAATAAGCTTGCTAAGCTTATTGCCAGCATGGTGGATACCATGTTTCTTGAGCTCTTCTGAAGTTGTTTCAGTTATGCTCTTGTTTTCCTGCCGCGTTTATTTGCACTGGTGGCCAATATTGATAGCCAGTGTATGTAATATGCTGCTTTGTTCTCTATATTTGCACTGGTGGTGAACTTTTATGCCTAGTGGATGTAATATGTGTAATAGCGGTAATAGGCTAGCGTTAACTGCTTGCTTATTTATTTCCTTATTGTCTTGTTTAGTTGTTTGCTTGTAGTCACTGCAGTTCTTTTTCTGTGTTTTTCTAGTGGCCACAATAACCTATCTTTGGAAACTAGGCCAGAATAATCATGGCAACACACGGACTGTTGTAACCATGGGCCTCCTGCGGGCCGTATGATCCATGGGCCTTCTACGGGCCGTAGGATCCATGGGCCTTCTACGGGCCCTACGATTCATTGGCCTTTTACGGGCCATAGGATCCATGGGCCTTCTACGGGGCGTATCATCATTTCGCCAATCATGGGCCATACTATTCATGGACAATAATGGGCCGTTAATAGGCCGTATTTGATAACTCTATGAAAACAGCCCAACGGATTTTTTTGACATGAAAACGGCCCAACGTATTATCGGGCCACAAATGGGCCGACTGTAACCACGGGCTGAATTTGGCCCACAAGCAGAAAAATGACAAGAACGGCCGTAAGTAAATGAATGTGGAAATGAGCCCAAGAATAAATGGGCTCCGAGAAGGCCGAAAGATAATATGGGCTGGAAACGGCCCAATGAAATAACGGGCCGTTAATGGGTATAAAGTGATACACTGTTAATTACGGCCCAGTTTCACCATATGCCGTTAATGGGTATAAAGTGATACACTGTTTATTACGGGCCAGTTTTACCACGGGCCGTTAATGGGCCGAGAGTAATAAGGGCCTCATATGGGCCGAAAGACGTCATGGGCCATACATGGGCCAAAAGTTAAAACGGGCTGGAATTATATTGGACGGCCCAGATGACGCTACTGGGCCTAATTAGGATAGGCCGTAAATGGGCCCTGGGTTAGCGGGCTGTAAATGGGCTATATGCGAACAGGCCGTTCACAGGCTTGTCGTGGGCCGACCCGCCACCTTTTGACCAAGTCAAACGGGCCGGCCTTTTCACAGGAATGGGCCTCTGTTGGGCCATGCCATGTGTCGACGTATCATAGGCGCTTTGGGTCCAATGAGTGGATGACATCTGTCCCAATGTTGAGCCGACACGTGTTTCCTCCAGCCAATGATGATTTTACACGTGGAAAATCCCCATTGGTCGGTCATTAACGGGTTATCGGATCCAAAACCGGACCCGATAGCTTAACGGCGTTCCGTTACGGTGGATGCCATGTGTCGGTCACCCTTGACGAAAGCACTTACGTGACGCTGCGATTTATCGTCATGGAAGTGGACACTTCGTGATGATAATTTTGGTAATGTGATGGAACACTTCTCTGACTGACGGTATGCCTATCTTGATTCTGTCATAAATTTGTCATGGATGTACATGCATGACAGAAAACGTGACCTACTATGACAAACACGTATCATCACGGAAGTGTATTTTTTTTGTAGTGGTTAGATTCATTACCATGTAATACTAAATTGTTGACTCCAGTGCAAGTGGGAGAATGTTGGAAATATGCCCTAGAGGCAATAATAAAGTGGTTATTATTATATTCCCGTGTTCATGATAATCGTTTATTATCCATGCTATAATTGTATTGACCGGAAACTCAAATACATGTGTGGATACATAGACAAACAACATGTCCCTAGTAAGCCTCTACCAGACTAGCTCGTTGATAAAACATGGTATAGTTTCCTAGCCATAGACATGAGTTGTCATTTGATAATGGGATCACATCATTGGGAGAATGATGTGATGGACAAGACCCAAACTATGAACGTAGCGTATGATCATGTGAAGTTTATTGCTATCGTTTTCCGCATATCAAGTATATGCCCCTATGACCATGAGATCATGCAACTCACTGACACCGGAGGAGTGCCTTGTGTGTACCAAATGTTGCAACGTAACTGGGTGACTATAAAGGTGATCTACAGGTATCTCTGAGGGTGTCTGCTGAGTTGGCATGGATCAAGACTGGGATTTGTCACTCCGTGTGACAGAGAGGTATCTCTGGGCCCTCTCGGTAATACAACATCAAAATGAGCTTGCAAGCAATGTGACTAAAGAGTTAGCCACGGGATCTTGTATTACGGAACGAGTAAAGAGACCTGCCGGTAACGCGATTGAACTAGGTATGGTGATACCGACGATCGAATCTCGGGCAAGTAACATACCGATAGACAAAGGGAACTGCATACGAGATTGGCTGAATCCTTGACATCGAGGTTGGACCGATAAAGGTCTTCGTAGAATATGTAGTAACCAATATGGGCATCTAGGACCCGCTATTGGTTATTGACCGTAGAGGTGTCTCGGTCATGTCTGGATAGTTCTCGAGCCTGCAGGGTCTACACACTTAACGTTTGGTGACGATATAAGTATAGTTGAGTCATTGTGGTGGTTACCGAAGGTTGTTCGGAGTCTCGGATGAGATCCCGGGCATGACGAGGAACTCCGGAATGGTCTGGAGGTGAAGATTGATATATAGGACGAAGGGTATCAGAGTCCGGAAGTGTTCCAGGGGCACCAGGTTATGACCAGGATGACTGAAAGGGGTTTTGGGGGGCCCAACAAGTGTTGGGGAGCCTCATGGGCTAGAGGAGGGGGCACACCAACCCACTAAGGGTTTGTGCGCCCCCTCACCCCATCCTACGAGGCCAGGAGGGTTGGTGAAGGAAATATGCCCTAGAGGCAATAATAAAGTTGTTACTTATATTTCCTTATATCATGATAAATGTTTATTATGCATGCTAGAATTGTATTAACCGGAAACTTAATACATGTGTGAATACATAGACAAACAGAGTGTCCCTAGTAGGCCTCTACTTGACTAGCTCGTTAATCAAAGATGGTTAAGTTTCCTGACCATAAACATGTGTTGTCATATGATCAACGGGATCACATCATTAGAGAATGATGTGATGGACAAGACCCATCCGTTAGCTTAGCATTATAATCGTTTAGTTTATTGCCATTTCTTTCTTCATGACTTATACATATTCCTTTGACTATGATATTATGCAACTCCCGAATACCGGAGGAACACTTTGTGTGCTATCAAACGTCACAACGTAACTGGGTGATTATAAAGATGCTCTACAAGTGTCTCCGAAGGTGTTTGTTGAGTTGGCATAGATCAAGATTAGGAATTGTCACTCTGTGTATCAGAGAGGTATCTCTGGGCCCTCTCGGTAATGCACATCACTATAAGCCTTGCAAGCAATGTGACTAATGAGTTAGTTGCGAGATGATGCATTACGGAACGAGTAAAGAGACTTGCTGGTAATAAGATTTAACTAGGTATGATGATACCGACGATCGAATCTCAGGCAAGTAACATACCGATGACAAAGGGAATGACGTATGTTGTTATGCGGTTTGACCGATAAAGATCTTCATAGAATATGTAGGATCCAATATGAGCATCCAGGTTCCGCTATTGATTATTGACCGGAGATATGTCTCGGTCAGGTCTGCATAGTTCTCGAACCCGTAGGGTCCGCACGCTTAATGTTCGATGACGATTTGTATTATGAGTTATGTGTTTTGGTGACCGAAGTTTGTTCGGAGTCCCGGATGAGATCACCGACATGACGAGGAGTCCCGCGATGGTCGAGAGGTAAATATTGATATATTACACTACAAAAAAAGTACACTTCCGTTATGATACGTGTTTGTCACAGTAGGTCACGTTTTTGGTCATGCATGTACATCCATGACGATTTTATGACAAAATCAAGATAGTCATACCTGTCTTTGTCAGAGAAGTGTTCCATGACATTACCAAAATTATCATCACCGAAGTGTCCACTTCCATGACGATAAATCGCGCGTCATAGAAGTGATTTCGTCAAGGGTGACCGACACGTGGCATCCATCGTAACGGGCTGCCGTTAAGCTACCGGGTTCGTGTTTGGATCCGATAACCCATTAGCAGCCCGGACCAATGGGGATTTTCCACGTGTAAAATTCTCATTGGCTGGAGGAACCACGTGTCGGCTCACCATTGGGACAGATGTCATCCACTCATTGGACAGGAGGCGCCTATGATAGATCGACACGTGGCACGGCCCAATAGTGGCCCATTCCGGTGAAAAAGGCCGGCCCAGTAAGAATTAGCAGGCCGACCCATTTAAGGCCTACGTGTGTCAGGTCCATTTAAGCCCACGGCCCCGACGAGATGTGCCAATTCGGCCCGTCAACGGCCCGTTAACGATTTGACACCATTGCAGCCCATCGTCAGTACGAGCCCATTAACAGCCGCTGTATATTTGGGCTCAATATCGGCCCGATGTGGTTTCGGCCTGTTAACGGCCCATTCAAGGGATGTGCCAATTTTCAGGATGTACATCTTTCGGCCTTTTAGCGACCCATTTAAGTGTTGGGCCAATTTCTGGCCCGGTGTGCCTTTCAGCCTGCTAAAGGCCCACACTATGTTTTGCCATTTGCCGTCGGACCTGAGTTTTGGCCTTTTAAAGGCCCATGATCTTCATGGCCCAATACCAGCCCGGATTCTTTTTCGGCCTGCTAAAGGCCCACAATATAGTTGGGCCATTTACAGTACGACCTGACTTTCGGCCTCTTAGCGGCCCATGCTCTTCATGGTCCAGTACGAGCCCGCTGTTTCTTTCGGCCTGCTAAAGGCCCACAGTATATTGGGCCATATGTAGCCCGACCTTAGTATCGGCCTGTTAATGGCCCGTGAAATCAAATGCGTCCTCCAGTTGCCCGCTTCGTTGTCGGCCTGTTAACGACCCGGGAGGTAAGAGGGCCGACCATTAACTTTCACCCTGGTAACGGCCCATTAACTTAATGGGCCCACTAAAGTTCGTACATGTCTTTAGGCCCAATTAGATAATTTGAGCCCATTACGACAAGCAATTATGCAGGCCCAAAACTGTTCAAGCAAAGGTACCGCATACAGGGAAAAACGTTGCACATCCATCATATATTATAGGAAATTACATCCACTGGGCAATGAAATATTGATGCCGGTGCAAATAAATTTACAGAAACTAACGATCTACAACGTCACAATCTGCAACCTCAGCGCGGATGACGCCCATAAGCTTGTGGGCAAGTTCTTGCTGCTTTGCTACACTGTCTCTGAAAACATTGATCAGTTGTTGTTGCGCATGAATGTGCACCTCTGATTCCTCCACCATTTCCATCATTGCTTCAGCCATTAATTGGTTCACAAACATACATTTTTTATGTTGCATTCAAGACAGAGGAAACTAAATAGATTCAGATGGCGATTTTGGCAGGCTTGTATTATTAATACTAGAGAGTGTCTCGACCACTGCATCATAACATAAATTAGGAGGGGAACCAAAAAGATTAATCAAGAGTTATTGCCATATTACCTGGCCTAGATTTATTGTAACGCCCCGGATTCGATGCGCCAGGTGTCCTTCAGTTATTCGGCGGTGTTGCCATGTCATGTGCTTGCGTGTTGCACTTTGCCATGTCATCATCTGCATTTCTTATCATGTCTTCATGTGCATCGCATTTGCATACGTTTTCGTCTCATGCATCCGAGCATTTTTCCCGTTGTTCGTTTTGCAATCCGGCACTCCTATGTCCCCCGACGCCCCCTTTTACCTCTTTTTCGTGTGCGGGTGTTAAACGGTCTCGGAATGGACCGAGGTTTGCCGAGCGGCCTTGGTATAGCACCGGTAGACCGCCTGTCAAGTTTCGTGCCATTTGGAGGTCGTTTGGTACTCCAACGGTTAACCGGGTAACCGAAAAAGTCTCTTTTGTCTTGCAGCCCAACACACATTCAAACTGGCCCAAAACCCATCCAAACCCCCTCCATGCTCTCGGTCGTTCGATCACGATCGTGTGGGCGAAAACCGCACTCCATTTAGAGTCTCCTAGCTCCCTATACCTATATATATGTGCCCCTCCCGGATTTTTCTCGTAGTCCAAACCCTAGCCCTCTCCCTCCTCGCGCCGCCGGACATGTCCGCCCTTGACCAGACGCGTCCACCGCCACCGCCACGTCGCCCGACCAATGGCAACGCGCCACGTCAGCATCCCGGCGCCACGGCGTCCCAACCCTCCTCGCCCGAGGCCCACGGGGCTGTGAGCCAGCGCCCGCCCCGCGCCCAGCGCCCGCGCCGCCACTCGCGCCACCCGCCCGGCTTCCTCGCCCGTCGCCGGAATCCGCCGCCGCCCGCCGTCATGGGCCTCGCCATTGTGACCCAACCGCGCCCTCCGGCTCTTACGCCGCCATCGCCTCCCGTCGCCATCGCGCCTTGAGCCCGCGCCGCCTCGCCGCCCTCGGCGCCGCCCACCCCAGGCGCCATCGCCAGCCGCCACCTCCTCCGCGCCGCTCGCCGCCGCCCTCGGCCTACGCCCCGAGGCACGCCCCGGCCTCCTCGTCGCCGGATCCGAGGCCCCACCCCCGGATCCACCTCTCCTCGCCGTCCGACGATCGCCGGAGCTCGCCGGAGCTCTCTCCGGCCGGATCCACTCGGAATGGACGAGATCCACCACTCCGTCGAACCAAACGCGGCATCCCCGCATCCCGGATCCCTCCGTCCCGCGTTGACTTTCGCGGAGGTAAAAATCGCCTAAGTCCCCAGATCTGCAATATAATCATGTCATGTTCATCGCATCATAACTCTGCTTCCGTGGCTCCGTTTTGGGTGTGTAGCATATCAAATTGTTCGCCTCGACGAGTACTTCAGTTCATTCCATTGCACCATCTTCGTTTGAGCTCGTCTTCGTACCCGAATCTTCGTTGCAGGAGTGCTATGTGATGTTAATCTGCTGAAACTGGTATAACTTGGTGATTTGTCATTTTTGCCATGATTGATGTGTGCACCCTATGAGGTTGATGTCTACATGTGTTTTGTACTATGTCATGCCATCTTCCGAGTGGTGTCATCCATGGATTTTTCTGGGTCTTGTAGTGAGTGCATCGAGCTTTTTAAGTAGGGTACTTGCTGTTGCTGTTTTGCTAGGCTGATTCTGTTATATTATGATGCTATGTAAACCTGCTGCGACAAGTCATTTTATGCATAATCTGGAGATGTTCACTAAGGATGTTTTGTTATACATGTCTTGCTCTAGCCAGCCATGCCCTTTGTTCCAACTATAGTCTGCTGTAACATGTTGTAATCTTGCTCTCAAGTTGCTAAATAATGTTGCTGTCAACCTGTTAACATTAAGTTCAATGTTGCCATGATTTTTGTTAGTGATACATGCACTCTATGAACTTGATCTTGCCATTCTTAGCTTCATAAACATGCCTTCTTACTGTTGGTTACCTTTTAATGCCATGTATTGCTTTGTTGTGAGTGGTTCAAGCTCACCAACATGCCTACTTATTGTTGTTCCTGCCTTGTATGGATCTGTATTATAACTTGCCATGTTTACATGGGTGCCATCATATTTTATGTTCTTTTTGGCTCATGGTCACTAAATGACTTTTGTTCTATGGGTTTATTAGATTCATGCCGTGTCTTTGTTTGCCATCATAAGTTCCTATAACATGTTGTTGGATAGCTCTAAACATTGCAACCTGATGTTATTTCTGCTAAAGTCTGAAACTGTTATTAATTGCAATCTTGCCATGTGTGTTTGAGCATGTTCTAGTGATTTATGGAGTTAGCTCAGTGTTCATGTTTTGTCATGATTTACCTGTACATCACGTCCATGTATTTTTTTATGTTAGGGTGCTGTAGCATATTGTTTTGATGCTTGTAATATGCCTAGTTGCTGTTTTGGACAGATTGTTGCTATAACTTGTTTCATGTGTATGTGTTGAACCGTTGCTCCGTTTTGAGTGTGCTGTATATGAAACTTGCTTAGAATTGCATGAACTTTCATATTATCATGTTGCATCCATGTTTTGAGGTGTTTGCTTGATGTTTGTATGTATTTTGCATCAATGCCATGCTTAACTTGTTTTGCTCATATCTTCTAGGCCGTAGCTCCAAATTAAATGAACTTTATATGTAACTTGACTAGAATTTCGTGTAGATCATCTTGGTGCATTTTAAATTGCTGTTTAACAACTTGAACATAAAGTTATTGAGATCTGGACCAATTTCGAAATTTGCATATGAGGACTTACCGGAATTGTTATATGTTGTTTCCGGTCTCATTCAAACTTGCCTTGATGTGTTGCTCTTGTTTGCATCATCCCTTGCCATGAGTAGCTTCATGTAGCCGTGTCATGCATCATGCTTGTTGTGCATCATGCCTTGTTCATGTGTGGTGTGTTTACCATGTTGTGTGCTTCTTCTCAATAGTTCCCGTTTCGTTGCGATCGTGAGGATTCGTTCATCTACGCTTGGTTCGTCTTCATGGCTTCATCTTCTTCATGGACTCGTTCTTCTTCCTAGCGGGATTTCAGGCAAGATGACCGTCACCTTGGATCTCATTACTATCATTGCTATGCTAGTTGCTTCGTTCTTTCGCTATGCTGCGCTACCTATCACTTGCTGCTCAAGCCTCCCAAATTGCCATGAACCTCTAACTCGTTGTCACCTTCCCAGCAAACCGTTGTGTGGCTATGTTACCGCTTTGTTCAGCCTCTCTTATAGCGTTGCTAGTTGCAGGTGAAGTTGAAGATTGCTCCATCGTGGAAAGGATTTTGGTTGGGATATCACAATATCTCTTATATTATTAATGCATCTATATACTTGGTAAAGGGTGGAAGGCTCGGCCTTATGCCTGGTGTTTTGTTCCACTCTTGCCGCCCTAGTTTTCGTCATATCGGTATTATGTTCCCGGATTTTGCGTCCCTAACGCGGTCGGGTGATTTATGGGACCCCTTGACAGTTCGCTTTGAATAAGACTCCTCCGGAAGGCCCAACCTTGGTTTTTCCATTTGCCTCACCACCACCTACTTTCCCTTGGGAGTAATTAACCCAAGGGTCATCTTTATTCAGCCCCCCGGGCCAATGCTTGTCTAAGTGTTGGTCCAAACTAGAGCATCGTGCGGGACCATCCCTTGGCAACTTGGGTTACGTCGGTACCTGTACGCTTCGCTTATCCGGTGTTGCCCTGAGAACGAGATATGTGCAGCTCCTATCGGGATTAGCCGCATCGGGCAGCTTTGCTGGTCTTGTTTTATTCTTGTCGAAATGTCTTGTAGCCGGGATTCCGAGACTGATCGGGTCTTCCCGGGGAGAAGGAATATCCTTCATTGATCGCGAGAGCTTATCATGGGCTAAGTTGGGACACCCCTGCATGGTATAAACTTTCGAGAGCCGTGCCCGCCGTTATGTGGCAGATGGGAATTTGTTAATATCCGGTTGTAGTAAACTTGAAGCAAACTCTTCTAAAATACACCAACCGTGTGCGTAACCGTGAGTGTATCTTTTCGGGGTTGATCGATAGGAGAACACGGTTTCTGGGTTATGTCCGACGTAAGTAGGAGTTCAGGATCACTTCTTGATCATTACTAGTTGACGACCGTTCCTTTGTTTCTCTTCTCGCTCTCATTTGCGTATGTTAGCCACCATATATGCTTAGTCGCTGCTGCAACCTCACCACTTTACCCCTTCCTTACCCATTAAGCTTTGCTAGTCTTGATACCCATGGTAATGGGATTGCTGAGTCCTCGTGGCTCACGGTTTACTACACCACCCGATTGCAGTACAGGTTTGCGATGATCATGACGTGAGGGCGATGTTTGCTTGTATTGGAGTTCTTCTTACGCTTCTTCTTCAATCGGGGATAGGTTCCAGTCGGCAGCACTGGGCTAGCAGGTGGATGTTGTTTGAGTTTACATTTTATGATTCATCCGTAGTCGGATGTTGATCTTGTATGTTGTATTGTTGTATTCATGTGACATTGTATGTCTTGGTTGTATCCCTATGTATTATGTAATGTTGATGTAATGATATCCACCTTGCAAAAGCGTCTTCAAGATGCGCTTCTATCCTTGGTGGGACCTTTGAGTTCCTTTAGGATAGGGCCGCATCTTGGGCGTGACAGTATTGTTGATACTAGAGAGTGTCTCGACCACTGCATCATAACATAAATTAGGAGGGGAACCAAAAAGATTAATCAAGAGTTATTGCCATATTACCTGGCCTAGATTTATTGGAAAGAAACAATGGGGTTGCCTTGCTGTTTTCAGAGTTTGTCTTCTTATCTTCAAAAGCCTGCACCAAATTAACACACTAGCATTGCTATCATTGGCCATGTCAGATAATAGGAAAGCAATGACACAACGAACGTTTGGGCAACCAGACCACACAAACCTACACCAAATTAACACAATATGGCACAACTATCATCAGCCAGGTAAGGTAATACGAAAGCAACACTTACATAATGAATGAATGGGCAACCAGAGCAGCACTACAATTCAGTAATGTGCATGATATGAGATAGTACACTCATGCAGCTCAGTATGCAAATCTACCAGGCAGTTTTCCTTACAAAAATCAACATTTTCGCCTTTAACATTTTGCTACAACTAATTTTAGATCAGATAAAGGTTGGATTCACGCCGATTAACAAAATACATGCTGATGTAAAAATATAGTGATATACAACAGGTACTTACATCAGCATTGGAGCACAGAGAATTCCCGCAAGATACTTTCCTCGAATAGGATCCCAATGAAGGAAGTCTTCTATCCTTTAAGCTTATTTTCTAAAAGAGAGATGGGTAAGAAACATGTAGAAAATATGATCAGAATGCCATAACATTTCATGATGCGAGGATATGCACACGCTTCTTAGAATGGAGTTGACATATTTTTGCTGGATTGGAGCGGACTAGTTCTTTGGCCACTTGAATCTGCTTATTATCAGTGGGAGTTGGGTTCTCTGTGATCGAGCAGTATCTATGAAAACTGGAGTTGGTTTATTATCTCCTAGCGTTTGGATCTTTTGCAAAGACCTGGTTTGTAACCCTTCAGATTCTAACATAGCCGTCTTCCCCTTGCATGCCTTATATAGAAGAATGGTGCTTCAATTATAAAAAAAACAATACTTGAATGTAAAACTATATGCTAGCGGAATACATACAGAAAAACACTAAGGCAACATATGCGTGTATTATTGTGAAACTAAGATGGCATTTCAAGAGACCACTAGAACAACACTTCAATGTAAAAAAAAACATGGTATGGTAGACAGATGAAGTACATACTGATGAATAACAATGCATAAGATATTCAGAAGCATGATGTCCAAACTAAGCAGATGGCATTGCGATAGAGTAGAATGACAGTACTTGAATTTGAAAAAATGTTATCATGAATGGAATAGGTACTGAAAAACAGGAAGGCATGCCATATTTACATGCATGATCAGCAGACTAAGCACAAGGCATTGCAACAGAGTAGATGCACTCCAGGACATTATATGCATGCTGTACCCATATCAAGGGCCAAGTTAGAGAAAGGACCTTGTGCGGTGAATAGAATTCATCATCTTTCTGCAAGTCTTGTGAAGAACTGCATTTACATGTTCCATCATATTGGGTATCATTGACGTCAAGTTTGTTGGCCGTTACATTGCTCCATGAGGTTCTTGTGGATAAATCAGTGTGTGCAATTATATCTGACATGCATGGAAGACAACTAGTAGTTAGATTCATGTAACGAGTGCCTGTAGGAGATGACATAAATAGTAGGACTGGGGTTAATTAGCAGCAACAGGTCTCAAAAACTAAAGGGAGAACACAGATGAAAGCTACAGAATATGTGTCATTTGTACTCAAGATTAACTAGATGGCACACAAAAGTATTAAACAACAACATAGGTAATACTAGAAGTGGCATAATACTATAATCGCCAGCCTGTGGGATAGCATTGGCTAATGGATGATAACTATGGAACAACGTTACATAAAGAGCAAGTTTCTTCGCTGAACTATGGAACAACGTTAACTCCTGAACAACACCCGTAAGAGATCAACATGAATATACAATGAAATGTGATAATCTATTTTCCATCCTTAGATGAACAACAAAGCCATAAATGTTGCACACAAGTAAGATGAGGGTACAACCTATCTGGCCGCCATCCATAGGAGTGAGCATCATGTGCTGACTTTTCAATGGCCCTGCAGTTGTTGTGGCTGTCCATGTCGGGCACGCACATTCGATCACGAGGAACTGTTGAGTGGGGACTATAGCTCCCTTCTGGTGTATGCTTCCCTTGTTGGAGCAGCTGCGGTGTGTCGGAAGACGGTGTGGCTGAAGATGCAGAAAACACATAATGTTAAGAACAACACATCTCTCTAATCTGAAAAAATACCCTAAGAGATCAACATCAAGGTACGAGAGTGGTCACACATCTGTTGATTGAAGACTAAATTGGGGTCACACGATTTTATTTTATTTTGGTATTGTCCGATCTATGCTGGATGGCTTGATGGCCATCTTGTGCCTCCCGGCTGACACTGTTCGGAATCTTCCCTGATGAGACAGCGACCACCGGCAGAGCAGCCTGCCTCCGTCGTCCGTGGCCCCGACCAAAACCCCGCTCCCCGCCCCACCGCACTGCCGTGGTTGCGCCACCCCCGTGCCAACCCACAAAGACTCGCCGTCATCTAGATCCGGCGGCGGCAGTACCTTCAACCCAGGCAACTCTAAGATAGCCATCTAAGTGCTGCTTCTGCGATGAACTTGCGCCCCTGCAACTCTAAGATAGCCATCCAACCCACGCAACACCAGCCAACCGGCAGCCTAGGAGCTCTGCCGCCTCGAGGGGTGCTGCTTCCCATTGGGAATCGATTTGCCCAGAATAAAAATTCATACAACTGACGCCTAAATAAAGTGATTTGAGATGAGGGTGCGACCTATCTGGTAGCCCGGTGAAGTATGCAGCTCCAGCTGTCGAGTCACTGAGGCCGGCGCGGTTTTGGTGGCTACCGTCGAAAGGGAAGCAGAGATGTCTCGACGGTCGACGGCTACGGGGAAGCAGCGCCGGGGCTCTGGACTGATCCGAAGGTGGAGCCGCTCCGGCGCCGTGAACAACATCGGGGGTGAATCGGCTCCAGTACGGTTCACACAGCCGACCTCGAGGTAGCTCCAGTAGCACGGAGTAAGAGGCACACGGCCCAGTGCACGACGACCAATGGACAGCGCCTCCGGCATTAGGGAGGAGGGCGGCTGTGAATTTGGTGCAGTGGGGGCGCCATGGAGGAGGGGCTGAGGTTTTGCGGCTCGGGAGAAGGGAGCTTCAGGGGAGAAGGTGATTTGGCGCCCATGAGGTATGAATGGGGAATTGAGAGGGGAGTGGGACCATGTCTTACAAACGCATTTGTCTGAATGTGTGTGTGTGTGTGGGGGGGGGGGTTACAGTTCTACCCCTCCCTTTAGGCTTCTCGGCTTGGCTTTGTGTACTGAGGGTCGGGGATAGTAGAGTAACTTTGCTTCTCCCAAATAGTGGGCGCGGGCGATTTCGGGCAAGGAGGGCGTGTTTTGAAATATAGTGGGCGCGAGCGATTTCGGACGAGGATGGTGTGTTTTGAAATATAGTGGGCACGAGCGATTTCAGGCGAGGAGAGTGTGTTTTGAAATAGTGGGCGCGAGCTATTTTGGGCAAGGAGAGGGTGTTTTGCCGACCATGGTTTATGATTTATTCGGCACATGTCATTTCAGCCGAGGAGAAGGCGCGCTTGGATGAAGTTACGAACCTACCCTCGATGTACAATGGGCCAACTGATGCGTGTCCCACATAGGTCGGTAATTTCGCGTCTCCCATTTATTTGCTCGGGCGAATTCCATCGAGTAGAGGGTGTTTAACGGTTCGTTCAAATTTTGGGAGAACAAGCATCCACGTCTACCTTACCAAGTCGATTCGAATCAAACTTTGAAATATTAGCTTGCCACTTCTTTTTTAGATGGAGAGATGATGCTCGGGAGTAATGTGTTTTTACATGCTCGTTGCTAACGATTTACTATATGACAAATAGTTGATCCACTCAAAAACAGGAATCAAACCCAAAATGAAATATCTCGATTCAATGAAATAGCTCGTTCACCAGGTCAAAATAGTGAACTAAATCCAAAATTGAACACCTCAATCGAGTAGCATGTTGTACAGTATTATAGTACTCCATGAACATGTTGAAAGTCAAATTAATGAACTTGTTTGATATACGCATATCTCCGTGCATGTGTGGATTGCAGAAAACATGTTCTCCATTTTAAATATTTGAATGCAAATTTATATCGAAACATGGTTTATGTCAGTCTTTGATGCACAAAACGCGACCTCCCCCTCTCCCGGGACTCCTGCTCTCACTCTCTCTCTCTCTCTCTCTCTCTCTCTCTCTCTCTCCGAAAATCTTCAATTCTATTGCACGCATCCAACACACAAACCTTGTTGGTCCGTCTCCCTCTCTCTCCATCTCTCTCTCTCTCTCTCTCTGTGTGTGTGTGTGGGGGGGGGGTCTTTCTAGTTCGCCTGCATATATACTCCATCTATAGGTCTCTCTCGCACACTATGTATGATTCACTAGTCCAAGCTAAATATCTTCGGTGCACTCATCGAACGTACACAAATTCCTTGGCTCGTTGCCCGTAACTCTCTCAAGCACCACTCTGTCGTCTCGGAGCTCTTCCCTCTCTCTCTCACTCTCTCCATCTCCCTGGGTCACACATACACATGCATATCTCACTCGCACTCGATAGACCCATCTAAAACTCTATCTCTCTCCCTCGTTCTCTCTCCATCTCACACGCACACACACACACAATCTCACGCCTAGCCAAGTATGATGGTCTCTCACTCAATTGTAGGCACACGCAGTCCCCCCTATATGTATATGACTAGCTAATCTTAGTCTCCATCTATCTCGGGGCATCTTTCTTGTGCACGAACCTCCCTCGATCTCCCACCCATATAGTCCCCGCACGATCTCGAGGGGATCTATCTATCACAAACACACCCTCTCTCCCTCCCCAGGCGTCAATGGTCTCCATGCGTCCCTCTCGACCTTTGTTCCTTGTTGGCCATACCTCTATTGGACATGTGCTATAGGGGTGTCTCTCTCCGTTGCAAACAATCACGCACTAGCTATATTCGTGTATCTCCTCACCTCGCTTTTCTATCTCGGAGATGCATGCGTGATATGTTTGCATAAGAAACGAAAAAACACACACTCTCTCTAATTTATCGTTTGTTGTCCCTTTCGCTTTCACACACATACTCTTTTTGCACACTCACTCATTCTCCTTCACACGCACTTGATCTCTCTCGACTTAGGCACTCTCTTCGGTCCATAGCATATAGATTTATTGAAAATTCAAACATCACAAGTTTGACCATGTATGTGGAGAAAAACATTTACATCTAGAACGGCAAACATATACCATTAGATTCACCATGAGATGTAGTTTTGTATGATGTATCTTTGGTATTGTAGATATAAATAACATTTGCATAAACATAGTCAAAGTTACCAAAGTTCGACTTCTAAAAAATTTACATGCACTGCATTATCGAGCGGATGGAATATCTCTTTCCCCCTCATTATCTCGATGCACCACTCAGCCTTATCGGGGCTCCTCTATCTCTCTCAAACTTTATATCTCCCTGGTTCACACATACACATGTCTCATTCGCGCTACATAGACCCATCTAACACTCTCCGCCCTTGTTCTCTCTCTATGTGAGACGCACCCCCCTAAGTACCATAATCCCTCACCCCATCATAGGCACACAACTCCCGCCCTAAGTATTATTATCTCTCACTAGCCATCAGGAACACACGTATTGTCTCCTTCCATCCATACGTCTATCTCGGTATCTCTCGGGGTATCTTCTATCGCGCACACACCTTCTCACTCAATCTCCCACCCATGTAGTCTCATCAGGATCTCCAGGGGATCTCTCTATGACAAACATACACTCTCTCCTCCCCATGTCTGCGTTTTCACCGTACGTCTCTCTCGACCTCTCTCCCTTGTTTCTCAGACCCCTCTTGGCCACGTGCTAGGGGTCTTTCTCTCTCGGTTGAAAACAACCACACACTATCTCCTCGCCTTGCTTCCACTGTCGAAGATGCATGTGTGATATGTTTGCATAAGATACACACGCTTTTTCTCTACTTTTATCGTGTGTTGTCCATGTCTCTTTCACACATGCACACACACTTTTTTCAGTCACTTTCTATTTCACAAACACTCTCTCTAGTTAGGTACTCTCTCACGTGCATAAGCATATGGATGTTTTGAAAAGTCAAACCTCAGAAAAGTTAGACCATGTATATGTGGAGAAAAACATTTACATCTGAAAATATAATTAGATTCATCACAACATGTACTTACTTCATACTATCATTTATCTTTGGTATTGTAGATATAAGTAATTTCTTTATAAACTTGGTCAAAGTTTCAAAAGTTTGACTTTAAAAAAATGTTGGCACTACAATATCGAACGGAGGGAGCAACTCTTTCTCTCTCTGCTATCTCTCAAGGGCCTCCCCTCTCACTCGAACTCTCTATACCGACTGATTATACGCTCACTGTGTCAGCGTATAGCTCTGTATATTGTTTAGTTGACCAGTCAATCAGTCCACATGCTGCCTTGTCAGCTCGTGTTCTCTATCTTCGTGTGCTGGCTCATGTGGCAGTGGGTGAAAATAAGTAAACTAGAGGACCATCTGACACGCGGTGAAGTAAACAAAGTTGAAACCACTCGGGGTAGCACCCCGCACGCTAGTAAATTGATGGCGCATTGAGGACACACTTCTTCCGTGTGAAGGACGCACTCACGCACAATTCACCACTGCGCGGCGGCATGCTCAGAAGGACGCACTCGCGCACACCCAGCAGGCCAGCACACAACACACACCAGCACATGTGTACACCGGCATCGCCGCCGGTTGAGATGGATGGCGAGGCAACCAACAAGCGGAGGCGGCTCAAGCCAAAACCGCATTCGGCGAGCCTGGACTTCATTAGCAGCCTTCCCGATGACATGCTGCTTGTCAACATCGGCCTCCTCCCCACCAAATCTGTCATGCGGACCGCCCTGCTCTCTGGCGGTGGCGCCCCCTCTGGCGCCGCGTCCCCCTCAACCTCACCGTCGACACCTGCCTCTGCGATGGGGATTGCAAACGCATGGACGCAGTCTCCAAGATCCTTTCATCGCACCCTGGGCTAGCCAGACGCCTTGACATCCACATGTTCAGTACCAACTGCAAGGTCCAAGCCAAGTTCGACGAGTGGTTCTTATCCCCCGCATAGATCAGCTCGAGGAGCTCAGCTTTGAAGCTAGACAATGTCACTATCTGCCACCGTATGTCCGCGCTCCGCCTCACGCCAACGCTGCGCCGGGCCAGCTTCAGCTCCTGCTATCTTCCCCAGATTAATGGCGCGCCCGCTGTCGGTGTCAAAACCGGCGGATCTCGGGTAGGGGGTCCCGAACTGTGCGTCTAGGCGGATGGTAACAGGAGACAAGGCACACGATGTTTTTACCCAGGATTGGGCCCTCTCGATGGAGGTAATACCCTACTCCTGCTTGATTAATATTGATGATATGGGTAGTACAAGAGTGGATCTACCACGAGATCAGAGAGGCTAAACCCTAGAAGCTAGCCTATGGTATGATTGTTGTTCGTCCTGCGGACTAAAACCCTCCAGTTTATATAGACACCAGATAGGGTTAGGGTTACATGAGTCGGTTACAATGGTAGGAGATCTACATATCCGTATCGCCAAGCTTGCCTTCCACGCCAAGGAAAGTCCCATCCGGACACGGGACGAAGTCTTCAATCTTGTATCTTCATAGTCTAGGAGTCCGGCCAACGATGATAGTTCGGCTATCCGGACACCCCCTAATCCAGGACTCCCTCAATAGCCCCTGAACCAGGCTTCAATGACGACGAGTCTGGCGCGCGTATTGTCTTCGACATTGTAAGGCGGGTTCCTCCTCCGAATACTTCATAGAAGATTTTGAACACAGGGATAGTGTCCGGCTCTGCAAAGCAAGTTCCACATACTACCGTAGAGAGAATAACTTTTGCACAGATCTGCTGACGTATTCCGCGGCGTGACATCACACCATGGCCAGGCCTTTATACGAATCGTTTTTGCTGTTCCACCTCAGCACGTTTAGCGAGGCGGTTTCCTTGGCACGTCTTATCAGAGCGGAGATCGTGCCCCCTTATTCCGGGATTCCCATCAATACGGACGTGGGTAACCCAACCGTGCCATTGATTACGACGCTTGGGAGATAAGCGAGTTTTACCAGGCTGGCGGATGACGCATAGCTTCGTCCGTCCATATAAGGGGATAAGGATCCACCTTTTCACCTACGCCTTCTTCCTCCTTTGCTCATCCATTTCACAAGACTCGAGCTCCAAATACCAAGTCCACACATCCCTCCTCAACCTTCTCCAGCCATGTGCGGAGCGGGAGGCAAGTGGATGGTCTCCTCCGTCACGGAGGGACAAGTCAAAAAGCTGCGGAAGGCCGGATACATGTCCAGCAACATCACGCACCGGCTACCCGACGAGGGGCAGCTCATTCCCACCCCCAGGCCCCATGAGAGGGTGGTGTTCCTCACCCACTTCCTCCGCGGACTAGGTTTTCCACTTCACCCATTTGTCCGGGGGCTCATGTTCTCTAGATTTCCACGATCTGGACCCGAACTTCATCCTCAACATCTCGGCGTTTATCGTCGCGTGCGGCCTTCCTCTGGATCCAGCCCCACTTCGGCTTATGGCTGAAGACCTTCAATGTCAAGCCGAAGGTAGTGGGCGGCCGCCAAGCGGAGTGCGGAGGTGCCATGGTTGGCAAGATGGCCAAAGTCCTATTGCTCGAGGGCTCCTTTGTGGAGACCATAAAGGGGTGGCAATCGGGGTGGTTCTACATCACCGAGCAGCCGCGACTCTCAATGGGCGGCGGCCCAATTCGATCTGGCTTCCCCACACGGCTCACATCATGGAAAGAGACGGGCCTGACGTGGGGTGATTCAGACGAGCTGTCCTGACTCCAAACCTGCGTCCGAAACCTGGTGGACAAGAATCTCATGCTTGTCAACGTAATCCAGGTTATGCTCACCCGCCGGATTCTCCCATGCCAACAACGGGCCTTCAAATTGTGGGAGTTCGATCTGGCACAACACCCAACTCTGAAAAGGCTCTTCGACACTACGTACGAAGATGCCTGGAAGGTGCTGTTCAAGGGCGCCGAGGCTCCCACATCCGCTACCGAAGATCGCGGATTCAGCTCGCAGCGTCAAGCCATCGAAGTAAGTTATTTTACCCTTTATGGGACTCTTTTTTTTCATAGCTTGAGTTTATGAGGGATCTAAAACTCCCTAACCTTTGACAAGACTGGCTAAAGACGTCCGGACAGATTAACTATCCGGCCCCCTTGCCAGAAGACCCAGCGGACACCCGATTGACGGGGCTACTGGCTCCGGCACCTCACGTGGTGCCGGAGAAGAAGGCCAAGAAGAAGGCCACGGGAACTCGAAGGAGCTCCCGCGCTTAGGTCTTTGTCGGACTCATCGTCCGGCGACTCGAGGCGGAATCCTCCCCGAGGAAGAGGAGGAGGAAGTAAGCCTCTCCCACCGAGGGAGAGAAGAAAAGGAAGGCCGCCTGACCGGGGAGGCCGGAGGGTCCAAGAAAGGAAGGACCCTTCCTCCGGACTTCTCCACCAACGCCGACAACGACGAGGAGGAGTGGCCAACAAGGGCAAAGCCCCTGGCGAGATCGTAAGTGTCCGGACTCTGGAATAGTTCATGACTTTTTATTTGTCGCATAGTGTCTTCTAACGCCGAATATGACCATGTAGCCCGCCCAAGGACGAGCTCGCCGCTTCGTCGAGCGTCTCCCTGGGTTCGTCGGATGTGAATAGCACTTCACTTCCGACCGCCTCCTCTCCTCGTGTCGCCGACGACACCGCGATGGAGTCCCAAAAGGGGCCCAGCCAGGAGGAGATGGTTCGGGAGGCGCCGCAAGGCGACCTCCCGGACTCTGGGCGCAAAGGGGGCGAGACCCCAGAGGGCTCTAAGTCCGGCCCTGTGCCGGATTCTGTACCGGAACCTTCAGTGGTTCGGAAGTCCGGCAAGCGGCCCCTTCGTAAGAAGGCTGAGACTACGACGCCGGTGACCTCCGTCCATCCGGAGGCACCAGATAGCTTGCTGGAGGCGCTTAACGGCGCCTCCATCGACGAGGAGCACCGCACTGTTATGAGTGTGGTGATCTAGAAAGTTCAGTCCGCCAAGAGCAGGCCGATCAAGCCTGCACTCAGCCTTCTAACATGCTTTGAGGTAAATTTGGAATATGTAAAAATATTA
Source organism: Aegilops bicornis (assembly GCA_021605145.1). Classification (NCBI taxonomy): domain Eukaryota; kingdom Viridiplantae; phylum Streptophyta; class Magnoliopsida; order Poales; family Poaceae; genus Aegilops; species Aegilops bicornis. Next base: position 497,481,111 of record CM038670.1, read on the forward strand.
CCGCATAGACGGTAGCCCACGATGCTTAGTTCGGTGTTTGGAAAGAAAAGCCGGATGAGGATCTAAAAAGATATACGCAGGAGTCTAACATAAGTATGTCAATATGGGAATGCAGGCTGCGGCTGGCCGACCTCTGCCGCAGACCGATTGCAGAGGTCAATGCATTGAAGCGAGCCTCGAGCGGTCCGAGAACGAGCTCGGCCTTGCCAAGAAGCAGCTCGAGGACAAGGAAGGTAAGTAATACCTTATTAAAGAAATACCTTATAGAAAGGATTTGGTTGCAAAATGACATGACTAACGTGGGTATTGCAGGGCCACGAACGAGGTGGCGACCACGAAGGAAGCGGTGTCCGCGGGCCGAAGCAAAGCGGCCAAGCGCACCGAGCGAGTGAAGCAGGAGGCACGAGTGGCGGAGGTGCGGCAAGAGCTCCAGGCTCTCATGGAAAAACACGAGAGTTTGGAGCGTGACTCGAAGACTCGAGAGTCCGAGCTCGCCTCGGCTCTTGAGAGTGCCAAAGCCGCTAAGGCCGAAGCCCAAAAAGCCCTCCAAGAGATTGAATCATTAAAGAAGATAGCGGCGGGTAAGGCATTCTTTATGCAAAGCAAGCATGTGCAAGTGAATTACCTATTACTTACCCAAATCCGGAGCTCTCCAGGAGCATTCGCAGATATGCCCCGTAGTGTGTCTGATTCTGCCGCGTTCTACCGCACCAAGGAGGGGAGCTCGACGGAAAAGGTGTTCTGGTCTCAAGATGTCGAGGCCGGACATCCAGTGCCTCGAGCGACCAAATTGAAGCAGCTGGTCGAGCTCCACAAGGTCTCCGAACAGGCCATGAAGGGCCTCATAGTTCGGCTGTGGCCATTGGAAGCCATGCCTGGGAGCTACTTCGGGCTAGTGCAGTGGCTGGTGGACGCCTGTCCAATGATTGAAGTCATGAAGCGCTCCGTATGCATTGAAGGTGCCCGTCAGGCCCTTGCCCGTGCTAAAGTGCACTGGGGCAAGCTGGATGCGGAGAAGCTTGTGACGGACGGGCCACTGAAGGGCAAGGAGCATCGCAAGCCCGAAATGTACTATGAGGGCGTCATGAAGGGTGCCCGCCTTATAGCGGGCGAATGCTCCAAAGATGTAATTTTTGAATAGACTCGCATTTGTTATCACTGCAGCTGAAAACTTGTTCATATGCGCTAAGCAACGCTTGTGAATTTAAAATATTACCTTACAGGCGGCCGTTTATCAAATTTGAGAGATGGCAAGTCGTTGGCTTCAGCCCCCATGCCACGAGTGCTGGGGTGTTCGGGATAAACTTGAGCGATCTTGTTCCCATTCTTGGGTCCTTCGAGGGAGGCGCTCAACGCAACGAACAAGGCAACCGGACTTATAGTGCTTGAACACTCTCACTTAGCCATAGAATTCTATAATATTAAATTTCGGCGAAGCCCCTAGTATTCGGAAGACCGAGTTCGGGGCGCTATCCACGCCTTTGGACGGACAATGTCGGCTGCTCGCTCTAAGCGGCATAAGTCTTTAGGGACCCGAAAAACCTCTCGAGCAGCGACCGGCTCTCGCCCTATCATGACGGTCAGTTTTAGCTTTCTCCACTAAGGTGCTCAACCCAGCTCAATCGGGGCACAATCGCAGTGGTTCTCCCAGTGCTACCTTAGCCGATATAACGGAACGTAAGGTACCAAAACATGGGAGCCGGGCAAACCCAACTGTTGACCCAAGACATGATTCAGAGCCGATGCATATAATGCTATAAGTTCGGGGTGCCGCACTTGTGAAAGTGTTCGGACTTATCACACCATATTTTTGGGGTACTTAAGCCCCTGGTGTATTGGCCTACCAAAGTGTACGGGTGCAACATGTCATGAATGAACATATATATAAATAAAGAAAGGAGTGCAATAATAGGCAAAAGCTATGTATTGTTTATTCAAAAAGGTACTGCAATGAAAGCAGAACGATACAAATAGTGCGATAAGCAAGGGATGGGACTATTTAACATGTCCCCCTCCAGGGGTAAGCTCCGGGATGGTATGTAAAACAGGTATAATGCTCGTAGTAGAGACCACCTGGACACTCGACGTAGCTGTCTGCTTCCCTGGCTGTTGCATCGTGGGTTCGGCAATTCTAGAGCCGGACAGGGCTTCTGAAAAACGGAGTCCTGAAAGTAAGAGAAAAGAAGAAAGAAAAAGAATGACACAATCGGAGCCCACAGTGCGGTTGAGCCGCGTGCAGGGCGTGCCGTGGTCGTGCCCTCCCCTTATGCCCATGGTATCTCCAGAGCGTAGTTATGTACGCGTAGTAATCGCTTCGCAATTTCGTGAGGGCTGGGGTTGGGGCCGGATTGCTCTGGCGTGCTCGGATCGTGCAGGCGGTCTTGTTGTAGATTACTCCGCACGCTTGACGGTGCCCGGACGTTTAGTAGCCGGACTCGAGAATTGCTGCGAGAGGCTGCTTTGCACCTCCGCCGCGAGGGCCGCCGTATGCTCCTCCGTTCGGAGAGAGCGTTCGGTGTTTCCGTTGACCGTGATTACTCCTCGAGGTCCTGGCATCTTGAGCTTGAGGTATGCGTAGTGCGGCACCGCATTGAACTTTGCAAATGTGGTTCGTCCAAGCAGTGCGTGATAGCCACTACGGAAAGGGACTATGTCGAAGATTAACTCCTCGCTTCGGAAGTTATCCGGGGATCCGAAGACCACTTCGAGTGTAACTGAGCCTGTACAATTGGCCTCTACACCTGGTATGACGCCTTTAAAGGTCGTCTTTGTGGGTTTAATCCTTGAGGGGTCTATGCCGATTTTGCGCACTGTATCCTGATAGAGCAGGTTCAGGCTACTACCGCCGTCCATCAGGACTCTGGTGAGGTGAAATTCGTCAATGATTGGGTCAAGAACCAATGCGGCGAATCCGCCGTGGCTGATGCTAGTGGGGTGGTCCCTTCGATCAAAGGTGATCGGGCAGGAGGACCATGGGTTGAACTTTGGGGCAACTGGCTCCATCGCATATACGTCCCTTAGTGCATGCTTCCGCTCCCTTTTGGGTATGTGGGTTGCGTATATCATGTTCACCGTCCGCACTTGCGTACATCATACGAGACTAAATCGAGATAATAACATCCGATAGGGGACACAACGGTGTATCGGTGCCCTGTGAAAACAGTCATGGCCGCCCTACCTGGCACGACCCCGTCCCGAGAGAGAGCACCAACTCTCCCCCGTCACTAGTAATGCGGGCTCCAAGCTAGTATCGGCCTAGGTAATCAATAATGCCCTTTCCCATACAAGGGTAGAGTGGTTGCGCATGTAAGGTTGGGACAGTCGACAAATCTTAAATCTAATCCGTTTTGAAAACCACACACACTTGCCTCGGTGACACCACTTCGGCCATCAAGTGGTTACCCAACTCATCATCTCCCTCGGGCATAAGTGGCACCCGCCGGGGTTTTCGAAAAGTCCTTTGAAAATACTTTGCCTCCTGCACCATGCATATACCCGTCCCTTTGTGTAGCACTACTTTAGCATCCTATCTATTCCCACCGGCATAACCCTCATAAGAAGGCAGGGTCACGCACAATGCAAGTATCAACAAGGAAGTAACGGTGGCAAACCATCAAAGTGGTTACCACCTCATCATGATTCCGTTGCAACAACAATATGGTGCTATATACATGCATAAAAAGGGTTTCATAGACATGGTCAAAGGGCTGCTTGCCTGGCTCCTCAGAGTCTTCAATCCTTCTTGTCCATCTCCGAGTATTTTGTTTACTTCATCAACTAACGTCGGAAACAACACAATAAGAAACACAACAAGGCAGAAAATAAAAGTGCTCCAAAAATCGTGAGTTGGACTTTTCTAGGATACCTCTGGTCCTATGAAAAATTACCAAAGTGGTTTTATTGGAATTGGATTAGTGGATATTTCTGAACATTTCAATATGTTGGAATCAATGGATTTAATGGATCCACAAGCTGTCCACATAATGCCTTTCTATACAAATGAGTAAATGTACCCATTAAATCAGGCATGATTTTAGAAACATTTAGAAATTGGTTTCACTGAATTTGGAGTCCAAATGAATATTCTATGGATTTTTGAAGCTGGTTTAGGAGTATAAATGACCTATTTGTTAGATCCAGGTGAAACTAGGCAGTGCAAAAATGTTCACTATGGCTCATTAAATAGATATTGACTTATGGAGTCACTTAAAATTTGAATCATCAGATTCGTACACTATTTGAATTGTCTATGGATTTTTTTCAATATTACAGAAAAAGAAAAAGGAAAGGTATTTACCTAAATGTGCTGGATCTAGGGAGGCAGCAGCGTGCACTGGGCGAGACTTAGCGGGGCGATTACCTTTGGGCCTAACCACGTCGAAGGCGACCTCATGAATACGTCTTCGCTCGGGGGGAGGCGGTTAAGGCCGGAGCCGTCTCCACTTAAACCGCGCGGGCCCGACAGTTTTCCGCAGGCAAGTGGGCCCCCTGCCAGTTGGCGGGGCGGTCGTCTTCCTCCTCCCGCCTGCGACCGAAGCAGAGGCAGAGGGGATCGGCTGTCGATCGTGCCAGTGACCCAGGCGGTCCCCGGCGACGTTCTTCACACCGGAGTGTTCAGCGCGGCGAGACGCACCCGCCCATGTGCTCTACGCCTGCTGAGGAGCTCGGGAAGGGGAGAGACATTGGGTGCGGCGGCTGGATTCCTAGCGAGGATGAGGTCGATGCTATGACCGTCGGGAAGAGCAGATGGAGCGCAGGGGAGCTCCATGGAGGCTTGGGGGTGCCACGGACCGGTTTAGAGGAGGAAGGGAGGCCGGGGTGGCTCGAATTTGAGCGGGGGTCCGAGGCGGCAACGGCGGCAGAGGAGGAGGGAGAAGGCACGGGAGGAGGTGTGGTTGGTCTGGGAGGTGTATGGGAGAGAGAGAGAGCGATGGGCGTCCAAAGAGGGGCTCGACGAGGCTCTATATGGCAAAGCCATGGTGCACCGTGAGCCGCACTCGCGGGTGCCCGCGGAATCGGTCCTGGGGACCGTTCGGAGGGGCCAGGCTGGGTCAGTGGCGCTCATGGAGTCCGTCCAGGAGCGAGGGAGGTGAGAGGGGGAGCGGGGCGAGGTCAGAGGCGGGCCAGCCGCGTGGCCAGGGAGTGGCCGAGTCGGGCGGTGCTCGGGCACGCGACGACGGGCTCAAAGGAGAGAGAAGGAGGAGGGGGCCGATCACAGAGAGTGTCACGCACGCCGAGGCGGCCTGGGGGACACGTTCCGGCGCCCAAGGTCGACGGGAGCATCGGGCAGGGCGGATACAAAGGTTCTGGTGCAATCAGAAGGCCCAGAGCGCGGCCATTGCATGCCATGGCATGCAAATGGCTTCCTGCGCGTGGCCAAGCCTGTCCACTAGCTCCTGCGAGTTTCTGATATGCTCCATAAAGCTTAGTAGTTAAGGCAAGTCCATAAGAAAGAAAAGGGGAGGGAAAAGAGGTGCTGCCATGGTGAAAAGGGAGGGGTAAACCAGGGTTTTACCCTCCTCAATTATTGAACCAGGGTTGGAGCTTTTCTTTGGAGGTAGAAGGGAACTAGGAGGGGCTGTGGTAAAAGATAGGGTCATGGAGATTAGTGGAAGTGGTCAAAATGGAATTTGGTAAGGTGGCAGAAGGTGTTTGTTGTTGGTTTGGGCAGGTAAACGAATTCCATTTGGCATGAGACTCCACAGGGTGAAATGGCACATACAATTAGGGCCTTCCACCAACTTTGAGCTCATTTGGGCAAAGTTCACAATGTAACTTTTGTAAACCCTAGAAATCAACAGAAATGGGCTTGTGTAGATCTAGTTGAGCAAATCACTTCTCCCTGATACACCACTTGGTTTAGTGTCATCATTTGGGGATCTGAACTTGTCCACAAAAATTCTGATCAAAAGGACACACTTGGCAATGTAGAGTTGTTCAAATTTGGTTCTGGACAGGCATGGTTTTGGGGCACTTTGATCAATACAACATTTTCTCCAACTTGTGCCATTTGGTCTAGATGAATGATTAGACCATTTGAGCATGTTCACACGGTTTGAGAACATTTGGACATGTTTGGCAATGTAAAGTTGCTCAAACTTCAAAATGAACAGAAATGGTTTTGAGGGGATTTCGTGGGGTTATACTATTCTCCATGACATGATACTTGTCAAGATCATCAAACATGTCATATGTGACATTCTAGAATTTTCTTGGAATTTTTGGAGAATATTTCCTTTGTAAATATTTCAAAAGCTTGAAATATCCAGAAAGGGTTTTTGAGGGATTTGACCAATGTTTTTAACATGACCATGTGTTGAAACTCTTATATATGGGAAATATATGCCCACTGAGTTTCCCTGATTTTTGTCAAATATTTTTAAAGCATTAAAATAATTTTAACCTATTAAAGACAATTTCTGGCCTTGAGAAAAAGCCTTTAAACAAAATAAGAAAATAAGATTTAAAATTATATTTTTGTGGTTTCTGGGTATCCTATATCTAATAGGAGTCAAATGTATTTTTGGAAAGGTTTTTACTGCCCTTAATTAAGTACTTGCAGTGCAAATCTCAATTCAGGGGTTTTTGGAAAACAAAATTTTGAAAATACTATTTGGCCAAATTATTTTTGTAAGAAATTATTTTTATGTCCTATACACATGGCACGATCATTGGGCAAGGTTTTTGGATCAAGGAGAAGGAGTATAAGAGTTGGAGGATTTATTTTATTTTTAGAGCACTTGCAAACAACAGACAAAAACCAATCAAGGCAAGGTCCAAAACACTCAAAAGTTTTTGTCAAACCACATTTTATCATGATTGTTAGCTTAAGTGTAGTGGCATGAAAATCAGGGTGTAACACCTCCTCCGGCTATAACTACAGAACGGCGCTAGCCCTTCCAGTCCATCCCTGCTTGCTACTCCTTCCTCTCCATCCTCGCCCTTGCTCCGCACTGCGACAATGGCTCCGATCCGCCGGTTTACTGCAGAAGAGAAGGGAAAGGCCCCCCGAGAGGGTCCCGGCCCGCTTCCGTTGAGGAAACGGCTATTCCTCTGCCGCCAAGATGAGGGCGCCCGGCAGGAGGCGTCGAGGCCCTGGTACGAGCGGCCGCCGCCAGGGTTCCCGTTGCCCTTGTACGCCCGCATCGAGGGCCCTGGAGGAGTAGACACCGAGCGACACGGAAAACGCCGCCGTCGGTGCCAGCGGGTCACGGCGGTGCGCGTCGTTCTTCCTGGAGTCCATGCCGAGGGCTCCTACCGAGAGCTTGTGCTCCACGCCGCCATGCCTCCTCAATCTTGGATTCGCCTTCCTCCCTCCTTCGCCTTCGAGATCCTGCCGAGGGGTTCTCTTGAGCTCTGGTTGCAGCACAATGGCTGCAGCACCCCTGCGACCGGAGCGGAGGTTGCAGTTGTCGCTCCGGGCAAGGTCTACATGACCCGAGGCTCGGGCGAGATTGCCCGAGTCTGCCGGACAAGGGGCGCCCTCGTCATCCACCTAGAATATGATGGCACCTCCTTGATGTTCTTCAAGGTCTTCGCGCGGAAGGACGCCGGCTGGAACGCTTCCCCGAGAAGGGCGGTCGGGGCGTCGCCATGGCGAGGACTAGGCCCGCCGGTCGCCCCCTCGGCAGCTCCTCGGGCAACAGCGAAGGGGCCGAAGGGTCCAGCGCCTCCGCCGAGCTTCTGGCGACTCCGGAGGCAGTGGCGACAGCCACGAGCCCCGAGCTCAAGGCCACAACTGAATAACACCCAAAAAATTTTTAACCATGATTTACTAATTGAAAATTATCCAGGAAATTAAAATTTTTATTTTCTGATTTATCTTTTAAATTCAGGTCACTCTGTCCTTCTGATTTTCCTTGAGTTTTTCCTTCTAGGTGGAAACCTTTCAAAGATATTGTGGGACTTGTGTATCTTCCTAAGGCCATTTCTTTTTATCAATGGAATTATTTCTGCAACTATTATTTTTCCCTGAGCTTTATTTCTTTAAAAATGATATTTCATAAGTTTTAGGGTCCCATTTGCACTACAACCATTTGATAAATGCATTTAAAATTTTCACCAAAATTTGGGGATGTCTTGTGATGTTTTTAAATCACTTTGATGCAAAAATATCTTTTATTCATTGAAGATTTTGAGCTCTACCCCATGTTTTCAAAACTGGCCCAGTTGGTAATTTTGCACTACAACCTATATAAATACTTCATTAAAATTCCCACCAAAAATTGGAGATGTCAGTAGATGCATATAATTCAACTTTATGCAAAAACCCACTGGTGTTCTTTGAAAAATTTGAGCAAATCATCCTCTTTTGCTCTCTGGACCAGATTGGCTCTTTCTACTGCAACCCTAATTTATTTTGCTCTAGTGCACATGAGCTTTTTCCTGCTTATAGTCCTCCCTACCAAACCCTTAAGTCCAGGAGAGTGGAAACATTGGAGTGTTTTTGGTCCTAGCAATGATAGCCTTTAGTTTCTGCCCAGATTTGGTTTTCTCAAAAACTTGCACTAACAAGTTTCTGTTTTTGCCAAACTAACCTTGCCACCCACTTTAGCATCTAAAGAGACTATGATCTGGAGTTTTTGGCCACCCCAAGAGATGCCTAGAGGCCCATGACATTCTGTCGAGCACTTCATGTGCATAGCCAGATTTGACATGATTCTTAGTTTGCACTGTGAACTTGATCCTCTGACCCAACAAACTTGTCCACTAAGCTCCTAGATGACTCTAGCCCAGACCTGTTAATCCCCAGCCCCACCCAAGCCTCCTTGTAGGCCTTGGCATTTTGTCAAACACTTGGCGTGCGTGCTCTGGGCGCGTCCAGAGCGCACGTTTTGCACGTGCGTGCACCCGAGTCGCCGCATCCCGCTGCCGCCTCTCCGCGCCCGTTCTGATCCCCTTCCACTCACAGCCAACGCGCCCGACCCCTCCCTCGTCGCAGAGCCGCCCTAGCCCCCTCCTGGCGCCCTACAGCGCCACCACCGCAAGCCGCCACCGCTGCTCCGACAACCTCCGCCATGGACGGTGCCGCCTGAGACACAGCCACACGCCAGCTGCCCCTCGAACAGCTCGAGCTCATCCGCGAGCTCGTTTGCTAGCGCACGTCGCCGCCACGTCACCCTGCAGCTACAGAACGGCGGTTCGCCGTCGATCCTATCCACGGCCACCGTCGGAACCGACCTCAAACGCTATAAAAGGGGCCCCCGAGCTCGTCTAGTCCCTCAGGCAACCTCAGGCCATCCCTCTGATGCTCCCTTAGCCGGCAATCGATGAGGAGAGGCCTTCTTCCTCATCTCCAGCCAGTTCGGCCGCCGCCGCCCTCCGGTCCCATTGATCGCAGGCAGAGCCTCCCCGCTCCATCCAGCGCTTCCATTCGACTCTCCTAGACCGTGCGGAGCCGCCCAACGCCTCAGCCTCGACCGGGAACCACCGGAGCCCAAACCCCCAAATCCTCCCGAAGCCACCTCCACCGTGGAGCTCGCCACCGGCGATCCCCTCCACCCCCGCCAACCTAGCGACCACCGGGAGGACCGCCCTAGACTGGCGGATCCATCCCTGCCCTCAGAACCTAGAGGGGAGCCGCCGTTCGCCGGTGTCGATCACCGGAGCCCCGCCTTTGCTCGGACAGAGGAGGAAGGAGGCGGGCGACTGGTCAAACCTGACCAGTGGGCCCAAGGGACCCATTGTTAGTGACCCACGAGCCGGTCCACGCTAGATTAAGTGAAAGCGTAAACCCAGAAGTACGTCTTCTCCGAAACGTTTTTCTTTTTCTGTTTTATTTAAAAACAGGATTTTGACTAAACTTTGACTGACTATAACTTTTTAAATATGAGTCCAAATGACTTGATTCTTTTTCTGTTGTTTCTCAAAATTTGTCTAGTTTATTTTCATATTTATTTGAAAATTTTCTAATCAACTTTTTTGTACTGTTTTGAAACTATGTGTTAATTTGAATTTTTTCAAAATAGGATTTTTGGAGAGAGAAGAAAACTTTCAAAAGTTTTGGAATGCACACTGCCTCTCCACAACTTGAAGGCAAGCATTCTGAACCCTGGCATAATATTTTTGTGTGTTTTTTGATTCGGTTACAACACCACCTTAACACGAAGTATTCGTTATTTTATGTGATGATATGATCATACGCATGAGTGCATAATGAAGATTCTTTGCTGTTGGAAATGGATACATTGTGATAGTAATCACCATCGTATGCCTTTCATGCATACCAAAAGGACTCCAGAAAAGCCTCTGTCTTGGGTAGACACGGGCTGTCTCTAGTCCTCCGTCGAGACGGTTGTGTCCGGTAAAGGCATGGTGAGGTATGGTGAGTGGTGATTTTGTCTGATTAGTGTGAAATATATTTCTTGTGCTAATCATGCAGGAAACACTTTAACCTCCTGAGTCTTGTTCCAGTAACCCCCAAACTTGTTTTGTACTACCACTTGTCCCTGCCATAGGTAGGGTACGGTTCAGTAAGTTGTCAACCCCTTTCCTAGAACACACCGTACAGAGAGGCCATGGTGGAAGATAATGGCTGCATCCGGTAGGCATGCCACCTGGTTCGGGGGCATGGGTGTTTCCGGTTGGAGCCGAGGGGGTAGCTCCCCCTAGTTTTCACGCGTTATAAATTTTGTGATCCCATGCTAGTCGAGGTTGTAGCCTCCCCACTTAGAGTTTTTCTTAACAGGTGTCGTGGGTGATTCCAGACACCGGTAAGTTAGGCTGGTGTGTGCGGTCAGGTGTGTTTTCAATTAAAAGACTGTAGACGGAATTAGTCCCGATGGACTAAAGGAATCCGTTACTCGTGGGTAAAGAGTACACCCTCTGCAGAGGTTATATCTATTCGAGTAGCCGTGTCCATGGGTAAGGACTACAGTTTGGGATGGGTCAAGTGTCAGTCTTAGTGTCGGTCTTCGGAGGAGAAACTGCTAAACCAGAACATGGATCATGACTTGTGACTTATGATGACTATGATTATTATTATTACGGACTAACCCTTTATATTATTTGAATTATTGAGTATCCCTGGGACGGTTCTACCTCCTGGATATTCGCTGTGATCACTCTCATATAAGCCCTTTATGTGGTGTCGCTTAGACGCCCCACTGTGGCATGCTTGTTATTTATTTACTCTATAAGCCCTTTATGTGGTGTCGCACAGACGCCCGACTGTGGCATGCATGTTCTTTAAATTATTTATAAGCCCTTTATGTGGTGTCGTTTAGACGCCCGATTGAGGCATTTTCTATATGTTCATCCCTTCGAGGCGTCGCTTCAGACACCCGATCGGTGCATTGTATTTCTATTCCCTTGTTGCATATTCATGTCATATATAAATAACCCTGCTTGCGTGCATCATGGATTGTTATTTCGTGACTGACGTTGTGAACATAGACTATTTCAGAGCATGATTATCATTTGTTATATTATACCCGTGTTCATAATGTTTGCGAGTACATTCAAAAGTACTCACTGGCTTGTCCCTGGCTATTGTCTTGGCCAGATTTCTTGCATGGAGAGGAGTGTTGCGATGATAGCCCCGGAACCCACGCAATGGCGACAACAGCCTCGCGAAGATAGGAGTTACCCTGGTCAGCTGTTCCTGTGGGAAATGGAGTTCCATAGACGCAGATGAAATACAAACCGCTTCCGCCATCAGCCACTAGAAACTAATTGATGTACTCATACGCCAGAATGGTCTTGTACTACACTGTTTGTATTTTGCTTGGAATTTCTTATCAAGTTGGTACCGCACCAGCTAACAGTAATCCTGGGGCTGGTGAGCACAAGGGCCATTTTCTGGGAAACGATATCCCGAAAATCTGGTCCTGACAACCTTGGTATCAGAGCCAGGCTGACCATTGGTTAATCCTATCTTAGCCAGGTCGAAAAACCCAGGTTAACCAACCCACCAGACCTTAACCTAACCCCGGCCAAGCTTCTCGTGCAAGATAGCCACACAGTGACCCCGACACCTTTTGGTAGTCGGTGCCCAACCTATCAGCCTAGCCTGTTGATCACGCGCCAGTGACCGACGCCTAAAGTGTCTCATTCGCAAGCGTGCGAAGGAAGACTCCGTCCCCCTTTTCTATAAAAAGGGCACGCTAGCCACAACTCAGCACAGCACAACCTCTTCCCCAAACCGAGACATAATGCCTGGACCCGTTGTTCACAATGAGACCACAGCGACCAACCTCGGAGGTTGTGTGACGGTGCTAGCAAACCTCACCCGCCGTGCCTTTCCATTAGAAGAGCCCCCAGAATATGTTGTGTACCAAGGACCCATGAGCGGTGAGAACCGTCAATTCTAGGCCACTGTGCACGTCTATGGTAGGGGTCTATCTCCTGAACGCCCCTACAAGTTCACCGGAAGGACAACTTCCTTTGATCCACAAGCCATCCAACTAGCTGCTCGAGAGGCTATAGTTCAACTCCGGCACTTGTCGCCCAGAGTTAACTGTCGCTCGTTTTACTACTACCCTAGCCCTGACGGGTATGGTAGGCCACCCCAGGTTGCCAACGGAGATCACGAGACGGACCCTGCATTATTGCATCTGGTGCGCTATGTAAGTGCACTAGAGGAACTGTTCGATCAAATCACCCTTGATCTGATCGCAGCTCGTGGGGAGATGGTTCGCCGAGCCCCAGCAAGAAGAGAGGATGAGCCCGACGCCGATAACCCAGTCGTGCTGTCAGGACAACCGATCGAGTCCTTGAGGTCTGCCCCAGCCATCGACCAAGGTGCTTTGGTGTCCCCAGAAGTGCTTCATCGCCTTTTGGGAACATGCTCCAACGTGATTGTGGCCAACAACCCCCGCGATGGTCATCATCGCTACCCCGACCCTGTAGTTCCTCAACCCCCTCCAGCTAACCCCGATCGTGAAACCCGAGGAGAAGCCTCGACGTCCACAAGGCACGCCCGCTTAGATATTAACAAGGTGGACTAAGTCACTCGAGTAGTACCGAGCCTCAGTATTTCTACGCCCTGTAATTATGTGATCCTGTATCGCCATAATTAATGCAGCCTGCTTGTGTGCCTCTGTTTTGAATAGTAGCCATGCATAAGTATGTTGGTGTACGATTACATTTTTAATTCCGGGCATAGCTACCAAAAACCACCCTGACGACCCCCACAGTGATATGTCACTTTTGTGAGATATGTGTATCTGTGGCATTGACCCCGACCCCATAGAGCAGAACCGACAAACTAGTTGCCCCTCACCGCGGTAAATGACCCAGCCCAGATGCTATATAAAAGGACACCTCGTGACCTTACCAAGTATCCCTCACCTTGAGCACCACTCGCACAACCATTCCCATTGCAATGCCGAGCCCTAGTATTTATCTGAGAACTCCAGACGCAACCCCGGGTAGTTTTGTTAAAATATTGTGGGACTTTACCCGCAGTACCATGAGTGCTATCCATCCTCCCCAGTATGAGTTTCTCAAATCGAGGATCACCCCCTTCACCTCGAAATATTGGGCAGTGGTGCACATCCCTCCCGCAAACCCAAACCAAGACCCAACGGAAGTCTCTTTCGTGGGGAAACCTATGCCGACTCCGCATATGGCCATAGAAGCTGCTGCATACGAAGCACTTGCTCGCCTTCAATTCGCGGTACCCTATGCCAGCGAACGAGGGTATTATTACTTTCCGAGTGGCGCAGCACCCGGAGAAGTAGCATATTTTCCCGGTGGACGAATTGAGAGAGACCCAGTATTGGACAACCTTGCCCAGTATGTCATCGCTCAAGAGCGTTTGACCCAGCGAATGGGTTATCTCCAGAGCCTCGCTGATTTAAATCCTCAGATCGCCATTGGCAGACCACTGAGGCCCGACCAGGAGAGGCGCATCCATCGACTAGTCAATCCGCTTCCCCCGATAGAAGAGGAGTGTGCCCCAGTACCAGAGACGTTTTCTCAGGACCCTGTCCATTTACCATTTTCATTGTAGACGTCACTGCTATGCTCATTGTTCCAGCATTTATGTATGTGTTGCAACTTAATTGTTGTGTCCTAGATTGGTGTGATTAATTAAATATTTGGTTTCAATTAAGGTGAGTAGTTTGTACTGCTGGTAAATTTGAGTATCTGTTTTCACGCTCAGTAAATTTTGAAGTGAGATTTTCTTTCCCTGAGTTGCTGCGGCATATATCACTTCACGACATAGATTTTTATTCACGCAGCACCATAACAGTAGACTCGCAACCGCAACCACTCGACCACGTGGGCTAATTGCAAATCCTCGTGCACATTTTGCACCTAACTGATCACACCCAAAACACACCACAGTCTCTGAAGGAAAGATTAGTGGGTAATCACTCGGGTACAAGTTGCCTCCAGCACACTGACAACAGTTAGCACCCGACACCGCACTTAATCGTCATGATCACCGCCACCGCGGAGAGCTAACACTCGAGCGGCAGCATCACGACGATCATCAAGGATCATCGCGCACAGTAGCACGGAAAACCCCAGCAATGCCGCCAGCCCTCCGCACACCAGGATCATGCACCAGTCCGGCATCACCCTCGCCATTAGAGCCTCGTCTCGAGCTCCTGCAAATAGAAATGGAGGAGAAGGAAGGAGAAGGAGAAGCGAGGCCAGGTGTGAGGAAGAAGAAAGGAGCACCGCGATCATTTTATAGCTCGAGATCGGTGTACGGTCGGCGAAGTCCACCAGCGCAGCTCGTCGCTCGATCGCCGGTGTTCGGAGGCGAATTCGCGAGAAGTGCCGAGAATGCACTGGCCCGCGAGGTGAGTGCACGCTGCACCGGCAGCTAGCACGCCACGCACTACCGCAGTACGGCCTAGATGCCGTACGCGCTAGACGTCGTCGGTGGAGAAAGCACGGGAAAGCGCGCTCAGGAGAGGAAGAAGAGAGAGCCAGAGGTAGAAGAGGAGACTAACAGTGGACCCGGGTCCACCTGTCAGCCAGAAGGAGCACTGTGCTCTTGGGTACAACCAACGTATTTTAAAAATTTAGAATTTATTCTAAATTTACTGTATCCAACGTAGAAATATCTCGTTTTCCCCAAACCATGGATTTTTTCCATGCAGCGCCAGTGTTCCACACTGTAGTTTTACACCACTTATTGCCCTCTCACGGTAGCCACATTTTATTGCATAAGTAGGATGATTTTTTTGGTAAGAGTAATATTTGCTCAAAACAGCTTTTAGCAAATCTCGAGGACGAGATTTTTATTAAGGGGGGGGGGGGGGTAGTGTTGTAACACCCCAAAAAAAATTTAACCATGGTTTATTAATTGAAATTTTCCAGGAAATTAAAATTTTTATTTTCTGGTTTATCTTTTAAATTCAGATCACTCTGTCCTTCTGATTTTCCTTGAGTTTTTCCTTCTAGGTGGAAACCTTTCAAAGATATTGTGGGACTTGTGTATCTTACTAAGGCCATTTCTTTTTGTCAATGGAATTATTTCTGCAACTATTATTTTTCCCTGAGCTTTATTTCTTCAAAAATGATTTTTCATAAGTTTTAGGGTCCCATTTGCACTACAACCATTTGATAAATGCATTTAAAATTTTCACCAAAATTTGGGGATGGCATGTGATGTTTTTAAATCACTTTGATGCAAAAATATCTTTTATTCATTGGAGATTTTGAGCTCTACCCCAAGCTTTCAAAACTGGTCCAGTTGGTAATTTTGCACTACAACCTATTTAAATATTTCATTAAAATTCCCACCAAAAATTGGAGATGTCAGTAGATGCATATAATCCAACTTTATGCAAAAACCCACTGGTGTTCTTTGAAAAATTTGAGCAAATCATCCTCTCTTGGTCTCTAGACCAGATTGGCTTTTTCTACTGCAACCCTAATGTATTTTGCTCTAGTGCCCACGAGCTTTTTCCTGCTTATAGTCCTCCCTACCAAACCCTTAAGTCCAGGAGAGTGGACCCATTGGAGTATTTTTGGTCCATGCAATGATAGCCTTTAGTTTCTGCCCGGATTTGGTTTTCTCAAAAACTTGCACTAACAAGTTTCTGTTTTTGCCAAACTAACCTTGCCACCCTCTTTAGCATCCAAAGAGACTATGATCTGGAGTTTTTGGCCACCCCAAGAGATGCCTAGAGGCCCATGACATTCTGTCGAGCACTTCATGTGCATAGCCAGATTTGACATGATTCTTAGTTTGCACTGTGAACTTGATCCTCTGACCCAACAAACTTGTCCACTAAGCTCCTAGATGACCCTAGCCCAGACCTGTTAATTCCCAGCCCCACCCAAGCCTCCTTGCAAGCCTTGGCATTTTGCCAAACACTTGGCGTGCGTGCTCTGGGCGCGGCCAGAGCGCGCGTTTTGCACGTGCGTGCACCCGAGTCACCGCGTCCCGCTGCCGCCTCACCGCGCTCGTTCTGATCCCCTTCCACTCGCAGCCAACGCGCCCGACCCCTCCCTCGTCGCAGAGCCGCCCTGGCCCCCTCCTGGCGCCCTACAGCGCCATCACCACAAGCCGCCATTGCTGGTCCGACAGCCTCTGCCATGGACGGCGCCGCCCGAGCCACAGCCGCGCGCCAGCTGCCCTGGAACAGCTCAAGCTCATCTGCGAGCTCATTTGCTAGCGCACGTCGCCACCACGTCGCCCTGCAGCTATAGAACGGCAGTTCGCCGTCGATCCTATCCACGGGCGCCGTCAAAACCGACCTCAACCGCTATAAAAGGGGCCCCCCGAGCTCGTCCAGTCCCTCAGGCAACCTCAGGCCATCCCTCTGATGCTCCCATAGCCGGCAATCGATGGGGAGAGGCCTTCTTCCTCGTCTCCGGCCATTTCGGCCGCCCCCGCCCTCCGGTACCGTTCATCCCAGGGAGAGCCTCCCCGGTCCATCCAGCGCCGCCTTTCGACTCTCGTAGATCGTGCGGAGCCGCCCAATGCCTCAGCCTCGACCGGGAACCACCGGAGCCCAAACCCCCAAATCCTCCCGAAGCCACCTCCACCGCGAAGCTCGCCGCCGGCGATCCCCTCCATCCCCGCCAACCTAGCGACCACCGGGAGGACCGCCCTGGACTGGCGGATCCATCCCTGCCCTCGGAACCCAGAGGGGAGCCGCCGTTCGACGGCGTCGATCGCCGGAGCCCCGCCTTTGCTCGGACAGAGGAGGAAGGAGGCGGGCGACAGGTCAAACCTGACCAGTGGGCCCAAGGGACCCACTGTCAGTGACCCACGAGCCGGTCCACGTTGGATTAAGTGAAAGCGTAAACCCAGAAGTACGTCTCCTCCGAAACGTTTTTCTTTTTCTGTTTTATTTAAAAACAAGATTTTGACTAAACTTTGACTGACTATAACTTTTTAAATATGAGTCCAAATGACTTGATTCTTTTTCTGTTGTTCCTCAAATTTTGTCTAGTTTATTTGCATATTTATTTGAAAATTTTCTAAGAAACTTTTTTGTACTGTTTTGAAACTATGTGTTAATTTGAATTTTTCAAAATAGGATTTTTGGAGAGAGAAGAAAACTTTCAAAAGTTTTGGAATGCACCCTGCCTCTCCACAACTTGAAGGCAAGCATTCTGAACCCTGGCATAATATTTTTGTGTGTTGTTTGATACGGTTACGACACCACCTTAACACGAAGTATTCGTTATTTTATGTGATGATATGATCGTACGCATGAGTGCATAATGAAGATTCTTTGCTGTTGGAAATGGATACGTTGTGATAGTAATCACCATCGTATGCCTTTCATGCATACCGGAAGGACTCCGGAAAAGCCTCTGTCTTGGGTAGACACGGGCTGTCTCTAGTCCTCCGTCGAGACGGTTGTGTCCGGTAAAGGCATGGTGAGGTATGATGAGTGGTGATTTTGTCTGATTAGTGTGAAATATATTTCTTGTGCTAATCATGCAGGAAACACTTTAACCTCCTGAGTCGACCATAGATCGAGTCTTGTTCCAGTAACCCCCATACTTGTTTCGTACTACCACTTGTCCCTGCCATAGGTAGGGTACGGTTCAGTAAGTTGTCAACCCCTTTCCTAGCACACACCGTACAGAGAGGCCATGGTGGAAGATACCGGCTGCATCCGGTAGGCATGCCACCTGGTCCGGGGGCATGGGTGTTTCTGGTTGGAGCCGAGGGGGTAGCTCCCCTAGTTTGCGCGCGTTATAAATTTTGTGATCCCATGCTAGTCGAGGTTGTAGCCTCCCCACTTTGAGTTTTGCTTAACAAGTGTCGTGGGTGATTCCAGACACCGGTAAGTTAGGCTGGTGTGTGCGGTCAGGTGTGTTTTCAATTAAAAGACCGTAGACGGAATTAGTCCCGATGGACTAAAGGAATCCTTTACTCGTGGGCAAAGAGTACACCCTCTGCAGAGGTTATATCTATTCGAGTAGCCGTGTCCATGGGTAAGGACTACAGTCTAGGATGGGTCAAGTGTCGGTCTTAGTGTCGGTCTTCAGAGGAGAAACTGCTAAACCAGAACATGGATCATGACTTGTGACTTATGATTATTATTATTATGGACTAACCCTTTATATTATTTGAATTATTGAGTATCCCTGGTACGGTTCTACCTCCTGGATATTCGCTGTGATTACTCTCATATAAGCCCTTTATGTGGTGTCGCTCAGACGCCTGACTGTGGCATGCTTGTTATTTATTTACTCTATAAGCCCTTTATGTGGTGCCGCACAGACGCCCGACTGTGGCATGCGTGTTCTTTAAATTATTCATAAGCCCTTTATGTCGTGTCGCTTAGACGCCCGACTGAGGCATGTTTTATATGTTCATCCCTTCGAGGCGTCGCTTCAGACACCCGATCGGTGCATTCTATTTCTATTCCCTTGTTACATATTCATGTCATATATAAATAACCCTTCTTGCGTGCATCATGTATTGTTATTTCGTGACTGACGTAGTGAACATGGACTATTTCAGAGCATGATTATCATTTGTTATATTATACCTGTGTTCATAATGTTTGCGAGTACATTCAAAAGTACTCACTGGCTTGTCCCTGGCTATTGTCTTGGCCAGATTTCTTGCATGGAGAGGAGTGTTGCGATGACAGCCCCGGAACCCACGCAATGGCGACATCAGCCTCACGAAGATAGGAGTTACCCTGGTCAGCTGTTCCTGTGGGAAATGGAGTTCCATAGACGCAGATGAACCACAAACCGCTTCCGCCATCAGCCACTAGAAACCAATTGATGTACTCATAGGCCAGAATGTTCTTGTACTACACAGTTTGTATTTTGCTTGGAATTTCTGTATCAAGTTGGTGCCTCACCAGCTAACAGTAATCTTGGGGCTGGTGAGCACAAGGGCCATTTTCTGGGAAACGATATCCCGAAAATCCGGTGCTGACACGCGCTCGGAGCCGGGCGGACGCTTCAGGCTACCTGCACCGGTGATCTGGATGGGGTTGGCGCCGGCGCATGGCGGCCCACTGTTGATGATGGCGCTCCTACGGAGGCACGCGTAGTCGGCTTTCCTTTGGATTAGCACTTTTTATTTCCTGCGGAGAGTTGAAGTAGCACCCCGCGGGGGTATGTAAGGCGCTGGCCATGTTTTTGTGAATATTATATCCTTATGATGAATCGGTGCGAGATGCTTGTTCTGTCCCGGCTCAGCTCCCCCTTTCTTTCCTCACGAGGGCTTGGTGCTCATACGACAGCCCCGGTGCCTGTGTAGGCTTCAGCCGTTGGTATGCTGTGTCGCGATGCCGTGGTCAAGGCCAGGAGGTGTGCGGCCCGAGGTCGAGTAAGAGCCCCTGAGTCGCGATGCTCAGGAGGTCCCCTTTAGCGCTCAAGCAGCCTCCGCTGGGCAAGAAAGGTAGGCAGCTTTGCCGTGATAGAGCAACAGTAGGTGAGGGTTTAGCGCTGAGTAGGATTATTGTTTTGCGTGACTTATCTTGCGGGTTTGGAGCGGCGTTCGATGAGGTGCCGTGCCTGCGCGACGGCAACTGAGGTGTTGCCGGGTTGGCTCCTCGCGAGCTTCTTCCCTCTCCCCCGCGCTTTCCTTAATGCTCTACGTCCTCAGGTCCCAGCCCTCGAGCGAGCTCAGCCGCCGCTGGTATGACAGGTCGTGATGCCGTGGGTCAAGGCCAGGGGGTGAGGGCTGGAGAGCCAGTAAGAGCCCATGAGTCGTGATGCTCAGGCGCCCCCTTTCAACGTGCAAGCGGATCGCGTCGGAGAGGACGAGAGAAGGCTCGTGATGCCGCCAGCGTTACTCCTGGGGCAGGTCATATGTACCAATCACGAGGGGAAACAAGGTTCATTGTTACGGTTGCCAGCCAACCATTGGTCGCTCCGAGGGAGTGATCGGGGGCACTGAGGGCTTGGCGAGGTGGCGCCTTGGCTGCCGCGCCGAGCTCAGCCACTCAGATTTATCGGTGTTGCAGGGACGGACCCATGCGCAAGTGCCGTTCCTGAGCGAGCGGCTCCAAAGGTAGGTGTCAATCGAGCAGGCGATTAGGTCAAGCATGTTATGTATGAATAAGCAAATCCATCTAGATAGGTGCGGAGAAAGCACACGCCACTGGGTATGGCCCGAGCAGCTTTGGGATAATGCAGCCCGAGGGGCGCCCCCAACAAGTTAAGTAAAGAACATAAGCAAAACAGATACATGCCGCATGGACGGACCCACGCGGCATGGGAATGATGCAGCCCGAGGGGCGCTCCCAGCTGAAAACGGAACTTGGAAAGGTGTCACCTGATATGGTCAGAGATGGCGGGATGTTGAGGTAGCGGATGGCGCGTGATGAGGAAGCCGGCCCCCACGAGCCCTCCGGACCTGGAGCCTCGGGAGGCTCCGGGGGCACGGGGGGTTCCTCGAGAGCCATCTCCATCTCTGCCAGGACCGCGCGCTGCTTGACTTCCTGATCCTCCAGAGCGCACCTCAGCAGGTGGTGATGGGCGGCGACCGCGTTCGGCAGGCCGAAAGGCAAGCGAACGTAGCTGTGAGGTGGACCCTCGCAACGCCCCACGCGTGAGGGCCAGAGGCGCCCCTGAGACGCGGCCCGGTTGAGCCCTGGTATGTCGATGCAGACTCGCAGCCCACCATCCTCACCTGGATGTGGGGCCACGGCGGGCAAGCGGCGGCAGCCGCGCATGACTCTTGACTCTTGTAGCTCCTGGATGTTCCTCGTGATGAACTCCTGAGGGTTTGGCCCTCCTTGCCTCGTACCTTCCTGAGGGAAACGTGCCTTGAAGCACGCCTCCAAGTGGTGCCCGAGCGCCTCCCTCGTGACCCTGGCTAGGTCGGTGGCTCGCCATGAAAGAGCCCCCGAGCCCCGCCTGAGGAGGGCGCCGGGCGCGCCTTCCTATGCGACAGAGGGTGGTGCCCCTTGAACGGGCGCCGGTCCTGTTGCCACGCCTCCCGAGGTGCCTTCCCCATGAGGGTTTGGACCAGGCAAAGCCTTCTTCTTCTTAGGGATCGCCTCGGGAAGTCTCCCGCTCCTGTGATCTGGGTCTTCGATTGCTGCGGCTTGGAAGGCACGCTCAAGAGAGCACACTGCATCCCTTTCCTCACAAGGCACTGTGATGACTCCTCCGCTTCCTGGCATCTTGACGACATTGTAGCCATGGTGAGTCACCACCATAAACCTGGCCAAAGCTGGGTACCCGAGGATGGAATTGTATGGCAGGCGAATGTGGGCGACGTCGAAGTCGATGAGCTCGGTGCGGTAGTTGTTGCGCTGTCCGAAGGAGATGGGAAGTTGAACTTGCCTATCGGGACGGTGGAGCCATCGGTGACTCCTGAGAAAGGCTTGGTCGGCTGAAGCTGATCGTATGGCACTTGGAGATCGTTGAATGTCTCGACGGATAGGACGTTGAGTCCTGCTCCACCGTCGATGAGGGTCCTAGTGACTTGCACGTTCTTGATGACCGTGAGCAAAGCATGGGGAGGACTCTGGCCGTTGCCGTGCACTTGAGCTGATTCGCTGAGCTGAACGTGATAGCGCACGACGACCACCTGAGAGGGCGTGTGGCCTCTGGCTTGGGGAGGACTGCATTCACCTCGCGAGCAAACTACTTGAAGATGCGCTGGGAGGCTGGGGCCTGAGCGCCACCCAGGATGCAAGCGATCGCGCGCTGCTCCTGGAAGCCCCCAGTCCCCTCATCCTGATGATGGTCTTCGTACCTCCTCGGCGGCTGCGGCAGAGGTGGGAGCCCTGCGTTGCCTTGAGGGAGGTCCTCACGAGGCTGGTCCCTCCAACCTCCCTCACGAGGCTGGTCCTGCCAGCGGTCCTCGCGAGGTCTGTCACGCCATCCTTGGCGAGGGCCACGGTCTTCCCAGCGTCCTGCGCCTCTTCCTCCTCCTCGGCCGTAGCCCCGATCATTGTGCTCGAGGCGTCGGCCGATACGCCCTTCTTGCATGGCCCTGAGCTCCTGGCATTGTTGGTGTTGTGGGTGTGGAGGTCGTGGTATATGCAGTACCGGCTGCCTTTGGATGACTCGGGCTGATCCCTGCCTCGCTTGGTGTCTGGTTCTGCCGCGAGCACGACAGCTCCCTTGCGCTTCACGTCCTTGACCTTGGGCTTCTTCTCTTCTGGATCGGCAGCCGGAAGCTCGAGGAGGGAGAGGCGCCCTTCCACAACCCTGGCGCATTTGGTCGCCAAGTTGAACAGCTCCAGGGATGTGCACAGGTCTTCATGCATTGCTAGCTCCTCCTTCATCTTGACGTCACGCACGCCATCGGAGAAGGCTGAGATGATGGCTTCCTCAGTCGCCTTGGGGATCTTGAGGCGAGCGTTGTTGAAGCGCTGGATATACTTCTGCAGGGTCTCTCCTGGCTGCTGCTTGATGCGGCGCATGTCGCTCACGGCCGGGGGCCGATCGCGAGTGCCTTGGAAGTTGGCGATGAAGCGGGTGCGCATCTCGTCCCAGGACGAGATCGTGGCCGGAGCCGTGTTCAGGAGCCAGGTTCGGGCTCCGTCCTTGAGCGCCATGGGGAACCAATTTGCCATGACCTTTTCGTCCCTGTTGGAGGCTTGGATGCCCAGATCGTAGAGCTGAAGGAACTCCACGGGGTCGGCAGTGCCGTCATAGCGAGGAGGCAGGTCTGGCTTGAACTTGCCGGGCCATGCGACGCTACGTAGCTCGGCGGTGAAGGCGCGGCAGCCTGCAGTGGCCATCGGGGCTCTCTGCTGATGCAGAGCTTGCTCTTGTGGATTCCCGTGCATCGCTGCCTGGAGCAGCGCGGGCTCTTGAAGCGGTGGCGCTGGAGCGCGAGTGCGGCGCTCCGGTGCTGGGAGCACGCGAGCACCTTCTTGGGGACGAGGGATCTCCTGGCAGCTCCTTTCTTGTTGCGCGGGCGTCGGATGCGGACGGTCTCGGCCCGGGTCCACACGCCTTGGTGCCAGGGCGCCTTCTTGGGGAGGAGGTGGTAGGGGCACCTCCGGCTCCCTACCTCCCGTGTGGGGTGAAGGGCGAGGCAACGAGAGGGACGGCACAGGGGAGCCCCCTGTGGCACGGACGAGCTCAGCGACGCGGTCGAGCCACTCCTCGTAGACGTCGTCGACAGGGCGGTAGCGCAGGAGCTCGTTTGCCAAGATGAGCGCGGCTCGAGCCTCCATGGGAACGCGGTGCGCGCGGGACGAAGAACCAGCAGGTGCGAGCGGAGGAGTAGCGGTGCGGCCTTCTCGCCTCACCGATGGATGCAGGGACGAGGCCTGCTGCTCGTTCCCCACCGGGCCGGTGGAGGCGTTGGCGGCGGGCGACGGGGAACGACAGGGGTGTCCGCCGATGGGAGCAGTCTGGGCTACTCAAGCAGCACCAGCAGCCCGGCGCTCAGCGCGGGCTCGGCCAGCGTCAGCCATGGACACGACGGAAGATCACACGCGACCAACGAAAGAAAGATTCCGGTGCACCCCTACCTGGCGCGCCAAATGTCGGATTTCGGGTTCCGGCAGACCCTTGAGGTTTGAACTCTGGGGTACGCAAGGAGATCTTTCCCCTACCAGCTAACGCGTTGATGGTTTGCAAGGGATCTAAACTAGGAACGATGAACAGCACAAGAGACACAAGATTTATACTGGTTCGGGCCACTGTTGTGGTGTAATACCCTACTCCAATGTGTGGTGTGGTGGATTGCCTAGGGGCTGATGAGGAGCAAGATACAAGGAAGAACAGCCTCGCAAGGGGCTGTTCTTGAGCTGGTTCGATGGACTGCTTGGGTGAGTCCAGTCGCTTCTCTCTCTCTCTCTCTAGTGGGTTCGACTCTCCTTGGTCGGTTCCCCCTCTCTCTGTGGTGGCTAGTCCTATTTATAGAGGGAGGCCCTGGGCCTCTTCCCAAATAATGAGCGAGAAGGGCGCGAACAATTGGCCATTTTGAAGGGGAACATCTAGTACACTTATCCTGACTAAAGTTGGTCTTCGGCTGCCAAAGGCTCTGACGGTGACGCTGTCCTGGGCTCCACGATGATCTCCGTCCTGCTGCTCTGCTGGTCTTGGTCTTGTTGCACCGAAGCGGTAACCTTTCCCTGATGCCTTGGCCTGTGCTTGCCTCCTTTCCACCAAAGGGGACACGAGGACATCGCGAGGCCGGGCGCCCGCCTGGCACCCGCCTGATCTCGATCGTCATGGCTTGCGTCACGGGGCACCCTCGTGAGGTACCCTGCCTTGATCTCTCCGCCTCCTCGTGAGCCTGCCTGACGAGGCTGCTCCTGAGGAAGGTTCATGTCGTCCGCCCCGCGAGGCTTGGCCCCTCGCGAGGGTCTAGAGCTTGAGCTGACGAAGCTGGGCTGCGCTGGGTCCCCACTTGAGCCACGCCGCAGGCCGCAGGCAGGCAAGTCTTGCGACTCCCGTTCCCAGAATGCCGACAGGGTTGTTACCGGTTGATGTTTCCAGGGACCCGAAGCTGTCTAAATCCTTGTCTTGTGTGTTGCATCTCTTGTCCCGATCAACCCCTCTCAAGCTATCACATAGATGCGTTGGCCTCATGACTAAGTCCTCACACTAGGACAACTGACGTGTTAATTCCCCGACAGTTGGCGCCCACCGTGGGGCACGCGCACGGTGGTGTTGAGTTCTTGATGGGATTTTTCCCATGGATAGAGGGAGTTTTTGTGGGATCTCTTCAGGGATCAAGGAGTTCGTGATTATACAGAGAAAATTAAGATTTGCGTCGGGTGTGCTGTTACCGTTGCAAGTTGAAGATGTGTTCGAGATCAATCAATGGAAGGATCGCGTCACAGGGACCAACATAAATTTTTTGCAGCATGTTATAAGATTGAGGAGCGGTCGAGTCACAAGTCAAGGAGACCGTATTTTCCAACGCGCCAAGTTCTGAAGGTTTTGTCGGTACCGCGGCTTCGGAGTCATTGAGCGTCCATCAATCGTACCAACTACTACAACATGTTGTCATACAAGAGGACCAACATGATCTAGGCTGCTCACGTAGGTTGAGTGCTAGTTCAAATCTTCTGAATTATTGTTATCTCAGATATTTATACATACGTGGAGACATGTTGTACAAGGAAAGATGAGATGAGATGTCCAATCAGCAGCATTGCACAAGGGGCGTGGGGTTGCCAAGTCAACCACGACCCGGACTGGATGGGATCCTGGGTGTAGACTCGATCCACCGCCGCGGCTGCGATCGCTGCGCCTTGAACCCATAGCCCTGACCCGCTCGCACCAGGCTGAACTGCCTGTGCTGTCTCCTCCGCCGGGCGCGTCTTGCCTCTTCGACCGCAGTGGTCAAACTGCCAAGAACACTGTGATCCGGTACCTCCGAGCCATGGCCTCGGCCTCCACAAACAGTCGTAGCTCGTCGTCGCGCCTCCGCCATTGCCGGTTCGTGGCTGCAAACAACCATGGCCTCGTGTCATACCTCCATGGAGCCGCCCGTCGGACCGTCCCCGCATTCCTGCTGGGCGCTGTTGCCGCCTCGAGTCACCCACGCCCCTACCCCGCCGGGCTGGCGTTCCTACAAACCGCGACTGGCCTGTGATGTCGCCTCTACAAATTAAATCGCCGGCATCCTCGACGCTCGAAGCCGCCGCCGGTTCGCACTGACGCTGCCTCTTACGCGCTGGATGCAACCCGCGCCCCCAATTCTGCACGTCAGATGCTGTTGTTCCAGTGCTCTGCGGCAAGCCGCCTGAGTCGTCAGCCTTGAACTGTCGTCCGTCTCCCTAACTCACCGCCATGGGTCGTGGGTCACCTCGAGTCCAAATCACCATCAGTATGACAAGCCGCCGGTCGAGTTATCCTTGCCTCCCGCTAAATCCGCTGATCCCCTAAGTCGTTTCTTAGACGCCCTGGTGCTCCAACCTGTCCCTGATGCCGGGTCAATGGCCGCTTCACGCCCAACCGGGCTGCTGCAAATCGCCTCTGCTGTGCAAGGCTCTCACGCCTCCACCGTCACCGGTTCACGCTTGCAAACCGCCATGACTCCGCCCAGTCGCCTCAACGATGACGAACCACTCCCGTCTTATTGCAGCAGGAGAGCCGTCACCGGCGTTGATTACGGTGGGAGAGCCGCCCCTGGCCGTGACCCGCCGCCGGTCCACCCCTCAGCTCCGGATTAAAGCTTCACCTCGGGCGGTCGGCCTGGCCGCTTCAGCTGCTCCCTCGGGCCGCCCACGCCGGACCTGGACTGCGACACCAGCCGGCTGTAAACCGCCGCCGCGGATTCAACCCGCCGGACCCGCCGCCACGCGCCCTGGCGTCCGCGCCAAGCCGGACCAGCCGCGGATAAACCGCCGCATCCCCTCCATTGCCGGTTTGCACCTCCACTCACTCCGGCCTCTGCAAGCCGCCTTGCTCCTCCTCGTGCCACTACGCTATTCCCACAACGCACCAGGGCCGGTTCTTGCATCGCCCTTGCGACCTTGGTGCTAGCCCCGTGCCCTCCACCCGCTGTCCTCTCGCGCCGCGGTGCCCCTGCCTCCTCCTTTGCCGGTGTAGCCTTGAGCTACCCCGCTTCAGTTTCTGTCGCTGGCGAGTTTCCTTAGCAGGTTTGGGTACCCGATAAAAGGGTGGGGCCGACTGCGGGTATGAAACTAAAGTCAAAGGTCTCTTAAAAAAAGAGGGGGAAATAGCCCACGACCTGGGAGGCGCTATGGGCGGTTTACTACAGGAAGCTCGCGCTAAAAGGAGAGGAGGGTCAAACCGGATATATGTTTGACTTCCATACACATGCATGAAAGCAAAATCAATCAGGTGTTATCCCTCCTATGTATTTTATCAGTACATTTTATTTCTCTGAGCACCATTATACTGCCCTATTGGTGTTTTTATATACATGTAAAATTTTATCATACTATGGGTATAGAGCACGGACTAGCAACGTTCTGCACCAGCGTTCGTCTATGCGTTGCTATTCGATGGACATGTTTACGAGCCGCCGTCCCCGCGGTCCAGCCTACATCGACTCACCGGGACTGCGCCTGCGGTTGACTAGCCCGTCTGCGCGGCTTACCGCGCCTGCGATTGACTCGCTCGTCCGTACCGGTTTACAATGCCGCGGCCGACTCAGCCGTCATTAATTTCAGCTTCACCATAGTGATCATCAACTCCACGGTGAATAACCCCTCGCATGATATATCAGGTGAAATCCATCCAATATATTTTATATTACATATTGCCTTCTTTAAAAGAGCAATTACTCTGGCCTGCAAAGTTGTCTAATGCAGGACCCTAAACCGCCGTATTGGTGCAAATTTAAAGGTCGTCAGAAAATATCTGGCTTAAAAAGAAGGATTCCGGTTTAATATCTGGTTTAAGGAAAAGTTATCTCCCACAAAGCTTTGAAGCTTTCAATAGCCGGTTCAAAATACCGGTTCAAGAAGAATTTGTCTCTTGCAAAAAGTTAAAGGTTTCCGAAGAGGACCTGCTGCCATGACGCACGGTTCAAACATGGGTATCCTGCCTTATGGGCTCATCTTCATATGATCACTTGGGGGCTTCCTGTTCAAACATAGGTGTGTTCACCAAAGAGAACATAGTGTTACTACCCTCTTGATGCAGCTATCAAGCCAATATTATCATAAGGGGCCAAAGAGAGTTTGTTGCACAACACAACTCAAACATAGGCACCCGGTGAGCATAGCTCAAAAATATAGCACATGGGGGCTTCAGCTGACAAAGCGGAGTCCTGTCCATTACACCGGCTATCACGCCACAACAAAGCTTGGGAGCTTCACACCCAAGGGGGCAAAGAGAGTATTGTTGCTACGCACAACTCAAACATAGGCACCCATTGAGCACAGCTCACAAAGTTACTTGGGGGCTCTTTGTGCAAAGCAACAAAGAGTTTGAAAGGACCCTTGTAATTGGGTATCGACCCACGGCTTGGAAGCCTGGTGTATTCACCTAAAACCCCGGGTTAACCTGCCTTCATCAAGTAAGCCACTCCTATCCAGGTAATCCTGGCATGACCCGCCGAACGTTTGACAAGTCAATCTTATACAGACCCTGAACTTGTCAAAGTTAAAACGACGATTGGTTAGTTGGAGGTCCATCTTAAAAGGCTTTGTCAAATGGTTTAACTCAGCGGCCTGGCAGCCCATGAAAAGCCTTGAATTTGGGCCTGGCAGCCCTCGAAAAGCCTCGACTACAAGTTTTATTTGCTTTTGCTTTTTGCAAAGTTTTATCTCTTTTTTGATCAAGTTCTAAGTTAAACCGGTGTTTACTGACCCGGCCAGACTATATGTCATTACATCAACCCGGTGTTTCTTAACCCGGTGTGGCTTCCAGTTATCAAGCTGTTAGCACATAATCACTTATAATCCGGTGTGTATTGACCCAGCCTGGCTTTGGACTATAAGTCGCCAGTATATATTTGGATTGCGCCATTGAAATCATGCGCTTATAAATCATTGGGTATATTATTCAACTCTTTAATAGCCAACATGGCTGGATTTTTATTATGGTTATCAATAACCAGTATTATGATTAAGGTTTTCAAAGTCGCTTTAGCGCAATGGCTATCATATTATCAATGGATATGATTTACTCTACAATTGAAGGAATAGTCTAGAATTACTGCAGGCTTACAACCCGACACTTGGGGGCTACATTATTTAAGTTGATATTACATAAAATACACAAGTCTCATGTCGCTGCAAGCATGCACCATGACACTTGGGGGCTAATGCAAAGTCATTGTTTGCTCACCTTATTGAAGACCTGACTCATCACATTGTAATGAGCCGGCCCTTGGGGGCTACCAATTGCTCCTGTCAACAATTCAAGGTACAAAGCTTTTTATTCATTATATTGAAGGGTCTACTGCTCAGTTGGTAAAGCACAAGGCTCTTAACCTTGTGGACGTGGATTCAAGCCCCATGATGGGGGTTGCATCATATTATGTTATTTTCATTGAAGTATATATCAAGTCCCAGCTCAATATTATCTTACTGAACCGGCCCTTGGGGGCTACACATCATTGCTCAAATCTACATGATTATATTTACAAAGTCCCTGCTCATTATTGCATAATGACCCGACCCTTGGGGGCTACACCGGTTGAACTTTTTATGAGCATAAAGCAATTTCAAGTCCCATGTTGCTGCAAGCATGACAACACGGCACTTGGGGGCTACATAATATGGAGTACTCAGTTTTTACTAAGTGACTGAGATGAACAACAATGATTTCTTCAAAGTAGCAGTAATTATATGGAAACAAGTGTCAAATCATCACTTTGTTCTGTTCAAGACTTGGGGGCTACAGGTAATATGGATATGAGAGAAATATCTTCCAATTTTCAGTTTTGAGATAACCAGGTTGACCCGGCGTCACCAACAATTGTTGACCCGGCGTCACCAATCATGATGGACTGGTGTCTGCAACAATTATGACACGAATTTATCAGTTTTTCTAAATCAGCAGTCCTGGCAATGATAAACCGGCAAGTTCTACATCCTTAAATTGGCTTAAGATCAGATGAGTATTACAAAGACCAATATTTTTGGTAAGCATTAGGAGGTGAGTCAAATGAATTATTCTTCATACTATTTCTCTGTGACAAACCAATGTCAGCAAATTGATTATGAAGCTGGCCTATTGAACCGGATTTTCTAGAAGAAGGAAATGACAAGGACTTAAGGATGCTCAGGATCAATTTAACATGGATAAATCCAAATTCAACTGGGGGCCAATGTCGGGGATATACCCCGCAGTATGACCGGGCTGGAGTCGTAACCCGGCCGGGACTTGGTAAACCGGCGGATGGTAAACCAGCAGACAGTTAAGGCAGGTGGAAAGACAGATGGTAACACCGGCAGGAGTTAAGTCAGATGATAACCCGGCAGGTGTTAAGTCAATCATAAACCGGCAGACCATGTTAAACCGCCAGACCATGTTAAACCGGCAGACCATGTTAAACCGCCAAACCATGTTAAAACGGCAGACCATGTTAAACCGGATTACATTAATAACTGGGTTGCCAGGGGTTATGAAGCCCATGAAGGGAAGTCAAAATAGATTAAGTCTTAGTCCGAGATGGACTCTACATGTAACCCGCCCCTTCAACTTATATAAGGAGGGGCAGGGCTCCCCAAAGAGGGACAAGCAAAAAACAATCTCTAGGGCTAGACACAACTAGAGGAGAGCCGGTTTACAGCGACTCCCTCATGATCATAATGAGACCTAGCCACAAACAGCATGTAGGGTTATTACCGCATGATGTTTCCCGGGGCCCGAAGCTGTCTAAATCCTTGTCTTGTGTGTTGCGTCTTTTGTCCCGATCAACCCCTCTCAAGCTATCACATTTGGCCTCACGACTAAGCCCTCACACTAGGACAACTGACGTGTTAATTCCACAACAAGAATGGTCTTGAACGAACCTGCCATGCTAGCTGTGGTGATGTTGTCGCATCGATCAATGAGTTCCTCCACCACGTCATCTTTCAGATCGGGACATGAATAACGGGGTCGTTTCCGGCCTGTTCCCTCCATGGAGAAGACGATCGAACAATGGCATAAGGAAGGGTGAAGGAAAATGGAAGAGGGAGGAAGAGCGTGTGACAACAGTTCCAAATCGAGAGGGAAAGGTGAAGAGTCGGTGGATGGTTGCCACGGTACACGAAGAGGTGCCCCGGCCTACATAGAAGTCTGTTCGGAAATTGTACAAAAGGACTCACCGTCGTCTCACTGACATGTTGGAACGGGACCACATGTCAATGAAACATGGTGTGTAATTTCTCGTGCAAAATGTGATCTCGCCGCGTTGGCCCGAGGTGCCGCATTAGTTATCGACCTTTATTTTTTTAATGGCGTGTCGTTTCAGTTTTGAAGCACGACTAACTGGTATTGTATGCAGAGAAAATATAAACTACTCTACCACTACTCCACCTCTAGTACTAGTAGTATAAAAAGATATATAGGCTGGAGCTTCAGCGCTTTCTTGCTAAGGGCTGCCCACTTGCTTCTCACACTATCACCCTCTCTCCAGATCTAAAAAAGACGGCCTCTCTCTTCCTCCTCACCGGTGGTCACAGATCCATTGGGGAAGAAAAGGACGTGCAACATTGACGCACTCGTCATCGGCAAGCGAGGTCACGCACTGACGACAAGGCCGTCGTCTCAGACCTAGCGCCCGCGCGGGATGGCCTCCGTCCCCAAGCTCACTCTCGTAGTGTGTGCGGAGGACAACAACCACGAGCGAAGCCACTTCCCACCGACCCTCAGGTATGCTACCTCTTTTTGAACCATGCCCTAGTTCTATTGCCCCATCTGCCACGTCGCTGCATGTGGATCATTTTCCACTCCACCATCTTCCCAATTTGCTATCCTCTGCTCTGCTGGTCATGCAGACGAAAACCTTAATTTGCACTATTAAAGGAAACCCTACTTCATGCAGACTAATCCATGTCTAGATTGAATAAGGAAAGGAAGGGAGACTGTACTGTCTAGAGACTAGGCATCGAACCCACATCTAGGTTGAAAAGAGGAAAATCAGTAGCTAAGGAACGAGTCTCGTGTCTCTTGGTTGAAGAAGGGTAGAAAGGCATGACAACGCAATAGAGAATGACCAGGTCGACCGGTTTGTTGTCCTCACATAGGAAAAAGGTGGCTAAAGAGAACAAAAATGGGAAGTAATCCACATATGCTGCCTGGATATTTGTTGCTCTTGGCAACCATACCTCCATCTCCACTCTATGCGTCCGTGGAGGTACATCATACTGGTGCGCCCACTGTCTGAATGGGCCTCCCATGCTCTTATTGCCACTTTTTTGCTGTTTGTATAACGCCAGCGGTCAAGTCAAGCAATGCTATTGCTAAAGTGATGCCACATTTAACTAATGCCGCACTCAGTCTAATGCCACCGATAAATTTAAGCAATGCCATTTAATGTCACTGGATTATTTCAGGGTTAACTGTTCATTCTGAATGTATTAAAGTTTTTTCAGCTAAGGCATTCTAATGCTGTTGCACAGCCAGTATACCAACGATGAAACTCACTACCTTCAGATTTTTGCACTATTAATGCTTATAGATTACATACCTCAATTTCATGAGATAAGTCAAATTTTTTTGTACAGTGTCACCAAAATGCCAAGGCGCTCATGTCATTTTATTTTGGTTAAACTGCACAAAAAATTATGAATACAAGAGGAAAGATCAAGAGTGGGCACCTCCTCCTCCGGCTGTTCTCTTGATTCGTTCGATCAAGTTTTTATGTTTGATCGATTATCAGATAGCAATTTGTAGGTCCCCTCGAGTTCAAAATGATATTTACCTTGAAGGTACATGGTTTGTAATTTTTTTATACTATCATTAGTTAATAATGCTAGTTACCTTCAGACTTTTGTATTTGGTTTAATGCTCTTGCACAGCTAGTATACCAATGCTGAAACTTGTTACCTTTACATTTTGTATTGTTAATTCTTATAGAAATCTTCCAGTAATAGAGCTTATGGAAATCTGTTCAGTAAAACCATTGTATTGTACCCTGTAATAAAATAACTACTCTACTATTGCACTAGCCACTAGATTAGTGAATATTTGTACTATTCGAATGGTGTTGCATTAGCGTATGGACATATATAAAGTGTGGCAAGCTTTCCCAGGTATGTGCTCAAGAAAACTACTACCTGTTTTTCTAAATACTAGACGTTTGGGTACTTTAAATTGAATTGCGAAAATGTCTTATATTAAGGAATAGAGGGTGTAGAGTTCACTCAAATTATCCCGGTAAAGCTAGTCACACCTTTGTTAAAATTAATGTTCATTATGTTATCGGAGGAGGTATGTATGTTTGTCTCTAATGCCTGTCGACTACATACCTGACATCATGATGTAATATCAAGTCATTTCCTTTTGTACAGTGTCACTAAATTGTCAAGGCAGTGATGGCATTTTATTTTAGTTGAACTGCACAAAATATGCTTAAAAGAAGAGGAAAGGTCAGGAATGGTTCAATTTTTCTGAAAGAACTATGTATGCCTTCCTGACATCAACCATTGTTGCCTTATTTATTCCTTCAAACAGGTGGTTAGAAACATTCTTGCTACCTTTTCCCATTAATAAATTGGAATGCTTATATTTGTGAGTCTATGCTTCAACTAGTGCCACTTTTATAGTAATCACACTTTCAATATCTATGCAAACAGGGATGCTTAATTTTAGTGGAACTACACAAAAAGTCCAAATGGTTCAACATTAGGAGCATGTTTTCTTCCAAACCTTTATATCCAATTGGTGGCACTATGAGTTGTTCATTACGAAGGTACATGGTTTTTTTACTATCTTGCTACTCTTTTTGTACTGTCATTAGATAGTAATACTAGTGGTTTGCATGTGAATTTATTGGCAGGGTGGACCTACATTGGAGGTGCAGGACAGGATTCAATGATTGGATGCTCAATTTCGGTTGTATCGATTTCACCTCTTCCATCACTACGGACACGGATATCCTTGGTCTGATGAAGAATAGGCGCTATATTTCTGCTCTGAACCAGCAAATCAATTCAGTATGAAATTGTCAAGGGCAAAACATGATTGTACCAAATTGTCCAGTGCAAAACATGACAGATGCTAAGCGGAAGTGACGTGTTTAAACCGGAAATACAAGGTGTGGTATATGTTTACTAGCTGCTTGATATTTGTGCAGACGGAGATGTCTGCCCATTGCTATTTGGCAAACGAACAAAGTGACCGCAATTTTGGTTGAACTACACAAGAGAATAGTGTAGTCACTCCATGCAGTGCCATTTGAAAATAGACACATAAAGATTGGGTAGTTACTTCATGGACTGTAGAAAAGTAGTACTGTACTATTTATTGGCCAACACTAGGTGCTTCATTGCTTTGGTCTGATTATACAATGGGCATCATTTTGGCCAAGTTAAAGTTTGTATTCCAAAAATAGACTCGCCGTGTTATCGAGAGAAGACCAAATCATGTTGCAGTGGATGTTCCTCCATCATGTGTGGTTCATTCTCATGGTTCCAGCTGTTGGCGAAACCACTTACGTTTGCAAGAGGAATTGTAGACTTCACGAACAAATTTTTCTTTCACTCTGTACTGAATGTTGGCCAAGAGAAGCATCCATGTTAGTAGGAAGAACAAATGTTTTCTCTAGATCTTTTGTTTTGGAGCTACATATTTGAATATGATCTGTGAATCATTGAGATGCATTAACATGTTGATCTTATGTATGTCAATCGTACTAGTTGGTTTTGAATTTGGGCTACTAATGTGAACATATTACAATGCTAGGTATGTGAGTCTCGCGTGAACATTTCGAACGGATCGGCTCTTACTGCTGTGCACATCATGATCCTTATTTTTGTGTTTTACAAGTTACTAACAGTTCCTTATTTCTGTTCGCTCAGTGTTTACAAGTTATTGATCGATCACTAGCAGTTTCGCCTACTAATGCGCTCCTGGCAGTTTCAGTTGCGACGCAAGATCCGAAGTGGCAGTTTTTTGAATAAAAATGCCTACCTCTAAAGAAACTGACAAGCTACTCTGAATAAAATGCCTGATCGCTCTCTGACTATAGCGCCAGAAAAGCTCCTGTCTGCTAGGACTACGTCGGTATTTCCCCAAAGAGGAAGGGATGATGCAGCACAACGACGGTAGGTATTTCCCTAAGTGAAGAAAACAAGGTTATGAAACCAGTAGGAGAACCAAGCAACACAACGTAAACAACACCTATACACAAATAAAAACACCTTGCAACCCGACGTATTAAAGGGGTTGTCAATCCCTTTCGGGTAACGATGCCAGAAATTTGTAGTAGATTGGAAAAATAGATCGCAAACAAGATAAAGTGCAACAAAGTATTTTTTGTATTTTTGGTTTAATAGATCTGAATAAAAATGTAAAGGAAAAGTAGATCGCAAGCAAATATATGAGGAAGAAGACCTGGGGGCCGTAGGTTTCACTAGTGGCTTCTCTCGAGAAAGATAGCAAAGAGTGGGTAACCAAATTACTATTGGGAAATTGATAGAACTTCAAATAATTATGACGATATCCATGCAATGATCATTACATAGGCATCACGTCCAAGATTAGTAGACCGACTCCTGCCTACATCAACTACTACTACTCCACACATCGACCGCTATCCAGCATGCATCTAGTGTATTAAGTTCATGGAACAATGGAGTAATGAAATAAGAACGATGACATGATTTATACAAGATCCATTTATATATTGCATAGATATAGATCCCATCTTTTTATCCTTAGTAGCAACGATACATATGTGTCGTTTCCCTTTCTGTCATTGGGATCAAGCACCGTAAGATCGAACCCACAACCGGGCACCTCTTCCCATTGCAAGATAAATAGATCAAGTTGGCCAAACAAAACCCAAATATTGGCGAAGAAATACGAGGCTATAAGAGATCATCCATATAAGAGATCAAAAAAACTCAAATAACTTTCATGGATATAAAAAGATAGAAATGATCATAAACTCGAAGTTCATCAGGTCCCAACAAACACTCCGCAAAAAGAGTTACATGATAAGGATCTCCAAGAGACCATTGTATTGAGAATTCAGCGAGAGAGAGAAAGCCATCTAGCAACTAACTACGGACGTAAAGGTCTACAAAGAACTACTCACGCATCATCGGAGAGGCACCAATGGAAGTGGTGAACCCCATCTGAGATGGTGTCTAGATTGGATCTGGTGGTTCTGGACTTTGCGGCGGCTGGATGAATATTTTGTCGACTCCCCTAGGGTTCTGGGATTTTTGGGGTATTTATAGAGCAAAGAGGCGGTCTAGGGGGGGTACCCGAGGTGGGCACAACCCACCAGGGCGCGCCTAGGCCTCCTGGCGCGCCCTGTTGGGTTGTCCCCTCCTCGGGACTGCCCCAGGTGCAACCAGGGCCCAATGTGTTCCTTCTGGCCCATAAAAAATCGTCGTGGAGTTCCATGGCATTTGGACTTCGTTTGATATTGATTTCCTGTGATGTAAAAAACATGGAAAAACAGCAACTGGCACTTGGCACTATGTCAATAGGTTATTACCAAAAAATGATATAAAATGACTATAAAAAGGATTATAAAACATCCAAGATTGATAATAAAACAACATGGAACAATAAAAAATTATAGAACGTTGGAGACGTATCAATGCCATGCGAATTTGAACAAACCGCCAGCAAAAACGTTCGCAAGTGCCTTATCTCTCTGCAAATGTTCATCAGCTAATGCGATCCTACAGGTACACCATCCGACCTACTTGATCCTACACGTACACTATCGGACCTACTCGATCCTACACGAATAAATAGGGGATCACGCAAGTACTACCTCATTTCCGGTTTGGAGGGCTCAATTCAAAAAATGACCTACCCGATCCTACATGAATAAATAGCGGATCACGCACGTACTACCTCATTTCCGGTTTGCAGGGCTTAATTCAAAAATCTCACCAACCAAGATAGATGATGAGTGGTGGAATCATTTTTGACAAGGATGGACTACCTCATCTGGATCATTCGAGTGCACTCGTTTGACCGTCATGCTGGTGTGTGACCCAGCATGGACGGGATGCACCACTGACAGGACGGGACGACACAGTCATAATTTCAGTTTTTCTAGTTTTCCACGGCAAGCTGGCGCGCTAAGCCATGCCGATGACCGAGATAACCATCGCGTTTCCCACGACATGCTGGTTCGCCCTTGCGTCCCACGACACTACAGGCCGAACTAGTATAAAACTCTCTTGTGTCCCTTGTCTGCTTTAACCCCTTTAAGCTAACCCGTAGCGATGGCTCCACGACTAAGTCCTTTCATAAGGACATCTGCCGTGACAAACCCACGACAGTTGGCACCCACCATGGGGCTATCGCATGATTGTTTCAAGTTCTTGGAGGGAAGCTTCGAAGGACTCAAGGGTTACGCTGTAGGCTGGATGACCAAAAGTCATCACGGCAAGCTCTACATCGACGATGCAGGGTGGGACCCTGAGGCCGGCTCAATCGAGTACGGGTACCGGGTCCCCTTTGGTGGCATACACGTTTTCATTGGCAAGATCGCCAAGCCGGGCCCTGAGCCGGACATGTGCACCGACCCCATCGAAACGGCTCAGCATGCACGATCTGCCAGGGTCAAGCCTGCCGTGAAGCGTGCCTTCGTGGGAGTCATCCATGGAGGGGAATACGAGGACAGATCGGAATCTGGTGTTGAGACCGTCGTTTAATCCGGCAACGAGTCATCGACCCGAGAGACCGAGTCGTTATATCAGCTACAAGATGGCCGGATTGGAGGCTGTTCCGATGGCGACAGTATTCCGGACCCCTCTGATCTGCCAAAACGGGTTGGTATCTTCATGGCTGGTACACAGCCGGCGCTCCACTCTTCGACCGCAGCAGCAATGATCACCGGATCAGTAGCGGCGACGGCAGCCGGGGCAGGAGGCCCTGTGCGGACGCCGGCTCAGGTTTTCTCGGATCTATTTGATGCGTTGGCAACACTAATGGCGGAGGCTAACCCGGCGGATCAGGATGCGCACAATGCGGAAATCGCGAAAGTAAAGGATCAGATTACTCAGGCCAAGGCCGATTTGGCAGCTGAGGATACCAGGATGGTCATGAGCGGCCGCTTTGGATGCGCAGGCTTACCGGCTTATGCTGGATCAGAATGCATCGCACGAAGTCCTAAAGAGAAGGCACCGGTCTCGCCTGCCGCCGGTTTATGATGCTAGGAACCTCTTGAACACCCCAGGTGCGGGGACCAGTAACCCGCCGGTAGCAAACTGGGCAGAGGCACCTCGAGTGGGGGCACCGGTTCAGCCCCATTTTATGGATCCGCCTCGTCAGAACAACATTGTGACGCAGCCTGTCCCAACACCACCGGGTCATTACTCTACTCCGATGGACAATCTTGTTGCTGCCACTTCACGGCTGGAGGCCCAATTGAAGGCGATTCTTCGGCAGCGGTCGAGACGCGCCGGGTTAAAGAGCTTCTTCCGATAGCCTTGGTGCAACAGGAGGCTTATTCATACAGTCGTGATCGGATTCATTCCACCCCCCGTCCAAGCCGGAGTTACAGCGGGCGTATGGATGAACCGGCCGTGTCAAGCAATGCGCGGAACCGCGAACCGCCCCGTGGCCACAAGCCGGCAGGGGGCGCTGGTGATGATCAGGAGGTGGTGGACCGGGCTCGTGCACGCAGGGAGGCCGAGTTAGCAGCGCAACATGAAGCCCGTCAGCTTACTCCGGTTCGTCCAACCATGTCGATAGCGCCAGGAGTTACCTCTAGCTCTTTGGGGGTGCCGTGTCTCGTCCGAGCGTTATGCAACGTATGCCTGCCCAAGGATTTCAAGGGCCTGCGCAAGGTGCCAAATTACACCGCCAATTTATCTCCAGAGACATGGGTTGAAAGCTATGAGATGGCCATGGAGATGCTAGATGTGGATGATGCATCTTGTGCGAAGTACTTCACCATGATGCTAGAAGGGACGGCTCGTACTTGGTTAAAGAGTCTACCGGCTAACTCTATCAGATCATGGGGCGAGTTGAGAGCCCGGTTTATCCAGAATTTTAAGGATACATGCAAGCAGCCCATGTTGATTGTGGACTTAGCTGGCTGTGTACAGGAGGAAGGAGAATCAACAACCCGGTATGTGCACCGGGTCTCGGAAATTTTGCATTCGTCGGACCGCATCAACGCTGACACCGCAGTTCTAACTTTGGAAGGAATTGCCGGTTTAAGCCTCTGAAGTTGAAGTTGGGACGGCTGAAACGCCATTGCAATGACATGGGAACCCTCATGGCCGCTTTAGTAAAGTATGCTGACTCTGATAGTACCAAGGATACCGAGTCTGATGATGATAAGATAGGGAAGGGAAAGAAGAGCGGCAACGCCAAGGGGCAGCACCACAACCCGGCGGGTCATGGAAACGGCAGCAAACGTAAAGCGGATCACATCATGGACTATGTGGCCAATACCAGCGCACATGACAAGGGCCAACGGCGCAAGGGTAAGCCGCCCCAGTGCGGTGGAGCACCTAGCCCTAACCCGGACCGCATGTCTTACCTATTGAACCAGCCCTTCCCGAAACATGGGACGAAGGAGATGCCGGCCACACACCTCTGGAAGGACTGCTACATCATGCAAGAGTTCAAAAATTCTAATGCTTTCCGGTATGATCACGGACCGGGTAGCGGCTCAGGCCCTGGGTATCATGGGCCGGGTTATGGTGGAGGAAATTCCGGTTCAGGCTTCCATGGTAATCAGGGCGGACATAACAATCAAGGTAATCAGGACAACCAAGGTGGCTACAATAATCAGGGCAATCAAGAAAGAAAGCAGCAACAAATGGGTTACCAGAGCAATCCGAAGCAGTTGAATAGTGGGCAATATCATGTCTTCACCACTAGCTTGGACAAGCATGACCAAAAGCTTCATAAGAGGGCAATGAGCTCCGTTGAACCGGCGGTGCCCCATTAGCTACGCTGGTCGGAGCAGCCGATTGTGTGGAGCAGAGAAGATCACCCACCCCGGGTTGACAATCTGGGTCATCTGGCATTTGTGGTGGCACCTCAGGTGGGAGGTTATAAGTTCACCAAGGTACTCATGGACGGAGGAAGCAGTATCAATATCCTTTACTATGAAACTTTCCGTCGTATGGGCTTAACAGATAAAAATCTTAAACCGTCCAATACGGTGTTCCATCGTGTGGTACCTGGTAAATCGGCGTATCCTGTTGGTAAGATAGCTCTGGAGGTGGCTTTTGGGGACGAGCATGACTCGAGATCAGAAACTTTTACCTTTGAAGTGGTGAAAATCAGAAGTCCATATCACGCCCTGTTTGGGCGCCCGGCTTATGCTAAATTTATGGCAAGACCTTGCTATGTCTATCTGCAGCCCAAGATGCCGGGTCATAAGGGAACTATAACCATACATGGGAGCCGCAAGATCGCTCTGGAGTGTGAAGAAGGTGATGCGGCGTATGCTGAGTCGGTTTGTGCCACAGTAGAATTGAAGTTTTACAAGGACAATGTTGATCCGGCAGATATGACTTCGTTGAAGAAGCCAACTACCGAGCATGATCCGGCCTTGAAGTTTAAATCGGCTGATGAGACTAAGCTTGTTGACTTCGTACGTGGCGATTCGTCCAAGCAGTTTAGCATCAGCGCTAACTTGGACCAGAAATAGGTAAGCGCGCTCATCGAGTTCATCCGTGAGAATCGGGACATCTTTGCGTGGAAGCCTTCTGACATGCCAGGTGTAGCGAGAGAACTCGTTGAGCACACTCTTAATGTTGATCCCAAGTATAAACCAATCAAGCAGTTTCTCCGCCGGTTCAATGAAGAAATACGCAAGGCTATTGGAGAAGAAGCGGCCAGACTCTTGGCGGCCGGTTTTATTGTTGAAGTCTTCCATCCTGAGTGGTTGGCTAATCCGGTGCTGGTCCTTAAGAAGAACGACACTTGGCAGATGTGTGTGGATTACACAGATCTCAACATAGCTTGTCCAGCAGATCCTTTTGCCCTTCCCCTTATTGATCAAATTATTGATGCTACGGCGGGTTGCAAGCGTTTGAGTTTTTTGGATGCATATTCCGGTTATCATCAGATCAAGATGTCAGTTAAGGACCAGGAGAAGATGGCCTTCATAACCCCCTTTGGAGCCTTCTGCTATGTGTCCATGCCCTTCGGGCTCAAGAGTGCCCAGGCGACTTATCAACGGTGTGTGCAGAATTGTCTTCATACACAAATCGGCCGTAATGTTCATGCCTATGTGGATGATATTGTGGTCAAGTCAAGGAAGAAGGCGACATTGATTGATGACTTAAAGGAAACCTTTGATAACCTGCGGGTTTACAAGGGTATTCTTAATCCGGCTAAGTGCATTTTTGGTGTACCGGCAGGCAAGCTCTTGGGCTTACTGGTGTCTAACAGGGGCATTGAGGCTAATCCGGAAAAGATCAAGGCCATCACCTCCTTGGCTAAACCGAAGTGTATCAATGACGTTCAACGCTTGGCAGGCCGGATTGCCGCGTTGAGCCGGTTTATCAGCCGCCTTGGCGAGAAGGCCATTCCTTTGTATCAGATGCTGAAGAAAACGGATAACTTTGTCTGGAGTGACGCCGCGAATGAAGCGTTTAAGGATTTAAAGCGGCAGCTAGCTAACCCGCCGGTTCTTGCTGCCCCGGTTGACAAGGAGCCATTGTTTCTATATGTGGCAGCTAATGCTCGGGCTGTCAGTGTGGCTATTGTGGTGGAGCGCAAGGAGGCAGGAAAGGAGTTTCCGGTTCAGCGTCCGGTTTATTATATCAGCAAGGTACTTATTGAGTCCAAGCAAAGTTACCCACACTAGCAGAAGCTAGTATATGGGGTTTTCATGGCAAGCCGGAAGCTCAAGCAGTATTTCCAAGGTGATCCCATCACAGTGGTCAGCTCTGCTCCTTTGGGAGATATAATCCAGAACAGGGAAGCAACTGGCCGGATTGCCAAGTAGGCCATAGTGCTCGGGCCTCATGGGTTGAAGTATATACCCCGAACGGCATTCAAATCTCAAGCACTTGTGGATTTCATTAACGACTAGACAGAACTACAAACGCCTGAAGAGAAGCCGGATCACACTTATTGGACTATTCACTTCGATGGGTCCAGGCAATTGGAGGGCTCGGGGGCTGGAGTCATATTAACTTCCCCACGAGGTGATAAGTTTTGTTATGTTCTCCATTTAATGTTCCCTTGCACTAACAATGCAGCTGAGTATGAAGCTTTACTCCATGGTCTTCGGATGGCTAAGGAGATGAAACTAAGCCGAGTTAAGTGCTTTGGTGACTCGGACCTGGTGGCTCAACAGTGTCCGCATCGGGGATTCCAAGGACCCACTCATGGCAGCATATCATCGTGAGGTGGACATTGTTGCAGGTCACTTTAAAGGTTATCAGGTGGATCATGTGGACCGGCGGAAGAACGAAGCGGTGGACGCTTTAAGCCGCCTCGGTTCTCAACGTAAACTGGTTCCGCCTAATGTCTTCTTGGATGTTCTGCATAATCCGTCCATCAAGCTCCCTGGTGAAGAGGATTTGGCTATTCCTGATCCAGAAGCTCAGTTGGTGGCGGATCTTCATGTTATTCCGGATTGGACGGTTCCTTATCTCGCGTATATGAACCGGGGCGAGTTACCAGAGGATGAGACATTGCATAGGCAGATAATCCGGTGGTCCAAGTCTATGACTATTATCAATGGAGAGCTGCATCATTGCAGTGTGATAGGGGCATTTCAGCGTTGTGTGTCTCCTGAAGAAGGCTGTGAAATTTTGCGTGAGATCCATGAAGGAGACTGTGGTCACCACGCCGGTACAAAAGCTTTGGTGGCTAAGGCGTTTCGTCACGGTTTCTATTGGTTAACCGCTCATGCTGATGCTGAGGATCTGGTCAAAAGATGTGATGGCTGCCAGAAGTTCTCAAGACGCGCTCATGTGCGGGCTCAAGAATTGAGGATGATTCCAATCACTTGGCCATTTGCGACTTGGGGGCTGGATATGGTTGGGCCTTTCAAGAGGTCCAAAGACAAGAAGACCCACCTTTTGGTGGCGGTTGACCAGTTCACAAACTGGGTGGAGGCAGAACCAGTTAGCAAGTGTGACGCGGCCACGACGGTTCAATTCATCAAAAAGGTGATTTTCCGGTTTGGA
Organism: Aegilops bicornis; assembly: GCA_021605145.1. NCBI lineage: Eukaryota > Viridiplantae > Streptophyta > Magnoliopsida > Poales > Poaceae > Aegilops > Aegilops bicornis. The sequence goes on from CM038670.1 coordinate 497,524,145, forward strand.
CAATGGTACCAATCTGTCAAAAGGTGCCATGAAGGAGTTATGTCAATGTGAGCACATCCGGCTGGACGTATTGTCAGTGGCTCACCCACAGTCCAATGGTCAAGCGGAGAGGGCCAATCAAGAAATTTTGATAGGCATCAAACCCCGACTTATGGTTCCTTTGCAGCGGAGGCCGGGTTGTTGGGTTGAGGAGCTACCTTCAGTGTTATGGAGCATCAACACCACACCTAACAGATCGACAGGATACACGCTGTTCTTCATGGTTTATGGAGCGGAGGCAGTTCTTCCTAGTCACATCCGTCATGACTCACCTCGTGTAGCGGCATATGTTGAAGCTAAGAATGAGAAGGCACGACAAGAAGCTCTCGACCTGTTAGATGAGGAGCGTGACATAGCGGCCGCCCGTTCAGCAATTTATCAGCAAGATCTGCATCGCTATCATAGCCGCCGGGTTAGAACCAGAACCTTTCAAGAAGGAGATTTGGTGCTTCGGCTCATCCAGGATCAGACGGATATGCACAAGTTATCCCCACCTTGGGAAGGACCTTTTGTGGTCAGCAAGAATCTACACAACGGGTCATACTACCTAATCGATGTTCGAGAGCGCAAAGACTCACGTAAATCGGAGGAGGAGACAAACCGGCAGTGGAATATTGCTCATCTTCGGGCCTTACTATAATTGAGCTATAGGCTCTGCTTTTGTACATATTATGACTATGTATATATTACGATCAATATAATAAACCGGAACCTCAGCTAAAGCGGGGTATCTGTTGTTTTCTTACATCATTTGTGGTTACATGGAGCTTCTGTTTCTAAAGTGGCGTATGGTTTACCCCTTGGTTTAGCTTCTCAAAGCCTTTATATTATATCACTTGGGGGCTTGGTCGTATCCGAACCATAGCTACACCTTTTGATAGGCGCAATGCCATAGCATCATTTGGGGGCTTGGTCGTATCCGAACCATAGCTACACCTCTTGATCGGCGTAATGCCACAACATCACTTGGGGGCTTGGTCGTATCCGAACCATAGCTACACCTCTTGATCGGCGCAATGCCACAACATCACTTGGGGGCTTGGTCGAACCCGAACCATAGCTACACCTCTTGATCGGCGTAATGCCACAACATCATTTGGGGGCCTGATCGAACCCAAACTATAGCTACACCTCTTGGGGGCTTGGTCGTGTCCGAACCATGGTCACACCTCTTTATCGGCTCAAAGCCTCGCCTACAATGGTTTTTATTTGCCTTTATTTGAGTTCTGTTTTTTTTTGATAAAAACTTTTTGTTGCTTTTTAGACCGGCGTTGAACAACCTGGTCCGACTGTCAATTACAAATTGACGGTACACGATCAAATCATAGTCAAGAGACTATTTGCCAGGTCTGATTTTCAATTAAAATTTATGGAGTAAACCGGTGTTTATCATAACCCGGAATGGTTTACAGTATAAAACGGCCTTATATCAACAAAAGTGGTTTTCTCCTAAAAGATTTGGGTTATAAGCCCCGCTACAAGGTTGGCCAGCCAACATCATGCATAAAGGTTGCAGGTATTATATATTTCCATTTTGGTTATATGTCACAACCTAAGTTATCTTCTTCGGTAATATATATATGGGTATCATGACCCACCCGGCGGTAAACCGCTGAGCGCTTAAGCTTCTTGTCCGCAGAAACAGCTTGGACAAATGAATATATAGATCATATCTTACGAGGGGCCGAATCAAGCCAAGATGTCAATTGCAGATAAATATGCGCGAAGGCATATCAGAACAAATATTTTAACTAAGCCTATTACTAGGCTTTCCAGCGCCCAACAGTGTCGGCGTTCTGGGAACGGGGGTCCCCAGACTTCCCTGCCTGCGGCCTGCGGCGTGGCTCAAAGGAGGCCCAGGACAGCCCATCTTCATCAACACAAGCTCAAGACCCTCGCGAGGGGCCAAGCCTCATGAGGCGGGGCGACAAGGAGCTTCTCAGCACGACCTCGTCGGGCTGGCTTATGAGGAGGCGGAGAGTTCAAGCGAGGTACCTCGCGAGGTGCCCATGATGCAAGCCATGACGACCAAGGGCGCGATCGGCGCCCGGCCAGCCATGGCGTCCTCCTTTCCTCTTTGGTGCAAAGGGAGCAAGCGCGGCGAGCATCAAGCAAAGGCATCCGTTTGATTGCAAAAGACCAAGACCAGCCCCAACGGCTGGAAGGAGTCATCGTGGAGCCCAAGCAGGCGTCATCACCAGGAGCCTTTGGCAGGCGAGGACCAACTTTAGTCAGGATAAGTGTACCCGCTGTTCCCCTTCAAAATGGCCAATTGTTGGCGCCCTTCCCGCTCAATATTTGGGAAGAGGCCCAGGGCCTTCGTCTATATAAGTAGAGCTAGCCACCATAGCAGAGAGGAGGACGATTAGCATCCAGAGAGAGATATAGAGACCCGATCCTCAAGCTAGAGCGACGGGACACCACCTAGCAGTTCATCACACCCACCAAGAACAGACCCCCGCAAGGCTGTTATTCCCTGTACTGTTCCTCATCAGCCCAAGAGGCAATCCACCACGCCACAAACTAGAGTAGGGTATTACACCACAACGGTGGCCCGAACTAGTATAAATCTTGTGTCTCTTGTGCTGTTCTTTCTAGTAGTTTAGGTCCCTGCGATTCGGCGAGGTACAAGACGGTGGATGGTTGGATCTCCGCGCGCACCCCAGAGTTCGAACCTTAAGGGTCTGCCGGAACCCGAAATCTGACATTTGGCGCGCCAGGTAGGGGTGCGCCGAATTCGCCTTTTCGCCGCTCGTTCTTCCCTACCACCGCATAACCATGTTCGATGCTCGCCGGGCTCAAGGCTGAAGCGCCGAGCCGCCGCCTTCCCATGTCGCCCAGACGGCTCCGTCGGCGGGCATCTCGTCGTTCCCGTCGCTGCCGTCAACACCGCCACCGCCCGGTGGGGAAACGAGCAACAAACGTCGTCAAGAATCCGTCCATGAGGCGGGACGGCCGCACCGCCACGCTTCGCCACCCGCTGGATTCGCCACGCCGCGCTGCGGCGCTATCGAGGCCCGAAGGCTGCGCTCATCGTGGCTAACGAGCTCTCGCTACCGCCCGGCCGACGACGTCTACGAAGAATGGCTCGACCGAAGTCGCTGAGCTCGTCTGCTGCAGAAGCGACGCGCCGTCCGTCTTGTTGCACCGCACCCGCTTCGCTGGCGATGAGAAACTCCCGAGGCGCCTCGCCTCCTCCTCAAGACGGCGCCTGGCCCCAAAGCGCACGGCTCTGGCGGAAACCGTTCCGCTTTGGCGCCGACGCTGCAAGAGCAGAATCTGCCAAGATGTTCTCGCCCGCAGAAGCCGCCAGCGCTCCCGCTCCAAAGACGTCAAGACCTGCGCTGCCCCAGCTGCAGTGCAGGAGACCCACAAGACCAAGCTCTTCGCCATCCGAGGCCCCAGCTGCCACGGCGGGCTGCCGCCTTTCACCTCCGAAGGCCGCAGCCGTCGCGTAGCCCGCCAAGTTCAAGCCAGACCGCCTCCTCGCCACGATGGCACGGTGACCCTACGGAGTTCCTCCAGCTCTGAGCTGGGCATCGAGGCTTCCAACGGGATGAAAAGGTCATGGCGAACTGGTTTCCCATGGCGCTCAGGACGGGCCCACACACGGCTCCTGAATCGGCCCCAGTGCACGATCTCTTCTGGGCCGAGATGCGCACTCCGCTTCATCGCCAACTTCTGTGGTACTCGCGACCGGCCACCCGCCGTGAGCGACATGCGCCGAATCAAGTAGTAGCCGGGAAACCCTGCAAAGTACATCCAACGCTTCAACAACGCGCCTCAAGATCCTGTGGTATGAGAGAAGCCATCATCTCGCCTTCTCCGGCGTCTTGGCGGCGTCAAGATGAAGGAGGAGCCGGGCGATGCATGAAGATCTGTGCACCTCCCCGAGCTGTTCAACTTGGCGACCAAGTGCGCCCGAGGGCTGAGGAGGGCGCCTCTCCCTCCTCGAGCTGCCTGCCGCGGATCCCAAGAGAAGAAGTCCAAGGCCAAGGACGTCAAGCGCAAGGGGCTGCCGTGCTTTCGCATGACGAACGGACACCAAGCAAGGCGGAGATCAGCCCGAGTCCTCCAAGGGCAGCCAGATACTGCGTGTACCACGACCTCCACACCCACAACACCAATGAATGTCAAGAGCTCCGGCCGCGCTGGCGAAGGAAGGGTCGTGCAGACGCCCAGTGCATGACCGGGCTACGGCCGAGGAGGAGGAAGGAATGCGGCACGCTGGGAAGACCGCGGCCAGCGCCAAAGGGTGGCGCGACCAACCTCGCGAGGACCGGGCAAGACCCACCTCGCGAGGGAGGCTGGAGGATCAGCCTCGCGAGATCGCCCGCAGGGGAGCCTCCCTCCGCCGCCGCCCGCCGCCAAGGAGAATCGAAGACCGTCATCGGGGCCGAGGGGTGGGGCTTCCAGGAAGCTCGTGCGATCGCCTGCATTCTGGGCGGAGCTCAAGCCCTAGCCTCTCACCGCATCTTCAAGCAGTTCGCCCGCGAAGTGAATGCAGTCATCCACAAGCTCGAGTCCACGCGCCCTCTCAGGTGGTCGGCGTGCGCCATCACGTTCAGCTTTCGGCGGATCAACTCAAGCGCGCAGCCACGGCGGAGTTCTCCGATGCTTTGCTCCCCAATCATCGCAATGTGCTAGTCACCAAGACCCTCATCGACGGCGAAGCAGGGCTCAACGTCCTGTTCGTGGAGACATTCAACAATCTGCAAGTGCCTTACAGTCAGCTTCAACCAACCAAGCCTTTCGCCGGAGTCACCGACGGCTCCACGGTCCCGATCGGGCAGGTCCGCCTTCCTGTCACCTTCGGGGCCCGCGACAACTACCACACCGAGCTCATCGACTTCGACGTCGCCCACATTACTTTGCCAGTACAACGCCATCCTCGGGTACCCAGCGTTGGCCAAATTCATGGCCGTAACTCCACCATGGCTACAACATCCTCAAGATGCCAGTGAAGCGGCGGAGTCATCACGGTGCCACGTGGAGAGAGAGATGCACGATGTGCTCCGGAGCGAAGCTTTTCAGCTGCATCGCTAGAAGACCTGCACCACAGCAGCGGAGGCCTCTGAGGCCGCACCCAAGAAGAAGAAGACATCGACCGCCCGGCTCCTCAAGAGACAGGCCCTCAGGGCCCACATCGGGCCAGGGGGAGCCTCCTTCCATCGCATAGGAAAGCGCGCCCGGCGCCCTCCTCAGGCAGGGCTCGGGGGCTCTCCCCTGGAGGGCCGCCGACCTCGCCAAGGTCTCGAGGGAGGCGCTTGGGCACCACGTGGAGGCGTGTTTCGAAGCACGTTTCCCGCAAGCAGGAGCAAGACCAGGAGGACAGAACCCTCAAGAGTTCATCAGCAAGGCCATTCAGGAGCTACAGGAGTCAAGGGTCATGAGGGGCAGCCATCCGCCTACCCGTTGTGGCCCCCCATCCAGGCGAGGATGGTGGGCTGCGCGTCTGCATCGACATACCAGGGCTCAACCGAGCCGCATCTCAAGAGCGCCTCGGCCCTCATGAGTGGGGCGTTGCGAGGGTCCGCCCTGACTACGTCACGCATGCCTTATGGCTCACAAACGTGGCTGCCGCGTACCAGCGTCTCATGAGGACAATCCTGGAGGCTCAAGAGGTCAGGCACGCCGCAGCCCTAGCGGAGATGGAGATGGCCCATGAGGAGCCGCCAGCGCCTCCGGAGCCTCCCGAGGCCCCCGGGCCTGGGGGCTCATGAGGATCGGCTCCTGCAGCCCACCGAGTCTGCTACATCAACAACCCTTCATCCCCAACATCGCCATGTGACATCTTTAAGTTTTATTTCTGGCTGGGAGCGCCTTCAAGGCTGCAATATTCCCAGGCCGCGTGGGTCCGTCCCTGCGGCATGCATCCCTTTTATTTCATGTCTTTAGCTTATCCTGTTGGGGGCGCCCCTTTGGCTGCATCATCCCCGAGCCGCTCGGGCCAGTCCCAGCGGCATGTATCCTTCTTGCGTTTTCCTTAGGATTATGCCCTCGTTCCACCTTGTTCGTTATTTGGTGCCTTTTCCTGGGTGGCGGAATCTTGCACGTTAAAGGGGGGTGCACGAGCATCGCGACTCAGGCTCCTACCGGCTCTCCGCCCTCACCCTCCGGTCTTGTCCATGGCATCGCGACTGGCTTGCCGGCGGCAGGCTGTGACCAGCCCGAGAGCCGGGACCCGAGGACGTAGAGTTTAAGTCATCTAACCCAGCTTAGCGGCGTTAAAGGGGGTGCACGAGCATCAAGACTGTGGCTCCTACCGGCTCTCCGGCCCTCACCGGTCTTGTCCATGGCATCGTGACACGGCTTGCCGACGGCCGAGACCAGCCCGAGAGCCGTGACCCGAGGACGAGAGTTTGTCATCTAACCCGACTTAGCAGCGTTAAAGGGGGTGCCCGAGCATCGCGACTCAGGTCTCCTACCGGCTGTCCGCCCTCACCCTCTGGTCTTGTCCATGGCATCGCGACTGGCTTGCGGCCGACGGCCGAGACCAGCCCGAGAGCCGGGACCGAAGACGAGAGCACCGCATCCAGCCAAATTTGCAGGAACACACTCAAGATAAGGCCTGCAGCCAGGCGCAACCCGCCTTGAGGTAGGGCCTCGTGAGTCCCGCGCTGGCTCACGGGTGCCCCAACACACCTCGCGAGGCCTCTCATGCCTCTCCAAAGCAACTAACGGCAGGACTAACGATCGCCACGGCGAGCTCTTGTTCCTTTTGTGATGAACCTGCAGGGTCCCTCCAAGGAGCAAGCTTGACCTCGCCACGCAATCTCTCGCCCGGCCAAGGCACGGACCTGGCGCCGCACCAGGAAGCATTGTCCTTACCCTCGAGATAAGTCACCCTCCGGACACACTACTCATCGCAACGCCATCCCCACACTCAAAGCCACTCCGTGTTAGCAACATCGCTCTCCTTTCTCACCGAATGATGGCTGCTTGAGCGCCAAGGGGGACCCCCTGAGCATCGCGACTCAGAGGCTCTTACCGGACCTCGGGCTGCTCACCTCCTGGCCTTGACCACGACATCGCGAACTGGCATACCAGCGACGGCTGAAGCCGCCTTGGGACTAGGACCTGACAGCGCAGAGCATCAAGCCCTCACGAGGTCCGAAAGGAAGAAACTGAGCTAGAACGGAATGAGCATCTCGCACTGCCTCACAATAAGGATTATATTGACAAACGAAGCTACAAACACCTTACAAGCCCCCGCGGGGCACGTTCTTGGCTCCTCGCAGGAACAAAAGACACGAATCCTAAGGAGTCCTATCTACAGGGACCACCGCGGCAGACGCCATCATCCACAGTGGGCCACCCGGTCTGGAGCCAACCCCATCCAGATCAGGGGCGGCGACGACCTGACGAGCCCGCCTCGCCCGGGAGCGCGCAGCTCGGGGCTCAGAGGCTGCCACTGCCTCCGGCGTCGCGAAGAGCTCGGCGGAGTCGCAGGATCCTCCGGCGCCTTCGTCGCTTGAGGAGCTGTCAAGGGAGCGGGCGGTTGGCCTCTGTCTCCCGGGGCCGCACTCCAGCCGGCGACCCTCCGCGTCGAAGACCTTGAAGGACACCACCGAAGCACCATCATACTCCAGGTGGATCGTGAGGGCGCCCCTCGCCCTGCAGACCAGGGCGACCTCGTCCCAGCCTCGAGTCATGAAGACCTCGCCCGGGGCAACTACTGCGACCTACGCCTTGTCGCGAAGTGTGCCGCAGCCGGGCGTCTGCCGCAGCTGAGTCCTGGGGTTCCCCACGGACGACGGAGGCGAAGAAAGAAGGAAGACGAATCCAAGACTTAGGAGGCGGCGGCGACGCAAGCACGAACTCCCGGCAGAGCCTCGGCGTGGACTCTGTGGGGAAGACGCACACCATCGTGACCCGCCGGCGTTGCCGGGCGGCGCTTCGTGGCGCCCGCGCCACCTCCTTCAGGCCACCAATCTGCGTACAAGGGAAGAGGAAACCTGGTGGCGGCCGCACGCATCAGGCATGGGCGCCTCTGGCGGCGCCTCCTGCCACGACACCAGAGAGCAAGCCGCTTCTTTGGGGAGGCGGGTCGAGGATCCTCTTGAGGAGCCTTTCCCTTCTCTTCCCTGGAGAACCGGCGGATCGGAGCCATGGCAACCAGACGAGACGAGGAAGAGGAGAAGCAGAAAGATAGACTGGAAGGGCGCGCGCCGTTCCATACTTATAGCCGGCGAAGGCCAACCGTCGGCCTCCATGATCAACAGTCATCATGCCCAACTCTGCATGCAGGGACCTGTCGAATCCGGGCGGTTACCAAGGCGCCGTGGGGGAGCAGTGCGCATGCGTCCAATCAACCGCCACGCGGCGCCCAAGGCCGCAGGCTGTTAGGGCCCATGACGCTTCGCACTTGCCCTTTTGCCTCTCTGCTCAGCCAAGTTCGGGCGCGCCATGGTCCTGTGGGCTATCACATGCGTTCGGGAACGGGGGTCCCCAGACTTGCCTGCCTGCGGCCTGCGGCGTGGCTCAAAGGAGGCCCAGGACAGCCCATCTTCATCAACACAAGCTCAAGACCCACGCGAGGGGCCAAGCCTCACGGGGCGGACGACAAGGAGCTTCCTCAGGCACGGCCTCGTCGGTCTGGCTCATGAGGAGGCGGAGAGTTCAAGGCAGGGTACCTCGCGAGGTGCCCATGACGCAAGCCATGACGACCAAGGGCGCTGGGCGAAGCTCAGCGCAGCCCTCCTTTCCTCTTTGGTGCAAAGGGAGCAAGCGCAGGCGAGAGTATCAAGCAAAGGCATCCGTTTCGGTGCAACAAGACCAAGACCAGCCCCAACGGCTAGAAGGGAGTCATGGTGGAGCCCAAGCAGGCGTCGTCACCAAAGCCTTTGGCAGGCGAGGACGAACTTTAGTCAGGATAAGTGTACCCGCTGTTCCCCTTCAAAATGGCCAATTGTTGGCGCCCTTCCCGCTCAATATTTGGGAAGAGGCCCAGGGCCTTCGTCTATATAAGTAGAGACATGTATGCTCGTTCCCCGCCGCGCCGGTGGCGGCGTTGACGGCAGGCAACGGGGAACGGCGGGGGCGCCCGCCGACGGGGGCCGTCTGGGCGACGCGGGAAGCCAGAGCGGCTCGGCGCTCGGCGCGGGCCCGACGACCGTCATACATGGATGCGATGGTCGGCGAAGAACAGAGCGGCGGAAGACGAATTCCGGCGCACCCCTACCTCGCCCGCCAAATGTCGGATTTCGGGTTCCGGCAGACCCTCTAGGTTCGAACACTGGGGTGCGCGTGGAGATCTCGCCCTCTACCTACCTACACCTCGCCGCCTTGCTATGATCTAAACTATGAAAAGAACAACAAAAGAGACACAGGGTTTAAACTAGTTCGGGCCACCATTGTTGTGTAATACCCTACTCTAGTTTGTGGTGTGGTGGATTGCCTCTTGGGCTGATGATGAACAATACAAGGAAGAACAGCCTCGCGAGGGTCTGTTCTTGGCTGGTGCGATGAACTGCTAGGGGGAGTTCAGTCGCTCCTCTCTTCTGATCCAAGGTGCTGGATCCTCTCTTAGATTTCTCGATGCCGGATCCAGCTGCCTTTACCCTGTGGGTGGCTAGTCCTATTAATATGCAAAGGCCTTGGGCCTCTTCCCAAATATTGAGCGGGAAGGGCGCCAACAATTGGCCATTTTGAAGGGGAACATCTAGTACACTTTGCTTGATGCACGGTCTTGGTCTTGTTGCACCGAAATAGATGCCTTTGCTTGATGCTCCCGCCTGCGCTTGCTCCCGTTGCACCAAAGAGGAAAGGAGGACACTGCGCGGGCTGGCGCCCGCCTGGCGCCCTTGGTCGTCATGGCTTGCGTCATGGGCACCTCGTGAGGTACCCCGCCTTGATCTCTCCGCCTCCTCGCGAGCCAGCCTGACGAGGCCGTGCGTGAGGAAGCTCCCTGTCGTCCGCCCCGCGAGGCTTGGCCCCTCACGAGGGTCTTGAGCTTGTGCTGATGAAGACGGGCCGTGCTGGGCCACCCCTTGAGCCACGCCGCAGGCCGCAGGCAGGCAAGTCTGGGTACCCCCGTTCCCAAAACGCCGACACCCGCTCTTTGTTGAAGCTCTCTTTAAGTTTCTCCATAGCGCCCAAAGCGCTGATCAACTCTTCCTTCGCCTTGGAGCTTTCGGCTTGTTGCGATTTAAGGTTCTCCTGTAGGTCAGCGGTTTGGCTTTCTTTCTTGCTCAACTCAGCCTGCATAGAGACAATTATATAATAAGGCGACAGTACATATTTGAAGTACCAAGCATAATACAAGTATTCAACTCTGTACTTGGGGGCTAATGCATATTTGCTCTTTATCATACATTTTCTACAAAAGTCCCAAGAATTATACAAGTATTCAACTTGATACTTGGGGGCTAATGGATGTTTGCTCAAAAAATGCTGACATGGGAGTTTCTTTTACAAAGTCTTGGTTCATCTTTATAAAGTTAAACCAGCACTTGGGGGCTACTTCACTGAAGATAAGATGCATTATGGCTCACATTGAGTACGTACTAAAGTCCCGGTTTAAATCGGTATCTTAAACCGTCACTTGCGGGCTATTGGAGTTGATAAGCTACAAATCAATACAGGAAGAGAAGCATATAGGAAGTTACCTCAAATTTTTCATTCATCATATTGACCAGGCCGGCTTCATAGTTGCGGCTGGTGTACAGATGGTTCAGATAGCCAGAATGGAGGTCTTGAGCATTCAGAGCGGCGTACGTTGACAAATCGGCATTCCACTTGCCTTTCCCAATTGCAGAGAATTCTTCTTTGGCGGTATGTTTTGACAAGGCAACAGGATTGCCTGCTTCAGTATGGCCAACGCCAGTAATCAGAACGTCATCATCCTTTTCCTCAGCAGCTCGTACTGGGGTTGCTGGTTTATCAGTATTCTTTGCTGGGCTTGCTGGTTTGTCAGTCCGGATAGAATTGGTCGGCTGGTCAGCATGGCATGTGGTATCAACTTCGCACCGCCAAAGAACGTAAGTCATGGTCTTGAGGCGGTGAGTCATTCAAAGATATCATCAAGGTTGGCCTCTTCAGGGTCTGGAGTTTTCTCCGGTTCAACAGCTGGGTCTTCCTCTGTCGGTTTGTTCAGGCGAGCTTTCTTGCTTGGCCTGGGCTTAGCGCTGACGAAGTAAAACATGAAGGTCAGTATAGCGTATAAAATGCATGTCAAGAATAAAGCAAGTGAACAACTTACCCATTAACCGTTTTGGGGGGTGGAAGTTTGGTGGCTGACGACTCTCCATAGGATGAATGAGAAGTGCCCTGATAATTTGAATCAGATGGGTTAAGAGGTTGACAAAAGCAGCCTGCTTTAGGGCGTGAAGTGTCAAGGGAATAAGAGACCTCTGATCGGCGTTTCCGAACCAGACTGTTCGGTAACCCGGCGGAGGTAACTACCTGGCCGTTATGCCGGGTTGTGCGGTGAGCCTCATGCTGTTGTGTCTTCACAAGAAAGTTCGGATCCAAGTAAGCAAGAGGATGAGAAAATTTAACTTTCCGGTTTGCTCAACGGGTTTTTAGTGAAGGCAAAGGGTTTGAATCGGAGGAAAGAACGATTACCTCTACAGCATTGGCGTGACTGACTTCAGCGTCGTCCTGGCAATAATCATCATCAATAAGGCGTATGAAAAATGAACCAAGCGAGTCAAGTTCTACCTCAAAATCCGGGTTACCCACATCATCATCAGCGGGTGGATCGGAGGATGCAGTGGTTCTCTTCCGGTTGGCAGGTTTTTTCACAACTTTGGTCTTTTGGCGGGTTGGCTTCACCGGTTTGTCTTGTGGAGGTTTCTTGTTCCAGAACATCATCGCCCTGTCAACAAATTATCACATTTTCATAGAGTATTTGGACAGAAGCAATTTCAGATAAAGCATATGGTATGATTCTTACAGCTGGCGGTTCGTTGATGGCGCAGAAAGGAAGTAGGCCGGTTTGAGCACAGACAACCTCCATTTCGTTTAACATCTTTTTTACAGCTCGGTGACCTCATCATCGATCGCCTGAATATCAATGTGCCGCTGAGCATCCTTCAAATCCCCTGTGTACTCACACATCAAACCAGGGCGTTGGCTCAAGGGCAAAATGCTCCAGCTTATCCAGCAGCGTGCAAAATCAACTCCTATCAACCTGTTTGCCATAAAGGCCCTAAGCTTGGATAGTTGAGGAGCATATTTGATTCTCTCTTTAGTAGTCAGCCTTTGAGGAAAAGGGTGTGTGTTGCTCAGACGTTCCGGACGGTAACCCGGCAAGGGGTTTTCATCAGCTGGAGATGTATCCTTGCAGTAAAACCAAGTCCGGTTCCACTCTTTGGGGTGACTGTGGAGATTGGCGTGAGGAAAGGTGACTTCTTTTCTTTTCTGAATTGCCATCCCGCCCAGTTCTGTGTTAGGTCCATCTTTGAACTATGTGCGACGGTTCAGATGAAAGCAATCCCTGAATAGCTCTACTGTAGGTTCCTCTTGAAGGTAAACCTCACAAAACACTTGAAAGTGGAAGACGTTGGTTACAGAGTTAGGGCCGATGTCTTGTGGGCGCAGTTGAAAGTTGGCCAGTACATCCCGGAAGAATTTTGAACCGGGAGGGTTGAAACCTCGACTTAGGTGATCAGCAAAAACAACAACTTCTCCGTCTTTGGGAGTACGAGGACATTCCGGGCCAGGGCCCCTCCAGTGAATGACATCTTTCTTACTTAAAGCGCCTGTTTTGACCAGGTTGTTCAACCGTTTCTTGATCACTTCGAGAAGGGACCCAATTGCATTCATACACTTGTTTGGCCATCGCAATGAAGATCTACAATATAATGATTTCCGGTTTAAGATTTACATTGGAAAACTATACAGTGATACAAAGATGTAAGTATATTGATAAACCGGAGTCAGCTACTTACAAACCGGAGTTTAACAGTGAAACATTACACTAGTGAAGGTTATAAGTTGAAGTACATTGGCGGTTCAACAAGGGGGCTAATGGTATATACCGGGTTGTCATTTTTCTAAAAAGTTAAACCGCCTAGTCTAAACATTGAAGAGTCAAGACTGCAGATGTATAAGTGAAGGAAAACAGATTTCACAAGTTGGTATTACAATTTTGGATCTGCAGCATATTAGAAAAGGAAAATATATTCATACCTAAGGAGTGGTGCCGAAACAGTGGATGAAGGTTCAGCTGGGATCTTCTATTTTAGGAAGGCACATTAGATGGGAAAAAAGAGCTACGGTAATCATTAAACAGGATAACTATCAAGGTCTGGATCAAAACCCTATTATACAAGCAATGGACACTTACGAACACCGAAGAACACCGACAAACACCGAAACCCTAGAACAGATCTACGGTGAAAGAACAGAGAACATACCAGTATTGATGAGAGAGCGGAGAAGCACCGCGGTTCTTTGGTACACTCAGGGTGATGCAGCGGTCGGAGTCGAAGCAGTGACGGCGGTCGACGGTGGCGGCGGAGCTCCAGAGGTTGAGCGGCACGAGGTAGACGATGACGCGAAGATGCACGAGGGGGAAAGGTGAAAATGACCCCTCGGCCCTACTTATAAAGGCAAAGGATAAGTATCAGGCGCGAAAATCGAGGAGCCAGAAATTTGGAAATGAGGCGGAGCTGTCGCCTCGATTATCTGAGGACCATTAATGAAGATGGGTTATACGCAGTTTTTGATAACAGATGATGTCGCAGCGGTTTACCACGATCCGGGAAGATAAAGTCACAGCGGTTTACCAAATTATGAGAAGATGTTGAAGACGAAGTTTTTACTAAGAATTGACATGAACCTGTTCAAATCAATCTGGGGCTTAATGTTGGGGATATTACTACTGGGCGTAAACTGGCCAGGAGAGGCCGGGTTAACTTCATCAGTAGTCCATTATGTTTGAATCCCATGAAGACAGACGGTGGCATTGTGTAAAGGCCCAGAGCCCAGAAACCGGTTTAAGGCTTGTAGCTATAAACTGGCATTGATATGTAACTTTCATTGTAAGATAGAAAGAGCGGAGACCGAGCCGGACACGTTTATGAGCCGGCCTCGGCACTCTGTAAATCGATGGGCGTCAACCCATGTATACAAGGGGACGACCAGGCAGCGGTTCAGGAGAACGAACAACAACTCGAGACTCAGGCAAAGCGTATTCGCTCCCTAATCATCGACCCCATCAATTCCATCACAACTAGACGTAGGCTTTTACCTTCACCGTAAGGGGCCGAACTAGTATAAAACTCTCTTGCGTCCCTTGTCCGCTTTAACCCCTTTAAGCTAACCCATAGCAATGGCTCCACGACTAAGTCCTTTCATAAGGACATCTGCCGTGACAAACCCACGACACCTACCATCCGCCTATAATTACTGTTTCCTGGCCTTCTCCGGTGACACCATCACCCAACTTGCCCTATCCTCATAAGCCCCCACCGGCCCGACATCGTTCACCACTTATCCCCGATCTCGCCACGTCCGCCATGCCCCCGCCCATCTGCGATTGGCGACGCCGGAGGCGGTCACCGCCGGAACTAGTGTTCAGTTTTTCACCAGAAGGCAGACGGAGGGAAGAGGCATTCTATCGGTCTTTAAATGGCAATGCGGAGTATGAGGAGTTATTGGAGCGCGACCGCCTAGCGGAGGAGTAGTGTATCACCGATTTGCACCGCCAGCGGGACATGGAGCAGCAGCGCACTGACGCTCTGAGTCGCGAGCGGAGCGACCGCAACTGGGCCGACTACATGGAGGCCGGCGCCCGGCAAATAGCCCTAGAGGCTGTCGGGCAAACACGCGTTCTCGACGCCGAATTTTACTACCAGCTCGTCAAGTGGGTTTCCTGCTTAGAAGACGAAGCTTTGGTGGACCACGCCGGCATGGAAAGGGCCAACGAGTTTGAGCAACGCACACGAGCAACGCGCCCTATCGCACCTCTGGCAAGTCCGAGGCGAGGCGGAGGACGCCGGTGCCGGCGTTTAGCGTGTACCGCAGATGGCGGCCGACATCGTCTACTTAAATAAGAGTAAGTTAGTACTTGTACACTACTAGAGTATTAGTGGGAGTAGATAGTTAACTTGGCTATGATGGTTGTTAATGTGGAAGTTCAGTACTCTATATCTGGACCAGACCTGTTACTTTACTCTGAATGTTGAACTTTCCGTTTGAACGTATGGAATGGGCTGTTATTTTTTTAAATGTGTTGTATTTGTCCGCCACGGGTTTAGAGGCCGACTTGTGAGCCTACCAGGTTGACGCGTACACAATCAGGATATGATTGTACGTGGAGAGGATGGCAGTAGGGACCCACCAAGGTCATGGCAGTACGCAAGCAAGTGCCTCCTTATTTCAAACCAATAAAAAGATGGCTCCTCCTAATGGATTTTTGACATCTGGGTCCCGTGCCATTGTCAACGTAGTCAATAAATGAGAGAATTGCACAACGAGCGGCTGACACTGTGGACCCAAAGCAGTTTCGCCCGATTATTTTTGTTTTGCAAAAATTGCAGTGGCGTTTTCCAAAGTTTGCAAAAATTGCAGTGGCATATTTCAAAGTTTGGAAATTGTAGTGGCATTTTTCAAAGTTTGGAAATTGCAGTGGCATTTTTATGAATCGTCATAATTGGAGTGGCATTTATCTAATTTTTTTTTGAGATGGAAGCAGGGTGTCAACTGGGCTGTGCGGGGCACTCTGGCCTGTCTAGACAGCCTTTTCTTTTATGTTTGCACAGAACAGCCCAGTAGTTTTTTTCTTTCTGAAAATGGCTAGCCCAGTTTTTTGTACTTTGTCAAGTAAGTCGCTTTGTCAGGCCTGTTGGGCTGCAAATCTTTCAAGACGAGGAGAAGTTCATTCAGCTGGCCCAAAAAAATGGCCTATCAGTAATGCCAAAGGGATGTACATTTTTAAAACACATCAAACCGGCAATTAGTTTCAAATTTGTTTTCTTTATTTTGAGATATTAAATTCCATTGATTTTTATGCGTGGACAATTTGTTGGATTTTATATTGATATACATTTATTTTTAAAATCAGTTTGAATGTGACTCAAAATTTTGGGATTAAAAATAGTTCAGACAGCACCGAAATATGCAAAATTTCGTAGAATTTTTTAACCGTGGCCACAATATGGGCTGTAATGCTAACAAAAAGAATATGGGCTCCAAAAAAATCTTAAGAATTAGCAAATGGGCTATAAATTATTAGAAATAATGGCAGATGGGATGTATGCTGTTTTCCACGGATTTGAGGCTTTCCTAAAAAAAAGGTTGAAGCACAAGCAGTGACTGTTGGATGTCCATCCAACGGCCTTCGTGCTTCTTCAATCTCTTCTCTTCTTGCTCCGGCTGCTCAAACAAGCGCTAGCGGGACTGCCTGCTCCCTCCTCCCGCGGCCGGCTGTGCTGACGCGCAGGCCTCACCGCCCCACCGTACTCCCATTGGTAGCCTAGTCATCCCTCTACTCACCCACACCTGCTGTTATTCTCCGGTGACGGCAGACAAACTAGTAAACCCTCGTACTCCCCTCTGCATGGGAAAAAACTGCCGAGTCTTCCCTGGCTCTGTGTCGTTCCCTTCCTAGGCCTCGCCGTCGTCCACCGCCCTGGTGCTCTCGACGCAGCGTGGTCAACATAATCAACGAACGACATCCATCGGAAGTGGACTATACGTGGAGAGGCTGATAGCTGGGCCCATGGCCGCACACAAGGAAATGCCTCCTTATTACGTGCAAAATAATGATTCCTCCACCTGACAGCTGGGACCCACCGGAAGGTTCTCTGTATTTCGTGAAAAAAACGTTCCCCCCACTGATAGGTCAGACCCACTAGCTATATCTTCGCACGCAAGGGAGTGCCTCCTTATTACGCACACAAAAATGAATACTCCCCCTGCTAGCTGGGACCCACCATAGTGGGAGGTTGACTTGTGGGCCTACTAAGATGACGGGGATGGAGGGCTTTGTCAACTTAGTCAATATGAACGATTCTAGCTCCAGTTATCGTACGATGTCCATCCAATGTCCGTAGTGCTTCTTCAACCTCTGGCCTTCTTGCTCAAGCCGCCCAAACCAGCGCCGGTCGTGCCTCGTGCTCCTGTCTCCCGTGGACGGCTGTGATGCCGCAGAGGCCTCACCGCCCCTACTACTCCTACCGCTGGCCAGGCCATCCACTCACTCACACCCCCTGTTATTCTACGGCGACGGCAGCCTCACACCATAGCCGAACCAGTGAACCCTCATACTCCTCTCCGCATGAGCTTCCACTGCCGCGCCTGCCCCGGCTCCGCGTCATCCCCTTCCTAGGCCTCCTCGTCGTCCACCGCCCTGGTGCTCTCGTCGCGGCGTGGTCAACGTAGTCAAGGAACGACTTCCATCGGAAGAGTACCGAACGTGGAGAGGCTAAAGCTGGGTCCACGGCCGCAGCAAGGAAGTGCCTCCTTCTTACGCGGAAAATAATGATTCATCCACCGACAGCAGGGACCCACCGGACGGGCCACCGTATTTTGCAAAAAAAGTTTCCCACCTGACTGCTGGGACCCACCAACTACATCTTCGCACACGAGGAAGTGCGTCCATATTACGTGCAAAAAAATGATTCGCCCCCTGACTGCTGGGACCCACTAGCTACATCTTCGTACGCAAGGAAGTGCCTGACAGTCCGGACCCACCTGGGCGAAGCGTACGTAGCATTGTCATTCTGGTCGCAAACGTGTACGTACATACTGGTCGATCGGTCTGTCTACAGGCTGGAGCGATGAACCGTGACCGTGTAAGGAAGGGCACCTGTCGTAGTAGAGGCGCGCACGTGTCATAGTGGAGGCGCGCACGTAGCATGTACACGTACGTACAGCCAGGGTGCAAGAAATATAATATGGCCACGTACGTACATACGGGCGAGGTCTCGAACGCCTACTCGCGCATACGTACGGCAAGGGCCCCTGTACATGGCTGGGTCGGAAGGGAGAAACTGCGTCGTCATCGTGTTCATGGGGAGGCAACGGAATGCATCGTGTTCATCGGGAGGCAACGGAATACGTCGTGTTCATCGGGAGCCAACCGTCTTGGACGGAACAGCCGATCGAAACGAGGCCTAGCATGCCGCAGAACGAAGGAAATGGCCTTGTGTTCGACCGACCACGGTCGAAACGGGATCCTTTTCATCAGGAGGGGTCTGGCGTACCGAAAAACGGAGGAAACAGACTTCTCTTGGACCTCCTACGGTCAAAACGGGGTCCTGTTGACCGGGAGGGGTGTGGCGTACCGCAAAACAGAGGAAACGGACTTGTGCTGGAGCGCTACGATCGAAACAGGGCCCTGTTCATCAGGAGGGGTCTGGCATACCGCAAAACGGGACTTCACGGGATACTGTTCATCTCCACCGTCGACCTCCTCCAGCCTCCACGGGCTACTGTTCATCCACCGTCGACCTGCTCTAGCCTCTACCTGCGACTTTTCATCCACGGGCTCCTGTTCATCCAGCCTCCACCGCTCCTCCACTGGCTACTGTTCAACCAGCCCTCCCCATGGGGTCCTGTTCAACCACGCCTCCATGGGTTACTGTTCATCCAGCCCTCCACCGACTACTGTTCAACCAGCCCTCCACGGGGTCGTCATGTTCATCCAGCCCTCCACGGGGTCCTGCTCATCCACCCCCAACCGGCTCGATCGGGGTCCTGTTCATCCAGTGGCAACAGCCTATACTACCACGGGGTCCTGTTCATCCAACCCCCCACCGGGAACTGTTCATCCAAACCCCCAACCACGCTCACTGTTCATCAAGATGCAACATCGATCGGCTTCAGTTAGCAATAGTAGCGAAGGAATCACTCGGGTTCAGTAATGTAGCAAGTGCAATCGCCCGGGTTTAGTTAGAGGCCAACGCCTCGCTCGGGTTTAGTTAGAGCGCAACGCCTCGCACAGACGCGTGTACGTGTACGATAGAAACGTGCACCACTCGGCCCTCGACCACCCACCGTAACCGGGAACTCCCCGATATTTTCCTCGCCCTCTCTTCTACCACGGTTTTTTCCGTCATGAACGGCCCAAAGAATGTCATGCTGCTGCGTCTCCGGCCCGCCCAGGATGAAAAGCCCATTTTCTGTCATGATTTTTTGTCATAGAAGTAGGAGCCCACCACATCTATGATGATACCAGGTTTTGTCACAATTATCATCATAGAAGTGTCATAAGCATGAAAGAAAAAAATTCGTTCAGCCCAAAATGTCACGGATGTGTCTTTTTTTGTAGTGTTGGAAGGTTATATACAGACATCAGAATGGTTCCGATATGGTTCGAGGATTTTTCGGAGTACCGGGAGGCTACCGGAACCCCCGAGAAAGTTAATGGGCCTATTGGGCCATAGTGGAGGAGAGGAGGCAGGCCATAGGAGGAGGCGTGCGCCCCCCCTTGCCCAATCCGAATTGGACAAGGGGAGGGGGTGAGGGAGTCCTGGATTATGGGGTCCTTGGGTGTCCGGGCTGTGTAGCATGGGCCGGACTGATGGGCCATGAAGATACAAGATAGAAGGCCTTCCCCCGTGTCCGGATGGGACTCTTGTTTGCGTGGATGTCAAGCTTGACGTCCGGATGTGTAGTTTCCTTTCTTTGTAAACCGACTCTGTACAACCCTAGGCCCCTCCGGTGTCTATATAAACTGGAGGGCTTAGTCCATAGAGGCTATCAAATTATATAGGCTAGACATCTAGGGTTTAGACATTACGATCTCGAGGTAGATCAACTCTTGTAACTACTATAATCATCAAAGTCAATCAAGCAGGAAGTAGGGTATTACCTCCATTAAGAGGGCCCGAACCTGGGTAAACATCATGTCCCCTTGTCTCCTGTTACCTTCGATCTTCAGACGCACAGTTCGGGACCCCCTACCCGAGATCGGCCGGTTTTGACACGACATTGGTGCTTTCATTGAGAGTTCCACTGTGTCGTCGATGGCGGGATCGATGGCTCGCCTCTTCATTAACGACAACATTACCTCTAGAGGGGCCCTAGCTCTAAGATAGGTCCTCCTGCTTGGCGGTTTCACCATGGGCGCCCGCGCGGCCGTTAAGCCAAAGGCAGCCATCGAAATCGCTAAACATCGTCTTCGCATCGGCCTTGAACACTCCAAAAAGATGGATCCAACATATGTCTCGTCCTTCAACGAGCTACCAGACCGCATCACCGCCCTGGGGGTTGCAACTGACTACGATCGGATTGGGCTTAAACCCAATCAGAGGGAAATCAAGTCCCCGCCGATCACCCATCTGGTAGCGGTCGTGGAGGAACGAGCCGAGAATCCTTATCCCCCTAAATTAAGAACAAGCTATGTTCGGATTTCCGAGCCCTACGAGCCGGATACCCATCTTCGGGAACAGACGTCATGTCCTCTGAACATAGAACTGGGCATTGAGCCCAAAAGCCACCAAGACACTCCGGATCCTGGGCTGGTGACCTCGAAAACTCTTCAAGCTCCTGATGCAATAGTGGGTCAGGGTTTGGATTTTAGCCCGCCCACCCACCACAAGCAATATTCCCCAACCAATTCAGGTCCTCTAGATGTATGCGATCTAATGTATGTGCGGCAGCAACCTGAGCAAACGGTCCGTCACTTATGGGCCAGATTCCTCCTTGTTAAAAACAAGATTAAAGATTGCTGCGACGACAATGCGGTTTAAGTATTTTGTTGCAACTGTATGGACGAGGGAATCCTCAACGCCCTCAACCGCCACCGCATACTACACTTTGCAGACTTGGCACACATCATACAGAAGTACTGCACAATGGAAAGCGCCTGGAAAACCCAGGCAGCCCGGTGGGAACCTCCTACCTTTAAGCAGCCCATCGGATGGACAAAAAGGATGCACCCTTACGGGGCACCCGATCATCATCTCATGGACTGAAAAATCAAGCCCTTCACGAGACATAGAACTGTCCTTGACGACCTACTCGACAAACCCTGTCAAATACACACAACACCGCAAACCGAACCAACACATAGCCTGTGGGCATGTTGGGTACTCCGGCAGGTGGCTAAGAGCGGCGAGACCATCCTCACGAACATCACTCCAGAAAGGCACTCTCGGAGGACGCCGATCTCAATGTTTTTACGGTCTTCGAGACCTTTTCTTCCAACAATCGGCGCAAAAGGGCATTAGCAACCTCGCCGAAAACAACCAGGTAGCCACAATAAATCCTTGGAACGCGTCGATGACATGCCAAGGGCCAGATCAATCCGAGCACCAGCCGCCTTGGTCTTAAACCCAATTGTGGATGGCTTTCGGCTCATTAAAGTGCCCATGGATGGTGGCAATGGACTGAACCTCATCTATGAAGATACGCTCCAAAAATGCAATTGGACAAAAGTCACATTGAGCAAAGCGGCACCACCTACCGAGGCATTATCCCTAGTCGATAAGCGCGAAGCTCGGGGAAGATTAAACTTGACGTCTTATTCGGCACGCCAGAGAACTACATGTCCGAAGAGTTGCTCTTCCATGTGGCACCTTTCAGCAGTGGATATCACGCCATATTGGGGCGAGACGCATTCACACACTTTCAAGCCATACCCCATTACGGGTACATGAAGCTCAAAATGCTAGGGCCCAACGGAGTTATCACTATCACTAGTGATCCAGATATACCACTCCATGCCGAAAAAAAACCAGCATCCCTCGCCCTCGAGGCTCTATCCGAGGCCCTCGCGGCCGATGAGCTAACCACTCTGCACTCCACAGAGGACAAGGACGATGTAATCATCGACAAGAGGCCCAAATCCATTTCCTTCAAGCCAGCAGACGAAATAGTCAAATTTCAAGTATACCCAACGGATCCTAACAAAATAGCAGCCATTGGAGCACGGCTGGATCCAACGACCGATGCTGTTCTAAGAGTGTTCCTGTGCGAGATTTGGGACATCTTTGTGTGGCATCCTTCGAATATGCCAGGAATCCCACGCAGACTGGTCGAACATAGCCTCAACATAATAAAGGTGTTCAAACCAGTCAAGAAAACGCTGCGGTGATTTTCTGAACCCAAACTACTCGAAGCCGGGTTCATCAGAGAGATCAAACACCCTGACTGGCTAGCAAACCTAGTCATGGTGCCAAAGAAGGACAAATCCTGGCGCCTTTGTGTCGATTTTAAAGACCTCAACAAGGCCTACCCTAAGGACCCCTTCCCGTTGCCCCGCATTGGCCAAATCATTGATGTGACCGCAGGACAGGTTTCACTGTGTTTCCTCGATGTGACAGCCTGGATTTTCCTTCTCTCTTTTTTTGGACTTTCATTTGCATTCGCTTTGGAATTGGATTTGTGAATCAATTCAAATGGACTTGAACACTTGGGCCTACCCTTGATTTTCACCCAAGAGACCCATCCACCTCTAATTCACTTTTCCTTCTCTGAAAAGCTCCAACAAAAGCCCAAAGAATATTTTTCATAAAAGAAAAATATTCATTTTTCCCCTGAAAATCACTTCAGAGAAGTATGCTCCAAAGCAACCCCTAGATTTCTTGCTCCAAAAATTCTGAATAAATTCACAAATATTCTTTGAACCCTAGGGCACCTTCCTGATCAAAAATATTGCATAACTTTTTGTAATATTTTTGCTACAGAAAATCATTTCTGTTCTGGACAAAATGATCACTTTGTATAGAAAGTATATTTTTGCTTGATCTTTTGGGGCTGATCTTTTCTGAGCTTGGTTACCCTCCTAAAAGATTACTAAACCGCAAAGCACAGCCTTTAATTCTCACTAAATTTTCTCAGTGAAGCTCACAAGTTTCTGTCCAGAAACTTGCAAGGAAGAAAGCCACTCCCACAGTTCACCTGTGACCCAGCCAATCGTGCAAAACAACCAAAACCACTGAGGACTAGCTGCCAGACATGGTGTTTATGCTTAGCTCAGCGTGATGCCAAAGTTCACGCGGTGACCACGAGAGTCCAAGGGGGTTGGCATGCGGCCTACACGCTCTGCGGTGCGCCAGCGCCTCTGTTGCGCACGTGCTCGCTCCCCCGACCGCCGCACCATGCCAATCCACGCCCCCATCTTGGTTTGCACCTCCATAACTCCACCCTGGTGCTTGTAGACACCGGAGCTCACCGCAGCAAGCACGGGCATGGCGCGGCCAAGCCAACAGTGTGCTCGTGCCCCTGCGCTCGTCGCGTACCGCGCTCCTGTGCTCGTCGTCGCTCGTCTACAGCCTCCGCGTGATCTCCGGCGTCTTCCCCCTCTCCCACTAACTCCATTCGTCACTGGGCGACACTCCAAAGTGCTCCAGCAAGCTCTCGATCCCCACCTCGGCCTCGCCTATATATATAGCACCCTCCCAAGCTCGTTTCGCTTCACAATCACCTTCACCACACCTCCATAACCCCGTAGGAAGCAGCAGCCCGGCCGGGCAGGCCTCTGGCCGTCGCCCCTGCCCCGAGCTCGCTGGCTATCCCCGTCCTCTGCCCCCTCCCTCTCCAAAGCTTCTCGAGCTCCACCAACTTCTTCGGCGTATCCGTGGTGGTTCACTGGTGCGTGCTGGTGCCGTTGGAGCTGCTGGACCGGCCCTGCCTCGCCGGAATCGCCAACACCGACGAGCCCCGGCCGCTGCCACCGCTGGAGAGCTCCGTTCCGACCCCGTCCGGCCACCCCTAGCCACTCTATAGGTACAGGCAGGTGCGTCTCGATCTCCTCTCCAATCCTATCCATTTGGATCTGGCCAAGCAGCCCTCCTCACCGGCGTGAGCTCCGGTGGAGCCTCGCCGTGCTCTGTTTCCCTCTCCCTCTCCCTCCGACCTGACCGCTGGGGCCCGCTATCAGCCACTCAGGTCGCGGCCGAAGCAGTATGAGTGGTGGCGCCCAGGCAGTTTACGCCTTCGACGTCACCCCCCTCTGGTTTTTCTTTTTAATTCAAATTAATTCAAATTTGACCAGAACTTTGACTAGCTATAACTCTTATTCTACAAGTCCAAATGAGTTGATTCTTTTTGCATTCTATTCTTACTGGAAAATCCTAGCAACACACCCAAGATGGGATTTTTCCTTGCTGCCTAGAATTTCTAGTAATTTCCAGAAGTGTTCTTGATACTTTCTTTTTGTCATTTGAATTATTTTCAGAAGGTGAAAACTTGTCTTGAAGGCATCTAGGAGGAGGGTGAAGCTCCTCTGCACTAAGGCAAGCCACAACAACATTATCATGGTGTCTTTGCAATATTCATGATTTTCTACTTGAATTATTAGGTTATTCATTGCATATAGTATTAAACTAAAAAAATGCTTGTGTTATTTAGTTTGTCATGATCAAAATGCTTAGTTAACAGAAGTGATGCCTGAGCTAGTGAGATGTAACTTGAGTAGTTGATCTAAGTAAATTTTTTATGACTATGGTGATATGATTATCGGTCTTATTTTTCCTATATATATGCTAAGATAAATTTTATTTGATTAATGCCAACTAAAGTGATGAGTATAAATAACATGTAAGAAAGGACCAGAAATGTTGAAAGTTAAGTTTGTGCAAGTAGAACTTTGAATGAAGTTGACATGTTGTTTTTAAGTGATATGTGATGCATGGTATATGGTTGAATAAGCATGGCATATATTGACTCGAGCATTTTAATTCAAGTTAAACCTGATGATAAATGAACTTGAATGTAAAGTTGGTTGGGTCATGGTGCCACTAAATCAGGCTGACAAGTGCAACCACATTTGCCTTTATGGGGAGGCCGTTAGTCGTCCTGTTGTCGTACCTTTTGTCGGTGCCTCCAACGAGGGAAGGTTATGGGCATGCGTTACCTTGTCCCAGAAATCAGACATAACCTTGTGGACCTATTGTTGTTATGGTACCCTGTCCCCGTTTGGGACTCTTTATTTGCCATGACGGTAGTAGTTTTGCCTTTGGTAGGCTAGGTCACCCAGGACTAAGCCTAGTGGGGAGTTGGTCAGAGTGGCCATAAGAGTGTCATGGCAATGGGAGAGTTCTGTCGGAATGTCGTTGGTCCACCCGAATGGGAGTGCGAGGCCATGGGTTCCGTGGTGTGGGTAAAGTGCGCTACCTCTACAGAGTGTATTAATCTATCGATAGCCTCGCCCACGGATAAGGGCCCAGTTCTTAAGTAAGTCACACCATGGATCAACTTTTAATAATAAATCTTGCACACTAAGTAATTTGCATCGCACTGGTTGGATTATGATGATGTCAGTGAGACTGACTATTGTGGTATCACTTGTGATCCGAGATTGATCACTGTTGGTTACAAGGTAACCAGTTGAACCAAGTGTGGTTCCGTTCGGGCTTTGTCGTGAGCACTGTTCGGTTGCTAGGCAACCTGTTGGTAAGAGAGTCTGAGTGACTCGATGCACCAGTTTGGTTTCAGTGCATGAGTAGCATGATGTTGTTTGCATTTAACTTGATTAAATGTCATGATATTGTTTTCCATTATGGTTCTGTTTGCTGTGAGCTTGCAAGCACATTCAATGTAGTGACCAGGCTTGTTATGCCAGATTTCAGAAAATCTAACCGGATCGGAGTGCTGTCGTGTCTAGACCGTGTCCACATCGGTGTCCCTGTGCTATGGAGTCCCGCTACGTCATTGTTCCGCTGCCGTGTAGATGTCGTGCTCGAGGCCCCTTTATGTCACTAAATAATGTACATATTGTTCAGCCGCATCGAGTGTGTCGCTTGGCCTCGCAACTTGATGTAATGTCACACTATGCTTCCGCTAGTTTCAATAAAGCGGTGATTTCTGTACCAAGATGTTGTGTGTTGCCAGAAGACATGATCTCTGGGTTGGAAATTCAAGGTAAACCGGTCGCTCTGAGCCGGGGTGCCACACTCGACGCATACTCCGGATACCATCAAATTAAGACGAAGGAATCCGATCAGGCCACAACGTCATTCATTACTCCGTATGGGCCTTTTTGCTTCAACACTAAGCCTTTCAGACTAAAAAAACGCCGGCGCCACTTACCAATGCATAATTCAAACATGCCTGAAAAAGCAAATCGGTAATACGGTGGAGGCATACGTAGATGATGTAGTCATCAAAACTAAACATGTCGAATCATTGGTAGCTGACTTACGCCTCACATTCGACAACCTCCGAACATATGACATACGGCTCAATCCGGAAAAATGTGATTTTGGCGCTCCAAACGGAAAGCTTCTCGGGTTCCAAACGGAAAGCTTCTCGGGTTCATTGTTTCCAATAGAGGAATCAAAGCAAATCCAGCCAAAATCCGAGCCCTGTCACAATTGGCAACACCAACAGACGTAAAGCTGGTCCAAAAATTAGCTGAGTGCGTGGCAGCTTTGAGCCGCTTTATCTCCAGATTGGGAGAAAAGGCACTGCCACTTTATTGCCTACTCCGACGTACCGACCACTTTGAGTGGACGGATGCGGCAACAGCCGGATTGGAAGAAATAAAAACTTTGTTAGCAAGCAATCCAATCCTCGCTGCACCAAACGTCGGCAAACCTATGTTGCTCTACATATCCGCAACTCACCAGGTGGTGAGTGTGGTGCTCGTCGTTGAAAGAGAGGTAGAGGGACACAAATTCCACTCAAAAAACCAGTATACTATGTATCGGCGGTCCTTACCCCATGCAAATCCTGATACCCGCACTATCAAAAGATAGCGTATGCGGTTTTCATGGCATCTCGGAAACTGCGACACTACTTTCAAGAGTGCTCGATCACGGTGGTTTTCGAAGTACCACTCAATGACATCATAAACAATCGAGACGCCACTGACCGCGTTGCCAAATGGGCTATTGAGCTCTTACCATTTGAAATAACATACAAACCACGCCGAGCTATTAAATCTCAGGTGTTGGTCGACTTTGTCGTCGAATGGACACAAGTCGAACTCCCTAAAGATTACAACACATACTCCAACTGGGTGATGTACTTCGACGACTCTAAAATGTTAGCCGGATTGGGGGCTGGTGTCATCCTAACATCCCCTATAGGGGACACAGTCTTTTATGTATAGCAAATCATGTACGCGGACTCCAATAACGCGGCCAAATATGAGGCACTACTGCATGGTCTCCCGATGGCCGTTTCTGTGGGTATACAACGCCTCGAAGTGCATGGGGATTTGAATCTCACGATATCTCAAATAAATGGAGAATTCGATGCAAAAGATCCAAAAATGGCGGCCTACCGCAATGTCATACTCAAAATATCAGCTCGGTTTGTGGGGGTCAAGTTTCATCATGTGGCTTGAGACAGTAATGAAGCAGCGCACATCCTTGCTCGAATGGGCGCTAAACGCGACCTCGTCCCGCCTAACAACTTTGTGGAAAGGCTTTTCAAGCCCGTGGTATGGCAGGACGAGAGCGGAAATACCAGTCCGGCACCGATCACACTCACGGATGCCGAACATGATTCGGATATCATTGGGGGCTCGGGCACCAAATCAACGCCTTTTACCCATGTAATCATGGCGGTAATCGCTCCATGGACCGAACCCTTCTTAGCCTATCTTAATAGGCAGGAGCTCCTTGATGACCAGAACAAGGTCCGTCACATAGTTCGACGTTCTAAGGGCTACAAAGTTCACAAAGGAGAACTCTACAAGAAAAGCACTACTGGATGAAGTTGACATGTTGGCCGAAAGAGATGTATCTCCGAATAGGAGTGGCGGCAGCTCTTGGCCGAAATACATGCTGGCCTCGGCGGCCATCACGGTGCAGCTCGGGCCCTCGTAAGCAAGGCCTTCCGTACGGGTTTCTTTTGGCCCATGGCCTGAGCAGATGCACATGCCCTTGTACAACGCTGTGTCGGATGCAAGCTTTTTGCCAATCAAAGCCATATGCCGCCCATAGCCCTAAGAATAATCCCCATTACCTGGCCTTTCGCGGTCTGGGGGCTAGACATGGTCGGACCCCTTAAAGAGGGAAGCCATAAGAAGAAATATTTACTGGTTATGGTGGATAAATTCACTAAGTGGATAGAGGCCAAACTAGTAAAAACAGCTGAAGCCGGACCGGCGATAGATTTTATATCCGGTGTCGTACACCGTTATGGTGTCCCGCACAGCATTATTACTGACGACGACTCTAACTTCACAACCGATAAGGTGAAAAATTGGTGTGGTAACCTAGGCATCAAGCTCGATTACGGCTCCGTATATCACCATCAAAAAAACGGTCAGGTCGAACGGGCTAATGGCCTGATAATGAGCGGCATCAAACCCATACTAGTGTGATCCCTAAAGGATTCGGATAAACACTGGGTCGAGGAACTCGACTCCGTACTCTAGAGGTAGCGGACCACACCCAACCGCACGACCGGATACACACCATTCTTCATGGTGTACGGCGCAGGGTCTGTCTTGCCCTGCGACATTATTCATGACTCACCTCGAGTGCGCATGCATGAAGAGAGAGAGGCCGAGCTCGATCAGCAGGATGACTTAGATGGCCTAGAGGAGGAGCGCGATGTCACAAAAGCCCGTTCCGCATTCTATCAACAACAAGCTCGAAGATACCAAAGCAGAGAAGTGCGGGCAAAGACTTATAATGTTAGTGAGCTTGTTTTACGCCTCCCAGAGAAGAAAAAGGACAAACTCAAGCCAAAACGGGAAGGTCCCTTCATTATAGATGAAGTTCTCACTGGAGGAGCCTACCGCCTTCGCAATGCATGGATAATCGCTTGGAGCCGAACCCTTGGAACGCTGCCCAGCTCCGAAGATTCTACGCGTAAGTCCAACCATGCTTCTTATTCGTTCCTTGGTCTCCTTTTCAATTTTTCCTTTTTCTGTTTTTATACGTTTCCCATGGTGTGTTCGAGTAAGCCGAACACTTGAGGGGTAAACATCCTTAAATGTACATACCCCAACCTGACTAGGGTCTTGTGTAAGTAGAAGCTTATTATTATACCAAGCCTAGAGTTCACAATATATGTGTTGTTCGCAGATATACATCCTTTTTGCCATTATATGCACCACTATGACTTAAGTTTCTGCCAAGCTGGGTTGCCTTGCTCCTGTGCTTATGCCCTACATTCTCGATTGTTCGGCTAGGGCATAAAGGGAGCACCTCTGCGATTGTTACAACTGGGTTATCCGAAAGCTAGCGTTCTTAAGGGAATAATTGGTCGGCACTAAAATGATAGATTGTTGCTGTATTGCAACCATTTTAAGCACCGTGGCCAGTTTTTCTGTATTACGGACCACACGCCCTGGCACGTGTAATCATAATATGCGGACCCAAGGAAAGGAACCCTTAACGGAACTATTTTCCTTCGAAAATGTTTCTTACATACGTAATATAACATACATCTCGAACTCGAATTTTTTGTTTGTTCGAGAACATTGACTGGGTTGCCTGGTTTGTGGATAAATACTTCCTTTTGTCTTACATATCCAGAAACACTCCACCATTTTCATCTGGAGGTTAAAGCCAAAATTCTGTGATGACAAAATCATTTCACATGTTCGGATCAAACCAAAGGTCGATCATAAATGTACAATGATACATTAAGTCAAAAACCTATTCCTTATCTATTCCGTCTATAAGGCTGTCTAATCTACAGTCTTCCTGCGAATATTTCAAAGTCATGCACGGTGGACAACTCCTTTAGCACGTCGCCTTGAAATCCGGATACTTCCTCTTCCGGTCGACTAGTTAACAGACATGCAGCAACAAAGTCATGATATTCCGCATTATGGGCTAAACATGAGCACCTATGGAGGTTCAAAATAAGAGTGGAAGACATACCGAACATGCCGCCCTTCAGTTTTCCATTTTCCTTCTGAACAGCCGATAGCTAAGCCTTCAAGCTCTCTATCTCTACGGACTGTTTGTCTTTTTCCTCCTCAAGTTTTTTCTCCCTAGATGCGCCCGTCGCGGTCTCTTTCAAACCCGCTAGTTCGGCGTTGACCACATTCAGTTGCATCTGGTTTGTGTTCAGCTCCTGGGCTAGCATAGTGTTCTTTTCTTTCAGAACATGCAAAAATTATCGATCCTTAAATCGGTTTGCTTCACCGTTTCAAGTCTCGAGGGCTACTGGCATATGACCATACAAATTACGTCAAATTTTACTTGTATATCCTTCGAGAACAGCTGACTGACTCCGGCAAGTCCGTCTCGCGCGGCTCGGAAATATGCATCCACCGAACTCAGTGCGGCAAACTCTTGCTCCGAAAAGGCCGGAGCACGCATAGCCTACTTTAATCGACGGTGATTCATCACGCTTTCCACTTCGGAATTCGTGACTGATACGTCATCTGAATCCTCTTGAGGAGGCGGAATGGTCATTGCATCGGCTCACGTCCTAGTTGACGAGTCCGGCACCGGATTAGTGGACATTTGGCTAATTGGGCATTTTCCCACCATCTACCGCGTACTCCTCCTAATGTCTAGGATAAAAAGGGAGACTTTTAATAATCCAAACTCATGCCTAGGCATGTATTAAGTTATATGTACCTCCTGGAAGCCTGTGAGTTCTCTGTAGTACTCCCGGTCCCTTTTCGTTTCAAGCTACGACCTTGTGTAGGGGCCGCCCTTGAGGAGACATGGTCCCTAGAGCGCCGATCCTGTTAAAATCTAGATCAGTACAATGGGTAGGATCTCCTTTTAAAAAGACTCCGTATACTCATGATGCAGAAGGGATAGATGCGAGGGTAGTCGGCGGTGATAGACACTTCCGAACCGTCAAGGCTCGCTTGATAGAATACCCCATCATCGAATTCTATATATATGTTTGGATGCTCGCAAAAGCCAGGATCCTTATCACGATTTTGATCCTCTGGCTAGGGAGCAGGATAGTGGATGTCCTCAGTCATCCTCTGACTGTTGGTGGCAACAACGAGAAAATTTGATTAGTGTCTGCAATGCAATAAAATAAGCACAGACGATTGAGATCTTACCCATTCAATAGGGGCGTACATAGAATAGGCCTCCCGGCAGTTTAACCAGAAAAATCTTCTTTCTCGCCCTTGTACAGATTAGCCAAAATTGAGGCCAGTTCGGCTGGGGTATCTGGACCCTTCTGTCTGTAGCGGGACGTGTCGTCTTCTCTGTTGTAGCACCATAAGGGAGTTAGTCTAGATTGAAGAGGCTGGACACACCTCTTCATTGCAATAGCCATGACCTCAACTATCGAGAGCTTGGTATGGGATAGCAACCTGACCTTGCTGACCAACCTCTTTATCTCTGCACTATCCTCTTCCTTGGGACTGCGGGGACGCCAGTTGAGGCGTTTCCTTAAAGGAGCACTGGAAAATTCAAGGAGGCCACACCGAACTGGGTCCGGCAGTGGGACGTCGTCCATATAGAACCATTCCGGGGACCACTGCCAGTATACATCTTTAGGTAGTGTTCCCACAAGGTATCCGGATCTGGCTATACGCCATACTTCGGCACCGCCAACTTCAAATATGGAACCTCCTCGGTGGCGGGGAATGAGACAAAAGAATTTCCTCCATAATTCAAAATGGGCCTCGATGCCTAGGAATAGCTCGCAGAGGGCAACGAAACCCCGAGATGTGCAGAATCAAACCTGGGGTGAGGTTGTGTAGTTGGATGCCGTAAAATTCCAATAACCCCTAGAGGAAGGGATGGGTTGGAAATCCCAGGCCCCGCAACAAAAATGGGACGAAGCACACCTCTCCTCCTTATTGGGGTTGGGGAAGTTCTCAGCCATCGCATCGTTGCCAATTGAATACAAGCCCGCTCGAACGAAGACTAGATCCGTGAGGGGGAGGTAACCCTAGGTCTCGAGTCAGTTCAGCTAAAGAGGAGGCACGGAGCAACTCTGCTAATCACCCTCTTGAGGGCCATGGGGGCGCGAAGAAGAGCCTGGGGCACTGGCCATGATGGAAGGCTTCGCTCGTGGCTAAACTTGGTGGTTTTCCCTTTGCGCGATGTGAGATGGAATTTGGAGATCTGCATCTCCTTATATAGGTGCTATCCAAATGTAGTGAGGGGCTTATTTGTAAAAAAGCATACACTGTTCATATCCGCCCGGCGCGCGACAATCGAAGCATCAACAGGGGGGAATCATAAAAGACATCGAGGTTATCACCGGATTGTCATTAGTCCGGATTATAGTGGAGAACCCGCCATGCAAAGCCGAAGACATGAGCCGAATACTATGCCGTCATTGAAGGCAAGTTCGGGGGCTACTGAGGGAGTCCTGGATTATGGGGTCCTCGTGTGTCCAGGCTGTGTAGCATGGGCCGGACTGATGGGCCATGAAGATACAAGATAGAAGGCCTTCCCCCATGTCCGGAAGGGACTCTCCTTTGCGTGGATGGAAGATTGACATCTGGATGTGTAGTTTCCTATGGCACCCCGGCTCAGAGAAACCGGAACGCCCCGTATTCCAGCCCGTAGATCGAGGAGGAGTCTTCTGGAATACGATATTGCTTAGCATAAAACAAATTAGCACTTTATTACAAGCTATATGTGGGTACAAAGGGATTACATCGGCGGAATAACTCTAGCAGCAGAACAACAACAACGGTGATGAACTCCACTCCGCAGGGACTCTGGCTAGAACGCTTATCCAAGCTCGCAAACAAGGAATCCACAGCAAACAAGCAATCAAATCTGGCATGACCTGCAAACTGGCATGACACGCCAGGTCAGTAGATTAAATGTATTTGCAAGCTCACAGCAACCAAAGCAATCAAGACAAACAACAACATGGCAATTACATGTTAAGTGAGGATTAACATAATACTATCATATCAATCATAGCATGTACAACATGATACATCTAGTACAATACGAGCATGGCATGAATATATGAACATGGTGATACTAACATGCAACATGATGAAGCTATCATGCATTGACTTACTCTGCTCGGGTTACCTCGTAACCAATACATTCATGAACTTACCATCGCGGACATCACACGATAATCTCAGGATCCAATCAAGCTTGGTATTAAAATACCGTAGTAATCATTACATGACCACCAGGAGCTTGATGTTAACCCTTGACTCGCATAATACCACAAATATCCACCAACTCGGTATCCACGGTACCACTATGATCCTCTCATGATCACATAAATATCAACCAACTCCTGTCCTCATGGAACCAGGATTGTAATTTAGCACATTATTATTACTACTGTTGACACACAGTGTGACGGACTACGAACTGGGCCCATATCCGCGGGCCCGGCTATCGATAGATTTAAACACACACTCTGCAAAGGTTAGCACACTATACCCACACCACGGAACCCATGGCCTCGCACTCCCATTCAGGTGGACCAACGGCGTTCCGACAAAACTGATCTACTGCCATGACACTCTCCCGGCAACTCCGACCAACTCCCCTTTGGGCTAAGTCACGGGTGGCCCCGTGCCTACCAAAGGCATCAATGACCACCGTCGTGGTAAAACAAAAACAGTCCCAAATGGGGACATGGTATACCAATCACAACAACGGGCACACAAGGCTTATGCCGTCCTACCTAATCTGGGTAGCGCCCGCGCATAACCTTCCCTCATTGGAGGCACCGGCGAGAGGCATGACAATAAACCCAATTAGGACGTTCCCATAAAAGGCAAATGTGGGTGCACTGGTCAGCTTGATATGGTGGCACCATGACTTAGCCAACAGTTGTTCAAGCTCATTTAAGTCCGGTTAAACTTGAATGCAATAAGCTGAGTCATATTAAAATAACATGATGCAACTACAATGCATGCGTATGATATCAACATAAGCATGGTGGTGCAACATAATCATCGAGCATAACCACAATGAATCATATATACGAAAGAGCATGCCATACTGACGAGCATGAATATCGCAAGCATAACACTACTCATAGAATAACATGACCACTAGCATCAACAATAAATACTAAGCAAGAACATATCAAAAATACTACTACGAAGCATATAACCAGCTAGATGAAAAGGAACATGCATAATCACGATACTCGGTAGCATACGATAGTCATGCTCTGAAGTACACGACCAACATCAACATGTAATACTACCAAACAAGACATACGACAAAAATACTAACAACTAGTATATGATAACCATGTGCATAAGAACATGGCTATCATGGAAATGGTGGTTGAAAACCAATGCATTACTGAAACAACGATAGTAGAAGCAAAAGAAATAGACAGTTATTTAAGATTCGAGTTGAAAACAAATGCTACTACATGGCTATCATCCAAATGGTCGTTGTGGCTTGCCTGGGTACGAAGAAGGCTCCGGGAAGAAGTGTGGTGAAGCCACGGAAAGATTCGCCGGAAAAGATTCCCTCTCGAAGGGGGCTTATTAGGGCAAGGGCATCAAGGTCACTTCAAGAACGTCAAAACATGGTGAAAATGATGGTAACAGAACGGGCTCGACGAGACAAAGACGATGGTGTTGGATTCACCTCAATCGGAGTTACGAGCAAAAAGTTATAAGGGTTTTTCTGCCAGGGACCTATCTGCAAAGAAAAACTTTACAAAATGGACCAAGACAGAAAAACTGAAAGCGCATTCCAGAAACTACGCTTTCGGGACAGTGAAAGCGCACTTTTGGCCGAATCCACAATGCTTTACGCCTTCAATGAAACGAAAGCGTATTATAGGCATTACATTTCCACTTATCCCAGTCAGCAGAGGCGGGGCCGGCTCCTGTGTGGCTGACAGGTGGGTCCCACCTTATCCACTTCTCTCTCTCCTCCCTTCTCTTCTTCCTCTCTCCTCCTCCCCTACGGTGAACAGAGGAAGGTGAGTGGCCCACCGGTCCGGCGAGGAGTCCGGCCGACTCCGGCCACCAAATGGGACGTCGCGGCCGCCGGTGAGCTCGGGGGACAGCCGAACATCCGTCCCATTATTTAGTTGACACCGAGGATCACCGGGAAGGGCAGGGCATGGGACACGGCGGAGGAGGGCTTCGGCCAGAGTCCAGGACAAGGCTACGGTAGCTCCAGGGAGGAAATGAGGATGTGGGGAGGGTCGCCGAAGTTTGCTGGGTTAAATGGTGGTGGTAGGACGGAGGGGTGAGCTCGGCATCGAGAGGATTTAGCCGTAGGCCGATGATGGTCGTGGCGGCGATGAGTGGCGATCAGGGCTTCTCCGGCCCAGGGAAGAAGATAGACAGGGGTAGGGGAGATAGATGGAGGCGATGAGGTGCTTGGGAGGGGCTCGGGTGGCATATTTATAGGCGGGGCGAGGCGGTTGGCTCGGGTGCCGCCGCTCACATCCGGACGAACTCTGGCGAGGCTCAGTGATCACGGGGAGGGCATGGGAAGGCGACGAGTGAAGGAACAGACAAGGCGTAGAGGTCACGAAGACGAGGCAGCGCTCGGGTCAAAGAGGAGGACGAAGACACGGCCGAGGAAGACGACGCGGTCACGGGCCGGAACTGTGCGGCGATGGGGACGACTCACCGGAGAAGAAGATCGAGGGGGTAAGAGGTCCAGAGAGACAGCAACAACACGGGGAACACGCTAGACAGGGTCAGGCGATGAGGGGACGAGTGCACAGAGAGGGAGAAGAAGACAGAGGCGCCAGAGCACGCGTTTGGCCGGCATGACCCGTGGTCACCGCCTGAGCTGGCGTGCACGGCGCACAGTGATCGGCCAAATCATGTCTGGTGGAAGGACCCTGCTACCCTTAGTCGAAAGGTAGCAACAACACGGTCCAGGGGCAAAGAAGAGAAAAACAGAAGGCTCCAAACCAGCTGAACAGCAAGGTGTTTGATGCCTTCTTCAAAAGATTCGTCGGGAGGGTTAGACTAAGGTTTGACTGGGGTTGATCACTCACTAAGGTGAGTAATATGGCAAGGTTTCAGCTCAAGGGGAGGGGTTTAGCTAGTAGTTGCTGTAGAAAGTGCCACACTATCCAGAAATGTAGACATAGAAGTAGCACTCACATAGTGCATCCACTTGGGCTGAAGTTTGGCATGGAAGGGTTATTTGGTCACATGAAGGTGCTGTAAAAGTTTAATACCAATTGGATAAACCAAAATGGCACTTGCTTCACAAATATCCCCACTAGACAGAAACTTATAGAAAGTCCTGAGGGAAAATGGCTTGGAAAATTATACCCAAATTTGGTGGAGATAGGTTATAGGGTTAATTATCCTTTCGCCCTTAGTGGTGTCCATCTGCTCAGTTTTGCCCTCAGATGCAAATTGTGCTCAGTTTTGCCCCTAGTCCGTGCGCACCGATTCGTTCTGTGAACTTTGGCGTCTCCGTCAGGTCAACGTTTTGACTCGGCCCTTACAGGTGGGACCAGGCGGCAGAGGGGGCCAATTTTCTTCAGACCTTTGCACGCGTGGCTTGCGGGACCCAGCAGAGAGCCGTTGAGCATAGAGCCGTTGCGGGGGTGCTATATAAGCGGGCGACAGCGGTGGTGACCACGGCGACAGAGAGCACGGCGCTGACCACGGCGAGAGAGCAAGAGCACGACGGCGGTGGGAAGCTAGCTATGGAGGGCGCGGAGGCGTTGAGATCCCGTTCGGCTCCGAGCTCCATGTCTTCCGCAAGCTCCCGCGCCACCTCGCGGATGCAGAGCCGGGCGCGTGTGGAGATGCCTATCCTCGTCTGTTCATGATGCGGGCGGCGTTAATCGGAGGGTTTCTCGCACACCGAGGAACCAGAATCGTCCGTTCTACGTGTGCAGCGAAAATGGGGTAAGAATCGGGGCAATTGCACCATTTTCGTGGTCGGGATCTTTGACCAATCGGTTGATCTGTTCCGTGTTCATGCAGGTGACATGCTTCTTTCTTTGGGTCGATGCTCTGGCCAAGACTCTGATAAATGAACTGCAAGAAGAGCATGAAGAATGGTTGCGCATGCTGCCCCAAACCGCAATGGCCGCAACACGAGCTCCGGAAGAAGAGATGGAGGGCGAAGCACGCACTGACAGAGAGTTAGCTATTGAGCTTAGGATGTTGAAGAAGAAGGTTAGGAAGCTTGAAGATCAAGCACTACCAATACCCATTTGCAAATACTTTTGGCCATTTGTAGGTATGGTAATCGCACTGGTTGTAATGTTGAAAATGTATGGAAAGGCATGAATTATGGAGGAATTTGTAATCTTGAAATTGTATGAGAAATTCACCTAGTTTAAATGTTGGTCAAAGTTTTTTAAATGTTGAAAAAAAGAGAGAAGAAGTGACCAACATTTAAATATGTTGAAAAAAAGGAGAAGAACTGAGGAATTCAGAAACTTTTGATCAATGAAATGCAGCTAATGAATTATTCCAGAGCCAAAAACTTAAGGTTAGAATTTTATTGGAGCTGCTAAATATTTAATAGCAATTTAAGTAATCCAATTCAAATTCAAATACACCGTGATTTAAATCAAAGACCAAAATGTCATGGAAAATGTGCCTCAGCTCTGGTAGATGTTTACACCTAGTGCCAAAATAAATGAACATTTTTTAAGGGCATTACATTGAGTAAAAACTAATTTGTCTAAAAAATGAAGGGTGGAAAATGCACAAAAAATTTGTGCGGCTGGGGACTTGAACCCAAGATCGCGTGGGTTTGTGGTGTTTAGGGCTGCATGTTGGTAACCCCTAGGACAGATGGCAAGAGTTTGACATGGATAGGAAAGGAATGTATACATAGTGAGACTGTGAAATTTGTCAAAAAATAGTGAGACCGTGAATGTTTGCTGCACGCGTGAGAGTGGTTTTCCTTTGTTTTGCACTGAAATTTTGGAGGGTTGGAAGGTTGAAAACGTATGTTTGCACTGCCCCGTGGTTTTGGTTAGAGTGGCACTTGGTTTAGTGTTAGAGTGGTACTTGGTTTAGGATTTAAACGGAATAAATTTGCATGTTAGTTAATGACTTACTTTTTTGAATAAAACGGAGGGCTTCTCACCCCCTCCGATTTTCATTAATGAAAACCACAAGTTCTCGAGCTTCATGACTTGGTTTAGGGAAGAAATTATATGCTTGGGCACAAAAAAATTTTAACACACATAATAAACCCTAATAAATAACTTAGATAAGATGCAACACAAGTACCATTACAGTACGGGTTGAAAGTTCCATTACAATAACTTAGATAAGCGGCCAAAGTTCACGGACAGTTCACGGACACATGACGAAACATGACACGACACGACACGACATAGAAAAGCAACAAATAAAAAACGAAACAGTCTTCATCTTGATCTCCTCCTTCCACTTTTGGCCGCGCGCGCCCCTTCAACACCGTCTTCATCTTCACACCTCCTCCTCGTCGTCGTAGGGAAGGGAGTGCATCTCGGCTGGAGTGGGGAAGATGTTCTCGTAGTTGGTGTAGATGTTGTAGACGGTGAAGAAGATGGCCTCGCAGCCGCACCAAAAGACTTGGCCGAGGAGCTCGCGCGCGTCAAACGGGTTGGTGAAGGTGACCGTGAGCAGTAGGAGGATGCCGCCGCGGTCACGAACCTCGCTGAGGGTGAACATCCTCGGCGAGCCCCGTGGGAGGTGGGCATAGCCGGCTCTGAGGAAGGCGCGGGTGAGTTCGTGGAACCCTCCACCTTGAAAAAGCCCACACGCGGAGCTCCCTCTCCACGAGCACGCCCGGTGGGTAGCGCAGCTCCGGCACGACAGGCGGACGGCTGAAGGTCGGCCCGTTGAACTGCATGGTCTCGCTTGGGGAGGGCTCGGTCGATTGGGTGTTTGAAGTTGGAGAGAATATATCGGATCTCGCTTATGGGCGGGAGAGGAAGATAGGCACCCCATTTGTAGACCTGTGGGTGGGAGAGGAAGAGAAAAGGATGAGAATGGTGCGTGTGTGAATCCGTTACGCTTTGCACTCTTAAATTTTTGCACAAAAACGATGCATGCATGGGGCGCGTGCGTGCATTTGAATCGCTGCATAGCTCTTTGACCGGACGGTGCATCTGACTCGTTGAACCACCTAGCTGGCCTCGCTACCCTAGCGCGCCTAGCACGCCTCGCTCGCATGCATGCACGTCGCGTCCTATGCACGTCGCAGCCTCCCGCGCATGCAAACCCACGTCGCAGACTATGCACGTCGCCGCCTCCCATGCATGCATGCAAGGCCTGGAAAGGCTGAGACGGGCTATTTACTGCGGTCTCAGGCCCAGACAACGAGATGGCCCAACGGTCCATCCAGCGCGCCCGTTATTTGTTTTAAAAAAAGAATCTCCCAGCCAATCAGATTGCATCTCGCGGTTCGCCCCCCTCCTCCCCGCAAATTCCTTCTAGAAGGGTTAGATCGACGGCCCTTGTTCAGCGCTAGGGTTAGATGAACGGTCCGGGTTCAGCGCTAGGGTTAGCGGGGTTTGGGAGGGGTTTGGAAGCGATCAAGCTATGTTTGACCAGATTTCAAATGAGCATAATAAATTAATTAAAAATTAGAAAAATAAAAAACCTGCGCACATAGTCTTCTTATGTCATATACTACCGATTTAAGTTGATAAACAAGGTTTACATACATTTAAACGATAAGTTCATGTGTATTTTATGATATCTCGAGTATCTCAAACTCTTTTGTATGAAGTGAAGAGAAGTGTTTTGGGGAAATAAACATGAAAATTTCAAAAAACTCACCACAACTTCGTTTTAGAGTGACGAAGAAGGATCTAGGCTTAGTTTTTCATTTTGATGTTTTACACTTGTTTAAATCTTGGTCAAAGTTCAGTTTGACCAGATTTCAAATGAGCAAAACAAATTTAAAAAAATCAAAAAATGGAAAAACCAGCGCACATAGTCTTCTTATGTCATATACTAACGATTTAAGTTGATAAACAAGGTTTACATACATTTAAACGGTAAGTTCATGTGTATTGTATGATATCTCGAGTATCTCAAACTCTTTTGTATGAAGTGAAGATAAGTGTTTTGGGGGAAATAAACATGAAAATTTCAAAAACTCACCACAGCTTCATTTTAGAGTGACTAAGAAGGATCTAGGCTTAGTTTTTCATTTTGACGTTTTACACTTGTTTAAATCTTGGTCAAAGTTAAGTTTGACCAGAATTCAAATGAGCAAAACAAATTTTAAAAAAATCAAAAATGGAAAAACCAACACACATAGTCTGTATATATAGAATATATGTTTAGGAAAGTTATTTGGCTGATTTAGATAAGGTCGAAAAAAACCTTGCTTAGAAATGAGGCCATTTACCCTACCTTTGGACCCCTCATTTTAGCACATTTTTCATGAAAATTTCAAAAACCTCACCACAACTTCATTTTGGATTGACTAAGAAGGATCTAGGCTTAGTTCTTCATTTTGATGTTTTAGACTTGTTTAAATCTTGGTCAAAGTTAGGTTGGACCAGAATTCAAATGAGCAAAACAAAATTCAAAAAATCAAAAAAGGAAAACCATGTGCTCATTCAAACATCATCCAAAAGATTTAAACATCATGTCAAACATAGTTCTAACATAGGTCCAACATCATCCAATAGAAATACAACATTATTCATAATGTTTCATAATTATTCACATATAGTATTCGGGCTTCTGTCTGTTCCTTGAGCTTCTGTCTGTCACTTTGCTCCTCGTGCACCCTTGTGCTCATTGCTTCTTCTCTTCTCCTCTTGGTTGTTGGTACCTTGTGCGTCTTCTTCAGACCTATCATAGAGCTGTGCAAAACATAAAGGGTAATGAGATCATGTCAAGTGACCCATAAATGTACAGTAGTATTTGACCCTTGCAAGATTTACATACCTAGCAGAACTCACAACAACAGAAGGTTGGTCACCATTTGGAGCCTCACTTGGATCATAATTTGGAGCCTCACTTGGATCACCATGATCATCATTTGGAGCCTCACATGGATCACCATGATCATCATTTGGAGCCTCACTTGGATCACCATGATCACTATTTGGAGCCTCACATGGATCACCATGATCACTATTTGGAGCCTCACTTGGATCATCATCAAAATCATGCGGCTGTTGACCATCATCATTTCGAACCTTGTCAAAATCCTCATCTGATGCAACCGGCTGTTGTCCATCATTTTCATCATCTATTGAGGCAACCGGCTGCTGACCAACATTTTCATCGAAGCCTTCATCGAAACTCTCTCCGAACGCTGGATCTACTGTGTTATCACAATACTTACCGAAATGACCAGACCCGCCACGTCTTGTGCACTTACGCTTCCTCGCTCCAAGTCCAGCTCCTTCGCTGCGAGGTCTGATTCCACTCTTCCTTGGTCTACCTGCTGCTCTCTTCAGAACTGGAGCGCAAAGCTTGAATCCAGGGTTCACCATGTCCCATTGTTGTTTTCCCTCCATAGCAGGCAAGGCATAAGCATATGTGGATTTGAACCTTGCAACAGAGTAGTAATTATGCACATACTGCTGAATGTTCCCTGCTGGACCTGGGAGAGAAGTGATGAAAAACAAGGCATGAATGCATGGCAACCCAGTTATCTGCCATTGCCTTCAACTGCAAGTTCTAGCTTCTAAATCCACTGGATATCTCCATTCCCTCTTCTCTTTATCCAAATATGATATCTCTACTGTGGTACCTGAGCAAAGAGTCATGTTCATTTCCAAGCCTGTTGTTTTCTGCATCAGTTCATTCATCACGACAGGGATGATAATGTGGCCCATGAATTTTGCCTCGGCTATTCCTGCACGATAATGAAATTTATGCATGTATTCTATCCTTATCCTGTCCAGCAAATCCACCACATAATGACCCTTTAGTTTCCGGATCGTTGAGTTGAAAGACTCTGCTAGATTATTGTGCACATAGTCAACTTTGCTCAGTTCACTGAATTGGCTTCTGGCCCATAACTTGTAGTGGTGTGTTTGCAAGTATTCTTTCACTTTGGGATTCATGTATAACCGCCTCAAGTGGTAGTTGTGCTTCTTCACACTGCAAGTCAAAGATGCTGGCCATAAATTGTTGGTATACACCTTTCCTTTGAATTACTTCATGAAATTTGCAGCAAGGTGACGCATGCATTCCCTATGCTCTACTCTAGGGAACACATTGTCCACGACCACTTCTAAACCTTTGCAGGCATCTGTATGAATGACCAACCCATTGGGAAGTGCAATAGCCAGCCTTGATTATGCAAAAACCAAGTCCAGCTCTCCTCAGACTCTGTCTCCAGCACACCGTAGGCAACTGGAAATACAAAACTGTGTGCATCAACTGCACAAGCTGCTACTAACTATCCTTTAAACCTCCCTGTGAGAAAAGTGGCATCAATAGCCAAATAAGGCCTGCAACCTGCCAAAAAACCCAGGCGACAAGCCTCAAAGCAGACAAAAACCCTCCTAAAGCATTTCTTGGTCTTTGTCACTCCCCTGAATGTGTACTCCACGATGTGGTGATCAATATCTACTACTACCTAGGCATGTCCTCTCCACTTCACCTTTGAATGAATACGACAATTGAAAACTTTCCTGCCAGTTACCATAAATAGAATCCATAGCATGTTCTTTACCATTGAACAACCTCATGTATGGTAAATCTATCTTGAATTTATCTTTGATGTTCTTCTGCAATTCCTTTGGACCCACTTGCTGGTTTTCTTTCACCCACTTGTTTACTTCTTCTGCCACCCATCTTAACTTGGCTCTACTGATTGTATCCTTCCTAAGGGTTGATTCATGGCATGTGTGCTTAAAAGGGTTCACTTTGACCTGAACATTAGTGCTATTTCGCATTTTAGATGCGAGCAGCCTCCATGGACAACCCTCAATGGACAAAGGCACTCTGTAACGTACTTGATCGCTCTTGTCAACTTTGGAAGTATGTTCTACCTTGATGCAGTATGTCACAAGTGCATTTCTACACTCATTCATGAATGCAAAAACTGTACCTTCTTCCAAATGAGGGTTGAAAGGGTCCCATTCAACAGCTGCAAGGTCTTCGTCCTCACCCACCGTGTCATCATCCACACGGACTGCATTGTGAGCCTCATCTTGGTTATCAGCCCGAGGTGCCCGTCGTAAATTCCGAATAACATCAGAATATAGCTTCTCTTCATCAACCCCAGAATTGTAGTCATCGGTCTCCACTTCAAGGGGGACCCTACTGTTGTTGCCCAAACTTGTCGAGCAACCACGTCGCCGTGCACCAACTGAACTGTTCTGGCTAGAGATGCCATTACGACGACTTGGTTCTCCCCGAGATGTTGCACCCGTCATCCTAGGTCCAAATGCCTGCTCAAGCACATCAACTTGCAGCCTCACATGAAAATTATCTTTCTCTTTATGCCTAACAAACATGGTAGCCAGCTCTTCATCATTACTAATCATCACCCATTTCTTTTCCCCATCATAGTATTTGTATACCACTTCATCAAGCAAACCCCAAGGATATTGGCTACAAATTACCTCCCCAAATTGTGCGAAACTCCAATTACTAGCCATTGGCAACCGATAATCAAAACCTCCTTGGTATTTCTTCTGATCCTTTGCATCGAACGTGTACCGGTCCCTTCTAATGTGCATCAAGAAAGCAAACCGCAACTCCATCCTAACCGGCGCAAAACAGAGACGCAATC
This sequence comes from Aegilops bicornis, assembly GCA_021605145.1. Lineage (NCBI taxonomy): Eukaryota > Viridiplantae > Streptophyta > Magnoliopsida > Poales > Poaceae > Aegilops > Aegilops bicornis. The sequence goes on from CM038670.1 coordinate 497,567,581, forward strand.
AGCACACTATTTGGGCAAACCTACTCGAATCGAGTGTTCAAATGCACAACTAAGCTCAATCTAAACAGGAGGCGAGACTTACCCCTCGGAAACCCAGTCGTGGACGCGGCGGATCTCCGGCCCGATACCTGCCTCGCCAAATACTCCGGGTAGCCGCTGCTCTCCTTTTCGCCCTAGGGTTCTTCCTCCTAGTTCAAATAGCTCCAGCAGCCCTCCACCTTTGAGCGTACTGGCCGGTCGCACAGAAGGAGGCCGCGCCACGGGTCGAGCAGGTGGCGGGCACCCCACCCGTGGCATTGCAGGAAGGTGGCGGGCATCGCGGGTAGCCGTGGAGCGTAGGCGCAGAAAGGTAGCGGTGGAGTAGGCGTGCGGTGGTGGCGAGGCAGTCTTGGCTGTGGCGCAGTGCCGGGCGGCGTAGCAGTCACCGGCCGGCGGGGAAGCGCATGGGCTGAGTGAGCTACGAATGATTTGGGGATTTAGTTGCACGGGCCTACATGTCAGCTCCGGACCCACGTCCACGCGGTCCCACGTGTAAGCTACGGACCCACAACCACTAACGTTGGTGAACGGAATGGACTCAAATATGGCTGTTTGGCCTCATCATAGTAGTTGTGCATGGACTAGGGGCAAAACTGAGCACAATTTGCATCTGAGGGCAAAACTGAGCAAAGACACCACTGAGGGCAAAAGGATAATTAACCCTAGGTTATATGGGTAGGAGAAGGTCGAGGAAAAGTTTCAGCTTAATTGAAGCAATATAACATATACTTGCTTCACAAACTGAAAATTTGGACAGAATCAAAGAATTGAAGATGAGCTCATAGGGATGCATGACATGAGCAAAAATTTGGTGGAGGGCTATGATATGATGATATTGAGGTCATGCATAAATTTCAACTCATTTGGATATGCCTAGCTTGTACCTCCTTCACAAATTTCTTTCCGGACATAAACTTTGGAAAATCATTGATAAATAATCATTAGGCAAATGAAGTTGAATTTTGGCATGTGGCAATGATATGGACATGAAAAGATGTCCAAGAAGTTTGGAGTCAATTGGGCAAAGATAAATAGCACATGCTTCACAATGTGCTATTTAGGACAAAATAGGGAATGATTTATTTGAGCATGATACAAAACATGGCAAGTTAAATATTTTGCCATATTTAGGAATATATGACCCACAAAAATTATGAGAATTATTTGGGAATTTTAGGAGTGATGGAAATATAGGTTGCTTCACAACCTAGGGCAAATTGACTTATTCCTTTAACATAAAAAGGAATATTCTCAAGGAAAAGATTATTGGGGTTGGTCCAAGATGGAAATGGAAAGGACTAGAGATGGATATGAGGATTACAAGCCACTCTGGAAGGAAATAAGAGGTCATCTTCTTCATTTTCCAGACCACATAGCCACAGAAAAAGAAAACTCAGGCAAAAATCTCAAAAAAAAAAGAAAAAAAAAGAAAGGGCAAAAAATCAGGCTATCACAAACCCTCCCCCCTTAAAGAATACTCGTCCTCAAGATTTGGTTGCTCAAGGAACAAATATGAATATATCTGACTTAGGGAAACCGTTTCCAACTGGGTATCATTTTTCCTTATTGACTATTCCCCACTAGATTTTATCTGACTAGCTGTGTGTCTCCGGGGTGGTTTGCTTCACAGTATCCTCATACTGACACATCTTACCTTTCTTGCTCATGCTTATACTGGCTCCAATTATTTTCATATCTGCTGACTTAGCTGAGATTACCATGACTGAAATATTTGCCTGTCTCACAAATCCGAGGGTGAGTTCCAATGGGTGCGTCATCCAACACTGACAACTTTTCATGAAGTTGCGGCCAAATTTTCCTGGTAGGCACCCAATATTTTTACTCCCTGATTTGGGTTTACTTAATAAAATACGGGTTCTTCAGGTCCAAAACAGTGCCGTGGATTATAACTATTCTTCTGACTAATACTGATTTTCTCACGGGAGGTTCTGAATCATTTTGACTGGCTCCACTGTTGAGTATCAAATCTGTACCAAACATTTGATTGTCTCCTATCGTGGTCAACATTAAGCGCTACCTTATGTGATGGTATCCACAGATTTGACTGACTATGGATCTTGCAGCAAAATTTTCGTTCATGACAGGATATCCATTGATGATTCTCGTGCTTTAGGGCACATGCTTCCAGACTGTTATTCCACATACTGATTATTCATTCTGTCGGCATATCCATAACATGCTGTGTGATGCTTTACCATCGTTGCTGGAGTTGAACTGTTGAATTTTCCTTTGGTCTGTCTTCATAGTCCTAGATATCTGATACTGACAAATCTGAGCATATACTGTTGGCTGAGCGGGTTGTCTGGTTATTGGTTCCTTACCAAATTGAGTAGACCCCTTTGATGAATATCCACGGTGACCAATACTGACTCATACTGTCAGGAGTATCTGCACCATGTGGGTCTTGCAACAATTCTCATACCCGCATCACCGGTCTTGCTCCTTCATTACTGTTTTCCTTGTCTGGATCCTTGACTGAAGGAGCGGGGTCCTATTGTTTTTCCGTGTGACCATAGGTTCTATCGGGTGCAATATTTTGACAGGCGTACTCTTATCCGCATCTTCTAATATGGTGATATCGTTTAAATGGCAGGTTCATCACCTCTCAAGTTCTGACCATAGGGAAACGATCATCCGAACCCTTGCAAAAAATCGGCAAATAAATCAGTAGCCACCAGAACGGTCTTTACAACTCAGATATGGGACATTACTGAAATAACTCAACCACGGCTCAAGACAGTTGATAAACAGCTCAGAGCATGAGACCGGGTTGATCAGAAGAAAGTGGCAGTTCCCTAAGATAGCCGAAAAGTAGCTAAAAGCATAGGGCCACTGTCACAAAAAGAAACTCAACAGCTATACGAGACGGCCGAAAAGCAGCTCAGAACTCGTGACAGTTCTTGAATAGAGAAAATAAAATCGGCATCCACCCCGAATAGCTAAAAACAGCTCAGATCACAGGCATGGTGCCGACACTAGAGAAAACAAGACAATGCCTCATCGGGATCATATTCCAGGTTCACAGGTACTTGTATAGAGCTCACTGTTGTCGTCAATCTTCATAATCCTTTGTTAGACTGCGGTGTATCACTGGCTTTCTCATTTTAACAATCCTCATGCGACTGTCCGATCCTTATACCGCATATATATGAGAATCGGATCCCCGAGGTAGACTTGTGTTATGACTGATCCTTGCATCTGACCAAACTGTTGCGGATCTGTTACTTGTGATACACTGCCAGATGCTACCAATTCACAGTGCGATATCTTGTCCCAATGTTGTACTGAGGATGGCTGGATGGCTTATGCTGGAAGCCATCGATAGTACCATGCCGAGGAAGGCTGGGTATCGTGCTTCAGAAGCTTGCCCCTTAAAGACTTGCTGGGGGAGGACTCGATACCTTATGCCGGAAGCTGTTGTGGTTGCTTACTGCAGAAGACAGAACCTTGCACGAGAAGTCATCCATACGCACTGAGGAAGATAGTGGAATCTTGCAGTGGAAGCTTCTCTGGTAGCTTGCGAGGGAAGACTTGGTTGCTTACGCCAGAAGCTTCTCCTTTTGATATACAGACTGATTGCCACATATGCATACCATATTAATACTTTTGACGTTGATTACTTGTATGCAACGGGGTTTGCTGAACTATCCTCCTTTCGGAGTGTTGAATCCATGGCACAATCTTGCTGATATTATACTGTTGATCTGGCACACAATTCATTTCATTTCTGATTTGATCATCACTGCCATGAAGAGTGCACACTGAGGGAGACTTGATTATCCATATTTTTGTAAGAAGTGCATGCTAATGCAAACTTGATTATCAGTCCTAAAAATCAGATATTCCCCATTTCACTGCAGTCGGCTAAGAATTCCATTCTATTCAGTTGAGTTTCCAAAAAATGCATTCCTTACAGATTCTTCGGGTCCAGTGTTAGTTAACGAGCAACTTTAATAAGGGGAAAAATCTGGCAACACCGACGGCCCAAAGAAAGAAGCAAAAGAAACAAAGAAAAAAAAGCACACAAGCATACTAATAATATAAATAATGCGAATAATCAACCAACATCACATTATACTGCTACTCACACAATAACATGCATGCACACCCAAGCACACAAATTTCGTGGAAACTCCGGTTTTACAATCTATTATGCTGTGGTGGTGTGCACGAAAAGTGAGTCTGCGTGTGGAAGGAATTGATGTAACCAAGGTTACACCAAGCGTTGGCTGAACACCGGTTGGATCTAAATGGATATGGAGGAGAGGACGGTCTTGGTGATCAAGTAGCGAGACACCAGGTCATGACTACATCATCATCAAGAATACGAAAGGGAACCGTACACGTCCAAAGGATGAGATAATAGGGTAGGATAGTGGTGGAAAACGGGCTTGCTGGCATTGCCCTCTTATGATAACCAAGATCAGTAAGGGTTGCCAAACGGGACGAGATGGATAGTACAATTCAAGATAGAGACAAGTCTATCACCAAAATGATATGGGTGGGTGGCGGAAAGATATCGATGTGATATCTGAGCATAACTCCTGCAAATGGTGTCTGGAACACTCGGTACCAGGGCATCACCCTGCTGGGACAGAGATGACACCGAACACTGAAGAGCAGGCATGTTAAGAAGGAGGGTGTAGGTAGTGGATCGAAACGGATGCCCCCTACACTCACAAGATTAACCGTTAGCGACAAGATAATGAGTCTATATGCATGCTATGCAACAAACAAATGCAATAAACAAGTGCAACAAACCACTGGGCTCTATACTACCTCTTTCTAATGCTCGCGCGGGCTAGGGCGTCCTATAGCCAGACCTGCTCTGATATCAAGCTCTGTGGCACCCCAGCTCAGAGAAACCGGAACGCCCTATATTCTAGACCAGAGATCGAGGAGGAGTCTTCTGGAATACGGCACTGCTTAGCATCAAATAAATCAGCTCTTTATTACAAGCTATATGTGGGTACAAGGGGATTACATCCGCACGGAGACACTACGCGCGCCACGGTTGCTCCATGCAAGCAGAAGAACAACACGAAGCAGCGGAATAACTCTAGCAATGAAACAACGACGATGGTGATGAACTCCACTCCGCAGGGACTCTGGCTGGAACACTTATCCTAGATCGCAAACAAGGAATCCACGGCAAACAAGCAATCAAATCTGGCATGACCTGCAAACTGGCATGACACGCCAGGTCAATACACCGAATGTACTTGCAAGCTCACAACAACCAAAGCAATCAAGACAAATAACAGCATGGCAATTACAGGTTAAGCGAGGATTAACATAATACTATCATATCAATCATAGCATGTACAACATGATACATCTAGAACAATACGAGCATGGCATGAATATATGAACATGGTGATACTAACATGCAACATGACGAAGCTATCATGCATTGACTTACTCTGCTCGGGTTACCTCGTAACCAATACATGCATGAACTTACCATCGCGGACATCACACGATAATCTCAGGATCCAATCAAGCTTGGTATTAAAATACCGCAGTAATCATTACATGACCACCAGGAGCTTGATGTTAACCCTTGACTCTCGCATAATACCACAAATATCCACCAACTCGGTATCCATGATACCACTATGATCCTCTCGTGATCACATAAATATCAACCAACTCCTGTCCTCATGGAACCAGGATTGTTATTTACCACATTATTTTTACTACTGTTGACCCACAGTGTGACTGACTACGAACTGGGCCCATATCCGCGGGCTCGGCTATCGATAGATTTAAACACACACTCTGCAAAGGTTAGCACACTATACCCACACCACCGAACCCATGGCCTCGCACTCCCATTCAGGTGGACCAACGGCGTTCCGACAAAACCGATCTACTGCCATGACACTCTCCCGGCCACTCCGACCAACTCCCCTTTGGGCTAAGTCATGGGTGGCCCCGTGTCTACCAAAGGCATCAACGGCCACCGTCGTGGTAAAACAAAAATGGTCCCAAACAGGGACATGGTATACCAATCACAACAACGGCACACAAGGCTTATGCCGTCCTACCTAATCTGGGTAGCACCCGCGCATAACCTTCCCTCGTTGGAGGCACCGGCGAGAGGCATGACAATAAACCCAATTAGGACGTTCCCATAAAAGGCAAATGTGGTTGCACAGGTCAGCTCGATATGGTGGCACCATGACTCAGCCAACAATTGTTCAAGCTCATTTAAGTCCGGTTAAACTTGAATGCAATAAGCTGAGTCATATTAAAATAACATGATGCAACTACAATGCATGCGTATGATATCAACATAAGCATGGTGGTGCAACATAATCATCGAGCATAACCACAATGAATCATATATACGAAAGAGCATGGCATACTGACGAGCATGAATATCACAAGCATAACACTACTCATAGCATAACATGACCACTAGCATCAACAATAAATACAAAGCAAGAACATATGGAAAATACTAACACGAAGCATATAACCAGCTAGATGCAAAGGAACATGCATAATCACAAAGATTTCGGTAGGCATTTATAGTCATGCAATCAAGAACATGACCAACATCAACATGTAATACTGCCAAACAAGACATACGACAGAAATACTAATAGCTAGTATATGATAACCAGGTGCATAATAACATATCATGAAAGTAAACACAGATCCATAGCATAACCGAAACAACGATAGTAGTAGCAAAACAAACAGACAGTTATTTAAGATTCAAGTTGAAAACCAATGCTACTGCATGGCTATCATGAAAATGGTGGTTGTGGCTTGCCTGGGGATGAAGAGGGCTCCGGGAAGAAGTGCGGTGAAGCCACGGAAAGATTCACCAGAAAAGATTCCTCTCGAAGGGGGCTGATTAGGGCAAGGGCATCAAGGTCATTTTCAGAACGTCAAAACATGTTGAAAATGACGGGAACAGAACAGGCTCGACGAGTCAAAGACATGGGCGTTGGATTCACCTCAATCGGAGTTACAGGCAAAAAGTTATAAGGGTTTTTCTGTCAGGGGCCTATCTGGAATGAAAAAACTTTACAAAATGGACCAAGACAGAAAAACTGAAAGCGCATTCCAGAAACTACGCTTTCAGGACAGTGAAAGTGCACTTTCGGCTGAAGCCGCAATGCTTTATGCCTTCACTGAAACGAAAGCGTATTATAGGCATTACGCTTCCACTTATCCCAGTCAGCAGAGGCGGGGCCGGCTCCTGTGTGGCTGGCAGGTGGGCCCCACCTTATCCACTTCTCTCTCTCCTTCCTTCTCTTCTTCCTCTCTCCTCCTCCCTGACGGCGAACAGAGGAAGGGGCGAGGCCGACCGGTCCGGCCGACTCCGGCCACCAAATGGGACGCCACGGCCGCCGGCGTGCTCGGGGAACAGCCGCGCATCCATCCCATTAGTTGGTTGGCGCCGAGGATCACCAGGAGGGGCGGGGCATGGGACACGGCGGAGGAGGGCTTTGGCCAAAGTCGAGGACGATGCTGTGGTAGCTCCGGGGAGGAAATGAGGATGTGGGGAGGGTCGCCGGAGTCTATTGGGTTGAATGGTGGTGGTAGGAGGGAGGGAGGAGCTCGACATCGAGAGGATTTAGCCGTAGGCCGATGATGGCCGTAGCGGCGATGAGTGGCGAGAAGGGCTTCTCCGGCTCAGGGAAGAAGCTAGACGGGGGTAGGGGAGAGAGATGGAGGCGATGAGGTGCTTGGGAGTGGCTCGGGTGGCCTATTTATAGGCGGGGCGAGGCGGTTGGCTCGGGTGCCGCCGCTCTCGTCTGGCCGAACTCTAGCGAGGCTCAGCAATCACGGGGAGGGCGCGGGAAGGCGACGAGGGAGGGAACGGATGAGGCGCAGAGGTCACGGAGACGAGGCAGTACTTGAGGCCAAGAGGGGGAAGAAGACGCGGTCACGGGCCGGAACTGTGTGGCGACGGGGACGTCTCACCGGAGAAGAATACGGAGGGGGCAAGAGCTCCAGAGAGACGGCGACGACGCGGGGAACATTCTAGACAGTGTCAGGCGATGAGGGGACAAGTGCACAGAGGGAAAAGAAGACAGAGGCGTCAGAGCGCGCGTTTGGCCGGCATGACCCGTGGTCACCGCCTGAGCTGTCGTGCGCGGGGCACAATGGTCGACCAAATCATGTCTGGTGGAAGGACCCTGCTACCCTTAGTCCAAAGGAAGCAACAACACGGTCCAGGGGCAAAGAAGAGAAAAATAGAAGGCTCCAAACTAGCTGAACAACAAGGTGTTTGATGCCTTCGTCAGAAGATTGGTCAGGAGGGTTAGACTGAGGTTTGACTGGGGTTGATCACTCACTAAGGTGAGTAAGATGGTAGGGTTTCAGCTCAAGGGGAGGGGTTTAGCTAGTAGTTGCTGTAGAAAGTGCCACACTGTCCAGAAATGTAGACATAGAAGTAGCACTCACATAGTGCATACACATGATCTGAAGTTTGGCATGGAAGGGTTATTTGGTCACATGAAGATGCTGTAAAAGTTTAATACCAATTGGATAAACCAAAATGGTACTTGCTACACAAATATCCCCACTGGACAGAAACTTACAAAAAGTCCTGAGGGAAAATGGCTTGGAAAATAATGCCCAAATTTGGTGCAGATAGGTTATATGGGTAGGAGAAGGTCTAGGAAAAGTTTCAGCTTAATTGAAGCAATATAACATATACTTGCTTCACAAACTGAAAATTGGGACATAATCAAAGAATCGAAGATGAGCTAACAAGAATGCATGACATGAGCTCAAATTTGGTGGAGGGCTATGATATGATGATATTGAGGTCATGCATAAATTTCAACTCATTTGGATATGCCTAGCTTGTATCTCCTTCACAAAGTTTCTTTCTAGACAGAAACTTTGGAAAATAATTGATAAATAATCACTAGGCAAATGAAGTTGAATTTTGGCATGTGGCAATGATATGGACATTAAAAGATGTCCAAGAAGTTTGGAGTCAATTGGGCAAACATAAATAGCACTTGCTTCACAATGTGCTATTTAGGACAGTATAGGGAATGAATTACTTGAGCATGATGGAAAACATGGCAAGTGAAATATTTTTCCATATTTGAGGAATATATGACGCAAACAATTTATGAGAATTATTTGGGAATTTTAGGAGTGATGGAAATATAGGTTGCTTCACAATCTAGGGAAAATTGAGTTATTCCTTTAACAGAAAAAAGAATATTCTCAAGGAAAAGATTATTGGGGTTGGTCCAAGATGGAAATGGCAAGGTCTAGGGCTAGACATCTAGGGTTTAGCCATTACGATCTCGAGGTAGATCAACTCGTGTAACTCCTATACTCATCAAAGTCAATCAAGCAGGAAGTAGGGTATTACCTCCATTAAGAGGGCCCGAACCTTGGTAAACATCGTGCTCCCTTCTCTCCTGCAACCTTCAATCTTCAGACGCACAGTTTGGGACCCCCTACCTGAGATCGGCCGTTTTTGACACTGACAGCCGGCGCGGCCCCCTCTTTCCTTCTCCCTCTCCCTCCTTTCCCCTTTCCCCCCTCTCCATTGGAAGGAAAGGGGGGCCGAATCCTACTAGGAATGGAGTCCTAGTAGGACTCCCCCTCTTGGCGCGCCCCCCTTGGGCCGGCCTCCTCCTCCCCCTCCTTTATATATATGGGCAGGGGGCACTGAGGGAGTCCTGGACTAAGGGGTCCTCGGGCGTCCAGCCTGTTATCCATGGGCCGGACAGGTGGGTTGTGAAGACATGAAGGCCGAAGACTGTACCAGTGTCCGGATAGGACTCTCCCTGGCGTGGAAGGCAAGCTTGGCGACCAACTATGAAGATTCCTTCTTATGTAACTGACTCTATGTAACCCTAGATCCCCCCAGTGTCTATATAAACCAGAGGGTGTAGTCCGAAAGGATATACTCATTGCCATAGTCATACAGGCTAGGCTTCTAGGGTTTAGCCATTACGATCTCGTGGTAGATCAACTCTTGTAATACTCATATTCATCAAGATCAATCAAGCAGGAAGTAGGGTATTACCTCCATAGAGAGAGCCCGAACCTGGGTAAACATCGTGTCCCCCGTCTCATGTAACCATCGACCTTAGACGCACAGTTCAGGACCCCCTACCCGAGATCCACCGGTTTTGACACTGACATTGGTGCTTTCATTGAGAGTTCCACTGTGCCGTGAAGGAAAGGTTCGATGGCCCCTTCAATCATCGATAGTGACGCTGTCCAAGGGGAAACCTTCCTCCCCGGACATACTTTTGTATTCGGCGGCTTCGTACTGCAGGCCAACTCGCTTGGCCATCTAGAGCAGGTCGATAGCTACGCCCCTGGCCACCAGGTCAGATTCGGAAGCTTGAACTACGTCGCGGATATCCGTGGAGACTTGATCTTCCACGTATTTGAGACCACGGCGATCGCTCTCCCTCGCTCCGATGAACATGACTTAAATCTGTCATCGGACCATATTCAGGAGATGGTTCCTGTAACTGCTACGACCTTAGATCCGGAGCAGATCGCGCCATCCTAAGCCACGGAGTCCGCGGCGTTGGAACCGCACACAGACTCAACACTTGGGAATATTTGCGTCAACAAAATTCTGGACTCGTTTCCGGCTTTAAGTTCCGAACCGCGTACGCCTGCGGACACCGAGCTGGATCAGTCATCGATCTTTGAGTTCAGCGCTGCAGATGTCTTCCAACACTCAACCTTGGGCAATTTTCTAGATTCATTAAAAAACCCTGTCCTTGGCGGGGGACTCACAGCCGAACTATGTCCGGTTCGAACTAGAGGCTGATGATGGAGAATTTCGCTTCCCACCCGCCACCCACTTCATAGCCACCGTCGAGGACCTAACCGACGTGCTTGATTATGGCTCCAAAGACAACAATGGTATGGACGACGATGCCGACAAGGAGCAAGGCCAAGACCCGCCATTCACTGGACGTTGGACGGCCAGCTCTTCGTACGATGTGTACATGGTTGACACACCTAAAAAAGCTAGCGACAATGACAAAGAAGATCCAGTTGCGAATAAACCTTCTGAGACACAGTCCAAGTGTCGGCGCCCTAAACGCTGTTCTAAGTCATGTCGCTCAAAGGAAAGCAACACAGGCACCGGAGAAAATAGTACTCCAGACGACGCCGAAAACAATGAAGACCCTGTTGGAGCAACTTCCGAACAGGAGGAACAAGACAACGGGCAAGTTAACCCTGATAAACAGGCCATGCCCAACGACCTGGATGATGATAGTTACCGTCCACCCTCCGAGGATGAGGAGAGCCTCGGCAGCGAGGACTTCATCGTGCCTGAGGCACCCCTCAAGCAGGAGCGCTTCAAGCGCCAGCTAATAGCTACTGCAAGAAGCCTGAAGAAAAAGCAGCAGTAGCTTCAAGCTGATCAAGACCTACTCATTGACAGATGGATAGATGTCCTGGCAGCCGAAGAATACGGCCTCAAGCGTCCAGCCAAGAGTTACCCGAAACGCAGACTGCTACCTCAGTTTGATGAGGAGGCGCCGCAGCCCATACCTCCCTCGCGGAATGGGGAATGACCACCACATGGTAGGGATAGTGCGGCGGACCGACCACCCCGCGGTCGGGATAAAACGGCAACTCAGGCCGAACAGCAGCCCGCCCCACCGCCCCGTAAAAACAGAGACAAAACAGCTCGGGACTATACATACGACCTTCGGTAGAACCTGGACAGTAGAGCAGGACACACCAGATCAATCTACAGATCATGAGGATGCCTTTCGACTCATGACGACGGCTACCTATTCGGACGTGACAAACCTAGTCACGCTCGGGCCGATAACCGCAGGCGGACTTCATCGGAGGTGCGCCGCGACGCGGCCCGATATAGAGGCGCCACACACCGTCTCTGCTTCACAGATGAAGTACTGGATCATGAATTCCCGAGGGTTCAAGCCCGTCAATATTGAATCATCTGACGGAACAACCGATCCCGCAGTATGGATCCAGGATTTTATTCTCCACATCCATATGGCCCGAGGAGACGATCTCCACGACATCAAATACCTCCCACTAAAACTAAAAGGGCCAGCTAGACACTGGTTAAATAGCCTGCCTGAAAATTCCATCAGCAGCTGGGAGGACTTGGAAGAAGCTTTTCTTGACAACTTCCAAGGCACTTATGTCCGGCCACCAAACGCCGATGACTTAAGTCATATAGTTCAAAAACCTGGAGAATCAGCCAGAAAATTCTGGACTAGGTTCCTAACCAAAAAGAACCAGATCGTTGACTGTCGGGATGCGGAAGCCCTAGCAGCCTTCAAACACAGCATCCGTGACGAATGGCTCGCCCGCCACCTCGGCCAAGAAAAGCCGAAATCCATGGCAGCCCTCACGACAGTCATGACCCGCTTTTGCGCGGGTGAGGATTGTTGGCTGGCTCGTAGCAAAACCACAGCCAGCGAGGCAGGCCCCTCCGAGGCCAAAAACAGCACCAGCAAGCTCTGGCGCAATAGACACAAACGCCAAAGCAATGGCGATAACACCGATGACACTATGGTTCACGCAGGATTCAGTGGTTCCAAGTCCGGCCAGCGGAAGAAGCCCTACAAAAGGAATAACGACGGTCCATCCATCTTGGACTGCATACTCGACCGTCCGTGCCAGATACATGGCACCCCAGACAAACAAGCCAATCATACCAACAGAGATTTCCGGGTTTTCAAGCAAGCCAGCAAGTCAAATACCGAGAGCAAGGAAATGGGATCGCAGAGCGAGGATGACGACGAAGAGCCCCAGTAGCCGAACACCGGGGGGAAGAATAAATTTTCCCCTGAAGTCAAAATGGTGAACATGATATATGCTACACACATCCCCAAAAGGGAGCGCAAGCGCGCACTCAGGGACGTCTATGCGGTAGAGCCAGCCGCCCCAAAATTCAATCTGTGGTCGTCATTCACGATCACCTTTGATCGTCAAGATCACCCAACTAGTATCCGTCATGGCGGTTCGGCCGCATTGGTCCTCGACCCAATCATTGATGAATTTCACATAACACGAGTCCTAATGGACGGTGGTAGCAGCCTCAACCTGCTCTATCGGGATACAGTGCACAAAATGGGCATTAATCCCACACAAATCAAGCCCACAAAGACTACCTTTAAAGGAGCCATACCAGGCATAGAGGCCCGTTGTACGGGCTCAATCACGCTGGAGGTGTTCTTAGGTTCCCCGGACAACTTCCGAAGCGAAGAGCTAATCTTCCATATCGTCCCCTTCCGCAGCGGCTACCACGCACTGCTTGGACGAACCGCGTTTGCTAGATTCAATGCGGTGCCGCACTATGCTTATCTCAAGCTCAAGATGCCCGGTCCACGCGGCGTCATAACAGTCAATGGAAACACGGAACGCTCCCTCCATACTGAGGAGCACACAGCCGCCCTAGCAGCAGAGGTACAGAACGCCTTTTCAAGCAGAACTATAATCCGGCTGTCGAGCCCCTGGACGTCGTTAAGAGGGTCCAGACTAAAGTGTAATACACAGCTCGGCTCGTCAAGAGCTTGATTAGCAATTCGGCCTCCGTCCCAGCCCCGATAAGGGAGTGGCACTCGTACCACGCGTACATAACTACATGCCCAAAACCCCATGGATATGGACGGAGGCATAGCTAGCTTGCGATCCACAGTGCGGCTCGACCGACCTCAGGATTCATGTACCTTTTATTTTCCATTTCAGGTCCCTTCTCTCTTCGAGGTTTCTTCCGACAACCCGTTCGTCGGACACACCAAGGAGGCAATGAGCTTTGGCGCACAAGGGAACCCCCAGGTGGCCTCCGTTAATGATTGCTATACCTATTTTTACATACCCGCACGCAGCTCGCACTTGGTCTTGGCATGTTAAATATCATTTTTTTGCTTATCATATTACATGTACAAATACGCCTCGACGTATTAATCACATTACAAAAACAAAGGGCAGCGCCAGTTTAATACTTAATCTTCCCCTTTTTTCCTTTGTATTTATTACTCATTGCACGCGTACATTCTGGTACATATTACTGCACCAGGGGCTTCATCACGCCCTGCATTACGGCAACAAAAGTCCAAACACTTTTACAGTACAGGTCGACACCCCGAACTTATAGCATTATATGCATCGGCTCCGAATCATGTCTTTGGTCAATAGTTGGGTTGCCCGGCTCCTATGTTTGCTACCTTACGTTCCGCTATATCGGCTAGGGTAGTAAAGGGAGAACTACTACGATTGTGTGCCGGTTCTTCCGGATGAGCACCTCAGTAGAGAACGCCGAAAACTGACTGTCATGATGTGGCAAGAGCTGGTCAGCTGTTCGAGAGGTCTCAAATCCCTAAGATTTCAGCTTTATGTGAGGAATCGGTTTTCTTTGATTAGGCATGTATAACGCCCCTAGTTCGGCCTTTCAAACACCAGGGGCTTCGCCGAAATTTTCATTGTCAAACTCCTATGGCTAAGTGAGGGTAATAAAGGCCGTATAGTCTGATTGCCTTGTGCATTGCGCTAAACACATCCTTTAAGGACCAGAATGTGGAGTAAAGAGTGTTTAGATTTATCTCGAACACCCCTGTACTATCTATGTGGGGGCAGAAGCCGACGACTGGTCAACCCTTAGATTTTAATAAACAGCCGCACAGGAGGCAAAATTTAATCACAAGCATCATATTACATACCGATCTTGTTTCATATTACAGGAGAAGCCGAATGTTTTCATGGGAATATCACGTCCTTCGTACATTGCTCCGCCACAAGGCGGGTTCCCTCCAGGACACCGTCAAAATACAGCTCGGGTCGACGATGCTCCTTGCCCTCAGGTGGCCCCTCGGTCATCAACTTCTTGGCATCCATCTTTGCCCAGTGCGTATTGACGCGCGCGAATGCCATCCGTGCACCCTCAATGCAGACCGACCGCTTCACGACTTCAAGCCGTGGGCAGGCACTCACAAGCCGATTCACAAGTCCAAAGTAGCTGCTGGGCGCGGGCTCCGCAGGCCACAGCCAGACTATCAGGTCCTTTGTGTCTAACTCGGCCAACTTGTGCAGCTCGACCAACTGTTTCAACTGGTCGCTAAAGGGCACCGGATGTTCTGGTCCAAGATATTGGGACCAGAACAGCTTCTCCGTAGACACCCCTTCTTCGGCCTGATAGAACTCGACAACATCTGATATGCTGCGCGGTAGATCGGTAAACACCCCTGGAAATCACAAGTTCGGGTAAGTACAAGGACCGCTTCCTTTGCATACTTGCCTTGCATAGTGAAAGCCTTACCCGGCGCAATCTTCTTGGCAGCCTCAATTTCCTGGAGGGTGCTCTAGGCTTTGGCTTGGGCATCTTGCGCACTCTTGCGGGCCTTAGCAAGTTCGGATTCTTGTGTCCTAGAATCACGCTCCAAGGACTCGTACTTCTTGATGGCGTCCTGGAGCTCTTGCTGAATCTTGCTGACCCTGGCGTCGTGCTTCTCGCGCGCGGCATGTTCCTTAGCAACTTTTTCTTCGGCCTCGGCTAACGCCTTTTTGAGGGCCACCACCTCGGTCGTGGCCCCTAGTAACGTTCATGACACTTTACTCAGCTTGAACCATTTATTCTTCAATATACACGCAGGTTACTGCATACCTTGGTTATCCTCCAGCTGCTTCTTCACGAGGCCGAGCTCTTCCTCGGCCTGCTCCAGTTTCTGCTTCAGTCCGGAGACCTCCGCGGTTTGAGCGGTAACAGCTCGCAACAAGGCCTGCTTATTCACACAGACACCTTATGTTAGACTCCTGCGAAAATTATTTTTGATCCTCTGTTCGGCTCTTTCTTTCCGGACACCGAACAGAGCATCAGGGGCTACTGTCTACACTGTGATATTCTTCCTACAATTACATTCCTCACCTCATAGCCTTTTAGAAGGCTAACACAGGCTTCGGTTAGTCTGTTTTTGGCAGACTGAACCTTTTCGATCGCCATACCCATATGGGCACGGTGCTCATCCACAATGGAGGCACCTTGCAGTGCTTCAAGTAGATGGTCCGGCACTTCTGGTTGGACAGAGGTCACAGGCGGCACACCCCCTCTTTTTGGGGAAGGCCGTTCGCCGGACTCCGAAGCCGTATAGGTCTCCGAAATAGAGTCCAACTGAGGGTCAAATAGAACTCGACCCGCATCATCCGCCTATACATTGGCTTTTCCCCCCATATGTCCGACGGCCTGGGAGTCATCCTGGGGCGCCACCCTGATGATCTCTGGAACTTTCCCCCGGTCTGGGGGGTCCTTCGGGACACCTCCTCATCATCACCCTTGGCCGAGGGAGAGTAAGCAGGCGGCGGCGACATGCTGGCCCTCTCCTTTTGGTGAAGCGAACCTTCTGATGAAAATCACGGAGAACTGTCCCGGGCCGGACTACAATAACATGATTCAAACATATCAATATTACAAGGCGGAAAGGCCAGACGTTTGGGCGTGCATAAATATTTTTATACTTACGATGCGGCCCGAGGCTTGGTCCGGGGAGGTTGCTCCGGACTGCTATCGACGTCCCACGCGGAGTTATCTGTGACGAAGCCTTTCCCCCTCTTGGGCACCTTCGCCTCCAGGTTCATGGAGGTCGCTCTCTTCTTCCTCCCCGCCTCAGGTGGGGAGTCATCTTCTTCTTCCTCCTCCTCGTCATCATCTTCGACAGATGAAGAGTGAGTCTCGTCTTCGGACATCACGCCCGAAGCACCTTTTCGACGAGGGCCCCTCCAGGCCCCTTTTGCCGCTTTCTTGGCCGTCTTCTCCAGCACCTCATAAGGAGCTGGAAACAGCATTCGTCGCCAAGACGGGAATTTCGGTCTTGGGTAGCGGAGCGGACAGTTAATCCCCCCGCTACCTCGATCCAACTGAAAACATGGATAGGAAGGCTTAGGCTTTTTCCTCAAAATATGCTAGTAAAGGGTATACCTTGAAAACATGAAAGAACTTACCGAATTAGCCTGGCGTTTTAAGCTGGGCCCGCGATCCTCGGTCGTGGGCGGTGGCGTCTCGCCGGCCTTGAAGAGCACTTTCCAGATGTCTTCATGCGTCGTGCCGAAGAGCTCTAGTAGCGTCTGGTGCTTGGCCGGATCAGACAGGAAGTCCGGCATTGGCACGGAAGGACCCGATGAACGAGCATGACCTGGATCACGTTGACAAGCTTGATTTTCCTGTCTATCATGTTCTGGACGCACGTCTGGAGCCCAGTCAGCTCGTCCGAGGGACCCCAGGTTAGGCCCCTCTCTTGCCAGGAGGTGAGCCGCATCGGAATTCTGGATCGGAACTCGGGGTCTGCCGCCCAGTCAGTGTCACACGGCTCGGTGATGGAGAACCACCCCGATTGCCACCCCTTCACCGTCTCCGCGAAGGAGCCTTCGGGCCAGGTAACTTTGGGCATCTTGCCCACCATGGCGCCTCCGCACTCTGCTTGTTGACCGCTCACCACCTTCGGCTTCACATTGAAGGTCTTCAGCCATAGACCGAAATGAGGTGGGATGCGGAGAAAGGCCTCACACACGACAATGAATGCTGTGATGTTGAGAATGAAGTTAGGGGCTAGGTCATGGAAGTCTAGCTCGTAGTAAAACATCAGTTCACGGACGAACGGGTGGAGAGGGAATCCCAGCCCACGGACAAAATGTGTGAGAAACATAACCCTCTCATGGGGCTCTGGAGTAGGGACGATCTGTCCTTTGACTGGGAGTCGGTGAGCGATCTCCTTGGCCTGGTATCCGGCCTCCCGGAGCTCCTTGATGTCCTTCTTCTTAACGGAGGAGGCCATCCACTTGCCTCCAGCTCCGGATCCGGACATGTTTGGAGTACTTTCTCGAACGAGGAAAAGCTTCGGTGCTGGAGCTCAAGGACGGAAGGGCTGAAGAAGAGAAACGGTGTGGGTGAAGAAAGGAATCCTTATCCCCTTATAAAGGCCGTGAATATCAAGCACCTCCCCACTCGCCATAAAGGCTTGCCTATTCCCAAGGCCTGTATAAACGGCACGGTTGGGTTTCCCATGCCCACATTGATGAGAATCCCACGATAAGGGGACACGATCTCTGCTTTGACAAGACGTGCCAACGGCAACCACGTCTCGGGACGTGGAGCGTCAGGCACAAAACGGTCCGGAATTATCACCGGTCGGGCGTGATGTCCTGCTACAAAAGTTTGTCAGCGGATTGGACTCGTGTAAAATTATATTCTCTCTGTGGTTGTGTATGGTGTGTGTGACAGGTCCGGATACTATCATCGCGTCCGAAGACTATCTTGGAGTTCGGGAAAAAGGGAACCCGCCTTACAATGCCGAATACAATCTGCGCGCCGGACTCCTCGTCATTGAAGCCAAGTTCAGGGGCTACTGAGGGAGTCCTGGACTAAGGGGTCCTCGGGCGTCCGGCTTGTTATCCATGGGTCGTACTAGTGGGCTATGAAGACATGAAGGACGAAGACTGTACCCGTGTCCGGATAGGACTCTCCCTGGCGTGGAAGGCAAGCCTGGCGACCAACTATGAAGATTCCTTCTTATGTAACTAACTCTATGTAACCCTAGATCCCCCCGGTGTCTATATAAATCGGAGGGTGTAGTCCGGAAAGGATATACTCATTGTCATAGTCATACATGCTAGGCTTCTAGGGTTTAGCCATTAAGATCTCGTGGTAGATCAACTCTTGTAATACTCATATTCATCAAGATCAATCAAGCAGGAAGTAGGGTATTACCTCCATAGAGAGGGCCCAAACCTGGGTAAACATCGTGTCCCCCGTCTCCTGTAACCATCGACCTTAGACGCATAGTTTGGGACCCCCTACCCGAGATCCGCCGGTTTTGACACCGATAGGCACCCCAAAGGAACAACAATTGTTTCTTAGCCGTGTGCGGTGCCCCCCTCCACAGTTTACTCCTCCGGTGATAGCGTCGTTTTGCTTAGCTAAAGCCCTGCGCGGATCACATCACCAACACGGTCACCACGCCGTTGTGCTGACAGAACTCTCCCTCGACCCTCTAATGGATCAAGACCTGGAGGGACGTCATCAAGCTAAATGTGTGCTGAACATGGAGGTGTCATACGTTCAGTACTTGGATCGGAAGGATCGTGAAGACGTTCGACTACATCAACCGCATTAACATAACGCTTCCGCTTTCGGTCTATGAGCGTACATGGACACACTCTTCCCGTCTCATTGCTATGCTTCTCCTAGATAGATCTTGCGACATCGTAGGAAATTTCTTGAATTACTACGATCTCCAACAGTGGTATCAGAGCCAGGTCTATGCGTAGATGATATGCACGAGTAGAACACAAAGAGTTGTGGGCGATAATAGTCTTACTGCTTACCACCAACGTCTTACTTTGATTCAGTGGTATTGTTGGATGAAGCAGTCCGGACCGACATTACATGACCGCGTTCATGAGACTGGTTCTGCTAACGTGCTTTGCACACAGGTGGCTAGCGGTTGTGTGTTTCTCCAACTTTAGTTGAATCGAGTTTGACTACGGCCGGTCCTTGTTGAAGGTTAAAACAGCAAACTTGATGAAAAATCGTTGTGCTTTTGATGCGTAGGTAAGAATGCTTCTTGCTAGAAGCCCGTAGCAGGCACGTAAAACTTGCAACAACAAAGTAGAGGACGTCTAACTTGTTTTTGCAGGGCATGTTGTGATGTGATATGGTCAAGACGTGATGAAATATAAATTGTTGTATGAGATGATCATGTTTTGTAGAAGTTATCGGTAACTGGCAGGAGCCTTATGGTTATCGCTTTATTGTATAAAATGCAATCGCCATGTAATTGCTTTACTTTATCACTAAGCAGTAGCAATAGTCGTAGAAGCAATAGTTGGCAAGACAACAACGATACTACAATGAAGATCAAGGTGTCAAGCTGGATACGATGGAGATCATGATGGTGCTTTGGAGATGGAGATCAAAGGCACAAGATGATGATGGACATATCATGTCACATATTTTGATTGCATGTGATGTTTATCCTTTATGCATCTTATTTTGCTTAGTACAGCGGTAGCATCATAAGATGATCCCTCACTAAATTTCAAGGTATAAGTGTTATCCCTGAGTATGCACCGTTGCTACAGTTCGTCGTGCCGAGACACCACGTGATGATCGGGTGTGATAAGCTCTACGTTCACATACAACGGGTGTAAGCCAGTTTTTCACGTGCAGAATACTCGGGTTAAACTTGAAAAGCCTAGCATATGCAGATATGGCCTCGGAACACAGAGACCGAAAGGTCGTACGTGAATCATATAGTAGATATGATGGACATAGAGATGTTCACCATTTAAAACTATTCCATCTCACGTGATGATCGAACATGGTTTAGTTGATATGGATCACGTGATCATTTAGATGACTAGAGGGATGTCTATCTATGTGGGAGTTCTTATGTAATATGATTAATTGAACTTTAATTTATCATGAACTTAGTACCTGATAGTTTTTGCATATCTATGTTGTTGTAGATCAATCGCCCGTGCTACCATTCCCTTGAATTTTAATGCGTTCCTAGAGAAAGCTAAGTTGAAAGATGATGGTAGCAACAATATGGACTGGGTCCGTAACTTAAGGATTATCCTTATTGCTTCACAGAAGAATTACGTCCTGGAGGCACCGCTAGGTGCAAGACCCACTGCAGGAGCAACTGCGGACGTTATGAACGTCTGCTAGAGCAAAGCTGATGACTACTCGATAGTTCAGTGTGCCATGCTTTACGGCTTAGAATCGGGACTTCAAAGACGTTTTGAACGTCATGGAGCATATGAGATGTTCCAGGAGTTAAAGTTAGTATTTCAAGCAAATTCCCGAGTTGAGAGATATGAAGTCTCCAACAAGTTCTATAGCTGCAAGATGGAGGAGAATAGTTCTGTCAGTGAACATATACTTAAAATGTTTGGGTATCATAACCCCTTGACTCAACTGGGAGTTAATCTTCCTGATGATAGTTTCATTGACAGAGTTCTTCAATCACTGCCACAAAGCTATAAATGCTTCGTGATGAACTATAATATGCAAGGGATGGAAAAGACAATTCCCGAGCTCTTTGCGATGCTAAAGGTTGCGGAGGTAGATATCAAGAAAGAGCATCAAGTGTTGATGGTTAACAAGACCACTAGTTTCAAGAAAAAGGGCAAAAGGAAGAAGGGGAACTTCAAGAATATTGGCAAGCAAGTTGCTTCTCAAGGGAAGAAGCCCAAGTCTGGACCTAAGCCTGAAACTGAGTGCTTCTACTACAAAGGGACCTGTCATTGGAAGCGGAACAACCCCAAGTATTTGGCAGATAAGAAGGATGGCAAAGTGAAAGGTATATTTGATATACATGTTATTGATGTGTACCTTACGAATGCTCGTAGTAGCACCTGGGTATTTGATACTGGTTCTGTTGCTCATATTTGCAATTCGAAACACGGGCTACGGATTAAACGAAGATTGGCTAAGGACGAGGTGACGATGTGCGTGGGAAATGGTTCCAAAGTCGATGTGATCGCCATCGGCACGCTACCTCTACGTAATTGTTATTCGGTGCCAGCGTTGAGCATGAACATTATATCTGGATCTTGTTTGATGCGAGATGTTTATTTATTTAAATCAGAGAATAATGGTTGTTCTATTTATATGAGTAATATCTTTTATGGTCATGCACCTTTGATGAGTGGTCTATTTTTGTTGAATCTCGATTGTAGTGATACACATATTCATAATATTGAAGCCAAAAGGTGCAAAGTTAATAATGATAGTGCAACTTATTTGTGGCACTGTCTTTTAGGTCATATTGGTGTAAAACGCATGAAGAAACTCCATGCTGATGGGCTTTTGGAATCACTTGATTATGAATCACTTGATGCTTGCGAACCATGCCTCATGGGCAAGATGACTAAGACTCCGTTCTCCGGAACAATGGAGCGAGCAACTGACTTGTTGGAAATAATACATACTGATGTATGCGGTCCGATCAGTGTTGAGGCTCACGGCGGGTATCGTTATTTTCTTACCTTCACAGATGATTTGAGCAGATATGGGTATATCTACTTAATGAAACATAAGTCTAAAAAATTTGAAAAGTTCAAAGAATTTCAGAGTGAAGTAGAAAATCATCGTAACAAGAAAATAAAGTTTCTACGATCTGATCGTGGAGGAGAATATTTGAGTTATGAGTTTGGTCTTCATTTGAAACAATGTGGAATAGTTTCGCAACTCACTCCGCGTGGAACACCACAGCGTAATGGTGTGTCCAAACGTCATAACCGTACTTTATTGGATATGGTGCGATCTATGATGTCTTTTACCGATTTACTGCTATCGTTTTGGGGTTATGCTTTAGAGACGGCTGCATTCACATTAAATAGGGCACCATCTAAATCCGTTAAGACGACACTATATGAACTGTGGTTTGGCAAGAAACCTAAGCTATCGTTTCTTAAACTTTGGGGCGATGATGCTTATGTGAAAAAGCTTCAACCTGATAAGCTCGAACCCAAATCGGAGAAACTTGTCTTCATAGGATACCCAAAGGAGACTCTTGGGTACACCTTCTATCACATATCCGAAGGCAAGACATTCGTTGCTAAGAATGGATCCTTTCTTGAGAAGGAGTTTCTCTCGAAAGAAGTGAGTGGGAGGAAAGTAGAACTTGATGAGGTAATTGTACCTTCTCCAGAATTAGAAAGTAGTTCATCACACAAATCAGTTCGAGTGATTCCTACACCAATTAGTGAGGAAGCTAATGATGATGATCATGAATCTTCAGATCAAGTTACTACTGAACCTCGTAGGTCAACCAGAGTATGATCCGCGCCAGAGTGGTACGGTAATCCTATTCTGGAAGTCATGTTACTAGACCATGACAAACCTACGAACTATAAGGAAGCGATGATGAGCCCAGATTCCGCGAAATGGCTTGAAGCCATGAAATCTCAGATGGCATCCATGTATGAGAACAAAGTGTGGACTTTGGTTGACTTGCCCGATGATCGCCAAGCCATAGAGAATAAATTGATCTTCAAGAAGAAGACTGACGCTAACGGTAATGTTACTGTCTACAAAGCTCGACTTGTTGCAAAAGGTTTTCAACAAGTTCAAGGAGTTTTTCGGCGTCCTAGGAACGGGGATCCCCAGACTTGCCTGCCTGCGGCCCACGGAGTGGCTAAGCCAGCAGGCCGTATGACCCATCTTCATCAACAAGGCATCCAAGACCCTTGCGAGGGGCCAAGCCTCGCGAGGCGGACGATGCAAGACCTCCTCAGGAGTGGACTAGTCAGGCAGGCTCACGAGGAGCGGAGATATTAAGGTGGGGAAAACCTCACGAGGCTCTTGTGACGTGAGCCATGACGATCGACACCAGGCGGGCGCCAGCGCGCGCAGCATCCTTGTTTCCTCTTTGGTGCTAAGGAGGCCAGTGCAGGCGAGGAGTACCGAGGCATCAGGCAAAGGTTGCTATATCGGTGCAACGAGACCAAGACCATGAGGACGGCAAGACGAAGGTCATCGTGGAGCCCAAGACGGCGTCACCACGAGCCTTTGCGGTGAAGACCACTTTTGTCAGGATAGCTTGTACTAGCTGTCCCCCTTCAAATTTGCCCGCCGTTGCTGGCTCCCTTCCCGCTCAATATTTGGGAAGAGGACCAGGGCCTATATAAGTAGAGCTAGCCGCCACAGTAGGGGCATCTCATCTCGGCTGGATCCCATCTGATCTGATGGAGCAGTTCACCCAGCTCTCACCCGCTAAGTCACCAAGCACAAGAACACCTCAACCTCAGGAGGCTGTTCTTCCCTCTGTACTATTAATCATCAGCCCAAGAGGCAATCCACCACCACACTTGTTGGGGATATAACTATTTGTATAAGCCGTCCATGAGGGGGCAGGTTATGCAAAGAGAGATCTATCAGAAGAGGCCCAAGACCAAGCATGAAGATGGTGGTTGAATAAAGGGTCTAAAGCCCACGGGCGACTTAAGGCCCGTCGTAGTAAACCGCCATAATGGCATGACTTGTATCATAAGGTAGATTTAACTAGTCACCGAGCCGGACACTGTTTATGAGCCGGCCGGGACTCTGTAAGCCGTAGGGCGTCAACCCATGTATATAAGGGGACGACCCGCCGGTGGCTTAGGGCAGAAAACAACTCATTGATAACCGGGCATAGCAGATCTCGCTCCCTGGTCATCGAAACATCAAGCAATACCAACCCAACTAGACGTAGGCCTTACCTTCGCCGTAAGGGGCCGAACTAGTATAAATCTCTCGTGTCCTTTGTCCCGATTAACCCCTTTAAGCTTCCTAGTTGCGATGGCTCCACGACTAAGTCCTTGCAAGAGGACATCTGCCGTGACAATCCCATGATCGTTGGCGCCCACCATGGGGCCATCACACGATGGATTTGAGTTCTTGAAGGGCAACTTCGAAGGGCTCAAGGGATACGCAGTGGGCCGGATGACCAAGAGTCGTCGCGGCAAGATCTACATCGACGATGAAGGCTGGGGCCCCGACACCGGCTCAATTGAGTACGGGTACCGGGTCCCCTTTGGTGGAATCCACGTCTTCATCGGCTGGATTGGTGAGCCGGGCCCTGAGCCGGAATGCTGCACCAACCTCGTCAAAACGGCTCGACGTGCGAGACCCGCCCGAGCTTAACCCATCATGAAGCGTGCCTTCGTGGGTTGCATCCATGGAGGAGAACTTTCTGAAGGATCTATAGATGGTGGTGAAACGGCCGTCCTCTCCGTCGGTGATTGTCCGTCGGTTCAACAGATTCGTTGTATCTGTTACAGGATGGTGGGCTTAGGGGTTGTTCTGACGGCTCTAGTATTCCGGACCCCTATGAGCCGCCAAGCTGGGTAGGAGTCTTCATTACTGGTACTCAACCCGGTCAAAACTCAACGGCTGCAGCAGCAATAACGGCCGGGTCGGGAGGCGGTAGGCGGGGAGGCCTGTCGCCCGCCACTCAGTCTTCTTTGGATCTCATGGATAAACCGATGGCCCCGTTAACCACCACAGTCATCCTGCGAATCAAGATGAGCATAACACGGAGGTGGCACAGTGCGTGAGGAGATAGCTTCGGGCCAAGGAGGCCTTGGCAATGAGGACACCAGTGTTAGCCATGAATGGGCGGCTTTGGATGCACGGGCACAACAGCTCTGATCGAGGCCTTCCGACTACGATGAGCCTGAACACATCTAACGAGGTGATGATGAGGAGACATCAGAAAACCCAATCCCGTTTACCTCCGGTTTATGATCCTCGGAATCTTTTCGCTACACCCGGAGCCAGCCCAAGTAACCCGCCAGATGCAAATCAGTTTATGATAACCGGAACAGGAGGGCCGGCTCAGCCTCGGGAGATGGCACCTCCTCATGGGAACATGGCACCGCCCCGTTACGTACCGATACCGCCGGGTCACTTTTCAAACCCCATGGAGAACTTGATTGCAGCATCAGCACGTTTGGCGGCTCTCCCGATGGACGGTGATGATCCATCAACAGTGGAGACCCAAAGGATCAGAGACCTCGTCCAGACAGCCCTGGCTCAGCAAGAGACTTATTCCTACAACTGGGACAAGATTCATTCAACTCCTCCTCCTTGGTTAGCTCCGGCTCGTCCAAACCGGAGTCCAAGTTACAGCAGGCACATGGAGTCAGAAGCTTTGTCAAGCAACGCCCAGTGCCGTAACCCGCCCGGTGGTTATAGCCCGGTGCAGGACCGAATACGTCAGGAGAATGAGCGGGCGGCTTAGCTAGCGGCTCAACAAACGGCTCATCAGGACTTTCCAGATTATCCGACGACTTCCATTGAGGCGGGAGTGGCTACCAGAACCAGCGGTGTTCCTTGTTTAGTGCCGGCTCTACGTAATGTACGTTTACCCAAGGACTTCAAGGGACCTCGGAAGGTGCCGAATTACACGGCGGACTTACAGCCTGGAGCATGGATCGAAAGTTATGAGATGGCCATGGAGCTGTTGGAGGTCAGTGATGCAACAATGGCTAAGTACTTCACCATGATGTTAGATGGAACGGTCCGGTCTTGGTTAAAGGGTTTGCCACCCAATTCCATTAGTTCATGGGCAGAGCTAAAGGCCTGTTTCATCCAGAACTTCAAAGACACTTGCAAGCAATCTATGTCGACTGTGGACTTGACAAATTTTAAGCATGAGGAGGGTGAATCCACGACTCATTGGGTACGCTGGGTCAAGGAGATAATACATTCGTCTGACAAGATGGATGCTGGCTCTGCAGTCCTCATGTTGGAGAAGAACTACCGCTTTGAGTCACCGAGACGAAACTAGGGCGCCTTAAGCGTGATTGCAATGATATGGGTACGCTGAAGGCAGCTTTAGTCAAATACGCCGACTCTGATAGTACCAAGGATCCCGTGTCTGATGAGGAAAAGAAAGGGAAGGAAAGAAGAACGGCAATGGAAAGGGTCAGCAACATAACCCGATGAATCAAGGAGGCAATAAGCGTAAGGCTGAGGGTAACCAGGAGTTTGTAGCCAACGCCGATGCACAGGGTAACAATCAGAGACGTAAGGGCAAACCGCCCCCTCGATCTGGCGGGTCAGGCCCATCTCTTGAGCAGCTACTCAATGAGCCTTGTCCGAGACACGGCACTCGGGAACGACCCGCCACCCACTTATGAAAAGATTGCGCGATCATGAAGGCTTTTAAGAATTCCAACACATTTGATGGCAATCACGGGTCGGGCGACGGCTCAGGGTCCGGCGGCTTTCATGTCCCGGGTGGCGGTTCAAGTTCCGGCTTTCAGGGACATCAAGGCGGCTATAATCATTAGCAGTCTGGTCAAGGAGGAGAACAGCAGCAGCAGTCGGGTTATCAAAGCCACCCGAAGCAGCTGAATAGTGGGCAGTATCACGTGTTCACTACTAACTTGTGCAAACGTGACCAGAAGGTTCATAAGAGGGCCATGAATTACATTGAGCCGGGCGGTTCCTCGTTATTTGAGGTGGTCGAACAGCCCATTGTATGGAGCAGGGAAGATCACCTCCGGAGTTGATAATCCGGGTCGATTAGCCTTGGTGGTAGCACCTCGGGTTGGTGGATATAAATTCACTAAGGTACTCATGGACGGAGGTAGCAGCATCAATATCCTCTATTATGAGACCTTTCGACGCATGGGATTGACTGATAAGGATTTGAAGACGTCCAACACTGTTTTTCATGGAGTGGTGCCTGGTAAGTCGGCTTACCCAGTTGGCAAGATTGAACTGAAGTGGCCTTTGGAGATGAGTATGATTCTAGAGCTGAGAAATTAACTTTTGAGGTGGTCCAAATCAAGAGTCCATATCATGCTCTGTTTGGTCGGCCGGCTTATGCCAAGTTCATGGCACGGCCGTGTTATGTTTATCTGCAGCTTAAGATGCCGGGTCACAAGGGCACCATCACCGTGCATGGAATTCGAAAGGTAGCCCTGGAATGTGAGGAGGGCGACGCGGCTTATGCTGAGTCTGTTTGTGCAGCAGAGGAGCTTAAGTTTTATCAAGACAATGTTGACACGGCAGATATGACCTCTCTAAAGAAGCCAACCACCGAGCATGACCCAGCGATGAAGTTTAAGTCGGCTGCTGAAAACAAGCTTGCTAATTTCACTCCAGGCGATTCATCTAAGCAGTTCAGTATCAGCGCCAATTTGGATCCTAAATAGGAAAGCACGCTCATCGAGTTCATCCTTGAGAAACGGGACATCTTTGCATGGAAACCTTCTGACATGCCGGGTGTACCAAGAGAACTCGCTGAGCACACTCTCAATATTGATCCAAAGTATAAGCCGGTCAGGCAGTTTCTTCAACGGTTCAACGCAGAGAGACGGAAAGCTATTGGAGAGGAAGTCGCTCGGCTCTTAGCGGCTGGGTTTATTGTTGAAGTTTTTCACTCGGAGTGGTTGCCTAACCCGGTGCTTGTGCTCAAGAAGAACGGCACCTGGCGGATGTGTGTGGATTACACAGACTTAAATAAGGCTTGTCCGGTGATCCTTTGCTCTCCCCGTATTGATCAAATCATTGATGCTACGGGCGGGTTGCGGCGTTGAGGTTTTTGGATGCTTACTCTGGTTATCATCAGATCAAAATGGCGCTTAAGGACCAGGAGAAGACGGCTTTCATCACTCCGCTTGGAGCCTTACATTATGTATCTATGCCATTTGGGCTCAAGAGTGCTTAGGCGACTTATCAGCGATGTGTACAGAACTGTCTCCACGATCAAATTGGGCGCAATGTTCACGCTTATGTGGATGACATCGTGGTGAAGTGTCGGTGTACTAGAGTAGGGGTACCCTAGTATCCCGAACTTGTGCACGGGCAGTTGCAGCCCTCTGCGGCAAGGCTTACCGGGTGACCGCCAAGGCCCTCCGTGGTTCGTTTGGAGCCATTCAAGAACAAAGTATTCAAGCCAAGGAGACAAGGCCCCGACAAGAGGAGCTTGCCGGGAAGGCCACCCAAGGCACGTAGGAGACACGGCCCCGGCAAGAGGAGCTTGCCGGGAAGGCCACCCCAGGCACATACAAGACAAGACCCCGGCAAGAGGAGCTTGCCGGGAAGGCCCGGTGAGCGACACGCTTCCGGGCGCGACAAAAGACAACAACCATGACAAGGCGCTTGTCATGAAGACTGCCTCTTCAGACCCTCACGCTCCAGCACATCCACTAACGTGTAGCCACAGGACCTTTCGGCGCAGCGTGGCGAGAGGTCAGTGCAGCCCGGTGCGAGGTGGCAAGCAACGACAAGTTTGCCATCGTGGCGAACGGTGGCGCCCCGACGGTCCCTGTTTGCACTGTTAGGCGACAAGATGGGCATTTAATGCCTTTGTCCCCTGCCGTCAGGGTTAGGTATAGTTCACTGTACACTGTACAAGTAGGTGTACCAACCACTATTTTTCCATTTGTACCCCCGTCTACGTTGCCACCTGTCGGAGCCCCTTTGAGCATATAAAAGGAGGCCCATGCGCAACGTAGAAAGGGTTGGTAAATCGATTCCCTCTAGGCTCGGTCTCGTTAGCAGCTCAAATGCATCTGTAGCACTCGAGCACTCCCGAGCAAGAACGCAATACACCTAGACATGCAGCAAGAGGAGTATTATCTCTCGGAGAGCTCCGGGCTGGGTAAACCTCTCGCGTGCTTCGCCTCGACCGCTTCTTCGATGCGACCACCGCTCCCCGCCGAACCGAAGGGGCTCGGGTCTGCCCGGCCCCATAGGTGTTCGTGGGCCGATCAGCCTGCCCGACATCTTTGGCACGCCGTAGGGGGCGTCGAGGTTGTGTGAACCTGATCCGGCGTCCACGCTGAAGCTAGATCTTCATCATCTTCGCCAACATGCCACCAAAGAAGAAGGCTTGGGCGGCAGAAGCCCCGTCTGGCCGAACCCACCACCACCGGAGCAAACAGGTGGTGGGGTAGACGCCGGCGGAAGAATGGACGGCGACGGGGAAGCTCACGGTGCTGCCAAGTCCAAGGACAAGGCTGCGCAGACCTCGGCGTCCGTACATGCACCGCGCCCGTCTCAGGAAGCGCGGGACCGACAACGTCATGGCATTCACAATGCCATACGTTCGTTGGACGGAGATCGAGCTGGAGGATCTCGGGATGTTCAAGACCAGCATGCACGCCAACATGCTAGCACGAGCGAGGCACGGTTGCCCGGACGGGATACTGCTCCTTCTAACATAGTTAGAAGTCCGAGCATATCCCGCTCCTCGCGCCGTTCGCCACTGCCACCCACTACTCCAGCAGAAGCTCTGGCGAGAGCTCAATTGCTCCTGGATTACCCTCCAACGGCCGACAAGGTTGATGAGTGGAGGGCCACCATACAAAGTCTCATCGGCTTCGCCAACAGCGACGCTCCGCGGCAACCGAGTGCGTCGCTGCCGCGGCAGGACTGCCAAACGCGAGCCGGTGGCGACGAGACCGGTGGGGGTGCAACCACCATGCACTCTCCGCCCCCAAGGCCGAGATCGTCGACTCGCCGGATCCACTTCGACAGCGACTCCACTGCGTCATCATATCCACGAGCTCATCGCGATCAGCGCCAAGTTCTTCACGAACGACAGCAAGAGGACGCTCGAACTCGCATCGAGCGCCGAAGAGAAGCGCGACGTCAATCCGACAAGCGCGCTGGGCCCTCTGTTGACATGCACGCGCCAGAGGAACCAGGCGACTTGCCGTACGTGGTAGGTTGCCCTGCGTTCACTCGTGAGCTGCGGCAAGTCCAAAGGGCCCAAAGAAGAAAACTTCAAGCAGACGTGCGGAGGAAGTACGACGGCAAGACGCATCTGTCGGAGTTCCTCAACATCTACACCATCGCGGTGCAGGCTGCCGGGAGCGAGACGACAAGATCCTTGCCAACTACTTCACCGGTGCTCCAAGCCCAACGTCGAGTCTGGCTCATGCACTTGCCGGACAACTCCATATCTTCTTGGCAGATCTATGCCATCGGTTTGTCGGCGCCTTTACAGTGACCACAAGCCCCATGGCCAAGAAAGCGACCTTCATCTGCTCGCCCAGAAGGAAGGAGAGCCCCTGCGCAAGTATATTCAAAGATTCGGCCGTGTACATGACAACATCCCAGATGTCCACCCTGCCGTGGTGATCAGCGCGTTCCATCAGAACGTGCGAAACCGCAGGATGCGGGAGGAGATGGCGATGTGCAAGATCAGAGACGTCAGTGAGCTATCATACGGCCGACAAGTGTGCATGTGCCGAGGAGGGAGGAGACTCCGGAGAAAATACCGAAGCAAGAGGATCGGCGGTGAGGAGACCGCCCGGCAAAGAAGAGCCGTGGCGGCGGGCAACAGTGAAAAAGAAAGGCAGAGATGTGCTAGTTGTTGAGCAGTCCGGCAACGGAGGTGGCAACAAGAACGCCAAGGCTGGTAGCTCCGGCAAGGAGGTTGCCGCTGGCGTAACCACCAACTGTGGAGGCCGCCGACAAGCAGGACGGCTCCGGCAAGCAGTACTGCAAGATCCACCGCACTAAGGGTCATGACCTCCAGAGCTGCAAGAAGGTCGAGCAGCTCGTCGAGCAGCAGAAGGCTGAATACGAACGACGCGACAAGGAGAAGGCCCAGGAGGGTGCGGTAGGACCCAGCAAGAAAAGCACCGGCCGGGGAGGACGCCGCGGCAAGGCCAAGCAGCGGCAAGGAGACAGACCTCCCCGTGGCCGCGACAAGGATGACGACGACGACGACGATGAAGACATGGATGATGACGAGGCCGATGAGCAGGGAGTTCCAGAAAAGCCACAGAGGTCCTGTGCATTGTGGCGGTGCTTCTCTGCATACTTCACACCGCCAACTCAAGAAGTGGATGCGGGAAGTCAATGCAGCAGAACCATCCATCGAGTCACGCAGGCCTATGAAATGGTCCAGCACGCCTATCATCTTTGATATTGAGGACCACCCTGATCGTGTAACAGCAGTCGGGTGCTTGCCGATGTTGGTTTCACCAACTATCCGCAACCTCAAGGTCACCAAGATGCTAGTTGACGGCGGGGCCGGCTTGAATCTGATCTCCTCCGCGGTGCTCCAGAAACTCCAGATCCCTGATGGCGAGCTCGACGAGACCGGCACTTTTCAAGGAATCAATCCGGGAAGGAGCAAGCCGAAAGGAAAGATCATGTTGCCGGTAACATTTGGCAGCGAGTTGAACTTCAGGACTTAGAGGGTCACTTTTGACGTTGCTGATTTTCCATTGCCTTACAATGGGATACTGGGCCGTCCAGCTCTCGTCAAATTCATGGCGGCCTCTCACTATGCCTACAACATCTTTGAAGATGCGGGCCGATAAGTGTCATCTCCGTCCTGGCGACAAGAAGGATGCTCTTATCTCTGCTGACAAGATCTACCGGAAGCAAAGAGTCACGATGACATTGCAAGCCACTTGTCCGAAGCTCCGGGGAAGAAGAAGACCAAGTCCGGCAAGAGCTATGATGCCCACTCCGGCAAGCGCACCTCTTCGGAGTGCTGCGCTACCGTTGAGGGCGCACCATCGAGCTCCACCGGCAAGTATAAGAAGACGATGACAGCTCCACCAGAGACCAAGAAGGTGCCCGCCAAGGAGGACGGCACTGGTGGTACCTTCACCATCAGTGCCTCTCTCGACCCTAAATAGGAAGGCGCTCGTTGCTTTCCTCGGGCGAAACGTCGATGTGTTTGCATGGCAACCGTCGACATCCCCGTGTTCCTGTGAAAGTAATTGAGCACCATCTTGCGGTTTGTCCTCATGCGCGGCCCGTCAAGCAGAAAGTCAGGAAGCAAGCAGTGGAGCGTCAAGAGTTCATCGCGGAAGAAATCAAGAAATTGGAAGCAGCAGGCCTTGTCAGAGGAGTGCTCCATCCTACGTGGTTGGCCAATCTTGTAGTTGTATCGCCAAGGCTAACGGGAAATGGAGGCTTTGTATCGACTTTACAGATGTCAATAAAGCTTGTCCCAAAGATCCATTTCCCTTGCCGCTCGTCGACCAGATTGTTGACTCCACGGCCGGATGTGATTTGCTTTCATTTCTGGATGCATATTTAGGATATCATCAGATCTTCATGGCAGAAGAGGATGAGGAGAAGACCGCATTCATCACCCCATGTGGCACATACTGTTTTGTACGGATGCCCTTCGGATTAAAGAATGCTGGTTCAACGTTTGCAAGAGTAGTTCATGATGCTTTTGAGCCGCAAATGCACAGAAATGTGGAAGCTTACATGGATGACATAGTGGTCAAAAGCAAGGACAAAGCGACCCTGGTTCAAGATTTAGATGAAACCTTTGCAAATCTGCGCAAGATCAACCTCATGCTCAACCCCGAGAAGTGCGTGTTTGGAGTCCCTTTCGGCAAGCTTCTCGGGTTCTTCGTGTCTCAGCGGGGAATTGAAGCCAATCCCGACAAGATCAAGGCCATTGAGCAGAATGAAGCACCAAAGCGCGTCAAGGATGTACGAAGGCTTGCGGTTATGCGTAGCTGCTCTCGTGAGTTTATCTCTAGGTCTGCTGGCGGCATACCGCCATTTTTCAAAATTTTGAAAAAGGTAGGTCCGATGCAATGGACTCGGAAGCGGAGGCAGCGCTTCTGAGACTTGAAGAGATACCTATCCTCCACTCGACACTTGTCGCACCTAAGCCACAAGAGAAGTTGCTGCTATATATAAGCGGCAACCAATCAAGTGGTTAGTGCTGCGTTAGTAGCGGAAAGGAGGCGGATGATGAGCTAGCAACCATGGCGAGACACATCCAAATGACAAGTAGGGGGCTTCGCCGGCAAACTCTGGTCCCGACGAGGACGGATCTGTGAGCAGACGCATGAGAAGATGCGAGAAAAGGGTGGTGCAGCGCCAGTTTATTTTGTCGGCTCCCCTTCTGCGAGGGCTAGGTCAAGGTACTCCGGTGTGCAGAAATTGCTTTTCGGCCTTCTCATGGCCTCGAGAAAGCTGCGCCACTACTTTCGGGCACATGAGATCACGGTTGTCACTCGCTTTCCACTTTGAAGAGGATCTTGCAAAATCCAGAGGCAACAGGCAGGATTGTCGAGTGGGCACTGGAACTGTCAAGCTTTGGCCTCAAGTTTGAGAGCACTTCAACTATCCAAAGCGGAGTTCATAGCAGAATGGACACCAACGCCAGATGAAGAAATTCCAGAAACAAGCGTCCCCGTGAAGGAAACAAGCAAAGAGTGGCTGATTTACTTTGATGGTGCCTTCTCACTGCAAAGCGCCCGGTGCGGCGTCTTTGCTTGTCGCACTCCACGGAGAGCACCTCAAGTACGTAGTCCGATGCACTTTCCCAAGGAGCAAGCAACAAACAATACCGCAGAGTATAAAGGTTTGCTTGCCGGTCTCGTGATCATGATAGACCTTTGGATCAAGAAGCTCATTGTCAGGGGTGACTCACAACTTGTTATCCGCCGAGTGAACAAGAATTATCAGAGTCCGTTGATGGAAGCTTATGTTGATGAAGTGAGGAAGCTAGAAGAGCACTTTGACGGCCTGCAAATGGAATATATTCCGAGAGCTCAGAACGACATTGCTGATGGCTTGTCAATGTGCGCCGCCCTTAAGTTACCTGTGGAACCAGGGATTTTTGTGCTCAAGCTAACTCAACCATCTGTAACACCACCAACTGGACAGAGCAAGAAGAGGAAGTTGATCTCTGGTGACTACTTTCCGGCAGAGCTTCCTGCCGCCGCCAAGAAGGTCCCCAAGATCGACAGTGATCTTTGAGGCGATGCCCGCTCAAACAAGCCCCATGGTTTGTTTCGTTGAAGCAGACGCTCCCGACAAGTTTTGCTCCGGCAAGCCTGCCGGGGAATGTCAAGCTCCGGCTGAGCCATAGGTTCTTGCTGTGGAAGCCGATGTTCCCGCAGCAACAGATGTGCCTTTAGTCCTTGTTGTTGAGCCGCAAGCTCCAGCATGGGCACAGCAGATTGTCCATTTCCTTGAAGATGTGAGAGAACTTCCGAAGAGCAAGAAGAAGCGGAAAGAGTAGCCTGGCGATCAAGTATGTACCCGGTTGTCGACAAGACACCTGCATAAGAAGACTCAACAGTGTGAAATTGAAGTGTATTCACCGGGAAGACGGACAAAAGTTGTTGGCAGAGATACATGGAGGCATATGTGGTCACCACATTGGCGCCAGAGCACTTGCCCGCAAAGCGTTCCGGCAAGGTTTCTTTTGGCCGACAGCCCTTCAGGATGCAACTGCACAAGTAACCAAGTGTGAAGCGTGCCAGTTCCATTCCAAGCAGATGCACCAGCCAGCTCAAGCTCTCCAGACGATCCCGCTATCCTAGCCATTTTCGTTCTGGGGGCTCGACATCCTCGGCCCCTTCCCCCGAGCTGTCGGGGGCTTTGAGTACTTATACGTTGCCATCGACAAGTTCACAAAGTGGCCGGAAGTGGAAGCAGTGAGGAAGGTGACAGCACAGTCAGCGATCAAGTTCTTGGTCGATTGTTTACCGTTTGGAATCCCTAACAGGATCATCACCGACAACGGCACCACAGTTCACAAGCCACACCTTCATGCAAGACGTCCAAGATCTTGGCGCCAAGGTGCTGCTTACGCTTCATTGCTTATCCGAGAAGCAGCGGTCAAGCGGAGAGGGCAAATCTTGAAGTCTGCGCGGGCTCAAGACCAGAACTTTCGGCAGTGCTGCACAAGTGCGGAAGAAACTGGATTGAGGAGCTGCCGGTGGTTCTTTGGTCGATCGGACGACGCCAAATCGAGCCAATCGCCAGACACCTTCGCTCTAGTCTATGGAGCAGAGGCGGTTCTCCCCACGGAACTCGTGTCTGGATCGCCTCGAGTGCTCGCTTATGATGAGCTTGAGCAAGAGCTGCTGCGACAAGATGACGCGCTGCTCCTTGAGGAAGATCGTCTTGAAAGCTCTTTATCACGAGCTGCTCGGTACCAGCAAGCTTTGCGTCGCTACCATAGCCGCAAAGTCAATGCCAGAAGTCTCGAGGAAGACAACCTTGTTCTTCGGCGCGTTTAGTCCGCCAAGAATTCCAACAAGTTTACGCCAAAGTGGGAAGGCCCTTATCGGGGGAAACGAGTCACTAGGCCTGGCGCTGTCCGCCTTGAGACCAAAGATGGCATTCCGGTGAGCAACTCCTGGAATATTGAACATCTTCGTAAGTTTTACCCGTAGGGCGCGGTTGCCGGAACCTGTTCCGGCAACCACCTTTTGTACAAGTCTTGCCGCTGATGCATGTAATCCTTTGTACAAAGCCGGGCGCAGACCCCGTGCATCAGTAAAGCTATCGTGCTTAGCACACCTTTGTCATTCATGCTTTTTACTTCTATTTTGCATACGTTATCTGACACTTTGTGCAGCACCTACCCCTGGTAAGTGATAACGAGCCACAAGGCTCCATATCTTTATTTTCTCTTCTTTCTCTTTCTCAAAGAAAGGAAGGCTCCCTTGCACACAAGTTTCCCGGGGGGAAGGAGAAGATAATGGTGTGGACCAAGCGTCGCTCAAGGAAGTCTAACCTTACCGGGAAGCAAACGACAGGAAAGCTAAGTTGCCAAAGTTTGAGCAATCAGTTTTAATAATTTTAAGTTATTTTCCTTGAACGACCGAACTTTGTATGGAAAACCTGTGTGCAGAAGAACCAATTCATAGCTAGTTGCGCCCTTACTTTGTTTCGAGTCCGCTCAACAACTTAAGTGAGCTGCGACTAGTTGCGACAAGGTTGCTTGCCGGAAGCGGCACCGCCATGAAGCCTTGGCGTCCACTTTCGGCGCTTCATGACTCGGTGCCAGCCGACAAGTTCCCTAAAAGCGTAGGGCAAAAACATACAAAGGAAGTAATCAAGTAAAGGAAATAATGTAGCGATTGATATCCATAATAAAGTTATATTACAAGATAGCCTGCCGCAACTCTAATGGATTGTTCCTATGACATGACCAGCAGCGGCAAGGGAAAGAGAAAACGGGCGGCCTAATCTACGCGATCGCCCTCAACCCTCTTGATTCCGCTCACCCTGTCCACAATGGGTGCGACAAGGGTCTTGAGCGCCTCCACATCGACATCTGGCGGCAGGGACTTGAGGGCGTTGGTGAGGTTGAGGCCCGGGTTGCGGAAGGCCACCTTCATCAAGACCTTTTGGAGGCTCCCAGCAGATCTGGCGCGACTCCTCGGCCAGCTATTTTGGGACCTCTTCCCGGAGTCGCTGGAGAGCCGTCACCACGCCCTTGAAGAATAAGCTAAGCTTGGCGCTGGGTTGGAGGTGCTCGTCGGAGGAATATCCAAGATCCACCATCCCCAGCTCCACCAACTCACTGTGGATGGCGGCAGCAGTATCCACTAGACCTTCGGTCCAGTGCTCCACACTCTCCTCAAGGCACCACAGGCGGCAACAGCATTCGCCACAGCTCCTCGTCGGCCTTGATCTTCTCCTTCAAGGCCACGTCCCGCCTCCTTGGCGCCTCCCAGTGTCTGAGTCAAAGTAGTTAGCTTCAACTCAAGGTCTGCATTGGAGTCCTGGCGGGCGCTGAGCTCCTTGCTCCTCTCGGCGTCTGACTCTGCAGCTCGCCAAGAGTGTAGGCGTCCTTCTCGCGCTCGTGCTTGAGTGCAGCAAGCTCTCGCCCGCTCTTCTTGAGGCTGGCCTCCAGCTGCGCCACCTTCCGTCTCCAGCTCCTTCTTGGCGGCCTCGGCATTGCAAGGCGACATCCTTTCCTTCCTTGAGAGCCCCGGCCAAATGTTTCCTCGCGCATGGCGAGATCCTCCTCGTGGCTGTCAAGGTTAACCTTCCGCTGCGCTAGCTTCGCCCTCCTCTTGAAAGCTTCTCGGCGGCAAGCTGTTCCTCCTCGGCCGCAGCCTTCTCGAGGATGAAGGCCTTGCGCCTCGGCGAAGTTGCTCCCGCTCCTCCGCCAAGGACCGGAGAGCTTCTGGTTGCGACCCCGGGAGCTCCTCAGTAGCGCTTCTCAATGCTCTGCTCCGCCTTGGCGACAAGCGCTTCCCGGATGCCGGTTTGGCTTGCCGGGCGTGGTAGAGCGACATCAGCTTCCGCAGCTCCTCCTCCTCGGGCTCGCCGCTGCTGCTTGGCGCGTCAACCAGGCGTCAGCCAGTGAGAAGCGAGCAGCTCTTCATTGAAGGTTTCTCCTTGGCCGGGCGCCTGGAGCTCGACTCAAATGGGAGCTTGATGAAGACGCCGTCGCGGCCTTCAAGTAAGGCGCCGGGCTGGGGCTCTTGAACTCGACAGCTGCGGCAGCGGAGGGATCGGTGGTCGGTGTAGCGCTGGCGCTCCTGCTGACCTCGAAGTGCGTCGCCAAGGCGATCGCGGACCCTTGCGGCTCTGCGGCGGCAGCCGGTGGCCTCTTCGCCGGCAGGCTTTCGTCGGCCGGCTTCTTCTTCCACGGCAGCAAGCTTCGTCGATGTTACGCCTTGTCCTCCTCGCCGGCGACCTCGGTCTCCATTGGCTCTGTGGCGGACGAATGAAGAAAGTCAAGCAAATATTCAAAGACAAAATCAGAAGAAGAAAAACACAAGGGAAGTACTTAGGCAAGAAGGTTACCGACGCCGGGGGCTGCGGTTATGGTCTCCGCCGACAAGGGATCGCTGGTGCCGTCCCTTGCCGGAGAGCTGCCCCTTGCCGGAGAAGGCACCCTTGCCGGAGAAGGCTCCCTAGCCGGGGCGCGCTCCCTTGACGGGAATCCACCCTTGGCGGGCGTGGTCGAAGCGAAGGAGGCTGCTCTGCTCCTACACAAGTCAACGATCGAGATATCGGCAAAGGAAAAAGCACCCATGCACGCCCGAACAGCAAGAAGTAGACCATATACTTACGCTGGGGCGCGCTGGGGCTGCTGAAGGAGAGTTGCCTCGTCCGGCAAGGTTGTCTCGGACGCGCCTCCTGCCGTCATGATGGGGTTAATCCTCGGCGACAATCACCGGGGTCTTGGCTCTCTTCGACATCCTCCGGGCAGCGTCACGAAAAGGAATGGATTGAGTAAAGCAGATCGAGATACAAGACAAGGCAACAAATCGAAGAATTACAAATGCGACAAGGAGTCTTACTCTTCCTCTTCCTCGTCCGGAGCCGATGGCGGAGAGGTCGTCAGCCCGCCTCGATGACCAGAGGCGGAGGAGGGGCTCCCTTGGACGCTTGGCGGGGCGGGACCGGTGGCTGCGAGGGCCCGTGCGTGCAGCGGCGTGAGGAGCTCCAGCGACAACAGTGCTTGCAGCGGTGGAAGCGTCAAGGCGCTGCGGCTGTTGGCCCGTCTGCCGCCCAGCTGCGTCTCAAAGATTCTTGGAGACGCCTTCTTGGTGGAGTCGGTGGCTCCGCCATGCAGGCTGCTTGGAGGTGGGGAGGATGCACCCTCGGCGGGCTCGCTTGACTCGGCTTCAGGCTCGGCAAGCTCTTCCTCGCCGACGAACT
The DNA here is from genome assembly GCA_021605145.1 of Aegilops bicornis. Lineage (NCBI taxonomy): Eukaryota > Viridiplantae > Streptophyta > Magnoliopsida > Poales > Poaceae > Aegilops > Aegilops bicornis. The sequence continues at coordinate 497,606,498 of CM038670.1, forward strand.
CCTTTCGCTCGACAAGGCTTGCCGCCTCGGCTACCTCTGCCTCCTCCACAGTGAAGCCAAACTTCGCCATGACGCGTTGCTGCCGCTTCTTCTAACACAGTGGCGATCGCTGCATCTCGTCGGTGGTGTCGCGGGTGAGGCCCTCTCGCTCATTGGGGCGGACCGGCATCTCCACTAGATTGTCGAAGAACTGCCGCACAACGTCATCTGCGGCTCTTGCCAAGTGGGGACAATTCCATGGGAGTCACACAATGGCATCATTATGCTGGATGCGGTCAAGCGACGAAGTTGTTGCTGTGAACGACGCCCTCCGCAACCTTAACATCTCCGGATGATCGTGATTAGGCTTGAACAGCTCTAAGAGCATTGCGTCAAGCTCCAAGACGATAAGTTGAAGTTGAGGCCTGGGCGCAGCCTCATGATGTCTGCTGCGTTACGAAATTCCCAGGCAGGTCTCCTTCTCTCCTGCAAGGCGAGGCGTCTGGCGAAGAAAGTCCGTGCCAAAGGTGCCTCTGATGAGTCCGGCAAGTCCGAGGCGGAGGATTCGGGTAACTACGATCTTCAGCCTAAGCGTCCTCCGGGGCCAGATTGCTCCAATCATTGCAGCGTACTCTGGGGTTTGGTATTTGGGCGGTAAAAGGCTGCGGTTTCTCCTCAACAATCTAGCACCAATCTGCCCTCCACTCCTCCCATTTGCTACAGAGCTCTCCCTCCAGATAGGCCTCTTTCTTGTTGACCCTAGAGACCCAAGCAATTCCTTCGGCAAGGGGCTCTCCTCTCTCGGCTCAGGGTAAAAAGAAGTGGCGGAAAAGAGCTACATTTGGGTGGACTCCGACAAAGTTTTCGCAGAGATGTGCGAAAACCTCCATGGTCAGAACGGCGTTGGGGGTGAAATCAAGGAGGCGGAACCCGTAGGTGTTCATAATGTCACAAAAGAAGTCAGAGAAGGGCGGCCAGAGCCCGCAGTAGAAGAAGAGCGCGAAGAAGGGATACCCCGTCGGGGCCAGTTCTGCCTGGCCCGGTAGCGGGAAATACCGTCTGTGGATGCGCATCGCGTCTCCGTCGACGAGAAGAGGTAGTAGTTCTCCCTCGGCTCCCTCATGGCGAGCTGAGGGGAAAACAACCCGCTCCTTCCATGACGCCGCAAAGCCGCAGCGCTGGGCCGACTTAACGGTCTTCCCTTGTCGGCTTTCGGGCCCATGGCGGAAGCGGTGGAGGAGATCGACAGCGTTGAGTGTCTTTGGTGGTGATGGGGCGGGCGCTCTCTTTTCAGCCTTGAGAAGAAGGGGGGAGCAGCGGTGGTTTTTCGATGGGACAGCAACTGGCAAGGTAGGCGACGTGCCCCTGTTTCCCCTGCTTATAAAGAGGGAGGGGGCGGACGTTCCGATTTTCCAAATAAAGAAACCCCCACGATCTCGCCCACGATCTCTCACACGAGCCACGTTCGATGTGTGCCGTTCGCGGGGGGCGTGGTGGGTCCGGGGTGAGTTATGGTGTGACCCGGGCCGCGTGTGCCCGTGCCCTGTTTTGGGCCTGGCCCAATAGCGCTCGGCACCGTGTGTGGCCTGAGCAGGGGCTCTGTCGGTGTACTAGAGTAGGGGTACCCTAGTATCCCGAACTTGTGCACGCGGCGATTGCAGCCTCCGCGGCAAGGCTTACCGGGTGACCGCCAAGGCCCTTCGTGGTTCGTTTGGAGCCATTCAAGAACAAAGTATTCAAGCCACGGAGACAAGGCCCCGGCCCGAGGAGCTTGCCGGGACGGCCACCCAAGGCACGTAGGAGACAAGGCCCCGGCAAGAGGAGCTTGCCGGGAAGGCCACCCCAGGCACATACAAGACAAGACCCCGGCAAGAGGAGCTTGTCGGGAAGGCCTGGTGAGCGACAAGACAACAACCGCGGCAAGGCGCTTGCCGCGGCAGACCGCCTCTCTGTACCTACGCTCCAGCACATCCACTAACGTGTCGCCACAGGACCTTTCTGTGCGTAGCAGCGTGGCGAGAGGCTGTGCAGCCAGCGGTGCGAGGTGGCAAGCAAGCCGACAAGTTTGCCATCGTGGCGAGGTGGCGCCCGACGGTCCCTGTTTGCACCGTTAGGGGCGACAAGATGGGCATTTAATGCCTTTGTCCCCGCCGTCGGGGTTAGGTATAGTTCATCGTACCTTTGTACAAGTAGGTGTACCAACCACTATTTTTCCATTTGTACCCCCGTCTACATTGCCACCTGTCGGAGCCCCTTTGAGCATATAAAAGGAGGCCCATGCGCAATGTAGAAAGGGTTGGTCGATCAGTTCCCTCTAGGCTCAGTCTCGTTAGCAGCTAAATCGTCTGCATCTTTGTAGCACTCGAGCGCTCCTGAGCAAGAACGCAATACACCTAGACATGCAGCAGTAGGAGTATTATCTCTCTGGAGAGCTCCGAAGCTGGGTAAACCTCTCGCGTGCTTCGCCTCGATCTGCTCTTCGTGCGACCTCCGCTCCCCGCCGAACCGAAAGGGGCTCGGTCCACCGGCCCCATAGGTGTTCGTGGGCCAGATCAGCCTGCCCCGACATGAAGTCTAGAGAGAAGGAAACCTTGATATCGGATTTGAAAGAGACCTTTGATGATCTCCGGGTTTATAACATGATGCTTAACCCGGCAAAGTGTGCATTTGGTGTACCTGCAGGCAAGCTCTTGGGTTTTCTGGTCTCAAACAGAGGCATTGAAGCTAATCCGGAGAAGATCAAGGCAATTACCTCTTTGGCTAAATCGGCGTGCATCAATGATGTTCAGCGACTGGCGGGTCATGTTGCTGCTTTAAGCCGGTTAGGTGAGAAGGCCCTACCGCTGTATCATATGATGAAGAAAACGGATTCTTTTGTCTGGAGTGATGCTGCTAATACTGCCTTCGAAGATTTAAAGAGACAGTTGTCTGAGCCACCGGTCCTTGCGGCTCCCTTTGATAAAGAGCCGTTGTTGTTATATGTGGCTGCTAACTCACGAGCCGTCAGTGTTGCCATCGTGGTGGAGCGTAAGGAGGCTGGCAAGGAGCATCCGGTTCAACGGCCGGTTTAATACATCATTGAGGTGCTCATCGAGTCTAAACAAAGGTATCCACATTGGCAGAAACTTGTGGTAAGTTCGGCCCCCTTGGGAGACATCATCCAGAACAGGGAGGCCACAAGACGAGTCGCCAAGTGGGCTATTGAGCTTGGGCCTAATGGTTTGAAGTACATGCCACGTACCGCTATTAAGTCTCAAGCCTTGGTGGACTTTATCAATGATTGGACAGAGTTGCAGGCACCTGAGGAGAAGCCAGATAACACATATTGGACTATTCACTTTGATGGGTCCAGGCAGTTGGAAGGCTCGGGGGCTGGAGTCGTTTTAACTTCCCCCCGAGGTGACAAGTTTTGTTATGTGCTCTGGCTTATGTTTCCTTGTACTAACAATGCAGCTGAGTATGAGGCCTTACTCCATGGTTTCAGGATGGCCAAAGAGATGAATTTGAGCCGGGTAAGGTGTTTGGGTGACTCAGATCTCGTGGCTCAACAGGTATCAGGCAAGTGGGACTCGAAGGATCCCTTAATGGCGGCTTACCGTCGTGAAGTTGATACTGTGGCTGGGCACTTCAAAGGTTATCAAGTGGAGCACATTGATCGAAGGAAGAATGAGGCGGCTGACGCTTTACGCCGACTGGGATCTCAGCGAAAGCCGGTGCCGCCTAACACCTTTCTTGATGTTTTGCATAATCCTTCTGTCAAGGTGCTCACAGAGGAGGACCTAGCAGTGCCAGACCCGGAGGCACAACTAGTAGCAGCTCTTCGTGTTATCCCGGATTGGACAGTGCCATATTTGGCTTACATGACCCAGAGAGAGTTGCCTGAGGATGAGACCTTGGCGAGATAAACATCCAGCGGTCCAAATCCATGGCAATTGTTCATGGCGAGTTACATCATCGCAATGTCACTGGAGCTTTTCAACGTTGTGTATCGCCTGCGGAGGGTCAGGAGATACTTCGTGAGATCCATGAAGGGGATTGTGGTCATCACGCCGGCTCAAAATCTCTTGTGGCCAAGGCTTTCCGTCATCGCTTTATTGGCTAACGGCTCATGCTGATGCGGAGGATCTGGTCAGTAAATGTGACGGATGTCAGAAATTCTCACGACGAGCTCATGTGTCGGCTCCAGAGTTAAGAATGATTCCAATTACTTGGCCGTTTGCAGTCTGGGGGCTTGACATGGTTGGACCTTTCAAGAGGTCTAAAGACAAAAAGACACACCTCCTGGTGGCAGTGGATAAATTCACAAAGTGGGTTGAGGCAGTCGGTCAAGAAGTGTGATGCAGCCACGCGTGTTCAGTTCATGAAAAAGGTGATCTTTCGTTTTGGTTTTCCACACAGTATTATAACTGATAATGGCACTAATCTTTCCAAGGGTGCCATGGAAGAGTTCTGTCGACGAGAACATATCCGGCTCGATGTTTCGGCTGTTGCTCATCCTCAATCCAATGGTCAAGCAGAAAGAGATAATCAGGAGATTCTGATGGGTATTAAACCCCGGCTCTTGGTCCCCTTACAACGGACGCCGGGTTGTTGGGTGGAGGAGTTACCCTCTATGCTTTGGAGTATCAATACTACGCCTAACAGATCTACGAGTTACACACCTTTCTTCATGGTGTACGGAGCAGAGGCGGTCCTGCCAAGTGACATCCGGCATGACTCACCCCGCGTGGCGGCTTACGTTGAGGCTGATAACGAAAAAGCTCGTCAGGATGCACTTGATTTATTGGATGAGGAGCGAGACTTGGCAATAGCCCGCTCGGCGATTTACCAGCAAGACCTGCGCTGCTATCACAGCTGCCGGGTTAGAAGCAGAACCTTTCAGGAAGGCGACTTAGTGCTCCGGCTCATCCAGGATCAGTATGATATGCACAAGTCGTCCCCTCCTTGGGAAGGACCCTTTGTGGTTAGCAAGAATCTGAACAACGGGTCATACTACCTCATCAATGTTCCAGAGCACAAAGACTCACGTAAGTCGGAGGAGGAGACCCGCCGGCCGTGGAATATCGCTCATCTTCGGCCTTATTATACTTGAGCCACCAGCTCTCAAGATGTATATATTTTGAAGATGTATATATTATATAAAGCAATAAAGCCGGACCTCTGTCCTTTTTACCCTCAAAGGTTTATATGTCATCTTTATCAGGTGCTGGAAACAACCAACAGGGAGCGGATCATATCTGAATCCGGCTTTCCCTTTGGTCCAGCTTATGATCATATTTGAATCTAGCCATGATCACTTGGGGGCTTCCTGTTCAAACATAGGTCGTATTCGAACCAAAGAGAACATAGCTGTCGATACCCGCTTGATCGGCATACTGCCAAACCCATTTGGGGGCTTCTTGATCATATTTGAATCATAGCTTAACCCCTTTGGGTCTGACGTGGATCGTATTCGAATCAGCGTCATTAAACAACTTTTATGGTCACTTGGGGGCTTCCTGTTCAAACATAGGTCATATTCGAACCAAAGAGAACATAGCTATCAATAACCACTTGATCGACATCACCAAAGCCACTGGGGGCTATATGATCGTATCCGAATCTTAGCTTAACCCCTTTCGAACAGTTTACTGATCGTATTCGAATCAGGAGCCTTTGAATATTTTTTATTATCTATTATACTTCATAAGCATAATTACTTCACTATCTTGAGATCTTCTTTAAATTACTGTGAGATGGTTTTTTTCTTCCGGCTTAATATTGATCACCGCAGGTTGTTAAGTGCCAGGTGAATATTATATATTCCAACTTTCAGGAGTTAAATTTACCCGCATGGATGGGGTCATATAAGCCGGCGAGATTATCAAAGGGATCACAGGACAAGGCAAGCAATTTTTAGTTTAAAGGAAATAGAAGATCAATATAAGCTGGAAGGATATAGCGATGGCGGCCTAAGAAAGTATTGAGCGCCATAAACATGCGCGAAGGCATGGCAAAAGTCGAGAGGTTTTTTCTACCCTATTACACGACTCCCCGAGTCTGAATAATGAAGCAGTGTTTTCACAATGACATAAACATATGACGCCTGGCGGTTCACTCCTTTGGTTGGCTTGAAGAATCCAGGTTATCCTTCTCCGCCTCTCCGTCGGCTGCCCTGTCCTGGAAGGTGGACGATGCCCAGTCAATGCCACTCAAAGCTTCAAACTCAGCTTCGTCATCTATTAAACCGGCTGGGTCGACTTCAGGGGCAAAGGTATGCTTACGGATTGGAGGGATCAGGCTGACATCATCATAAAGAGGCGTTGGGATTCTCCGATTCTCGCTGCCATAACCCGGCTGATAATTGGTAAGATCAGTATCATTCCCAATAAGAGTAGGCACGGGGCATATATCTTTGACACAGGCGGTGAAATCCTGTTCATCAAATAAGGTCCCATACCCTTTCAGACTCGGATATCCAAGAGCGAGGTCGCCGGGTCTAGTTCAGGAATCCATGCTTTAGCCCGGCTCAACGCGGCTATGGCCCCGGCTCTTGCGGACGCCCGCCTTAGTTCTTGGATCCGCTGAGGTAACACAGCAAGCCACTTCAGCATGTTTTGCAGGAGGTGAGGAACGTCATTTGATAAAGCTACAATGGCCAAAAGCACGCTAGACCCGGTGTAGAGTTGTTCCACCAGAGTATAAACCGCCTTCAAATTTTGATCAACATGTTCGCTTGAGGTTTGTGCTCACAGGGCTGCATTATTAAACATAAGGCAAACTGGAGGTAACAATTGAAGTAATCATTGAAAGAAGGTTTGCAATATTTAAAGTTTGTATGAGTAACTTACCAAAGATTCCTGAGACCATTTGAGATATCTGGCGCTTTAAGCCGGACAGCTCAGCTGTGGCTTCTGCAAGCAATGCATCTGCCGTTTTGGCCCGGGTCACCAGTGAAGCCTTTTCATCAGCCCAGTTTTTCTTATCCGTCTCAAAGTTTTTCTTCAACTTCTCTTGTTCAAAAATACTGAATTCAAACTTGGAGTTGGCCTTTTGGATTTCAAGTTCTTGGGTTGCCAGGCGATTCTTCAGGTCAGTAACCTCTGATTCAAATTGACTTATGGCAGCCTGTATTGATGCCGGGTTATAGTCAGAATCATTATAAGATAAACATTAAGTCCCAAGGACTTTGCAAGCAAAGGTACTTGACACTTGGGGGCTAATGTATACTGAAGAACTTTAAATTGCTACGCCGGTTCATGGAAATTTAAGTCCCATGCACTTTGCAAGCAAAGATGCTTGGCACTTGGGGGCTAATGTGTATCGCAAGTTCAAAGTATCATGCTACAATCGGGTTAAATAACTTTCTTTCCAAGCCGGACAAGCTGTATTAGGCAATTTTCTAAGTCTACAGCATATTTACTTATAAGCAATAGACATGGGGGCTGGTACAATAAGTATGGTTAAGGAAAAGTAACATAGGTCATACCTCAGATTTTTGTTGTATCTGTTTCACCATGCCAATTTCCAAGTCGCAGATGCTATGTACTTGACTGATATAGCCAGAGACGATATCCCCAATACCCAAATGAGTATATTCTGCAATGTCTAACTTGGCCTTTCGGCGCTCCAAAAGCTCCTCCTTGGCAGAGCACTTGGCAAGGACAGTGGGCTGACTCGGCTCGACAAACTGAGTCTTGAGAATCTCAACTTCCGGATCAGTTGTCTTGGCCGGGTTAGGAGTTTCCGGTTTGTCAGAACCGCCAAGAGTTTCTTCAGCGGGTAGATCATAGGTTGGTGCTGGAATATCATAAACCGGTTCAGGCGGTGGTTGATGAGTGGAAGTGTCAGGGGCAGCTGTTCCGAGTTCCGGTTTAGTTATGACCGGATCTTGGGACGGCTTATTCTTTTTTGCCCTATTACTGGGCTTCACTTGCACGCTGTGGACAAGGCAGAAGGGTGAGTACAAAAACATGAGTAAGATAAAGTATAAGGTAAATAAGTTTATATTACGCAGGGGCGGTTTTGAAAGCCGGCATGTTGGATTGCATAGACTCGCCGGAGGAATGTGAGGTCTCCTGATAATTTGAGTCAGATGAATTGAGAGGTGGACGTATTAAGCCTGCTAAGGGGAAGGCAGAATATAGGTCGGAGATAACCTCAGTTTGGCGCTTCCTGGTTACATCAGGTAAGCCGGAGGAGAGTTCTGCATCCTTGGAGGTCCGGGTATGCCTCCAGCTTACATAAGTCTGTTGCTTAAAAAGAAATTGAGGATCTTGATAAGCTAAAGGATGTGAAAATCTTACTTTCCGGGTCACCCTTCGGATTTTTTGCTTTGGCAAAGGCTCTGAGTCGGAGGAGATTATAGTTACCTCTTTGTCAACCGCTTGGCTGTTCCCCGTATCCTCCCGAAAGGGTAGAATGTCAGTAAAATAATGATAAGGGAGTTAGGAGAATTAATGATTACCTCTTCTTCATCGTCAGAAGTGTCGTCCAATTTGAGTAAATCTGAAGCGCTTGGCTTCCTTTTCCTTGAAGTTCCTGTTTTGGCGGCTTTTCTTTCGGTTTTCTTGGCCGCTCTGGCTTGTTTGGTAGCCTCATGGTCATACTTGACCTTCCAGAAGTTGTCATTGGCCTGAGAAAAAACGGTAAAGGGTTATAAATAAAAGCAAGGTATAACACAGTAAGGAGTAGTTATTGAGGTTGATGACTTACTGCAGGGTCCGGGTTCTTCTTGCAGAAGGAAAGTAAGCCAAAGGCATTACTAGTCACCGTGCCTTCTTTCAAGAACGTCTGGGTCGTAGCCTCCACTACATCATCTGGTAAGTCGTCGGGACTATGATGCAGTGGGTCATTCTTCTCGCCTGAGTAAGTGCACATTAAGCCGGGGCGGCAGATTAACGGAATCACTCGCCAAGTGACCCAGACTCGGACTAGGTCAATGCCATCTAAGCCATTTCCAAAAATAGCTTTGATTTTACTAATGGCGGGAGCGAGTGGTAGACGTTCAACAACAGTCAGTTTATCCGGTAGCGGGTGGTTGGATTCAAGGCGCAAGGCGGGAAGCCGGGCAGAGGATTTTCCTCAGCCGGAGAAGTGTCCTGGCAGTAGAACCACGTCTGATTCCAATCCTTTGGATGACTCGCGCTCAAAGATAAGGAAAAAGGCAGTCTCTCCGCCGCTGAATCGAGATGCCACCAAGTTCCAGACTGGGCCCGTTGGTGCGTTCGTTCTGCCGGTTTAAGTAAAATAATTCTATGAATAAAAGTAAGTTGGGTTCTTCTCCAAGGTACACCTCGCAGAAGACTTGGAAGTTGCAAATATTTGGCACAGAATTGGGCCCGATGTCTTGAGGTCTGAGATCAAAGAAATGCAAAACATCCCTGAAGAATTTTGAACCGGGTGGAGCGAAGCCCCAGTTCATGTGATCAGTAAACACGATCACCTCCCCTCCTTGGGTTGAGGCTTCTCCTCTGACGGGTTAGGAGCGCGATAAGACATGACCTCTTTCTTGGGCAGATGGCTGGATTTCACAAAATCAGACAAAGTGCTTTCTGTAACGACGGACTTGACCCAGCCATGTGTCACCGGAGGTTTGGGAGCCTTGGGTGCCATTAGGCAAATTGAAACCTACGACAAAAGAAAAATTTCTGGTTCAATTTATAACCCGGAGGAGAACATCGTGAATTTACTCGAAACGGCGGCTTAAGAAGGGGCCTAATAACATATGGTAATTATTCAGTGGTATTTAAGCCGCTACAAGTATCGAAGGTAGTTAAATTTTCTTAAATCACCGGAAGCAAGCAAGGTTGACCAAACAGTGCCATTATCTTAAAACTGGTTGTATGGGCTATCGTGGTTGAACAGAGTCAACAGGTGCAGATTTTTGGCTAAGTGTGGAACAAACAAATTTCACAAGTTTCAGCTATTATTTTGGATCAAACAATTGCTTTGAAAAGAAAAATTTCTAGACCTAAAACTAGTACAGAGAAGTTCATACACTCGAAGGAGGCCTTTAAACAAGGGAAATGAGATATGTTTCTATTCGAGATGGATGCGGAATAGCCACCGCAGTAGTTCTAACTGTCTAAAGATCGAAAAGGAGCACAGGAAAGGAAAAATATCAAGGGTTTGCAATGGGCGGCGATGAACACCGACGAACTCAGGAGGCCGCAATGCAGATCTAAACGCAGGAAAGGAAAAGGGGCTTACAAATGCAGAGCTGCTGCAGGGTTCCGTCGCGTTTTCTCTGGTTAAGTGAGGTTGATGCAGCGGCCTGAGTTGGAGAAGACGAGGAGCTCGACGGTGGCGGTGGCGGTGGAGCTCGAGTAACAGGGAGGCAGGGAGAAGATGAAGACGACTCAGGGAGAAAATGAAAAGGACCTAGGTTGAGCCTATTTATAGGGAAGGGCCGACTGGGATGGTGCGAGAAACGAGGAGATTGAATATCATTATCTAGCGACCCCGACGCCTCGGTTTTCGGGACAATCAGTAAAGGCAAAGATCCGTTGAAGATATAGCAGAATAAAATAAGGATTTAATTGGAGATGACGTCACGACGGGTTAACACGGATCCACAAGATGACGTCATGGCGGGTTAAACCCTTTGCACAGACAGAAGGCCAAAGGCTTATTTCTTAAGGTATTTTAAGATTGACATGAACTGTTTCAAATCAATCTGGGGCCTAATGTTGGGGATATAACTATTTGTATAAGCCGTCCATGAGGGGTCGGGTTATGCAAAGAGAGATCTATCATAAGAAGCCCAAGACCAAGCATGAAGATGGTGGTTCAATAAAGGGTCTAAAGCCCACGGGCGACTTAAGGCCCGTTGTAGTAAACCGCCATAATGGCATGACTTGTATCATAAGGTAGATTTAACCGATCCAAGGCGAACACTGTTTATGAGTCGGCGGGACTCGTAAGCCCTTGAAGCGCCAACCCGTGTATATAAGGGACGACCCGCCGGTGGCTTAGGGCAGAAAACAACTCATCGATAACCGGGCATAGCGTATCTCGCTCCCTGGTCATCGAAACATCAAGCAATACCAACCCAACTAGACGTAGGCCTTACCTTCGCCGTAAGGGGACGAACTAGTATAAATCTCTCGTGTCCTTTGTCCCGATTAACCCCTTTAAGCTTACTAGTTGCGATGGCTCCACGACTAAGTCCTTGCAAGAGGACATCTGCCGTGACAATCCCATGACAACACTTGAGTAGGGTATTAGACCACAACGGTTGCTCGAACCAATATAAATCCCGTGTCTCTTTGTGTTGTGAGTTCGTCGAGTTTGTCTGCGAGATCTTAGCAAGCTAGGGCGTAGATCGGTAGGAGGGAAAGACTTCGCGCGCACCCCAGTGTTTGAACCTTAAGGGTTTGCCGGAACACCACATCCGACATTTGGCGCGCCAGGTAGGGGTGCGTCAGAGCTTCTTCTCCGCCAGTCCACTTGTCGACGCTCCGCGATCAAGACGTCCGGTGACCCAAGAGCTGACTCGGGCGACGACACCCGCCCATGAAGACCTCGACCCTGCGCTCTAGGCGGCGTGGGTGTCGTCCAACGCTGCAGGACGCAGGCGGCGCAGCCAGGCGTCGTACACCCCCACCCCACGACAGGTACAAGCCGCTGCAAGGGCAGCAAGCCACGCCGCGGCGATGGCGTCGCACTCGCGGCGAGAGCACCCAAACATGCAGGTTGTACTCACCGTGGCAAGGGAGCTGTTGCGGTGTCGGCTGATGGAGAGCGGCCAGGACGCGCTGCTGGAACGCTTGCTGAGCTGCTGGACGTTGTGGCCTCGGGAACGCCGCCTTTCTGCTATCGATTCCCTTCACAGGCCATTGCGGGACCTCATGGCGGGCCTCGCCGCACCCACGCGCCGTCGGGCGCGCATGGGGGCTTCGTCGACACCAGCGCGGCCGGCGGCGCCAGAGGCCCCGCCGCCCCCACACCGCCCGCAACAAGCACGGGAACAAGCGTCGCCCCCCATGGTCCCGGGAGATGCCACCCTACTACCTTCAGGACGCCACGTTGGGCCGGGCAACATGGAGTGTGGGGCACTACGGCGAGTTGTTCGGGGTAACAGCCCCGGAAGCCTACGTGCCCCACATGACGGACCAGGAGTACACACTATAGGACGACCCCGGAGAATATTGGTAAGAGGGGGCGCTAGGAGTCGAAGCCTTCCAGGAGCCGCCGGGGAACCACCACGACCGCGTGTGCAACGACCACTACAGGGTACCTCTAATCCCTCAGGAGCAAGCTTACGCTAACCATGAGTCACAGGACAAACAGATCACTACAACGGCCAGCGGCCCCAGCTCGGCGGCCTCCCTGCCGGCAGGGGAATCGCATTGGGGGCTGCAGGAGAGGGGTCGGGAGCCAGGCCCCTCCCCACGGCGCGCGAAGCCAGGGGACACCCGGAGGTAGGCCCTCTAACGGGGAGGCTTCGACAACCCTTCCCCCGGTAGAGGACCTGTGGTCGCCGAGGGCACCGCTGGCGTCCTCTTTCCCTCTTTTGTGTTGTCCTGGCGACCGGTCGGCTCAAAGGAGGTCAAGGGTGGCGCAAGGTGGGGCCTCAATGCAGCGATATGAAGCAAGGCCGGTACACTGTGAAAAGGCCCGGCTCGTGAAGCTCGCCGCTCGTGACACTCTCACGTAATAATGGGTTGGGGATGTACACGCCCCGGAGTCTCAGGTGCGCCGGCCTCAGGCCCTGGGGCTCCCTCCCATGCCTAGTGGCAACACTTAGCTCCGTGCTGGTGAGAATACTTGAAGACCGGAAGACTAGACTAGGTGCCAGACGCGGCCTTTTGCTTTGGATCTCTCTGTCGGATGTTGGGTCCCGGCAGATCCCTAAGGTTCGAACACTGGGGTGCGCACGAAGATCTCTCCCCTACCGATCTACGTCCGATCGCCACGTGAGATCTAAGCTGGAAACGATGAACAACACAAGCGACACGAGATTTATACTGGTTCGGGCCACCGTTGTGGTGTAATAACCTACTCCAATGTGTGGTGTGGTGGATTGCCTTAGGGGCTGATGATGAACAATACAGGGGAAGAACAGCCTCGCGAGAGGTGTTCTTGGGCTGGTGCGATGAACTGCTTGGGTGAGTCCGATCGCCTCTCTCTCTGGCTAGGCTTCCAAAGTCTCCCTCATCTACCATGGTGGCTAATCCTATTTATAGAGGCCCTGGGCCTCTTCCCAAATATTGAGCGGGGAGGGCGCCAACAACAGCCATTTTGAAGGGGAACATCTAGTACAAGTTATCCTGACTAAAGTTGGTCTTTGGTTGCCAAAAGCACTGGCGATGACGCCGTCTTGGGCTCCACGGTGACCTCCATCCTGCCGCCCATTGGTCTTGGTCTTGTTGCACCGAAATGGCAACCTTTGCTCGATGCCTCGGATTCGCTCAAGGCTCATGCTTGCCCTTTGCACCAAAGAGGAAACAAGGACATCAAGACAGTTCGCGCCCGCCTCGGCCTCGGTCGTCATGGCTTGCGCCACGAGCACCTCGCGAGGTACCCTGCCTTGATCTCTCCGCCTCCTCATGAGCCTGTTCGGGCGAGGCCATCCTTGAGGAAGCCTTGGCGTCTGCCCCCATGAGGCTTGGCCCCTCGCGAGGGTCTTGAGTCTTGTGTTGATGAAGATGGGCCGTACTGGGCCACCACTTGAGCCACACCACAAGCCGCAGGCAGGCAAGTCTGGTGACCCCCATTCCCAGAACGCTGACAATAGCCCCCGGGCCCAAGGCGCGCTCGGACTTGGCTTAGCGGAGAAGCGAAGGGGCAAGTGCAAAGCACCGCAGGCCCCATCAGCCTACGGCCTTGGGCACCGCATGGCGGTTGATTGGACGTGGGCGTCTCCGCTTCCCCATGCTGCCTCGGCAACTACTCGACTTGACAAGTCCCTGCATGCAAAAATTGGTCATGATCACCTGAGATCATGGTGGCCGACGGTTGGCCTCCTCCGGACTACAAGTACGGACGGGCGAGAGCCCCCGCAGTCCATCTCTTCCTGCTCCTCTCCTTCTTCTTCTTCCTATCCCATGCTCCACTTTACGCCCATGGCACCGATCCGCCGGTTTTCCGTAGAAGAGAAGGGGAAGGCCCCCCGACAGGGCCCTGACCCGCTTACGCCGAAGAAGCGACCTATCCCCGGCCTTCGCGACATGGTCGCTATAGGCCTGCCGCGTCGCTGCACGAGAGAGGCCGCCTGGGTTTCCGCTGCCCTTGTACGCCCGACTCGAGGGCCCTGGAGGAGAAGATGCCAAGCAACACCGACGATGCCGACGGCGGCGCCGGCGAGTCACGGCGGTGCGCATCGTCACCCCTGGCATCCACACCGAGGGTTCTTCCCGCGAGTTCGTGCTTCACGCTGCCATGCCTCCGCAATCTTGGATTCGTCTTCCTCCCTCCTTCGCCTTCGAGATGCCTGTAAGTGCATCTAGTGCCACCCCTAGTTGGTTTTGGAGTATTGACGAGAAATGTGGTTGAGGGACTAATGCGTTTGTAAGAATTGCAGGATAACGCAGGTAGTGTCCCTCATTGATTCGGTTTACCTACCGGAGATGACCCCTAAAAATGTATGAATACATTGACGACAATGGTGGTATGTGAAGATATTCACATTGAAGAGTATGACATGACAAGACATTGAGTGAAGACTATGGAGCGCGAAGACTGTGTCGTTTCGTTGTTTCCTTTTCTTCTCTGTTGAGTCATATGAACCACCGCATCGTTAAGTGGGGTCCAAGTGATCATAGTCGTAATGACCAAGTGATGCTCACCCCAAAACCTATGTCTTCGAGCGAAGACAATGAGAGCAAAACTTATCCAGAGCTGGATGAGTTAGCTTTGCTTGTAGCCCAAGTAAAGTTGCCGTGTGTGTTTGAAATCTGACCATTGGAACACGTGTCAGTTCCTTAGTGACCCAGGGTCATTTCAGACATAACAGGTCGGGTTGCCTAGTGGCTATAAATAGCCCACCCCCTACACCATACAATTGTGGCTGCTCAGAGTTAGTACACGGCTTTTGTCGTTTGAGAGCAACCCACCTCGACGCCTTTGAGAGAGAGAAATCCTTGCGAGGACAAAGCCCAAACACCCAGAGCCAAAGAGTATTAGGCATCACTGAAGTCTTTCTGTCTGTGTGACCTGAAGACTTATTACACTTGAGGACCGTGAATCCTCCGGCCCGGTTAGGGCGTCTGCTCTGAGCATCCAAGAGTCATTGTGGATTGCCGGTGAACGCAGTCTGTGAAGGTACAGAAGTCTACCTTGAAGACTTGCCAGAGTGATTGGGCGAGGACTTTGTGTCCTGAGCTCAAGGGGAATAAGGTGAAGACGCGGTCTTCTGAGTTGAATCTTAGCCTCCCTAACCAGATGTACAGTTGTCACAGCAACTGGAACTGGTCCAACAAATCATGTGTCTTCAACAAGTGACTGGTTCTATCTTCTCCCTCACCTTACTTAGAGTTTGTCTTCGTGAAGTCATTGCCTATCTATCATACCTATTTGACTTCATTGCTTGACTAATTTTGTTGATTTTTTCTCACTATCTTCCATCTTGATCCTTACTACCAAGCTGCTACTAGTCTTGTACTTTCACGTTATTGCATACTTGACTATGGTTTGCTTGTTGTAGTTTACCTTCCGCTGCATATCAATTAGGTCATTTCTATTGTTTGTCTTCGAAACATACGTGGACTTACATAAAAATCGCCTATTCACCCCCCCTCTAGTCGATAACTAGCACTTTAACTGGTATCAGAGCAAGGTACTCTCTTGTTCTCTGTGATTCGGTTTAACCACCTGGAGTTTTAGCTATGTCGACTGCAGGGATAATCAAAGTCTCCGCTGCTTGCCCCGTGTTCGATGGAACTGACTATCCCTCTTTGGAAGAATAAGATGCGCATGCATCTTGAAGCCATTGATGTCGACCTACGGTATGTCGTCAAGAACGGCGTTCCCAAATCACAGTGAAGGTGTCACCCTGGCTGATGTCAAGAAGTTCATTCAACTGGATTCTACTACAAAGAACATCATCCGTGGTCATCGACCAAAGAACAAGATGGCCGTGTGAGTGCTGCGGAAATGTCGAAGCTGATGCAGGACTGGCTATCCAAGGTCAACGGCGTCTCAACCCGGAGAGATCAAAGAATCGGTGTTCTTCGCAACCTCTTCAACCGCTTCAAGAGAAACGACAATGAAAATGTCCAGCTCATGTTTGATCGCCACCGACATCACAAATGAGCTTCATGCTCTCGGCGCCACTTGAGATCACCAAGCATGAAATCGTCAAGACGCCATCGAGATCACTTGACAGCTCTTTTGACACCCTTGCCCTCATGATACAAGAACGTCCACGACATCAAGACACTCGATCCGTCGATATACTTGAGAGGCTCAACACACATGAGTTCCAGCTTTACGAGAAAAGAGATATCTATGGTCCCAACTATGGCCAAACTTCGCGCTTTGAAGGCAAAAGTTGTTTCCTCATCGAAGAAGAATCTGACCGCAGCTTCGATGATCCCGAAGACATTGGAAAGGAACTTGCTATGCTTGTGAAGAAGTTCCAAGTTCACTAGGAAGAAAGGCTTGAGAAAGTCTTCATGATCCAGCTCAAGAAATGATGAAGCTTCCACTCATGACTACAAGAAGAGAACATCACAAGTGTAAGAAAACTGGACACTATATCTCTGAGGGTCCATAGTGGGACAATGAGAAGAAGAAGAAGAAGAGCAAGGAATATGATTCTGATGACAAGAAGAAGAAGAAATCTTCAAAATCTTCTTCCAAGTCCTCATCAAAGTCTTCATCTCATAAGAAGAGCTCATCTGGCAAGGCTCGTGCTTTTGTTGGCAAAGAAATGGATTCAGAGGAGGAGTCTGCTCGAGGAGGTGGAGGTGGTGTCTCAAGAAGAGTCCGACCACAGGGCGTTGCAAGTCTGGATTTAGCCACAGCCTATGTTGCCAAGTCCATCTTCAACAGAAGACAATGACTTCTACACCTGTATTTGAAGCTGATGACAAGGACGACCCTGCTCCCACCTACTGCTTCATGGCACGCGGTGCCAAGGTAAAATCACATGATGCTTACTTTCAAACATCAAGTGAAGATGACTCTGATTGTGAATCCAAACCCAGCTACAAAACACTTGCTAAAATTGCAACCGAACAACAAAGAGCTATGGAACATACTCAAAAACTATTAGACAAAAGCGATGACCTGTTGGACGCGGAAATGACACGTTCACAGCCCTTAGTTGAAGACATTAAAAATCTTCATGCTAAGTACCAAGAACTTGAAATTCGTCATGAAACGCTCTCAACTGCTCATGAAAAGCTCTCCTATGATTATCTTTAAAGGAAGCAAGAGCTTGAGAAATTGAGAGCGGCTCATGAAGATCTTCAAAAAAAGAATGAGTCACTTCGCGCTCAATAGATCAGTTCCAATCAGGATGGATTTGAACCACCATGTCTAAAATGTCTTGAGCGTGATACCACTACCTCTATTGCTAAATGTTCAACTGCTGCTACTGTTACATTGTCTTCAACTACTAATGTGGTAACTAACCCCTCTGCGGAGGATACCACTGCTATTGCTGATGAAAATGCTAGGTTGAAGACATTGCTTGAAACAGGGATGTATAAAAATCTGAAAGGGCATCAGACACTTTGCAATGTCCTCAAAGCACATTCGACCGAAACCCTAGGAAAGAGGGTGTTGGGTTCGAGAGGAAAATGAATGTTGATGGTTCCCTCGAAGCTTTGAGCAGATCCCAAAACCACATGGGTTCTTTGCAAGGGACCTTCATGGATCCATCCAACTTATCTGGCTTTACATGTGCTAACCCTATTATCATTGATGAATCCTTTGATGCAAACTATAAGCTGTTCAAGAATCAGAATGGTGAAGTGTTTGCGGTATATTGGTACTAACTGCAGGAATGGACCGCCTATGAAGAAGATCTGGGTTCCCAAAAGCTGTGTTGAGAATCTTCCAGTGAATGTCATCATGACACCACCTGGGAAGAAGACAAACCCCAGACCTAAGGTGCACTTAGACTCATTGCTTCAAAGCCACCCCTGAAGATGTGGGTGGTTAAGAAGAATTAACTCTCTTTTGCAGGAAAGGGTCTCCAGCCGAAAATCAAAGGCGTCTGATGATATTGCTGGGGACCTAAAACATCTTGTAGGGCACAAGATCAAATGCCCAAATGGTCTCACTATGTATTTTGTTCCTGTATCGTTTGCCATTCATCCTATCAGTCCTAATCTTGATTTAAGCTTCAATAATCCACTTGCCTGTCAAATGTTTATGCTTCACAATGCTCTTGGTGAAGCCTATCCCCTAACTGCATCAGGGGTATGACACCTCATGCTTGAGAATGGATTATGGACGGTGGATGCACTAATCATATATTTGGTGATCGAAGTCTTCTCATGGACTCAACCTTACGTCCATCGGACAAAGAGTCACATCACATTTCTTGACCGGTAAAAGCAAGGTATTGGGTCTAGGTAGAGTTGCAATCTCAAAGGATCAACACATGGATAAAGTGATGCTTGTTGAATCCCTTGGTTTCAACTTGATGTACATCTCAATGCTTTGTGACTTGAACATGATTGTGATATTCGGAAAATATCGTTGCCTTGTACTAATGGAATCGACAAGTCTCTAGTCTTTGAAGGGTATAGAAAAGATGATCTATACATGGTAGATTTCTCGGCAGGTCCATGACTTGCCGTATGTCTTCTTGCAAAAGCTTGAGAATCTTGGCTCTCGGCATCGGAATTTGGGGCATCTTGGCATGAGGAACTTACACACACTCGCCAAGAAGAAGCATGTCATAGGCATCGAATGTGTCAAGTCCAAGAAGGATCATTTGTGTGGTGCTGCTGAAGCTGGAAAGATGACTAGGCCAAAGCACCCCTCGAAGACAATCATGACGACATCTCAACCCTTCAGGCTGTTACACATGGATTTGTTTGGCCCTACTCATTACTCTACCCTCACAACAACTGCTTGTCTCTATGGCTTCGTCATTGTTGATGACTACTCAAGATACACATGGGTGCACATAATTCTCTACAAAGGCTGAAGTGCAAGATGTCTTCGCACGCTTTGCCAATCGAAAGCAATGAACAATTATGGCGTCAAGATCAAGCATATCGGAAGTGATAACGACCGAATTCAAGAACACCGGACTTGATCTTTATCTGGATACCATGAGAATCACTTATGAATTCTCCGCTCCATACACACCTCGACAAAATGGCATCACGGGCGCAAGAACAGAACCCTCATTGAGATGGCTCGAACAATGCTCGGCGAGTACAAGACACCAAGAAAGTTACGGCACGAAGCTATTGATACGCCTTGTCACGTCATCAACCGTGTTTATATCCATAAGCTTACGAACAAAACATCCTATGAGCACCTTTATCGGCAAGAAGCCAAATGTCGCCTACTTGAGTATTTGGGGCTAAGTCTTTGGATCAAGGATCCCCATCACAAGTCAAAATTTGAACCCAAAGCTCACGAAGGCTTCATGCTCGGTTCTGCGAAAGGACTCGCACTCCTACAGTAGTCTTCAACCTTTATCTCTACAAAATCGCCGAAGCGTAGATGTGCGATTTGATGAAACCAATGGTTCACAAAGAGAGTTCCTGCCAAGTACACTAGGCGAAGCTCCACCCAAATGTAGTCTATCAAGCTAATGGGAACTGGTGAAATCATGCCTTCGGAGCACAACTGAAGAAGAACTTATCTTTTCTGCACCTAACCAACCTGAAGACAATGCTCAGCCTGAAGACAATCCTCCCGATGATGACAATGATCAGCAAGAGCAAAGTCTTCGTCCAGTTCATTCTCAAGTTGCAAATGAAGTACATTTTGAGAAGATAATCAATAGCATCAATGCACCTGGTCCACTTACTCGCTCAAGAGCAACACAGCTAGCAAATTTCTGTGGGCACTTTTGTTTTGTGTCAATATCAGAACCCAAGAAAGTTGCTGAAGCTTTTATGGAACCAGAATGGATTCAAGCTATGCAAGAAGAACTTCAATAGTTCAAGCTAAACAATGTTTGGGAACTTGTCAAGAGTCCTGACCCTCGCAAGCATAACATTATTGGCACCAAATGGATATATCAAAACAAGCAGGATGAGCATGGTCAAGTCGTCAGAAACAAAGCACGTCTTGTAGCTCAAGGATATACTCAAGTTGAAGGAATTGACTTCGATGAAACATTTGCTCCTGAGCTAGGCTTGAAGCTATTCGCATACTACTAGCCTATGCTAACCACCACAACATCTTGCTCTATCAAATGGATGTGAAGAGTGCATTTCTCAATGGCAAGATTGAAGAAGAAGTATATGTCGCTCAACCCCCCGGCTTTGAAGATCCAAAACATCCTGATATGGTGTACAAGCTAAATAAAGCATCAGATGGCCTCAAACAAGCTCCTCGCGCTTTGGTATTATACGATCAAAGACTTCACGAAGAGCAAAGGCTTCAAACACGGATCCCTTGATCCCACACTCTTCACGAAGACATATGATGGTGAACTGTTTGTATGCCAAATATATGTGGATGACATTATCTTCGATCGCACCAACCGAAGTATAGTGATGAATTTGGATACATGATGCAAGAACAATATCGGATGTCCATGATGGGAGAGCTCAAGTTCTTCCTTGGTCGTCAAATTAAATCGACAAAGGAATGGCATCTTTATATCTCAAGAAAAATACCTCCAAGATTGCTGAAGAAGTTTGGAATGCAAGAGTGCAAAGGATACACGACGCCAATGCCAGCTAAACACCATCCAGGTCCCAACGACAATGGTAAAGAGTTCGATCAAAAGGTATACCGCCCATGATTGGTTCCTTACTTTACCTATGTGCATCTAGGCGGATATTATGCTTAGTGTTTGCATGTGTGCTCGATTCCAAGCAGCACCAAAGGAATCGCATCACTTAGCCGTGGAAGCGAAATCTTCGATATTTGGCTCACACCCCAACGCTTCGGATTATGGTATCCAAAGGGCTCAAAATTTGATTTGGTTGGATTTTCGGATGCTGATTATGCTTTGGTGACAAGGTGGATCGCAAGTCTACATCAGGCACATGTCACTTTACGGACGATCACTTTCGTCACATTGGTCTTCAAAGAAGCGTAAGCGTATGTATCACTCTCAAGCTGCGAATCTGAATACATTGCTTCTTTGGATCTTCTTTGTGCTCGACTTCTATGGATGAAGCAAACTCTCAAGGACTATGGCATCAATCGACACAAGTACCTCTCTTCTGCGACAACGAAAGCGCCATCAAGATTGCCAACAATCCAGTCCCAAGCACTTTCGAAGACAAAGCACATTGAAATTCGTCATCATTTTCTAGGTGGATCATGTCATGAAGAAAGATATTGACATCATTCACGTCAACACTAAAGAGCTACTGGCAGATATCTTCACAAAGCCCTTGGATGAGAAAAGGTTTTGCAAGTTATGGTGTGAGCTAAATATCTTGGAATCCTCAATGTCCTGTGATCAAGCACACATCCTAACACTTATGCATGTTGATGACTTAGATATGCAACACACGAAGTAACGTATATCTTCAATCAATGAAGACTTACATTACGAGTGTGAATACATTAAAGTGGAATTTGACTTCGAGCGTCCACGATAATTGTGCGCCGTGTCCGGTCTAATACTTCATATACGGTGTGTAACGCCACCACCAAATTTCTTTGTTTGAAGTGTTTCACTCATGGCGTTATTTCTGCAATATCTTCGCATTTGATTTGTCTTCAACTTCAACCTATCTTCATGATTTTCTTCACTATGTTGATTTGGTTGCTATGTGATATATATATATATATATATATATATATATATATATATATATATATATATATATATATATTGTTCTGTCCTCTGACATTCACTTATAGCTATGTCTTCCAAGTTGAATCTTTTGAACTAAGTGAATGTGATCGGACCCTAATCTCTCTATGCTTTCTATCTCAAACTCTATCTGTCCAAATCATATGCATTCTATTGAAACTATCGAATGTCTTCTACGCATCCTTGTCGCCAGAAGACACGTAGACAAACTTTAAGTCTGTTTTAAATGATTCATCTTTACTGTCGAAATCCGGAGAAGCCGGAACGACCATCCGACAAACCTGGCGGGCGTGGGAACGTGGGACAACTCAGAGTATGTTGCATGCTTGCCACGTGCCCCTCAGATGTGAACCGCCAGGGGCACCTGCGTAATTCCGTTGTGCCGCACACCTTGTTATAAATACATGTCCCCTGCGGTAAAGAAATTCTTCTTCCACCTCTCCACCTCGTCAAAACCCTAGCGCCACCGCTAGCTCTCGACGACGCCGGTGACGAAGCGCTTAGCTGCCGCGACTTCTCCGACGCTGTCCTCACGCTGGCCGCGAACATCTTCATCTCCGCCGCCGCCGTAGGTGTCCTCCGTCGCCAAGTTAGGGCACGGTGGATTGAACTGCTCGGCCTCCCTTCTTCCCGTCTAGCAGTTCATCGAGTGGTAAATATAACTCTATTTTTACCATCTTTTTGATCTTCAAGATTCATCCTACTTGCCAAAAATGGTTTCTGCCCATACTATGTTAGATCTATTATGTCTGCATCTCGTACTGCCTAGTATATTCACTTAAGCTTCACAACTAGTTAGATTCCTCACTTGTACTTATTCACGGATTCGCATAAATCTGGAACCAACTCTCGCCAGATAAGTGAATGTCTTCGCATCATGAGGTCAATGTCTTCAAACTGATTTATCTTCAAAATCTTACGAGAATGCATATGACCTCTTCCCTTCCCTCGCATCTCTAATGCCGTCACAGTACATGTCCGTGGGAGAATCCCTTGGTTCTCATAGTCTGCATTCGCTTGCAGAATTCTTACAAAGATCAAACTAACTCTCCCGAGGCCGCCTCGTCATCATTCAAAGAAACGCAAGCCTTTGAAGCCTTTGAACGTGAAGCCATTCAGTTTGAAATTCATGGCTGCAGATAAATCAGTCAGGAAGGGCAGCGGACAACATCGTGAGGGAACCTCAAAAGATCTGCCTGATGACCTCGCAGAGCTTTACAAGACAGATCTCGAAGAGACTTACAATCAGCGCAAGACGCGAATCCAATGGATTCGACGATATTGGGATGAACAGTGGTTCAAGTACAATTTCGTCACCCAGGGATATGCCGAGAAGAATGCTATCAGAAGCCTTTGGGGTGATATTCTCTTTCGAGGCCTTCCACCGAAGAACATGGCTGAAGCTATTGCACAAGGCTTCTATCCTTGTATGGTCCGTGGACCTCAGCCTGAGAATGCCGACCCAACGTCTTTGCTCTGGTGTCGTGACGATAATCTCTTCAAGTGCAACTTCCAGCATGCAAAGGCTTCTGCAAAGGAAAACAAGAAGTCATTGGGATTAGATTTCAACCCTGGTTCCTCTGCTTCCCCGTCTTTGACGGCTCTCGTGATCTTGAACCCAATGTCATCGGTCCCTTTTCAAACCTTGATGGCCTCATCACTTACATCTTGGTCCAAGGTGCCAAAGTGGATCACTCGATGACGATGCTAATTACGATGAAGCCCGGACTCCAGCTCCTGCTCCTGCTCCAAAGCCGCAGAAGCTTAAGAAAGTCAAGGCTCCAAAGTCATTTGCTCCTCCAAAAGCTTCACGTGTGAAGCCAAGCTCTTGCACCTCCCCGAAGCGGTGTGCGGCCCGAAGATCAATCCCGTATCTCCAAGAAGACGGAGAAGAGAAAGAAAAGTGTCAAGAATACTGAACTGACATTGACTCCTACTGTCATTCTGCATGAAGAGCACATTGATCTATCCAGTGATGAAGATCTTGCAGATGATGCCCTTGAGCAACTTATCAAAAGCAAAGAAGAAGCAGAAATCTTCAACAATTTTCCTCTCTTTGATGTGGCAATCAGCCATCACTTCATTGATGAGTGGTTTGACACCCCAAACATCAGCTTTGAAGATCTGCAACTTCCTATTGGCCTCAGCGTCTCTTTCAATGGCGCCATTGCTTCTGGGCTAGCTCTTGATCAGCGGATTGTTGAACTGAAGCATAAGATTGACTATGAGAAAGCTCAGTTCAAGAAGCATATGGCTGCACTCAGCGTGCAAGACGTCAAAAACTTCAAGGTCATGCTGCACGACCTCAAGGAAGCCTTTGTCAAGAAGCGTGAAGAAGCTAGAGGCTCTCGTGAGCGCATGAAGGCTCTGGCTGACAAGTGTTTGCTTGCCTACAATGAGGCTGAGAAGCGCAAAGCTCTTGGCCGCCTCCAAGGCGCTGAATTCTGTAATGGCTGCAAAGAGAAAGAAGTCTTCAACTGACCAAGCTGCACCTTCAAGGCAAGAAGAACCCCGCATAGTCTTCCCAAGCAGCATGACCGGCTCGAAGCCAAAGGTCCGGTCAACCGCTTCTGAACAGAAGAAGACGAGGGCTGCCGATGCTGAAGCCAGAAAAAGGAAAAATCCTGACGCCTCTGATGCAGATCCCTCCAAGAAGAAGCTTAAGACCAAGAAGAATCGGGCTGCTCCCACAGAGCCCTTGGTTGTTGAACCTATTTCAGTGGTTCGTCCCGCGTCTACAACCCAAGAACTTCGCATGATTGTTCATGAGCCTGCTTCCACAGAGGCTCCTGGTTTGAAGAGATTCCAGCGGTGATCCCATCATCGCTTGAAGACATTGGTCACCATGACAATGTTGAAGATGATGAAGTTCTTCCTCAAATTGAATACAATGTGGTATCATCGCCTTTGTTAAATGCGAACGGCCGAACTCATCAGCATTGGTCATCCTCTGATGCCAATTGCTCAGGATGCTTCATGGGCTGATCGCCCGCAACAAGAAGACTCACCAAGTACTCCCCAACAACAAGTCACTCCCTAACAACAACAAGTCACACCACCTGTACAAGAAGATGACTTTGAGGCCCAGCCAACTCCATCTCCAAAGGCGTCGCCAACATTCCATGAGAGCTTGTAAAGGACCAAGGCCTCAAGTCCCTCTTCGAGCGTTCGGAAGGAGAAGTGCACCACCAACCTGCTGCACGTCAAGTGTTTTCAAGCCACTCCAACAGTGAATGTCTCGAGTCCAAGCCAAAGCTGCTGAAGACAATCCGGCTGCACATCATCCGAAGACACCCAAGAAGAAGAAGAACGTGTCCCTACACCCCACAGCAATTGAACAAGTTATTCTCGATATCAACGTGCCAAGTGCACGACCCTCCAGCCTCCTCAAGTGGAGGTTGAAAACATTGAGGCTGCCACCTCCAACACCAATGAAGCCAATGATGTGGTCATGGCTGAACCAAATGTGGAGCCGACACCTCTGACTCCACAAGCCAATGAAGGAAATGTGCACAAGCCAATGAGGCAAGCTGCTCCCGAAGCATCTGCTTTGAGCAGCACAAGCCTCGGTTGTTGCCACCGCCCAGTTCCGCCACCAAGGCCCTACACAAATGAGCAAGCATACAACTATGGTCAGCTAATCACATTAAGATTGCCTGATCTGGTCCCTCCGCCTTATGCCTCTAGTCCTCGGTTTGAATATCATATTGCGCATAGGCCTCGGGTCCGAAGCCGGGCCAAGACTGCCAAGGTTTCCAGGCACTGCCACCTCTACAGGTTCTTTTAATGCAAATGGCTTCAAAGCCCACAACACTTTATTTGACAGATCAAAGAACCCCTACACAAGGCCAAGGATATCATCCGACCACTACGGAGCTATCAAGAAGCTATTACTCATGCTCTCAGTATGATCAAGGGCGCATTTTCCCTCATATGCGCCTCGACATCAAGCTATTGCGGACTGCCGTGCTTAGAAGAAGCACTTGATTGCTTTCATGATGCAGGTCTGCTTGGCTTCATGCATAAAGAGCACCTTTGGAATGAAGAACTTGTGCTTCAATTCTATGCTACCCTCCACATCCGCGACTACAACAGAGATACGAAGACATGGGTTCTCGAGTGGATGACAGGAAATGTCCATCATGAAGCCAAAGCTCTTGACGTCATTGAGCTCACAGGACTATCCACTCCCGGAGAGCTGTTTGAACCTGGTTGTGAACTCCACCGCGATGCACTGGAGAGCATATTTCATAAGCCAGAACCCGACATGAGTCAGATGTTGAGTATGATGAAGCCACTGCCACATAACGTTGAATACCCTCAGCACTTTGTTGTTGATGACCTTGAGTATCTGCCTCGTACAATATATCACATCATCAGGCAAACTCTATGGCCTATCAAAGGGCATTCATCGTCTGCAAAACTTGAAGGAGCAATGAAGACATTGGTCTTCTACATCCTCAATGGCATCAGCTTCAATACACAAGAATTCTTCATCCGACAATTGGCTGCGTCTGGATCTGATCTGTTTGGTCTGAAATTTTATGTGCCATGGGTCATGCGCCTCATCAAGATGCACTCTGCTATCAACTATCAACCCTCTGCTCGCAATCATCTGATCTTTCTACCAGAGGTTGATATGTCAATTGAAGCCATTTACCCTGAGCCTGCCAAAACGCCACTTTGTCTTCAGAATGCAGATCACCATAGCTTCCCTCAACCCATAGAAAGCGTCGAAGCAGTATCTCGTGTCTATCCTCTGGCTGGGAACACACGTATGCCTCATCGTGCACGGACTGAAGCCACTAAGAGCACAATTGGCCAAAGGCCTCGGAAGCGCTCTCGAGTCCAAAATGATCGAGAACTTCTTGTGGCACTGCATCAAAAACAAGATAAGCATCACTCCTGGCTTAAGCGACAAATGCAAAGCCTCTTGGTGTACGTCAATCGCATTCGAAACCTTGCCACCAAGAATGCTTTTGTCACTCATGAGACCTGTCGGCGATCATGGAAGAGTTTGAGCCTGCTCAGTGCTGAAGTAGATCTTCAAGCCGATGGCTTCACTGAACGCTTCAAGTTTGACTCCACTCCTCCAAGGAATGCAGTCCTACGACGAACTCCATCACTTGAAGATTCTGACTATTCTTCCTCCGTGGCAACTGTCAATGCCAGAGTGATCGATGATGAAGCCGATGCTACTTCACCGCCTCCTACTTCTGCACGCATCGACACTGCGCCAAGCTCGTCTGCACCGCCAACCAACAACGACAACCCTGCTGCATCATCAATTTCTGAAGAGGACGAGTAGATGATCTATGTCTTCAAACCTCTTTGGTCCTTACTGACAAAAGGGGGAGAAGCATATGAGTTTGATAGTCTTCAAGCGGGTTCATCAGGGCGGTTGCATAAATATTTTGCCTAGTGTTTACAACTCTCGCTTTTGATACATTTGGTTCTTTGAGTTGTAACACTTAAACTCGATGGTCGCCCTGCTACTTATTTGCTTTACTCGTGCGATGATAAATTCGCGATAAAGCATTTATAACTTCTGCACTTAGATCATTCTCCGCAGACGTCCATTTTTCATTATGCATGTCATTCTCTTAGCTATATCATTTCATGCATGATGAGTTATCTTCATAAGTTGAAGAGGATCTCCACAAGTACAACCTGCCATGTGCATTTGCATTCCAAAAGCAAACTACTTATATGCACATCTTCAGGGGGGGCCTTTGCCACTTATGAAGACAATTCCCTATCCTTTACAATTTCACATATTTTATCCCCGTTGAAAACTTCAACCAGTTTGTCATCAATCACCAAAAGGGGGAGATTGTAAGTGCATCTAGTGCCACCCCTAGTTGGTTTTGGAGTATTGACGACAAATGTGGTTGAGGGACTAATCGTTGTGAGAATTGCAGGATAACACATGTAGTGTCCCTCATTGATTCGGTTTACCTACCGGAGATGACCCCTAAAAATGTATGAAGACATTGACGACAATGGTGGTATGTGAAGATATTCACATTGAAGAGTATGACATGAGAAGACATTGAGTGAAGACTATGGAGCGCCAAGATCAGTGGTCGCTTCGTTGTTTCCTTTTCTTCTTTGTTGAGTCGTAGGAACCACCGCATCGTTAAGTGGGGTCCAAGTGATCATAGTCGAATGATCAAGTGATGCTCAACCCAAAACCTATGTCTTTGAGCGAATACAATGAGAGCAAAACTTATCCAGAGCTGGATGAGTCAGCTTTGCTTTGTAGCCCAAGTAAAGTTGCCGCAGGTGTTTGAAATCTGACCGCTGGAACACGTGTCGGTTCCTTAGTGACCAGGGTCATTTCTGCATATAAAAGGTCAGGTTTCCTAGTGGCTATAAATAGCCCACCCCTACACCATAAATTGGTGGCTGCTCAGAGTTAGTACACGGCTTTTGTCGCTTGAGAGCAACCCACCTCAAGCCTTTGAGAGAGAGAAATCCTTGCAGGACAAAGCCCAAACACCAGAGAGCGAAAGAGTGTTAGGCATCACTTTGAAGTCTTTACATTTTGTGTGACCGAAGACTTATTACACTTGAGGACTGTGGAATCCTCCAGCCGGTTAGGCGTCAAGGCTCTGAGCATCCAAGAGTCATTGTGGATTGCCGGTGAACGCAGTCAGGAAGGTTCGGAAGTCTACCTTGAAGACTTACCAGAGTGATTGGGCGAGGACTGTGTGTCCTTAGCTCAAGGAATAAGGTGAAGACGCGGGTCTTCTCGAGTTGAATCTCAGCCTCCCTAACTAGATGTACAGTTGTCACAAAGAATCGAACTGGTCCAACAAATCATGTGTCTTCAACAAGTGATCGGGTTCTATCTTCTCCCTCACCTTACTTAGAGTTTGTCTTCGTGAAGTCATTGCCTATCTATCATACCTATTTGACTTCATTGCTTGACAACTTTTTTTGATTGGCTTCTCACTATCTTCCATCTTGATCCTTACTACCAAGCTTCTATTAGTCTTGTACTTTCACGTTATTGCATACTTGACTATGGTTTGCTTGTTGTAGTTTACCTTCCGCTACATATCAATTAGGTCATTTCTATTGTTTGTCTTCGAAAAATACGTGTTTTGAAGACTTTCATAAAAATCGCCTATTCACCCCCCCTCTAGTCGATAACTAGCACTTTCAATGCCGCCGAGTGGGTCTCTGGAGCTCTGGCTGCAGCACGCTGGCTGCAGCACCCTTGCAACCGGAGCGGAGGTCACGGTCGTTGCTCCGGGCAAGGTCTTCATGACTCGGGGCTGGGGCGAGATCGCTCGGTCTGCCAGACGAGGGGCGCCCCCGTAATTCATCTTGAATACGACAGCGCCTCCTTGATGTTCTTCAAGGTCTTCGATGTGGAAGGCCGCCGGCTGGAGTGCTGCCTCGAGAAAGGCGGCTGGGGCACCGGCGTGGCGTGGGCCAGGCCGGCCAATCGCCTCCCCAGCAGCTCCTCAGGCAGCAGCGGAGGAGCCAGAGGGTCTAGCGACTCCGCCGAGGTCCATGCGACCCCGGAGACGAGCGACGGCAGCTACGAGCCCCCGAGCTTGCGGCCACGCTTACGGGCGGGGCAGCCGCGCCAGCCGCCGGGCTGCTTCCGATCTGGATGGGTTGGCGCCGCGGTGGCCCACTGTTGATGATGGCGTCTCCTGTGGAGGCGCGCGTAGTTAACGCTCCTTAGGATTAGCACCTCTTGTTCCCTGCGAGGAATTGAAATGACACCCCATGGGGGCATGCAAGGCGCCTGCCATGTCTTTTGTGAATTGTACATCCTTTGTCATGAATCGTTGCGAGATGCGTGTTCTGCCCCGGCTCACCTCCCCCTTTCTTTCCTCACGAGGGCTTGGTACTCTACGCTGACATGTCCCGGTCCCCAGGCAGGCTTCAGCCGTCGCTGGTATGCCAGGTCGCGATGCCGTGGTCAAGGCCAGGAGGTGAGCGGCCCAAGTCTAGTAAGAGCCCCTGAGTCGCGATGCTCAGGAGGTCCCCTTTAGCGCTCAAGTAGCCTCCACTAGGCAAGAAAGGCAGGCAACGTTGCCGCGACAAAACTACAATAGGCGAGGGTTTGGCGTTGAGTTGACTTAGCTTTCGTGTGACTTATCTCATAGGTTCGGAGTAGTCCTTCGGCGAGGTGCAGGGCCTACGTGCCGGCAGCTAGGGTGTTGTTGGGTCAGGCCTTCGTGAGCTTCTCCCGTCTTCCCCGCACTTTCCTTCATGCTCTAGTCCTCAGGTCCCGGCCCTCGAGCGAGCTCAGCCGCCGCTGGTATGACAGGTCGTGATGCCGTGGGTCAAGGCCAGGGGGTGAGGGCTGGAGAGCCAGTAAGAGCCCATGAGTCGCGATGCTCAGGAGCCCCCCTTTTAACACGCGAGCGGATCATGCGGGAGAGAGGGAGAGAGAGCTCACGACGCCCCCCCACGCTACTCCTGAAACGGTTCCTGCACACCAATCATGAGAGAAAGCAAGGTCTATCGTTACGGTTGCCAGCCAACCATTGGTTGCTCCGAGGGAGTGATTGGGGCACTGAGGGCCTGCCGAGGTGGCGCTATGCGGGGCTGCTGCGGCTAGAGCTCTGCCGCTCAGATTTGTCGGTGTTGCAGGGACGGTCCCATGCACAAGCGTCGTGCCAGAGCGAGCGGCTCCAAAGGTAGGTGTCAATCGAGCGAGAGATTATCTCAAGCAGGTTAATCATGAAGGAGAAAATCAACTTAGGTAGATGCAGGGAAAGCAAACGCCACTGGGTCAGGCCCGAGCGGCTTGGGGATGATGCAGCCCGAAGGGCGCCCCCAACAAGACAAGCAGAAGATATAAGCAAAACGGATACATGCCGCAGGGACGGACCCACGCGACCTGGGAATGATGCAGCCCTGAGGGCGCTCCCAGCTGAAACAAAAACTGAAAAGAAGTCACGTGATGCTGTTGCAGAACGATAGTTGGTGGAGCTGGTGGTGCTGGGCGAAGAAGCCGATCCTCACGAGCCCTCGGGACCCCGATCCTGGGGAGGCTCAGGAGGTCCGGGCGGCCCGTTGGGGTCCATCTCCATCTCTTCCAGGGACGCGTGATGCTTGGCCACCGAGCCTGCATCGCCTCATCAGCGCCGGTGGGCTGCAACATCGCGAAGTCAAGGGCATGCGAACGGTTGTGCAATGGGCCCGCTGCAAGAACGCCCCACGCGTGAAGGCCAAAAGCACTCCTGAGAAGCGACTCGATTGAGCCCTAGGTAGTCGATGCAGACGTGCAGCCCGCCATCCTCACCTAGATGGGGAGCTACGCTGGGCAGACGGCGGCTGCCGCGCGTGACTCTCGATTCCTCCACATCCTGGACGGCCTTGGTGATGAACTCCTGAGGGTTGGGTCCTTCTTTCCTTACGCCTTCCTGAGGGAAGCGTGCCATGGCACGCCTCCAAGTGGTACCGGCGCCTCACTGCGGACCTTGGCAAAGTCGGTGGCTCCCTAGGAGAGAGCCCCGAGCCTTGCCTCGAGGAGGCGCCCGGCGCCTTCCTATGCGATGGAGGGTGGCGCCCCTTGGACGGGCGCATGTCCCGACACGGCGCCTCCGTAGGCGCCTGCCTCCTGAGGCCTTGAGCCAGGTGATGTCTTCTTCTTCTTGGGAGCTGCTCCAGGGAGGTTTCCACTCTTGCTGTCCGGGTCCTCGATCGACGCGGCCTGGAAAGCACGCTCGAGGGAGCACACCGCATCCTTCTCCTCACAGGGGACGTGATGACCCCGCCGCTTCCTGGCATCTTGAGGATGTTGTACCCATGGTGAGTCAATGCCATGAACTCCGCCAGGGCCGGATACCTGAGGATGGCATTGTATGGAAGGCGAATGTGAGCGACGTCGAAGTCAATGAGCTCGGTGCGGTAGTTGCTGCGCTGTCCAAAGGTGACAGGAAGGTGGACCTTCCCTATCGGGACAGTGGAACCATTAGTGACTCCTGAGAAAGGCTTGGTTGGCTGAAGCTGATCATATGGCACTTGGAGATTGTCGAACGTCTTGACGAACAGGACGTTGAGTCCTACGCCGCCCTCGATGAGGGTCCTGGCGACTTGCACGTTGCAGATGACTGCGGAACAGAGCATTGGGAGGACACCGGCCGTCGTCGCCGCGCACTTGAATTGATCCGCTGAGCTGAACGTGATGGCGCACGCAGACCACCTGAGAGGGCGTGTGGCCTCGAGCTTGGGGAGGACTACATTCACTTCACGAGCAAACTGCTTGAAGATGCGCTGTGAGGCTGGGGCCTAAGCACCGCCCAAGATGCAAGCGATTGCACGTGGCTCTTGGAAGCCCCCAGCCCCCTCATCCTGGTGATGGTCTTCATTCCTTCTTGGTGGTGGTGGCAGAGGAGGAAGGCCTGCGTTGCCTTGCGGGCGGTCCTCGCGAGGCTAATCTCTCCAGGCTCCTTCGCGAGGCTGGTCCTGCTAGAGTTCCTCGCGAGGTCGGTCAAGCCACCCTTGGTGAGGGCCACAGTTGTCCCATCGTCCTCCACCTCTTGCTCCGCCTCGGCCGTAGCCCCGATCGTTGCACTCGGGGCGTCGACCGACGCGGCCTTCTCGCACGACCCTGAGCTCTTGGCATTCGTTGGTGTTGTGGGTGTGGAGATCGTGGTACACATAGTACCGGCTGCCCTTGGACTACTCCGGCTGATCCCTGTTGCGCTTGGTGTCCGGCTTCGCTGGGAGTATAGCTGCTCCCTTGCACTTCACATCCTTGGCCTTGGCTTTCTTCTCTTCTGGGTCCGCTTCTGGGAGCTCAAGAAGGGAGAGGCGCCCTTCCTCAGCCCTTGCGCACTTGGTCGCCAGGTTGAACAACCTGTAGACGTGCATGCATCTTCAAGGATTGCGAGCTCCTCCTTCATCTTGACGCGCCATTTAACGCCATCAAAGAACGCCGAAATGATGGCCTCCTCAGTCACCCTGGGGATCTTGAGGCGAGCGTTGTTGAAGCGCTGGATGTACTTTTGCAGGGTCTCTCCAGGCTGCTGCTTGATGCGACGCATGTCACCCATGGCCGGCGGACGGTCGCGAGTGCCCTGGAAGTTGGCGATGAAGCGGGTGCGCATCTCTCCCCAGGAGGAGATCATGCCAGGAGCCAGGTTCACGATCCAGGTGCGGGCACCGTCCTTGAGTGCCATGGGAAACCACTTCGCCATGACCTTTTCCTCCACGTTGGTGGCTTCGATGCCCAGCTCATAGAGCTGTAGGAACACCGCGGGGTCTGCAGTGCCGTCGTGGCGAGGAGGCAGGTCAGGCTTGAACTTGCCTGGCCAGGCGACATTGCGTAGCTCGGGGGTGAAGGCACGGCAGCCTGCGGTAGCCACCGGAGCCCTCTGCTGATGCTGAGCTTGCTCCTGGGGATTCCCGTGCACCGACGCTCGGAGCAGCGCGGGTCTTGGCGTGCTGGCGCAGGGATGCGGTCATGGTGCACCGGTGCTGGGAGCACGCAGGCACCGTCTTGGGAAGGAGGGATCTCTTGGCAGCTCCTTTCTTGCTGCGCAGGCGCCAGATGCGGTGAGTCTCGTCCTGAGGCCGCGCGGCTTGGAACCAGGGCGCCTTCTTGGGGAGGAGGTGGCGGAGGCACCTCCTGATCCACGCCTCCTACGCAGAATGGAGGGCGAGGCAGCGAGAGGGACGGCATAGGAGATCCCCTTGCGGCGCTGACGAGCTCGGTGATTCGGGCGAGCCAGTCTCGTGAGAGGTCGCCGACGGATGGGCCATTGTGCAGAGCTCAAGCGCCAGGCGGAGCGGGGCGGCGTCTTGGCGTCCGGGGCGCGACGGACGTGGGACGACGTAACCAGCTGGGAGTAAGCGGATGGGTGGCGGCGTTTTCCCGCCGCACCGATGGATGCAGAGACGAGGCCTGCTGCTCGTTCCCCGAGGGGCCGGTGGCAGCATTAGTGGCAGGCGACAGGGAACGACGGGGGCGAGCCCGACGAGCGTCATCCATGGACACGACGGAAGATCGAAGGCGAACATCGGGAGAAAGATTCCGACGCACCCCTACCTGGCGCGCCAAATGTTGGATGTTGGTTTTTGGCAGACCCTTAAGGTTCGAACATTGGGGTGCGCACGAAGATCTTTCCCCTACCAATCTACGTCCGATCGCCACGTGAGATCTAAGCCGGAAACGTTGAACAACACAAGGGACACGAGATTTATACTGGTTCGGGCCACCGTTGTGGTGTAATACCCTACTCCAGTGTGTGGTGTGCTGGATTGCCTCAGGGGATGATGATGAACAGTACATGGGAAGAACAGCCTCGCGAGAGGTGTTCTTGGGCTGGTGCGATGAACTTCTTGGGTGTGTTCGATCTACTGTGGTGGCTAGTACTATTTATAGAGGCCCTGGGCCTCTTCCCAAAAAATTGAGCGGGAAGGGCGCCAACAACGGCCATTTCGAAGGGGAACATCTAGTACAAGTTATCCTGACTAAAGTTGGTCTTTGGCTGCCGAAAGCACTGGCGATGACGCCGTCTTGGGCTCCAAGGTGACCTCCATCCTGCCGCTACCCTGGTCTTGGTCTCGTTGCACCGAAATGGCAACCTTTGGCTAATGCCTTGGTACTCCGCGTCTGTGCTTGCCCCCTTTGCACCAAAGAGGGAACAAGGACACTACGCAGGCCGACGCCTGCCTGGCGCCCGCCTGGCCTCGATCATCATGGCTTGCGTCACGAGCACCTCACAAGGTACCCTGCCTTGATCTCTCCGCCTCCTCGCGAGCCTGCCTGGCAAGGCCGTCCTTGAGGAAGCCTTCCGTCGTCCCTTCATGAGGCTTGGCCTCGCGAGGGTCTTGAGTCTTGTGTTGATGAAGATGGGCCGTACTGGGCCACCACTTGAGCCACGCTGCAGGCCGCAGGCAGGCATGTCTGGGGACCCCCGTTCCCAGAACGCCAACGCTCTCTTTCTGTAGCTTTGCTTTCTGGATCTAGATTAAAGTTGAAGCCGAATTTTTATCGATCCGCGCGGGGGGTGCCTTTTCTCGTTCGAGCAATTTCTTGCCTTCTGGATCTTGTTTTGTCTGGGACTCATGTACATCGCCTTTCCCTCACGAGCTCCTCGCGAGCTGGACTGCACGAAGTGCACGCTCGTCAAGCGCACAAGCGTTGCGGCTGGTGCTCACCCTTGTGGGCCCCCTCAGACGGGGCGATAAGCTCCGGAGGATTCTCAGAAACTCGTCGCTTCACGACCCAGCTCGAAGCTGGCGCTGTCTAAGGTAAACCATGATGGAAAACTCGCCCCCAGATTCGCGGTTTCACGAGGACACATACTCACATCGCATGGGAAAGTAAAAACTGCAATTTGCTTACATGAGGGGCTCCCCCTCTCAAAATGCTCTTACAAGTCTTCCAAGGGCCACGCCCGAGTTTTGTGTAAAGGGTGAAACGACAGGAGAACATGAGATCAACCAGAAATGTCACTCGCTACATCTGTCGGCGTTCTGGGAACGGGGGTACCTAGACTTGCCTGCCTGCGGCCTGCGGCGTGGCTCAAGGGGTGGCCCAGTACGGCCCATCTTCATCAACACAAGCTCAAGACCCTCGCGAGGGGCCAAGCCTCACGGGGCGGACGACAGGAAGCTTCCTCAGGCACGGCCTCGTCAGGCTGGCTCGCGAGGAGGCGGAGAGATCAAGCTGGGGTACCTCACGAGGTGCCCGTGACGCAAGCCATGATTTACCAAGGGCGCCAGCGGGCGCCACCTCACTAGCAAGGTCCTCCTTTCCTCTTTGGTGCAAAGGGAGCAAGCGCCGGCGAGAGCATCAAGCAAAGGCATCCTTTTCGTGCAACAAGACCAAGACCGCCGTGAACGGGCAGGAAGGAAGTCATTGTGGAGCTCAAGCCAAGGCCACCACCGTGAGCCTTTACAAAGCGAGGACCAACTTTAGTCAGGATAAGTGTACTAGATGTTCCACTTCAAAATGGCCAATTGTTGGTGCCCTTCCCACTCAATATTTGGAAAGAGGCACAAGGCCTTTGCCTATAAATAGGACTAGCCACCACAGGGTAGGGGCCGCTTGATCCGGCATCAAGAAATCAATCAGAGAGAGAGAAGCGACTGAACTCCCC
Source organism: Aegilops bicornis (assembly GCA_021605145.1). Lineage (NCBI taxonomy): Eukaryota > Viridiplantae > Streptophyta > Magnoliopsida > Poales > Poaceae > Aegilops > Aegilops bicornis. The sequence goes on from CM038670.1 coordinate 497,642,462, forward strand.
CTAGCAGTTCATCGCACTAGCAAGAGCAGACCCTCGCGAGGCTGTTCTTCCTTGTATTGTTCATAATCATCAGCCCCAGAGGCAATCCACCACACCACAAACTAGAGTAGGGTATTACACCACAATGGTGGCCCGAACTAGTATAAACCCTGTGTCTCTTGTGTTGTTCTTTTCATAGCTTAGATCCTAGCGAGGCGGCGAGGTGCAGGTAGGTAGAGGGCGAGATCTCCGTGCGCACCCCAGTGTTCGAACCTAGAGGGTCTGCCGGAACCTAAAATCTGACATTTGGCGCGCCAGGTAGGGGTGCGCCGGAGCTTTCCCTTCCGCCGACCCGCTCTTCGCCAACACCGCGACTCGCCCTGCGATGAGCAGCGCGCCGCCCACTCCAGTCGCCAGCGCCAGCACAGAGGCCAGGGGGCTCCGAGCCTTGGCCCCAGCCCTGCGACACGTGCGGTGGCCGGACAAGTTCAAGCCGGAGACGCCGCCGCGCTACAACGACACATTTGATCCACTGGCCTTCCTGCTGGCGTACGAGGAGGCCATCCTCGAAGAAGGAGGCGACGACAGGGTCATGCCTAACTGGCTGCCCATGGCCCTCTCCGACGCCCCACGCATGTGGCTGCTCCACCTATCGGCGGCTTCCGTGGCCTCTTGGGAAGAGCTGCGCAACCTCTCCCTCACCAAGCACGCTGCGCCGGCACCCCCGGTCGTCGCGGCTCTCTTGGGCGGCTCGCAGGCGCCACCTTCAGGCCGCCACGTCAAGCCATTCGTCCAACAGGTCGGTGCTGCCTCCAGGCGGCAGGGGGCTCCCCTAGGTCGGTCGGCGCCCAAGGCCGATCTGGCCTTCAGCTCGGAGGACCACCCCTCCAACTCAACCTGCTCGGGCACGCTCCCAATGCTGTGCACCCCACCATCTCGCCAGTGGCCGCCACCAGGACTCTCATCGACGGCGGCGCTGGCCTCACAGGTGCTCTCGGTCGAAGCCTTAAGCCTCCTCCACATACCGCCGAGCGGCTTCAGCCCACCGGCCTTTCTTGGCGGGGCGGGTCGTCCCAGCTCCTCGGGCAGATTCGTTCTCCAGTGACCTTCGGCACCTACGATAACTTTCGCACGGAGCTAATCGACTTCGACATCGCCCCCGTCGGCCTCCCATACAACGCCATCCTCGGCTACCCAAAGATCAGCCCGATTCATGGCCGCGACTCACGCAGCGTACAACCTCATGAAGATGCCCGGGAGCAACGGTGTTCTCACCTGTCCGGAGACACCGGGGATGCGTTGCAAGTGCTCAAGCTCACCTTCAAGACGGCGGCGTCGGCGCAGCCTGCCGACTCAGACGCCCCTGAGCCCAAGGGGGCTGCGCCGACCAAGAAGAAGCAGTTGTTCACCCAAGACAAGGCGGAAACCAAGCAGATACTGGTCGACGAGGACGGATCCACTAACGCCACCTTCACCATAGGCGCCAACCTCGAGCCCGAGCAGGAGGAGGCCCTCATCAAGTTCCTGCGCGCAAACAAGAAGGTATTCGCATGGGAGCCTGATCAGCTGGCGGGGATCCCTAGAGGCGTGATCGAGCACCACCTCGACGTGTGCCCCAATGTCCGCCCCGTGAAGAAGAGCAAGGCGGCAGTCCACTGAAAAGCAGGCTTTCATCACCCAAGAGACCCGCAAGTTGGAAGCTGCAGGCGTCATTCACGAAGCCCGATACCCGGATTGGTTGGCCAACCCAGTCGTCGTGCCAAAGAAAGGGGGGAAGGAACGCATGTGTGTCGACTTCACCAACCTCAACAAAGCCTGCCCGCAAGATCCGTTTCCGCTCCCTCGCATTGATCAGATCGTCGATTCCAGCGCTGAGTGCGACCTGTTATGTTTCTTGGATGACTTCTCTGGGTATCACCAGATCAAGATGGTGGTAGAAGATGTGGAAAAGACGGCTTTCCTGAACCCGTGTGGGGTGTACTGCTACACATGCATGCCGTTCGGGCTGCGCAACGCAGGGGCGACCTTTCAGCGGCTGATGCACATCACCTTGGGCCCACAGCTCGGGAAGAATGTTAAGGATTACGTCGATGACATTGTGGTGAAGTCTTGCGAGGCCAAGACCCTGATACAAGACCTAGAGGAAACCTTCGCGAGCCTCAACGCAGTGAGCCTGCGGCTCAACTCGGAGAAGTGTGTGTTTGGGGTCCCCTCAGGCAAGCTCTTGGGCTTCCTTGTGTGCCATCGAGGCATCGAAGCTAACCCAGAAAAGATCAAGGCGGTCGAGGACATGAGCCCGCCAAAGACCCTCGTGAGAAATGCAGAAGCTCATCGGGCGTGGATAAAGCACTAGGGCGCTTCATCTCCAAGTTGGGGAGCGAAGGCCGCCTTCTTCCACCGATGAAGAAAAAGGGACCTTTGAATGGATCAAGAGGCCGACAAGGCGTTCCAAGATCTCAAGAGGTACCGAACCAGCCCTCCGGTAATGGTGGCCCCGCGCCCTCAGGAACCCCTGGTGCTCTACCTTGCAGCCACTCCTACTCCGCCAGCGCAGCCCTGGTAGCGGTTAGGAAGGAGCGTCGGACCAAAGCCGCGGCAGCTGCCCGGGTCAAGGCGAAGCAGGATCAAGGAAGACCCACAGAGACGACTACCATAGCCGAGAAGGATCAGCCGCAGTAGGTAACGATTCAGATGTGATAGATCCTCTCAGCGACCAGCCGCTGGAGGTTCCACTGTCTCAGGAGGCGCCACGGTCTATGGAGGGCGCCATCGACACCAACACTCCCAACCTCGTTGAGCACCCTGTGTACTTCGTCAAGACAGTCTTAAGTGGGACGCGAGGCGCGGTACCCCATGCCTCGTAAACTCCTCCTCGTGCTTATTGGTGGCCTCGCAAGCTACGACATTATTTTCGTGGCCACCCCATGAAGGTTGTCTCAGCGTGCACTTTGGAAAGGGTGCTCAGGAGCCCTAACTCAGCTGGAAGAGTCGCTGAGTGGAACATTGAACTGCAAGCGTTTCAGCTTGAATTCAGCACAACCAGAGTCATCAAGGGGGCCGCCTTGGCGGATTTCGTGGAGAATGGACGGAGGCGCCAGGCCTCAAGGCTGATGAGGATCGATCCCTCTCCCCGGGAAGCGAGGCGCCGGACGGTTGGGTCTTGTACTTCGACGGGGCGTTCTCCAGGCACGGCGCGGGGGCTGGTGCGGTGCTTATATCTCCTACTCAAGACAATTTCTACTACGCCGTGCATCTCTGTTTCCAGCACGGAGAAAAGGTCTCCGACAACATAGCAGAATATGAAGGCCTAATAGCAGGCCTGAAGGCCGCGTCTGCCCTAGGAGTGAAGCGCCTTACCATCAAGGGTGATTCACGAATCCTCGTCAACTTCTCCAACAAGGTATACGAGCCGAGGGATGAGCACATGGGAAGCCTACCTTGCGGAGGTCCGCAGGATGGAGAAGCAGTTCTGGGGGCTAGAGTTGAAGCAGGTGCCCCGCGGCACCAACCAGGAGGCCGACGACATCGCCAAACGAGCATCCAGGCGGCTACCTCAGGAGCCTGGCGTCTTCGAGGAGCGGCTCTTCAAGCCCTCGGCCATGCCATCATCAAGCTGGTGCAGCCTCGGAGGAGCTCCCCACCGCCAGCCTCGGGAGCCCCGGGTGCAGGGTCTGCCTCGAGCGCGCCGCTTGACGTTGGAGCCTCAGGAGGGGAGCTGGATCACCGAGCTCCAGAGCTACTTGACGCAACGGATCTTGCCTGAGAAGGAGGAGGAAGTGGAGCGCGTAGCGCGGCAAGCCACAACATACTGCATCAGGGATGGAGAGCTCTACCGGAAGCGACCCAATGATGTGTCCCTACGCTGCATCTCCAGGGAGCAAGGGAAGGAACTCCTGGCAGATATACACGGTGGAGACTGTGGGCATCATTCATCATCACGGACCCTTGTTGGCAAGGCGTTCCGTAGCGGGTTCTATTGGCCCACTGCGCTCAATGATGCCGTCGAACTGGTAAAGGCTTGCGAGGCCTGCCAATTCCATGCCAAGCAGATCCATCAGCCGGCAGGAGGTCTGCAAACTATACCCCTCTCGTGGCCATTCGCAGCCGGGGCTGGATTTCGGGCCCATTTCCCGGCGCCAGGGGTTATCGCTACCTCTACGTCGCCGTGGACAAGTTCACCAAGTGGGCTAAAGTGGAAGCCATCCGCACCATCCCCGCAGGTTCTGCGGTCGAGTTCATCAAAGGCATCGTGAGCCGCTTCGGGGTGCCGAACCGCATCATCACCGACAACGGTTCGCAGTTCACTAGTACCCTCTTCAAAACATACTGTGCTAACCTTGGGACGCAGATATGCTACGCTTCAGTGGCGCACCCACGGAGCAACGGTCAGGCCGCGGCGGGTTAACGCGGAGGTCCTGAGAGGCCTCAAGACCAGGACATTCAAGAAGAAGCTGGAGGCCTGCGGCCGAGGTTGGTACGACGAGCTTCAGTCCGTGTTGTGGTCCATCCGCACGACCACGACCAAGCCGACTGGCAAGACCCCGTTCTTCCTGGTCTATGGAGCTGAAACGGTCCTCCCTCACTGTAACGCCCTCGATGCGGCTATATCTCCCACGTGTCGAAGCACGACTTAGAGGCATAACTGCATTGAAAGCTATGTCGCAAGTGAGGTAATCTTCACACAACCCATGTAATACATAAGGGCAAGAGATACATAGTTGGCTTACAGTCGCCACTTCACACAATACATAAATAAATATCCATCATCCAGATTACACTCAAGGTCCGACTACGGAACCAAAATAAAAGAAGACGACCCCAAATGCTACAGATCCCCGATCGTCTCCCAACTGGCTCCACTCATCGATCATCAGAAAAGACACATAGTAACGACCATGTTCCTCGTCGAACTCCCACTTGAGCTCGGTTAAGGCCACTTGCACCGGCATCGTCGGCACCTGCAACTGTTTTGGTAGAATCTGTGGAGTCACGGGGACTCAGCAATCTCACACCCTTGAGATCAAGACTATTTAAGCTTATAGGAAGGACAGAGTTGTGAGGTGGAGCTGCAGCAAGCGACTAGCATATATGGTGGCTACACTCGCAAAAGAGAGCGAGAAGAGAAGCAAGGCACGGTCATGAAGCTACTAGTGATCAAGAAGTGATCCTGAACTACTTACGTCAAGCATAACTCCAACACCGTGTTCACTTCCCGGACTCCGCCGAGAAGAGACCATCACGGCTACACACGCGGTTGATCTATTTTAATTAAGGTCAACTTCGGGTTTTCTACAACCGGACATTAACAAATTCCCATCTGCCTCATAACCGCGGACACGGCTTTCGAAAGATAATACCCTGCAGGGGTGTCCCAACTTAGCCCATTATAAGCTCTCACGGTCAACGAAGGATATTCCTTCTACCGGGAAGGCCCGGTCAGTCTCGGAATCCCGGACTACAAGACCTGTCGACCATGGTACTACAAGACCAGCAAAAGTCGCCCGACAGCCGACAAATCCCGATAGGAGCTGCACATATCTCGTTCTCAGGGCACATCCGGATGAACACTACGTACGGCAACCGAAGATACCCCAAGTTGCCTCAGGGTGGCACCGCAAGTGGCTCTAGTTTGGACCAACGCTCAGAGGAGCATTGGCCGGGGGGGTTAAATAAAGATGACCCTCGGGCTCGCGAAAACCCGGGGGAAAAAGGCTTAGGTGGCAAATGGTAAAACCAATGTTGGGCCTTGCTGGAGGAGTCTTATTCAAAGCGAACTGTCAAGGGGGTCCCATAAATCACCCAACCGTGTAAGGAACGCGAAATCAAGGAACATAACACCGGTATGACGGAAACTAGGGTGGCAAGAGTGGAACAAAACACAAGGCATAAGGCCGAACCTTCCACCCTTTACCAAGTATATAGATGCATTAATTAAACAATAGATATTGTGATATCCCAACAAGTAAACATGTTCCAACAAGGAACAACATCTCCATGTTCCAACAAGGAACAAACTTCATCTTCACCTGCAACTAGCAACGCTATAAGAGTGGTTGAGCAAAGCGGTAACATAGCCAATCAACGGTTCGCTAGGAAAGGATGGTTAGGGCTTGACATGGCAATATGGGTGGCATGATAATCAAGTGATAGGCATCGTAGCATAGGCATAGCAATAGAGCGAGCATCTAGCAAGCAAAGATAGAAGTGATTTCGAGGGTATGGTCATCTTGCACGCAAGGTTCTCAGAGTTGTCGAAAGCTTGATCCTCGTAAGCGTTCTCAACAGGTTCCTCGTTCACGTACTCGTCTCCCGGCTCTACCCAAAACAAGAACACAAGAAAAGGACCAACAATCAAATCGCGGCGATGCACAAACAACATGATGCAAAACATGGCATGATGTGCGAGATGTGATATGCAATGCGTATGCATGCTCCGGAAGGAAAATGATGAACAAGGCATCAACTTGGCAAACCAAGTATTCCGCTGGAAAGGTGAGATGATTTCGGTTGAAATCGATATAAAGATCACCGGAATCGGATACACGGTTTGCAAATGACAAGCAAAACAAGAATGGCACAAATCTGCCATCAACAGCACGACGCCACATAGCAAGCAACAAGAAATTCAGCTAATGCACCCAAACGTACCAACAAAGCATATGGAAGTAATCTACTCAAGATTCTTGACAAAAGATGAACACTGATATACGGCTAAATCACAACATAACAGGTCCAAACAAGCATGGCAAAAGTGCAAAATATATCAGCTTCACAAACTTAGAGAAAATACTGAACATGGCAGAATCAGCATCAGGAAGCAATGTTCAAAGCAAGCAAACAACATGCTACTGGAACTTATAATAGCAAAACAACGAATGGCATGAATCTAATTAAAGCATAGAACAAAAGTCCCTTACTGATCATGAGCCAAAGGGGATAGTACAATATGACGGCACCCACGTAAACATGGCAAGTTTCGTTAACAGATTCAGCAAACAGGGCATGACATTGGCAGAATTATGAAGGCATCTTCGCGAGCTCGATGCACTCACTACAGAGCATATCATGATAAACTAAGCATACATACATCAAGAAGACATGGCATAGAAGCTATACATGGCAATAACAGCATCATAGCATACACGGATCAACTACAACAACCTTGGCAAAATTGAATAACATGTAAACAATCTGCCAGGAAACATTTTGTAGCAAAAGTAGAGCTCGACTGACTCAAGCTGTGGCACTCCATAATTGCAAAAAAGGCATGTATGGATAGAGAATAACCATATGTTCAAAACATCCTTACTGAAGTATCTCAAAATATGCATGGATCTCTCGGTAGCATCAAGTTTACATGGCATACAAATATCAGCAAAACAGGGGCTGAAATCAGCAACATCATGAAGGCTAGTTTGCATGCTTGTGCTAGTCACCACAGAGATCACAAAAATACATGGCATACACCCCTGTAAAGATGGCATGGCATATTACAAAACACATTTAGGACTCAAGTCCATAGGGTGCACACATCAATAATGGCAAAAATGACAAAAGTGCATCTTCTGATAAGAATCTGAAACTAACATCACATAGCCCTTTTATACCAGCATTTCGGGCATCAAGATGAGCTCAAAGAAAAATGACGCAATGAGATGAAATGATGTCCTCGTCAAGGCAAACAATTCGGTATGCTACACACCCAAAACGGAGCCACGAGCGCGAAGTGATGGCATGATGCAAATGCAACAAATAATCTGCAGATAAAGACTTGAGAGGAAAACGGGTCAACCTCTCGTGGATCTAGGGTTCGGCCCGAGGCGCTACAACCGAGGCAAGGCTGGGCTCACGGTGTTGGTGCCGGAGAAGGAGGGAGGAGAGGCCGGATCCGGCGGCGGGCAAGCGGGCGGAGGCAGGGCCGGGCGGCCGGACTCCGGCGACGGACGGAGGCGGCGGCGACCGCGGGAGGCGCGGGCGACGAGCTCCGGCGCGGGCGGCGAAGCTCCGTGGCGGCGGGCGGGCGGCCGAGGCGGCGGAGGAGCGCGGGCGGCGGGCGGCGCGCCGGGCGCAGGGAGGCGGCGGCGTACTGGAGCTGGGGGCCGAGCTGGCCGAGCGGGGCGGCGGCGTGCAGCGTCACGTACACGTGGCGGGCTGCGATTCGGGCGGGCGGCGGACGGACGCTGTCCGCCCGATCCGGACGTGTCCGCGGCGCGAGGAGCGGGCTTAGGGTTAGGGACGGATTTGATCCCAATTTCGGGAGGGTGTTTTATAGGTAGAAGGAGCTAGGAAGCTCCAAATGGAGTGTAGTTTTCACCCACACGATCGTGATCGAACGGCGATGGACATGGAAGTGACTTAGATGGGTTATCGGGTTGTTGTAAAGGGGTGTTGGGCTGCAACCCAAAAGAGGCCTTCGCGGTTATGCGGTTAACCGTTGGAGTATCAAACGACCTCCAAATGGCACGAAACTTGACAGGTGGTCTATCGGTGGTGTACCAAGGCCACTTGACAAAACTCAGTCCATTCCGAGAAAGTTTAGTACCCGCTCACGAAAAAATGTAAAAGGGGACGCCGGGGGACATAGGAGTGCCGGATTGCAAAACAGACAACGGGGAAAATGCTCGGATGCATGAGACGAGCACGTATGCAAATGAGATGCACATGATGACATGATATGAGATGCATGACATGAACAAAATGCAAAAAGAAAGACAAAAACCCAACCACGGAGGGAATACCATATCACAATGCCGAAAATGGCAAGAGTTGGAGTTACAAATATGGAAAGTTACATCCGGTGTGTTACAACACTCCACCACTACAAGAGGATCTCGTCCCGAGATCTAGGACTGAAAGAACTCCGGATATTCGGAACGGATGTGATCCTCGCGCTCCCAGGTGGCTTCTCGGTCTGAATGGTGTGACCACTTCACTTTCAGGAATTTGATTGACTTGTTGCGAGTCTTGCGCCGGTTTCTTCAAGAATAGCAACGGGGTGCTCATGATAAGAGAGATCTTCTTGGAGATCAATTTCTTCGAAGTTGATAGTGCGCTCAGGAGTCTTGAAGCACTTGCGAAGCTGTGACACGTGAAACACGTCGTGCACAATTGCGAAGTTGGAGGGAAGCTCAAGTTGATAGGCGGGGTCGCCTCTTTTACCAATGATCTTGAAAGGACCCACGCATCTAGGGGCAAGCTTCCCTTTGATACCGAAGCGACGAGTGCCTTTCATTGGAGAGACGCGGAGGTAGTCATGGTCTCCGATTTCAAAAGCCACATCACGGTGCTTGTCATCATAATAGCTCTTCCGGGCGCGATTATGCGGCTTTGAGATTCTCACGAATGACTTTGCACATTTCTTCGGCTTCTGTGATCAAGTCGTTGCCAAGAAGTTGGCGTTCACCTGTCTCGGACCAATTGAGAGGAGTACGGCATTTTCTGCCATAGAGAATTTCGAATGCGGCCTTGCCCGAACTCACTTGGAAGCTGTTGTTGTAGGAGAACTCGGCATATGGAAGAAAATCTTCCCACTTCATACCGAAGGAAATGACACAAGCCCTGAGCATATCTTCAAGGATTTGATTGACCCGCTCGACTTGGCCACTTGTTTGAGGGTGGAAAGCTGTGCTGAAACGAATGTTGGTGCCCATGGCCTTCTGAAAAGAATCCCAAAACTTGGAGGTAAAGATGCTGCCACGGTCTGAAGAGATCAATTGTGGAATGCCGTGCATGGAGACAATCCAGGATGTGTATAGCTCTGCCAACTGAGCTGCTGTGATGGATTCTTTGATAGGGAGAAAATGAGCCACTTTAGTAAGCTTGTCAATGACAACGAAGATAGCATCATTTCCATGCTTGGACTTAGGAAATCCAGTCACGAAGTCCATCTCGATATGATCAAACTTCCATTCCGGAATAGCAAGAGGTTGGAGGAGACCAGCTGGTCGTTTGTGTTATGCTTTCACCCTTATACAGAAATCACAATAGTTCACGAATTTAGCAAATTCTCGCATCATTCGAGACCAACAATAAGACTGCTTGAGGTCATGGTACATCTTCGTACTTCCAGGATGAATGGATAGAAGGGAATTGTGTGCCTCGTTCATAATGACTTTACGTAGATCACCCTTTGCAACCACAATCCGGTCCTCGAAGAAAAGAGTATCTTTGTCGTCAATGTGGAAGCACTTCTATTTGGAAATGCCCTTGTCGATACCACGTTTCACCTTTTTCACCATGGTATCCAGGAGTTGAGCCTCACGAATATGATCTTCCAAAGTAGGAGAGACTATGAGGTTGGCAAGAAAGCCTTGAGGAACAACTTGAAGATTCAGCTTGCGGAAAGCTTCACAGAGATCCGGTTGGAAGGGCTTGAGAATTAAGCTGTTGCAATAAGCCTTCCTGCTCAAAGCATCAGCAATGACATTGGCCTTGCCTGGAGTATATTCAATACTTGGGTTGTACTGTTGAATCATTTCGACCCATCGAGTTTGCCTGAGGTTGAGGTTGGGTTGAGTGAAGATATACTTGAGACTCTTGTGATCGGTGAAAATGTCCACTTTCCTACCCAACAAGAGATGTCTCCATGTTATTAATGCATGGACAACTGCCGCCAACTCAAGATCGTGAGTGGGGTAGTTCTTTTCGTTGGGCTTCGGTGACGAGAGGTATAGGCCACAACTTTCTTCTCTTGCATTAGCACAAAGACCGAGACCTTGAAGAGAAGCATCACAGAAAACTTCGAATGGCTTGGATTCATCAGGAGGAGTCAAGACAGGAGCTGTGACTAGCTTCTCTTTGAGAGTATTGAAAGCAACGTCACACTCAGGAGACCAGACATACTTGACATGCTTCTGGAGGAGGTTGGAAAGAGGCTTGGCAATCTTAGAGAAGTTCTCAACGAATCTTCGGCAATAGCTTGCAAGTCCAAGAAAACTACGAAGCTGCTTGACATTCTAAGGAGGTTCCCAATTCACAACTGCAGACACCTTCTCGGGATTAACAGCGATGCCCTTGGCGGAGATGATGTGACAAAGATAAAGCACTTCATCAAGCCAAAATTCACATTTGGAAAACTTCGCATAGAATTGATGCTCTCTGAGCTTGTCGAGCACCAATCGCAAATGTTTGGCATGATCCTTCTTATTCTTGGAGAAGACCAAAATATCATCAAGATAGACCAAGACGAATTGATTGGTGTAGGGGTTGAAGATGAAGTTCATCATTCGAGAGAATGTTGGAGGAGCATTGACAAGGACGAAAGACATGACAGTATATTCATAAGAACCAAAGCTTGTTACGAATGCTGTCTTGGGAATATCTTGTTCACGAATCTGAATTTGATGATAACCCATACGAAGGTCAAGCTTGGAGAACACTTTAGCACCTTTGAGTTGCTCGAAAAAGCTCATTGATGTTGGGAAGTGGATACTTGTTCTTGATTGTCTTTTATTCAATGGACGGTAATCGACGCATAAAGCCGTCCGTGCCATCCTTCTTACGGACAAAAAGAACACCACAACCCCAAGGAGATGAACTCGGTCTGATCAGACCCAGACGCTCTTGTTCATCGAGCTGTTTCTTCAATTCCTTCAGCTCATTAGGTCCAAGCTTGTATGGACGCTTGCAAACGGGTTCAGTGCCAGGCTCAAGATCGATAACGAATTCAACTGGCTGGTGAGGAGGCATTCCTGGAAGCTCTTTTGGAAAGACATCTTGGTACTCACAAACGACTAGAATCTGAGAGATAGCATCCAATTCGCCCTTCTCATTGAGAGAAAACAACCGAATGGTTTCATCACGAGCGGCATAGATGATCACATCCTCAGAAGAGTGTGTCAATTGAATTTCCACGCAGCACAATCAAGCTGAGCTTTGTGCTGAGAAAGCGATCCATCCCGAGAATTAGATCAATATCCGAGTCACCAAGGACAAATGGTTTAGCCAGAAATCTATAGTCGCCCATCTTGATAGAAACATCCGGGACGCAAATATTAGATGTCATTTGCTTACCCGGGGACACAATCTTCAACGGAATAGGAATCTTTTCCTTCACAAACTCATGCTTGGCAACAAAAGGTCTCGAAATGAAAGAAAGCGATGCACCAGAATCAAATAAAACTTTTGCAGGAATATCATTAACTAGAAGATTACCCATTATCACGTCAGTAGATTCCTCCGCTTGAGCTGCATTCATCATGTTCACCTTGGCATGCTTTGGATTATGCTTGACCACTGCATTGCTTGAAGACCTCACAGGAGGAGGAGGCGGAAGGCGCCTTTGGTTGAAGCACTTGTTCGCGTAGTGACCTTTCTGCTGACATTTGTTGCAAGTCACCTCTGAGAGCGGACGGTGATAAGGAGCATTTGACCTTGGAGCTTGAGAATTAGACTTATTCTGATAGCTTTGGGTTGGGCGGGTGGGAAGATCCACGACCACCGCGTTCTTCTGGCGATAAGGCCGACGGAACGGAGGAGGAGGAGGCAACCAGAACTTCGTTGCTTAGCTGCCACTAGTGAGGAAGAAGAAGACTGAATCTGCCCCCGACTCTCTTCTTAGAAGCCTCACACTTGAGCTGGGCAGCTTCTTGCTTCAGTGCCACGTTGTAGAATTCATCATACTTTTCTGGCTCAAAAAGCACGAGAGCTAATTGCAGATCTTCTCTGAGGCCACCTCTGAATTGATAGATCATACCCTTTTCATCAGGGACGTCTTGCTTAGCGAAGCGAGCGAGTTCTGGAACTGGATATTGTATTGATACACGGACATGTTGCCTTGCTTGAGATTGCGGAACTCCTCACGCTTGCTCTCAACAACTCTTTGCGGAATGTGGTGAGCTTTGAAGTCTCGGCGGAACTCATCCTGTGTAATTACACGACCTCCGGCTGGAATCTTTGTATTGTTGATACCACTCGGCAGCTTGGTCCTTGAGTTGAAACGAAGCAAACTTGACAAAGTCCTCGTGTCCGACATTGCTACATTCAAAATGTTTGCAGATGTCCACAAGCCAATAGTCGGCGTCTGTGGCCTCGACCACGTAAGGTGAAAGACTTCGGCTAATTAGCGAGGAACTGATTGAGGGTAGCAAAGTGCGGCTGGTTGTTGCCTTGACCTTGATTTCCTTGATTGCCTTGCCCTTGGGTACGCTCTTGCAAGAGTTGCAAAATCATTTGAGCGTTTGCATTGGTAGCTGCCATGATAGCTTGCCATGCCTCCGGAGGCGGAGGTGGAGGGTTCGACTGACTCCCATCATTGCGTTCCGGATTCAGACGCATTGGCGGAGCCATCCTGAAGAGGGTGATACCGTTAGCACTTTGATAGACAGATAGACAAGTTGAATCAACGGATAGAAATTGCAACATATAGTCTTCACAATAAACATTCGAATAAGGATGAACGAATGAATTCCAAAAGCTAACATCACACGTCCATTAAGGTGAGAAGCCACTTGATTAAGGGTTGATGAAAAAAAATAACAAGGTACGACTGGAACAAATAAGTGGTAAGGATTACCCAATCACAAACCAAATATCCGCGGGAAGAAATGCTAAGAGCTACTTGAATCCCACCTATAAACTCCCGAAACTTTCTGGTTATGAAATCAGGTGTTGGGGATACAGGGGACACAAAATATATCACCCAAACTAACAATACCTAGATCCAGCTGTATCCATCTGTCAACACATAACCAAGAAACCTTCGAAATCGTGGTACCTCGACCTTGAAAAATCATCCGTTATACGAGTGATGGCAATACTCCCGAGCTCGCCCCAGTACTGGGTTATCGGGGTTATCTCACCAACAACTGTACAAAAGAGATTTTCGATGTCGGCAAAGCTCAGGTATTCCAGAACTGCAACAACAAAATTGTGACGACAACACCTCGGAGCTCATCTCCCCGGGACACTGCCACAACCCCTAAATGTCAGGAGGCACCAAGAACAATGTTCTCGTCACAAAACCATCGGAACGATTCCAAGATACCCGCGTGATCCTAAATTTTTTGTGGTGAAATTTGAGGAGAGGAAAGTCAAAACTTCTACGTCAAGAGACCTCACCAGGCGCTTGAAGGGACTGGGGAGTAAAAGAATCCTACTCTCCGATATATATAATCCTAAGACTCAAAACATTTTTGTTCTAGACTCAACAACGCCAAAGAAACAATCGCAGGGTTCCTAAGTCGGGATGGCTCGACATTACGAACTTGTAACGCCCTCGATGCGGCTATATCTCCCACGTGTTGAAGCACGACTTAGAGGCATAACCGCATTGAAAGCTATGTCGCAAGTGAGGTAATCTTCACACAACCCATGTAATACATAAGAGCAAGAGATACATAGTTGGCTTACAGTCGCCACTTCACACAATACATAAATAAACATCCATCATCCAGATTACACTCAAGGTCTGACTACGGAACCAAAATAAAAGAAGACTACCCCAAATGCTACACAGATCCCCGATCGTCCCAACTGGGCTCCACTACTGACCATCAGGAAAAGAGACATAGTAACGACCACGTTCCTCGTCGAACTCCCACTTGAGCTTGATTGCGTCACCAGCACTGGCATCGTCGGCACCTGCAACTGTTTTGGTAGAATCTGTGAGTCACGGGGACTCAGCAATCTCACACCCGCGAGATCAAGACTATTTAAGCTTATAGGAAGGACAGAGTTGTGAGGTGGAGCTGCAGCAAGCGACTAGCATATATGGTGGCTACACTCGCAAAAGAGAGCGAGAAGAGAAGCAATGCACGGCCGTGAAGCTAGTAGCGATCAAGAAGTGATCGTGAACTACTGACGTCAAGCATAACTCCAACACCGTGTTCACTTCCCGGACTCCGCCGAGAAGAGACCATCACGGCTACACACGCGGTTGATGTATTTTAATTATGGTCAACTTCGGGTTTTCTACAACCGGACATTAACAAATTCCCATCTGCCTCATAACCGCGGGCACGGCTTTCGAAAGATAATACCCTGCAGGGGTGTCCCAACTTAGCCCATTATAAGCTCTCACGGTCAACGAAGGATATTCCTTCTACCGGGAAGACCCGATCAGTCTCGGAATCCCGGACTACAAGACATTTCGACAATGGTAAAACAAGACCAGCAAAGCCGCCCGATTGTGCCAACAAATCCCGATAGGAGCTGCACATATCTCGTTCTCAGGGCACATCCGGATGAACACTACGTACGGCAACCGAAGATACCCCAAGTTGCCTCAGGGTGGCACCGCAAGTGGCCCTAGTTTGGACCAACACTCAGAGGAGCATTGGCCCGGGGGGTTAAATAAAGATGACCCTCGGGCTCGCGAAAACCCGGGGAAAAAAGGCTTAGGTGGCAAATGGTAAAACCAAAGTTGGGCCTTGCTGGAAGAGTCTTATTCAAAGCGAACTGTCAAGGGGGTCCCATAAATCACCCAACCGTGTAAGGAACGCGAAATCAAGGAACATAACACCGGTATGACGGAAACTAGGGTGGCAAGAGTGGAACAAAACACCAAGCATAAGGCCGAGCCTTCCACCCTTTACCAAGTATATAGATGCATTAATTAAACAATAGATATTGTGATATCCCAACAAGTAAACATGTTCCAACAAGGAACAACATCTCCATGTTCCAACAAGGAACAAACTTCATCTTCACCTGCAACTAGCAACGCTATAAGAGGGGCTGAGCAAAGCGGTAACATAGCCAATCAACGATTTGCTAGGAAAGGATGGTTAGGGCTTGACATGGCAATATGGGTGGCATGATAAGCAAGTGATAGGCATCATAGCATAGGCATAGAAATAGAGCGAGCATCTAGCAAGCAAAGATAGAAGTGGTTTCGAGGGTATGGTCATCTTGCCTGCAAGGTTCTCAGAGTTGTCGAAAGCTTGATCCTCGTAAGCGTTCTCAACAGGTTCCTCGTTCACGTACTCGTCTCTCGGCTCTACCCAAAACAAGAACACAAGCAAAGGACCAACAATCAAATCGCGGGCGATGCATAAACAACATGATGCAAAACATGACATGATATGCGAGATGTGATATGCAATGCGTATGCGTGCTCCGGAAGGAAAATGATGAACAAGGCATCAACTTGGCAAAACAAGTATGCCGCTGGAAAGGTGAGATGATTTCGGTTGAAATCGATATAAAGATCACCGGAATCGGATACACGGTTTGCAAATGACAAGCAAAACAAGAATGGCACAAATCTGCCATTAACAGCACGATGCCACATAGCAAGCAACAAGAAATTAAGCTAATGCACCCAAACATACCAACAAAGCATATGGAAGTGATCTACTCAAGATGCTTGACACAATATGAACACTGATATACGGCTAAATCACAACATAACAGGTCCAAACAAGCATGGCAAAAGTGCAAAATATATCAGCTTCACAGACTTAGAGAAAATACTTAACATGGCAGAATCAGCATCAGGAAGCAATGTTCAGAGCAAGCATGAATCTACTCAAAGCATAGAACAAAAGTCCCTTACTGGTCATGAGCCAAAAGGGATCAGACGATATAATGGCACCCACGTAAACATGGCAAGTTTTGTTAACAGATTCAGCAAACAGGGCATGACATTGACAGAATTATGAAGGCATTTTCGCGAGCTCGATGCACTCACTACAGAGCATTTCATGATAAACTAATCATACATCCATTAAGAAGACATGTCATATAAGCTATACATGGCAATAACAACATCATAGCATACACGGATCAACTACAACAACCTTGGCAAAATTGAATAACATGTAAACAATCTGCCAGGAAACATTTTGTAGGAAAAGTAGAGCTCGATTGACTGAAGCTGTGGCACTCCAAAATAGCAAACAAGGGCATTCAGGAATAGAGAATAACCATATGTTCAAAACATCCTTACTGAAGTATCTCAAAATATGCATGGATCTCTCGGTAGCATCAAGTTTACATGGCATAAAAATATCAGCAAAACAGGGGCTGAAATCAGCAACATCATGAAGCCTAGTTTGCATGCTTGTGCTAGTCACCACAGAGATCAAAAAAATACATGGCATACACCCCTGTAAAGATGGCATGGCATATTACAAAACACATGTCGGAATCAAGTTCATAGGGTGCACACATCAATCACGGAAAAAATGACAAAAGTGCATGCTATGATAAGAATCTGAAACTAACATCACATAGCCCTCTTCTACCAGCATTTCGGGCATCAATATGAGCTCAAATGAAAATGATGCAATGAGATGAAATGATGTACTCGTCGAGGCGAACAATTCGTTATGCTACACACCCAAAACGGAGCCACGAGTGCAAAGTTATGGCATGATGAAAATGCAACAAATAATCTGCAGATAAAGACGAGGAAAAACGGGGTCAACCTCGGGTGGATCTAGGGTTCATACGAGGCGCGCGGCGGCGTGCCACATGGCGGGCTGCGGTTCGCCGGGCGGCGGCGGACGGACGCGTCCGGCCCGATCCGGACGTGTCCAGCGGCGCGAGGGTGAGGCTAGGGTTAGGGACGGATTTGATCCGAATTTGAGGAGGGTGTTTTATAGGTAGAAGGGGTTAGGAAGCTCCAAATGGAGTGTAGTTTTCGCCCACACGATCGTGATCGAACGGCGATGGACATGGATGTGACTTAGATGGGTTTTTGGGCTGTTTTGAAGGGGTGTTGGGCTGCAACCCAAAAGAGGCCTTTGCGGTTATCACGGTTAACCGTTGCGTTATCAAACGACCTCCAAATGGCACGAAACTTGACAGGTGGTCTACCGGTGGTGTACCAAGGCCACTTGACAAACCTCGGTCCATTCCGAGAAAGTTTAGTACCCGCTCACGGAAAAATGTAGAAGGGGACGCCGGAGGACATAGGAGTGCCGGATTGCAAAACGGACAACGGGGAAAATGCTCGGATGCATGAGACGAGCACGTATGCAAATGAGATGCACATGATGACATGATATGAGATGCATGACATGAACAAAATGCAAAACGAAAGACAAAAACCCAACCACGGAGGGAATACCATATCACAATGCCGAAAATGGCAAGAGTTGGAGTTACAAATATGGAAAGTTACATCTGGGGTGTTACACTCACGAGGTCAGACGTCATTCCGCACGGGTCCTGGCGTTCGATGAGGCGCAGCAGGACGCCATGCGGGGGACGGACCTCGTGCTGCGGGAGGAGCATCGTCGGGAAGCCGCGCTCCAAGCAGCAAGATACCAACAAGCACTGCGGCGATACCACTGCGGCAACATCCGCCGCAGGACTCTAGAGGTAGGGGACCTCGTGCTCAGGCGGGTTCTCTCCAGGGAGGGACTGCATAAGCTCTCTCCCATGTGGGAGGGCCCGTTCAAGGTTGTTCATGTTTCCAGGCCCGGCTCCACGCACTTGGAGACTCAGGAGGGGGTGCCCATCCAGAACGCGTGGAACATCCTGCACCTCCGGAGATTTTACCCCTGAAAAGGCCCAGAGCGTGTGAAGAAGGCAAATGCCTGTGAAGCTGTTGCGTCTTGGAAAAGGTCCAGAGCCTGTGAAGAAGGCGAACGCCTGTGAAGCTGTTGCGTTTTGGGAAAGGCCCAGAGCCTGTGAAGAAGGCGAACGCCTATGAAGCTGTTGCGTTTTGGGAAAGGCCCAGAGCCTGTGAAGAAGGCGAATGCCTGTGAAGCTGTCGCATTTTGGATAAGGCCCGGTGCCTGTGAAGAAGGCAATCGCATGTGAAGCTTATCTTTCTGACAAAGTCCCGGAGCCTGTGAAGAAGGCCAATGCCTGTGAAGCTCGCTGCCCATGACACTCTCACGTAATAATGAGTTGGGGCTATACACGCCCCAGAGTCTCAGGAGCGCCGGCCTCAGGCCCTGGGGCTCCCTCCCACGCCCAGTGGCAGCACTTAGCTCTGCGCTGGTGAGAAGACGTCGAAGACTAGATTAGGTGCCGGACGCGGCTTTTCTCATTTGCTTTCTGCAGTTGGCTTGTTCATTCCCATTCGAGGTTTTATTGAAGTTGTTGCCGTCTTTGGCTTGCGACTCTTTGCCTTTTCGCTCTCCTGCCTCGATTTCTCTCCCGCAAGTCTCGCGAGGGAGCAACGCGGGCACCCTCGCGAGTGTTTTCTGCCCTTATCGTTTGAGGCTTCCCTACCCGGGTCCACTACAGGAGCACCCCTCCAGTCCATGCCCCACGGGCACCGCGACACAAACACAAGACCTGGGTCGGTCGCCTCCACAGCGGAGGCCGGGAGCTACCTCTCCAGACTAACCTTTGCAGGACATAAAGCGCTCAACGAGGCCTCGGCCTCAGGAAGCAAAGGCCACGGCGGGCCCCCACCCGAGCTAAGTAATTTCTACGCACAGGCGTGTGGCACAAAGGCATAATACCGAAATAGCGGAAACAGTACGATAATTAACAGCAATAGTCCAAGCACGCCCCCGCGGGGCCCTACACTACTCCCTTCTTACGCAGGAAAAAGAAAAAGAACAAAACAGGCGCGACTCGCCCGACACCAACTCGCGGCAAGAGCTCGGGCTGCCTCCGGAGCTCAGGCGGACTCCCTCTCGCGCTTCACCGAGGCGCGACGGCGGGCAAACCCGCTACCTCCCTCCAGGCGAGCGCGGCGGTGCAGGGGCTGGTCGTGGCCACCGCTGGAGGAGCCGCTATCCGAAGAAGAGACGTCGAAACTCGACGAACCCCGAGCGCCGCCAGCCACGCGTGCGCTGTCGTCTTCGTCGTCGCTGGGGCTAGGCCCACGGCCGCGGTCGTCGTTCTCAGGGCAGCACCCAGCGCGGCGACCATCTTCCCCGAACACCCTCACGTAGAGGGTGGCATCGCCGTCGAACTTGAAGTGCAGGGTGCACCGCTGGCTCAGACCACGCGCTCGGGCAAACGTTTGCCAGCCGCAGGTCAGGGCTAGGCTCCCGGCTACAGAGACCTCCAACGAAGCCCAGGAGGCCCGGCTGCAGCAACCATCCGCCTGAAGCCAGAGGCCGCCCGGGGCACCGGCCGGAAGCTCACCCAGGAGGAAGCGAGGAAGCTGGAGCCAGGTGCTGGTCGGCTCCGCCGACCACACAACAAACTCCGGCAGCGCCTCTGCCGAGTGGAAGCGCGGCCTAGGGGGTCGCGCGGCCGTAGCGCGCCCCCCAGCAATGGCCTGCCGCCCGTCACCACGCGGGAGATCACCTCCACATCCGCGAGGAGCCACCAAGGGAGCCACAGGGTGTTTGTGAGGACAGCCTCGACCGCGCTTGGGCGGGGAAGAGTCAGGCTCCACCTGGCGGGACATTCCTTTCTCCGCTGCTGAGAACCTCTTTGGCGGAGCCATGAATAAGAAGGAGAAGCAAGAGGGGATGGACTGGAAGGGCCGGCGCCGTCCCGTACTTATATCCAGAGGAGGCCAACCGCCGGCCTCCACGATCACATGTAATCATGACCCTATTTGCATGCAGGGACTAGTCAATTCGTGCAGTTGCCGAGGCGTCGTGGGGGAGCGGAGCCGCCCACGTCCAATCAACCTCCACGCGGCGCCCAAGGCTGCAGGCTGTTAGGGCCCGCGGCGCTTCTCACTTGCCCCTTCGCTTCTCTGCTCAGCCAAGTCCAGGCGCGCCTTTGGCCCGGGGGCTACTATCAGTGTTCTAGGAACTGCGGTACCCAGACTTGCCTGCCTGCGGCCTGCGGCGTGGCTCAAGGGGTGGCCCAGCACAGCCCATCTTCATCAGCATAAGCTCAAGACCCTCGCGAGGGGCCAAGCCTCACGGGGCGGACGACAGGAAGCTTCCTCAGGCACGGCCTCGTCAGGCTGGCTAGCGAGGAGGCGGAGAGATCAAGGCGGGGTACCTTACGAGGTGCCCATGACACAAGCCATGACGACCAAGGGCGCCAGGCGGGCGCCAGCCCGCGTAGTGTCCTCCTTTCCTCTTTGGTGCAAAGGGAGCAAGCACAGGCAAGAGCATTAAGCAAAGGCATCCGTTTCGTTGCAACAAGACCAAGACCGTCGCAACGGCAGGAAGAAAGTCATCGTGGAGCCCAAGCCGGCGTCACCACCAGAGCCTTTGATAGGCGAGGACCAACTTTAGTCAGGATAACTGTACTAGATGTTCCCCTAAATGGCCAATTGTTGGCGCCCTTCCCGCTCAATATTTGGGAAGAGGCCCAGGGCCTTTGCCTATAAATAGGACTAGCCACCCACAGGGTAGGGGCAGCTTGATCCGGCATCAAGAAATCAATCAGAGAGAGAGAGAGAGAAGCGACTGAACTCCCCCTAGTAGTTCATCGCACCAGCCAAGAGCAGACCCTCGCGAGGCTGTTCTTCCTTGTATTGTTCATCATCATCAGCCCCAGAGGCAATCCACCACACCACAAACTAGAGTAGGGTATTACACCACAATGGTGGCCCGAACTAGTATAAACCCTATGTCTCTTGTGTTGTTCTTTTCATAGCTTAGATCCTAGCGAGGCGGCGAGGTGCAGGTAGGTAGAGGGCGAAATCTCCGCGCGCACCCCAGTGTTCGAACCTAGAGGGTCTGCCCGAACCCGAAATCCGACAGGAAGCGGAAAAGCAGAGGACGGCGAAAGCACGGCGGCGATGTGCGAAAGCAGAGAGGCTCGAGAGGAAGGGGCGGCGGTTCTAAGATTGAAGGAAGGCGTAGGGAAGGGGCAAAAGTTAGCAGCGTGCCCGCGGTTATTCCTTTTTATGGGGAAGGCGCGGGCCGCCTCCTTTCCCATTAACTGTGACGTGACGCATGCGTGCAGGCGCTGTCCCATGCATGCCTCCCACATCATACGCACGCGCATGACCCCCACGTCACGCGTTCAACACGGGTCGTGGGGAAGCGCGGCGGACGGAACAGTGGTCATGGTAAAAATCCGCCCCAACTGCCCGCGCACCATTCTGGGCCTAGCCCAACAACGTGCTGCGCTTACGTGTGGCCCAGGCCCGGGGGCTCCTGTCGGTGTACAAAAGTCGGGGCTCTGATTTTGACCCCTTTACTTGTGCATGGGCAGTTAGAGCCTCCTGCCACAACCACGCGTAGACATGGCAGGGAAGAGGAACTGGAGAGGAGCCAAAGCCATGAAGACAAATGAAGCAGCGGCAAGGACCAAGGCCACAAGGATTGGATGGGCGAAGTAGGTTTTCCCGGCAAGGACCCTTGCCAGGGCATCCTCAGCGGCCCCGGCAAGACCCTTGAGCCCACCAATGCTCAGACAAATGCGTTGGGACAGGGCTCGGGAGGCACCTCCGTGGTGGCATGCAGATCTTTGTGAAGACATAGAATGCTCAAGATCAAATGAGGATAAGAAGGCAACCATCCTCACCGAAGGAACCCACAAGACCCCCGACAAGACCCTTGCCGGGGAGGCCAGCGCGCCACGGCAAGACCCTTGCCGGGCCACCCGACAAGACCCTTGCCAGGGAGGCCAGCGTGCCACAGCAAGACCCTTGTCGGGTCATCCGGCAAGACCCTTGCCGGGCCCCCCGACAAGGCCCTCGCCAAAGCGCACCAGCGGGGCCACTGCCAGGCCCGCACAAGATAAGTCTACACCGCCGTTCGCATGCAGCTACCGACCCAACCAGCTGGGCAGGCACCTGCGTGGCGGCACGCAATCCTTCGTGGAGGCTCCACCACCGCACCACCTCAGCTGTCTGCCTGCCTACATGGCACCGCATGCATCGCTGGCCAGGGCGCGTGTCGAAACAAGGAGAAGCAGCGACGGACAGGACGGGCCTCGCCCCTGTCCCCAATAAAGCGAACGGACACCTAAGCCTCGCATTAAATGCATCTTGTCCTGTAATACGAGGGATAACCTCATGCCACTGTAGACCTTTCCACCTCCTGTGTGTCACTGTGGCAACCCCTTTGTCCTATAAAAGGAGGCCCGAAACGACCAGGACAGGGATTCGGCTCTTTGGAACCTCGCAGCACCTAGAGCTAGTTCAAGAGCACTAAATACATCCACCAAAGCAGGACTAGGGTTTTACGCATCCTCGCGGCCCGAACCTGGGTAAATCCCCCTTGTGTCACCTGTTGGTTCCGCTCTTCTCATGATCCCCGCGATCCGCAACGTTAGAAGCGATCCCAGTGATCCCATAGATGTTGTTGTGGGCCAGCGTGCCACAACAAGACCCTTGTCGGGTCACCCGGCAAGACCCTTGCCGGGCCACCCGACAAGACTCTCGCCAAAGCGCACGATAGGGGCCACTGCCAGGCCCGCACCAGATAAATCTACGCCGCCATTCGCATGCAGCTGGCGACCCAACCAGCTGGACAGGCACCTGCGTGGCGACATGCAATCCTTCGTGGAGGCTCCACCATCGTGCCACCTTAGCTGCCTGCCTGCCTACATGGCACCGCATGCGTCGCTAGCCAGGGCGCGTGTCGAAACAAGGAGAAGCGGGGACGGACGGGACGGGCCTCGCCCCCGTCCCCAATAAAGCGAAGGGACACCTAAGCCTCGCATTAAATGCGTCTTGTCCTATAATACGAGGGATAACCTCGTGCCACTGTGGACCTTTCCACCTCCTGTGTGTCACTGTGGCAACCCCTTTGTCCTATAAAAGGAGGCCCGAAGCAACCAGGAGAGGTATTCGGCTCTTTGGAACCTCGCAGCACCTAGAGCTAGTTCAAGAACACTAAATACATCCACCAAAGCAGGACTAGGGTTTTACGCATCCTCGTGGCCCGAACCTGGGTAAATCCCCCTTGTGTCACCTATTGGTCCCGCTCTTCTCACGATCCCTGCGCTCCGCAACCGTAGAAGGGATCCCAGTGATCCCATAGGTGTCATTTCCCACCGACAACTCTCGTCATCATCGTCTTCATCGGCATCATCGACGCCGTTAGCGACACCCCCGACGCCGTCGTCAACCACGTCGCCTTTGTCTGCGACGAACACCACCGCGTCATCCTTCGAAGTGAAGGCCCTGACCAACACATCCACATTGTCCTCTACCGAACACGCCAGGTCACCCCGGACGGCCGTGGGTACGGGGGCGACGGCGGCGTCGAAATCGAAGTTGGGGTCAGCGTTCAGAAGGTGGCTGAAGACACGGGAGAAAACATGCTCAAGCAAGCCACGCCCCGTCTCCTCCACAAGCTG
This sequence comes from Aegilops bicornis, assembly GCA_021605145.1. NCBI lineage: Eukaryota > Viridiplantae > Streptophyta > Magnoliopsida > Poales > Poaceae > Aegilops > Aegilops bicornis. Next base: position 497,666,519 of record CM038670.1, read on the forward strand.
GCGAGCTCTGGCAGATCGAGCCTCCAGGCGCGTCACCACCTCGGTGAAGAAGGTCAGGTGGCTGGCATAGTCATTTGAGTGAGGGGTCGACACATCCACGTCGCAAATATGGCCCAGGGCGATATTGGCCCTGTTCCGGAGATCCTGAAGCATAGGGGCATGTTCGCGCTCCAGCGTTCGTTGTTGGAGCACTTCCTCCATGTTTTGCCGTGCGAAGGCCTCAGCGTCATCAACCCGCCTCCAAAGGGAACGCAGCTCGGCGCGGGCGGAGGCCAAGTCCGCCTACGCCGTAACCAGGGCGGTAGTCGTGGCCTCCGCGCGCTTGTCAGCCTCATCCAACCTGGGCCTGAGGGCAGCGGCCCTGCCCGCATCCTCCGTACCCGCGAGCTTCAGCTTCAGGTCGTATCTACCCTCCAGGTCTGCGCGAACCTCGGCCACCTGGCGACTGACCTCCTCCTCGACTCTGGCCTCGCGAGCCCCAACGGCATCTTCTGCTTGAGCAACTTGACGCTCCCTTGTCTCCATTTGCTCGAGCTCGAGGCTGCGCTCCACGGCTTCCAGGCTAGCACCTCATCGTGCTTCCGTACCTCCTCTTCCTCCGCGGGCGTCCCCCTCAGCGATGCAAGAGCGGCCCTGCGCGCCTCCACCTACTGCTCAAGGGATGCGCTCTAGGCCTGGAGCTCCCATGCGCGCTCCTCCGCAGCCTCGCGACAGAGGTCAGCCTCGCGAGCCTCTTCCAAGGCTCGTGAGCGAGCTTCATGGGCGATCTTGAGGGACGCCTCAGCCTTCGCATTCTCAAGGTCGCGCTGATGGCGACCGAGGTTGATAGCCACCCGCAGCTTGCGCCGCTCCTCCACGAGCCGGAGACCTTCAGCCTCAAGGCGCGAGTCGAGACCCGCGAGCTCTTCATGAAGTCGACTCATCGCGCCCATCGCCTCCTGGAAGAGCTCGTGACAAACTATGCTTTGCCCGTGCTCGAGTTCAAACGATCGGCCCACCTCGTCCTCCACCTCTGGGGCAACGGGCGGGGCGCTAAGTGGCGAGCCACCTCCCGGCAGGGGGCTGGGGGCTGACACCGCACCAGACATCAGCCAGTCCTCGCGAGGAGCCCGAGCTGATCGGGGCTCATGCTTGAACAGGAGCCGAAGATCGAAGCCAACCAGCTGTTCTCCATGAGAAAAGGAGGAGTTTTGGGCATGCCCGCCAAGCTCCACGCCAAACCGTGGGGGAGGGTGGCCAAGCCACGGGCTCAGCGCGCCACGAAGGCGGAAACGCTCCCCCAACCGGCCCTGCTCCAGGGGCGGCAGGAAGACTAGGAACGCTCAAGGCCGATGGGGGATCTGGTGAAGGAGGAGGCCGCTTCTCAGAAGACGCGACAGCTTCAACGGAAGGAGCCCTGAAGGAAAGATGTCAGGATAAGGAGACTACATGCAAGAAGCCATGACAATCAGATACTTACACATCAATGGCGATGTACTTTCATCGCTTCAATGGCCCGAAGGTATTGCTGCCGCTAGGGAATCCTTTCCTCTTGCGGGGCTCCTCGAAGTCCACACAAAGACGACCGAAGCGTTGGACGTGACGACCGGTGTGCGGCGGGGCGGAAGAAGATCTTGGAAGGGTGTCTTCAGGGGTGCCCAGTTGCGGTGAACAGCCGGGCACTGTCTCACCGCAACCTCCCGAGGCTCCTGGAGCCTTGGCCTCGGGAGCCGCATGCCGAGTCTCCTCGGTGACCGACGCCTTAGGAGGGGGGTCGCAGGCCCCCGAGGACAACGCCGCAGGATCACCACTCGGCATGTGCTCCTCAGCACTCGATTCACCGGCCCCCGCCGAAGCTCGCCCTCCCGCAACTTCACCAGGGGCGAGCTCGGCACCGGCGGCGAAGAAGGGAACCACAACGACGGGGTTCTCGTGGGACCCCACCAGGCCGATTGGGCGCAACCCCCACTCGTCAAAGGAAGGCATGCTCGCGGCAAATACGGCTTTGTTCTCGCAGCGGTACAACGGGCACCTATTCCTGGGCATCTCATCCGGCAGAGGGACACCCAATAGGACCATGAGCACCGTTTGCCGCGTCGCAAGAGGAAGCCCCTTCTCCTGAAACCTCATGTGGTCCTGGCTGCAGAGCAAGTCCCACATCGGGCAGGAGTGGCGCTGGAGTGGAGCGACTCGACGCTTAACGAACTCCTTCACCACCATGGGCGCAGTCACGCCGAGGTCCTTCAACCACCTCAGCCTGGCCCAGACGGGGGCAAGGTGGGGGCTCGTGAGCTTCTGATGTCCCTAGCCGGAGTTCGGAACAGCAGGCCCCGCCGGAACTTCGAGCAGAGGGTTGAGCATGTGAGCGTCAACAAACACCCATCATATGCGGAACTAACTCGTGGATGGAGGAAGCTCGAAGTCAATCCACGCGCCCGCAGTTGCGGCCATGACCTGGAAACCCACGCACCCCGAGCTCTGCCGGGGACCGGTAAGATGCAATGAGAAGAAATGGCGAAGCAGGGCAAAGGAAGGAGCGATGCCCACCATGGCCTTGCACAAGAAGCCCCCACTCGTTGAAGCTGGAGGCAAGCATGGGGCGCACCTTGTCCATGGCCACGTCATTGAGCACCCGAGGCCGGCCAAGCGTAGGTCTCAAAGGGCGGAGGCGCAGTTGGCAAAGACAGAGGTTTCTTCCCCTTTTCAGCCTGTTTCGGCGCCATGGCGATGAAGCAGGCGGAGCGCAAGTCAGATTGGAAGGGCAAAGCAGGGCCTCGAGGAAGCAGGGAGATTGGAGGAGCCAGGCGTGGGCGAAGGAAGAATAACTGTGCGAGAGGCGGGGGCCGCATGGCCAGGCAAATTCAAGGGCAGCGTGGGGAAGCAGAGACGCCCACGTCCAATCAACCGCCACGCGTCAACCCAGGCCGCAGGCTTTTGGGGCCCGCGGTGCTCCGTACTTGACACTTGGCTTCGCCGCGAAGCCAAGCCCGAGCGCACCTTGGGCCCGAGGGCTACTGTCGGCGTCCTGGGAACGGGGGTCCCCAGACTTGCTTGACTGTGGCCCACGGCATGGCTAAGCTAGCAGGCCGTACGGCCCATCTTCATCAACAAGGCATCCAAGACCCTCGCGAGGGGCCAAGCCTCGTGAGGCGGACGACGCAAGACCTCCTCAGGAGTGGCCTAGTCAGGCAGGCTCACGAAGAGCGGAGATATCAAGGCGGGGCAAACCTCACGAAGCTCTCGTGATGTAAGCCATGACGATCGACACCAGGCGGGCGCCAGCACGTGCAGCATCCTTGTTTCCTCTTTGGTGCTAAGGACGCCAGCGCAGGCGAGGAATACTGAGGCATCAGGCAAAGGTTGCTATATCGGTGCAACGAGACCAAGACCAGGAGGACGCCAAGACGGAGGTCATCGTGGAGCCCAAGACGGCATCACCACCAGAGCCTTTTGCAGGCGAAGACCACTTTTGTCAGGATAGCTTGTACTAGCTGTCCCCCTTCCAATTTTCCCACCGTTGTTGGTTCCCTTCCCGCTCAATATTTGGGAAGAGGACCAGGGCCTATATAAGTAGAGCTAGCCGCCACAGTAGCGGCATCTCATTTCGGCTGGATCCCATCTGATCCAATGGAGCAGTTCACCCAGCTCTCACCCGCTAAGTCACCAAGCACAAGAACACCTCAACCTCAGGAGGCTATTCTTCCCTCTGTACTGTTCATCATCATCCAAAGAGGCAATCGACCACCACACTGGAGTAGGGTATTACACCACAACGGTGGCCCGAACCAGTATAAATCCCGTGTCTCTTTGTGTTGTTAGTTCGTCGAGTTCGTCCGCGAGATCTTAGCAAGCTAGGGCGTAGATCTGTAGGAGGGAAAGACTTCGCGCGCACCCCAGTGTTCGAACCTTAAGGGTTTGCCGGAACCCCACATCTGATAGAGTTGACTAAGACAAGACCTTCTCACCCGTAGCGATGCTTAAGTTTGTCCGAATCATGTTAGCAATTGCCGCATTTTATGATTATGAAATTTGACAAATGGATGTCAAAACTGCATTCCTTAATGGATATCTTGAAGAAGAGTTGTATATGATGCAACCAGAAGGTTTTGTCAATCCTAATAGTGCTAACAGAGTGTGCAAGCTCCAGCGATCCATTTATGGATTGGTGCAAACTTCTCGGAGTTGGAATATACGCTTTGATAGTGTGATCAAAGCATATGGTTTTGTACTGACTTTTGGAGAAGCCTGTATTTACAAGAAAGTGAGTGGGAGCTTTGTACCATTTCTAATATTATATGTGGATGACATATTGTTGATTGGAAAAATACTGAATTTCTGGATAGCATAAAATGATACTTGAATAAGAATTTCTCAATGAAAGACCTCGATGAAGCTGCTTATATATTGGGCATCAATATCTATAGAGATAGATCAAGACGCTTAATTGGACTTTCACAAAGCACATACCTTGATAAAGTTTTCAAGAAGTTCAAAATGGATCGGACAAAGAAAGGGTTCTTGCCTGTGTTACAAGGTCTGAAGTTGAGTCAGACTCAATGCCCGGCCACTTCAGAAGATAGAGAGAAAATGAAAGTCATTCCCTATGCCTCAGCCATAGGTTCTATCATGTATGCAATGTTGTGTACCAGACCTGATGTGTGCCTTGCTATAAGTTTAGCAGGGAGGTACCAAAGTAATCCAGAGTGGATCATCGGACGTGGGTCAAGAACATCCGAAAATACCTGAAAAGGACTCGGGATATGTTTCTCATTTATGGAGGTGGCAAAGAGCTTGTCATAAATGGTTATGTCGATGCAAGCTTTGACACTTATATGGATAACTCTAAGTCACAAACCGGATACATATTTATATTGAATGGTGGAGCTGTCAGTTGGTGCAGTTCCAAAGAGAGCGTCGTGGCGGGATCTACGTGTGAAGCGGAGTACATAGCTGCTTCGGAAGCATCAAATGAAGGAGTCTGGATGAAGGAGTTCATATCCGATCTAGGTTTAATACCTAGTGCATTGGGTCCAATGAAAATCTTTTATTACAATACTAGAGCAATAGCCTTGGCGAAGGAATCCAGATTTCACAAGGGAACCAAACACATCAATAGACACTTCAATTCCATCCGCGATCAAGTCAAGGAGGGAGACATAGAGATTTGCAAAATACATACGGATCTGGATGTTGCAGACCCATTGACTAAGCCTCTTCCACGAGCAAAACATGATCGGCACCAAAACTCCATGGGTGTTAGAATCATTACTATGTAATCTAGATTATTGACCCTAGTGCAAGTGGGAGAATGAAGGAAATATGCCCTAGAGGCAATAATAAAATTGTTATTTATATTTCCTTATATCATGATAAATGTTTATTATTAATGCTAGAATTGTATTAACCATAAACTTAGTACATGTGTGAATACATAGACAAACAGAGTGTCCCTAGTATGCCTCTACTTGACTAGCTCGTTAATGAAAGATGGTTAAGTTTCCCGACCATAAACATGTGTTGTCATTTGATCAACGGGATCACATCATTAGAGAATGATGTGATGGACAAGACCCATCCGTCAGCTTAGCATTATGATCGTTTAGTTTATTGCTATTTCTTTCTTCATGACTTATACATATTACTTTGACTATGAGATTATGCAACTCCCGTATACCGGAGGAACACTTTGTGTGCTATCGAACGTCACAACGTAACTAGGTGATTATAAAGATGCTCTACATGTATCTCCGAAGGTGTTTGTTGAGTTGGCATAGATCAAGATTAGGATTTGTCACTCCATGTATCGGAGAGGTATCTCTGGGCCCTCTCGGTAATGCACATCACTATAAGCCTTGCTGAAAGTGCGTTAAGTGGACTAGAGGGGGTGAATAGGCGATTTTTATGAATTCTTCACTGAGGAATTTAGGGGTGAGGAAATTCCTTAGTGAAGAACTACTTGCACCGGAATAAGCACTCAGATGCAGTCATAACATAACATAAGCATAGACATCATGATGAAATGAAAACAAACCAGAGTACAGAAAGCGTAAGCACAGAATAAACAGGATGAAGACAAACAGACTGAAGAAATTGAACTGAGGAAATTGAGAAAGTCTTCAATCAAAGTCTTCAAATAGATATGAACAAGCACACAACACAGTAATGAGGAAATGGAAGGGTTTAGGAAATAGAACCAGTAGGCTTGGTGAAGACAGTGATTTGGTAGACTAGTTCCAATTGCTGTGACAGTTGTACGTCTAGTTGGAGCGGCTAGGTATTTAAACCTGAGGACACACAGTCCTCACCGTATTCTCCTTGAGCTAAGGTCACACAGACCTCGCCCAATCACTCGTGGTAAGTCTTCAGGTGACTTCCAAACCGTCACAAACTCGGTCACTCGGCGATCCACAATTTCTTCTTGGATGCTCTAGACCATGACGCCTAACCGTCTGGAAGATGCACAGTCTTCAAAGGTAACAAGCGTCGGATCCACGTAGGATCAATCACTTTAGTGATGCTCAATCACTTTGGATTTATAGGTCTTGGAGTTTGGGTTTTTCCTCACTTGATGATTTTCGCTCAAAGTCCTCGGAGGATTGGATGCTCTCAATGACAAGTGTCAGTTTCTCTTGGAGCAGCCAACCAGCTAGTGGTTGTAGTGGGCGGCTATTTATAGCCTAGGGAGCAGCCCGACATGATAAGACATAAATGCCCTTCAATGATATGACCGTTAGGTGGATAAGATATTTTGGGATAGCTGGCGCATAGCACAGCAACGGTCGGAAATTTCAGTATCAAATTCCTCAGGGCTATCATGTTCCTCACTTGTAGGCAATCCGCACTGGCGAATTCCTAACTCCTCAGTCAGAACAAATTCCTCAGAGACCAGAAGAACTTCGTCTCTGTCACTGAAGAAATTGACTGAACTGTATGAGATTTCCAATGGCTTCACTCGAAAGGATTGGTAGGTGTAGGATTTTGAGATGAGCATCACTTGGAAACTTTTCCTTAGTTTTTCCTCAACCCCCTTTAACAGTACGATGTTTCCTATGACTCAAGAAAGAGAAAATCAAACTACGAAAACAAAAGTCTTCACGCTTCATGTTCCTCGCATGAAATCCAAGTCTTCACGGTCACACCATTTTCTTCACTTTCAATGTCTTCAGAAAGTCTTCAGAAATCCAAAGTCTTCAGTTGAAGACATTCATTTTTAGGGGTCGACTTTCTTTGTAAATATCAAACTCCTCATAGAATTATAGACTTGTATACACTCACAAACACATTAGTCCCTTAACCTATAAGTCTTCAATACACCAAAATCACTAAGGTGCACTAGATGCACTTACAATCACCCCCTTTTTGGTGATTGATGACAATATAGGTTAAGTTTTCAACGGGGATAAACATATGAAGTGTAAATACACAAACAGAGGAATTTGATTACAAGATATAGAATAACTCCCCCTAAAGATGTGCATAGTGAGGATTTTGCTTTTGAATCAATGCACATTTGAAGAGTAGAATCATGGAGATCTCCCCCTATATCTTGTAATTCATACATGCATTTAGCATATGATATGAAGAATTTGAAATGCATGATGAAATATGATGACTGATGTGATTCAGCATGCGTGCATTAACATATATGAGGACATAGCATGCAGAAGAACATAGCAAAAGTTTCAGACCACCATCGGGTTTAAGTTTACAACTTGATCCAATAAAGTCTTCAGAAGAACGAGAGTTGTAACTTAGAAAAAAACGACCATATAGAGACCCGCTTGAAGACTAACTCAAATTTCTCCCCCTTTGTCATCGAATGACCAAAAGGGACGAAAATGAGGACTAACAACCCTGAAGAATATCATGTTTATGGAGGAGCGCCAGCGTTGTTGGGATCGGTTGTTGTAGTAGGGCCTGCCGCAGTGTCGTCCAAATCTTCATGCTCATCAGTGTCACGCGATGAAGAGTATGAGCTGGCCACCAAGGAAGGAACTTTGACTTTCTTGAATTTCTCCGCTGGTGGTTGAGACCAGTCAACGTCCTGCTTGAAACCCATTTGCTTCAGATCTTCTTCACCGTAAAGATGAGACAGAATAGCCTAGGTGTGACTGAATACTTCATGGAGGTAGAAGTGATTCTTCTTTCACTGCATTGTGTGTAGCAGTCATGTTGTGAAGAATAGAACCAAACTGACACTTAACCCATTTGTGGTTGTGATCGACCTTCTGGTGAAGACTGAGGAGAGGCTCACGATCAGTCATCACCCTTGGAGTTGTGCCTTGAGGATTTTTCTTTGAGGCATTGGCGGCAGAGTCATGAGTGGCAGAGTCATCATTGGTGGAGTAAGATGCAGCTTTGCGGAACTGACCATCCAATGGACGAATGCCTTCATCAATAACAATAGTAGCCTTGCCCTTTTCATCAGCTGAGGAAAATGTCCGCTTGAGTACTTCGATGGGGGGGAAGTAGCTGAGATGATTTTGAAAGTCAGCCTTGTAATTGATTGAAGACCTTTATCTGAGGAATCTCATAATCCAGGGAGCGTAAGGCTTCAATTCAAATGGAGATAGTGCAACATTGGCCAGAGTCCTCATGAAGAAATCATGGTAGTTGATAGGAACGCCATGAATGATGTTGAATAGCAGATTCTTCATTATACAAACGACCTCTTCTTCATTAGAGTCGTGGCCCTTGATTGGACTCAAAGTCTTGGTCAAGATGCGATAGACAATCCGTGGCACATACAACAATTCCTTCACAAGGAATTTTATCCTTGGGGCTTGACCGGGCTTCAACGGCTTCATCAACACTTGCATATAGTGATCAGTGAGTTCAGGTTCATGAATATACAACACGCACCTTCAAGGGGAGGACTGACAGGCAGGGCATGAAGCAACTCAGAGGCCGGTGCTTTGAAGTGAGTATTCTCTGTCATCCAGTCCAACACCCAAGAGTTCACATCTTCAGCATTTCCAGTGATGTGCAGCGTTGCATAGAACTGAAGAATTAGTTCTTCATTCCAATCACTTATATCTGTGCAGAAGTTGAGCAGTCCAGCATCATGAAGAACACTGAGGACTGGCGTGAAGCAAGGCAGTGATTCCATGTCCACGTGAGGAATATGCTCATGGTCGAAGACTTTGTCCTTATCAAAAAGCAGTGAAGAATAGAAGTTTGCTTGGCTGGCAGTCCAGAAACGCTTCCTTCTAAGATGAGCAGAGTCATATGGGTTGTAATCTGTCAAGAACACTCGTGGAAGAGGTCATCAGCCTTGAAGTTTTGCTTCTTAGAGAAGGGATTCTTCGGCTTGGGCTGAGGAGTATGTAGGACCTTGAAGTATGTCTAGATGGGGGTGATTAGACTACTTGACCAATTAAAAGCGATGCCTTTTCCCAATTTTAGACTTTGGCAGATTTTAGCTATCTTTGAACAATTCAAGCAATCATCACGCAATTCAAGCAAGCATGCAAAGAGTATATAGGCAGCGGAAAATAAAGCATGCAACTTGCAAGAATGTAAAGGGAAGGGTTTGCAGAATTCAAACGCAATTGGAGACACGGATGTTTTTGTCGTGGTTCCGATAGGTGGTTCTATCGTACATCCATGTTGATGGAGACTTCAACCCACGTAGGGTAACGGTTGCGCGAGTCCACGGAGGGCTCCACCCACGAAGGGTCCAAGAAGAAGCAACCTTGTCTATCCTACCATGGCTGTCTCCCACGAAGGACTTGCCTCACTAGCGGTAGATCTTCACGAAGTAGGCAATCTCCTTGGCCTTACAAACTCCTTGGTTCAACTCCACAATCTTGTCGGAGGCTCCCAAGTGACACCTAGCCAATCTAGGAGACACCACTCTCCAAGAAGTAACAAATGGTGTGTTGATGATGAACTCCTTGCTCTTGTGCTTCAAATGATAGTCTCCCCAACACTCAACTCTCTCTCACAGGATTTGGATCTGGTGGAAAGAAGATTTGAGTGGAAAGCAACTTGGGGAAGGCTAGAGATCAAGATTCATATGGTTGGAATGGAATATCTTGGCCTCAACACATGAGTAGGTGGTTCTCTCTAACCGGTAAGTTGGAAGTGTAGGTTTGTTCTGATGGCTCTCACCACGAATGAAGAGGAGGTGGCGGGGTATATATAGCCTCAACACAAAATCTAACCGTTACACACAATTTACCAAACTCGGTGGGACAAAATCATCAAACTCGGTCAGACCGATTTAGTAAACCTAGTGACCGTATGGATTTTCGGTGGGACTGACATGCAACTCGGTAGGACCGATATGGTTAGGGTTAGGGCATAACGTAATCTCGGTGAGACCGATTACACAAACTCGGTGAGACCGAATTTGGTAATTAGCTAACCAGAGAGTTGGTCAGGTAAACTCGGTGGGACCGATTTGCTCTTTCGACGAGACCGAAAAGTAACAAAAGGGAAACACAAAGTTTACATTGTAATCTCGGTGGGACCGATTTGCTCTTTCGGTGAGACCGAAAAGTTACGAAAGGGAAACAAAGAGATTACAATCCCATCTCGGTGAGACCGAGAGCCCTATCGGTGAGAATGATTTGCCTAGGGTTTGTGGCAGTGGCTAAGACATCTGAACTCCGTGGAGCCGGATAGAAAGAATCGGTAGGGCCGAGTTTGACTTTAGGTTTAGGTCATATGTGGATGTGAGAAAGTAGTGGAGGGTTTTCGAGCATATCACTAAGCACATGAAGCAAAAGGCTCATTAAGCAACACCTCATCCCTCCTTGATAGTATTGGCTTTTCCTATAGACTCAATGTGATCTTGGATCACTAAAATGTAAAATGTAGAGTCTTGAGCTTTTGAGCTTGAGCCAATCCTTTGTCCTTGATATTTTGAGGGATCCACTTTCATCATCCATGCCATGCCATTCATTGAGCTTTCTGAAATATTTGTCTTGGAATAGCATTAGCTCAATGAGCTATATGTTGTTATGAATTACCAAAACCACCTTGGGATAGTTGCACTTTCAATCTCCCCCTTTTTGGTAATTGATGACAACATATAGATCAAAGCTTCGACAAAAGATAATAAAATTTGAAAAACATCGTCGGTTTCAGAAGTATGTGATAAGCAAGAGCTCCCCCTAAATTTTTGCATAGTAATATCTGCTTTGGACTGCAAATGCACAAGGAATTAGGCTCATGGGTTACTCTTCCATGTCACATACATCTTGGTGGAGCGCTCAAAAATAACAAAGATTGAATACATGCACTCATCACCAAGCAAAGTGAAAGATCATATAAGGATAAGTAAGATAATATCATAACGAGCATAGGTGTAGCTTATGATCAAACACATGATCATCAATGTCTCACGGGTAAAAGCATAGTATCTCAACCAATCAAAAGCAAATAAAGTTCAACCAAAAAGACAAGAGAGAACAAAAGCAAATCTCTCTCTCTCTCTCGAAGCCTATGATCTATACATTTTCCTCCCCCTTTGGCAACAAGTTACCAAAAAGTTCCTAGAAAATGCATAGGACTATATCATCTCTCAGGCTTGTTCTTCTGGTGGTGGTGGTGTCCGGAGAACTCCAAGAACGAAGGCTTCAGTCGATGTAGAAGGAGCTGAAGGAGTTGGTGCTGGAGCTGGTTGTCTTTGGAGCCAGCTGGAGCTGATGAAGTGACTACGTGTCTTGAACTGGCTCTGCAATGATCTCCGAGCTCGTGGCACTGGCAAATGCATCGATCGTAGTTCCGCCCTTCCTCTCCTGCATGTCATCCTGTAGCTGCTCCACAACCGACTGAATCTCGCCATTACTTTGACATCAAGATCATATAATTTTTGTTCCATGATTCTTTCCAGGCTCTCCTGGTTTTGAGTTAGGGTGGCCAACCCCTTCTCAATCCGCAGTGTTGATGCTATCAAGTAACCAAGCTGCTCCTGCTTGTTCTTCAGAAAATATTCAGATGCCTCTACTTGAGTTGGCATCTTGGCAGCCTTCTCTTTCCTAGCTTTCTCCTTCTTCTCTTGCGCTTGTACTAATGTTGGTTCATTTTCAGTCATGACAACTTGATTGTCCTCAAAGTCAGGATAGAGAACCATGTGTTCCTTATCCAATAGATACTTCCCTGTGCCCATCTTTGAGTTTATCAACTCCTGAATCTGTGGGGCATATCCACAGCTCCTCTTCTGGTCTGCTGCAGTCCTCTTGATAGTTTCAACTATGAGGCTCATGACTTTGAATTTCTGAGGCACATCAAAAACGTGAAGCAAATTGATTGCATGCCCTCTGATCTTGTTGTGGTCACCTGATTTGGGCAAAAGAGTGTGCCTCAAGATCCAGTTGATTGTAGGCAGCCCTGACAGAAGATAATGAACTGATCCAAACTTGAAGGACTCAAGTGCATCATCTGGGAGTTCCTTGTACATGTGTGACATTGAGTTGTGTCCCATCTTCTTCTTGGCATAAATGTCCAAGTCATCTTCATCTTCCTTTGGGGCATTGATCAGACTTGCCCATTCTTCTATGGTTGACTGATATCGTGTTCCTTCAGACATCCACATTATCCTGCCATCTGGATAGAAATGTGTTGTGGAGTAGAATTGCTTTATGAGCTCGTCGTTCCAATTTGTGAGCTTCTGCCCAACAAAATCTGCAACTCCACAAGCACTGAAGCTGTCATACACTCAAGGATAGTGTTCTTCATTCTCCTGAATATAGGTCCAGTCGACCCACCTCATATCATAAACTATGGGCTTCTTATCCAACAAGATAGTCTCATAGAAGTCCTGCTGTTCCTTTGTGTGGAACCTGTAATCCACAGTAGTCCTTCTCCTGGTGGCATATGGATCTGTCTCTCTCCATAGACTCAACCCTTGATCTCTCCTGATCTTCATGTTCTCAGCCACGGGATGAGCATCATTGTGGTCTGGGATCTTGGGTTTGAGCTTCCCTAGGACCTGCCTTTCTTCATCTTCTTCAGCATCAACCTCAGGAATTGGAGCCTTGTTCTTCTCAGTTGCAGGTATACTCCTGGTATTCCTCTTTGGTGCACACTTGGGCTTGGGGGCAGCTTTGGGCTTTGAAGTTGCAGCCCCTGACTTTATGGCATCACCCATCAGCTTTTGTGCCTTGGGTGCAGGCTCAAAGAACCTCTTCTTCTTCCTCTTCCTCCATCATTGAAGGCTTCCCAATCACTCTGGCCATGGTCTTCTTGACCCTTTCCTTCCTTTTCTTTCCTTCAGCAGCAGCATGTTCTTTGGGTTGGGATTCCAAAGAAGCTTGAGTGGAGACTCTAGCTTTGGACATAGGTTGTCTACCCGCTGGCCTTTTGATCTTCATTCCAGGCTTAACTGCTGTTCAGCTGTACTCTTTCTTGAGCACTTTCTTCTTGGAACTAGCCTCATCCTCAGCTGCCACATAATCTTCATCCTCAGACTCTGAGGTCTTCTTCTTCCTTGTCCTTGTGGCAGCCTTGGGAAAATTACTGGGAGTGCTTCTGCTCCCCTCATCTGAGCTGCTTGAGGGACTAGTGCCCTCACTCATTTGAATTTGCTCCTCTGACCTGTTTTGGCTGTCACTTTGGTCTGACATGCTGCACTGACTGACTGCTGACCCTGTAAATAGTTATAGATGAGGTAGAGTGGATGAGCATCACAAAATGCAGAGATTTTTGCAAAAGAATGATTTCAAAAACTTAGTTTTAGTTTCCACAGAAAGCATTTCGGATCTACCGATTTTCAAACTCGGTGATACCGAAGCAGTTTTGGAACCTAAACTAGTGAACTCGGTCAGACCGAGTCACAGTTCGGTGGCACCGAGACTGCTAGGGTTTCACAAAGTTCTAAAATCGGTCACACCGTTTGTAATTCTTGGTCAGACCGAGACTTACTGGTGCAACGGCGTTAGCCAAATCGGTGGGACAGAGTTTTTCAACTCGGTGGGTCCGAGATGGTTTCGACGGAAACCTAACCCTAAATTTTCGAATCATACCTATTCTAAAGGATTGTTTTGACTGGATAGAAGTGTTTCAATCATGACAAGATGCATTACGAATACAATGTGCTGAGAATCGGACGATGATAGCACAATGATCGAGTTCATACCCTAGTTCGGCGGTGAACTCGCTACGGCGGCAACGGCGTAGGAGAATTTCGTTGACGGCGGCGGAGACCAGCGACAGGAGGCGGCTGGCGACGAAGTCGACGATCCGTAGACCAAGTAGGCAGAGCGAGCTATGCGCGGGCGAGGAGTTTCGGAGAAAATTTTCCAAAATTTGCCCGTGTGATATATATAGCCCGACACTGTCGGTGTGACCGAGTTGAACAACTCGGTGGCACCGAGATGCATAACTGTTAACAGTTACAGCAACTCGGTGTGACCGAGAAGTTAAAATCGGTTGCACCGAGATTGAAAACCTAGATCGACTTAGTAATCTCGGTATGACCGAAATGGAGGAATCGGTCAGACCGAAAATCACAAAGAAGTTTTGGAAGTTTAAGTCTATGACTTAATCGGGGACTCAGTGCCCCTCACCAGTGGTTCGAATCTGACTTGATCAAATTTTGTGATGTAGCATGAATAGAGTTTGAGACGATAAAATCATAGATACCTAGAGAAGGTTCTTAGGCATTCTTGTCCATCCACTTGGCCAAAGAAAGAAAAGGCAAACAATCAAAACAACAAGTGAATGTCCTCGAATGAGTAAAATATGCAACCAACATGCTCACACAATAAAATGACAAATGAAGTATGTGACAAAGCATGCACAACCAATTCTAGCATCTATCAGACAATTGGCGATGACTAGGTCATCTATATATGAGTATATTGACTTAGGAGTCAAATGAGAACATTTGATCATAGGTCATACTCATCGTTTAAGCTCAAGTGGGGTTACCACTTTTACATAAAGCATTTATGTGTTCACATCATTAGAGTTGCTTTGAATCAATTCTTAGAGTTAAGCTCCCCCTAGATGTGAGATCCCCCCTTAGAGGGATAAAATAACCTTGGGTTTTGTCGATGATGACTTCATGTAGGTGTTGAAGATGTGGATGCTCAATGTTGATGTAGATCTTTTGGAGCAATCCTTTGGAATGAGTTGCACTTTCAATACCTACACGGGTTAGTCCCACAAGGAACAAACAAGAATATCCATAGACATAGAGTGATGCACACACAAAATGATGTCCATGAAAACTTTAGGTTACCTTGTCCCTTGCCTTACCAACATGAGGGTTTGTGACTCCTTGAACTAGTGCAAGATATGGAAGTTGATTGCACTTGTCCTTGCCATAATGATATGAGTGAAAAATGTTGGCGGAGTCACCCTCAAGAACTCTCTAGTTCTTCTTCTTCGGGATCAACATCATCTTGATGGGAATACTTGGTGTAGTAGTTGTGCTTGATGAAGTAGAACTTGACGTAGTCTTGGGAACCCACTTGACCAAGGCCTTAGGTGCTTCTTCAAATGCATCAATCTCCTCTTGAAGCTTGTCCTTGCCTTTGTTCTTGTGGTCTTGTGGTGGAAGATCATCTTGTGCTTGTGTTCCCTTGAAGGAAGTAGGACCATACTTCTCTTGTTGAGGAACAAACTTCGTCCTCGGGTATTGATCTTCTTGCCACTCTACTCCATTGGCATTGAACTTTCGCTCAAAACCAACACCTTGATTCTTCCGGTGCCTTCCTTGCTTGCATACAATTTCCTCAAATTGCTTACTCCCGGCAAGGCTCTTGTATACACCTTTCTCTATAATTCCCTTCAATAAGCTGTTTTCTTGCTCAAGTGTAACTTGGCTAAGAGAATCATTAGTGGAATAAAGAGAGCTACTATAAGCAACAATATTTGATTTAGCATTGTCATTGTTACTACTAGAAGAAGAATCTTTCTTGTTCTTGTTACTAGACTTGACTTGAGGCATGTAAGTACATAAGAGTAAACGCTTGGCAATGTAAGAAGAACTTTTCTTACGAAGATCATCATTGATCGCTTTTAGGAACTCATGCTCTTGCTCAAGATTGAGCTTTTCAAAGCTTAACTTCTCATGAGCCCTTAAAAGTTCTCGATGATCTTCAAAGATAGTTTCATGAGCTAACTTAAGAGTGTTTAGTTCTTTAATTAGACGCTCAATTTTCTCCTTATCATTGTCATTCGTTTCATCTTGATTAGCATTATTAATTGATGTTTCATCATAGTATTCATCACTAGAGTTGTCAACAAGTAAATCATCATCACCTAGCAAGTCATCTTCATCACTATTAAAATCAAAATACTCGCGGTGTGTTACCTTAGGACCTTTGGCCATGAAGCATCTTCCAATTCCTTCATTTGGTGATTCAAATATGTCGTAGGAGTTGGTTGACACAAGTGCTAAACCGGCAACACCTTCATCTTGAGTGTATTCGAAGTCGGAGTGATAGCTTCTCTCGGAGTGATTATCGGAGTCGGAGCCGGATACCCATTCACCAACATGAGTTTGATGTCTTCGTTTTGTGTAGCTCTTTGATGACTTGTCTTTCCTTTCCGAATCCTTGCTTCTCCGTGAGGGTCTTCGTTCATAACGATCATCTCTACTCCTTCTCTCTCTTGGTGGTGATTCTTCTCTTCTACTTCTTCTCTAGGGAGAATCTTCTCTTCTTTTGTAGGGTGCCGTACACTCATTGGAATAGTGTCCGGGTCTCCCACAATTGTAGCAATTGCGCTCTCGACTAGCAGATCTTTTGTCATTGTAGGACCTTGACTTGGAGCTTCTTTCTTTGCTTCTACTCTTGTAGAATTTGTTGAAGTTCTTCACCATTAAGCTCAACTCTTCATTGAAGGTTTGTTTCTCACTTGATGATGTGGGGGCTTCACATGAGGCTTTGTAAGCACCACTTGACTTGTTGTGAAGTTCCTCCTTATCCTTGAGTGACATCTCATGAGCAACAATTCTTCCAATGACTTCCATTGGCTTGAGATCTTTGTAATTTGGCATCATTTGGATCTATGTGCACACGATATCATATTTTCCATCCAATGCTCTTAGGATCTTCTTGATGATGAATCATCGGTCATCTCTTCACTTCCTAAGCCGGCAATCTCATTTGTGATAAGAGCAAGCCTAGAGTACATTTCAGCGACACCTTCACCATCCTTCATTTTGAACTTTTCAAGCTGACTTTGGAGCACATCCAACTTGGATTCCTTGATGGAGTTGGTACCTTCATGCAGATCAATCAAAGTATCCCAAATTTCCTTTGCATTCTCAAGACGGCTGATTTTGTTGAATTCTTCGGGGCACAATCAATTGAAGAGGATATCACAAGCTTGAGCGTTGTATTGCAACATCTTCAACTCTTCTGCACTAGCTTCACGGTTCGGTTCTCTCCCATCAAAGAATTCACCTTGCAAGCCAATACACACAATAGCCCAAACGACGGGGTTATGTCCGAGAATATGCATTTTCATCTTATGCTTCCAACTAGCAAAATTAGTGCCATCAAAGTAAGGACCTCTACGGTGATAATTTCCCTCGCTAGACGCCATACTCTCCTAGGTTGTGAAAACAAGGCTATGACCACCAAAAGCTATGGAAATCAAAGCAAATGGAGACCAAAGCTCTGATACCACTTGTAGGACCTTGAAGTATGTCTAGAGGGGGGTGATTAGACAAATTGGCCAATTAAAAGTTATGCCTTTTCCCAATTTTAGACTTTGGCAGATTTTAGCTATCTTTGAACAATTCAAGCAGTCATCACGCAATTCAAGCAAGCATGCAAAGAGTATATATGCAGCGGAAAATAAAGCACGCAACTTGGAAGAATGTAAAGGGAAGGGTTTGGAGAATTCAAACGCAATTGGAGACACAAATGTTTTTGTCATGGTTCCGATAGGTGGTGCTATCGTACATCCACGTTAATGGAGACTTCAACCCACGTAGGGTAGCAGTTCTTGTGAGTCCACGGAGGGCTCCACCCACGAAGGGTCCACGAAGAAGCAACCTTGTCTATCCCACCATGGCCGCCGCCCACGAAGGACTTGCCTCACTAGCGGTAGATCTTCACGAAGTAGGCGATCTCCTTGCCCTTACAAACTCCTTGGTTCAACTCCACAATCTTGTCAGAGGATCCCAAGTGACACCTAGCCAATCTAGGAGACACCACTCACCAAGAAGTAACAAATGGTGTGTTGATGATGAACTCCTTGCTCTTGTTCTTCAAATGATAGTCTCCCCAACTCTCAACTCTCTCTCATAGGATTTGGATCTGGTGGAAAGAAGATTTGAGTGGAAAGCAACTTGGGGAAGGCTAGAGATCAAGATTCATATGGTTGGAATGGAATATCTTGGCCTCAACACATGAGTAGGTGGTTCTCTCTAACTGGTAAGTTGGAAGTGTAGGTTTGTTCCGATGGCTCTCTCCATGAATGAAGAGGAGGTGGAGGGGTATATATAGCCTCCACACAAAATCTAACCGTTACACACAATTTACCAAACTCGGTGGGACCGAATCATCAAACTCGGTCAGACCGATTTAGTAAACCTAGTGACCGTTAGGGTTTCAAAGGACTGACATGCAACTCGGTAGGACCGATATGGTTAGGGTTAGGGCATAACGTAATCTCGGTGAGACCGATTACATAAACTCGGTAAGACCGAATTTGGTAATTAGCTAACCAGAGAGTTGGTCAGGTAAACTCGGTGGGACCGATTTGCTCTTTCGGTGAGACCGAAAAGTTACAAAAGAGAAACATAGAGTTTACCTTGTAATCTCGATGGGACCGATTCGCTCTTTCGGTGAGACTGAAAAGTTACGAAAGGGAAACAGAGAGATTACAATCCCATCTCGGTGAGACCGAGATCCCTATTGGTAAGACCGATTTGCCAAGGGTTTGTGGCAGTGGCGAAGACATCTGAACTCGGTGGCGCCGGATAGAAAGAATCGGTAGGGCCGAGTTTGACTTTAGGTTTAGGTCATATGTGGATGTGAGAAAGTAGTGGAGGGTTTTGGAGCATATCACTAAGCACATGAAGCAAAAAGCTCATTAAGCAACACCTCATCTCTCCTTGATAGTATTGGCTTTTCCTATAGACTCAATGTGATCTTGGATCACTAAAATGTAAAATGTAGAGTCTTGAGCTTTTGAGCTTGAGCCAATCCTTTGTCCTTGATATTTTAAGGGATCCACTTTCATCATCCATGCCATGCCATTCATTGAGCTTTCCTGAAATATTTGTCTTGGAATAGCATTAGCTCAATGATTTATATGTTGTTATGAATTACCAAAACCACCTAGGGATAGTTGCACTTTCAGAGTATCAGTTAATTGCATTACAGCCTCAGGGATCACACTCACAAGAACTAGAGGCTGAGGAATTTCAGTTTCTGCTTCAGTTGCAGCCCGGGTCTTCTTTTCTTCAGCAGCATTTTCATCAGCACTTGTAACGCCCCGGATCCGACGCTCCAGGTGTCTGCCAGTTATTCGCCGTTGTTTCCATGTCATTTTCTTGCGTGTCGCACTTTGCCATGTCATCATGTGCATCTCTTTTTGCATACGTGTTCGTCTCATGCATCCGAGCATTTTTCCCGTTGTCCGTTTTGCAATCCGACTCTCCTATGTCCTCCGGCGCCCCCCTTTTGCCTCTTTACGTGTGTGGGTGTTAAAATTTCTCAGAATGGACTCAGGTTTGCCAAGCGGCCTTGGTACACCACCGGTAGACCGCCTGTCAAGTTTTGTGCCATTTGGAGTCCGTTTGATGCTCCAACGGTTAACCGGGTAGCCGCAAAGGCCTCTTTTGTGTGCAATCCAACACTCCTCCAAAGTGGCCCAATAACCCATCATAACCCCCTCCATGCTCTCGGTCGTTCGATCACGATCGTGTGGGCGAAAACCGCTCTCCATTTGGACTCTCCTAACTCCCTCTACCTATATAAACGTCCCTCCCCTTCCATTTTTCGCAGATGAAACCCTAGCCATCTTCCTCCTCCCGCGGCCGGACGCGTCTCCGTCGCCGCCGGACATGTCCGCTCCACAACGCCGCCGCCCGCAGCCATCCAGGGTGCGCCACGTGGCACTCCGTCACCGCCCGCCGCTGCGCCGCCAGCTCATCGCGGGCCTTGAGCCCGCAGCCGCCGCCGCCTCTCCTGCGCCGAGGCGCTTCGCGTCCGCCGCTGCCTGGTGCGCCCGGCTCCCCGCCGAGCCTCGCCCGAGCAGCCCGTTTGGCCGCCGACTTCGCCGGTCGCCGCCTCGCCTCCACGACGCCGGTCGCCGCCAAGAGCCATGGCGCGCTCGCGCCTCGCCGCCTCCTCGCCCCACGAGGCTAGTCGGAGTCGCCCGGCTGCTGTGCGCCTCTCCTTCGACCCCCGGCGAAGCTTCGCGGCCGGCAGTGCGCTCCGTCGTTGCCGGATCCGGACGGGTGGGATGAGATCCACCCATCTCGGAACCAAACACGTGCAGCCTGCTCACTTCGCCTCCGCCCGTGGTCCTCCCCGTCCAACTTCTCCCCGAGTGTATATTTTGACTAAGTCCCTGAACTATCATCTCGTGTGTGCATGTTTGAGTGATCATAAATTCATGCATCTAGCTCCGTTTTGCATGTATAATATATCGAAATGTTCATCTCATGGTGATTTTCATTTTGTTTCAATGTGCCATGTTCATTTGAGGTCATATTGATGCTCTAATAATCGTTGCAAGAGTGCTATATAATGTTGTCTGCTGTAACTTAATAGAATATGCTCATTTGTCATTTTTTCATAATTTTGTGTGATTTTCTTTTGAGCATGAAGTCTACATGTGTTATGAGCTACAACATGTCATCGTTGCTGTGGTGCAATCCATTCTTCATGATATGCCATGTATTGTTTGTTTCATGCTTGCAAAGTAGTCTACATGATGTTGCTGATTTCAGGGACTTGGAATTTCATGTCTTTGTTCTGCTATTATTTTCATGCCATGTATTCATGTTTCTACAGTGAGATCCGTGCCTCTTTTGAGTATGTTCATTAAGGATATTTTGGACATATGGTTATGCTCTATCCAGCCATGGTCCTGCCTGCATTTATAGAGTGATCTAGCATGTCTTAATCTTGCTCTACTTTTGCTATAAAATGTTCCTGGCAGATTGTTTACATGTTGTTCAATTTTGCCAAGGTTGTTGCTAGTGATCCATGCATGCTATGAACTTGTTCTTGCCATG
This sequence comes from Aegilops bicornis, assembly GCA_021605145.1. NCBI lineage: Eukaryota > Viridiplantae > Streptophyta > Magnoliopsida > Poales > Poaceae > Aegilops > Aegilops bicornis. Next base: position 497,687,658 of record CM038670.1, read on the forward strand.
GTTAGTTTCATGAGCATGTCTTCTTGCTGATTCTATGCTTACCTTGTCATGAAATGCTTTGTGATGAGTGATTTGAGCTCACAAAGATGCCTTCATAATTCTGTTTATGCCATGCTCAGTTTTTTTTTGCTAAGTCTGAATCTGTAACGAAGCTTGCTATGTTCACATGGAGGCCATCATATTTTCTGTGCCTTTTTGGCTCATGATTAGTAAGGGACTTTTGTTGTATGCAATTAGTAGATTCACTCCGTGCCTTTGTTTTCTCTGATCCGTTCTTGTATCATAGCGTTTGATAGCTCTAAACATTGAAACCTGATGTTATTTCTGCCATGTCCTGAAATTCTGCCAAGTCTTTGGAACTGTTATTATTTTCTATCTTGCCATGTCCTTTTGAGCATGTTCTAGTGATCTCTGGAGATATCTCAGTGTTCATGTTTTGTCATGATTTACCTGTACATCATGTCCTTGCCTTTGGTTTCATGTTGGGATCCTGTAGCATGTTGTTTTGGTGCTTGCAATATGCCTAGTTACTGTTTTGGACAGCTTGTCCTTTAAACTTTTATGGTGTGTATGTGTTGAACCGTTGCTCCGTTTTGAGTGTGCTCTATATGAAACTTGCTTAGTTTTGCATGTAGTTTCATGTTAACTTGTTGCATCCATGTTTTGATGTGTTTGCTTGATGTTTGAATGCATTTTGCATCAATGCCATGCTTAACTTGTTTTGCTCATATCTTCTAGGCCGTATCTCCGAATCTAATGAACTTTATATGTAACTTGACTATAATTTCGTGTAGATCATCTTGATGCATCTTAACTTGCTGTTTAACAACTTGAACATAAGGTTTATTCAGATTTGGACCAATTTCGAAATTTGTATATGGGGACTTACCGGAATTGTTCTATGTTGTTTCCGGCCTCATTTAAACTTGCTTTGATGTGTTGCTCTTGTATGCATCATCTCTTACCATGAGTAGCTTCATGTAGCCTTGTCATGCATCATACTTGGTTGAGCATCACGCCTTGTTCATGTGTTGAGTGTTTACCATGTGGTGTGCTTCTTCTCGATAGTTCCCGTTTCGTTGCGATCGTGAGGATGCGTTCGTCTACGTGTGGTTCGTCTTCGTGGCTTCATCTTCTTCATGGACTCGTTCTTCTTCCTAGCGGGATTTCAGGCAAGATGACCGTCACCTTGGATCTCATTACTATCATTGATATGCTAGTTTCTTCGTTCTATCGCTATACTGCGCTACCTATCACTTGCTGTTCAAGCCTCCCAAATTGCCATGAACCTCTAACCTTTGTCACCCTTCCTAGCAAACCATTGTTTGGCTATGTTACCGCTTTTGCTCAGCCCCTCTTATTGCGTTGCTAGTTTTCCAGGTGAAGATGAAGATTGCTCCATGTTGGATTATGTTTATGTTGGGATATCACAATATCTCTTATATTATTAATGCATCTATATACTTGGTAAAGGGTGGAAGGCTCGGCCTTATGCCTGGTGTTTTGTTCCACTCTTGCCGCCCTAGTTTCTGTCATATCGGTATTATGTTCCCGGATTTTGCGTCCCTAACGCGGTTGGGTGATTTATGGGACCCCCTTGACAGTTCGTCTTTAATAAAACTCCTCCAGCAAGGCCCAACATTGGTTTTACGATTTGCCCACCACCTATACCTTTCCCTTGGGCGTAATTAACCCGAGGGTCATCTTTATTTTAGCCCCCCCGGCCAATGCTTCTCTAAGTGCTGGTCCGAAACGAGAAGACTGTGGGGCCACCTTGGGGAAACTTGACGATTGGTTTTACTTGTAGGATGTCTCATCCGGTGTTGCCCTGAGAACGAGATATGTGCAGCTCCTATCGGGATTGTCGGCACATCGGGCGGCTTTGCTGGTCTTGTTTTACCATTTTCGAAATGTCCTGTAACCGGGATTCCGAGACTGAACGGGTCTTCCCGGGAGAAGGAATATCCTTCGTTGATCGTGAGAGCTTATCATTGGCTAAGTTGGGACAACCCTGCAGGGTTTAAACTTTCGAGAGACGTGCCCGCGGTTATGAGGCAGATGGGAATTTGTTAATATCCGGTTGTAGTAAACTTGAAGTAAACTCTTCTAAAATACACCAACCGTGTGCGTAACCGTGAGTGTCTCTTTTCGGTGTTGATCGAGAGGAGAACACGGTTTCTGGGTTATGTCTGACGTAAGTAGGAGTTCAGGATCACTTCTTGATCATTACTAGTTGACGACCGCTTTCTTTGCTTCTCTTCTCGCTCTTATTTGCGTAAGTTAGCAACCATACATGCTTAGTCGCTGCTGCAACCTCACCACTTTACCCCTTTCCTACCCGTAAGCTTTGCTAGTCTTGATACCCATGGTAATGGGATTGCTGAGTCCTCCTGGCTCACAGATTACTACAACACCAGTTGCAGGTACAGGTTATGCTATGATCATGATGTGAGAGTGATGTTTATCTGTTTTGGAGTTCTTCTTCTGCTTCTGCTTCGATTGAGGGATAGGCTCCTGGTCGTCAGCCTGGGCTAGTAGGGTGGATGTCGTTTGAGTTTATGTTTATGTTTCATCCATAGTCGGATGTTGTTCTCATGTATGATGTTGATGTATTCTTGTGGCATTTGTGCCTTATGTATGTATCCCCATCTATTATGTAATGTTGATGTAATGATATCCACCTTGCAAAAGTGTCTTAAAGATGCGCTTCTATCCTTGGTGGGACCTTTGAGTTCCTTTAGGATAGGGTCGCATCTTGGGCGTGACAGCACTAGTGGCCGGAATTTCTTCATGAATGGAAGGAGTGGCTTCATGTTCATCAGAGCCCATTTGAACTTCAGTGTGCACTAGGGACTGAGGAATTTGTTGCGGTGGCGTGAACAAAGGAGAGTTGGGGTGTTGACTTTCCCAAAAGTCATCATTCATCACAGGCGTGGTGCTCCCAATGTCCACGTCTTCATCTTCTTCATCCAGTTCTTCAATTCCTGCCTCTTTAGCTGTGAACTGAGGCATAGGCGATGAGACCATGGGGGTTGAAGGGATATTATCTGCTTCAATTTCTTCGTCCAACTGCTCTGAAGAAGCAACAAAAGGAAAATCTTCATCGGATCCACTTGGGATCTCATATTCTTCACCAAAATGAATGATTTCCTTTGATGGCATGCTTGAGACGGGAACGGTGTCAATAGGATTCTCAAAAGAGCTTGTCAATATCTTCATCTTCTTCGGAGCTGAAGAATTTGTTGAAGTAGATGCTTTGCACTTCTTCACTGCTGCTCGCTCCGCAACATTAGTTTTCTTCGCTTCTGATGCAGAAGGAAGAACTGGACTTGGTGTTGGTGTAGGAGGAGCAGAGGAAATTGGTTCATTTTCCTCAGGCACAACTGATGCAAATGGCCTGGCTTGGTCATTTTCTTTAGGCACAGCGGTTGAAGCTTCAGCTGCCCTGGCAATGTCATCAGCGACTGGAAGGCAGTCATCAGCCCTGGTACTTTTTATTTCATTAACGGCCTGATTATCATCAGCGGTGTTGGCATGTTCTTCAGCCGGCTGAGCAGAAGCCTCAGCCTGAGGAGATTCATGTTGCGTTGGGGCTTCAACATTTGAGGTGAATCCCTTGGTCAAGTTGATGAATCTAACTTTGGCTCCAAGTGTAACATCCCAAATTTTCAATTTGGAATGTTATACATTAGGTCATCATTGCATATCATATTTTATTGCATTTTGGCTTGATCCTAGAAATTTCACGCAACTCAAGGACCCACGGAGAGAGTTGGGGATTTTGTTATTTTCATATTTGAGTTTTCTCAAATTTTGAAAAATAGGATCATTTGATTTTATTTATTTTATCTTCAATTATTCCAATTATAAAAATAACAGAGAGGGAATAAAATGACTTTCCCAAAAATAAAGGATGATTGAGGATTTAATAAAAATCAAATAATATTTTATTTTGGATTTAATTGCTATTTTATTTGAAATTAGGAAAAATGCGCGTTTTTCAAAATTGCATTTAGGTCCCAAGTAAATGTTCATCTTGCCCGGCTTGATTTTAGAAGTCGGGGAAAATTTATTTTGGGATTTTTGGAGTCCGTTTAGTATATCAAACCCTTGGGAGTTACTTCTACGTTTGCTTATATTGCCATGCTATGCCAGTAGACGTGGATTGGGTGAGTGTATCCATGACAGATGTGAGATTGTAATTTAATGGTTTATTTAAGGTGGCAACTTTAATACACATCTGGGTGGATTGAGGCACTGGGGTATCCAAAGAATTGCTGTATTTTTGGAAATCTCGGGTACCGTGGTGATTCTCCTATGGACCGCCACTGTGCTCAAAGGGATCATACGATTATTCATGCTAGAAACTTTCATGTGCAGCCACAAGCTACTATGGGCTCTAGCATAGTTGATTAAGTCGCACGAACTCTTACAAAGTGGTAGACTAGCGATGTAGGGGAAAGTAGGTGTAACGGTCTACCCATCGTAAGGTGCTAGCGCACGAAAGACCTGTGTCTCGGTCATCCATTTCTCAAACACCATGTAGTGCGAGAATCCCAACGGAGGAGATTGAGTCTTGTGGGGAAAAGTGCGCAAACCTCTGCAGAGTGTATAAACTAATCATGGTTAGCCGTGTCCCAGTTATGGACATCTTGAGTATCTAGTACTTGGATTATCATGTGAATCTCATCATGTTACTTTAATTAATATTGTTGGGTTTTATTGATGTTACTTAATTGGGATTGAGAATGCTATCAACCATTCTCAATGTTTAACAACCACCATGATAGTTAAATAAAATTTATTCCTTTGCAAGAGGGAAAATTGGCTTTGCGCAAAAACTGTAACCATAGAGCTTTCCACCAGCCATATATGCATGTAGTATAGCCTATTTCTTTTCATTACTCTCTATGTTTTACATTGCCAGCATATTCCATGTGCTGACCCGTTTTCGGGCTGCAACGTTCATGTTGCAGACTTTTCGCATTTACGACAGTAAGGTGCCTTTAGGTCGTGGTTCTATACTTTCGGTGATGCCGTTGGAGTTGATGGACTCGCTTATCTTCCAAGCCTTCCGCTGTTATCGTTATTAGATGGCCTTAAGCCATATTTATTGTAATAAGTTCTCTTTTGAGACATTCGATGTAATAAGTGTGTGATTGTTACTCTGTTATAAAACCGTCAAGTACTGTGTGTGTCAGCATTACTCATCCAGGGATGACACTGATGCACAGAGATCGATCGCTTGAGGTCCTGGTCGCTACAAGATGGTATCGAGCACACGACTGTAGGACACGACCACTAAGCTAAAAGCCCTAGATCACTACTCACTCTTCTCATTTCTGACTCCTCATCTTTTCTACTCTTATAGGATGGCGGATGCAAGGAACAAGTTCACGCAACCGGATGAAGATACACCATTTGGACGCCACTTGAAGGAAGTCACTAAGTACCTGAACATCGGACCTACCTCGCCACTTTACCCGAAGAGGAGCGCTGGATGATTCAAGTTCAAGTTCCAGGAAGGACATTCGTGCCAGTCACTGAGCCCATAGAGTTTTCATTTGATACACCAACCTGGAGTCTAGGAAAGAGTATGGCAGCTCACATCACCATGGGACACATTGCAGAAGTTTACCACAATGATCTCAAGGACACTATCTACCAGATTTGTGGGCGCCGAGATTAGCAATGGGAGATGATCAGCACCAGGAAGGATAGATCAATCGCATCTTTTATCCAGGAGTTAAACCGGCACATTCGACGCCAGGAGAACCCGGATATCTTGTGAGCATGATAGATCTGCAGAAGGCCTTGACCAAGATCACGGAGCTGGAGGAAGAACTCAAGGCTACACGCGAAGATTATATGGAGGAAATCGAAGTATTAGTGGAGAAGAATGACGACCTGACCAGGAAGCTAGGAGTTTTCATGGGAGACCCCGTGCCAGGAGGAGAAGATGACGATCCCACTTGGCTGGAGAACTATATCATCATCGCATTTACACCGACTCGCACCTGCATTTATAGCGATGATGACTATGTTGATGAAGCTAGAGCGGATATCATGGAGTCTTCAACGGAGCAGTTTTTCTAGTCGACCACCATAACAGTAGTAGTATTCCCCCCATTGTATATAGTATAGTCTGAGCACTTTTATAACGATAGTTAGACCGTTGTATGCCCTTGTTTGAATTGATTGAAGTGATATTGATTGAATTTGTCTCATGTGCATATGGGTAGTGTTTTCTCTCTAGACCTCATTCTATTCTATATTCTCATCATTTCTAAAACCCTTAGATGCCTCCGAGACGTGAAATCGCATTTGCTTTCCCACCGGAGCTCACTTAGTTGATCCAGCAGCAGAATGTGTTGATGCAGTTGCTAGTCCAGAATCAGAACCAGGGGAACAACAACAACAACAACAACAACAACAACAACAACCAACCACCACCACCACCTGTTGATCACTTAACCCGTTTCCTTAGACTGAATCCACCGGTGTTCTCTAGTAGCACGGAGCCGATAGTTGCAGATGATTGGCTCCGCAAGACAGGAAGGGAGTTCACCACTGCAGGATGCACAGATGCGGAGAAGGTGCGTTTTGCCGCACATCAACTTGAAGGACCCGCAGCATCATGGTGGGAGAATTTCACAGCCACTTATCCTATCGACACTGTCACATGGGATCAATTTCAGCAGGCTTTCCGTACTACCCATGTTTCAGCAGGAGCTATGGCCATGAAGAAGCGTGATTTTCGCAACTTGCGCCAAGGAGGACGGACAACACAAGATGTGGATGACTTTAGTATGTTAGCACGTTATGCCCCAGATGACATAGCTACGTATGCAGCTAAGGTGAGAAGTTTCGAAGGATCGAATGATGAGTCGAGCATGCAGTTGATGGTAGCAACTTTCAACAACTATCGGAGTTGGTAGATCATGCTCTTATGATTGAAGGAAGCAACAACAGATTGAGAATCGCAAGAGGAAGTATGGACAAGGGAAGTACAATTACGGAGCTCCAGCGAGAAGGTTACTGCTTTTACCCGAAATCGGGAGGACAATTTAAGCATACCCATGGAGGAGGGAATTCGCATAATCATAATGGCTCCAAGAATGGTAACGGGAATGGAGGAAGCAACGGACAGAACCGTAGAAACCCGTCAACCCCAGCCAAGAGAGACCTGAGCCAAGTCACTTGCTTTAAGTGTCAGAAGACTTGACATTATGCCAATGGATGTCCTGAAGCCCAGAATGGAAATGGCAATGGAAGCTCTGGGAAGAAGCTGAACCCTTTCAACAGGGGACAGGTGAACCACGCTAACGTGGAGGGGGTTGAAGCCCAGCCAGATGCAGTAATAGGTAAGCTTTTGGTTAAGTCATTTACTGCAATCGTTCTTTTTGATACTGGTGCATCGCATTCATACATATCAAGGGGATTTGTGGATAAGTATAAACTGCCCACCAAGGTTCTTAGAACACCTATGTTAGTAAGCTTCACCAGGAGTGGAATATATGGCCAGTCGAGGATGTTTTCAAGTGCCATTAAGTATAGGTAGGCATGTTTTCCCTTCGGATTTAATCATTTTGGAATCGCAAGGTTTGGATGTAATTCTGGGTATGGATTGGCTATTGATGTATGGAGGAAACATCGGTTGCGCCAGTAAGTCGATTTTGCTTACCACCCCAGAAGGAAGAAGGATTAAGTATGTATCAAGACATGAGCCAAAGAGGACACAAGTAAATTCCTTATCAGGAGTTGTGCAGGAGGAAGTACCAGTGGTGAAGGAGTTCACGATGTATTTTAAGAGTTACTGTGCATGCCACCGGATAGATACATTGAGTTTTGATTGAGCTTTTGCCGTGCATGTATTTATATCTAAGAGACCGTACAGGATGCCCGCAAAATATTTGGAGGAAATTAAGAAATAGATTAAGGAGCTATTCGATAAAGGCTATATTCGCCCAAGTTTTTCACCTTGGGGATCGCCAGTGCTTCTAGTGGAGAAGAAGGATGTATCGTTAAGGATGGTTGTTGATTATCGAGGATTGAATGAAGTAACTATCAAGAACAAATACCCACTGCCGATGATCAATGACTTGTTTGATCGATTGCAAGGAGCTAAGGTATTTTCCAAGATCGATTTGCGATCAGGATACCACCAGTTGAAGATTCGAGAGCATGATATACCTAAGACAGCTTTTACCACCAGGTACGGGCTGTATGAGTATACCGTTATGTCATTTGGCCTGACTAACGCACCCGCCTATTTCATGAACATGATGAACAAAGTGCTTATGGAGTTTCTGGATAAGTTCGTCGTGGTGTTCATTGATGATATTTTGGTCTACTCGAAGAATGAAGAGGAGCATAAGGAGCATTTGCGTTTGGTACTCGAGAAGCTCAGAGAACATCAATTGTATGCCAAGTTCAGCAAATGTGAGTTTTGGTTGAAGGAACTTGGATTCCTCGGACATGTTATATCCGGGGAAGGAATAGCAGTGGATCCCACCAAAGTTGTCACTGTGACAAACTGGGAAGCCCCAACAACAGTTGGATAGATTCGGAGTTTTCTTGGACTCGCAGGATACTACCGGAGATTCATTGAGAATTCTCGAAGATTGCAAAGCCCATGACGGAGTTGTTGAAGAAGGATACTAAGTTCAATTGGACTGAGGAATGTGAGGCCAGTTTCCAAGAGTTGAAGAAACATTTTGTTACATCGCCAGTGTTGATTCTGCCAGATCAGCGTAAGGATTACGAGGTGTATTGCAACGCTTCTCGTCGAGAACTTGGAGCGGCGCTTATGCAGGAGGGAAGAGTTGTTTCGTATGCTTCACGACAGCTTAAGCCCCATGAGTAAAATTATGCTACACACGATTTGGAGTTAGCAGCCATAGTGCACGCGTTGAAGACGTGGAGACATTTTCTCATTGGAAACCATTGTGAGGTGTACACGGATCACAACAGTTTGAAGTACATTTTCACGCAGAAGGAGTTGAATCTCAGACAAAGGAGATGGTTGGAGCTCATCAAGGATTATGATATGAGATTGCATTATCATCCCAGAAAGGCTAACGTAGTAGCCGATGCATTGAGCCACAAGAGCCATGTCAACACACCCTTGACCGGAGAGTTACCAAAGGAGTTAGCCGAGGATCTTCGAGAGTTATGTTTGGAGATAGTTCCGAGAGGCTATGTAGCAGCATTGGAGATTCAGTCTACTTTGATGGATAAGATCAGAGAAGCTCAGAAGACTGACAAGGAGATTGCCTCTATTAAAGAGAAGATGAGCAAAGGAAAAGCTAAAGGATTTCGTGATGATGAGCACGATACCCTATGGTTTGAAGACCGTGTTTATGTGCCTAATGACCCGGAGATCAGGACGTTGATTCTGCAAGAGGCCCATGATTCGCCGTATTCGATTCACCCAGGAAATACCAAGATGTATTTGGATTTAAAGGATACTTTCTGATGGACCGGAATGAAGAAGGATATTGCAGAGTATGTAGCAGTATGTGATGTATGTCAGAGAGTGAAGGCAGAGCATCAGAAGCCAGCAGGATTGTTTCAGCCATTGCCGATACCCGAATGGAAGTGGGATAAACTTGGCATGGATTTTATCACGGGATTGCCTAGGACTCGTACAGGCTATGACTCGATTTGGGTTATAGTTGATCGTTTGACGAATGTAGCTCATTTCATCCCAGTGAAGACTACTTACAGCAGTGCTAAGTTGGCAAAGATATACATGACCAGGATCGTATGTCTGCATGGAGTTCTGAGGAGCATTATATCAGATAGAGGAATCCAGTTACCTCAAAGTTCTGGAATCAGTTACATGAAACTTTGGGAACCAGGCTAGAGTTCAGTACCACTTTTCATCCACAGACAGATGGACAGACCGAGAGAGTAAATCAGATTTTGGAGGATATGCTAAGAGCTTGTGCGTTAGATTATGGATCTAGTTGGGACGACAATTTGTCATATGCGGAGTTCTCTTACAACAACAGTTATCAATCCAGTTTGAAGATGGCCCCTTTCGAAGCCTTGTACGGAAGGAGGTGCAAAACCTCGTTGTTTGGGATGAAGTTGGAGACCGCCAGTTGTTTGGACCGGATTTGATTAAAGAGTCTGAACAGAAGGTGAAGTTGATTCGTGATAGGCTCAAGGTAGCCCAGTCCAGGCAGAAGAGCTATGCAGATTCTAAACGCAAGGAGACAGTTTATGAAGTCGGAGATAGAGTTTATCTACGTGTATCTCCACTTCGAGGAGTTAAGCGCTTTGGAGTTAAGGGAAAATTAGCGCCACGTTTTGTGGGTCCATACAAGGTTTTGGAGCGTATGGGAGAAGTTGCTTAAAAGTTGGAATTGCCCGAAGGATTGTCAGGAGTTCACGATGTGTTTCACGTTTCCCAGTTGAAGAAGTGCCACGCAGAGATGGTTGATATAGCGCTGAGGGATACAGTGCCGCTGGAAGCGATTCAGTTGGATAGTGATTTCACCTACGAGGAGAAACCAGTCAGGATTCTCGAATATGCCAGCCGAGTCACCCGCATCAAGGTTATCAAGTTTTGCAAAGTTCAGTGGAGCCACCACACCGAGGATGAAGCCACCTGGGAGCGAGAGGAAAAACTGCTGAAGGACCACCCTCACCTATTTTCTAGCCAATCCGAATCTCGAGGGCGAGATTCATCTTAAGGGGGGTAGGTTTGTAACATCCCAAATTTTCAATTTGGAATGTTATACATTAGACCATCATTGCATATCATATTTTATTGCATTTTGGCTTGATCCTAGAAATTTCATGCAACTCAAGGACTCACGAAGAGAGTTGGGGATTTCGTTATTTTCATATTTGAGTTTTCTCAAATTTTGAAAAATAGGATCATTTGATTTTATTTATTTATCTTCAATTATTCCAATTATAAAAATAAGAGAGTGGGAATAAAATGACTTTCCCAAAAATAAAGGAATATTGAGGATTTAATAAAAAAATCAAATAAGATTTTATTTGGATTTTATTGCTATTTTCTTAGAAATTAGGAAAAATGCGCGTTTTACAAAATTGCATTTAGGCCCCAAATAATTGTTCATCTTGTCCGGCTTGATTTTAGGAGTCGGGGAAATTTATTTTGGGATTTTTGGAGTCCGTTTAGTATTTCTTTTGTTTGTTATTCTGCACGTAATGTTTTAAAAAAAAAACGCTCGACTAACTTAGGGCCGTATTCGGCGAGGACTTCTTAGGCCAGGCCTTTAAAATCCGCCGCCCCGAGGCCTGTCAACCCACCAGTCCTGGAACCCTAACCCCGCCCGATCCGCCGCCGCCACCACCCGCCCCGCCCTCTGCCCCGTGCCGCGACTCGCCGGAGCCGCCGCCACTCGCCGCCTCGCCGGAACGAGGTAGCCGCCTCGGTTTTCATGAGAAAACCGTATGGTTTTTTCGAAAACCCTAGATCCGTTTTTTAGATCCGGTTCGGTTTATTTTACGGTTTAGTTTATTTAGCGGACGTTCGTCCATACGTTCGTTTTAACGAATGGTGTTCGTCATTTAGCCGCAGACAGCGAACGTTCGTTCGTTAGCCTGTTCGTCATTTTTCTTTTTCTCGGATTTTCCGCGATTATTTCCGATCGCGGTTTTTGATCCGATTTTCGTTTTAGTATAACTTTTCGTTCGTTTATCGGAATCAGGCGATTCAAGCGCCTAGAGTTTCGTCTCGAAACCCTCTTTCCGTTTAACCAACTCAAACAAGTTTTTGCTACTATAAAATTTGACTTAAGTCCAGATTAGTAAACGAAGCTTGTTTCTTTCGCCGTTTGACTTTCGCTGTTTCGCTTGATTTGATTCTTTTTGCAAACCGGAGTTCTTAAGTTGAACTTTCTGGTTAGTTCTCTTATTTGAGTTTTACTTGTGAATTTGATGAGTGCTTATTGTATGCTTGTTTGTTTGCGATAGAGTACCCGGAGTGCGCCGCTTGCTACTTCGAGTCTCTAGGTTTCACGGATCATCAGCAAGGCAAGTAACACTTTGACCATACCTATTTAATACCCAGTTTTATTGCATTGGATCAATTCTCAAACAATTGCATGATTAGGATCTAATTAAATTGTGGGTTTGGGAAGTTGATGAGGTAGTACCTATTTACCTGTTTTATTATCAAACCCTTGGGAGTTACTTCTACGTTTGCTTATATTGCCATGCTATGCCAGTAGACGTGGATTGAGTGAGTGTATCCATGACAGATGTGAGATTGTAATTTAATGGTTTATTTAAGGTGGCAACTTTAATACACATCTGGGTGGATTGAGGCACCTGGGGTATCCAGTAATTGCCTGTATTTTTGGAAATCCTGGGGTACCGTGTGATTCTCCTATGGACTGCCACTCAGGCTCAAAGGGATCATACGATTATTCATGCTAGAAACTTTCATGTGCAGCCACAAGCTACTATGGGCTCTAGCATAGTTGATTAAGTCGTGCGAACTCTTACAGTGGTAGACTAGCAGATGTAGGGGAAAGTAGGTGTAACGATCTACCCATCGTAAGGTGCTAGCGCTTCCGAAAGACTGTGTCTCGGTCATCCGTTTCTCAAACACCATGTAGTGCGAGAATCCCAACGGAGGAGATCGAGTCTTGTGGGGAAAAGTGCACAAACCTCTGCAGAGAGTATAAACTAATCATGGTTAGCCGTGTCCCCGATTATGGACATCTTGAGTATCTAGTACTTGGATTATCATGTGAATCTCATCATGTTACTTTAATTAATATTGTTGGGTTTTATTCATGTTACTTAATTGGGATTGAGAATGCTGTCAACCATTCTCAATGTTTAACAACCACCATGATAGTTAAATAAAATTTATTCCTTGAAGTAGGGAAAAATTGGCTTTACACAAAACTGCAACCATAGAGCTTTCCACCAGCCATATATGCATGTAGCATAGCCTATTTCTTTTCATTACTCTCTATGTTTTACATTGCCAGCATATTCCATGTGCTGACCCGTTTTCGGGCTGCAACGTTCATGTTGCGGACTTTTCAGCCGACGAGTAAGGTGCCTTTAGGTCGTGGTTCTATACTCAGTGATGTCGTTGGAGTTGATGGACTCTCTTATCTTCCAAGCCTTCCGCTGTTATCATTATTAGATGGCCTTAAGCCATATTTATTGTAATAAGTTCTCTTTTGAGACATTCAATGTAATAAGTGTGTGATTGCTACTCTGTTATAAATCCTTCAAGTACTGAGCGTGTCAGCATTACTCATCCAGGGATGACACTGATGCACAGAGATCATACTGTTTGAGGTCTGGTCGCTACACCAAGCCAGTCAGCATAGTAGCGATCAAATTCATCACTAAGATTATTGATCTCTGATTATAGAGCTACAAGTTCTTCAGGTGAAAGCTTCAAAATGTTTTGCTTCAGAAAGCGCTCTTTCTTGTACTGTGCTTTCTTCACCTGCCTCCACTACTGCAGGATGGTCCTAACGCAACACTACGATCAGAGACCCTTCGATGAAACTGTGTGTGATGTCATAATCGCAAACGGTGGTGTAAAAACCATCAAAAAGGTGCAAAATGTTTGCGATGACAGATGCATCAAACGCGGTTCAGAATTTAGTGGCATGTGCGATGCAGGGCATACGGTTCAGCTCAATTAACTGTTTGGGATGAGGAGGCACAAAAGAAACGGGCAGCCAGATGAAGGCGTGTGCGATATACAGCATACGGTTCACTGGGATGAACTGTGTGTGATTAGGCAACACAATGGAAACGGTTCAACTGAACAAGATGTGTGTGATACGCGGCAAATAGGTTCGTAATATGAAATGTGTGCGAAGACCAATAATAACACAGATGATTGCTGCTAATAAGCCTTGTGAATTGCTCTGTCTACAGTAGAATAACATGTATATACATATATATAACTGAAATAAACATCCAATTACATAAGTGACTATACAGATCATTCGCACACAACTCAATAAACAATTGCATGCATTCTAAAGTAGGAGAAACGATCATCTAGTCATCTACTTCTTGTGACGCACCCTCCACTGCTATGTGGCTCGATCCCTCGTCTTTGTCAAGAAGAAGACAGTTCCTCATGTCAACGATCCGCCTGTACATATCGTAGCTTGTGTACGTGTCCATGGCCGCATACTTGACATGTTGTTCATCCGGTCTCTTATGCCACACACTGTGCCAGGCGTTCTTGTCCTTATTGCTCTCTTCCTTCATATTCGCGTAGTAGGGGTCGATGATGGCCGAGGCGAGGTCAACCAGGGAGTTCAGTTTGTTTTTGTCGCTGCCTCAGACCTTGTAGTGGTGCTGGATGTTGACAGGATTCAGGCATTTCAAGTCCGAAATCTTGAGCGCTTATAGATCGTTGGTGGTGTCCACCGTAGCGAAACTGTAGTCGGAGCTCTTGATAAACATGGAGAAACTTTCGCAAGGCCTTGTGGCAAGGTGGAAGTGGTAGACGAGGACGTCATGTCGCACGCACAACTGGGCGACGACAACCTTCTGATCGTGCCCGACATGACCGATGGTGTACTCGAGGTCGAAGCCGACCACTCGGTACTTGTCCTCGGCAAGGAACTGCTCCATAGTTTGGATGGAGCTCTCCACCGAGACCGGATCGTTCGTGTACACCACCGAGAGGGCCTTCCCCCTCACGTGGGTGTCCACCACGTGATGCGTGGTGAACTGCCCGCCGTTGTCGTCATCGGCTGCTGGGAGCCCCATTGGAGCCACGGGGAGCGCCATTGGAACTGCTGGATGTCCTCTCTGTATGTTCCTCGTGGGTGTGCTTATTGTGTCGTGTGAGACGGGAGACGAAGGTAAATGGCCGCAGGAATAAAAGGGGGCCGGACGACATGGATTGTCGGCGCGTCCGCATGGCAGTTTTTGTAGCAGGTAACTGCATCATCGCGCCGTGCCCGGCGCAACCGCTTGCACACGAACGTGTGTGATCGTGCGCCGGCCCCAAACCCTGGCAACACGCGTGGAGGGACGAGGGCAGAGCACCCGGAGGGACGCGAGAGTAGAGCGCGTGCGGCGGGACGCGAGCATAGCACGCCGCGGCCGCTTGACCGCAAGCAATCACACACATAGAGCGGTTGAACACGCAGGAAATGGTCACCTACAAGCCAGCCGATAGTTACGTCGCTGCTTAGAGAGCGGTCGTGTGGTACCACCCCCGTCTAGTCTATAGTCTCCTTCATATTCCGTGCCACACTTTGCCCTCAAATTTAACCAACAAAATGTTAATGCATGTTTTAAAAATTATATAATTGGAAACTATGTTCAAATACAAATCCAACTATATAATCTTTGGTGACATACATTTGTATTTTATTAGTTAAACATTACTTATAAACCAGGACGGTGGTATAGTAGGTAATTAAAGCGCAACCATTTTTTTATTAACTGTATGTGTACGTGGCCTTTTGTCCTCCTCTCGCACGTCTTGTCACCCCGCTGATACGTCCATTTTGCATCATGCTTTTATATCGATATTTATTGCATTATGGGCTGTTATTACACATTTTGTTAGAATACTTGTGCCTATTCTCTCTTATTTTAGAAGGTTTGCATAAGGAGGGAGAATGCTGGCAGCTGGAATTCTAGGCTAGAAAAGGAGCAAATACTAGTGACCTATTCTGCACAACTCCAAAAGTCCTGAAACTCCACGAAAGTTATTTTTGGAAATAATAAAAAATACTGAGCGGAAGAAATACTGGAGGGGGCCCACACCCTGGCCACGAGGGTGGGGGGCACGCCCTACCCCCTGGGCGGGCCCCCTGCCTTGTGGGCCCCCTGTTGGCCCTCCGGTGCCCATCTTCTTCTATATGAAGTCTTTCGTCTGAAGAAAAATAATAAGCAAGCTTTCGGGACAAGACTCCACCGCCGTGAGGTGGAACCAATCTAGGGCTCCGGCAGAGCTGTTCTGCTGGGGACACTTCCCTCCGAGAGGGGGAAATCATCGCCATCATCATCACCAACGCTCCTATCATCGGGAGAGGGCAATCTCCATCAACATCTTCACCAGCACCATCTCCTCGCAAACCCTAGTTAATCTCTTGTATCCAATTCTTGTCTCTAAGTCTGGGATTGGTACCTGTAGGTTGCTAGTAGTGTTGATTACTCCTTGTAGTTGATGCTAGTTGGTTTATTTGGTGGAAGATCATATGTTCAGATCCTATATATATATTAATACTCCTCTGATTATGAAAATGAATATTCTTTGTGAGTAGTTACGTTTGTTCCTGAGGACATGGGAGAAGTCTTGCTAATAGTAGTCATGTGAATTTGGTATTCGTTCGATATTTTGATAAGATGTATGTTGTCTATCCTCTAGTGTTGTTAGGTGAACGTCGACTACATGACACTTCACCATTATTTGGGCCTAGAGGAAGGCATTGGGAAGTAATAAGTAGATGATGGGTTGCTAGAGTGACAGAAGCTTAAACCCTAGTTTATGTGTTGCTTCGTAAGGGGCTGATTTGGATCCATATGTTTCATGCTATGGTTAGGTTTACCTTAATACTTCTTTTGTAGGTGCAGATGCTTGCTATAGGAGTTAATCATAAGTGGGATTCTTGTCCAAGTAAGGACAGCACCCAAGCACCGGCCCACCCACATATTAAATTATCAAAGTACCGAACGTGAATCATATGAACGTGATGAAAACTAGCTTGACGATAATTCCCATGTGTCCTCGGGAGCGCTTTTCTGTATATAAGAGTTTGTCCAGGCTTGTCCTTTGCTACAAAATGGATTGGGCCACCTTGCTGCACTTTATTTACTTTTGTTACTTGTTGCTCGTTACCAATTATCTTATCACAAAACTATCTGTTAGCTATAATTTCAGTGCTTGCAGAGAATAACTTGCTGAAAACCACTTATCATTTCCTTCTGCTCCTCATTGTGTTCGACACTCTTACTTATCAAAAGGACTATGATAGATCCCATATACTTGTGGGTCATCAAGACTCTTTTCTGGTGCCGTTGCCGGGGAGTGAAGCGCCTTTGGTAGGTGGAATTTGGTAAGGAAAAATTTATATAGTGTGCTGAAATTTACTGTCACTTGTTACTATGGAAAGTAATCCTCTGAGGGGCTTGTTCGGGGTATCTTGACCCCGACCAACAGAGCAAAGAGTTGCTCCTCAACCTACTGAACCTACTGAAAATGAAAATGTCTACTTTGAAATTCCTTCGGGTATGTTAGAAAAACTGCTAGCTAATCCTTTTGCAGGAGATGGAACAATGCATCCTGATGAGCACCTAATATATGTGGATGAAGTTTGTGGATTATTTAGGCTTGCAGGTGTGCCCAATGATGTTATTAAGAAGAAGGTCTTCCCTTTATCTTTGAAGGGAGATGCATTGACATGGTATCATAGAACTACAAACGATTGAAATTGGAATATCATCAGAAGTTTTATCCTATGCATCTTGTTCATCGTGATCACAATTATATATATATAATTTTTGGCCTCGCGAGGGAGAAAGCATCGCTCAAGCTTGGGGGAGGCTTAAATCAACGTTACATTCATGCCCCAATCATGAGCTCCCAAGAGAAATAATTATTCAAAGTTTTTATACTCGGCTTTCTATAACAATCGCACCATGCTCGATACTTCTTGTGCTGGCTCTTTTATGATGAAGACTATTGAATTCAAATGGGACTTATTGGAAAGAATTAAACGCAACTCTGAAGATTGGGATCTCGGCGAAGGTAAGGAGTCAGGTATGACACCTAAGTTTGATTGTGTTAGATCTTTTATGGATACTGATGTTTTCCGTAAATTTAGCACTAAATATGGACTTGACTCTGAGATAGTAGCTTCTTTTTGTGAATCTTTTGCTGCTCGTGTTGATCTCCCTAAGGAGAAGTGGTTTAAGTATCATCCCCCAATAGAAGTAAAAGTAGCTGCACCTATTAAAGTTGAAGAAAAGATCATCACTTATAATGATCCTATTGTTCCTACTTCTTATGTTGAGAAACCACCTTTCCCTGTTAGGATAAATGATCATGCTAAATCTTCAACTGTGGTTCGTAAAAGCAATATTAGAACCTATACACCCCCTGAGCAAGTTAAAGTTGAACCAAATATTTCTATTGTTAAAGATCTCTTGTTTGATAATATTGATGGGCATGTTATTTATTTCCGTGATGAAACTGCTAGAATTGCCAAACCTTGTTCTAAAGATAAACATAGACCTGTGGTAGGCATGCCTGTTATTTCTGTTAAAATAGGAGATCATTGTTATCATGGCTTATGTGATATGGGTGCTAGTGCTAGTGCAATACCTATTGAGTTATACAAGTAAATTATGCATGATATTGCACCTACTGAGTTAGAAGATATTGATGTCACAATTAAACGTGCCAATAGAGATATTATTTCACCAATGGGATTGTTAGAGATGTTGAAGTCCTGTGTGGGAAAACTAAATATCCTGCTGATTTTCTTGTTCTTGGTTCCCCAGAAGATAGCTTTTGCCCCATTATATTTGGTAGACCCTTCTTGAACACTGTTAATGCTAAGATAGACTGCGAAAAGGATGTTGTTACTATAGCTTTGGGTGATATGTCTCATGAGTTTACTTTCTCTAAATTTCGTAGACAACACCGTGAAGAGGAATTGCCTAGTAAGGATGAAATTATTGGTCTTGCTTCTATTTCCGTACCTCCTAATGATCCTTTGGAACAATATTTGCTAGACCATGAAAATGATATGTTTATGAATGAAAAAAGGGAAATAGATGAAGTATTCTTTAAACAGGAACCCATCTTGAAACACAATTTGCCTTTTGAAATCCTAGGGGATCCTCCTCCACCCAAGGGTGATCCCGTGTTTGAGCTTAAACCGTTACCTGATACTCTTAAATATGCTTATCTTGATGAGAAAAAGATATATCCTGTTATTATTAGTGCTAACCATTCAGAGCATGAAGAAGAGAGATTATTGAAAACTCTGAAGAAGCACCGCGCTGCTACTGGATATATTCTTGATGATCTTAAGGGCATTAGTCCCACTCTATGTCAACATAAAATAAATTTGGAGAAAGATGCCAAACTAGTTCGTGATCATCAACGATGGCTAAATCCTAAGATGAACGAAGTGGTAAGAAAGGAAATACTAAAGCTCCTTGAGGCAGGTATAATTTATACCGTTGCTGATAGTCAGTGGGTAAGTCATGTCCATTGCGTCCCTAGGAAGGGAGGGGTTACTGTCGTTCCTAATGATAAAGATGAATTGATTCCGCAAAGAATTATTACAGGTTATAGGATGGTAATTGATCTGCGCAAATTAAATAAGGCTACTAAAAAAGATCATTACCCCTTACCTTTTATTGATCAAATGCTAGAAAGATTATCCAAACATACACATTTTTGCTTTCTAGATGGTTACTCTGGTTTCTCTCAAATACCTGTGTCAGTTGATGATCAATCAAATTCCACCTTTACTTTCCCTTTCGGTACTTTTGCTTATAGACGTATGCCTTTTGGTTTATGTAATGCACCTACTACCTTTCAAAGATGCATGATGGCTATATTATCTGACTTTTGTGAAAAGATTTGTGAGGTTTTCATGGACGACTTCTCCGTCTGTGGATCCTATTTTGATGATTGCTTGAGCAACCTGGATCGAGTTTTGCAGAGATGTGAAGAAACTAATCTTGTCTTGAATTGGGAAAAGTGCCTGTCGGTGTCAAAACCGGCGGATCTCGGGTAGGGGGTCCCGAACTATGCGTCTAGGCGGATGGTAACAGGAGACAAGGGACACGATGTTTTTACCTGTGTTCGGGCCCTCTCGATGGAGGTAAAACCCTACTCTGCTTTATTAATATTGATGATATGGGTAGTACAAGAGTGGATCTACCACGAGATCAGAGAGGCTAAACCCTAGAAGCTAGCCTATGGTATGATTGTTTTTCGTCCTACGGACTAAAACCCTCCGGTTTATATAGACACCGGATAGGGTTAGGGTTACACAGAGTCGGTTACAATGGTAGGAGATCTACATATCCGTATCGCCAAGCTTGCCTTCCACGCCAAGGAAGTCCCATCCGGACATAGGAGGAAGTCTTCAATCTTGTATCTTCGTAGTCTAGGAGTCCGGCCAACGGTGATAGTTCGGCTATCCGGACACCCCCTAATCCAGGACTCCCTCAGTAGCCCCTGAACCAGGCTTCAATGACGACGAATCCGGCGCGCATATTGTCTTCGGCATTGCAAGGCGGGTTCCTCCTCTGAATACTTCATAGAAGATTTTGAACACAAGGATAGTGTCCGGCTCTGCAAAACAAGTTCCACATACTACCGTAGAGAGAATAACCTTTGCACAGATCCGCTGACGTACTCATGGCGTGACATCACACCACGGCCGTGCCTTTATACGAATTATTTTTACTTGTTCCACCTCGGTAGCGTTTAGCGAGGCGGTTTCTTTGGCACGCCTTATCGGGCGGAGATCGTGCCCCTTTATTCTTGGATCCTCATCAATACGGGCGTGGTAACCCGATGTTGCCCGCTGGCATGCCTCCTCCATCGAAGGCGAGTCCCGAACGGTCACGGGGAGGGCTCTTGGTATTCAACCTCTTTATAACGAGACCAAGGCCCGCTCCTTTCTTTCAATCTCAATCGAATCCGCCCCTCGCCTCGAGTTTCAACACCCAAAGCTCCAGATTTAGGCGCTTCGGACCTTCAATGATGTCCGGCTCCGACCTGCACGGCTGGTGGATGTCTTCCTCCGTCACGGAAGAAGATGTGCTAAAGCTGAGAGACGCCAGGTATCTAACCGGCGAAATTTAGCATAGGCTGCCTGCCCAAGGGCAGGTTATTCCCACTCCCGAGCCTGGTGAGAGCGTGGTATTCGTGTCTCACTTCCTTCGGGGTTTAGGCTTCCCGACGGACCCCTTTGTGAGGGGGCTCATGTTTTATTATAGGATGGAATTCCATGACTTGGATCCGGAGTCCATCCTCCACATCTCATCATTCATTGTCATATGTGAAGCCTCCCTCCGCATTACCCCTCACTTCGGATTGTGGCTCAAGACCTTCAAAGTGGAGCCGAAGATGATCAAGGGGCATTAGGCAGAGTGCGGAGGGGTTATTATAAGCAAGAATGCGGACGCTCCATGGCCCGAGGGCTCTTTTCAAGAGGAGCTCAATTTATGGCAACTGGAGTGGTTTTATATCACCGCTCCCAGGGGCACCAAATGGGCGGCACCACCTGCCTTCCGCTCGGGTCCTCCACTGCGGCGGGCTTCATGGGTCAATAAAGGGCTCGACCGGGGACCGTGCAAGGACGTACCTCTGTTGCAGGGCCGTATTCGAGACCTCCGAGAGAGAGAGATCAATCTGGTCGTAGTAGTGTAGGTCATGGTGATTCGTCGCACCTTGCCCTGCAAACGTTGCCTCCTCCGCCCGTGGGAGTTTAATCCGGAGGGACCACGAGCTCTCCAACATTTTATGGGCGTAACGCCGGTGGAGATGTACCAACTGTTCTTCGGATCACAAGCAATCGCCCGGATACTCAAGTAAGTAGTCCTGTACCCGGACATGCTATCCGCATATTTATCATACACTTGCCCTTAAAAGAGCTATCCTTTAAACAGGAGTGGATAGCTAAAGCAAAACTGATCAGTGTCCGCCCCCTCCACGAGACCACGCGGATCTGTATTAACCAAGATGCTAGATGTTGTGCCTTTTGAAGAAGGTGAAGGGGGGAACAAGGGAACTACTACCTCCGTGAAGGAGGCTATCAAGAAAGGGGGGATCGAGAATCCCTCCCTCCAAGGGGAGAAGAGGACCGCTTTTGAAGATCCGGAGACCAAAGCCTCGAAGCGGGGGAAGAAATCTTCACCAGAGGGTCCTGCGGCGGGAGATGCCCCGGCCGCACTATTTCCCCAAGGAGATCAGCCCTCCAGCGAGCCGTAAGTAAAGGGGGCGTTTTTCTAAAGAGAGACATCCCCGTTTTATTTCTGAAGGTAACCGAAAGTTTACCTTGTAGTTCGGATCTCAGCCCTTCACAGCAGAGCTCGTCTTCAGGGGATCTTGGTCCGGAGATGATGGAGAGCGAAACGCCTCCGCCTGCCGTACCATTATGCGAGGTGGACGACCCTGAGGTGTCGTCGCGGAGGGCTTCTCTGAATCCGGCGGGGCCAGAAGGCAGCCGTATGTCCCCTCAAAGCCCTCCGTGTCCGGCCTTCGAAAAAGGCCACCGGACGAGTCCGGCACCAACGGGTGTACGGTTGGAGGAGCTGAAGGATCTGCTCGGGCGAGCGTCTACCTCGGAAGATCACCGTATGCTAATGGGTGCGGTGATTGAAAGGATTTCATCCGCTGAGAGCGGATTGCATGAAGCCGTCGTAAGTTTACTGACGGGTTTTGAGGTACGCTAAATGATGTACCTTCTGACAGTTTTGCATATAAAATGCGCCCTGTATAGATAGTAGCCCCTGAGACTTGGTGCGGTGTCAAAAATGACGGCGCGCCGAGGATCATAACCCCAGGTATAATATGCGCTCTTCCTATGTAGGTGGCGAAGCGTTCGGTGGCTAGCGGGGCTGATGAATTTGCCGAACTGAAAAGGCAACTTGACGTGGCGGATGCGGACATCACGCTTGTTAATAAGCGGCTTGCCGAGTTACAAGGTATGCAACTTCTCCGCGGACACCTGGTAAGGGAGCTTGACACCCATGCCTTACAACATGTATGCTTAATGCAGATGGTGCCACTGCTATGGAGAGCCTTCGGGCGGAGCTCGCCTGAGCCAAGGAGCAAGCCAGAAAAAGTGATGCGGTTGCCTTAAAGGCGGCCGCAGAGCTAAAAGCCGAACAGGCTGCTCACTGCCGAAGCTAGAAAGAAATGGCCGAGATGGCCGTGAAATTTAAGAATCCTACTGACCGTTGCGAGCTTCTTGAGAAGATCGAGCGAAACAAGAGGACCTGAAAAAGGCCGCCACCGAGGCCAAGGATACTCGCTCTGTGATGAGAGCTATGAAGGAGGAGCTACGCCAGGCCGGAGATATTGCGGCTGGAAAGCCCTTTCTGATGCGGAGGAAATTCACGGATCCTAAGTACGCTCAATTGGAATGCAATCGCAGCGAGTGCCGCAGACGCAGCTGAACACTTCTGAGGTCAAAAGGATCACGGAATGGAAGAGCTTTTTTGGTCGCAGTTCCATAGTCTGGAGCATCCACTTTCATTAACCGATCGTTTGGCCGAATGGGCTGAGCCGAATAGGTTGTCCGGACTTGCCATGAAGGTTGTCGTGACTCATTTGTGGCCGAAAAGGCCCGAGCCGAAGAGTTATTTTGGCTTGGTGCAACAGTTCCTTGGTGCGGTGCCGCATATCGATGCAATGAAGCGGTCAACATGCATAGAGGGTGCGCGGATGGCTCTTGCCCGTGTCAAGACATACTGGGCGGAGATGAAGGCCACCGATGTTGCATCCCAAGATTCGGACAGAAGCCGAGTACCGCCGAGCACTATTTTGAGGAAGTCCTGCAGGCGCTCGTTTAATAGAGACGCGATGCTCGAAGGATATTATGTTTTAATGACATGTATGATTTGTGAAAAAATGTTTCAATATAATATAAGAGCTTTTTATACCTGTGCGTTCAAGTATTAAAACACCTCTGCGGCCGTTGATGTATATGTGTATATAACCTGAAAGATGGCAGTCTTCGCTTTCAGCCCCACGCACATAGTGCGGGGTGTTTGCAAAAGGCGCATTTTCACACTTAATCCAACGTCTTGGTCCCGTAAAGGAGGTGATAGCGTAGCAAACTAGGTAACCGGACTATAATGCTTTATCACTTTCACTTAGCCATAGGAGTTCGATGGTGGGGCTACTATATAGCCCCTAGGGGCACCGCGCTCTCCGAATTCGGGGCGCGTATGTGCCTGACCGGGAAACGGTCCTTCGTTAATGCGGGGGAATTCTAAACATTCCGGTGGGTCATCGAGTGGTTGACCAGTCTCACGCTATATCATGACAGTCAATTTTCGGCTTTCTCTACTGAGGTGCTCACCTGGCCGAACTGGGGCACAATCGTAGTAGTTCTCCTGGTGCCGCGTTAGCCGATAGAACGGAACGTAAGGCAGCAAAACACAGGAGCCGGGCAAACCCAACATTTGACCAAAGACATGATTCGGAGCTGATGCATATAAGGCCTAACTCGAGACGCCGAACACTCCCTAAGGTATTCGGTCTTTATGAAAACGGGCAGAATAATGCACTAAGCCCCTGGTGTCCAGGTACGCGCAAAAATTCTGGTGCGGCCGATGCCAAAACGTCAGCCTCCTCCTCGGTTATAGCAAGAAACCGGGGGATGTGTATCAACAAGAGACAGTAAAAAATGTTTACGCAGGGTCTTAATCTGAAAAGAATCCTTGCAACGGGTCCCTACTGCACGTCTGCGCATGTGTCCCCGTTGTGCCGTATCCTGGACGGGTGTAGCACGATGTTCATCTGTAAAAGACAAGAACTTAGTTGAAAAGAAAAAAAAAGATCGTGCGAAAAATGTACTTTATATTAAATAAACAGAGTACGGTTCGAAAAGTGAATAAAATTGAGCTTTATTGTCTCTTGTTGTACATGCCTGCAGCCCCTTTTACGGGGGTATGCCGCTAGTAGGCATTTATATGTTTACGCTGGACTCGTCTAGCCATGTCCGGGGTTCGAATGACCTATTCAGGTGCTTTGATTAGCGGAGCCGGATTAGTGTGGGGCTGTCAAGGCAGTCTCACGTTCTTCCGTGCTCGAGTAACACTTGATACTCCCTTTTAGTGAGATGATGCCGCGTGGACCGGGCATTTTAAGTGTAAGAGATGCATAATGCGGTATTGCGTTAAAGCGGGCGAAAGCTTCACGTCCCAGTAGTGCTTGATAGCTACTTTTTAATGGGGCGATGTTGAAGGTTAACTTTTCACGGCGGAAGTTTTCGGATGACCCGAACACAACTTCTAGCAGTAGGGAGCCCGTACAATGGGCATATAGGCCTGGCATTACCCCTTTGAAGGAGGTGTTGCTATGGCGAATTTTGGTTGGGTCTATCCCCATTTTGCGGGTTGTGTCCTGATATAGCAGGTTTAGATCGCTACCTCCGTCCATTAGGACTTGTGTAAATTGGAGTCCGTCGATTATAGGATCTAATATAAAGGCAGTCCATCCTGCGTTCCGGGTACTTTCGGAATAGTCCTGATGATAGAAGGTGATTGGTTTTGACAACCATCGTTGGGACTCTACCGGGATAGACCGTGCGGCGCGTGCCGCTCTGTTTTTCCCTTTTGTCACTTGAAGTGAATTCACTGTTTTGACTTTTTGTGGGAAATTCTTTTGTTTTCCGGTGCTCTGCTTGTGGGGTTCGTCATCGTCCTCGCTTGGTGTGTCGAGCCCCTTGTGTTCGGCATTGAGTTTGCGGACTGCTTGAAGACCCAACAATCTCTGTGGGTATGGTTTGCGTGCTTCCGGAGTCTTGTGGATTTGGCATATTTTGTCCAAGATTTTGTTTAGGTTGGATAGCTCGTCGATGTTGTCATTGAGGGCAGTTTTTATGATTCTGCCGGAGCTTCGAATCCGGCGTTGACCGCCGTGCTCTTCGGCTGTTTCCCTTTGTCCGCGCTGGTCCTTGCTACGTCGTGGTTTTCCATTTCCATCCCCGAGTTCGGATGTACTTGGGTCATCGGTACTGCATCTTGCCACCAACTGTCCTCTCTCCGCCGCAAAAGCGGGTCATGAGGCTTGTTAAGGCGGCCATTGTTCTCGGCTTCTCCCGGCCGAGGGTCTGGCGAGCCATTCGTCTCAGACGTTGTGTTTGAAAGGTGCTAAGGCTTGGCGTCCGGACGATCGACTATTTGGTTCTTTTGATGAGGAGCCTGTTCCAGAATTTGCGGGCTGACTCTCCGGGTTGTTGAGTTATGTGACTTAAATCGTACGCATCCGGAGGGCGGACATAAGTCCCTTGAAAATTTGTCCTAAAAAGCATCCTCGAGCTCTTCCCAACTTCCAATGGTATTTTCAGGAGGCTTTTGAGCTAATGCCGGGCTGGCCCTTTGAGCTTGAGGGTAAGTATTTTATGGCATGGAGATCATCTCCTCTAGCCATGTGTATGTGGAGGATGTAATCCTCAATCCAGACTCTGTGGTCTGTTGTTCCGTCGTATGCCTCTATGTTTATGGGTTTGAATCCCGCTGGGAATTCGTGATCCAGCACCTCATCGGTGAAACACAGGGTGTGTGCGGCACCCCTATATTTGGGTGTGCCGTGATGTTCGGATATTTGGATGTTGCATTGGTTGGAAGAGCTTGCTTTCTCGGCCCATAGATGGACCTAACTGGGCCATCCTTTTGATGTGAATCCTTATGCGGATCGCGTGCCGGCTTGTGTGCGGCGCCGCTTGCCGCTCCATGTTTGCCATGTGGTCGTTTATCCGACCGGGCGGCCTCTTTGTTCTTTGATTGCGAGGGCTCTACGGCCTCCTCATCAAATTCGGGCAATAATTTTCGCTTCGGGTAGCTCTTTGTTTGGCGACTGTCGCTGTATTTCTCTGCGGTTTTGAGTACTTTACTCCATCTGATTTTGAGTGCATCTTCCGCTGTTTTGATCTTCCGCTTCTGCTTTTTCAGGCTACGCGCAGTGGTGACGAGCCTTTTGTGGAGGTTCTTCTACTCCAACAATTTGTACGGCGTGAGATCGTCCGGACTGTTATCTTCGTCGGGGACGGGTTGTTTATCCAAGTTGTCCTGTTCGGACGGTTGCTCGATAGCATGTTCACCGTCCACCGGTTCGCCCTGCTCTATGGCTGGGTATGTGTGGCTGCCGTCTTTGTCGAGGCGGGACTTGGTGCGGCGTTTACGTTGCCGTTTTGACTGCTTTTCGAGGGATTTATCCTTCGTAGTGTCCCGTTGTTCCTCGTCGTCACTTCCTTTAGGTGTATCCACCATGTATACACCATGGGATGAGTTGGTTGTCCAGTATCCTATAGGTGCTGGTTCATGGTTGTCTCCTACATCGTCGTCCATACCGTCGATGTCTTCAGAGTCGAAATTGAGCACGTCATTTAGGCTTTCGACACTGGCTGCAAAGTGGGCGGTGGGTGGGCGTTGAATTTCTTCATCGTCCGCATCCCAACCTTCCTGGCCGTAGTCCGGCCAGGGCTCTCCTGATAAAGAGAGAGACTTTAGTGAATTCAGGATGTCGCCAAAGGGAGAGTGCTGAAAGATGTCCGCGGCAGTGAACTCCATAACCGGTGACCAATTGGATTCGATTGGCAGGGGCACGGAGGGTTCGGAGTCCGGAGAGGAGTCCGGCACCTTGGAGTCACGGTCTTCGCAAAGGACATGGATGGAGTTTGGCTTAATCGCCGTAGAGATTGTAGCCCCCGAGGCGGTGTCCTTCCACTCGTCCTCGATCGGCGGAGTCGGCTCCGAGCTAAGGGTCGGAGCGGACGCTGCGCCCTCCGTGGCAATCGCTCGGGCGGCAGAGCTAGATCGTGCCCATCGAGATCGTGGCAGCGCTATTGTGGCTCGAATCCCTCGAAGATCAAGTCTCCGCGGATGTCGGCCGTGTAGATCAAACTCCCAAATATGACCTGATGGCCAGGGGCGTAGCTTTCGATCTGCTCCAGATGGCCAAGTGAATTGGCCGCATGATGCAAAGCCGCCGAATACGAAGATCTGTCCGAGGAGAAAAGTCTCACCCTGGAGCGCGTCGTTGTTGATGATCGAAGGAGCCATCGGGCCTAAGGATGACGACAAAGAGGAACTCTCAATGAAAGCACCAATGTCGGTGTCAAAACCGGCGGATCTCGGGTAGGGGCTCCCGAACTGTGCGTCTAGGCGGATGGTAACAGGAGACAAGGGACACGATGTTTTTACCTAGGTTCGGGCCCTCTCGATGGAGGTAAAACCCTACTCCTGCTTCATTAATATTGATGATATGGGTAGTACAAGAGTGGATCTACCCTAGAAGCTAGCCTATGGTATGATTGTTGTTCGTCCTGCGGACTAAAACCCTCCAATTTATATAGACACCGGATAGGGTTAGGGTTACACAGAGTCGGTTACAATGGTAGGAGATCTACATATCCGTATCGCCAAGCTTGCCTTCCATGCCAAGGAAAGTCCCATCCGGACACGGGACGAAGTCTTCAATCTTGTATCTTCATAGTCCAGGAGTCCAGCCAACAGTGATAGTTCGGCTATCCGGACACCCCCTAATCCAGGACTCCCTCAGTGCCACTTTATGGTTAATGAAGGTATTGTCTTGGGGCATAAATTTTCTGAAAGAGGTATTGAAGTTGATAAAGCCAAGGTTGATGCTATTGAAAAGATGCCATGTCCCAATTACATCAAAGGTATAAGAAGTTTCCTTGGTTATGCAGGTTTTTATAGGAGGTTCAATAAGGACTTCTCAAAAATTTCTCGGCTTCTGACTAATTTATTACAAAAGGATATACCATTTGTCTTTGATGATGATTGTGTAGAAGCATTTGAAATACTTAAGAAAGCATTGATCTCTGCACCTATTATTCAGCCATCTGACTGGAATTTACCTTTTGAAATCATGTGTGATGCTAGTGATTATGCTGTAGGTGCTTTTCTAGGGCAAAGAGTTGATAATAATAAATTAAATGTTATTCAATATGCTAGTAAAACTCTAGACAATGCTCAGAGAAATTATGCTACCACTGAAAAAGAATTCTTAGCAGTTGTATTTGCTTGTGACAAGTTCAGACCTTATATTGTTGATTCTAAAGTAACTATTCACACTGATCATGATGCTATTTAATATCTTATGGAAAAGAAAGATGCTAAACCTAGACTTACTAGATGGGTTCTCTTGCTACAAGAATTTGATTTGCATATTATTGATAGAAAGGGAGCTGAGAATCCCGTTGCAGATAGCTTTCCTGATGAGCAATTAAATGTCATAAATGCTTCTCGTACTGCTCGAAGGTATGTTTATTATGCTAATTACATCGTTGCTAAATTTATACCACCTAGTTTCACATACGAGCAAAAGAAAAAAAATCTATGATTTGAGACATTACTTTTGGGATGACCCACATCTTTATAAAGAAGGAGTAGATGGTGTTATTAGATGTTGTCTACCTGAGCATGATTAGGAACAGATCCTACGCAAGTGTCATTCCGAGGCTTATGGAGGACACCACGCTGGAGATAGAACTGCACATAAGGTATTGCAATCCAGTTTTTATTGGCCGACTCCCCTCAAGGATGCCCGTAAGTTTGTCTTATCTTGTGATGAATGTCAAAGAATTGGTAATATTAGTAGACGTCAAGAAATGCCTATGAATTATTCACTTGTTATTGAACCATTTGATGTTTGGGGCTTTGATTATATGGGACCCTTTCCTGCCTCTAATGGATACACACATATTTTAGTTGCTGTTGATCACATTAATAAGTGGGTAGAAGCTATTCCAACTAGTAGTGCTGATCATAACACATCTATTAAAATGCTTAAAGAAGTTATTTTTCCGAGGTTTGGAGTCCCTAGATATTTAATGACTGATGGTGGTTCACATTTTATTCATGGTGCTTTCCGTAAAATGCTTGCTAAGTATGATGTTAATCATAGAATTGCATCTCCTTATCACCCGCAGTCTAGTGGTCAAGTAGAATTGAGCAACAGAGAGCTCAAATTAATTTTGCAAAAGACTGTTAATAGATCTAGAAAGAATTGGTCCAAGAAACTTGATGATGCATTATGGGCCTATAGAACTGCATATAAAAATCCTATGGGTATGTCTCCATATAAAATGGTTTATGGAAAAGCATGTCACTTACCTCTCGAACTAGAACATAAGGCTTATTGGGCTATTGAAGAGCTCAATTATGATTTCAAACTTGCCGGTGAGAAGAGGTTATTTGACATTAGCTCACTTGATGAATGGAGAACCCAGGCTTATGAGAATGCCAAGTTGTTTAAAGAAAAAGTTAAAAGATGGCATGACAAAAGGATACAAAAGCGTGACTTTAATGTAGGTGATTATGTATTGCTATACAACTCTCGTTTAAGATTTTTTGTAGGAAAACTTCTCTCTAAATGGGAAGGCCCTTACGTTATCGAGGAGGTCTATCGTTCCGGTGCCATAAAAATCAACAACTTCGAAGGCAGAAAGCCGAAGGTGGTGAATGGTCAAAGAATCAAATACTACATCTCAGGCAATCGTATAAATGCCGAAACCAATGTTATTGAAACCGTAACCCCGGAGGAATACATAAGGGACACTTTTCGAAACGTTTCAGACTCCGAAAAGGAATAGGTATGTGGTACGGTAAGTAAACCGACTCCAAAACAGTTCTAATGGCAATTTTTCTTCGTTTTGGAATATTTAGAGAAATAGAAAAACAAGAAGCAGTCCGGGAAGGACATGAGGCCTCCACGAGGGTGGAGGGCGCGCCCTACCCTACTGGGCACGCCCCCCTGCCTCGTTGGAACCTCGTGTGCTCTCCAGACTCCGTTTTCTTGCACGATACGTATTTTGGCCGGTAAAAAATCATTATATAATCTCCCGAAAGTTTTGACTCCTATATCACGCAATTATCCTTTGTTTTCATTTCGAGCTATTTTTCTGATAGATCTAGATCATCATGACGTCTCCAAGTGCTCCCAAGGACAAGTTCTTCGAGAAGGTCATCAATCCCTACCCCGCGGAGGTGCTGCAACACCCTCAAACCATTGAGATGCCTGAGGGGGTGCTGCACATCCGCGATGTTGAGGGACCGAGGAAGACCGGAAGCGTGGAGACAAGGCTCGAGGCAATGGAGCAAGAAGTTTCAAGTGCCAGGAGATGGTGGAGCGTGGACTTGACTCCAATCACATGATGATCGCAGAGTTCACCAACAACTACAAGCTAGATGCCAAGGACATTGAGGAGGCCATCTTCAAGCTCCACGAGAAAATCGAGCACCTCCAAGCCAAAATCTATGACCTGCAAAACCAAAACTGTGAGTATGAATATAGATTCAAGATAATGAGTTTGGCTATAGATTTGAGGATCCCGGAGACTCGATCATCCTTCTATGATGGTGAGCCCATGCCTTGGAAGATGGACGACAAGCCTACTTCATCAACAACCCCATCACCACCACTTCTGAGGAAGGAGACATAACCACTTGGGTATGGACACTCCCCTTGTCAACTGCCAAGCTTGGGGGAGGTGCCCCAGTAACGTATCACCACCACATCTTCTATCTTTACTGTTTTTCTTAGTTCGATCATTTTAGTAATATCTTGTTTTAGTAGATTAGTATGATCCAGTTTTGAGTTTTGCTTTATGATCCCTCTATGTAATCGAGTCCGTGAGCTATATATAATAAAGATTAGTGTTGAGTCAAGGGCTTGATTATCTTGCTATGATCTTGAGTGAATAAAAGAAAAGAGAAAAGAATAAAAAGAAACAAAGAGATCATATTGATCTTATTGAGAATAATGACTTCACATAGAAAGAGTATGATGATTAAAAATTGTTGAGAGTTGACAAACATAGCTTTGGTCATCGTTGCAATTAATAGGAAGTAATAAAGAAAGAGAGGTTTCACATATAAATATACTATCTTGGACATCTTTTATGATTGGGAGCACTCATTAAAATATGACATGCTAAAGAGTTGATGTTGGACAAGGAAGACAACGTAATGGGTTATGTTTTCTTATATCTGAGATAAAGTATATTGTCATGGATCATCCAACATGTTGAGCTTGCCTTTCCCCCTCATGCTAGCCAAATTATTTGCACCAAGTAGAGATACTACTTGTGCTTCCAAAAACCCTTCAACCAGTTTTGCCATGAGAGTCCACCATATCTACCTATGGATTGAGTAAGATCCTTCAAGTAAGTTTTCATCGGTGCAAGCAATAAAAATTGCTCTCTAAATATGTATGATTGATTGGTGTGGAGGAAATAAGCTTTATACGATCTTGTGATGTGGAAGAAATAAAAGCGACGGACTGCATAATAAAGGTCCACATCACAAGTGGCAATATAAAGTGACGTTCTTTCGCATTAAGATTTTGTGCATCCAACCCTGAAAGCGCATGGCAACCTCTGCTTCCCTCTGCGAAGGGCCTATCTTTTACTTTTATCTTCTACCTTATGCAAGACTCATGGTGATCTTCACATTTCCTTTTTACATTTTATCCTTTGGCAAGCACAGGATGTTGGAAAGATCCTGATATATATATCTAATTGGATATAGGGTAGCATGAGTTATTATTGTTGACATTACCCTTGAGGTAAAAGGTTGGGAGGCGAAACTGTAAGCCCCTATCTTTCTCTGTGTCTGATTAAAACTCCGTAACCACAAGTATTGCGTCAGTGTTAGAAATTATGAAAGACTAAATGATAGTTGAGTATGTGGACTTGCTAGAAAGCTCTGACATAGACTCTTTCTGATGTTATGATAAATTGCAATTGCCTCAGTGACTGAGATTATAGTTTGTTAGTTCTCAATAAAGTTTCTGATTCATACTATGCATTATGAATAGATTATTACTTGAGCATAAGAAATTATATGACATTATCCATATATGTTGCTGTTATGAGAATAATCATGATGCCCTCATGTCCGTATTTTATTTTATCGACACCTCTACCTCTAAACATGTGGACATATTTATCGTTATCGGCTTCCGCTTGAGGACAAGCGAGGTCTAAGCTTGGGGGAGTTGATACGTCCCTTTTGCGTCATGCTTTTATATCGATACTTATTGCATTATGGGCTGTTATTACACATTATGTCACAATAGTTATGCCTATTATCTCTTATTTTACAAGATTTACATAAGGAGGGAGAATGCTGGCAGCTGGAATTCTGGGCTGGAAAAGGAGCACATGTTAGAGACCTATTCTGCACAACTCCAAAAGTCCTCAAACTCCACGAAAGTTATTTTTGGAAATAATAAAAAAATACTGAGCGGAAGAAATACTAGAGGGGGCCCACACCCTGGCCATGAGGGTGGGGGGCGCGCCCCCTGATACGTCCATTTTGCATCATGCTTTTATATCGATATTTATTGCATTATGGGCTGTTATTACACGTTATGTCACAATACTTATGACTATTCTCTCTTATTTTAGAAGGTTTACATAAGGAGGGAGAATGCTTAATTTGGAATGCAGGGTTTGGAAAAGGAGCAAATATTAGAGACCTATTCTGCACAACTCCAAAAGTCCTGAAACTCCACGGAATATCTTACAATAAATAATAAAAAAATCCTCGCCAAAGATGAAGGCCAGGGGGCCCACACCCTGTCCACGAGGGTGGGGGTGTGCCCTGCCTCCTAGGGCGCGCCCCCCTACCCCAAGGGCCCCCTGGTGGCCCTCCGATGCCCTTCGTCAAGAAAAAAAATCAGAAGGAACCTTTCGGGACGAAACTCCGCCGCCACGAGGCGGAACCTTGGCGGAATCAATCTAGGGCTCCGGCAGAGCTGTTCTGCCGGGAACACTTCCCTCCGGGAGGGGGAAATCATCATCGTCATCATCACCAACGCTCCTCTCATCGGGAGTGGGAAATCTCCATCAACATCTTCACCAACACCATCTCCTCTCAAAACCCTAGTTCATCTCTTGTATCCAATTCTTGTCTCCAAGTCCGGGATTGGTACTAGTAGGTTGCTAGTTGTGTTGATTAATTCTTGTAGTTGATGCTAGTTGGTTTATTTGGTGGAAGATCATATGTTCAGATCCTATATGCGTATTAATACCCCTCTGATTATGAACATGAATATGCTTTGTGAGTAGTTAAGTTTGTTCCTGAGGACATGGGAGAAGTCTTGCTATTAGTAGTCATGTGAATTTGGTATTCATTCGATATTTTGATGAGATGTATGTTGTCTAGCCTCTAGTGATGTTATGTGAACGTTGACTACATAACACTTCACCATTATTTGGGCCTAGAGGAAGGCATTGGGAAGTAATAAGTAGATGATGGGTTGCTAGAGTGACAGAAGCTTAAACCCTAGTTTATGCATTGCTTCGTAAGGGGCTAATTTGGATCCATATGTTTCATGCTATCACTACAAAAAAAAGACACATCCATGACATTTTGGGCCGAATGAAATTTTTCTGTCATACATATGACACTTCTATGACGATAATTGTGACAAAACCCGGTATCATCGTAGATGTGGTGGGCTGCTACTTCTATGACAAAAAATCATGACAGAAAATGGACTTTTCGTCCTGGGCGGGCCGGAGACACAGCTGCATGACATTCTTTGGGCCGTCCATGACGGAAAAAACCATGGCAGAAGCGAGGGGGAGGAAAATTTCGGGGAGTTCCCGGTTACGGTGCGAGGTCGGGGGCCGAGCGATGCGCTGCTTTCTCAGACACGCACGCTGGCGTGTGTGCGAGGCGTTGGATCTAACTGAACCCGAGCGAGGCATTGGGCTCTAACTGAACCCGACCGATTGTAGTGCAGGCTACGCGTTACTGAACCCGAGCGATCGATCGATGACTGTTAACTGAACCCGATGGAGCGATTCCTTCGCTACTGCTGCTAACTGAAGCCGATCGATTGGATGAACAGTGAGCGTTGCAGGGGGGGGGGGTTGGATGAACACTGTTCGGTGGAGTTGCCTCTGGATGAACAGGACCCCGTGGTGTGGAGGGCTGGATGAACAGTAGACGGTGGAGGGGTGGGCGTGGAGGGGTGGTTGAACAGGACCTCGTGGTGTGGAGGGCTGGATGAACAGTAGACGGTGGAGGGGTGGTTGAACAGTAGCGGTGGAGTAGCGCGCGGTGGAGGCTGGATGAGCAGGAGCCCGTGGAGGCTGGAGGAGCTCGACGGTAGCCCGTGGAGGCTGGAGGAGGTCGACGGTGGAGATGAACAATATCCTGTGGAGTCCCGTTTTGCGGTACGCCACACCCCTCCCGATGAACAGGACCCCCGTTTTGACTGTAGCGCTCTCCGTTTCTTCCATTTTGCGGTACGCCACACCCCTCCCGATCAACAGGACCCCCGTTTTGACCGTAGGAGGTCCGTTTCCTCCATTTTGCGGTACGCCACACCCCTCCCGATCAACATGACCCCCGTTTCGACCGTAGGAGGTCCGTTTCCTCCGTTTTGCGGTATGCCACACCCCTCCCGATCAACAGGACCCCGTTCCGAATGTAGGAGGTCCGTTTCCTCTTGTGCGGTATAACAGGCCTCGTTTCCATCGCCTGTTCCGTCCAAACCCTCCCGATGAACACGACCACGCATTCCGTTCCGACCCAGCCGATTGGCTCCCACGCGTTCCGTTGCCTCCTGATGAACACGACGCATTCCGTTGCCTCCCCATGAACACGACGCATTCCATTGCCTCCTCATGAACACGACGCACTCTGTTGCATCCCCGTGAATACGACGACGACGTTGTTTCTCCGTTCCGACCCAGCCATGTACACGAGCCCTGGCCGTACGTATGCGCGAGTAGGCGTTCGAGAACCCGCCCGTATGTACACATACGCGGCCGTATTTAGTTTCTTGCACCCTGGCCGCTGTACGTACGTGTACATGCTATGTGCGCGCCTCTACTATGACACGTGCGCACTTCTACAACGACCAGTATGTACGTACACGTTCGCGACCAGAATGACAATGCTACGTACCCTTCGACCAGGTGGGTCCCGACTATCAGGCACTTCCTTGCGTGCAAAGATGTAGCTGGTGGGTCCCAGCAGTCAGGGGGGCGAATCGTTCTTTTGTCCGGACGCACTTCCTTGCATGCGAAGATGTAGCCGGTGGGTCCCGGCAGTCAGGGGGGCGAATCGTTTTTTTCCCGGATGCACTTCCTTGCGTGCGAAGGTGTAGCTGGTGGATCCCAGCAGTCAGGGGGGCGAAACGTTTTTTTTGCCCGGACGCACTTCCTTGTGTGCGAAGATGAAGCTAGTGGGTCCCAGCAGTCAGGGGGAAACATTTTTTCCATGAAATCTGATGGCCTGTCCGGTGGGTCCCAAATTGTCGGTGGAGGAATCATTAATTTCAGCGTAATAAGGAGGCACTTCCTTGCTGCGGTCAGGACCCGGTGTCACCTATCCACATCTGATCCACGTTTGATGGAAG
Organism: Aegilops bicornis; assembly: GCA_021605145.1. Classification (NCBI taxonomy): domain Eukaryota; kingdom Viridiplantae; phylum Streptophyta; class Magnoliopsida; order Poales; family Poaceae; genus Aegilops; species Aegilops bicornis. Next base: position 497,723,758 of record CM038670.1, read on the forward strand.
CCATTCCTTGACCACGTTGACCACGCCGCGCCGAGAGCACCAGGGCGGTGGACGACGGCGAGGCCTAGGAAGGGGACGACACGGAGCCTGGGAAGACGCGACCGTGGATGCCCACGCGTAGAGGAGTATGAGGGTTCACTCGTTCGGCTGCGGTGTGAGGCTCCCGTCGCCGCAAAATAACAGGGGGTGTGGGTGCGTAGAGGGCTGGCCTGGCCAGCGATGAGAGTAGTAGGGGGCGGTGAGGCCTCCACGGCATCACAGCCGGCCACGGGCGGCAGGAGCAGGCAGCACGATCGGTGCTGCTTTGGGCGGCTGGAGCAAGAAGACCAGAGGTTGAAGAAGCACTACGGCCGTTGGATGGACATCGTACGGTCACTGGAGCTAGAATCGTTCATATATTGACTAAAGTTGACAAAGGCATCCGTCCTAGTCAACTTAGTAGCCCCACAAGTCAGCCTCCCACCAAGGTGGGTCCCAGCTAGCAGGGGGTATTCATTTTTTTGTGCGTAATAAGGAGGCACTTCCGGTGGATCCGTGCTGACAGCGGGGGGAACGTTTTTTCCATGAAATACGGTGGCCCGTCCTGTGGGTCCCAGCAGTCAGGGGCAAATGTTTTTTTCGCGAAATACTGGTGGCCCGTCCGGTGGGTCCCTGCTGTCAGGTGGAGGAATAATTATTTTCCGCATGATAAGGAGGCAGTTCCTTGCGGCTGCCGTGGACCCATTGTCGACCTCTCCACGTCTGATACTCTTCCGATGGAAGTCGGTCGTTGACCACATTGACCACGCCAAGACCGAGAGAACCACGGCGGTGGACGACGGGCAGGCCTAGGAAGGGGACGACGCGGAGCCGGGAAGACGCGACGATGGAAGCCAGCGTGGAGAGAATCACGAGGGTTCACCGGTTGACTGCGGTGTGAGGCTGTCGTCGCCCTTGAGAATAACGGGGGTGTGGGTGAGTAGAGGGATGCCCCGGCCATTGGTGGGAGTAGTAGGCTGAGGCCTGCTGGCAAGACACCGGCCACGGAGGTGGGAAGCGCGGTCCCGGCCAAGGCCGCTTTGGCGGCTGGAGCAAGAAGATCAGAGATTGAAGAAACATGGCGGCCGTTGGATTGACATCCAACGGTTACGTCTTCTAGAATCGTTTGTTGGCGTATATAATAACTAAAAAAATCTTGCATACGCGTCAACTAAACAGGCCCACAAGTCAGACCACTCCCTCTTTTTTTAATAATTTATATATAACTCATTGCAACTTCTTATGCAATTTATTGCAGTCATTTTTTTTGGTTGGCCAAGGCCAATTTCGCATATTTCTGTGGGTTCCAAACTATTTTTAATACCGAAATGTCGAGCCAGATTTAAAGTACTTTGAAGATATATTTAAATTAGGTTAATGCCCAGTGAAATAGGAATCTAAAAATGTGAAAAAAATCAGAAATTATAAAGTAAGTGACAATTTGTCATCTGTTTTTTATATTTAAAACCCATTTAATATTACTTTCAAGATTTGCGGCGTCTTGAAAGAGTTGCAGCCATCGAGCGTAGAAAAATAAGTAGGCCTGGATTGGGTATTCTTCAGAAAAAATAAACTGGGCTTATTTTGACAAAGAAAAAATACCTGGGCTGGTCACATGGTGAACATAAAATATAAGCATGGGCTAGACGGGCCACAGCCCAGCTCAAACCCTGCTCCGTCTCAACAATACCAAACAAAAAATACTGCTCGAGTAGCTACGTCCCAGGTGTCACCCGATCTTGTGTTGTTCTCTTGTCTATTGACTATATATGCTCACAATGTCGTGGGTCCCAGATGTCAGGAAAACACTAGGAGGAAGCATTTTATTTTTCCATCTGTTGACGTGGTGGGCCCCTCTTGTCATCCTCTCCATGTACTTCGCCGATTCCTGTTGTTTGTTGACCATGTTGACAACGCGAGAGGGCAGCGCGGGCGAAGCGCATTTAAAGCGCCGCAGAGGACGTCGGCGTTAACGATTTAGGAGACGGTGGGCGGCGATCGTCTTGAGGCGCAGCCAGCCGTGGGAGGCGGAAGTAAGCGGCCCCACGGCGCTGGTTTGCTTTGGCCGGAGGAAGACAGGATGAAGAAACATGCCAGTAAAAGCAGCAGGGTACTTAACAACCTTAATCAAACCAGCATGGCACTTAACAACCAAAGCTGAAAGCAGTATGAGTACTTATACAGGTTCAACCGTACAAAGCACGCCTCGAACAGTGCTACTTTGCCTACAGTTAACCAAGGGTGAGGCCGCCAAACCCCAGGACAAGGCCCAGGCGCCACCCCGCGCATCCATTACCTTTTGAAAGCGGCTTCATCTCGCAACATGGTCGATAAACAGGATATTCGCTTTAGAGCCATGGAAAAGCATGAACATAATATTCTGTCCTATTCTCCAAGATGGACGGGCCTTCATTATTTGAGACCACCCATGAATAAGTATCTTTTCACCTCCAAGGGGAATTGAGTAGGTCGACATAAACATCATGTTGTGACCAAGCGCAAGTCTGACCCGACCATGGTCAGGCATCTGTATAGGAACAATAGAACTAGGCAGTTCCTGTTTCAAGAAGATCACAGCTTAAAACTATGTATAAGCAATAGTTGATGAACAACATATATAACAGAAAATAGCTCGTACCATAAGTTTCTCGACACAGTTGGACCTGTTCAACGAAAAAGAAATGGCACACATATCCCACGTGGGCTTCCACCATTTAAACGCCCCACAAGGACCTCAAGACGATCAACAAAGTGTAGGAACTTGTGGATGTCGATCCAGTCAATTTCAGTGCCATTAGTAACAGCCGAGTTATTACAGAGTAACAAATGAGCAGACTGCTTAACTCTGAAAAAACCTACACGTGCCACCAATTATAAGAAAATATTAGTTAGAAGTAGCATCTTCGTGAGAGATTCGTTGCAACTTCTAAAGTTAAATTGTGATTAGTTAGACAGAATAGGTGGACTAAGAAGTAATCGAGGCAACAAGCAAGAACCAGATACAAAACTAACATGGATGAACAATTGGAACGACGTCGGGGTGGAAGATCGCAGTGAAGATGAGACCAGGTTCTGCTATTTCCATCAACATTCATGCGCCAACTTTCAGTCCGTAACACTTGAGAAAGTTTATCCAAGTCCGGCCATAAAAAAGCAGCGATCTTCTTGGTTCATGAACCCAACTCGGAACTTATATCCATGGCTTGTCTTCAGCGTGACCATTAAACTAGTGTATTCAGTTATGGCAAGGCCGAGCATCTTGAGTACATGTGTTCTGGCAGAGCAAATAATACACTGCAGGAAAATATGAGAACAGAGCATGTTCAGAAAACCCCCACCCTCCCGGATAGAAAAGAGGATTCTAGGAACATACTATGCGTGTTTCAAAATGCTGTGTTAGGATGAGAAGGAATAAGTGTGGCGTCTCGCCGAGGGTGCAGAAACCTGTAGGTTACTCGCACTTTGGGCACTGCAAATGAAACACACTAGATTCAGTAGGAAGAAAAATGCATCAGCGGCGGCGGCTGCAATCCTAGGATTACCTGCGACCAAGGGACTTGGATTTATCGGGGATGGATGAAGAATTCGTACCTGGTTCTCCGTGAGAAAACCCTATGCAATCGCCGAGAGGGGGTTTTCTCTGAACAAGTAGATGAGGGAGAAGGGGATTCAGGCCCAGTGAAATATTGCCGCTTCGTCCGTCCAGCTTACTGCTTAGGCTGGAAAGGGGGGGTTCTAATTTGACGGCTCATTGGGCATTACTGCGGCGCTACGACCGGGGTGTGTCTACCATGAAGTTGTGCACTCTAATTTGTGCGTATGGCACGTGGACCCCGTTGCCGGTTACCCCACATATCAGCGGAAGGAAGTAGAAAGACAGGAGTAACTAGTTACACATAAATATATTTTTGAACAGAGAGATGCTCCCTCTGTAAAGAAATATACAAATCTTTTATATCACAGGCTCACCTTGCCGAGAAATATACTCCCTCTGCAAAGCACGGGCATTATGGGGGTTCAGCTTTTTTTATGCGGGTTCAGCTGAGAATATAATACTCAGATAGGCTCACGATTCTGGAATTTGGGCATGAGCCGACCCCCGCATGTTTGGGGGCCCATGTGTTCTACCTCAGCGCTTTCCATATTGCAAGCGATCGGTACGGTGCTGGTTTTAGATGCTGTCACAAGGCGAATACACAAAATTGAATAAAGCACGACATCGTTTGGAATGAAATCAAACGACAGTTCCTAAACGGCAATCAGAGTTGCAATTCTATCAATGATATACCATGTGATAAATAATACTGTCGTACAACTTATACACACAGGACACTTGTTTCACTATGCCAGATTATTACATCAAAATCTCTCGGAGGATAGATCAGTTCGGCAGTTGCGTGCTGCTACTGAAGAATTTCAAAGTTGATTTGGACCAGCTCTCCTTGCCGCGAAAGTTCAATTTTGACATCATCCCCTACAGCAAGATATGATTTAGATTTGAACCTTGACCATCCTTTAGGATCAATCATCATGCGACCATCCTTTGTACTTACGGTATATTGAGCAGGTTCGTTCACACCAAGGCTGCGCATGGTAAGAGAAACTTGGCATGATGCGCCGGATTGTTGAACGACTCCCTCGTTGCTCTAGGAATTCTCTGTTTGCAAACAAGAAGACATACCCAAATAGTTAGATCAACACAGTGAATCATGTGAAACAACATGGAGAGAAAAAAGAACGAAGCACTTGGGTGGCCAATGCTTACGAAGAAGGTGGACATGTCAGTTTTTATAAGGACTTTGGTATATGAAGTGCGAACTGCAGCCCAGTCATTGCGGTGCAACCGCACGGGCGGAGCAGATGCAAGTGCAAGTGTTGGTGCAGTGTCAAGCCGCCGCTGCCGGAGATGGTGCTCCTTGTAGAGCTGGTGCCGGTGTCGGAGCAGGTGCCGGTGTCGATGCCCGATCCTCCAGTAGATCAGACTGATCCGCTGACGTGGTCGGTGCCCAATCCTCAGCTGGATCAGACTGAGCTGCTGCCACTGTCAGTGCTAGAGCAACTGCCGGTGATCGATCTGTGCGAGACAGCGGCGATCGTGTCTGGTCTACTATGATCAGCTTTCTAACTTGACTAGGATCCGTGACCATGATCCAGTTTTTTTCTTCATTTCTTTTAAACGCGAGAAGGACTAATTGTGGCGTTTTTGTTAAACCAAACTGCAGTTCATCATAGGGATCCAGCTTGTACTCACACAACAGATCGATCCAATTTTTTCGATAATATAAGTGATGGACGGTGAATTAGATTCTTGACACGACATAAGAAGTGAAACCTGCAAAAATAGCCATCGTAGAGCAAACCAAACGGTTTATTCTATGATGAATGTCACATGGCAAAACCTGCATCGTAAAATTGCAGAAAAGGAAAGAAAACATGACATTAAATCAATAAGATTTAGACAGTAAATCAATAAGATTTACTTGATGTGACACGAGCGAATCTTTACCAGGAAATCACTATGTTGAAGTACTAAACAGAAGATTGATCGTCCAACTACGCATGGCATGTAGGGGCCCCGCCTACTCCCACAAGCAGGACAGTACAAAGGTCGTGACAAATCGTATGGACCGAATATCCATGGGACTGGAAATCCTGGTGGGTGCGATAAACCCTCCAATGCATATAGATATTGGAGTGTAACCATAATTGATAAACCGTCCTCACAAAAAATATGATCTGGATACTTCAAAATTTACATACTGAATTGAGTGGACAGACATTAACATAGACTGTTCTCAGGACAGACCACACACCAAAAGCGGCAGTACTAATAAACAATACAGGGTTCACAAACACAAATCAAGTACTGAACAATAGTACTTACTACAGACAAGCAAAGTTGCACTAACTAAACTCTGCAGACTATTTCTTGCCACCGACCTACGGGATGAAACCCACATAACTGACTAGGCCATGGACTTCGTGTGAGATGTCTACATGCACCATCACCATCTTGTCAACATTGGAGAACCTAACAGAGTGGTCTTTCCACTCATAAACACGATGATGAAGATAGGCCGCATCAGATTTGTTGGGAAGCTTTACAAGAACCACACCCTTCGTAATCGAAGGCACAACCAGGAAATTGTTGTGGTCAAGTACAACCTCGAGAACACGCCTGACAACAATGCTACAGGAAAACACTAGTTCAGGACACGTGGCGACAAGGACACAATAGCTGGACAGTTCAGCAGTAGAACTCATCATCAGGTATTCCAGTTCACACGGCATGACTTTGAGAACTTCATCTCCACCGCGGACCTGGTTCTAATTCAAACAGAAACCATATTTTATTACTACGTCCGTTCAGAAATATAAGATGATTTTCGATATTATACTCCATATATGACTACATATACGCACACAAATGGGTGAACAAAGACACTAGAACATGTCTTCAAAAGGCATGAGAGCAGAGGGATTACATGCAATATCCATAACACAAGTTACTGAGGCAAATATACCCTCTTAAAAGGTAGCATTGATGTTCATAAAATACTCCCTCTATCCCAAAATTCTTGCCTTAGATTTGTCTAGATACGGATGTATCAAGTCACATTATAGTATTAGATACATCCAGATGTAGACAAATCTAAGACAAGAAATTTGGGACAGAGGGAGTAGTTGAAAGTAATCTATAAGAAATCAGTGTCAACCTCTCGCATGTTTTGGTCAAAAGAGGAATTTAGAACCGTCATTTGGCACACTAAAATCACATGCAAGAAGACCCAGAAAGTTGTACTACCAGTACTAGTACTGAGTGTTAGATGAAAAAACACGATAAAGATCGAGAAAAAGATCGTCAACAAGAGACATTACCTGGACTTGCTTAATAAGGGATATCGGAGAGGGGGGCTTGGACAGGGCGATGGATTTGAGCTTGTCTGCGGTAGTCTCAGCGGGTGCTTGCGCTTCTTCGTACCATGAGCCTCGACGGTTTTGGCCAGAGCCATGGACATCACGTTGGCCGGTGCTCCGGCGTCCATCCAAGAGAGGAAGATGAGAGAGAAGAGTGAAAGGAGGAACGAGATGAGGGAGAAGCGAAGCGAGTGGGGGTTTTCTTCAAGAGAGGGAGCTGAGAGAGAAGAGTGAAATGATGGTTGCTTCGTCCGTCCAACTTAATGTTCGAAAGGAGGGTGTTTTGTGATTTGACGACTCATTGGGCATTACTGCGGCGGTTCGATCGGGGTAGTCTACCGTCACTCTACTACAGAGTAATTTAGTGCATGGCTGGTGGACCCAGGTGCTGGCTGTCCCACACGTCGGCGAAAGTGAGTAATTTAGTGCATGGCTGGAGGAGGATCCGCACAGTAGAGTGTGTCCACTGTTTTTATTCTGAAAAAAAATGATTACAGCAAGCGTTTCCACTCTTACGACGGAGGAGTGCGAAACACGGCAGCCACTTGAACATACAAAGTGCTCCTACTACTAGGCATGTGCAGTGGTTCATACGTCAGTACTACACAATCTTGTTGCTAGTGTAGTAAGATATGACGATAACAAATGATGTTGTGTGCATGTCAACTACTCCTATATGTAACATAGTACCGCTTTTTCGACTGTCCGGTCGAGAATGAACGGTGAGATCAATGTTAACAGAACTAGGTCCACAGCGCACGGAGAGTACGGTGCTATAGTACTCCACAAAACATGAACCATATGAAGCACAAATAGTGTTAGGCAGGGTGTATGAAGGGTGCACGGGATGGGAGCAAAATTTCCCTTCTCGACCCACTTTTGGGTGTTTGGTAGAGTGCATGAAGGGTGCAGGAGTCCACACTAGTAGGTTGACAAAAATACACGAAGAGGAAACAATTATATTGAGATGAGGATGCAACCAAACACACCCACACGCTTTGTGCTACAGTGACTGATCTGCACCATCTGAGTTTGATCCAACGGTCATGTTGCGCCGAGACATGGACATGCCCATGCAGAGGGCGCCTAAACACCATCGAAGTCCCTCTGCTTCTCGAGGTGCACGACGTTGGTGATGCAGGGTGCAACCGCCCACAGAGCCCGCTCCCGGTCGACGGGAGCCAGCCCGTCAAAGACGGCGTCCAATGGCACGAATGGATTCCGGTGACGGAGCCCTGAAAGGATTCGCTCGGCAACGGCGACGGCAGCCTGCAACACCTCCTTGTCCAGCTCAGCCCCCACCATCGCGCGGAGACGGCTCAGCTCCTCGGAGATATAGGTGAAAAAGGAGACCAGGTCAGGAAGCCACAGCTCGTTGAAGTAGACCGGGTGGTCGAACGGGTTTAGCTCGACGGTCGGCATCGCCGCTACCGGCACGACAAGAGGGCATCACGCAGCCGCAACACGTGCGTGGCAACTTGGTTTACCAAGTGGCTGAGGCGATCCCGGACCTCGTCACGATCGGCCCGCTCGTGCTCCAGCCGGCTCCCCTGACGGCCTATCGTATGTCCCGCTTCCTGCAGCAACGCCGCCGACGCCTCGAGCATCTTTGTGGTGGACGCCTGCCGCTTTTGAAGCTCCGTGAACTCCCGCACATAATGGAGGAGCATGGCACTCCTCTCCTCCTTCAGCTCACGGAGCTCCATGTCCTTGGTCCTGAGATCCGCATCCTTGGCATGGAGCTCCTGTGTCAGGCGCCTCACCTCGGACTTCGTGATCTGCTGCGCCGCCATGGCACCAGGTAGAAGCAATGGGGAGAGGAAGCAAAGGGGGCGAAACGGCTGAAAGGCAATGCATTCTACAGGAAGGTAGAGGGAGCGGGGAATCTTTTGGTTTTCACCACGGTAGAACACCAGTCAACGACTTCTCACATCAGGGAGCAGTGGGTTTTTACAGCTGGAGTCATCGTGACTAATTGTTGTCGCGCCTGCTCCCGTCAATCAAAAAATTTAAAATCCAGCCGCGCCTGCTCCCGTCAATCAGAAAATTAAAAATCCTGCCGCACCCAAACACCAGAGCAACGCCGCGGTGGATATTTAAATTTACATGCCGGCAAGTAGATAAAAAAAGGGGTGAAAAAACAAATGTGGCGGCCTAGCTAATCGGTCGAACTAGCCCAACTAGCTAGCCACCGTGCTTCACCGATGTACTCGACGAGAAAGGTGGTCTTCGTGATTTGACAACTCATTTACTTGCTTCGCCTCACGACCGAGGAGGACCCGTAAAACGCGGTAGGGCGTCCCCACGCCAGAAGAATATATGCGTGCACCACCCGGGAGGACCCGAAACCAGCGGTAGGGTGTGCCACGTCTCGGCACGGAGGAAAAATGTGCGTGTAAAAATATACTGTATCAGACATAGTACCTATGGTTCGACTTTGGGACCCAGCCAGTCGGTCAAAAACACCCCACTAGCCACACAGCTTCATCATCCAAATGTGGCACGGAGGATAGATGTGGTTAGCTCCGTCTCGACCAGCCACAACATCTCTTGTTCTAGGTGATTCTTCTATTTTCCAAGCTTTTTTTAGTTTTAATAACACCACGGCAAGCTAGCGCTGCTCTTCGTGTGTGCCCGTGCAATGGTTAGACGATGGAGAGAAGAGAGATTGAGATCGCAGACCTGGGACCCACCAGTAAGTGAGACAACGGTCATGCACGTGTTGACGAGGTACTCCCTCTACTCTACTCAACGCAAGTAGTGTATAAAATCAAGTTATGGGACAAAGCCAACAACCATTCGTTTTTTCAGGCTATCAACTTACGCTTTGTAGTCCAGGTTGCCAGTTTGAATCTCGTCTTTCAGATTTGTGAGTTTTAGGTCCAAATTTGATTAATGACAAGTGGGACCCCCGTGTGTTGTTCGGATATTTCAGTGTAGGATGGTTTTTTTGAACAAACACTTTGCGTGGTTAGACAAGTAACGGCACGAGTTACACATATTTTGCAAGTTTACGAACAAAAATGACAGCGACATAGAATATCACATCCACCCCGCAGCTTAGATACTATGGTGATACGAGTTTTTACACCGTTGGAAGTGAGATCCAATGGCTTGGGAGTAGTCTTTGTAATTATGCACAATTTCCAAACTCTCCAAGGTCTTTTTGCAAATAAAACATTCAGTTCGTGGTGTGCCGCTGCATCTTCGATCCAACGGCTCCCCGGTGCTCATATTAGGTGCTCCCCGTAGCTTAATTACCCGCTACGGTGATATGAGCATCTAGGTCGTATGATCAGTGATAAGATGGCACACATGCGTAGTACTTGTACTTTCTGCGCATTTCCCAAACTCTATCAGCCGTATATTGCAAAAACATTCAAACGTCCTACTGTGAGCCGTTAGATCTCAGTGAACTCATATCACCATAGAATCTACGGTGCGGGAGCACCTCATACTCTCTCGTGCGAGAAAACATAAGGTGCTATCGCAGCTTTGATGCTACGGTGATACGAGCTTGGAGGTTGTTTGATCTGAGATCCAATGGCATCTCGAAAGTCTTTGTGCTTGTAAGCAGTGGCGAACTCTTTTGGGCTTTTACGCAAAAAACCATTCGAACCACCGAGGAGGTGTTGGGTCACAAATCCAACGCCTCGAAGAGCTTGTATCACCAAAGCATCTAAGGTGTGGTAGCACATGATATTCTTACATACGAGGAGAATATGATGTCCTCCTTCATCTTAGATGCTACGGTGATACGAGCTTCGAGGTCGTTGGATATGGGATCAAAGGGCATCTAAGTAGTTTTGTACAAATTGTGTGCAATTCTCAAACTCTTCAAGGTTTCTGCAAAAATATTAAGACACATCATGTGAGCTGCTATATCTCGGATCTACAAGCTCCAAGCAACTCAGACGGCATATAGCATCTAAGGTATGGGGCCACATGATATTCTCCCTGGGAGGAGGGGTGGGGGTGCACAACCAATCGGTGGTTGGGAGGGTGGGGACAAATATAATCTAAACAGCCCTAAACAGAGCTCCACTATTTTATCTAAGGTCGAGGGGTTGACCCCCGACAATCATAGCTCCGCCTAAACGCAACATTTGCATGTACTGTAGTACTAAACTTAATATTCATGTTTCAGTTTCATGTTCATTTTAAATATTGAACTGAGGACCATGGATGTCTTACATTTTACTCCCTTCGTTCCTAAATATTAGTCTTTTTAGAGGCTTCAAATGGACTGGCACATACGGATGTATATAGACATATTTAGAGTCTAGATTCACTCATTTTGCTCCGTATGTAGTCACTTGTTGAACTCTCTAAAAGACTAGTATTTAGGAATAGAAGGAGTATTTTTTAATTTGTGTCATACATGCATGGTTTGGAAAAATAGATGCACTATACTTATTAGATTCTTGTTGTGTTCGTATGCGTGTGTCTCTGTGTGTGTGTGTGTGTGTGGTCATATGCTTGATACATACAAAGTTTTCTCACCTCCGTATTGTTCATCTTTCAAATTTGAATCTGCATTGGAAAACTTACTAGGGATACCATGAAATGTGAAATCCACGTTGAGATCACTATATCACAAACTCACTCTAATTCAACAACGCATCATAAATCAATTACCACATTGAGATTAGTATTTGCAAGGAAAATACGGGTATTGTAATATACATAGATTCGTTCGGCAATTTAAAAGGTTCCTTTCGTATTCTCGAATGGTAGGACCCAACGGCGTACCAGCCAGACCTTGGCTCGTGTTGATCCTAAAAAAACCTGGCTCGTGTCCTTCGGTGGCGTGCGTGGTACGCACATTAGGCAACCCCAAGCAGTCGAGCCTCGGCGTTTCAAGTCGAAATATCTGGCGGCCAGAATTCCAGCCCTAGGAAATTCCCTTCATGTCCCCAGTCCATAATGACTACCGATGAACAACGGAGGGATGCTTTAGTAACTAGACAACGTTACCTACCGTGCCGAGCACGGTTCAATTCCTTCGGTCGCCGCTCGTCAAGGTCACCCGTCAACTGCATTGCCTAGTACTACTACTACTACACCAGGATGAGCACAAACTTGAGCCCGTTTGTTCGTGCCTCGTACTTGAGTTAATATATCAGGCAATGCACTGGTACAGAGGGATTATCCTTCTACTCTGCATATATAACTTGTCGAAGTCTAACTAAGCAAAATGTTTGACCAAATCCTTTCTTAAGAAATACAACAGGACATATGTACGGCTTGAAAATTTGTTGCATGATGCAGGTTATGATATTGTTTCGAATCCTGGATCTTTAATTTCAGAAAATCCAAAAGTGAGCATAGATTCTTGAAACTGAGCATGGTCACGTGATATGGCACAAATATTACTTCGTAAGTTTTTTATTCAATTTGAGACAAGCTACTTATGACAAGTTGCAAAAATGAAGAGCCTAGGTATTTTGGAACAAAGACCTGTCACGTTAAGCCGAACGCTTTCACTATTGAAACCGTGGGGATTTACGTGCCGCCACGAGTCCCCGCTTCTCATCGGCAGGTGCCGTCCAAGCAAGCGTGTGAGTCGACGGGAGGCGTGCGACCAGACCGCTGCGCCGGCTGTCAGGGAGGCATGCGAGCAGACCGCTGTGCAGACTCACCGGGAGGCGAGCCCTTTGACCAGGCTCCGCCGCCCACCGTCGTCCCAACTACTCCCACTTTTAATGTCACCGGCGCCGTAGTTTAAAATCAACCCCGCACTACCCGGTATTGCTACAATCCTCTCTCTTCCTCTCCGATTCTCCTGTTGTTTACCTCCAACTAGCTTGACCTAAACGTACACCACGCCGCATCACGATGGTCTGCCATTAGTGTTCCAGTTTCCCGAGGAAGACACCCAGCCGGAGTCTCAAGAACATAAGGCGCTTTGGGACGAGCTTGAACTGGCCTTGCGGGAAGACGTCGCGCCTGTCCCGCTCCGCTTCGCTCCGTCGCCCATCAAGGCCAAATACCATCCCCGTGGCATTGATGGGCTGGGAGCCGCACATTGTCGCCGAGCTTGATGCCACAGGGTTCCACGAGGTCCTCGTCGACTTTCACGCACCCGTGCACCTGCCAGCGCATGCACCTGCGCATGCACTGACGCGCACGGCCGTGCCGATGCCCATGCACCTGCCAGCGCATGCGCTGCGCGTCTGGCAGCGTTCGCACCGTGCGGTGCCCGTGCACACGAGTGTCTCCGCCGCACCGCCGACAGCGCCTATCCCCGCGCGGGTGCCAGTGCCTCCCCCCCCAGCGGCATGGATAGCCGCCGTCGACCGCTTCCTTGCACCAACGCCAGTCGCCTCCTCCCGCCAGTTGACTCGCTCCGAAGTCCAGAACATTTTGGCCTTCCTTGAAGCTAGGCCAACGTCCAGGAGTATGCCAACAACGGCGCAAGACGCCGCCGTCGCCGTCGGTCAGTAGCCCGACGATACACAAAGCACGGCAGAGGAGCCGCTTCCCACCGCGAGACGCCCCCGCCGCCGTCGCATAATCTAAATTTGCCATGAAAAACGTTCGGATTGCCATGCTTAAAATCCAAACGTTTATCATTTCCGTTTATTTTATATCGATCGTCGTATAATTTAAAGTCGGAGTCAGATTGAACAAAATGTATGGTTTGATCGATTGAATGTTCTGCTAGAGCCGTATCAAATTAAATATAAAACGTCATCAAGCCACATGTATTCCTTGTCATCCAACGACCTAGACTGCTTCAATGTCGAGCGCTCAACACGTTTAGCATGCAGTTAATTTCATGACAAAAATAGTGCTAATCACATGACAACACGCAAATAATATCCTATTAGTTAATATCCGCATGTACTTCGTATACTTCCAAACTAACGTGCATTGCACGTATACACTGACTAGTGCTGCTAGTACGTGAAACTGGTGCCGTGACTTGTTAACGCGTCCAGATATGGCCAACAGCAACACCGCCCGCGAGTTCTTCCTGTTTTCCCGTGCGTCTAAACGTAGAAGGGGGGGAGAGAGAGAGCACACATGGAAACCACCAGTAAGTGAAGGCGAATGGTACTAAAAATAATATTACATGTTATCCATTAATTAGGCTGTGGTAATATAAAAACATTATGTGAACAAAGGGGGTACAACAAACATTGCTATTCTACGTATGTTGCCTATTGACGTGCGGCTTGAAGGCCCGGTCGCATGTTCGATCCTCGTCCTTTATTATTTAATATGTATATGGGTCCAAATTTGTTTCATGACTTGTGGGCCCCTTGGTGTGTAGTTTGTAGCACCTTAGTTTGTGGGTCGAAATTTTTTCCATTCCAAGTGGACTTTCGGTGTGTAGTTTTGTATGTTATTTATAATAATTAAAGAGAACAACAATAGTTTTTTCAATAATACCATGGTGCAACGTTGAAAGCGAGAAAGGACGTGCGAGAGAGCGATGACCGAGCCAGAGGGAAATCAACTAGGGGAGTTGTGTGGGTTGCAACGGTGTTCGGAGTAGTTGTGGGTCGAATGCTACGAAAATATAATCTAAAACGACCGGAATAAATGCCTACACAAATTAATCCAAGGTTGGAGTGCCCCTCGCAATGTAAATAGCTCCGCTTATGCGAGGGATGGAGAGGTAGTAGCTTCAACGCGTGGAAGATACGGTGTGAGAAAGCGAGGTCAATCGAGAGACATATAGATAGAGAGACAAAGTGAGTGTGGTCCGACATTCATTGAACAAATATATATGCTCTGGAGAGATATTGTCCGATTAAGCTTTTGTCAAGGGTGAGGGCTGTAAGATAGAGCTTGAGAGATGATCCAGTCACATACGTGTAGATATATTTTGTGCGTGGGAGGAAGCAAGGTCAACCGATCACATAGGGTCACCGTGCGATCGAAAGAGTGAGACGGGTTGGAGAGAGTGACCTAGATAGACGATGTGCGTGAGAGAGTATATAATGTGAATAGGTCGAATTGGGCTCAAACATGGTGATATATTGTTTTTGTCTGAGAAAGAGCGAGGTCAATCATCACATACGGAGAGAGAGAGAGAGAGAGAGAGAGAGAGAGAGTGGCCCACCATGAGGTCGAAAGAGTGGCGGCGGCTTGGATGGGCTGACCTAGATAGACAATCTGCGTGAGAGTATAGAGTGTGTCGATCGAGGCCCGAAGAGGGAGATATATCATTTATGTGTGAAAGAAAACAAGGTTAAACGAGACTCAGATAAAGAGGTCAAGATTGAGCGAGTGTGGCCCGCCGTGCGGAAGAAAGAGTGAGACAGTCTCGAGGGACTAGATATACAACATGCTTGTGTGCGCACGAGAGGTTGGGTGGGGCTAGATAGGCAATGCATGTATTTAGCGCGAGATGGTGAGAGGGAGAGGGGGGGAGAGAGAGAGAGAGCTCGGCATGGGGTGCAATGGTGGGTGTGTGAGGTAAATACATTTGGTAACAGAGTGGAAAAAGGGGTTGTGTAGTTGAGAGACTTAGAGATCGAAACATGGAGAGAAAGAATGAACGTGTGTTGGAAACCGATAGCTTCCTAAGGTGGTTAGGAGAGGAATATTGACCGATACAGGAAGTATGTAGCGTTTGTGCGTGGGGGGGGGGGGGTGTCAGGACCGGGTTTTTGGGATATTAATTTCCCAGAAAATAGCCCTTGTGCTCACCAGCCCCAGGATTACTGTTAGCTGGCGAGA
The DNA here is from genome assembly GCA_021605145.1 of Aegilops bicornis. NCBI lineage: Eukaryota > Viridiplantae > Streptophyta > Magnoliopsida > Poales > Poaceae > Aegilops > Aegilops bicornis. The sequence goes on from CM038670.1 coordinate 497,739,388, forward strand.
CCCAAACTTGATACAAAAACTAAAAGAAAATTACATAATATGTAGTACAAGACCATTCTGGCCTATGAGTACGACACAAGGTTTATAGTGGTTGATGGCGGAAGCGGTTGGTGGATCATCAGCGTCTGTGGAACTCCATTTCCCACAGGAATAGCTGACCTGGATAACTCCTATCTTTGCGATACTGCTATCACCTGTGCGTGGGTTCCGGAGGCTGTCAGCGCAACGCTCCTCTCCATGCAAGAAATTTGGCCAAGACAATAGCCAGGGACAAGCCAGTGAGTACTTTTGAATGTACTCGCAAGCATTATGAACACATGTATAATTATTCAAATGATAATCATGCTCTAAAATATTCTATGATCACAACGTCAGTCACAAAATAAAATCGATGATGCACGTAAGCAAGTGATTCACATAAAACATGAATAATGCAATTAGAGAGTAGAAATAGGATGCCTCAGTCGGGCGTCTGAGCGACACCACTGAAAGGGCTTATAAGTGGAATAAGTAACAAATATGCCACAGTCGGGCGTCTGGGCGACGCCACATAAAGGGCTTATAAGGTAAATACATAACAAGCATGCCACAGTCGGGCGTCTCAGCGACACCACATAAAGGGCTTATAAGTAATTTAAATGACAAACAGGCCCGCGATCGAGGCGTCGGCGACACCACATAAAGGGCTTATAAAAGAATAATCACGGTGAATATCTAGGAGGTAGAACCGTCCCAGGGATACTCAATAAATCAAATAATGAAAATGGTTAGTCCACAATAATAATAATCATAATCATCATATGTCACCGGTCATAATCAAAGTTCAGGCTTAGTAGTTTTTCCTCCGAAGATCGACACTAAGACCGACACTTGACCCATCCCAGACTATAGTCCTTAACCATGGACACGGCTATTCGAATAGATGTTTAATCTCTGCAAAGGGTGTACTCTTTCCCCATGGGTAACGGATTCCTTTAGTCCATCGGGACTAATTCCGTCTACGGTCTTTTAGTTGAAAACACACCTAACCGCACACAACAGCATAACTTACCAGTGTCTGGAATCACCCACGAAACCCGTTAAGCGAAACTCTAAGCGGGGAGGCTACAACCTCGACTTTAGCATGGGATCACAAAATTTATAACGCGCGCAATCTAGGGGAGCTACCCCTTCGGCTCCAACCGAAAACACCCATGCCCCCGGACCAGGTGGCATGCCTACCGGATGCCTCCGGTATTTTCCACCGTGGCCTCTCTGTACGGTGTGTGCTAGGAAAGGGGTTGACGACTTACTGAACCGTACCCTACCTATGGTAGGGACAAGTGGTAGTACGAAATAGTATGGGGGTTACCAGAACAAGACTCGATCTATGGTCGACTCAGGAGGTTTAAGTATTCCTTGCATGATTAGCATAAAAATTATATTTCAACCAACAGACAGAATCACTACTCATCATACCTCACTATGCCATATCGGACACAACCGTCTCGACGAAGACTGGAGACAAGCTCGTGTCTACCCAAGACAGAGGCTTTCCCGGATTCCTTCCGGTATGCATGAAAGGATTATGATGCTGACTACTATCACAAACATATCAAAGTCCGGTAGCATGAAATCGTCAATATGCATTCATGAGTATGAACATATCATCACATAAAATAACGGATACTCCATGTCGAGGTGGTGTTGTAACCGTGTCAAATAACACACACAATATTATGCCAGGGTTCTGAATGCTTGCCTTCAAGTTGTGGAGAGGCAGTGTGCATTCCAACATTTTTGAAAGTTTTCTCCTCTCTCCATAATCCTATTTTAAGAAAATTCCAATTAACACATAATTTCTAAAACAGCACAAAACAGTTGTCTGGAAAATTTTCAAATAAATATGAAAATAAACTAGACGAGATTTGAGGAAGGTAGGAAAAGGAATCAACTCATTTGGAGTTATATTTAAAAAGTTATAGCCAGTCAAAGTTTTGTTCAAATTCTGTTTTAAAAAATATAGAAAAAGGGAAAACGTTTCGGAATAAAACACGTCGAAGACGTACTCCGGTGTTTACGCCTTCAATTAATCCAGCGTGGACCGACCGTGGTCACTGATAGTGGGTCCAAGGGGCCCATTGGTCAGGTTTGACCAGTCGCCCCGCCTCCTTCCTCCTCTGGCCGAACATAGGCGGGGCTCCGACGATCAACTCCGGCGAACGGCGGCTTCTAGCGGGCTCCGGAGGGTAGGGATGGATCCGCCAGGCCAGGGCGATCCTCCCGGTGGTCGAGTAGGTGGTGGGGATGGAGGTAGTCGCCGGCAGTGAGCTCCACGACGGACGGCAGCTTCGGGTGAGTTTGGGGGTTCAAGCTACGACGGTTCCCAAGCGAATTTGAGGTGCTGGGTGGCTCCGCGAGATCGAGGGGAGGAGGATGGACGCACTGGAGAGTCAGGGGGCCCCGGTCCTGGCCGAATTTTACTGGAGCGTGCCGGCGGCCGGACCTGCCGGAGATGGGAGGGATTATGGCCCTCCAGCCAGTTTAGAGAAGAAGGGAGCTTCCTACCACTTGCACAAGGCTGCTGACGAGCTTCGGCGCGATCGGGGGCTATATATAGCCCGGAGAGGTCGGTTCCCGCGGCGGCCGGGGATAAACTCGACGACGAACCACCATTCTGTGCTGCAGGGCGACGTGGCGGTGGTTTCGGCTGGTCGGCGCATTCCGACGAGCTCCCTACTGCTCAAGGGAGCAAGCTGGCATGTGTGGGTGGCTCGGGCGACGCCGTCCATGGCAGGGCTGTTGTAGCCGGCCGCTTGTGGCCACGGCCGACCTGACGGCGGCCCTGTGGAGCTCCAGGGGCGGTCTGGCGTGTTCTAGTGAGTGGATGAGGCCGGGGTGTGGCTCTGCAGGTGAGCAAAGGTCAGGGGCGCGGGGCGAGCGAACGCGGCGGCTCGGGTGAACGCACGTGCAAAACGCGCGCTCTGGGCGCGCCCAGAGCATGCACACATCATGCTCGGCGAATTGCCATGGCAAGCCAAGGAGCTCCAATCCACGAGGGGCTTAGCAGGTTAGGGCTATAGGCTAAGGTAAAGCTATGAGACAAGTTGATTAGGCAAAGTAAGCGAGTCCAATGTGCAAACTAAAAACCATGCCAAAGTTGGCCATGCAGAGAAAGTGTTTGACAAAATGCTAAGGGCACCTAGGCAACTCTTGGGGTGGCCAAAATCTCCAGATCCTAGTCTCTTTAGGTGTAGGTGATGCTGGCAAGGATAGTTGGCCAAAGCTAGAAACTTGCTAGTGCAAATGTTTGAGAAAATCAAATCTGGTCAGAAAGAAAAGGATATGGTTTTGAAGGATGGACTATAAGCATGAAAAGGAATCATGGGCAACAGAGCAAAATAAAATGTGGTTGCAGTAGAAAATGCCAATCTGGTCCAGAGAGCAAAAGAGGATGGTTTGCTCAAATCTTGTAAAGAACATGCATGGATTTTTGCATAAAAATGAATTATATACTCCTACTAACACCCCAAAATTTTGGTGGAAGTTTTAAGAAACATTTAAATAGGTTGTAGTGCAAAAGTGCAATTTGACCAGATTTGAAAACTAGGGTTGCAGCTCAAAATCTCCAAATGACTATAGGATATTTTGCATAAAAGTGTTTTAGGGACATCATATGTCATCCCCAAATTTTGGTGGGATTTTAAAATGAATTTATCAAAGGGTTGCAGTGCAAATGGGACCCTAAAACTTATGAAGAACCATTTTAGAGAAATAAAGCTCAGGGAAAAATAATTAATTAAATAATCCCACTGATAAAATAAATGTTTCTTGAGAGGGTATAAAAGTCCAAATATTTTTGAAAAGCTTTCACTTGGGGTGAAAACTCCACAATATCAAAGAAAAGAGAGGTTCTGAAATCAAACAAAAATCCAGAAAGTAAAAAATTTATCTCCTGGCAAAAATTTTAATAAACAAAATATGGTTAAATTTTTGGGGTGTTACAACACTACCCCCCTTAACAAAAATCTCGTCCTCGAGATTGGCTAAAAGTTGTTTTGAGAATATTACTCCTGCCATCGAAGTAATATCACAGAAATAACCATCCTAAAAATGTGGCTACAGCGAGAGGGCAATAAGTGGTGTAAAACTACAGTGTGGAACGCTGGCGCTGCATGGAAGAATCCATGGTCTGAGGAAAACGAGAAATATAGTAAATTTAGAATATATTCTAAATTTCTAAAATACGCTGGTTGTACCCGAGAGCACAGTGCTCCCTCTGGCTGACAGGTGGACCCAGGGCCCACTGTCGGCCTCTTCTTCAACCTCTGGCTCTCTCTTCTTCTTCTCTCCCGCGCGCTTTCCCTCGCTTTCTCCACCGGCGACGCCTAGCGCATAGGGCATCTAGGCCGTACTGTGGTACTGCGCGGCATGCTAGCTGCCGGTGCAGCGTGCACTCACCTCGCGGGCCAGTGCGCTGTCGGCACTGCTCGCGGATTCGTCTCCGAACACAGGCGATCGAGCGACGAGCGGTGCTGGTGGACCTCGCCCACCGTACACCGATCTCGAGTTATAAAATGACCGTGGTGCTCCTTCTTCTTCCTCACACCTGGCCTCGCTTCTCCTTCTCCTTCCTTCTCCTCCATTATGAATGCAGGAGCTCGAGACGAGGCTCTAATGGCGGAGGTGATGCCGGACTGGTGCGTGATCCTGGTGTGCGGAGGGTTGGCGGTGTTGCTGGGGTTCTCCGTGCTCCTGTGCGTGATGATCGTCGTGATGCTGCCGCTCGAGTGTTAGCTCTCCGCGATGGTGGTGATCATGAGGATTAAGCGTGGTGTTGGGCACTAACTGTTGTCAGTGTGCTGGAGGCAACTTGTACCCGAGTGATTACCCACTAACCTCTTCTTCAGAGGTGATCAGTTAGGTGTAACATGTGTATGAGCATTAGCAATTTGTGCACGAGGTCGAGTGGTTGCGGTTGTGAGTCTGCTGTGGTGCTGCGTGAAAAAAAAATCTATGTCGTGAAGAGATATATGCCGCAACAACTCAGGGAAGAAATATCACCTCAGAATACGCCGAGAGTGAAAACAGTTAATAAAAAATTACCGCAGTAAAAACCACTCATATTAATCGAAACTAAAAAAATTTATTTCATCGCACAGATTTCGGACACAACGCTTAAGTTGCAACACATACAAAAATGCTGGAACAATGAACATAGCAGTAACGTCTACAATGAAAACAGTAAATGGACAGGGTCTTGAGAAAAAGTCTCTAGAATCGGGGCACACTCTTCTTCTATCGGGGGAAGCAGATTGACTAGTCGATGGATGCGCCTCTCCTGGTCAGGCCTCAGTGGTCTGCCGATGGTGATCTGAGGGTTTAAATCAGCGAGGCTCTGGAGATAACCCATCACACGTTGGGTTAAACGCTCTTGAGGGATGACATACTGGGCAAGGTTGGCCAGTACTGGGTCTCTCTCAATTCGTCCACCGAGAAAAGATGCTACTTCTCCGGGTGCTGCGCGACTCGGGAAGTAATAATACAATATATCACTGGCATAGGGTACCGCGAATCGAAGGCGAGTAAGTGCTTCGTATGCAGCAGCTTCTATGGCCATATGCGGAGTCGGCATAGATTTCCCCACAAAGGAAACTTCTGTTAGGTCTTGGTTTGGGTTTGCGGGCGGGATGTGCACCACTGCCCAATATTTCGAGGTTAATGGGGTGATCCTTGATTTGAGCAACTCATACTGGGGTGGATGGGTAGCACTCATGGTACTGCAGGTAAAGTCCCACAATATTTTAACAAAACTACCCGGGGTTGCATCTGGAGTTCTTAGATAAATACTGGGGCTCGACATGGAAATGGAATTGGTTGTGGGGGTTGTGCCCAAGGTGAGGGATACTTGGCAAGGTCACGAGGTGGCCTTTTTATAGCACTGGAGCTGGGTTATTTACCGTGGTGAAAGGTAATAAATTTGTCAGTTTTGCTCTAAGGGTCGGGGTCAATGCCATAGACACACATATCTCCCTGTGGTGATGTATTACTGTGGGTGTCGTCGGGGTGGTTTTGGTAGCTGTGCACAGGATAAAAATGTAACCGTATGCTAACATATTTATGCAAGGTTACTATTTAAAACAGAGGCACACCAGTTATTTACAAGGTCACACGATTATAAGGCGTGGACATACTGAGACTCGGTACTATGACTTAGTCTACCTCGTTTATATCCAAACGGGCATGCCTTGTGGACGTCGAGGCTTCTCCACGGGTTTCACTGTCGGGATTAGCTGGAGGGGGTTGAGGGGTTGCAGGGTCGGGGTAGCGATGATGACCATCCCGGGGATTGTTGGCCACAATTCCGTTGGAGCGTGTTCCCAAAAGGCGACGAAGCACTTTTGGGGACACCAACGTATTTTGGTCGATGGCTGGGGCAGACCTCAAGGACTCGATCGGGTGTCCGAACAGCACGACTGGGTTGTCGGTGTCGGACTCATCTTCTCCTCTCGCCGGCGCTCGGCGAACCAGTTCTCCAGGAGCTATGATCAGATCAAGGGTGATTTGATCGAACAGTTCCTCTAGTGCACCTACATAGCGCACTAGGTGCAACAATGCAGGATCCGTCTCATGATCTCCGTTGGCAACCTGGGGTGGCCTACCATACCCTTCACGGCTAGGGTAGTAGTAGAACGAGCGACAGTTAACTCTGGGCGACAAGTGCCGGAGTTGAACTATAGCCTCTCGAGCAGCTAGTTGGATGACTTGTGGCTCAAAGGAAGTTGTCCTTCCGGTGAACACAGTAGGCGTTCTGGCGATAGACCCCTACCATAGATGTGCACAGTGGCCCAGAATTGACGACTCTCACCGCTCATGGGTCCTTGGTACACAACATATTCTGGGGGTTCTTCTAATGCATAGGCACGGCGGGTGAGGTTTGCGAGCACGGCCACAAAACCTCCGAGGTTGGTTGTTGTGGTCTCATTGTGCACGACGGGGCCAGGCATTGTAGCTTGGTTTGGGGAAGGGGTTGTGCTGTGCTATGCTGTGTTGAGGCTAGCGTACCCTTTTTATAGAAAAAGGAGGAGCCTTCCTTCGCACGCCATGAAAGGGACAAATTGGGTGTCGGCCACTAGCGCGCGATCGACAGGCTAGGCTGATAGGTTGGGCACCAACTGCCAAAAGGTGTCGGGGTCACTGTGTGGCTATCTTACAGGAGAAGCTTCACTGGGGTTGGGTTAAGGTCTGGTGGGTTGGCTAACCTAGGTTTTTCGACCTGGATAAGATAGGATTAGCCAATGGTCAGCCTGGCTCTGATACTAAGTTTGTCAGGACCGGGTTTTCGGGATATTAATTTCCCAGAAAATGGCCCTTGTGCTCACCAGCCCCAGGATTATTGTTAGCTGGCGAGACCCAAACTTGATGCAAAAACTCCAAGAAAAATACATAATATGTAGAACAAGACCATTCTGGCCTATGAGTACAACACAAGGTTTCTAGTGGTTGACGGCGGAAGCGGTTGGTGGATCATCATCGTCTGTGGAACTCCATTTCCCACAGGAACAGCTGACCTGGATAACTCCTATCTTCGCGATACTGCTATCACCGGTGCGTGGGTTCCGGGGGCTGTCAGCGCAACGCTCCTCTCCAAGCAAGAAATCTGGCCAAGACAATAGCCAGGGACAAGCCTGTGAGTACTTTTGAATGTACTCGCAAACATTATGAACACAGGTATAATTATTCAAATGATAATCATGCTCTAAAATATTATATGATCACAACGTCAGTCACAAAATAAAATCCATGATGCACGTAAGCAAGTGATTCACATAAAACATGAATAATGCAATTAGAGAGTAGAAATAGGATGCCTCAGTCGGGCGTCTGAGCGACACCATAGAAAGCGCTTATAAGTGGAATAAGAAACAAATATGCCACAGTCGGGCGTCTGGGCGACGTCACATAAAGGGTTTATAAGGTAAATACATAACAATCACGCCATAGTCGGGCGTCTCAGCGACACCACATAAAGGGCTTATAAGTAATTTAAATGACAAGCAGGCCACGATCGAAGGCGCCGGCGACACCACATAAAGGGCTTATAAAAGAATAATCAAGGTGAATATCTAGTAGGTAGAACCGTCCCGGGGATAATCAATAAATCAAATAATGAAAATGGTTAGTCCACAATAATAATAACCATAATCATCATATGTCACCGGTCATAATCAAAGTTCTGGCTTAGTAGTTTTTCCTCCGAAGACCGACACTAAGACCGACACTTGACCCATCCCAGACTATAGTCCTTATCCATGGACACGGCTATTCGAATAGATGTTTAATCTCTGCAGAGGGTTTCCCCACGGGTAACGGATTCCTTTAGTCCATCAGGACTAATTCCGTCTACGGTCTTTTAGTTGAAAACACACCTAACCGCACACACCAGCCTAACTTACCGGTGTCTGGAATCACCCATGACACCCGTTAAGCAAAACTCTAAGCGGGGAGGCTACAACCTCGACTTTAGCATGGGATCAAAAATTTATAACGAGCACAATCTAGGGGAGCTACCCCATCGGCTCCAACCGAAAACACTCATGCCCCCGGACCAGGTGGCATGCCTACCGGATGCCTCCGGTATCTTCCACCATGGCCTCTCTGTATGGTGCGTGCTAGGAAAGGGGTTGACGACTTACTGAACCGTACCCTACCTATGATAGGGACAAGTGGTAGTACGAAACAAGTATGGGGTTACCGGAACAAGACTCGATCTATGGTCGACTCAGGAGGTTTAACTATTCCCTGCATGATCAGCATAACAATTATATTTCAACCAACAAACAGAATCACCACTCTTCATACCTCACTATGCCATACCGGACACAACCGTCTCGACGAAGACTGGAAACAAGCTCGTGTCTACCCAAGACAGAGGGTTTCCCGGATTCCTTCCGATATGCATGAAAGGCATATGATGATGACTACTATCACAAACATATCAAAGTCCGGTAGCATGAAATCGTCAATATGCATTCATGAGTATGAACATATCATCACATAAAATAACGGATACTCCGTGTCGAGGTGGTGTTGTAACCGTGTCAAATAACACGCACAATATTATGCTAGGGTTCAGAATGCTTGCCTTCGAGTTGTGGAGAGGCAGGGTGCATTCCAACATTTTTGAAAGTTTTGTCCTCTCTCCATAATCCTATTTTAAGAAAATTCCAATTAACACATAATTTTCAAAACAGGACAAAAAAGTTGCCTGGAAAATTTTCAAATAAATAAGAAAATAAAATAGACGAGATTTGAGGAAGGTAGGAAAAGGAATCAACTCATTTGGAGTTATATTTAAAAAGTTATAGCCAGTCAAAAGTTTTGGTCAAATTCTGTTTTTAAAGAAATACAGAAAAAGGGAAAACGCTTCGGAATAAAACACGTCGAAGACGTACTCTAGTGTTTACGCCTTCACTTAGTCCAGCGTGGACCGGCCATGGTCACTGACAGTGGGTCCAGGGGGCCCACTGGTCAGGTTTGACCGGTCGCCCCGCCTCCTTCCTCCTCTCGCCGAACAAAGGCGGGGCTCCGGCGATCAACACCGGCGAACGGCGGCTTCTCGCGGGCTCCAGAGGGCAGGGATGGATCTGCCATGCCAGGGCGGTCCCTTCGGTGGTCGAGTAGGTGGCGGGGATGGTGGGAGTCGCCGGCGGCGAGCTCCGCGGCGGACGGCAGCTTCGGGTGAGTTTGGGGGTTCGAGCTACGACGGTTCCCGAGCGAATTTGAGGTGCTGGGTGGCTCCGCGAGATTGAGGGGAGGACGGTGGACGCACTGGAGAGGTCAAGGGGCCCCGGTCCTAGCCAGATTTTACCGGAGCATGGCGGCGGCCGGACCTGCCGGAGATGGGAGGCATGATGGCCTCCGGCCAGTTTAGAGAAGAAGGGAGCTTCCTACCACTTGCACAAGGCTGCTGACGAGCTTCGGCGCGATCGGGGGCTATATATAGCTCGGAGACGTCGGTTCCCGCGGCGGCCGGGGACAAACTCGATGGCGAACCGCCATTCTGTGCTGCAGGGCGACGTGGCGGTGGTTTGGGCTGGTCGGCGCATTCCGACGAGCTCCCTACTGCTCAAGGGGGCGATCTGGCGCGCGTGGGTGGCTCGGGCGGCGCATTCCATGGCAGGGCTGCTGTACCCGGCCGCTTGTGGCCACGGCCAACCTGACGGCGGCCCTGTGGAGCTCCAGGGGCGGTCTGGCGTGTTCTGGCGAGTGGATGAGGCTGGGGTGTGGCTCTGCAGGTGAGCAAAGGTCAGGGGCGCGGGGCGATCGAACGCGGCGGCTCGGGTGCACGCACGTGCAAAACGCGCGCTCTGGGCGCGCCCAGAGCACGCACGCATCATGCTCGGCGAATTTCCATGGCATGCCAAGGGGCTCCAATCCACAAGGGGTTTAGCAGGGTGGGGCTATAGGCTAAGGTAAAGCTATGAGACAAGCCGATTAGGCAAAGCAAGCGAGTCCAATGTGCAAACTAAAAACCATGCCAAAGCTGGCCATGCACAGAAAGTGTCTGACAAAATGCTAAGGGCACCTAGGCAACTCCTGGGGTGGCCAAAATCTCCAGATCCTAGTCTCTTTAGGTGTAGGTGATGGTGGCAAGGTTAGTTGGCCAAAGCTAGAAACTTGCTAGTGCAAATGTTTGAGAAAACCAAATCTGGTCAGAAAGAAAAGCATATGGTTTCATGGACCAAAACTACTCCAATGGGTTCACTCTCTTGGACTTAAGGGTTTTGTAGGATGTACTATAAGCATGAAAAAGAATCATGGGCAACAGAGCAAAATAAAATGTGGTTGCTGCAGAAAATGCCAATCTGTTCCAGAGAGCAAAAGAGGATGGTTTGCTCAAATCTTGTAAAGAACATGCATGGATTTTTGCATGAAAATGAATTATATACTCCTACTAACACCCCCTAATTTTGGTGGAAGTTTTAAAGAAATATTTAAATAGGTTGTAGTGCAAAAGTGCAATTTGACCAGATTTGAAAACTAGGGTTGCAGCTCAAAATCTCCAAATGACTATAGGATATTTTTGCATAAAGTGTTTTAGGGACATCATATGTCATCCCCAAATTTTGGTGGGATTTTTAAATGAATTTATCAAAGGGTTGCAGTGCAAATGGCACCCTAAAACTTATGAAGAACCATTTTAGAGAAATAAAGCTCAGGGAAAAATAATTAATTAAATAATCCAACTGATAAAATAAATGTTTCTTGAGAGGGTATAAAAGTCCAAATATTTTTGAAAAGCTTTCACTTGGGGTGAAAACTCCACAATATCAAAGAAAAGAGAGGTTCTGAAATCAAACAAAAAATCCAGAAAGTAAAAATTATCTCCTGGCAAAAAATTTAATAAACAAAATATGGTTACATTTTTTGGTGTTACAGGGGGGGGGGCTAAAAACAACATTTGAATGTACATAGTATGAGACTTAATATCGATGTTTCAATTCGGTGTACATTGTAAGATTTGAACCGAGGACCAGGCATACGGGTAATTATTTCGAATTCGTGCCATACTAAGTTTCGAAAAGTTGACATTGACTCAATTTGTTGTGATATTTTGTAGGTCATATATTTGAATCCATCCAAAAGTTTTCTAACTACCATGGTGTTCATCATATACATATGAATTTGTATTAAAAAAGTAGCATGGATACAGTGAAATGTGAAATCCACGTTAGAATTTGAGATCGCTACGTGACACACACTCTAATTCAAAAATCTAACTACGTGACATACACTCTAATTCAAATAACTAATTATGTGACACACACTCTAATCCACGTTAGCGTGGGTACTGTTTCGATTTTTTTTTCAAATAACTCCTCATTAATTAATTTATAGTACTCCCTCTGTTCACTTTTATAAGACCTTGAAGACATTTCAGACAATGTGCAAAACAGTTCATTTAATTTGTCTGAAAAAATTACAAAAGTGAACGGATGGAGTATCTCGTTTCGAATGACTAATTATTGCAAGGAAACCACGACCATGGTAATACATACAGATACGTTTGCAAATGAAAGAAGATTCGTTTGCATTCTCAAATGTAGGCGCACCAGGCAGACCAGGGTCGTGTCGGGGTGGACGCTGCTTTGGTGCCTTAAAGGCAACTGTGTTTGGGTGACTGAGATGTGGGCCAGCAACCTGTTGGGCCCACATGTCATGGACACAAAGGCAGGTGCTTTATGGCACCAAAACATAGTCCTGTCGGGGTGGTCGCGTGTGTCGGACGGACGCATAGCACCCAGCCACCCACCCCCCTCCTCCCAAAAAAAGGACGACGACAATATAAGTTCGCGCTTCCATGTTTCAGATTGAAATATCTGGTGGCCCCAATTCCAGCCCTGCAAAATCTATCTTCTCCACCGTCCCCTTCCGCGCCCAGATTGCTCAAATCCCTAATTTGCCGCCAACCCTCGAATCTCCCCTCGTCTCGTCTCTTTCCCCACCGCTCCCCACCTCTGTGCCGGACGACGACGACGAAGACGACGGTCGCGCTTCACCATCGCACCAGAGCTACCTCATCTACACCCTCGTCCACCGCACCGGGTGATCCACCGACAACGTCGGCCGCCGCAACCGACGTGCCTCACAGACACCGAGTTCCACCGCATCAGGTGCGCTTCACCGACGCCGTCTCCCAGCTCACCGTGGCTAATTCACCGAGCACGCGTCGTCGCACCTCCGCCCCGAGGCCGTTGGGGCTTCACTAACGGTCTCGTCCCACCGTGATCGTAGGCCCGCTGCCACTCAAGATCTGCATCCGTGCACGGCCAGCCAACGCCAACAGATCACCCTCAACGGCTCTGAAGTGACCCGCACTCTAGCTAGGCAAGCATGCCCAAACGCCGGCCCGAACTAGGTATCCACACATCACTCCCTTGTGCACTATTCCGATGATGTTTGGGTATCCTTTCACTTCTCTCTTAGCTTACACGCCTATGCAACTCTGACTTTAACTCTTATTTCTTCTGGAGATATCATCTGAAACAAGCAAATCCATTTTTTAGCGAAGCATGACGGCGCTACGGGATCTGGTACACATCCTGCACACTCGTATAACCTTGTAAGTATCTGTCCTTCGGTACAACCTCAAGGTAGATTCCTCTTATTTGATCAACCATTCGCCGTGTCAAAAATGCAGAGGGGGATGCAAGGAGCACAAGTCCTGCACATCCAAGCAAGTGGTAACATGGACTTGTACATGGAACATCCCAAGTGCAAGCAGAGCTACAGTGAGCCTGTACAACGAGCTAGCGTAAGTCCCTGCATTTCATTCAATTCGTACTGGCATTCGTGTATGATTTGTGTGCAGTGGCTGATCCACGAATTCAAGTTACCAGGGGAGAATATTTAACTTAAAAATACGAAGGCACTTGCACTCCAGAAATCAACATAACTTGAGAAATGTGAAGCTACATGCACTTTGAAAACCAGCTAATGATCCAAAGTAGTTCAGATTATAAACACTAAATGATGCAAGCACCAAAAACACAAAATGCAACATGGTGTACAAGGACTACAAACATGGCCTGTACATGCTTGAATTATTCGTTCTCGGCTGAAAATATTGAAGTGTAATTGCACGATATAACTATCGCACAAACTGCATATCAATATATCTATCCCGCACAAGTATGCCAATAGTTTCAAACAATGATTAGAAAAGTATTTATGCTATGTTGTCATGATACGGGGACTTTCCGGTAGATGGCCTCGACGTTTCCTCAAGCTATGAAAATGCACTATAATTTGCTTGTCATCAATGCCCGCAAATATCTCTGTTTCTCTCAACATAGTAGATCATCATTAGACACTAAATCCTTCAATGAGCTTGCAAAATACTTGCATTAGATCCCTCATTAGACACTATATGTTCATCACCAGGAGCATGTAAAATGTTTGCATCAAATCCTTCATTAGCGATGCATTAATTAGACACTTCAGCCTCAAGAACAACATGAGCTTGTATGTTTGCACCGAAAACTTGATTAGATACATCAGATTCAGTCAGTTCAGTATTGATTAGGGGAGTTATAAAATAAGTAGAAATTGGTTTCATTTTCTCATAGATTCCCTACATACAAGCAGTTTTACAACGGCGCCAGGTTTAACTATTGGCCAGAAACTGAAGAGTTGAATTAGATATAATCAGGGATGTGATGTACCTGCTCGTTGCGCATGCTACTCTTGCAAGATGCGACTGTCCGTTTGTGCAAGCTCGATGCCATGCCCGTGCTACCGCCGCTGCCTCCCATGCAGGCTACACCCAGGGTTGGATCTTCATCTTCTTGTCCTTCCGTTCGCTTGAAACCTGGTGACCGCCCTCCAACGAGGGCGCGAGGAAGTGCTATGTTGGTCTGTCCAGCGGCGGCTAGGTTAGGAGCGAACCAGACTGGAGGCTGGAGCGCATGAATTGGGATTTTTCCTGCTGTCGACCGATATGGGAGGCGCTCGTTTGGGCCGCGAGCCTCCTATAGGGCCTGCCTTGCACTTATGTTATTGGCCCATCCAAATTGAAACATTTTTGTTCATTTTTTTACATAGCCTGCTCGTGTGTTGGGACGAACAAAACTAGCGTGGGACAACCTGGACGACTCAAACTAGGTGCACACTTTCCAGCCACCTGAGGCGGCCGCCCATACCAGCCCCTATGGTGGCGTCGCCTTTTATGCGTGTATGATTGGATGGTGAAAAATATTCCAAAGGGCGCTTTTGTTTTACCCACGTAATGGTTGAATTGCTTGTTTCTATGAACTAAGTTCGCCAATAATGTGAAGGATGCCGTCTTTTCATCCTATTGTAGATTGCTTAGATCTCGATATGCCAAAAGTAATCGCATGAAATATACAAAGAAAAGCCAGTGTGATGTGTTTGGCTACAACTAGTCCGACTACACATCCTCATATAACATATCCAGACGCACCATCTTACCAGATTAACCATTCGACTTACCCATGCAAAGTGTGGGAAGAAAGAAGTATTGGGACTGCGTATCCAAGCAATTGATGCCATGGACTCCTTCGTACAACCTTGTAAGCGAAAAAGAAGTTGCAGTGTGCTGTACAAAGAACTAGCGTAAGTTCGGTTACACGCTTCTCGGAATTTTAGTTAGCCACTTATTGCAAAATTGTTCAATTACGTTGCTTGGCTTAATTTAGTTTGCTATCGATTACATAACGGCACAGCCGTTAATCATATTGTAGACTGCGCCTATCTATGTGTTTGATACTTACTGTTAAGAATTACCTGTTTGCCTTAACATAAATCTCTACTTGTTTGTTTAAGTGCATTGCTGCTGCAACAGCGGGTTACCATGATGTTAATAACTACTTTTCAGCATCCAACTGAAAATCTTTGATTCCTTGTTTGTTTAACTAGTTTGCTGTTATAACTCCCAGTTGAGATGTTTTGCTAACTTCAACGTTTCTGAATCCAATCGGAACTTTAATGGCAAAACAGGTTAGCCCAAGATCAAAGAGCGAGGTCCCCATGGACGTTGCATCATCCCACAAAGAATGGCACCGCCCAATCATGCATTATGAATTGCCAATCATTGATGCTCTAGAGGCTAAACTAGTGGTAGAAAGAGATTCTCGCTTCGCACTTAGAGATGAAGTCGACATGTTGAGGAAGCAAACAACACAATCACAAGCAGTACTCAAGACAACCATTAAATATTTGCTGGATTTCAAAAGCGAAGCAAGCCGAGAGTGACCAGATTGTTAAGGTCTGAAGGAAAAAAGGAAATTAAATTCCTACTTGGTAAATCATAGGTGAAATGTTCTTTCCATAGTTGAATAACCTTTGTGTTGTCTGTTCATGTAATCAACCAAACCATTTGTTTTAGAGATCATGTAATAATTGTTTTTTTTTGGTTTGTAATTTTATTTGAGCTCAAGTCTGTATTAATTGATAAGACTCGGAGACATTTCATTTGGATTGATGTGCCAGACCTACAAATATGCCAATCGGGCTGAATGTGCATTCAACAATAGTAGTAGTATAGATGGACCATAAGTGGCACGCATCGGAAAGGGCCAAGATCTTTGGCTAAAAAAGGATGTTGTTGTAGCCAAAAAAAGTACAAATGACTGGCTTATGTATGTTAGTTGATATTATTGATCCATATACTATATACGTGTTTATATGTTCGTTAGTTGTGTACATTATTGGTTGATTGACTCGGTATTTGAATCTTGATACATAGCTTGTGTACATATCTAAATGGGAGTACACATTATGCTGCATGTGACATTTGAGTTGGTAATAAAGTGTTCCAAATATTCGAATTCACCTTAAACTGGATTCTAGCTTCTGAATTTGAGTATCGGCATTTGTAAATCATATTCATATATGACAATGGAATACATCTTTGTCGTGCTTTTGAAGATATATAAAAACACATAGAATGATTTATAAAGATTCGTATAGGAATACAAAATGGATTCGAATTTAGTTGCCAGGGTAAACGTGGATGCTTATTATCCCAAAATTCAAAAGAAGCGGCAAAATGTCCACTCCCACGTTGTCTGCCCGAAGCCAAATGTTTGGAGATGGAAATTACTATCTACCCCTTACACAGACAATCCATCGGCCCGATTTCCACTTCTCTCAATAGGGGTAGGTTAGTAACTTCAAGTAGACGTGACACAAGCGCCTCTGAGCCCATTTCGACACGGTGGGCGCCAAACATGGGGGGCAAAACACATTTGATTCAAGCTCGTCCGAAAGACTCTGTTTCTCCCTCCATTTCCCCATTCATACACGGTGGGCGGCAAAACAAACTCGACTCGGCCGAAATCGATGTAGGCAAATATTTTCAATAGGGGCAGGTTTGTAACTTCACTCAGACGTGATGTAACCGCCCTACCTGCCCTCTGCTCATACACCATGGGCGCCAACCATGGGAGCCAGCCACCCTCTCCTCGCCTCAAATCGCCTGGGCAAATATTGGCAGATGCGAGATTACCGTCCCTATCCCCAACCGACGAGACGTCCAAATTTTAAACGGGGCTAAGTTCAGAATTTACCCATATTTCAGACAGGCGCATCCCAAAAACATGGTTCCCCGTACCTCTCCCTCCATTTTCCCATTCATACACCGTCCGCGCTAGAACACCCCATCCCCACACCAGCCTCTATCTGCCACCCCATCCATCGCCGCCGTCCTCCACCACATCCATCGCCACCGTCCTCCACCATGCCGGAGCGCCTACCAAGACCACATCGTCCACTGCTAGAGATGGTCGTTTCTCATCCACGGTGACGGACCAATAGCCTTGCATCGCGTCCTCTCGCTTCATCGGCGCCGTCGTCCTGTTTGCCAGGGCCGCTCACACAACCTTCTCTTCCACCGCAACGGGACTTATCCCCCGATGCACCTGTCTAGCGTCGCAGATCTGCTTCAACGCCACCGACAGCCATCGCACCCCCGATGCCTACACGGCGCCGCATGAGAGGTGGTACTTCATATCTCCTCAACTTTTTGATCTCAACCTGAAAATAGATCTTAACTTGGTTACTCTACTTTGTTTTCAGCTCTTAGAATTTATTTCTTAGTTTGAAGCAAACAATGGATGCTAAATATCATTTCTCCGGTTTGCAGCTTCAAATGTGCCATGGCACAGCCATAATACGGTTTAATTGATCATACTTAGGGTTTAATTGATCATGTTGGTTCCGTGGTGGTTTCTTTAATAGAAATCGGAGGGGAATGCCTCTTTTGCTAAAAGAAATATGCTTAGAGTTTCCCATTTTATGATCACTATACGATCAGAATACGTGCTTCGTGTCATAATAACACTGCTCCAGCCATCAAGCTAAACAAGCTTAGTTGTTCAAATACGAATATGATATTATTAAAATAGAGTTGTTTAATTGGTTAGCTAAATGTTCCTAAATTAGTTTCAAAAATGCATGTTCATCGCTCGGGTGTGTATCTCTACAGGGTGCCCACGGTGGCCCGGCCCACCCTGGGATTTTGGGTCATCCCAGGCCCCGATTCCCCTCTGTTCTACTACGCGCTTCCGATCTCTACTCGCCCCGAGCCGCCTGCCTCGCCGGTGACTTGCCGTCCCCGGACGGCATGACTCTAGGAGGAGACACCGGACTAACAGGAGGCCAGGAGCTGCTCACCCAACAGCGCCATGGCCGGGCGCCCGCCGTGCCTACCTTCCCAGTCTGCTCAGTGGCTCAAAGGCAAAGACACCACCAAGCCAACCCGATTTATCCCGAGATACTTCCTCAACACTCGGCAGCCCACTCCTCATCACCCATTTTCTAATTGATTCATTACTCATTAGGCAGGACTGTCATTAGGGTTTGTTGTGTGCTCAATGCTACCTACACTTAATGGTTCGAGATGTATTTCGCAATCTTTAGTACCTCTAAAGTTCAGAGGGTTTTCAAAATTCGCCCTCTAATGTAAACTAGTCATTTTGGATTGTTGGTCGTAGTGACATTGACCCAGCATTACTACTGCAAGCCAGGTTTGTTGACAATTTTACTTGTCTTTCTTACTCATTCGATATAATATCCAATTATTCACGCCGATTAGTTGCAAACAATAAGTGCTAGACAAACTTCTTCATTCAGATTTTGGACGGTCTCTTACTTGATTACAATTTCGCATACTTGTCCTAATAAGCTCACAAGTAAATGATTGATTCACTACATCTATGCTTGCCTTGTCACATTTGTTGTCAATATTCTTTTAGGGTGGACCACCTGTTTCTAAATACTGGAACCGTAGAGATGAGTGAATAGTATTTCTCTATGTGATCTATTCCATCATGTGTGGGTAATCTAACACCGCATTGTATAGAAAGAAAGTGTCATTTCCAGCTTTTACATAGGTTTCGATCTTTTACATGGAATACAATCTGCCTACTTGCTTTGTGTCGCACTACCAACACTCCACCCTTGAAGCTAAAAATTACGCCACTCATAATTGCTTAGTTTATTTGTTCAAATACGAATTTCATATGATTCTAATGTTCCTACTTCAGTTTTGAAATGTGTGGCTGCCTGTTATAGAGACATAAGGGGTTTGTATTTCTGTGTGTGGTCTGGTCAGCACAGTTGGGGAGGTGAACTTTGCATATGCAGGGGTTTATAGGGAGACACTCTCCGAGTTGAATCCGTAATGCATTCCATAGATAATCTGACTACTTTTTATGTTTTCATGAATCTCAGATTCTGAACAACATCATAATGATTATGAGCTTGCGCGCATGAAAAGAATAAAGCAGAACAATGCCATGGCTGTCAAACTTGGCATTAAGGGACTGAAATCATGTCTGGATGCAATGCAATGCAAACGCTCTCCACCCTCTGCATTCATGCTCGAGAATATGATCCTAACAGTGATTCTGCGCTAGAGGGAGACCTAAGTCAATGTAGCTCCCTAGTGAAGGAGTCAGAGGAAGATGCCCTATCTTATTCACCCATCAAGGTACTTGCTCTAACTTTCCAAGGTTACATTGCTCGCACATAACTTGCAACTGATGCTTTGCATTGCTTCTACTTTGTTGACTGCCATTAGCTTAGTTACACATCGTGTATGTGAATACGCCCTGCCTATCCATTTTCAGTACATATTCCATCTGTCATCATACCATATTTATCCATTCAAATGTTGTTCTTGTGTATCAGACGTTCAAAAGGAAGAGGGCGATTGCTGATCGTGGAGGAGCACAAGCAAAGTATTCGGAAAAGGTAGTGGCACCGATAAATCAAATAGCCCATTAGGTGTAGTTGCAATATCACCTGACCCACAAAATACCCCAACTCTAGCAGACTCTAGCCCTACTACACTGGTCATTTCTAATGCCCCAACTCAGCAGACCCCAACTGCAGCAAACAGTATGATTATGCTAGTTGACATAGCACCAGCTGTACGACGCAAAACCCCCATTCTAGCAAAGAGTACACCACATCTAGTTGCCAAATACCTTTTCAAACCAGAGAGAGCCCCAATTGCAGCAAATAGGACCCCTGTTCCATTTCTTCCCAGTTTAGAAGACGAAGCTTATGTTGTTGTCAGTAACTTTGTGTGCATCTTTCCTTCATGGAAAGATTATACCGCATGAACAGAGAAAAATTTCGATCTTCCTCCATAACTTACGCGTAAGTAATGTACTAATGTTATTCATGGCCATTACTGCATATGTTTCTGCTGACAGAAGACACAAGATTTCATTCTTTTAAATAGGCGAGGAGCAAACTGGATTGTGATGACGAGCAAGGGTCGGTTGCGCTTTTCAAGCACTCGTTGATGAAGTATCGTTCCTACCTGAGGCAAGCGCACTTCGATGGCAAGCCTCTGAACTAAATTTCTGTAAAGTCTCCGGTGCTACATTTATCCGAAGGTGACTGGAATAATCTTGTTACACATTGGTCTCGGCTGCAGCGTAAGGTACCGCTTCTATGATATCACATCACAATTTGAACTACATTTACGCATTTGCCTTAATGTCTCACTTGTACGAAAATCGTTAGCGTAAGAACATCCGTTCTCAAGGGACCACAGAATCTCGCAACTATACTGCGCACTGCATTGCTCTTGTGAGTACCTCTTTCCCTGTATGACCATACTTACTGTCATAGCTGTTTGATTATGTAGCATCACTACACATGTTAGCCTCGTAATCGTGCACTTGGTGGACATTATAAGATCCGTATGGACTCTTGCATAAATTTAGAATCAACCCAATGCTTTTGAAGAGGTTTAGCTCTGCAGTCCTCTTGTAAGGACTGAACGTGGTCCATCACTGTACTTACATTAACAACTACTTCCAGGGATTGGTAGTTGATTATGTAGCATCAATCTGCATCTTATCTTCATTATCCTCTATCCCTTCCAAAGATTATCATATCTATAATAACTCCCTACAAAATGTAGAGTACAGGCAATGCTTATGAAGAACATTCTATGCTGAAATTCTTGAGTTATCCTTCCCTTGACATGGAGAAGGGCATTATAAAGCTGGTGTTAACTGTTAATGTAAGTCAGTCCTTTTAAAGCCTTTATCCTCAACTGCTGTTTAATTTGCTCATACTCCCTATCGCCATCGTTGTTTAGTTTGTTGTTTCTACCAAAATGCATGTTCGTAAGAACCGTGACGTTCTAAGTTTTACTTGTAAAACCAAATTCCTTATTCATACCATGCACATTACTTAATACTCCCTATATGTATGCTTGTTTTTGTGGATCTATAATCCAAAGGTGTGGTGAAGCAGCCCACGCTTGCACCTTGTCATCTCCTTTTTATCTTACCGATGTGGCTGATGATATGAACAACATGCCATGCACATTATCCAAAATAGATACAATGAGTTTCTTTGCCCTTCATCTATGCTTGTTATGTTGACATGGTAATCCAAAGAGTGTGGTGAAGCTCCCTCATTATGAACAATGCCAAATTATGTTATTGATATTTTGAACTTACTCTTTATTTTCTAATTTGAAATTGGATAGAATTGACAGAACATTTATCATCTTTGTTTATTCACGTGCAAACCTGTCACCTCTCTGCTTTGTTTCAGGGTGATATGCCTGATGGCATGCACAAGTCTACTGAAGGCTGTGAGACAAACCCAATATATATTGCAGCAAAGAAGGCAAAACATCTTGAAGATAGCGAGACAACTCCAAAGTCTTGTCTTGATGCAGTGTTCAAGTTACTTGAGACTAACAGTCAGACAATCTCACAAAATTCGTTGTCTGAATCAGTTTGACTTCTTTAGTCCCAAGTTCTAGCAGAAAGGCATTCTGCAACTCAACTTCGACTTGAAGTCCTATCTCTAAGAAAGATTGCGGAGAACACCAATGAGAACCTCATTGCTAAACAGCTACACCTGGAAGCTATGACCGACATGCTAGGCCGGTCTCACAGCCTTGCTCAGCAGCTTGCGCAGTAGTTCCCCATCAAGGCTAACCTTTCTTGAACTGTCTTGGAAGTGGTCTCAGTTTAGTATTATTTTGTTATGCTGCAATGGTGCCCAGTTTTTGTAATCTGCTTCTTCGTTGCGCTTTATGATCACTGGTGGCAAACTTCGATGCCCAGTGGATGTAATATACCTTAAATCCTTTATTGTATAGTGTAGGTTTATTCTTAGTTACTATGCCGTAATTTCTTTATTGTATAGAGTAGGTTTGTTCTTAATTCCTACTAGTTACTGCCATCATTCGCTATCTAAAAAAAATCAGATGTAGTCGACCGGACCGAAACATTTGACTCTAACGGGCCAGGTTTTTAGCGGGCCACAATCTTTCTTGGGCCCGAATGATTGGGGCCTTCATACATTGCTTCAGGCCCAAACTTACACCGGCCTATATTTTAGCTGGGCTTTTTGTCGACCTAGTGCTTAGTTTGGCCCAGGTAGCGTTGGGCCATTAACAGGCTGAATATTGTACTGGCCTATTACGGCCGAGATGAAATCATGGGCCTTTAGCAGGCCAAAATGCATGTTGGGCCTCAATTTTCACTAGTCATCGACGGGCCTTCAGCAGGCCGAAATGTAGATTGGGCCGTTTTGGGCCCAGTTAGCTCACGGGCGTTACTGTGTCAAAACATATCTCGGGCCTTAGTTGGCCCACTGATATCATGGGCCTTTAAGAGGCCGAAAGCTTAGTGTAGGCATCAACGGGCCAAATTACGCGACAGGCCTTTAACAGGCCCAAAGTCACATTGGGCTTAACTGTTGCCACCTTTAGCGCGGGCCGTTAGTGGGCCCGATGTCCCGTCGGACCATATATGGCCCATGGGCAGCACGGACCATACCCAGGCCGAAAGTCACACCGGGCTGAAATGGGCCCATGTCTACATCAGGCCTCTAACGGGCCAAAAGTCATTTGGGCTGTAGTTGGGCCCAAATATTCGATTTAACAATTAACGGGCCAGATCCGGCTTCGTCATAAATGGGCCCAAATATTGGGCGAACAATTAACGGGCCAGATCCGGCTTCGTTATAAATGGGCCCAAATATTGGGCGAACAATTAACGAGCCAGACCGCTTCGCCGTAAATGGGCCTTTATTAAGCAGGCTGTTATTGGGCTGGCCCACTAGTACCTGATTAAGTTCTATGGGCCTTTGACTGGGCCGGCCTTTTTAACCTATATGGGCCTCTGTTGGGCCCAGCCACGTGTCGACGTATCATAGGCATGGTCTCCTCCAATGGACGGGCGACATCTGGCCCACTGACGAGCTGACAGCTGTTCCCTTCGGCCAAACAGAATTTTACACGTGGAAATTTCCCATTGGTCAGGGTTGTTAACGGGTTATCGGATCCAAAATCCGACCCGATAGCTTAACGACGTTCCGTTACGGTGGATGCCATGTGTCGGTCACCCTTGACGAAACCACTTCTGTGACGCGCGATTTATCGTCATGGAAAGTGAAAACTTCCGTGATGATAATTTTGGTAATGTCATGGAACACTTCTACGACATTACATGTATGACTATCTTGATTCTGTCATAAATTTGTCATGGATGTACATGCATGATAAAAAACGCGACCTACTGTGACAAACACGTATCATCACGGAACTGTATTTTTTTGTAGTGTATGGTTAGGTTTACCTTAATACTTTTGTTTTAGTTGCGGATGCTTGCAATAGAGGTTAATCATAAGTGGGATGCTTGTTCAAGTAAGAACAGCACACAAGCACCGGTCCACCCACATATTAAATTATCAAAGTACCGAACGCGAATCATATGAGCGT
This sequence comes from Aegilops bicornis, assembly GCA_021605145.1. Taxonomy (NCBI): domain Eukaryota; kingdom Viridiplantae; phylum Streptophyta; class Magnoliopsida; order Poales; family Poaceae; genus Aegilops; species Aegilops bicornis. The sequence goes on from CM038670.1 coordinate 497,763,158, forward strand.
GATGAGAACTAGCTTGACGATATTCCCATGTGTCCTCGGGAGCGCTTTTCCTATTATAAGAGTTTGTCCAGGCTTGTCTTTTGCTACAAACAGGATTGGGCCACCTTGCTGCACTTTATTTAGTTTTGTTACTTGTTGCTCGTTACAAATTATCTTATCACAAAACTATCTGTTACCACTTGTTTCAGTACTTGCAGAGAATACCTTGCTGAAAACCGCTTATCATTTCCTTCTACTCCTTGTTGGGTTCGACACTCTTACTAATCGAAAGGACTACAATAGATCCCCTATACTTGTGGGTCATCAAGACTCTTTTTCCGGCGCCGCTGTCGGGAGTGAAGCACCTTTGGTAGGTGGAATTTGGTAAGGAAAAATTTATATAGTGTGCTAAAATTTTGTCACTTGCTACTATGGAAAGTAATCCTCACGAGGGGCTTGTTCGGGTATCTTCACCCCGACCAAGAGAGCAAAGAGTTGCTCCTCAACCTAATGAACCTACTGAAAATGAATATGAAAATATTCCCTTTGAATTTCCTTCGGGTATGATGGAAAAACTGCTAGCTAATACTTTTGTAGGAGATGGAACCATGCATCCTGATTATTTAAGCTTGCAGGTATACCCGATGATGTTGTCAAGACGAAGGTCTTCCCTTTATCTTTGAAGGGAGATGCATTGACATGGTATAGGCTATCAGATGATACGGGATCATGGAACTACAGACGATTGAAATTGGAATTTCATCAGAAATTTTATCCTATGCATCTTGTTCATTGTGATCGCAATTATATATACAATTTTTGGCCTCGCGAAGGAGAAAGCATCGCTCAAGCTTGGGGGAGGATTAAATCAATGTTATATTCATGCCCCAATCATGAGCTCTCGAGAGAAATAATTATTCAAAGTTTTTATGCTCGGCTTTCTCATAATAATCAAACCATGCTCGATACTTCTTGTGTTGGATCTTTTATGATGAAGACTATTGAATTCAGATGGAATTTATTGGATAGAATTAAACACAACTCTGAAGATTGGGACCTCGATGAAGGTAAGGAGTCAGGTATGATACCTAAGTTTGATTGTGTTAAATCTTTTATGGATACCGATATTTTCCGGAAGTTTAGCACTAAATATGGACTTGACTCTGAGATAGTAGCTTCTTTCTGTGAATCTTTTGCTACTTATGTTGATCTTCCCAAGGAGAAGTGGTTTAAATACCATCCTCCCATAGAAGTAAAAGTAGCTGCACCTATTAAAGTTGAAGAAAATATTGTCACTTATAATGATCCTGTTGTTCCTACTTCTTATGTTGAGAAACCACCTTTCCCTGTTAGAATAAAGGATCATGCTAAAGCTTCAACTGTGGTACGTAAAAGCAATATTAGAACTTATACACCTCCTGAGCAAGTCAAAGTAGAACCTAATATTGCTATGGTTAAAGATCTCTTGTCTGATAATATTGATGGGCATGTTATTCAATTCTCATGTGAAACTGCTAGAATTGCCAAACCTAGTGCTAAAGATAAACATAGACCTATGGTAGGCGTGCCTGTTATTTTTGTTAAAATAGGAGATCATTGTTATCATGGCCTCTGTGATATGGGTGCTAGTGCTAGTGTTCTACCTTATGACTTGTATAAAGAAATTAAGCATGAAATTGCACCTGCTGAGTTAGAAGATATTGATTTCACGATTAAACTTGCCAATAGAGATACTATATCGCCAGTGGGAATTGTTAGAGATGTTGAAGTCTTGTGTGGGAAAATAAAATATCCTGCTGATTTTCTTGTTCTAAGTTCCCCACAATATAGCCTTTGCCCCATTATATTTGGTAGACCCTTCTTGAATACTGTTAATGCTAAGATAGACTACGAAAAGAATGTTGTTACTGTTGGCTTGGATAATATGATTCATGAGTTTAATTTCTCTAAGTTTAGTGAACAACACCGTGAAGAAGAATTGCCTAGTAAGGATGAAATTATTGGTCTTGCTTCTATTGTCGTACCTCCTAGTGATCCTCTAGAACATTATTTGCTAGACCATGAAAATGATATGTTTATGAATGAAAGAAGGGAAATAGATGAAGTATTATTTAAAAAGTAACCTATTCTGAAACACAATTTACTGTTGAAATCCTAGGGGATCCTCCTCCACCCAAGGGTGATCCCGTGTTTGAGCTTAAACCATTGCACGATAATCTTAAATATGCTTATCTTGATGAAAAGAAAATATATCCTGTTATTATTAGTGCTAACCTTCAGAGCATGAAGAAGAGAGATTATTGAAAACTCAAGAAGCACCGTGCTTTGCTATTGGATATACTCTTGATGATCTTAAGGGCATTAGTCCCACTGTGGTCAAAGATAAAATAAATTTGGAAGAAGATGCCAAACCAGTCTGTGATCATCAACGAAGGCTTAATCCTAAGATGAAAGAAGTGGTAAGAAAAGAAATACTAAATCTTCTGGAGGCAGGTATAATTTATCCTGTTGCTGATAGTCAGTGGGTAAGTCATGTTCATTGTGTCCCTAAAAAGGGAGGTGTTACTGTGGTTCCTAATGATAAAGATGAATTGACCCCGCAAAGAATTATTACAGGTTACAGGATGGTAATCGATTTCCGCAAATTAAATAAAGCTACTAAAAAAGATCATTACCCCTTACCTTTTATCGATCAAATGCTAGAAAGATTATGCAAACATACACATTATTGCTTCCTAGATGGTTATTCTGGTTTCTCTCAAATAATTGTCGGCTAAAGATCAATCAAAGACTACTTTTACATGCCCTTTTGGTACTTTTGCTTATAGACGTATGCCTTTTGGTTTATGTAATGCACCTGTTACCTTTCAAAGATGCATGATGGCTATATTCTTTGACTTTTGTGAAAAGATTTGTGTGGTTTTCATGGACGACTTTTCCGTCTATGGATCCTCTTTTGATGATTGCTTGAGCAATCTTGATCGATTTTTGCAGAGATGTGAAAAAACTAATCTTCTCTTGAATTGGGAAAAGTGCCACTTTATGGTTAATGAAGGTATTGTCTTGGGGCATAAAGTTTCTGAAAGAGGTATTGAAGTTGATAAAGCCAAGGTTGATGATATTGAAAAGATGCCATGTCCCAAGGACATCAAAGGTATAAGAAGTTTCCTTGGTCACGCTGGATTTTATAGGAGGTTCATTAAGGAATTCTCAAAAATTTCTCGGCCTCTGACTAATTTATTACAAAAAGATATACCATTTGTCTTTGATGATGATTGTGTAGAAGCATTTGAAATACTTAAGAAAGCATTGGTTTTTGCACCTATTGTTCAGCCACCTGATTGGAATTTAGCCTTTGAAATTATGTGTGATGCTAGTGATTATGCTGTAGGTGCTGTTCTAGGGCAAAGAGTTGGTAAGAAATTAAACATTATCCATTATGCTAGTAAAACTCTAGAAAATGCTCAAAGAAATTATGCTACTACTGAAAAAGAATTCTTAGCAGTTGAATTTGCTTGTTATAAGTTCAGACCTTATATTGTTGATTCTAAAGTAACTATTCACACTGATCATGCTGCTATTAAATATTTAATGGAAAAGAAAGATGCTAAACCTAGACTTATTAGATGGTTTCTCTTGCTACAAGAATTTGATTTGCATATTGTTGATAGAAAGGGAGCTGAGAACCCTGTTGCAGACAACTTGTCTAGGTTATAAAATGTTCTTGATGGCCCACTACCTATTGATGATAGCTTTCCTGATGAGCAAGTAAATGTCATAAATGCCTCTCGTAGTACTCCGTGGTATGCCGATTATGCTAATTACATTGTTGCTAAGTTTATACCACCTAGTTTCACATAGCAGCAAAAGAAAAGGTTTTTCTATGATTTGAGACATTACTTTTGGGATGACCCACATCTTTATAAAGAAGGATTAGATGGTGTTATTAGACGTTGTGTACGTGAGCATGAACAGAATGATCTCACGCAAGTGTCACTCCGAAGGCGATGGAGGACACCACGTTGGAGATAGAACTGCACATAAGGTATTGCAATCCGGTTTTTATTGGCCTACTCTCTTCAAGGATGCCCGTAAGTTTGTCTTGTCTTGTGATGAATGTCAAAGAATTGGTAATATTAGTAGACGTCAAGAAATGCCTATGAACTATTCACTTGATATTAAACCATTTGATGTTTGGGGCTTTGATTATATGGGACGTTTTCCTGCCTCTAATGGATATACTCATATTCTAGTTGTTGTTGATTACGTTACTAAGTGGGTAGAAGCTATTCCAACTAGTAGTGTTGATCATAACACTTCTATTAAAATGCTTAAAGAAGTTATTTTTCCGAGGTTTGGAGTCCCTAGATATTTAATGACTGATGGAGGTTCACACTTTATTCATGGTGCTTTCCATAAAAGGCTTTCTAAATATGATGTTAATCATAGAATTGCATCTCCTCATCACCCATAGTCTAGTGGTCAAGTAGAATTGAGTAATAGATAACTCAAATTAATTTTGCAAAAGACTGTCAATAGGTCTAGGAAGAATTTGTCCCAAAAACTTGATGATGCATTATGGGCCTATAGAACTGCATATAATAATCCTATGGGTATGTCTCCGTATAAAATGGTTTATGGAAAAGCATGTCACTTACCTCTCGAACTAGAACATAAGGCATATTGGGCTATTAAAGAGCTCAACTATGATTTCAAACTTGCCCGGTGAGAAGAGGTTATTTGATATTAGCTCACTTGATGAATGGAGAACCCAAGCTTATGAAAATGCCAAGTTATTTAAAGAAAAAGTTAAAAGATGGCATGACAAAAGGATACAAAAGCGTGATTTTAATGTAGGTGATTATGTATTGCTATACAACTCTCGTTTAAGATTTTTTTGCAGGAAAACTTCTCTCTAAATGGGAAGGTCCCTATGTTATCGAGGAGGTCTATCGTTCCGGTGCCATAAAAATCAACAACTTCGAAGGCACAAATCTGAAGGTGGTAGACGGTCAGAGAATCAAACACTATATCTCAGGTAATCCTATAAATGTTGAAACCAATGTTATTGAAACCGTAACCCCGGAGGAATAGATAAGGGACACTTTCCTAACGCGTTTGAGACTCGAAAAGGAGTAGGTATGTGGTACGGTAAGTAAACCGACTCCAAAACAATTTTTAAGGCAATATTTCTCCGTTTTGGAATATTTAGAAAAATAGAAAAATAAGTCGCAGTTCGGGAAGGACACGAGGGCCCCAAGAGGGTGGAGGGCGTGCCCCCCTACCTCGTGGACACCTCGTGTGCCTTCCGGACTCCGTTTTCTTGCACGATACGTATTTTGGTCGGTAAAAATTCATTATATATTCTCCCGAAGGTTTTGACTCCCGTATTACGCAAATCTCCTCTGTTCTTGTTTCGAGCTGTTTTTCTGACAGATCTAGATTATCATGACGTCCTCAAGTGCTTCCAAGGACAAGTTCTTCGAGAAGGTCATCAACCCTTACCTCGCGGAGGTGCTGCGACACCCTCAAACCATTGAGTTGCGTGATCGGTTGCTGCACATCCGCGATGAAGAGGGACCAAAAGGAACCGGTAGCATGGAGACGAGGCTCGAAGCAGTGGAGCAACAAGTTTTCAAGTTTCAAGGGATGGTAGAACGTGGACTCAACTCCAACCACATGATGATCGCGCAGTTCACTAGCAACCACAAGTTGGATGCCGACAATATCGGGGAGGCCATCTTCAAGCTTCATGAGAAGATCGAGCACCTTCAAGCCCAAATCTATGACCTGCAAAATCAAAACTGTGAGTATGAATATAGATTCAAAAGGATGAGTTTGGCTGCAGATTTGAGGATTCCGGAGACTCAATCATCCTTCTATGATGGTGAGCCCATGCCTTGGAAGATGGACGACAAGCCCGCATCATCAACAACACCTCTACCTTCTTTACCAGCAAAGGAGACATAATCACATGGGTATGGGCACTCCCCTTGGCAACTGCCAAGCTTGGGGGAGGTGCCCCGGTATCGTGTCACAATCACAACTCTTATATTTACCGTTTTTCTTAGTTCGATCCTGTTAGTAGTATCTTGATCTAGTAGAATAAAGTTTATGGCATGATCTAGTTTTGAGTTTTTGCTTTATGATCTCTCTATGTAATCGAGTCCGTGAGCTATATAATAAAGATTAGTGTTGAGTCAAGGGCTTGATTATTTTGCCATGATCTTGAGTGAATAAAAGAATAGAGAAAAAGAATAAAAAGAAACAAAGAGTTCATATTGATCTTAATGAGAGTAATGACTTCACATACATAGGGTATGATGATTAAAAGTTGTTGGGAGCTGGCAAACATAGCTTTGGTCATCGTTGCAATTAATAGGAAGTAATAAGGAAAGAGAGGTCTCACATATAGATATACTATTATTTACATCTTTTATGATTGTGATCACTCATTAAAATATGACATGCTAACGAGTTGATGTTGGACAAGGAAGACAATGTAATGAGTTATGTCTTCTTATATCTGAGATAAAGTATATTGTCATGGATCTTCCAACATGTTGAGCTTGCCTTTCCCCCTCAAGCTAGCCAAATTCTCAGCACCAAGTAGAGATACTACTTGTGCTTCCAAAAACTGCTTATCATTTCCTTCGGCTCCTCATTGGGTTCGACACTCTTACTTATCGAAAGGACTACGATAGATCCTCTATACTTGTGGGTCATCACCCCCTACCTCGTGGGCCCCTTGTTGGCCCTCCGGTGCCCATCTTCTGCTATATGAAGTCTTTCGTCCGAAGAAAAATCATAAGCAAGCTTTCGGGACAAGACTCAGCCGCCACGAGGCGGAACCTTGGCCGAACCAATCTAAGGCTCCGGCAGAGCTGTTCTGCTGGGGACACTTCCCTCCGGGAGGGGGAAATCATCGCCATAGTCATCACCAACGCTCCTCTCATCGGGAGAGGGCAATCTCCATCAACATCTTCACCAGCACCATCTCCTCTCAAATCCTAGTTCATCTCTTGTATCCAATTCTTGTCTATAAGTCTGGGATTGGTACCTGTAGATTGCTAGTAGTGTTGATTACTCCTTGTAGTTGATGCTAGTTGGTTTATTTGGTGGAAGATCATATGTTCAGATCCTATATGCATATTAATACTCCTCTGATTATGAACATGAATATGCTTTGTGAGTAGTTACGTTTGTTCCTGAGGAAATGGGAGAAGTCTTGCTATTAGTCATGTGAATTTGGTATTAGTTTGATATTTTGATGAGATGTATGTTGTCTATCCTCTAGTGGTGTTATGTGAACATCGACTACATGACACTTGACCATTATTTGGGCCTAGAGGAAGGCATTGGGAAGTAATAAGTAGATGATGGGTTGCTAGAGTGACAGAAGCTTAAACCCTAGTTTATGTGTTGCTTCGTAAGGGGCTGATTTGGATCCATATGTTTCATGCTATGGTTAGGTTTACCTTAATACCTCTTTTGTAGTTGAGGATGCTTGCTATAGGAGTTAATCATAAGTGGGATGCTTGTCCAATTAAGGACAGCATCCAAGCACCGGTCCACCCACATATCAAATTATCAAAGTACCGAGCGCGAATCATATGAACGTGATGAAAACTAGCTTGACGATAATTCCCAAGTGTCCTCGGGAGCGATTTTCTCTATATAAGAGTTTGTCCAGGCTTGTCCGTTGCTACAAAAAGGATTGGGCCACCTTGCTGCACTTTATTTACTTGTGTTACTTGTTGCTCGTTACCAATTATCTTATCACAAAACTATCTGTTACCTATAATTTCAGTGCTTGCAGAGAATACCTTGCTGAAAACAACTTATCATTTCCTTCTACTCCTCGTTGAGTTCGACACTCTTACTTATCGAATGGACTACGATAGTTCCCCTATAATTGTTGTCATCACCCGCTGCCGCAGACGGCTTACAGTGCAAGCTTGCGTAACAGGCGGGGGCGTTATTTTTGCCAAACGGTGGCGCCAATGAATCGTCAGTGAGCCCGTCCCCGCGCAACCTTGCAGGTTCCCGCGCAAGCTTCCCGCCCGACTCGGTGAAATCCCCCAAAATGCTAATGCTTATCAGCTTGCTATAAAAACCCTCACGGCTGGAGAGTCCTGTGTCGCATTTTCCCCTCCATCCCTGTAGCTTATCTTGTTTGCTTCTCCCACAATCACCAAGGGCAGCGGTCCATCGTCGTCGCTCAGCCGCTCCGCCGTCATCAGAGGACAGCTCCATCTGGGAGGCTACACCGCGGCGGCGGCGCAGTCCCTGGCGTAGTGTAGTGCGTGTGGCATCCCTGTTGGGTGTGCGCGGAACACCCACCACACGCTCCACCGCCGATGCCCGTAGGCAGCTGTTTCCGGCCGCCGTTGCCACCACACCACCGTCGAAAGCTAGGGCCATCGCCCGCTCCGCCGCTGCGGCCTGAAGGCGGGAGGTTGCCGTCGTGGATGCCACCCCACTGCAAGCCACTGTGGCCATCACCCGCTCCGCCACCACGGCCCGAAGGCGGGAGGTGGTGGTCGTGGCCGCCACCCCGTCGTCAGCCGCCGTGGCCGCCAGCCCACCGTCGTTTGCCAGGATCATCACCCGCTCCACCACCGCCGCCCGAAGGCGGGAGGCGGAGGTGGATGCCCGCACGTGCGCCAGCGACCTTGCGCGCTACACCGAGTTCCATTGGGAGGAGGAGGAGCGCCTCGTCGAGCATGCAAAGAGCCTTACTGCCGCCATGGCCGCGGCACACGCCGCCTCAGAGGCAAGGAATCAGGAGATCTACGAGGAGAACCACCGCTTCGAGAGGGGTCGTCTAGAGCGGCAGAGGGCGTTCGAGGTGAGCGTTGCTGAAGCTGCATTAGTGACAGGCACCACATTGCGGTTGCCCAGCTCATCGGTAGGCTCCTCCTCCTCTGCCTCTTATTGAGCGCGCTCGACAGAGGAGGGGCAGCCGGAAGTATTACAAAGCCCCTCCGCAGTAGTAGAAGTAGTATTTAGGGGCTATTTTGTTCAGTTCATCTGACTATAGATGTGGTGGGCTGCATAACGTACTTAAAATTAGCTAGTATATATAGTTGAACTAGCTATTTCAGTACGTGGTTGGCAACAATTGGGGAAAAGTTTGTAAGGTTTAGCTGTCGAGTTGAACTGTTTGTATAAATTAAGAATGACTGCTTAATCTATGAATGAAATCTATGCTTAATCTATGAATGAAATCTATGAACGAAATCTATGTTACAAGGATTGACAATACCAAATTGTTTGTACGTGGTTGCACATGGGTCATCCAAAACAACCGTTTGCGTTGAAGGGATGCACAAATCCTACGCTGCTCTCACTTTGAATATGGGTGTTCTCTCTAAAACATTTGCGATCAAGAGCTGCAGAAATCCTGCTCGGCACATTTTCTCTTGGCTTCCTGGGGAAGCTGTCAGTTTGCATACGGGTGTTCTAACTAAAACGTTTGTGATGAGTGTTTTATATTTAAAAAGCAAATTAAACTGCGGCTTGGGCGCCATTAGTGGAGAGGATGTGAGCAAGGTGGGCAGCCATGGAAGTCAAAGGGATCGCTTCCCAGTGAGCCTGCGCAGCGTACAGCTTGCACGCTTCCCGGTGAGCCTACGCACTCGAGGATAGCTTGCACGCCTCTCGGTCACCACAAGACCGGACGGCGCCAGACGCCTCCCTGCTCAGTCAAGGTCAAGAAGTTGTCCGCACGGAACCTCCTACAGCCATTAAAACCAAGACACGTGGCGTCACGTGAATGGTTAACAAAATTTTGCATTTACTAGAATTTAAAAACCAAGCATCTCAACGTTTTGCCGGCAATCAACGGTGCCCTGGTGTTTGAAATTCATTCCCATTTCTTGCATGGGATCTAAGCATGCACCCAACGACACATATTTGATTTTTTCAACCAATTTATATGCACTGGAGCATGTGCATGTAGTTCAAATTTGAATTATGCACATAAATGCATTGAAAACTCAGTTAATGCATAAAAATGTCCAAACGAACCCCGAAAATCACAAAAATACACACAACACTCCTGTTATTCTATGTTGACATGAGAACAAAAATTAAAAGCAATAAGAGGCAATGGATATCGTTTCGTCCACAAAGGTGGGACCTTCCCTACCGAAAACCATCATGCTTGTCGTGAGAAGCTCCGGTTTGTGAGAAGCATATACCCTAACCTGCCCCAAATGGGATAAAATTTGTACCACGGCATGTTCATGCCACTCCATGATAGCATGCCAAGTTTCATGAATTTTAGGCAAGTTTTTGATTTACTAGAATTTAAAAACCAGGCATCTCAATGTTTTGCCGGCAATCAACGGTGCCCTGGTGTTTGAAATTCATCCCATTTCTTGCATAGGACCTAAGCATGCACCCAAGGACACAGTTTTGATTTTTCGACCAATTTATATGCAATGGAGCATGTGCATGTAGTTCAAATTTGAATTATGCACATAAATGCATTGAAAACACAGTTAATGCATAAAAATGTCCAAATGACCCCCGAAAAATCACAAAAATTCACACAACACCCCTGTTGTTCTATGTTAACATGAGAAAAAAATTGAAAGCAATAAGAGGCAATGGATATTGTTTCGTCCCTAAAGGTGGGACGTTCCCTACCGAAAACCATCATGCTTGTTGTGAGAAGCTCCGGTATGTGAGAAGCATATACCCAAACCTACCCCAAACTAGACAAAATTTGTACCACGACATGTTGATGCCGCTCCATGATAGCATGCCAAGCTTCATGAATGTCAGACGAGTTTTGGATTTACTAGAATTTAAAAACCAGGCATCTCAATGTTTTGCCGTCAATCAACGGTGCCCTCGTGTTTGAAATTCATTCCCAATTCTTGCATGGGACCTAAGCATGCACCCAAGGACACAGATTTAATTTTCATTATATGCACTGGAGCACGTGCATGTAGTTCAAATTTGAATTATGCACATAAATGCATTGAAAACTCAGTTAATGCATAAAAATGTCCAAACGAACCCCAAAAAATCACAAAATGTTGACATGAGAAAAAAATTTAAAAGCAATAAGAGGCAATGGATATTGTTCATCCCCAAAGGTGGGACGTTCCCTACCGAAAACCATCATGCTTGTTGTGAGAAGCTCCGGTTTGTGAGAAGCATATACCCTAACCTGCCCCAAATGGGACAAAATTTGTACCACGGCATGTTCATGCCGCTCCATGATAGCATGCCAAGTTTGATGAATTTCAGGCGAGTTTTTAATTTACTAGAATTTAAAAACCAGGCATCTCAATGTTTTGCCGGCAATCAACGGTGCCCTGGTGATTGAAATTCATTCCCATTTCTTGTATAGGACCTAAGCATGCACCCAAGGACACAGATTTGATTTTTCGACCAATTTATATGCAATGGAGCATGTGCATGTAGTTCAAATTTGAATTATAAACATAAATGCATTGAAAACACAGTTAATGCATAAAAATGTCCAAATGACCCCCGAAAAATCACAAAAATTCACACAACACCCCTGTTGTTCTATGTTGACATGAGAAAAAAATTGAAAGCAATAAGAGGCAATGTCTATTGTTTCGGCCCTAAAGGTGGGACGTTCCCTACCGAAAACCATCATGCTTGTTGTGAGAAGCTCCGGTTTGTGAGAAGCATATACCCAAACCTACCCCAAAGTAGACAAAAATTGTACCACGACATGTTGATGCCGCTCCATGATAGCATGCCAAGCTTCATGAATTTCAGACGAGTTTTGGATTTACTAGAATTTAAAAACCAGGCATCTCAATGTTTTGCCGGCTATCAACGGTGCGCTGGTGTTTGAAATTCAGTCCCAATTCTTGCATGGGACCTAAGCATGCACCCAAGGAGACATATTTGATTTTCATTATATCCACTGGAGCACGTGCATGTAGTTCAAATTTGAATTATGCACATAAATGCATAGAAAACTTCGATTAATGCATAAAAATGTCGAAACGAACCCCGAAAAATCACAAAAATACACACAACACTCTTGTTATTCTATGTTGACACGAGAAAAAAATTGAAAGCAATAAGAGGCAATGGGTATTGTTTCGTCCCCAAAGGTGGGGCGCCCCTATCGAAAACCATCATGCTTGTTGTGAGAAGCTCCGGTTTGTGAGAAGCATATACCCAAACCTGCCCCAAATGGGACAAAATTTGTACCATGGCATGTTGATGCCGCATCATGATAGCATGCCAAGTTTCATGAATTTCAGGCGAGTTTTTAATTTATTAGAATTTAAAAACCAGGCATCTCAATGTTTTGCCGGCAATCAACGGTGCCCTGGTGTTTGAAATTCATTCCCATTTCTTGTATAGGACCTAAGCATGCACCCAAGGACACAGATTTGATTTTTCGACCAATTTATATGCAATGGAGCATGTGCATGTAGTTCAAATTTGAATTATGCACATAAATGCATTGAAAACACATTTAATGCATAAAAATGTCCAAATGACCCCCGAAAAATCACAAAATTTCACACAACACCCCTGTTGTTCTATGTTGACATGAGAAAAAAATTGAAAGCAATAAGAGGCAATGTCTATTGTTTCGGCCCTAAAGGTGGGACGTTCCCTACCGAAAACCATCATGCTTGTTGTGAGAAGCTCCGGTTTGTGAGAAGCATATACCCAAACCTACCCCAAAGTAGACAAAAATTGTACCACGACATGTTGATGCCGCTCCATGATAGCATGCCAAGCTTCATGAATTTCAGACGAGTTTTGGATTTACTAGAATTTAAAAACCAGGCATCTCAATGTTTTGTCAGCAATCAACGGTGCGCTGGTGTTTGAAATTCATTCCCAATTCTTGCATGGGACCTAAGCATGCACCCAAGGAGACATATTTGATTTTCATTATATGCATTGGAGCACGTGCATGTAGTTCAAATTTGAATTATGCACATAAATGCATAGAAAACTCAGTTAATGCATAAAAATGTCGAAACGAACCCCGAAAAATCACAAAAATACACACAACACTCTTGTTATTCTATGTTGACACGAGAAAAAAATTGAAAGCAATAAGAGGCAATGGGTATTGTTTCGTCCCCAAAGGTGGGGCGTTCCCTATCGAAAACCATCATGCTTGTTGTGAGAAGCTCCGGTTTGTGAGAAGCATATACCCAAACCTGCCCCAAATGGGACAAAATTTGTACCACGGCATGTTGATGCCGCTTCATGATAGCATGCCAAGTTTCATGAATTTCAGGCGAGTTTTTAATTTACTAGAATTTAAAAACCAGGCATCTCATAGTTTTGCCGGCAATCAATGGTGCCCCGGTTTTTGAAATTCATTCCCATTTCTTGCATGGGACCTAAGCATGAACCCAAGGACACAGATTTGATTTTTCAACCAATTTATATGCACTAGAGCATGTGCATGTAGTTCAAATTTGAATCATGCACATAAATGCATTGAAAACTCAGTTAATGCATAAAATGTCCAAACGAACCCCTAAAAATCACAAAAATTCGCACAACACCCCTGTTGTTGTATGTTGACACGAGAAAAAAAAATTGAAAGCAATAAGAGGCAATGGATATCGTTTCGTCCCCAAAGGTGGGACGTTCCCTACCGAAAACCATCATGCTTGGTGTGAGAAGCTCCGGTTTGTGAGAAGCATATACCCAAACTTGCCCCAAATGGGAAAAATTTTGTACCACGGCATGTTGATGCCGCTCCATGTTAGTATGCCATGTTTCATAAATTTCAGACGAGTTTTGGATTTACTAGTATTTAAAAACCAGGCATCTCAATGTTTTGCCGGCAATCAACGGAGCCCTGGTGTTTGAAATCCATTCCCATTTCTTGCATGGGACCTAAGCCTGCATCCAAGGACACATATTTGATTTTTCGACCAATTTATATGCACTGGAGCATGTGCATGTAGTTCAAATTTGAGTTGCACATAAATGCATTAAAAACTCGGTTAATGCATAAAAATGTCCAAACGAACCCCGAAAAATAACAAAAATTCACACAACACTCCTTTGTTCTATGTTGACACGAGAAAAAATTTGAAAGCAATAAGAGGCAATGGATATTGTTTCATCCCCGAAGGTGGGACGTTCCCTACCAAAAACCATCATGCTTGTTGTGAGAAGCTCCGATTTGTGAGAAGCATATACCAAATCTGCCCCAAATGGTACAAAAAATTTACCACGGCATGTTGATGCCGTTCCATGATAGCATGCCAAGTTTCATGAATTTCAGACGAGTTTTTGATTTACTGGAATTTAAAACCAGACATCTCAATGTTTTGCCGGCAATCAACGGTGCCCTGGTGTTTGAAATTCATTCCCATTTCTTGCATGGGACCTAAGCATGCACCCAACGACACAGATTTGATTTTTGACCAATTTATACGCACTGGAGCATGTGCGTCTAGTTCAAATTTGAATTGTTCACCTGAAACGGCTAGAAATCCAATTTAATGTATTAAATATTCAAACGAAACCTGAATAATTCCAATTCTTTTATGACACACATATAGTTGCATGTTCACTCCGGATAAAAGGACTAGCAATTCAAACACCGTCCATTGCTGCTGTGACCCCATTATGTAATTCAAATCAAGCTGAAAAAATCAAGTAGATCGCACACAGTTTATTATCAACAACCGTGTGAGATGCAACACAAAATATCCTGGAGCACCTTCGGTGTATAGTACTCCTATGGCTTACGCGAGAAGGTGCGTCGGCTACAGTCCATAGCCGGCATCTCAAGCATACTAGCTCGCTCCCCAAATATCATTTGACTGTTCAATCGTCGCCGGTGAAAGATGGGCACGTGGACCCGTGTCGTGAGGGAAACTTCGGTGGCCCACTCCGGCGAGAGCGCGGCCGCAGCCGCCATGCGCGTACTAACAAGGTGCATGAGTGTGGCCGTAGTCTATGACCGGGCGGCAAAGGCAGCACAAACAGCTGTTGTTGCTTCTCAGGTGGCGGCAGCAACATCTGCCTCGAGGATAGCAACTGGCGAGAGCGGCACAACAGATGTCCGTTCCGCAGCGGCGGCCTTAGCCCTGCTGGAGGCCGCCCACGCCCAGCTCCTGGCGGCCACTACACAAATCGAACGAAGCTTCTCCGACAACGGTCGGCAACCCATGGCCGAAGAGCTGGCAATCGCCGAGAGCGTTCGAGCAGCCGTCCCTTCCTCCGCCACATACCTTGCGTTGACGGAGCCCGTCCAAGCCCAGATCGCGTCCGCCCATGCCCAGCTCGTGGTGGACTTTTCCAAAGAGATGGCGGACGCAGATGGCGAGATGCTTGCCGAGTATGGTGCGATGGATGCCATGGAGCCCCTTCCCTAAGAGACTGTCAAGCACGAGCTGGACATGGAGGCGGCGGCGGAGATCAACGAGCACCAGCCGTAGTAGTACTCTTTGTTTTGTTTAATTAAGAGCGCCAATCTTTAATTTGGTAGAGTAATGTTTAGGTCAGCTAGCTCTGTTTAATTGCTGAACTTGCTCGATTAAGAAGTGTGGGTGTGCTGTAGTCTCCTTTGTGTACCCAAATTATGCAATGACGTGGATGACCACTTTAACCATGGAAATTTGAACCAAAACTTTTGACATTCAAACTCATCACACACGGGTTAAGCTATCTGAATCATTTGTGATGTCCACATATTATACACAGTTCTGAATAAGGGACCGTCTCTGATGACACTTTGCGCGCCAGTTTTTTCGCTGAAGCGATTCCAAATTTTCGGCTTCCACGGAAATATCTAACTCCCCACCCCCTCCCCCTACCAAAAGCCACATTTCCCCTCTTTCCGCCTTCATTTCCAAGTTGAAACCTTCACTCCTTGCTTGCAGCACTGCCTCCTCGTCGGCGACCCTCCTTCACGCTACTCGGCCTCCTCTATCTAGGTAGGTAATCCACACCCGACCCCCATCCTCCTCCTCCTTCCACATCCCACATGCCCCGACACGGCCTTGAGCACCCACACCTTCCACCCAAATCATCGAACCCTCCACCAAATAAGCGTCGGCCTAAGCCATGGTGCACGCAGTATAGCCAGGACCTCAAGGAGCATTTGGCAGTGGAGAAGCAAATCGCGACCGCATGCGCGGATGAGGTCGCGATGGCTGCCATTCGTGCCGACCCCCAGATCTTGAAGGAGCACCTTGCTCGTTAAGCATGCTCGGTTTACCCGTTGCGTGTGCTGCTCCTGCCTTTCCTTCAAAAATTCTAGTGAATTGTGCTATCTAATTTTACCATGCAATCTTTAGCACTAGTGTATATGTTCTATATGTCGTGCAGTGTGGTGCTCACTTATTAACTATTTTGTTAATTAGTTGTCGTCTTCTATTAACTGTTTGGTTCAATTCTGCAAATGTTATGTTCTATTCTTCAGGCTGCAATTTTGTATTGTCTTTCGTGTGAGAAATAAATCAAATTTATCTTGACAAAATTGTGGATGCATTCTGTTATTGTATACTATGTGAGGAATAAATTGAATTTCATTGTAGTAAATATATGAGAAACAAATACAATTGCTATAATTGGCTGTAGTTAACTGTTTGGTTAACTGTCTGATCTTCTATTAGGAGTATGTTATATTGTGCAATGTGGTGCTCAGTTAATGTTTGGTTCATTTGTTGTGGTGTTTAGTTAACTGCTTGGTTCAATTCTGCAATGCAATGTTCAATTGTCGTGGGTAGAATTTTGTATTGTTGTACATGTGAGGAATAAATCGAATTTGGCTGCAATTAATACATGAGAAACATATATAAGTGCTATATTTCCTAGTTCTTAATCATGCTTGGTTTGGGTAAATGGGTTTTCCGTGTGGCTTGAATTAATCTGATGAATCTGCAATGTGCTTATTTTTCATCAACATATTTTACTGATAGCATGCGAACCCTTACTTAACCTGATGACTAACTACCTTATATGTGGTGCAGGGAAACAATGGGAAGCACTGAGGTTTACAATTGAGGTTAGCACGTGCATGGTACGTTCTCTAATAGCACATTATTGTGCAATTGTAGGAACCATTCTAATATTTTTGTTTTTAACAATTTGGTCTTGCACATGTAGGTCCTAGTGTCAGAGGTTTTGACCCACTGTTCGACCCTTTTTGCATATGGGGAAATGAGTTGTCCATGAATATCAATCAAAAAGATTGTTGGGATAAATAAATTAGCGACAAAAACCAACAAGATCTTTGTCTTCACAATGAAGAAGACATCAGTTTACTACAAGATGGAACTAACTATTATACCTTGCCTTTTTTTATTGCTTTGCCCCATTTCCAATATAGAGAAGATATTTATGCACATCCTTGTTTTCAGGCCTTTCCAAAGCAGTTCACTGATGATTACCTCTGAAACCACCTCTATGGTTAGGAGGCGAGGAAGGTTTTCATACAACACCCACGGTTCAATATTGAAGTGTTCCTGAAGAGGATGAAGGACGGACGGTCAATCATCCACGTGCAATCGCCAAAAGTTGCAAAGACCTTCAACATGAATGAAGGCTTAATATTCGCCTTCCGCTTCAAATAGTTTTCCGCATGATATGCATCTGTCTATATACCGCCTATGATGCTAATTTGAAAGTTCTACATGTTGCATGTGGAACTTGCTTCTTGATTGTGTAATGGGGTAGCTGATTGCTGAAGCTATATCATGTTGTACTCTGATGTATTTCAGTTATGAAATTCTTCTTCCTTAATATGGAAATGAAATATATTGTGTGCTTAATATGAAATGTCAATTAGATTAATAAATGGATTATGAATAATCAGATAATTAGCCTGCTAATGGCGAATTTGCCTGCTAATTGGGTTTTGCTATTGCAAACGGTTGTTGAAATAATACCGTGGGCGATGACCTCAGACAACACACACAGTTTCTAGGAATAAACCGTGTTGGATCAATGAACAATCACACACGACTTTCTCTTGAAAACTATTTGCATTAGGCCACCTTGCGCAAACGTTTACCACATAAAAACTGTGTGTGGTGGACAGCCTTTGCCACACAGTTTCTTCTACGGGCCGTGTGTGATACATTCAATAACGCAAATGATTTAACGGGAAAAATTGTGTGTGATGTACCTGTGAATGGAAACGTTTTCCTTGGAGCGAGTGTGTGGGATGTGCGTACAAACGGAAACGTTTAGGGGGGACTGACTGTGTGGGATGTACTTGCGGCCGGAAACAATTTTGCCGTATAATTGTATTTTTTAGCTCTATTGTACGTATTTCCGTATTTGAGCGCTCGCCGGTCGCACACGGCCTCATTTTGCCGAATGTTTGCCAGGAGGGCATATCCCCGACGGTTTCTCGGTCATGTGGGAAGGACCCCCCTATCGCCCACAGTCGCTTGGAGACGGTTCCAAATGCCATCGCGGAAAGGGGTTAAAAACCGTTTGCTTAGGACTGACGCGCACCAGTGCTCCCCTGTTCATACTTCCATTTTTCCTCACCAATGAAGGCAGTCAACATATGACTTTGACCAGGAGTGAGGTTCAGCTCAGGCAGAGATGTGTTGGGGTCCTTGTGCCATAAGTCGATGAAGTCTAGGATCAACTTTGGATCCAACATCAATGGCACACTACTGCCTTTGGCTCTAGCGTCCCTTGCTGTCTTACCCTGATGATTTCTTCAAGATCTTCATCATCAGCTTCGTCTTCATCAGACGGCACTTGAAAGGACTTGGTCTAGTTCCTCATCCAGCAGTAGCTTTTGTCTTCAGCAAGGTGGGGCCTTTTGAGGAATGCGGAGGAGCTGAAGAACTTGCAGAGGCTCCTGAGACAATTGAGATGCCTTTTGTCCTTTGGCACGAGGCGATATGCACAGGTGCTGAGGACTTTGGTCGAGGAGCGGAGGACTTTGGAGGAGCTGGAGCAGCTTGAGGAACTGGCCGTGAGGGCTTTGCAGAGCTGGGCCGTGAGGGCATTTGAGAAGAAGCACTGGGCTTGTGAGCGGGCTTCTTGGGCATAGCCTTCTTAGGCTTGATAGCAGAGGCCTCAGCAGTGGCGGCAGCATAATCTTCATTCAATTTCTTCACTGCCTCTTTTGCCATTTTAGCCAACTTGGCTTGTCGCTTGGCCCACTCCTTGGGGAAATCCTCACCTCTTATTATGCTAGAGGGATCAGCAACTTGGCCAGGTGCCAATGGAGGTCTTGGGCATGGAGGGTGTACAGCGAATTTCTTCACGTATTTGGGAGTGACAAGTGAAATTCCCTCCATTCTCTGGCCCATCTCCTCTCTATTCTCTATATGCGCACTTTGCGCTCATTCTTCGTTTCATGAGGAGGAGTGCATTACCCAGCATAGATGTCTTTAGGTATCTCAAAAGCATTGTTGACTTCCAACTTCTTCCCTCCCTTCTGAGGTTTCTTGCCATCAGCCATTTTCTTCAGCTGAGGATTTTGAACTGTTGAGTTCTCTGACATGGTATGTAACTTTTCTTCGAGGAACGCTGCAAATGAGTTAAGTTGATGAGAACCTAGTGATTCAGCAGTGGACATGTGTACCTATGAACAGAGTATAGGTGCGAAGAATTTGGAGAGGTTATATGCGTTCTCAAAAGTTTTTTGCAAAAATAACAAGTTTGAGGATTTTGACCAGATGTGTGTTGAGGAATTTCACTAAATGTTCTTTGACTTAGGTTCCAGAGTTGTATAGATTGGAAATCCACACAATTGAGGAATCTTGAAGAAAAAATGTAGCTTAGGGAAACAGATCAAGAACTGATGTTTGTGTGAGGTGTTTAGAGTGTGAAGATTGAAGAATAAACACCTTTTGAAGATTTGTAGAAATCAAATAAATCAACAAGGGTAGTAAAAGTAACTTTTAATTACCCTTGACGAAGAACACGACGAACTGTGAATAGTAGATTTGAAGCTCGTCGGTTCAGATCTTCCACACCCTAACTTGGCACAGGAAGACAGCTACGTCGGTGGCGGAGTGAAGAAATCTGTGATTGGTGCGAGTACGACAGTGACGAGATCGAGGCAGCGAAGCTCTTCCTCACCGGCGATGATGGAAGTAGCAATGGCGCTAGGTTTTGAGAGCTCGAGCGAGGGAGTGAGGTCGAGTGGAGTAAAAACTGTCTGAGGAGGGTGAGGGGTATTTATAGCCGAGGTGAAAAACTGCTCGCTCGAGGAAAATGGACGAACGTGCCCCTAACCCTTCTCATCCTTGTGACATGTGTCACCCACGTACAGAGAGGTGGAGATCGTGTGAGATCGTGGGTGAATAGGATAATCATATCGTGGAATGTGGAACGGTTTGAGCGACAAAAGCCAAAAATTTAGATAAGGAAATTTTAATGTTTCGTTCGCAATTTCTTGAATGCTGACAAGGGCACAATGAAGATTTTGAATGGGTTTCAAACAGAACGCACATGAAGAATTAGTGAACAGACTGGGTTGAGTTTAGCACAGAGGGTGAAGGGTCCGATCACATTCATTTAGCAGAAAAAGGCAACTTGAAGAATTAGCAATAAGTGAATGTTGTAGAGGACATAAACTCACACACACACACACACACACACACACACATATATATATATATATATATATATATATATATATATATATATATAGCCAATGAAGAAAAACGACAGAAACAATGAAGACATTGCAAAGTTGAAGAAATTGAACAACTGAGGAATTTAAAAAAATTGAAAAACTCAAATTGAAGATTTTCAACTTTTGTTGGTGTCGTGCCCACCGTATAAGAATGATGATTTCCGTGTACAATTGTCGTAGGGCTCTGTGAATCAAATTCTTAGTTAATTTCTTCACACTTAGAGTGTTAGACTTCATTGATTGAAGAAAAACGTTACTTCCTGTGTTGCACATCTAAGTCATCAATTTTGCATAAGCGTTAGGATGTGTGTCCTTTTCAAATGACATTCGAAGATTCTAAGATATTTAGCTCACACCGCAACTTGCTAAATCTCTTCTGTAACATCCCAAAATTCTAAATTTTTGAATGTTATATTAAATAGATAGATTTGATTGATTGTTTGATTGTGGTGTGGTTGCTTGTGTGAATTTGAGTGATACTTGAAAACTTTCCGTAAGTTAAATGAGAGGGAATAAAAGGACTTTCCCAAACTTCCATTTTTGCTTTTATGATCTCCGTGAATTCAACTTCATTCCATCATAAAACCCTAGAGACAAGATGACATGACTTCTTCCATTTAAATAAATGAAAAGGGTTTTGAAAAGATTTGAATTTCATGTGAAAATATTCCAAATACAGAAACTTTATGCAACTCAATGATTTTCATGAGATGAGATAAAATGACTTCTTCAAAACATATGAAATATGAGTTGGAAGTTTCGAAGAACTCAAATTTAAAGTCCTTTTGAAATTATTTTCAATTTGGAGCATTTGAATTATTTTTCTCCAAAAATAAAATACATGGAAATTAGGGTAAAATGATTCCCTACATTAGAAAATTGGAGAGAAATAAATTTGAAATCATTTTGGTATTTTTATAAGTATTTTATTGGATTTTATTAGAGCAGTAGCACTCTTTGATTTATATGAATTTTTGTGGATTTTATTTGATGATAGAAAAATGTTCATGTCATAGAAAATCTTTTTATGAAAATTTTGATATATTATATGCCTATATAATATTTTTAGTTATTTTATTTTTATTTTTTTTGTTTGTTTGGAAAATGTTTATAAAAAAAGGGGGGCAACCGACTTTGAAACATGTCCGAGCCGGACACATCCGGGCCAGCCTTTTTAAAGGCCCGACCCCGAGCCAGCCCAGGCCGCCGTCACCGACCTCCTCATTGAGGCCAGCTCAGACGCCATCGCCATTGCCGGACTCCTACCCGCACGCCTCAAGTCCGCCCCCCACTATATATACTCCACCCCGGCCCCTAACCCCTACCCACCACCGCCGAGCCGCAGCCGACGAGATCCATCGCCGCCGATCGTTGCCGCTGCTGCTTGCCGTCAGCTGTTACATGCCATGGTCGATCCGCGCCACGCACCGCTTCCACTTCCGCCAGCGCCGCTGGCCAGAGTCTCGCCAAGACCGCCCACCTCGCTTCTTGTCGCCGGAACATGCCGCCGCCGCTTGTCGGACTTCGCCATTACCCGCCGGAAGCCGCCACCGGTTTTTCACTGAAAACCGCCCCAAACGGTAAAGACCGCAAAAAGCCGAACCGATTTTCTATTTAGATCGGTTTTCCTTTTATTTAGTCCTATTCGGTGGACGTTCTCTATTTACCCCCTCGCAGCGAACGAATTCGTTCGTTAGTGTTCGATAACGAACGTTCGTTATTTAGTCTTTTCCTTTTTTCTTTTTAATTTCGGCCAGGGACCTATCTGTGATTACTTTCTTTACAGATTAGTCCATGTTCTTCAAATCTTCGTAACTTTTACACCGTTTGTCCAAATCCAACGTAAGCAACGCCCACTTCTTCGTTATGATCCGCTCTATCCAGTAAAACAACTTGAACATGTTTCTGAAAGTTTAAAATTTGATATCAAACAGATTTGCATTTGAACTTTGTTTGATCATAACTTGAGTTTTATACCTCCGATTTAGTTGATTCTTTTTTGCAAATTAAAGCTCTTGACCTAAACTTTCTTATAAGGCCAAATTCACATAATTTTGGTATTGTTAGAAATTGTTTTATGTTGCAAGAGTTATTTGCTTGGTTTTGAAGCTTTCCGAATTGTTTTCTTCATTCTTTCCGATCTTTTGAGTGATTGCTTATGTGTGGTTACTATTGCTTGCTTACGCTAGAATGACCGGAGTGTGATGAGTAGAGCTATCAGGAGTTATGAGTGTGAATCATCTTCATCAACCGTACAAGGCAAGTTCACACTTTGATCATGTCCCTTTCATACCCAGTTTTTATGCATTAGTTTCAACCCTCGAACACTGCATGGTTAGGACTTGATAACATATGGGTATTGGGAAGTAGTTGATGAGGTAGGAACATATTGTCCTGCATTCAAACCTTGGGAGTTACTTCTACGTTATGCTTATACTACTATGCTATGCTCGTAGACGTGGATTGGTTGAGTGTATTCATGACAGATGCGAGAGTTGTTAATTAATGGTTAACTTAAGGTGGCTACTTAAATACACATCTGGGTGGATTGCTTGTGGGCACCTGGAGAATCCAGTGTTTTCCTACGGTCCGCCACCCAGGCTCAAAGGGATCATAAGATTATTCTTGCTAGAAACTTCCGCAGCGCCACAAGCCATTATGGGCTGCGCATAGTTGAGTATGTTGCGTGACCTCTTTCAGTGGTAGGCTAGCAGATGTAGAGGGAAAGTAGGTGTAACTGTCTACCCAGAGTAAAGAGTTAATGCTTCTGAAAGACTGTGTCTTGGTCATCCGTTTCTCAAACACCATGTAGTGCGAGAAAATTCAACGGAGGAGATCGAGTCTTGTGGGGAAAAGTGAACAAACCTTTGTAGAGTGTACAAACTAATCATGATTAGCCGTGTCCTTGGTTATGGACATCTTGAGTATCTGGTTCTTGAATTATCATGTGGATCTCATCACTTTACTTAATTAATTTGTTGGGTTGTTAACTTTTAATTGGGGATTGAGTTGGAGGAACCTTCTCAATGTTGTTCAACTACCATGATAGTTAAATAAAATATATTCCTTTGTTGTAGGAAAAAATTAGCTTTATGCAAAAATAAACTTAGAGCTTTCCACCAGCCAAATATGCATGTAGTGATAGTTATCATTATCCTATGGTGTTAATTTGCCAGTACATCCAATGTACTGACCCTTTGTGGCTGCAACGTCTCATGTTGCAGGAATCTTACGACGAGTAAGTGATACTTTAGGGTTACGATTTCTACACTCAACTTTGCCGTTGGTGTTAATTGGAATCCACAACCTTGTTGTTACTTACGCTATTTGGATTGAGGTAATAGTGTTTACGTTACTTTGACATGTGATTTACCTCTGTTATAAATCCTCGAGTACTGCGTGTGTCAAAGATACCGATCCGTGGATGACACTTTGCCACGTAGACTTGACCGCCACGAGATCGGGTCACTACAAGATGGTATCAGAGCACATGTTGACTATAGGACGTGACCCCTAGAAACTGGCAAGCCCATAGAAGAGATTTTTCTCTACAACTTTCTTTTCAAAAAGATCTTTTACCCCTCTTCTCTTCTGAGCATATTCAAATATTCCTTTTTAGTTAGACTATACCCCTTTCCCTTATTGACTACGAAGATTCGACTGATGAGACCACTACAAGGAGTACAAGATATCGGAAAACTAAGACCACTTCGAAATGAAGAGGATTATCCCGTGCAATTGAAACTACAACTGTTGAAGACTCCGAAGACTAGGAGAATTTGAAGTCTCTGCAGAATTTCCAGATTTGTCGAGGATTTGTCACGGTAGATGTCCTAGTGTGAGGACTTAGTCGTGAGGCCAACGCATCTATGTGGTAGCTGCTACCTCTTGAGCACTGTGTTGGATTTCCCCGAAGAGGAGAGGATGATGCAGCAAAGTAGCGTAAGTATTTCCCTCAGTTTCTGAGAACCAAGGTATCAATCCAGTAGGAGGCCACGCACAAGTCCCTCGTACCTGCACAAAACTCTAGCTCCTCACAACCAACGCGATTAGGGGTTGTCAATCCCTTCGCGGTCACTTACGAGAGTGAGATCTGATAGAGATGATAAATAATATTTTTGGTATTTTTGATATAGAGATGCAAAGTAAAAAGTAAAAGGCAAAGTAAAAACAAAGTAAGTATTAAAGTGATGGAGATTGATATGATGAGAATAGACCCGGGGGCCATAGGTTTCACTAGTGGCTTCTCTCAAGAGCATAAGTATTCTACGGTGGGTGAACAAATTACTGTTGAGCAATTGACAGACTTGAGAATAGTTATGAGTATATCTAGGTATGATCATGTATATAGGCATCATGTCCGAGACAAGTAGACCGAAACGATTCTGCATCTAGAGTATTAAGTTAAAAATAGAGTAACACCTTAAGCAAGATGACATGATGTAGAGGAATAAATTCATGCAATATCATAAATACCCCATCTTGTTATCCTCGATGGCAACAATACAATACATGCCTTGCAACCCTTTACATCCTTTGGGTAAGGACACTGCAAGATTGAACCCAAAGCTAAACACTTCTCCCATTGCAAGAACTACCAATCTAATTGGCCAAACCACACGGATAATTCGAAGAGTCTTGCAAAGATAACCAATCATACATAAATGAATTCAGAGAAGATTCAAAAATTATTCATAGATAAGCTGGACCATAAACCCACAATTCATCGGTCTCAACAAACACACTGCAAAAACAAGATTACATCAAGCAGATCTCCACGAGAGAGGGGGAGAACATTGTATTGAGATCCAAAAAGAGAGAAGAAGCCATCTAGCTACTAGCTATGGACCCGAGGGTCTGAAGTAAACTACTCACACTTCATCGAAGGGGCTATGGTGATGATGTAGAAGCCCTCCGTGGTGGATGCCCCCTCCGGCGGTGCTCCGGAACAGGCCGCAAGATGGGATCTCGTGGATACAGGAAGTTGCGGCGGTGGAATTAGGTTTTTGGCTCCTGTTCTGATCGTTCGGTAGTACGTAGGTATATATAGGAGGAAGGAGTACGTCGGTGGAGCAACAGGGGGCCCACGAGGCAGGGGGCGCGCCCTAGGCCCCCCACCCTCGTGACCGCCTCTTTTGTTCCTTGGCGTAGGGTCCAAGTCTCCTGGATCATGTTCGGTGAGAAAATCACGTTTCCGAAGGTTTCATTCCGTTTGGACTCCGTTTGATATTCCCTTTCTTGAAACAATCAAATAGGCAAAAAACAGCAATTACGGGCTGGGCCTCGGTTAATAGGTTAGTCCCAAAAATAATATAAAAGCGGAAAATAAAGCCCAATATAGTCCAAAACAGTAGATAAAGTAGCATGGAGCAATCTAAAATTATAGATACGTTGGAGACGTATCAGTAGCTTGAGAGGCGTTGAGCGGAATTGAGAGACGCAACACAAGACAAGAATTTAGACAGCTTCGGGCCCCGGGAAACTGTGACGCCCCCGATTCAATCATACACTAATCATACACGCAAATGTGTACGATCAAGATCAGGGACTCACGGGAAGATATCACAACATAACTCTAATGCATAAATAAGTCATAC
The DNA here is from genome assembly GCA_021605145.1 of Aegilops bicornis. Lineage (NCBI taxonomy): Eukaryota > Viridiplantae > Streptophyta > Magnoliopsida > Poales > Poaceae > Aegilops > Aegilops bicornis. Next base: position 497,789,345 of record CM038670.1, read on the forward strand.
AAGCATCATAATACAAGCGAGGGGCCCCGAGGGCTCGAATACAAGTGCTCGATCATAGACGAGTCAGCGGAAGCAACAATATCTGAGTACAGACATAAGTTAAACAAGTTTGCCTTAAGAAGGCTAGCACAAACTGGGATACAGATCGGAAGAGGCGCATGCCTCCTTCCTGGGATCCTCCTAACTACTCCTGGTCGTCGTCAGCGGGCTGCACATAGTAGAAGGCACCTCCGGTGTAGTAGGAGTCGTCATCGACGATGGCGTTTGGCTCCTCGGCTCCGACATCTGGTTGCGGCAACCAGGTAGAAAGGAAAGGGGGAAAAAGGGGGAGAAAGCAACCGTGAGTACTCATCCAAAGTACTCGCAAGCAAGGAGCTACACTACATATGCATGGGTATATGTGTAAAGGGCCATATCAAGGACCGGACTGCAGAATGCCGTAATAAGAGGGGTAACTAATCATGTCGAAGACTACGCTCGCAGCCTCCATCTTGCAGCATGTAGAAGAGAGTAGATCAAGTCCTCCAAGTAGCATCGCATAGCACAATCCTACCCGGCGATCCTCCTCGCCGCCTCTGTTAGAGAGAGCGATCACCGGGTTGTATCTCGCACTTGGAAGGGTGTATTTTATTAAGTATCCGGTTCTAGTTGTCATAAGGTCAAGGTACAACTCCAAGTCGTCCTATTCAAGATCACGACTATTCGAATAGATTAACTTCCTGCAGGGTGCACCACATTACCCGACACGCCGATCCCATTTGGCCGGACACACTTTTCTCGGGTCATGCCCACCGCGGAAGATCAACACGTCGCAGCCCCACCTAGGCATAACAGAGAGGTCAGCACGCCGGTCTAAACCTATGCGCACAGGGGTCTGGGCCCATCGCCCATAGCACACCTGCACGTTGCGTGGGTGGCCGAAAGCAGACCTAGCCTAGTAGGCGTTCCAGTCCAATTCGGCGTGCGCTGCTCAGTCGTTGACATCACGAAATGCTTTGGCTGATACCACGACGCCGGTTGCCCATATCTTGTCCCACGTGGCGGTTAGTGCGTATAAGGTCAACGACCCAACTCAGATCAAATACCAAGATCTCGTTAAGTGTGTTAAGTATCCGCGAACGCCGAACAGGGCCAGGCCCACCTCTCTCCTAGGCGGTCTCAACCTGCCTGCCGCCTCCGCCACAAGTAGCAATCGGGGCCATGGGAACCCAGGCCCACCTCTACCGGGATGGAACCACCTACCCCTTCAGCTCCCATCTCCGAACAGTATCACAAGTAATGTAACAATATAAAGTATGTAGTATATGCCCGAGATCACCTCCCGAAGTGATCACGGCCCAGTAGTATAGCATAGCAGACGGACAAGAGTGTAGGGCCACTGATGAAGTACTAGCATCCTATACTAAACATGTAGGATTGCAGGTAAAGGTATCAACAGTAGTAGCAAGGACAGGCTATGCATTAGGATAGGAATAACGGAAAGAAGTAACATGCTACACTACTGTAATGCAAGCAGTATAGAGAAGAAATAGGCGATATCTGGTGATCAAGGGGGGGGGGCTTGCCTGGAAGCTCTGGCAAGAAGGGTTCGTCGTCAAATAAGTAACGGAGGGGAACACAATAAATAACAGAGCAACCAAAGCATAACATGGCAATACGCGGTGCTAGTGGTGATCTAACGCAGGGATAGGTAATACCGTGAAGGGGAAAACATCCGGGAAAGTATCCCCGGTGTTTCGTGTTTTCAGTCAGATGAACCGGAGGGGGAAGGTTGCAGGTTTGCTATGCTAGGGACGTGAGGCGGACGAACGGGCTACGTATCTGGATTCGTCTTGTCGTTCTGAGCAACTTTAATGTTGAAAATAATTTAATCCGAGTTACGGATTAGAAGATATGATTTTCTAAAGATTTTATTAATTTCTGGAATTTAATTAACCATTTAATTTAATTCGAATTGGACTTATGACATCAGCATGATGTCATGTTTATCGGCGATCAACAGAGGTTGATCGGTCAACCTGACGATGGGTCCCACTGGTCAGTGACACATTTTAATTAGACATATTATTTAACCTAATTAGTATTAATTAGGGGTGGGCCCCACTGTCATACTACTTAATTAACTAATTAACAGATCAGGTTAATTAGGTAACTAATGTGTAATTAGTTTAATTAGTTGTTGAATTTAACTAATCAAAATTAATTATGTTAATTATTTCTTTAATTAATTAATTAATTAACTAATTAATTTTTTTTGAAACGTTCTGTGGGGGAGCGTGGGCCCCGTTTGGCAGTGGCCCAGGGCCATAGCGGGTCTGGCACCAACGGGCGCAGGGGCGGGCGCTGCGGGTGCGGGTATGGGGGTGCAGGCGAGCCCGTGAGCTGCAAGCGCCGGTCAGTGACCTAGGGGCGCCACGGATGAGGCCGAGGCGGACAGCTGCCCAGCGAAGTGGCGCAAGAAGAGGCAAGGCTCAGCAGGGGAGCCACGGAGGCGGCAGCGCCACGGCGGGCGAGATCGAGCGCCGTGCCGGGCAGTGAAGGCCAGGCCAAGGGCGGGAGCTCGCGACATGGGGAGCAGGGGAGCGACAGGGGCCGTGGTGGCCGTGAGCGGGAGCTCGGGCGGCAGAGCGGGCAGTGGGGCCCCGGAACGCGCGAGGGAAAGAGGAGGGGGCTCACTGCGGGTGTAGGGGACAAGGCAGCGTGCTCGGGGAGGCTCGGGGTGGTCGACAGGGACGACGCGGCGGAGCGGGAGGCAGGCCGGCGGGGTAGAACGACGAGGTGGAGGCGGCGGCGTCCCGGCAAGGTGCGACGGCGACGGGGCCGGGCGAAGTACGGCGGTTAGTCAACGGCGGGGTCGTCCATGCCGAGGCAGGGGCGCGGCGTCGAGGCGGGCGTGACGCGAGGGAGAGGAGGGGCGCGGAGGAGTCCGGGAGGGGCGGCTCACATCGGGCGCGAGCGTGCGGGCCATGTGGGACTCCGGCGCGGCAAGGGATCGGGCGCGGGGTGCTCGGCGACGATGGAGAACGAGAGGGAGTGGGGGTTCATGCGGGGCGACGGGGATGGGCGCCGTGGGCTCGTTCCCTCGATCCAGATCTGGATCGGGAGGGAGAGAGCGACGTGGGGGTGAGTGTGAGCGAGTGGGATGGGGAAAGGTGCGCTCGGGGGTGATTAGGGTTTCCCCCGGTGGGGTTATGGAGAGGGGTTGGGCGGTTGGGCGGTGGGCTGCACTGGTGAGCTGGGCCGCCTGGTCCAGTGGGCGGTTGTTTTTCTTCTCCTTTTTTGTAGTTTTGTTTTCTGTTTTTATTCCTTTCCTTTTTCTTTATTTTCTCTACTGTTTTAATTCAATTTTAAATTATTTAGACCTCCTATAAAATTGTGGTTCTTCACCATAAATATCTAGGCATTAATTGGCACACTCCGAACATTTCACTTTAATGTTTGAAAATTTTTTACGTTTGCTTTTATTTTAAATTGGAATTTGAACCGGTATTGAACTAACGCGAGTTTCACAATAGTAACCGAGGTGACGTGGCATCATTAACGTGGAATACCTGTAGCCTAATTATCCGGGCGTCACAGAAACATCATCCGGTAAAAGCCCTACATGTTGTTTGAGGCTAGGTCTCATTATAATCATGAGGGAGTCGCCGTAAACCAGCTCTCTTAGTTGTGTCTAATCTTAAGATTGTTTCTTGTCCTCCTCCTCTTTAGGGAGCCCTGCCCCTCCTTATATAAGTTGAAGGGGTGGGTTACATGACTAGTCCTAATAGGATTAGGATTAGTCTATTACAAGTGGAGTCCTGGTCTTGCTTCCTTTATAAGGGAATATTCCTTATGCCTTTCCTTGTAAATCGGCCCACTATAGTATAAACCGGCATGTTGGGCCTTGGGCCTTGTCGTCCGTCTGACCTGCCCGTCGGGTTACTAATGAACCGCCAAGATCGAGCGGGTTACCCATGAATCGCCAAACTCCGGGCGGGTCACCAGTGAATCGCCAAGTGTCAGCCGGGTCTCAAGTAAACCGCCAAGTCCGGCCGGGTCATACCGTGGGGTATATCCCCGACATTAGCCCCGAGTTTAATTTGGATTTATCCATGTTAAACTGATCATGTAAAACAAACACAAGAACAAATTTGACAGATTTTGTTCTGGGTTAAGAATTCTTGTAAGTCGGCACCTGATCATCTTTAAGTCCTTGTCATTTCCTTCTAGGAACATGCCGATGAACTCATAGCAAATCTTCTTTAGTAGATACGTTCAAACTTTTCAAATGCAAAAAGTCTAGATACTTCTTTTGAGAAATCCAGGTCAATAAGCCAGCTTCAGAGAAAATTTGCTGACATTGGTCTCTTGTAGAGAAATATTGTAAGAGATAATCCACTTGAATCGGCTTCCAAAGCACCGGCTTACAAAATATTGATCTTGAAATACTCATCTGACTTTCAGCTGGCTTGAACATGTAAAACTCACCGGTTTATCATTACCAAAATTGTCGGGTTCTAAAACAGACGATGCCGGGTCATAATTGTTGTTGACACCGGGTCATGTAACTGATCTTCCTGATTTGCTCAAAACTGATCATTTGAAGACGTTCCTCCTTTATATGCATAATACCTGTAGCCCCCAAGTCTTAAGAGGAGAACATAGTGATAACTTAAGACTTGCTCCAATAAGTGTTGCAACCTTGAAGAAATCCGGTTTGTTCATCTCAATCATATAAACTGAATATTCCACACATGTAGCCCCCAAGTGCCGGGTTGTCATTCTTGCAGCAACCTAGGACTTGTAATTGCTTATGCTCATAAATACTTCAATTAGTGTAGCCCCCAAGGGTCGGGTCATTATGCAATAATGAGCAGGGACTTTGTAGATATGATCATGTATAGTTGAGCAGCAACGTGTAGCCCCCAAGGGCCAGCTTAGTAAGATAATACTGAGCTGGGACTTTATATATACTTCTTTAAAAATAACATCATATGATGTAACCCCCATCATGGGGCTTGAACTCACGTCCACAAGGTTAAGAGCTTTGTGCTATGCCAACTGAGCAATAAATCTTTCAATATAATGGATTAAAGCTTGTGTACCTTAAGTTTTTGACAGGCGCAATTGGTTGCCCCAAAGAGCCGGCTCATTACAATGTGATGAGTCGGGACTTGAATAAAGTGAGCAAAAAATGACTTTGCATTAGCCCCAAGTGTCATGGTGCATGCTTGCAGCGACATGAGACTTGCCTATTTGATGTAATCTCAACTTAAATAATGTAGGCCCCAAGTGCATGGTCGTAAGCCTGCAGCGACTCGGAACTATTCCTTCCCTTGTAGAATAAATTATATCCATTGATAAAATAATAGCCATTGCGCTGAAGCGACTTTGAAAACCTCAATCATAATATTGGTTATTGATAACCATAATAAAATCCAGCCATGTTGGCTATTTAAAGACTTAAATAATATACCCAATGATTTATAAGCCCATGATTCTAATGGCGCAATCCAAATATATACTAGCGACTTATAGTCCAAAGCCAGGCCGGGTTAATAAACACCGGATAATTTATCATCACACTAGCGACTTATAGTCCAAAGCCAGGCCGGGTTAATAAACACTGGTGAATTTATCATCATACTGGCGACTTATAGCCGAAAGCAAGGCCGGGTTAATAAACACTGGATATTATTTTATCTCATACTGACGACTTATAGTCGAAAGCCAGGCTGGGTTAATAAACACCGGATTGTAGGTGATGGTAAGCTGACGACTTATAGTCGAAAGCCAAGCCGGGTCAATAAACACCGGATTAGTATAATCTTCATCAAAATAATCCTCAAAAAGAAATATTCAAAAGAAAACATGCAAGAAGCGAGGCTTTTCGTGGGTTGCCAGGCCCAAAAACGAGGCTTTTCATGGGCTGCCAGGCCACTGAGTTAAACCATTTTACAAAGCCTTATAAGATGGACCTCACATTAACCAATCGTCATTTTAACTAAGACAAGTTCAGGGTCTGTATAAGATTGACTTGTCAAACGTTCGACGGGTCATACCAGGATTACCTGGACGGAGTGACTTAATTAAAAGGGCAGGATAACCCGGGGTTTTAGGTGAATACACCTGGCTTCCAAGCCTAGCTTTTATAGCCTATTACAAGGTTATAGACTCTATGTTCTTTTAGAACAAAAGAGCCCCCAAGCAATATTTTGAGCTGTGCTCAATGGGTGCCTATGTTTGAGTTGGGCTTTCTGCAACAGACTCTCTTTGGTCCCTTTAACCTGGGTAGTAAGCCCCCAAGTGTTTTTGTAAGCATGGCGTATGAGCCGGATTAAAGGGTAATCATAGCTTCGCTTCAATGAGCAGGAAGCCCCCATGTGACCAATAATATGATAAGCCAATAAAGGCAGGATACCCATGTTTGAACCGCGCATCATGGCAACAGGTCCTCTTCGACAACCTTTTAACTTTTTGCAAGAGATAAATTCTTTTTGAACCAGGATTTTGAACCGGATATTGAGAGCTTCAGAGCTTTGTGGGAGACAGATTTTTCCTTGAGTTAGATTTTTGAACCGGATTTGAGAGCTTCAGTGAGACTAACTTCCCTTGAGCCGGATTTTAAACCGGATATTTGAGAGCTTCAACTCTTTATGGGAGAGAGATGTCTCTTGAACCGGATTTTGAACCGGAATCCTTTCTGATGACCCGGAACTTCTTCATTGAGCCGGGATTTTATAACTGTCATATACTTTCTAAGCCGGAAATTTTCTGACGGACTTTAAATTTTCATCAATATAACAGTAGCCTCCGGGACCGGGTTATCTTTCCCTCCATCGTCCTGGGGTTCTTAAATTTTCTGAAACTGGCAAGATTTGCTGAGTCATGTCATCGTAGCCCCCGAGTCTTAAGACGACTCAAGGAGTTGTCTTGAGATTCTCCGTATTTGACCATAGCAGAAGGTGTATATCATTGGTGTTGATAGCGTGATGTGAATCCACAGAAAGTTCAGGTGACTACGGCGGGTTATAAATGATCCGTATGAGCCGTGTCAGCAACTCGGCCAATGGTTCCTTCCAACTAGCTATTTGAAGTTAACCAAACTGTAGTGGCGGTGACTTGCGTGCCTGACCATTAAGCCATCCAGTGCAGACGGCGGTTGATGATAATTTGCCTCCAATTTGAAAGAAAACCGAGCTACCGAGCAGTGACTGGCTTTATACTCATAAACAGCTCATGCAGACAGGGGCTTCCCGGTGTGTTGATGTAGACCAGGACGCAGACAGGTACCAAGGCCAACCACCTTACCCTTTGAGTTGTCACCGAAAGTGACATACTTTCGAGGACTATCATTTTCAGCAAGCTCACGAAACATGTCTTTATCTCCGGTCATGTGATCGGTACATCCACTGTCAAGAACCCATTCCTTTCCTCTTGACACATATCCCCGACGATTTGCCATAAGACCAAACTGTCTCATTGCATCATCAAGATCGAAGTCACTATCATCATCCTCATCATAGTATCAATATTCAACATCGTCATGTGGTGGATCAATTCCTAGAAAGGGTAATTCGTTAGAGTGAGTTTGACAAAGATCTTGCTTATGAATTCTTATAGCTTCGGAAATAATATCACCAATAATTCCATCATCTCCTTTGGCGCGCATAAGGTCGGTAAGTTCAAATAGACGATCACCAAACATAGGATCACTAGTATTCATCTTACTCAAGGCAATAGACTTATAGAGAATTTCATCTAAATTTTTCAAGGAATAATTTGGAAAGCGTTCCTCAAGAAATTTCCATATAGAGTAGGCACGTTCAAAAGTAGGCAACATTCTAATTAAGTTTCTAGGCAAGCCTCTAGTGATAAGATTAACAGTTCTAAGATTTGTAGTCATGTCAATAGATTATCAAGGGTAGGATGCATAGGATCAACATGAGGTGCACAAGGACTAGCAATGTACTTTTTCAAATGATATTGATTGAAGATTACAAGCATCTCATTTTTTCACTCATGAAAATACTCTCCATCAAGAATAGGCACTCTATGACTAAGACTTCAAGTAGACTCATCCATCTTCCTCCAATGGTGATTAAACCAAGGCAATGGAGACCAATGCTCTGATACCACTTGTAGGATCTTGAGAAGAGGTGTCTAGAGGGGGGGTGATTAGACACTAAGTACCAAAGTTGCAGTTTTTAACTTCTTTTAGGTTTAAGTGGAGTTTGGGCACAAGTTTAACATTCTCAATACATAACAAACAAGCATGCAAAGAGTATATAGGCAGCGGAAAATAAAGCATGCAACTTGCAAGAATGTAAAGGGAAGGGTTTGGAGAATTCAAACGCAATTGGAGACACGGATGTTTTTGTCGTGGTTCCGATAGGTGGTGCTATCGTACATCCACGTTGATGGAGACTTCAACCCACGTAGGGTAACGGTTGCGCGAGTCCACGGAGGGCTCCACCCACGAAAGGTGCACGAAGAAGCAACCTTGTCTATCCCAACATGGCCGTCGCCCCCGAAGGACTTGCCTCACTAGCGGTAGATCTTCACGAAGTAGGCGATCTCCTTGCCCTTACAAACTCCTTGGTTTAACTCCACAATCTTGTCGGAGGCTCCCAAGTGACACCTAGCCAATCTAGGAGACACCGCTCTCCAAGAACTAACAAATGATGTGTTGATGATGAACTCCTTTCTCTTGTGCTTCAAATGATAGTCTCCCCAACACTCAACTATCTCTCATAGGATTTGGTTCTGGTGGAAAGAAGATTTGAGTGGAAAGCAACTTGGGGAAGGCTAGAGATCAAGATTCATATGGTTGGAATGGAATATCTTGGCCTCAACACATGAGTAGGTAGTTCTCTCTCGAAATAGGATGCCGGAAGTGTAGGCTTGTTCTGATGACTCTCTCCACGAATGAAGAGGAGGTGGAGGGGTATATATAGCCTCCACACAAAATCTAACCATTACACACAATTTACCAAACTCGGTGGGACCGAATCATCAAACTCGGTCAGACCGATTTAGTAAACCTAGTGACCGTTAGGGTTTTCGGTGGGACTGACATGCAACTCGGTAGGACCGATATGGTTAGGGTTAGGGCATAACGTAATCTCGGTGAGACCGATTACACAAACTCGGTGAGACCGAATTTGGTAATTAGCTAACCAGAGAGTTGGTCAGGTAAACTCGGTGGGACCGATTCGCTCTTTCGGTGAGACCAAAAAGTTACAAAAAGGAACCAGAGAGTTTACATTGTAATCTCGGTAGTACCGATTGCACAAAACCGGTGAGACCGATTTTGTTAATGGACATACACAGAGAGATTACAATCCCATCTCGGTGAGACCGAGATCTCTATCGTGAGACCGATTTGCCTAGGGTTTGTGGCAGTGGCTATGACATCTGAACTCGGTGGCGCCGGATAGAAAGAATCGGTAGGGCTGAGTTTGTCTTTAGGTTTAGGTCATATGTGTGGAAGTGGGAAAGTAGTTGAGGGTTTTGGAGCATATCACTAAGCACATGAAGCAAGAAGTTCATTAATCAACACCTCATCCCTCCTTGATAGTATTGGCCTTTCCTATAGACTCAATGTGATCTTGGATCACTAAAATGCAAAATGAAGAGTCTTGAGCTTGAAGCTTGAGCCAATCCTTTGTCCTTAGCATCTTGAAGAAGTTCCCACATCCTTTAGTCCATGTCACTCCATTGTTGAACTTATCTGAAACATACTAGATAAAGGTGTTAGTCCAACAAGAGATATGTTGACATTAATTACCAAAACCACCTAGGGAGCACTTGTGCTTTCAATCTCCCCCTTTTTGGTAATTGATGACAACATACATCAAAGCTTTAGATAAAGATATAAAGAGTAGCAAGTAAAGCTTCGGAAAGACATGTAACAAGCATAGGCTACCCCTATATGTACGCAATAATGTGAATATGGAATGTAGAAGCATGTGAGAGCATAACCATGATACAGTAGGCAATGTGTTACATGTATCTTGGCCATATTAAAGAAAATACCTTCATGCTCATGAGTCCTTCTTGCAAACAGTATGTACATCAGAAAGAATTCCTCATACACATGAATGTGATGCATATGCTTACCTTGTAGTCTTGAGTTGGCTTGGGGTGAAATGAACCTACACAAACAAGGTTAGATAACACAGGTACATCTACTAGCCAGAGCAAACCGAAGAAACCACAAGAATACCAAGACTGGGATGACATGTAGAGAGTGAGTACTAAGTACCACATTGGATTAGACATGTCCCCAAGAGTAAAGATATGCAATGAATTTAAATGATTCCTTTCCCTTAGGTGTCTTGCTCCCCCTGAATCTAGCATGGGATACTGGGAGAAGATAGGGAACAGAAAAATAGAGCTGAAAGATATAAATGAATAGAGCTTAATGCAAATAAGCACACATGAACATGTCTTTCCCCCCAAAAGACATGTGGCATCTCTCCTCTTGAACACCAAGCATCTGGGATCCTTGAGAAATACTTTCTACTTGAGTATTCTCTCCCCTGGAGATCTCTTACTCCCCCTTAATACTCTCTCCCTTTTGAAAGTGATAAGCTTTGATGTGATCTCTCTCTCCCCCTTTGACATCCATTTCCAAGAAGGGTCTTCTAGAATTTGTTGTGAATGGGTTTGGTCCTTGAGTCACAACACAAAGCACTGGATAAAATTGTGATGCTTCTAGAGGACAAGATTCATTGAGTGGAGCTGGATTTATAAGGAACACAGAATAAGTGGCAAACTATTTTTCCTGTTCTGAAATCGGTGGCACCGAGTGGTATGCTTCGGTTGTACCGAAAGGATTCGGTTGGACCGAAAACAACAAATCGGTGAAACCGAGTTCATCACAGAGAAAACACTTGTCACCTCAGCTCACTAGACTAGAAAGATCTCACAAAGATTTGCAAGGAATTTACTGAATGATGTGCAATGAATTGGATGCAGAAAATGCAGAGCAAACAGAAAGAAAAGAATGAAATCTAGATGGAGTTTTTTTTTGAAATGGGAAACAAATATGCATGAGACAAATGAAAAAAAAACACAGAAAAGAACACGAGAGAACTTCATCTAGAGATGGTCGGCGACAAAGTCACCTATGTTAGAGTATATTGACTTAGGAGTCAAGTGAGATCACTCGATCATAGGTCATACTCATTGTTTAAGCTCAAAATGGGGTTACAATTTTTCGTTTAAGCATCTTGATGTATTCACATCTTGTCGAGTTGCTTTAGCTCATGACTCGGAGTAAAGCTTCTCTAAGATGGAATAACATACCTTGGTTGGTGGTGTTGACCATGTAGTTGAACTTGTGTGGATTGCTCAAGGTTGATGTAGCTCATCAAGAGTTGGGAGCACCACTTGGAATTTGAGTCCATCTACCTACACGGGTTAGTTCTTGCAAGGAAGAGCACTTGTATATCCAAAAATGATAATCATGAAGCTCAACACGGAGTTTGTCAAAGGATATGTTTGAATGATTTCGTGCTTCCTTGTATTCAGCCACCATAGTGTAGAGACTTGGTGATGTAGAGATTGCTCAAGATATGAGTAGATTACAATCTCATGGAATTCGATTCCACCAAGTACCTACATGGGTTAGATAACATGCAAGATGCAAATATATCCAAGATATAATATTTTCAACATAAGAGAGATATCATGGATTAGTCATAAGCTCATGTCTTGCATGTATCCAATGGAGTATCTACTCCAAGTTTGAAGCATCTATGATGTTCAATTCTCCTCTCAACCTGCAAAACACTTTCTCATCAAGAGGTTTAGTAAATATATCCGCTAATTGCTTTTCGGTGTAACATGTCAAGATTAATGTCACCCTTAGCAACATGATCTCGAATGAAGTGATGACGAACTTCAATATGCTTAGTTCGAGAATGTTTACAGGATTATGACCAATTTTGATAGCACTTTCATTGCCACAAAGCAATGGAACATGTTTCACATATATCCCATAATCTTTAAGAGTTTGGGTCATCCAAAGTAATTGAGCACAACATGAACCAACAACAATGTACTCCGCTTCAGCGGTAGATAAGGATACTGAGTTTTGTTTCTTGGAGGACCAAGACACAAGAGATCTACCAATAAATTGACAAGTACCCGAAGTGGACTTTCTATAAACCTTGTCTCCGGCATAGTCCGAGTCGGAGTAGCCAACAAGATCGAAAGAGGCCCTCTTAGGATACCAAATGCCAAAATTTGGTGTATGAATTAAGTATCTCACTATCCTTTTCACGTCATTAAGATGACATTCTTTAGGAGCATCTTGATATCCTAAACACATGCACACACTTAGCATAATATCGGGACGTGAAGCACATAGGTATAACAATGATCCAATCATAGAGCGATAAACCTTTTGATCAACCGGTTTACCATCTTTGGTCAAATCAAGATGTCCACTAGTAGGCATGGGTGTAGACATACCTTTGCACTCTTGCATATTGAACTTCTTGAATAAGTCCTTAGTGTACTTCGTTTGAGAGACAAAAGTACCTTCCTTAGTTTGCTTGATTTGCAACCCAAGAAAGAATTTGAGTTCACTCATCATTGATATCTCAAACTTCTCCGACATTAGCTTCCCAAACTTTTCACTAAAATGAGGGTTAGTTGATCCAAATATAATATCATCAACATAGATTTGGCACACAAATATTTCTCCATTAACCCTTTTAGTAAAAAGTGTGGAATCAATTTTCCCAATTTCAAAGCCTTTTTCAAGAAGGAACTTGGCCAAGCATTTATACCAAGCTCTAGGAGCTTCTTTTAGACCATAAAGGGCTTTGTGAAGTTTGTAAACATGGTTTGATTTCTTAGGATTAACAAAGTCGGGAGGTTGCTTAACATAAACTTCCTCCTCTATTTCACCATTTAGAAAAGCACTTTTAATGTCCATTTGGTACAAGGTGATATTATGGTGATTAGCATAGGCAAGTAAGATGCGAATGGACTCAAGTCTAGCAACGGGAGCATAAGTCTCACCATAGTCCATACCTTGGACTTGTGCGTAGCCTTGGGCGACGAGACGTGCTTTGTTACGGACTACTTGTCCATCTTCATCTTGCTTGTTGCGAAACATCCATTTGGTACCAATGATGTTGTGGTTGTTGTCGGGCTTCTCAACCAATGTCCAAACTTGGTTTCTCTCAAAGTTATGTAGCTCTTCATGCATAGCATTTATCCAATCCGGATCTTCCAATGCTTCTTCGACCTTCATAGGTTCGATGCTAGAGATGAAAGAATAGTTTTCACAAAAGTTAGGTAAACGAGTTTTAGAGCGAGTGATTCTCCCGGTTTGAATATCATTGTAGATTTGCTCAACGGGATGGTCTTTACAATTCTTGCTCGAACTCGTGAAAGCTTTTTCTTGGGTCTCGGTTGAACATCTTCTTCATCTTGTTCTTCTTCTTCTTCTTGATCATCTTCATTGTTGGCGTTGTCGTTTTCTTGTCGTGGTGGAGAAGGAGGTTGTTGACGTTCGTGATGTTCTTCCTCGTTTTCTTCATCTTGATGTGTTCCACTTGTGGATGCTTCCGTATCAACTCTCGGTTCACCTTGTCGTGAAGTAGAAGCTTCCACTTGGACAGACGAGGTACTCTCCTTCACCTCCGTTGGACGGACCTTGCCAATAGACAAGTCTTAGATTGCTTCCGAAGGGTCTTTGTCTCCTACATCAATTGGCAATTGCTCTACTTGCGAGCCGTTAGATTCATCAAACTTCACATCTACCGTCTCTTCAACCTTTCGGGTGAAATTGTTGTAGACACGGTAAGTGTGAGAGTTTGAGCCATAACCTAGTAGGAAACCTTCATGAGACTTAGGAGCAAACTTTGAACGACGATGCTTATCAAGAATGTAGCACTTTGAGCCGAATAGTCGAAAGTATCCAACTTGGGGTTTCTTACCGGTGAGGAGCTCGTATACCGTCTTACCGAGTAGCTTGTGAAGATACAAGCGATTTGTTGCATGACAAGCTGTCTCAACCGCTTCTGCCCAAAAGTGCTTCGGCGTCTTGTACTCATCAAGCATCGTTCTCGCCATTTCGATGATGTCGGGGAGGCTGATCTGGCCCACGAACACCTATGGGACCGGCGGACCGAGCCCCTTTCGGTTCGGCGGGGGCGGAGGTCGCACGAAGAGCAGATCGAGGCAAAGCACATGAGCGGTTTACCCAGCTTCCGAGCTCTCCGGAGAGATAACACTCCTACTGCTGCATGTCTGAATGTATTGAGTTCTTGCTCGGGAGCGGTTGAGTGCTATAGTACACACGAGCTACTAACGAGACCGAGCGTGGGTGTTTTCTGGCTTGGAAGCCTTCCCACACCCCTCTACGTTGCGCATGGGCCTCCTTTTATATGCTAAAGGGGTCTCCGACAGGTGGCAACGTAGACAAGGGTAAAAATGGAAAAGGAGTGGTTGGTATAGCTACTTGTACAATGTATCATACCTAACCCTGACGGCAGGGGACAAAGGCATTAAATGCCCGTCTATGTCGCCCTAACAGTGCAGAAAGGGACCGTCAGGTGCGCCACCGCTTGCCAGATGGCAATCTTGTCGCCGCCGCTTGCCACATCATAGCCGTCAAGACCTCTTGCCACGCTGCTACCTGGAAAGGTCCTGTGGCGACACGTTAGTGGATGTCGGAGCGCCAGTACAGTGGTGGTCTGCCGCGGCAAGCGCCTTGCTGCGGTTGTTGTCTTGTCACGTTCGGAAGCTTGTTGCTCACCGGGCCTTCCCGGCAAGCTCCTCTTGCCGGGGCTTTGTCTCCTAGATGCCTTGGGTGGCCTTCCCGGCAAGCTCCTCTTGCCGGGGCCTTGTCTCCTTGGCTTGAATACTTTGTTCCTGAATGGCTCCAAAGGAACCACGGAGGACCTTGGCGGTCACCCGGTAAGCCTTGCCATGAGGCTGCAATCGCCTGCGTGCACAAGTTCGGGATACTAGGGTACCCTACTCTAGTACACCGACAGAGCCCCGGCTCGGGCCACACACGGTGCCGAAGCGCTGTTGGGCCAGTGCCCAAAACAGGCACGGGCACGCGGCTGGGTTGCGCCGTAACTCACCCGGACCCACCACGCCCTCCACGAGGCACGCAGCGTCGAATGCGGCGTCGTGTGAGAGATCGTGGGTGGTTTCTTTATTCGAAAACGGGACGCCCGCCTCCCTCTTTATAAGGGGAAACAGGGGCAGTTCGCCCATCTCGCCAGCCTGCCCAATCTCGAAAATCCCGCTGCGTCCCCCTTCTTCCCAAGGCTGAAGAGAGAGCAGCGCCCGCCCCATCGCCACTCGGCATCACCGACGCCGCCGATCTCCCTCACCACCTCCGCCATGGCTCAAAGCCGACAAGGGAAGGCCGTGAAGTCGGCCGAGGCGCAGCGGCTTGCGGCGCTATGGAAGAAGCGGCAATCTTCTACCGCGAGGGAGCTGAGGGAGTACTACTACCTCTTCGGTCGACGGAGATGCGGCGCATCCGCAAGACGAAGGTACTCCCAGCTGCTGCTTGAACTGGCTCGAATGGGTACCCTTTCTTCGCGCTGTTCTTCTCTGCGGCTCGCCCGCCTTTCTCTGAATTTTTCTGCGATATCATGAACACCCACGGGTTCCGCCTCCTTGACTTCACCCCCAATGCTGTTCTGACCATGGCAGTTTTCGCACACCTCTGCGAAAACTTTGTCGGAGTCCATCCAAACGTAGCCCTTTTCCGCCACTTCTTTATGCCCCGAGTTGAGAGAGGGGAGCCTCTTGCCGGCGGAATCGCTTGGATCTCAAGGATTGGCAAGAAGGAAGCTTATCTGGAGGGAGAGCTCCGCGGCAAGTGGGAGGAGTGGAGGGCAGATTGGTGCTGGATTGTCGAGGAGAACCCGCAGCCATTTACCGCCCAAATACCAAACCTCAATAGTGCGCTGCAACGATTGGAGCAACGTGGCACCGGAAGACGCTAGATCAAGATTGCCGTCATCCGGATCCTGCGCCTCAGTTTGTCGGGTTTCATCAGAGGCGCCATGGCGCAGATTTCCTTCGCCGCCGCATCGCCCCTGCAGGAGAGGAGGAGACCCGCCGGGAGTTCCGAACGCGAGGATATCATGAGGCTGCGCCCGGGCCTCAACTTCAATTTCACTGTCACGAACTGGACGCGATGCTCTTGGAGCTGTTCAAGCACGATCTCGAGCATCCCGGAGCGCTCAGGTTGCCGAAGAATATCGTCCCGCCAGGTAACAATTCCTCGCCGACCGCATCCGTGCAATGATGCCGTTGTGCGACTCACATGAAATCGTTCCAACCTGGCAAGAGCCTGCAGATGACGTCGTGCGAGTGTTCTTTGACAGCCTGGTAGAAGTGCCGGTCTAGCCCGATGAACAGAGGAGCCTCACCAGCGACACCATCCATGATGAGATGCAGCGCATCGCCACCAGGCTGGAGGATGCGGCAGCAGCCGCTGCCGCGGGCGAGTTCGGATTCACCGTGGAGGAGGCAGAGGCAGCAGAGGCGGCAAGCCTTGTCGAGCGAAGGGAGTTTGCCGGCGAGGAAGAGCTTGTCGGGCCTGAAACTGAGTCGAGCGAGCCAGCCGAGGGCGCCTCCTCCTCCTTGACAGCTTTGCCGCGAGCGGAGCCCAGCTCCACCAAGAAGGCGTCTCCACAAGGCCGGAGACGAAGCGGGCGGGCAGACGGGTCAGCAACCGCCCGCCATGGCAGCGCGCTCCACCGCGGCAAGCACTGCCGCTGGGAGCACCTCACGCCGCTGCGGCAATCGGAGCGGGCCCTCGCAGACCACCGCTTCTACTCCCGTAAGCGGCCAAGGGAACCTACTCCTCCGCTTCGTCAGCATCGAGGCGAGCCAGAATTTGATCTCTCCGCGCCAGCTCGACGAGGAAGAAGAAGAGTAAGATTCTTTGCAGCATTTGTAGTTCTTCGCTTGTTGCTTTGTCTTGTATCTCGATTCGCTTCACTCAACCCATTCCTTTTCGTGACGCCGCCCGTAGAGCGTCGAAGAGAGCCAAGGCCCCGGTGATTGTCATCGAGGACGAACCCACCGCGACAGCCGGAGGCGCGTCCGAGACCACCTTGCCGGATGCGGCAACTCTTCCTCAAAGCAGCCCCCAGCGCAGCCTCCAGCGTAAGTATATGGTTTATTTCCTGCTGTTAAGCGTGCATGGGTGCCCTTTCTTTGCTGATATCTGACTGCTGATTTGTGTAGGAGCAGAGCAGCCTTACCAGGAGTGCCCTGAAGCCGCTCCTGACATGCCTTCCGCTTCGACTACACCGCCAAGGGAGGATTCCCCGGCAAGGGAGCGTTCTCCGGCAAGGGACAGTTCTCCGGCAAGGGACAACTCTCCGGCAAGGGGCAGCACCAGCGATCCCCTGGTGGCGGAGACCATGACTGCAGACCCTAGCACAGGTAATCCTCTTGCTTGAAAACTTTCCTTGTGTTCTTCTTCTTCTGATTTTCTTTTTGAATATTTTCTTGACTTTTCTTCATTTTCCGGTCGTCAGATCCAGCCGCCACAGAGCCAATGGAGACCGAGGCCGTCGGCGAGGAGGACGCGCGCGGCAATACTGACGACGCCGCTGCCATCGGAGGAGAAGCAGGCGCTGACGAGCCTGCCGGCGAACAGGCCACCAAAGCTGCCGCCTTAGAACCTGGCGAGGGGTCCGGCGATCGCACTGACGGCCCTGAGGCCGCAGGAGCGCCAGGCGCTACGCCGACCGCCGATCCCTCCGCCGCTGCGGCAGCGTCGAGCTCTGAAGAGCCCCAGCCTGGCGCCTATTTGAAGGCCGGCGATGGCGTCTTCATCAAGCTCCCATGGGCGTCGAGCCTGTGGCGCCGGCCGAAGGGGAGACTTTTGACGAAGAGCTGCTCGCCTCCGCTGGGCTAACGCTGGTTGACGCGCCAAGCAGCAGCGGCGAGCCTGAGGAGGAGCAGCTGCTGTGGAAGCTGCTGTCGCTCTACCGCGCCCGACAAGCCAAGCTGGAATCCCGGGAAGCGCTTGTCGCGAAGGCGGGAGCAGACATCGAGAAGCGCGCGGAGGAGCTCCGGGGCCTCAACCAGGAAGCTCTCCGGTCCTTGGCAGAGGAGCGGGAGCGACTTGCCGAGGAGCGCAAAGCCTTCCTCCTCGAGAAGGCTGAAGCTGAGGAGCAACAGCGGCTTGCCGCCGAGAAGCTATCTGCGCAGGAAGGCGAGTTGGCGCAGAGGAAGGTTAATCTTGACAGGCATGAGGAGGATCTAGCCACGCACGAGTAAACATTTGGCGGGGCTCTCAAGGAAACAAAGGATGCTGCCGCAGCTGCCGAGGCCGCCAAGAAGGAGCTGGAGACGAAGGTGATGCAGCTGGAGGCCAATCTCAAGGAGAGCGGCGAGGAGCTTGCTGCACTCAAGCATGAGCGCGAGAAGGACGCCTACACTCTTGGCGAGCTGCAGGCTGCCTCGCCGAGAGGAGCAAGGAGCTCAGCTGCCAAGGACTCCAACGCAGATCTTGAGTTGAAGCTGACCACCTTGACTCAAAATGGACGGGCGCCAAGGAGCAGGAGGTGGCCTTGAAGGAGAAGATCAAGGCCGACGAGGCGCCGGCCGGGCGAAGTCTGCCGCCACCTGAATACCTTTAGGGAGAATGTGGAGCACCGGACCGAGGGTCTCGTGGATGTTGCTCAGGCATCGACAGGAGCTGGGCGCACTGGGATGGTGGATCTTGGATATTCCTCCGATGAGCACCTCCAACCCAGCGCCAAGCTCAGCTTGTTCTTCAAGGGCGCAGGACGGCCTCCAGCCGACTTCGGAAGAAATCCCAAAGCGGCTGGCCGAGGAGTCGCGCCAGATCTGGCTGGAGCACTTCAAAAGGTGATGATGAAGGTGGCCTTCCGCAATCCAGGCCTCAACCTCACCAACGCCCTCCAGTCCTTGCACGGATGTCGATGTGGAAGCGCTCAAGACCCTTGTCGCACTCCATCGTGGACAGTGGTGAGCGGGATCAAGAAGGTTGAGGGCGATCGCGTAGATTAGGCCGCCCGCTTTCTTTTTCTTGCTGCTGCTGGTCATGTTATGAGAACAATCTATTAGAGCTGCGACAAGCTATCTTGTAATATAACTTTATTTCGGTAGCAATTGCCATGTTATTTCCTTTACTTGGTTCCTTCCTTTGTATGTTTTTGCCCCACGCTTTTAGGGAACTTGACGGCGCAGCACCGGGTCATGAGCGCTGAGTGGACGTCAAGAGCCTGGCGGTGCCGCTACCGACAAGAAACCTTGTCGCAACTAGTCGCAGCTCACTTAATTTGTTGAGCGGACTCGAAACAAAGTAAGGGCGCAACTAGCTACGAGTTGGTTCCTCCACGCACAGGTTTTCCATACATAGGACGGTCGTTCGAGGAAGATAACTTAAAATTTTTAAAACTGATTGCTCAAACTTTAGCAACTTAGCTTTTCCGTCGCTTGCTTCCGGTAAGGCTAGACTTCCTTGAGCGACGCTTGGTCCACACCATTATCTTCTCCTTTCCCCGGCAAACTTGTGGGCGAGGGAACCTTCCTTTCTTTGAGAAAGAGAAAGAAGAGAAAATAAAGATATGGAGCCTTATGGCTCGTTATTGCTTACGGGGTAGGTGCTGCACAAAGTGTCGATAACGCATGCAAAATAGAAGTAGAAAGCATGAAATTGACAAGATGTGCGAAGCACATGAGCTTTACTTATGCACGGGTCTGCGCTACCGCTTTGTACAAAGGATTACATGCAACATCGGCAAGACTTGTACAAAAGGTGGTTGCCGAACAGGTTCCGCAACCACGCCTCTACGGGTAAAACTTACGAAGATGCTCAATGTTCCAGGAGTTGCTCACCGGAATGCCATCTTCGGTCTCAAGGCGACAGCGCTGTGCCTAGTGACTCGCTTTCACCCGGTAAGGGCCTTCCCACTTTGGCGTCAACTTGTTGGAATTCTTGGCGGACTGAACGCGCCAAGAACAAGGTCGCCTTCCTCGAGACTTCCGGCATTAACTTTGCGGCTATGGTAGCGGGCGCAAAGCTTGTCGGGTATCGAACAGCTCGACAAAGACACGAAGACGATCCTCCTCAAGGAGCAGCGCGTCATCTTGTCGCAGCTGCTCTTGCTCAAGCTCATCATAAGCGAGCACTCAAGGTGATCCGTATACGAGTTCCATGGGGAGAACTGCCTCTGCTCCATTGACTAGAGCGAAAGGTGTCTGGCCAGTGGCTCGATTTGGCGTCGTCCTGATCGACCAAAGAACCACCGGCAACTCCTCAATCCATTTCTTTCCGCACTTGTGCAGCCTGTCGAAAGTTCTGGTCTTGAGCCCGCAAGAAGACTTCAAAGATTCGCCCTCTCGCTTGACCGTTACTTCTCGGATGAGCAGCGAAGCGAAGCAGACCTTGGCGCCAAGATCTTGGACATACTGCATGAAGGTGCGGCTCGTGAATTGCGCGTGCCGTTGTCGGTGATGATCCTGTTAAGGATTCCAAACGGCAAACAATCGACCTAAAGAACTTGATCGCCGATCGTGTTGTCACCTTCCTCATCGCTTCCACTTCCGCCACTTTGTGAACTTGTCGATTGCATCGCATAAGTACTCAAAGCCCCGACAGCTCGGGAAAGGGGCCGAGGATGTCGAGCCCCGCATCAAAAATGGCCAGGATAAAGGGATCGCCCGGAGAGCTTGAGCTGGCTGGTGTATTCGCTTGGAATGGAATCGCACGCTTCACACTTGGTTACTTGTGAAGTTGCATCACGGAGGGCTGTCGGCCAAAAGAAACCTTGCCGAACGCTTTGTCGGCAAGTGCTCGCGCCAATGTGGTGACCACATATGCCTCCATGTATCTCTCGCCAACAGCTTTTGTCCGTCTTCCCGGTGAATACACTTCAATTTCACCGTTGAGTCTTCTTACATGCAGTGTGTTGTCGATAAACCGGTACATACTTGATCGCCGGGCTACTCTTTCCGCTTCTTCTTGCTCTTCGGGAAGTTCTCCTGTCTGAAGGAAACGGACAATCTGCTGTGCCCATGCTGGAGCTTGCGGCTCGACAACAAGGACTAAAGGCACATATGCTGCTGCGGGAACATCTGCTTCCACGGCGAGAACCTGCGGCTCAGCCGGAGCTTAACGTTCCCCGGCAAGCTTGCCGGAGCAAAACTTGTCGGGAGCGGGAACAAACCCTAGGGCTTGCCGGAGCAGACTGCTCCTCAGCACCCGTGGTGTTGATCTTGAGGACCTTCTTGACGGCGACTTCGAAGCTCACGGAAAATAGTAACCAGAGATCAACTTCCTCTTCTTGCTTTGTCCGGTTGATGGCGTTACAGACGGTTGAGTCAGCTTGAGCACAAAAATCCCTGGTTCCACAGGTAACTTAAGTGCAGTGCACTTCGACAGGCCATCGGCAATGTCGTTCTGAGCTCCTGGAACATGTTCCATTTGTAGGCCGTCAAAGTGCTCTTCTAGCTTTCTCACTTCATCAACATAAGCTTCCATCAATGGACTCTGATAACTCTTGTTCACTTGGCGGATGACAAGCTGTGAGTCACCCACGACAATGAGCTTCTTGATCCCAAGGTCTACTACGATCTCGAGACCGGCAAGCAAACCTTCATACTCTGCAGTATTGTTTGTTGCTTGCTCCTTGGGAAAGTGCATCTGGACTACGTGACTTGAGGTGCTCTCCGGTGGGTGCAACAAGTAGCACGCTCAAGACCGGGCGCCTTTGCAGCGAGAAGGCACCATCAAAGTACATCACCACTCTTTGCTTGCTTCCTTGACGGGGATGCTCGCTTCGAATTTCTTCATCTTGTGTTGGCGCCCATTCTTCTATGAACTCCGCCAATGCTCGCTTTGGATAGTTGAAGTGCTCTCAAACTTGAGGCCAAAGCTTGACAGCCCGGTGCCCACTCGACAATCCTGCATGTTGCCTCTAGATTTTGCAATATCCTCTTCAGCGGAAAACGAGTGACGACTATGATCTCATGTGCCTGGAAGTAATGGCGCAGCTTTCTCGAGGCCATGAGGAGGCCGAAAAGCAATTTATGCACACCAGAGTACCTTGACCTAGCCCCCTGCAGAAGGGAACTGACAAAGTAAACTGGGCGCTGCACCATTCTTTTCTGCATCTTCTCATGCGTCACAGTAGATCCATCCTTGTTGGGACCAGAGCTTGCCGGTGAAGCCCTCGCCGTCAGCCGGATGCATCCGCCATGGTTGCTAGCTCATCATCCGCCTCCCTCTCCGCTACTAACGCAGCACTAACCACTTGATTGGGTGCCGCTATATATAGCAGCAACTTCTCTTGTGGCTTAGGTGCGACAAGTGTTGGAGTGGAGGACAGGTATCTCTTCAAGTCCTGCAGCGCAGCCTCCGCTTCACGAGTCCATTTCATCGGTCCTGCCTTTTTCAAAATTTTGAAAAATGGCAGGGCCGCCAGCAGAACCTAGAGATAAACTCCGCCGAGAGCAGCTACGCAACCGCAAGTCTTCGTGACATCCTGACGCGCTTTGGTGCTTCAATCTGCTCAATGGCCTTGATCTTGTCGGGATTGGCTTCAATTCTCCGCCGAGAGACACGAAGAACCCGAGAAGCTTGGCGGAAGGGACTCCAAACACACACTTCTCGTGGTTGAGCTTGAGGTTGATCTTGCGCAGATTTGCAAAGGTTTCGTCTAAATCTTGAATCGAGTCGCCTTGTCCTTGCTTTTGACCACTATGTCATCCATGTAGGCTTCCACATTTCTGTGCATTTGCGGCTCAAAAGCGTCATGGACTACTCTTGCAAATGTTGAACCCGCATTCTTTAATCTGAAAGGCATCCGTACGAAACAGTATGTGCCACATGGGGTGATGAATGCGGTCTTCTCCTCATCCTCTTCTGCCATGAAGATATGATGATATCCTGAGTATGCATCCAGAAATGAAAGCAAATCACATTCGCCGTGGAGTCAACAATCTGGTCGATGCGCGGCAAGGAAATGGGTCTTTGGGACAAGCTTTATTGACATCGGTAAAGTCGATACAAAGCCTCCATTTCCATTTGCCTTATGCGATAACCACAGGATTGGCCAACCACGTAGGATGGAGCACTCCTCGACAAGGCTCGCTGCTTCCAATTTCTTGATTTCTTCGCGATGAATTCTTGGCGCCCACCGCTCGCTTCGACTTTCTTCTTGACGGGCCGCGCATGAGGACAAACGGCAAGTTGGTGCTCAATTATTTTCCTGGGAACACCGGGGATGTCAGACGGTTGCCACGCAAACACGTCGTCGTTCGCCCGCAGGAAAGTAACGAGCGCGCCTTCCTATTTAGGGTCGAGAGTGGCACTGATGGTGAAGGTACCACCAGTGCCGTCCTCCTTGGCGGACACCTTCTTGGTCTCTGGTGGAGCTGCCATCGTCTTCTTACACTTGCTGCTGGAGCTCGATGGTGCGCCCTCGACGGTAGCGCAGCACTCAAGAGGTCGCTGTCGAGCGGGCATCGAGCTCTTGCCGGACTTGGTCTTCTTCTTCGCCCGGGAGCTTCATGCAAGTGGCTTGCAATCATCGCAGCAGCTGCTTCCCAATAGATCTTGTCGGTGCAGATAAGAGCATCCTTCTTGTCGCCAGGATGAGATGACACTTATCGCCCTGGCATCTTCAAAGATGTTGTATGCATAGTGAGAGGCTGCCATGAATTTGGCGAAAGTCTTTGGGCGGCCAAGTATCCCATTGTAAGGCAATGGAAAGTCAGCAACGCCAAAAGTGACCCTCTCGATCCTGAAGTTCAACTCGCCGCCAAATGTCACCGCAACGTGATCTTTCCCTTCGCTTGCTCCTTCTGGATTGATTCCTTGGAATGTGCCGGTCTCTTCGAGCTCGCCATCGGGGATCCGGAGTTTCGGAGCACCGCGGAGGAGATCAGGTTCAAGCTGGCCCCGCCGTCAACTAGCATCTTAGTGACCTTGAGGTTGCGGATAGTTGGTGAAACCAACATCGGCAAGCACCGACCGCATGATTATGCGATCGTGGTGATCCTCAATATCAAAGATGATAGGCGTCGGACCATTTCAGAGGCTTGCGTGACTCGACGGATGGTTCTGGCCGCATTGACTTCCCCGTGATCCATCGCTTGAGCTGGCGGTGTGAAGTATGCAGAAGCACCGCCGGCCAATGCACAGGACCTCTGTGGCTTCTCGAACTCCTGCTCATCAGTCTCGTCATCATCCATGTCTTCATCATCGCCGTCGTCTTCATCCTTGTCGCGCCGCTGGGAGGTCTGTCTCCTTGCCGCCGCTTGGCCTTGCCGCGCGTCCTCCTCGGCCGGACGCTTTCTTGCTAGCTCCTCCAAAGCACCTTCCTGGGCCTTCTCCTTGTCGCGTCTTTCAGATTCAGCCTTACGCGGCTCGACAAGCTGCTCGACCTTTTTGCAGCTCTGGAGGTCATGGCCCTTGGTGCGGTGGATCTTGCAGTACTGTTTGTTGGAGCCGTCCTGCTTGTCGGCGACCGCCACAGCCTGGCAGTTGGTGCCAGCGGCAACCTCCTTGCCGGAGCTACCAGCTTTGGCTTTCTTGGCGGCACCTCCGTTGCCGGACTGCTCGACAACTAGCACATCTTTGCCTTTCTTCTTTCTGTTGTTCCGCCGCCGGCTTTTCTTTGCTGGGGTGGTCTCCTCACTATCAGATCCTCCTGCTTCAGTATTCTCTCGGGAGTCTCCTCCTTCCTCAAAGACGTGCACACTTGTCGGCCAGGGCATATAGCTCATCGATGTCTACGATCTTGCACATCGCCATCTCCTCCCGCATCTTGCGGTTTCGCATGTTCGATGGAACGCTACTGATTACATGCAGGGTGGACATCCGGGATGTTGTGCTATACGCTGTGAATCTCTGAATGTACTTGCGCAGGGCTCTCCTTCCTTCCGGGCGAGCAGATGAAGGTCGCTTTCTTGGCCATGGGGCTTGTGGCGCTGTAAAGGCGCCGACGAACCGATGGCATAGATCTGCCCAAGAGGATATGGAGTTGTCCGGCAAGTGCATGAGCCAGGATCTCACATTGGGCTTGAGCACCAGCGGGAAGTAGTTGGCCAGGATCTTGTCGTCTCACCCCCCGGCAGCTTGCACCGCGATGGTGTAGATCTTTGAGGAACTCCGACGGATGCGTCTTGCCGCCGTATTTCTCTCGCACGTCGGCTTGAAATTCTTCTTGCTTGGGCCATCGACTTGCCGCAGCTCACGAGTGAACGCAGGGCAACCTCATCACAGACGGGCAAGTCGCCTCGTTCTCTCGGCGCATGCATGTCGACAGAGGGCCCAGCGCGCTGGTCTGATTGATGCCGCGCTTCTCTTCGGCGCTCGATGCGAGTTCGAGCGTCTTCTTGCTGTCGTTCGTGAAGAACTTGGCGCTGATCGCGACGAGCTCGTGGATCCGACGATGCGGTGGAGTCGCTGTCGAGGTGGATCCGGCGAGTCGGCGATCTGGGACTTCTGGGTGGAGAGTGCATGGTGGTTGCACCCCACCGGTTTCGCCGCCACCGACTTCGTGCTTGGCAGTCCTGCGGGCAGCGATGCACTCGGCTGCCGCGGAGCGCCGCCGCTGGCAAAGTCGATGAGACTCTGAATGGTGGCCCTCCATTCATCGACCTTGTCGGCTGTTGGAGGGTAATCTAGGAGCGCTTGAGCTCTCGCCAAAGCTTCGCCGAGTGGTGGGTGGCGATGGCGAACGGCGCGAGGAGCGGATATGCTCGGACTTCTAACTATGTTAGAAGGAGCGATATCCCGTCCCAGCGACCGATGCCTCGCTTCGCGCCGACATGTTGGCGTGCATGCTGGTCTTGAGCATCCCGAGGTCCAGCAGATCGATCTTTGTCCTACGAGCGTATGGCGTTGTGTATACCTTGACGGTGTCGGTCCCGCGCCTCCTGATACGGGCGCGGTGCATGTACGGACGCCGTGGTCTGCGAAGCCTTGTCCTTGGACTTGGCAGCACCGTGGGCTCCCCTGCTGACGTCCATTCTTCGGCTGGCGTCTACCCCACCACCCGCTTGCTCCGGTGGTGGTGGGTTCGACGCGACGGAACATCTCGCCCGAAGCCTTCTTCTTCGGTGGCATGTCGATGAAGATGATGAAGATCTAGCTCGTGTGAGCCCCTTTCAGTTCGGCGGGGGGCGGAGGTCGCACGAAGAGCAGATCGAGGCAAAGCACACGAGCGGTTTACCCAGCTTCGGAGCTCTCCGGAGAGATAACACTCCTACTGCTGCATGTCTGAATGTATTGAGTTCTTGCTCGGGAGCGGCTGAGTGCTACAGTACACACGAGCTGCTAACGAGACCGAGCGTGGGTGTTTTCTGGCTTGGAACCCTTCCCACCCCCCTCTACGTTGCGCATGGGCCTCCTTTTATATGCTAAAGGGGTCTCCGACAGGTGGCAACGTAGACAAGGGTAAAAATGGAAAAGGAGTGGTTGGTACAGCTACTTGTACAGTGTATCGTACCTAACCCTGACGGCAGGGGACAAAGGCATTAAATGCCCGTTCACGTCGCCCTAACAAAGGCAGAAAGGGACCGTCAGTGCGCCACCACTTGCCGATGGCAATCTTGTCGCCGCTTGCCACATCAAGGCCCGGCCGTCAAGACGGCCTCTTGCCACGCGCTACCGAAACGCCCCAGGGGCCACACACGTTAGTGGATGTGCTGGAGCGCAGGTACAGAGTGGTGGTCTGCCGCGGCAAGCACCTTGCCGTGGTTGTTGTCTTGTCGCGTCCGGAAGCTTGTTGCTCACCGGGCCTTCCCGGCAAGCTCCTCTTGTCGGGGCTTTGTCTCCTAGATGTCTTGGGTGGCCTTCCCGGAAAGCTCCTCTTGCCGGGGCCTTGTCTCCTTGGCTTGAATACTTTGTTCCAGAATGGCTCCAAAGGAACCACGGAGGACCTTGGCGGTCACCCGGTAAGCCTTGCCGCGGAGGGCTGCAACTGCCCGTGCACAAGTTCGGGATACTAGGGTACCCCTACTCTAGTACACCGACAGATGAGCGTCCGGTTCTTTCTCTCAACAACTCCATTTTGTTGAGGTGTGTACGTAGCCGAGAACTCGTGTGAAATCCCTTCTTCGTCAAGAAAGGTGTCCACATTTGCATTCTTGAACTCGGTTCCGTTGTCGCTGCGAACCTTCTTGATCTTCACTTCAAACTGATTTTGGGCCTTCCTAGCGAATGTTTTGAAGATCTTTTGGACCTGCGATTTATCATCGAGAAAGAACACCCACGTAAATCTTGAAAAATCATCAACTATAACTAGACCAAAAGAATTTCCACCGAGGCTTTTGTAAGCGTTGGGACCAAAGAGATCCATATGAAGTAGCTCGAGTGGCCTCCTTGTGGTCATGATGTTCTTCACGGGATGCCTTCCTCCAACCTGTTTACCTGCTTGACAAGCACTGCATAGTCTATCCTTATCAAATATGACATCGTTAACTCCAAGGATATGATTTCCTTTAATAAGCTTGTCAAGATTTCTCATGCCAACGTGACCTAGTCGTCTATGCCATAACCAACATTTTGAGGATTTAGCAATGAAGCAAGTTTTAGGTTGTGCCTTTTTAGAGAAATCAACAATGTAAAGATCACCTCTACGTATACCGGTAAAGACCATTTTATGATTGTCTCGACAGAACACTTGACAATCTACTTCAGTAAATCGGACATTTAAACCGAAATCAGCAAGTCTAGATACTGAAAGTAAGTTGTAGCCAAGAGATTCAACGAGCATGACATTTTGAATGCAGCTATCATGTGAGATGGCCACCTTACCAAGGCCAACCACCTTACCCTTTGAGTTGTCACCGAAAGTGACATACTTTCGAGGACTATCATTTTCAGCAAGCTCACGAAACATGTCTTTATCTCCGGTCATGTGATCGGTACATCCACTGTCAAGAACCCATTCATTTCCTCCTGACACATATCCCCGAAGATTTGCCATAAGACCAAACTGTCTCATTGCATAATCAAGATCGAAGTCACTATCATCATCCTCATCATAGTATCCATGTTCAACATCGTCATGTGGTGGATCAAGTCCTAGAGAGGGTAATTCATTAGAGTGAGTTTGACAAAGATCTTGCTTATGAATTCTTATAGCTTCGGAAATAATATGACCAATAATTCCAACATCTCCTTTGAGTCGCATAAGGTCGGTAAGTTCAAATGGACGATCACCAATCATAGGATCATTAGTATTCATCTTACTCAAGGCAATAGACTTATAGAGAATTTCATCTAAATTTTTCAAGGAATAATTTGGAAAGCGTTCCTCAAGAAATTTCCATATAGAGTAGGCACATTCAAAAGTAGGCAAGATTCTAATTAAGTTTCTAGGCAAGCCTCTAGCGATAAGATTAACAGTTCTAAGATTTCTAGTCATGTCAATAGATTCATCAAGGGTAGGATGCATAGGATCAACATGAGGTGCACAAGGACTAGCAATGTACTTATTCAAATGATATTGATTGAAGATTACAAGCATCTCATTTTCCACTCATGAAAATACTCTCCATCAAGAATAGGCACTCTATGACTAAGACTCCCCGAAGTAGACTCATCCATCTTCCTCCAATGGTGATTAAACCAAGGCAATGGAGACCAATGCTCTGATACAACTTGTAGGATCTTGAGAAGAGGTGTCTAGAGGGGGGTGATTAGACACTAAGTACCAAAGTTGCAGTTTTTAACTTCTTTTAAGTTTAAGTGGAGTTTAGGCACAAGTTTAACATTCTCAATACATAACAAACAAGCATGCAAAGAGTATATAGGCAGCGGAAAGTAAAGCATGCAACTTGCAAGAATGTAAAGGGAAGGGTTTGGAGAATTCAAACGCAATTGGAGACACGGATGTTT
Organism: Aegilops bicornis; assembly: GCA_021605145.1. NCBI lineage: Eukaryota > Viridiplantae > Streptophyta > Magnoliopsida > Poales > Poaceae > Aegilops > Aegilops bicornis. The sequence continues at coordinate 497,818,221 of CM038670.1, forward strand.
TTGTCGTGGTTCCGATAGGTGGTGCTATCGTACATCCACGTTGATGGAGACTTCAACCCACGTAGGGGTAGCAGTTCTTGTGAAGTCCACAGAGAGCTCCGCCCATGAAGGGTCCAAGAAGAAGCAACCTTGTCTATCCCACCATGGCCGTCGCCCACGAAGGACTTGCCTCACTAGCGGTAGATCTTCACGAAGTAGGCGATCTCCTTGCCCTTACAAACTCCTTGGTTAAACTTCACAATCTTGTCGGAGGCTCCCAAGTGACACCTAGCCAATCTAGGAGACACCACTCTCCAAGAAGTAACAAATGATGTGTTGATGATGAACTCCTTGCTCTTGTGCTTCAAATGATAGTCTCCCCAACACTCAACTCTCTCTCATAGGATTTGGATCTGGTGGAAAGAATATTTGAGTGGAAAGCAAGTTGGGGAAGGCTAGAGATCAAGATTCATATGGTTGGAATGGAATATCTTGGCCTCAACACATGAGTAGGTAGTTCTCTCTCGTAAATAGGATGTTGGAAGTGTGAGGCTTGTTACGATGGCTCTCTCCACGAATGAAGAGGAGGTGGAGGGTATATAGCCTCCACACAAAATCTAACCGTTACACACAATTTACCAAACTCGGTGGGACCGAATCATCAAACTTGGTCAGACTGATTTAGTAAACCTAATGACCGTTATGGTTTTCGGTGGGACTGACATGCAACTCGGTAGGACCGATATGGTTAGGGTTAGGGCATAACGTAATCTCGGTGAGACCGATTACACAAACTCGGTGAGACCGAATTTGGTAATTAGCTAACCAGAGAGTTGGTCAGGTAAACTCGGTGGGACCGATTCGCTCTTCCGGTGAGACCGAAAAGTTACAAAAAGGAACCAGAGAGTTTACATTGTAATCTCGGTAGTACCGATTGCACAAAATCGGTGAGACCGATTTTGGTAATGGCCATACACAGAGAGATTACAATCCCATCTCGGTGAGACCGAGATCCCTATCGGTGAGACCGATTTGCCTAGGGTTTTTGGCAGTGGCTATGACATCTGAACTCGGTGGCACCGGATAGAAAGAATTGGTAGGGCCGAGTTTGTCTTTAGGTTTAGGTCATATGTGTGGAAGTGGGAAAGTAGTTGCGGGTTTTGGAGCATATCACTATGCACATGAAGCAAGAGGTTCATTAAGCAACACCTCATCCCTCCTTGATAGTATTGGCCTTTCCTATAGACTCAATGTGATCTTGGATCACTAAAATGTAAAATGAAGAGTCTTGAGCTTGAAGCTTGAGGCAATCCTTTGTCCTTAGAATCTTGAAGGAGTTCCCACATCCTTTAGTCCATGCCACTCCATTGTTGAACTTATCTGAAACATACTAGATAAAGGTGTTAGTCCAACAAGAGATATGTTGACATTAATTACCAAAACCACCTAGGGAGCACTTGTGCTTTCAATTTGTTCTTTTAGAGAATAAAAAATGTATCAATAAAAATTGATTGGACAGATTTCACCTTGATATGTTACGCCAGAAATTATCCACCGCGGAGTTGATGATCACCACGGGCCAGTCGGCCGCGGGAGCAAACGAATGAACCGACCGCGGCGTTATAAGCCTGGTGCGGATGGGAGAGTCAGCAGCAACGTTGTAAGCCGGTGTGTGAGTCCGTTGAGTAACGACGACCACTTGTACCGAATGATATTGGTGCACCTCCATCTCCGCAGTATGATGCCACTTTGTAATGGATAATTCTCCTGCATATAAAATACAGCTGGGCAAAGCAGTTTTGCTTGGATGCATTAATATGTACTTAAAAATAAATAAGGTAAATAACACTTGGTATATTTCATCATATGAACACCGACGCTGGCATTAGATAATGTCGGACGGTGTCAGATGAGCGCCTAGACGTAGGTCTAATAAAACAGCAGCACCCATGTGGCTCTCTTGTTTTCCACGCAGTACTCCCTTCTTTTCCTGTGTTGCTGTCTCTTTCTTCAGATGACAGAGTAGCCTGCAGGAGCAACGCAGGGCAAGGAACGGAGTAGAGTAGAACCAAACCCAAACGGAGGCGGGACCACAAGGCGGGCCGGAGCCGGTCATGGGCGCGGCAGCGGCCGGCCATGCGGGGGCAGCACAGGCCACGCGCTCGGAGGCAACCAGGCGTGGTATGGCCGAGGCCTGTGGCGACTTGAGGAAACTGCAACTGAACCGGCGCGAGGCCGTGGCGGCTCACGGCGCGGGTGACTCCGCCATGTGGAGGCCTCGAATGGGCGACTTAGCGCGGCGACTCGCGCCGAGGCGAAGGTGACGCAGCAGCAGGCGACTTGGCAGCTCAGGGTGCAGCAGCAGGCGAGGAAGATTTGGAGTCGAGGGAGGCTCGGAGTGAGGCCGCGACGGCAGTTTGAAGCAAGGCAGTCCGAGCTGATCTTTTTCTGTACTTGATCCTAGCATCATGCAACAGTTCGCTCGGTGCTGCACAATCACATGGCCGTGACGCAGTAGGATACGAGTGATGATTTTAGCGGCGCCTCGAGCCGGCCATGGCGGCGGATTGACTTGTTGGCAAAATCCACTTCAGAGTCGTTGACTCCCCCCTTTTTCTTTTTTTTTTGAGCAGATCGGATTAAACAATTTGCAACCGGCCGTCGGCTTCCGTCCATAAATAAGATAAATAATCAGAACCGTACTAGTATTAGTACTAGCCATATTTGAGATTTGACCACGTGAACTACTACTCGAAGTAGTATTTTTCGTTCGATCTTCACTCCATGTCTGTAGTAGCAGCAGCAACAGCGTACATTGAAATGATTCGGGTCTTGATGCACGTGTATACGGCCATATGTACGAGCGCCCAGATGATAACGCATGCGCGTTTGTGCTATTGGTGACCGGCCGATTTGATGCATTGGCGCATCAACGAAGATCGATTATCTCTTGATCTCGATATATCGCAGATCATAGCGGCGGGTGCGCAAAAACAACCCTAATTTCCCTTGATCTCAAACTTGTATACACCGGCTCCAAAGTTAATCATGTTCCCGATCACGAAACAACAAATTTGCCGGCTCTTCTCCATCTGACAAATTGCGAGCTTCTCAATCCCTAGGAGAGATCCCTCCAAGAACTCAACACCACCATGCGCGGGCCCCATGATGGGCGCCAACTATCATGGATTTGTCACTGCAGATGTCCTAGTGTGAGGACTTAGTCGTGAGGCCAACGCATCTATGTGGTAGCTTGAGAGGGGCTGAGCGGAATCGAGAGACGCAACACAAGACAAGGATTTAGACAGCTTCGGGCCCCGGGAAACATCATCAGGTAAAAACACTACATGCTGTTTGAGGCTAGGTCTCATTATAATCATGAGGGAGTCGCCGTAAACCGGCTCTCCTAGTTGTGTCTAATCTTAAGATTGTTTCTTGTCCTCCTCCTCTTTAGGGAGCCCTGCCCCTCCTTATATAAGTTGAAGGGGCGGGTTACATGACTCTATTACAAGTGGAGTCCTGGTCTTGCTTCCTTTATAAGGGAATATTCCTTATGTCTTTCTTTGTAAACCGGCCCACTATAGTATAAACCAGCATGTTGGGCCTTGGGCCTTGTCGTCCGTCTGACCTGCCCGCCGGGTTACTAATGAACCGCCAAGATCGGGCGGGTTACCCATGAATCGCCAAGCTCCGGGTGGGTCACCAGTGAATCGCCAAGTGTCAGCCGGGTCTCAAGTAAACCGCCAAGTCCGGCCGGGTCATACCGCGGAGTATATCCCCGTCAAGATTTGTGTGACCTAGGAAGGATACCCTTATGGAACTTGTCAGACTATTGAAGCTGTCAATACCCGAGATCAAGGTGTATCGGAGAAAGACCGGAACATGGAGCATTATAACTCAAAGTTTTTGTCAAGAAAACCCTAAGGCAGGAGATATCAACTATGTAATGATAGCTCATGGCAGAGACAAGGGCAGAAACATGGATCGCCCGCTTATGCTATTGTCACCGTGTTGAGTTAAGCGTGCATTTCTTCGGAAGGATTGGATGGTAGAAGGTTGATGGAGCACCTATCAGCAAGAGATGAAGTTTTAACCTTAGCTGGTGTATCACCAGGATCTGGAGTGTTACATCAAGAATTTAAGATGGACCTGCAAGAAGTCGTCTTTGACGAGAAAGCATTCCGTGAAGAACACAGGACCTAGAAGCTGAAAGTAGCCAAGCTGGAGAAGCAAAACCTCGAGATACCGGATATTTGTTAGGAAATGAAGGACAGTAGGACCATGGTTCATTCAAAGGAGGTTGAAACTCAGAAGTTTGGAACGCAAATATTGAAGGATGTCATGAGAGACTTCGCGTCAACAGAGATGATCTGGCAAAAGAACTTCGGAAGGACAAGCACGATCGGAAGAAGCCATCAGAGACATGAGCAAGGATTGAAGAGTTTGATGACTTATTGACCTTTAGAAGACCAAACCCGCATTATGTACCTATGTTAGATGCGACGTTTGTGAGTTGTCATTTGTTTTATGTTTTTTCGACAACCACAAATAAAAACTGTCTTTTTAAAACTATTGTTTGCATTGTGTGTATCCCTCTCTATCTCTCTTATCCCACACCAAACCCATGGACCCAATAGAGGATGAATGGAGATGAACCCATATTTTCTGGACCAATGACTCAATTGGAGATGGACCGATGGATTCATAACATGGAAGATCATATGGAGAATAACACTATAGCCGGAAAGGATATGGCCCAACATGCTCTTTAGTGCTTTGAAAGAGGTGCTACTACTTGGTGGAGGATGTACCAAACCATCAATGGATGGCAAGGAGTAACCACTTGGAAAGAATTTAAGTTGACTCTGCTAAAGTCTCGTCTTGTGTCCCAGAAATTGAAGCCTTATGGAAATGATATGAAGAAGCATTGTGCATGCAAGCTTTGTGGACAAATAAGACACAACCATAAAGAACACAAGGATGAATGCTCAAATTGTGAAGGAAGTCACCCAGCTGAAGAATGCCCAACTAGACAGATTACTTGTTTCTTGTGTGAAGGGACTACCCACTACCCTGCTTAGTGCCACATGGTACAAAGAACCGTATAGCAGAAGAAAGATGTAATGAAAGGAGCCCTCATGGAAATTTTAGAATAACCATGATGAAGGCAGACGTGGAGGACACACCCAAAGAAGAACCAGTTAGACCTTGCACCAAGTCGTGCTATTCATGTGGAGAAGAAGGACACCTCTCCCAGGATTGTCTGAATGGGGATCTAGTAGAATTCCCGACAGAGGAACTAGAGTATGACCCACAGGAAATAGAAGCCCTGATTGGAACGGAAAAGTCCAGGAAGAGAAGTAGATTGGATTCCAGGAAGGACCTGAGTCATGTCACCTGTTACAGGTGCAAGGAGTCAGGGCACTACTTCAGCAGTGGCCTTAAAAGAAAGCCGAGGACCCAAGGAGGCTATGTAATCACAAGGAAACCACGAGACTGGTCAGAAGTAATATGTTTTCGTTGTAATGAAGCAGGGCACTTTGCCAGAGATTGTCCCAAGGAGAATGAGACTGGTGATAATTAGTTGTGTCTGTGAGAAGTATAGTAGCAGTGGTGAGAACAATTCCTTTTATATTGAAGTGTTGGGTTGAGGCATGTAATGGAAATGTAGGAGATTGTAATAATTTGAGAATAAATGAAGTTAGCATCGTTGGTAGTGATTTGGATTTTATGAGTTGTTACTCTATGAAGAAAGATTTTTGACCATTTTCGAGGATATGAGAAATATGGTCTATGGATGAAGTTATGCATTTTAAGGGTGGTAGTACCTTGTAAGGATACTTGACCCCTGGAAAAGATAATGATATTCCATGAAGTGGACTTCAGACAAAATAAGTATGAGTTTTGTCTCAATATATGGGGTATCCCAAGAGTATGGAGTGATGAAGTACTATTGGATATAAAGGAGGTAGAATGTTGGTAATAAGGAGCAATCGTAACTCCATGATGAGTCGGAGTAATCACGTCTTAGTTTGGTACAAATGGAAAGAAGAGAGACAGTACAATTGGATGGATTTAACAATGCTAGGAAGTTGGAAGTTGGAATAGTGATCAGTTGCCCCCGATGAGGAGTTCAAGGTTTGCAAGTGATGAGATGGGCCATAACCCACAGGCCCCAGGACCTGCCAAGAAGCAAGCACACTCTTGCTGAAGGAAAAACCCTGGAAGAAGTTACGATTTTATCGATAGATGATTTTATAGGAGTAACGCAAATCCTGAGAGTTGTGAAGGAACGATAGATGTTTGTTTGGCTTGCAGAATAAATGGATTTATCCGAACTTAGTTCATCTCCAAGAGGAATTCTGCAATGCTTGTGAGGATGACCGAGTGTTAGAATGCGAGATTCGCTAAACCATATACAAGGTAATGATTTGGGTGGGGGATGGATTGATCACCATACCGAATTACTCTTATTATTCGCCTTGCTATATGGGATGGTAAATTTAAGTGACTTACCCATAGTAGAGCGGTGACGATCAAAACCTTGTTTAAAACCTAGAATGGTATGACAACTTTTCCCCTTGTACAAGGCAGCTGTTGCCAATCGTAGGATATACGGTGAGGTTCAGCCTAGACCTGTTTTCTGTAGGGACCCAGTCTAATGTTGGATGACCAACATGAGATATCGATAGTTGTTTAGTATTGGCGCCAGACACGTTAACTAAGAAGACCTGGTCACAGAAGAACCGCACCAAGATGAATGGACACAAGAATTGAGGAAAAAGGTTATGCCACTACCCGAAGAGCCCAGAGAAGGAAATTATCCTGAAGATATGAAGAGAACGACACTATCAATAATAAGGATGGAGTATAAGAGTTTTGATGGAACCATAACCATACTTCTAAGGGTGGTAGCACCCCAGACCCCGGAGATGATCGATGGATTTTGAGAAGACCCCCAAACCTAACCTATTTCTTTCTAGCCTCTCCGAATCTCGAGGACGAGATTCATTTTAAGGGTGGTAGGTTTGTAACATCGCAAATTCTAAATTTTGGAATGTTATATTAAATAGATAGATTTGATTGATTGTTTGATTGTGGTGTGGTTGCTTGTATGAATTTGAGTGAAACTTGAAAACTTTTTGAAAGTTAAATGAGAGGGACTAAAAGGACATTCCCAAACTTTCATTTTTGCTTTTATGATATTCATGAATTCAAATTCATTTCATCATAAAAACCTAGAGAGAAGATGACATGACTTCTTCCATTTAAATAAATGAAAAGGGTTTTAAAAAGATTTGAATTTCATTTGAAAATATTTCAAATTCAGAAACTTTATGCAACTCAATGATTTTCATGAGAGGAGATAAAATGACTTCTTCAAAACATATGAAATATGAGTTGGAAGTTTCGAAGAACTCAAATTTAAAGTCCTTTTGAAATTATTTTCAATTTGGGGTTATTTGAGTTTTATTCAAATTATTTTTCTCCAAAAAAAATACATGAAAATTAGGGTAAAATGATTCCCTACATTAGAAAATTGGAGAGAAATAAATTTGAAATCATTTTGGTATTTTTAAAATGATTTTTATTGGATTTTATTAGAGCAGTAGCACTCTTTGATTAATTTGAATTTTTGTGGATTTTATTTGATGCTAAAAAATGTTCATGTCGTAGAAAATCTTTTTCTGAAAATTTTGATATATTATATGCCTATACAATATTTCAAGTTATTTTGTTTTTATTATTTTTGTTTGTCTGAAAAATGTTTATAAAACAGGGGGGGCAACCGACTTTGAAACATGTCCGAGCCGGACACCGACGGGCCAGCCTTTTTAAAGGCTCGACCGAGCTGCCCAGTCGTCCACCGACCTCCACTGGAGGCCCGCTCCTTCACGCCACCGCATTGCCGGACTCCTACCCGGCACGCCTCAAGTCCGCCGCCTATATATACTCCACCTCGGGCCTCGACCCGATTCGCCGCCGAACTCCGGAGCCTCGCCGCCCGCCGCCGATCGGTTACGCCGCCGATCCGCGCCGATCCAAGACCGCTTCAACCCCCGCCGCCGCCGGAGCCCCGCCTCGCTGCCGTCACCGGAACGCGCCGCACCGCCGCCTCCGCTCGCCGGACTTCGCCGCCACCGGTTTTTCATTGAAAACCGCCCCAAACGGTAAAAACCGCAAAAAGCCGAACCGGTTTTCTTTTTAGATCGGTTTTCCTTTTAGTTAGTCCTATTCGGTGAACGTTCACTGTTTACCCCCTCGCAGCGAACGAATTCGTTCGTTAGTGTTCGGTAACGAACGTTCGTTATTTAGTATTTTCCTTTTCTTTTTAATTTCAGCCAGGGACCTATCTGTGATTATTTTCTTTACATATTTCTCCATGTTCTTCAAATCTTCGTAACTTTTACATCGTTTGTCCAAATCCAACGAAACCAACGCCCACTTCTTCTGTATGATCCTCTCTATCCAGTAAAACAACTTGAACATGTTTTTGAAAGTTTAAAATTTGATTTCAAACAGATTTGTATTTGGACGTTGTTTGATCACAACTTGAGTTTTATAACTCCGATTTAATTGATTCTTTTTTGCAAATTAAAGCTCTTGACCTAAACTTTCTGATAAGTCCAAATTCACATAATTTTGGTACTGTTAGAAATTGTTTTACGTTGCAAGAGTTATTTTCTTGGTTTTGAAGCTTTCCGAATTGTTTTCTTTGTTCTTTCCGATCTTCTGAGTGATTGCTTATGTGTGGTTACTATTGCTTGCTTACGCTAGAATGACTAGAGTGTGACAAGTAGAGCTATCAGGAATTATGAGTGCGAATCATCTTCATCAACCGTACAAGGCAAGTTCACACTTTGATCATATCCCTTTCATACCCAGTTTTTATGCATTAGTTTCAACCCTCGAACACTGCATGGTTAGGACTTGATAACATATGGGTATTGGGAAGTAGTTGATGAGGGAGGAACCTATTGTCCTGCATTCAAACCTTGGGAGTTACTTCTACGTTATACTTATACTTCTATTCTATGCTCGTAGACGTGGATTGGTTGTGTGTATCCATGACAGATGTGAGAGTTGTTAATTAATGGTTAACTTAAGGTGGCTACTTAAATACACATCTGGGTGGATTGCTTGTGGGCACCTGGAGAATCCAGTGTTGTCCTAGGATATCCAGAGTACCCGTGTGATCATCCTACGGTCCGCCACCCAGACTCAAAGGGATCATAAGATTATTCATGCTAGAAACTTCCGTGTGTAGCCACAAGCCATTATGGGCTCTGGCATTGTTGAGTATGTTGCGTGACCTCTTTCAGTGGTAGGCTAGCAGATGTAGAGGGAAAGTAGGTGTAACTGTCTACCCAGAGTAAAGAGTTAATGCTTCTGAAAGACTGTGTCTTGGTCATCCGTTTCTCAAACACCATGTAGTGCGAGAAAATCCAACGGAGGAGATCGAGTCTTGTGGGGAGAAGTGCGCAAACCTCTGCAGAGTGTACAAACTAATCATGATTAGCCGTGTCCCCGGTTATGGACATCTTGAGTATCTAGTTCTTGAATTATCCTGTGGATCTCATAACTTTACTTAATTAATTTGTTGGGTTGTTAACTTTTAATTGGGGATTGTCGGTGTCAAAACCGGCGGATCTCGGGTAGGGGGTCCTGAACTGTGCGTCTAGGCCGATGGTAACAGGAGACAAGGGACACGATGTTTTTACCCAGGTTCGGGCCCTCTCGATGGAGGTAAAACCCTACTCCTGCTTGATTAATATTGATGATATGGGCAGTACAAGAGTGGATATACCACGAGATCAGAGAGGCTAAACCCTAGAAGCTAGCCTATGGTATGATTGTTGTTCGTCCTACGGACTAAAACCCTCCAGTTTATATAGACACCGGATAGGGTTAGGGTTACACAGAGTCGGTTACAATGGTAGGAGATCTACATATCCAGACGCCAAGCTTGCCTTCCACGCCAAGGAAAGTCCCATCCGGACACGGGACAAAGTCTTCAATCTTGTATCTTCGTAGTCCAGGAGTCCGGCCAACGGTGATAGTTCGGCTATCCGGACACCCCCTAATCCAGGACTCCCTTAGTAGCCCCTGAACCAGGCTTCAATGAAGATGAATCCGGCGCGCATATTGTCTTCGACATTGCAAGGCGTGTTCCTCCTCCGAATACTTCATAGATGATTTTGAACACAAGTATAGTGTCCGGCTCTGCAAAACAAGTCCCATATACCACCGTAGAGAGAATAAACTTTGCACAGATCTGCTGACGTATTCCGCGGCGTGACATCACACCACGGCCAGGCTTTTATACGAATCGTTTTACTATTCCACCTCAGCGCGTTTAGCGAGGCGGTTTCCTTGGCACGCCTTATTAGGGCGGAGATCATGCCCCCTTATTCCGGTATTCCCATCAATACGGGCGTGGGTAACCCAACCGCGCCATTGATTACGGCGCTTGGGAGATAAGTGAGTTTTACCAGGCTAGTGGGGACGATAGTCATTCGTCCATATAAGGGGATAAGGATCCACCTTTTAACCTACGCCTTCTTCCTCCTTTGCTCATCCATTTCCACGCACTCGAGCTCTAGCCCCAAGTCCGCACATCCCACCTCAACCTTCTCCAACCATGTCCGGAGCGGGAGACAAGTGGATGGCCTCCTCCGTCACGGAGGGGCACATCAAAAAGCTGCGGAAAGCCGGATACTTGTCCAGCGACATCGCGTGTCGGCTCCCCAACAAGGGGCAGCTCATCCCCACCCCCAGGCCCCATGAGAGGGTGGTGTTCCTCCCTCACTTCCTCCGCGGACTAGGGTTTCCACTTCACCCATTCGTCCGGGGGCTCATGTTCTACTACCCCTAGATTTCCACGATCTAGCCCCGAATTTCATCCTCAACATCCCGGCGTTTATCGTCGTGTGCGAGGCCTTCCTCTGCATTCAGCCCCACTTTGGCTTATGGCTGAAGACCTTCAATGTCAAGCCGAAGGTAGTGGGCGGCCGCCCAGCGGAGTGTGGAGGTGCCATGCTGGGCGTGATGGCCAACGTCCTATGGCTCGAGGGCTCCTTTGTGGAGACCATAAAGGGGTGGCAATCGGGTGGTTCTACATCACCGAGCCGGCGACTCTCAATGGGCGGCGGCCCCAATTCGATCTGGCTTCCCCACACGGCTCACATCATGGAAAGAGACGGGCCCGACGTGGGGTGATTCGGAAGAGCTGTCCGGACTCCAAACCTGCGTCCGAAACCTGGTGGACAAGAATCTCAAGCTTGTCAACGTAATCCAGGTGATGCTCATCCGCCGGATTCTCCCATGCCAGCAACGGTCCTTCAATTTGTCTGAGTTTGATCCGGCACATCACCGAACCTTGAGCCGGCTCTTCGATACTACGTACGAAGATGCCTGGAAGGTGCTGTTCAAGGGCGCCGAAGCTCCCGCATCCGCTACCAAAGATCGCGGATTCAGCTCGCAGCGTCAAGCCAGCGAGGTAAGTTATTTTACCCTTTATGGGACTCTTTTTTCATAGTTTGACTCTATGCGGGATCTAAAACTCCCTAACCTTTTGACAGATCGGTCGAAGACGTTCGGACAGATTAACCGTCCGCCCTTGCCGAAGACCCAGCGGACGCCCGATTGACGGGAAGGCTCTGACCTCACGTGGTGCCGGAGAAGAAGGTCAAGAAGAAGGCCACGGGAACTCGAAGGTGCTCCGGTGCAGTCTTTGTCGGACTCATCGTCCGATGACTCGAGGCGGAATCCTCCCCGAGGACGAGGAGGAGGAAGAAACCTCTCCCCGGGAGAGAGAAAAGGAAGGCCGCCCGATCGGGGAGGCCAGAGGGTCCAAGAAAGGAAGGACCCTTCCTCCGGACTTCTCCACCAACACCGACAACGACGAGGAGGAGTGGCCACCAAGGGCCAAGCCCCTGGCGAGATCGTAAGTGTCCGGGCTCCGGAATAGCCCAGGACTTTTTATTTGTCGCATAGTGTCTTCTAACGCCGAATATAACCATGTAGCCCGCCCAAGGACAGGCTCGCCGCTTGCCGAAGCGGCTCCTGGATTCGTCGGATGTGAATAGCACTTCACTTCCGACCGCCTCCTCTCCTCGTGATGCAGACGGCACCGCGGTGGAGTCCCAAAAGGGGCCCCACCAGGAGGAGGTGGTCCTGGAGGCGCCGCAAGGCGACCTCCCGGACTCCGAGCGCAAAGGGGGCGTAACCCCAGAGGGCTCTAAGTCCGGCCCTGTGCCGGACTCCGTACTGAACCTTCTGGTTCCAAGTCCGGCAAGCGGCCCCTTTGTAAGAAGGGCAAGACTGCGACGCCGGTGACCTCCGTCCATCCGGAGGCACCGGATAGATTGCTGGAGGCGCTTAGCGGCGCCTCCATCGACGAGGAGCACCGCACTGTTATGAGTGGTGATCCAGAAAGTTCAGTCCGCCAAGAGCGGGCTGATTGAAGCCTGTACCAGCCTTCTAACAGGCTTTGAGGTAAGTTTAGAATATGTAAAAATATTAATGCATAGACAGTAGCCCCTGATGCTTAGTTCGGTGTTCGTAAAGAAAAACCGGGCTGAGGATCTAAAAAGATATACGCAGGAGTCTAACATAAGTATGTCAATATGGGAATTCAGGCTGCGCTGCTGACCTCTGCCAAGACGATCATGCGGAGGTCAATGCATTGAAGGAGAGCCTCAAGCGGTCCGAGAATGAGCTCGGCCTTGCCAAGAAGCAGCTCGAGGACAAGGAAGGTAAGTAATACCTTCTTAAAGTAATACCTTATAGAAAGGATTTGGTTGCAAAAATGACAGGACTAACATGGGTATTGTAGGGGCCACTAACGAGGTGGCGACCCTGAAGGAAGCAGTGTCCACGGCCAAAAGCAAAGCGGCCGCGGAGCGCACCAAGCGAGAGAAGCAGGAGGCGCGGGTGGCGGAGGTGCGGCAAGAGCTCCAGGCTCTCGTGGAAAAACACGAGAGTTTGGAGCGTGACTCGAGGACTCGAGAGTCCGAGCTCGCCTCGGCTCTTGAGAGTGACAAAGCCGCTAAGGTCAAGCCCAAAAGCCCTCCAGAAATTGAATCATTAAAGAAGATAGCCATGGTAAGGCATTCTTTATGCAAAGCAAGCATGTGAAAGTGAATTATCTATTACTTACCCGAATCCAGAGCTCTCCAGGAGCATTGGCAGATCTGCCCCGTAATGTGTCTGATGCTGCCGCGTTCTACCAGGCCGAGGAGGGGAGCTCGACGGAAAAGGTGTTCTGGTCTCGATATCTCGAGGCGGACATCCGAGTTTCGAGCGACCAAATTAAGCAGCTGGTCGAGCTCCACAAGGTCACCGAACAGTGCCATGAAGGGCCTCATAATTGTTTGTGGCCTAAGGAAGCCATGCACAGGAGCTACTTGGGCTAGTGCGGTGGTGGTGGGCCTTTGTCCATGGATTGAAGTCATCAAGCACTCCGTCTGCATTGAAGGTGCCTGCTGGGCCCTTGCCCGTGCTAAAGTGCATTGGGGCAAGATGGATCTGAGAAACTTGTGATGGACGGGCCACCACGGCAAGGAGCATCGCAAGCCCGAAATGTACTATGAGGGCGTCCTGAACGGTGCCCGCCTTATAGCGGGTGAATGCTCCAAAGATGTAATTTTTGGATAGACTCGCATTTGTTATCCTGTACGCTGAAAACTTGTTCATATGCGCTAAGAAATGCTTGTGAATTTAATATATTACCTTCTATGCGGCCGTTTATCAAATTTGAGAGATGGCAAGTCGTTGGCTTCAGCCCCCATGCCACGAGTGCTGGGGTGTTCGGGATAATATTGAGCGCTCTTGTTCCCATTATTGGGTCCTTCGAGGGAGGCGCTCAATGCAACGAACAAGGCAACCGGACTATAGTGCTTGAACACTCTCACTTAGCCATAGAATTCTATAATTTTAAATTTCGGCGAAACCCCTAGTATTCGGAAGACCGAGTTCGGGGCGCTATCCACGCCTTGGCCGGACAATGCCGACTCCTCGCTCTAAGCGACATAAGTCTTTAGGGACCCGAAAAAACCTCTCGAACAGCGACCGGCTCTCGCCCTATCATGACGGTCAGTTTTAGCTTTCTCACCGAGGTGCTCAACCCAGCTCAACCGGGCACAATCGCAGTGGTTCTCCCAAATACTACCTTAGCCGATATAACGGAACGTAAGGTACCAAAACATGGGAGCTGGGCAAACCCAACTATTGACCCAAGACATGATTCGGAGCCGATGCATATAATGCTATAAGTTCGGGGTGCCGCACTTGTGAAAGTGTTCGAACTTATCACACCATATCTTTGGGGTACTTAAGCCCCTGGTGTATTGGCCGTACCAAAGTGTACGGGTGCAACGTGTCATGAATGAACATATATATAGATAAAGAAAGGAGTGCAATAACAGGCAAAAGCTATGTATTGTTTATTCAAAAGGTACTGCAATGAAAGCGTAATGATACAAATAGTGCGATAAGCAAGGGATGGGATTATTTGACATGTCCCCTCCGAGGGGTAAGCTGCGGATGGTATGTAAAACAGGTATAATGCTCGTAGTAGAGACCACCGACATTCGACGTAAGCTACGCTTTCCCCGGCTGTTGCATCGTGAGTTCGGCAATTCTAGAGCCGGACAGGCTTCAAAAACGGAGTCCTGAAAGTAAGAGAAAAGAAGAAAGAAAAGAATGACACAATCGGGGGCCCCAGTGCGGTTGAGCCGCGTGCAGGCATGCCGTGGTCGTGCCCCTCCCCTTATGCCCATGGTATCTCCAGAGCGTAGTTATGTACGCGTAGTACTGGCTTCGCAATTTCGCGAGGGCTGGGGTTGGGGCCGGATTGCTACGCGTGCTCGGATCGTGCCAGGCGGTCTTGTTGTAGATTACTCCGGGCGCGCTTAACGGTGCCCGGATGTTTAGTAGCCGGACTCGAGAATTGTTGTGAGAGGCTGCTTTGCACCTCTGCTGGGAGGGCCGACGTATGCTCCTCCATTCGGAGAGAGTGTTGGGTGTTTCCATTGACCGTGATTACTCCTCGAGGGCCTGGCATCTTGAGCTTGAGGTATGCGTAGTGCGGCACCACATTGAACTTTGCAAATGCGGTCGTCCAAGCAGTGCGTGATAGCCGCCATGAACGGGACTATGTCGAAGATTAACTCTTCGCTTCGAAGTTATCCGGGATCCAAGACCACTTTGAGTGTAATCGAGCTCGCATAATTGGCCTCTACACCCGGTATGACGCCTTTAGAGGTCGTCTTTGTGGGTTTAATCCTTGAGGGTCTATGCCCATTTTGCACACCGTATCCTAATAGAGCAGGTTCAGTTGCTACCGCCGTCCATCGGGACTCTAGTGAGGTGAAATCGGTCGATGATTGGGTCAAGAACCACGCGGCGAATCCGCCGTGGCGGATGCTAGTGGGTGGTCCTTCGATCAAAGGTGATCGGGCAGGAGGACCATGGGTTGAACTGGGCGATGGCTCCATCGCATATACGTCCCTTAGTGCACGCTTCGCCTCCCTTTTGGGTATGTGGGTTGCGTATATCATGTTCACCGTCCGCACTTGTGGGGAAGCCCTTCATCCTCTATTGTTCGGAGGCCGGGCTCCTCCTCGTCATCGCTTATGCAGCCCCTTGTCATTGAGTTCGCATTTAGCTTGATCATTGTTTGAAGACCCAACAATCCATGTTGGTGTGGTTGGCTGGTTTTTCGGGGGTGCCATGTATTTGGCACGAGCGGATCGAGTATTCGGTCCAGATTGGATGGGCCCTGAGTATTTCTTTTGAACGGCTTTTTCCGCTGACCGGGTTTAGAGCCTCTGAATCCGGCATTGACTGCCATATCTTCAGCATTATCTTTGTTAATGCGGCGCTTGTGCTTGTTGTGACGCGACCTGCCATTGATGTCCTTGGTATCCGAACTACCAGTGTTTTTGGTCAAGTTGTTACTATGAGCTAGCCAGCTGTCCTCTCCCGCGCAAAAGCGGGTCATGAGCGTTGTGAGGGCTGCCATGGATTTTGAAGGCTGCAAGGGCCTCTGCATCCGGACAGTCAACGATTTGATTTTTCTTGGTTAGGAACCGTGTAGAATTGTCTGGCCGATTCTTCTGGCTGCTGAATTATGTGGCCGAGGTCATCGGCGTCTGGTGGTCGCACATATGTGCCCTGGAAGTTATCAAGGAATGCGGCTTCCAGGTCCTCCTAACAACCAATTGATTTTGCTGGCAAGCTGTTAAGCCAATGCCGAGCTGGTCCTTTAAGCTTGAGTGGGAGGTATTTGATGGCGTGTAGATCGTCACCGCGGGCCATGTGGATATGGAGGAGGTAGTCCTCGATCCAAACCGCAGGATCTGTTGTGCCATCGTATGATTCGATGTTTACGGGTTTGAAACCCTCGGGGATTTGATGATCCATCACTTTGTCTGTGAAGCATAGTGGGTGTGCGGCGCCTCTGTATTGAGCTATATCACGACGCAGCTCAAATGAGCTTTGTCTACTGTGTTCGGCCCGGCCGGAATTGTTGTATCCGGCGTGACGGTTATCGTCGCTTGTCGTGGGGCGCCCACGCGATCCGTAGATCGATCTTGTTTGCCTTGCCTTGTCCTCCAATATGTCTCGCAGGTCTGGCGCGTTTCCTCATGCCTTGGTACTTTTCGAGCGACGCGGGGTTGCGGCTTGAATGGAGGGTCTAGAGGCCTCTCTGTCGCGGCCACGGGGTGGCCGGTCGGCCGCATCATGCGCTGGTGATGTAGGTTTGGGTGCTTCTTCCTCTAATTGGGGTAGCAGCCTGCGTTTTGGGTACCTCTTGGAGGGGCGTTCGAGTTCAGATTTCTTGGCTGCAAGGACTTCAGTCCATCTGTCATCTAGCAAGTCTTGGTCAGCTCTAAGTCGCTGCTGCTTTTCTTGAGGCTGCTTGCCGTGGCCATAACCTGCGTTTGAAACGCTCCTGTTCGGCGGGATCCTCAGGCACGAAAAATTCGTCGTCGTCGAGGCTTGCCTCATCTTCGGAGGGAGGCATGTAATTATCGTCCTCCACCTCACTGTCTGCCGCTCTATCACGAGGGCTGGCTTCTCCCTCCTCCTGTGCTGAATCCTGCTGGAGGGGTTGTCTTCGGCTTGCAGGGGTGTTATTATCTCCCATGCCGTAATCACCGCTTTTCCGTGGCGGGATTTAGAGCGGCGCCCGACGCCTTGGCGCTTGGGCTGTATCTTGGAGGGTCATCCTCCGCTGTTCCATCGCCGTTCCCATCTTTTGGGATGTCCACCATGTATATGTCGTATGACGAGGTGGCCTTCCAGTGCCCTGTAGGCACTGGTTCTTGGTCGTCTCCAGCATCGTCGTCCATACCGTCGATGTCTTTGGAGTCGAAGTCGAGCATGTCAGTTAAATCATCGACATTGGCTACAAAGTGGGTGGTGGGTGGGCGTTGAATTTCTTGGTCGTCTGCATCCCAACCTTCCTGGCCGTAGTCCGGCCAGGGCTCTCCTGATAAACAGAGAGACTTTAGTGAATTCAGGATGTCGCCAAAGGGCGAGTGCTGAAAGATGTCCGCGGCAGTGAACTCCATAACCGGCGCCCAATTGGATTCGATTGGCGGGGGCGCGGAGGGTTCGGAGTCCGGAGAGGAGTCCGGCACCTTGGAGTCACGGTCTTCACAAAGGACAGGGATGGAGTTTAGCTTAATCGCCATAGAGATCATAGCCCCCGAGGCGGTGTCCAGCCACTCGTCCTCGATCGGCGGAGTCGGCTCCGAGCTAAGGGTCGGAACGGACGCTAGTGCGGCCTCCAGGGCACTGTTCGGCGGCAGAGCTACATCATGCCCATCGAGACAGTGCGGCGTGCTTGCCTGTGGCTCGAATCCGTGGAAGATCAAGTCTCCGCAGATGTCGGCCGTGTAGTTCAAACTCCTAAATCTGACCTGATGGCCAGGGGCGTTGCTTTCGATCTGCTCCAGATGGCCGAGTGAATTGGCCCGCAGTACAAAGCCGCCGAATACGAAGATCTGTCCGGGGAGAAAAGTCTCACCCTGGACCGCGTCGTTGTTGATGATCGAAGGAGCCACCGGGCCGAAGGATGACGCATACGCAGGAACTCTCAATGAAAGCACCAATGTCGGTGTCAAAACCGGCGGATCTCGGGTAGGGGGTCCCGAACTGTGCGTCTAGGCGGATGGTAATAGGAGACAAGGGACACGATGTTTTTACCAAGGTTCGAGCCCTCTCGATAGAGGTAAAACCCTACTCCTGCTTGATTAATATTGATGATATGGGTAGTACAAGAGTGGATCTACCACGAGATCAAAGAGGCTAAACCCTAGAAGCTAGCCTGTGGTATGATTGTTGTTCGTCCCCACGGACTAAAACCCTCCGGTTTATATAGACACGAATAAGGTTAGGGTTACACGTAGTCGGTTACAATGGTAGGAGATCTACATATCCGTATCGCCAAGCTTGCCTTCCACGCCAAGGAAAGTCCCATCCGGACACGGGAAGAAGTCTTCAATCTTGTATCTTCATAGTCCAGGAGTCCGGCCAGCGGTGATAGTTCGGCTATCCGGACACCCCCTAATCTAGGACTACCTCAGGGATTGAGTTGGAGGAACCTTCTCAATGTTGTTCAACTACCATGATAGTTAAATAAAATATATTCCTTTGTTGTAGGAAAAATTGGCTTTATGCAAAAATAAACTTAGAGCTTTCCACCAGCCAAATATGCATGTAGTGATAGTTATCATTATCCTATGTTGTGAATTTGCTAGTACATCCAATGTACTGACCCTTTGTGGCTGCAACGTCTCATGTTGCAGGAATCTTACGATGAGTAAGTGATACGTTAGGGTTATGATTTCTACACTCAACTTTGCCGTTGGTGTTGATGGGAATCCACGACCTTGTTGTTACTTTCGCTATTTGGATTGGGGTAATAGTATTTACGTTACTTTATACATGTGATTTACCTCTGTTATAAATCCTCGAGTACTGTGTGTGTCAGCATACCGATCCAGGGATGACACTTAAGCACAGAGACTTGACCATCTGAGGTCGGGTCACTACATCATCTCATCCAAGGGCTTTGTGAAGATATCGGCTAGCTGTTCTTTGGTTTTCACGTGCTCGATGGAGATGTCGCCCTTCAACACACGATCACAAAGAAAATGATGATGAATCTGAATGTGCTTTGTCTTCGAGTGATGATCCGGGTTATGAGCAATCTTGATGGCACTCTCATTGTCACAGTAGAGAGGCACATTCTTCATGTTGACAGCATAGTCCTTGAGGGTTTGCTTCATCCATAGAAATTGAGCACAACACGATCCAGCAGCAATGTACTCGGCTTCAGTAGTAGACAGTGATACGCAGTTCTGTTTCTTCGAGGACCAACAGTCTAAGGATTGTTCGAGGAAATGGCATGTGCCTGATGTTGACTTGCGGTCCACACGATCACCAGCATAGTCAGAGTCTGAATATCCAATGAGATCAAAAGCCGAGCCCTTGGTATACCATAATCCAAGTGTTGGAGTGTGAGCTAGATATCGAATAATATGCTTCACAGCCTTATGGTGTGATTCCTTCGGTGTAGCTTGAAAGCGGGCACACATGCAAACACTAAGCATAATATCTGGCCTAGATGCACATAAATTCAATAAAGAACTAATCATGGAGTGGTATACCTTTTGATCAAAGTCAATACTATTTTCATCAGTGCATAGATGGCCATTTGTGGGCATAGGGATTTTGACGCCTTTGCAGTCTTGCATGCCAAATTTCCTCAATACATCCTTGAGGTATTTCTCATGAGATATGAATATGCCATTGCGTTGTTGACGAATTTGAAGACCTAAGAAGAATTTCAATTCTCCCATAATAGACATTTCATATTGCTCCCTCATCATATAACTAAATTCGTCAGTGTAACGTTGGTCAGTACAGCCAAAAATGGTATCATCAACATATATTTGGCACACAAACAATTTACCATCATAAGATTTAGTGAAAAGAGTTGGGTCAAGTGAACCGGGTTTGAAGCCTTTCTTCATGAGGAATTCCTTCAAAGTATCATACCATGCCCGAGGGGCCTGCTTGAGGCCATAGAGGGCCTTATTGAGTCTGAAGACTTTGTCAGGATGCTTTGGTTCTTCAAAACCTGGGGGTTGAGCAACATATACTTCTTCCTCAAGCTTATCATTGAGGAATGCACTTTTCACATCCATTTGATATAAGATGATGTCCTAATGGTTAGCATAAGCAAGTAATATGTGAATAGCCTCAAGTCTAGCAACAGGTGCAAAAGTTTCATCGAAATCAATTCCTTCAACCTGTGTGTAGCCTTGAGCTACAAGCCGTGCCTTATTCCTCACCACAAGGCCATTTTCATCTTGCTTGTTGCGGTAGATCCAATTTGTGCCGATGATATTGTGCTTGCGAGGGTCTGGTCGCTTGACAATTTCCCAGACATTGTTAAGCTTGAACTGATGTAATTCCTCTTGCATAGCTTGAATCCACTCAGGCTCCAGAAATGCTTTATCTACCTTAGTGGGCTCTATGATAGAGACAAAAGCAAAATGCCCATAAAAGTTAGACAAATGTGAAGCTTTTGAGCATTTGAGAGGACCTGTGATGATTTTCTCAATCTGCACTTCATTCGCAACTCGAGGATGAGCGGGTTGACGACGAGGAATTGGATCAACATTCTCTTCAGCACCATTTTCTTTAGTTGTTCCAGCATGATGTTCTTCATGATTAGATATGGCTTATTATATAGATTCTTCGGTAGGAATGACATCCTCAGCAGCGTTGAACTTGATGGTTTCCTCAAGAGATTGTTCATCTAGCACAGGAGGTAGGTGCTCTCTTTGCGAGCCATTAGTTTCATCGAACCGCACATCTACAGTTTCAACGACCTTGTGGTTCATGGTGTTTAAGACTCTGTAGGTGTGCGAGTCCTTTCCGTAACCAAGCATAAAACCTTCATGTGCTTTCGGTGCAAATTTAGAATTTTGATGAGGATCTCTAATCCAACATTTAGCACCGAAGACTTTGAAATAACTCACATTGCGTTTCTTGTCAGTGAGGAGTTCATATGCAGTCTTCTTGAAGAATTTGTGAAGGTATACCCTGTTGATGATGTGGCACTCAGTATCAATTGCCTCAATCCAAAAATGACGAGGTGTCTTGTATTCATCAAGCATACTGTGAGCCATATCAACAAGAGTCCTGTTCTTGCACTCCACGACGCCATTCTGCTGAGGAGTATAAGGAGTAGATAACTCAAGAGTAATACCAAGTTCATCAAGATAGTCATCAAGACCAGTATTCTTGAACTCAATTCCATTGTCACTTCTGATGTGCTTGATCTTCACACCAAAGTTGGTTGAAGCCCTCGAGGAAAATCGTTTGAAGAATTCCCGCACTTCACGTTTGTAAGTGATGATATGTACCCATGTGTAACGAGAGTAATCATCAACGATAACAAAGCCATATAGAGATGCTTCATTAGTGAATGCAGAATAATGATTAGGACCAAAGAGATCCATATGAAGCAATTCAAATGGTCGAGTGGTAGTCATGATAGTCGTTCCTGGATGCTTGGCCTTGGTCATCTTTCCATCTTCACAGGCTCCGCATAAGTGATCCTTGAGGAATTTGACGTTCTCAATGCCAATGAAATGCTTCTTCTTCGCGAGCGTGTGGAAGTTTCTCATGCCAGCATGACCAAGTCACCGATGCCATAGCCAGCCTTCTGAAGCTTTTGCAAGTAGACATATAGCTGGTTGTGGTCCTGTGAAAAATCAAAAATATACAGATCTCCTCTCCTAAAGCCTTCGAAGACTTTGGAATGGTCAACTTCCATGATCACAACACAACGATACTTGCCAAAGATAACAACCATATCAAGATCACAAAGCATTGAGACTGACATGAGGTTGAATCCTAAGGACTCGAAAAGCATGACTTTGTCCATGTGTCGATCCTTTGAGATCGCAACCTTACCTAGACCCAATACCTTGCTTTTGCCTTTGTCAACAGAGGTGATATGCTCGATGCGATGGAGATAAGGGAGCATCCATCAATAGATTCTTGTCACCAGTCATGTGATTTGTACATCCACTATCGAGGACCCACTCAGTGGCTTTGGGTTGATCATCCTATAGATGAATTAGTGCAGCTTACGAACTCATATACTTCATCAATGAAGAATATGACATCAAATTCATTCGATCAATTTCATCAAGTAATAGAACAGATATAGCAATATGAGAATGTGAGAAATGAGAATTCATTTCTTCATCATTAGCTTGCGTCCTTTCAAGCATTTTTAGGTCTCCAGCAAATTCTTCAGACGTTTAAGTACGTTTGGAGACCTGACCCTGCATAAGAGATTAGTTCTTTCTCTTCACCACCCACATCTGAAGGGGTGGCAAAGAGTTCATCATTCTGTGAGCTCCATAAGAGAAAGGTGGCATAGAAGCCAGTCCACTTTGTTTAACATAAGAAGAGTTAGGGTAAGCATATGAATAAGCAGAGAAATTCCTCGAGGACTTATGAACATAATGGTTAGAAGAATAATGCACATATTCATAGTCCTTAGATCTTCCCTGCGAAACAGAAGTATTAGCACGATGATGTTCATACGACGAATTTGATCCTTTTGAGGAATTTGATCCATGTGAGGAATTTAGTCTGAATGAGGACTTGGATCCATATGAAGAATTTGGTCCATATGAAGAATTTGTTCTGGGGTTCCTATTCTTCATAGGTGGTGTCATGATGAAATTCACCTGAAGACTTTCAAGGCACCTTTTGGGAACCCAGATTTTCTTCATAGGGGAACCGTTCCTGCAGTTAGTGCCAACATATCTAGCAAATACTTCTCCATTCTGATTTTTGAACAGTTTATAGTTGGAGTCAAATGACTCATCAGAAGAATGAGGAGATTCACATGTAAAGCCAGATAGCATAGATGTATCTACTGGAGGTCCCTTTGCAGCAACCCATGAGGTTTTGGGATACTACTCAGGCTTCCAGTATGTTCCATCAGCATTGAGTTTCCTCTCAAAGGCACTACCCTCTTTCCTAGGGTTCCTGTTGATGATCTGCTTTTTAAGCACATCGCAAAGAGCCTGCTGCCTTTTGAGGCTTTTGTACATGCTTGTCATATACAATTCCTTCAGTCCTGCATTGTGAGTGATACTAGCAATATCCTCAGATGAGGAATTAATGATAGTAGAGCCAGGTGAAGAATTTGTAGCAGTAGAAGCATTTGAACATTCAGGTGAAGAATTAGCAGATTCGTGTTCAATGCACTTCAAACATGGAGCAATAAATTCTTCCTGAGTAGCGCTGATTTGTTGAGCAAGTAATGAATCATGCTCCTTCTAAAGATCTTCATAACTCACCCCTAGCTTCTCAAGATCTTGCTTTCTTTGAATAAATTTATAAGAAAGCTTCTCATGATCAAATAAGAGAGTGTTATGATGACTTTGAAGGTTGTCAAACTTAGACTGAAGTCTCTGAAGATTTTCAGTCAAAGTTTTAGTGCGATCCATTTCTTCACCCAACATATCATCGCTCTCATTAAGCATATTTTGAACTTTTTCCAAAGCTCTTTGCTATTTAGTGGCAAGGGAAGCAAGTTTGGTGTAGCCGGGTCCAAATTCGTCACCAGATTCATCATCGCTTGACTCAGACAGGTAGCATTCAGTTACCTTGGCACTTTTTGCCATAAGGCATGGTGCAGGATGATGATTCTGGCTCAACACTCATAGCCTTGCGCGATACCATGAAATCCTCAAACCAGGAATCACGATTAGACCTATGACCTCCATAGACCTCATAGAGTCGGTCCCAGATAAGCTTCGCATGGCTAAGATGCAAAATGTTCCTGAACTGATTTTGAGACAGACAGGAGCAGATCATGTCCTTTGCCGTGAGGTTGAGAAGAGTGTACTTGCGAATGTCATCAGCTTCCGCCATCTTGCACAGATCGGTAAGACCAATCTCAGTGACGGTCCACAACTTGTTTTTCATCGCCATGAGTCGCTTCTTCATCATGGCCTTCCACTTGTGATAATCATGACCGTCAAAGATGGGGCATGACACAGTCTTCATTCCTGCGGTCGACATCACTAAAACTCCAGACGGCTAAACCAAAATCACACAGAACAAGGGAGTACATTTCTCTGATACCAATTGAAAGTGCGTTAAGTCGACTAGAGGGGGGGTGAATAGGCGATTTTTATGAATTCTTCACTGAGGAATTTCAGGATGAGGAAATTCCTTAGCGAAGAACTACTTGCAGAGGAATAATTACTCAGATGCAGTCATAACATAACATAAGCATTGACATCATGATGAAATTAAAACAAACTTAGAGTACAGAAAGCGTAATCATAGATAAACAGGATGAAGACAAATAGACTGAAGAAATTGAACTGAGGAAATTGGGAAAGTCTTCAGTCAAAGTCTTCAAACAGATATGAACAAGCACACAACACAGTAATGAGGAAATGGAAGGGTTTAGGAAATAGAACCAGTAGGCTTGGTGAAGACAGTGATTTGGTAGACCAGTTCCAACTGATGTGACAGTTGTACGTCTGGTTGGAGCGGCTAGGTATTTAAACCCGAGGACACACAGACCTCACCGTATTCTCCTTGAGCTAAGGTCACACAGACCTCACCCAATCACTCATGGTAAACCTTCACAAACTCGGTCACTCGGCGATCCACAATTTCTTCTTGGATGCTCTAGACCATGGCGCCTAACCGTCTGGAAGATGCACAGTCTTCAAAGTTAACAAGCATCGGATCCACGCAGGATCAATCTCTTCAGTGATGCTCAATCACTTTGGGTTTATAGGTGTTTGGGTTTGGGTTTTTCCTCACTTGATGATTTTCGCTCAAAGTCCTCAGAGGATGGGATGCTCTCAATGACAAGTGTCAGTTTCTCTTGGAGCAGCCAACCAGCTAGTGGTTGTAGGGGTGGCTATTTATAGCCTAGGGAGCAGCCTGACATGATAAGACATAAATGCGCTTCAATGATATGACCATTAGGTGGATAATATATTTTGGGACAGCTGGCGCATAGCACAACAACGGTCGGAAATTTGAGTATCAAATTCCTCAGGGCTATCATGTTCCTCACTTGTAGGCAATCCGCACTGGCGAATTCCTAACTCCTCAGTCAGAACAAATTCCTCAGAGACCAGAAGAACTTCGTCTCTGTCACTGAAGAAATTGACTGAACTGTATGATATTTCCAATGGCTTCACTCGAAAGGATTGGTAGGTGTAGGATTTTGAGATGAGCATCACTTGGAAACTTTTCCTTAAGATTTCATCGACTCACTTTAACAGTACGGTGTTTCCTATGAATCAAGAAAGAGAAAATGAAACTATGGAAACAAAAGTCTTCACGCTTCATGTTCCTCGCATGAAATCCAAGTCTTCACGGTCACACCATTTTCTTCACTTTCAAAGTCTTCAGAAATCCAAAGTCTTCAGTTGAACACATTCATTTTTAGGGGTCGACTTTCTCTGTAAATATCAAACTCCTCATAGACTTATAGACCTGTATACACTCACAAACGCATTAGTCCCTTAACCTATAAGTCTTTAATACACCAAAATCACTAAGGGGCACTAGATGCACTTACAATTGCAAGCAATGTGACTAATGAGTTAGTTGCGAAATGATGCATTACGGAATGAGTAAAGAGACTTGCCGGTAATGAGACTGAACTAGGTATGATGATACCGACGATCGAATCTCAGGCAAGTAACATACCGGCGACAAAGGGAATGACGTATGTTGTTATGCGGTTTGACCGATAAAGATGTTCGTAGAATATGTAGGAGCCAATATGAGCATCTAGGTTACGCTATTGGTTCTTGACTGGAGATGTGTCTCTGTCATGTCTGCATAGTTCTCGAACCCGTAGGGTCCGCACGCTTAACGTCCGATGATGAATTGTATTATGAGTTATGTGTTTTGGTGACCGAAGTTTGTTCGGAGTCCTGGATGAGATCACGGACATGATGAGGAGTCTCGAAATGGTCGAGAGGTAAAGATTTATATATTGGAAGGTTATATACGGACATTGGAATGGTTCTGATAAGGTTCTGGGATTTTTCGGAGTACCAGGAGGCTACTGGAACACCCGGGAAAGTTAATGGACCTATTGGGCCATAGTGGAGGAGAGGAGGTAGGCCACAGGAGGAGGCGCGCGCTCCCCCTTGCCCAATCCGAATTGGACAAGGGGAGGGAGCGCGGCCCCCCTCTTTCCTTCTCCCTCCTTTTCCCTTTCCCCCTCCCTTTGGTACGGAAAGGGGGGCCGAATCCTACTAGGAACGGATGCCTAGTCGGCCTCCCCCCTCTTGGCGTGCCCCCCCCCCCCCTTGGGCCGGCCTCCTCCTCCCCCCTCCTTTATATACGTGGGCAGGGGGCACCCCAAAGGAACAACAGTTGTTTCTTAGCCGTGTGAGGTGCCCCCTCCACAGTTTACTCCTCCGGTCATAGCACCATAGTGCTTAGGCGAAGCCATCCGCAGATCACATCACCAACACCGTCGCCACGCCGTCGTGCTGGCGGAACTCTCCCTCGACCCTCTACTGGATCAAGAGCTCGATGGACATCATCGAGCTGAACGTGTGCAGTACGTTCTGTACTTGGATCGGTTGGATCGTGAAGACGTTCGACTACATCAACCGCGTTAACATAACGCTTCTGCTTTCGGTCTACGACGATACGTGGACACACTCTTCCCGTCTCGTTGCTATGCTTCTCATAGATAGATCTTGCGTCATCGTAGGAATTTTTTTGAATTACTAAGTTCCCCAACAGTTGGTGCGCCCGCGAGGGCTACCTCCCCCTTGCTTGGGGTGCAAGGCATCTAAGGGGGCACCCAAAACCCATCTAGGGTTGCCTTGTGGCCGCCAGCCCCCATAGCGGAAACCCTAGGACGCCTTCTCCTCCCCCCTTCCCCATATATATAGAGGGGTAGAGGGAGGGCAACCGCACCCATCTATGCCACAACGCTACCCTCCCTCTCCCTCGTAGTCCTCTTCCTCTCCGTAGTGCTTAGCGAAGCTCTGCCGAGATTCCACTACCACTGCCACCACGCTGTCGTGCTGCCGGAGGACTCGGGCTACTACTTCACCACCGCTCGCTGGATTGAGGAGGTGAAGGCATCATCAAGTTGTACGTGTGTTGAACGCGGAGGTGCTGTCCGTTCGACACTTGGATCGGGAGTGCGCGGGACAGATCGTGATTGGATTGCGAAGATGTTCGACTACATCAACCGCATTTCTTAATGATTCCGCTTAGCGATCTACAAGGGTATGTAGATCCAATCTCTCCTCTCGTAGATGGTCATCTCCTAGATTGATCTTGATGAGCGTAGGAACATTTTTGTTTCCCATGCAATGTTCCCCAATAGGCGCACGCTCCACGCCATCCTCGAGCACCTCGAGGGCAGCAACGAGTCGTCGCTCGAGTACCCGGCAGCCCCGGTCCCCTGTCGGAGCGGTCGTTCTTCTTGGCTACCGAGGCGCATGGCGGGCTGCTCCTCCTCCTCCCGCTCCTCCCCCCGCTCGCCCCGGTCAAGGCCGAGCTCATGATAAATGTTTATTATTCATGCTAGAATTGTATTGATCGGCAACCTAACTACATGTGTGAATACAAAAAACAATACGGTGTTTCTAGTAAGCCTCTACTAGACTAGCTCATTGATCAAAGATGGTTAAGGTTTCCTAACCATAGACATGTGTTGTTATTTGATAATGGGATCACATCATTAGGAGAATTATGTGATGGACAAGACCCATCCATTAGCTTAGCATAATGATCGTTCAGTTTTATTGCTATTGCTTTCTTCATGTCAAATACATATTCCTTCGACTATGAGATTATGCAACTCCCGGATATCGAAGGAATGCCTTGTGTGCTATAAAATGTCACAACATAACTGGGTGATCATAAAGATGCTCTACAGGTATCTCCGAAGGTGTTTGTTGAGATGGCATAGATCGAGACTAGGATTTGTCACTCCGAGTATCGAAAAGGTATGTCTGGGCCCTCTTGGTAATACACATCATAAGCTTGCAAGAAAACGACTAAGGAGTTAGTCACAAGGTGATGTATTACGGAACAAGTAAAGAGACTTGCCGGTAACGAGCTTGAACTAGGTATGAAGATACCGACGATCGAATCTCGGGCAAGTAACATACCGATGGACAAAGGGAATTACGTATGTTGTCATAACGGTCCGACCGATAAAGATCTTCGTAGAATATTTAGGAGCCTATATGGGCATCCAGGTTCCGCTATCGGTTATTGACTGGAGAGGTGTCTCGGTCATGTCTACATACTTCTCGAACCTGTAGGGTCTGCACGCTTAACGTTCGTTGACGATATAGTATTATAAGAGTTATATGATTTGGTGACCAAATGTTGTCCGGAGTCCCAGATGAGATCACGAACATGACGAGGAGTCTCGAAATGGTCGAGAGGTAAAGATTGATATATAGGATGATGGTATCAAACACTGGAAGTTTTCCGGAGGGTACCAGGTACTTATCGGGTCACCGGAAAGGAGTTTCGGTCACCCCCGGCAAAGATATGGGACTTATGGGCCAAGTGAGGGAACACACCAGCCCTGGTGCACCCCTATAGAGGCCAGCCCTATGAGGAGGAGAAGGAAAGTGGGGAATGCAAGGAAAGTGTGGATTAGGATTCCTACTTCCTCCCCCCCCCCCCCTGTCCTTCCCCCTCGGTTATATATGGCAGGGGGGCGCGCAGCTTGGGAGGGAATCCAAGTAGGATTCCTCGTACTTGGGCGCCTCCTATGGCTGCTCCTCCCTCACTCCCACCTATACATATGAGGAGGGGGGCACCTAGCACACACCAGACAATTTCCTAGCCGTGTGCGGCGCCCCCTCCACTGTTTACCACCTCGGTCATATTTTCGTAGTGCTTAGGCGAAGCCCTGCGGAGATCACTTCACCATCACCATCACCACGCCGTTGTGCTGACGGAACTCGTCTACTACCTCGACGTCTTGCTGGATCAAGAAGGCGAGGAACGTCACCAAGCTACACGTGTGCAGAACACGGAGGTGCCGTACATTTGGTAGTTGATCAGTTGAAGTGCTAAGAAGTTCGAGTACATCAACCGCGTTGGGGAACGCTTCTGCTTATGGTCTACGAGGGTACATAGACACACTCTCCCCCTCGGTTCTATGCATCTGCATGGAAAGGTCATTGCGTGTGCGTAATTTTGTTTTCCATGCAACGTTTCCCAACAGTGGCATCATGAACCAGGTCTATGCATAGATGATATGCACGAGTAGAACACAAAGAGTTGTGGGCGGTGATAGTTATACTGCTTACCACCAACGTCTTATTTTGATTCGGCGGTATTGTGGGATGAAACGGTTCCAACGACAGACATGCAACTAGTACGGTGGTAGCATTATAAGATGATCCATTGACTAAAATTTCAAGGTATAAATGTTCTCCCCGAGTATGCACCGTTGCGACAGTTCGTCGTGTTGAGATACCACGTGATGATCGGGTGTGATAGAATCTACGTTCACATACAACAGGTGCAAGACAATTTTGCACATGCGGAATACTTCGGTTAAACTTGATGAACCTGACATCTACAGACATGGCCTCGGAACACTGGAGACCGAAAGGTCAGACGTGAATCATATAGTAGATATGATGAACATAGATATGTTCAGCATTTATGACTACTCCATCTCACGTGATGATCGGACATGGTTTAGTTGATTTGGATCACGTATCATTTAGATGACTTGAGGGATGTCTATCTAAGTGGGAGTTCTTAAGTAATTTGATTAATTAAACTTCAATTTATCATGAACTTAGTCCTGCTAGTATTTGCATGTCTATGTTGTAGATCAAAAGCTCGCGATATAGCTCCTATATATTTTTGATATGTGCCTAGAAAAAGTTGAAAGATGATAGTAGCAATGATGCAGACTGGGTCCGTGATCTGAGGATTATCCTCATTGTTGCACAGAAGAATTATGCTCTTGGTGCACTGCTAGGTGACAAACCTATTGCAGGAGCAGATACAGAAGATATGAACGTTTTTCAAGCTCGACATGATTACTACTTGATAGTTTAGTGCGCCATGCTTTACGGCTTAGAACCGGGACTTCAAAAACATTTTGAACGCCACGGAGCATATGAGATGTTCCAAGAGCTGAAATTGGTATTTTAGACTCATGCCCGTGTCGAGAGGTATGAGACCTCTGACAAGTACTTTGCCTACAAGATGGAGGAGAATATCTCATCCAGTGAGCATGTGCTCAGAATGTCTGGGTATTACAATCACTTGAATCAAGTGGGAGTTAATCTTCCAGATAAGATAGTGATTGACAGAGTTCTCTAGTCACTATCACCAATTTACTAGAACTTCTTGATGAACTATAATGTGGAAGGGATAACGGAAAAGATTCCCGAGCTCTTCGTGATGTTGAAATCGGCAAAGGTAGAAATCAAGAAAGAGCATCAAGTGTTGATGGTTAACAAGACCACTAGTTTCAAGAAAAATGGCAAAGGAAAAGAAAGGGAACTTCAAGAAGAATGACACGCAATTTGCCACTCCCGTGAAGAAGCCCAAAGCTAGACCTAAGCCTGAAACTGAGTGCTTCTACTACAAAGGGAATGGTCACTGGAAGTGGAACTACCCCAAATACTTGGCAGATAAGAAGGATGGCAAAGTGAACAATGGTATATTTGATATACATGTTATTGATGTGTAGTTTACTAGTGTTCATAGTAACCCCAGGGTATTTGATATCGGTTCAGTTGCTAAGATTAGTAACTCAAAATAGGAGATGCAAAATGAAGAGAGACTAGTTAAGGGCGAGGTGACGATGTGTGTTGGAAGTGATTCCATGGTTGATAAGATCACCATCGCACACTCCCTCTACCTTTGGGATCAGTGTTGGACCTAAATAAATGTTATTAGGTGTTTTCGTTGAGCATGAATATGATTCGATAATGTTTATTGCGATACGGTTATTCATTTAAGTCAGAGAATAATTGTTGTTCATTTTACATGAATAAAACCTTCTATTGTCATACACCCAATGTAAATGGTTTATTGAATCTCGATCGTAGTGATACACATATTCATAATATTGATGCCACAAGATGCAAAGTTAATAATGATAGTGCAACATATTTGTGGCATTGCCATTTAGGTCATATTGGTGTAAAGCACATGAAGAAACTCCATACGGATGGATTTTTGGAATCACTTGATTATGAATCATTTGATACTTGTGAACCATGCCTAATGGGCAAGATGACTAAAACTACGTTCTCCGGAACAATGGGGTGAGCCAATGACTTATTGGAAATAATACATACCAATGTATGCGGTCCGATGAGTATTGAGGCACGCGGCGGGTATCGTTATTTTCTGATCTTCACAGATGATTTGAGCAGATATCGGTATATCTACTTAATGATACACAAGTCTGAAACATTTGAAAAGTTCAAAGAATTTCAGAGTGAAGTGGAGAATCATCTTAACAAGAAAATAAAGTTTCTATGATCTAATCGTGGATGTGAATATTTGAGTTACGAGTTTAGCCTTCATTTAAAACAATGTGGAATATTTTTAAACTCACGCCACCTAGAACACCACAGCGTAATGGTGTGTCTGAATGTCGTAACCGTACTTTGTTAGATATGGTGCGATCTATGATCTCTCTTACCGATTTACCACTATCGTTTTGGGGTTATGCATTAGAGACAACTGCATTCACGTTAAATAGGGCACCGTCTAAATCCGTTGAGATGACACCGTATGAACTGTGGTTTGGCAAGAAATCTAAGTTGTCGTTTCTTAAAGTTTGGGGTTGTGACACTTACGTCAAAAGGCTTCAGCTTGATAAGTTCAAACCCAAATCGGAGAAGTGCATCTTCATAGGATACCCTAAGGAAACAATTTGGTACACCTTCTACCATAGATCCGAAGGCAAGATCTTTGTTGCCGAGAATGGAACCTTTCTGGAGAAGGAGTTTCTCTCGAAAGAAGTGAGTGGGAGGAAAGTAGAACTTGATGAGGTAATCGTACCTTCTCTCGAATTGGAAAGTAGCACATCAGTGAAATCCGTTCTCGTGATGCCTAAACCAACTAGGAGAGGAAGCTAATGATGATGATCATGAAACTTCGGATAAAGTTTCTACTAGACTTCGTAGGTCAAACAGAGCACGTTCCGCACCAGAGTGGTACGGTAATCCTGTCCTGGAAGTCATGTTATAAGACCATGGCGAACCTACGAACTATGAAAAAGCTATGATGAGCCCAGATTCCAACAAATGGCTTGAGGCCATGAAATCTAAGATAGGATCCATGTATGAGAACAAAGTGTGGACTTTGGTGGACTTGCCCAATGATCGGCAAGCCATTGAGAATAAATGGATCTTCAAGAGGAAGACAGTCACTGATAGTAGTGTTACTATCTACAAAGCTCGACTTGTCGCAAAAGGTTTTCGACAAGTTCAAGGTGTTGACTACGATAAGATTTTCTCACCAGAGCGATGCTTAAGTCTGTCCGAATCATGTTAGAAATTGCCGCATTTTATGAAATCTGGCAAATGGATGTCAAAACTGCATTCCTTAATGGATTTCTTAAATAAGAGTTGTATATGATGCAACCAAAAGGTTTTGTCGATCCTAAAGGTGCTAACAAAGTGTGCAAACTCCAACGATCCATCTATGGACTGGAGCAAGCATCTCGGAGTTGGATTATACATATGGTGAAGCCTGTATTTACAAAAAGGTGAGTGGGAGCTCTGTAGAATCTCTGATATTATATGTGGATGGCATATTGTTGATTGGAAATGATGTAGGATTTCTGGATCGCATAAAAGGATATTTGAATAAGAATTTTTCAATGAAAGACCTCGGGGAAGCTACTTATATATTGGGCATCAAGATCTATAGGGATATATCGAGACGCTTGATAGGACTTTCACAAAGCACATACCTTGACAAGATTTTGAAGAAGTTCAAAATGGATCAGACAAAGAAAGCGTTCTTGCCTGTGTTGCACGGTGTGAAGTTGAGTAAGACTCAAAACCCGACCACGGCAGAAGATAGAGAGAGAATGAAAGACATTCCCTATGCCTCAACCATAGGTTCTATAAAGTATGACATCATGTGTACCAAACCTGTTGTGTACCTTACCGTGAGTTAGGCAAGGGGGTACAATAGTGATCCAGGAGTAGATCAGTGGACAACGGTCAAAATTATCCTTAGGTACCTAAAGAGGACTAAGGAAATGTTTCTCGATTATGGAGGTGATAAACAGTTCATCGTAAAGGGTTACTTCTATGCAAGCTTTGACACTGATTAGGATGACTCTAAGTCACAATCTGGATACATATTGAAAGTGGGAGCAATTAGCTAGAGTAGCTCCATGCAGAGCTTTGTAGACATAGAAATTTGCAAAATACATACGTATCTGAATGTGGCAGACCCGTTGACTAAACTTCTCTCACAAACAAAACATGATCACACCTTGGTACTCTTTGGGTGTTAATCACATGGCGATGTGAACTAGATTATTGAATCTAGTAAACTCTTTGGGTGTTGGTCACATGGAGATGTGAACTATGGGTGTTAAATCACATAGTGATGTGAACTAGATTATTGACTCTGGTGCAAGTGGAAGACTGAAGGAAATATGCCCTAGAGGCAATAATAAAGTTGTTATTTTATATTTCCTTATTCATGATAAATTTTTATTATTCATGCTAGAATTGTATTGATCGGAAACCTAAATACATCTGTGAATACATAAACAAATACGGTATCCCTAGTAAGCCTCTACTAGACTAGCTTGTTGATCAAAGATGGTTAAGGTTTCCTAAACAACCACTGTCGTTTTGGGGTTATGCATTAGAAACAGCTGCACTCACGTTAAATAGGGCACCATCTAAATCCATTGAGATGACACCGTATGAACTGTGGTTTGGCAAGAAATCTAAGCTGTCATTTCTTAAAGTTTGGGGTTGTGACACTTATGTCAAAAGGCTTCAGCCTGATAAGTTCGAACCCAAATCGGAGAAGTGCATCTTGATAGGATACCCTAAGGAAACAATTGGGTACACCTTCTACCAGAGATCCGAAGGCAAGATCTTTGTTGCCGAGAATGGAAACTTTCTGTAGGAGTTTCTCTCAAAAGAAGTGAGTGGGAGGAAAGTAGAACTTGATGAGGTAATTGTACCTTCTCTCGAACTGGAAAGTAGCACATCAGTGAAATCCGTTCCCGCGATTCCTACACCAACTAGGAAAGGAAGCTAATGATGATGATCATGAAACTTCGGATCAAGTTTCTACTAGACCTCGTAGGTTGAACAGAGCATGTCCCGCACCAGAGTGGTACGGTAATCCTGTCCTGGAAATCATCTTATTAGACCATGGAGAACCTACGAACTATGAAAAAGCTATGATGAGCCCAGATTCCAACAAATGGCTTGAGGCCATGAAATCTGATATAGGATCCATGTATGAGAACAAAGTGTGGACTTTGGTGGACTTGCCCAATGATCGGCAAGCCATTGAGAATAAATGGATCTTCAAGAGGAAGACATCACTGATACCTTGTATTGATCGGAAACCTAAATACATGTGTGAATACATAAACAAATACGGTATCCCTAGTAAGCCTCTACTAGACTAGCTCGTTGATCAAAGATGGTTAAGGTTTCCTAAACATAGACATGTGTTGTCATTTCATAACGGTATCACATCATTAGGAGAATGATGTGATGGACAAGACCCATCCTTTAGCTTTGCATAATGGTCGTTCAGTTTTATTGCTATTGCTTTTTTCATGTCAAATACATATTCCTTCGATTATGAGATTATGCAACTCCCGGATACTGGAGGAATGCCTTGTGTTCTATCAAACATCACAACGTAACTGGGTGATCATAAAGATCGAGACTAGGATTATTTGTCGAGTTGGCATAGATCGATACTAGGATTTGTCACTCTGAGTATCGAAAAGGTATCTCTGGGCCCTCTCGGTAATACACATCATAAGCTTGCAAGCAAACGACTATGGAGTTAGTCACAAGGTGATGTATTACGGAACGAGTAAAGAGACTTGCCGGTAACGAGATTGAACTAGGTATGAAGAGACCAACGATCGAATGTCGGGCAAGTAACATACCGATGGACAAAGGGAATTACGTATGTTGTCATAACGGTTCGACCGATAAAGATCTTCGTAGAATATGTAGGAGCCAATATGGGCATCCAGGTTCCACTATTGGTTATTGACCGGAGAGGCGTCTCGGTCATGTCTACATAGTTCTCGAACCCGTAGGGTCCGCACACTTAACGTTCGTTGACGATATAGTATTATATGAGTTATATTATTTGGTGACTGAATGTTGTTCGGAGTCCCAGATGAGATCACGAACATGACGAGGAGGCTCGAAATGGTCGAGAGGTAAAGATTGATATGTAGGACGATGGTATTCGGATAGCGGAAGTGTTCCGGAGGCTACCGGGTACTTATCCGGTCACCGGAAAGGAGTTTCGGGCATCCCCGACAAAGAAATGGGCCTTATGGGCCAAGTGAGGGAACACACCAGCCCTGGTGCGCCCCTATAGAGGCCATCCTATGAGGAGGAGAAGGAAAGAGGGGAGGGCAAGGATAGTGTGGATTAGGATTCCTACTTCCTTCCCTCTCCCCCCCCCTCTTTCCTTCCCCCTCGGTTATATGGCAGGGGGGCACGCGGCTTGGGAGGGACTCCAAGTAGGATTCCTCGTACTTGGGAGCCTCCTATGGCTGCTCCTCCCTCCCCCCACCTATATATATGAGGAGGGGGACACCTAGCACACACCAGACAATTCTCTAGCCGTGTGC
Organism: Aegilops bicornis; assembly: GCA_021605145.1. NCBI lineage: Eukaryota > Viridiplantae > Streptophyta > Magnoliopsida > Poales > Poaceae > Aegilops > Aegilops bicornis. The sequence goes on from CM038670.1 coordinate 497,854,141, forward strand.
GGCGGCCCCCTCCACCGTTTACCACCTCGGTCATATTTTCGTAGTCCTTAGGCGATGCCCTGGGGAGATCACTTCACCATCACCGTCATCACGCCGTCGTGATGACGGAACTCATCTACTACCTCGATGTCTTGCTGGATCAAGAAGGCGAGGGACGTCACCGAGCTGAACGTGTGCAGAACGCGGAGCTGCCGTACGTTTGGTACTTGATCGGTTGAAGCGCGAAGAAGTTCGACTACATCAACCGCGTTGTGAAACGCTTCCGCTTACCGTCTACGAGGGTACGTAGACACACTCTCCCCCTCATTGCTATGCATCTCCATGGATAGATCATTGCGTGTGCGTAGAAATATTTTTGTTTTCCATGCAACGTTTCCCAACAGCCGCTCGGGCTGCGCACCCGCTGTGGCCCCTCTCCTCCCCCCTCCCGCCTCGTCAAGCTGAAGCCCGAACCGGGGCTCATCGCCGTGAAGCCCGAACCGGGGCTTGTCGCTGTCAAGAAGGAGCACGACGACATGGCCACCGACGAGGAGGCCGCCCTCAAATGGGCGTGGGACGACTACGTCCAGCTGGAGCTAGAGCGCCAGCGCTACGCCCTCGAGGAGATCGTCGATCGACGCCACGGCCGCGACGAGGGCGGCGTCATAGTCCTCGATGACAGCGACGATGAAGCACCGCCACCCACCGTCGGCCAAGGCGATCTAGGGAAGGGCTGCAGCAAGGACGGCGGCGGCGTGTAGGGCGATGACGACGATGACGGCGACGACAACACGGCCTTCTACAAGCTCTTTGGCATGTAGAAGGCTCGGGATGGCGGCGGCGTTGTTTAGGTTTTAAGTTAGGTCTTCTAAATTATGTACAAATATGAATGAATTTCGTCCAAATTCTATAGCCACCACACTAGACTAGCATTCCTGACAAAAAATGTGGCTGATAACTTAAAAAACTATACATCGCACCAAGCTACTGTAGCGAACTGGAACTTGACCCGAGTTAGTTACTGTAGTGAATGTAAGTGTAACTTTTCTGAAAATGTGTATTTTGAAAAAGTTTGATCATTTTTTGAGGTACCGAAAAAAAATTCAGAGACAAGAACATAATTTGGAATATGTGAAAAAAAATGAAAAACTTTTTTTGAAAAACAATAATCATTTTTAGATTTTTTTTAACAAATTACAAACAGTGATTATTTTTGAATTTTTGAACAAATATTTGACAAATGGAACATTTTAGATAGTCCAACCAAAAAATTGAAACCACGAACATTTTTTCAACTTGTGAACATTTCTTTTAGAAAATGGAACAATTGACAAAATTCCTAACAAAAATTGAAAGCGTGAACAATTTTTTAAAAAGATTTTTCTGAAATGCAAACATCTTTTGAAATTCTGATCTAAATTTGAAATCACGAACATTTTTTGAAATTGCTGAACCTTTTCTGAACCATGAACACTTTTGCAAATTGTGATTTATTTTAAAATAAGGAACATTTTTTGGAATTCCTGAAATTCTTTTAAAATATTGACCAAAATTTGAAAACAGAAACATTTTTGGAAATTTATGTTCAATTTTTGAAATTTAATTTCTCTTTGAATTTGTGAAAAAAATTCAAAGGAGGAACATTTTTTGAAATCTGAACAAAACTTAAATTATCAAAAAATATTTAAAAAGGAAAATCAACTTGAAAAAGAAAAACAGAAAAGAGAAAAGAAAAAAGAAACAGCAAAGCAGGAAAAGAAAAACTAAAAATAGAAAATCGGTTCAGGAACTTCTAAAAGGTTTCCAAAACAGCAAAACCGGCTGGGGATCCTCTAGAAGGTTCCCAGAACCAGAACGTGAAAGTTGTAGGTACACATACTCACGCTGTAGTTGAGCCGGCCCTGGCTAGGTCGCCCCGCTTGTGCGATTCGCCGACTGTTTGACCCAAAATGTGTCAAATAGGGTTTTCCGTACCCCACTAGTTTTGCCAGACTCTTCTTGGTGGGCCAACCCACCGGTTCTCTACCGTTTTTTTCCTTTTTTTTCTACAACTGTTACTGTCTCAAGTTTTTTCTTTTCTTCCACTGCTTTTGTTTTGTTTTTTCCCCTCTTTTTATTTCGAAATTCCACAAAACCCTGCAAAAATATTCATTTCTTTTATTTTGGGGCTTCCTTAGAATATGGTCTATGATTTCAAAAATATTCTGCCTATATTATAAAAATGTTCAATATGTACTATGAATTTTTTATTGTGTATTACTTCCTCCGTATTAAAATGTAAGACGCTTCCTAACACTATGACAGTGTCAAAAAACGTCTACTATTTTGATGCACAGGGAGCATTAATATTTAAAATTGTTCATCGATCATAAAATGTTCAATATGTATTTTTGAAATGTCAATCGTGTATTACAAAAATGTTCAATATAGTAAGGAGTATCATAAAAATGTTCAATGTGTATATTATAAAAATGTTTTGTATACTAAGTTCATGATTTTGAAACAACTTCTCAAATTTGGAAAAGAGATCACAAATCCTGAATATTTTTTATAACAAATGTTAACAGCTTTTAAAATTCCAAAGAATTTATGAAAATTGAGAACATATTTTGTAGTGCTGAACAATTCAACCAGTTTGATATGGTTCAACGGGTTCGCTACAGTATTTGAAACCATATTTGCTCCTTTCCGGTTTTGGGAAGGTTCTAGAATCTTCCCAAACCGGGTTTTTCTTTTCTTTTTTTTCTTGTGTTTTCTTTCGGTTTTTTCCTTCTTATTTTTTCTTACTTTACCTTTGTCTTCTGATTTTCGTTATTTCCTTTCGGTTTTGTATTTTCGGATTTTTTAAATTCATTAGCATTTTGCTAAAATTGCTGAACATTTGTTTTCAAAAAGGTGAATATTTTTCAAATATGTGAACATTGTCTGAAATTCAATTTCTGATCATCGAATTCTAAATTTGAACATAATATTATAAAAATGTTCCCGAAACTTGTAAAATATGTTCAACAGATTCCAGAAAATCATCAAATTCAAAAACTGTTTGCAAATTCGAATTTGTCTTTCATATTCAAATTTTGTTCATCGAGCTAAAAAAATGTTCATCATATCCAAAAAAATCAAGATTTAAAAAGATGTTCATTGAATTCAAAAAATGTGATGGTATTCATGATAGATATGTTACAGATAACAGTTTAAATAAATATTTGAAAAAAAGTTTAAACTAGCATTTGAAAAATATTAAATGTGTAAAAAAATATTTCTCATGTATACAAAAAGTATATATTATGTGTGAAAAAGGTGAAGAAGCTAATCAAGCATTTGTAAAAAAGTTAAATGTGTGTTGAAAATATTATATGTGTAAAAAAATTGGTTAAATGTGCGTATGAAATATGTGAAATATGTATAAAAAATTCTTAGCCATGTATGCCGAAAATATTAAACTTGTATTTGATAATGCGAATTAAGCATTTGAAAAATGTTAAATGTTTAAAGAAAATAATATTGACCATGTATTTGTAAAATGTTAGTCAAGTATTTTAAAATGTTAAATGTATATATTAAATGCTGACCATGTATTAAAAAAATGTGAATCTTGTATATGAAACATGTATTAGAAAAATATATTAGATATATACCAAAAAAGTGTATAGAAAAAAATCAAAATCAAGTGAAAACAAAAAAAAACGTTGAACATGAGAGAAACAAAGAAAAACCTAAGACTAAAGAAAGAAAAGTTAAAAAACATAGTGAAAACCGAGAAATAAATGAAGAAAACCAAAAAATAAAGAAAATAAAAAACTATAAAACAAAGAAAGAAACGAAGAAGATTGGTGAAACCCAAAGAAAAGGAAAAAGATAAAAATAGGAAACCACTGGAAAAGAATGTCTCTTTCCCCTCCAGTTGATCGGGTCCTACTACTTTGCCACGAACCTGACTTTTACTCATGTGCTTGAAGCTACGGAAAATCCAGGATACCTATAATCATTCCATGGGTGCTTCATTTTTTTCATTTTTAAGTGTGCGTAAATGGGCCAACACTTTATTGTAGACGTTTCAGGCGAGATCTCCTTTCATCTCGCTATAAGCGAGATATAACTCTTGCATAGAAGTAGTGACTTGGGATTCTCCCGCGTGTCGCCACGCTATATCGAGCAGGCCCGGTTAGCGAGAAGCTTCTGGAGGCTTTAAGAGACATTGAGACAACACAAAGTGAAAATGTAAAGATACAAAAGGTACTCTGTCCGTCCCATATAAAAACGTTTTTAAGCTCTTTTGGCTTGTAAAACGTTATTATATTATGGGACGGAGGGAGCAATATCTTAATAGATGTATCTACGCAAATACATTGTCAACAGAAGAGAAGGATTTCCTCCTATGAAGGAGGCAAGGCACGTGGATTAGTTTAATTATAAATTCAGGAGCCTCAAGAGACGTACTCATACCGAGCAGCCACATGGGGCCTTTATGCATCTAGCAGGTCAACACTGTCATTACAGGAGGAGCGTCATGAATCGTGTTGCGAGCTAGTAGAACGCACTCACTTTCGTAACACGCGGGTACTGCTATCCGGCCGCTCGCTGTCGGATGGGCCTCGTCTAAATAATGGTTTCCACCTTTGTGTGAGCCATCATTAAGTATTAACTGTATCTACTAGTAGGGCCATACTAATGGCGGTCATGAATGTACTATCTTTTGAACCATCCCTACGCATGGATAATAGATAAATAACATGCATACTCGCTAACTAGGCAGATTGATAAAATGATATAATATGAAAAGAGAAAAAGATGGTTATATTACCATCACATAACATTTCTCAAGAGAAAATGAGTCCATAAGTTAATAAATAAAACCATCTGTGATATTAAAACTATGATACTTTGCACTATGAAAATAGTAGCATACTCTAAGTTACTTGTATACGACGGGACCGAATGCAATGATAACCACAAGTCTCATGGCATGCATTAGAAGTTGGTTTTCTATTGGGAAGTAATGTGCATATGGTATTTCATTTGGTCCTATGATGCCAACAAGATAGGTGGGCAGTGCACGTGCACCCCAGTTTGACCAATGCTTGATGTCATATGTCATTCGTACGCCTAAACGACTAAGACTACTCATAGTGGGGAGTAACTTCGACTAGTAATAGGCATATGTTAGGCTGGTCATAGTGGGAGTAACATAGCAAGTAACATAACACATCACAAGAAAAGTTTGCTTACATGGCATGCATTTAATGAGAAGAGAGATGGTTGGAGTAACATAATATGTTACTGTAACATGACACATCCCAAGGCAAAATGAGGGCCTCTTTGATTCATAGGATTGCAAAAACCCAGGAATAGGAAAAATGTAGGATTGGAATGGCATGTCCATTCGATCCCTATAGGATTTGAGTTTTTTTATTGTGTCATAGGAAAAACAAAGGATTGCTTCCAAGAGGTTGGAGTGGACGTAAGAATTCCTGTGGAATGTAGTACAGATGAATCCTTAGGAAAAAATCCTACGGGATTCAATCCCACGAATCAAACGACCAACGTAGGAAAAATTCCTAAGGATTATAATCCATCAAAGGCCTCCTTTGGTTTGGAGGAATTTTGTGAGAATTTCATAGGATAGGATTTCTATAGGAAAAACTCCTTTAGTGCCCTTTGGTTTGTAGGAATAGAATCCTATTCCTATGGAGGAATTCTTCCTATCCTTCACATTTCATAGGAAATTAAACATTAGCCTGGACTCAATGAAAAAAAAATCCTATGATGCGAATCAAAGGACATCACCTTTCCTATTCCTACTCATAGGATTTAATATGCATGTCATCTCATTTCCTATGACTTTCCTATTCCTATGATTTTCCTACCCTATGAACCAAAGGAGGCCAAAGATCCTATGAAAATCCTTTGAATCAAAGAGACCCTGAGTCTATATCTTAATAAATGATGGCTTGCATGATACCACATACATGTTACTCCCCACTATGAAGGTGGTAACATAGACTAGTAATATATACATGTTACTAGTCTAAGTTACTCCCCACTATGACTAGCCTTACTAGTCTATTTTACTACGTCTGTAGTGGGGAGTAACATATGTGTGGTGTCATGCAACACTTCATTTATGCTTGTAGACTCATCTTATCTTGGTTTGTGTGATGTTACTCATAGTATGAGTAACTAGCTATATTACTCAATTTATCTCTCTCTCTTCATTAAATCATTGCCACATAAAAAATTACTAAGTTGGACCTTATGTTACTCTTGAAGTTAGTCCCACTATGGGTAGTCTAATGTCCTTGTTGTCTTGTGCTGATAACTCATGATGTTTTATTATTGCGCTAACGATTTCTTTTTTGTTTTGCACATGTATGTTACTCTAGTGGGTGCATTTTTCATGAACCGGATGATACCTTATGCGTTGATGTGAAAATCGGTTGTAATATATTTCAACGAGATATTATTGTGTAAAATAAAAATATTTAGATCAATAACATGTGAACCAAAATTTAGGGACTTATTATCTAATATTTCTACAAATATACACTAATTTGAAATTAACAAGGCATCTTTGACATGATGACCTAATTTTTTCAAGCTTTATTTCAGCAAGCAGTGAAATGCAATGTTGGCCTAAATCAGTCGTTGGTAGCTCACCCAACAACTCCACTGCGTTTAAGAGGCAAATTCCTGTTTGAACTTTTGGTGAAAGTTTAGCGTGATTTGACCCTAGTGTTAAAGTTTAGCATGATTTGACACTTTCCGGTACCCACAACAACTCTGACGGTAAGATTTTCTTATGTGTTGCCAGGCAATTTGGTGATAGGGTCCTGTTCAGCGCCCGATCATTGTCCCGGGCCATTCTAACATGGCAAAATGCCTACCGCTATGACGAGCGGCAGTAGCCCCCTTACCTTACGTCGACGGCTTTGGAGGTTGCTACTTCTTGAGCTTGCGTTGATTTTTCCCTTGAAGAAGAAAGGCTGATGCAGCAAAGTAGAGATAACTATTCCCTCAGTTAAGAAGCAAGGTATCAATCCAGTACGAGGCACAAGCAAGTCCCCAATATATGCACATGCACAAACTAACAACACTACAAAAAAAAGACACATCCGTGACATTCTGGGCCGAACGATTTTTTTCCTGTCATGCTTATGACACTTCTATGACGATAACTGTGACAAAAGCACGTATCATCATAGATGTGGTGGGATCCTAATTCTATGACAAAAAATCATGACAAAAAATGGGTTTTTCGTCCTTGGCAGGCCGGGGACGCACCGGCATGACATTCTTTGGGTCGTCCATGCCGGAAAAAATTGTGGTAGAAGCAAGAGCGAGGAAAATATCAAGGAGTTCCCAGTTACGGTGGGTGGCCGGGGCCGAGCGATGCACAGAGGTTTGTGCGGTTCTCTCGTACACGTACGCACGTGTGTGCGAGGCGTTGGGCTCTAATTGAACCCAAGCGAGGAGTTCGCTTACTGAACCCGAGCGATTACACTAGCTACGTTACTGAACCCGAGCGATCGATTCCTTGGCTGTTAGCTGAACCCAAGCGATTCCTTCGCTACTGCTGCTAACTGAAGCCGATCGAACCTTGATGAACAGTTACCAGTGTTGGGGGTTGGATGAACAGTTCCCGGTGGGGGTTGAATGAACAGGACACCGTGGTAGTACACGCTGTTGCCGCTGGATGAATAGGACCCCGATCGAGAGGAGGCCGCCACACACCCGAGCCAGTTGGGGGTGATGAACAGGAGGACCCCGGGCGTGGAGGGCTGGTTGAACAGTAGCCGGTAGAGGCTGGATGAAAAGGACCCAGTGGAGGGCTGGTTGAACAGGACTCTATGGAGGGCTGGTTGAACAGTAGCTGGTGGAGGCTGGATCAACAGTAGCCCATGGAGGTAGGAAGAAGTCGACGGTGGATGAACAGTAGCAGGTGGAGGCTGGAGGAAGTCGACGGTGGATGAATAGTAGCCCATGGAGGTTGGAGCGAGGCACTAGACGATGGATGAACAGGAGCCCGCAGATTTCCGTTTTGCGGTACGACACCCTCCTGATGAACAGGACCCCGTTTTGACTGTAGGCGCTCCAACACAAGTCCGCTTCCTCCGTTTTGCAGTACGCCACACTCCTCCCGACCAATAGTACCCTGTTTCGACCATAGGAGCCCGAACACAAGTGTGTTTTCTCCGTTCTGCGGTACGCCAAGCCTCGTTTCGGCTGTTCCGTCCAAGTCGGTTGGCTCCCGACGAACACAAAGCATTCTGTTGCCTCCCGATGAACACAACATAGTTTCTCCATTCCGACTCAGTCGATTGGCTGCCGATGAACAGGATGCAGTTGATGTACGTGTTCGAGACCCCGCCCGTATATAAATACATAGCCGTATTTACTTTCTTGCGGCGTGGATGTACGTATGTGTACATGATTTATACATGACTGCCTCAACTGCTATGTCACACGTGCTGCTCCTTTGCTCGGCTATGGTTTATCCTTGCAGAGAGACCGATCAACCGGTATGTACGTACACGTTCGCTACCAGAGAGGCAACCCTACGTACGGTTCGACCGGGTGGGTCCCAGCTGTCAGGGAGGACAAGGAGGCACTTCCTTGCGTGCGAAGATATAGTTGATGGGTCCCAGCGGTCAGGGGCGGAATCATATATTTTCTCCCGTAATAAGGAGGCACTTCCTTACGTGCAAAGATGTCGTTGGTGGGTCCCAGTTATCAGGGGCAAGAATAAGGAGGCACTTCCTTCCTTACGAAGATATACGTGGTGGGTCCCACCTTTCATGGGGAGGAATGATTTTATTTTCGCCTAACAAGGAGGCGGTTGCATGCGTGCGTCCATGGACCTGGTGCGTCCTCACTGTCAGCCTCTCCACGTACAGTCCTCTTCCGATGACTCTTGTTTGTGGACCACGTTGACCACGCCGCGCCGAGCGCACCAAAGCGGTGGACGACGGCGAGGCCCTGGATGGCAAGGAGCCGGTGATGGGAAGACGTGGTAGTGGAGTCGTAGACGGAGAGGTGTACGAGGGTTAACTGGTTCTGGTGCGGCATGGTTCTGCAGTCGACGGAGAATAACTGGAGGTGTGGAGGGCTGGAGGGATGGCTTGGCCGGCGGTGGGGTACCGCTTCGCAGCGAAGCGTGCTAAGCAGAGCTGCTAGCAGTCGAAGGCGGGATCAGGTGGTCCCGGCGGCGCTGGAGGAAGAAGATGAGAGATTGAAGATGAATGTCGTCCGTTGGATGTAAATCCAATGGCTATCGATGTCAGAATCATTTGTTGACTAAGTTGACAATGCCTTGCGTTGGCTTCGACCTATTGACCCACATTTCAGCCTCCAAAAATGTCGCACATATTCAACCTGTTTTTTTAGAATTTACAGTCCATTCGCTGCGCTGGGTGAACAAATAATGTAGCATCCATGCGACCCATTTTTTTCTTAAGAATTACAGCCCATTCGCACTTTCTAGAAATACATGAATTTGCTGGCATGGGTAAACTAATAATGTAGCGTTCATGCGGCCCACTTATTTTTTCCTAAGAAATTACAGCCCATTTGCATTTTCTCGAAATAAACGATTTTGCTAGGCTGGTTCTAATTACACTGTTGGGTTGGGCGCAACAATGTTATCAAAAAATAAACAAGGGTTGAGCATTTTGTTATAAATATATTTAAATAATAAGTGCTTTATTTACATTACTCCTTAAATCTTACCAAGCTTTTCTACACAATCACCTCTATTTTCGTTGACCATAGGTAAAAAACCAGGATTTTATTGTTAAACATTTATTTTGATAAGTTCATAATACGTGGGATATCTTTTTTCTTATGTATGTAAGTATCTGTTAAATATATGATAATAATAAAAATAATATATAATAACATATAAAATAATATAAATATATATAATATAGTTAGAAGGGAAACATAAGTTGGACCTGACATTCCTATTCTTATCTAGAAAAATAGAATAAACCTCTGTGTTTTCTTTAAAAAATACATAAGTTGGGCTGCAGATCTTTAAGAAAAAATAAAACCTATGATGGGAGGGCCATAGGCCGGTTGAATACATGACGGCCCTAAAAAATACAAACCGGCATGTCGTGGGCTGCACATGTTACAAAAGAAAGCCTAGACAGGGCAGCCTACAACCTAGCTGATACTTGTTGGCCCACTGATAATAAATGGTACCTGCCAGCTCCCCGATGACTAGCTTCGTTGTAAATTTATCTCCTTCAGTAACTATTTTGACAAATCCGTGGCTCCCAACGTCAGTATAGTATTAGGAGGAAGTATTTTTGCAATGAGGCACTTGCTTGCGTACGACCATGGATCTGATGGGTCTTGACTGTGTGCCTCTCCACATACAGTCCTCTCCAAATTCCTCTCGGTTGTTGAGCATGTCCACAACGGCAGACAATGTCACCTCGGCGAGCGCACAAAGGCGGAGGATGACATCCAGGCCCCAGACAAGAACACACCAGAGCCGGGGAAGACGTGCTACAATAGTGGTAGATGTGGTGCCTAATTTCTAGCTAAAGTACTGGAGTAGCCCAGTGGCGAAGTTCCACTCCCAAACCGCTGGTCCGCCTGGGTTCGATTCCACCTGATGCAGTGAAAATATCCACAATTTTTTTATCTGCCTCTGACATGTGGGTGCCCATTGTCATCTACGCACACCACCTCCAACACTTGCCAAAACTTCGTCCATCGGTTTCTCTATCATTCGCACACTCAACATTGTGTGGGCATTTTGAAAATAGCATATCTTTTTGACTGTGCATCCTATGAGGATGTGCTATGCATGAATGTTGATTAGTATGATGTTAAATGGCTGGTAGTTCCATTTTTGACCATGAATAAAACTTCCAACATGATGTTATCCCTGTTTGAAAAGGGCATGTTAATATAAATGCTCTTCCTCTAAAACTTGAAGTATTCGAGTTGCTTCAATGTCAAGTGTTGATTCCATACCTTTCGTAAGTGGTGTTATCATAGTTTTATGTGAATACTAATCCTTCTTGATTATCGACATTGTCATGTTAATTCTTTTCCAACCCGCATGCTTTTCATCAAGTGGATCCCGATCATTTCAACATCCGCAAGATCAATTCTAAGTTTTCTCAACGGTGTTTGTTCCATCTGTCCCAAGTTGCCTTTGTTTTTTCCGCCCTCCCACCCTTCTTCTTCAAGGACTTAGATTTCTCAAATCAAGTATCCATTTTATTCATGTGAAGTCTTTTCTTTCTTTTCCTTCAATGTTCTTACCCGGTGGTTCTCATGAAGATGCCCTACAACTTTATCATTCTTCATTCTTATTTTCTTCTCCGGTGGATTCAATTCAAGCTTTCGGTGTTGATCATATTCCTTTCCTTGTTTCAAATGCTTTCTCATGCCGATGCACCTCTTAATCATTCACTTCTCGCTATTCATTTGTTCGGTGCTGAAGATATCTCAGAAGGCTCATCTTTTCATTCAAGATCCGTTCAAGCTATTTCGAGGTTGTTATCTCATTCAAGCCATTTAATTCAACCGGTGCAATCTCCCTTTCAAGTAATCGTCCAACGGTGTATCTTTGAGTGGGCCCTAACCAACAAGTATTTTCCCAGGATCTTACCTGACTCTTCTAATTTTTTCCGGAGCTATTCTCAAATCTTTTCAAAGATTGACGTAAGAATGAATTTTCATCATTCAGATGCCTTTCCAAGATAGCTTTCAAATTCTTTTCGTCGTAGGTTCAACCTTTCTATTCTTCATTCTGGAGTGTCTCAACAATTTTGGTGGTGTTCCTCGTCGTCATTCTCAGTGTTGAAGACCGAAGAAGAGTTTTTCTCTAAATCTTGCTTCGTTCTCTTGAAGGTTCATGGTTCTAGCTTGTTGTTATCCTCATAATTGTTCTCGATTATGAGAATTATTTCATACTCACCAGCAGCATTTCATGATTTCTTTCCTTTTTGATTCTCCAGAGGCCGTCACTTCAGAAGAATTCTTCATTCACGACATTCTTGTCGTGTTCTCAAATTCTTTCGGTGCTTCGATATCCCCTCAAGTATCTTTGTTCGTGTTATAGCTCTTTCCGATGATACATTCTATTTTCATCATCCATTTCAAATTCTTACGGTGGTTCGTTCAAGATTCCTCTTCCCTTCGTTTTCATATCAATTCATTTGTTGTTTCTAAATCCTACCCGTGGTTTCTTGAAGACCTTCCCAAGTTCGCGCTATATCTCTCCTAAACCCTTTTCAATGAGAATAAGTGGTGTGAAAAATCCATTATTAGTCATCAATTTAAATTGGTGAAGGATACACATAACATAATTCTTATTCTTGTTTCATCCGAGTGATTAATTTCTTCTTTCCGGAGTTTTTCATCATATCACATTCTCGGTTCAAGATGCTTCATATTTTGTTTCCGGAGTTCCAAGCTCTCAATTATCTCGTCGCGAAGTTCATTCTAAATCATTGCAATGCTTCATCTTATTCTTTTCAAGCTTCCTTTCTTTGCGACCATCTTGTTATCTATCCGGAGTTCTTCGAGAGGTTCTACGTGGTAGTTCATTAAGGATTTAATTCACTCTCGGAGTGTTCTTTAAGATTCTTGGTGGAGGAGCTCAAGTATTCTTCATCTTTCATTCCAAAGTGCAATTCTTCTACATTATCTTTTGAGGTGGTGTTATGTCATTTTTGACAATTTCCTTCATGTTTCATGATTCACAAGTTATCAAGAATGAGATATTTAAACCCATCGTTTCTTCATTGGAGTTATCTTGGATTATATTTCACCTAAAGCCTTCCATTGGGAATGTTGCTATTTGTGGTACTCATCAATGATCCAAGTTTCTCCTTCTCTTCTCGGTGAAAGAGTTTTCATCTTCGTGTTGCTCTCAAGCAATCAATTGTTTTCCGTAGTGGCATGTATTCACCTCTAAGTTTTGAGCTGATTCCATAAGCCCACAACAAGCTTATTCTTTTTGTTGTTGATTTTCCAACAACTCCGTTAAATCGTTATTTGTAAGGATGCTTTCCATATTCAATTGTGGTAGAAGTTGTCATTTCCTTCTCCGTTCTCTTATTCAGACGATCTAGCTTCTATTCGTTCGTTTTAGAGGCATTGTGATGTTGCTCTCTTCGACCAATCATCTCGTTTGGCCAATATCATACTCTTTTCCTTGCTTATCCATTCAACCGGAGTGTTGTGTCATCTCTTCAAGTTCTTTTCATCTTATCAAGTCTTGCCTCTCTTTTCAACTGGAGTGCTGCCTGAATTCTTCTTTTCTCATCTCGTTTTAACCGGAGTGGTTTCAAAGTCTATCTTGTCCCTTAAGCTCTAGGTTACCATTGTATTCCATGTTCCTCTTGTCCAACAGACTGTTTGCATCTCGTTCATCTCCGTTTATTTTTCTTTCAAGTTGTTCAACCTCTCGAGGTTCATGGTATCACTCGTTTGTTGAAGAAGCAACTTTGTTTTACCTATTCCTCTTCCGCTTCTCTCCGGTAACATCCCTAGATCTCGGGGCGAGATCTCTTATAAGTGGAGGAGAGTTGTGACGACCCGAGACTGACGCTCCAGGGGACTTCCATGGATTCTGAGTTTCACCATGTGACTTGTTTGTTTGTTGCATTCATCATCGCATCATTCGCATTGCAACGGCACTCCATTGCCATCATTTCTATAAAACTTGCATCCGTTCGTAGTTGCCGCGTCCTCCCTTGCCTTCATTGACCGATCCGAGTCCAACTGGGTTTTTTTGAGTCCCTCTTGTCAGGCCACCTAATCTCTCTGCACAGGCATGAACCCCCTCTCGTACGCGTCCGAAAACTGTCCCAAACCCAACCCGGGCAGTCGTGACCGTTGGGTCCGGATCAACCCCAAACATCCCGAGCATATTCCATTTCTTATTCGGACTCTCCTAACCCGAACCCCTTTGACTAGAGCCGTTCAATAATGATCTAACGGTCTGAGATAAGCCCCAAATCCCTCTCCTAGCCCCCACTTCCTATTTAAGCCTCCCCTCCATGCTTATTTGGGACAAACCCAAATGCCTAGGGATCTGTCCCTTCACCGCCGTCGGACCAACCTTCCTATCTCGTTTTCCCCAATCCACCAACCAGATCCAGCCGGATATTTTTTCCTTATATATGTAAGTATCTGTTAAATATATGATAATAATAACAATAATATATAATAACATATAAAATAATATAAATATATATAATATAGTTAGAAGGGAAACATAAGTTGGACCTGGCATTCCTATTCTTATATAGAAAAATAGAATAAACCTATGTGTTTTCTTTAAAAAAATACATAAGTTGGGCTGCAGATGTTTAAGAAAAAATAAAACCTATAATGGGAGGGCCATAGGCCGGTCGATACATGATGGCCCTAAAAAAACAAACCAGCATGCTGTGGGCTGCACATGTTTAAAAAGAAAGCCTAGACTGGGCAGCCTACAACCTAGCTGATACTTGTTGGCCCACTGATAATGAATGATACCTGCCAGCTCCTCGATGACTAGCTTCATTGTAAATTTATCTCCTTTAGTAACTATGTTGACAAACCCGTGGCCCCCAACGTCGGTATAGCATAAGGAGGAAGTATTTTTGCAATGAGGCACTTGCTTGCGTATGGCCATGGACCTTGTGGGTCTCGACTATCCGCCTCTCCACATAAAGTCCTCTCTAGATTCCTCTCGGTGGTTGAGCATGTCCACAATGGCAGACAGGGGCGCCTCGGTGAGCGCACAAAGGCGGAGGATGATGTCCAGGCCCCAGACGAGAACGCACCGAAGCCGGGGAAACATGCTATAGTAGTGGTAGATGTGGTGCCTAATTTATAGTGAAAGTACTGGAGTAGCCCAGTGGCCAAGTTCCACTCCCAAACCGCTGGTCCACCCGCGTTTGATTCCACCTGATGTAGTGAAAATATCCATATTTTTTCCTCTGCCTCTGACATGTGGGTGCCCATTGTCATATACGCACACCACCTCCAACACTTGCCAAAACATTGTCCCTCGGTTTCTCTGTCATTCGCACACTCAACATTGTGTGGGCATTTTGAAAATAACATATTTTTTTGACTGTGCATCATATGAGGATGTGCTATGCATGAATGTTGATCAGCATGATGTTAACTGGCTGGTAGTTCCATTTTCGAGCTTGAATAAAACTTCCAACATGATGTTATCCCTGTTTGAAAAGGGCATGTTAATATAAATGCTCTGCCTCTAAAACTTGCAGTTTCTTATTTGAAACTGAAACTTGTAGTTTCTTCTCTGAGAATCACATTGTGTGCACTTTTATGTGAAACTACATTTTTTAGATGCTAAAATAGACCTCTAGATTTCATAAAATACTTCATATGCTCAATATTGTAAATCTGAAATTCAAAAGGCATTCATATCCGAAAGTACTCTCAAATCTGAACCACAAAACACAATTCACAACCTGCAAATACTAACAACCCTAAGCTCCTCCTCTGACTATCTTGGTGGGGGGGGGGGGGGGGGAGTCCCCTCCTATTCCTCGGTGGCAGACAGCTGCCCCGTGTGACGAGGTGAACGGCGAGGGAAAGGATGGCAGAGAACCGTCGTCGCGCCAACTATTTGTATCCTCTTGTAGTTGGGTTTGGTCGATGAAGACTTCGCCAGCTTGCTTTGCCACGGCACCCTCACAAACGGCACCGTGTAGATGCTCGATCCTTCAATCTCGGGTGGATGCTCCATCTTGGATTGATACTCCCACAACCGCAGCCTCACGATCGGATCAGGTGAATATGTTTGCTCCATGGCCCAGAGGAGTAGCTCTGTGTACTCCCGCGCGACTCCCTCCGGGAGTATCGCCGCCTTTTCGCTCTTTTCCAGATATTTGGCCATCACTGTCGCCGTCGCTGCTAATTGCTCCGGGTTCTCAAAGCAAGACTGTATCTCCAACATCCTAGCTAGCTTCACAGGGTCGCCTCCTGCGAGCCACATGTACCGGTTGTAGTCCTCCATCGGTCTACTTCTCCACAACACCTTCACTCACCGGCGGTGGTTTTTGAATGGAAGAGGAGAGGAGCGACGCTGGTTTTGGATTAGAATGGGAGAGGAGCGGCGATAGTTTTGAAATGGAAGAGGAGAGGAGCGGTGCTGGTTTTGGATTGGAATAGGAGAGGAGCGGCGATGGTTTTGAAATGGAAGAGGAGAGGAGCGGCATGGTTTTGGATTGGAACAGGAGAGGAGCGGCGGTGGTTTAAGAGGAGAGGAGCGGCGTTGGTCTTGGAAGTATTTTTTTGTTTTGTGTATTTTGGGTCAAAGTTTGACCACGTACTATATTTGACAAGCAAAATGTGAATGCATGTCATCAAAAATGGTATCGTTTGGTTTGTATCTCAATGTACTTTGAAATTATATTATTTTTGCAACGTATAACATATACTTTATTTTTGAAAATCATGGTCAAATATGACCGAGAATACAAGGGAGACTAGTTAATGTGGGGTCGCTTTCTTGATTGAAGGGTAAATTGATTTTGATTTTGATCCAGTCACAGCGCGCCGGCCCTCTCGTCCAATCCTAAATCGCTGCCGCACCCTCCTCTCCCTCTTCTCCATTGAAAAACTACCCCCTCTCCTCTCTATCATCTCCATTCCGAAACCACCGTCTCGCCTGTCCATCTTCTCCATCGCAAAACCACCCCCTCTCCTCTCCATCTTCTCCATTGCAAAACCACCGTCTCGCCTCTCCCTCTTCTCCATTGCAAGACCCCCGTGTCTCCTCCCATCTTCCAAAGCTAGCACCAGACCTCTCAGAAGGACATCTATGGAGAGGATGCAACAGCGAATCGGGCAGATCACCAACACCGACCAGGTGAAGTGAGCCAGGTTGAAGGAGATCCTTATTTGGTTTTACAACGAGTGGGAGATTTCGAGGACGGTGAGGGCCATGTGGCAATGTATGCGAAAGAGTGAGATGCGGCGATGAGGGCGGCGATGTACTCCCTGACGACAGTCACGCCACAGTCCTTCGAGTTCATCGAGTATCTCCTTTGGGTGATGGAGCAGACAGATTCGCCCGAGGCGAAAGTCAGGTGGAGGTGGTAGGCGTACGGGTCGAAGGTCGGGCATCTAGAGGATAACGAATCGATCGAGTATGGTGTGCCGTTCGTGAGGGTGTAGTGCCAGCAGGAGCCACAGGAGTATTCATCCTCCCACCACAAGAGGAGGCCGGATGGAGCGACATCGCTTCCCCACCATTCTCCATGGTTCCCTCGCCGCTCGCCTCGTTTCAACGGCAGCGGTAGGGTTTAAGGTAAGTTTCGCACTAACCTAATCTTCCATCTGCTCGTGCTTACAATCAGTGTGACGGCTAATGAAAATCATACGGCTAAGTACTGGGTAGTACTCCGAGTACTACGCCAATCACCCTAAAATAGCTTTGGACAAAAAACAAAGTTGTGGCACTGTGTACAAATAAAGAAAAATCGATTGGTGCTTCTTTCAAAAAAGAGTACTCCCTAGAAAAGTGCCAATATAAGCTACTAGTATTTGATTAGAGGATTTGCTGCCGAGAAAGATCCGTCCACAAAGAGCACCACCCATCACACCGATGGTGGATGCCAATGCTTAGATGGAGCATGGTTGGTGTCGGTAATTTTTACTTGGCACCTCGCACTCTACATATATGACGGTTCCATCCGTACATTTGTGCAGTTCCACCAAAATGCAGCTGAATAACCCTGTTTGCACAGATAATAAAAAGCATGATTACATTATAGTGGCACTGGTTGATGAAACATACACTAATAAATAGAAGAAACTTTATTTTCTTAATGGGAAAATATTGCGATAGTATCACAGTATACCATGCTGCGAGGGCGAGATGGGCCTTGCGACGCCTCATACGGTAGGCCTCATACTAGAAATCAACCTAATTCTCCTCGATACACCTTCTGCCAGTGATGAACATCAGTGTACAACGGTAGTACAAGGAGGGGCCTTGAGACATTCCAATCTCTATTTTTGTGCAGATAAACTAAAATTAAGCACCCGAGTTTGCAGAAACACTTAAACATTAACAATGGGACTGTTGATGAAACATATACTAACAAAGAGAAGCACTTTCTTTATCTACATTGGAAATGAAATGATAGAGAGGATACTAGATCTATTTTAACTGTATTATTACTTCATTTTATTAGTGGCACTAAGGTCGAGCAGGTGGCAAGCGAGGTGTACCGTGCGTCGCAAGGATGGAGGTCGGGGTTGCTTAGAGTGGGATGCTGGAGTTGGCTCTTTCAGTCCCTATCTTCCCCCTCATGTTTCTGTGGTAGCTTTTGGGTTGTAACCCAAGCTTTGTCGAGCTGGTGCTGCGTCCCCCTACCTGCCTAGCTTATGTGAATAACTTGTCTCCTGCTAGTATTCAGTCCATTCTAGTAGTAGTGCATAACTGCCTGTTTACACGAGATGTTGTCGGATAATGGTTCTCTATGGTCGGGTTTCTTTAATGAAATCGGAGGAAACCCCCTCCTTTGATTAAAAAAATCAGTGGCACTAGCGGTGCCAAAACATTGCCTCAAATTAATAGTGCCACTAAATTAAGGTGCAAAATAATAACATTACTGCATTATCATGGCAGTGCCAAAACAGTAGCACAAGACCAGAGTCAACATGCATGATCTTTTGCAAATGGTCGGACCAAAAAGGAACATACCTCGTGATGGGAACCATATCTGCAGTCAACGCCATCACAGAAGGGATGACACCGGCCACCAACATGGATGATTCAATTCATGGGACCTTTTTGTGAAGTTTACCTAAAATGAAGCAATGCTTGCATCATGCAGTTAGCAAGTACTTGGTCCCATGAGCTAGCAGCTTCTTCTTCATTAATTGCAATAAAACTGAGCAACATCAAGGTTGGTCGTGAAGCTCGTGGAATGTTCAACTATAATTTGGATATCATTTTGTGCTGTTCAACTAAGATCAAGCGTGAAATGTTGTAACGCCCCGAATTCGATGCGCCAGGTGTTTGCCAGTTATTCGCCGTCGTTGCCATGTCATTTGCTTGCATGTTGCACTTTGCCATGTCATCATCTGCATTTTATATCATGTCATCATGTGCATTTCATTTTGCATACGTGTTCGTCTCATGCATCCGAGCATTTTCCCCGTTGTCCGTTTTCCAATCCGGCACTCCTATGTCCCCCGGCGCCCCCTTTTACCTATTTTCGTGTGCGGGTGTTAAACGGTCTCGGAATGGACCGAGGTTTGCCAAGCGGCCTTGGTATAGCACCGGTAGACCGCCTGTCAAGTTTCGTGCCATTTGGAGGTCGTTTGGTACTCCAACGGTTAACCGGATAACTGTTAAGCCTCTTTCTCTTTGCAGCCCAACACCCCTTCCAAAGTGGCCCAAAACCCAGCAAACTCCCCTCCATGCTCTCGGTCGTTCGATCACGATCGCGTGGCCGAAACCGCTCCTCATTTGGACTCTCCTAGCTCCCTCTACCTATAAATATGTGCATCTCCCAAAATCCCGGTCTAACCCTAGCCCCTTCTTCCTCCAGCCTTGGGACACGTCACTTGGCCGGGGGCGTCCACCTCTACCTCACCCCGGCCAATCCGGCCTCACCACCTCAGCGCCGCCGCCTCCCCGGACCAATCGCCGCCCGCCACGTGGCCTCCCAGCCGCCGCGCATCGCCGCCGCCGCCCGGGGCCAGATCCGCCCGCCCGAGGCGAACCGGGCCTCGCAACCCTTCGCCGCCGCCAGCGCCCGCGCACCTCGGCCGACCCGCCGCCACCGTCCGCCGACATCCTCGCCTCCCGCCGGCTCCGCTGGGTCACCCTCGCGCCGCCCGCCGCTGTGCCCGCCGCCTCGCCTCCACGTTGTCGGCGCGGCCCGCATCTCCGCCCGACGCCGCCGCCGCGCCATGGCGCCCACGCCCGACCTCCGCGCCTCGCCTTCCACCGCCGCCGGGCTCGCGCCGGTGCCGCCGCCCCTCGCCGGCGTCCGTCCCGTCCGGATCCAACCCGCAGGGTGGATGAGATCCACCAATCCGCCCATCCAAACGCGCGTCTCCGCCCTGGATCCCTCCGTCCCGATACGCGTCGTCTAGTTTTCGGAGGTCTAAATTATTCTAAGTCCCAGATTTTTTCACATAATCATGCCATGTTCGTCATGCCATATCTCCGCATCCATAGCTCCGTTTTGTGCGTGTAATATGTCAAATAGTTCACCCCGACGAGTAATACATTTCATTCCATTGCACCATGTACATTTCAGCTCATCTTAATGCCTGAATCATCGTTGCAAAAGTGATATATGATGTTAACCTGCTGAAACTGTTATAATTTGATGATTTGTCTTTTTTGCCATGTTTGATGTGTGCATCCTATGAGCATGAGCTCTACATGTGTTTTCTGCTATGCCATGCTATCTTCACAGTGGTGTCATCCATGTATTTTTGTGGGTCCTGTAGTGAGTGCATCGAGCTTGTTAAGTAGGGTACTTGCTGTTACTGTTTTGCTAGTCTGAATCTGTTATTTCGTGATGCTATGTAAACCTGCTGCTACAAGTCATTCTATGCATAATCTGGAGATGTTCACTAAGGATATTTTGTTATACATGTCATGCTCTAGCAATCCATGCCATTTGTTGCAATTATAGTCTGCTGTAACTTGTTGTAATCTTGCTCTAAAGTTGCTAAATAATGTTGTTGTCAGCCTGTTAACATTAAGTTCAATGTTGCCATGATTGTTGTTAGTGATCCATGCACTCTATAAACTTGCTCTTGCCATGCCTAGCTTCACAGACATGTCTTCGTGCTGTTGATTGCCTTGCCATGCCATGTAATACTCTGTGGTGAGTGGTTCAAGCTCACCAACATGCCTACTTATTGTTGTTCCTGCCATGTATAAATCTGTAATATAACTTGCCATGTTTACATGGGTTCCATCATATCTTCTGGTCCTTTTTGGCTTATGGTCACCAAAGGACATTTGATCTATGCATTTAGTAGATTCATGCCATGCCTTTGTTTGCCTTGATAAGTTCCCGTAGCATATTGTTTGATAGCTCTAAACATTGTAACCTGATGTTATTTCCTGATAAGTCTGGAACTGTTATTATATGCAATCTTGCCTTGTGTGTTTGAGCATGTTCTAGTGATTTCTGGAGATATCTCAGTGTTCATGTTTTGTCATGCTTTACCTTTGCATCAAGCCCATGCCTTTTTTTTCACGTTGAGATGCTTTAGTATAGTGTTTTGATGCTTGCAATATGCCTAGTTGCTATTTTGGACAGATTGTTGTCATGACTTGTATAGGGTGTATGTGTTGAACCGTTGCTCCGTTTTGAGTGTGCTCTATATGAAACTTGCTTGATTTTGCATGTAGTTCCATATTATCATGTTGCATCCTTGTTTTGAGGTGTTTGCTTGATGTTTGTATGCATTTTGTATCAATGCCATGTTTAACTTGTTTTGCTCATATCTTCTAGGCCGTAGCTCCGAATTAAATGAACTTTATGTGTAACTTGACTAGAATTCCGTGTAGATCATCGTGGTGCATCTTAACTTGCTGTTTAACAACTTGAACATAAGGTTTATTCAGATCTGTACCAATTTCGAAATTTGCATATGAGGACTTATCGGAATTGGTATATGTTGTTCCCGGCCTCATTTAAAATTGCCTTGATGTGTTGCTCTTGTTTGCATCATCTCTTGCCATGAGTAGCCTCTTCTAGCTTTGTCATGCATCATGCTTGTTGTGCATCATGCCTTGTTCATGTGTGGTGTGTTTACCTTGTTGTGTGCATCTTCTTGTTAGTTCCTGTTTCGTTGCGATCGTGAGGATTCGTTCGTCTACGCTTGGTTCGTCTTCGTGGCTTCATCTTCTTCATGGACTCGTTCTTCTTCCTTGCGGGATTTCAGGCAAGATGACCGCTACCCTGGATCTCATTACTATCATTGCTATGCTAGTTGCTTCGTTCTATCGCTATGTTGTTTTACCTACCACTTGCTGCTCAAGCCTCCCAAATTGCCATGAACCCCTGACTTTTTTCACCCTTCCTAGCAAACCGTTGTTTGGCTATGTTACCGCTTTGCTCAGCCCCTCTTATAGCGTTGCTAGTTGCAGGTGAAGTTGAAGATTGCTCCATGGTGGACAGGATTTTGTTGGGATATCACAATATCTCTTATATTATTAATGCATCTATATACTTGGTAAAGGGTGGAAGGCTCGGCCTTATGCAGTGTTTTGTTCCACTCTTGCCGCCCTAGTTTCCGTCATATCGGTATTATGTTCCCGGATTTTGCGTCCCTAACGCGGTCGGGTGATTTATGGGACCCCCTTGACAGTTCGCTTTGAATAAGACTCCTCCAAAGAAGGCCCAACATTGGTTTTACCATTTGCCTCACCACCACCTACATTTCCTTGGGAGTAATTAACCCAAGGGTCATCTTTATTTCAGCCCCGGGCCAATGCTTGTCTAAGTGTTGGTCGAACTAGAACCTTCTTGGCGCCTCCTCGGGAAACTTCGAGGCTTGGTTTTAGTTATGCGGACTGCTCATCCGGTCGTGGCACGAGACGAGATCTGTGGCTACTATTAGGGTGTCGACGCGGGAGGTCTTGCTGGTCTTGTTTTATTCTTGTCGAAATGTCTTGTAGCCGGGATCAGACCGATCGGGTATTCACCGGGAGAAGGAATATCCTCCGATTGATCGCGAGAGCTTATCATGGGCTAAGTTGGGACACCCTGCAGTGTATAAACTTTCGAGAGCCGTGCCCGCCGTTATGTGGCAGATGGGAATTTGTTAATATCCGGTTGTAGTAAACTTGAAGTAAACTCTTCTAAAATACACCAACCGTGTGCGTAACCGTGAGTGTCTCTTTTCGGGGTGGATCGAGAGGAGAACACGGTTTCTGGGTTATGTTTGACGTAAGTAGGAGTTCAGGATCACTTCTTGATCATTACTATTTGACGACCGTGCCTTTGTTTCTCTTCTCGCTCTCATTTGCATATGTTAGCCACCATACATGCTTAGTCGCTGCTGCAACCTCACCACTTCACCCCTTCCTTTCCCATTAAGCTTTGCTAGTCTTGATACCCATGGTAATGGGATTGCTGAGTCCTCGTGGCTCACAGATTACTACACCAACAGATTGCGGTACAGGTTTGCGATGATCATGACGTGAGAGCGATGTTTGCTTGTTTTGGAGTTCTTCTTCTGCTTCTTCTTTGATCAGGGGATAGGTTCCAGGTCGGCAGCCTGGGCTAGCAGGGTGGATATTGATTGAGTTTTTGTTTATGTTTCATCCGTAGTCGGATGTTGATCTTGTATGTTGTATTGTTGTATTCTTGGGACTTTGTATGTAGTGTATGTATCCCTACCTATTATGTAATGTTGATGTAATGATATCCACCTTGCAAAAGCGTTTCAATATGCGGGTCTATCCTTGGTGGGACCTTCGAGTTCCTTTTGGATAGGGTCGCATATTGGGCGTGACAAATGTATATCTCTGTTTGCACAAAAAGGTGGAAAGGAGGGTGACTAACAAGTGACGAAACATACATCAGACTAAAAGAAGAATGTTCCTTATCTGAATAGCGATCCTACAAGGACAGTAGAAATTTATAAAGCAACAGCATTGCTAGATATTAGTGTGGGCTGAAAGCACAAGTGCTCCCTGGGTGATTTTGGTAATTAATGTCAACATATATCTTGTTGGACTAATTCTTCTACCTAGTATGTTTCAGATAAGTTCAACAATGGAGTGGCTTGGACAAGAGGATGTGGAACTCCTTCAAGATGCTAAGGACAAAGGATTGGCTCAAGCTCAAAGCTCAGGACTCTACATTTTATATTTTAAGTGATCCAAGATCACATTGAGTCTATAGGAAAAGCCAATACTATTAAGAAGGGATGAGGTGTTGCTTAATGGCTTGCTTGCTCAAAGTGCTTAGTGATATTCTCCAAAGCCCTCAACCACTTTCTCACTTCCACATATGTCCTAATCCAAAAAGTCCAACTCGGACCCACCGAATCTTTCCATCCGGAGCCACCGAGTTCAGTTGACATAGCCACTGCCAGAAACCCTAATAATTTCGGTCTCACCGATGGGATCTCGGTCTCACCGAGATGGGCTTGCAAACTCTCTGTTGTCTGTTGCAATAGTTTCGGTCCCACCAAGATTTGCAACCGGCCCCATCGACTTTGCTTGGCCAACATTCTGTTTCACTTATTACCCAAATCGGTCCCACCGAGTTTGAGTAATCGGTCAAACCGAGTTTTGGATTTACCCTAACCCTAGCACATCGGTCCCACCGAGTTGATCAAGTCGGTCCCACCAAAATGCCTAACGGTCACATTATGAACCAAATCAGCCAGACCGAGTTCTCTGAATCGGTCCCACCGAGTCTGGTGATTTGTGTGTAACGGTTAGATTTTGTGTGGAGGCTATATATACCCCTCCACCCACTCTTCATTCGTGGAGAGAGCTATCAGAACATTCCTACACTTCCAATACATATTTTCTGAGAGAGAACCACCTACACTTGTGTTGAGGTCAAGATATTCCATTCCAACCACATAAATCTTGATCTCTAGCCTTCCCAAGTTGCTTTCCACTCAAATCTTGTTTCTACCAAATCTAATCCTATGAGAGAGAGTTGAGTGTTGGGGAGACTATCATTTGATGCACAAGAGCAAGGAGTTCATCATCAACACACCATTTGTTACTTCTTGGAGAGTGGTGTCTCCTAGATTGGCTAGGTGTCACTTGGGAGCCTCCGAAAAGATTGTGGAGTTGAACCAAGGAATTTGGAAGGGCGAGGAGATTGCCTACTTCGTGAAGATCTACCCTAGTGAGGCAAGTCCTTCGTGGGCGACGGCCATGGTGGGATAGACAAGGTTGCTTCTTCGTGGACCCTTCGTGGGTGGAGCCCTCCATGGACTCGCAAGCTGTTACCCTTCGTGGGTTGAAGTCTCCATCAACGTGGATGTACGATAGCACCACCTATCGGAACCACGGATAAAAAATCTCCATGTCTCCAAATTGCGTTTGCACACTCCAATCCCATCTCTTTACATTCTTGCAACTTGCATGCTTTACTTTCCGCTACTCATATACCCTTTGTATGCTTGCGTGTTTGCTTGATATGTATTGTGAATATTTAAACTTGTGTTCAAACTCCACATCAACTAAAGGAAATTAAAATCTGCAACTTTTCTTGATTAGAGTCTATTCACCCCCTCTAGACACCTCTTCTTGATCCTTTCAATTGGTATGAGAGCTTTGGTCTCCATTGCCTTGGTTTAAACACCTTTGGAGGAAGATGGATGTGTCTACTTTGGGGAGTCTTAGACGTAGAGTGCATATTCTTGATGGAGAATATTTTCATGAGTGGAAAAATGAAATGCTTGAGATTTTCAATGAATATCATTTGAACAAGTACATTACTAGCCCTTGGTGCACCTCATATTGATCCCTTGCATCCCACACCCGAAGAAGATCTTGACATGATTCGCAATCTTAGAACTATCAATCTTATCATAAGAGGATTGCCCAAAAATTTGATTGCTAGTTTGCCTATTCTTGATTGTGCCTATACTATATGGATATTTCTTGAGGAACGATTTCCAGATTATTCCTTGAAAAATTTAGACGAAATTCTCCATAAGTCTATTGCCTTGAGTAAGATGAATTCTAGTGATCCTAGCTTTGGTGATTGTCTATTTGAGCTTACAAATCTCATGTGTGCCATAGGAGATGCTGGGACCATTAGCAATATTATTTCTGAAGCTATTAGAATTCATAAAGATAATCATAGAAATGATCATTTGTCTAATGAATTACCCTCTCTAGGAATTGATCAATCACAAGATGATGTTGAACATGGATACTATGATGAGGATGATGATAGTGACTATGATCTTGATGATGCAATGAGACACTTTTGTCTTATGGCAAACCTTCGCGGCTACATGGCCGGAGGAAAGGAATGGGTCCTTGGTAGTGGATGTACTGATCATATGACCGGAGATAAAGATATGTTCCGTGAGCTTGCTGAAAACGACGGCCCTCGAAAATATGTCACTTTTGGTGATAACTCAAAGGGTAAGGTGGTTGGACTCGGTAAGGTGGCCATCTCACATGATAGCTCCATACAAAATGTCATGCTCGTTGAATCTCTTGGGTACAATTTACTTTCAGTTTCTAGACTTGCTGATTTCGGTTTCAATGTACTATTCACTGAAGTAGATTGCCAAGTGTTTCGTACAGACAATCATAAAATGATCTTTACCGGTATACGTAGAGGTGATCTTTACATTGTTGATTTCACTAAAAAGTCTCAACCTAGAACTTGCTTAATTTGCTAAATCTTTCAAGGGTTGGTTGTGGCATAGAAGGCTAGGTCATGTGGGTATGGGAAATCTTGATAAGCTTATTAAAGGTGATCATATCCTTGGAGTAAAAGATGTCATATTTGACAAGGATAGACTTTGTAGTGCTTTTCAGGCAGGGAAACAAGTTGGAGGAAGTCATCGCGTGAAGAACATCATGACCACGAGAAGACCACTCAAGCTACTTCACATGGATCTCTTTGGTACAAATGCCTACAAGAGTCTCGGTGGCAACTCGTTTGGACTAGTCATAGTTGATGATTTTTCAAGATTTACGTGGGTGTTCTTTCTTGATGACAAATCGCAGCTCCAAAAGATCTTCAAAAACTTCGCTAGGAAGGCCCAAAATCAATTTGGCGTGAAGATCAAGAAGGTTCGGAGCGACAACGGAACGGAGTTCAAGAATGCAAATGTGGATACCTTTCTTGATGAAGAAGGGATTTTACATGAGTTCTCGGCTACGTACACACCTCAACAAAATGGAGTCATTGAGAGGAAGAACCGGACTCATTGAGATGGCAAGAACGATGCTTGATGAGTACAAGACTCCAAAACACTTTTGGGCGGAAGCGGTTGAGACAACTTGTCATGCAACAAATCGCTTGTATCTTCACAAGCTACTCAGCAAGACGGCAACATCTGAGCTCCTCACCGTAACAAACCCCAAGTTGGATACTTTCGAGTATTTGGCTCAAAATGCTACATTCTTGATAAGCATCACGTTCTAAATTTGCTCCTAAATCTCATGAAGGTTTCCTACTTGGTTATGGCTCAAACTCTCACACTTACCATGTGTACAACAATTTCACCCGAAAGGTTGAAGAGATGGTAGATGTGAAGTTTGATGAATCTAACGGCTCGCAAGTAGAGCAATTGCCAATTGATGTAGGAGACAAAGACCCTTCAGAAGCAATCCAAGACTTGTCTATTGGCAAGATTCGTCCAACGGAGGTGAAGGAGAGTACCTCGTCCGTCCAACTGGAAGCTTCTACCTCACGACAAGGTGAACCAAGAGTTGATATGGAAGCATCCACAAGTGGGACACACCAAGACGAAGAAAACGAGGAAGCACACCAAGATGAACATCAATAACCTCCTTCTCCACCACGACAAGAGAATGATAAAATCAACAATGAAGAAGGCCAAGAAGAATAAGAAGATGTTCCACCCCGAGCCAAGCCAAAGCTCCCACGAGTTCGAGCAAGAATCGCCAAAGATCATCCCGTCGAGCAAATCTACAATGATATCCAAACCGGGAGAATCACTCACTCTAAAACTCGTTTAGCTAACTTTTGTGAACATTACTCATTCATCTCTAGCATCCTATGAAGGTTGAAGAAGCATTGGAAGATCCGGATTGGATAAATGCTATGCATGAAGAGCTACACAATTTTGAGAGAAATCAAGTATGGACATTGGTCGAGAAGCCCGACAACAACCACAACATCATTGGTACCAAATGGGTGTTTCGCAACAAGCAAGATGAAGATGGTCAAGTCATCTGCAACAAAGCACGCCTAGTCACCCAAGGCTACACTCAAGTCGAAGGTATGGACTATGGTGAGACATATGCTCCCGTTGCTAGACTTGAGTCCATTCGCATCTTACTTGCTTATGCTAATCACCATGTTATCACCTTGTACCAAATGGACATTATAAGTGCTTTTCTAAATGGTGAAATTGAGGAGGAAGTTTATGTTAAGCAACCTCCCCGCTTTGTCAATCCTAAGAAACCTAATCATGTCTACAAACTTCACAAAGCCCTTTATGGTCTTAAACAAGCTCCTAGAGCGTGGTATAAATGCTTGACCAAGTTCCTTATTGAAAAAGGCTTTGAAATTGGTAAAATTGATTCTACCCTTTTTACTAAAAGGGTCAATGGAGAGCTATTTGTGTGCCAAATTTATGTTGATGATATTATATTTGGTCTGACTAACCCTCATTTTAGTGAGAAGTTTGGAAAGGTAATGTCGGAGAAGTTTGAGATGTCTATGATGAGTGAACTCAAATTCTTTCTCGGTTTGCAAATCAAGCAAACTAAGGAAGGTACCTTTGTCTCTCAAACAAAGTACACCAAGGACTTATTCAAGAAGTTCAATATGCAAGAATGCAAAGGTATGACTACACCCATGCCTACTAGTGGACATCTTGATTTGACCAAAGGTGGTGAACCGTTTGATCAAAAAGTTTACCGCTCTATGATTGGTTCATTGTTATATCTATGTGCCTCTCGTCCCGATATTATGCTAAGTGTGTGCATGTGTGCACGATATCAAGCTGCACCTAAAGAATGTCATCTTAAGGCTGTGAAAAGGATAGTGAGATACTTAATACATACACCAAATTTTGGCATTTGGTATCCTAAGAGGTCTTCCTTTGATCTTGTTGGCTACTCCGATTCGGACTATGCCGGGGATAAGGTTGATAGAAAGTCCACTTCGGGTACTTGTCAATTTCTTGGTAGATCTCTTGTGTCTTGGTCCTCCAAGAAACAAAACTCGGTATCCTTATCCACCGCCAAAGCGGAATACATTGTCGCTGGTTCATGTTGTGCTCAATTACTTTGGATGACCCAAACTCTTAAAGATTATGGGATATATGTGAAACATGTTCCATTGATGTGTGACAATGAAAGTGCTATTAAGATTGCTCACAATCCCATGCAACATTCTCGAACTAAACATATTGAAGTTTGTCATCATTTCATTCGAGACCATGTTGCCAAAGGGGACATTAATCTTAAGCATGTTCGCACCGATAAGCAATTAGTGGATATATTTACTAAACCGCTTGATGAGAAAGTCTTTTGCGGTTTGAGAGGTGAATTGAACATCATTGATGCTTCAAACTTGGAGTAGGAACTCCATTTGGATACATGCAAGGCATGAGCCTTTGACTAATCCTTGATATTTCTTTCATGATGCTATCTATATGTATTGGATACTTTTGCACCCTTGCATGCTATCTAACCCTTGTAGGTACTTGGATGCATCTAAATCCATGAGATTGCAACTCACTCACATCTTGAGCAATCTCTACATCACCAAGTCCCTATACAATGGTGGTTGAAGTCAAGGAAGCACAAAGCCCCTCAGATATATTCTTTGACTCATTCTATGTCAAATTTTATGATTGTCATTTTGGATACACAAGTGATCTTCCTTGCAAAGCTAACCCATGTAGGAAGATGAACTCAAACTCCAAGTGGTGCTCTGAACTCTTGATGAGCTACATCAACCTTGAGCAACCCACACATGTTCGACTACATGATCAAGATCAACACCACCACCCAAGGTATGCTATTCCATCTTAGAGAAGCTTTACTCCAAGTCATGGGATAAAGCAACTCAACAAGATGTGAATACATCAAGAAGCTTAAACGAAAAATGGTAACCCCATTTTGAGCTTAAACGATGAGTATGACCAAAGATCAAGTGATCTCACTTGAATCCTAAGTAAATATACTCTAACATAGGTGACTTTGTCACCGCCCAATTCTAGATGAAGTTCTCTTGTGTTTCCTTTTGCATTTGTCTCTTGCATATTTGTTCTTCATCTAGATCTTTTCATTTCTTCGTGTTCTGCATTTTCTGCATCCAATTCATTGCAAATATTTTAGCTGATTCCTTGCAAATCCTTGTGAGATCTTAAAGTGCCTAGTGAGCTGAGGTGACAAGTGTTTTACTGTGATGAACTCAGTCACACCGGTCTGTTTTCTTCGGCCCAACCGGATTCTCTCAGTGCCACCGAATCACACAACTCGGTGCTACCGATTTAACTATAGGAAAGACAACTTGCCACTTATTCCTGCAGTCCTTTTGCTCCAGCTCCACTAAATGATTCTTGTCCTCTACCAGCATCACATTCAACTTGCTTTTTGACTCAAGGACCAAACCCTTCTGCAATAACACAAAAATCCAGAAGAGTCCTTCTTGGAAATTGATGTCAAAGGGGGAGAGAGAGAGATCACATCAAAGCTCTATGCTTAATCATTTCTATAGGGGGAGAGGATACTCAGGGGGAGTGTGTAAGAAACCCCAGATGCTTGGTGTTCAAGAGGAGAGAAGTTACATGTCTTTAAGAGGGGAAAGACATGTTCATATTCGATCATATTTGATTGCTTGCATTAAGCTCAAGCTCTGTTGTTTTTTTTTCTTTTGCTCTGATTTTCTGTTCCCTATCTTCTCCCAATATCCCAATTCAAGATTCAGGGGGAGCAAGACATCTAAGGGAAGGAAATCTCTGATTTATTGCATATCTTTACCTTTGGGGACATGTATATGCCCAATGGGGTACTCAGTAATCACTCTCTACATGTCATCCCAGTCTTGGTTCTCTTGTGGTTTCTTTTGTTTGCTCTGGCTAGTAGGTGTATTTGTGTTGTCTAACCTTGTTTACTCAGGTTCATTCCTTCCTAAGCAAACTCAAGACCACAAGGTAAGTATATGCATCATAGTCATGTGTATGAGGATCTCTTGCTGATGTACATACTGTTTGCAAGAAGGACTCATGGGCATGAAGGTACATTTCCTATATTCACATCATTTTCTCTGATGCATATAGCCAAGATACATGTAACACATGGATTACTCTGTCATGATTATGCATTCACATGCTCCTATGTTTCATATTTATATGATTGCATACATGTAGGGGGAGCCTATGCATGTTACATGTCTTTCCAAAGCTTTACTTGTTGCTCTCTATATCTTTATCTAAAGCTTTGATGTATGTTGTCATCAATTACCAAAAAGGGGGAGATTGAAAGCACAAGTTCTCCCTAGGTGATTTTGGTAATTAATGTCAACATATCTCTTGTTGGACTAATGCTTCTACCTAGTATGTTTCAGATAAGTTCAACAATGGAGTGGCTTGGACAACAGGGTGTGGAACCCCTTCAAGATGCTAAGGACAAAGGATTGGCTCAAGCTCAAAGCTTAGGACTCTACATTTTCTATTTTAAGTGATCCAAGATAACATTGAGTCTATAGGAAAAGCCAATACTATTAAGAAGGGATGAGGTGTTGCTTAATGGCTTGCTTGCTCAAAGTGCTTAGTGATATGCTCCAAAGCCCTCAACCACTTTCTCACTTCCACATATGTCCTAATCCAAAAAGTCCTACTTGGCCCCACCGAATCTTTCCATCCAGAGCCACCGAGTTAAGTTCACATAGCCACTGCCAAAAACCCTAATCAGTTCGGTCTCACTGATGGGATCTCGGTCTCGCCGAGATGGGCTTGCAAACTCTCTGTTGTTTGTTGCAATAGTTTCGGTCCCACCGAGATTTGTAACCGGCCCCACCGAGTTTGTTTGGCCAACATTCTGTTTCACTTATTACCTAAATCGGTCCCACCGAGTTGGAGTAATTGGTCAAACCGAGTTTTGGATTTACCCTCACCCTAGCACATTGGTCCCACCAAAATGCCCAACGAGCACATTATGAACCAAATCGGTCCGACCGAGTTCTCTGAATCGGTCCCACCGAGTTTGGTGATTTGTGTGTAACGGTTAGATTTTGTGTGGAGGCTATATATACCCTCCACCCACTTCTTCATTCGTGGAGAGAGCTATCAGAACATGCCTACACTTCCAATACATATTTTCTGAGAGAGAACCACCTACACTTGTGTTGAGGTCAAGATATTCCATTCCAACTACATAAATCTTGATCTCTAGCCTTCCCAAGTTTCTTTCCACTCAAATCTTCTTTCTACCAAATCCAATCCTATGAGAGAGAGTTGAGTGTTGGGGAGACTATCATTTGAAGCACAAGAGCAAGGAGTTCATCATCAACACACCATTTGTTACTTCTTGGAGAGTGGTGTCTCCTAGATTGGCTAGGTGTCACTTGGGAGCCTCCAACAAGATTGTGGAGTGGAACCAAGGAGTTTGTAAGGGAAAGGAGATAGCCTACTTCGTGAAGATCTACCTTAGTGAGGCAAGTCCTTCGTGGGCGACGGCCATGGTGGGATAGACAAGGTTGCTTCTTCATGGACCCTTCGTGGGTGGAGCCCTCTGTGGACTCGCGCAACTGTTACCCTTCGTGGGTTGAAGTGTCCATCAACGTGGATGTACGGTAGCACCACCTATCAGAACCACGGATAAAAAATCTCCGTGTCTCCAAATTGCGTTTGCACACTCCAATCCCATCTCTTTACATTCTTGCAACTTGCATGCTTTAATTTCCGCTGCTCATATACCCTTTGTATGCTTGCGTGTTTGCTTGATATGTATTGTGAATGTTTAAACTTGTGTTCAAACTCCACATCAACTAAAGGAAATTAAAATCTGCAACTTTTCTTGATTAGAGTCTACTCACCCCCTCTAGACACCTCTTCTCGATCCTTTCGCGGGAATTAGGATTAACAATGACAACTTTTAAATACGACATTACTTTAATGGTGCCATTGCTTTATTTTACCAGCAACATTACATTAACAGCTGCTAAAGAGTTGGTATTTGGGCACGGGAGAGTAGGCGGACCAGGACAGTTGCATTTCTAACAAAAAGAAGCGACTTATATTAATGGGAAATTTAGGAGGACATGAAAAATAGTGCCATTGATTCATATTACTAGAGGCACTTTGAAAACAACATTGGTTTAACGTGTCCTTACTTTAACAGTGGGACTGCTACTTTTTACCATTGGCATTACATAAGAGGGGCTCGGGGCAACAAACATCCAAACATGATATGTGGGTTGGTCCCATTTTTTTGGGTATAGCCACCTTATACTTTGTGAGGCTAGCAAATCTAGTGTTGGACATACTCTGTTGACTTGTCCCCCAGTCCCCACTTTCTTTCCTTTTTCAACCAATAGATCGGTTTATATTGAGTTTGTACTGTGTTTCCCTTTATTTCCCTATTAGACCAAGAGACCAGTTGGATAGCCAGTCTCTGCTACTTTTCGCCCCCATTATTTCTTCTTTCAACAAAGTCCTAGATTCAGGTAACAAATCTTTCCCCACCCCCACCCCCTTTCTTCCCTGTTTGAACCAAGTAGTTTTACCTATTAACAGTAAAAATTTAGGTGGCTTTCGAACAGCCGATTGATCCTATCTATGAGGGAGCCTGAGAAATAGTAGAAGATACAAATGCAGCAAAGTGAGGAGCTG
This sequence comes from Aegilops bicornis, assembly GCA_021605145.1. Classification (NCBI taxonomy): domain Eukaryota; kingdom Viridiplantae; phylum Streptophyta; class Magnoliopsida; order Poales; family Poaceae; genus Aegilops; species Aegilops bicornis. Next base: position 497,887,630 of record CM038670.1, read on the forward strand.
GAGCAGTAGATCAAGGCCGGTTTCAAAGGAAGATATACCTGAGGGTCACCCAAATGTCGCTAGGTGGGCGGCGGGATGCCGGATCTTCCCACACTACGACAGCGAGGAAGAAGGGGTCGGAGGCCCTCCCTAGCCGGCGCTGCGTGGGAGAGAACGGCAAGGCATGCTGATCAAGACACGCCGACAGTGGGTAAGAGCCATCTCCGAGGATGACCGCGTGAAAATTGCACCTTCTCACCTTCCCCAGCGGAGGGGATCCGGTCGGATCTGTGACCAGCGTGAGCAGAGAGAGAGTGTGTGGCCACCACTTTCGTGTTTACATCTGGAGAGGACGAGAGAGTGTGAAGAGAGCAACACTAGCAAGCAAGCGCGGAGGCTCTTGCCTATACTGGAGTAGTTTTCTTTTTTCTACCAGAGCCGGCTTGACCTCATCAATTACTGTCGAGAAGTCTTCATGCACGTGCCCCGGAGGCGTAGTTGTCGTCATTTTGATCTGAAGCACCAGATTAAGATATAACACGAAAAAATCCCACATGACAAGAAACCATAACCTCACTACCCCAAGGAGACAACATGAATCGTGACGAACAAACTAGACGAGGATCAAAGCTAAAATTAAAGACAAACTCGTAAAAAAGGGTCAATCGATAGATGCCCTTATTAACATACCCGGCTTGACCTAGATGGTAGCTGAGTAGTCTTCGTGCATGTGCCCCCAATGACCGGTGCCTTGGAGGAATGCAGTTGTCGCTGTTTAACCCTCGTAGTGATCTGAAGCACATGACACCTAACATTGCGAGATGACAACAAACCCTTTTTTTAGATTTCTCATCGGAACTACAGCCCTGTACAACACAACATACACGATATGTATGTTGGAAATCGTTGCATGGAAAAACAAAAAAAAATCTACCCACATGCAATGATCTATCCATGGAGTTGCATAGCAACGAGGGGGGGGTGAGGAGTGTGTCTACGTACCCTCGTAGACCGTAAGCGGAAGCATTTGATAATGCGGTTGATGTAGTCAAACTTCTTCTAGCTCCGATCGATCAAGTACCGAATGTATGGCACCTCCGAGTTATGCACACGTTCAGCTCGGTGACGTCCCTCGCCTTCTTGGTCCAGCAAGATGTCAAGGTAGTAGATGAGTTCCTTCAGCATGATGGCATGGTGACGGTGATGGTGAAGTGATCCTCACAGGGCTTCGCCTAAGCACTACAAAAATATGACCGGGGGTGTAAACGGTGGAGGGGGCACCGTGCACGGCTAGGCAATTGTCTGGGGTGTGCTAGGGGCGCCCCCCCCCCCACATATCTATAGGTGGGAGGGAGAGAGGAGGCAGCGAGGGTGTGCCCTAGGGTTGGCCGCCACCCCCTAGGGGCCCTACCTTGCCCTGCGCCCCCCTTTCCATGTATGCATGAAGGGGAAGGAAAGAGGGGGACAAGGGAAGGAAGTGGGAATCCTAATCCACACTTTCCTTTCCCTTCCCCCCTTTCCTTCTCCTCCTCCTATGGCCCTATAGGGTGCACCAGCCCCTTGTGGGCTGGTGTGTTCCTTCACAAGGCCCATATGGCCCATAGGATTGCCGGGGGTACCCGAAACACCTTCCGGTAACCCGATAAGTACCTGATACCCTCCGGAACACTTCCGGTGTCCGAATACCATCGTCCTATATATCAATCTCTACCTCTCAACCATTTCGATACTCCTAGTCATGTTCATGATCTCAACCAGGAGTCCAAACAACATTCGGTCACCAAATCACATAACTCATCTAATACTATATTATCATCAAACGTTAAGCGTGCATACCCTACGGGTTCGAGAACTATGTAGACATGACCGAGACACCTCTCTGGTCAATAACCAAAAGCGGAATCTGGATGCCCATATTGGCTCCTACATATTCTACGAAGATCTTTATCGGTCGAACCGTTATGACAACATACACAATTCCCTTTGTCCGTCGGCATGTTACTTGCCCGAGATTCGATCGTCGGTATCTCTATACCTAGTTCAATCTCGTTACTGGCAAGTCTCTTTACTCATTCTGTAATACATCATCCCGTGACTAACTCATTAGTCATTTGCTTGCAAGGCTTATTATGATGTGCATTACCGAGAGGGCCCAGATATACCTCTCCGATACTCGGAGTGACAAATCCTAATCTCGATTCATGCCAACCCAACAAAACACCTTCGGAGATACACATACTTTTAGAGCATCTTTGTAATAACCCAGTTACGTTGTGACGTTTGATAGAACAAAAGGTATTCCTCCAGTATTCGGGAGTTGCATGATCTCATAGTCAAAGGAATATGTATTTGACATACATGAAAGCAGTAGCAATGAACTGTACGATCAAATGCTAAGCTAACAGATGGGTCTTGTCCATCACATCATTCTCCTAATGATGTGATCTCATTATCAGTTGACAACTCATGTCCTTGGTTAGGAAACCTTAACCATCTTTGATCAACGAGCCAGTCTAGTAGAGGCTCACTAGGGACACGGTGTTTTTTATGTATTCACACATGTATCAAGGTTTCCGATCAATACAATTCTAGCATGAATAATAAACCTTTATCATGAATAAGGAAATATAAAATAACAACTTTATTATTGCCTCTAGGGCATATTTCCTTCAGTCCCCCACTTGCACTAGAGTCAATAATCTAGTTCACATCGTCATGTGATTAACACCCATAGTTCACATCACCATGTGACCAGTACCCAAAGAGTTTACAAGAGTCAATAATATAGTTCATATCGCTATGGGATTAACACCCAAAGAGTACTAAGGTGTGATCATGTTTTGCTTTGAGAGAGGTTTAGTCAATGGGTCTGCCACATTCAGATCCATATGTTCGGAAAATTCTATGTCTACAATGCTCTGCATGGAGCTACTCTAGCTAATTCCTCCCACTTTCAATACGTATCCAGATTGAGACTCAGAGTCATCTGGATCGGTGTAAAAGCTTGCATCGACGTAACTCTTTACGATGAACTCTTTATCACCTCCATAACTGAGAAATATTTATCCTTAGTTCTTTAAGGATAATTTTAACCGCTGTCTAGTGATCCACTCCTGGATCAACATCGTACCCCCTTGCAAAACTCATGGCTAGGTACACAATAGTTCTGGTATACAGCATAGCATACTTTATAGAACCTATGGCTGAGGCATAAGGAATGACTTTCATTTTCTTTCTATTTTCTGCCTTGGTCGGCTTTTGAGTCTTACTCAACTTCACACCATTACAACACAGGAAAGAACTCCTTCTTTAACTGTTCCATTTTGAACTACTTCAAAATCTTGTCAAGGTATGTACTCATTGAAGAAAAAAATATCAAGCGTCTTGATCTATCTCTATAGACCTTGATGCCCAATATGTAAGCAGCTTCACTGAGGTCTTTCATTGAAAAAATTCTTATTCAAGTATCCTTTTTATGCTATCCGGAAATTCTATATCATTTCCAATCAACAATATGTCATCCACATATATATCAGAAATGCTACACATCTCCCACTCACTTTCTTGTGAATACAAGCTTCACCGTAAGTCTGTATAAAACCATATGCTTTGATCACCTCATCAAAGCATATATTCCAACTCTGAGATGCTTGCACCAGTCCATAGATGGATCGTTGGAGCTTGCACACTTTGTTAGCACCTTTAGGATCGACAAAACCTTCTGGTTGCATCATATGCAACTCTTCTTAAGAAATCCATTAAGGAATGAAGTTTTGACGTCCATTTGCCAGATTTCATAATCATAAAATGCGGCAATTGCTAACATGATTCGGACAGACTTAAGCATCGCTACGGGTGAGAAAATATCATCGTAGTCAACTCCTTGAACTTGTCAAAAACCTTTTGCGACAAATCGAGCGTTGTAGACAGTAACATTACCATCAGCGTCAATCTTCTTCTTGAAGATCCATTTATTTTCTATGGCTTGCCGATCATCGGGCAAGTCCACCAAAGTCCACACTTTGTTCTCATACATGGATCCTATCTCAGATTTCATGGCCTCAAGCCATCTGTCAGAATTTGGCTCTTCGTAGCTTCTTCATAGTTTGTAGGTTCGCCTTGGTCTAATAACATGACTTCCACAACAGGATTACCGTCCACTCTGGTGCGGATCATGCTCTAGTTGACCTACAAGGTTCAGTAGCAACTTGATATGAAGTTTCATGATCATGATCATTTGCTTCCTCTCTAGTTGGTGTAGGCATCACGGGAACAGATTCCTCTGATGTGCTACTTTCCAATTCGATAGAAGGTACAATTACCTCTTCAAGTTCTACTTTCTCCCACTCACTTCTTTCGAGAGAAACTCCTTCTCTAGAAAGGACCAGTTCTTAGCAACAAATATCTTTCCTTTGGATCTGTGGTAGAAGGTGTACCCAATTGTTTCCTTAGGGTATCCTATGAAGACGCACTTCTCCGATTTGGATTCGAGCTTATTAGGCTGAAGCCTTTTGACATAAGCGTCACATCCCCAAACTTTTAAGAAATGACAGCTTAGGTTCCTTGCCAAACCATAGTTCATACGGTGTCATCTCAACAGATTTAGACGGTGCCCTATTTAACGTGAATGCGGCTGTCTCTAATGCATAACCCCAAAACAATATTGGCAAATCGGTAAGAGACATCATAGAACGCACCATTATATCTAATAAAGTACTTTTAGGACGTTCGGACACACTATTACGCTGTGGTGTTCCAGGTGGCGTGAGTTGTGAAAATATTCCACATTGTTGTATACGAAGGCCAAACTCGTAACTCAAATATTTGCCTCCGCGATCAGGTCGTAGAAACTTTATTTTCTTGCTAGGATGATTCTCCACTTTATAATGAAATTCTTTGAACTTTTCAAATGTTTCAGACTTGTGTTTCATCAAGTAGATATACCCATTCCTACTCAAATCATCTGTGAAGGTCAGAAAATAACGATACCCGCCGCATGCTTCAACACTCATCGGACATCATACATTTGTATGTATTGTTTCCAATAAGTCATCGGAGTTTTAGTCATCTTGCCCATGAAGCATGGTTTGCAAGTGCCAAATGATTCATAATCAAGTGACTCCAAAAGTCCATCTGCATGGAGTTTCTTCATGCGCTTTACACCAATATGACCTAAACGGCAGTGCCACAAGTATGTTGCACTATCATTATCAACTTTGCATCTTTTGGCATCAATATTATGAATGTGTGTATCACTACGATTGAGATTCAATAAGCCATTCACATTGGGTGTATGACCATAGAAGGTTTTATTCATGCAAACAGAATAACAATTATTCTTTAACTTAAATGAATAAATGTATTGCAATAAACATGATCTAATCATATTCATGCTGAACGCAAACACCAAATAACATTTATTTAGGTTCAACACTAATCCCGAAGGTAGAGGGAGTGTGCGATAGTGATCATATCAACCTTGGAATCATTTGCAACACACATCGTCATCTCGCTTTTAACTAGCCTCTGCAACTCCTATTTTGAGTTACTAATCTTAGCAACTGAACCGGTATCAAATACCCAGGGATTACTTGGAATACTAGTACACATCAATAACATGTATATCAAATATACGTTTGTCCACTTTGCCATCCTTCTTATCCGCCAAGTTTTTGGGCAGTTCCACTTCTAGTGACCATTTCCTTCGCAGTAGAAGCACTCAGTTTCAGGCTTGGGTCTAGCTTTGGGCTTCTTCACGTGAGTGGCAACTTGCTTGCCATTCTTCTTGAAGTTCCCTTTCCTTCCCTCGCCCTTTTTTTGAAACTAGTGGTCTTGTTAAGCATCAACACTTGATGCTCTTTCTTGATTTCTACCTTCACCGATTTCAGCATCGCGAAGAGCTTGGGAATCGTTCTTGTCATCCCTTGCATATTATAGTTCATCATATTGTTCCAATAGCTTGGTGATAGTGACTACAGAACTCTGTCAATCACTATCTTATCTGGAAGATTAACTCCCACTTAATTCAAGTGATTGTAGTACCCAGACATTATGAGCACATGCTCACTGGCAGAGCTATTCTCCTCCATCTTGTAGGCAAAGTACTTGTCAGAGATCTCATGCCTTTCGACACAGGCATGAGTCTGAAATACCAATTTCAGCTCTTGGAACATCTTATATGCTCCATAGCATTCAAAACGTTTTTGAAGTCCCAATTCTCAGCCGTAAAGCATGGCACACTAAACTATAAAGTAGTCATGATATCGAGCTTGCAAAATGTTCTAAACTTCTGCATCCGCTCCTGCAACAGGTTTGTCACCTAGCGGTGCATCAAGGACATAATTCTTCTATGAAGCAATGAGGATAATCCTCAGATCACGGACCAAGTGCGCATCATTGCTACTATCATCTTTCAACTTAGTTTTCTCTAGGAACATATCAAAAATATATAGGAGCTATATCACGAGCTATTGATCTATAACATAGATCTGCAAATACTATCAGGACTAAGTTCATTATAAATTAAGTTCAATTAATCAAATTACTTAAGAACTCCCACTTAAATAGACATCCCTCAAGTCATCTAAGTGATACGTGATCCAAATCAACTAACCCATGTCCAATCATCACGTGAGATGGGGTAGTCATCAATGGTGAGCATCTCTATGTTGATCATATCTACTATATGATTCACGTTTGACCTTTCGGTCTCCAGTGTTCTGAGGCCATGGCTGTACATGCTAGAATCATCAAGTTTAACCCAAGTATTCTGCATGTGTAAAACTTTCTTACGCCCGTTGTATGTGAATGTAGAGTCTATCACACCCGATCATCACATGGTGTCTCGAAACTACGAACTTTTGCAACAGTGCATACTCAGGGAGAACACTTTTACCTTGAAATTTAGTGAAGGGATCATCTTATAATTCTACCGTCGTTCTAAGCAAAATAAGATGCATATAAGACAAACATCACATGTAATCAAAATATGTGACATGATATGGCCATCATCATCTTGTGCTTTTGATCTCCATCTCCAAAGCATCGTCATGATTCCCATCGTCACCGGCTCGACACCTTGATCTCCAATGTTGCGTCGTGGTCGTCTCGCCAACTATTGCTTCTACAACTATTACTAACTCATAGCGATAAAGTAAAGCAATTACATGGCGTTTGCATTTCATACAATAAAGGGACAACCATAAGGCTCCTGCCGGTTGCCAGATATCTTACAAAACATTATCATCTCATACAATAACATATATCACATCATGTCCTGACCATATCACATCACATCATACCCTGCAAAAACAAGTTAGACATCCTCTACTTTGTTGTTGCAAGTTTTACGTGGCTGCTACGGGCTTCTAGCAAGAACTATTCTTACCTACGCACATAACCACAACGGTGTTTCGACAAGTTTGTTGTTTTAACCTTTTTCAAGGACCGGCCATAGTCAAATTCGATTCAACTAAAGTAGGAGAAACAGACACCCGCTAGCCACCTTTATGCAAAACTAGTTGCATGTTTGTCGGTGGAACCGGTCTCATGTGCGTGGACATGTAAGGTTGGTTCGGGCCACTTCATCCCACAATACCGCCGAATCAAAATATATGTTGGTGGTAAGCAGTATGACTATCACCACCCACAAATCTTTGTGTCCTACTCGTGCATATCATTTACGCATAGACCTGGCTCTGATACCACTGTTGGGAATCATTGCATGGAAAAACAAAAAAAATCTATGCACACGCAATGATCTATCCATGGAGATGCATAGCAATGAGGGGTAGAATGTGTCTACATACCCTCGTAGACCGTAAGCGGAAGCGTTTGATAATGCAGTTAATGTAGTCGAACTTCTTCTAGCTCCGAGCGATCAAGTACCGAACGTACGGCACCTCCGAGTTTTGCACAGGTTCAGCTCGGTGATGTCCCTCGCCTTCTTGATCAACCAAGATGTCGAGGTAGTAGATGAGTTCCGTCAGCATGACGGCGTGGTGACGGTGATGATGACGTGATCCTCATAGGGCTTCGCCTAAGCACTCCGAAAATATGACCGAGGGTGTAAACGGTGGAGGGGGGCGCCGCACACGACTAGGCAATTGTCTAGGGTGTGCTAGGGCGCCCCCACATATATATAGGTGGGAGGGAGAGGGGAGGGAGCCAAGGTGCACCCTACAGTTGGCCGCTGCCCCTAGGGGCCTTGGCTTGCCCTGCGCCCCCCTTTCCGTGTATGCATGAAGGGGAAGGAAAGAGGGGGGTTAGGGAAGGAAGTGGTTATCCTAATCCACACTTTCCTTTCCCTTCCCCCCTTTCCTTCTCCTCCTCCTATGGCCCTATAGGGCGCACCAGCCCCCTGTGGGCTGGTGTGTTCCTTCACAAGGCCCATATGGCCCATAGGATTACCAGGGGTACACGAAACACCTTCCAGTGACACGATAAGTACCCGATACCCTCCGGAACACTTCTGGTGTCCGAATACCATCGTCCTATATATCAATCTTTACCTCTCGACCATGTTGAGACTCCTCGTCATGTTTGTGATCTCAACTGGGACTCCGAACAACATTCGGTCACCAAATCACATAACTCATAGAATACTATATCGTCATCGAATGTTAAGCATGCGGACCCTACGGGTTCGAGAATTATGTAGACATGACCGAGACACCTCTCCGTTCAATAAACAATAGCGGAACCTGGATGCCCATATTGGCTCCTACATATTCTATGAAGATCTTTATCGGTCGAACCGTTATGACAACATACACAATTCCCATTGTCCATCCGTATGTTACTTGCCCGACATTCGACCGTCGGTATCTCTGTACCTAGTTCAATCTCGTTACTGGCAAGTCTCTTTACTCATTCCATAATACATCATCCCGTGACTAACTCATTAGTCATTTGCTTGCAAGGCTTACTAAGATGTGCATTATCGAGAGGGCCCAGATATACCTCTCTGATACTCAGTGTGACAAATCCTAATCTCGATGCACGCCAACCCAACAAAACACCTTTGGAGATACCTGTAGAGCATCTTTATAATCACCCAGTTACATTGTGAAGTTTGATAGCAAAGAAGGTATTCCTCCGGTATTCGGAAGTTGCATGACCTCATAGTCAAAGGAATATGTATTTGACATACATGAAAGCAGTAGCAAGAAACTGCACGATCAAATGCTAAGCTAACGAATGGGTCTTGTCCATCATATCATTCTCCTAATGATGTGATATCGTTAGCAAATGACAAAACTTGTCCATGGTTATGAATCCTTAACCATCTTTGATCAACGAGCTAGTCTAGTAGAGGCTCACTAAGGACGCGGTGTTTGGTTATGTATTCACACATGTATCAAGGTTTCCGATCAATACAATTCTAGCATGAATAATAAACCTTTATCATGAATAAGGAAATATAAAATAAAAACTTTGTTATTGCCTCTAGGGCATATTTCCTTCAATGTAGACGATAGCCAATCTAGCCGTCTGCTGGTGTCTGGTCACATGCATGGACAAACTGATCTCCTGTGTCGTGCAGGGATCGTCCAGGCACTGACTTGTTTACAACACTGCTCTAGTACTATCGCTCGTCTCTCTCTTCTATTAACTCAGCCGACTTGCGGGGACGGGGGAGTGTGCCTATGATCTGTTCTCAATTGCGGTCCCACATGTGTATGCAAACGCAATATGATGCACGTTCCATTCGGAGAGTGGCGTGCTAGACCGATCGACCATCTGGGGTGCGACGCGAACACGACAGGCATGCCACCATTTTCTTCATGCTTTGCTCCATGGACACAAAATTCGAGGGCGGGGCTTTTCCCGTGCAGTAGGCGGGGCAGTTCTGCCTAGTCAGTTCGACAGAGAGGCGAGAAGATGAGGGAGTAGACTACTACAAACGTAGGGCTGTGTGATTTGATGGCTCGTTACTGCTGGACAAGTGGAGCCCTGTGATTTGACTTGCCATTATCATTATTACTGCAGCGCTATGACCAGCGTGAGTCTCCTGATTCCTGACCACCTCCATGGTATACAGGTGCCAAGTACTGTACTACCTCCATCCTAAATGATTGGTCCCCATTGTATAGTGTGTCCAATTTTTACTATAAATTGAAATAACAAAACGTTCATGCATGTTACCAAAAATTATATCATTCAAAACTATGTTCACATACGAATCCAATGATATAATTTTTGTTGACATGCATTAACATTTTTTGAGCTACATCTTTGGTCAAAATTTGGGACAAACTACAAAGGTGACCTATAAACCACGACAACGGAGTAGTACTCTACAGTAATGGGCTTATAGCCCTCTTACATGGCACTTTTGCTTATATGTCGAGGAGAGAGACATGGGCAAAATGGTGGGAGTGGGCTCTTGTGCAACACCCTAACTACTTACTCCTTGGAAAATGCAAGAAATACTATGAAGAAAGAGTAGAGAGAAATAAAAAAAATACTCTTATAGCCAACCATATAGCTAACCTTGTTGTACGAGTGACTATGTGATGACTATGTATGACATGCCAACATCAGATAGCCTAACGCACCTGGACAGAGGAAGTAGTTTCATGCGTGCGAGACAAAAAATGCTCATTTATAGCCGTCTGAAATCTCCAAGGGTGCGACCATGATACGGGCTGCTGACATCCCTTGGATCTGAGATCGAACGGTCGCATGCTAAGTTGCTGAAAATTTGCAGAATAACCCTCCAGGATAGGATATTCACCCATAGGTCTAGAATCACGACATGCAACCGTTCGATCTCAGATCCAAGGGCTCTCGGAAGTCCGTATCATGGGAGCATGGAAACAATCATATCACCTGTAATTTTCCTGATGTTTGACGTGCAAACACGCAGATGCTATTCTGTCAGGCCTACAAAGTGGGTCTAGTAGACATGACATCTAATTGGGCCCCCATAGTACTGTGCATGAATCCATTTATCCACCGGGCAAGCCACTACCCTGCCGTTCGCACGCCCCACTCAACATTTTTACAATCAGAAAACCACTAGCAGTTTGCTCCTACTCGTCCTAGCCACCCTTTAACATTACGACAGTTCGCTACTAGTCATCCGTCCTTTCACATTACAGCAGTTCAACTAATCCTAGCCCTCCTCCAAAATCCATGGTGTCCCAAATCTCCATGATCGGTGGTGAGTACAAGGTTGGAACCATCACCGGCGATGAGATCGACGTCATCTACACCCATTCTTCCGCAATGGTGAAAGGATGCCTTGCTTGCTTCAAATGCATGTTCGAAAAGTCGGATCGTGATGAATGGGTCGCTGGGCTAGATGTTGAGTACACCACAGTCCTGGGAATAGAGAAGAATCTAAAGGAGGAAGAGAAGAAGAAGCCCGCCATGATCCAGGTTTGCGTGCATAACTTGTGCTTGGTCTACCACATATGCCATGCCGACGTTAAGTGCGAGGATTTTAAGAACTTCATCGCGGACGACATAGTCAAATTCATTATTGTAGACTTTCCTAACGACGAGGAAGTCCTGGGTTGGATAGGCCTCGTCGTAGGCCAGCCCTTCGACCTCCAGAAGAATAAGCTAGTGTCCTCCCGTCAGCCTTCAATGCTGACCCTGGTAGGAGCCATGGTTGATCCTTCGTATGGAAAACTGACAAAACCTGAACACAAGTTTCATCTTGCATGGGAGTAGAATTTAATAGATAAAGACCACATCCAGTATGCTGCAATGGATGCCTACCTTTGTTTCAATATCTACCAGGGTTGGATGAAGTGTGAGAGCCTAGTGTGCGGTTCAGGCAAAGAAGTATTAGCCAAGAGGAAGAGGGACAAGGACGAAATCGAGGACGTGGACGAGGAGTCCGAGTAAGGTGGCAGTGTCATTGCTCATGGTGGTTCTAGTGCAGTGTCTACCAGATTAGTTGCTTAGTTTAATTTCAGGGGTGTGTTGTGCTGAGCCCCCAGTAGAACTATGTTATGTTCTTTCTCGTTACTTTAACTCTTCAGTACGTACATACTTGTATTTCTTATAGTTCATCTTGTAGTTGGTAGTACTACCACTCGTTTCTTCACATTATATATGTACAATATATATGGCCAACATCATATAGCCAGCAGTTGGCTATACTATTAACCACGCTCTAAACATGCCACATACGCAAAGCACTTAAATGAGATATGTAATACTAAAAACACTTAAATGAGAGAAGTTTACCCAAAGAATGAAGGAGCTTATTTGTCAAAGAATTAAATAGGTATGCTAATTTCTTAAATAGACTTTAGCACCCCATCTAAGCACGTACTAGCTTTTTTAATAGTACTATATGCATAATTTGGCGACGAGCGCTCTCTATATGTACCATATTTTTTCTTTAATTTCATCTTGTTAGTTTTTCTCCATGGCGCAATCCATCAATACTACTAGTGTACAAAAGTGCATTTAAAAGGCTAGAGGGTGGGCCAGTCTTGCCTGGCCGGTTCCACAAGAAGCGAGGGCCTTTGTGATTTGACGGCTCATTACTGTTGGAAGGTGGGGCCTTGTGATTTGACCGCTCGTATAAATATTGCTGACGTCCTGAGGAGGAGCAAAGAACCGTGCGGTATACTCAAGTTTTCCACTGGAGTAGGAGTAGTACGACGGAGGAGCATGAAACAACACAGCCCAGTGCGATATGGCGATAAAAATGATCTAATTTACTAGTCATCGATCCCACGGCGCCGCTCATCGTTAGCATTGTCCTATTAGTGGCTCACAGAGAACGTGATACATGCGGTGAAACACCCGAAGCAAAAGAAGACACATAGGAGCAAAAAAAGAAGGAAGATTACCCCCCAAACAAAGAAGGAATACGCAGACACAAGTCCACGACGCTGCTCTCTACTTCATGAAGAGTTGACCGCGGAGTCTTGACTACTTCTTCATAGCCTCCATGACCTTCATCTCCTCGCTCGTCTCCTCCGCCATCTTCATTCTGTCCATGACGCGGGATTTCTCAGCGCGAGCCTTCATCATCTCTTCCACGGCCGCATTACGTACCATGACAGCAGTCGGGTGGTCGATGCGGAGCTTCGCCAACTCATCCTTCTGTTCCATGACGAGGGCGTGCAACATCTTCACTGAGGAACTACTCTTCTCATGCAGCTTCTTCTAGTTAGTGTTCTCCTCCTTCAGTAGGTCGAGCACGTGGCGGAGCTTCTCCTTGTCCTCCTTAAGTTGAGAGATTTCTCTGGTCGCCTTCTTACCCGAGGCAATGCTCTCCTTCAGCAGCATCACCAAGCCGGCGGTCAACTCCTCCTGCTTATTGAGCTCAGCAGGCATGTCGTCGAGGCTCTCCTTCAGCAGCTCCACCAAGCCGTCGATGAACTCCTTCTGCTTATTGAGCTGATCAGGCATGTCATCGAGGGATAACAACTCCAGCACCGCCAGCTTGGCATGTACGCCTCTGCGGCTAGGGCGCTCCTGGGAGCCCTCGCCTGTCCGTGAGAGATCTTTCGAGGTCTTTGCGAGGCGGCAAGCCCTCTTTTTTTCCGCGGCCTTGGTCGCTGCTCCCTTGTTACGAGTAGTTCTCATCCTAGAGCTCTGCACACCGACCATGGCAAGGACGGACGAACAAGAAAGACTTATGAGGATGAAGGTAGAGTAATTTTTGGCTAGGTAGTTCCCCTTTTTATAACCTAGTACTAGCACTAGTACTAAAACCTACATAGTGGGAACACATTCAGGTTTGATACGTACTAGGTGTGAGCAGGTTGCACTTAATAATAGCATGGTATTACTACTTTGGAATGTGATGGGAACAAGCTAAAGATTAATTGATAGTTTTGGTTTCGAGGCCCGAAACGGCTCCTGATGAGTTTCCTGAACACAAATTTCAAGTAATACTGCTCAAATGCGGTCGCACAAGTCAGTGATGTAACTATTCATACATGTTATACCAAGCCGATGCGTGTCCCTTTGGTGAGACATGGGTCTGACTGACCATCTGTTGGTGCCACCGACCGTAAGTATTACGCGATGGAGACTTGTGGTTGTGGCTTCGGGTGATTGTCAGGACCAAGCATTCAAAAACTAGTGATAAATCAATTACCATCGTTTTCCAAATGACCAAGTATTTTCACAGGAATACAATACATATAGATGGAGTTATTGTCACAGTTGCAAACCGCCATGGCGCGGCAAGTTCACTACAGCAGCAACCGAGTAGGTCACTGTATCGCTGGCGGGGAAGGAGGGTAGCTCACCTCGCCTATGATGCATGCCCAACGGCGCCGCCGCAGCTGGTCCCGCAAATTTGGCTTCTCCTGCCGCCCATTTGAACAGTTGCACCGGCTGCTCATGCCATTCCGCAGGCATGCGCGTTCTTTCCTCCGCAATTGACTTTGTGAATATGTCTCTGCCATTAGCCCCAGCTTGAAATCAACGTGGCGCTGCCAGATGCTGACATCCCTCAGCATCTCTCCCCTGAGATCGACTTACGCCTCCGCCTTGTACTTTGCCGGGTGCAGCTCCTTCGAACTTGTCTCGAATCGATGCAACGCTTCCTTGATCTGATTTGCCCTTGCTACCCACCACCTGAAACGCAGCCCTGGCATGTCGTTCAGTGCCACCGATCTATGATTCCAGAGCAATGGATCCCCTCTGAAACACATGTGGGTTTCGCTCAAAGGCGGCAGTGTTGTGGGCCGTAGCGAGAGGGCAGCCCGTGGGATCCTGGGATCTAAGGGATTATCCATGGCGGGATCCGGTGGGCGAGGCGGGGAGGCGAGCGTAGGCGCTGGGAGAGCCCTACGAGGCTAAGATAAAGATAGTACTACTCCACTCCATCCATATTTAAATACAAAGGCCATCAACAGTAACCCAGGCAAAAATTGATCATCCTGTCTGCGTCCTAGTTTATTGGCCCCCTTTTTATTTTATGCCAATTTTTGACCAAAAATTTAACTAAGAAAATGTTAATGCATGTCACCAAAAATTATATCATTGGAATCACCTAAACATAGTTTTCGATGACATTACTTTTTATGACATGCATAAATATTGTGTTACTTAAAATTATGGTCAAAAATTCGCACAAAATACGAACTAGACCAATGGAAGTAGCAACCCATGATTTAACTACTCACATGCATGCAGTGGAGTAGTAATGTCATTCTCAAATACTTCCTCCCTCACGTCCACTCAATTTGCATGTGCTGTATTAGTTGACCATCAATGAAGTGAACGACTTTACACGCGTCAAATTATCACATTGGGGTGGATCTTCGTACCAAAATGCGTCCCAACATGTACCCGCGTGTGCGTGAGAGGGAATGAGTGTGTGCGTGCACGTACTACCAGTGTGCGTGAGAGAGGATGAGGGCGTTCTTCTGGAACCACCAGCACGTCACTGTGATCAATCCACACAAGGAGGTCGCGACAACGCGTCCACATGTGCCACATGGCTTCACGGATGCCCCCACATCATTTTAATCATAATATATTAAATGAAAAAGGGAGAGACACTATGTAGCATTCCATTGGAATTCTAATTTAAGTGCTTTGCACATACTGGAAGTACTAGTAAGGTACACGTGCATCGCACACATGAGATTTTGCAACCAAATTATGAATAAATACCACACTATAGCATGTAAGCTTTGAGTCATATATGCATGATGTAGACGTTTGTTTAATTCTTATAGTTCATCTCATTCAAAATAAAGTAGTTTTTATAAAAGAAAGATAATCTATTTTATGATTCATGGAATTGTGTGTTGTAAAGCATCAAGTAAAAACAAATAATGGCAATTCAACTACAAAAAAGTTTGGGCAATTATGATACGGAAGATTGTAGAACAAAGGAGAAGTACTTGTGTTTTCAGGTTTGTGCATTATGCTTAAGTTCAACCATGGAGTCTTCTAGATTGTATATGTGGCAGAATCTGGTGGAATTTAGATGATATCCAATGGCCAGTAGTGCTCGGATTTGCCATCCCTGCACCGTCAGATTGGCTTCATCCAACGACCATATTTCAAAGTTATACGCACATTATATAGGGGTATAGATATAGATATAGTTATAGAGGTATAGATATAGACTAGTGGCACATCATCTAAAGCCTTTCTACACGCTCATTTTTTGTACAAATGTGCTGCACCGTGCACCCGCGCATTTGTATGTGGGAACGAGTGCGTGTGTGCACCTCTTCTCTTTCACACACGTAGTCTGTCTGTGTGAGACATACTAAGATATGGTGAGGGAATATGTGCCAATGCAATTTGTGTGACGGATAGGCCTATATACATACATGTATGTGCATGGTGCCGGGGTGATATATGATAAGGGAGGGGAGGGGTCGACCGCACGAGATATCGATAGAGATGGATAGAGGGAAGAGCTCTACAAGCGTACAAGCACTAGGATATGGGGGGCTGGAAGATGGTGCGAGGGGCCAAGTGGAGGGAGACTCTGAAGGAGTGCACAAGTGCAAGATCGATATATAAAGAGAGGGGGCGAGAACATGCGCGGTTGCGCGCAGTGGCGGAGCCATAAAAATTAAATGAGCTAGGGGGCCAAGCATTGATTATCCTTTATGGGGAGGACCAATTCATCAACTTAAACCATTTTACCAGAAATTGATCTACTGATCACATTCGTATTAGCCTCAGTATATAGTGATGTTAGAGGGGGGGCAAGGCCCTTGCTACCCCTGTCTTCGCCACTGTGCGCGCGTCTGAGAGATTAAGCGGAAGGCATGGATGATGAGAGGGAGACGATGGATAGATAATGTGGGTGTATTAGCTATGTAGTCCTATATAGAGAGGTAGATTGATTGATGTGTACGTGGGAAAGAGGGTGAGACCTGACTAGATATATAGATCGATCGGTTTGTGTGGAAAAACTGGGAAAGACCTAGCTATATATACACACACATAGAGGAACATCAATCATTGGGCATGCATGTGAGAGATAAAGAATGCCCTAAGTGATGCAGAGGGGGAGGTGTGTGTGTGTTCATGCATGGGAGACCGACCTGAAGAAAAAGGTTGCATGTGTGCGAGGGATAATGTGGGGTGGTAGTGTGTGTGCATGCATGCACGAGAGAAAGTTAGTGGTGCACCTATAAAGAGAAGACGATTGTGTGGGTGTAAAAGACTAGGTGAGGTCATAATCAATGTAAAGTTGAATTCAAATATTTGAATAAGAGATCATGATTTTTGAAACACATGCATGCATGAATATAACTAAGATATGCGTGGTGTGGTTTGGAAACGAGCATGCTATACTATATACACATTGAACAAGGTCAAACTGATTTGAATTTCGGATACCGATGGCAGGCATTGTTTGACCACATTGCATCCATGCATGGACACACTATTCAAATTGGAGATGATGGGTGGCTTTCATATCACATATTTATATCTATACCCCTATATAGTATGCGAATAACTTTGAAATATGGTCGTCGGATGAAGCCAATCCGACAGTGCAGAGATGGAAAATCCGAGCACACTGGCCATTGGATATCATCTACATTCCACCAGATTTTGCCACATGTACAATCTAGAAGACTCCATGGTTGAACTTAAGGATAATGCACAAACCTCAAAACACAATCATGTCTCCTTTGTTCTAGAATGATCCATATCATAATTGCCCAATTTTTTTTCTAGATGAATTGCCATTATTTTTTTTACTTTATGCTTTACAACGCACAATTCCATGAATCTTAAAATATATTAGCTTTTTTATAGAAACTAATTGATTTTGAATGAGATGAACACTACAAGAATTAAACAAACATATACATCATGCATATATGACTCAAAGCTTACATGCTATAATGTGGTATTTATTCATAATTTGGTTGCCAAATCTCATGCGTGCAATGCACACGTACCTTGCTAGTCTAAATAGTGTGTGTGTGTGTGTGTGTGTGTGTTGTGCCTGTTAAACACATTGTACATAGTATCATACATGGTTTAGATTCCGAACATCTAGCTAGAGCATACATGTACTATGATTTGAATTCAACATAAAATGGATACATATATTTGAATTCGAGATCGTATGTGCATGTAGTTCATATTTATATGGGAATTTACTACTCCTATATTCATGTCATGTGTTGTGAAGATAATATTTAGATGGTTGTATAACTAACCCGAGTAAAATCCCATTCAAACAGCGAAAATGTACTCAAATTTAGTCCATATGCTAGACAACACGAATTGTTTTTTATTGTTGAGGGAAGCGATAATTGATTTGGTATTGTACACGTTAAGCTTGTTGTCCCGATTGTTTTAGCTTTTTGTTGTTGTATTTGAATGCATTTGTAGTAATATAGTAAAACGGGACATGGCTCTCTCTAGTGGGGTGTGAATTGTCTTTTATTGTACACATTAAGCTTGTTCTCCCGAAATATCAAGCCACGCGTTGTTATGCCGAAATTTTAAGTTAGCATCTCTGTCTATCGTGCTGCGAAACTCCCGGCTCTTCAACCCGTGCCTTGTTACCCAAAAATTTTAAGATATCTCTTTGTCTTGTGTGCTCCGAAAACCCCCTCCATCTCAAACCGCACCTTGCTATCCCAAAATTACAATGCGCGCGAAAACTCCCACCTCCTGTGAAATCTCGACACGGGAAATTCCCGTGATACCCCTGAACCGAAAGAACCGCCTAGCTCAAATCAGTGGGGGTACTTTCATAACTTACCCCACATTTCGGACACGCGTTTCCCTAAGCCATGGTTCCCCCTCCCATCCCCTCCGCCCCATTCGTACACCGACACCATGAAAACCCGTGAAGCGCCACACCCTCCTCCGTCCGCCACCCAGCCGGAGCCTCTTCCTCGACGACATCGTCCATAGCAACACCTCAATGTCCCTCATCCACCGCACCGGATGAGGATCCGTCATCGATCTCGTCATCCCGCCGGTTCAACCACCCCGTCCTCAACCTCCAAGGAGCTGCCCCAATGTTCGCCTCGTCTTTTGCGCCACCTCCATTCCCACAGCACCATCTTCACCTACACCACTCGAAGAGCAGCACCATCACTGATTCCTCGAATGAAGTTGAGGCCTCATCGGCGCCACCAAAGAGGTTCTACACTAATTGCTGCATTTTCTTCTTGATTCGATCTCACGGTGCTGCCGGCGCTCGGTCCTGAGCTGACATGGTGCGGCTCCATCTACGGAAGCATCGCCGGCCACTTCCTCCACGGCGTCGCTCCCTCGGCGGCGACGTCCACATCAGTAGGAGTTGCTACTGCTTTGGCTCTCGCTCGTGCTACTTCTCTGCTCTTGCTCTCGATCCCCTGCCTGGTCTGCTCTTGCTCTTGCTCGCGCTGCTGCTCTTGGTCTTGCTCTTTCTTGCGCTGCTGCTCTACTCTTGCTCGCACTGCTGCTGCAGGAGCACCAGATCCTTCTCTCACTTGAGCCCCTGCAGCTGCTACCCGAGATGCTACTACACGACCAGCTGCCCCGGCTCTCGCACGCTCCGCTGCTCCGACTGCTGCTGCTGCTGCTGCTTTTCTGCTACTAGTGCGTTCAATTTTGACAGTAAAATTTAGTTTCGACAGCAAAATTCAGTTTCGACAGTAAAATTCAGTTTTGACATTTAAATTTAGTTTCGATAGTTAAGTTCAGAGATGAGGGGCTGATGTATTTTACATCTAGCACTTTGTGGTTATGTATTTTACAACATCTATTGAAGATGCTATTAGAATTCCACTTAGGTTAACGTTGTCTCTCTTGTCCTCCTTCAGCCTCGCCGTGGTACATGCTACCTCTTGAGCATGCGTTGGTTTTCCCTTAAAGAGGAAAGGGTGATGCAGCAAAGTAGCGTAAGTATTTCCCTCAGTTTTTTAGAACCAAGGTATCAATCCAGTAGGAGGCCACACGCAAGTCCCTTGTACCTACACAAATAAATAAGAACCTTGCAACAACCGCGATAAAGGGGTTGTCAATCCCTTCACCGCCACTTGCAAAAGTGAGATCTGTTAGAGATGATAAGATAATATTTTTGGTGTTTTTATGATACAGATTGAAAGTAAAGATTGCAAAATAAACGGCGACAAAAAATAGCTAGTTGACGGAAGATTAATATGATGGAAAATAGACCCGGGGCCCATAGGTTTCACTAATGGCTTCTCTCAAGATAGCATAAGTATTACGGTGGGTGAACAAATTACTGTCGAGCAATTGATAGAAAAGTGCATAATTATGAGAATATCTAGGCATGATCATGTATATAGGCATCACGTCCGCGACAAGTAGACCGAAATGGTTCTGCATCTACTACTATTACTCCACACATTGACCGCTATCCAGCATGCATCTAGAGTATTAAGTTCACAAAAACAGAGTAACACATTAGGAAAGATGACATGATGTAGAGGGATAAACTCAAGCAATATGATATAAAACCCATCTTTTTGTCCTCGATGGCAACAATACAATACGTGCCTTGTTGCCCCTGCTGTCACTGGGAAAGGACACCGCAAGATTGAACCCAAAGCTAAGCACTTCTCCCATTGCACGAAAGATCAATCTAGTAGGCCAAACCAAACTGATAATTCGGAGAGACTTGCAAAGATAACAAATCATACATAAAAGAATTCAGAGGAGATTCAAATATTGTTCATCGATAATCTTGATCATAAACCCACAATTCATCAGAGCTCGACAAACACACCGCAAAAAAGAGTTACATCGAATAGATCTCCAAGAATATCGAGGAGAACTTTGTATTGAGATCCAAAGAGAGAGAAGAAGCCATCTAGCTAATAACTATGGACCCGAAGGTCTGAGGTAAACTACTCACACATCATCGGAGAGGCTATGGTGTTGATGTAGAAGCCCTCCATGATCGATTCCCCCTCCGGCGGAGCGCCAGAAGAGGCCCCAAGATGGGATCTCACAAGTACAGAAGGTTGCGGTGGTGGAAATAGCATTTCGTGGTGCTCCTGGATGGTTTCGGGGTATATGGGTATATATAGGAGGAAGAAGTAGGTCGGTGGAGCTGCGAGAGGCCCACGAGGGTGGGGGTGCGCCCAGGGGGAGGCGCACCTCCCTGCCTCGTGGCCTCGTCGCTTCTTTCTTGACGTCCACTCCAACTCCTCTGGATCACGTTTGTTCCAAAAATCACTCTCCCGAAGGTTTCATTCCGTTTGGATTCCGTTTGGTATTCCTTTTCTGCAAAACACTAAAATAGGCAAAAAACAACAATTTGCACTGGGCCTTGGGTTAGTAGGTTAGTCCCAAAAATAATATAAAAGTGTATAATAAAGCCCATTAAACATCCAAAACGGATAATATAATAGCTTGGAACAATCAAAACTTATAGATACGTTGGAGACGTATCAAGCATCCCCAAGCTTAATTCCTGCTCCTCCTCGAGTAGGTAAATGATAAAAACAGAATTTTTGATTTGGAATGCTACCTAACATAATTTTCTAAGTAATTCTCTTTATTGTGGCATGAATATTCAGATCCGAAAGATTAAAGACAAAAGTTTAATATTGACATAAAAATAATAAGACTTCAAGCATACTAACTAAGCAATCATGTCTTCTCAAAATAACATGGCCAAAGAAAGTTCCTCCCTACAAAATCATATAGTTTGGTCATGCTCCATTTTTGTCACACAAGAATGCTCTCATCATGCACAACCCCGATGACAATCCAAGCAATTGTTTCATATTTTAGTAATCTCAAACTTTTTTCAACTTTCACGCAATACATGAGCGTGAGCCATGGATATAGCACTATGGATGGAATAGAATATAATGATGTGGGTTATGTGGAGAAGACAAAAAAGGAGAAAGTCTCACATTGACGCGGCTAATCAACGGGCTAGGGAGATGCCCATCAATTGATGTCAATGCAAGAGTAGGGATTGCCATGCAACAGATGCAGTAGAGCTATAAATGTATGAAAACTCAACAAAAGAAACTAAGTGGGTGTGCATCCAACTTGCTTGCTCATGAGACCTAGGGCACTTGAGGAGGCCCATTGTTGGAATATACAAGACAAGTTCTATAATGAAAAATTCCCACTAGTATATGAAAATGACAAAACAAGAGACTCTCTATCATAAAGATCATGGTGCTACTTTGAAGCACAAGTGTGGCAAAAGGATAGTAGCATTATCCCTTTTTATTTCCTTTTTTCCTTTTTTTATTTTTTTGGGCCTTTCCTTTTTTTGAACTTTCTCTTTTTTTTCGGGCAATGCTCTATTAATGATGATCATCACACTTCTATTTATTTACAACTCAATGATTACAACTCGATACTAAAACAAAATATGACTCTATAAGAATGCCTCCGGCGGTTCATACGTCTCCAACGTATCTATAATTTTTATTGCTCCATGCCACTTTATCTACTGTTTTTGACTATATTGGGCTTTATTTTCCACTTTTATATTATTTTTGGGACTAACCTATTAACCGGAGGCCCACCCCAGAATTGCTGTTTTTTGCCTATTTCAGTGTTTCGAAGAAGCAGAATATCAAACGGAGTCCAAACGGAATGAAACCTTCGGAAACGTGATTTTCTCACCGAACGTGATCCAGGGGACTTGGACCCTACTCCAAGGAATGAAAGAGGCGGTCACGAGGGTGGGGGGCGCCCCCCCCCTAGGTTGTGCCCCCTATCTCATGGCCCCCCTGTCGCTCCACCGACGTACTCCTTCCTCCTATATATACCTACGTACCCCCAAACAATCAGAACAGGAGCCAAAAACCCAATTCCACCGCCGCAACTTCCTGTATACACGAGATCCCATCTTGGGGCCTGTTTCGGAGCTCCGCCGGAGGGGGCATCCACCATGGAGGGCTTCTACATCATCACCATAGCCCCTCCGATGAAGTGTGAGTAGTTTACTTCAGACCTTCGGGTCCATAGCTAGTAGCTAGATGGCTTCTTCTCTCTTTTTGGATCTCAATACAATGTTCTCCCCCTCTCTCGTGGAGATCTATTCGATGTAATCTTCTTTTCGTGGTGTGTTTGTTGAGATCGATGAATTGTGGGTTTATAATCCAGCTTATCTATGAATAATATTTGAATCTTCTCTGAATTCTTTTATGTATGATTGGTTATCTTTGCAAGTCTCTTCGAATTATCCGTTTGCTTTGGCCAACTAGATTGGTATATCTTGCAATGGGAGAAGTGTATAGCTTTGGGTTCAATCTTGCGGTGTCCTTACCCAGTGACAGAAAGGGTTGCAAGGCACGTATTGTATTGTTGCCATCGAGGATAACAAGATGGGGTATTTATCATATTGCATGAATTTATTCCTCTACATCATGTCATCTTGCTTAAGGCGTTACTGCTTTTTAACTTAATACTCTAGATGCATCTTTGGATAGCGGTCGATGAGTGGAGTAATAGTAGTAGATGCAGAATCGTTTCAGTCTACTTGTCTCGTACGTGATGCGTATATACATGATCATACCTAGATATACTCATAACTATGCTCAATTTTGTCAATTGCTCAATAGTAATTTGTTCACCCACCGTAGAATACTTATGCTCTTGAGAGAAGCCACTAGTGAAAACTATGGCCCCCGGGTCTATTCTCATCATATCAATCTCCATCACTTTAATACTTGCTTTGTTTTTACTTTGCCTTTTACTTTGCCTTTTACTTTTCACTTTGCATCTATATACCAAAAATACCAAAAATATTATCTATCATCTCTATCAGATCTCACTCTCGTAAGTGATCATGAAGGGATTGACAACCCCTAATCGCGTTGGTTGTGAGTAGCTATCTTTTTGTGCAGGTACGAGGGACTTGTGCGTGGCCTCCTACTGGATTGATACCTTGGTTCTCAAAAACTGAGGGAAATACTTACGCTACTTTGCTGCATCATCCTCTCCTCTTCGAGGAAATCCAACGCAGTGCTCAAGAGGTAGCAGCGATGTACCGGGATGGGCAATGAATCAAGAGTGACATGTATGAAATAATATGCATGGTGGCTTTTCCACAAATACGATGTCAACAACATGATCATGCAAGGCAATATGACAATGATGAAGCGCGTCATAATAAACGGAACGGTGGAAAGTTGCATGGCAATATATCTCGGAATGGCTATGGAAATGCCATAATATGTAGGTCTGGTGGCTGTTTTGAGGAAGATATAAGGAGGTTTATGTGTGATAGAGCGTATCGTATCACGGGGTTTGGATGCACTGGTGAAGTTTGCACCAACTCTCAAGGTGAGAAAGGGCATTGCATGGTACCGAAGAGGCTAGCAATGATGGAAAGGTGAGAGTGCGTATAATCCATGGACTCAACATTAGTCATAAAGAACTCACATACTTATTGCAAAAATCTACAAGTCATCAAAAACCAAGCACTACGCCAAGATGCTCCTAGGGGGATAGATTGGTAGGAAAAGACCATCGTCATTCACGACCGCCACTCATAAGGATGACAATCAAAGAACACCTCATGTTTCAAATTTGTTACACAACGTTTACCATACGTGCATGCTACGGGACTTTCATACTTCAACAGAAGTATTTCTCAAATTCAGAACTACTCAACTAGCACAGCTTTAATATCACTATCTCCACATGTCAAAACAATCATCAAGTATCAAACTTCTCTTAGTATTCAATGCACTTATATGAAAGTTTTTATTATATCCATCTTGGATGCCTATCAAATTAGGACTAATTTTATAGCCAAAGCAAATTACCATGCTGTTCTAAAAGACTCTCAAAATAATATAAGTGAAGCATGAGAGATCAATAATTTCTATAAAATAAAACCACCACCATGCTCTAAAAGATATAAGTGAAGCACTAGAGAAAAATTATTTAGCTCAAAAGATATAAGTGAAGCACATAGAGTATTCTAACAAATTCCGATTAATGTGTGTCTCTCCCAAAAGGTGTGTACAGCAAGGATGATTGTGGTGAACTAAAAAGCAGAGACTCAAATCATACAAGACGCTCCAAGCAAAACACATATGATGTGGTGAATAAAAATATATCATCAAGTAAAGTTACCGATGGACGAAGACAAAAGAGGGGATGCCTTCCGGGGCATCCCCAAGCTTAGGCTTTTGGTTGTCCTTGGATTTTACCTTGGGATGCCTTGGGCATCCCCAAGCTTAGGCCCTTTCCACTCCTTGTTCCATAATCCATCAAATCTTTACCCAAAACTTGAAAACTTCACAACACAAAACTTAATGTAAAAATCTCATGAGCTCCGTTAGCGAAAGAAAACAAACCACCACCTTAAGGTACTGTAATGAACTCATTATTTATTTATATTGGTGTTAAACCTAATGTATTACAACTTCTCTATGGTTCATAACCTCTGATACTAGCCATAGATTCATCAAAATAAGCGAACAACACACGAAAAACAGAATCTGTCAAAAATGTAATACCAGTAGTAATCAGACGACGCATACTTCTGGAACTCCAAAAATTCTGAAATAAATTGCTGGACGTGAGGAATCTAACATTCTTAAGAATTTGCTCCCCACTTCTACCTATTCTTTCAACATGCACACTATCCACATCATCACCATGCCACATCATCAATACTAAATAGGAGCAACCCACTAACTACCACATCATCATTTATTTTGATAATTAACTTTTTTACCCATCACAGAATATTATTGCTCGCCAGATCAGTATCAACAAGTCGTTTTGTTTTGTTTCAAGGGTAACAAAATCATAAGCAAGCCTCTTTGGGCTTCCGTAACTGATGAGGCGGCGTAATAACCGATCAAGAGAAGCCCGAGAGAAGCCCATCGGTCGATCTCTTCTTATCCCTGGCAGCAGGCGATGCCACCATTCACTACCCATGCACCATCGATGCCCGCAGCCGACCGCCCTGGCGTTCTTCCACGTGTGCGAGCATAGGCACCCCATGCCGCCGCATCCTCCTCTCCTTCTCCTAGCGTGCGATGACCTCGACGGAGCCACCTCCATCGCGACATCGATCTGGCCGTCGCCTTACCTGCATCTTGATCTAATCTGGGGAGAGATGGTGATGGGTGGGGGCGGTGGAGGTAGGGGAGGGGAGGAGGAAGATCCGATGCAGAACTACCACGCTGCATACTTGAGGCACCCAACCCCGGCCACCTCAACGGCTCTGCCTCCTGAAGCACGACGTCCGCCACCTCCCTGCTACACCGAAGAGACGATGCCGCCGCCTCTCAACAATCAACTTCTCGTGCTCCCGCAAAAAAAAAACCCTTCAGATAGTGGAGCGGCATCGGTCCCATAGTTTTCAACATCAAGTTGGTGTCTGCACCTTTGCTGCAAAATTGTCTAATGCCTGCCAAGTCATGCAAAGTTAATCCAACGTTCCCTCTTGCATTATATTGATCTCAAAATAACATGAATTGTATCATAATTATAGGATTACTGATGCATACCATTGTGATTATTTCAGGGTCGTCACCGGTCCGTTCTCTTTTTCATGAAGTTGGCTGGGGGCTTTAGCCACATGACAACTTTCATTTGAAATATGGAAGATATAAATCAGTGAAGTTGATGTCATACCACTCATGTTTCGGCACTGCACGGAAAACTTTGAGATCTATATTGTCATCCCAACAGATGAAGACATGGATTACATATTAAAAGTGCATCAATGTTCTGTCATTCAACACCATATGTCTGGTATATCATTGACAGCCAATGATTTTTTTATGCTTGAAAAATACTTTATCGCTGCACTATGATGGTAAGATATGTTTTGTCTTCCTCTAAGGAAACTTCGTAGTTCCGACACTGTTTTATTTTTTGCAACACCAGAGTTCTTTTGAATGTATGATATTCCAAATTATTTTCAAATTTTTATTCACAATGATTTCTTCATTCCCATTATCGTGACCTTCATGGTAATAATTGCCACCTAAATCTAGCAAACAATCACCAATTATGTATGGTTCAATATTTGTGCATCACCAGTTTGTAAAGGGTTTGGTATATCAATTCGTTGAACTTTGTTGCTATATTAATATGTACATTTCATTTTATTTTTGTTGGTGGTGTAGACTCATTGTATTATTCCATTTTTTTTGTCAATTTGATTGTGGGGATGACCCAAAATTTGCCAAAGGAGTAGTGAAGTGGGTGCTCAAATCTTCATCTTTCGGTTGTTTTAAAATGATTTGGCATCTCGAAGTAATGTTCCCTTCTTATTGTGAGTAACATGGGGTAAATCTTCATGGAATATACTGTAGAGAACCACAACATTGAGGGCGTTCTCCTTTGCTAATTGGCCATTACCAATCGAGGTGCCATCAGTTTTGTGACCATGTTTGTTACTCTCGCTTACGATTTTGTTGCCTTTCACTTGTGGTCTGGCAAGGGATCTTTTATGTATGGTCTCATGGCAGTATTGTTTATCTAATTATATAATTCAACTATGTTGAGAATAGATGCAAAAAAATATAAAGTCGGTTGTGTTATTGCTCCGTTCTGCTACTTGATGCATCTGTCTTTTATCGTCCCATGTCATGACTTCATGTGATCAATCTTTTTGTTGGGAACAGTAATACATCTATTGCTATTTTGTATAACTACGAGCTTCCTTATTGACATCCAGCGTTACTAATCCAGCAGGGCTCCTGATTCCATGGGGCGCCTTAGTCTTTTGGCGGGCATATTAAAAGTTGAGGGATCTTTTATTCCATTTCAATTTGCTTTGGAAATGTTCTGCCGGCTCAAGTACTCATGTCAAGGAATATAGCTGTATTTTCCTTCGAATTTTCTTTTGCCTTGCAATGCTAATGGAGAACAGGCAACCAAATTATTGGAGGTATAGAGATTGTTAAAGAATAGATAAACAAACTATTTGCCATGGAAATTGATATTCAGAGACTTGGTGCATTTGGGAAGCATGTAATGACCAAGTCTTTGATAATGTACATCCAAATTTTGGTTGGTGCAAAATTCCTGTCATTAGCACCTACACATAGAATTGTACTAGACAGTGAAAAGTAAATTTCTCTTTCCCCTTGAACTCATAACATTATTCCATGTGACTGAAAGAGTAATCTGATCATCAAAATCATTATTCTACATAATCATCAATGTTTATTTTTTGACCATATATTCCCGCAACAACGCGCGGGGAATCATCTAGTTTATCTATTAATCATCTGCAAAAAGAATCAACTAAATAGCACTCTCCAGTAAAAAGTTGTAGCTAATCTCGTGAGCACTATAGTTTCTGTTTTTTATAGCAAGATCAAAAATACTTCACCCAAGTCTTCCCAAAGGTTCTACTTGGCACAAACACTAACTAAAACATGAAAACACATCTAACTAGAGGCTAGATCAAAGATTTATTACTAAATAGAACCAAAAAGCAAGAAACAAAAATAAAATTGGGTTGCCTCCCAACAAGCGCTATCGTTTAACGCCCCTAGCTAGGCATAAAGGCAAGGATTGATCTAGGTATTGCCAACTTTGGTGTTGGGAAAGAAAAGAGAAAAATTCTTATCTATAGCATTTATCTTTATATTTTGAGAAAGCACGTGGCCATTAATGGTGGAAGAAAGATTAAGCATGCTACGGATATTTGCATCTAAGCTAGCCTTCATCTCTTTGATAATTTCGTTTTGGTAAAAGCATAAAAGAGAGGTGGATTCAACTTTCTCACTCATGGGGTGCCCAAATATAGTTTTCATCTTTTCATAGGTATCTATGGGATCCCCTTCAAGAAAACCCTCTTCAAAAATAGAATCTAAAACTTGCTTGAACGAAACGGGCAACCCAACATAAAAGATTTTTAGGTATATCTCAATTTGTTATTGGGGCACATAGCTAGCTCGGATCCTTAAAAGCCTATCCCAAGCATATTTCAAAGACTCATCAAGTAAATAACGAAAAATTCCGGGATCATCTTCATCAAAATTATTCAAACCCTCATTGATAACCCCGGTAGGTCTTTCCATAGCATCATTATTTATGAGCTTAGAGAGGACAGAGGGACTATCCAAAGTATTAAAACCCTGGAGAGAACCCTTAGCCCTTTTTGATTCGGCCATGGCACAAGAAAAACAACAGGAAAGAGGCGAACAGAAAGAGAGGGCGAATAAAATGGCAAGGGTGAAGTGGGGGAGAGGAAAATGAGAGGCAAATGGAAAATAATGTAATGCGAGGGATAAGAGTTTGTGATGGGTACTTGGTATGTCTTGACTTGTATGTAGACTCCCCGGCAACGGCGCCAGAAATGGCTCATTGTCGGGAGATCAAATCTTGACTTGACTTGGTGTACACCTCCCCGGCAACGGCACCAGAAATCCTTCTTGCTACCTCTTGAGCATGCGTTGGTTTTCCCTTGAAGAGGAAAGGGTGATGCAGCAAAGTAGTGTAAGTATTTCCCTTAGTTTTTGAGAACCAAGGTATCAATCTAGTAGGAGGCCACACGCAAGTCCCTCATACCTACACAAACAAATAAGAACCTTGCAACCAACGCGATAAAGGGGTTGTCAATCCCTTCACGGCCATTTGCAAAAGTGTGATCTGATAGAGATGATAAGATAATATTTTTGTTATTTTTACGATAAAGATTGAAAGTAAAGATTGCGAAATAAACGGCGACAGAAATAGCTAGTTGACGGAAGATAAATATGATGGAAAATAGACCCGGGGGCCATAGGTTTCACTAGTGGCTTCTCTCAAGATAACATAAGTATTACGGTGGGTGAACAAATTACTGTCGAGCAATTGATAGAAAAGTGCATAATTATGAGAATATCTAGGCATGATCATGTATATAGGCATCACGTCCGCGACAAGTAGACCGAAACGATTCTTCATCTACTACTATTACTCCACACATCGACCGCTATCCAGCGTGCATCTAGAGTATTAAGTTCATAAGAACAGAGTAACGCATTATGCAAGATGACATGATGTAGAGGGATAAACTCAAGCAATATTATATAAACCCCATCAATTTATCCTCGATGGCAAAAATACAATACGTCCCTTGCTGCCCCTACTGTCACTGGGAAAGGACACCGCAAGATTGAACCCAAAGCTAAGCACTTCTCCAATTGCAAGAAAGATCAATCTTGTAGGCCAAACCAAACTGATAATTCAGAGAGACTTGCAAAGATAACAAATCATACATAAAAGAATTCACAGGAGATTCAAATATTGTTCATAGATAATCTTGATCATAAACCCACAATTCATCGGATCTCGACAAACACACCGCAAAAAAGAGTTACATTGAATAGATCTCCAAGAAGATCGAGGAGAACTTTGCATTGAGATCCAAAGAGAGAGAAGAAACCATCTAGCTAATAACTATGGACCCGAAGGTCTGAGGTAAACTACTCACACATCATCGGAGAGGCTATGGTGTTGATGTAGAAGCCCTCCGTGATCGATTCCCCCTCCAGCGGAGCGCCGGAAGAGGCCCCAAGATGGGATCTCACGAGTATAGAAGGTTGCGGCGGTGGAAATAGGGTTTCGTGGTGCTCCTTGATAGTTTTGGGGTATATGGGTATATATAGGAGGAAGAAGTAGGTCGGTGGAGCTGCGAGGGGCCTACGAGGGTGGGTGGCGCGCCTCCCTGCCTCGTGGCCTCGTCGCTGCATTCTTAACTTCCACTCCAAGTCCTCTGGATCACGTTTGTTCCAAAAATCACTCTCCCGAAGGTTTCATTCTGTTTGGATTCCATTTGATATTCCTTTTTCTGCGAAACACTGAAATAGGCAAAAAAACAACAATTTGCGCTGGGCCTTGGGTTAGTAGGTTAGTCCCAAAAATAATATAGAAGTGTATAATAAAGCCCATTAAGCATCCAAAACAGATAATATAATAGCATGGAACAATCAAAAATTATAGATACGTTGGAGACGTATCAGTACAATTCACCGGAGTTGCTCCAACGATGAAACTCTCCATCACAATGGAGCAGTACCCTGGGCTCCATCTCCAGACGCCTAAGATCTTCTTCCCCTCCTCCGCCAGCCACATCAGCCGGAGCATCCTCACCGACCAACCCAATCATGTTTAGATCGACATGGCTTCGCCAAAGAGGTTGTACACTTGTTGCATCGCTTTTTTACTCTACATGTTATATATATTGTCCACTGAGCACACGTAGTAACGTGAAATACGATTTGTTTCTCCTACTATATGACAAGCAGTGAGGTACCGGGCAACTTAGCTATCCGTGGTGGACTCTCTCGAACGCCATCATTATTTATTTCTGCGTGCTTGAGCTGTACATTTGTAGATGGGCCTGGGAGTTGAGCTAGTAGGGCAGTGGCCTGGTTCCAAAGTAGTAAAAGTAGCACAAAAACAATTTTTGAGTGCAGGCTTTTCCCCGTTCAAGCCTGCCTACTAGAATGGCCAATGCTTGAAATGAAAAGTGAAGGAAAAACATAGGAATTGGAAAGTTTCCTATGGTACTACTATTCATGCATTTGGTTCAAAGGAACGGATCAACGGAAAACTGTAGGATTTGTTCCTTTACTGTCTCCTTGAAACAAAAACCGTAGGAATTTTAATATCCACTTGTCCTTCTTTTCAAATTCTTGTTCATGAAGCACAAGACTAAGAGATAGTAGCATAATAGCACTATAACCGTACATTTTCTTGTGGTTTGACTTAATATCACCATGCTTCTTTGCATTCATGTGATCTTCCAATTCTTATGAACCAAACACCCAGATTGGCAAAAATCCTGTGTTTTTAAATTCTCTATTTTGCACGTGCATTCCTATCCCATTCCTGTGTATTTCCTATCCCTGCATTGTTAGAATCCTCCAATTCAAACAAACCCTTACAGAATTACTTCTTTTACAGATATGTGTCAAAGAGAAGCTTGTGTGATTTGTCCTGCGCTTGCTGTGCTATGGTCCACCCTAGCTCAGCTGCTCCAACGCTGGAAGGGTTCACCACAGCAAGGATCCGCCCTCTAGACTATCTTTCGCCGCCTCAGATCTTCTTCCCCATCATCGGCAGCCACGACAATTGTATTACCATCATCAACTGAGCAGATGACCTTGAGGAGTACACGGGTCCGCAAGAGAGGTCACACTCTTTCATATTTGCTTATGTTATGCATAGCTTAATATGATGACATGCTACTTTATCATCCTGTTCACCGATTAGACTCTGAGTCAAGTCCAAATTAATGCTCAAACTTGAGTTTTTAAATGGTTGTGGGGTACATATCGAGGGCAGCAATCAATACTATTTGTCTACTATCTGGTTAATCTTGGGTGTCTACTATGAGTTTCATGTTGGGTGGAAACAAACATTAAAAGAGCCATTATTTTTATTTTTTAACTGAAGCTATTATCTGCCTGCTATCATTGGTTTTAGGTCTATCCATAGTTTGCTACCATCACTCTAGATTTGTGCATGCACTCCTTACATAATATCACTATGTTT
This sequence comes from Aegilops bicornis, assembly GCA_021605145.1. Lineage (NCBI taxonomy): Eukaryota > Viridiplantae > Streptophyta > Magnoliopsida > Poales > Poaceae > Aegilops > Aegilops bicornis. Next base: position 497,919,991 of record CM038670.1, read on the forward strand.
TATTCCTATGCATTTCAGTTATTGTACACAATGGTACTGAACATATAGAGCAAAAGAGACGAGCCTTGCGTGGCAATAAAATTTCATGCAGACGTCGCTCCATGGTGGGCGCAAAAGCAATCCCCCTCCCCCATTACAGACTGTAATCAAGAGGAAGATAACTGTTCAGAGGGGGATTCAGAGGGAGCAGATCACTCCTATTTACCCCCCTGAGGTCTTTTGCTCTAACTTGGCATGCTGACGTTGGTCATATCATGCATATGGTGACTTGCATTGCTTACTTTATACATGAAATATGTCATCTGCGTAGTTTAGACATGCATTATGTGAATGCCATCTGCTTAGTTTAGCCAGGCATCAAAATGAATAAAAGGGGATGTATCTAGATGTATTTTAGTTCTAGATGCATCCCTTTTTGTCCATTTTGATGACAAGTATTTTTGGACGGAGGGAGTATATCATATATGTGAATCATGCAATGCCATCTTGTTTAGCCAGGCATCATGTATGTGAATTTTGCAATGCCATCCTGGTTAGCCAGTCATCTTATATGTGAATTATATCATGCCATCCTTTTATTATTACGTATTAAATTTGTCAACAATTTTAGTACATTCAATTACTCTTCCTGTGCATCAGCCATTCGACATGGTCATGGAAAAATCTGGAGTGAAAATAAGGTCTTTAGAGCAGACAATGCTATCTGACCAAGCACATGTCTTACTGCTTACGGATAGCTCCTCGGAGGAGGATTCAGAGACAGATGGCCAATCCTATCCCCCCCCCCCCGAGGTGCATGCTCTAACTATGCAGGGTTATATTGCTCAGATCGTGCATATGGTGTCTTGCATTGGCATGTCATTTGCTTAGCTTAGACAGGCTTTGTGTGAATGCCACTTGTTTACTGTCTAATTACCATATATGTGAATTTGGCAATTCCATCTTGTTGCAAGACATTACATATGTGAATTATGCAATGATATCTTGTTGCACAACATTATGTATGTGAATTATGCAATGCCATGCTGTTTAGCCAAGCGTCATATATGTGAATTATATCATGCCATCCTTTTTTGTATTACGTATTCCATTTTTTGTTTGTATATTCAACTGCTCTTCCTGTGCATCAGCCATTTGAATTGGTGATGGAAAAATCTGGAGTGAAAACAAGGTCTTCGGAGCAGAAAATGCTACCTGCTGAATGTGACACCCAAAAAATTTAACCATGTTTTGTCTATTAAAATTTTGCCAGGAAATTAAATTTTCATTTTTCTGGATTTATTTTTGATCTCAGAACCTCTCTTTTCTTCTAAGTTGTGGAGTTTTCACCCCAAGTGAAAACTTTCCAATTATTATTGGACTTGTTTACCCTCTCAAATAAAACAATTCTTTTATCAGTGGGATTATTTATATAATTATTTTTCCTGAGCTCTATTTCTCTAAAAATGACTTTTCATAAGATTTAGGGTCCCATTTGCACTGCAACCCTTTGATAAATAAAAATCCCACCAAAATTTTGGAGATGACATATGATGTCCCTATACCACTTTTGTGCAAAAATAGTCCTTAGTCATTTGGAGATTTTGAGTTTTACCACAAGTTTTTAAATCTGGTTCAGTTGCACTTTTGCACTACAACCTATTTAAATATTTCTTTAAAGCTTCCACCAAAATTATGGGATGATGGTAGTAGTATATTATTCAACTTTATGCAAAAACCCAGTGATGTTCTTTGAAAAATTTGAGTAAATCAACCTCATCTTCATTCTGGTCCAGCTTGGTGCTTTTGTACTGTAACCACATTTTCACTTGTCCTTTTAGCCATGATTCTCTTTCCTAATTATCGACCACCCTACAAAACCCTTAAGTCCAGGAGAGTGGACCCATTGGAGGATTTTAAGTGCATGCAATAAGGCCTTTTTCTTTCTGTCCAAAACTGAAGATTTGCAAAACTCGCACTAGCAAGTTTCTGGTTTTGCCCGAATGACCTTGCCATCCTCACCTATATCCAAAGAGACTCCAATCTGGAAAGTTTGGCCACCCCAAGACTTGCCTTGATGCCCTTGGCATTCTGTCGAGCACTTGGTGTGCATAGCCAATTTTGGCATGATTTTTAGTTTGCACTGGGGACTTGACCCCCTGACCACACCAGCATGTCCACTAATCTTCTTGCAAACCCTAACCTAGGCCTGTTAGTCACCAGCCTCATCCAAACCCTCTAGCACACGCTGGCATTATACCAAACACATAGCGTCGGTATACTGGTAGCGCCCAGGCGCACGTTTTACCTGTGCGTGCACCGAGTCGCCGTGCCCCGCCGCGCCCGTTACCTGCTCGCCCCTCCTCCAAGTCGACGACACGACTCCTCCCTCGCCAGCAGGCCGCTGGCCCCAGCGCCTACGTCGCCACCGCAAGCTGCCACCGCCGCCCGACAACCTTCGCCTGGTCGGCGCCGCCCGAGCCACACCAACGCGCCAGCTCGCTCGTGGAACAGCCCGAGCTCATCCACTAGCTCGTCAGCTAGCGCCCGTCGCCACCACGTCGCCCTGTCCACTACAGAACGGCGGTCGCCGACGATCCTATCCACGACCGCCGTGAACCGACCTAGCCGCGCTATAAGCAGGGGCCCCCGAGCTCGTCCAGCCACTCAGGCAGCCTCAGGCCATCCCCTCGAAGCCCCCACGGACAGTAATCATCGGGGGAGAGCCTTCTCCCCCTTCTCCGGCCAGCTCGGCCGCCGCCACGTCCCAGTCATGTTCGTCGCAACCAGGGCCCCCCTGCCCGTCCAACGCCACCACCCGACTCCCCTGGATCGTGCGGAGCCGCCCAAACCCTCAGCCATGATCGGAAGCCACCATAGCCCAAATCCCCAATCATGCCCGAAGCCATCTCCGCCGCAAAGCTCGCCGCCGGCGACCCCCTCCACCCCCACCAACCTAGCAACTACCGGGAGGACCGCCCTGGACTGGCGGATACATCCCTGCCCTCGAATGCCCTCGAGGAGCCGTCGTTCGCTGGCGAAGATCGCCGGAGCTCCGCCTCCGTTCGGCCAAAAGAGAGGGAAGGCGGGGGATGACTGGTCAAACCTGACCAGTGGGCCCAAGGGACCCATTGTCAGCGACCCCCGAGCCGGCCCGCGTGGTTAAGTGGAAGCGTAAAAACCTAAAGTAAGTCTCCCCTACTTCGAAAGTGTATTCCCATCGAAACGTTTTCTTTTTCTGGTTTTTATTAAAAACAGAATATTGACTAAACTTTGACTGGCTATAACTTTTTAAATATAAGTCCAAATGACTTGATTCTTTTTTTGTTGTTTCCCAAATATTGTCTAGTTTATTTTCATATTTATTTGAAAATTTCCCTAACAACTTTTTTGTACTATTTTGAAAGTATGTGTTAATTCAAATTTATTTAAAATAGGATTATGGAGAGGGAGAAGAAAACTTTCAAAAGTTTTGGAATGGACCCTGCCTCTCCACAACTTGAAGGCAAGCATTCTGAACCTTGGCATAATATTTTTGTGTGTTGGTTGACACGATTATGACACCACCTTAATACAGAGAACTCGTTATTTTATGTGGTGATACGATCATCGCATGAACGCATATTGGAGATTTCCTTGCTGTTGGAAATGGGTATACTTGTGATGGTAGTCGTCCACGTGTGCCTTGCATGCTTGCCGGAAAGAAATCCAGGAAAGCATCTGCCTTGGGTAGGCATGAGCTTGTCTCCGGTCTTCGTTGAGGCGGTTATGTCCGGTATGGCATAGTAAGGTATGATGAGTGGTGATTCTGTTGGTTGAAATATATTCGTTATACTAATCATGCAGGGAATACTTAAACCTCCTGAGTCGACCATAGATCGAGTCTTGTTCCAGTAACCCCCATACTTGTTTTGTACTACCACTTGTCCCTACAGCAGGTAGGGTACGGTTCAGTAGGTTGTCAACCCATTTCTAGCACACACCGTACAGAGAGGCCATGGTGGAAGATACCGGCTGCATCCGGTAGGCATGCCACCTGGTCAGGGGGCATGGGTGTTTCCGGTTGGTACCGAGAGGGGGGCACCCCTTAGAGCACGCGATATAAATTTGATCCCATGCTACGCGAGGTTGTAGCCTCCCCACTTAGAGCTTCGCTTAACAGGTGTCGTGGGTGATTCCAGACACCGGTAAGTTAAGCTGGTGTGTGCGGGTCATGTGTGTTTTTAATTAAAATACCATAGACGGAATTAGTCCCGATGGACTAAAGGAATCCGTTACTTGTGGGTAAAGAGTACACCCTCTGCAGAGGTTAAATCTATTTCAAATAGCCGTGTCCATGGTTAAGGACTACTGATGCAGGATGGGTCAAGTGTCGGTCTTAGTGTCGGTCTTCGGAGGAGAAACTGCTAAACCGGAACATGGATCATGACTTGTGACTTGTGATGATTATGATTATTATTATTATGGACAAACCCTCTTTATTATTTGAATTATTGAGTATCCATGGGACGGTTCTACCTCCTGGATATTCACTGTGATTGTTTTCGTATAAGCCCTTTATGTGGTGTCGCTCAGACGCCCGACTGTGTCATGTTTGTTATTTATTTACTTGATAAGCCCTTTATGAGGTGTCGCTCGGACGCTCGACTGAGGCACACTTTCTGTTGTTGTCCTTTCGAGGCGTCGCTTCAGACACCTGATCGGTGCATTTTATTTCTATCCTGTGATTGCATGTTCATGTTTTATATGAACAACCTGCTTGCATGCATCATGGGTTTTGATTTCATGACTGACGTTGTGATCATAGAATATTTCAGAGCATGAATATCAATTGTTATATTATACCCGTGTTCATAATGTTTTGCGAGTACATTCAAAAGTACTCACTGGCTCGTCCCTGGCTATTGTCTTGGCCAGATTTCTGGCTTGGAGAGGAGCGTTGCGATGACAACCCCGGAACCTAAGCAATGGTGACGACAGCCTCACGAAGATAGGAGTTAACCTGGTCAGTTGTTCCTATGGGAAATGGAGTCCCATGGCCACTGATGAACCACAAACCGCTTCCGCCATCAACCACTAGAAACCTTGTGTTGTACCCATAGGCCAGAATGGTCTTGTACCACATATTATGTATTTTGCTTGGAGTTTCTGTATCAATTTGGTGCCTCATCAGCTAATAGTAATCCTGGGGCTGGTGAGCACAAGGGCCATTTTTTGGAAATTTATATCCAGAAAACCCGGTCCTGACACTGAATCAGATATCTTGCTCGTTACAGATATCTCCCCAGAGGAGGATTCTGAGACAGATGACCAGTCCTATTTCCCCCTTGAGGTGTATGCTCAAACTTGGTAGGGTTATATTACTCATATCATGCATATGTTGTCTTGCAATGTTTAGTTTTGCATCATATACACAGTATTGAATGCCACCTGCTTAGTTGACACATCATATATGCGATTGCCCTTTGCTCGCTTGCTTAGTATACAAATCATATATTGGAATTATATCATGCCATGATGTTTACATAGACAGCATGTATCTATTGCATGCCAACCCATTTTCTAAAGACATAATATAGTTATATCATCTCATCCAGTTTACATAGCCATCATATTTTGAATTATGTCATTCTATTCGTGAATTATATCATGCCATCATGTTTCCATCGACGGCATGTTTGTGAATTATGGGATGCCAACCACTTTAATAGACACATTGTATAGTTATATCAGGTCATCCTGTTTACATAGTCATCATATTTTGAAGTATGTCATTCTATCATGTTTAGTTAGCCATCATATATGTGAAATTGTGTCATGCTATCCTGTTTAATTAGTCATCATATATGGAATTTCATGCTATCCTATTTGGTTAGACAACATAAATGTGAATTATTTCATTCCCTGTTTTCTTCCCTACTATCCATTGCACCTGTCTATCATACAATGTCTGTACATTCAATTACTTTTCATGTTTATCAGCAATTTGAATTGGTGGGGGTGATGGCTGCTACCTCTTGAGCGCTGCGTTAGATTTCCTTGAAGAGGAAAGGATGATGCAGCAAAGTAGTGTAAGTATTTCCCTCAGTTTTTGAGAACCAAGGTATCAATCCAAGAGGGAGGCTACGACGAGTCCCTCGTAGCTACACAAAGCAAATAACTCCTCGCAACCAACGCGATTAGGGGTTGTCAATCCCTTCACGGTCACTTACGAGAGTGAGATCTGATAGAGATGATAGATAATATTTTTGGTATTTTTATGATAAAGATGAAAAGTAAAATAAAAGAAAAATAAAAGGCAAAGGAAATAAATAAAGTGATGTAAGATTAATATGATGGAGATAGACCCGGGGGCCATAGGTTTCACTAGTGGCTTCTCTCAAGAGCATAAGTATTTTACGGTGGGTGAACGAATTACTGTTGAGCAATTGACAGAACTGAGCATAGTTATGAGAATATCTAGGTATGATCATGTATATAGGCATCACGTCCGAGACAAGTAGACCGACTCCTGCCTGCATCAACTACTATTACTCCACTCATTGACCGCTATCCAGCATGCATGTAGAGTATTAAGTTCAAGAAAACAGAGTAATGCCTTAAGCAAGATGACATGATGTAGAGGGATAAATTCATGCAATATGATAAAAACCACATCTTGTTATCCTCGATGGCAACAATACAATACGTGCCTTGCTGCCCTCATCACACCGGGAAAGGACACTTCAAGATTGAACCCAAAGCTAAGCACTTCTCCCATTGCAAGAAAAACCAATCTAGTAGGCCAAACCAAACTGATAAGTTGAAGAGACTTGCAAAGATAACCAATCATATAAAAGAATTAAGAGAAGATTCAAATATTGTTCATAGATAATCTTGATCATAAACCCACAATTCATCGATCTCAACAAACACACCGCAAAAAGAAGATTACATCAAATAGATCTCCACAAGAGAGGGGTAGAACATTGTATTGAGATCGAAAAAGAGAGAAGAAGCCATCTAGCTACTAACTATGGACCCGAAGGTCTGAGGTAAACTACTCACACTTCATCGGAGGGGCTATGGTGATGATGTAGAAGCCCTCTGTGGTGGATGCCCCCTCCGGGGGAGCTCCGGAACAGGCCCCAAGATGGGATCTCGTGGGTACATAAGGTTGCGGCGGTGGAATTAGGTTTTTGGCTCCGTATCTGATCGTTTGGGGGTACGTAGGTATATATAGGAGGAAGAGGTACATTGGTGGAGCAACATGGGGCCCACGAGGGTGGAGGGTGCGCCCTGGGGGGGTGGGTGCGCCCCCTACCTCGTGCCCTCTCGAAGCTTCCTTGACTTAGGGTCCATGTCTCGTGGATCACGTTCGGTGAGAAAATCACGTTCCCGAAGGTTTCATTCCGTTTGGACTCCGTTTGATATTCCGTTTCTGCAAAACTTTGAAATAGGCAAAAAAAACAACAATTCTGGGCTGGGCCTCCGGTTACTAGGTTAGTCCCAAAAATAATATAAAAGTGGAAAATAAAGCCCAATATTTTCCAAAACAGTAGATAATATAGCATGGAGCAATCAAAAATTATAGATAAATTCCTGCTTGTCCTCCAGTAGGTAAATGATAAAAACAGAATTTTTGATGCTGAGTGCTACTTGGCATAATTTCAATGTAATTCTTCTTAATTGTGGTATGAATATTCAGATCCGAAAGATTCAAGATAAAAGTTCATATTGACATGAAAATAATAATACTTCAAGCACACTAACTAAGCAATTATGTCTTCTCAAAATAACATGGCCAAAGAAAGTTAATCCCTACAAAATGATATAGTTTAGTCATGCTCCATTTTCTTCACACAAGAATGCTCTCATCATGCACAACCCCGATGACAAGCCAAGCAATTGTTTCATACTTTAGTAATCTCAAACCTATAAACTTTCACGCAATATATGAGCGCGAGCCATGGACATAGCACTATGGGTGGAATAGAATATGATGATAGGAGTTATGTGGAGAAGACAAAAAAGGAGAAGGTCTCACATCAACGAGGCTAATCAACGGGCTATGGAGATGCCATCGATTGATGTTAATGCAAGGAGTAGGGATTGCCATGCAATGGATGCACTAGAGTTATAAATGTATGAAAGCTCAACAAAAGAAAACTAAGTGGGTGTGCATCCAACTTGCTTGCTCACGAAGACCTAGGGAACTTGAGGAGGCCCATTGTTGGAATATACAAGCCAAGTTCTATAATGAAAAATTCCCACTAGTATATGAAAGTGACAAAACAAGAGACTCTCTATCATGAAGATTATGGTGCTACTTTGAAGCACAAGTGTGGCAAAGGATAGTAACATTGTACCTTCTCTCTTTTTCTCTCATTTTTTGGGCCTTCTCTTTTTATGGCCTTTCTCTCTCTATTTTTTATTCCTCACTTGGGACAATGCTCTAGAAAATGATGATCATCACACTTCTATTTATTTACAACTCAATGATTACAACTCGATACTAGAACAAAGTATGACTATATATGAATGCCTCCGGCGGTGTCCCGTGATGTGCAATGAACCAAGAGTGGCATGTACGAAAGAATTATGAATGGTGGCTTTGCCACAAATACTATGTCAACTACATGATCATGCTAAGCAATATGACCATGATGAATGTGTCATGATAAACGGAATGGTGGAAAGTTGCATGGCAATATATCTCGGAATGGCTATAGAAATGCCATAATAGGTAAGTATGGTGGCTGTTTCGAGGAAGATATAAGGTGGTTTATGTGTGAAAGAGCGTATCATATCACGGGGTTTGGATGCACCGGCGAAGTTTGCACCAACTCTCAATGTGAGAAAGGGCAATGCACGCATCAAGAGGCTAGCAATCATGGAAGGGTGAGAGTGCGTATAATCCATGGACCCAACATTAGTCATAAATAACTCACATACTTATTGCAACAATCTACAAGCCATCAAAAACCAAAGCACTATGTGCATGCTCCAAGGGGGATAGATTGGTAGGAAAAGACCATCGCTCGTCCCCGACCGCCACTCATAAGGAGGACAATCAAAGAACACCTCAGGTTTCAAATTTGTTACATAACGTTTACCATACGTGCATGCTGCGGGACTTGCAAACTTCAAAACAAGCATTTATCAATTTCACAACTACTCAACTAGCATGACTTTAATATTATTACCTCCATATCTCAAAACAATCATCAAGCATCAAACTTCTCTTAGCATTCAACACACTCATACGAAAGTTTTTACTATTTTTGATACCTAGCATATTAGGATTATTTAAGCAAATTACCATGCTATTTAAGACACTCAAAATAATCTAAGTGAAGCATGATAGATCAATAGTTTCTTTAAAACAAATCCACCACCGTGCTTTAAAAGATATAAGTGAAGCACAAAGAGTATTCTAATAATTTCCAAATCATGTATGGCTGTATCAAAAGGTGTATACAGCAAGGATGATTGTGTTAAACTAAAAAATAAAGACTCAAATCATACAAGATGCTCCAAGCAAAACACATATTATTTGGTGAATAAAAATATAGCTCCAAGTAAAGTTACCGATGGAAGTAGACGAAAGAGGGGATGCCTTCCGGGGCATACCCAAGCTTTGACCTTTTGGTGTCCTTATATTATCTTGGGGGTTCCATGGGCATACCCAAGCTTTGGCTCTTGCCACTCCTTGTTCCATAATACATCAAAAGATTTCACCCACAACTTGAAAACTTCACAACACAAAACTCAACAGAAATCTCGTGAGCTCCGTTAGCGAAAGAAAACAAAAGACCACTTCCAGGTACTGTAATGAACTCATTATTTATTTATATTGGTGTTAAACCTACTGTATTCCAACTTCTCTATGGTTTATAAACTATTTTACTAGACATAGATTCATCAAAATAAGCAAACAACACACGAAAAACAGAATCTGTCAAAAACAGAACAGTCTGTAGTAATCTGTAACTAACGCAAACTTATGGAACTCCAAAAAATCAGACAAAATAGGAAGACCTAGGCAATTTGTTTATTGATCAGCAGCAATTGAATCACTATTTTATCACGTTCTGGTGATTCTTAATAATTGTTTTCGTGAACAGAAAGTTTCTGGAAATTACAGCAAGTTCAAATAACTATCATCCAAGAAGATCCTATAGGTTTAACTTGGAAAAAACACTAATTAAAACATAAAACACATCTAACCAGAGGCTAGATCTAAGATTTGTTCCTAAGCAACAAAGAAAAATATTGGGTTATCTCCCAACAAGCGCTTTTCTTTAAAGCCTTTTTAGCTAGGCATTGAGATTTCAATGATGCTCACTAGAAAGACAAGAATTGAGGCACAAAGAGAGCATTATAAATCATGTGACAAACACACTTAAGTCTAACATAATTCCTATGCATAGGCATATTATAGGCAAACAAATTATCGTAGCAAGCAAAAACTAGCATATGCAAGGAAGCGGAAAGAAAGAATAGCAATCTCAACATAAAGAGAGATAATTTAGTAACATGAAAATTTCTATAACCATATTTTCCTCTCTAATAATAATTACATGTAGGATCATAAGAAAATTCAACAATATAGCTATCACATAACATATTCTCAACACGATCCACATGTATGCGAAGTTGACACTCTTCCAAAATAGTGGGATTATCATTAACTAAAGTCATGATTTCTCCAAGCCCACTTTTTTAAAAAATTTAATAAGATTGAATGTTATCCAAATATGTAGGATCTAAAGTTGACACTCTTCCAAACCCACTTTCAATATTATTGCAAACACTATTATCAATCTTATATTCATCATGGGGCTTAAATAAATTTTCAAGATCATAAGAAGAATCTCCCCAATCATGACTATTGGACATAGCAAAACTAGCATACCCAAGCTTAGGGTTTTGCATATTATTAGCATAATTTACATCAATAGAATTTATAATAAAATCATTGCAATCATGCTTTTTATTCAAAGATCTATCGTGAATCACTTCATAAAGAACTTTATCACAATTTTCAGATTTATGGATTTCAGGCAAAACCTTATAATCTAGTGCATCCAAATCACTAGGAATTGGTTCATCATAATTGGATCTCTTAAAAAGATTGGCAAGCGGATGAGGATCCATAGATATTAGCTTCTCTATTTAGGAATAAATACTCAACTATTTCAACCAAACAAGCAAACGAGCCAAGTAAGACATCAAGGCAAACGAAAAGACGAACGGAAAAGAGAGGGCGAATAAAACGGCAAGGGTGAAGTGGGGGAGAGGAAAACGAGAGGCAAAAGGAAAATAATGTAATGCGGGAGATAAGGGATTGTGATGGGTTCTTGGCATGTTGACTTTTGCATAGACTCCCCGGCAATGGCGCCAGAAATTCTTCTTGCTACCTCTTGAGCACTACGTTGGATTTCCTTGAAGAGGAAAGGATGATGCAGCAAAGTAGCGTAAGTATTTCCCTCTGTTTTTTAGAACCAAGGTATCGATCCAAAGAGGAGCCTACGCGCGAGTCCCTCGTACCTACACAAAGCAAATAACTCCTCGCAACCAACGCGATTAGGGGTTGTCAATCCCTTCACGGTCACTTACGAGAGTGAGATCTGATAGAGATGATAGATAATATTTTTGGTATTTTTATGATAAAGATGCAAAGTAAAATAAAATAAAATAAAAGGCAAAGGTAATAAATAAAGTGATGGAAGATTAATATGATGGAGATAGACCCGGGGCCATAGGTTTCACTAGTGGCTTCTCTCAAGAGCATAAGTATTTTACGGTGGGTGAACGAATTACTGTTGAGCAATTAACAGAATTGAGCATAGTTATGAGAATATCTAGGTATGATCATGTATATAGGCATCACGTCCGAGACAAGTAGATCGACTCCTGCCGCATCTCTACTATTACTCCACTCATCGACCGCTATCCAAAGATGCATCTAGAGTATTAAGTTCAAGAAAACGAGTAACGCCTTAAGCGGATGACATGATCTAGAGGGATAAATTCATGCAATATGATAAAAACCCCATCTTGTTATCCTCGATGGCAACAATACAATACGTGCCTTGCTGCCCCTACTGACACTGGGAAAGGACACCGCAAGCACTACAAAAAAATACACTTCTGTGATGATACATGTTTGTCACAGTAGGTCGCGTTTTTTGTCATGCATGTACATCCATGACAAATTTATGACAGAATCAAGATAGTCATACATGTGTTGTCGTAGAAGTGTTCCATGACATTATTTAAAATTATCATCACGGAAGTGTCCACTTCCATGACGATAAATCGCGGCGTTCATGAAGTGCTTTCATCAAGGGTGACCGACACGTGGCATCCACCATAACGAACGCCGTTAAGCTATCGGGTTGGGTTTTGGATCCGATAACCCGTTAACAGCCCCGACCAATGGGGATTTTCCACGTGTAAAATCATCATTGGTCGGAGGAAACACGTGTCGGCTCATCGTTGGGGATGTATGTCGCCCACTCATTGGGAAGGCGCATATGATATGATACGTCGACACGTGGCACGGCCCATCAAGTTTAAATGGGCCGGCCCAACTAAAGGCCCACAAGATTTTGCGGACCATAATGGGCCGGCCCAGCTAAAGGCCCACGAGATTTTGCAGACCATAATGGGCTGGCCCAGCTAAAGGCCCACAAGATTTCGCGAGCCATAATAGGCCGGCCCAGGTAAAGGCCCACAAGATTTTTGTGTGCCATAATGGGCCGGCCCAGGTAAAGGCCCACAAAATTCTTGTGGATCATAATGGCCGGCCCAGCTAAAGGCCCATGAGATTTCGCCGACATTAATGGGCCGGCCCAGCTGTAGGCCCACAAGATTTTGAGGAACCTAGTAGGCCAGCCCATTAACTGGCTGCCATGTTTTGGGCCAAATGCCGGCCCATATTTGATCCGGTCCATTAATGGCCTGCCACGTTCCGGGCCTAATAATGGCCCATATAAGATTCGGCCCGTTAAAAGCCTCCCTCTTTCTGGGCCAAATAACGGCCTAGATCAAGTCCGGCCCTTTTAGAGGCTTTGGGCTCAATTATGGCCCATATCAGATTCGGCCCGTTAACTGGACGCTATGCTTTTGGGCCCACTTGCTAAAGGCCCATTTAGTAATTTGGCCTGATATTAGTTTCGGCCTGTTAAGGGCCCGTTTAACATTTCGGCCCTATATTAATTTGGTCCTGTTAAAAGCCCGTCATATAGTTGGGCCTAACTACGGCCCGGTTTGCATTCGGCCTGCTCGCAGCGGATATCTGATTGGGCCAAACAAGGACCGAGACAACTTTGGCCTGTTAAAAGCCCGTGAATTGATCCGCACAATCATGGGTCGGGTCCATTTCGGGCTGCTGCCGGCCCGTGAGCTACTCGGTACGTTTCAGGCCCAACCTACTTCTCAGCCTCCTAAAAGCCCATTGAGTTTTCTTGCGAAAATAGGGCCGGGGTCACTCGGCCTATTAAAGGCTCGAATCTACTAGTGGGCCAGTTTGACGGGGCCCATGATGCGGATCATACATCGTGATTGCATGACGGCCCGATTATGTACCATAATTTTACGGTTTGGCCGGTTTACTGCGAAGACATGATATATATATAGTAAAATAACTGCAGCATCGTGAATAAGAAAAAACCTAGACTATACAATAAAGAAATTACGGCATATTACATCCACTGGGCATCAAAGTTCGCCACTATGATAATAAAGCACAAGCAGACAACAGATTACATACACTGGGCATCAAAGATCGCCACCAGTGCAAATAAACACGCCGACAAAATAATATACAAAACCGACAACACTTCAATAGAGTTCAAGAAAGGTTAGCCTCATTGGGAGCTGCAGCAAGCAAGCGAAAGCAAGATGATGAGATCGCGCTTTGTTCAACACTTATATCTTCCTCACTCGAAAGATAAACAAGCAGCAGATGACAGGTTTTGCACATAAAAGTATCGATCTTGACAATTCATCACATTTCTTCGACAAATAAAGTGACACAGTTTAAAATTGCATTAACACAATATGGTATTGTTCAGTCAAGACATCGCAGGAAATGACATTGTGAAGGAGTTGGCAGCTTCACGACACCAATCGGATTACAGATCAATAACTCATAAGTATCAATGGTTAGTGTCTTTGTCAATTTATCCCATTTCAGATTGGCAAATAAAGAGACGGTTTAAATAATAGTAGAATGATATGACATTGTTCATAGTTAAGACATTGCAGAATCATGACATTGTGTCAGAGTGGGTAGGTTCACCACACCAATGGATTACGGATGAAGAATGAAGCATACATGCAAAGGTAAAAGAAGATCGCTTGCTCTGTATAGTTTAATTTACATGGTATGAAGAAGGAACTTGGTTGTACAACTAAAAACTTAAATTGAGAAGGAAAAACTTTTTGTTTATGTACATAATAAACTTTAAACATGCAATTTGATGCAAACACCAAAAATAAACAGCTGTTGCAGTCATGCCTAACCAAATATATACAACAAAGTTTGAAGGCTTGAGAAGGACAAACGTACATTACTGGTGAAGACAGAATCTATAAAGCCCTTGTCCATGCTGATGGGGGGGGGGGTAATTCAAGAAGTTTAGCACAGAATCTTCTTCATAAGCATTGCCTTTATTATACATTTTGTTAAGAGTAAATATAGATGTGATAATATACGAAAAAATGGAGAATATTTAAGATAAGATGAAGAGTGATGCTACATAACCAAGTAGCTATAAATGTATGTGCAGCGATACAGTAAAAGGCACAGCCAAGAGCAATGCACAACTAAACTTCTTCAAGACCAACCTTATGGTAAGAGTAAATATAGATCGATGTGTAGAAAATGGAGGGCAAAGGAAAATAAGCTGCAGAGTGATGGTACATGAACAACTACTCATCAATATAAGTACACCGATAAAGGACAGCATGTACTTACAAGAACAATGTAGAGCTAAAAAATTCATTGGCATTGGATATATTCTACACTAATGTAACCATTCATATAGATCCGATAATTTGAGCGAACAATTGATAAGCAAGCTATCATGCATACCGCTGTCACATACTGAACCAGGTATGTATGCAAATATAGTGATACAGGACAACAGGTACTAACAAGAGCAAAGCAGCGGGCAGCATATTTGCGATATCCTGTCGTTCTTTTCAAACCAGAATTCTTCTTCGAGCAGATTTCCTGCAAAAAAGATCTGTAAGGCACATGCGGAAAAGTAGAAGTTCAAATTGTCATGTGATTTCATAGACATTACCTCATCCTGGGAACGAGACCAGTGCATAACAAGGTTTTTCCATTCAATGTCTTCTAAATTTAGCACAGGAGACTTCACCGAAAATTCGTTTATAGACTTGCCATCAAAGTGGGATTTCCTCGGGTAACACCGATATCGCAAGAATGCTTCCTTGAAAAGCACAAGCAAGCTTTGCTCTTCATGACTATCCAGATTGAACCTCGCCTAGTTACAACAATGTAATGTAAAACATTGATGTGTTCGATCAGCGTAAAACAGGAAAATAATAACCATGAATAATAGCACTTACACGTAAGTTGGACAGAAGATGTGAAAATGGTGTTTGTCTTCACTATAATCTTCCCATGATGGGAATATATGCACGTATTCCCTAACAACATTGAAAGCATTGTCTTTTAAACTGGGAATAAATGGAATGGGGTTCCAATCTGCAGGAATTGGCCGTCTCTACAGTTGGGATAGGTCTTCGGCTAGTGGACTTGCTGTACTTTTTGCTGGAGTGGGATTTTTTTGTGGTACGGCTGGTGCTATGGCTAATGAAATCGGTATACCTTTTGCTAGAGTGCATGTCCTGTGTGGTGGGGCTAGTGGTGTGGCCAGTGAAGTATGGGTACAGTCTGCTGGAGTCGGTCCTATGTTTTGTGTCACTGGTTGTACAACCAATATAAGTGGGGCGATATCTGATTTCTCCGGCACCACCACGTTTTTCAAAGACTTTGCTGGTGCTCCTTCAGGTTCGGCAATCACCCTCTTCCTTTTTGATGTCTGATGCACAAGAACAACATTTGAGTGGAAAAACATGGTATGATGACAGATGGAATATGTATTGATAATGGATGGGCATGGCATCTCAAGTTATATGATGAGTAAACTAAGCAGATGGCGGTGCAACAAAGTAGAAGAAATGCAAGACAACATATGCAAGATACGCGCAATCAATAAAACCTTGCCAAATTAGAACAGGCACCTTGATGGGTGAACAGGACAGGCGATCTGTCTTTGACTCCTCGAGGTTAGAATAGTCATTAGGATAATATTCTGAACAAGAATCTTTCGGCGTTCTGGGAACGGGGGTCCCCAGATTTGCCTTCCTGCGGCCTGCGGTGTGGCTCAAGTGGGGGCCCAGCGCGGCCCAGCTTCATCAGCTCAAGCTGAAGACCCTCGCGAGGGGCCAAGCCTCATGGGGCGGACGACAGGAACCTTCCTCAAGAGCAGCCTCGTGACTCAGGCTCATGAGGAGGCGGAGAGATCAAGGCAGGGTAACTCACGAGGTGCCCCGTGACGCAAGCCATGACGATCGAGACTAGGCGGGCGCCAGGCGGGCGCCGGCCTGCGCAGTGTCCTCATTTCCCCTTTGGTGCAAAGGAGGCAAGCACAGGCCAAGGCATCAGGCAAAGGTTACCGCTTCGGTGCAACAAGACCAAGACCAGCAGAGCGGCAGGATGGAGGTCATCGTGGAGCCCAGGACGGCGTCATCGTCAGAGCCTTTGGCAGCCAAGACCAACTTTAGTCGAGGATAAGTGTACTAGATGTTCCCCTTCAAAATGGCCAATTGTTGGCACCCTTCCCGCTCATTATTTGGGAAGAGGCCCAGGGCCTCCCTCTATAAATAGGACTAGCCACCACAGAGAGAGGAGGGAGGACCAGAGGAGAACCAGTACGACAAAGGACAGAGAACAGGTCGAACCCACCAGAGAGAGAGAGAGAGAGAGAGAGAGAGAGAGAGAGAAGCGATTGGACTCACCCAAGCAGTCCATCGCACCAGCTCAAGAACAGCCCCTCGCGAGGCTGTTCTTCCTTTGTACTGTTCATCATCAGCCCCTGAGGCAATCTACCACACCACACACTGGAGTAGGGTATTACACCACAACGGTGGCATGAACCAGTATGAACCTCGTCTCCCTTGTGCTGTTCTTTGTTCCGAGTTTAGATCCCTCGCTAACCGTTCACGCGTGAGCTGGAAGGGGAAAAATATCCGTGCGCACCCCAGTGTTTGAACCTCAAGGGTCTGCCGGAACCCGAAATCCGACATTTGGCGCGCCAGGTAGGGGTGCGCCGGAATCTTTCTTCCGCTGGTCATGTGTGATCTCCCGTCATGTCCATGGCTGACGCTCGCCGAGCTCGCGCCGAGCGCTGGGCTGCTCGCGCCACTCGAGTCACCCAGACGGCTCCCGTGGCGGACACCCCCGTCGTTCCCCATCGCCTGCCGCCAACGCCGCCACCGGCCCGGCAGGGAACGAGCAGCAAGCCTCGTCCCTACATCCATCAGTGAGGCGAGAAGGCCGCACCGCTACTCCTTCGCTCGCCCCTGCTGGTTCTTCGTCCCGCGCGCACCGCGCTCCCATGGAGGCCCAAGCCGCGCTCATCGCGGCAAACGAGCTCCTGCGCTACCGCCCCGTTGACGACGTCTACAAGGAGTGGCTCGACTGCGTCGCTGAGCTCGTCCGCGCCGTAGGGGGCTCCCCCATGCAGTCCCTCTTGCTGCCTCGCTCTTCACCCCGCGTGGGAGGCAGGGAGCCGGAGGTGCCCCCGCCACCTCCTCCCCAAGAAGACGCCCTGGCTCCAAGGCACGTGGCCCCGGGCCGAGACCCTCCGCGTCTGGTGCCCACGCAACAGGAAAGGAGCTGCCAGGAGATCCCTCGTCCCTAAGAAGGTGCTCGCGTGCTCAAAGACCGGAGTGCCACCAGCGCCCAGCGCCACATCAGTCAAGACCTCAGCGCTGCTCTAGGTAGCGGTGCGCGGGAATCCACAAGAGCAAGCTCCACATCAGCAGAGAGCCCTGGTGGCCACTGCAGGCTTCCGCGCCTTCACCGCCGAGCTATGCAGCATCGCATGGCCCGGCAAGTTCAAGCCAGACCTGCCTCCTCGCTACGACGACACTGCCGATCCCGCGGAATTCCTTCAGCTCTGCGAGATGGGCATCAAAGCCGCCAACGGGGATGAAAAGGTCATGGCGAATTGGTTCCCCATGGCGCTGAAGGACGGAGCCCGAACCTGGCTCCTGAACCTGGCTCCCGGCACGATCTCCTCCTGGGACGAGATGCGCACCCGCTTCATCGCCAACTTCCAAGGCACTCGCGACCGGCCTCAGGACGTGAGCGACATGCGCCGCATCAAGCAGCAGCCAGGAGAGACCCTGCAAAAGTACATTCAACGCTTCAACAACGCCCGCCTCAAGATCCCCAGGGTGACTGAGGAAGCCATCATTTCAGCCTTCTCCGATGGCGTGCGTGACGTCAAGATGAAGGAGGAGCTAGCAATGCATGAAGACGTGCGCACATCCCTGGAGCTGTTCAACTTGTCGACCAAATGTGCCAGGGCTGAGGAAGGGCGCCGCTCCCTCCTCGAGCTTCCGGCTACCGATCCAGAAGAGAAGAAGCCCAAGGCCAAGGACGTGAAGCGCAAGGGGGCTGCCGTGCTCGCGGCCGAACCATACACCAAGCAAGGCAAGGATCAGCCCGAGTCGTCCAAGGGCAGCCGGTACTGCGTGTACCACGATCTCCACACCCACAACACCAACGAATGCCAGGAGCTCAGGGCCGTGCGAGAAGCGCGTATCGGCCGACACCCCGAGCGCAATGATCGGGGCTATGGTGAGGAGGAGGAAGAGGCGCAGGACGCTGGGAAGACCATGGCCCTCACCAAGGATGGCGTGATAGACCTCACGAGGACCGCTGGCAGGACCAGCCTCGCGAGGGAGGTTGGAGGGACCAGCCTCGTGAGGACCGCCCACAAGGCAACGCAGGGCTCCCACCTCTGCCGCAGCCGCCAAGGAGGTACGAAGACAATCATCAGGACGAGGGGGCTGGGGGCTTCCAGGAGCCGCGCGCGATCGCTTGCATCCTGGGTGGCGCTCAGGCCCCAGCCTCTCAGCGCATCTTCAAGCAGTTTGCTCGCGAGGTGAATGCAGTCCTCCCCAAGCCTGAGGCCACACGCCCTCTCAGGTGGTCGTCGTGCGCTATCACGCTCAGCTCAGCGGATCAGCTCAAGTGCGCGGCAACAGCCGGAGTCCTCCCCATGCTTTGCTCACCAGTCATCAGCAACGTGCAAGTCACCAGGACCCTCATCGACGGCGGAGCAGGACTCAACGTCCTATCTGTCGAGACATTCAACGATCTCCAAGTGCCATACGATCATCTTCAGCCGACCAAGCCCTTCTCAGGAGTCACCGATGGCTCCACCGTCCCGATAAGGCAAGTTTGCCTTCCCGTCACCTTCGGACAGCGCAACAACTACCTCACCGAGCTCATCGACTTCGACGTCGCCCACATTCGCCTGCCATACAATGCCATCCTCGGGTACCCAGCTTTGGCCAAGTTCATGGCAGTGACTCGCCATGGCTACAATGTCCTCAAGATGCCAGGAAGCGGAGGAGTCATCACAGTGCCTTGTGAGGAAAGAGATGCAGTGTGCTCCCTTGAGCGTGCCTTCCAAGCCGCAGCAATCGAAGACCCAAATCACAGGAGCGGGAGACTTCCCGAGGGGATCCCTAAGAAGAAGAAGGCTTCACCTGGTCCAAGCCCTCGTAGGGCAGGCACCTCCGAGGGCGTGGCAGCAGGACCCGCGCCCGTTCAAGGGGCTCCACCCTCTGTCGCATAGGAAGGCGTGCCCGATGCCCTCCTCAGGCGGGGCTCGGGGGCTCTTTCATGGCGAGCCACCGACCTAGCTGGGGTCATGAGGGATGCGCTCGGGAACCACTTGGAGGCGTGCTTCAAGGCACGTTTCCCTCAGGAAGGTATGAGGCAAGGAGGGCCAAACCCTCAGAAGTTCATCACGAGGAGCACCCAGGAGCTACAGGAGTCAAGAGTCATGCGCGGCTCTAGCCGCTTGCCCTCTGTGGCCCCACATCCAGGTGAGGATGCTGGGCTGCGAATCTGCATCGACATACCAGGGCTCAACCGGGCCGCGTCTCAGGAGCGCCTCTGGCCCTCACGCGTGGGCCGCTGCGAGGGTCCACCTCACAGCTACATTCGCATGCCTTTCGGCCTGCCGAACGCGGTCGCCGCCCATCAGCGCCTGCTGAGGTGCGCTTTGGAGGCTCAAGAGGTCAAGCAGCACGCGGTCCTGGCAGAGATGGAGGTGTCTCTCGACGAACCCCCCGAGCCCCCGGAGCCTCCCCAGGCTCCAGGTCTGGAGGGCTCGTGAGGGCCGGCTTCCTCATCACGCGTCATCCGCTACCTCAACATCCTGCCATCTCCGACCATATCAGGTGACACCTTTCCAAGTTCCATTTTCAGCTAGGAGCGCCCCTCGGACTGCATCATTCCCAGGCCGCGTGGGTCCATCCCTGCGGCATGTAACTGTTTTGCTTATGTTTTTTACTTACCTTGTTGGGGGCGCCCCTCGGACTGCATTATCCCCAAGCTGCTCGGGCCAGACCCAGTGGCGTGTGCTTTCTCTGCACCTATCTAGATGGATTTACTCCTCCGCGCTTAACCTGATTCACGCAATTGTTGCATACTACCTGTCGCGGGCCTCTCCGCCCTAATGCAAAGCGCTTGCACGTTAAAAGGGGGGGTACCTGAGCATCGCGACTCATGGGCTCTTACTGGCTCTCCAGCCCTCACCCCCTGGCCTTGACCCACGACATCGCGACCTGTCATACCAGCGGCGGCTGAGCTCGCTCAAGGGTCGGGACCTGAGGACGTAGAGCATTTACATTGTAACCCTGCAGGAACACACCAATGATAAAGGCCCAGAGCCAGGCGCAACCCGCCTCAAGGTAGGGCCTCGTGAGTCCCGCGCTGGCTCACGGGTGCCCAGATACACCTCTCCTAGACCTATCGTGCCGGCCACGTGTCGTATGGGTCAGACACGCCTGGGGCTCCTCCCGGAGGGGAGCCCCCTCCCACGAACCAGTGGAAGCACCATGCTCCGCGCTGGCTGACGACACTGCCGAGGAGCGGCTATGCCCGTACACATACGGAAGCGCTATGCTCCGCGCTGGTGATAAACAACTGAGGGCGGCTCACAACCGTATCAACCTCAGGGAGCCCAGAGCTCAGTGTCTGGCGCCATCGCAACGCCTCCACTCGGAAGTGCTGCACGAGGGGGCTGGATACGGGGGCTGCGCCCGGGCCACGCCCGATCGTACGCCACCCAGCCATGTCCCTCGGACCTGGTCGTCGCGCGCCTCCCCGAGCGGAGCCAAGGTATGAAAATTCGTTTGAACGTCAAGGGGGACTCCTGAGCATCGCGACTCAGGAGCCTAACTGGTCACGTAGCCCCACACTCCTTAGTCCCGTCCTGGTCTCCGGTCGAGGCTAACAGCGGCTGAGGTATGCGCGGGGCCGGGCCCTGCCGACATAGAACGACCAATCCACTCCTATGCCTCCTGTCCCTACTTGCTGTTCGCGCGTCAAGGGGGACTCCTGAGCATCGCGACTCAGGAGCCTAACTTGCCACGTAGCCCCTCACTCCTTGGTCCCGTCCTGGTCTCTTGTCCGGGCTAACGGCGGCTGAGGTATGCGCGGGGTCGGGCCCTGCCGACGTAGAACGCACGCAAGTAGGAGGGAAGAATGCGAATTAAAAGCAAATATTACAAGCCATAAGTCATTTCACAACGCCAAACACAAGTTTAAACGCCGCCATGAGGCATGGTGCATGTTGCAGGAATTAAAACAGAGCGGAAGCTGCGAAGGGATCACTCTCCTGTGGCGCCCCCACCTCCCGAGGCCGCGGAGCTGGCGGCACCACGCCCAGGCAAGGTGTTGAAGGTGCGGAACTTCCCCAGCAGGGCCTTGGCTCGGCCTTTCACGGCCTCAGCAGCAGCTGCGGCAAGGTCGCCGCTCACAGGCTCCAGCAGGCCGTCAAGGTCGACGTTGGGGTCGTGAAGGTAGACGTGACTGAGGACGCGCGTCAGCGCTGCAGAAGACAGGGCATGCGCCTCGGCCTTGGCCGTGGGGCCAAGGCCATCCGCGACATCTTCAAGTGCACGGACCAAGAAAGGAAGCAGCTCGGCGGGGCCGTCCTCTGCACCAGCCAACGGCTTCTCCTGGCCACCCTCGTAGAGTGTCCTCAACACGGAGCGAGCCTTCTCCTCCAACCTGGCGAAGGCCACCCGATCCTCAGCCAGGATCTTTGCCTTCCTGTCTAGCTCGACCCTCTCTGCTTTTAGCGACTGTTCCAGCATCTCCAACCGGCCACGGCAGTCATCAAGCTCGGCGTCCCGGTCCCTGACGGCGGCCTCCCGAGCCTCCATCTCCTTCTCCTTCTCCTGGCGGCCGCGGACCTCCTTGGCGAGCTCGTCGCGCAGGCCTTGCAGCTCGACCTCCAGCGCCTTGCAGCGGTCCCGGGCGTCCACGGCGTCACCCTGGGCAGCATCGCGAGCGGCCCTGGCCTGGCAGGCGGCTTGTTTCTCCCCATCGAAGGCCGACGCGGCTTGGTTCAGCGCCGCTCGGACGGAGGCAGCAGAGCGGGCCCAGCCAGAAGCTAGCTCCAGGCGCCCAGCCACCAGACGGGGATCAGCATTCCGGAGATCCTCTTGCAGCCGACACAGTTCGCCGACAGCCTGGTCCAGGATGGCCGAGGGATCAGAAGGGACTAGAGACGGTGGAGCAGGTGTAGAAGGCGGCAGCGTGATCACGGCTTGGGGAGAAGGAGCCCCCTGGGCCTTGGGCACCTCAGCGACAACGTCAAGCGCAGGCACCTCCAGAGTCAGCAGGGCCATGGGGGCTGACTCACTGCCAGAGTGCCCCTGCTGGGCAGGGGAGGCGTGAGCTTCGCTGCCTCCTTTCCCCGCAGACGGAGCCGCAACCCCGGCATGCGAACCCGCCTCAAGCAGGGCCGCAGAAGCCCCCTTCGGCCTTTTTGCTGCAGGTGCCGACCTGGCCAAGAGAATACGGACGTAAAGCCTCGGCGGCAGAAGCCAAGCAAAACATGGATCGAACACTTACTGGTCGCCGTCCGCGGACTCAAGCAGCCTCCGACCGAACTTGAAGCCTGAAAGCCTGCAGCTAGGGTCAGCCTTGGGAGGCCCGGAAGCAGTAGGCGCGTCGGGAAGGCCGGAGCTGGCCTCAGACCGCCCCGGAGCCAGAACGGACCCTGGGGGAACCAGCCCCGACCTGCCTTTCCTCGGAACCAGGGGAGAATCCTCCCCTCCTCGCCTGGCACCAGCCTCGTCGTTGTCCGGCATGGAGCGAAGGGCATGGGACCTGCGCCGAGGGAAGGAATCCCCCGACTCCTCGCCAGTCGCCTTGAAGTCAGATTCTTCTTCCTCCACCTCCTCTTCTTCCCCCTCACTCCTGCTGGATTTGCTGGAGGAAACGTTCATCATCGCCAACATCGTTAGATCCTCAGGAGCCCCGGCGGGCACCAGCCCCTCACCATTGAAGGTGGGCATGGCACTCACCACTTGCTCCCAGTCGTCGCGAAGGAACAGGGGGACGGGAGCGCCCTCTGGCTTCTCCACGTCTCCCCCGACCAAGGAATGGAGAGCTGCGGCCAGATCTTCGTCAGAGAGGGCTTCGGAGCTCAGGCGAAGGGCGTCATGTGCCTCCCCAAGCCTCCACAACGGGAGCGATTGCTCCCGGAGTGGAGCCACCCGGTGTTCCAGGAAGTCCCTCAGGAGCGTGGCCCCGGTCAGCTTCGCCGCCCCCAAGCTACCGGGGTTCAGGTCCACGTCTATCCTCTTCAGCACCATCTTCGCACGAGAGTCGACGAGCTCCGCGCGAGACCATGCATCAATAGTCTTCGGCTGCCCCGACGGCAGCGCCAGTCGGGGGTGGATGTGCCTGACATCCACCATGACCCACTTGCTCCTGAAACCTTCGATCCTCTTCCCGGGCTTGGAGATGGAGTTGGAGCTGGAATATGCGACAAAGCTCGCGCATGCGGTGATAGGGCCACGAGAGACCCGTAGGTAAAAGTAATGGCGCAGCAAAGCCACCGAGGGCTTTATCCCAACATGAGCCTCACAATAGTAGGCGAAAATCGCAAGGAGAAGAAAAGAGTTGGGGTGGAGATGCAGAGCTTGCAAGTTGTATTGGCGGAGAACAGCAAAGAAGAACTCGGAAAAAGGAGGGACCAGACCGGCGATGATGGCGCTCACAAAGAACGGGTAGAAGGTGCTCCCCTGGCCTTCAGGCTGATCGAAGCTGGCCTGGAGCACAGCCGCTCCCTTGTTTCCCGGTGCCACCGTCCTCTGGCGCACAAGGACTAGATTATTCTCCGACACAGTCGGAGGATCCAGAGCCGGAAGGTACCAGGCCTCGGGCCGGGTCTTGCGAGGCGCCATGGCTTGCAGGATGGAAGGATTGAGACAGATCTGGAGGATTTCGGAAGCAAGGAGGAGAAGGGCGAGAAAGGGGATATGGAGCAAGACGAGCAAGAACGAGCACCAAGTCTGGCCCGGGCCTCCTTTTTGTCAGAAGGACGGTTGCCGAGGCTTCTTGGGGAGCGGAGATGCCCACGACCAATAAATCGCCACACGGCGCCCAAGGCCGCAGGCTGTTGGGGCCCGCGGCGCTTCGCACTTGCTCCTTCACTTCTCTGCTAAGCCAAGTCCGGGCGCGCCTTGGGCCCGGGGGCTACTGTCGGTGTTGCAGGGCAGGTGTCCCCAGACTTGCTCGCTGCCTGGCAGGCCGCTCAAGTGGGGGCACAGCGTGGTCCAACTTCATCAGCTCAAGCTCAAGACCCTCGCGAGGGGCCAAGCCTCGCGGGGCGGATGACAGGAACCTTCCTCAGGAGCAGCCTCGTCAGGCAGGCTCACGAGGAGGTGGAGAGATCAAGACAGGGTACCTCACGAGGGTGCCCCGTGACGCAAGCCATGACGATCGAGACCAGGCGGGCGCTAGGCGGGCGCCGGCCTGCGCAGTGTCCTCATTTCCCCTTTGGTGCAAAGGAGGAAAGCACAGGCCAAGGCATCAGGCAAAGGTTACCGCTTCTATGCAACAAGACCAAGACCAGCAGAGCGGCAGGAAGGAGGTCATCGTGGAGCCCAGGACGGCGTCACCGTCAGAGCCTTGGGCAGCCGAAGACCAACTTTAGTCAGGATAAGTGTACTAGATGTTCCCCTTCCAAATGGCCAATTGTTGGTGCCCTTCCCGCTCATTATTTGGGAAGAGGCCCAGGGCCTCCCTCTATAAACAGGACTAGCCACCACAGAGAGAGGAGGTAGGACCGGAGGAGAACAAGTAGGACAAAGGACAGAGAACAGGTCGAACCCACCAGAGAGAGAGAGAGAGAGAGAGAGAGAGAGAGAGAGAAGCGACTGGACTCACCCAAGCAGTCCATCGCACCAACTCAAGAACAGCCCCTCGCGAGGCTGTTCTTCCTTTGTACTGTTCATCATCAACCCTTGAGGCAATCCACCACACCACACACTGGAGTAGGGTATTACACCACAATGATGGCCCAAACCAGTATAAACCTCGTGTCCCTTGTGCTGTTCTTCGTTCCTAGTTTAGATCCCTCGTTAACCGTTCACGCGTGAGCTGGTAGGGGAAAGATCTCCGTGCGCACCCCAGTGTTCGAACCTCAAGGGTCTGCCAGAACCCGAAATCCGACAGAATCAACAGGTGGGGAGCGTACGAGTTTCATTGCTTCCAGAATGGCACTCAATGCCTTGGTGCCAATTTTGTAAGTCATTGCAATGTTCCACAATATTCTTCTGATGCGCGGATTCTGATATTCACTGTAATTGCGTATAATATCTGAGAACCATGAAAACATAAATAGTTGTGAGATTATCTTTGTAATGCAGATGATATTCTAATATAGGGCGCCCTATAAACACTTATGTGCTATCACTTGGATTACGATGAGAGAGCTCATGTGTCTGTAATATGGTGCGTGCATTTATATAATCGACACAAGTACACAAAAAATAGGCTCGAGAACTAAGGATAGCTCGAGATGATAGGTTCAAAATATCTTGTATAGATAGTTTATTGCCAAACCATGATAACAAGAGCACACTGACAACTAGGCAGATCATAGTGTACATAATGAGTACACCATAACCACGATATATAAATCGGGAAAGTGGAACTGGCTTGAAAATACGGTGTTGTATTGCCGCTAGTAATTGAAAGCCTATCGATCACGTACCGGCCAGCTCTATCGAACATGGTAAAGAAGAGCAAGCAGACTTTGGATAATAAAATGTTGGTTGCGCAGTGCCCACACATGATGAACCAGAGCGCATTAAGAGTGCAACTCCCAGCTGTCTCTCGACCATTTTAGGCGGTTGGATGAAGATCCTACGTCTCCTAACCCTTCTTCTTCCTTGTCTCTGATTCTTCCCATAAAGAAGACCGCACGGGCCGCCGGCCGGACCACCGGCCCCCACCGCCTGTGTTCCTCCGCCACCCCCCCCCCCAACCCGCGCCTAACCCCCACCCGCATCGAAGTTTTCTTCGTTCGTGAGGCCCCACAACCACCCGAGCCCCTTCGATCGCGACCGGCGAAGCTCCGTGAGCTCTGAAAAATCGACTGACCAATTTTGAAATTTAGT
Source organism: Aegilops bicornis (assembly GCA_021605145.1). Taxonomy (NCBI): domain Eukaryota; kingdom Viridiplantae; phylum Streptophyta; class Magnoliopsida; order Poales; family Poaceae; genus Aegilops; species Aegilops bicornis. The sequence continues at coordinate 497,946,724 of CM038670.1, forward strand.
CTACTATGATTTTACTAGTGTGGAATATAAAAGGGGAAAACCATAAGCATTGGGAGTATAGTGTTGAGCGTGCCATGGCGGATCTGAAGGTGCAAACCGGACAAAGGAAACTTCGCAACCAAGACAAGAAATCAGAGTAAAGCAGTGGCGATATATTTTCTTGCTGCGATATATAAGTTGAGCAGATACGAAAGAGTACCGCCTCTAGTGCGGCACCATGTACACATCTGCTGAGAATTTGACGATGCTGCAGTAGCGATGGCTGTCGGCGGCGTGGAAGCAGATCTAGGAGGGTAGACGGTGGCAGCGGGGCGTGGTGGACGAGACGATCGTAGGAGCGGCGGCGGCAAGGTGGACGACGGCGGGGATGGAGCGGGAGGACGGGATGCAAGGATCCCGGTCCGAAGGCGTGGATGGGAGAGGTCGATCTCTTGTAATGGACGGCGGCGTCGGGGTATCAGCTCCGGCATGGTGGAGGAGGACGGCGGTGGATGGGGTGGCGGATGGCGGCGGACAGAGGAGGGTAGGGTGGAGAGGGTGTTTTGGCGCCCACGGAGTACGAATGGGGAAAAGGGAGGTAGAGAGGAACGGAGGAACCATGTATTCAGGGCGCGCTTGTCTCAAATGCGAGGAAATTTACAAACTTAGCCCCTGTTTCAAATTTCTACTACATCACAGCAACATTAGTCGGTTGGGGATAGGACGGTAATCTCGCATACACCGAATATTTGCCGAAGAGAGTTTCTTTTTGGCGCCCACCGTGTATGAATATGATTCGGGGAGGGAGTCGATTTCGGCCGAGGACACACTGTGTTTTGGCGCCCACCATGTATGAATCCGGGTGAGAGGAGGTTACATCACGTTTGGGTCAAATTACAAACCTACCCCTATCGAAACCTATAGAAATCCAGCAGATAGGCTTTGCGTGGCAGGGATAGGCAGTAGTGATTTCCATCTCGCAAATTTTGGTTTCGGGCGGTTACTGCGACTTTCCCCGCTTCGTTCAAATTTTGCAAAGTGCATGTTCACCGTGCCAACTCAATTCGAATCCAATTTGTATTCTACTAGCAAGAGGCCCATGCGTTGCATGGAACATCAAGATGCATTTATACGAGTTATTTATCTTGTGGGAGACGAAGATGAACGAGGGAAGTCCTTATCTGCAAATGTGGAGAGGGGTGTGGGTATCTTTTAGCGAAATTGTCATAGTTTGCTTTCTATCCGTCAGATATAGATCAGGCGGTCTATATTGCAGGATGGCAGGCACACCATCATCACCAAGTTGGTTTTTTATAAGAGTAGAGATTTTTTTTCGGGCGGTGTCGTGGAATTGTCACGGTAGATGTCCTCTTGCAAGGACTTAGTCGTGGAGCCATCGCAACTAGAAAGCTTAAAGGGGTTAATCGGGACAAAGGACACGAGAGGTTTTATACTAGTTCGGCCCCTTACGGTGAAGGTAAGGCCTACGTCTAGTTGGGTTGGTATTGCTTGAGGTTTCGATAACCAGGGAGCGAGATACGCTATGCCCGGTTCTCGATTGGTTGTTTCTTGCCCTAAGCCGCTAGCGGTCGTCCCCTTATATACATGGGTTGACGCCCTCCGGCCTACAGAGTCCCGACCGACTTATAAACAATGTCCGGCTCGGTGACTAGTCAAGTCTACCTTATGATACAAGTCATGCCATTATGGCGGTTTACTACAACGGGCCTTAAGTCTCCTGCGGGCCTTAGGCCCCTATGTTGAGACGCCATCTTCACGCTTGGACTTGGGCTTCTGTCTGGTAATCCCTTTACATAACCCGGCCCCACCTGGGCGGCTTACACAAATAGTTACATCCCCAACATTAGGCCCCAGATTGATTTGAACCTGTTCATGTCAATCTTAAAATAACTTAAAGCATAAATCTTCAGTCTTCTGACTGCGCAAAAGACTTTCTTTAACCCGCTGTGACATCACTCTTTGGATCCGTGTTAACCCGTCATGACGTCATCTTTTCTTTTTACTCCGCCGTATCGCCCAATGGATCTCTGTCTTTATTGTCCGTTCCGGAATTCGAGGCACCGGGGCCGCTGGATAATAATTCTTATCTCCTCGTTTCCCATGCCGTCTCAGTTATTCTCTCCTTATAAATAGGCGCAACCTAGGTTTTCATTTTCACCCTTTTAGTCGTCTTCCTCCGCTCGCTCTCTCCTCAGCCGCCGAGCTCGCCCGTTGCCGCCGCCACCGCCGAGTTCCTCGTCTTCATCAACTCAGGCCGCTGCATCACCCTGAATCTGATCAGAGAAACGCGACGAACCTCCGCCGCAGCCCTGCATCTGTAAGTCCCTTTCCTTTCCTGTCTTAGATCTGCATTACAATTTTTGTCAAGTTCGTCGGTGTTCATCGCTGCCCGCTACGAACCCTTGATAGATCTCACCCCCGACACCCTTTTCTGATCGTCAGATGATATAGAACTGCTGCGGTAGCTGTTTCACCCCCATTTTATATGCAAACAAATTCCTTTTCCTTTGTTCAGAAGCTTCTTTCGAGTGTATGAACTTCTCTGCAGTTGTTTTAGGTCTAGAAATTTTTCTTTTCAGAACGACCATTTCATCCAAAATAATAGTTGTAACTTATGAAACCTGTTTTTATCACCCGGAAAATTTCTTATCTTAACTGCCTTTAACATAATTGTCCAAGTATCCGGTTTAAACGCATCCCACTTGATCTGTGAACCTTGGCGCCTTCTCAGGTCTTTTAAGCTTTTGAACTGTTGCTAACCTTTGTGGCGGCTTAAATAATGTTGCCCAATTATCCTTATGTCATTAGGCCCCTTTAAGCCGCTACCTTCAGTAACTTGGATATTCTCTTCGGGGTTAAAATTTAGACCAGAACTTCTTATTTTGTAATTGGCCAATCTGTTGTCATGGCGCCTAAGTCGACCAAAGCTCGTGTAACCTACAACTGGGTCCCATCCACTGTCACTAAAAGCAAACTGGCTGAATTTGTGAAGTTTGGCCATTTACCACAGAAGGAAGTCATGTCTTATCACGTCCCTGACCCATATGAAGAGAAGCCTCAACCCAAAGAAGGGGAGGTAATAGTTTTCACGGATCACATGGGCCGGGGATTTGCCCCTCCCGGCTCAAAGTTCTTCAGAGAAGTTTTAAATTTCTCTGACCTTAGACCTCAAGACATTGGACCCAATTCCGTGTCCAATCTTTGCAATTTCCAAGTCTTTTGTGAGGTGTACCTGAGAGAGGAGCCAAGCCTGCTCTTATTCAGAGAACTATTTTACTTGAACCGGCAGAATGAGCGCGCCAACAGGCCGAGTCTTGAACTTGGCGGTATCTTAATCCAGCGACGGAGAGACTGTCTGCTTCCTTATGCTGAGCTGCCGAGTCACCCCAAATATTGGAACCAGTCATGGTTCTATTGTCAGGATACTTCTCCGGCTGATGAGCCGCCTCTGCATGGCTTTCGCGCCTTGCGCCTTGAGTCCAACCATCCGCTGGCGGATAAACTGACCGCTTTTGAACGTCTGCCGCTCAACCCCACCATCAAGAAAATTAAAGCCCTTCTGGGAAATGGTTTAAACGGCATCGACTTGGTCCGGGTCTGGGTCACTTGGCGTATACTCCCATTAAGCCGCCGCTCCGGCTTAATGTGCACCTATATAGGCGAGCAAAACGACCCAATGCGCCACAGTTCTGACGACTTACCAGATGATGTGGCACATGCTACAACCCAGTCACTACTGAAAGAGGGCACTGTTATCAACAACACCTTCGGGTTACTTCCCTTCTGCAAAAAGAACCCGACCCCTGCAGTAAGTTACCAATCTTAATAAATACTTTTTAATATGTTTACCTCCTTGTACTTATAATTCCTTATCTTTTCCACAGGCCAGTGATGATTTCTGGAAAGTCAAATGTAACCACGAGGCCGCCCAACAAGCCAGAGCAGCCAAGAAAAATGAAAGGAAAAACGCCAAAACGGGGACTTCAAAAAAGAAGAAGCCCAACGCCTCTGAATTGCTCAAATTGGATGACTCTTCTTCAGATGAGGAAGAGGTAATCCATTATTCTCTTTAACTCCTTTGTTACTATTTTATTGATATTTCCGCCTTTCAGGAAGACACTGGACACAACCAAGCTCATGGCGAAGAGGTAACTATAATTTCCTCCGACTTAGAGCCTTTCCCAAAGCACAAAACCCGGCGGGTGGCCCGGAAAGTAAGATTTTCACATCCCTTAGCTTATCAAGATCCTCAATTTCTTTTGAAGCAACAACAGCTTGAGAACCGGAGGCAAACCCGGACAAGTAAGGATGTAGAGCTCTCTTCCGGCTTACCTGACGTAAGCAAGAAGCATCAAACTGAGGTCATCTCCGCTTTGCGCTCTGTTTATCCTTTGGCGGGTTTAATTCGTCAGCCTCTCAATTCATCTGAATCCAATTATCAGGATACCTCTCCTTCTTCTAGCGAGTCTATGCAATCCAACATGCCGGCCTTCAAGACTGCCCCTGGGTAATGTATCTTTGTTATCCTCATGCTTTGCCTTACTCATATTTTGTACTCATCACTTTGTGTTATTCACAGTGTGCAGGCGAAGCCCAGTAAAAGGGCAAAGAAGAATAAGCCGATTGAAGACCCGGTAGCGACGGAGCCGGAACCCGGAACCACTGCCTCGATCGTCTACTCATCAACCTCCTCTGAGCCGCCCATGAAATTCCAACACCATCTTGACCCGCCTCAAGAAAGCACTCTTCATAGCTCCGATAAACCGGAAATTCCTAGCCCGGTCCGGACGGCTGAACCGGAAGTTGAATTCTTGAAAAGCCAGTATGTTGAGCCGGGGCAGCCTACTGTTCTTGCCAGGTGTACCGCTAAGGAAGAACTTTTCAAAAGCCGGAATACCAAACAGGACATCGCTGATTATGCCCACTTAAGCATTGGCGATACAGTCTCAGGCTATCTGAATCAAGTGCATAACAGCCGCGACCTGGAAATTGACATGGTGAAACAGATACAACATAAATCTAAGGTATAACTTATATCACTTCTCCTGAATCTTACTTACTTTACCAGCCCCCAAGTCTACTGCTTATAGGTAAATATGCCGTAGACTTAGATACCGGGTTACTGATAACTCACCTGGTTTACAAGAAAGTATATTATCCCGGCTGTAATATAGCAACTTTTAAAGAAGCGATACACATTAGCCCCCAAGTGTCAAGTATTTTTACTTGTAAAATGCTTGAGACTTTAATATGCATAATCTGACATTATAAAGTAAAATTTTCTTCAGCATACATTAGCCCCCAAGTGTCAAGGGTCTTTACTTGTAAAGTGCTTGAGACTTTAATAATACCTTACCATAACCTTACTTGTGACCCGGCGTTATTACAGGTCTCCACCAGTCAATTCGAATTGCAGATTGCTGACCTGAAGACCCGGCTGGCAGCCCAAGACCTTGAGATTCAAAAAAGCCGACTCCAAATTCGCCTTCAGCATCTCTGAGCAAGAAAAGTTGAAGAAGGATTTTGACGCGGAGAAGAAGGCCTGGGCGGATGAAAAATATTCACTTGTGACCCGGGCCGAGACAGCAGAAGCAGCTCTTGCCGAAGCAACTGCCGAATTGTCCGGCTTAAAAAACCAGATATCCCAAATGGTCTCAGCAATTTTTGGTAAGTTACTATGTGTAACTTTTGAACATCACCATGATTCATTTGATAATTGTTTCAGATATGATCTCCGGCTTAACCTCATATGCATAAACGCAGGTCCCAGGAGTACCAACCTGAAGCAGAATATGTTGATCAAGTTTAAGGCGGTGTACACTCTAGTGGAAGAGCGGTGCACCGGGTCACAACGTGCTTTGGCCATTCTGGCTTTATCAAATGATACTCCTTACCTCCTGCAGGATGTACTCAAACGGCTTGCCGTGTTACCTCAACGGATTCAGGAATTAACGCGAGCATCTGGTAGAGTCGGGGCCATAGGCGCCTTAAGCCGGGCCAAAACGTTGGCTCCAGAGCTAGACTTAGGCGATGTTGCTCTTGGATATCCTAGCTTAAAGGAGGACGGCTCTGCATTCAATGAATCAGACTTCACCACCTGTGTAAGAGTCGTATGTCCTGTGGCCACCATCATCGACAATGATATTGATCTTACAAAGTACCAGCCGGGTTATGACAACGACAACCGGAGGATTCCAACTCCTCATTATGATGATGTCAGCCTGATCCCTCCAACTCGTAAGCATACCTTTGCTCCTGAAGTTGACCCGGCCAGTTTAATTGATGATGAAGCTGAATTTGAAGCCTTAAGCGGCATTGACTTGACCTCGTCAACCTTCCAGGACAAAGCAGCAGACGAAGAGGCGGAGAAGGATAACCCGGAGTCATCAAGTCCACCAAAGGAGTAACCCTCCTAGCACTAAGTCTTTGAAAAAATAATGCCTCATTATTCAGACTCGGGGAGTCTTGTAATAGGGTAGAAACACTTCTTAACTCTGTCATGCCTTCGTGCATGTTTGTGGTGCTTAACAATGTCTCAAGCCGCTATTGTTGTGCACTGCCGGCTTGCTTGAATTGCTTCTTAACATCCAAAAGCCTTTTGCTTTACCCTGTGTATAAAAACAAAAAGATTCCCTTGGCATCTCACCACATCCAGGGTCGTGTAAAATAATATTAACCCAGAGTATGAACCAAAACATCATAAGTATCAGCCGGTTTAAAGCGGACATTACCGGCTTACCTGTTCCCAAAAAAACAGACAGTTACACTTAACTTCTGAAAAATGGGACATATAATGTTTACCTGGCCCTTACTATTATTCACTCTTATAGAATAAGGTAAACCTAATTTTCAAAGGCCTCTGATTCGAATAAGATCAGTAGAACCGTTCCAAAGGGTTTTAGCTAAGATTCAGATACGATCATATAGCCCCCAATGGCTTTGGCGATGCCGATCAAGTGGGTATCGACAGCTATGTTCTCTTTGGTTCGAATACGACCTATGTTTGAACAGGAAGCCCCCAAGTGACCATGAGAGTTGTTTAATGACGCTGATTCGAATACGATCCACGTCAGACCCAAAGGGGTTAAGCTATGATTCAAATATGATCAAGAAGCCCCCAAGTGGGTTTGGCAGTATGCCGATCAAGTGGGTATCGACAGCTATGTTCTCTTTGGTTCGAATACGACCTATGTTTGAACAGGAAGCCCCCAAGTGACCATGGCTTGATTCAGATATGATCATAAGCCCGACCAAGGGAAAACCGGATTCAGATATGATCCGCTCCCTGTTAGTCGTTGCCACCACCTGGTAAAGAAGACACATAAACCTTATAGGATGGAAAGGAAAGAGGTCCTGCTTTATTGCTTTATATAATATATACATTGCTAAAAAAGAAAAACAAATATACTCTGAAAGCCCGTTGCTTAAGTATAGTAGGGCCGGAGATGCGCTATGTTCCACGGCCGGCGGGTCTCTTCCTCCGACTTACGTGAGTCTTTGTGCTCTCGAACATCAATGAGGTCATATGACCCGTTGTTGAGATTCTTCCTGACCACGAAAGGTCCTTCCCAAGGAGGGGACAGCTTATGCATATCAGATTGATCCTGGATGAGCCGGAGAACTAAATCGCCTTCCCGGAAAGTTACGCTTCTAACCGGCGGCTGTGATAACGGGCGCAGGTCTTCGGTAAATCGCCGAGCGGGCTATTGCCAAGTCTCGCTCTTCATCCAACAAGTCAAGTGCATCCTGACGAGCTTTTTCATTATCAGCCTCAATGTAAGCCGCCACCCGGGGTGAATCATGCCGGATGTCACTTGGCAGAACCGCCTCTGCTCCGTACACCATGAAGAAAGGTGTATAACCAGTAGACCTGTTAGGCGTTGTGTTGATGCTCCATAGGGCAGAGGGTAACTCCTCCACCCAACAACCCGGAGTTCGCTGTAAGGGAACCAAGAGCCGGGGTTTGATACCTTTCAAGATCTCTTGATTAGCTCTGTCTGCCTGACCATTAGACCGGGGGTGAGCAACAGCCGAAACATCAAGCCGGATGTCCTCTTGTTGACAGAACTCTGCCATGGCACCCTTGGAGAGATTAGTACCATTATCAGTTATAATACTGTGTGGAAAACCAAAGCGAAAGATCACCTTTTTGATAAACTGAACCGTCGTGGCTGCATCACACTTACTGGCCGGCTCTGCTTCAACCCACTTGGTGAATTTATCCACTGCCACCAACAAGTGTGTCTTCTTATATTTAGACCTTTTGAAAGGTCCAACCAAATCAAGCCCCCAGACTGCAAACGGCCAAGTAATCGGAATCATCCTCAATTCTTGAGCCGGCACATGAGCTCGTCGTGAGAATTTTTGACATCCATCACATTTCTTGACCGGATCCTCCGCATCGGCATGAGCCGTCAGCCAATAAAAACCATGACGAAAAGCCTTGGCTACCAGAGACTTTGAACCGGCATGATGACCGCAATCACCTTCATGAATCTCACGAAGTATCTCCTAACCCTCCGTAGGTGATACACAACGTTGAAATGCCCCAGTGACACTACGGTGTTGCAACTCGCCATGAACAATCGTCATGGATTTGGACCGCCTGGTGATTTGTCTTGCCAAGGTCTCGTCCTCAGGCAACTCTCCCCGGGTCATATAGGCTAAGTATGGAACCGTCCACTCCGGGATGGCATGGAGAGCCGCCACCAGCTGCGCCTCCGGGTCTGGTACTGCAATCTCTTCCTTTGTAGGCACTCTGACATAAGGGTTATGCAAAACGTCAAGGAAAGTATTAGGCGGCACCGGCTTACGCTGAGACCCCAGCCGGCTTAAAGCATCAGCCGCCTCATTCTTCCTTCGATCAATGTTCTCCACTTGATAACCTTTAAAGTGCCCAGCCACCGTATCAACTTCACGACGATAAGCCGCCATAAGGGGATCCTTAGAATCCCACGTGCCTGACACCTATTGAGCGACGAGGTCTGAATCACCCAAGCATCTTACCCGGCTCAAATTCATCTCCTTGGCCATCCGGAGGCCATGGAGTAAAGCCTCATATTCAGCTACATTGTTAGTACAGGGAAACAGAAGCCGGAGCACATAACAAAATTTGTCACCTCGGCGGGAAGTTAAAACAACTCCAGCTCCCGAGCCTTCCAACTGTCTGGACCCATCGAAGTGAATAGTCCAATACGTGTTATCCGGCTTCTCCTCGTGTATGCGCAACTCCGTCCAATCATAGATAAAGTCCACTAGGGCTTGAGACTTGATAGCTGGCGCGGCATATACTTCAAACCGTGAGGCCCAAGCTCGATGGCCCACTTGGCAACTCGTCTGTGGCTTCCTGTTACGGATGATGTCTCCCAAGGGGCCGAACTTACCTGAGTTATAGGATGACCGGAAGTACTGCTTTAGCTTCCGGCTTGCCATGAACACCCCATAAACAAGTTTCTGCCAATGCGGATACCTTTGCTTGGACTCTATGAGCATCTCACTGATGTAATAAACCGGCCGCTGAACTGGATGCTCCTTGCCAGTCTCCTTACGCTCCACCACAATGGCCACAGTAACAACACGTGAGTTAGCAGCAACATACAATAGCAATGGCTCTTTATCAATTGGAGCTGCAAGAACCGGCGGCTCAGCCAATTATCTCCTTAAATCTTCGAAGGCAGCATCAACAGCCTCACTCCAGACAAAGGTGTCTGTTTTCTTCATCATCGATCTGATGGTAAAGCCTTCTCCCCTAGCCGGCTTATGAATCGGCTTAAAGCAGCAACGCGACCCGCCAGTCGCTGAACATCATTGATGCACGCCGGTTTAGCCAGAGAGGTAATCACCTCGATCTTCTCCGGGTTAGCTTCAATGCCCATGTTTGAGACCAGGAATCCCAAAAGTTTGCCTGCAGGTACACCAAATACGCACTTGTCCGGGTTAAGCATCATCTTGTAGACCCGGAGATTGTCAAAGGTTTCCTTTAAGTCGGAGATCAAGGTTTCCTTCTCTCTGGACTTCACCACAATGTCATCCACATAAGCATGAACATTGCGCCTAATCTGATTGTGGAGACAATTCTACACACACCGTTGATAAGTCGCCTGGGCACTCTTGAGCCCAAACGGCATAGACACATAGCAGAAGGCTCCAAATGGAGTAATGAAAGCCGTCTTCTCCTGGTCCTTAACTGCCATCTTGATCTGATGATAACCAGAGTAAGCATCCAAAAAACTCAACCGTTCGCAACCCGCTGTGGCATCGATGATTTGATCAATGCGGGGTAGAGCAAAGGGATCAGCCGGACAAGCTTTATTTAGGTCCGTGTAGTCCACACACATTCGTCAGGTGTCGTTCTTCTTGAGCAAAAGCACCGGGTTAGCCAACCATTCCGGGTGAAAAACTTCCACGATGAACCCGGCCGCTAAGAGCCGAGCGACCTCCTCCCCTATAGCCTTTCACCTTTCCTCATTGAATCACCGGAGAAACTGCCTGACCGGCTTATACTTTGGATCAATATTAAGAGTGTGCTCAACGAGTTCTCTCGGGACACCCGGCATGTCAGAAGGTTTCAACGCAAAGATGTCCTGATTCTCACGGATGAACTCGATGAGCGCGCTTTCCTATTTGGGATCCAAATTGGTACTGATGCTGAACTGCTTGGAAGAGTCGCCTGGAGTGAAGTCAACCAACTTTGTCTCAGCGGCCGACTTAAATTTCAACGCCGAGTCTTGCTCTGTGGTTGGCTTCTTCAAAGAGGTCATATCTGTCGGGTCAACATTAGTTTGGTAAAACTTCAGCTCCTCTTCAGCACAGACGGATTCAGCATAAGCCGCATCGCCTTCCTAGCACTCCAAGGCCACCTTTCGGCTCCCATGCACAGTGATGGTGCCCTTGTAACCCGGCATCTTGAGCTGCAGATAAACATAACACGGCCGTGCCATAAACTTGGCATAAGCCGGCCGCCCAAACAGAGCATGATATGGGCTCCTGATCTTGACTACCTCAAACGTCAGCTTCTCAGCCCTAGAATCATATTCGTCTCCAAAAGCCACTTCCAGCTCGATCTTTCCAACGGGATATGCTGACTTACCAGGTACCACCCCATGAAAAACAGTGTTAGACGTCCTCAAGTCCTTATCAGTCAGACGCATACGGCGAAAGGTCTCATAATAGAGAATATTGATGCTGCTTCCGCCGTCCATGAGCACCTTAGTGAATTTATACCCACCAACCTGAGGGGCCACCACCAAGGCCAACTGACCCGGGTTATCAACCCGGAGGGGATGATCTTCTCTACTCCAAATGATAGGCTGCTCTGACCACCTCAGTTAACAGGGAACCGCTGGTTCAACTGAATTCACAGCCCTTTTATGAACCTTCTGGTCACGTTTACACAAGTTAGTGGTAAACACATGGTATTGCCCACCGTTCAACTGTTTTGGATGGCTCTGATAACCTGACTGCTGCTGCTGCTGTCCTCCTTGACCAGACTGCTGATTATAGCCACCTTGACCACCTTGAAAACCGGAACTTGAGCCGCCACCCGGGCGATGGAAACCACTTGCTCCTGAACCGCCGCCTGATCAGTGATTGCCATCAAACATGTTTGAATTCTTGAAAGCCTTCATGATCGCGGAGTCCTTCCATAAGTGGGTGACAGGATTTTCCCGAGTACCGTGTCTTGGACAAGGCTCATTCATAAGCTGCTCAAGAGATGGACCTGAGCCACCAGATCGAGGAGGTGCTCTCCCCTTATGCTTCTTGTTGTTACCTTGGGCATTAGCATTGGCCACAAACGCCGGGTTACCGTCCGGCTTACGCTTGTTGCCACCTTGACTTGCCGGTTGTTGCTGCTGACCCTTTCCATTGACGTTCTTCTTTCCTTTCCCTGTCTTTTCCTCCTCAGACACGGGATCATCGGTAGTATCAGAATCGGCATATTTAACCAAAGCCGCCATCAGCGTACCCATGTCATTGCAATCACGCTTAAGGCGCCCAGCTTCTGCTTCAGCGGCACAAAACGACAATTCTGATGGAGCATAAGTACCGCAGAGCCGGCGTCCATCTTATCAGATGAATGTATTATTTCCTTGACTTGGCGCACCCAATGAGTTGTGGACTCCCCCTCCTCCTGCTTACAATTGGTCAAGTCCACAATGGATATAGAATGCTTGCAAGTATCCTTAAAGTTCTGGATAAACCGGGCCTTTAACTCTGCCCATGAACTGATGGAATTGGGAGGCAAACTTTTCAACCAAGATCAGGCCGTTCCATCTAACATCATGGTGAAGTACTTAGCCATTGCCGCGTCGCTGACTTCTAATAACTCCATGGACATCTCATAACTTTCAATCCATGCCCCCGGCTGTAAGTCGGCCGTGTAATTTGGCACCTTTCGAGGTCCCTTGAAATCCTTGGGAAGACGCACATCTCGCAGAGCCGGCACCAGACAAGGGACACCACTGGTTCTAGTGGCCACCCCTGCTCCAACAGAAGTCATAGGATACTCTGGGAGACCATCATATGCCGTCTGCTGAGCCGCTAATTGAGCCGCCCGTTCATCCTCCTGACGCAATCGATCCTGCACCGGGTTATAGCCGCCGGGTTGGTAGCGACGATGGGCATTGCTTGATAAAGCATCTGACTCCATGTGCTTTCTTGTAACTTTCGGACTCGGTTTGGACGAGGTGCTATCCAAGGCTGAGGAGTGGAATGAATCATGTCCTGCTTTGTAAGAATAGGTCTCTTGCTGCACCAAGGCCGTCTGAAGAAGATCCCTAACCCTCCGGGTTTCCACCGCCGTCGGGTCATCACCATCTACTGGAAGAGCCGCCAGACGCGCCGATGCTGCTATCAAGTTCTCCATGTGGTTGGAAAAGTGGCCCGGAGGCGTCGATATGTACCAGGGCGGGGCCATGCTCTCGTGAAGAGGTTCCGTCTCTCGAGGCTGAACCGGCCCTCCTGCTCTGGGTGTCATAAATTGATTGGCTTCGGGCGGATTGCTAGGACCAGCTCCGGGTGTCGTGAAAAGATTCCGAGGATCGTAAACCGGAGGCAGACGGGAATGGGTCTTCTGATGTCTCCTTCTCATCACCTCATTGGATGAATTCAGACTCATGTTAAGCTGGAAAGCCTCTGACTGGAGTCGCTGCGCCCGTGCATCCAAAGCCGCCCGCTCCACAGCTAGCCTGGTGTCCTCAGCCGCCAAGGCCTTCTTGGCCAAGGCTATCTCCTCACGCACTTTTTCCACCTCCGCGTTATGTTCATCTGGCTTTCCAGGAATAACCGTGGTGGTTAACAGGGCCGTCAACTTGTCCATAAGATCCATTAGCACCTGAGACGTCGGGCGCGCGGGGCCTCCTGCCCCGGCCGCTCCTCACCCGGACATTATTGCTGTTGCAACCGTCGAGTTTTGGCCGGGTTGGGTACCGGCCATGAAGACTCCTGCCCAGCTTGGCGGCTCATAGCAATCCGGAATGCTAGAGTCGTCAGAACAGCCCCCAAGCATGCCTTCTTGGACCTGATATAGAGAGTCTGTTGAACCGGAGGACGAATCATCATCTAATGGGACGGCTGTCTCTTCACCACCTTTAGATCCTTCAGAAAGTGCCTCTCCGTGAATACAGCCCACAAAAGCACGCTTCATGGTAGATTGAATCTGGGCGGGTCTCGCACGCTGAGCCGTCTCAACGAGGTCGGCGCAGCTGTCTGGCTCGGGGCCCGGCTCACCAATCCGGCCGATGAAGAAATGGATTCCGCCAAAGGGGACCCGGTACCCATATTCAATTGAGTCGGCCTCGGGGCCCCAGCCTTCGTTGTCGATGTAGATCTTGCCGCGACGACTCTTGGTCATCCGGCCCACTGCATATCCCTTGAGCCCTTCGAGGCTGCCCTTCAAGAACTCAAATCCACTGTGCGCCAACTGTCGTGGAATTGTCACGGAAGATGTCCTCTTGCAAGGACTTAGTCATGGAGCCATCGCAAGTAGGAAACTTAAAGGGGTTAATCGGGACAAAGGACACGAGAGGTTTTATACTAGTTCGGCCCCTTACGGTGAAGGTAAGGCCTACGTCTAGTTGGGTTGGTATTGCTTGAGGTTTCGATAACCAGGGAGCGAGACACGCTATGCCCGGTTCTCGATTGGTTGTTTCTTGCCCTAAGCCGGTAGCGGGTCGTCCCCTTATATACACGGGTTGACGCCCTCCGGCCTACAGAGTCCCGGCCGGCCTATAAAAAATGTCCGGCTCGGTGACTAGTCAAGTCTACCTTATGATACAAGTCATGCCATTATGGCGGTTTACTACAACGGGCCTTAAGTCGCCTGCGGGCCTTAGGCCCCTATGTTGAGACGTCATCTTCACGCTTGGACTTGGGCTTATGTCTGGTAATCCCTTTACGTAACCCGGCCCCACCTGGGCGGCTTACACAAATAGTTACATCCCCAACAGGCGGGATCCATTTTCAATTGGAATTACATTCTATATACATCATTTTTTATATACACTTTCAAAAGCACAACACCATTTATACATAAATATGGTTTACAAATGGCATGATCTCAGATTCATAAGGTTGTATCCATCAATTTGGATTTTCAAACATTTGAAACCACTTTATGTTGAAATCCAATGTATGCATTCCTCGCTAACTGTCTCCAATTAATGTGTGTTTCATGCGGGTTTTTTTTACTTCTCAAACATGTATAATGTGCTTCACACACGCAACATATAATGTAATCCCGTTTAGACATTAATTGCATATAAATCATGCATTGTTTGTAATTGAAGAATCTATGGATCACCAATATTGATAAACTATATAACATTACACGTGTGCCCAAATTCAAATGAATATGCATGTTTGATACACCAATTTGTGTTATGATATTATCGATGTCGTGATCTCCGGTTTAAATATTTGAATCCCTTTAATCCAGATATTCGTCTCATATAGCTATCACTCATGCTTATATAGGACTATCTCTCCGGACCTATCTTGGCGTTCATCGTCTCTCGTATCTCTCGTGCTACTGTATGTTGACAATGATGTTTTATCTTCGTAACACTGACAGTACTCTCTCCCTCGACCTTCATCACTCTATCTCTCTCTAAGTATATCTCGCTCCCTGCTATGTGTCTCTAACTATGATTCTCCATGTGGAATCTCTTTCTCTCACACAAACACAAAACTTTGTCTCCTAGGGTCACATTTCTCTCTACTATTCCCATGTGTTCCACTCGCACACCCCTCATACAGAGATGTCTTTCGCAACTTAGATATGAGAACCTACGACTCTTCCTCTTCAATATGTAACGCCTAGGATTCGATGGCCAGGTGCCTGCCAGTTATTCGCCGTAGTTGCCATGTCATTTGCTGATGTGTTGCATTTTTCCATGTCATCATGTGCATTTAATTTTGCATACGTGTTCGTTTCTTGCATCCGAGCATTTTCCCAGTTGTCCGTTTTGCAATCCGGCACTCGTATGTCCTCCGGCTTTCCCCCTTCTGTCTCCTGTTGTGAGCGGGTGTTAGACTTTCTCGGAATGGACCGAGTCTTTCCAAGCGGCCTTGGTATAGCACCGGTAGACCGTATGTCAAGTTTCGTGCCATTTGGAGACCGTTTGATACTCAAACGGTTAACCAGGTAACCGTCAAAACTCCTCTCTCTTTGCAGCCCAACACCCCTCCAGAGTGGCCCAAAACCCATCTAAGTCACTTCCATGGTCTCGAACGTTCGATCACGATCGTGTGGGCGAAAACCGCCCCTCATTTGGAGCCTCCTAGCTCCCTCTACCTATATATTTGTGCCTTCCCCCGAAAATACCGGATGAACCCTAGCCCTCTTCCTCCCCGCGCCGCCGGACAAAAATTCCACCGACGGACATGTCCGCCGCCTCCGTCCAGCCGCCGCCCCTCGGCGAATCGCGCGCCGCCACCTGTCCGCCGCCACCGCTGCCTCCGCCCGGCCCATGAGGCCAGGCCAGCCTGCCGGGCCAGCGTCGCCCGCGCCAAAGATCGCCGCGCCCGGCGCCTTGGCCTCCTCCGCCGCGGTGCCTCCCACGCCCAGCTTCCTCCCGCCGGCGTCGTGCCACCACGGGCGCCGCCTCGCGCCCCGCCGCCGATCCGCCTCCCCACCGGCCGGATCAGGCCCGATCCGATCCGGGCCCGCCTCCCCTTCGACTCCCCGGCCTCTTCTGGCGACCTCTCCTTCCTCTCCGACGAACTCCGGCCGCCGTCGCCTCAGATCCGGCGAGATCCGTCACCGCATCAATTTCCGTGCAAGGTTGACCCCCGAAATTTCCACCAAGTCCCTGATATTTTGACATTCTGTGCCCATTGTTCATCGCGTCATAACTCTGCATCCGTAGCTCTGTTTCATGCATATAATATGTAATAATGTTCATTGTGAGATGCTCTACATTTCATTACATCGCACCATGTTCATTTGAGCTCATCTTGATGCCTGAATCATTATTGCAAGAGTACTATATGATGTTAATCTGCTGAAACTGATATGACTTGGTGATTTGTCATTTTTGTTGAATTTTGTGTGTGCATCCTATGAGGTTGACCTCTACATGTGTTTTGATCTACATCATGCCATCTTTACAGGGGTTCCATGTATGTATTTCTTTGAGTTGTGTAGTGAGTGCATCAACCTTGTTAAGTAGGGTACTTGTTGTCACTGTTTTGCTAGGCTGAATCTGTTATTTCGTGAGGCTATGTAAACCTGCTGCTACAAGTCATTCAATGCATAATCTGGAGATGTTAACTAAGGATGTTTTGTTATCCATGTCATCCTCTATCCGTCCATGCCCCTGGTTGCATTTATAGCCTGCTGTAGCTTGTTGTAATCGTGCTCCAAAATTGTTAAATAATGTTGATGTCAGCCTGTTAACATTAAGTTCAGTTTTGCAATGAGCCTTTCTAGTGATACATGCACCCTATGAACTTTTTCTTGCCATGGATAGCTTCATAAAGATGTCATCTTGCTGTTGATTACCTATTAATGCAATTTATTGCTCTGTGGTGAGTGATACAAGCTCATCAACATGCCTACTTATTGTTGTTCCTGCCATGTATGAATCTATCATATCACTTGCTATGTTTACAAGGGTGCCATCATATCTGATCCTTTTTGGCTCATGGTCAGTAAAGGACTTTTGTTCCATGAAACTATTAGATTCATCACATGCCTTTTTTTTGCCATGTTAAGTTCCTGTAACATGTTTGATAGCTCTAAACATTGCAACCTAATGTTATTTCTGCTAAGCCTGTAAACTGTTATTATGTGCAGTCTTGCCATGTGTGTTTTGAGCATGTTCTAGTGATTTATGGAGATAGCTCAGTGTTCATGTTTTGTCATGCGTTACCTGTGCATCATGTCCATGCCTTTTGTTATTATGTTGAGATGCTGTAGCATGTTGTATTGGTGCTTGCAATATGCCTAGTTGCTGTTTTGGACAGCTTGTCCTTTAAACTTGTTTCATATGTGTGTGTTGAACCGTTGCTCCGTTTTGAGTGTGCTCTATATGAAACTTGCTTGATTTTGCATGTAGTTTCATATTATCATGTTGCATCCTTGTTTTGTGAGTGTTTGCTTGATGTTTGTATGCATTTTGCATCAATGACATGTTTGCCTTGTTTTGCTCATATCTTCTAGGTCGTAGCTCCGAATTAAATGAACTTTATATGGAACTTGACTAGAATCTCGTGTAGGTCATCTTGGTGCATCTTAACTTGCCGTTTAACAACTTGAACATGAGTTTTATTCAGATCTGGACCAACTTCTAAATTTACATATGAGGACTTACCGGAATTGTTATATGTTGTTTCCGGCCTCATTTAAACTTGCCTTGATGTGTTGCTCTTGTTTTGCATCATCTCTTGCCATGAGTAGCTTCATGTAGCCTTGTCATGCATCATACTTGGTTGAGCATCATGCCTTGTTCATGTGTGGTGTGTTTATCATGTTGTGTGCTTCTTCTTGATAGTTTCCCGTTTCGTTGCGATCGTGAGGATTCGTTCGTCTACGCTTGGTTCGTCTTCGTGGCTTCATCTTCTTCATGGATTCGTTCTTCTTCCTTGCGGGATTTCAGGCAAGTTGACTGTCACCCTGGATCTCATTACTATCATTGCTATGCTAGTTGCTTCGTTCTATCGCTTTGCTGCGCTACCTATCACTTGCTCCTCAAGCCTCCCAAATTGCCATGAACCTCTAACCTTTGTCACCCTTCCTAGCAAACCGTTGTTTGGCTATGTTACTACTTTCGCTCAGCCCCTCTTATAGCGTTGCTAGTTGCAGGTGAAGATGAAGATTGCTCCATGTTGGATTATGTTTATGTTTATCTTGGGATATCACAATATCTCTTAAATTATTAATGCATCTATGTACTTGGTAAAGGGTGGAAGGCTCGGCCTTATGCCTGGTGTTTTGTTCCACTCTTGCCGCCCTAGTTACCGCCATATCGGTATTATGTTCCCGGATTTTGCATCCCTAATGCGGTTGGGTGATTTATGGGACCCCCTTGACAGTTCGCTTTGAATAAAACTCCTCCAGCAAGGCCCAACCTTGGTTTTACATTTGCCTCACCTAGCCTTTTTCCCTTGGGAGTCGCGCTCTCGAGGGTCCTCTTATTACCCCCGCCCGGTGCTCGTCGTGAGTCTTGGCCCAAATCGGCTGGGTGGCCACGGGCAACTCTGGGCTCGCCTACCGGAAGTTTGGACAATCCGGTGTGCCCTGAGAACGAGATATCTGCAGCTCCTATCAGGATTTGTCGGCACATCCGGGCGGCTTTGCTGGTCTTGTTTTACCATTGTCAAAATGTCTTGTAATCGGGATTCTGAGACTGATTGGTTCTTCCCGGGAGGAGGAATATCCTTCGTTGATCGCGAGAGCTTATCATGGGCTAAGTTGGGACACCCCTGCAGGGTTTGAACTTTCGAAAGCCGTGCCCGCGGTTATGTGGCATATGGGAATTTGTTGATATCCGGTTGTAGTAAATTTAAAGTAAACTCTTCTAAAATACACCAACCATGTGCGTAACCGTGAGTGTCTCTTTTCGGGGTTGATCGAGAGGATAACACGGTTTCTGGGTTATGTCCGACGTAAGTAGGAGTTCAGGATCACTTCTTGATCATTACTAATTGACGACCGCTTGCTTTGCCTCTCTTCTCGCTCTTATTTGCGTATGTTAGCCGCCATACCTGCTTAGTCGCTGCTGCAACCTCACCACTTTACCCCTTCCTTACCCATTAAGCTTTGCTAGTCTTGATACACATGGTAATGGGATTGCTGAGTCCTCGTGGCTCACAGATTACAACAACACCAGTTGCAGGTACAGGTTGTTGCGATGGTCATGACGCGAGAGCGATGTTTGCTTATTTTGGAGCTCTTCTTCTGCTTCCTCGATCAGGGGATAGGTTACAGGTCGGCAGCCTGGGCTAGCAGGGTGGATGAATAAAACTCCTCCAGCAAGGCCCAACCTTGGTTTTACATTTGCCTCACCTAGCCTTTTTTTCCCTTAGGAGTCGCGCGCTCGAGGGTCATCTTATTTTACCCCGGGCCGTGCTCGTCGTGAGTGCTGGTCCAAGCTATCGACCACGGTGTACCGAGGCAACTCTGGGCTCGCCTACCGGAAGTTTGGACAAGCCGGTGTGCCTTGAGAATGAGATATGTGCAGCTCCTATCAGGATTTGTCGGCACATTCGGGCGGCTTTGCTGGTCTTGTTTTACCATTGTCGAAATGTCTTGTAATCGGGATTCCGAGACTGATCGGGTCTTCCCGGGAGAAGGAATATCCTTCATTGATCGCGAGAGCTTATCATGGGCTAAGTTGGGACACCCCTGTAGGGTTTGAACTTTTGAAAGCCGTGCCCGCGGTTATGTGGCAGATGGGAATTTTTTGATATCCGGTTGTAGTAAAATTAAAGTAAACTCTTCTAAAATACACCAATCATGTGCGTAACCGTGAGTGTCTCTTTTCGGGGTTGATCGAGAGGAGAACACAGTTTCTGGGTTATGTCCGACGTAAGTAGGAGTTCAGGATCACTTCTTGATCATTACTAGTTGACGACCGCTTGCTTTGCCTCTCTTCTCGCTCTTATTTGCGTATGTTAGCCACCATACCTGCTTAGTCGCTGCTGCAACCTCACCACTTTAACCCTTCCTTACCCATTAATCTTCGCTAGTCTTGATACCCATGGTAATGGGATTGCTGAGTCCTCGTGGCTCATAGATTACTACAACACCAGTTGCAGGTACAGGTTGTTGCGATGGTCATGATGCGAGAGCGATGTTTGCTTGTTTGGAGCTCTTCTTCTGCTTCCTCGATCAGGGGATATGTTCGGTCGGCACTGGGCTAGCGAGGTGGATGTCGTTTGAGTTTCTGTTTATGTTTCATCCGTAGTCGGATGTTGATCTTTATATATGAGGTATTGATGTATTCTTGTGGCATTTGTATGCCTTGTATGTATCCCCATCTATTATGTAATGTTGATGTAATGATATCCACCTTGCAAAAGCGTCTTCAAGATGCGCTTCTATCCTTGGTGGGACCTTCGAGTTCCTTTCGGATAGGGTCGCATTTTGGGCATGAAAAGTTGGCATCAGAGCCTCGACCGACCCTAGGAGCCCCCTTGATTGATCGTGTAGTTTGGTCGTTGTTGAGTCTAGAAGAAAACTGTTTTCGGAGTCTAGTTATATCGAAGAGTAGGATTTCTTTTATTCCTCTGCCCCTTCATCGCTCTTGTGAGAAATCTTGACGTAGGTGTTTTGAACTACTCCTCTTCTCGTTCAAATTTTTCTTTAGGTTCACGCGGTTAGTTTTTGTTTGTTGTCCATCCTCTTTTATCCGGTGCATTTCTCATCAAGTCAAATCAAACCTCTTTGTCTTTTGGGAGATCAATCCTCAGCTCTTTTCAATCGACGTTGTTTTCCCCATCCGAAGTTGTCCTTGTTTTTCCCACCCGCCACCCTTCTTCTTCTCGGAACCAGAGTCCGTAATCGAGTATCCATCCTACTTGTGCGAAGCCTTTGCTTTTTGTCCTAAATTATTTCAACCGGTGCTTTTCTCTTCAAGATATTCGTTGATTCGTCGTTCAAGTTGCCTGTGTTTTCCCGCCCTCCCAACCCTTTTATTCACGGAGTCTGAGCCTCTATTCGAGCATCAGTTTCATTCATGCGGAGTATCTTCAGTCTTTCCTCAATTGTCTCAATTGATGAATTCTCGTCGAGCTAGTCATTGTTCGTCTCGTTTTCGTTCCGGTGGATCCAATTCAAGTTTTTCGTTATCAATCGTATTTTTCCCTCAGCTCAAATATTTCCCTTTGCTCGTTCTCCTCTCGCCATTCTATTATTCTGGAGTGATGAAGACATCTCAGAAGATTCGTGTTTGCATCCATTCAATTCGAGGTTGTCACCTCATTCAAATTTTTCAATCATTCAGGTGTATCATTTCTCTTTCAACAATCCTTTTCCAACGGTGTTTCTTTTAGTGGGCCCTAACCCACAGCTCTTTTCCCAGGATCTTACCTGACTCGTTAATTTTCCGGAGCTTTCCTCAAATCCATTATTTCGAAGTTTGGCATAAGTATGAATTTCATCAGTCAGATGTCTTCTCCAATATCTCTTTCAAATCCTCTCCTGCGCGGGTCAATGTTTCCTCTTTTCATTCTCCCGGAGTATCTCAACAATTTTACTGGTGTTCCTCGTCGTCATTCTCAACATTTGAAGACCGGAGTAGAGTTTCTCTTAAATTTTATTAGTTCTCATGGAGATTCGCGGTGCTAGCTCGATGTTATCCTATCTAGTTGTTTCTAGTTGTGCAATTATTTTCATCCATCCAGAGTATTTCAGGAGTTGATTTCTCTCTCGATCATCCGGAGGCCATCTTTTTGGGAATATGTCTTCGTTCTAAGCTTTCAAATTCGTTCTCCAATTATTCTATACCCGTGCCCCTTCGCTCGTCTCAATATTCTTCCGGTGCTTTCGTTCAAGCATTCTTTAATCAGTTCGCGATCTCTTCGTTCTCTTGTCTCAAATTCTCTCAAATATCTTCGTGCTTGCTCTAATTCTTACCGGCGATTCATTCTCTTTTCTTCGTTCGCTTTTCATTTCTTACGGTGGTTCGTTGAAGGTTCCTTTTCCATTCTCATCATATCAATTCATTCGTTCTTCCCTAATCCTACCGGTGGTTCATGAAGACTTTCTCAATTTTTGTGCTATACCCCCCCTTAATCCTTTTTCAAGTAGAATAAGTAGTATGCAAAATCCATTGCTTGTCATCAATTTAATTTGATGAAGGATAAGCATACAATAAATCTTATTCTTATTTCCTCCAAGTGAGTAATTACTTCCTTCGGAGTTTGTTCTTGACGAATAAATTCTAGTTCCAAGTGTTTTCATCTTTTCTTTTCTGGAGTTCAAATTTCCTCGGCCATTTCTTTGAAACCCCCATCTAAGTCATCGCAAGACTTTAATCTTATTCTTTCATCCTTCAATTTTATCTCTTCATTCTTTTGTTACCGGAGTTCTTATGGTGGTTCGTCATGATTTAATTAGTTCCTCAAGTGTTCATCAAGATTCTTATCGAAGGAGCTCAAGTATCTTTCCTTCTTGCTTTTCGAAGTGCAATTAATTCTCCGAATTCTTTCGAAGTGGAGTTTTGCATTTCTTCGTTCTTCTAAGCTATTCAATCATTTCTGTTTGTGGCCGGTTATCACCTTATGATCTTGAGATGTTACCTATAAGTCCACAACAAGCCTATTCTTTTCGTTGTTGATTTTCTCAACAACTCCGTTCAACCCTTCCTTCTAAGTTCATTTCATTCCATTATTTTAATTCTTCCGGAGGCATTGCGTTGTTTATCTCATCAAGTGCCATCCCGTGTTGTGAAGCTCGTGTTCTATTCCTCCATGTTTTAACCGGAGTGCTGCCTAAATCCTTTCAGTCTTATTCGTTTTCTATCTTGTTCTAATCGGAGTGATTTTAGAGTCTATCTTGTTTCCACGTGCATTCGATTCTCGTCATATTCGTCGTACGTCTTTTCTAACCGAGTGCTCTCGACTTTGTTCATCTTTTCTCTTGAGTTCTTGTTTCACCTCATCCCTTTTCCCTTCCTTCTCGGTCCTAAGATCTCGGGACGAGATCTCTTGTCAGTGGAGGAGTGTTGTAACGCCCCGGATTCGATCCGCCAGGTGTCTGCCAGTTATTCACCGTAGTTGCCATGTCATTTGCTGATGTGTTTCATTTTTCCATGTCATCATGTGCATTTCATCTTGCATACATGTTCGTTTCTTGCATCCGAGCATTTTCCTAGTTGCCCTTTTGCAATCCGGCACTCCTATGTCCTCCGGCGTTCCCCCTTTTGTCTCCTGTTGTGAGAGGGTGTTAGACTTTCTCGGAATGGACCGAGTCTTGCCAAGCGGCCTTGGTATAGCACCGGTAGACCGCCTGTCAAGTTTCGTGCCATTTGGAGACCGTTTGATACTCCAACGGTTAACCGGGTAACCGTAAAAACTCCTCTCTCTTTGCAGCCCAACACCCCTCTATAGTGGCCCAAAACCCAACTAAGTCACTTCCATGCTCTCGGTCGTTCGATCACGATCGTGTGGGCGAAAACCGCCCCTCATTTGGAGCCTCCTAGCTCCCTCTACCTATATATTTGTGCCTCCCCCCCAAAATCTCGGATGAACCCTAGCCCTCTTCTTCCCCGCACCGCCGGACAAAAATTCCACCGACGGACATGTCCACCGCCTCCGTCCAGCCGCCGCCCCTCGGCTAATCGCACGCCGCCACCTGTCCGCCGCCGCCGCCTCCGCCCGGCCCGTGAGGCCAGCCAGCCCGAACCAGCGTCGTCGCCCGTGCCCCAGATCGCCGCCCAGCGCCTTGGCCTCCTCCGCCGCGCCTCGCCGCCCAGCTTCCTCCCGCGGGCGCCGCGCCCCGCCGCCGATCCTCCTCCCCACCGGCCGGATCCGTCCCGATCCGGTCCGGGCCCGCCTCTCCTTCGACTCCACGGCCTTCTCCGGCGACCTCTCCTTCCTCTCCGACGAACTCCGGCCACCGTCGCATCAGATCCGGCGAGATCCGTCACCGCATCAATTTCCGTGCAAGGTTGCCCCCCGAAATTTCCACCAAGTCCCTGATATTTTGACATTTTGTGCCCATTGGTCATCGCGTCATAACTCTGCATCCGTAGCTCCGTTTCATGCATATAGTATGTCAAAATGTTCATTGTGAGATGATCTATATTTCATTACATTGCACCATGTTCATTTGAGCTCATATTGATGCCTTAATCATCGTTGCAAAAGTGCTATATGATGTTAATCTGCTGAAACTGATATAACTTGGTAATTTGTCATTTTTGTTGCATTTTGTGTGTGCATCCTATGAGGTTGATCTATACATGTGTTTTGACCTACATAATTCCATATTTACAGGGGTTCCATGTATGTATTTTTATGAGTTGTGTAGTTAGTGCATCAAGCTTGTTAAGTAGGGTACTTGTTGTCACTGTTTTGCTAGGCTGAATCTGTTATTTCGTGAGGCTATGTAAACCTGCGGCTACAAGTCATTCAATGCATAATCTGGAGATTTTCACTAAGGATGTTTTGTTATCCATGTCATGCTCTATCCATACATTCCCCTGGTTGCGTTTATAGCCTGCTGTAGCTTGTTGTAATCTTGCTCCAAAATTGCGAAATAATGTTGCTCTCAGCCTGTTAACATTAAGTTTAGTTTTGCCATGAGCTTTGCTAGTGATCCATACACCCTATGAACTTGTTCTTGCCATCCTTAGCTTCATAGATATGTCATCTTGCTGTTGGTTGCCTTTTCATTCCATGTATTGCTCTGTGGTGAGTGGTAAATGCTCATCAGCATGCCTACTTATTGTTGTTCCTGCCATGTATGAATCTGTCATATCACTTGCTATGTCTACATGGGTGCCATCATATCTCTGATCATTTTTGGCTCATGGTCAGTAAAGGACTTTTGTTAAATGCAATTAGTAGATTCATCACATACCTTTGTTTTCCATGTTAAGTTCCTGTAACATGTTGTTTGATAGCTCTAAACATTGCAACCTGATTTTATTTCTGCTAAGCCTGTAAACTGTTATTATGTGCAGTCTTGCCATGTGTGTTTTGAGCATGTTCTAGTGATTTATGGAGATAGCTCAGTGTTCATGTTTTGTCATGTGTTACCTGTAAATCATGTCCATGCCTTTTTTTTTCTTATGTTGAGATGCTGTAGCATGTTGTTTTGGTGCTTGCAATATGCCTAGTTGCTGTTTTGGACAGCTTGTCCTATAAACTTGTTTCATATGTGTGTTGAACCGTTGCTCCATTTTGAGTGTACTCTATGTGAAACTTGCTTGATTTTGCATGTAGTTTCATATTTTCATGCTGCATCCTTGTTTTTGGAGTGTTTGCTTGATGTTTGTATGCATTTTGCATCAATGCCATGTTTGACTTGTTTTGCTCATATCTTCTAGGCCGTAGCTCCGAATTAAATGAACTTTATATGTAACTAGACTAGAATCTCGTGTAGATCATCTTGGTGCATCTTAACTTGCCGTTTAACAACTTGAACATGAGGTTTATTCAGATCTTGACCAACTTCTAAATTTGCATATGAGGACTTACCGGAATTGTTATATGTTGTTTCCGGCCTCATTTAAACTTGCCTTGATGTGTTGCTTTTGTACTGCATCATCTCTTGCCATGAGTAGCTTCATGTAGCCTTGTAATGCATCATACTTGGTTGAGCATCATGCCTTGTTCATGTGTGGTGTGTTTACCATGTTGTGTGCTTCTTCTCAATAGTTTCCCGTTTCGTTGTGATCGTGAGGATTCGTTCGTCTACACTTGGTTCGTCTTCGTGGCTTCATCTTCTTCATGGACTCGTTCTTCTTCCTTGCGGGATTTCAGGCAAGATGACCGTCACCCTGGATCTCATTACTACCATTGCTATGCTAGTTGCTTCGTTTTATCGCTTTGCTGCGCTACCTATCACTTGCTCCTCAAGCCTCCCAAATTGCCATGAACCTCTTACCTTTGTCACCCTTCCTAGCAAACCGTTGTTTGGCTATGTTACCGCTTTTGCTCAGCCCCTCTTATAGCGTTGCTAGTTGCAGGTGAAGATGAAGATTGCTCCATGTTGTATTATGTTTATGTTTATGTTGGGATATCACAATATCTCTTATATTATTAATGCATCTATATACTTGGTAAAGGGTGGAAGGCTCGGCCTTACGCCTGGTGTTTTGTTCCACTCTTGCCGCCCTAGTTCCCGTCATATCGGTATTATGTTCCCGGATTTTGTGTCCCTAACACGGTTGGGTGATTTATGGGACCCCCTTGACCCCGGGAGAAGGAATATCCTTCGTTGATCGCGAGAGCTTATCATGGGCTAAGTTGGGACACCCCTACAGGGTTTGAACTTTCGAAAGCCGTGCCCGCGGTTATGGGGCAGATGGGAATTTGTTGATATCCGGTTGTAGTAAATTTAGAGTAAACTCTTCTAAAATACACCAACCGTGTGCGTAACCATGAGTGCCTCTTTTCGGGGTTGATCGAGAGGAGAACACGGTTTCTAGGTTATGTCTGACGTAAGTAGGCGTTCAGGATCACTTCTTGATCATTACTAGTTGACGACCGCTTGCTTTGCTCTCTTCTCGCTCTTATTTGCGTATGTTAGCCACCATACCTGCTTAGTCGCTGCTGCAACCTCACCACTTTACCCCTTCCTTACCCATTAAGCTTTGCTAGTCTTGATACCCATGGTAATGGGATTCTTTGAGTCCTCGTGGCTCATAGATTACTACAACACCAGTTGCAGGTACAGGTTGTTGCGATGGTCATGATGCGAGAGCGATGTTTGCTTGTTTGGAGCTCTTCTTCTGCTTCCTCGATCAGGGGATATGTTCCAGGTCGGCAGCCTGGGCTAGCAGGGTGGATGTCGTTTAAGTTTCTGTTTATGTTTCATCCGTAGTCGGATGTTGATCTTGTATATGAGGTATTGATGTATTCTTGCGGCATTTGTATGGCTTGTATGTATCCCCATCTATTATATAATGTTGATGTAATGATATCCACCTTGCAAAAGCGTCTTCAAGATGCGCTTCTATCCTTGGTGGGACCTTTGAGTTCCTTTCGGATAGGGTCGCATCTTGGGCGTGACACAATATCTCTTTCTCACACACTAACACAAACTCTGTCTCCCAGGGTCTCATATGTCTCCATTGTTCTCTTGTATGTCGCTCACACACACCCTCCCTCCCTAGAGATATCTTGCGTTCCCTCATATATCTCTCTAGCTATCACTCTCGTTGTTAAATATCTTTCTCTCTCGCAGACACAAAACTCCGTCTCTCTGGATCTCATTTCTCTACGATATACATTTGTATGTGACTCACATGCACCCTCTCTCTATCTCTCTCACACCCACACACATAACCTAGCCTTCTGATCCACTCGACTCCTATATCTCTAACGCACACTAGCTAGCATCTTTATCTTTCTATTTATCTGTTTCTCCATCAACCTTCTTTCTCGCCCTCACTCTTGATTCCTATCACGCACACTACATATGTTTCTCTCTACATGCAGTCAAGTTCCCTCTCACACACACATATATAACTTCACCCTTTGAACCACCGGACGGTCATCTCCAACACCCAAACTAGCGGATGTCCCTCTAGCTAGCATCTCCATCTCTGTATCTATCTGTAGTTTCTCCGTCAACATTTCTTTCTCGCACGGAGTCTTTCTTCCTATCACCCACACTATATATGTCTCTCCGTACATATGCATTTATAGGTTGATCTCTTTTGCACAATTGTTGCGCCTCACCCCCTTTGCTCACCATAGATGCATGCTCCAGCCCACGCCACTATCTCTTGAAGACAAAAACACATGCTCAATTGTCGGGCCTTCTTCCCTGCATTCTCACATGCATGCATATTGTCATACCGATCCGTCTCTCCCATGTCGTTGATCTTATGACTTATGTCTTCTTTCTTTTATCTCGATCATGCGTGCACGCACACACACACATCACACGTATACATGTATACCTCTCACACATGCACGTTCAAGGTCTCTATGTCTCCATACGTAGTTAATTACCCTCAATCCTAACGCATACATCGAATCGTTCTCCTATTTTGTGCACATAACTTCCACTGGATGGGTAAAACACACACTCACACTTAACAATCTCCTTCTAGCTACCCCAGCATCTCACTCTTCCGCTATATCCCTGAAACCAATAAGACCATCCCTTTGTTTAATTCCCGCCTACATATGCACCATCGATATATAGTAGTCTTCCTCAGTGTCTCTCGAACAAACACGTTTTCTTGATGTCGACTCCTCTCACGCGCACGCACCTTCTCTTCCCACTCTAAGGGCATTTTCTCTCTCGCACCCCATCGTTGGTGGCCTCTGCCATACACATCACCTCTCTATGATGAAGCCATGCACACTTAAATTACATCTGCCACAGAGGACCCCGCGACACACACACACACACACGCACACACACACACACACGCACGCACACACGCACACCCCCCCCACACACACACGCTAAGACTCCATCTCCCTCTCTCTCTCACACACACACACACAAACACACACACACACACACGCACCCCCCACACACACACTTAGACTCCATCTCTCTCTCTCTCTCTCACACACACACACAAATTAAGACTCCATCTCTCTCTCTCTCTCTCTCTCTCTCTCACACACACACACACACACACACACACACACACACACACCCCACACACACACACTAAGACTCCATCTCACACACACATGCTCTAGGCGGAGCATTTGTTCCTACCACCCTTCATCCAACCTTACCCGTATGATAAACAATCACCTTTATTTACTTGCATAACATGGACAAATTCCACTTTACTTTAGTAGTCAACAAACTTATCATCTGTGCCCTTATAAAAAATGAGTTGGCGATGATGGTGTGCCTGCCATCTTATGTCTGAGACCGTATGATCTAAATCTGACGGATAGAAAGAAAACTATGATAATTTAACAAAACATACCCGCACCTCTCTCCACATCATTATCTCCTGCAACCTCATTGCTCAGGAATTAAAAAAGGAATAAGTCTCTCGAACAATCTAGCATGCATGGTGGCGCCGCCAGCACCAAATCCATCCCCATGCCTCCGCCCATTCGACCACCGGTCACCACCACGCTCCACTCCTCCTCGCCTTATCTCTCATATTTCATTTTTCGATGACATTCTCGAGATACCAGTTTTCGATAAAATTCCCAAGATATCATTAGTTTTTTACACATGGGATTACTCCTGCATGGGTCAATCACAACAGGTGTTTTGTAAAAAATGCATATTGATGTTACATGCAATGCGAGAATCTTTCTTGTAATTATATAACGTAAATCACGGCAGGAAGTGACATTTTTTGACACAACCACGTTAACATGGCCACGTAAATCACTAGCTAAAGCAAATACCATTATACTTATATCCCGATGCAAAAGGTTGAGTACATGTCCGAAGAGTAGAGTCGCACACACGCACTGCCTCTCGGAATCTCTCACACACATACCAGATTCGTGACACCCACTTAAGCGGAACCACAGTATGTTATAATTTGTGCACCAGCTGGTACCGTGATCTGCGCATTTATTTAAGCCGGGCGAACCCAAACAGTACTGCATTCATTCCCCTCCGCCTCCTCTTCTCTCGCCGCGTCGCCCGGTAGCCATAGGTCGAAGGTAACAACATCGCCATACTCACGAGCGCTTTAATATGGAAATTTTAGTGGTCATGCATGCATCTTTTTGTGCTAGCACTCCTATATAAGGGTTGACCGGTCGCTTCCCGCGGGCGATGGAAGAGGAAGGAGAAGGGAAGCGGGCTGTGGAGTAACGTTTTTACCACAATTTCTTAGGAAACTGAGTGCAATAATTGAGTAGTTTTGCAAACTACCAGTACTACAACTGAAACGGTTCAAAACATATACTCCCTTGCCAGCGCGCGCTTCCCGCGTGAAACGGTCAGCGTCGCCCTAGAGCATCACTGCTACATTAATGTCCGGCCAGAGCGGAGGCGACCTCTCACTGGTGCTGGCTTTGAAGTGGCGCGACGGCCGAGAGAGCGCCGCTTCCCGGGTCACGCCACTGCTCCATGTCGTGACTGGCCATAGGCCCTATTTGGATCCATGGGTTAGAGTTAGTTTGAGCTAGTTGGGGCTCAAATAGCCCTAAAGTATCCAAGCATGAGGGTTTAAATTGGAGCAAGTTGCACCGAACCCACAAAAAAAAACTATCCCACCCAAGAGGTGCTAACTGGAGATAGTTCTCATTGGGACCACTGAAAAATCACTTTTCTCTCTCCATGAAGTTCATTTACTGTCAATCTAACCCTGTCACCCAAACACCTCTTTGGCTACAGTTAGTTCAGGGTTACTCATGAGTTAGTCTAACCTCTAGCTAAGTTAGAGTATCAAACAGGAGCAGTATAGGACATGCAAGTTGCTCAAAGCATATAGGAAAAAAATTCATACATGAAAGGATTTTTTTCTTTTTGAAAACGGAATGTGAAAGGAATTTTTTTAGAATGCTCTTGGCATGTCGCTAACATGTGATAGTTAACCGACCTCAATAGACGGCAGAAACGCCAGCCCACCGCACTTTGATAGAGACGAGGAGGGAGAAGCGTATACAGCTGCCGGATTACTCAAGATAGGTGTCATACGGAAGCCAAGAAATATGGTGATAGCGTGGGTTAGCCATGTACTAGTATGATGTAACTACACGGGCTGCCGTGTTTTGTACTCTTCGATCCTTTGTGGAGATGATTGGTTAATTTTATATTGCTGAATAATATTAAATATTATGAGTGCAGACGCTCCACCATGAGGTTCCTTGCTCCTTCTCGGTCGTCCGGAATCTATGTTCTTCCACTCTATTTTTTTTACGTGAGCTTTGTTCATCCTTTTTCCAACATGTGATACATCAAGGTGCACTTGTTATGCAAGGATCGTTCCATCTATATGAAGAACACATGGGACTGGAACTATGAGATGGACATGTACCCAGGAGTGGACGTACGAACCTGAGTAATGTAGCGCAGTAAGTGAAGTAGAAAGGCACAAATGGTATAAACATGCGTGGCATATAGGGTGTGTTTGGTTGCGTTCTCGACTCAGCATAGTTGTTCCCTCTTCATGCATGCTCAAGTCAACACCCCTCTTCATGCATGCTCTCTTCATGCATGCTTCTAGTGTATTTGTGCTAAACTAGTGTGGACTCATGCACCCCCCATACACTCTACCAAACACCCAAAAGTAGGTCGAGAAGGGAACTCTTAGGCGGCATTTGTCTCTTACTACGTACTACCACTAAATGTTGTACGTGCAATGCATGGTGATGTTATGGAGTACGTGCCTAAGTACTCTACTACTACTGTATTAGTTGGAGGCACATATTAACTTTTATATTTGTTTACGTGTATGCCCCGAGACATTCCAAATAGATGTGTATTTCTCTCCAGGTCACACTTTGTATTGTTCATACCACTAAGTACTACTACGTGTGGTCTCCGACCCAGAAGTGGAAGAAGTGGAGACGCTCTTCACGCTATTTTTTTTACGTTGGGTTCTACCACGCTGTTCATATCCCACTCCTTTCGCTGACGTGTGGGACATCCAGCACGTGCCGTGTTTGGCACCCTTCGTCGTAAGAGTTGAAACGCTAGCATTCATCAGAAATAAAAAATAATTATAAGTCGCTAGTGATACTATTTTTTTGCGAACCAATCAGCAGTGATACTATACCACGCGGTTTCCTTGCTCCTCGATATCGGAAAGAATACTACCGTTCGCCAACATGTGGGACGTCGACCATCTTGGTCCACTTGCCATGCACGAGAACTCCAAGGAGTCACCCAGTCGTCGGCGCCCTTGATAACAATGACTAATGAGCCGTCAAATCACAGGCCCACTTCCAACTTTGAAGTTGCTCGGACGAAGGAACCATCATGACTTCGTTGAATTCCGCTTCTTAAAGAAAACTAATGTACCAGCAGTACTGCTAGCTATAGTAGTTACTCAAACAGAGGCCTCCTTTCGTTCATAGGATAGGAATATGAAAATCATAGGAAGTGAGATGACATGCATCTCAATTCCTATAGAGAAAGAGATGCCATTTGATGCTTAGGATAGGAATTTTTCCATTTAGTCTAGGCTAATGTACTGGTAATTTGCTCTAAAAACTACAGTAGTAACTAGTACTAGTATTGGTACATGCTCGTACTCAGACACAGACACACACACTAACTACTAGTACTACTACTTCTCACATGCTGGCCAGACGCCGTTGTTCTCCTTCCCGGCTTTGTCGGTGACACCCCACCATGCTTGGATCTCGGCTGACCTCTCCGCAGCAGCGCGTGCATCCTTTTCTTTCTTGCAGCGGCGGGCCTCTCTTGTCTTGAGTGCTTTCTGACTTTTCCGCTCCCTCTGTGCGCCTTTGGCCGCCTCTTGCTCTACCGCCCATTCGGCCTTGGCATCTTCAAATTCCTCCCACATAGTTGTCAGGTCGCGAGCGGCGATGAACTCTGCACGGCGGGATGCCATCGCTTCCCTACCATTTTGTGTGCAGTCGTGGGCGGCGAGGAACTCGGCGCGGCGGGATGTCATTGCTGCCTTACAGGTTAGTGTGCAGCGCGGTGGCATGAACGACGCTTGGTGAGAGCTCTGTGGTGGAGTGGCCGGACAACCGTATAGTGCATTGGTTTGTCAAGAGCTCAAGGACAGAAGACGAAGAAAATTTGGATTCCCCTTCAATCCTGGTCATTTATTACCGAGTAAAATGCATTGGCGGTCATCGAACTTGTCTTGATAGCTCACTTTGATCATTGGATACGAGATATGGTGATTATATCGGTCACCGGCTCAACAGATAGCTTCAGATTTGTCCGGTTGACCAGTTAAACAGTCCGCATCGCCTCATTAGCTCATGTTCTTTATCTATCTATCTATGCGGGCCTACACAGCCGGTGAAGAAAGAAATAAAACCAAAATTACGCATATGTGACATTCTTGTTTAGGCGTTTCTTTGGAGGGCTCCACGAACACTGAGCATGTATTCAGCTGGCTCAACACCAACGGTCATACTCGTGACTCGGCGCCTTGCTCATGTATATAGTCCATCACAACGACACTCTATAAAACAACCTAGCTAGAGAGGGTACTATGGTGCGAGTATGTCTTGTCGTGAGCAACCGATCATAGTGCCACCGCACGCAGTGTGTGTCGATCGATTCGTCCATTATTCATAAGTTATGTATGGTTGTGTGGTGTCTAATGTTGGTCATCGAATGCTAGCTGGCGACAAGAGCGGTTGCATGGACGCCTGGTTGTCAATACGTGCCACATACACTTCAAAGCCTCGTCATCCACGAGTTCACATTTTACCACCACGCCAGCGTCTGACTGCCCTGGCCTACCGAAACCCCTTCCATCGCTAGCGAGCGCTTCCCGCCTGAAACGATCACCGTCTCTCCAGAACGTCAATGCTGCATTCACCATCCTTAACTGCAGGTGCAGTTGGTGTGTCACTGACATGCGGGCCTGATGCCCGTTGGGCCCACATGTTAGTTAGACAACGCACCTGTGATTAAGTCACTGAAGCAGCGTCCGCATTCACGCCCGACGTGACCTCTCACTGGCGCCGGCATTGCAGCAGCGCGTCGGCCGAGAGAGCGCCACCCACGCGGCATCCCGGTGCAAGCGACTGCTCCATGTTAATGAAACCACGGCTGCCAACGAACCTACTGCGCTGCCAGCCGTCCATCCGTCTCCCGCGGCTCATTGCCATTCACCCGCTATATTACCTTGAGTCCTAGCTCCCAGCCATAGCCAAAGACCCACACTCATTCTCCTCCGATCCCTTCCTTTTGTTGGCACCACTCCAACCATGGCCTCCGGGCACTCCAAAGATCTCTTGGACGTACTATCGCAGGAGCAGACGAAGGACATCGGTGGCTCCGCTCAGGGCGCGCTCCAAAGCTCTCTTGGACATACTCTCGTAGGAGCAGACGAAGGAGATCGCCGGCTCCCCCCCCCCCCCGGCCGCCCTCCGCCGCCACGACCACGAAGCCGGCGCGCGTGCACGGGCACAGCCGACAGAGAGGAAGAGTAGTACACGGTAGGTCGCCACTGCTCTGGTCCTAGGAAGGCCACCGCTCCTCCACTTAGTCGACGCCAAGCTTGGTGGGATAAAAATCGGCGGCCGATTAGCCGCTTGATGGCGACGTGGAGGCAGAAATCTTCATAACCTTGTGCTCCGGAGGAGGAGGTTATCGAGGCGGATAAGGAGGAGGCAAAGGCAATGGCCGACTTTCTCGGGTTCATGGCCGGACATGGTGGTCGGGGCCCGGCGATCGTTTAGATTAGGTTTACAATAGGTTTTAGTACGGTTTGTGAGAAATATGTAATGAATTTCATCCAGTTTATAGGAAAAGTTCTCGAAATGTAATGAATTTTATCCGGTCAATTTGAAATTTGCTTTGTTTGCACGAATTTCGTCCGGTTAGTTCATATAGTTGTCGAAAGGTATGCGGGCAGCATCGGATGGCATCCATCGGTGTCCTCGGACAGATGCGGTGTAAATTTGTGGGCTAGTGCTGGAGATGCCCTAACTATCAAGCTATAATCGCTAACAATCCTCCATTATTTGGCAGGGAACAGTTATCCCTCGATCAAAATCAGATCCGCGGTGTTTCGCACTCCTCCCGCGTAAGAGTGTAAACTCTTGCTTACATAAAAATGGAGCAAGTGGACGACACTGTAGCACGTCATATCACTCGAACTAGCCCGCCAAACGAGCGGGAAAGCACCGCCCTCGTCACTTTGTTCTGGATTTCTATAGACCGATCGCGCAAAAATGTTACGCTTCGCAAGTTCTAAAGGAAAAGGCGGCACACTTACGACTCGTATGCGTCGCAACCCCGACAGTCCGGCTCGCACACCGCTCACCAGAGGGGACACGCGTTGTCTTGCAATTTCACTAACATGTGGGACCGTAATTGAATAAACCGTCGATAGCCGAAATCTAATCGCTCAAGGGCGTCGGTGAGAAGAGAGAAGCGGGGAGGAGAAGAGATCGCTCACGACCGCGCACGGACTCCAAGAAATATATGGTGATAATGTGAGGTGGGCCATGCTGGAGTCCGGACCGCTTCCGGAGCCCGCTCTCACCGCCCTGGCCCCTCAAGACGCCAGCTGCCCACCGCATGCATGCATAGCAAGTAGTACTTCTTATGTGGAGGAGAGAGAGGCATTCACAATGTCAAGGAGTGGGCTCTGCAAGAGCCCGTCTCTACACGTGCTCCTAGGTATAAAAAAATAATTCTAAAGAAGGCATAAAAACAATTGTGTCTTAAAAAAAGAAAGGTAAAAAACATTTGAGAGGAAATAGATAGAGAGAAAGTGAGAAAAAGGCTGTAACTGCGCATTACATGAGGAAGGAGGGAGTGGTGCACATGCCAAGTTCACTGGGCTGCCGTGTTTCACACTCCTCCGTCAAATAACAGTGGAGACAATAGCTTTCATCAAAAATAAACAATGAATACTTGTTGCTCGTCCTCTATATCGGAAAGAATACTTTCATTCGCCGACATGTGGGACGTCGACCATCCTGGTCCACCTGCCATGCACAAAATTATCCTGGTCTACACCCGTCGTATCGCAGGCCCAACCTTTCCCACTATAAGTTGTTCGGACGAAAGAACCATCATGACTTCGTTAAATTCCGCTTCTTCAAGAAAACTTACTGTACCCGCAATACTGCTACCACACGCGAAGACTGGACGGCACTGTACCACGTCATATCACTGAAACCCACTAGGCCAAACTATCCCGCCTAGGTCATCTATTTCGGAACGGAGGGAGTACGTCTCTGCACTGCTATGATTTTGTGTTGCATGTTCTCTATACTTTTGCTATGATTTTCCTACCCTATGAACCAAATGAGGCCTGAATGTATGTTGACTATTGTCTGATCGATCGCTATGCCTACAATTTTAGGAGCTAGGGCTATTGGTCGGTCGACGAGGGATAAGTATAAGCGTACCACGAGCTCATCAGCCCCAACATTTCTCTTCGGTGAGTGTTTTGCAAGTACTATAGCTCGCACAGTAGCTAGCCTACTAACACGAAGAATCATCAAACAAGCCCTGTTGATATGATAAACTGTTTAAGCTTACATCTAAGCATGCCATATATTACATCAAAAGCTGGTGAGGATACATCTGTTTCCATAACTCGGAGAGGGTTCGCATGATTCACTATCAAACAAAAGTAGCAAGATCCGCCCACACAAGACAGTGCACTAGCCCTAAGATGGTTTGATAACACGCATCGTTACGGTAATTAAACACGTGGCAATGCAAACTACCACTGAAGGATTGGCGCGACCAACTATTTCTTGTCATCGATCTCTCGGGCAATGACCACAGCCGCGGACAGCGGCATGGGAATCGATTTACGGGGCGATGTCCGCGGGGACTGACGCGACATCGGAATCGATCTTCGGGCGATGTCCACAGAGATGGACAGCGGCATCGGAATCAATCTCCGGGCGATGCCAGCAGGACGGCCCACGACATCGGAATCATGAAGGGCGTCCACGGCACTGCACAACCCTAACATATTAGCAAGCACATTGCAAATAATCAAAAACCACAACTATGGTAATAAGCCATTATTTTTTACCTTGTGCAGCTCACCGGGGGATCTCATCCCTTCGGGGGCTATCTCCTCGTCCTCGATGGGGGCCATCACCTTGCCAGGGGAATATTACTTCTCAACGGCGACTATCTCCTCAAACTCGGTCTTGAGCCTCACATAGGTGGCAATCAGAGTTCCTGGGGTAGGCACGATGGGGCCCTTGCTGTTCTTCCAACTTTCTTTGAGGAGTTCGTCCGCCAACGTCCTCAACTCTTGGGCGATGCTTGTTTCTTGGAGTTCTTCATCTCCATGGGTTGGCCCGCCAACATGGTCAACTTCGTTGGTCGGTGCTCGCTTCACGGAGATCGCTGTCTCCGATTGGGTTGTCTGGAACTCTTTGCCTAGTGCTCCAGGATCCATCAATGAACTGACAAACAAAAAGCAATCGAAAGGAAACCACAATCGCAATGAAAACAGGAAAAGAATAGAATGTGAGAATCGGTCGGTGCTTCACAAAAAGAAGATTCTTCGAATGCAAATATAGCAGCATAACTGATTCGCCCACCTTTCCTTCGTCGGTACAGAAGAAAAATGGCAGAAGTGAGTAGCACAGGTGAGGTTTTCTTCAAGAAAGGGAAGAAAGGGCTTGAGCAGCGTTCGGTGAAATGATGGTTGCTTCGTCCGATCCGACTTGGAGGCCACCTTACCACTTCTTTGGTAAAGGTGTGGGTTTTGTGATATGACGGGTCAGGACGGCCACACCGGGGTGACAGGTGAGTCTCGGCTGTAGCACCTCACCGTGATTTGGTGGATGGCACACGGGCCCGGATGCTTTGAAATGTCCCGCATGTAGATAGAGTGGCTAGTCATATAGGAGTGCTTAATATTGTGTACCGCGACCAAGGCGGAGAGGAAAACAAGATAACTACGTAATTAATGCATGAGTTTAATTAGGGTAGTTTTGTAAAGTACGAGATACATTCCTCCAATCGCAAAATGCCTTGGTTCATGAGATTTGAGATTTGAGCCCTATAAACCGGAAGGGACGGGGTACTGCACATGGTGTAGTCTAGTCACTTGTTGAAATCTCTAGAAAGGCAAATACTCCTTTCCAGTTTACAGGTCTATACTACTCCCTCCGTCTAGGTGTGTAAGTCATCTTACGAAAACCAAATAGAACCAAAACACTTAGACTAGCCATAGTGGGAGTAACTTCAGCAGTAACATCAAGTCCAACTCAGCATATTTGCTTATGTGGCAATGAGTTAACGAGGAGAGAGGTAGTTACAGTAACTTAGCTAGTTACTGTAACATCACATGTCCTAATGCAATATGAGTCTATAACCTAATAAATGAAACTTTGCATATTACCACCGTTATGTTACTACCCACTATGAAGGTAGTAATATAGTCTAGGGATATGTGTATGTTACTAGTGTATGTTACTATGCACCGTGGCTAGTTTTAGGCGCGGTGCTTTAACTTCTACCTTGTTTCTTGTTTCTTGACATATCAACCAATAAGAGATGAGAGGTGTGCATGCTTTTAATGACTTGCAATGGCTAGTTCATTGCATGCAATGCTCTTAATTAGCAAATAAAAATTGGTGACCCTAGGAGGAAACAGTGCTAAGCGCGTGGACCTATGCAGAATGACTATCAACCAATGGATAATGGAGTTTAATTGTTAAACAATACTCCCTCCTTTCCGGTTTATAGGGCTTATCTCGAAATTTTATGTTTTCCATTTTATAAGGCTCAATTTGGTTGTTTTCCATCACATTTTCAGATTCCAAGGTGCATTAAATCATTGCATGCAAGTATTAAGAGAAATTTGACCAATGCATGTACTTTATGCATGCATGCACTGCGATTAATGCATTGATAAACATAATTTTTTGAGGAAAACAAGAGCATTAATTAGGTGCTTTTGCAAAACTACAAACTGTATTCCACCACTCACCATCTACATTGATTGGTGAGATTTTTGAATTGAGCACTATAAACCGTTAAGGAGGGAGTAGCAATTTTGTCTCATGCAAGAGCATGGCCAGTATATGCGTGCTCCAAGGAACCGCACCACGTGAGCGTTCGCAACTGCCACGTTTGGGTTGCGCTTGGCTCTTCGCCTCTTCGAGAAGACGAACAATGATGCTACTCCTACTTCTACGATGATCGAACCCTTGCTGCATGTCCGCCACCTCGTGCGGGAGGGATAGCATGTAGCGAAGCTTCTACTTATCGCTCCTGCCTTTGCATCTATGACAGGTGGGCCCAACAGGTGGTTGGCCCTCTGTCATGCAGCCAAAGGCAGGTGTGCAAAGGCACCGGAGCTCAGTCCGTGAGGGAGAGGCGTCGTAGTAATAAAATTTCTTGGTCTTGTACGAGTTGTGCGACACATCAAAGCCTCGCACTCGATAAAAGTCTTTTTACACATTTCAAATGGGCTACTTCGTATGTAGGAGAAGACATATTCTGCCCGTATGTAGTCACTTGTTGCAATCTCTAAAAGACTTATATTTGGAAGCGGAGGAGTACAACGCATGCATGCATGCCGTGACTTTCCTTTTGATACTTGCATGTGTTGATTTGATGCACCTTGCCAAATTTTGACTATAAATTTAACTAACCAAATTTTCATGCATGTCACAAAAAGTTACGGGGCTGTTTGGATTATGACTATGTTTGTCTTATGTTGCCACATTATTTTTCCCACACTTGCCTAACCTGAGTTGCTCAAATTGGTAGACACACTTTGGCTTGCCTAAGGGAATTTTGCCACAATTTTTGTGTCTATGACATGTGAGGTTCACTGCTAATAAAAAAATTTTTGTCTTAGGTGTGGCTAATAAAAAAGACTTATATTTAGGAATGGAGAGAGTAGAAAATATAAATAATAATGCATGTTGGGGCAACCCACGTTTCCGCTAATTTTAGCCGTGGGCTTGTTCACAATTTTTACGAGGGGGTGATTGTTCATTTAATGGAGGGACTTGTAGTACCAGACTTGAACAATACAAAGTGCGACTTGGCACACCGTAACACCACTTGGAACAAGCGGGTAGCTATCTCAAAAAACAATCAACAACTAAAAAAAACCGCGACCTGGCATGTAGTAGTACACAATTTTAAACGATTGTTTTGATGGAGTGAAAAAGGAAAACTACCCACTACTTATATATAGGCCGGAGCCTCCGTGCTTGCTTGCTAGGGTTGCTCTATTCACATACTATCATCCTCTCCAGATCTAAATAAGATAGGGATAGTAACACTATCTTTCTCCCTTCAAAAAACACTGGCTTTCTATCCCCACCGCTGGTTACAGATTCGGTCGTATCCCCCTCCGCCGGTGAAGGGGAGGTGGGGCAGTGTTTAGGCCGTCGTCGACAGCGAGGTAGGAGACCCACTGCCGGCCGCACAGTTATCTCTGGCCGAGCGCCGGTGCGGGAGGTCCTCCGATCCTTCGCTTGCGTTGTGGGCGGATCCGGCCTCCGCCGCCCACCTATCCACATCCCGGCGACCTTGGTATATCTTCGTCCGAACCCGCCTTAGCTCTATTTCCCCAACTCGCTACGTCGCTGCATGTGCATCATTTTCTACCTCTCAGCCCTCTCGATCGGATGGTCCAACGTCACCTATTTTTTTCTATTGTTAGAGGTAAAGCTACTTCATGGAGTCGAATCTTTTACTCCTTGCGTCCGAAAATACTTGTCATTGAAATGGATGTATCTATATGTATTTTAGTTCTAGACACATCCATTTTGATGACAAGTAATTCGAGACGGAGAATACTTGGTTCAAACAAGAAATAAAGTGGGGGTGGGGAATTTAGTATGTACATCGGACTTGGTACAAACAGGAAGGAAAGGGGGTGAAAGTAGTACAGATCGGGTCATCCAACGGTCTCTTGGTCGAAAAAGGAAATATTGGGGTAATTGCTGTACAGTGGTATGACTAGGACTAGATTTGCTATCCACACATAGGAGTAGGTGGCTAGAGTGAACAAAATGGGACCAACCCAGATGTGTTTCTTGGATGTTTGTTTCTCGGGGCAACAAACTATGAATCACCACTTTATGCCCCTGTTTACATTACATGGTGTTGTCTTCTTTGGGGCACCCTTTATCCCATGCCCTTATACCAAATATTTAGGCTCAAATTGAATAAAGGGGCAGAAAACATAGATCTTGATGAAAATAGAGGAATAGGAAAGGAATGTAGGTATAAAACTATGGAACAGCGAACCGGAGGAAACTCTCAAGAGAATGTGTATGGACTACGAAATGTACAGATTTGTTTTTTAGAGTAGCATGCTTCGCAGTATGAGATGCTATTTGTGTATTCAGCTGCACAGTGACTACTCTTGTCTCACCTCACGTACCACACATAGGTTGATTTTTTATTCCGGCAAACACAGCATAGCAACCTGTCTAACGCATGGCAGTGAGCGCCTGCCTCGGGCTTCCACTAAAAAAATGAGCAGCGCGTGGATGTTTCTAATCCTATGGAATCAGTACTACTAGACCAGCTTTCCTATGAAACACTATTCACCTTTCCCGTGTTCCGAATGGTTGGAAGGGAAAGAATACCGTAGGAATTGTGTTCCTACGAAAATCCTGCACCAAACCTGTGAACCGAACGCAGCCTTAGTTGTTCTTAATATAATGTCCCTGGTAAAAATGAAGCCATGCCACTGTTTTTGCCTGTAATTGTTTGAGACTCTGTCAAGTTTAGCCAGATGTTATTGCCTGTAATTGTTTGAGACTCTGACTGTTTCCTCTGTGACTTTTTGTGCAAACAGGGATATCCAATTCACACAGTTGCTGTTGTGACTAACACAATTGCCTTTGCACAAAACTCTTCTTAAAAGAAGTGACTTTTGTCTTTGTTTAAGCTGGAATGTCAGAATGGAACAGTTGGTTTATTTTGGTGGAACTGCACAAAGGGAGATCTGTGTTCCAATCCTCATCATCCATATTGGCGCCATAACCTTCCTTTAGGTAAGAATGATCTTTAATGCATGTGTTCATCTCTATTTTCCGACTGCCATGAGAAAATAATGTTGTTTTTTACTAGTACACTTGTACTCCCTCCTTGACAAAACCAATTCTGAATTAGAAGGCCAATCATGTACTTGGTTTCACCAAGCTGGTGAGGAGAAAGAGAAAGCGAGCATGAAGAGGAAGAAGAAGAAGAATAAATAGTGCCAAGGCGATCTTCTTTGAAGCCCGGAGGCCTCGATCGAGGCCATTCAAGGGCTCCGGCAACGACTACCTTACATGTGAGACGATCCTCCAGGGAGCCCTTCCACTTCTGCTGTCTCACTTAATTAATTAGGAGTACTTAAGTACCACTAATTTATTACTGCCTAATTTTCCTGTTGGAGTTAAAAAAATCTTTAGTAGGACCCTATCCTGAATCATGTACGTGTGAATGTTTGTCTATGGATGTGAATCATGTGGTGGAACAGGGAGAGAATATTATTAGTGTCATGACATAATAATGCTATTGTTTTGCATGTCAATTTATTCCCATTGGTTCAATGAGGCAATGTTTTGCGTATTGTCCATCATGAATTTGATGCTACTGTTTGAGTAATATGCTAATGTCTTCATATCCTTTCTCACTGAGCTCATGAAGGTTTCACCTTGTTCCTACTTGTGCAAATAGGGATCATGTTGTGCCAATCATACATTTTAGTGGAACTACACAAGACAATACAATGAACTGTATCCCAGCCAGTGCTTTAACTCTGCTGGAAGTTCTTGATAATCTTTCGATATAATCTCAACACTGGTAAACAAAAGTGATTTCAACAATACATTTGAAGTGCACAAAAATATATACTATTGTGTGATTCCAGTGAGTGCTTTATCATCTCTTATGGGACTACATGAATAAGCTTTTTTTCTCAGGTTGGTACGGGCCTAAGGCCTTCATCCATATTAGTTTGCTATCATCTCTATTTGTATTGTGCTACTATCATGAGAAACTCCTTTATCTTTGCACTTTTAAGTTTTGCAACCTATGATAAATGGCAATGCTTTGAGTGTTGAGTTGAGCTAATTGGCACTAATTAAATAAACTAATACCTCTCTTTAAGTAAGACTACTATGTTGCTAACTTTACCCATTAAGATAATGAGGGTCCTTCTATTTGTTAGTGTATGTTTCATCAACTAGTCCCACTATTATAGTAATCTCACTCTCTCAATATTTGTGCCAACAGGGATGCTCGATTTTGGTGGAACTGCACAAAAACTTTGGGTGCTTCATTGCCTCGACAGCTTCCGTCCTTTCACATCGGTCGCTAATCTCCGCTTGCTTTCTTCCTTTCTTTGTCGATCGCTGGCTTATCTCGGCTTCCAAATAAAGGAAATAGTAATTGATATGCTACCTCACACAGGTTGGTACTGGTCTTTATCCTGATTATTGTGCCTGTCATATGTATTGTTAATTTGGTATTGTGCTACTGTTTGCCGATTTCATAAAGGAGTAATTCGGAGCCTGAACTCGCATGAAAATCATTACATTGGGTGATTTCATTAGAACTGCACAAAATGATCAGATGGACAGATACTTATGCTGCTGCTATGTACTCCAAAGTTCACTCAGACAAGCATCGATGTTGACAAGAAGTGCCTATATTCATTCCAGTATCAACCGGCGTAAACCAATTGTCAAACACCAAGTATTAGGAGAGTGAACACCAAAAATATTGCTTGGTGCATAGCCCAGAAAAACGCAGTCCAGTCTTTGGTCCCAACTTGTGCCTTTTGGTTATCGACACAAATGGTAGCAAACTATATGGCATGGAGTCTAAAGATTCCAGAAAAGTTGGTTGATGCGTATATTCATCTGGCACTTAATCAGTCTCCACGCCAAGGATGCTCCATTTCGGTTGAACTGCACAAAAAATTTGGGTGGTTCATTTTCTCAACCGCCTCCTTTCTAAATGCTGCAATGTAGAATTTTGGCGAGATACATGACCAAGATGAGCGATAAACTAGTTGGATGAAAGTAGTGGGCAAGTTGCTCAAACCTCCCTCGGCACGAGGCCACTATTTGAGGATAAACCTACAAGCAAAGTTCAGATTATGCATCTTTGCCTCTTATGTACTCGAAAGTTTACTCGTAGAAGAACTAATTTTAGCAAAAAGTACCTCTGATAGAACACCATTTACCAGTCTGTACCCTAGGTAATTAAAGTTCGTACATGGATCATATTGGTTGTGATCTCAATCATTTGGATGCATAAACATACTGAACATGTGTATATCTGAATCTTTTTGTGAATTATGTATGAATATTGTCGTGTGATCTATCAATCATTTGGATGCATAGATATGCTGAGCTTGTGTATATATGAATCTTTTGAGTTGTTGATAGTGAATGTTGGCTATGAATATGAACGTGTCCTGTGAACCTGAGTTTGATATGAGTGTTTACCTTTTCTGTTGTATTTGTGT
This sequence comes from Aegilops bicornis, assembly GCA_021605145.1. Lineage (NCBI taxonomy): Eukaryota > Viridiplantae > Streptophyta > Magnoliopsida > Poales > Poaceae > Aegilops > Aegilops bicornis. The sequence goes on from CM038670.1 coordinate 497,990,928, forward strand.
GTGAACTTGTTAGTATGCCTACTGTGGGGTATAAAATGCAGGTCTCTTATAAAAGTAATGTTGTGTCCAATTTATGTTTTCCTTTCTAACCACATATATATTTATATTATTACTATTATTGTATATTTTATAGAGAATTATATATACATTATAAAAACATCCCGTGTTATTAACTTATAAAAGTAAATGTTTAACGGAAAATCCTGGTTGTTTTTGACTCACAGGCAACGAAAATCCTGGTGATTGCGTACAAAAGCTTGCGAAGATTTTGAAGGACCAATTTAATAATAACGCGCTCATTTTTATTTTGAGAAATAACTCGCTAATTTCTTAACTATATATATAAAAAATGTGCCTCTCCCGTTTATTCTTTGATATTAATTGCTCCTTCTAACATAACATTATATATATATATATAACGAGCCCACCTAATACGTGTATTTCAAGGAAGTGCAAATGGGCTGGGATTTCTTATAAAATATAAATGGGCCTGATTGACGCAAAATTATTTGTTCACCCAGGCCAGCAAATGGACTGTACATTCTAGAAAACATGGGTTAAATATATGCCACATTTTTGCGGTGACATGTGGGCCAATAGGTCGAAGCCTATGCAGGGCGTTGTCAACTTGGTCAACAAATGATTGTGTCATCCACGTCCATTGCATTTATATCCAACGGCTGGCATGCACCTTCAATCTCTCGTCTTCTTCCTCCAGCGTCGCCGGGACACTTTGGTCCGCCTCCGGCTAGCGGCTCTTCTTAGCACGCATTGCTGCGAAGCGCTACCCCACCGCCGGCCAGGCTATCCCTCCACCCCTCGACACCTCCTGTTATTCTCCACAGACTACAGCCCCACACCGCAACAGAACCAGTTATAACCCTTCTCCTCCTCTCAATCTGCGACTCCACTGCCGCGTTTTCCCATCTCCGAGTCGTTCCCGTCTGGGCCTCGCCGTCGTCCACCGCCTCGCTGTGTTCGGTGCGGCGTGGTCAACAAACGAGAGTCATCGGAAGAGGACTGTACGTGGAGAGCCTGACGGCTGGGACCCACGAGGTCCATGGTCGCACGCAAGGAAAGTTCCTCCTTATTAAGCTGAAAAAAAGTGTTTCCTCCACCTGATAGCTGGAACCCGCCGGCTGTATCTTCGCACGGAAGGAAGTGCCTCCTTGTTTTGCAAAAAAAATTATTCATTCCGTTGACAATTTGGGACCCGTCGATTGGTGGCCGGCTTGTGGGCCTACTAAGCGGACGTGTACGCATGACTTTGTCAACTTAATCAACAAATGATTCTAGCAGCTGGACCGTTGGATGTTAATCCAACAGCCGTGCTCCTTCTTCAACCTCTGTTGTTGCTCCTGTCTCCCGTGGGCGGCATAGCGGGAGTGCTGCCGCGCACCCGAACCAGTGAAGTTTCCCACTCCTCTCCATCTGCGACTCCACTGCCCCATCTTCCCCATCTCTGGGTTGTTCAAGTCTGGGTGCGCTCGGCACGGTGTGGTCAACGTGGTCAACAACCGAGAGTCATCGGAACATGATTGTACATGAGAGGGTGGCGGGGGACGCCTGCGCCCATGGACGCATGCATGCAATGTAACGCGGGCGAGGTCAACATGGTCAAGGAACGACTTCCATCGGAAGTATACTATACGTGGAGAGTCTCAGCTGGGTCCACCGCCGCAGCAAGTAAGTGCCTCCTTATTACGCGGAAAATAATGATTCATCCAACTGACAGCAGGGACCCACTAGACGGGCCACCATATTTTGCGAAAAAACGTTTGCCCCCTGACTACTGGGACCCACCTGACGGGCCACCGTATTTCACGAAAAAAACATTCCCCCTGCTGTCATCTCGGACCCACCGAAAGTGCCTCCTTATTACGCACAAAAAAATGAATACTCCCCCTGCTAGCTGGGACCCACCTTGGTGGGAGGCTGACTTGTGGGCCTACTAAGTTGACGGGGACGAAGGGCTTTGTCAACTTAGTCAATATGAACGATTCTAGCTCCAGTGACCGTATGATGTCCATCCAACGGCCGTAGTGCTTCTTCAACCTCTGGTCTTCTTGCTCCAGCCACCCAAACCAACGCCGGTCGTTCCTCATACTCCTACCTCCCGTGGCCGGCTATGTTGCCATGGAGGCCTCACCGCCCCTACTATTCCCACCGCTGGCCAGGCCCTGCGGCGATGGCAGCCTCACACCGCAGCCGAACCAGTGAACCCTCGTACTCCTCTCCGCGCGGGCTTCCACTGCCGCGTCTTCCCCGGCTCCGCGTCGTCCCCTTCCTCGGCCTCACCGTCCTCCACCGCCGTGGTGCTCTCCGTGCGGTGTGGTCAACTTGGTCAAGGAACGACTTCCATCGGAAGAGTACTGTATGTGGAGAGGCTGATAGCTGGGTCCACGCCACAGCCCAGTTTTTTTGTGATTTGCCAAGTAAGTCGCTTTGTCAGGCCTGTTGGGCTGCAAATCTTTCAAGACGAGGAGAGCTTTCATTCGGCTGGCCGGGAAAATGGCCCATCAGTAATGAGAAATGTGCTGTACATTTTTAAAACACATCAAACCGGCAATTAGTTTCAAATATTTTTTTTTCGAGATTCTAAATTACATGAATTTTTATGCATGGAGAATTTGTTGGATTTTATATTGATATACATTTATTTTTAAAACCAGTTTGAATGTGAGTCAAAATTTTGGGATTAAAAACAGTTCGGACCGCACCGAAATATGCAATATGTCGTATAATGTTTTAACTGTGGCCACAATATGGCCTGTAATGCTAACAAAAAGAATATGGGCTCCAAAAAAACCTTAAGAATTAGCAAATGGGCTGTAAATTATTAGAAATAATGGCAGATGGGTTGTATGTTGTTTTCCATAGATTTGAGGCTTTCCTAAAAAAGGTTGGCCTTTAAGCGTTATCGTTGGATGGCCATCCAACGGCCGTCGTCTTCTTCAATCTCTGCTCTTCCTGCTCCGGCCCGCTCGAGACAAGTGTCGGCGGGACTGCTGCTCCCTCCTCCCGCGGCCCGGCTCTGCTGCCACGCAGCCTCACCACCCCACCGTACTCCCATCGCTGGCCTAGCCATCCCTCTACTCACCCACACGATGTTATTCTCTGACGGCAGACGAACGGTAAACCCTCGTGCAGTCGTACTCCCCTCGCGTTGGAAACAACTGCCGAGTCTTCCACGCCTCCGTGTCGTTCCCTTCACGGGCCTAAAGTCGTCCACCGCATACGGTGCTCTCGGCGCGGCCTGGTCAACATGGTCAACGACCGACATGCATCTGAAGTGGATGTACGTGGAGAGGCCGACAGCTGGGTCCATGGCGCATGCAAGGAAATGCCTCCTTATTACGCATAAAATAATGATTCATCCACGACATCGGGGACCTTTGAAAGGGCCTCTGTATTTCATGAAAAAAACATTCCCGCCGCTGACAGGTCGGACCCACCAGCTATATCTTCGCACGCAAGGAAGTGCCTCCTTATTACGCACAAAAAATGAATACTCACTTTGTTAATTTGGGACCCGGTATAGTGGCGAGGCTGACTTGTGGGCCTACTAAGTTGAGGGGCGGAGGGATTTGTCAACTTAGTCAATATGCATGATTCTAGCTCCGATTGGTATCGATGTCCATCCAACGGCCGTAGTGCTTCTTTAACCTCTGGTCTTCTTGCTCCAGCCGCCCAAACCAGCGCCGGCCGTGCCACGTGCTCCTGCCTCCCGTGGCCGGCTGCGATGTGGCAGAGGCCTCACCGCCCCCTACTACTCCCACCGCTGGCCATGCCATCCCTCTACTCACCCACACCCCCTGTTATTCTGCGGCGACGGCAACCTCACCCTCGTACTCCTATTCGCATGGGCATCCACTGTTGCGTCTTCCCCGGCTCCGCGTCGTCCCCTTCCTAGGCCTCGCCGTTGTCCACCGCCGTGGTGCTCTCAGCGCGACGTGGTCAATGTGGTCAACGACCGACTTCCGTCGAAAAGAAATCTTGTGCGGGAGAGGCCGACAGTGGGTCCACGGCAGCCCGCAAGGAAGTGCCTCCTTATTACACGCAAAATAATTATTCCTCCACCTGACAGTAGGGACCCACCGGACGGGCCACCGTATTTCGCGAAAAAAACGTTTCCCCCCTGACTGCTGGGACCCATCAGGTACATCTTCGCACGCAAGGAAGTGCGTCCGGGCAAAAAAAAGAAACGATTCGTCCCCCTGACTGCTGGGACTGTAAGTGCATCTAGTGCCCCTTAGTGATTTTGGTGTATTGAAGACTTATAGGTTAAGTAACTAATGCGTTTTTGAGTGTACACAGGTCTATAAGTCTATGAGGAGTTTTGATATTCTGATAAAGAAAGTCGACCCTAAAAGCGAAGTTCTTCAACTGAAGACTTTGATATTACGAAGACTTTACGAAGACTTTGAAAGTGAAGAAATTGGTGTGATCACGAAGACTTGGTATTCGCTTGAGGAACATGAAGCGTGAAGACTTTTGTTTTCGTAGTTTCATTTTCTCTTTCTTGAGTCATAGGAAACACCGTCTTGTTAAGCGGGGTCGAGGAAATACTAAGGAAAAATTTCCATGTGATGCTCAACTCAAAATCCTACACCTACCAATCCCTTGAGTGAAGCCTTTGGAAATCTCATACAGTTCGATCAATTTCTTGATGTGAGACGAAGTTCTTACGGTATTTGAGAATTTGTTCTGGTGAGGAGTTAGGAATTCGCCGGTGAATTGCCTACCTGATGAGGAACATGATAGCCACGAGGAATTTGAGAGTCAAATTTCCGACCGTTCTTTGTCTTCTTGCGCCTTGACTGTCCCAAAATATCTTATCCACCTAACGGTCATATCATTGAAGGGCATTTATGTCTTATCATGTCGGGCTGCTCCCTAGGCTATAAATAGCCGCCCCTACAACCACTAAGCGGGTTGGCTGCTCCGAGAGAACTTGACACTTGTCATTTGAGAGCAACCCATCCTCACGAGGACTTTGAGAGAAAATCATCAAGTGAGGAAAAACCCAAAAGTGAGGAAAAACCCAAAACCAAACCCCAACAAACCCAAAGTGATTGAGCATCCTTGAAGAAATTGATCTGCGTGGATCCGGCGCTTTTACCTTTGAAGACTGTGCTTCTTCCAGACGGTTAGGCGTCAAGGTCTAGAGCATCCAAGAGGAATTGTGGATTGCTTAGGGTGACCAAGTATGTGAAGGTTTGGAAGTCGCTGAAGACTTACCACGAGTGATTGGACGAGGTCTGTGTGACCTTAGTTCAAGGAGAATCACAGTGAGGACTTGGTGTCTGAGCTGCGTGCTTTCGATGTTGGGTGTCCGGGACTGTGTCCTCGAGTTTAAATACTCAGCCACTCCAACCAGACGTACAAGCTGAGACAGCGGTTGGAACTGGTCTACCAAATCATTGTCTTCACCAACCTAATCGGTTCTATTTCCTCAACCCTTTCATTTCCTCATAAGCGTGTTGAGTGTTTGTCATATCTGTGTTTGAAGACTTTGTTGAAGACTTTCTCAATCTCCTCAGTTCAATTTCTTGATCTGTTTGTCTTCATCTTGTGTTATCCTGTGATTACGCTTTACGTACTCTGTGATTGTCTTCATTTCATCATGATGACTATGCTTGTAATCTGTTATGCTTACTTCGAGTACTTATTCCGCTGCATGTATTTCTTCGCTAAGGAATTTCCTCACCAGCAAATTCCTCAGTGAAGAATTTGTAAAATTCTCTAAAAATCGCCTATTCACCCCCCCTCTAGTCGATATAACGCACTTTCAATTGGTATCAGAGCAAGGTACTCCCTTGTTCTGTGTGAGTTTGTTTAACCACACAGGTTTTAGTTATGTCGAATGGTATGATCAAGGTCTCGTGAGGGTGTCCTACCTTCGATGGGACGGACTACCCCTCTTTGGAAGAACAAAATGCGAATGCATCTTGAAGCAATTGACAACGATCTCTGGTATGTTGTGACAAAAGGTGTTTCCTCGGTCACACTTTCTCACGAATGATCTTGATGTGAAGAGATTCAAGCAACTTGATTCTCAAGCGAAGAATATCATATGTGGCCATCGAGCAAAGGTCAATATGGAAGAGTGAGTGCTTTGGAATCGCCAAACTCATACGGGACAGGCTGTCCAAAGTAAATGAAGGTGTTTCAACTCAGCGTGACTCTCGAGTTGATGTTCTTGGAATCTCTTCAACCGCTTCAAAAGACTCGACAACGAAAATGTTCAACAAACCTTCGATCGCCTCACCGACATCTCAAATGAGCTTCAAGCCTTTGGGTGCCCTTGACATCACCGACCACGAGGTGGTGAAGAAATTGCTAAGATCGCTTGATTCCTCATTTGACACTCGGCAGCGCGATGATACAAGAACAGGCTGACTACAAGTCTCCTGATCCTGCTGATATCCTCGAAGGCTAAATACTCACGAGTTCCAGCTTGCTGAAAAGAGAGATCTCTATGGTTACGGCTATGGAAAAACACGTGCCACGAAGGCCAAGGCTGAATCTGAATCTGAGTGAAGACTACGGTAGTAGCCTTGGAGATCTGAAGAATTTGGCGAGGAGCTAGCACTTTCGTGAAGAAATTCCAGAAATTCTCAAGACGTGGTCGCTTTGGAAAATCCTCAAGAAGCGGTGATTCCTCATCTAGTGACTATAAGCGAAGACTTTGCCACAAATGCAAGAAACCTGGTCACTATATCCAAGATTGTCCTCGGTGGGAAAAGGAATTAAGAAAGAAGAAACACAAGGATTACAGTTACGATGGCGTGAAGAAGAAGAAGAAATCATCAAAATCTTCATCATCAAAATCCTCAAAACCTTCTTCTCACAGGAAGAGCAGCTCAAAAGGGCTCGGGCATTCATTGGCAAGGAAATGGACTACGAAGCTGAATCGAGGAAAATGAGGAAGAGGAGGAGTCTGAAGAATCCGAATCTGGTGTGGCTAGTCTGGCTCTTGCTACTGCTTATGTTAGCAAGTCCATCTTCAACACTGAAGAAACTGACTCCACCGACAAACCTGATGAGGAAAGCGATGACTTCGCTCCCACCTATTGCTTCATGGCAAAAGGTGCCAAGGTACTCAATTTCACCTCCTCTGAATCCGGTGAAAATGAATCGATGAGGATCTCAAGCCCAGCTATTCTAAACTTGCTAAGATTGCTATAAAACAACAAAGGGCTTTTGAAAAGGTTCAAAACATGCTAGATAAGAGTGATGATATGTTAGGTGAAGAAATGGATCGCACTCAAGCCTGGCTGAAACTCTTGAGACTTGATCTAAGCTTGATAACCTTCAAGGTCATCATAACACTCTCTTATCTGATCATGAGAAACTTTCTTATGAATTTCTTCAAAGAAAGCAAGATCTTGAGAAGCTAAGAGCGAGTTATGAAGATCTTCAGAAGGAGCGCGATTCATTACTTGCTCAACAAATCAGCGCTTCTCAAGAAGAATTTGTTCCTCCATGCTTAAAGTGCATTGAGCGTTGAATCGCTAATTCTTCACTGAATGTTCAAATGCTTCAAGCTGTTACAAATTCTTCACCTGCCTCTGCTATCACTAATTCCTCATCGAGGACATTGCTAGTATCATGACGATGCGAGGATTGAAGGAATTGTACGTGATGAGCATATACAAAAGCCTCAAAGGGCATCAGACTCTTTGTGATGTGCTTAAAAGCAGATCCTCAACAGAAACCCTAGGAAAGAGGGTATCGCATTTGAGAGGAAATTAAATGCCGATGGAACATCTTGGAAGCTTTGAGTAGTACCCCAAAACCTCATGGAGTTGCTTTGCAAAGGGACCTCCAGTTGATCCATCTACCTTATCTCGTTTTTCGTGTGAATTTCCTCATTCTGCTAATGAGTCATTTGACTCCAACTATAAACTATTCAAAAATCAGAATGGTGAAGCATTTGCTAGATATGTTGGCACTAACTGCAGGAACGGTTCCCCTATGAAGAAAATCTGGGTTCCCAAGAAGTGCCTTGAAAGTCTTCAGGTGAATGTCCTCATGACACCACAGTGAAGAAAAGGAACCCCAGATCAAATTCTTCATATGGACCAAATTCTTCATATGGATCCAAGTCCTCATACGGACCAAATTCCTCACGTGGACCAAATTCCTCACGTGGATCAAATTCCTCAAAAGGATCAAAGTCCTCATATGATTATCATCGTGCTAATAACTTTCTGTTTAGCAGGGGTAGAGCTAAGGGCTATGAATATGTGCATTATTCTTCAAATCATTATGTTCATAAGTCCTCGAAGAATTTCTACGCTTATTCATATGCTTACCCTAACCCCTCTTATGTGAAGCGAAATGGTTTGGCCTCTATGCCACCATTCTCATATGGTGCTTCATGAGAATGATGAACTCTTTGCCACCCCTTGGATGTGGGTGGTAAAGAAAAAGAACTAATCTCTTCTGCAGGGTCAGGTCTCGGGCGTGCCTAAGCGTCTGAAGAATTTCTTTGGGGGCACGACAAATTGCACGAAAGGGCCTTGGGCTAATCATGATGAAATGAACTTTCATTTCACACGTCCTCATCTTTGCTTATCTGTATCTTTGTCGATGAAATTCATCGATGATCTTGATATCATATTCTTCAGCGATGAAGTATATGAGATCATAAGTTGTACTAATTCATCTGCGGGATGATCAACCCAAAACCACAGTGGGTTCTCGATAGTGGATGTACAAATCACATGGTGGTGACAAGAATCTATTGATGGATGCTGCCTTATCACTGTCACATCTCAAGCATATCATCTTCTTGACAAAGGCAAAAGTCGGTATTGGGACTTGGTAAGGTTGCTATCTCTAAGGACATGCACATGGACAAAGTCATGCTTGTTGAGTCTTTAGGATATAACCTCATGTCGGTCTCAATGCTTTGTGATCTTGATATGGTTGTTATCTTTGGCAAGTATCGATTGTGTTGTGATTATGGAAGCTGACAATTCCAAAGTCTTGAAGGCTTTAGGAGAGGAGACTTGTATATTGTTGATTTTTCCACAGGACCACAACCAGCCGTGTGTCTACTTGCAAAAGCTTGAGGAAGGCTGGCTATGGCATCGACGACTTGGTCATGCAGGCATGAGGAATTTACTGCAGCTTGCGAAGAAGAAGCATGTCATTGGCATTGAGAATGTCAAATTCCTCAAGGATCACTTATGCGAGCTGTGAAGCTGGAAAAATGACCAAGGCCAAGCATCCAGTGAAGACTATCATGACCTCTACTCGCCCTTCGAATTGCTTCACATGGACCTCTTTGGTCCCAATCATTATTCAGCTATCGTTAATGAAGCATCACTATATGGCTTTGTTATTGTTGATGATTACTCTCGTTACACTTGGGTACACATTGTTACTTACAAAAATCAAGTGCAGGAAATCTTCAAACGATTTTCCTCGAGGGCTTCAACCAACTTTGGTGTGAAGATCAAGCACATCGGGAGTGACAATGGAACCGAGTTCAAGAATTCCGGCCTTGATGACTATCTTGATGAACTTGGTATTACTCATGAGTTATTCGCTCCCTACACTCCATGACAAAATGGCGTCGTGGAGCGCAAGAACATAACTCTTGTTGAGATGGCTCGCACTATGCTTGATGAATACAAAACGCCTAGTCGTTTACGGATTGAAGCAATTGACAACTGCGTGTCACATCATCAACAGAGTATATCTTCACAAATTCTTCAAAAGACTGCCTATGAACTCCTCAACGATAAGAAACCAAATGTAAGTTATTTCAAAGTCTTGATTGCTAAATGCTGGATTAGAGATCCTCACCACACCTCTAAATTTGCACCAAAAGCACATGAAGGTTTTATGCTTGGTTACGGAAAGGACTCGACACCTACAAAGTCTTCAACATCGTCCTTCACAAGGTTGTTGAAACTGTAGATGTGCTTGATTCGATGAAACTAATGGCTCGCAAAGAGAGCACCTACCTTCTGTGTTAGATGAACCAAAGACACGAGGATTCTATCAGATTCAAGGCAGCGAGGATGTCATTCCCTCTTTTGAAGAAACTGCTGAAGAATTCATTCACATGCGAAGAACGTCGAGTGATGCACTGAAGATAATCTTGAAGAAAATGGTGCGAGGAAAATGGTCAAATTCCTCGAAGACAACCAGCTCATCCTCGCGTTGCAAAAGAAGTGCAAGTTGACAAGATCATCGATGACATTGAAGCGCGGAGTCCTCTCACACGCTCAAAAGCTTCACATTTATCTAACTTTTGTGGGCACTATGCTTTTGTCTCTATCACAGAGCCCACTAAGGTAGATGAAGCATTCACGAGCGGAGTGGATTCGGGCCATGCAAGAAGAATTACATCGATTCGAGCTCAACAAAGTCGGGAACCGGTCAAGCGTCCAGATCCTCGCATAAGCATAATATCATTGGCACAAAGTGGATCTATCGCAACAAGCAAGATGAAAATGGTCTTGTGGTGAGGAATAAGGCACGACTAGTAGCTCAAGGCTACACGCAGTTGAAGGAATTGACTTGATGAAACTTTTGCACTGTCGCTAGACTTGAGTCTATTCGCATATTACTCGCCTATGCTAACCATCACAATATCACTTTATATCAAATGGATGTGAAAAGTGCATTCCTCAATGGTAAGCTTGAGGAAGAAGTATATGTTGCTCAACCACCAGGTTTTGAAGATCCAAAGAATCGACAAAGTCTTGAGACTAAATAAGGCTCTCTATGGCCTCAAGCAAGCCCCTCAAGCGTGGTATGATACATTGAAGGAATTCTTCGTGAAGAATGGCTTCACACCTGGTTCACTCGATCCTACTCTCTTTACTAAATCTTATGATGGTGAACTTTTGTGTGCCAAATATATGTTGATGATATTATCTTTGGCTGTCTTGACCAACGTTATAGTGATGAATTTGCCTATATGATGAGTGAAGAATATCAAATGTCTATGATGGGAGAGTTGAAATTCTTCTTAGGTCTTCAAATTAAATCAACAACACAATGGCATATTCATATCTCGGAGAAATACCTCAAAGATGTCACGAAGAAATTCGGCATGCAAGATTGCAAAGGTGTCAAAATTCCTATGCCCACAAATGGCCATCTATGCACTGATGAAAATGGTATTGACTTTGATCACAAGGTATACCGCTCCATGATTGGTTCCTTATTGTACTTATGTGCATCTAGGCCAGATATAATGCTTAGTGTTTGCATGTGTGCCCGATTTCAAGCTACAAGAAGGAATCACACCATAAGGCTGTGAAGCATATTCTTGATATCTAGCTCACACACCAACACTAGGATTATGGTACCCCAAGGGTTCTACTTTTGATCTCATTGGATATTCCGACTCGACTATCTTTGGTGATCGTGTGGACCGCAAGTCAACATCTGGTACTTGTCATTTCCTCGAGACGATCTTTGGTGCATTGGTCCTCGAAGAAACAGAACTGCGTATCCTTTGTCTCATCGGAAGCTGAATACATTGCTGCTGGCTCGTGTTGTGCTCAATTACTATGGATGAAGCAAACCCTCAAGGACTATGGCATCAACGTGAAGAATGTGCCTCTCTCTTTGTGACAATGAGAGTGCCATCAAAATTGCTCACAACCCAGTTCAGCACTTTCGAAGACAAAGCACATTCAAATTCGTCATCATTTTCTTCGTGATCATGTGTTGAAGGCGACATTTCCATCGGAAAGCATGTGAAGACTGAAGAACAGCTAGCTGATATCTTCACTAAGCCCTTGGATGAGAAGAGATTTAGCAAGTTGCGGTGTGAGCTAAATATCTTAGAATCTTGAATGTTCTTTGAAAAGGACACACATCCTAACACTTATGCAAATTTGATGACTTAGATGTGCAACACATGAAGAAACGTTTTTCTTCAATCAATGAAGAATAACACTCTAAGTGTGAAGAAATTAATGAAGAATTTGATTCTCAGAACCCTCGATAATTATGCAGCGGTGTCTGAAATCATCATTCTTATCTGATTGGGTCACGCCACCACCAAAGTTGAAAATCTTCAATTTGAGTTTTTCCTCAAATTATGAAATTCTTCAGTTTTTCAAATTCTTCAACTTTGCAAAATCTTCACTATTTCTGTCGTCTTTCTTCATTGGCTATATGGGTTTATGTCCTCTACAGCATTCACTTATGGCTATTTCCTCAAGTCGCTTTTTATGCTAAGTGAATGTGATCGGACCCTTCCGCCTCTATGCTATACTCAACCCAATCCATTCACAAATTCTTCATGTGCGTTCTACTTTGAAACTCGTTCAAATTCTTCACTGTGTCCTTGACAGCTGAAGAAATTGCGAACGGAACTTTAAAACGAATTTTTTTTCAAACCTTCGCTTTTACCGCTCAAACCGTTCCGCATCCCACGATGCATTACTTTATTCACCCACGATCGTACACGATCTCCACTACACAGTACGTGGGTGACACATGTCGTGAGAAGGGAAGTGGTCAGGGGCATGTTCGTCCTAAATCTTCGGACGATCCGCTTTTCCTTGTGCCTATAAATACCCTCTCTCCCTTCCTCACTCTTTTTACTCCATTTCGACCTCTCTCTCCCGCTCGAGTTCCTCAAACCCTAAGCGCCGCCCGCTTCTCCATAAATCGCCACGGTGAGGAAAAGCTTCACCGCCTTGACCTCTTCGCCGACGTACTCGCGCCGACCGTGGAATATCTTCACTCCGCCGTCGCCGTAGCTGATTTCCTCTGCCAAGTTAGGGCGTGGAAGATCTGAACGGACGAACTTCCAAACTGTTCATCTCAGTTCGTCGTGTTCTTCACTTCGGGTAATTAAGAGTACTTTTATTACTCGCTTTGATTCTGAAATTTTCTTCAAATTCTTCAAAGGTGTTTATTCCTCAAATCTTCACACATATGAACACCTCAAATCTCTTGACTCATTTCTCTAAGCTATGATTTTCTTCAAGATTCCTCAATTGTGTGGATCTTGATCTATACAACTCTGGAACCTAAGACAAAGAACGCTTATTGAAATTCTTCAACGTTCATCTGGTCAAAATCCTCATAACTTGTTCTTTTGAAAAACCTTACGAGAACGCATATGACCTCTCCAAATTCCTCGCACCTATACTCTGTTCACAGGTACAAATGTCATTCTTTGAATCCCTAGGTTCTCATCAACTTAACTCATTTGCAGCGTTCCTCGAAGAAAAACTGCACACTTCTTGAGAGAACTCAATTGTTCAATTTCCTCAACTGAAGAAAATGGCAGATGGTAAGAAGCCTTGAAGGGAGGAAAGAAACTGAGGTCATGACAGCATTTGAAATCACGAGGAAATATATGCTGATTCTGTACACCGATGAGGAAACCAAAACCAACGCAAGGTGCGTATTCAGAAGATTGAGCGGAGATGGGCACGGAATGGAGGGAATATAGATATGTAACTCCTAAGTACATGAAGAAATTCGCTCTTAACCCTCCATGCCCAAGAGCTCCTTTGGCACTGGCCAAATAGCTGATCCCACTAGCGTCCCAAACGCGGTGAAGACTTTCCTAAGGAATGGGCTAAACGCCAAGCAAAATTGGCTAAGCAAGCAAAGGAAGCGGTGAAGAAATTCAATGAGGATTACGCGGCTCTTGCCACAGAGGTCTCGGTCAAACCGAGGAAATCAATGCAAAAGAAGCCTGCTCATAAGCCAAGTGCTTCATCATCTGCGCCCTCACGGCCAAGTTCCTCAGCAGCACCTTCCAAGCAAATTCCTCAAACTGCTGCTGCTCCACCAAAGTCCTCAACAGCTCCGTCAAAACCTTCTGTTCTCGTGGCACCTAGCTACATGTCAACGGACTGCTGGATTTTCAATTGCCTCGGGCATCTCGCAAGTTCCTCGGCCGCTCCCATTTCTTCAACTGGTCCGACTCATTTGAAGACCAAAGCAACAGCTGGTCGAGGTCCTCGGCCTAGCCCGACGAAGAAAATGGTTGCATTCCATGTGCCATCTGAGGATGAGGCATCTGATGAAGAACTCGCAGAAATCATCAGAGACCGTCAAGCAAGGGCCGCTAGAGCCAAAGGTACATCTGTGCCACTGCTATTAGACCCGAAGATAGTCCTCGACTTTATTGATCTCTGGCACGATGATCCCAATACCCCTCTGCCTGATCTTCACTTGACACCTGGTCAAAGTCATATGTTGACTCACTTCATAGCTGAAGAAAAATGGAAGTATGAAAAGGCGAGGGAAATCAAAAGGCTCAATACAGAAGGAGAAGTTCCTAAAGAAAAACATTGTCAAGATGACACGAGGAGCTTCTCCAAGTCGGTGAAATTCAAAACCTCAGCAAAAACTTCGAGTCATTCAATGCTGATTGGCAAGGAGCCAAGGACAGATTCGTCAACCTGACGAAGAATCTCACAAATGTTGCTGTCCCAATGCAACATGAAATTCCTCAGGTTGTAGCCTCAGCTCAGCCCACTGAAGAAAATGCCAGCATCGCTGATGACGTTCAGCCTGCTGATGACAACACTGATTCCAGGGCTGATGATCCCATTCCAGCCGCTGAAGAAATTGCCAGGGCACCCACTAGCGGTGCACACGAAGAAATCGCTCAAGTCAGGCAACTGCATCGATTGCGCTGAAGAAATTACTCAAGACAGGGGAACTGCATCGGTTGCTCTGAAGAAAATGAACCAAATTCCTCGGCTCCTCGAGCCAACTCCAACTCCAATTCTTCCATACGCTTGATGTGAAGAAAACCAAGGCTGAGAACGAGCTGCTTTGTGAAGAAAAGGAAAGCATCACCTGCGTGATTCTTGGTGTGAAGAAAATGAAGCCAATGACCAGCTCCGTTGAAAACCCAATTGATGCTGTTCCAATTTCCTCCATACCTTCAAAGGAAGTAGTTCCTTTTGGAGAAGAATATGAGGTGCCAACCGGATCTGATGAAGAACATCAATCTGCTTGCTTCATCGAGAGAAAATGGATGAAGAAATTGAAGTGGAAGCTATCCCTTCAACCCCATAATTTCCTCATCGGACTATGAAATTCCTCGAAATTTGGTCTGAAGAAATTGAAGATGAAGATGTGGATATTGGATGCACCACTCCTGTGTTCAATGATGATTTTTGGGAAAATCAGCATCCCAATACTCCTCTCTTCACTCCACTCCAACAAGTTCCTCACTCCCCTGCACAAACTGTCCAAATAGACTCTGGAGAAAAGCAACCAACCGGTTCTGTGCATGAAGAAATTCCAGCCACTAGTGCTGATGAAACTGCTTCGCCGCTATTCCTCGACCGCACAAGTTGAGGAGCAAGTAATTCCTCGGGTGAAGAAACTGAACTTGTGATTCCCGAGGTGGTGATGCAAATCACAGACACCCCTCTGCCCAAGCGAGAAGAATCCGTTCTCAACCAAGCAAAAGTTCAAGGCTGAAGATTTCTTTGCCGAGCACGTGTTCTTCATGAATATAATCCTTATGTTTCGCCGAATTAGGAAGAGGCGCTTACGACTGCCGGTCAAGCCAACTTCTATTCCTCGGTGCTTTTCAACAAGGATAAAATCTTCGATCATGCTCATATTCCTCATGTGGATATGGAACCTTTGCCAGAGCTTTGAGCAGGTCCTCTGTGTTCTTCACGGCGGGGACTTCTAAACTTCTGCGCGATATTTGTGGTTGGAGCGAAGAGCTAATTCTTGATTCTATGCAACCTCAAGATATCACCGGAGACGCCAAGACGTCAATTCATGGGTCTTAGATTGGATGACTGAAAACACTCACTACAAGGCACACCGCAATTGAATTGCTTCGTGCTCTACCACTCGATCCTCCGCTTGATGGTGCACGTCGGATCTATGAAGAAAAGGAACTTTCAAATCACTATATGCAAGTCTTGATGAAGCCATTGAAGCCAAGGCAGGCACCAAGAACCAAATTCCTCGTCAAGGAATTATTATATGTGCCTCGGACCGTCTATCGAATCTTGACGAAGACTATGAGTCATATCAAAGGCCACGACTCGAACAATGAAGAAGTCGTTGGCATCATGAAGAATATGCTTTTCAACATCATCCATGGCGTTCCGTCAATTTCCATGATTTCTTCATGAGGACTACGGCTAACATTGCCATGTCACCTTTTGATTTGAAGCCTTATGCGCCTTGGATTATGAGATTCATCGGTCAAGATCTTCAGAATTACAAAGGCGATACTTTGAATCATCGCAGCTATCTCGCCCCGATTGAAGTCCTCAAACGACCAATTGCCTCGGTGATGAAAAGGGCAAGGCTACTGCTGTGATAGATGAAGGTATTCGTCCATTGGATGGACAGTTTGAAAGCAGCATCTTACTCCACCAATGATGACTACGCCACGCATGACTCGTGACAAATACCTCGATAAAGCAAAATCCTCAAGGAACGCACCTGTGGTGATGGTGATCGTGAATTACTCCTCAGTCTTCATCAGAAGGTTGATCGTAATCATAAGTGGGTCAAACATCAGTTTGGTACTATTCTTTACAATATGACGTCTACTCACAATGCAGTGAAGAAAAACCACTACTACCTTCATGAAACCTTCAAGCGCACCTGGGCTGTTCTTTCACATGTCTATAATGAAGAAGAACTGACATCAATGGGTCTCAAGGAAGATTTTGACTGGTCTACACCTCCTCCGAAGAAATTCAAGAAGGTCAAAGTTCCTTCCTTGGTGGCCAGCTCCTATTCTTCATCTCGCGACACTGATGAAAATGAAGATTTGGAAGACACTGCTGCTGGTCCTACTTCAACAAACCACCCGACAATCTTTGGCGCTCCGTCTTCAACTTGATATTCCTCAAGAGCGTTAGTCCTCGGTTTCGATCCTTTTGGTCATTCGATGACAAAGGGGAGAAATTTGAGTTAGTCTTCAAGCGGGTCTAGTTTTTGTCTATATACTGATTTTATTAAGTTACAACTCTCGTTCTTACGAAACCTTTTATTGGATCGAGTTGTAATCTTAAACCCTATGGTGCTTTGATACTTTTGATGCATTATGATTTTGCACTATGCTTCATAGCAAATCTACTTGTGCTCACGATACTTTATGTGCTATAATTCCTCATGCTGAATTTCATCAAGCACCATATTTCATCATGCATTTCAAATTCTTCATATTATATGTCAAATGCGTGTATGAATTACAAGATATAGGGGGAGATCTCCATGATTCAATTCTTCATGTGTGCATAGCCTCAAAAGCAAATTCCTCACTATGCACATCTTCAGGGGGAGTTCTTCTATATCTTGCAATCAAATTCCTCATTATCAGTATTTACAATTCATATGTTTATCCCCGTTGAAAACTTAACCAATATTGTCATCAATCACCAAAAGGGGAGATTGTAAGTGCATCTAGTGCCCTTAGTGATTTTGGTGTATTGAAGACTTATAGGTTAAGTAACTAATGCGTTTTTGAGTGTACACAGGTCTATAAGTCTATGAGGAGTTTTGATATTTACAGTAAAAAGTCGACCCTAAAAGCGAAGTTCTTCAACTGAAGACTTTGATATTACGAAGACTTTCGAAGACTTTGAAAGTGAAGAAATTGGTGTGATCCACGAAGACTTGGTATTCATTTGAGGAACATGAAGCGTGAAGACTTTTGTTTTCGTAGTTTCGTTTTCTCTTTCTTGAGTCATAGGAAACACAGTACTGTTAAAGGGGGTCGAGGAAATACTAAGGAAAAATTTCCATGTGATGCTCAACTCAAAATCCTACACCTACCAATCCCTTCGAGTGAAGCCTTTGGAAATCTCATACAGTTCAGTCAATTTCTTGATGTGAGACGAAGTTCTTCCGGTCGTTGAGAATTTGTTCTGACCGAGGAGTTAGGAATTCGCCATGCGAATTGCCTACATGAGGAACATGATAGCCACGAGGAATTTGAGAGTCAAATTTCCGACCCGTTCTTGTCTTCTTGGCGCCGGCTGTCCCAAAATATCTTATCCACCTAACGGTCATATCATTGAAGGGCATTTATGTCTTATCATGTCGGGCTGCTCCCTAGGCTATAAATAGCCGCCCCTACAACCACTAGCGGGTTGGCTGCTCGAGAGAACTTGACACTTGTCATTTGAGAGCAACCCATCCTCCGAGGACTTTGAGAGAAAATCATCAAGTGAGGAAAAACCCAAAAGTGAGGAAAAACCCAAAACCAAACCCCAACAAACCCAAAGTGATTGAGCATCACTTTGAAGAAATTGATCCTGCGTGGATCCGGCGCTTTTACCTTTGAAGACTGTGCTTCTTCCAGACGGTTAGGCGTCAATGTCTTTATCATCCAAGATGAATTGTGGATTGCCGGGTGACAATGTATGTGAAGGTTTGGAAGTCGCATGAATACTTAAAACTAGTGATTGGAAGAGGTATGTGTGACCTTAGTTCAAGGAGAATACAGTGAGGACTTGGTGTCTGAGCTGCGTGCTTAGTGACTGGGTGTCGGGACATGTGTCCTCGAGTTTAAATACTCAGCCACTCCAACCCAGACGTACAAGCCGAGACAGCGATTGGAACTGGTCTACCAAATCATTGTCTTCACCAACCTAAGCTGGTTCTATTTCCTCAACCCTTTCATTTCCTCATAAGCGTGTTGAGTGTTTGTCATATCTGTGTTTGAAGACTTTGGTGAAGACTTTCTCAATCTCCTCAGTTCAATTTCTTGATCTGTTTGTCTTCATCTTGTGTTATCCTGTGATTACGCTTTACGTACTCTGTGATTGTCTTCATTTCATCATGATGACTATGCTTGTAATCTGTTATGCTTACTTACGAGTACTTATTCCGCTGCATGTATTTCTTCGCTAAGGAATTTCCTCACCAGCAAATTCCTCACTGAAGAATTTGTAAAATTCTCTAAAAATCGCCTATTCACCCCCCCTCTAGTCGATATAACGCACTTTCACCCACCAGCTACATCTTCGCAGGCAAGGAAGTGCCTGACAGTCGGGACTCACCTGATCGAAGCGTACGTAGCGTTGTCATTATGGTCGCGAACGTGTACGTACATATATACTGGTCGATGTAGAGGCGCGCACGCGTCGTAGTAGAGGCGCGCACGTAGCATGTACACGTCGTCTGGCCGTGGTGCAAGAAAGAAAATCTGACCACGTATGTGTACATACTGGCGGGGTCTCGAACGCCTACTCGCGCATACGTACATGGCTGGGTCGGGCGGAGGCAAGCGTCGTCGTGTTCATGGGAGCCAACCGGCTGGGTCGGAACGGAATGCGTGGTCGTGTTCATTGGGAGGGCTTGGGCCGGAACAGGCGATGGAAGCGAGGCTGGCGCATCGACAACGGAGAAACGGACCTCCTACGTTCGGAGCAGGGTCTGTTGATCGGGAGGGTGTGGTGTACCGCAAGCGGAGGAAAGCGGACCTCCTACGGTCGAAAGCGGGTCTGTTGATCGGGAGGGGTGTGGCGTACCACAAGCGGACGAAATGCAGACCTTCTACGGTCGAAACGGGGTCCTGTTGGTTGGAGGGTCCAGGCGTGCCGCGAAACGAGGCAAGCGGACTTGTGTTGGGCGCTTCGGTCGAAACGGGGGTCCTGTTCATCGGGAGGGGTGTGGCGTACCACAAAACGGGACTCCACGGGATACTGTTCATCTCCACCGTCGACCTCCTCCAGCCTCCACGGGCTACCGTCGACCTCCTCAAGACACCACGGGCTCATGTTCATCCAGCCTCCACCGCGCGCTACTCCACCGGCTACTGTTCAACCACCCCTCCACCGTCTACTGTTCATCCAGCCCTCCACACCACGGGGTCCTGTTCAACCACCCCTCCACGGGCACCCCTCCACCGTCTTTGTTCATCCAGCCCTCCACACCACGGGTCCTGTTCAACCACCCTCCACGGGCACCCCTCCATCGTCTCTGTTCATCCAGCCTCCACCACACCACGGGTCCTGTTCATCCAGAGGCAACGCCACCGCTCCTTGTTCATCCAACCCCCATAGCGCTCCTTTGTTCATCCCAGAGGCAGCATCGATCGGCTTTAGTTAGCAGCAGTAGCGAAGGAATCGCTCGATCAGATTCAGTTAACAGCCATTGATCGATCGCTCGGGTTCAGTAACGCATAGCCTGCAGTGCAATCACTCGGGTTCAGTTAGAGCCCAACGCCTTGCTCGGTTCAGTTAGAGCCAACGCCTCGCACACATGCGCGTATGTGTACGAGAGAAACGCGCATTGCTCGGCCCCCGACCTCCCACCGTAACCGGGAACTCCCCGAATTTTTCATCCCCCTCGCTTCTTCCATGGTTTTTTCCATCATGGACGGCCCAAAGAATGTCATGTACCGCTTCTCCGCCCGCCCAGACTTAAAAGCCTATTTTACATCATGATTTTTGTCATAGAAGTAGGAGCCAACCACATCTATGATGATACCGGGTTTTGTCACAATTATCGTCATAGAAGTGTCATATGTATGACAGAAAAAAATTCGTTCGGCCCAAAATGTCACAGATGTGTCTTTTTTTTGTAGTGAAGACTGAACCCAAAGCTAAGCACTTCTCCCATTGCAAGAAAAACCAATCTAGTAGGCCAAACCAAACTGATAATTCGAAGAGACTTGCAAAGATAACCAATCATACATAAAAGAATTCAGAGAAGATTCAAATATTGTTCATAGATAATCTTGATCATAAACCCACAATTCATTGGTCTCAACAAACACACCGCAAAAAAATAAGATTACATCGAATAGATCTCCACAAGAGGGGGAGAACATTGTATTGAGATCCAAAAGAGAGAAGAAGCCATCTAGCTACTAACTATGGACCCAAAGGTGCGAGGTAAACTACTCACACTTCATCGGAGGGGCTATGGTGATGATGTAGAAGCCCTTCGTGGTGATGCCCCCTCGTGAGCTCCTAACGAGCCCCAAGATGGGATCTCGTGGGTACAGAAGGTTGCGGCGGTGGAATTAGGTTTTTGGCTCCGTATCTGATCGTTTGGGGGTAGGTAGGTATATATAGGAGGAATAAGTACTTCGGTGGAGCAACATGGGGCCCACGAGGGTGGACGGCGCGTCCTGGGGGGGTGGGCGCGCCCCCTTACCTCGTTCCCTCCTTGAAGCATCCTTGACTTAGGGTCCAAGTCTCCTGGATCACGTTCGGTGAGAAAATCGCGTTCCCGAAGGTTTCATTCCGTTTGGACTCCGTTTGATATTCCGTTTCTGGAAAACTCTGAAATAGGCAAAAAAACAGCAATTTTGGGCTGGGCCTCCGGTTAATAGGTTAGTCCCAAAAATAATATAAAAGTGGAAAATAAAGCCCAATATTGTCCAAAACAGTAGATAATATAGCATGGAGCAATCAAAAATTATAGATACGTTGGCGATGTATCAATGACAGTATCTATGGGAGTAAAAACACGGTCCTCAGAAAATATCATACTACCCATCATTGCAGATAGAACCACGGTTCTACTTGCCCAAGAACAAGCCCCACCACACATAACCCAGACTCACGCAGATTGTGCCCCTACCCAGTTGGACAAAGAACCAGCTACACCCCTTCTAATCCCATCCCCAGCAGATAGTAACCCAGTTCCAGTTGACACAGGACCGTCTCCCCCACAGAGCACCCAAACACGAGCAGCTAGTAAGGCAACTGCAGTGCCCAAAGCACGAGTACCACCACTCCGAACCCCAAGCCAATGCTTAAAGTAGAAGAAGAATTGCTCTTAGGTCAGGTTCCATAGCTATGGTTCATACTCCTTTGCTCTTGCATCACTACATTTACTCATACCAACTAATTTCAAATTTGAAGGATGCAATTGAAACTCCAATGGCGCAACAGGTATGTTTTAAACCTATTTCTTCATGTTTTAAACCTGTTTCTTGGATCTGTTTGCTGTTGTAACTTGCTCTATGTTGATTTCTGTTTCAATTGAATAAACTTGTCGGCGTACAAAAGTTGGGGTTCTCCTTTTTACCCCTTTACTTGTGCACAGGCAGTCAGAGCCACGCCCACTGCCACACTAAGCAGGGCAGAGGATGGAAAAAAAGGCACAACACAGCCAAAGCAACACCAAGACATAGACACAAAGAGCAAGTGGGGCGGCCTCTGGGGCCCCGGCAAGATCCTTGCCGGGGCAACTTGCCCAATGCCAGCCGAGCGCGCCACCATTGGAACCAAGGCTCGGGAAGCACCTCCATGGTGGCATGCATATCTTTGTGAAGATCATAAACATACAAGATCAGATGAGGACCAGAAGATGAGGATCCTTGGAGGGATCCTAGCCGAGGAAATCCACAAGACCCCCGGTAAGATCCTTTTCGGGGATGACCGTGATGCCGCGGCAGGACCCTTGCCGAGGCCCCGGCAAGACCCTTGCCAAGGACACTCGCGAGGCCACGGCCAGGCCCGCGTCTGCCAAGACTCCACTGCCATTCCCCATACAGCTGCCAGCCCAACTAGCTGGGCAGGCACCTGCGTGGCAACGTGCGGCTTCCAGGCCAGCTCAGCAAGCACCTGCGTGGTGGCATGCAGATCTTCGTGAAGACCCTACCACCACGCCATCTCAGCAGCGTGCCAGCCTACATGGTGCTGCATGCATCATTGGCCTGGACGCGTGTAGGAGCGAGGCAGAGCGGCGACGGACGGGACGAGCCTCGTTGCCATCCCTAATAAAGTGGCGGGACACCTAAGGGGGCGCATTTAATGCGTCTTGTCCCGTAATGGCAGGCGATAAGCTTGCGCACTATACACCTTTCCACCTCCTGTGTGCCACTGTGGCGACTCCTTTTTGTCTATAAAAGGAGGCCCGAGGCGTCCAAGAGAAGGATTCGGATCTTTTGGACTCTAACGCACCGTAGCTTCTTCAAGAACTCAAGAACACTCACATATATACACCAAAGTAGGACTAGGGTATTATGCATCTTCGCGACCCGAACCTGGGTAAACGATCCTTGGGCTGACCGCCAGACCCGCTCTTTGCACAACCCCGCGCCCGCCGACTGTGGAAGGGATCCCAGTGATTCCATAAGTGTCGTTTCCCACCGACATCTTTGGCACGCCAGGTAGGGGTCGCAGTTGTGGAAATCCGGTCTAGCAGTTAGTTCAGCAGTTCTTCATCGCTATGGCTCCCAAGAAGAAGACGATCACGGCGATCGATTCATCCAGAGCCGAACGGCCCGTACCAGTGCGGGCGAGCGGTGGGGCGGTCGCGGACGGAAGCCGAGGCGCGGCCCGCGAACACCCACATTGCTCTGGCAGCCAAAGCCTGGTGAGCGGCATCGTTTGTGCGTGAGACGACGGGCCGCACGCCGCCAAATCCAAAGACGGAGCCGGACCCGCCGTAGGCGGCGCGGGGCCATCCAAGGGCGATGTCGTGCCACCCATGGGCGGTGCGGCGATT
Source organism: Aegilops bicornis (assembly GCA_021605145.1). Lineage (NCBI taxonomy): Eukaryota > Viridiplantae > Streptophyta > Magnoliopsida > Poales > Poaceae > Aegilops > Aegilops bicornis. Next base: position 498,014,340 of record CM038670.1, read on the forward strand.
CAAGATGCCTACACCGGCGCCCACGACGGGCTCTTCCCAGGTTGTGCGTGGCGAGCAGCGTTGTCACGCTAGTGACCCTGGGCGCCGACGTGGAAAGAGCCATGTGCCTCATTTTCAAGACGTAGAAAACCAGCATGCACGCCGAGGCGCCGGCAAAAATGGCGCACAGCCGCAAGCCCGTGATAGAGCTCCTTCTAACATGGTTAGAAGTCGGAGCGCGTCACGGTCCATGCAGCTTTCGCCGCCACCCACGTCAGCAGAAGCCTTGGCGCGCGCCGTTGCTCCTCGATTTTCCTCTGGCTGCGGAAAAGCTCGACGAGTGGAGAGCCACCATCCGAAGCCTCGTCGGCGTTGCCAACAAAGATGAGCCGCGACGAGCGGGGCCCTTGGGCCGGCGCTCTGTCGAGCCACCGCATGCCAGTGGTGGAAAGACTGGAGGTGCTGCGGCCACGATGCACTCTCCTCCCCCACGCCAGCTATCGTGGGTGTCCATCCGTCGTGATGACGCTGGTGATAACATATCCATAGCGTCGTCCGACCCACGGAAGCACCGTGATCAGCACCAAGTCCTTCGGGAGAGAGCCCATGAAGAGGCTCGAACCACCATCGAGCGTCGGCGTGATGGACGCCACCAGTCAGATAGGCGGACGGGGCCCACTATGGACCACCCGACACCGGGAGGCTCCGGCGGCCTACCCTATGAGGTGGGTTGCCCGGCCTTTACCCGTGAGCTGCGGCAGTTCTAGTGGCCCTCCCACCGCACGTTCAAGCCTGACGTCGGCGAGAAGTACAACGGCAAGACCCACCCGTCGGTGTTCCTCAGCATCTACACCATTGTGATGCAAGCTGCCGGAGCCCGCGACGACAAGGTGCTTGCCAATTACTTCCCGTTGGAACTTAAACCCAATGTCATGTCATGGTTGATGTACTTGCCGGCGGATTCCATTTCTTCTTGGTTGGATTTGTGTCATGAGTTTGTTGGCTCCTTCACTAGAGGCCACCAAGCTCACGGCCAAGCAAGCGATTTGCATATCATCCCCCAGAAGGAAGGTGAAAACCTGCGCAAGTACATACAGAGGTTCAGCCGAGTGCAATACAACATTCCAGATGTTCATCCCGCCGCCGTGATCAGCGCATTCCATCAGAATGTGCGCAACCGCAAGATGCGTGAAGAGCTGGCGATGAACAAGGTCAAAGATGTGGCCGAACTTTACGTTCTGGCCGATAGGTGCGCTCGAGCTGAAGAGGGGAGGAAGTACCCCGGCGAGGACGCCGGCGCGGAAACCTACTCCACAGACGAAGACGCGGCGCCCCGACGAAGAAGGGCCGACGCTGCAACAGGAAGCGCAAGGGCAAGACCATGCTTGCCGTCGAGGGTTCCGACGACACCGGCGCTGCCAAAAAGGCCAAGGAAAACGACCCCGGCAAGGAAATTGCCGGCTGTGCCGCTTGCCGGGCCTTGGTGGCTACTGACAAGCCAGGAGGCTCCGACAAGCAGTACTGCAAGATCCATCGCACCAAGGGCCATGACCTCCAGAACTGACAGCAAGTCGAGCTGCTCGCTGAGAAGCAAAAAGCCGAGTACGAGAGGCGGGATAAGGAGAAGGGTCAGGATGGTACCGAGGGATCCGGCAAGAAGCGCAGCAGCCAAGGAGGTCACTGCGGCAAGGATAACCAGCAAGAGAGGCCCGCTCGGGGCCGTGACAAGAAGCAAGAAGACGATGGTCATGACAAGGACGACGAATCTGACGAGCATGAGTTCCAGAAGGCTACAGAGGACATGTGCGTCGACGGTGGTACCTCGCTACACACCTCTCACCACCAGCTCAAGCAGTGGGCGTGTGACCTCACGGCGGCGGAACCATCAGTCGCTACTCAAAAGCCACTGAAGTGGTCCAGCATGCCTATCATCTTTGACACCGAGGATCACCCTGATTGCACAACTATGGTCGGGTGTTTGCCATTGTTGGTTTCGCTGACAATACGCAACCTCAAGGTGAAAAAGATGCTTGTTGATGGCGGGGCCGGTCTGAACTTGATCTCGCCTGTTGTGATAAAAAGGCTGCAGATTCCTGATGGAGACCTCGAGGAAACGGGCACGTTTCAGGGGGTCAAGCCGAGAAGGAGTCAGCCGAAGGGTAAGGTCACGCTGCCCGTGACGTTTGGAGGCGAGCTGAACTACAGGACGAACAGGATTGTTTTCTACGTAACCGAGATCCCCTTGCCCTATAACGGGATCCTCGGCCGCCCAGCGCTAGCCAAGTTCATGGCGGACTCACACTACGCCTACAACACGCTGAAGATGCCTGGGCCGATGACCATCATCACCATCCCCTCTGACAAGAAGGATGCGCTGATCTACGCTGACCAACTTTACCGGTAGGCAGTCGCAGCAACTACCGCCAAGGCACTTTGCTCCTGCCACTGAAGCCCCGGGGAGGAATAAGACTGGTAAGACCTCTCGCACCCACTCCGGGAAGCGCACCTCTTCGGAGTGTAGTGCTCCCGTAGAGGACATGCGAGAGAGCTCCACCGGCAAGAGCAAGAAATCCAGAGCTGTACCACCAGAGACCAAGAAGGTGTTCGTCAAGGAGGATGGCACGGGAGGGGCTTTCACCATAAGCTCCACCGTCGACAGCAAATAGGAAGGCACGCTCGTCACTTTCCTGCGGGCTAATGTCGATGTGTTTGCATGGCAAGCATTCGACATCCCCGGTGTTCCCAGGGAGGTGATTGAGAACCATCTTGTTGTCTGTCCTCATGCACGGCCCGTCAAGCAGAAGGTCAAGAAGCAGGCTCTAGAACGGCAAGAGTTCATCATAGAGGAAATCAGGAAGTTGGAGGCGGCGGGTTTGGTAAGAGGGGTACTCCATCCGACGTGGTTGGCCAATCCGGTGGTGGTGCGCAAGGCAAATGGGAAATGGAGACTGTGTATTGATTACACAGATATCAATAAGGCCTGTCCAAAGGACCCTTTCCCATTACCGCGCATCGACCAGATTGTTGACCCCACGGCCGGGTGTGACTTGTTATTGTTCCTTAACGCTTACTCGAGATACCACCAGATCTTCATGACGAAAGAAGATGAAGAGACGACATCATTCATCACCCCATGTGGTACGTATTGTTTCTTACGAATGCCTTTCGGGTTGAAGAGTGCTGGCTCAACGTTCACAAGAGCAGTCCAAATTGGTTTTGAGCCCCAGTTACATAGAAATATGGAAGCTTATATGGATGACATAGTGGTCAAAACCAAGGACAGTGCGACACTCATACAAGACCTAGAAGAGACGTTTGTGAATTTGCGCAAGATCAACCTCAAGCTGAACCCTGAGAAGTGTGTCTTCGGTGTTCCGTCTGGCAAACTTCTCGGGTTCTTTGTGTCACAACGTGGGATCGAGGCAAATCCAAACAAGGTCAAGGCCATTGAGTAGATTGAGGCACCTAGGCGGATCAAGGATGTGCATCGGCTCACTGGCTGCGTTGCCGCCATGAGTAGATTCATCTCCAAGTCTGCCGAGTGTGCCCTCCCCTTTTTCAAAATCTTGAAAAAGGTGGGCCCAATGGAATGGACCCTAGATGCCGAAGCGGCACTGCGTGATTTGAAGAAATACCTCTCCTCTACACCGATACTGGTTGCACCTAAACCGCGAGAGCCGTTGCTGTTGTATGTAGCTGCGACAAATCAAGTGGTCAGCGTTGCGCTAGTGGCACAGAGGAAGGTCAACGAAGAAGCAGTGGCAACGGCAGGACGGGCGGATGGCAAGCCAGAGCTCCCCCCAGCAGGGCCTAGTGCCGGCAAGGTAAGGCTCCCGACAGAGTCTAACGCTGGTGGGACAGGGCCTGCGCAACCGAATGAAGTGGTGCCGAAGAAGAAGATGATGCAGCACCCGGTTTACTTTGTAAGATTCCTCTTGCAGGGGGCTAGGTCAAGGTACTCCGGTGTGCAGAAATTGCTCTTCGGCCTCCTTATGGCCTCGAGGAAGCTGCGTTATTACTTCCAAGCACACGAAATCACCGTCCTCACTAGCCTCCCATTGCAACGGATACAGCATAACCTAGACGCAACCGGGAGGATTGTGGAATGGGCATTGGAACTGTCGAGCTTTGGTTTGAAGTTTGAGTGTACTTTGACAATCCAGAGCAGAGTCTTGGCGGAGTTCATTGCAGAATGGACCCCAACGCCCGACGAAGAGATCCAGGAGACCACTCTCCCCGCAAGGAAGCAAGTCGCAACTGGATTATGTACTTTGACGGGGCTTTCTCGCTGCAAGGTGCCGGTGCTGGTGTGCTGCTCATTCCACCCATAGGAGAGCACCTCAAGTATGTGATCCAGATGCACTTTCCCAGAGAGATGTCAACAAACAACATAGCCAAATACGAGGAGTTGCTTGCCGGTCTCAGGATCGCGGCAGACCTCGGGATCAAGAAGCTCATCATCGGGGTGATTCACAGCTTGTCATCAAGCAAGTCAACAAAGATTATCAAAGCCTGTTGATGGAGGCCTACGTAGATGAGGTGAGGAAGATGGAGGAGCGTTTTGACGGTATACAGGCGGAGCACGTTCCTCGAGTGGAGAACGACATCGTTGATTACCTGTCGAAGCGCGCTGCCCTCAAATTACCTATGGAACCAGGTACCTTTGTGCTTCAGTTAACTCAACCATCCGTTGAACCATCAACAGAGTAGAACAAGCGAAGGAAATTAGGCCCCGACAAGTACTTTCCCGCCGAGCTCCCAGGAGCCGCCGACAAAGATGTTGCCATGGACGCTGAGCCTGCCATGGGGCAACCGACTCCGGCAGGGCGTCAAGCCTTGGACGGTGAGACAGCCGCTCCCATGGCAGAGGAAATGCCTTTAGTCCTTGCCGTAGAGCCCAGGCTCCGGCATGGGAACAGCACACCGTCTGATTCCTCCAAACAGGGGAACTCCTTGAGGAGCAGGGAGAAGCAGAGTAAGTAGCATGTCGTTCTTCCATGTTTCAGTTCGTCGACGATGTCTTGTACAGAGAAAGGCCGAACGGTGTGAAATTGAACTACATCCCCCGAGAGGAAGGACTAGAGCTGTTGGAAGAGATACACGGAGGCATATGTGGCTCCCACATAGGGTCGAGGGCCCTTGCCGGCAAACCATTCCCGCAAGGTTTCTTCTGGCCCACTGCCCTCAAGGATGCAACGACACTAGTAACCAAGTGTGAAGCGTGTCAGTTCCATTCGAAGAAGCTTCATCAACCAGCTCAAGCCCTTCAAACAATCCCTCTCTCCCTGCCATTTTCGGTCCGGGGGCTCGACATGCTGGGCCCTTTCCCCCATGTTGTCGGGTGCTTTGAGTACTTGTACGTTGCAATCGACAAGTTCACAAAGTGGCCGCAGGTGCAAGCGGTGAGAAAGGTGACAGCACAGTCGGCCATCAAGTTCTTCAAGGGGCTAGTCTGCCATTTCGGTGTGCCGAATAGAGTCATCACCGACAACGGCACGTAGTTCACAAGCCGCACCTTCATGCATTACATCTAAGACCTCGGCAGTAAGGTCTGTTTCTCTTTCGTGGCACACCCACGAAGCAACGGCCAAGCGGAGAGCGCAAATGCTGAAGTACTGCGAGGCCTGAGGACAAAGACTTTTGACAGGATGCACAAGAGCGGAAGGCGCTGGATTGATGAGTTGCCAGCGGTTCTTTGGTCGATCAGAACGACGCCAAATCGAGCCACCAGCCAGACACCCTTTCCCCTGGTATACGGGGATGATGCAGTTCTCCCCACATAAGTCACATACGGGTCCTCTCGAGTGCTCGCTTATGACAAGCTTGAGCAAGAGCAATTGCGGCACAATGACGCAATGCTCCTTGAGGAAGATCGTCTTCGGGCGGCTGTGCGAGCGGCACGCTACCAGCAAGCCTTGCGCCGCTACCATAGACGCAAGGTTCATGCCCGAAGCTTTGAGGAAGGCGACCTTGTTCTTCGGCACGTTCAGTCGGCCAAGAATTCCAACAAGTTGAGACGAAGTGGGAAGGCCATTATCAGGTAACACGAGTCACCAGGCCTGGCGCAGTCTGCCTGGAGACCGAAGATGGTATTCCAGTGAGCAACTCCTGGAACATCAAACATCTTCTCAAGTTTTACCCATAAGGCGCGGTTGCTGGGCTCCCCGACAAACCAACTTTTGTGCAAGCCTTGCCGGCAAGGCATGTAACCCTTTGTACAAAGCCAAGTGCAGACCCTGAGCATAAATAAATGAAGCGCTGGCGCCCTAAGTTTTAGCATGCATGCTAGGTTGAGTCTCTCTATGTGTTAGGGTTGATAGTGCTTGGCGGCAACTAACCCTTAGCATAGAGGTTGAGTATGCATTTCTCTGTTCCTTCTCGTCCTTTTTGGTTCGCAGGGTGCATGGACATTTTCTGCTGAGCTATTCAAGAAGAAAGAGAACAGGCCGACGCCCCGACCCCGACAAGCCAAGGTTGTCGGGGGCTGCAGGTCCAAGGATTCGGCCACAGCAAGCCAAGGTTGCCAGGGGCTGTGACATCGGATAAGTCTTTTTCCCCCACTCTGTGCTTCCGTATGAAACTTGAATGTACGAGACTTTGCTCACTATCATACCATCGTGCCCCCTCTGTCCCGTGTCCGAAAACCTTACTTTGGGCCGGGACTTGGTTGTAGTGCGATGGGAAGGGGGCGAGCGAAGGGCCTAATCCTACTCGGCCCCTACCTCCGCCAAGGGCATGAGTGTATCCGGGCTATAGAGCAGGAGGATGGCAGGCCTGTTGCCAGGGTACAATGTTTATCTTAAGATAACAAGGGCTCGTTCTTTGGTGTGGCCCTCGCCCACGTGCAAAAAAAACCCGACAAACAAGTACGATTCGTACGGAATGCATACATGAGCAGGGGGGTTACGGGATTTACATCTTACAAGGGCCCGTAGGCTTACAAACTAAAAAGAGATAAGATGCCCGTAATCCCTTTCTTGTCCCTCTCCTCAGGGAAAGGAACAAGATGGCAGAAGGGCGAAAGGAGCGCCTAGGCGAGGTGCGAGCAGCAGAATATGCCAAGAGAACATATCGGCGATCGTCCGGAAGGAGGCCGGTGATCAGTGCTGGAGGAAGAGCTGGAAGACGAGGCAGCGGTCGCCAATACGCGATGAAGGCGTCGGTGCCAACGTACTCCGACTTGACGGCCCGCCACCCGCCTTCTTCGTATTCCCCATCCCTCCACCGCCAGCCGCCGAAGGCGACGACCCCGAGAAATTCAAGGAGCTGGCGATGCAGATGATGGTGCTGCCGGCATCGCCCAGGAACGCTGTGCCCGACGCCTAGTCGGACCCGTCATCCTCCCGCCCGCTACCCTCGTCGTCGCTGTCGCTGTCCTCCTCGTCACTCCCGCTTGAGGAAGAGTCTTCGTCATCGGAGGAGCTCTCCACGCAGCACTTTTTGCGAGTCCCAAAGTCTTCAAAGACATTGAGGGAGAGCAGGCCGTTCTCCATTCATTTGAAATAGAGAACAAGCCCCACCGTCAGGCTGTGGATACAAGCGAAGGTCTTCCATCCGTGGCAAAGATACATGACGTGAGGGGCGGGGAAATCGACATCAACCCGCGTGCCGCCATTCCCGCAGCTCCTCATGTGCAATCTCAGAGTCTGTGGCGGGTCGAGCTCCATCTCCCGAGCAAATGGAGTAGGGAGATGAAGACGACGGCACACTGGCCGGTGCAGCCTGATGAAGAACTCACGAGGCTAGTCCCCGACGTGGCCCTCCATTGGGGGAGGGACCGCTGGCAGAGGCGAGGCCGGTGCGCCGCCCCGTCCTCCTCTTCCCCAGCACAACGGCAACCTCGGCCCCGCCCCCTCCCCCTTCCCCTCGTGGCCGGCTCCACCGCCGCGAGGGCTTGGGAAGGAGGAGCGCGTTGTCGAGCAGAGACCCTCGTCGCCACCGTCGAAGCACCAGCGCGCCCTCTCGCCATAGTAGAAGAAAGAAAGAAGCCGAGATGGGAGGAGGCAGGTGGTGAAGGATTGAGGGGTGTCATTCCTCCCTCCTCCCCTTCTTATAAAGGGGAGGGGGCGGGGCTCGGCCGCCCACTCGACCAATCCGGCCATCGGGGGCACAGGCAATCGAGACCAACCCACTGCTCCAATCAGCGGCGGCCCGGTTTCCCGCCTCGTCACTTAAAGCCTGTGCCCCCCGCTCCCACCGCCTACCATCTCCAAGGCATGGGGGACACGTGGCAAACAAGCAGGGATCAAGGGGACGGGATGGCGGTTGTTTTCCACCCCGTGATCGTAGGGCACGGGCGCCTTGAAGGCCACGACCCGAGTCCACTCAGTAAATGAGCTGCGCCCCTGCGTTCTCCTCTTTTTATGGGGAACGTGCGGGTCGCCTCTTTACCATGATGTGACACATAAGGGCAGCGGCCGCTCCGCGCCTGGCCCCCACGTCACGCACGACCCTCCACGACGCGCATTCAATGCGGTTCATGGGGAAGCAAGAGCGAGCGAAGGAATTACTGTGATAAAATCCCGCCTCGCCTGCCCGTGCACCGTTCTGGGCCCGGCCCAACAACGCGTTGCGCTTATGTGTGGCCCAAGCCCGGGGGCTCCTGTCGGCATACAAAAGTAGGGGTTCTCCTTTTTACCCCTTTACTTGTGCACGGGCAGTCAGAGCCACGCCCGCGGCCACACTAAGCAGGGCAGAGGATGGAAACAAAGGCACAAGATGTCCAAAGCAACGCCAAGAAAGAGACACAAAGAGCAAGTGGGCGAGGTGGACTCCCCCGAAAAGACCCTTGCCAGGGCGACCTCCGCGGCCCCAACAAGATCCTTGCCGGGGCAACTTGCCCAACGCCAGAAGAGCGTGCCACCCTAGAGCCCAAGGGCTCCAACACCATCAATCACATTGGAACCAAGGCTCGGGTGGCACCTCCGTGGTGGCATGCAGATCTTTGTGAAGATCATAAACGTACAAGATCAGATGAGGATGAGAAGACGACGATCCTCGGCGAGATCCTAGCTGAGGAAATCCACAAGACCCCCGGCAAGATCCTTGCCGGGGACGACCGCGATGTCGCGGCAGGACCCTTGTCGAGGCCCCGGCAAGACCCTTGTCGAGGACACTCGCGAGGTCACGGCCAGGCCCGCGTCTGCCAAGACTCCACCGCTGTTCCCCATACAGCTGCCAGCCCAACCAGCTAGGCAGGCACCTACGTGGCAACGCGCGGCTTCCAGGCCAGCTCAGCAAGCACCTGCATGGTGGCATGCAGATCTTCATGAAGACCCTACCACCACGCCATCTCAGCAGCCTGCCAGCCTACATGGCGCTGCATGCATCATTGGCCTGGACGCGTGTCGGAGCAAGGCGGAGCGGCGACGGACGGGACGGGCCTCGTTGCCTTTCCCAATAAAGTGGCTGGACACCTAAGGGGGTGCATTTAATGTGTCTTGTCCCGTAATGACAGACGATAAGCTTGCGCACTGTACATCTTTCCACCTCCTGTGTGCCACTTTGGCAACCCCTTCTTGTCTATAAAAGGAGGCCCGAGGCGTCCAGGAGAAGGATTTAGATCTTTTGGACTGGACATGCACCGTAGCTAGTTCAAGAACTCAAGAACACTCAGATATATACACCAAAGTAGGACTAGGGTATTACGCATCTTCGCGGCCCGAACCTGGATAAAAGATCCTTGTGCTGACCGCCAGACCCGCTATTTGCACAACCCCGCGCTCGCTGACCGTAGAAGGGATCCCAGTGATTCCATAGGTGTCGTTTCCCACCGACAAAACTGTTATGTTCTCATGCCATGCACATTACAAGTGTTGTTACTGTTGTGTAGTTTCCCACACTTGTATTCTGCCTATGCTGCTTTGCCTTAAACATATATGATTTGAGCTATCTGTATCTTGATTTGGCAACATAAACTAGAATGATATAGACCATACAGTGACCACACTACATAGATATATGTTTGTTTCATGATGTTATCCTATCCACCTTACTACTGAATTGGTTTACCAAAATGAGTTTCATATACAACATGGTAAACCTGTGATGTGTCTGCTTGTTTCTCTTTTAGAATGCGGACAAAATATTGGAGAAGAGTACCCTATTATGCAATGGTAAAGGAAGTAATGAAGATAAGGTTCAAGATAGTGAGTGATACGTCTCCGTCGTATCTATAATTTTTGATTGTTTCATGCCAATATTCTACAACTTTCATATACTTTTGACAACTTTTTAAACTATTTTTGTGCTAACATATTGATCCAGTGCCAGTTCATGTTTGTTGCATGTTTTTTGTTTCGCAGAATATCCATACCAAACAAAGTCCAAACACGATTATGACACTCCAAAAATATTCTTCTGGTTTTCTTCAAAAAATTTGTTGGAATTGAAGAAGGTCTTCTAAACCCTTCCAAAAATCTCTCTCAAAAACTTTTTCCCTCTAGCAAATATTTTATTTTTGCATCTCCTTCAACTCTGGTGTTTGGTTTTTAATTTTTTCTTCTGATTGCCCTCTTCTCAAAATTTCAAGAAAAATCTTTGGAGTTTATTTTTCTTTCAAAAAGAAACTCTAGGAGTTTTGCACCTTCTCCAATGTTGAAATCCATTCATGGTTTTGCCATGCACCACATGGTAAAATCTTCCCAAAAATCTCTCCTTCCACTTTGGGCAATCCAAACACTCTGTCTCGACAAGCTCAACCATTTTCTGAATTTTATTTCATTTATTTCTCCTCCCAAATCTTTTCTGTCCATTATTTTGAGCCTAGGTGATTTGCAAAGCAAGTACCTAAATGCATTTGAGTTCTGACCTCAAACCAACTCCCCTGGATAGTCCTTGGTACCCACAACCTAGAACAATCAAGATCCACTCCTCTTCTGTTCAAAGATTTCAAATTATAGTCTCTGCTAGTTTGGACCAGATTTGTCAAATTTGGTGAAATTCATATCTGCTCTGCTCCAAAAATTTCACAAAAATTCAGGCAGCCTCTAGATGCAATGAGAGGCCTCTCCACCAAAAACCAGCTCAAGGAAAAATCCCTACATGCCTAAATCATTCTGTCGAACACCTTGCATGCACTAGTCGATGCTCAAACTCCTAAGCCGACCGTGCAGCCACAGCGCCGCCGTAATCACCTCGCTGGAGAACCCCGTTCTCGGCAACCGCCTCGGGCCGGCTATATATAGCACCCCCGAGCGCGCTCTCGCCCCCGCACACCTCCACCACCTCACTAGTACTCGCCAAGCCCCTAGAAGGGCCTCGAGGGGCTCTTCTTCCCCGACTCCGGCAACCTTGTTCCGCCTTGGCCTCCACCTCGATCCACTCCAGTGAGGTCGTCTCCGGCTCCCTAACCTCGTCAGCAACCCTCTCGGGCAACTAAGAGTCAAACCCCCACTCCAATTTGATCTTCACAGCTCTCTCCGACGAGGTCCATGACTGCCCAAACCGCCGTCCGCCGGAGCAAGGGCCGCCGTCGACACAGTGCTCGCCGGCGACCACTTCCACCTCCCATTGACGCGGAAGGACGTGCTGATCACGAAGGTACCGTCCTATCACTCTGCCTCTCCGTGGATCGCCGCCGGCGACCACCGCACCTCTCGGGCGTCGTCGCGCCCTGTTTCCCTCTTTTAAATTTTCAAACCCGACAGGTGGAGCCCGCCTGTCAGCCTCGCAGCTGCTTTCTTTTAAACGAACCGTTTTCTGGACTTTTTTGCAAAGCCCCCTGGAAGTTTTCTGTTTCATTACAGATGGGTCCTTGGACCAAAACCCTTATAACTTTTTAACATAAAGGAATTTTTGAGTGATTCTTTTTCTGTCCTCTTCAAATTTTTGTCTAGTTTTTTATCCTTTTTATTTGAAAAATATTTGGATTAACTTTCTATACCCCACGGTATTTACGTTAGCGCGTGTGTTTTATGTACCGTAGATACCGAAGGAGGTGACGGAACCGCGAACTTCGCCGAGCTAGACCCTGACTACTCCGAACCAGGCAAGCAATGTTTGAAATTTTGATATGATGAGTGTTTGGGCATGTTTGCATTATTTTTATATCATGGCACGTTCATGAGCATTTCGATGCTAGTTTATCTTGTAAGGGTTGAGGCAAATGAGGTCGGTAAATCCATGAGTTGTAGGAAATTTGTAGCATGGCCATGAGTTGGCATGAGTATGGGTAAGATGGCAGTGTTGTAGCATGCCAAGCTTATGCCAGATCGTTGACCCCGTGTCAACACAAATCAGTCAGATTCCGGTCCGTCTCCCCTTCGTACTACCACTGTTTCCCGCAAGGGATACGGCTTAGTAAGTTGCAAACCACTTCTGGTACACACCAAATAGAGAGGCGGGATGAAGGTTCCATGGCCCTGGATTAAAACCTTTCATCCGGTCAGGGGCATGGGTGTTTCCGGTTGGGACCGAGAGGGGGCACCCTTAGAGCGGGCGATATAAATTTGATCCCATGCTATTCGAGATTGTGATCTCCCGTCTCAAAGTTTTTCTTAAACGCTGTCTAGGGTGATTCACGGCAGCGTGAGGTATGATGGGTGTGTACTAGCTAGTTGTGTTTCGTCCGAAATACCGTAAACGGAACTAGTCCTTCGTGACTACGGAAATCCGTTGGCTGTGGAAAATTTTGGTACAAACTCTGCAGAGTCAAAATTCTTGAATTCATCTTATTCATATCCGAGTACCGTGTTCATCTCATCTTGTCAAGTGTCGGGTCTCGGTGGCGAAACTCCTGAGAACCATTTGAGTATTAAATGTTTATTTCCCGTGAATGGACTAACCCGCTTGTTGTCTTGTGATGAATATTTCCCGTGAGCACTATTTCTTGTCAGTTATGAATAATAAATTATAAGCCCTTTCTGCGATGTCGCTCAGACGTCCGACTGTGGCATTGTTGTTATTTACGTTTATTATAAGCCCTTTCTGCGATGTCGCTCAGACGTCCGACTGTGGCATTGTTGTTATTTACGTTTATTATAAGCCCTTTCTGTGATGTCGCTCAGACGTCTGACTGTGGCATTGTTGTTATTTACGTTTATTATAAGCCCTTTCTGCGATGTCGCTCAGACGTCCGACTGCGGCATTGTTATTATTTACTTCTATTATAAGCCCTTTCTGTGATGTCGCTCCGACGTCCATCATGCACGCATGTATTTTATTTCAATATAAGACCTTTATGAGGTGTCGCTCAGACGCCCGACTGTGGCATGTTTTACTTATTTGTTCACCCTTCGAGGCGTCGCTTCAGACACCCGATCGGTTTTGAGTTTTGTCTTCTTTGGGTTTTCGAGCGGACTACCGCCGACTCCCTTCTTATTTACTTTTCTATACTGATTAAATTAAGTATTGTTAAAATTAATCATGTCGCATTCATGCATTCATTTGTTATATCTTTTGTCCAAACTGTCTTGCGAGTACTTTCAAAGTACTCACCTGGCTTGTTGATTTGGCGAGATCTTGACGAAGCGATCTCATGGATGAAGAGTTCGATAGCGAGTCCGACGCCTAGAGGAATCCCAGTCGGTCTCGTGCGACCCTGGATTAGTCATTATGATATATCCGCTTCCGCTACCCAAATAAATTCATCGAGCCTCACCTCGACGCCGATGAGCCGCCCGATCTGATAGTCTTATTAACCACCCCATTGTGTTATTCCACCAACCACTCATATCTCGAGTCAGTAGTATTTCCACCCCACACCATTGTGTCATATCTGCCATCGTGTATAATTATCGGCGTGTTTGTAATAATTGGTTGGACATCTTCAGTCCGGCCCTGTAATATTGTAATGCTACTGGCTTATTGTATCAAAGTTTTGTCTACCGGTATGAAGGATTTTCCTCATATTGGACTTCATTGGTCGGTTGTTCAATAAATATTTTTATTGAAAAACCGGTCGTGACAACGATAAAAACTTACGAAGACATTTTCTGGAATATATGTGATTTAGGGGAATTGGAATCAATGTGAGACGATGCCCGAGGGGCCCACAAGCCCTGGAGGCGTGCCCCCCTCCACAGGGCGTGGCCAGGAGGCTTGTGGCCACCCCGTAAGGCAGTTGGTTCCCTTCTTCGGCCGCAAGAAAGCTAATATCCAGATAGAAATCATCTTAAAATTTCAGCCCAATCGGAGCTACGGACCTCTGAAATTTAAGAAATAGTGAAAGGCCAGAATCTGGGAACGCAGAAACAGAAGGAAACAGAGAGAGAGAGAGAGAGAGAGAGAGAGAGAGAGAGAGAGAGAGAGAGAGAGAGATATCCAATCTCGGAGGGGCTCCCGCCCCTCCGCTGCCATGGCGGCCATGGACCAGAGGGGAAACACTCCTACCATCTAGGTAGGAGGTCAAGGAAGAAGAAGAAGGAGGGAGGCTCTCTCCCCCTCTCTCCCGGTGGCGCCGGAACGCCGTCGGGGCCATCATCGTGACGACGATCTACAGCAACAACTTCGCCGCTGTCATAACTGATACGTCTCCAACGTATCTATAATTTTTTCTATTGTTCCATGCTATTATATTATCTATTTTGGATGTTTTATATGCATTAATATGCTATTTTATATGATTTTGGGACTAACCTATTAACCTAGAGCCCAGTGCCAGTTCCTATTTTTTCCTTGTTTAGGAGTTTCGCAGAAAAGGAATACCAAATGGAGTCCAAATGGAATAAGACACCCAGGAGGAGTGCAAGTCAGAAGATCCACGAGGCGACCACAAGGGTGGAGGGCGCGTTCAGGGGGTAGGGCACGCCCCCACCCTTATGGTCCCCTCATAGCACCACTGACCTCATTCCTTTGCCTATATATTCTCATATACCCTAAAGACTTCCAGGGGAGCCACGAAACCACTTTTCCACTGCCGCACCCTTCTGTACCCGTGAGATCCCATCTTGGGGCCTTTTCCGGTGTCCAGCCAGAGGGGGATTCGATCATAGAGGGATTCTACATCTACACCATTGCCTCTCCGATGAAGCGTGAGTAGTTTACCACAGACCTACGGGTCCATAGCTAGTAGCTAGATGGCCTTTTCTCTCTCTTTGATTCTCAATACAAATTTCTCCTCGATGTTCTTGGAGATCTATTCGATGTAATATTTTTTTGTGGTGTGTTTGCCGAGATCCGATGAATTGTGGATTTACGATCAGCTTATCTATGAATATTATTTGAATCTTCTCTGAATTATTATATGCATTGTTTGATATCTTTGCAAGTCTCTTAGAATTATTGATTTGGTTTGGCCAGCTAGATTGGTCTTGCTTGCAATGGGAGAAGTGCTTAGCTTTGGGATCAATCTTGCGGTGTCCTTTCCCAGTGACAGTAGGGGCAGCAAGGCACGTATTGTATTGTTGCCATCGAGGATAACAAGATGGGGTTTTCATCATATTGGTTGATTTTATCCTACTACATCATGTCATCTTACTTAATGTGTTACTCTGTTCTTATGAACTTAATACTCTAGATGCAGGCAGGAGCCGGTCGATGTGTAGAGTAATAGTAGTAGATGCAGAATCGTTTTGGTCTACTTGACACGGACATGATGCCTATATTCATGATCATTGCCTTAGATATCATCATAACTTTGCGCTTTTCTATCATTTTCTCGGCAGTAATTTGTTCACCCAACGTAATATTTTCTATCTTGAGAGAAGCCTTTAGTGAAACCTATGGCCCCCGGGTCTATTTTCCATCATATAAGTTTCCGATCTACAATTTTAGTTCCCAATTTACTTTCTTTGCGATCTTTACTTTCCGTTCCATAAATCAAAATACGAAAAATATTACTTTACCATTTATCCATCTCTATCAGGTCTCACGTTACAAATAACCATGAAGGGATTAACAACCCCTTTATCATGTTGGGTGCAAGTTGGTGTTTGTTTGTGCGGGTATTCGGTGGCTTGCACATTGTCTCCTACTGGATTGATACCTTGGTTCTCAAAAGCTGAGGGAAATACTTACTCTACTTTGCTGCATCACCCTTTCCTCTTCAAGGGAAAAACCAACGCAAGCTCAAGAGGTAGCCGGAAGAATTTCTGGCGCCGTTGCCGGGAGATCTATGCCAAGTCAAGACATAGCAAGTACCCATCATAAACTCTCATCCCTCGCATTACATTATTCGCCATTCGCCTCACGTTTTCCTCTCCCCCACTTCCGAAACTATTTAAAAAAATATTCGCCTTTTCTTCGCCCCTCTTTCGTTTGTCTTCTTTGTTTGCTCGTTTGCCAATTGCCACCATGTCTGAAACTGGGGAGGTTATCGCTGAAAATCTTGGGGAGAAACTTGAAACTTGCTCTTTGGATCCCGGAACTAAAAAACCTCCTAATTACAAAACTAAAATCTTTCGTATAGGAGAAGTTAATATTATTGGGAAAAGTGTTATCCAACAATTCTTCGATTGTACGAGATCCTTGCCTATCAATAAAAGAACTATTCTTCTTGAGACAAATTGTTATGTTGATGCTATTGCTATGCTTGTTGAGAAATTAGAATGAAAATTTGTGCATCGTCATCCTGCTTTGCAAACAGTGCTTTATGAACTTCTTAATATCAATCATCCTATATAGCTAAAAAGATTGCTACTATTATCCTCATGCGTGAATTTCATTTTATAATATGAGAAGCTAGGTATATTTTTGCTTTCTATAAAAAGGATGTTGAACACCCTCCAATCATAGACATTCTCCATGATAAAGAAACTATGCATAGTTTAGAATCTAGGGACTACCAATCTTATAGTGCAAATCTTAGGAAGAGAGTTCCTCATTCAGAGATATCTCAATCCTTGTATCTTGAGACGTTTGAGGAGTTTGATTGGATAACTAGAGGAATTTTTGTAGGATTTAACAGGGATTGGTTGAATAAAATGATGAAGGAACCCGATTGAAACGAGCTTTGTGTTTTATATGATGATGTTTACGGGGATGATCCCGATTATGGGTTTATGAATGTTAAGATTACCAATCAAAGTCCCTTTCACGATCTAAGTTCATCCACTAGGAGGGAAATAAAAGAAAGAATAGAATTGCTAATACGAGTCTTGGAAGACTTAATGAGAAAAGAATTGCATGCCAAAGATGATAATACTTAGATCTATTCGTGTTTTCTGCCTAGCTAAGTGCGTTAAACGATAGCGCTTGTTGGGAGGCAACCCAATTTTATTTTTGTTTTTGCTTTTTAGGTTCTGTTTTGCAATAAATAATTCATATAGCCTCTGGTTAGATGTGGTTTTGTGTTTTAATTAGTGTTTGTGCCAAGTAAGACCTTTGGGATAGCTTACGGTAATAGCTGATTTGATCTTGCTTGAAAAAAAACTTTTGCGCTCACGAAAACAATTCTCATTTTTAGCTGGAGAGTGCTTTTTAGTTGATTCTTCTTTAATGAGATTAGTAAAAAAAATCTTAGGTCGTCCTAATTTTTCAGGATTTCTGAAGTTACAGAAGTATGCGAAATATCCAGATTACTACAGACTGTTCTGTTTTTTACAGATTCTGTTTTTCGCGTGTTGTTTGCTTATTTTGATGCATCTATGGCTAGTATCGGGGGGGGTATGAACCATGGAAAAGTTGGAATACAGTAGATATTACACCAATTTAAATAAAGAATGAGTTCACAACAGTACCAAAAGTGGTGATTTATTTTCTTATAATAACGGAGCTTACGAGATTTTTTGTTGAGTTTTGTGTTGTGAAGTTTTCAAGTTTTGGGTAAGGATTTGATGGACTATGGAATAAGGAGTGGCAAGAGCCTAAGCTTGGGGATGCCCAAGGCACCCCAAGGTAATATTTAAGTATGTCAAGAGCCTAATCTTGGGGATGCCCCGGGAAGGCATCCCCTCTTTCGTCTTCGTTTATCGGTAACTTTACTTGAGGCTATATTTTTATCCACACCTACAAAGTACTTCTAGTTTCATACTTGTTCTAGGTAAAGTGAACGTAAAGTGTGCGTAGAGTTGTATCGGTGGTCGATAGAACTTGAGGGAATATTTGTTCTACCTTTAGCTCCACGTTGGGTTCGACACTCTTACTTATTGAGAAAGGCTACAATTGGTCCCCTATACTTGTGGGTTATCAGTGAGATATCCCTGTTGGTCTCCAAGAAAGCTGATAAAACTATCTTGAAGACAGTGAGACAACCCCAAAGTCCTGTCTTTATGTAGTGTTCGTGTTATTGGCCATTGCTGCTGGCACCAGCTCTTCGAACTCGCTGTCTGAATCAGTTCGGCTTCTTGAGTCTCAACTTCAAGTTGAAAGACATCGATCAGATGTCCTGCGACAGGAAGCCAAAGGACTGAGGAAGTCCCTACAGAATTCATATGCATACTTTCTGATGCAACAGCAAGCGCTGGAGGATTTAAGCACCAAACAAGAGAAAGCTAATAAGCTTGCAAAGGGTCTTGCCAGCATGGTGGATACCCAGGATATTGTTTCTTGAGCTCTGGTGAAGTGAGTTCAGTGATGGGCTTGTTTTGTTGCGGCATTTATTTGCACTGGTGATACGTCTCCAACGTATCTATATTTTTTGATTGCTCCATGCTATATTATCTACTGTTTTAGGCAATATTGGGCTTTATTTTCCACTTTTATATTACTTTTGGGACTAACCTATTAACCGGAGGCCCAGCCCAGATTCTTGTTTTATGCCTATTTTAGTGTTTCGAGGAAAAGGAATATCGACGGAGTCAAAGCGGAACGAAATCAAGCTGGAGAAGTTATTTTGGAAGGAAACCCACGATGGACTTGGACTCCACGTCCGGAAGATACGGGAGGTGCTCACGAGGGTGGGGGCGCGCCCACCTGGGCGTGCCCCTGCCTCGTGGGGCCCCGTAGCTCCACCGACGTACTCCTTTCACCCATATATACCTCGTGCCCTAAAACTTCCAGCAGAAGATAGATCGGGAGTTCCGCCGCGCCGCAAGCTTCATGGCCGCTAAAACCAATCGGGACCTGTTCGGCACTCTTGGGAGGGGGAACTCATCACCGGTGGCAATCTTCATCATCTCGGCGCTATCCATGACGAGGAGGGAGTAGTTCACCCTCGGGGCTGAGGGTATGTACTAGTATGTAGCGCCCCGGATACAACTTTCCATATTAGTAACTCCAACTCTTGCCATTTCCGGCTATGTGATATGTTATTTCCCTTCGTGGTTGGGTTTTTATCTTTTGTTTTGCATTTTTGTTCATGTCATGCATCTCATCTCGTAGCATCATAGGCATTGCATCTGCATGTTTTCATAAAACTTGCATCCGTTCGTAGTTGCCGATTCTCTCTTTGTCTCTATTGACCAATTGTCAGACCGCTTGTCTTCGTTGATCGTTCTGAGACCAACCACCCACTTGCACGTGATCGCTTTGTTCCTCTGCACAGCGCATAGACCCTCTCTTGTCCGCGTCCGAAATCCCCCAAACCCAACCCGCTCAGTCATCACCGTTGCATTCGGATCATCCCCAAACATCCACAATACATCTCCGTTTTCTTATTTGGACTCCCTACCTATGTATTTCTCGACTTTCGATTACGATCGGAGGGACGACATAGCCCCTACCCAAAAATCCTGCTATAAGTAGCAGCCTAACCCTAGCCCTGTTCCATCGATCCATCTAATCCTCCCGCCGCCGCCACCCATGTTCCTCGGGAGCTTGTCCCTTCGCCAACCAAATCTTCCCCTCGGGATCCCCTCCCGATCCAGCCCACCAACCAGCACACCCTTCGATCCCTCCTCCCGCTCGTCACCTCGCCGCCGCACGCACACCTCCCTCCGGCCATCAACCGCGCTGCCGCTGGAGCCCGCCGGAGCAGCCTGCCTGTCAGGTCGTCCTGCTCCCTGCCATCTTCCTCCTTAGTCTTTTCTCTGATTCCTCTGGATGCCCCTCACCTCCCCATCTCTTCCCCCTGCAGGAACCCATGGCGCCATCCCCATGGAGCTGCGGCCGCCGCCGTGTTGGAATCCCTGCTGCGCCTCGCTCTGGTGATCCGCTGTTCCGCGCCTCCCTCTGCTCCCTTCTCCTTCCATTTCTCCCTCTCAACCCTCTGGTTTCTCTCTCCTTTGCAGCGCCATGGCGTCCCCCATGGAGCTCCAAGCCGAAGCCTTCCTGCAACCTCCTGTCTGCTCTGAATCCCTGACTGTCGGCGCCCCTTCCTCGCCGTCCAGTCACCGCGTCACCGAAGGTCGCCTCGCGCGCCAAGTTTGTCGCCGCCAATCACCTCGGTTGCAGCCAGAATGAGCCGTCCCCGGCCTCCTCATCAGACCGGCTCCCCCTGTCAAGTCCCCGCGTCGCCATGGAGGTCAAGGTCGCCGTTCCCCTGCTCCTCCCATTTCATTTCTTTTCTTCCCCCTTCCTCCGCTCACTCTTGATCTCTCTCTGTAACAGCAGCCGTCGTCGTCCTGTTCTGTTCGTCGTCGTCTCCGCCCGATCCGACGAGGCCCTGCGTCTCCGGCCTCGTCCCCGCCTCCAGGCCGCCGCGCCTGCTTCTTCTCGTCAGAAACGAACGAGCGGCTCGCTCGTTCGAGCGTTGACCGCACCCCTGGCCCAGCTCCAGCGCCCGCGTGGGCCATAGGCAGGCCGGCCCAGCGCAGTTCCCTGCCGGCCTCACCTCTCCTCCAACGGGCCAAAGCCCATGGGTGAGCAGCCCCCCCCCCCCAGCGCCTCTCTGTTTTTTTCACCGATTGGGCCAACCAGATTCAACCCGTTATGTTTTTTCCCCTGTTGCGAATTTAGACATTATCCAGAGTATTACAGATTTGCAGAAAAACCCTTATGTTCATGCATCTAATAACTCACAAACCGTGCATCGGATTAAAATGATTTATATATGTAAGATGCTTAGTTTACTTATGCGTCACCTTGTTAAATATGTTTAAAATGCTGTTTGATTAAATTTGCTCAAATGCCATGTTAAAATGCTTTATTTCATAACTAAATAACCGTAACTCGGAATTAAATGTTCTTTATATGTAAACGGGGTGGAAAAATGCCTAGTTTAACATGGTGCAGTTTATTTTCCTGTTTAACAACAATAAAATATGTTTTAGGACAGAACAGTAGCAAATTCGAAATATGCACATGAGGATTTTCCGGAATTGTTGTTTCTTATTTCCGGCCTCATTTAAATTTGCCTAAATAGATAGTTTACTTATGCTTCACCTCTTGCCATGTTTAACAACATTTAATATTGTTTGCTGGCTTAAACGAGATTAAACTAAATATGTCAATGTGGTGTTTTGTCAATATGCAACTCGTTGCATATTGAGCTCCACTTAACTTGTAGCATTGTTTGTTGCACTTTGCCATGCCATGCCTCATTAAACCGGACATGCATCATACTCGATTGTGCATCATGCCATGTTGATGTGATGGTTGTTTACTATCTTGTTTGTTTCTTTCCGGTGTTGCTTCTTAGTTCCGGTAATGTTGCGATTGTGAGGATCACGCTCGACTACTTCCGTTCGTTCTTCTTCATGGACTCGTTCTTCTTCCTAGCGGGATTTCAGGCAAGATGACCATCATCTTGGATCTCATTACTATCATCGTTATGCTGATTGCTTCGTTCTATCGCTATGCTGCGTTACCTACCACTTGCTGCTCAAGCCTCCCAAATTGCATGATAGCCTCTAACCTTGTCACCCTTCCTAGCAAACCGTTGTTTGGCTATGTTACCGCTTTTGCTCAGCCCCTCTTATAGTGTTGCTACTTCCAGGTGAAGATAAAGATTGCTCTATGTTGGATTATGTTTATGTTGGGATATCACAATATCTCTTATATTATTAATGCATCTATATACTTGGTAAAGGGTGGAAGGCTCGGCCTTATGCCTGGTGTTTTGTTCCACTCTTGCCGCCCTAGTTTCCGTCATATCGGTATTATGTTCTGGATTTTGCGTCCCTAACGCAGTTGGGTGGTTTATGGGACCCCTTGACGATTCGCTTTGAATAAGACTCCTCCAAAGAAGGCCCAACCTTGGTTTTACCATTTGCCTCACCACCACCTATACCCTTCCCTTGGGTCGGCCAACCCAAGGGTCATCTTTATTTAGCCCCCGGGCGGTGCTTCTCTAAGTCTTTGGTTCGAACGAGCTACTGCGGGGCCACCTTGGGGAAACTTGAGGCTTGGTTTTACTCGTAGCTAGTCTCATCCGGTGTTGCCCTGAGAACGAGATATGTGCAGCTCCTATCGGGATTTGTCGGCACATCGGGCGACTTTGCTGGTATTGTTTTATTACTATCGAAATGTCTTGTAGCCGGGATTCCGAGACTGATCGGGTCTTCCCGGGGAGAAGGAATATCCTTCATTGATCGCGAGAGCTTATCATGGGCTAAGTTGGGACACCCTGCAGGTATAAACTTTCGAGAGCCGTGCCCGTGGTTATGTGGCAGATGGGAATTTGTTAATATCCGGTTGTAGTAAACTTGAAGTAAACTCTTCTAAAATACACCAACTGCAGCGTATGCCGTGAGTGTCTCTTTTCGGGTGGATCGAGAGGAGAACACGGTTTACGGGTTATGTCTCGGCGTAAGTAGGAGTTCAGGATCACTTCTTGATCATTATTAGTTGACGATCGCTTGCTTTGCTTCTCTTCTCGCTCTCATTTGCGTAAGTTAGCCGCCATACTCGCTTAGTCGCTGCAACCTCACCACTTTACCCCTTCCTTTCCCATTAAGCTTTGCTAGTCTTGATACCCATGGTAATGGGATTGCTTTGAGTCCTCGTGGCTCCTGATTACTACAACAACAGTTGCAGTGTACAGGTTATCACGATGATCATGAGGAGAGAGCGATGTTTGCTTGTTTTGGAGTTCTTCTTACGCTTCTTCTTCGATCGGGGATAGGTTCGGTCGGCACTGGGCTAGCGAGGTGGATGTCGTTTGAGTTTACATTTATGTTTCATCCGTAGTGGGATGTTGATCTTGTATGTTGTATTGTTGTATTCATGTGACATTGTATGTATTGGATGTATCCCCACTATTATGTAATGTTGATGTAATGATATCCACCTTGCAAAAGCGTCTTCAAGATGCGCTTCTATCCTTGGTGGGACCTTCGAGTTCCTTTAGGATAGGGTCGCATCTTAGGCGTGACAAGTTGGTATCAGAGCCTCGACCGACCTTAGGAGCCCCCTTGTTTGTTGGCCGTTGTTGAGTCTAGAAGAAAACTATTTTGAGTCTTAGGATTATATATATCGGAGAGTAGGATTCTTTTTACTCCTCGGTCCCTTCGTCGCTCTAGTGAGGCCTCCTGACGTAGATGTGTTGTCTTTCCTCTTCTCAAATTTCACGAATTTTTTTTTAGGATCACGCGGGTATCTTGGGATCGTTCCGATAGTCTTGTGACGAGAACATTGTTCTTGGTGCCTCCTGACATTTAGGGGTTGTGGCGGTCCCGGGGAGTTGAGGTCCGAGGTGTTGTCGTCACAATTTTATCGTTGCAGCCTGGAATACCTGAGTTTTGCCGACATCGAAAATCTCTTTTATGCAGTTGTTGGTGAGATAACCTCGACGCCACCCAGTACTGGGGAGTTCGGGAGTATTGTCATACCTCGTATAACGGATGCTTTTCGAAGGTTGAGGTACACGATTTCCGGAGTTTTCTTGGTTATGTGTTGAAGGATGGATACAGCTGGATCTAGGTATTGTTAGTTTGGGTGATATATTTTGTGTCCCTGTATCCCCAACACCAGATTGCATAACCAGAAAGTTTCGGGAGTTTATAGGTGGGAATTCAAGTAGCTCCTAGAATATCTTTCCGACAGATGCATGATATGAGATTGGGTAAATCTACGTCATATGTATTTGTTCCGCTTATTACGCAAGCCAGATCCTTTGTTTTGTTTTATTTGTGGTATTCGAGTTGCTTCGAAGTCAAATGTTGAATCCATACCTTCCCTAAACGGTGTTCTCATATTGCTATGTGAATACTAATCCTTCTTGATCATCGAGGTCGTCATGTTAATTCTTTTCCCAACCGGCGTGCTTCTCTTCAAGTGGATCCGATCATTTCAACATTTGTGAGATCAATTGTAAGTTTTCTCAACAGTATCCATTTCATCCGTCCCAAGTTGTCTTTGTTTTCCCGCCCTCCCACCTTTTTCTGCAAGGACTTATATATTTTAATCAAGTATCCATTTATTCATGTGAAGTCTCTTCACTCTTTTCAATCAATGTTCTGATCCAGTGATCCCTCATGAAGATGCTCAACAGCTCCAAGTTCATCATTCTTCATTCTCGTATTCTTTTCCGGTGGATTTAACTCAAGCTTTCGATATTCATCATATTCCTTTCCTCGTTTCTAATGCTTTCTCATGCCGATGCATCTCTTAATCTTTCACTTCTTCCTATTCATTTGTTCTGGAGTGCTGAAAATATCTCACAAGACTTGTGTTTCCATTCTCAATCCGTTCAAGATATTTCAAGGTTGTTATCCCATTCAAGCCATTTAATTCTACCGGTGCAATATTTATTTCAAGCAATCCTTCAACGATGTTTCTTTTAAGTGGGCCCTAACCCACAGGTCTTTTCCCAGGATCTTACCTGACTCTTCTAATTCCCCCGGAGTTTTTCTCAATTCTTTTCATTTGTAACGTAAGAATGGATCCCATCAGTCACATGCCTTCTCCAAGATCTCTTTCAAATTCTTTTCATTGTTGGCTCAACCTCTTCGCCATTTGTTTCACCGGAGTACCTCAATAATTTTGGTGTTGTTTCTCGTCGTCATTCTTAACTTTTGAAGACCGAAGAAGAGTTTTTCCTCTAAATCTTGCCCTTCTCTCGAAGATTCATGGTGCTAGCTTGATGTTATCCTCTCAAATTATTCCATTTCTCAGATATTCATTTTTCTTACCCATCCGAAGTATGTCAGGAGTTGTTTTTCCATTTCTTTTCACCGGAGGTCATCGTCCCAGAAGAATTCTTCGTCCTCACATTTCAGTTACCGTTATCCAATTATTCCGGTGCTTCGTTCAAGTGTTCCTTAATCAGCTCATGATCTCTTTGTCCTTTTTGCATCTAAATCCCCTTGAGCATATTGGTTCTTCTAATTCTTCCCGGTGATTCATTCTCTTTCGTTAATCATTTCCGAATTCTTATGGTGGTTCGTTCAAGATTTCACTTCCTTTGTTATCATATTAATTCATTCGTTGTTTCCAAATTCCACCGGTGGTTCCATCAATAGCTTCTCAAGTTTGCGCTATATCTCTCTTAATCCTTTCTACGGGAATAAGTAGTATGCCAAATCCATTGCTTGTCATCAATTTAATTTGATGAAGGATAAGCATACAATAAATCTTATTCTTATTTCCTCGAGGTGATTCAATTCTTTTCTTAGGAGATTGTTCATGATGAAGTAATTCTCGGTTCGAGTTGATTCACCTTTCTTCCCGGAGTTCCAAGTTTTCGGCATTATCTCATCGCGAGCTCCTTCTAAATCATTTCTAGGCTTGGATCCTATTCTTTTCATCCTTTATCTTACTGGAGGCTCTACATGGTGGTTCATCAAGGACTCCTTTCATTCTTCAATTGTTCTTCAAGTTTTTCTCTCGGAGTCATGATCCGCCAAGCTACACTCTAAAATAAACATGGTGTTCGACACATGTTTTGTTTTGAAAGCGTTCAAGTATTCTTCTTCTTGCATTTCAAGTGCAATTCTTTCTACCTTATCTTTTGAGATGGTGTTATGTCATCCTTGGCAATTTCTCCTCATGCTTCATGATCCACATGTTGTCAAGAATGAGGTATTTTAAATCCATCAATCCCTTTGTTGGAGTCATCTTGGGTCATATTTCACCTAAAGCCTTCCCTAAGGAATGTTGCTATTATGGTGCTTATCAATGATCCAAGTTTTCTCCTATTCTCTTGGTGAAAGAAGTTTTGCATCGCCTTGGTGCTCTCACTCAAACCAATGGCTTCCTTTAGTGGCCGTTTGTCACCTCATAATTTTGAGTTGTCTTTCATAAGCCCACATCAAGCTTATCCTTTCGTTGTTGATAATCCAACAACTCCGTTCTAGCATTTGTTGTAAGCGTGCTCTCTCAAGATCTTGTTTCTCTCCGTTCATTTCATTCCATTCTTTCTTTCTTCCGGAGGCATTGCGATGTTGCTCTCTTCATCCATCACCTCGTTTTGTTAAGATCATGTTATTTTCTTACTTATCCATTTAACCAAAGTGTTGTGTCATCTCTTCAAGTTCTTTTCATCTTATCAAGTTTTCCTTCTTATTTTAGTCGGAGTGCTGCCCAAATTATATCAATTTTATTCCTTCTCTATCTAGTTTTAACCGGAGTGGTTTCGAATTCTATCTTGTCCATTAAACTCTTGATTCATGTCTTTGCAACCTTCAAGTTCTCGTAATACTCCTTATTCCTCTTTTCGACCGGATTGTTTGCAATCTCGTTCATCTCTGTTGTACTCTTTCTTTTAAATTGTTTAACCTCTCAAGGTTCGTGGTTTCACTCATTTGTCGTAGAAGCAACTTTGTTTTACCTCTCCTCTTCCTTTTTCCTCCGGTGCCATCCTAGATCTCGGGACGAGATCCTCTCGTAGTGGTGGAGTGTTGTAGCGCCCCGGATACAACTTTCCATATTAGTAACTCCAACTCTTGCCATTTCCGGCTATGTGATATGTTATTTCCCTTCGTGGTTGGGTTTTTATCTTTTGTTTTGCATTTTTGTTCATGTCATGCATCTCATCTCGTAGCATCATACGCATTGCATCTGCATGTTTTCATAAAACTTGCATCCGTTCGTAGTTGCCGATTCTCTCTTTGTGTCTATTGACCAATTGTCAGACCGCTTGTCTTCGTTGATCGTTCTGAGACCAACCACCCACTTGCACGCGATCGCTTTGTTCCTCTGCACAGCGCACAGAACCCCTCTTGTCCGCGTCTGAAATCCCCCGAGCCCAACCCGCTCAGTCATCACCGTTGCATTCGGATCATCCCCAAACATCCACAATACATTTCTGTTTTCTTATTTGGACTCCCTACCTATGTATTTCTCGACCTTTCAATTACGATCGGAGGGAC
This sequence comes from Aegilops bicornis, assembly GCA_021605145.1. Classification (NCBI taxonomy): domain Eukaryota; kingdom Viridiplantae; phylum Streptophyta; class Magnoliopsida; order Poales; family Poaceae; genus Aegilops; species Aegilops bicornis. The sequence continues at coordinate 498,041,327 of CM038670.1, forward strand.
GACATAGCCCCTACCCAAAAATCCTGCTATAAGTAGCAGCCTAACCCTAGCCCTGTTCCATCGATCCATCTAATCCTCCCGCCGCCGCCACCCATGTTCCTCGGGAGCTTGTCCCTTCACCAACCAAATCTTCCCCTCGGGATCCCCTCCTGATCCAGCCCACCAACCAGCACACCCTTCGATCCCTCCTCCCGCTCGTCACCTCGCCGCCGCACGCACACCTCCCTCCGGTCGTCGACCGCGCTGCCGCTGGAGCCCGCCGGAGCAGCCTGCCTGTCAGGTCGTCCTGCTCCCTGCCTTCTCCCTCCTTAGTCTTTTCTCTGCTTCCTCTGGATGCCCCTCACCTCCCCATCTCTTCCCCCTGCAGGAACCCATGGCGCCATCCCCATGGAGCTGCGGCTGCCGCCGTGTTGGAGCCCCTGCTGCGCCTCGCTCTGGTGATCCGCTGTTCCGCACCTCCCTCTGCTCCCTTCTCCTTCCATTTCTCCCTCTCAACCCTCTAGTTTCTCTCTCCTTTGCAGCGCCATGGCGTCCCCCATGGAGCTCCAAGCGGAAGCCTTCCTGCAACCTCCTGTCTGCGCTGAATCCCTAACTGCCAGCGCCCCTTCCTCGCCGTCCAGTCACCGCGTCACCGAAGGTCGCCTCGCGCGCCAAGTTTGTCGCCGCCAATCACCTCGGTTGCAGCCAGAATGAGCCGTCCCCGGCCTCCTCGTCAGACCGGCTCCCCCTGTCAAGTCCCCGCGTCGCCATCGAGGTCAAGGCCGACGTTCCCCTGCTCCTCCCATCTCATTTCTTTTCTTCCTCCTTCCTCCGCTCACTCTCGATCTCTCTATGCTTGGCGGCCGTCGTCGTCATGTTACATGGTCGTCGTCTCCGCCCGATCCGGCGAGGCCTGCGTCTCCGGCCTCGTCCCGCCTCCGAGCCGCCCGCGCCTTCTTCTCGTCGAGAAGCGAGCAAGCGGCTCGCTTCGTTCGGCGTTGACGCGCCTGGCCCAGCTCCGGCGCCGCGTGAGCCCGCAGGCGAGCCGGCCCGGCCTGACTCCTGCCCGGCCTCACCTCTCCTCCAACGGGCCAAAGCCCATGGGTGAGCAGCCCCCCAGCGCATCTCTGTTATTTTCACCGATTGGGCCAACCAGATTCAGCCCGTTATGTTTTTTTCCCCTGCTGCGAATTTAGACATTATCCAGAGTATTACAGATTTGCAGAAAAACCCTTATGTTCATGCATCTAATAACTCACAAACCGTGCATCGGATTAAAATGATTTATATATGTAAGATGCTTAGTTTTTCATCTAGTTTTATAATATGCCACTTTCATCCATGTTAAATATGTTTAAAATGCTGTTTGATTAAATTTGCTCAAATGCCATGTTAAAATGCTTTATTTCATAACTAAATAACCGTAACTCGGAATTAAATGTTCTTTATATGTAAACGGGGTGGAAAAATGCCTAGTTTAACATGGTGCGGTTTATTTTCCTGTTTAACAACAATAAAATATGTTTTAGGACAGAACAGTAGCAAATTCGAAATATGCACATGAGGATTTTCCGGAATTGTTGTTTCTTATTTCCGGCCTCATTTAAATTTGCCTAAATAGATAGTTTACTTATGCTTCACCTCTTGCCATGTTTAACAACATTTAATATTGTTTGGTAGCTTAAACGAGATTAAACTAAATATGTCAATGTGGTGTTTTGTCAATATGCAACTCGTTGCATATTGAGCTCCACTTAACTTGTAGCATTGTTTGTTGCACTTTGCCATGCCATGCCTCATTAAACCGGACATGCATCATACTCGATTGTGCATCATGCCATGTTTATGTGATGGTTGTTTACTATGTTGTTTGTTTCTTTCCGATGTTGCTTCTTAGTTCCGGTAATGTTGAGATTGTGAGGATCACGCTCGACTACTTCCGTTCGTTCTTCTTCATGGACTCGTTCTTCTTCCTAGCGGGATTTCAGGCAAGATGACCATCATCTTGGATCTCATTACTATCATTGTTATGCTAGTTGCTTCGTTCTATCACTATGCTGCGTTACCTACCACTTGCTGCTCAAGCCTCCCAAATTGCATGATAGCCTCTAACCTTGTCACCCTTCCTAGCAAACCGTTGTTTGGCTATGTTACCGCTTTTGCTCAGCCCCTCTTATAGCGTTGCTAGTTGCAGGTGAAGATGAAGATTGCTCCATGTTGGATTATGTTTATGTTGGGATATCACAATATCTCTTATATTATTAATGCATCTATATACTTGGTAAAGGGTGGAAGGCTCAGCCTTATGCACAGTGTTTTGTTCCACTCTTGCCGCCCTAGTTTCCGTCATATCGGTATTATGTTCCCGGATTTTGCGTCCCTAACGCGGTTGGGTGGTTTATGGGACCCCTTGACAGTTCGCTTTGAATAAGACTCCTCCAAAGAAGGCCCAACCTTGGTTTTACCATTTGCCTCACCACCACCTATACCCTTCCCTTGGGTCGGCCAACCCGAGGGTCATCTTTATTTAGCCCCCCCGGGCCAGTGCTTCTCTAAGTGCTGGTTCGAACCGAGCTGCCTGCGGGGCCACCTTGGGGAAACTTGAGGCTTGGTTTTACTCGTAGCTAGTCTCATCCGGTGTTGCCCTGAGAACGAGGTATGTGCAGCTCCTATCGGGATTTGTCAGCACATCGGGCGACTTTGCTGGTCTTGTTTTATTACTATCGAAATGTCTTGTAGCCGGGATTCCGACTGATCGGGTCTTCCGGGAGAAGGAATATCCTTCGTTGATCGCGAGAGCTTATCATGGGCTAAGTTGGGACACCTGCGGGCTATAAACTTTCGAGAGGCGTGCCAGCGGTTATGTGGCAGATGGGAATTTGTTAATATCCGGTTGTAGTAAACTTGAAGTAAACTCTTTTAAAATACACCAACCGGTAATGCGTAGTGAGTGTCTCTTTTCGGGTGGATCGAGAGGAGAACACGGTTTACGGGTTATGTCGGCGTAAGTAGGAGTTCAGGATCACTTCTTGATCATTATTAGTTGATTGCTTGCTTTGCTTCTCTTCTCGCTCTCATTTGCGTAAGTTAGCCGCCATACTACGCTTAGTCGCTCTTGCAACCTCACCACTTTACCCCTTCCTTTCCCATTAAGCTTTGCTAGTCTTGATACCCATGGTAATGGGATTCTTTGAGTCCTCGTGGCTCACAGATTACTTCAAAAACGATTGCGGTACAGGTTATGCGATGATCATGACACGAGAGCGATGTTTTCTTGTTTTGGAGTTCTTCTTCCGCTTCTTCTTGATCGGGGATAGGTTCGGTCGGCAGCTTTGGGCTAGTAGGGTGGATGTCGTTTGAGTTTACATTTTATGTTTCATCCGTAGTCGGATGTTGATCTTGTATGTTGTATTGTTGTATTCATGTGACATTGTATGTATTGGATGTATCCCCACTATTATGTAATGTTGATGTAATGATATCCACCTTGCAAAAGCGTCTTCAAGATGCGCTTCTATCCTTGGTGGGACCTTCGAGTTCCTTTAGGATAGGGTCGCATCTTGGGCGTGACATAGTAGCTATGTGTTTGATCTCTCTCTCTCGTGTTCTCTCTCGTGTTCCCTCTATGGCACGATCTTGATGTATCCAGAGCTTTGCTATTGTAGTTGGATCTTATGATGTTTCTCCCCTCTACTCTCTTGTGATGAATTGAGTTTCCCCTTTGAAGTTATCTTTTGATTTGAGTCTTTTATGAGAACACTTGATGTATGTCTTGTCGTGTTTATCTGTGGTGACAATGGGATATCATGTGCCACTTGATGTATGTTTTGGTGACCAACTTGCGGGTTCCGCCCATGAACCTATGCATAGGGGATGGCACACGTTCTTAACTCTCCGGTAGAAAACTTTGGGGCACTCTTTGAAGTACTTTTATGTTGGTTGGATGAATCTGAGATTGTGTGATGCATATCGTATAATCATGCCCACGGATACTTGAGGTGACAATCGAGTATCTAGGTGACATTAGGGTTTTGGTTGATTTGTATCTTAAGGTGTTATTCTAGTACGAACTCTTTTATAGATTGATCCGAAAGAATAGCTTTGAGGTGGTTTCGTACCCTACCATAATCTCTACGTTTGTTCACCGCTATTAGTGGCTTCGGAGTGACTCTTTGTTGCATGTTGAGGGCTTGTTATACGATCTATCTATGTTATTATTGTTGAGAGAACTTACACTAGTGAAAGTATGAACCCTAGGCCTTATTTCCTATCATTGCAATACCGTTTACGCTCACTTTTATCATTAGTTACATTGCTGTTTTTATATTTTCAGATTACAAAACCTATATCTACCATCCATATTGCACTTGTATCACCATCTCTTCGCCGAACTAGTGCACCTATACAATTTACCATTTATTGGGTGTGTTGGGGACACAAGAGACTCTTTGTTATTTGGTTGCAGGGTTGTTTGAGAGAGACCATCTTCATCCTACGCCTCCCGCGGATTGATAAACCTTAGGTCATCCACTTGAGGGAAATTTGCTACTGTCCTACAAACATGTGCACTTGCAGGCCCAACAACGTCTACAAGAAGAAGGTTGGGTAGTAGACATCAACTGGTCGCCAACTTTGACAACCAGTGTACGTAATATGCTGCTTTGTTCCCCATATTTGCACTGGTGGCGAACTTTGATTGCCAGTGGATGTAATATGTGTAATAGCCGTAAAGTTGCTTGCTTATTTATTTCCTTGTTGTCTTGTTTATTTGTTTGCTTGTAGTCAGTGCAGTTCTTTTTCTGTGGTTTGCTAGTGGCCGCAATAACCTATTTTTTAATACTAGGCCACAATAACCATGGGCTACATATCTAATGTAGTGACCATGGGCCTCCTATGGTCCTTCTACGGGACGTAGAAACAATGGGCCTTCTATGGGCTGTAGAAGCAATGGGCCTTCTATGGGCTGTAGAACCAATGGACCTTCTATGGGCCGTATGATCGATTGGCAAAACATGGGCCAATAACGAACCACATTATGGGTCGTAAACGGGCTAGAGTGGGAATCGTCCGTTCATGGGCCGATCATAACGGGTCGTTAATAGGCCGATGAGTATAACGGGCTTGTTTCTATCGACAGGTATAACGGGTCGTGAATGGGCCGTCTTTGATGATGCTTTGAAAACGGCCCAACGGATTAACCGGCCACAAACGGGCCGACTTTAACCACAGCTGAATTTGGCCCACAACTGGAACAGGCCAGTAACGGACTATAAGTAATCGAATGCTACAAATCAGCCCAAGAATAAATGGGCCCTGAGAGGGCCGAAAGATAACATGGGCTGGAAACGACCCAATGGAATAATGGGTCGTTAATGGGTGTAAAGCGATACACTAATCATTACGGGCCCGTTTCACCACGGGCCCTTAATGGGCCAAGTGTTACAAAGGGCCATTCATGGGCCGGAAGTTACAATGGACTGGAATCATATTGGAAGGCCCAGATGACGCTACTGGGCCTAATTGGGATAGGCCATAATGGGTCGTGAGTTAGCGGGCTGGAAATGGGCTATATGCGAACATGCCGCTAACAAGCTTTAAGTGGGCCGGCCGTAACCTTTTGACTAGGTCAAATGGGCCGGCCTTTTGACCCGAATGGGCCACTGTTGGGCCGAGCCACGTGTAGACAAATCATAGGCGCGTCCCATCCATTCGATGGATGACAATTGTCCCAACACTGAGCCGACACGTGGATCCGTCGACGAATGAGAATTTTACACGTGGAAAATACCCATTGGTCCAGGCTATTAACAGGTTAACGGATCCAAACTAGAACCCGACAGCTTAACGGCGACCCGTTACGGTGGATGCCACGTGTCGGTTACCCTTGACGAAACGCTTCCATGACGCGCGCCATTTATCATCATGGAAGTGGACACTTCCGTGATGATAATTTTGGTATTTTCATGGAACAATTCTACGATAGCACAGGCATGACTATCCTGATTCTGTCATAAAATCGTCATGGATGTATGCATGACAAAGAACGTGACCTACTATGACAAACACGTATCATCACGGAAGTGTTTTTTTGTAGTGCAAACACTTGCACACAACGTGAAAAAGGGGTTGTCAATCCCTTCACGGTCACGAACAAGAGTGAGATCTAATAGAGATAGGTTTAAAAGATAAATAAAAAGAAAAATAAAGTAAACACAAAAAAGTTACAGCAAGGTATTTTTGGGTTTTTGGTTTTATAGATCTGAAAATATATGATGGAAAATAGACCCGGGGGCCATAGGTTTCACTAGAGGCTTCTCTCTTGAATAAAGCATACGGTGGGTAAATAAATTACTGTTGAGCAATTGATAGAAAAGCGCAAAGTTATGACGATATGTAAGGCAATGATCATGAATATAGGCATCACGTCCGTGAAAATTAGACCAACTCATGTCTGCATCTACTACTATTACTCCACACATCGACCGACTCCTGCCTGCATCTAGAGTATTAGGTTCATAACAATAGTGTAACGCCTTAAGCAAGATGACATGATGTAGAGGGATAAACTCAAGCAATATGATATAAACCCGACCTCAGACGGTTTATCCTTAATGGCAACAGTACAATACTTGCTGTAGCGACCCGACCTCAGACGGTCAAGTGTCTGTGCTTCAGTGTCATCCCTGGATCGGTAATGCTTACACACACAATACTCGAAGGATTTATAACAGAGTAGCAATCACACACTTATTACATGATAGTCTCCAAAGAGAACTTATTACAATAAATATGGCTTAAGGCCATCTAAATAAGATAACAGCGGAAGGCTTGGAAGATAAAGTGAGTCCATCAACTCCAACGGCATAGCTGAGTGCACGACAACAGCCTAGAAAACCTTACTCCTTGTCTGAAAAGTCTGCAACATGATACGTTGCAGCCCAAAAGCGAATTGACACATGGAATATCTTTGGCAATGTAACTGATAGAATAATGAACAGATAAAGGCTATCACTATATGCATATATGGCTGGTGGAGGCTCTATGGTTAATATGTTTTTGCGAAAAGCAATTTTTTTCCTACAACAAAGGAATATATTTTATTTAACTATCATGGTAGTTGAAACATCATTGAGAAGGTTCCTCCAACTCAATCCTAATTAAAAGTAATTATCAACCCAACAAAATTAATTTAGAGTGATGAGATCCATATGATAGTCCAAGAACCAGATACTCAAGATGTCCATAACCGGGACACGGCTAACCATGATTAGTTTGTACACCCTGAAGAGGTTTGCGCACTTTTCCCCACAAGACTCGATCTCCTCCGTTGGATTCTCGCACTACATGGTGTTTGAGAAATGGATGACCGAGACACAGTCTTTCAGAAACATTAACTCTAACCCCGGGTGGACAGTTAAACCTACTTTCCCTCTACATCTGCTAGCCCACCACTGGAAGAGGTCATGCAACATACTCAAGTATGCTAGACCCCATAATAGCTTGTGGCTGCACACGGAAGTTTGTAGCATGAATAATCTTATGATCCCTTTGAGCCTGGTTGGCAGATTATAGGATGATCTCACGGGTACTCCGAGATATCCTAGGACAACACTGGATTCTCCAGATGCCCACAAGCAATCCACCCAGATGTGTATTAAAGTTTCCAACTTAAGTTAACCATTAATTAACAACTCACATCTTTCATGGATCTCTCAAACCAAACCACGTCTACGAGCATACCATAGCAATATAAGCATAACATAGAAGTAACTCACAAGAGTTTGATATAAACAGGGCAATAGGTTCTACCTCATCAACTACTTCCCAATACCCACAAGTTAAACACTTCCTAATCATGCAATGTTTGAGGATTGGACCTAATGCATAAAAACTGGGTATGAAAGAAGTATGATCAATGTGTTACTTGCCTTGCTGACGATCCGCAAAACCCAGGGACTCGTAGTAGCACGCTTCGCACTCCGGGAATTCTATCACAAACAAACAATAGCATATATAAGCAATCAAGCAATGATGCATGGGTAAAACTCAAATAAGAAGATCTAACCAGAAAGTTCAAATGAAGAACTCCGGTTTGCAAAAGAATCAAACCAAACGGAGCAACGAAACTCAAACTATGGAAGAAACAAGATCCGATTACTAATCTGTACTAAAGTAAATTTTTCCTGTATCAAAATCTTGTTCAAGTTGGTTAAACAGAAAGAGAACTTCGAGACGAAGATCTAGGTGCTTGAATCGCCTGATTCCGATAAACGAGTGAAAAGATAAACTAAAACGAAAATCAGGGCAGGAATCGTAATCGAAAAAAATCACGGAAAACCCTGGAAAAAGAAAAACTGACGAACAGGCTAACGAACAAACGTTCGCTGTCTGCGGCTAACGGGCGAACAACTTTCGTTAAAATCAACATACAGATGAACATCCGCTATTTAACCCAACCGAGAAAACCGAAACATAACCGATCTAAAAAACGAGATCTAGGGTTTACGAAATAAAACCGATCGATTTAAAAAAACGGCGGCTACCTCATGGAATGGGACGGCGGCGGAGGCGTACTCCGGCGGGCGGCGGCGTCCGTGAGAAGCGTGGCGCGATCTTGGCTGACATCCGGCGGAGAAGCGAGGCGGCTTAGGGTTTCGGGGGTGGGGCTGGCGGCTCGGGCCTTCGGCCTTTTAAAGGGCCGGTCGGGTCGGTGTCCCAGGCGGACAAGACCCGGTAAGGCGGTTCGTTTTTTTATATATATAATTCTGACGCGGAGAAGAACGAAGAAAAGAAATACTAAACGGACTCCAAAAATCCTGAAATAAATTTTCCCCGTCCTCTAAAAATATAGCGGACAAAGTGAACATTTATTTGGGCCTCTAATGCAATCTTGAAAAATGCATATTTTTCCAAATTCAAATAAAATAACGATAAAAATAAAATAAAAATGTTTATTTGATTTTATTATTTTTCCTCCAATATTTTGTTTATTTTAGAGAAGTCATATTATCTCCTCTCATACTTTTTAATACGAAATATTTTCGGAGAGAAAAATAATAAAAACCAAAGTGATCCTTGTTTCGATATTTGAGAAAATTCAAATATGAAACCGGTGAAATCCCCAACTCTCTCTATGGGTCCTTGAGTTGCTTAGAATTTCGAGGATCGCAAAACGAAATGCAATAGAGTATGATATGCATGAATGACCTATGTATAACATTCCAAATTGAAAATTTGGGATGTTACACTTGCATCGTTGCCCCTTCTGTCACTGGGAGAGGACACCGCAAGATTGAACCCGTCAAAAAGCACTTCTCCCATTGCAAGAAAAATCAATCTAGTTGGACAAACCAAATCGATAGGCCAAAGAGAATTACTAAGATATCATCATGCATAAAAGAGTTTAGAGAAGACTCAAATAATATTTATAGATAATTGTTGGGGAACGTTGCATGGAAAACAAAAAAATTCTATGCACACGCAAGATCTATCCATGGAGATGCATAGCAACGAGAGGGGAGAGTATGTCTACGTACCCTCCTAGATCGTAAAGCGGAAGCGTTGATCAACGCGGTTGATGTAGTCGTACACCTTCATGATCCGCCCAATCAAGTACCGAACGTATGACACCTCCGCGTTCAACACATGTTCAGCTCGATGACGTCGTCGCCTTCTTGCACTAGAAAAAAATACACTTCCGTGATGATACGTGTTTGTAACAGTAGTTCACATTTTCTGTCATGCATGTACATCCATGACGATTTTATGACAGGATGTAGATAGTCATACATGTGATGTCGTAGAAGTGTTCCATGACAATACAAAAATTATCATCACGGAAGTGTCCACTTCCATGACGATAAATGGCGCGTCATGGAAGTGTTTCGTCAAGGGTAACCGACACGTGGCATCCACTGTAACGGGTCTCCATTAAGCTATCAGGTTCCGGTTTGGATCCGATAACCCGTTAATAGCCCCGACCAATGGGGATTTTCCACGTGTAAAATTCTTATTCGCCGGATGATCCATGTGTGAGCTCATTGTTGGGACAGATGGCATCCCTACAATGGAAGGAAGACGCCTATGATATGTTGACATGTGGCACAACCCAATAGTTGCCCATTTAAGGTAAAAAGGTCGGCCCAGCTAAAGGCCCACCATATTTTTTTCAGACACTAGTGGGCTGGCCTGTTAACAACCTGCCGTGTTTGGGGTCAAATTAAGGCCCATATCATATCAGGCCCGTTCACAGCCTTTCGTGTTTTGGGCTAAATTATGGCCCATGTCAGATCAGGCCCGTTATTAGGCCACTATTCTTTTGCTCCCATTCTAAGTCGGGTTTGTATTTCAGCCTGTTCAATGCCCGTTTACTAGTTCGGCCCGATAATAGTTTCGGCCTGTTAGCGGCCTGTGGTACATCTGGGCCGTTATCGGCCCGGTTTCACTTTATGCCATTTAATGACCGATGTTGAAAATGCGCTATTTCTTGTCTGAAGTAACCTTAGGCCTCTTAACGGCCCGTAATCTTCTTGGATAAATTTCAGCCCAACTGGCCTACTGACCTGTTAATGGCCCGTGTAACAGTTGGGTCTAATTACAGCCCACGTTGAATCCGGTCTGCTTACAGCCCATCTGTTAATGGCCCGTGACATTGTTGCGCCTACGGCCCACGTTGATACCGGCCTGCTTAAAGCCCATAATTTTATTGGACCAAACAGGGCCCGAGATATATTTTGGCCTGTTAACGGCTCTTTCTATTTGTGCCAAACATGGGCTTAAGGCAGTTTCGGCCAGTGTTGGCCTATGAATTTTTCGGCTCAACGGTAGCCCATGTAGTTTTTAGCCTATTAAAAGCCCATGGTATTCTCTGGCCCAGCTGGCCAGAACTTTACTCGGCCTACTAAAGGCAGAAAACTACTATACATTTAGACCTGCTAATGGCCCAAGGTGATCATACACCCATGTTTTGGCCCATATATAGCGAGTTACGAGCCGACCTAAAGACCGAAAACATTGAGATCCATTGAAGCTTCAACCCTGAATTACAGCATACCGACCAAGAATAAACCTAGATTATACAATAAAGAAATTACGGCGTATTACATCCACTGGGCATCAAAGTTCGCCACCCCGTGATAATAAAGCGCAATGAGACCGTAGATTACGTACACTAGGCATCAAAGGTCGCCACAAGTGCATATAAACGCGCCGACAAAAGAATATACAAAACTGAGAGCACTTCAGAAGGCATTAGGCCTTCCCTGGCCGTGCACCAAAAGTAGCAGAATAAGCTGCTGAGACCTCAGTTGTGTCAACGATAGATGCTCTAACCGTAGCTGCGTAGCAACAAAGCATGCATGGGTGTCCTTTGAGGCCTTCTTTACATCATTAACACCAAGTCGGAGCTGAGTTGAAGAAAGCCTTTCCACTTTAAGTTGAGACTGAAGAAGTCGAACTGATGGAGGCAGCAACAACACAGAGGTTGTCTCACAGCTGCCGGTGATTAGCTTCAACTCGCTGTCTTCATCAATACATGACCTTGGGGTCATCTCGCTATCTTCAAGATGAATATGAGATACGACTCTGAAAGAGAGACATGGAGACACGTAACAGATTTCACAATTATATAAGCAAATAAATGGATCTATTCTGCATAAGGAACATGTTTTTACAACTACAATTTAAAACGGGTAGTTGTTGCGAACATCCAGTCAGATGTAAACACCAAAGTAAACAGCAGCGAGGAAATGATGCCTATCCAAATCTATACTAGAACAAAGTTTGAAGGCTTGAGAAGGATGAACTTACATTACATGTTAACACGGGATGGACAAAGCCTTCTCCATGTCGACGGAAGGATAATTCAATAAATTCCAAAGAAACTTCTTTATAAGCGATTGTCGGCGTTCTGGGAACGGGGGTCCCCAGACTTGCCTGCCTGCGGCCTGTGGCGTGGCTCAAAGGGGGGCCCATCACGGTCCATCTTCATCAACACGAGCTCAAGACCCTCGCGAGGGGCCAAGCCTCGCGGGGCGGATGACAGGGAGCTTCCTCAGGCTCGGCCTCGTAAGGCTGGCTCGCGAGGAGGCGGAGAGATCAAGGCGGGGTACCTCAAGAGGTGCCCATGACGCAAGCCATGACGACCAAAGGGCGCCGGGGAGGCGCCGACCCATGATGTCCTCCTTTCCTCTTTGGTGCAAAGGGAGCAAGCGCAGGCGAGAGCATCAAGCAAAGGCGTCCATTTCGTGCAACAAGACAAAGACTAGTCCAACGGCGGGAAGGAAGTCATTGTGGAGCCCAAGCCGGCGTCACCACCGTGAGCCTTTGACAGCGAGGACCAACTTTAGTCGGGATAAGTGTACGGATGTTCCCCTTCAAAATGGCCAATGGGTGGCGCCCTTCCCGCTCAATATTTGGGAAGAGGCCCAGGGCCCTTGCATATAAATAGGACTAGCCACCCACGGTGGAGGCATCTGGCATCCAATCGGTAGCTGGAGGAACCTTGAACAGAGAGAGAGAGCGACTGAACTCCCCCTAGCAGTTCATCGCACCAGCCAAGAACAGAGCCCTCGCGAGGCTCTTCTTCCTTGTATTGTTCATCACCCTCAGCCCAAGAGGCAATCCACCACATCACAAACTAGAGTAGGGTATTACACCACAATGGTGGCCCGAACTAGTATAAACCTTGCGTCTCTTGTGTTGTTCCTTTTGTAGTTTAGATCCTAGCGAGGCGGCGGGGTGCAGGTAGGTTGAGGGTGATATCTCCGCGCGGACCCCAGTGTTCGAACCTCAAGGGTCTGCCGGAACCCGAAATTCGACATTTGGCGCGCCAGGTAGGGGTGCGCCAGAATTCGTCTTCCGTCGCCCTGTTCTCCGTCGACCACTGCATCCATGTCTGATGCTCGGCGGGCCCGCGCCGAGCGCCGAGCCGCTCTCGCTTCCCGCGTCACCCAGACGGCTCCCGTCGGCGGGCCCCCTCGTCGTTCCCCGTCACCTGCCGTCAACGCCGCCACCGGCCTGGCGGGGAACGAGCAGCAAGCATCGTCCCAGCATCCCTCCATGAGGCAAGACGGCCGCACTGCTACCCCCTCGCTCGCCCCGGCTGGTTCTTCGTCTCGCGCATTCCGCGCGCCCATGGAGGCTCGAGCTGCGGTCATCACGCCAAACGAGCTCCTGCGCTACCGTCCAGTCGACGAAGTCTATGAAGAGTGGCTCGACCGCGTCGCCGAGCTCGTCCGAGCCGCAGGGGGCTCCCCCGCGCTGTCGTCGCCAGACCGCACCCACCTGCTGGCGACGAAGCTCGAGGGCGCCTCGGCCGCCTCCCCTCAAGACGGCGCCACAGCCCCAAAGCGCGTGGCCTGGCGGAACCCGCTCCGTCCGGCGCCAGCGCGGCAAGAGCAGAGCTTCCAGGACGTCCCTCGCCCGCAAGAAGCTGCCCGCGTGCTCCCCACTCCTGTACGTCGAGACCCCGCGCTGCTCCCAGCTGCAACGCATGGGGACCCGCAAGACCAAGCTCTTCGTCACCCAAGGCCTCCCGTGGCCACAGCAGGCTGCCGTGCCTTCACCCTCGAGCTGCGCAGTGTCGCATGGCCCGACAAGTTCAAGCCAGACCTGCCTCCTCGCTATGACGGTACGACCGACCCCGCAGAGTTCCTCCAGCTCTACGAGCTGGGCATTGAAGCAGCCAACGGAGACGAGAAGGTCATGGCGAACTGGTTTGCCATGTCTCTCAACGACGGGGCCTGCACCTGGCTCCTGAACCTGGCCCCAGGCACGATCTCCTCTTGGGACGAGATGCGCACCCGCTTCAACGCCAATTCCAAGGTACTCGTGACCGGCCACCCGCCGTGAGCGACATGCGCCGCATCAAGCAGCAACTAGGGGAGACCCTGCAGAAATACATCCAACGCTTCAACAACGCACGCCTCAAGATTCTCAAGGTGACCGAGGAGGCCATCATCTCCGCCTTCTCCGATGGTGTGCGCGACATCAAGATGAAGGAGGAGCTGGCGATGCATGAAGACTTTTGCACTTCCTTGGAGTTGTTCAACTTGGCGACCAAGTGCGCCAGGGCCTAGGAAGGGCGTCTCTCCCTCCTCGAGCTGCCTGCCGCAGACCCAGAAGAGAAGAAGCCCAAGGCCAAGGATGTGAAGCGCAAGCGATCTGCCGTGCTCGTGGCAGAAACGGGCACCAAGCGGGGCAGAGATCAGCCCGAGTCTTCCAAGGGCAGCCGGTACTGCGTGTACCACGACCTCCACACCCACAACACCAGCGAATGTCAAGAGCTCCGAGCCATGCGGGAAGGGAGGATCGGCCGACGTCCCGACTGCAGCGACCGCGGCTACGGCCGAGGAGGAGGAAGGAACGCAGGACGCTGGGAAGACCGCGGCCCACGCCAAGGGTGGCGTGACCAACCTCGCGAGGATCGCTGGCGGGACCCGCCTTGCGAGGGAGGCTGGAGGGATCAGCCTCGCGAGGATCAGCCTCGCGAGGATCGCCCGCAAGGCAACGTAGGCCTCCCTCCTCTGCCACCGTAGCCAAGGAGAAATGAAGACCATCATCAGGACGAGGGGGTTGGGGGCTTCCAGGAGCCAGCGATCGCTGCATCTGGGCGGAGCTCAAGCCCCAGCCTCTCAACGCATCTTCAAGCAGTTCGCCCGCGAAGTGAATGCAGTCCTCCCCAAGCTCGAAGCCACACACCCCCTCAGGTGGTCGGCGTGCACCATCACGTTCAACTCAGCGGATCAGCGCAAGTGTGCTGCCATAGCCGGAGTCCTCCCGATGCTTTGCTCCCCAATCATCAGCAACGTGCTAGTCACCAAAACCCTCATCGATGGCGGGGCAGGGCTCAACGTCCTGTCTGTGGAAACGTTCAACAATCTCCAAGTGCCTTACAATTAGCTTCAGCCAACCAAGCCTTTCTCTGGGGTCACCGACGGCTCCACGGTCCCGATTGGGCAGGTTCGCCTCCCTGTCACATTCGGCGCGCGCGACAACTACCGCACCGAGCTCATCGACTACGACGTCGCCCACATTCGCCTGCCATACAACGCCATCCTCGGGTACCCAGTGCTGGCCAAGTTCATGGCCGTAACCCACCACGGCTACAACGTCCTCAATATGCCGGGAAGTGGCGGAGTCATCACGGTGCCCTGCGAAGAGAAAGACGCGGTGTGCTCCACAGGCGAGCCTTTGAGCCGCATCAACTGGAAGACCCGGATCACGCAGGCGAGGAGGCTTCCCGAGACCGCCCCCAAGAAGAAGAAGACATCATCCGACCCGGCCCCTCAGGAGGCAGGCCCCTCAGGGTCCGCGCCTCCTCAGGGGGAACCTCCTTCTATCGCATAGGAAAGCGCGCCCGGCACCCTCCTCAGGCAGGGCTCGGGGGCTCCCCCCTGGAGGGGCACCGACCTTGCTAAGGTCACGAGGGAGGCGCTTGGGCACCACTTGGAGGCGTGTTTCGAAGCACGTTTCCCTCAAGAAGGAGCAAGGCAAGGAGGTCCAAACCCTCAGGAGTTCGTCAGCGAGGTCATTCAGGAGCTGCAGGAGTCAAGAGTCATGAGTGGCAGCCGCCGCTTACCTGCCGTGGCACCCCATCCAGGCGAGGATGGTGGGCTGCGCGTCTGCATCGACATACCAGGGCTCAACCGAGTCGCCTCTCAGGAGCGCCTCTGGCCCTCTCTTGTGGGGCGCTGCGAAGGTCCGCCCCACAGCTACGTTCGCATGCCTTACGTCTTGCCGAACGCGGCTGCCACGCGCTAGCGCCTCATGAAGTGCATCCTGGAGACTCAAGAGGCCAGGCATTCCGCAGCCCTGGCAGAGATGGAGATGGTCCACAAGGAGCCACCAGCGCCTCGGGAGCCTCCCGAGGCCCCTGAGCCTGGGGGCTCGTGAGGATCGGCTCCCGCATCCCACCGAGTCTGCTGCGCCAACACCCTTTCATCTTCAACGCTATCAGGTGACCTCTTTCAAATTTAACTTCCAGCTGGGAGCACCCCCAGGGCTGCATTATTCCCAGGCCGCATGGGTCCGTCCCTGCGGCGTGTATCCCTTTTACTTCATGTTCCTAGCTTGTCTTGTTGGGGGCGCCCCTCGGGCTGCATCATCCCCAAGTCGCTCGAGCCAGGCCCGGCGACATGTATCCCTCTTGCGTTTATTTCGGGTCATGCGTTCGACCCATCATGCTTGTTATTTGATGCCAATCCATGGCACCTTTTTCTTCGTTCATGTCGACCGCTTGCACGTTAAAGGGGGGGTACCTGAGCATCGCGACTCAGGGCTCCTACTGGCTCTCCAGCCCTCAACCTCTGGCCTTGTCCACGGCATCGCGACCTGGCATACCAGCGATGGCTGAGACCAGCTTCGAGGGCAGGACCCGAGGGCGTGGGCGTCGGCATCTACCCAAATCTGCAGGAACACATCACAAGATAAGGCCCAGCGCCAGGCGCAACCCGCCTTGAGGTAGGGCCCCGTGAGTCCCGCGCTGGCTCACGGGTGCCCAGATACACCTCGCCAGGCCCTACCGTGCCAGCCACGTGTCAGGGCGGGGCTGTACATGCCCCGGGGGCTCCTCCCGGAGGGGAGCCCCCTCCCACGCACCAGTGGAAGCACCATGCTCATGTTGGCTGACTACTGATCCGAGGAAGCGGCTATGCCCGTACACATACGGAGCGCTATGCTCTGCTGGTGATAAACAAGCGAGGGTGGCCCGGGCTGCATCAACCTCGGGGAGCCCAGAGCTCGGTGTGCAGCCACATCTGCGCCTCCCCTCGGGAGTGCCACGCGAGGGGGCTGGGCACGGGGGCTGCGCCTGGGTCACGCCCAGACGCACGCCACCCAGCCAGGCCCCTCGGGCCTGGTTCATCGCGCGTCCCTCCCCGAGCGGAGCCAAGGTACGAAGGCCGTTTGAGCATCAAGGGGGACTCCTGATTATTGCGACTCAGGAGCCTAACTGATCACATAGCCCCTCACTCCTTAGTTCCGAAAGGCTAACGACAGTTGAGGTATGCACGGGGCCGGGCTCTGCAGACGTAGAATGGTAGATCCACCCACATCTCACCTCCATACTTGTTGTTCGTGCGCCAAGGGGGACTCCTGAGCATCGCGACTCAGGAGCCTAACTTGTCACGTAGCCCCTCACTCCATGGTCCCGTCCTGGTTTCCGATCGGGGCTAACGGCGGCTGAGGTATGCGCGGGGCCGGGCTCTGCCGGTGTAGAACACAAGCAAGTAGGAAGGAAAAGCGCAAATTTCAAGGAAATCAAAAGCAAATATTACAGTCCATAACTGTTATCATAACGCCAAATGCAAGTTTAAACGCCTCCCCGAGGCATGATACATGTGTAGGAATTAAAAGCAGAACAGGAGCCACAACGGAGTCACTTGTCGGCGGTGGAGCTGCTGAGCGAGTTCGCCTATGCGAGCAGCAGGGGTTAGCGGCGCCCGCTTGACTTGGTGCTGAAGGCCGGAACTTCCCAGCAGAGCCTCATACGACTTTTCATGGCCTCGGCAGCAGCAGCGGCAAGCTCGCTGCTTTCGCTGGCTCCAAAGGTGTCGAGGTCGGCGTTGGGATCGCGAAGATAGGCGTGGGTGAGGACCAGCGTCGGTCTTTGCGAAGACAAGACCGCAGCGCCTCGGCCTCGGCTGTGGGTCCAAGGCCAAGGCGACATCTTCAAGAGCCTTGAACCAGGAAGGGAAGCAGCTTGGCGGGCCGTCCTCTGCGCCGGCCAGCGGGCTCTCCAGGCCGCTATCGTAAAGCTCCTTCAGCAAGGTGCGAGCCTTCACCTCCATATCTGTGAAGGCCACGCGATCCTCGGCAAGGACCCATGCCTTGCCGTCCAGCTCGACCTTCCTCGCCTCCAACTCTTGCTCCAGCACGCCTAGGCGTTCACGACGCTTCTTGAGCTTGGCGTCCCTATCCTTGACAGCCACCTCGGGAGCTTTCATGCCTTCCTCCTGCTCTTGGCGAAGGCGGGCCTCCTTGGCGAGCTGGTCCCGCAGGCCCTGCAGCTCGCTCTCCAGCGCCTTGCAGCGACCTCGGACATCGGTTACCTCCCCCAAGGCGGCGTCGCGAGCAGCTTTCGCCCCAAGGACGGCCTGCTTCTCCTCGTCGCAAGTTGTCGAGGCCTGGACCAGCGCCGCCCAAATCGAAGCGTCAGAGTGAATCCAGCCAGAAGCCAGCTCCAAGCGCCCGGCCACCAGACGAGGGTCGGCGCCCGAAAGATCCTGCCGTAGCTGGTCCAGTTCGGCAGCAGCACGATCCAGAACGGTGGGAGGAGTCGGAGAAACAGCAGTCGGTGGGGTAGGAGGAGAAGGCGGCAGTGTGACCACAGTATCCAGAGGCGAACTCTTTGTACTAGCAGGCTGTGGTGGCGATGTCGAGCAAGGGCACCTCGAGAGCCGCTGGGCCGTGGGGGCTGGCTTCGCCCGGCCGGCTCGGCCGGGCAGCGTGAGGACGACCGGGCAGGAGAGGCCCGTGCATCGCGGTCACCTTCTGTCACGGGCGGAGGCGCTGCCCCAGACGGAACCTCAGGAGACCCCTTCGGCTTCTTTGCTGCGGGTGCCAGCCTAGCCAAGAGATACATACATCAAGCCTCAGCGGCAAAACAAGAAATAAGGTAGGAATCAAGCACTTACTGGTCGTCGCTCGCGAGCTCGAGCAACCTCCGGCCATACTTGAAGCCCGAGAGCCGGCTACAAGGATCAGCCTCAAGGAGCTCGAGAGCAGGAGGCGCGCCTGCGGATCGCCTCGGGGCCGGGGTAGACCCACGGGGGATCAGCCCGGTCCTGTCCTTCTTCGGGATCAGGGGCAAGCTCCCACCGCCCTGCTCATCGTCATCTTCATCGTCGTCGTCGCTCGGTGAGAGGCGGGGAACGCGGGACTTGCGCCGAGGGAGGGGAGCCCTCGACTCTCCGTCGGTCGCCTCGGAGTCGAGCCCTCCTTCCCGCTCCCCTTCTCCCTTCTCTTCGCTGGAGTCGCCGGAGGACACGTCCACCGGGTACTCGGGAGCCTCCGCAAGCACAGGCCCGTCCCTGTTGAAGACGGGCATGGACTCCACTACCTGCTCCCAGTCGTCGTGAAGGAACAGGGGCGTAGGAGCGCCCTCCAACCTCGCCACGTCGCCCCCGATCAAAGATTGGAGAACCGCAGCCAGGTCTTCGTCGGCCAAGACCGCGGAGCTCGGGTGGGGCCTCCACATCAGAACTGAGTACTGACGAAGCGGAGCTAGCTGGTGCTCCAGGAATTCCCTCAGCAGCGAAGAGCCAGTCAGCTTCGCCGCTGCCATGTTGGCCGGCCTCAGATCCATGTCCATCTTCTCCAACACCGGCCTCGCGCGGGGGTCCACGAGCTCCACTCGAGACCAACCGTCGGAGTGCGTGGGGTGCTCCGTCGGCAAGATTAGCCGAGGGTGGATGCGTAACATCTACCAAGACCCACTTGCTCCTGAAGCCCTCAATCCTCTTCCGGGGTTGAAATGGCGATGGAGCTACCGTCTGTGATGAAGCTTCGCGACGCAAAGAGGGAACCACGAGAGGTCCGGAGGGAGAAATAGTGGCGCAGTAGGGCCATCGAGGGCTGCACCCGGCGTGAGCCTCGCATAATAGTAAGCGAAGATCGCGGAAGGAGGACAGAGTTGGGGTGGAGATGCAGAGCTTGTAGCTTGTAATGGCGGAGGACAGAGAAGAAGAACTCAGAAAAGGGAGGCATCAGACCGGAAACAATGGCGCTTACAAAGACCGGATAAAAGGTGCTCCCTTGGCCCTCAGGGAGGGTGGAGCCAGCCTTGAACACCTTCGCCTCATCGATGCCCTGCGCTGCCGCCATCTGGCGCACCCGGGCAAGGCTCTCCTCCGACACGTTCGGCGAGTCCAGGGCAGGCGAGTACCAAGCTCCGGTCCGGGTGTGGCGAGGCGCCATGCCTTGCTAGGGCGTGCAGTCGGAGTGGATCTGAAGATTTCGGAGGCAGGAAGGAGAGGCGCAAGAAAGGGGATCTAAGCAGTAACCAGAGAAAGCAAGGGAAGCAAAGCCTAGGCAGGCACTGCCCCTTTATCAAACTCGCGTGGTTGCTAAAGCACCCACGTCCAATCAACCGCCACGCCGGCGCCCAAGGCCGCAGGCTGTTAGGGCCCGCGGCGCTTCGCGCTTGCCCCTTCGCCTCTCTGCTAGGCCAAGTCCGGGCGCGCCTTGGGCCCGGGGGCTACTGTCGGCGTTCTGGGAATGGGGGTGCCCAGACTTGCCTTCCTGCGGCCTGCGGCGTGGCTCAAAGGGGGGCCCATCACGGCCCATCTTCATCAACATGAGCTCAATACCCTCGCGAGGGGCCAAGCCTCGCGGGACGGACGACAGGGAGCTTCCTCAGGCTCGGCCTCATCAGGCTGGCTCGCGAGGAGGCAGAGAGATCAAGGCGGGGTACCTCGCGAGGTGCCCATGACGCAAGCCATGAAGACCAAGGGCGCCAGGCGGGCGCCAGCCTGCGCAGTGTCCTCCTTTCCTCTTTGGTAAAGGGACCAAGCGCAGGCGAGAGCATCAAGCAAAGGCGTCCATTTCGGTGCAACAAGACCAAGACCAGTCCAACGGTAGGAGCAGAAGTCATTGTGGAGCCCAAGCAGGCGTCACCACCGTGAGCCTTTGACGGCGAGGACCAACTTTAGTCAGGATAAGTGTACCAGATGTTCCCCTTCAAAATGGCCAATTGTTGGCGCCCTTCCCGCTCAATATTTGGGAAGAGGCCCAGGGCCCTTGCATATAAATAGGACTAGCCACCCACGGTGGAGGCATCTGGCATCCAATCGGTAGCTGGAGGCACCTTGAACAGAGAGAGAGAGAGAGAGCGACTGAACTCCCCCTAGCAGTTCATCGCACCAGCCAAGAACAGAGCCCTCGCGAGGCTGTTCTTCCTTGTATTGTTCATCACCCTCAGCCCAAGAGGCAATCCACCACACCACAAACTAGAGTAGGGTATTACACCACAATGGTGGCCCGAACTAGTATAAACCTTGCGTCTCTTGTTTTGTTCCTTTTGTAGTTTAGATCCTAGCGAGGCGGCGGGGTGCAGGTAGGTTGAGGGCGAGATCTCCGTGCGCACCCCAGTGTTCGAACCTCAAGGGTCTGCCGGAACCCAAAATCCGAGAGCGTTGCCTTTATTATACATTTTGTAAAGTGTAAATATAGATCAAATAATATTGGAAGAAATAGACGATAATGAAGCTCATGTGCAGAGTGATGATACATAATCAAATCAATTAATTAAGTATAGCGTTACAAGGCAAAAGGTACTGACAAGAGGAATGCAGACATCAACGTGTGCAGTGGCATTGGCTTTATTCAACATTTTGGTAAGAGTAAATGTAGATCTGATAATTTGGAGAAAGCGGAGGGTAGGACAGATAACATGCAGAGTAATGCTAGACAATCAACTATCTCGCAATGCAAGTAGAGTAATACTACCACCACCCGTTATTACTTGTCGCTCAAATGGATGTATCTAGCACTATTAAGTTCTAAATACATCCAATTGAGCAACAATTAATTCGATACAGAGGGAGTATATGACAACAGGTACTTACATGAGCAATCCAAAACTTCATAACCATTGTGTTAATTCTACATTTATCTAAGAGTAAATATAGATCTTATAATTTCGAGCAAAGGGAGGATAGGGAAGCGAACATTTACATTGATGCTACATAATAAAACAACAATGAGTGTAAGTATGCTGACAAGGGGCAAGAGGTACTGACAAGAGCAATGTAGTGCCCAGTATTGTTGTGAAATTAGTTTTCATACAAGAGAGAAGGTAAGGCAAATGCAGAATTTTAGGAGTTCAAATTTTGAATTGATATCATAGACAGTACCTGACGCTAGGCTCTCTGTAGTTCTAATAGGGGTTTGGTCAGTGGAGTAGGGGTAAAGTGTGGTACAGTTGGGCCTGTGTTTTTGTGGCTGCTGATCTATTTGATTTAACAGGTACCTTTTCCAAATACCTAGTTTGTACTCCTTGAGGATCTGGACTCCCCTCTTCCTTTTGGACATCTATTACGAAACAACAATATTGACTGGAAAAACATAGTATGATAACACATGGAATAGGTACATAAAATGGATAGGTATGGCATATACTCATATATGATGCTTGAACTAAGCAGATGGTGGTGTAACAAAGTAGAAGTAAAGCAAGAGGTCATATGCAAAATATGTGCCACCAATACAACCTTGCCAAGTTAGAGCAAGCACCTTGATGGGTGAATAAGATAGGCCATCCTCCACCATGCCAAGTTTGTTAGCCAGTGGATTGTTCCACAATATTCCTTTTGTGCGCCCATTCTCATATTCATTTTGATCATGTTCAATACATGACATGCATGAAAACATAAAAATAAGTGAGATTATCTTTGTAATGCAGAAGTGATTCTATTCCAATACTGCCTCCCTATAAACCCCTTTGTGTTATCTCTGCAATTCTTCTAAGAGATGCCATGCATGCTGTAATTTGGTGTGTGCATTAATATAATGTGGCCTACTACTCAAAATATGAGAGCTCCAGAAGTGATGATACTTCGCAGATGACAGCTTCAACATATAGTAAAGAAGAACAAGTCGACCTGACCTGACAGATTCAAAATATACTCAGGGAGAACAGCTGACCTAACCAGTCGATCGCAAATGTCTCCGCTACCTTCCCAACAAGGAACATACTTATTAAAGAAGAGAAGAGGATCATGTTAAAGAAGGGCAGAAGAGCAAGCAGATTGAAGATATTACAAGTCTTTCTATACAATGTCTGTTGCTCACCCATGATGAACCAGAGTGCACAGAGAAATACTATTCCTTCTGGTCTCTCCATATGTGGCTGACCAATTAAACATGTCTTAGTTTTACAAATATTAGCATAATATCATATTCGAATTTGTACAACTAAGCTTGTTTAGCTTGATGGGTGGAGCAGTTCTATTACAACACGAACCACGTAGGCTAATCGTGGTCATCAGAAAATGGGGAAACCGTAAGCATGATGAGTATAGCGTTGACCGTGGCAGTGGGATGGCAGATCTGAAGCTGCAAACCGCGCAAAGGGTACTTAGCAATCGATGTTTGCTTTGAAATAACAACTAAGATTTGGTATGGACAAGAAAGTACAGTCAACAAGTGACAAAAAATGCAATTCCTGCTGCCTCTCTATATGTCACGACATGCATTTGGAAACTCAAGTGGGACCTTTAGCTAACCAACTAAATGTGTCTTTTAACTAATATCAGTATCATATCACAATCATATTTGAACAACTAAGCTTTGGAATTATGAGTGTTGTGTTGTTTAGCTTGAAGGGTGGAGTACTGCTAGTACGACAGAAAGCACCTATGCAGATCATAGTAGGGTAGATAAAAGGGGAAAACCCTAAGGATCAAGATTAAAATTGGGTAAGTGGAACTAGCTGGACCATATGGGCTTGTATTGCCGGTACGGCAAGAAAGGGTTCAGAAAGGCTTCATCCCCAAAAGGTGCAGCTCTATTCAACTGAAGGCACAATACTGTTACTATCAGTCTAGACTATCAAAGACGACATAGCACCCAGCATTTCCCGGATATTATGGAAGACCATCTAGAATCGTTGAAAGCATCCATCTGAAGCGACCCAATAGTCATGTCGACTGCAAATGTCCCTGCTCCACTTCCCGACAAGGAACATACTATACTACTCCCTCCGTTCTTAAATATAAATCTCTTAGAGATTCAAATGCGGACTACATACGGAGGAAAATGAGTAAATGTACACTCTAAATTTTTTCTATATACATTCATATGTAGTTCTTATTGGAAAATCTAAAAAGACTTATGTTTTACCAAAAAAGGCTTTCACCCCGCTTTATAAATAAAGAAATGATGAACAACACCCGGTACAAACGCACGCCACCACAACACATGCACGTACCCAAGGTAGTTTAGGAACGGAGGAAGTAATATACTTATTAAGAAGAACATAAGAGGAACATGATAATAGAGAGCAAGCAGATTTTAGATAATACAATGTGTGCTGCCCACCCATGATGAACTAGAGCGCAAAGAGACATGCAAATCCCTGCTGTCTCTCTATATGTTGCGCACATGCTTTCTGAAACGAATATAGGAACATTAGCTGACCAATTAAACGTCCTCTGTTTTAGTAATATAGCATCATATCAGATTCGTATTTCAACAACTAAGCTTTGGAATTATGAGTTCCATGTTGTTTCGCTTGATGGGTTGAGGTCTTGAGGAGCAGTGCTAGCATGACACGAAACACCTACGATGATGGTAGTGAATATAAAGGGGGGAAACCATAAGCTTTACAAGTATAGTGACCGTGCCATTGCGGATATGAAGGTGCAAACTGGACAAAGGCTACTTCGCAACCAATGTTTGCTTTCAACTAGCCACTATGATTTGGTATGGACAAGAAAAGTACAGTAAACAAGTTACAATTTATTTTTGGGTGAGATCAAGAACTTAAGCAGATATGAAAGAGTACCACCTCTAATGCGACGCCGTGTAGGCCCCTGCTGATAAGTTGAGGGTGATGCGGGTGCGATGGCTGTCGGTGGCGCAGAAGAAGACTTTAGACAGTAGACGGACAGGTCGGGGGATAAGTCCTGTTGCCGTGGACAAGGCGGTTGTAGGAGCGGCAACGACAAGGTGGACAACGGCACCGATGAAGCGAGAGGACACGATGAAAGGATCCTGGTCAGGCGTCTTGGATGAGACACGTCCATCTCTTGCAGTGGACGATGGGGTAGGGGTAGCGGCTCCAGCAAGGTCGAGGATGGGGTGGCGGACGGAGGAGGATGGCCGGAGTGGGGGAGGTTGTTATGGCGCCGATGGTGTATGAATGGAGAAATGAAGGGGGGAGGGGATCTCAAACTTTGGGACGCGCTTTTCTGAGCTAAAATGTGGGAAAGTTACGAACTTAGCCCCCGTTTAAAATTTCGGACATCTCATCGGTTGGGGATAGGACGGTAATCTCGCATCTCCCCAATATTTGCCGACAGCGATTTCGGGCGAGGAGAGGGTGTTTTTCCGCCCATGGTTGGCGCCTAGAATGTATGAACGGGGCTGACAGGTAGGGCGGTTGTGCCATGTCTGAGGGAAGTTACACACCTGCCCCTATTTAAAATATTTGCCTACATCGATTCAAATGAGGAGAGTTTGTTTCGCCGCCCACGTTTGGCGCCCACCGTGCCTGAATGGGCTCAGAGGCGGTCGTGTCATGTCTGATTGAAGTTACTAGTCTACCCTTATTGACAACATTGGAAATTGGGTCGATTAGGATGTGAAGTGTCAAAGGTAGACAATAATTTCCATCTCGCAAAGACTTGCTTCGGGCAGCCGACAAATGATAGTGGGTGTTTTGCCGCTTCGTTGAAAATTTGGGAGAATTAGCATTCACGTTTACCCTGGGCCCAATTCAAACACAATTTGTATTCGATTACGAATATCCATACATCATTCTACGTTTTGTTATTATTTCTTCAAACCCACGACAAAGATTTATTCCACCTTTATATATGAATATGATTTAGAAATGTCATGATCTTCTAATTCAGTAGGTTGGATACACTTTGAGTCAAACAGTTATTTCGTCCAATACAATATGCTCACACGAAAAACAGTTCACCTTATGTCAATCATACAAGTACTGAGGATTACTTCACCTAAAAAATTCAGCTCATTACAACACATGGACAACAAAGGGGGCCTTACAACATAATCCATTCAGGGACATGACACAACATGCAAGTATACTAATCTAATGACAATTTCAACTGGTATCTAAAGAAGGACTAGGATTACCCTGGGCTTCAGATAGCAGAAGCAGCAGGACCTCCTCCGTCTTCAAATGCAACATTCTTACTTACTCCAATTCTTGGGTTGCTTGCATAATGCATGCAGCTAATTGCATAATTTCCAGCCTCAAGATCAAGATTACCTCATTCATGGCAGCCACACTATCTCTTTCTGCCTCTAGTAGAGCCTCAAGAACTATAATATATGTGCTCAGACTGCTCTCCGGCGGTGTTGCCTCTGAACTGCTACCGTCTGGTAACATGGATGGCGAACTGCTTCCACAAATAGATCATGGGGTTGTACATTGTGTCCTAGTGTGAACAACATCCTGAAAGGTTTCTACTAGACCTAAGTAAGAGATAGTTATCGCATGATCCAGACAGTAAGCTTACATCGTAATGACATACGAATTATTGCCAAGCATGGCACTCTATATTTAAATGGTTCGAAGCAGCATCAGCCGAAAAAAAATTAAAATGGTAAGACGAAAGTAGGGATGTAAGTGGCAAATAAATGGCATCCCTAAGTCCCATCTAGTTAGTTTTTTCTAGCTTGCTAGTTCATTTTCCTCTAAAAACAAAAACTCTTTTGAACTATGATACCATTAGTGGACTTTAATCGGTATTAAACGGGACCCACCCCCAGATGAAAAGTAGTGTACCACCGCTATATTTAAGTTGCCCAGGCATCTAAGCAGTTGAAATAATCTGAGAAAGCACTTAAATAGTGTGGCCTCATATAAACTATGAAGACAGTCTTGTGATGAATTTCATAGGAAAAGTTAAGGAGTCAAATGAACTAGGCATGCATTTCTTTACGATAGTATAGCAGGCACTGCTGACATATTGGCCAACTCAGGTATAGCCTAACAAGTGGCAAACAAGCATTCGAAACAAGCAATATAGTAAATCAAACAACTGAACTATTTGTAATTCTATAGGATTATAGGTTGAGGGCACAAGCCAAGAAAGCAGCCCACATGCATTACATTTCACATGTACTAAAACACACTGGCTTACCATATGTTGATGTGAAGCCTCGCTGCTATTGCAACATTTTTTGAAGATATCGTCAGCATCCCGTGCTTGCAAATCTGTTGTTGTAGTTTATTCTGCACCCTCTATTTAGGTAAAATTAATTTTAATCGCATGCACTGGTTCGAATTGATCATCAATGGTTAATCTAAACTAATGAAAGAAGGGTGCGTGCTTACACGACAATATATGTGCTTCACTCTATTTTTATGCTTCTTCTAGGTGCTAGCCCTAAAAGAACAAATATTTTTCTTGATGGGGTTGGCAGCTCCATAATTAATAGAAGCATCAAATTAGTCATGCAACTTGGGAAGATCAAGAACACACAAAAAAGTAATGAACAGAGGCTCGGAGCAGTTATGTAATAGCCAGCATCAGAAATTGTAGGGTAAAACAAACAAAAAGCAGCGGAACCACAAGCTAGTTTGTTGATGTGTAATTAAGCATACAGAACATAGAAGCAATCTGATGTAACCAATAGGTGGCATCAGAATATCATAAATATAGCATGCAAGAAGTAAAATAGTAGGCACTTATATCTAGGAAGTACAGTAATACTTAGGACAAAACAAAAGCATTGTAACTATATGTGCCTTGGTTTGTAATTTAGCACATGTAACATGTTCACTACCACACGTATGGCCCTACAGGTGAAATCAGAATAACACGTCTCATGAAAAATTGAATGATGCCCTGAAGAAATTCGAAGGTGCGGTGCTTATGCTAAGAAAGTGAACGTAGGCGCCGGCCGTTGGATAATAGTACCTGATTCTCGGCGGCGTATGGGTATCGTTGTCATACTTGAAAGCTAAGGCTCGTTGTCTCATGAAAAATTGAATGATGCCCTGAAGAAATTCGAAGGTGCGGTGCTTATGCTAAGAAAGTGAACGTAGGCACCGGCCGTTGGATAATAGTACCTGATTCTCGACGGCGTGTGGGTATCGTTGTCATACTTGAAAGCTAAGGATCGTCGATGGTGCTCGTGTTGCGGTTCAGTTTGGGCCGGCTGTCGCCGTTGCTGAAGCGGCTCCGGTGCTTCGGTTGCGGTGCCCGTCGACATACAAGAAAGCTCATACGTGGTAATTGAACATTTCCGTGATAAAGAAGAGAAAACCCGAAGGAGTACAAATTGAAATAACCTGATGAGGCTGCGGCGTCAGTAAAGCAGGGCCAGTGGAGTTGAATATGGCATTTGTGTAGTGGGTCCGGTGCAATGGACGAAAGCGTCGGCGAAGCACATCCGGCACAGTGTAAAGTACTTTCGGTGAGGTGGATATTTTGCAGCGGACGAGTGCTTGTATGAAGGGCCAGCGATGTGGGGGATGAGGGAGTCGGTGAAGGGCCTACACTGTGCTGGACGAGGGCTTCGGTGAAGCAGATCCTGTGCGATGGACCATGATGGCAGTGGAGCGGTGGACAAGCCAGTCGATGAAGCGGCTCCGGTGAAGTGGTGAGTTGGCAGTTGGGTGTTCCAAGGTGTGGAAGGTAGATCTGGCGGGGTGTGAGCTCCACCGCTGCGGTGGAGGACTAGATTCGGAGGCTTGGCGTGGTTGGGGGGAGGAGGCGGGGAGGGGAGGGGGAGGGGCTCTGGGGAAGAATGTTTGGGGAAAAGAGGGGAAAACAATGGAGTTACCAAAGCAACCCTTTTCCATTCATGTGGCAGGGGTAAAACAGGAATATCGTAGGGCTAAACTTTTGGGCGCGGGATATTTCGATGTGAGCAGGAAGTTTGAAAGCTTTTGGCAGCTGAAATTAAGTATTCTACTCTTGTACGGCCGACTATGATATCATGGCCGAGAATTTATTTGTTTTGCATGCAAAAAAGTGCAAGTTTCGAAAATCATTGTCTCCAACTCGAAACTTAGATTGTCCATTCAATTCAAATATGGATCATTGAGCTAGTGGAAGAAAATACCATCATATGGTCCAATTCAAATAAAATTCCAAATGTATTTATCCTAAACATGAGGAAAAAACAAAAATGTGTATGTGTATGAATAAAGTGGATGATTATAAGGTTTGAACATGCCCGTATGTGTATATATGTAGGTTTGATATATGAATTTGTAATCACGAAATCCCGGATTAAAAATGTACCTCCGTTTAAATGAATTACAAAAGCTAATGATGGAGTCAAATTCTAAAATTCCAATTTTAGGTTTGTAATTCTGGTACTTCAAAGTATATCACACGTGTTCAAAAGTATCGTTATCTCATAGTCCAAACTGTGAAACAAATTGATCAACCATGAGTGCACACACTATTGACCATATATATCTCAATTACACTAAAGTCTCTCAAATATAGACACCTCACTCTTTATCTGAATCCACCCACCCCACCCCACCCCCACAAGTCGTTCTCTCCCCCGGACACGAACACAAGAGCACATTAACCCCCATGTCTCTTCTAAGTCTGGGCCCCAATATAGGGCTCTATCACTTTGTCTCTCGGGCATGCACACATCTCTTCCCCCACTCTCTAGGTCTCCCGGCATTTCTCTTTCCCAGGCACACATGCTATAGAGTGTATCTTTCCCATACACAGAAAACGTCGCCCCCAAACGTCTATCTCCCTAGTTATGTGGTTCTCGCACACTCACCTCACTCACCACCCCCACTGCAAACAAGCACCCTTTGTCTCCTTGTGCACCACTCTCCTCTTTCAATCTCTCCCACATGCGGACCCGACCCAGCTCCTTCCCTATATACATATATGCCGTGACTCTTTCCATATCTCCCCTAATGTATCATCGTTCTCAATCTCGCACGTTGTTCTCTACAACATCTATTCTAGATCTCTCATGAAGTCTCTATCACACACACGATGACTTGTTTCCCTTGCGTCTCCGTACATAGGCCACTTTCGAACAACATAAACCTTGTCTCCCTAGCTATCTATACGCCACATCCGCACACAAACGACCCCTCTCTCTCCCCCTCTCTTCCTCTCTCTCTCTCCCTCGCTAGCTCTCTCTCTCTCTCTCTCTCTCTCTCTCTCGCTCTCACACCCGTCTCACACACACACTCGATGTCTCTTCCAAATAGTTTGCTCCCCGCCCGCACCCATGCTATTCCGCTACTACACATGCCTTTCTCTCTCTTGGACACACATGTCACACCATTCCCCCTTCCCCGCTAGGTTTACATCATTAGTGGTCTCTCTTCTCCACATACACACACTCCCTTTCACACACGCGCGCACGCACAAACACCCATCTATCTGGATCCTTCTTTTAAGACACACACGCTTGCATATTCTCTCCAGCTCTAGGTATGTACATATCCTCCTCTCTATCTAGCTCACATGCACACCAAAATTCTCCATCTCTCTAACTCACACATCTCTCCCCATGTCCGCATGTGTATCTCACACACGCACTCTCTGATTATGTCTATGTGTCACGTTACACAACACAAAGCCCCATGCACATGTCTCTCTCTATCCTCCACACACAGAGACACAAAGAATCACTTATCATTGCCTCAGTCTCTACACATATCACACACGACGCGCTGTCTCTCACTCGCACACACACTCAACCAAGGTTTTCTCGTGGATAACTTACCGTCTATTCATAAACAGTTATGGCAATACGACGAACACGAGATGTGAAAAAGAATAAATCTACACGTCCGTAGACCACCTATTATGACTACTAGGACTAGAGTGAGCGGAAAGTGCGCCGCCGTCACCCCCTCCTTATCAGCGACGGGAAAACCTTTGTTTTACACAGTCGGGAAGTCATCGTGCTAAGGCCCCACATGCTCAGCCGTTGAATAGAATGTAGATCCAAGTTTATGCAAACAAGTACCGATAATACGTTTGTATCTCCATACTTATATCTCTTCTCTCTCTTATAAAAAAACTGAGTTGGTGATGATGGTATGCCTGCCATCTTGCAACATAAACCGTCTAACCTATATCTGGCGGATAGAAAGCAAACTAAAAGATACCCGCACCTCTCTCCACATTTGCAGACAAGGCCTTCCCTCATTCATCCTTATCTCCCACAACCTCATTATTGAGCAATTAAAAAAGGAAGCCTCTAGAACAATCTGGCATGGTGGTCGCTGCCCGCATCGTCCATCCCCATGCGTCCGCTCAGTCCGACCACCAATCACCACCACGCCCCACTACTCCTCACCTCATCTCTCCTCTTTCTCGAGATATCATTAGTTTTTACACATGGGATTACTCCCGCATGGGTCAATCACAATAGGCGTTTTATAGAAAATGCATCTTGATGTTTCGTGCAATGCATGGGCATCTTGCTAGTACTCCTACAGAAGACTTAGTTGGTGATGATGGTGTGTCTGCTCTCCATCCTTTCTGACCATTAGATCTACAACTAACGACAGTGAGGTAAGTTGTTGCCTTTTCTCAACAACATCCCACTTCTCTACCCAATTTACAGAAAACCCCTTAATTAGTATCTTCAAACCAATCACATCCCTCCCTCACCTCACCAAAACAACCCAAGGAATATATTCTGATTGAAACATAATATATTTTTAGTGATATATGTATATCAAAATTAGAGTGTTTTCTATCAAGTTTGTGAATAAGTATTATTCTAATTATGATCCCTTGCAACGCACGTGCACATTGCTAGTATTTCCAACCATGAAAAAAATTGCTAGTATTTCCATAGTTTTGAGTTTTCCATCAAGATATTAGTCACTCATGGTTGATATTTAGTTTGAATTACGTACACATAGGCACTATGTAACTAGCTGTGCTTATTGGCTTCCAAAGCTTAACTTTCACTCCTACTTACAGTATGTAGAGTATTTAACAAAAAAAACTACCACTTTCATCCAGCCCTAGGAAGAAACTATTGTACAAAAATAGCAAAAACATACCCAAAAATTCTTAATCTGCGCCAAAAAACTACTACCTAGTGTCGATTAGGCTCGTTTAAACCAGTTTATGACCGGGTTGACCCACACATACGTGTTGACGAGGCACCTTAAACCAACACCGTGTTGTTTGACCGTTGATACGAGGGACCCACATCTGACCTTCTATTCTCTTCTTCCTCCTCCAATCATTATTTTTCCTGAACATTACTTCAAACAATTCTTATGCGTGTTGTTCGGTGGCGCCGGTGATGAGCGAGCTGGCCGCTGCTCCGCCGGATGGGCCGGATGCCGCGTTGGCCTCCGCATGGGTTGGCTGGCTCGCCCGAGCGTGGCTCACGAGTGAGCAACCCACCGTGCTGGCCTTCGCTCGAGCTAGATGGCTGGCCTTAGAGTGGCGCGCGCGAGCAAGCCGCCGCACCGCCGTGCCAATCTAGCTAGCAAACCTTGTAGACAAGCAGCTGGATGCATCCAGCAGGGTGTGTGCTAGCTTGGCTAGCTAGCGGCCGCAAGCATCGGACGAAGCTGGCATCCAGGCTGCCACAAGATGGGCTCCGCGTCGCCTGCGCTTTTGAACTTCATATACGCCTTGGCCAGTGGCTGCGTCCCATGGCCGAGGATGACTAGGTGGACGGGCCGGAGGTAGGAGGTCACTTGGGGATTTTTGTCCAGACTGCCATGTAGGTACCACAAGTCATAATGCCTAACTAGCCGGTCAAATAGAAGGCATTGACTTAAGGGGCGACATGGGTTGAAACATGCCTATAATGGCACGTGGTAGTTTACTGCGATGGATTAAGAAAATTTTGGTATGTTTTTGCTAATTTTTGTTGAGTAGTGGTTTCTTGGTAGGGCTGGTTGGGAGATGCTAGTTTCCTCGTAATTGTTTCTTGTAAGTAACAATGCACTAGCGACAAAATGCAATTGTAGGTTGCGTTGTACTCCAATGAGTACTACTAGTGGCCGTGGGAGTGTATTTCTCGTTTTGTGGGTTCGATCCCTGCCGAACGCACGGCGGCCTTTTTTTAAATAGTAACCTCACTGCGAGCCAATATTGTACATTAGTAGTTTGACTTTTGAAGTCGAACGGATGTGTCGCACCACAATTTGGGTGCACTAGATAGCCCAACCACGTGAGCGGGTTTGCCCTCCCATCATCTCATGGCTCGCATACTAGAGTAGTACTCCTATATATCAATTCACACCGTGCAAAGTTTCTCGCTTGCGTGCTCGCCCTAGCCGCACCTCGCTTGCAGCTTTCTCATCAGCTACCATATTTAAACTAGCGCCTCCCAATTAAGCCCGAGGATCCGGAAAAGCCTGGTGTGGCATTGGGAACTGTGCAATATGGCTCTGTACATAAAGTGCTACTACTCTGTAGCTTGTGGTGTTGCACGTATGGACTTAGCTCCATTATCGGCTCTAAACTCTATAAAAGAAATTCCTCTTGACGTGATTTTTTGTTTTGAAATGGAGGCAAAAGCTTTGCCTCATCTCATTCATAAAGAAGGAACTAAAAAAGTTCGACGAGATCCATTGCACCTCCACAAATTGAAGCAAAAAGCCTAGTCTCGCTGTATCAAAGAACTCAAATGTTACGCCTCACAGAACCGTACGATAAACAGGCTGCTAGTGTGTGCGTGAGAGGAGCGGCTGAGTAGGGCAGCTACGTGCTTGAATAGAGCACGCAAAGTATGCACGACGCAGGTGTACTTTCCCTACATTGATAGTACAGCGATGGTTCTAGAGAACAGTAGTGCCGTCCACTGGCAACTGTAGCTCCTTGGCCTTGAGATTCAAGAGTTCAAAACTGGTGCACTATAGAAGTACAGTACAATGCACTACTAGTTGAGAAAGTAGTACTACTACTGCTACAGTACTAAGCAGTAAATAATACTCGCACCATCGCGGGGCACTAGGCACTACCACTATGCGTGCCCGCATAACTTCCTTAACAAAGGGACGAGGCCCTGCGGTTACGCTCTTATCTCCTCCTTGCCAGTTCCCCTCCCCCTGAAGAGACAAGGCAGTTCGTTGCTGCTCCCATGGATTCGCCAGGAGGTTCTCCTCCTCGTCGGGGCTGGGAGACCTTGGACGATGATCCACTGGGAGAAATCGCACGCCGCTCCAACGTCCTCACCGTCGCAAGAGTCGGTGCTTCCTGCACCAACTATTTTAAGATGGTGCTTAAACAGGCTTGGGAAAAAGCCATGCTTGTTGGTCTTCCATGTGTTCTCGAGCAGAAGGTTATTCTATGGGACAATCCATCAAGCAGTCCACCGCTACCTGGTCGTGGTTGCGCGTTGACTCCGCTAGAGTTGCCGACATTGAGAGTTTGTTGGATTTTTTCCGATGAGCGGGTCGTCATGGAGATTGATCATGTAGTCTATATTCTAAATATAGTACTTAGTTATTACATCCCGTAATTTCTCTGCTACCCACTGTCTTATATATAGGTCTGGGTTGGTGCCAACGAAGATTATATTGCATACCTCCGGCCGGATACCACCATCATTTTGCACAACAACCACAGCAGTGCGGTCGCTCCCGTAGACCCCTTCTCCACCATTGGGATCGGCCTTCCGGACTGGCTAGGCTTGAATACGTATGATGATGCCTACATGAGATTGAAGAAGATAGAAATTGCGGACACGCCGACAAAGCGATGCGGCTACGACGATTACTATCTCATCGCGGTGTTTGACATAAGGGGTGCCATCCATACAAAAAGTAGTAACGGCAGAGGCTGGCACATGTTGGCCGCGGCATATTTGTACCCCTACACGTTCGCAGACGCCCTGTGCCATGTAGGCGGCATCTTCGCGGTGACAAGCCAGGGGACTTGTTTCATCTGGTTGCCATCCTACAGTACGGGAGATTACAAACGGAATGCCCAAACCATCATTTGCATCCCTAACGGTACTCCATTATTTTGCAGGGACCAGTCATCCCCCAATCAAAATATGATCACCGATCCTGGATGTGCATTTGCATCCGTGATTTGGTCTAACCTGGAACCTTGTAGCTGACTTTGGCATATTGCGATCAACTATCTTAGCAGTCGTTATGTGCAACATGGTCACATGATCTACCATGATCGGACCGTCACCATCTACCCAGGTATTCCATTTTCTCATTGCTATGTGTGAGAGTAGTAGTACTTGTTAGTTATTTTATTTTCTTGACTAGGACATGTTTACTGTACTAGTACTACAATTTAGTATTAGATTTTTTAACCCTCTTGCCTTCTCTTTCATTGTAATACTACTTACTAGTACTAGTACTTTTTACCTTGGAGGACGCGTATAGCTAGCCAGGCCCTTGAAGACTTGAACCCACTAGCTCCCACCATTTTTATTTTTCCATGTCTTACTATCTCATCCATGTAGAAAAGAGTGGCTATATATAATAAGCCAATTCTTTTACTTTCTCTATACTGGAGTAGTACTATTAGTTGCACAATATTACTGACGGCCATATATGAGCACAACATTATTATGCATGGACCTTGACCATGTACGTCACCATGTGTCCGGACCTGAGATGCCGCGTGTAATAGATGAACGGCGCCGAGTTCGACCCCCGTGATGATATGTGGGTGCCGAGGAACACTCTTGGAGAGTACTTGCTTTTTAATGGGGACAGCTACCCCATTGTGAAGCGGATGCCACCTTCCATGCACGACACCAGAGACCTGCCGTTCGTGAAGCATGCTGGGACACGCTATCTCTGATTTATGCCGCTTCTGCTTGGATGAGTCTCCATCGTGTGGAACCGGACTAGAAAGCTGCGACCATGATTCCCGTTGCCCACCGCTATGGATCGTGCCATCTATGAAGAACACATGGGACTGGAACCTGGAGGTGGACATGGAGCCCATCTGTAACGTGTAAGTGGAGTATGGTAAATTGTAAATGGCACACAGCCCAGTTCTATTTTCCTCTTGAAACACCATTTCCTACCTTCATTTTCTAATCTCTACCTATAGTTTTACTAGTTCATATACATGTATTATTATATTGAAAATACATAAAGTTCCCTTTTCATCTTTACATCCTTATCTTTTTGTTGTTTTCCTTCCCAGCGCTGATTTTTTACCACTGGTTTTCCCTAAAACCAACTCAATTGTCCCACGTCTTATTAGCTTACAAAAAATAAAACAATTTTTTTGACAAATCAATAAGTTCTTAAAAATAAATGTTTATCATTTCTAGATTAAAACAGTTCGGACTCCACAAAAATATGCAAATTAGGTTGAACTTTTTGACCATGGTCCTGGGCAGAAAATGGGATGTAATAAATTCCTTAAGAATTAGCAAATGGGCTGAAAATTATTTAAAAAATAGCAAATGGGCTCTATGTTGTCTGCCATAGATTTGGACGCTGACTTGTGGGCCTATTAAGTTCATGCGTCACAAGGTTTTTAAAAAAGAAACTTAGTCGACAATCAACTCTACCAGTGTCAGACTGTTAGATGTCAATCCAACGGCAATCGTGCTTCTTCAGTCTCTGGTCTTCCTGCTCCAGCCTCCCAAACCAGCGCCGTCGGAACCGCCTGCTCCCGCCTCCCATGGCCGGCTACCCTGCCGGGCAGGCCTCACGGCCCCACCCTAATCACATCCCTGGCCTGTCCATCCCTCTACTCACCCACACCTCCTGATATTCTCTGGCGACGGCGGCCTCACACTGCAACCGAACCAGTAAACCCTCATACCCACTCTATAGGGGAAACAACTGCCGAGTCTTCCTCGGCTCTGGGTCGTTCCCTTACTTGGCCTCACCATCGTCCACCGCCTTGGTGCTATCGGCATGGTTTGGTCAACGAACGACATCCATCGGAAGAGGACTATACATGGAGAGGCTGACAGCTGCGTCCATGGCCGCAAGCAAGGAAGTGCCCCATTTTTTGCATGTAGGAAGTGCCTCCTTATTACGCGCAAAATAATAATTCCTCCGCCTGACAGCGGGGACCCACCGGAAGGGCCTCTGAATTTCGCAAAAAAAAACGATCCCGACGCTGAGTGCTCGGACCCACCAGCTATATCTTCGCACGCAAGGAAGTGCCTCCTTACTACGCACAAAAAAAGAATACCCCCGCTGCTAGGTAGGACCCACCATATTTGGAGGCTGGCTTGTGGGACTACTAAGTTGATGCGGACATAGGTCTTTGTCAACTTAGTCAATATAAATTATTGTAGCTACGGTGACCGTACGATGTCCATCCAACGGCTGGCGTGCTTCTTCAACCTCTGGTCTTCTTGCTCCAGCCGCCCAAACCATCGCGGGACGTGCCGCGTGCTCCTGCCTCCCGTGGCCGGCTGTGTTGCCGCGCAAGCCTCACAGCCCACTCCTACTCCAACCGCTAGCCAGGCCATCCCTCTACTCACCCACAACCCCTGTTATTCTGCGGTGGCAGCCTCACACCGCAGCCGAACCAGTCAACCCTCGTACTTTTCTCCGCGTGGGCATCCACTGTCACGGCTTCCCTGGCTCCGCGTCGTCCCCTTCCTAGGCCTCGCCATCATCCACTGCCTTGGTGCTCTCGACGCGCGTGGTCAACGTGGTGAAGGAACGACTTCCATTGGAAGAAGACTGTACGTGGAAAGGCTGACAGCTGGGTCCACGGCCGCAGCAAGGAAGTGCCTCCTTATTACGCGTAAAATAATTATTCCTCCACCTGACAGAGGGGACCCACCGGAAGGGACTCTGTATTTTGCGGAAAAAATGTTTCTCCCCTGACAGCTGGGACCCACCAGCTACATCTTCGCACGCAAGGAAGTGCGTCCATATTATGGGCAAAGAAATGATTCTCCCCCTGACCGCAGGGACCCACCGGTTATATCTTCGCACGCAAAGAAGTGCCTCCATATCCTCCCTGACAGCAGGGACCCACCAGCCACATCTTTGCACACAAGAAAGTGTGTCTATATTACGGGAAAAAATGATTCTCCCCCTGACTGTTGGAACCCACCAGTTATATCTTCACATGCAAGGAAGTGCCTCCTTATCCTCCCTGACAGCTGGGACCCACCCGGTCGAACCATACTTAGGGTTGTTTGTCTGGTCGCGAACATGTATGTGCATACACGATCGGTCTCTCTACAATGATGAACCATGGCCAAGCAAGCAGCGGCACATGTAGTAGTAGAGCCCCCGATGTAGCAGTTCAGGCAGTCCAGTCAAAACCGTGTACACGTACGTATTGCCAGATGCCAAAAAATATGGGGTCTCGAACGCGTACTCGCGCATACGTACGTCCAGGGATTGTGTACATGGAGAGGCAACTGACGGCACCAACGACGTCCTGTTCATCGGAAGCCAACCGGGTGGGTCGGAACGGAGAAACTGCGTCATGTTCATCGGGAGGCAATGAAATGCGTCGTGTTCATCGGGAGCGACGGAACAACCAAAATGGGGTGTTGTTCATCGGGAGGGGTGTGGCGTACCGCAAAATAAAGGAAACGGCCCTCTGTTCGAGTGCCTACGATCAAAACAGGGTGTTGTTGATCAGGAGGGGTGTGGCGTACAACAAAACAGAGGAAACAAACTTGTGTTGGAGAGCCTACGATCGAAACGGGGTCCTGTTCGTCGGGAGGGTGTGGCGTACGGCAAAACAGGACTCCATGGGCTACTGTTCATCCACCGTCTACTGCCTCGCACCAGCCTCCACGGGCTACTGTTCATCCACCGTCAACTTCCTCTAGCCTCCACCTGCTATTGTTCATCCACCATTGACTTCCTCCTACCTCCACCAACTACTGTTCATCCACGGGGTTGCCTCCACCGGCTTTTCAACCAGCCCTCCACGGGGTCATGTTCATGCACCCCCACCTCCTCGATCGGGGTCCTGTTCATCCAGCGGTAACGGCCTATACTACCACGGGGTCTTGTTCATCCAACCCCCACCGGGAACTGTTCATCCAACCCCCAACAACGGTCACTGTTCATCCATAGGCAGCAGGTTCGATTGGCTTCAGTAGGCAGCAGTAGCGAAGGAATCGCTCGGGTTCAGTTAACAGCCGAGGGATCGATCGCTCGGGTTCAATACGCCTTACTCGGGTTCAGTTAGAGCCCAACGCCTCGCACACACACGTGTACGTGTACGAGAGAAACGCTCAAATCTCCATGCATCGCTTGGCCCCGACCACCCACCGTAACAGGGAACTCCCCGAAATTTTCCTCGCCCTCGCTTCTACCATGATTTTTTCCGTCATGGACGGCCCAAAGAATGTAATGCAGGTGCGTCCCTAATACGTCTCCAACGTATCTATAATTTTTTATTGTTCCATACTGTTATATTATCAGTTTTGGCTGTTTTATAATCATTTTATATCATTTTTTGGTACTAACCTATTGACATAGTGCCAAATGCGAGTTGCTATTTTCTGCATGTTTTTTACATTGGAGGAAATCAATACCAAATGGAGTCCAAATGCAGTCAAACTTTTTGTGGAATTTTTTGGACCAGAAGACATCCAGCGGGCCAGAGAAGCCCAGGTGCGCCTTGGTGGGTTGTGCAAACCTCGGGTGCCCCCTGAACTACCTCTTTGCTCAATAAATACCCCAATATTCCAGAAACCCTAGGGGAGTCGACGAAAATCAATTCCAGCCGCCGCAGAGTCCAGAACCACCAGATCCAATCTAGATACCATCACCGAGGGGTTCATCATGCCATTGGTGCCTCTCCGATGATGCGTGAGTAGTTCTTTGTAGACCTACGGGTCCATAGTTAGTAGCTAGATGGCTTCCTCTCTTTTGATTCTCAATACAATGGTCTCTCAGAGATCCATATGATGTAACTCTTTTTGCGGTGTGCTTGTTGGGATCGGATGAACTTTCAGTTTATGATCATATCTATCTTTTTTATCCATGAAAGTTATCTGAGTCTTCTTTGATCTCTTATATGCATGATTGCTTATAGCCTCGTATTTCTTCTCCGATATTTTGGTTTTATTTGGCCAACTTGATCTATTTATCTTGCAATGAGAAGAGGTGCTTTGTGATGGGTTCGATCCTACGGTGCTTGATCCCAGTGATAGAAGGGGAACTGACACATATGTATCGTTGCCATTAAGGATAACAAGATGTGGTCTATTTCTACATAAATATATCTTGTCTACATCATGTCATCGTTCTTATTGCATTACTCCATTTCTCCATGAACTTAATACACTAGATGCATGCTGGATAGCGGTCGATGTGTGGAGTAATAGTAGTAGATGCAGGCAGGAGTTGGTCTACTAATCTTGGATGTGATGCCTATATAATGATCATTGCCTGGATATCTTCATGATTATTTGAAGTTCTATCAATTGCCCAACAGCAATTTTTTCACCCACCATTTGCTATTTTTCTTGAGAGAAGCCACTAGTGAAATCTACGGCCCCTGGGTCTATTCTTTAATATATTTGGCTTTGTGATCTATTTTCCTTTGCCTTTATTTTTAGTTCTATTAAACCAAAAATACAAAAATAGCTTGCAGCACCTTATTTTATTTGGCGTTCAATCTATCAATTATTACAACCCTCTCATGTTCGTTTGCCAATTTTTGGCGCCGTTACCCAAAAGGGATTGACAACCCCTTTAACATGTTCAGTTGCGAGTATTTGGTATCTGTGTGCGGGTGTTGTTTACGTAGTGTTGCTTGGTTCTCCTACTGGTTCGATAACCTTGGTCTCATCACTGAGGGAAATACCTATCGTTGTTGTGTTGCATCATCCCTTCCTCTTTGGGGAAATACCGACGTGGTTCTAGCAGACATCAAAAGGAATTTCCGGCGCCGTTGCCGGGGAGGATCACGTCAAGATAGTCTCCTGTCAACTCGCCAATTTCTGGTGCCGTTGCCGGGGAGACATCATCAACATCTACCAGGTTCCTAATCACAAATCTCATCTCCTTGCAATTTATATTATTTGCCATTTGCCTCTCGTTTTCCTCTACCCCACTTCACAAAATTTTGTCGTTTTATTTGCTCTCTTTTTCGTTCGCCGTTTTCTTGCCGAATCTGTTTTTTGTGCAATCTTGTTTGCTACTTTTATCATTATGGATAGTTCTTTCTCAATTGCGTGCACTGAACACTACAAAAAAATACACTTCCGTGATGATACGTGTTTGTCACAGTAGGTCACGTTTTTTGTCATGCATGTACATCCATGACAAATTTATGACAGAATCAAGATAGTCATACTGTCCGTCAGAGAAGTGTTTCATGACATTACGAAAATTATCATCACGGAAGTGTCCACTTCCATGACGATAAATCGCGCGTCACAGATGTGCTTTCGTCAAGGGTGACCGACACGTGGCATCCACCGTAACGGAACGCCGTTAAGCTATCGGGTCGGGTTTTGGATCCGATAACCCGTTAACAGCCCCGACCAATGGGGATTTTCCACGTGTAAAATCATCATTGGCTGGAGGAAACACATGTCGGCTCACCCTTGGGACAGATGTCATCCACTCATTGGACAGAAGGCGCCTATGATACGTCGACACGTGGCACGGTGCAACAGAGGCCCATTGCTGTGAAAAGGCCGGCACGTTTGACTTGGTCAAAAGGTGGCGGGCCGGCCCATGGAAAGCCTGTTAACGGCATGTTCGCATATAGCCCATTTACAGCCCGCTAACCCAAGGCCCATTATGCCCTATTCGAATTAGGCCCAGTAGCGTCATCTGGGCCATCCAATATGATTCTAGCCCGTTTTCACTTCTGGCCCATGACGTCTTTTGGCCGATATGAGGCCCTATGTAACTCTTGGCCTATTAACGGCCCGTGGTGAAACTGGCCCGTAATGAACAGTGTATCACTTTACACCCATTAACGACCCATGGTGAAACTGGCCCGTATAGAATAGTGTATCACTTTATACCCATTAACGGCCCGTTATTCCGTTGGGCCGTTTCCAACCCATGTTTTCTTTCGGCCTTCTTAGAGCCCATTTATTCTTGGGCTCATTTCCAGCATTCGTTTACTTACGGCCCGTTAGTGTCATTTTCTGCTTGTGGGCCAAATTCAGTCCGTGGTGACAGTCGGCCCGTTTGTGGTCCGTTAATTTGTTGGGACGTTTTCATAGCGTCATCAAATATGGCCTATTAACGATGGCCCATTATGGTCGGCCCATGAACGGACGATTCCAACTCTAGCCCGTTTACGGCCAGAATGCGGTCTGTTTGGCCCATGTTTGGTCAATCGATCATACGGCCCGTATAAGGCCCATTGATGATACGGCCCGTAGAAGGCCCATTGTGTCTACGGCCCGTAGAAGGCCCATTGTTTCTACGGCCCGTAGAAGGCCCACTGTTTCTACGGCCCGTAGAAGGCCCATCGCTTTATTTCTCGACCCGTAGGCCGTGTCACCTCTTGTGGCATTTATTGTGGCCTAGTTTTAAAAAATAGGTTATTGCAGCCACTAGCAAACCGCAGAAAAAGAACTGCACTGACTACAAGCAAAAAAATAAACAAGACAACAAGGAAATAAATAAGCAAGCAACTTACACTAGGCTATCACGGCTATTACACATATTACATCCACTGGGCATCAAAGTTCGCCACCAGTGCAAATATAGGGAACACATGACATATAAAAGCCGCAAGACAAAACAAGTCGAACTGAAACCACTTGAGAAGAGCTCAAGAAACAATATCCTGGGTACCCATAATCTTTGGCAAGATGCTTAGCAAGCTTATTAACTTTCTCTTGTTTGGCGCTTAAGTCCTCCAGCGCTTGTTGTTGCACCAGAAAGTATGCATCTGAATTCTGCAGGACTTCCTCAGTCCTTTGGCTTCCTGTCGCATAACATTTGATCGATGTCTTTCAACTTAAAGTTGAGACTCAAGAAGCCAAACTGATTCAGGCAACGAGTTCGAAGAGCTGGTGCCAGCAGCGGTAGCCAGTAACTCGAACACTACATCAAGACAGGACTTTGGGGTTGTCTCAGTGTCTTCAATATAGTTTTTATCAGCTTTCTTGGAGACCAACAGGGATGTCTCACTATCTTGAACCTTATCTGCATTACTTCCTTTACCATTGCATAACAGGGTACTCTTCTCCAAATTTTTATCCGTGTTCTAAAAGAGAAACAAACAAACACATCTCAGGTATACAATGTAGTATATGAAACTCATTTTGGTAAACCAGTTCAGCAGTAAGGTGGACAGGATAACATCATGAAACAAACATATATCTATGTAGTATGGTCAATGTATGGTCTATATCATTCTAGTTTATGTTGCCAAATCAAGATAGATCTGATTCGAATCATATCTATTTAAGACAAAGCAGCATAGACAGAATATAAGTGTGGGAAATTACACAGCAATAACAACACTTGTAATGTGCATGGCATGAGAACATAACTGTTTATTCAATTGAAACTAAAATCAACATAGAGCAAGTTACAACAGCAAATAGCCAAACACGTTGAAGAAACTGGTTTAAAACATACATTGCGCCATTGGAGTTTCAATTGCATCCTTCAAATTTGAAATTGGTTGGTATCGAGAAATACAAAGTGATGCAAGAGCAAAGTAGTATGAACCATAGCTACGGAACCTGACCTGAGAACAATTATTCTTCTTCTTTAAGCGTTGACTTCGGGTTCGGAGTGGTGGTCCTCGTGATTTGGGCACTGCAGTTGCCTTACTAACTGCTCGTGTTTGGGTGCTCTGTGATCGAGACGGTGCTGTGTCAACGGGAACTGGGTGTCTATCTGCTAGGGTTAGGGTTAGAAGGGGTGTAGTTGGTTCTCTGTCCAACTGGGTAGGGGTACCATCTGCATGAGTGTGGGTTATGTGTGGTGGGGCTGGTTCTTGGGCAAGTACAACCGTGGTTCTATCTGCCTCGACAGGTAGCACGATCTTTTACGAAGACCGTGTTTTTACTCCCACAGAATCGCCATCACTCCCTCCAATTGAAATGGCTGATAAACAAGAAAAGTAATTGAATGTACAGACATTGTAAGATAGACAGGTGCAATGGATAGTAGGGAAGAAAACAGGGCATGAAATAATTCACATTTATGTTGTCTAAACAAACGGAATAGCAGGACATAATTTCACATAGATGATCGCTAATTAAACAGGATAGCATGACACAATTTCACATGTATGATGGCTAACTAAATAGGATAGAATGACATACTTCAAAATATGATGACTATGTAAACAGGATGACATGATATAACTATACGATGTGTCTATTAAAGTGGTTGGCATGCCATAAGTCACAAACATGCCGTCGATGGAATCATGATGGCATGATATAATTCATGGATAGAATGACATAATTTAAAATATGATGAATATGTAAACAGGATGAAATGATATAACTATATTATGTCTTTAGAAAATGGGTTGGCATGCCATAATTCAGATACATGATGTCTATGTAAACATCATGGCATGACATAATTCAAATATATGATTTATATACTAAGGAAGTGAGCAGAGGGCAATCGCATATATGATGTGTCAACTAAGGAGATGGCATTCAATATTGTGTATATGATGTAAAAACTAAGCATTGCAATACAACTTATGCATTATATGAGTAATATAACCCTGCCAAGTTTGAGCATACACCTCAGGGGGATAACAGGACTGGTGATCTGCCTCTGAATCCTCCTCCGAAGAGCTATCTGTAACCAGCAAGATATCTGCTTCAAAGAGTAGCATTGTCTGCTCAAGACCTTGTTTTCACTCCAGATTTCTCCAT
Organism: Aegilops bicornis; assembly: GCA_021605145.1. Taxonomy (NCBI): domain Eukaryota; kingdom Viridiplantae; phylum Streptophyta; class Magnoliopsida; order Poales; family Poaceae; genus Aegilops; species Aegilops bicornis. Next base: position 498,085,733 of record CM038670.1, read on the forward strand.
CACCAATTCGATGGCTGATGCACAGGAAGAGCAGTTGAATATACAAACATTGTCGACAAAAAGCAATGAGAAATACAAAAAAGGACGACATGATATAATTCACATATATGACGCTTGCCTAAAAGAGCATGGCATTGCATAATTCACATACATAATGCCTTGCAACAAGATAACATTGCATAATTCACATATATAATGTCTTGCAACAAGATGGCATTGCATAATTCACGTATATGGTAATTAGACACTAAACAGGTGGCATTCACACAAAGCATGTCTAAACTAAGCAAATGACATAGCAATGCAAGATACCATACGCATGATATGAGCAACATAACCCTGCCAAGTTAGGGCATGCACCTCCGGGGGGGGGATATGACTGGTTATCTGTCTCTGAATCCTCCTCTGAGGAGCTATCGGTAACCAGCAAGACATGCGCTTCGTCACATAGCATTGTCTGCTCTGAAGACCTTGTTTCCACTCCAGATTTTTCCATGACCGTGCCGAATGGCTGATGCACAGGAAGAGTAATTGAATGTACTAAAATTGTTGACAAATTTAACACATGATAAAAAAAATGATGGCATGATATAATTCACATATAAGATGACTGGCTAACCAGGGAGACATTGCAAAATTCACATATATGATGCCCGGCTAGTCAAGATGCCATTGCATGATTCACATATACGATAAAGAAACTAAACAGATGGCATTGACACAATGCATGTCTAAACTAAGCAGCTGACATCTTTAATGTATACAATAAGCAATGCAAGGCACCATATGCATGATATTACCAACATTAGCATGCCAGTTAGAGCGAAGACCTCATGGGGTAAATAGAGTGGTCTTCTCCTTCTGAATCCCCCTCAGAACAGTTATCTTCCTCTTGATTACAATCCGAAATGGGTGGAGGGGGGCTACCTTTGGGCCCACCATAGAACGACGTCTGCATGAAATTTTATTGCCACGCAAGGCTCGTCTCTTTTGCTCTACATGATCAGTTCCATTGTGTACAATAACTGGCATGCATAGGAATAAAACATAGTGAGATTATGTAAGGAGTGCATGCACAAATCCAGAGTGATGGTAGCAAACTGTGGATAGACCCAAAACCAATGATAGCAAAGATAATAGCTTTAGTTAAAAATACAGATAATGGCTCCTTTAATGTTTGTTTGCACCCAACATGAAACTCATAGTAGACACCGGAGATTAACCAGAAACTAGGCAGATAGTCTTGATTGCTGCCCCAATATATACCTCGGCGTGCTCGGGAACGGGGTCCCAGACTTGCACTGCGGCCTCATGGCGTGGCTCAAAGGAGGCCCAGGACAACCCATCTTCATCAACACAAGCTCAAGACCCTCGAGGGGGCCAGAGATTGCTGAGGCGGACGACAAGGAGCTTCCTCGAGCACGGCCTCGTCAGTTGGCTCATGAGGAGGCGGAGAGTTCAAGGCAGGGTACCTCGCAAGGTGCCCATGACGCAAGCCATGACGACCAAGGGCGCCCGGTCGAGCCTGAGCCATGGCGTCCTCCTTTCCTCTTTGGTGCAAAGGGAGCAAGCGCAGCGAGCATCAAGCAAAGGCATCTGTTACGGTGCAACAAGACCAAGACCAGCCCGGCTGGCCGGAAGGGAGTCATCGTGGAGCCCAAGCAGGCGTCATCACCAGAGCCTTTGGCAGGCGAGGACCAACTTTAGTCGGGATAAGTGTACCCGCTGTTCCCCTTCAAAATGGCCAATTGTTGGCGCCCTTCCCGCTCAATATTTGGGAAGAGGCCCAGGGCCTTCGTCTATATAAGTAGAGCTAGCCACCATAGTAGAGAGATGGACGATTAGCATCCAGAGAGAGAGATAGAGACCCGATCCTCAAGCTAGAGCGACGGGACACCACCTAGCAGTTCATCACACCCGCCAAGAACAGACCCTCGCAAGGCTGTTCTTCCCTGTACTGTTCCTCATCAGCCCAAGAGGCAATCCACCACACCACAAACTAGAGTAGGGTATTACACCACAACAGTGGCCCGAACTAGTATAAATCTTGTGTCTCTTGTGCTGTTCTTACTAGTAGTTTAGGTCCCTGCGATTCGGCGAGGTACGAGACGGTGGAGGGTTGGATCTCCGCGCACCCTAGAGTTCGAACCTTAAGGGTCTGCGGAACCCGAAATCCGACATTTGGCGCGCCCGGTAAAGTGCGCTAGGAATCTGCCTTTCGTCGCCTCGTTCTTCCCCGACCACCGCAACCATGTTCGACGCTTCGTCGGGCCAGCTGAAGGCCGAGCCGCGTCGCCTCCCATGTCGCCCAGACGGGCTCCGTCGGCGGGCGTCCTCGTCGTTCCGTCGCCGACCGCCGTCAACGCCGCCACCGGCGGGGAAACGAGCAAGCGTCGTCGCACCCGTCCATGAGGCGGGGCGGCGCCGCCACGCGCTTCGCTCAGCCATTTTTCTTCCTTGGCGCCCCGCGCGGCCATGGAGACCCGAGCTGCGCTCATCGCGGCCAACGAGCTCCTGCGCTACCGCCCCGTCGACGACGTCTACGAAGAATGGCTCGACCGAGTCGCCGAGCTCGTCCGCACTGCAGGAGGCGACCCCGCGCCGTCCGTCTCGCTGCACCGCACCCCGCCCCGCGCGGGCGATGAAGCTCCCGGGGCGCCTCAGCCGCCTCCTCCTCAAGACGGCGCCCTGGCCCCGAGGCGCGCGGCTCCTGGGCGGAACCCGTTCCGCCAGGTGCCGGCGCGGCAAGAGCAGAGCTGCCAAGAAATTCTCGCCATAGAAGCTGCCCGAGCGCTCCCGCTCCAAAGTCAAGACCTGCGCTGCCCCTGGCCAAGGCGCAGGGAGACCCATAAGACCAAGCTCTCCGCTGCCTGAGCCCCAGCTGCCGGGCGGGCTGCCGCGCCACCTCCGAAGGCGCAGCGGCGTCGCGTAGCCCGCCAAGTTCAAGCCAGACCTGCCTCCTCGCCACGACGGCACAGCTGACCTTACGGAGTTCCTCCGCCTTACGAGCTGGGCATCGAGGCTGCCAACGGGGATGAAAAGGTCATGGCGAACTGGTTTCCCATGGCGCTCAAGGACGGGGCCTGCACCTGGCTCCTGAATCTGGCCCAGGCACGATCTCTTCCTGGGCCGAGATGCGCACCCGCTTCATCGCCAACTTCCAGGGTACTCGCGACCAGCCACCCGCCGTGAGTTACATGCGCCGAATCAAGCAGCAGCTAGGGAAAACCCTGTAAAAGTACATCCAGCGATTCAACAACGCGCGCCTCAAGATCCCCAGGGTAACGGAGGAAGCCATCATCTCTGCCTTCTCCGACGGCGTGCGCGACGTCAAGATGAAGGAGGAGCTGGCGATGCATGAAGATCTGCACCTCCACGAGCTGTTCAACTTGGCGACCAAGTGCGCCAGGCTGAGGAGGGCGCCTCTCCTCCTCGAGCTGCCCGCGCGATCCCAAGAGAAGAAGTCCAAGGCCAAGGATGTGAAGCGCAAGGGGGCTGCCGTGCTCGCGGCCGAAACAGACACCAAGCGAGGCAGAGATCAGCCCGAGTCCTCCAAGGGAAGCCGGTACTGCGTGTACCACGACCTCCACACCCACAACACTAATGAATGTCAAGAGCTCCGGCCAGGCGTCTGAAGGAGGGTCGGCAGACGCCTGAGCGCAGCGACCGGGCTACGGCCGAGGAGGAGGAAGGAATGCGGACGCTGGGAAGACCAGCGGCCAGCGCCAAGGGTGGCGCGACCAACCTCGCGAGGACCGCTGGCAAGACCCACCTCGCGAGGGAGGCTGGAGGGATCAGCCTCGCAAGGATCGCCCGCAGGGGAACGCAGGTCTCCCTCCGCTGCCGCCGCCAAGGAGAATCGAAGACCGTCATCAGGATGAGGGGGCTGGGGCTTCTGTGAAGCGCGTGCGATCGCTTTGCGTGCAGGCGGAGCTCAAGCCCCAGCCTCTCACCGCATCTTCAAGCAGTTCGCCCGCGAAGTGAATGCAGTCCTCCCCAAGCTCGAGTCAACGCGCCATCTCAGGTGGTCGGCGTGCGCCATCACGTTCAGCTCAGCGGATCACCCCAAGTGCGCAGCCACAGCCGGAGTTCTCCCGATGCTTTGCTCCCCAATCATCAGCAATGTGCTAGTCACCAAGACCCTCATCGACGGCGGAGCAGGGCTCAACATCCTGTCCGAGGAGACATTCAACAATCTTCAAGTGCCTTACGATACCACTTCAGCCAACCAAGCCTTTCTCCGGAGTCACCGACGGCTCCACGGTCCCGATCGGGCAGGTCCGCCTTCCTGTCACCTTTGGGGCCCGCGACAACTACCACACCGAGCTCATCGACTTCGACGTCGCCCACATTCGCCTGTCGTACAACGCCATCCTCGGGTACCCAGCATTGGCCAAGTTCATGGTCAGAACTCCACCATGGCTACAACATCCTCAAGATGCTAGGAACGGCGGAGTCATCACGGTGCCTGCGTGAAGAGAGAGATGCGATGTGCTCCTGGAGCGAGCTTTTGAGCCGCATCATTTGGAAGACCCAGACCACAGCAGCAGGAGGCCTCCCGAGGCCGCACCCAAGAAGAAGAAGACATCGACCGGCCCAGCTCTTGAAGAGACAGGCCCCTCAGGGTCCACATCGGGCCAGGGGGAGCCTCCTTCCATTACATAGGAAAGCGCGCCCGGCGCCCTCCTCGGGCAGGGCTCGGGGGCTCTCCCCTGGAGGGCCGCTGACCTCGCCAAGGTCTCGAGGGAGGCGCTTGGGCACCACGTGGAGGCGTGAGCCAAGCACGCTTCCTGCAAGGTGAGCAAGACCAGGAGGATGTAACCCTCAAGAGTTCATCAGCCAAGGCCATTCAGAGCTACAGGAGTCAAGGGTCATGAGGGCAGCCGCCGCTTACTCACTGTGGCCCCCATCCAGCGAGGATGGTGGGCTGCATGTTCCAGATCGACATACCAGGGCCCAACCGAGCCGCATCTCAAGAGCGCCTCTGGCCCTCGCGAGTGGGACGTTGCGAGGGTCCGCCCCACAGCTACGTACGCATGCCTTATGGCCTGCCAAACACGGCTGCCGCGCACCAGCATCTCATGAGGACCATCCTGGAGGCTCAAGAGGTCAGGCACGCCGTGGCCCTGGCGGAGATGGAGATGGCCCATGAGGAGCCGCCAGCGCCTCCGGAGCCTCCCGAGGCCCACGGGCCTGGGAGCTCGTGAGGATCGGCTCCCGCAGCCCACCGAGTCTGCTACATCAACAACCCTTCATCCCCAACATCGCCAGGTGACATCTTTAAGTTTTATTTCCGGCTGGGAGCGCCTTGAGGTCGCATTATTCCCAGGCCGCGTGGTCCGTCCCCTCGTGGCATGTATCCCTTTTATTTCATGTCTTTAGCTTATCCTATTGGGGCGCCTTGGGCTGCATCATCCCCGAGCCGCTCGGGCCACCCCAGCTGCATGTATCCTTCTTGCGTTTTCCTTAGGATTATGCCCTCGCTCCACCTTGTTTGTTATTTGGTGCCTTTTCACGGGTGGCGGAATCTTGCATGTTAAAGGGGGTGCACGAGCATCGCGACTCGTGGCTCCTACCGGCTCTCCGGCCCTCACCCTCTGGGTCTTGTCCATGGCATCGCGACCTGGCTTGCAATGACGGCCGAGACAAGCCCGAGAGCCGAGACCCGAGGACGAGAGTTTCGTCATCTAACCCGGCTTGCACGTTAAAGGGGGTGCACGAGCATCGCGACTCAGGGCTCCTACCGACTCTCGGCCCTCACCCTCTGGTCTTGTCCATGGCATCGCGACACGCTTGCCAACGACGGCTGAGACCAGCCCGAGAGCCGGGACCCGAGGACGAGAATTTCGTCATCTAACCCAGCTTAACGCGCTTAAAGGGGGGTGCTGCGCAAGATCGCGACTCGTGGCTCCTACCGGCTCTCCGCCCTCACCCTCTGGTCTTGTCCATGGCATCGCGACTGGCTTGCCCGACGGCCGAGACCAGCCCGAGAGCCAGGACCAAGACGAGAGCACCGCACATCCGGCCAAATTTGCGAGAACACACTCGAAGATAAGGCCAGAGCCAGCGCAACCCGCCTTGAGGTAGGGCCTCGTGGAGTCCTGCGCTTAGCTCACGGGTGCCCGATACACCTGGCCCAGCCCTACCGTGCCAGCCATGTGTCGTGGTGGGTCAGATACGCCTGAGGCTCCTCCGGGGGAGCCCCTCCCACGTTCGATGGAAGCACCATGCTCAAGGCTGGTCGACGACACCGCCGAGGAGCGGCTATGCCAGACGCATGCGGAAGCGCTTATGCTGCTACTGGTGATAAACAACCGAGGGTGGCCTCGGGTCGCGTCAACCTCGTGGAGCCCAGAGCTCGATCCGGCCTCGTCGCCGCGCCTCCCCTCGGAGCGCTGCGCGAGGGGCTGGGCACGGGGCTGCGCTGAGTCACGCCAGACGCACGCCACCCAGTCGAGCCCCTCGGGCCTGGTTAAATCTACGTCACTCCCCGAGCGGAGCCAAGGTACGCATGCCGTTTGAGCGTCAAGGGAGACTCCTGAGCATCGCGACTTAGGAGCCTAACTGGTCACGTAGCCCCTCACCCCTTAGTTCCGAAAGGCTAACGGCAGTTGAGGTATGTGCGGGGCCAGGCTCTGCAAACGTAGAATGGTGGATCCGCCCGCGTCTCACCTCCCTACTTGCTATTAAATGCTTAAGGGGACTCTCGAGCATCGCGACTCAGGAGCCTAACTTGTCACGTAGCCCCTCACTCCTTGGTTCCGTCCTGGTTTCCGGTCGGGGCTAACGGCGGCTGAGGTATGCGCGGGGCCGGGCTCTGCCGACGTAGAATATAAGCAAGTAGGAAGCACAAATTTCAAGGAATTCAAAAGCAAATATTACAATCCATACTGTTATCGCAATACCAAACGCAAGTTTAAACGCCTCCCCGAGGCATGATACATGTGCAGGAATTAAAAGCAAGACAGGAGCCTGGCAACGGAGTCACTTGTCGGCGGTGGAGCAGCTGGAGTGGGCTCGCCTCGTGAAGCAGCAGGGGCCCGGCAACGCCTCGCTTGCTTGGTCTTTGAAGGCCCGGAACTTCCCCAACAGAGCCTCCAGCGACCCTTCACAGCCTCGGCAGCGGCAGGCTACATGCTCGCCGCTGTCGGCTCCAAAGAGGGCTGTCCATGTTGATGCTGGGATCGCGAAGATAGATGTGGGTGAGGATCCGCGTCAGTGCCGCAGAAGACAAGACATGCGCCTCGGCCTCAGCCGTGGGGCCAAGACCAAGGGAGACATCTTCAAGAGCATGAATCAGGAAGGGAAGCAGCTTGGCGAGGCCGTCCTCTGCGCCGGCCAGTGGGCTCTCCAGGCCGCTATCATAGAGCTCCCTTAGCAAGGCGCGGGCCTTCACCTCCATATCCATGAGGGCCACGCGATCTTCGGCAAGAACCCGCGCCTTGGCGTCCAGCTCGACCTTCCTCGCCTCCAGTTCCTGCTCCAGCACGCCTAGGCTATCACGACGCTTCTTCAGCTTGGCCTCCTGGTCCTTGGCGGCCGCCTCGCGAGCCTTCATGCTTTCCTCCTGCTCCTGGCGGAGTCGGGCCTCCTTGGCAAGCTGGTTCTGCAGGCCCTTTAGCTCGCCCTCCAGCGTCTCACAGCGACCTTGGATGCTGGCTGCCTCCCCCAGAGCAGCGTCGCGGGCTACCTTCGCCTCACGAACAGCCTGCTTCTCCTCATCGCAAGCCGTCGAGGCCTGGACCAGCGCCGCCTGAATCAAAGCGTCGGCGCGAATCCAGCCAGAGGCCAGCTCTAAGCGCCCGGCCACCAAGCAAGGGTCGGCGCCCAGAAGATCCTGCCGCAGCCGGTCCAATTCAACGGCAGCATGATCCAGGACAGTGGGAGGGGTCGGAGAGACATCAGTTGGTGGAGTAGGAGGAGATGGTGGCGGCGTAGCCACTTCGCCTCGAGGCGGAACCAACGGCGCCACGACAACAGCGGAGGCAGCGCCAAGTAAGGGCACCTCGGGAGTCGCCTGGGCCAAGGGGGCTGAGCTCATCCCAGCAGGCTCAGCCAGGCCTCGCGAGGGCGCCCAGGAGAGGCTGGCGTCGGGATCATCTTCCTTTTGGGCAGCGGCACCGTCACGGATGGAGCCTCACGAGCCCCTTGACTTCTTACGCCCGCGGCGCGGCTGGCGAAGAACATGGACATCGAGATCTAAATCAGAGCAATAATCAAGACGGAAAGCAGGCACTTACAGGTCGTCGCTGGTGGACTCGAGCAGCCTCCGGCCATACTTGAAGCCTGAGAGCCGGCTGTAGGGATCAGCTTCAAGGGGATCAGGAGCCGGAAGCGCGTCTGCGGATCGCCCAGGGGCCGGGGCGGACCCGCGGGGGACCAGCCCAGTCCGATCCTTCTTCGGGATTGGGGGCAGGCTTCTGCCTCCCTGCTCACCCTCATCCTCGTCGTCGTCGCTCTCGGGGAGGCGGAGAACACGGGGCCTGCGCTGCAGGGGAGGAGCCCTCGACTCTGCCCCCGAATCAACCCCTCTCTGGCTCTCTTTCCTCCACCTCTTCACCGGAGTCGGAAGAGGACACGTCCACCAGGTCCTCCGGAGCCTCCACGGGCACGGGCCCGTCCCCATTGAAGACGGGCATGGCCCCCACTACCTGCTCCCAATCCTCACGAAGGAACAAGGGCGCGGGGGCGCCCTCCAGTCTCGCCACACCGCCCCCGACCAAGGATTGGAGGACCGTCGCCAGGTCCTCGCTGGCCAGGGCCACGGGGCTCGGGTCAGGCCTCCACATCGGAAGCGAGTACTGGCGAAGCGGAGCCAGTTGGTGCTCCAGGAACTCCCTCAACAGCGACGCACCGGTCAGCTTCGCCGCCGCCGCGTCGGCCGGCTTCAGATCTGCATACATCTTTTCCAGCACCAGCTTCGCGCGGGGATCCCGAAGCTTCGCTCGGGACCAGTCGTCGGAGCTCTCGGCGGGCTTCGTGGGCAGGATCAGCCGTGGGTGGATACGCCCAGCATCCACCAAGACCCACTTGCTCCTGAAACCCTTAATCCGCTTCCCATGGTTTGAAATGGCGATGGCTCCACCGTATGCAACGAAGCTCGCGCACGCGGAGGCGGAGCCACGGGAGGTTCGGAGGAAGAAGTAGTGGCGCAGCAAGGCCACCGAGGGTTTCACCCCAACATGGGCCTCACAATAGTAGGCGAAGATTGCCAGAAGAAGGACGGAGTTGGGATGAAGGTGCAGAGCTTGGATGTTGTAGTGACTAAGGACGGAGAAGAAGAACTCAAAGAAGGGAGGCACCAGACCAGCAATGATGGCGCTCGCAAAGAACAGGTAGAAGGTACTCCCCCGACCCTCAGGGGCGGAGGAGCCGGCCTTGAGCACCGCCGTTCCATTGACGCCCTGCGCCTCTGCCAACCGGCGCTTGTCGAGCAAGGCTACTTGACACATTTAAGCGGGTCCAAGGCGGAGAGTACCGAGCTCCGGCCGGGGTTTGGAGAGGAGCCATGACTGGCTAGGGCACGAAGGCGGAGTGGATCTGAAGGTCTTGGAAGCGGGGAGGAGATGCGCAAGAAGGGGGATCTGAGCAGCAACAGGAGAAAGTAAAGGAGGCAAGGAAGATGCCGCTCTATTATCAACCCGCGCGGTTGCAGAGGCTCCCACGTCCAATCAACCACCATGCGGGCGCCTAAGGTCGTTGAGCTGTTAGGGCTCACGACGCCGACTTGCCCTTTCGACTCTCTGCTCGGCCAAGTTCGGGGCGCCGTGGGCCAGGGGCTCTTGTCGGCGTTCCGGGAACGGGGTTCCCAGACTTGCACACTGCTGCCTCTGGCGTGGCTCAAAGGAGGCCCAGGACAGCCCATCTTCATCAACACAAGCTCAAGACCCTTGCGAGGGGCCAAGCCTTGCGGGGCGGACGACAAGGAGCTTCCTCAGGCACGGCCTCGTCAGGTTGGCTCATGAGGAGGCGGAGAGTTCAAGGCAGGGTACCTCGCGAGGTGCCCATGACGCAAGCCATGACGACCAAGGGCGCCCGATCAGGCGCCCGACCAGCCAGCTTCCTCCTTTCCTCTTTGGCGCAAAGGGAGCAAGCGAAAGTAGAGCATCAAGCAAAGGCATCCGTTTTGGTGCAACAAGACCAAGACCAGCCCCAACGGTGGAAGGGAGTCATCGTGAAGCCCAAGCAAAGGTCATCACCACAGCCTTTGGCGGCGAGGACCAACTTTAGTCGAGGATAAGTGTACCATTGTTCCCCTTCAAAATGGCCAATTGTTGGCGCCCTTCCCGTTCAATATTTGGGAAGAGGCCCAGGGCCTTCGTCTATATAAGTAGAGCTAGCCACCATAGTAGAGAGAAGGACGATTAGCATCCAGAGACAGAGATAGAGACCCGATCCTCAAGCTAGAGCGACGGGACACCACCTAGCAGTTCATCACACCCGCCAAGAACAGACCCTCGCGAGGCTGTTCTTCCCTCATCTTGTTCCTCATCAGCCCAAGAGGCAATCCACCACACCACAAACTAGAGTAGGGTATTACACCACAACGGTGGCCCGAACTAGTATAAATCTCGTGTCTCTTGTGCTGTTCTTACTAGTAGTTTAGGTCCCTGCGATTCAGCGAGGTACGAGACGGTGGAGGGTTGGATCTCTGCGCGCACCCCAGAGTTCGAACCTTAAGGGTCTGCCGGAACCCAAAATCCGACATACCCCACAACCATTTAAAAACTCAAGTTTCAGCAATAGTTTGGACCTGACTCGGAGTCTAATAGGTGAACACGACGATAATGTAGCATGTCATTATATTAAGCGACGCATAACGAAGTGAGACATGGAAGAGTGCGACCTCTCTTGCGGACCCGTAGTCCTCAAGGTCATCTGCTTTCGATTGATGATGGTAATGCGATTGTCATGGCTGTCGGCGGTGGGGAAGTAGATCCGAGGCGGCGAAAAGACGATCTGGAGAGCGGATCCCTTTGTGGTGAACCCTTCCATCGTTGGAGCAAATGAGCTGGGTGGAACACAACAACAGAGCAGGACAAACCACACAGGGTTTTCTTTGACACATATTTGTAACACAAATAATTGAGTAAGGGCTTGTTTGAATTTGAGGATTCTAACAATGCAGGGATAGGAAATAGACAGGAATAGGATAGGAATGCACGTGCAAAACAAAGAATTTAAAAACACAGGATTTCTACCAGTCTGGGTGTTTGATTCACAACAATTGGAAGATCACAGGATGCAAAAACGCATGGTGAGATTAAGTCAAACCACAAGAAAATGTACAGTTATAATGCTATTATGCTACTATCTCTTAGTCTTGTGCTTGATGAATAGGAATATGAAAAGGAGGAGAAGTGGAAATTAGAATTCCTACGGTTTTATTTCAAGGAGACACTAAAGGAACAAATCCTACAGTTTTCCTTTGCTCCATTCCTTTGCACCAAATTCATGAAAAGTAGTACCACAGGAAACTTTCCAATTCCTATGTTTTTCATTCAGTTTTCCTTTCAAGCACAGGCGATTATAGTAGGAAGGTTTGAGCAAGGAAAATCCTACACTAAAAAAATGTTTTTGTGCTACTTCTATTACTTTGGACCCAGGCCACTGCCATACTAGCTCAACTCCCAGGCCCATCGACAAATGCACAGCTCAAAAGCGCAGAGATAAATAATGATAGCGTTCAAGAGAGTCCATCACAGATAGCTAAGTTGCCTGGTACCTCACTGCTTGTCATATAGTAGGATAAAATAATCGTATTTCCCGTTACTACGAATGCTCAGTGGACAATATATATAACATGTAGAGTAAAAAAGAGATGCAACAAGTGTACAACCTCTTTGGCGAAGCCATGTCGATCTCAGCGTGATTGGGTTGGCCGGTGAGGATGCTCTGGCTGACTTTGCTGTCGGAGGAGGGGAAGAAGATCTTAGGCGTCTGGAGATGGAGCCCGAGGTACTGCTCCGCTGTGATGGAGGGTTTCGTCGTTGGAGCAGCTCCGGTGAGTTGGACGACGCCGAGGCTCAAGCAGGACAAGAGAGACAACGAACAACGTTAACCTGAGTGGAATTCTAATAGCATCTCCAATGCATGACGTAAAATACATAACCACAAAGTGCTAGATGTAAAATACATCAGCCGCTCATCTCTGAACTTAACTGCCGAAACTGAACTTACCTGTCGAAACTGAACTTAACTGTCGAAACTGAACTTAACTGTCGAAACTGAGTTTTACTATCGAAACTGAACGCACTAGCAAGGTGAGGCTACACGTCGGTTGACTGACTTTTTCATCTCTGGTCAGTCGATTTTGCAGCCGTTGGATACGAAACCAAGGGCCTGTGGTTCATCTTCAACCTCCACCCCCTGAGCCGCCATCCGCCACCAGCCAAACAGCAGCCCCCGCCGCCCGTGGACGGAGGTGCACCGCCTCGCTCGCCCCGAAAACACTCCCCACCGCCGGCCGCCGCCGCCCCTGCCATCCCTCCAGGCCTCCCCGTGCCGAGCTTTTTCTCCGGCGATCCCCATGCCACCGCCCCGCCAACGCCCTGCCACCGCCGAGGACCACCGCCCCCATCCTGAACCCTAAGATAGATAGTGGGCTACCTCTCCGGTGAGCCCCCCTCCCCGCTGCGGCTGGTTCTTCCTTCACCCCGGCAACCCCCCCCCCCACCACCTGAAAATCGACTGACCCAAAAGTCGATTCAGTCGACTGAAGTGTAGCTAAATCTGAGAAGCATCGCAAGCAAGAGCAAGAGTGAGAGCAGCAGCGCGAGCAAGAGAAATAGCAAGAGCAGACAAGGCAGGGGACAGAGAGCAAGAGCAGAGCAGCAGCGCGAGTGAGAGCTAAAGCAGCAGGAGCTCCTACTGATGTGGACGTCGCTGCCGAGGGAGCAACGCCGTGGAGGAAGTGGCCGGTGACACCGCCGTGGATGGAGCCGCGCCATGTAGGCTCAGGACCGAGCGCCGGTGGCACCTTGAGATCGAATCAAGAAGAAAATGCGGCGATTAGTGTACAACCTCTTTGGTGGCACCGATTAGGCCGCAGCTTCATCCGAGGAAACGGTGATGATGATGCTCTTTCGGTGGTGCAGGTGAAGACGGCGGTGTGGGAATGGAGGTGGCGCAAAAGACGAGGGGAACATCGGGGCAGCTCCTTGGAGGTGGAGGACGGGGTTGCTGAACCGGCGGGATGATGAGATCGACGACGGATCCTCATCCAGTATGGTGGATGAGGGACGTCGAGGTGTTGTTCTGGACGACGTCATCGGGGAAGAGGCTCCGGCTGGGTGGCGGATGGAGCAGGGTGTGGGGTTTCGTCGCGGGCTTTTGCGGCCTCGGTGTATGAACGGGTGGGCGGATGGGATGGCAGTGGGGAACCATGGCTTAGAGACGCGCTTGTCCGAAATGTGGGGTAAGTTACGAAAGTACCCCCCACAGATTTGAGGAGGTTCTTTCGGTTCAGGGGTACCACGGGCATTTCGCGTGTCGGGATTTCACAGGAGGTGGGAGTTTTCGCGCGCATTGTAATTTCGGAATAGCAAGGCGTGGGTTGAGATGGAGGGAGTTGTCGGAGCACAACAAGAGAAAGATATATCTTAAATATTTTGGGCTAACTAGGCGCGGGTTGAAGAGGCGGGAGTTCCAAGAAGACGATGAGATGAGACGCTAGCTTGAATTTTCGGCATAACAAGGCGCGGCTTGAATTTTCGGAAGAACAAGCTTAACGTGTACCCCAAAAAAAGACAATTTGCACCTCAACACGCACAACACCCACACAAACACCATTTAGACTAGAGTAAGGTACACGTGCATTGCACGCATGAGATTTGGCAACCAAATTATGAATAAATACCACATTATAGCATGCAAGCTTTGAGTCATATATGCATGATGTAGATGTTCGTTTAATTCTTATAGTTCATTTCATTCAAAATCATCTAGTTTTTATAAGAAAGCTAATCTATTTTAAGATTCATGGAATTGTGCGTTGTAAGACATAAAGTAAAAAACAAATAATGGCAAATCATGTAGAAAAACATTTGGGCAATTTTGATACGGAATATTCTAGAACAAATAAGAAGTGCTTGTGTTTTGATGTTTGTGCATTATGCTTAAGTTCAACCATGGAGTCTTCTAGATTATACATGTGGCAAAATATGGTGGAATCTAGATGATATCCAATGGCCAATAGTGCTCAAATTTTCCATCTTTGGACAATCGGATTCGCCTCATCCAACGACCATCTTTCAAAGTTAAAGTTACCCGCACACAATATAAAAAATATAAAAGATAATATATATATATATATAGGGTAAAGATATAGATATGTGATGCAAAGCCGCCCATCATCTCCAATTAGAATAGTGTGTCCATGCACGGATGCGACGTGGCCAAATGATGTCTGCCATCGGTATCTCAAATTCAAATCACGCTGACCTTGTTCAATGTGTATACATTACAACATGCTCGTTTCCAAACCACACCGCGCAGATCTCCGTTATATTCACGCATGCATGGGTTTCAAACATCAGGATCTCTTATTCAAATATTTGAATTCAACTTTACATTGATTATGACCTCACCTATTCTTTTACACCCACATAGTAGTCTTCTCTTTATAATTGTACCACTAACTTTTCTCTCGTGCATGCATGCACACACACTACCAGTTGGCATTATCCATCGCACGCATGCAATCTTTTTCTTCAGGTCGGTCTCCCATGAAGGCACACACCCGCACACATCCCCCTCTCCATCATATCGGGCATTCTTTTATCTCTCAAGCGTGCATGCGCAACGATCAATGTTCCTCTATGTATGTGTGTATATAGCTAGGTCTTTCATAGTTTTCCACACAAACCGATCAATCGATATATCCAGTGAGGTCTCACCCTATTTCCCATGTCCACATCAATCAATATATACCTCTCTATATAGGATTAACATATATAGCTAATACACCCACATTAATTATATATCCAATGTCCCCCTCTCATCATCAATGCCTTCCGCTTCATCTCTCAGACGCATGCACAATGACGAAGACAGGGGGCAGTAAGGGTCTTGGCCCCCCTAACATCACTATATATCAAGGCTAATATAAATGTGACCATTAGACAATTGCTGCTAAAAAGGTTTAATTTCATGAATTGACCCTCCTCGTAAAGGATTAGCAATGCTTGGCCCCCTAGCTCATTTATTTTCATGGCTCCGCCATCGCAGGCAACAACAAGCACGTGTTCGCCCCCTCTCTCTAAATATCGATCTCGCACTTGTGCATTCCTTCATAGTCTCCCTCCACTCGGCCCCTCGCACCATCTTCTAGACCCCACCGGATTTTGCCACATGTACAATCTAGCAAACTCCATGGTTGAACGTAAGCATAATGCACAAACCTCAAAACAACAGTGGTTCTCTTTTGTTCTAGAATCTTCAGTATCATAACTGCCCAAACTTTTTCTCTAGTTGAATTGCCATTATTTGTTTTTACTTTAGCTTTACAATGCACAATTCCATGAATCATAAAATAGATTAAGGGCTTCTTTGATTCAAAGGATTCTCAAAGGAATTTTGGAGGATTCTAATCATTAGGAATTTTTCCTATCTTGGTTGTTTGATTCGTAGGATTGTAAACCATAGGAATTTTTCCATATAATTCATTTGCACTAGATTTCATAGGAAACGTCCCATCCACTCAAACCTCTTTGAAAGAATTCTGCGTTTTTTCCATGCATAATCAAACACTCATACAATCCTGTAGGATTCAAGACGACATTCCACTATAATCCCATGTTTTTCCTATTACCGCGTTCTTAGCTTTTTTATAAAAACTAAGAGGGGGCTTGGATCCAAGGGACTTATTTTAGTCTGACTAAAAATAGTCTCTTTAAGAGACTAAAGTTCCAAGCACCCCTGACTAAAGAGGGGCTAAAACTAGTCTTGAGACTAAAATTTTTTAGTCAGGGGTACCCCTATTAAAATGTGGATTAGTCCTCTCTCTCCTCATTTAACTCCTCTCCTTTAACATGGGCAAGTTCTGGATTGGAGGGTTTGGAGGATAATAAATGATCATTAACTTCATTTTAGTCTCCTTAGTATTTGGATCCAAGCATGGATGAGGCTAGCATGTTTTAGTCTCACTACTTTAAGTCATGGGACTAAAACGTATCCAAGCACCCTCTAATTGATTTTGAATGAGATGAACTATAAGAATTAAACGAAGGGCTACATCAGGCATATATGACTCAGAGCTTACATGCTATAGTGTGGTATTTATTCATAATTTGGTTGGAAAATCTGATGCGTGCAATGCATGTGTACCTTACTAGTACTTCGAGTATGTGCACAAAGACGTAAATTAGAATACCAATGGCACGCTACATGTGTCTCTCTTACAGTTCATGAAGCCACGTGGCACATGTGGAGGCGTTATCGAAGATGTGCTCCTGGTTCCGTAAGAATGTACTCGTCCTCCACGAGCCATCTTGGCGGTACATGCAAGCGAAGATGTGCACGCCACGCCACGCACTCATCCCCTACATGCGCTGCAGTACACGCGGCGACGCAATTTTGTACCAAGATCCACCCCCATGTGATAATTTGACGCATGTAAAGTCATTCACTTCATTGATGGTCAATTAATACAGTGCGTGCAAATTGAGTGGGCGTGAGGGTGGAAGAAAGACATTATTACTCCACTGCGCATGCGAGTATTTAAATCGTGGGTTGCTAAGTAGTAGTTCCATTGGTCTCCTTCGTATTTGTGCCAATTTTTGACAGTAACATAATATTTACGCATTTGAGCAGTGTAGTACTTGGAATTTATGTTCCGCTAAACTCATCGGGAGCCGTTTCGGGCCTCGAAACCAAAACCATCAATTAATCTTTACCTTGTTCCCATCATATTCGAAAGCCTGCTCACACCTACTAGTACGTACCAAACCTGAACTTGTTCCCACTATGCAGGTATTAGTACTAGTGCTAGTACTTTGTTATAAAAAGGGGAACTACCTAACCGAAAATTACTCTACCTTTCCTCCTCATAAGTGCTTCTTCTTCGTCCGTCGTTGCCATGGTCGGTGAGCAGAGCTCTAGGTCGAGAACTACTCGTAACAAGGGAGCGGCAACCAAGGCTGCAGAAAAAAAAGAGGGCTCGCAGCCACGCAGAGACCTCGAAAGATCTCTCACGGGCAGGCGATGGCTCCCAGGAGCGCCCTAGCCGCGGAGGCGAACATGCTGAGCTGGCGGAGCTGGAGTCGTTATCCCTCGACGGCATGCCCGATCAGCTCAATAAGCACCTCAATAAACAGAAGGAGTTCATCCAAGGCTTGATGGAGTTGCTGAAGGAGAGCCTCGACGACATGCCCGCTGAGCTCAATCAGCAGGGGGAGTTGACCGCCGGCTTGGTGATGCTTCTGAAGAAGAGCATTGCCTCGGATAAGAAGGCGACCGGCGAAATCCTGCGACATCAGGAGGACAAGGCGAAGCTCTGCCACGAGATCGACCTGTTGAAGGAGAATAATGCCGGCTGGAAGAAGCTGCATGAGAATAGTAGTTCCTCGATGAAGATGTTGCAGGCCCTCATCATGGAACAGAAGTAGGAGTTGGCGAAGCTCCGCATCGAGCACCCGGCTGCTGTCAAGGTATGTAATGCGGCCGTGGAACAGATGATGAAGGCTCGCGTCGAGAAATCCCGCGTCATGGACAGAATGAAGAAGATGGCGAAGGAGACGCGCAAGGAGATGGAGGTCGTGGAGGCGATGAAGAAGAAGCGATTCACGACTCATTTAATTAGATCATTTGGGGTGATAATCTTCCTTCTTCTTTTGCTGCTGTGTTTCATCTTTTGCTTCGGGTGTTTCGCGGCACGTGTCACGTTCTATGCGAGGCATGAATAGTACAATAGTTTTTTTGAGGGAATGAATAGAACAATGCTAACAATGAGATGACTAGCAAATTAGATCATTTTTTATCGCCATATGGCACTGGGCTGCCGTGTTTCGTGCTCCTCCGTCAAAGATTACTCCGGTGGAAAACTTGAGTATACCGCACGGTTCTTTGCTCCTCCTCGATCAGGTCGCCGGGCGCATTTATACGAAAGCAGTCAAATCACAAGGCCTCGCCTTCCAGCGATAATGAGCCGTCAAATCACAAAGGCCCTCGCCTCGTGAAACCGACCAAGGTAGACTGCCCCGCCCTCGACCTTTTAAAAATGTATACTTTTGTACAGTAGTAGTATCGATGGATTGCGCCATGGAGCAAAACTTGAAATTAAAAAAAAGGTGGTACATATAGAGAGCACTGGTCGCCAAATTATGCATATAGTACTATTAAAAAGGCTAGTCAAATAATGGTGTCCAGCACAACCCACCCCTCAAATAAAACTAAGCACAGGAATTCTTTGACAAAACTAAGCACCCTGAAATTCTTTGACAACTAAACTGTTGGCTATATGATGTTGGCCATATATATCGTACGTATATAATGTGAAGAAACGAGTGGTAGTACTATACCAACTAAAAGATGAAATGTAAGAAATACTAGCTTGTACGTACTGAAGAGTTAAAGTAACAAGAAGAAACATAACATAGTTCTGCTGGGGGCTGAGCACAACACGCCCCTCAAATTAAATTAAGCACACCTAAAATTAAACTTTGCAACTATCCCGGCAGACACTTCATTAGAACCACCAGTAGCAACGACACTGCCACCTTACTCGGAGTCCTCGTCCACGTCCTCGACTTCGCCCTTGTCCCTCTTCCTCTTGGCCGATACTTCTTTGCTTGAACCGCCAACTTGGTTGTTGCTCTTCATCCAACCCTTGTAGATATTGAAACAAAGGTAGCCATCCATTGCAGCATAGTGGATGTGGTCTATATCTAGTACATTCCGCTGCCATGCATGACGATGAAACGTGTATGGAGGTTTCTCCAATTTACCGTACGAAGGATGAACCATGGCTCCTGCCAGGGTCAAGATTGAAGGTGACGAGAGGATACCGGCCGATTCTTTTGGAGGTCGAAGGTGTTGCCTACAACGAGGCCTATCCGACGCAGGACTTCTTTGTCATTACCAAAGTCTAATGAAAGAATTTGACTAGGTTGCTCTCGAGGAAGTCCTTAAAATCTCGGCACTCAACGTCGGCATGGCATATGTGGTACACCAAGCATAAGTCATGCACGCAAACACGAACACGACGGGCTTCTTCCTCTCTTCGTCCTTTAGATCCTTCTCTCGTCCCAGGACTGTGGTGTACTCAACATCTAGCCCAGCGACCCACTCATCATCTGAGTCTTCCAACATGCGTCTGAAGCGAGAAAGGCGTCCTTTCACCGTCACGGAAGAATGGGTGTAGATGACGTCGAACTCTTCGTCGGTGATGGTTCTGACCTTGTACTCACCGCTGATCGGGGAGATTTGGGACGCCATGGATTTGGTAGGAGGGTTAGGATTAGTGGAACTGCCGTAATGTGAATGGACGGGACGACTAGGAGTGAACCGCCGTAGTATTAAAGGACGTGCGGGGACGAGTAGGAGCAAACTGCCAGCGTGCGAACGGTAGGGTAGTGGCTTTCCATTCTCCCATGATACGGGCTTCCGAGAGCCCTTGAATGTGAGATCGAATGGTTGCATGGCGTGATTCTAGACCTATGGGTGAATATCCTATCCTGGAGGGTTATTCTACAAATTTTCAGCAACTTAGCATGCGACTGTTTGATCTCAGATCCAAGGGCTGCCAGCAGCCCGTATCATGGTCATACCTACCACGACCGTCGCGTCGCTCGCGCGGTAGCGCCCTTGGAGATTTAACACGGTGCGTTAGGCTATCTGATGTTGGCATGTCATACATAGTCATCACTTAGTCACTCATACTACAACAAGGTTGGCTATAAGGTTGGGTATAAGTGTATTTTTTTACTCCTCTCTATCTCTTTCTTCGTACTCCCTCCGTCCCATAATATAAGAACGGTTTTGATACTAGTGTAGTGCCAAAAACGTTCTTATATTATGGGACACAGGGAGTACTAGTATTTATTGCATTTGCCAAGGAGTGACCTCTTCCAATGAAATAGTGTTGCTAAGTTTGCTTAATTTAATTAGCTATAGACTCAAAATTGTCTTTTCACCTAGGTACACGCGCTTAGCACCATTTCTTCCTTGGGTCACCAAACTAGTCTCTCTCTTCTTGATTAACTTGCCACATCAGACTTTATGCCTATGTGGCAAACTTAAGCACAGAGGGAGCAAGTAAGTACAATAGTGCGCTTTACATGGCATTTTTGCATATGTGGAGGAAAGAGAGGCAAGGAAAAAGTGGAGAAGTGGGCTCTCATGCAAGAGCCAACCTCTACTACATGGTGGAGCATTGGGAGAGGCACCTGTATGGAGGTGGTCAGGAATCAGGAGACTCACGCCGGTCGTAGCGCCGCAGTTAAAATGATAATGGCAAGTCAAATCAAGGGGGCCCACCTGTCCAGCAGTATCTCGCTGTCAAATCACACAGCCCTACATTTGCAGCAGACTACTCCCTCGTCTTCTCGCATCTCTGTCGAACCGACTAGGCGGAACTGCCTTACGCCTACATGCTGAGGAAAAGCCCGCCCTCGACTTTTTAAATAGTATACAGTTTACTAATTTTGTATCCATGGATTGCGCCGTGCCATGGAGCAAAGCATCTAGAAAATGGTGGTACACATGTACGGAGTATCTGACCACGCCCGTCGGCGTTAAGCTCGCGCACCCCAGACGGTCGGTCGGTCTGGCACGCTGCTCTCCGAATGGAACACGCGTCATATTGCGTTCGCACACACATGTTGGACGGCAATTGAGAACTGACCATAGGCACACTCCCCAGCCCCGCAAGTCGGTGAATTAATAGAAGAGGG
Organism: Aegilops bicornis; assembly: GCA_021605145.1. NCBI lineage: Eukaryota > Viridiplantae > Streptophyta > Magnoliopsida > Poales > Poaceae > Aegilops > Aegilops bicornis. The sequence continues at coordinate 498,106,624 of CM038670.1, forward strand.
AGACGAGCGATAGTACTAGAGAAGTGTTGTAGTACTACGTTGGTGCCTGGACGATCCCTGCAAGACACGTCTGGATTGGCTATCGTCTTCATATTGTGCAGGTTGTGTTGTACATGGCTGTAGGTGTGGTGAGAAATCTAAAAAAAGGTTTCTTGTCATCTCGCAAAATTAGGTGTCATGTTCTTCGGATCACTGCGAGGGTTAAACAGCGACAACTGAGTTGGGCTAGTCATTGGGGGCACATGCACTCAAAGGTGACTACTCGGCTGCCATCTAGGTCAAGCCGCTATGTTAATTAGGACATCTATCGGCGGACCCCTTTTCTACGAGTTTATCTTTAATTTGAGCTTTGTTCCTCGTCTAGTTTGTCCGTCGGGATTCATGTTGTCTCCTTGAGCGGTGAGGTTATGATTTCTTGTCATGTGGCATTTTTTACGTGTTATATGTTATAATCCGCGCTTTAGACCAAAAATGGCGACAACCGCGCCTCGGCCACGTGCATGAAGACTACTCGACAGTCATTGACGAGGTCAAGCCGGCTCCGGTAGACAAAAGAAAACTAGTACTACTCCACTATATAGGCAGGAGCATCCGCGCTTGCTTGCTAGTGTTGCTCTCTTCACACTGTCTCGGCCTTTCTAGATCTAAACACGACAGCGGTGGCCACACTCTCTCTCTCTCTGCTCACCGCTGGTCAAAGATCCAGCCGGATCCTCTCCGCCGGGGAAGGTGAGAAGGTGCAACGTTCACGCGGTCGTCCTCGGCGACGGATCTTACCCACTGCTGGGCGCGTCCCAAACAGCCTGCCCTGCCGTTCTCTCCCAAGCACCGCTGGCGAGGGAGGGCCTCTGACCCCTTCTTCCTCGCTGCTGTAGTGTGGGCAGATCCGGCCCCCCGCCGCCCACCTAGCGACATCCCGGCGACCATTCAAAAACCACCGCCGACGAGTGAAGGTGATGTGGAGAAGTATATCGATGGAGGATTACAACCGATACGTGAGAATCGCAGGCGGTGACCCTGTGAAGCTAGCTAGGATGTTGGAGATACAGTCTTGGTTTGACAACAAGGACCAACTAGCGGCGACGGCAACATCCATGGCCAATTATCTACAACAGAGCGAAAAGGTGGCAATACTCCCGGAGGGAGTCGCGCCGGAGTACATAGAGTTGCTCCTCTGGGCCATGGAGCAAACAGATTCACCGAATCCGATCGTGAGGGAGTGGTGGTGGGAGTATCGATCCCAGATGGAGCATCCACCAGAGATTGAAGGATCGAGCATCTACAGGGTGCCGTTTGTGAGGGTGTCCTACCAGAGCGAGCCGGTGGAGTCTTTGTCGACCGAACCCAACTGCAAGAGGAGAAAAGCAGTTGGCCCAATGATGCTTCCCCGCCATCGTCTCCCTCGCTGTTCACATCATCTCATAGGGCGGTTGTCTGCCGACGAGGAATAGGAGGGGGCTGCCCCCCAGCCCAATAGTCGGGCAAGTTGTGAAATGTCAGGAGAAGCTTAGGGTTGTCAGTATTTGCAGGTTGTGAATTGTGTTTTGTGTTGTGTATTTTGAGAGTACTTTCAGATATGAATGTCTTTTGAATTTCAGATTTGCGATATTGAGCATATGAAGTATTTTATGAATTCTAGAGATCTATTTTAGCACTTAAAAATGTAGTTTCATAGGAGTATGAAAGTGCACAATGTGATTCTCGGAGAAGAAAGCGCAAGTTTCAGTTTTGGATAAGCTGCAAGTTCAGTTTCAGATAAGAAAACTGCAACTTTCAGAGGCAGAGCATTTATATTAACACGGCCTTTTCAAACAGGGTTAACATCATGTTGGAAGTTTTATTCATGGTCGAAAATAGAACTACCAGCCGCTTAACATCATCTTGATCAACATTCATGCATAGCACATCTTCATATGATTTACAGTCAAAATGGCCACACAATGTCGAATGTGCGAAACACAGAGAAAACAAGGGACGAAGTTTTGGCAGGTGTTGGACGTGGTTTTGGGCTGCCCCGTCTAGGCTTTCATTTTTAGCATGCGCAGCCCACGACCTCGGATGGGAGGTCCATAGGCCTGTTTATATTTTCTTAGGGTCGTCATGTATTGACCGGCCTATGGACCTCCCATCCGAGGTTTTATTTTAGGCAGCCCAATTTACGTATTTTTTTGAAGAAAATGCAGAGGCCTGTTCTATTTTTCTATATAATAAGAATAGGAACGCCAGGTCCAACTTATGTTTCCCTTCTAACTATATTATATCTATTTAAATTATTTTATATGTTGACTGTTTAGTTCACATAATTGGAAAATAGATGACCGCTCTCGCGATCCCGTTCGCCCCCGCCACCACCTCCACCCGCGCCGCCGCCCCCGCCACAACCTCCACCTCGCCTTTGCCATAGATCTCGCCATCACCCCCCGCCTCCTGACTCCGGGCGCGCCTGCCCCCCTCAGCAAGTCCGCTCGCGCGCCCCATGGAGTCGCCGGCCATATCCACGGGGGAATGGCTGGAAGACAGGCAGATGTACAAGATGCATCTCCCACATGTCTACAAAGCCTTCCCGCGGATGCTCCAGCCGCTCGACTCCGTCGTGCCGGCGGTGCTGCAGGAGACTTGAGGGAGGAGATTGAGGGAGCGGGTGATGCGGATCTGCGACGAAGCTCTCTCCTGGACCCAGTGCACGCGCGAATGGAGGGAAGAAGAGGAGAAAGCTGCGAGGGAGGAAGCCGACGAGGGACCAAATCCGTTCTCTCACTCACGCGGGTATGCTCGGATGTGCAAGGATCATGTGGATTGGGAGCTGCTGAATCTAGCCCTGCGGATCTGCTTCGAAGGAGATTTCTCGGAGAAGCACAGGATGCCCCACCCCAGTGAGCCGCTGATTGCGTTCGTTCGATGGGCAAAAGGAGAAGTGAATTCAGGAGATCCAGGCCGTGCTGCGAGATGGGAATGCTTGACTAGACTCCTGCCCACTAGCACGCCACCGGAGCCGGAGCAGGTGGATCCCCTACATTACCTCTCCCCCAAACCTGCAGAAGATTGAAATTAGGCTTGCAATCTACTTCAATTGAGCTGTCTGGTGGTTATTTCTGCTTCCTGAGAGACAACATCTGGCTGGAGGATGAGAAGGAACCAGGAACTCCGATGAATTTCCCCTATCACAATGGGGGAGCGCCCGGTTGGCGAGTGGTGCGGCCCACCTTCGCCCCAAATGGGGGCACAATCTGGGCAGGCTCTGTAATTTCCCAAGATCAATCACTGGTGGTTACGACTCTCGGATCAATGGGAAATCTCAAGCCAAGAATCAGCAAAAGAAGAGATAGGACATCGAGAAAACTGCTCCTGCCCTGCTTGGGCCTTATGGCATACTACGAGGTGATCTGCTACAACTGTGGGGAACCAGGGCATCATTTAGATAAATGTGTCAAGCCCAAGAGTTGTTTTATCTGCAAAATGGTTACCCATAAAGTTGAGAATTGCCCTGTCAGAAGGAAAACCCACAGTTCTGCTAGATATGTTGGAAGTGCTGCTCCCGGATTATGTCCACCATTGACTGAATTTTCTGTGACACAGAATTAGATAGTTTCTTTCCCCTTTCTAGTTGTAGAGCTCTGCTTGAGATGTGGTAGTGACCACACTCCTTTGCTCTGGGACTCTGGTCTTAACCAAACTCCAAAGAGCAATAGTTTTAAATTTGAAAAGTGGTGGTTTCTTAGAGAAGATTTTACTGAGCTAGTCAGGAAAATCTGGAATGAGCCTACGGGGAGAGCTGCCCCCTAGAAAATTGGCAGACCAAAATCAAGAGATTTAGAATAACTACCAAAGGGTGGAACTCCAATGAGGAAGCTAATCTTAGAAGATACAAAAGGCTTCTCCTCCTTGAGTTTGATTCTCTAGATATTAAGGCGAAACAAGCCACCTCTCACGAAATTTGAGACTAATAGATTAAACTTTATCCATGGAGAGCTCAAGAAAATTTGGCTTCAAGAAGAAATCAAAGCCAAACAAAGGTCTAGATATAGGAACATTAAGGAGGGTGATAGAAATCATCGCTTACTTCCATGCATTAGCTAACCAGAGGAGGCGGAAAACCCTCATTCACTCCTTGATGGCCCTAATGGCTATTCTTGAGGTAGATGAGATGCTTTGAAAGTGGCTAGTGACTGCTACAAAGACACATTTAAGAAAGAAAACCCTTCTGGGTTCTCTCTACAAAACAATTTTTTCTCTGCTTCTGAAAAAGTCTCTCCTGCTAAAAATGAGCTGCTAGAAGCCCCTTTTTCAGAGACAGAGGTGAAGGAAGCCATTTTTATCTCTTATCCTGAGGGGGCTCCTGGTCCTGATGGGATTCCCTTCTTGTTTTACCAGCATTTTTGGTACTTGGTGAAAAATGATCTCTTAGATCTTTTCCAAGCCTTTCATAGAGGAGAGTTAGATCCAGCAACTTACTCATGGGGGGTCTGTTGGGGTCAAGTTAAACAACTGTGAAAGTGATTTTTTCCTTCTTTGGTAAAGGCCTTAGGCAAGGTGACCCCATCTCCCGCTTTTGTTTAATTTAGTAGTGGACGTTCTTACTAAAATGCTTGAGCAAAGTTGCTGATCATAGTGCGATTGCGTGGCTCGGTCCCGAGGTTCGTTCTGGTGGCATCATCTGCCTTCAATATGCAGATGATACCATCCTTTTCTTAGACAATGACTCCACACATGCTAGCAATCTGAAAAATGTTCTAACCTGTTTTGAACAAGTCTCAGGCATGAGAATCAACTACTCTAAAAGTGAACTCATCCCTATCAACATGGATGATTAGGAGTTAGCTGACTTCCTCTCTATTCTAGTCTGTAATAAAGGTAAATTCCCCATTAAGTACCTAGGTATCCCTCTCCACTACGATAAACTGAGGAGAGAGGATATCCAACCCCTTCTGGATAAAATCATTAAAAGGATTGCTGGGTGGAGGGACAAACTTCTCTCTTACAGAGGTAGATTGATCCTCATACAAGCTTGTTTGGCTAGCATTCCAGTGTATCTCCTCTCCTTCTTCAAGTTCCCTAAATGGGTAGTGAACCTCATCAATTCTCAGATGTCTCATTGCTTGTGGAATGATTTTGAGGGAAATAGGAAGCTACACCTTGCTAATTGGGCCCTAGTCTCTATGAAAAAAGATTTTGGAGGCCTAGACATACCTAACCTCCAAGAAATTAACATCTGTCTTCTAGGGTCTTGGATTAAAAGATTCTATAAGGAAGACCTGAAACCCTGGAAGCTTCTTATTGCCCATAAATACCTAGGAAATAAACCTAATAGTTTTGTCCCTTCCTCCAACCCTAAGACCTCTAGATTCTGGAAAGTATTAAAATCTATTATGGATGCTGTGAAATTTGGCTACAGATGGAACATAGGGGATGGGAGGCAGAACCAAGTTCAGGAAGATACTTGGTTAGGCACATCCCCTAGCGATCAATTTTGGCCTATTTACTCTGTCTGCAATGAGCTTAACAAAAGTGTAAATGAAGTTTGGGACGGTCAATGCCTAAAACTCTCTTTTAGAATGAACTTTAGTGATAGTCTCATGAAACAATGGTTCCAGCTGGAGGAAATTTCCAAAAGCATTACCTTTACTGCCGAGCCGGATGCCCTGATTTGGCAGCTTGACAATAAGGGGAAGTATTCCTCCTGCTCCCTCTATCATGTTATCAACTTTAGAGGGGTTCAACCCGTGTTTACTCCTGCTGTCTGGAAATTGAGAGTTCCCCCTAAAATTCATGTATTTTTTTGGCTTCTCTCCAAAAACAAATTGATGACTAGGGATAACCTTAGGAAGAGACACATCATCAAACCCCTTGATTGTGTTTACTGCTTGGAACAAGAGTCTTGTTCTCACCTATTTTTTGAATGTATAGTTGCGAAACATCTCTGGGCCCACATTGAGGAATATTTCTCTAGTCAGATTGGCTCATCCTTCGAATATGTCGCCAGATTCTGGATTGCTACCAAAAAGTGCTCATTTTAAACATTGTTAGCTCAGCTGTCCTTTGGTGCCTCTGAAAATATAGAAATGCTATGATTTTCAGTAACACCTCCTGGATTTCCATTCCGCAGGTCTTGAGGTTGATCAGGAACATGGTGAGGAACTAGGCGATTCTCTCCTCCGGATCGGACAAGGACAAGATGATGAGCTTCGTGGAAACCCTAACAAGATCCCTCCAGAAACCGTTGGCAATCACTTGTGGCTGAACAAGGCTCGGCCTGCTCTAGGGCTGGACCCATGGGCTCGTCTCAAGATCTCTGATGAAGATGATGGGCACCTGGCGCCGAAAAAGAGGGACATCCACCATGCTACGCCTTCCAGCCCGGTGTCTCCGCTTGCTTACTGGTCGCCGCAGGCTGACACGGCCCCTTGGCTGAAGACCATGCAGGCTTCACTGGACCCTCCTTGTGTCATTTGAGTGCTCTATCCGCTCTACCTTTGGCACCGCTCGGGTGATTTGTGTTATTTAGAGAACTTGTTCATCCACCCCCCCTAGTTTGTAGCTTTTCTACCTTTGCTTTCGAACTGCTCTTTGAGTTGATGTATCAGAATATGTTGTGGAACCGGGGAGATGCTCCCTATTTTTCTAAAAAAAAATATTTTATATGTTATTATATATTATTTTTATTGTCATCATATATTTAACAGATACTTACATATGTAAGAAAACAATATCCCACATCTTATTAACTTATAAAAATAATTTCTTAACAAATAAAATCCTGGATTGTTTTGGCACGAAAATCCTAGTGATTGTGTACAAAAGCTTGGTAAGATTTAACGAAGAATGTAATAATATCACTTATTATTTAAATATATATATAACAAAATGCTCAGCCCCTTTTTATTTTTTGATAACATTGCTGGCCCAACCCAACATTATAATTAGAATCAGCCCAAAGAAAATCGTGTATTTCGAGAAAGTGCAAATGGCCTGTAATTTTTAGGAAATAAAATCAACGGGCCGCATGGTGTCTGGCAGGTGATCCGCCCACTTAACCGTGACTGGGCCCCTTTCGGTTCAAGGGGGGCGGAGGTCGCACGAAGAGCAGATCGAGGCGAAGCACACGAGCGGTTTACCCAGCTTCGGAGCTCTCCGGAGAGATAACACTCCTACTGCTGCATGTCTGAGTATATTGAGTTCTTGTTCAGGAGCGCTGAGTGCTATAGTGCACACAAGCTGCTAACGAGACCGAGCGTGAGCGTTCTCTGGCTTCGAACCTTTCCAACCCCCCTCCACGTTGCGCATGGGCCTCCTTTTATATGCTAAAGGGTCTCCGGCTGTGGCAACGTAGCCAAGGGTAAAATGGAAAAGGAGTGGTTGGTACAGCTACTTGTACAAAGGTATCATACCTAACCTCGACGGCAGGGGACAAAAGCATTAAATGCCCGCTCACGCCGCCCTAATAAAGGCAGAAAAGGGACCGTCGGGCGCCACCGCTTGCGGATGGCAATCTTGTCGGTAGCCGCTTGCCATCAAGGCTCACCGCTGGCAAGACGACCTCTTGCCACGCTGCTACCGGAAAGGTCCCAGGCGACACGTTAGTGGATGTCCGGAGCGCAGTCTGAGTGGTGGTCTGCGCATGCAAGCGCCTTTGCCGCAGATTGTTGTTTCGTCGCGTCCTAAGCTTGTCGCTCACCGGGCCTTCCCGGCAAGCTCCTCTTTCCGGGGCCTTGTCTCCTAGGTGCCTTGGGTGGCCTTCCCGGCAAGCTCCTCTTGCCGGGGCCTTGTCTCCTAGGTGCCTTGGGTGGCCTTCCCGGCAAGCTCCTCTTCTTTGGGGCCTTGTCTCCTTGGCTTGAATACTTTGTTCTTGAATGGCTCCAAAGGAACCACGGAGGACCTTGGCGGTCACTCCGTAAGCCTTGCCGCCGAGGGCTGCAACTGCCCGTGCACAAGTTCGGGATACTAGGGTACCCTACTCTAGTACACCGGCAGAGCCCGGCCTGGGCCACACAGTGCCGGCGTTGTTGGGCGGGCCCAAAGCAGCACGGCACGCACGCGGCCTGGGTTACGCCGTAACTCACCCCGACCCACCACGCCCTCCACGAGGCACGCCTTGGCGTCGAATGCGGCGTCGTGTGAGAGATCGTGGGTGGTTTCTTTATTCGGAAAAACGGAACGTCCGCCCCCTCCCTCTTTATAAGCAGGGGAAACAGGGGCAGTTCGCCCATCTCGCCAGTTGCTGTCCAATCTCGAAAAATCCCCGTTGCCTCCTCCTTCTTCCCAAGGCTGAAGAGAGAGCAGCAATCCGCCCCCCATCGCCACCAGCATCACCAACGCCGTCGATCTCCCTCACCACCTCCGCCATGGCTCCGAAAGCCGACAAGGGGAAGGTCGTGAAGTCGGCCGAGGCGCAGCGGCTTGCGGCGCTGCGGAAGGAGCGGGCAATCTTTCCCCCCCAGCTCGCCGCGAGGGAGCTGAGGGAGAACTACTACCTCTTACGTCGACGGAGACGCTGAGCGCATCCGCGCGACGAAGGTACTCCTACCGCTGCTTGAACTGGCGGCTCCGAATGGGTACCCTTTCTTCGCGTTGTTCTTCTACTACGGGCTCTGCCCGCCTTTCTCTGAATTTTTCTGCGATATCATGAACACCTACGAGTTCCGCCTCCTTGACTTCACCCCCAATGTTGTTCTGACCATGGCAGTTTTCGCACATCTCTGCGAAAACTTTGTCGGAGTCCATCCAAACGTAGCCCTTTTCCGCCACTTCTTTATGCCCCGAGTTGAGAGAGGGGAGCCTCTTTCCGGTGGGATCGCCTGGATCTTGAGGACCGGCAAGAAGGAAGCTTATCTGGAGGGAGAGCTCCGCAGCAAATGGGATGAGTGGAGAGCAGACTGGTGCTGGATTGTCGAGGAGAACCCGCAGCCGTTTACCGCCCAGTGCCAAACCTCAGTAGTGCGCGGCAACAATTGGAGCAGTCTGGCCCCGGAAGACGCTAGGCTGAAGATTGCCGTCATCCGGATCCTACGCTTGAGGCTTGCCGGACTCACTGTAGGCGTCGTTGGCGCAAATTTCCTTCGTCGCCGCATCGCCCCCCTGCAGGAGAGGAGGAGACCCGCATGGGAGTTCCGGAACGCGGCGGATATCATGAGGCTGCGCCCTGGCCTCAACTTCAATTTCACTGTCCTGGAACTGGACGCGATGCTCTTGGAGCTGTTCAAGCACGATCCTGAGCATCCCGGAGCGTTTAGGTTGCTGAAGAATGTCGTCCCGCTGTGCAACAATTCCCCGCTCGACCGCATCCGTGCAATGATGCCGTTGTGCGACTCGCATGGAATCGTTCCAACCTGGCAAGAGCCTGCAGATGACGTCGCGGCGAGTGTTCTTTGACAGCCCGGTAGAAGTGCCGGTCCGCCCGATGAATGTAAGAGCCTCACCCGCGACACCACCGATGATGAGATGCAGCGCATCACCACCAGGCTGGAAGAGGCGGCAGCAGCCGCTGCCGCGGGCGAGTTCGGATTCACCGTGGAGGAGGCAGAGGCAGCAGAGGCGGCAAGTCTTGTCGAGCGAGGGGAGTTTTCCGCCGAGGAAGAGCTTGTCGGGCCTGAAGCTGAGTCGAGCGAGCCCGCCAAGGGCGCCTCCTCCCTCCTTCAGACAGCTTGCCGCGAGCGGAGCCCCCAGCTCCACCAAGAAGGCGTCTCCGCAAGGCCGGAGACGTGGCGAAGGGCAGCAGACGGGTCAACGGCATTGCCACGGCAGCAGCTCCACCGCGGCAAGCATTGTTGCTGGAGCACCTCACGCCATCATGGCAACCGGAGCGGGCCTCGCAGACCACCGCTTCGCTCCCCTAAGCGGCCAAGGGAAACTACTCCTCCGCCTCGTCAGACCGGAGGCGGGCCAGAATTTGATCTCTCCGCGCTCAGCTCCGACGTGGAAGAAGAAGAGTAAGATTCTTTGCAGCATTTGTAGTTCTTCGGCTTGTTGCTTTGTCTTGTATCTGATTTCCTTCACTCTGAACCTATTCCTTTTCAGGACGCTGGCCCAGAGAGCGTCGAAGAGAGCCAAGGCCCCGGTGATTGTCATCGAGGACGAACCCACTGCGACAGCGGGAGGCGCGTCCGAGACCACCTTGCCGGACGCGGCAACTCTTCCTCAAAGCAGCCCCTAGCGCAGCCCCAGCGTAAGTATATGGTTTACTTCCTGCTGTTAGGCGTGCATGGGTGCCCTTTCTTTGCTGATATCTGACTGCTGATTTGTGTAGGAGCAGAGCAGCCTTACCAGGAGTGCCCTGAAGCTGCTCCTGACATGCCTTCTGCTTCGACTACACCGCCAAGGGAGGATTCCCCGGCAAGGGATCGTTCTCCGGCAAGGGAGACTTCTTCGGCAAGGGGCAGTTCTCCGGCAAGGGACATCTCTCCGGCAAGGGGCAGTTCTCCGGCAAGGGACAGCTCTCCGGCAAGGGATAGCACCAGCGATCCCCTGGGGGCGGAGACCATGACTGCAGACCCTAGCACAGGTAATCCTCTTGCTTGAAAACTTTCCTTGTGTTCTTCTTCTTCTGATTTTCTTTTTGAATATTTGCTTGACTTTTCTTCATTTTCCGGTCGCCAGGTCCATCCGCCACAGAGCCAATGGAGACCGAGGCCGCCGGCGAGGAGGACGCCACAAGGCAATCTTGATGACGCCGCTGCCATCGGAGACGGTTGGGCGCCGACGAGCCCGCCGGGCGAAGAGGCCGCCAAAGCCGCCGCAGCAGCCGGGCGAGGGTCCGGCGATCGTGACCGACGGCCCCGAGGTCGCAGGAGCGCCAGCGCCACGCCGACCGCCGATCCCTCCCGCTGCGGCAGCTGCCGGCTCCGAGGAGCCCCAGCCGGCGCGCCTATCTGAAGGCGGCGATGGCGTCTTCATCAAGCTCCCATGGGCGCCGAGCTCTAGGGCGCCGGCGAAGGAGAAACTTTTGATGAAGAGCTGCTCGCTCATTGGATCGACGCTGGTCGACGCACCTAACAGCAAAGAAGAGCGAAGTCCGAGGAGGAGCAATTGCTGCGGAAGCTTGCCGCTCTACCGCACCCGACAAGCCAAGCTGGAATCCCGGGAAACGCTTGTCGCGAAGGCGGGAGCAGACATCGAGAAGCGCGCGGAGGAGCTCCGGGGCCTCAACCAGGAAGCTCTCCGGTCCTTGGCAGAGGAGCGGGAGCGACTCGCCGAGGAGCGCAAAGCCTTCCTCCTCGAGAAGGCTGAAGCTGAGGAGCAACAGCGGCTTGCCGCCGAGAAGCTATCTCTGCGCAGGAAGGCGAGTTGGCGCAGAGGAAGGTTAATCTTGACAGCCATGAGGAGGATCTAGCCACTTGCTGAGCAAACATTTGGCGGGGCTCTCAAGGAAGCAAAGGATGCTGCCGCAGCTGCCGAGGCCGCCAAGAAGGAGCTGGAGACGAAGGTGATGCAGCTGGAGGCCAATCTCAAGGAGAGCGGTGAGGAGCTTGCTGCACTCAAGCATGAGCGCGAGAAGGACGCCTACACTCTTGGCGAGCTGCAGGGCCGTCTCGGCCGAGAGGAGCAAGGAGCTCAAAGACCGCCAAGGACTCCAACGCAGATCTTGAGTTGAAGCTGACCACCTTGACTCAAAGCGGCTGGACGGTGCCAAGGAGCAGGAGGTGGCCTTGAAGGAGAAGATCAAGGCCGACGAGGTGCTGCTGGCGAGTGCTGCTGCCGCCCAGAATACCTTTAGGGATAATGTGGAGCACTGGACCGAGGGTCTCGTGGATGTTGCCGCAGCCATCGACGGGAGTGGCCTGGGGATGGAGGATCTTGGATATTCTTTCGATGAGCACCTCCGACCCAGCGCCAAGCTCAGCTTGTTCTTCAAGGCGTGGTGCAGACGGCCTCCAGCGACTCGGGAAGAAATCCCAAAGCAGCTGGCCGAGGAGTCGCGCCAGATCTGTAAGGGAGCTCTTCAAAAGGTGTCTTGATGAAGGTGGCCTTCCGCAACCCAGGCCTCAACCTCACCAACGTCCTCAAGTCCTTGCTGCCGGATGCTGATGTGGAAGCGCTCAAGACCCTTGTCGCACCCATCATGGATAGGGTGAGCGGGATCAAGAGGGTTGAGGGCGATCGCGTAGATTAGGCCGCCCGCTTTCTCTTTTTCTTGCCGCTGCTGGTCATGTTATGAGAACAATCTATTAGAGCTGCGACAAGCTATCTTGTAATATAACTATATTTCGGGTAGCAATTGCTATGTTTTTTTCCTTTACTTGGTTCCTTCCTTTGTATGTTTTTGCCCTACGCTTTTAGGGAACTTGTCAAGACAGCACTGGCGCATGAAAGTCTGAGTGGAGACGTCAAGAGCCTGCTGGAGGTGTTACTCTTGGCAAGAAACCTTGTCGCATAACTAGTCGCAGCTCACTTAAGTTGTTGAGCGGACTCGAAACAAAGTAAGGGCGCAACTAGCTACGAGTTGGTTCCTCCACACAGGTTTTCCATACAAAGTACGGTCGCTCGAGGAAGATAACTTAAAAATTTTAAAACTGATTGCTCAAACTTTAGCAACTTAGCTTTTACGTCGTTTGCTTCCGGTAAGGCTAGACTTCCTTGAGCGACGCTTGGTCCACACCATTATCTTCTCCTTTCCCCGGCAAACTTGTGGGCGAGGGAACCTTCCTTTCTTTGAGAAAGAGAAAGAAGAGAAAATAAAGATATGGAGCCTTATGGCTCGTTATTGCTTACCGGGGTAGGTGCTGCACAAAGTGTCGATAACGATGCAAAAATAGAAGTAGAAAGCATGAAATTGACAAGATGTGCGGCACATTAGCTTTACTTACTTTATGCACGGGTCTGCGCCCGGCTTTGTACAAAGGATTACATGCAACATCGGAAAGACTTGTACAAAAGGTGGTTGCCGAACGGGTTCCGCAGAACCGTGCTTCTACGGGTAAAACTTACGAAGATGCTCAATGTTCGGGAGTTGCTCACCGGAATGCCATCTTCGGTCTCAAGGCGGACAGCGCCAGCCTAGTGACTCGCTTTCACTGGTAAGGGCCTTCCCACTTCAAGGCCAACTTGTTGGAATTCTTGGCGGACTGAACGCGAAGAACAAGGTCGCCTTCCTCGAGACTTCGGCATTAACTTTGCGGCTATGGTAGCGGCGCAAAGCTTGTCGGGTATCGAGCAGCTCGTGACAAGACTCAAGACGATCCTCCTCAAGGAGCAGCGTGTCATCTTGTCGCAATCGCTCTTGCTCAAGCTCATCATAAGCGAGCACTCGAGGTGATCCGTATCACGAAGTTCCGTGGGGAGAATTGCCTCTGCTCCATAGACTAGAGCGAAAGGTGTCCGCCGTTGGCTCGATTTGGCGTCGTCTGATCGACCAAAGAACCACCGGCGGCTCCTCAATCCAGTTCTTTCCGCACTTGTGCAGCTGTCGAAAGTTCTCGGTCTTGAGCCCGCAGCACTTCAAAGATTCGCCCTCTCCGCTTGACCGTTACTTCTCGGATGAGCAACAGAAGCGAAGCAGACTTTGGCGCCAAGATCTTGGACGTACTACATGAAGGTTCGGCTCGTGAATTGCGTGCCGTTGTCGGTGATGATCCCGTTAGGGATTCCGAAATGGCAAAAAATCGACCTGAAGAACTTGACTGCTGACTGTGCTGTCACCTTCCTCACTGCTTCCACTTTCGGCCACTTTGTGAACTTGTCGATTGCAACGTACAAGTACTCAAAGCCCCCGACAGCACGCGGGAAGGGGCCTAGGATGTAGAGCCCCTGCACTGAAAATGGCCGTGATAAAGGGATCGTCTGGAGAGCTTGAGCTGGCTGGTATCTGCTTGGAATGGAACAGCACGCTTCACACTTGGTTACTTGTGCAGTTGCATCCTGGAGGGCTGTCGGCCAAAAGAAACCTTGCCGGAACGCTTTGCCGGCAAGTGCTCTGGCGCCAATGTGGTGACCACATATGCCTCCATGTATTTCTGCCAACAGCTTTTGTCCGTCTTCCCGGTGAATACACTTCAATTTCACACCGTTGAGTCTTCTTCTGTACAGTGTGTTGTCGACAAATTGTACATACTTCACTGTCGGGTTAGTCTTTTCGCTTCTTCTTGCTCTTCGGGAAGTTCTCCTGTATGAAGGAAACGGACAATCTATTGTGCCCATGCTGGAGCTTGCGGCTCGACAACAAGGACTAAAGGCACATCTGCTGCTGCGGGAACATCTGCTTCCACGGCGAGAACCTGCGGCTCAGTCGGAGCTTGACGTTCCCCGGCAAGCTTGCCGGAGCAAAACTTGTCGGGAGCGTCTGCTTCAACGGAACAAACCCTAGGGCTTGCCGGAGTAGACTGCTCCTCAGCACCCTTGGTGTTGATCTTGAGGACCTTCTTGACGGCGACTTCGGGATGTTCTGCCGGAAAATAGTCACCAGAGATCAACTTCCTCTTCTTGCTCTGTCTGGTTGATGGCGTTACAGACGGTTGAGTCAGCTTGAGCACAAAAATCCCTGGTTCCACAGGTAACTTAAGTGCAGCAGACTTCGACGAGCCATCGGCAATGTCGCTCGAGCTCTTGGAACATATTCCATCATGAGGCCGTCAAAGTGCTCTTCTAGCTTTCTCACTTCATCAACATAAGCTTCCATCAACGGACTCGATAACTCTTGTTCACTTGGCGGATGACAAGCTGTGAGTCACCCACGACAATGAGCTTCTTGATCCCAAGGTCTCATCGCCATCTCGAGACCGCAAGCAAACCTTCATACTCAGCAGTATTGTTTGTTGCTTGCTCCTTGGGAAAGTGCATCCGGACTACGTACTTGAGGTGCTCTCCGTGGTGCAACAAGTAGCACGCTCAAGACCGGGCGCCTTTGCAGCGAGAAGGCACCATCAAAGTACATCAGCCACTCTTTGCTTGCTTCCTTGACGGGGATGCTCGCTTCGGAATTTCTTCATCTTGTGTTGGCGTCCATTCTGCTATGAACTCCGCCAATGCTCGCTTTTGGATAGTTGAAGTGCTCTCAAACTTGAGGCCAAAGCTTGACAGTTCCAAAGTGCTCCACTCGACAATCCTGCCTATTGCCTCTGGATTTTGCAAGATCCTCTTCAGCGGAAAACGAGTGACGACTGTGGATCTCATGTTCCCGAAGTAATGGCACAGCTTTCTCGAGGCCATGAGGAGGCCGAAAAGCAATTTCTCGCACACAGAGTACCTTGACCTAGCCCCCTGCAGAAGGGAACCGACAAAGTAAATTGGGCGCTGCACCATTCTTTTCTCGCATCTTCTCATGTGTCTCACAGAGATCCGTCCTTGTCGGGACGAGCTTGCCGGTGAAGCCCTCGCCGTCAGCCGGATGCATCCGCCATGGTTGCTGGCTCATCATCCGCCTCCCTCTCCGCTACTAACGTAGCACTAACCACTTGATTGGTTGCCGCTATATATAGCAGCAACTTCTCTTGTGTCTTAGGTGCGACAAGTGTTGGAGTGGAGGACAGGTATCTCTTCAAGTCCTGCAGCGCAGCCTCCGCTTCGAGTCCATTTCATCGGACCTGCCTTTTTCAAAATTTTGAAAAATGGCGGTAGCCTTCAACAAACCTAGAGATAAACCTGCTTTGGGAGCAGCTACATAACCGGCAAGTCTTCGTACATCCTTGATGTGCTTTGGTGCTTCAATCTGCTCAATGGCCTTGATCTTGTCGGGATTGGCTTCAATTCCTCGGCCGAGACACGAAGAACCCGAGAAGCTTGCGGAAGGGACTCCAAACACACACTTCTCGTGGTTCAGCTTGAGGTTGATCTTGCACAGATTTGCAAAGGTTTCGTCTAAATCTTGAATCAGAGTCGCCTTGTCCTTGCTTTTGACCACTATGTCATCCATGTAGGCTTCCACATTTCTGTGCATTTGCGGCTCAAAAGCGTCATGGACTACTCTTGCAAATTTTGAACCAGCATTCTTTAATCCGAAAGGCATCCGTACGAAAACAAGATGTGCCACATGGGGTGATGAATGCGGTCTTCTCCTCATCCTCTTACTGCCATGAAGATCCGATGATATCCACGAGTATGCATGCGTAAATGAAAGCAAATCACATCCGCCATAGAGTCAACAATCTGGTCGATGCGCCGCAAGGAAATGGGTCTTTGGGACAAGCTTTATTGACATCGATAAAGTCGATACAAAGCCTCCATTTCCGCTTGCCTTATTGATACAACTACAGGATTGGCCAACCACGTAGGATGGAGCACTCCTCGACAAGGCCTCCGCTTCAATTTCTTGATTTCTTCTGCGATGAATTCTTGGCGCCCACCGTGCATGCTTCCCCGACGTTACGCTTGACGGGCCGCGATGAGGACAAACGGCAAGATGGTGCTCAATTACTTTCACGGGAACACCGGGATGTCGACGGTTGCCACGCAAACACGCCGACGTTCGCCCGTAGCAAAGCAACGAAGCGCGCCTTCCTATTTAGGGTCGAGAGTGGCACCGATGGTAAAGGTACCACCGATGACGCCCTCCTTGGCGGACACCTTCTTGGTCTCTGGTGGAGCTGCCATCGCCTTTCTTACACTTGCCGGTGGAGCTCGATGGTGCGTCCTCGACGGTAGCGCAGCACTCAAGAGGTGCGCTTGCCGGAGTGGGCATCGAGCTCTTGCGGACTTGGTCTTCTTCTTCGCCCGGGAGCTTCAGTGACAAGTGGCTTGCAATCTGCCGCAGCTGCCGCTTCCCGGTAGATCTTGTCGGTGCAGATAAGAGCATCCTTCTTGTCGCCAGGACAGAGATGACACTTATCGGGCCCGGCATCTTTAGCATGTTGTATGCGTAGTGAGAGGCTGCCATGAATTTGGCGAGAGTCTTTGGGCGGCCAAGTATCCCATTGTAAGGCAATGGAAAGTCAAGAACGTCAAAAATGACCCTCTCGATCCTGAAGTTCAACTTCACGCCAAATGTCACCGCCAACGTGATCTTTCCCTTCGGCTTGCTCCTTCCCGGATTGATCCCTTGGAACGTGCCGGTCTCTTCGAGCTCGCCATCGTGGATCCGAGTTTCGGAGCACCGCTGAGGAGATCAGGTTCAAGCCGGCCCCGCCGTCAACTAGCATCTTAGTGACCTTGAGGTTGCGGATAGTTGGCGAAACCAACATCGGCAAGCACCCGACCGCAGTTATGCGATCAGGGTGGTCCTCAATGTCAAAGATGATAGGCGTCTTTGGACCATTTCAGGGGCTTGCGTGACTCGACGGATGGTTCTCGCCGCATTGACTTCCCGCATCCACCGCTTGAGCTGGCAGTGAAGTATGCAGAGAAGCACCACCGTCAACGCAGGGACCTCTGTGGCTTTCGGAACTCATGCTCATCGGTCTCGTCATCATCCATGTCTTCATCATCGTCGTCGTCTTCATCCTTGTCGCGCCGCTGGGAGGTCTGCCTCCTTGCCGCCGCTTGGCCTTGCCGCGCGCCCTCCTCGGCCGGGGCGTTTCTTGATAGCTCCTCCAGCACCTTCCTGGGCCTTCTCCTTGTCGCGGCTGCTCAGATTCAGCCTTCGCTGCTCGACAAGCTGTCGCCGACCTTTTGCAGCTCGGAGGTCATGGCCCTTGGTGCGGTGGATCTTGCAAGATCGCTTTGTTGGAGCCGTCCTGCTTGTCGGCGACCGCCACAGCTTGGCAGTTGGTGCCAGCGGCAACCTCCTTGCCGGACCTACCAGCTTTGGCTTTCTTGGCGCCACCTCCATTGCCGGACTGCTCAACAACTAGCACATCTTTGCCTTTCTTCTTCCTGTTGTTCCGCCACGGTTTTTCTTTGCCGGGGCGGTCTCCTCACTATCAGATCCTCCTGCTTTAGTATTCTCTCCGGGGAGTCTCCTCCCTTCCTCAGCACATGCACACTTGTCGGCCAGGGCATATAGCTCACTGACGTCTCGATCTTGCACATCGCCATCTCCTCCCGCATCCCGCGGTTTCGCATGTTACGATGGAACGCGCTGATTACCACGGCGGTGGACATCCGGGATGTTGTCTTTGTCTGTGGCTGAATCTCTGAATGTACTTTGCTAGGGGCTCTCCTTCCTTCTCGAGCGGCAGATGAAGGTCGCTTTCTTAGCCATGGGGCTTGTGGCCGCTGTAAGGCGCCGACAAACTGATGGCATAGATCTGCCCAAGAGGATATGGAGTTGTCCGGCAAGTGCATGAGCCAGGATCTCGACATTGGGCTTGAGCACCGGGAAGTAGTTGGCGAGGATCTTATCGTCTCGCCCCGGCAGCTTGCACCGCGATGGTGTAGATGCTAAGGAACTCCGACGGATGCGTCTTGCCGTCGTACTTCTCTCGCACGCGTCGGCTTGAAATTCTTCTTCTTTGGGCACATCGGACTTCGCCGCAGCTCACGAGTGAACGCAGGGCAACCTACCGTCAGACGGCAAGTCGCTGGTTCCCGGGCGCATGCATGTCGACAGAGGGCCCGGTAGCTGGTCGGATTGACGCCGGCGCTTCTCTTCGGTGCTCGGCGCGAGTTCGAGCGTCTTCTTGCTGTCGTTCGTGAAGAACTTGGCACTGAACGCGACGAGCTCGTGGATCCGATGATGCGGTGGAGTCGCTGTCAAGGTGGATCCGGCGAGTCGGCGATCTTGGCCTTCGGGGCGGAGAGTGCATGGTGGTTGCACCCCCACCTGTTTCGTCGCCTCTGGCTCGTGCTTGGCAGTCCTGCCGCGGCAGCGATGCACTCGGCTGCCGCGGAGCGTCGCCGTTGGCAAAGCCGATGAGACTCTGAATGGTGGCCCTCCATTCATCGACCTTGTCGGCTGTTGGAGGGTAATCCAGGAGCACTTGAGCTCTCGCCAAAGCTTCTGCTGGAGTGGTGGGTGGCAGTGGCGAACGGCGCGAGGAACGGATATGCTCGCATTTCTAACTATGTTAGAAGGAGCAGTATCCCGTCCAGCGATCGCGATGCCTCGCTCGCGCCAAAGATGTTGGCGTGCATGCTGGTCTTGAGCATCCCGAGATCCACCAGCTCGATCTTGGTCCAACGAGCGTATGGCGTTGTGAATACCATGACGCTGTCGGTCTCGCGCCTCCTGAGACGGGCGTGGTGCATGTACGGACGCCGAGGTCTGCGCAGCCTTGTCCTTGGACTTGGCAGCACCGTGGGCTCCTCCGTCGATGTCCATTCTTCTGCCGGCGTCTACCCCACCACCCATTTGCTCCGGTGGTGGTGGGTTCGACGCGGACGGAATATCTGCCGCCGAAGCCTTCTTCTTCGGTGGCATGTCGATGAAGATGATGAAGATCTAGCTCGTGTGTACGCCAAATCAGGTTCACGCAATCTCGACGCCCCCTACCTGGCGCGCCAAAGATGTCGGGGCAGGCTGATCTGGCCCACGAACACCTATGGGACCGGCGGACCGGGCCCCTTTCGGTTCGGCGGGGGGCGGAGGTCGCACGAAGAGCAGATCGAGGCGAAGCACACGAGCGGTTTACCCAGCTTCGGAGCTGCTCAAGAGCGCTGAGTGCTACAGTGCACACAAGCTGCTAACGAGACCGAGCGTGAGCGTTCTCTGGCTTCGAACCTTTCCAACCCCCCTCCACGTTGCGCATGGGCCTCCTTTTATATGCTAAAGGGGTCTCCGACAGGTGGCAACGTAGCCAAGGGTAAAAATGGAAAAGGAGTGGTTGGTACAGCTACTTGTACAGTGTATCATACCTAACCCTGACGGCAGGGGACAAAAGCATTAAATGCACGTCTACGTCGCCCTAACGGTCTGAAAGGGACCGTCGGGGCGCCACCGCTTGCCGATGGCAATCTTGTCGGCGCCGCTTGCCACCGGCGCTCCGGCCGCCGCCACGGCCTCTTGCCTGCCTTGGCGCTGGAAAGGTCCTGGCGACACGTTAGTGGATGTCTTTGGAGCGCAGTACATAGTGGTGATACCGTGCAAGCGCCTTGCCGTGGTTGTCGATTGTCGCGTCCGGAAGCTTGTCGCTCATCGGGCCTTCCCGCAAGCTCCTCTTGCCGGGCCTTGTCTCCTAGGTGCCTCGGGTGGCCTTCCCGGCAAGCTCCTCTTGCCGGGGCCTTGTCTCCTAGGTGCCTTGGGTGGCCTTCCCGGCAAGCTCCTCTTGCCGGGGCCTTGTCTCCTGGGCTTGAATACTTTGTTCTTGAATGGCTCCAAAGGAACCACGGAGGACCTTGGCGGTCACCCGGTAAGCCTTGCCGCGGAGGGCTGCAACTGCCCGTGCACAAGTTCGGGATACTAGGGTACCCCTACTCTAGTACACCAACACATGGACGCTACATTATTTGTTAACCCAGCCCAGCTAATGGCTGTAATTCAAAAAAAAGATCAAATTGACTGTAAATTCTACCGCGCAAAAAGAAGACTGTAAATTCTGAAAAAATGGGTTGAATACGTGCCACATTTTTGGAGGCTGAAATGTGGGCCAATGGGTCGAAGCCAACACAAGTCGTTGTCAATTTAGTCAACAAATGATTCTGATATGTTAGTCGTTAGATTTACATCCAACGACCGGCATCCACCTTCAATCTCTCGTCTTCTTCCTCCAGCGCCGTTGAGACCACCTCCCGCCTCCTGCTGCTAGCAGCTCTGCTTAGCACGCTTTGCTATGAAGCGCTACTCCACCATTGGCCAGGCCATCCCTCCACCCCTCCTGTTCTTCTCCACCGACTGTCGAACCACACCGCACTAGAACCAGTTAACCCTCGTACACCTCTCCGTCTACGACTCTACTCCCGCATCTTCCCATCTCTGGCTCGTTGCTGTCCGGGGCCTCGCCGTCGTCCACCACCTTGGATGTGCTCGGCACGGCGTGGTCAACGTGGTCAACGAACGACACCATTGGAAGTAGATTGTGTGTGGAGAGGCTGACAGCTGGGTCCATGGCCGCACACAAGGAAATGCTTCCTTATTACGCGCAAAATAATGATTCCTCCACCTGACATCTGGGACCCACCGGAAGGGCCTCTATATTTTGCGAAAAAAACGTGCCCCCCGCTGACATGTCGGACCCACCAGCTATCTTCGCATGCAAGGAAGTGCCTCCTTATTACACACACAAAAATGAATACTCCCCCTGCCAGCTGGAACCCAGCATAGTGGGAGGCTGACTTGTGGGCCTGCCAAGTTGACGGGGAAGGAGGGCTTTGTCAACTTAGTCAATATGAACGATTCTAGCTCCTGTTACCGTACGATGTTCATCAAACGGCCGTAGTGCTTCTTCAACCTCTGGTCTTCTTGCTCCAGCCGCCCAAACCAGCGCCGGTCGTGCGGCGTGCTCCTGCCTCCCGTGGCCGTCCGTGATGCCGCGGAGGCCTCACCGCCCCCTACTACTCCCACCGCTGGCCAGGCCATCCCTTTACTCACCCACACCCCCTGTTATTCTGCGGCGACAGCAGCCTCACACCGCAGTCGAACCAGTGAACCCTCGTACTCCTCTTCGCGTGGGCATCCACTGCTGCGTCTTCCCCTTCCTAGGCCTCGCCGTCGTCCACCGCCGTGGTGCTCTCGGTGCGGCGTGGTCAACGTGGTCAAGGAACAACTTCCATCGGACATGGACTGTACGTGGAGAGGCTGACAGCTGGGTCCACGGCCGCAACAAGGAAGTGCCTCCTTATTACGCGCAAAATAATGATTCCTCCACCTGATAGCAGGGACCCACCGGACGGGCCACCGTATTTCACGAAAAAAACATTTCCCCCTGACTGCTGGGACCCACCAACTACATCTTCGCACGCAAGGAAGTGCGTCCGGGCAAAAAAAACGATTCGCCCTCCTGACTGCTGGGACCTACCAGCTACATCTTCACACGCAAAGGAAGTGCGTCCGCGCAAAAAAAAATTACGATTCGCCCCTCTGACTGCTGGGACCCACCAGCTACATTTTCGCACGCAAGGAAGTGCCTGACAGTCGGGACCCACTTGGTCGAAGCGTACGTAGCGTTGTCATTCTGGTCGCGAACGTGTGCATACATACTGGTCGTTGTAGAGGCGTGCACGTGTCGTAGTAGAGGCGCGAACGTAGCATGTACACATACGTACAGCGGCCAGGGTTTAAGAAAGAAAATATGGCCACGTACGTATATATGGGCAGGGTCTCGAACGCCTACTCGCGCATACGTACGGCGAGGGCTCGTGTACATGGCTGGGTCGGAACGGAGAAACAGCGTCGTCGTTGTGTTCATGGGGAGGCAACGGAATGCATCGTGTTCATGGGGAGGCAACGAAATGCGTCGTGTTCATTAGGAGGCAACGGAACGCGTGGGAGCCAACCGGCTTGGACGGAACATGCAATGGAAACGAGGCCTGGCATACCGCAGAACGAAGGAAACGGCCTTGTGTTCGACCGGCCACATTCGAAACGTGGTCCTGTTGATCGGGAGGGGTGTGGCGTACCGCAAAATGAAGGAAACGGATCTCCTACGGTCGAAACGGGGGTCCTGTTGATCGGGAGGGGTGTGGCGTACCGCAAAACGGAGGAAACGGACCTCCTATGGTCGAAACGGGGGTCTTGTTGATCGGGAGGGGTGTGGCGTACCGCAAAACAGACGAAACGGACTTGTGTTGGAGCGCTATGGTCGAAACGGGGGTCCTTTTCATTGCGAGGGGTGTGGCCTACCGCAAAACGGGACTCCACGGGATACTGTTCATCTCCACCGTCGACCTCCTCCGGCCTCCATGGGCTACCGTTGACCTCCTCCAGCCTCCACGGGCTACCGTCGACCTCCTCCAGCCTCCACGGGCTACCGTCGACCTCCTCCAGCCTCCACGGGCTCCTGTTCATCCAACCTCCACCGCGCGCTACTCCAAGCTCTTGCTCAACCACCCCTCCATCGTCTACTGTTCATCCAGCCCTCCACACCACGGGGTCGTGTTCAACCACCCCTCCACGGGCACCCCTCCACCATCTACTGTTCAACCAGCCCTCCACACCACGGGGTCCTGTTCAACCACCCCTCCACGGGCACCCCTCCACCGTCTACTGTTCATCCAACCCTCCACAACACGGGGTCCTATTCATCCAGAGGCAAACGCCACCGCTCACTGTTCATCCAAATCCCCCCCCCCCCCCGCAACGCTCATTGTTCATCCCAGAGGCAACATCGATCGGCTTCAGTTAGCAGCAGTAGCGAAGGAATCGCTTGATCAGGTTCAGTTAACAGCCATCGATCGAAATCTCGAGTTCGATGTAGCGTAACTGCGGTCTGTCCTTTCGAGTTGATTAGAGCCCAACGCCTCGCTCGGGTTTAGTTAGAGCCAACGTCTCGCACACACGCGCGTATGTGTACAAGAGAAACACGCATCACTCGGCCCCCGGCCTCCCACCGTAACCGGCAACTCCCCAAATTTTTCCTCCCCCTCGCTTCTACCACGGTTTTTTCCGTCATGGACGGCCCAAAGAATGTCATGCAGTTGCGTCTCCGGCCCGCCTAAGACGAAAAGCCCATTTTCTGTCATGATTTTTTGTCATAGAAGTAGGAGCCCACCACATCTATGATGATACCGGGTTTTGTCACAAATATTCGTCATAGAAGTGTCATATGTATGACAAAAAAATTTCGTTCGGCCCAAAATGTCACGGATGTGTCTTTTTTTTGTAGTGGAACGAGGTTCTCAACTTTAAGCAAAGGGGAGGAGAGAATTTAAAGATGCTTGGTATAGGATTTGCAATGCTCATAATAAATCTATCCGTAAGCAATCTACCATTGTCCTTCTTTGCTGTTTTTATGTGGGCATCACCACTTGGTATAGATTCGTCCTTGATACGATTACCGGTGGAAATTTCTTGATGTGTCCTTCTCTTGATGCTTTTAATACTATGGGAAATTTAGTAGGCTCACCATCTCTTATGATTAATGAAACAACTTTGACTCTTGAGCATGTCATGGAAAGATTAGATGCTATTGAAAAGAAAATGCTCAACGAAGAACATATTGAAAACTTGGATAAAAGGATGCATAATTTTTCTACTAAAATTGGATCAAAAGCGGGAGAAGTTTTTAAGTTGTTAAAAGAAAAGGGAACCGTAATTCATGAAAGAATTGAAGAAAGTCCGTCTCGGATTGATAAACTGGAAGAAATCTTTAGTAAATTTAAGCACGGCTTTTGCTTCCGCTAAAACCATTGAAAAAACTCCCCTACAGATTGGGAAGACTACTCAAGTTACTAAGAACAAGGGTGCAACTACTAGTAATAATAGTAAAGAAGATCTTAAGATGATTAGTATTCACCCGGATTTTGTTGAAGTTATTAGGAATCCCTTGGGAAAAATGAATTATTTAAATTTGTTCCTAGGGGCATTGTCATTGAAAATCTTTATGCTAAATCTCTGAAGAATTCTAAGTGTTTGATTGAAGAGTTGGAGAAGGATGACAAAACTTAGATCCTTTGCTTTATGTCAAGCTAAGGGCGTAAAACCATAACGCTTGTTGGGAGTCAACCCAATGAATAAAATTTATTTTTGCCTTTTGCTTTCTGTTCTTGATTGTTTGCACAATTATGCTACTGTTATGATTGTGTTTTTGTGTTTATTAGTGTATGGGCCAAGCAAAGCCTTTAGGATCTTCTTGGGTGATAGTTGTTTGATCTTGCTGAAAAACAGAAACTTATGCATTCACAAAAACAAATTTCATAAATCATAGAAATGTGCTTTTGCTCTGATTCTTTTTTAGAAGATTAATATACAAATTTCTCAGGTCTTCCTAATTTTTCAGAATTTTGGGAGTTACATAAGTATTCGAAATATCCAGATTGCTACAGACTGTTCTATTTTTGACAGATTTTGTTTTCTTTGCGTTGTGTGCCCGTTTTGATGATTCTATGGTTTTCTATGAAGAGTTTTTGCCATAGAAAAGTTGGAATACAGTAGTGTAGCGATCCGACCTCAAACGGTCAAAAATACGTATTCGTGTCATCCTGGATCGGTAATCTTGACACACGATTACTCAAGGATTTATAATGAGTAGCAATCACACACTTATTACATTGAATGTCTCGTAAGAGAACTTATTACAATAAATATGGCTTAAGGTCATCTAATACGATAACAGCGGAAGGCTTGGAAGATAAAGGGAGTCCATCAACTCCAACGGCATAGCTGAGCTGCATGGCAACGACCTAATGAACCTTACTCCTCGTCTGAAAAGTCTGCAACATAATACGTTGCAGCCCGAAAACGGGTCAGCACATGGAATATGCTGGCAATATAACACAGTAGAGCAAGAACAGAAAAATGCTACCACTACATGCATATTTGGCTGGTGGAAACCTCTATGGTTATAGTTTTGCGAAAAGCCAATTTTTTCCTACAACAAAGGAATAAATTTTATTTAACTATCATGGTAGTTGAAACATCATTGAGAAGGTTCCTCCAACTCAATCCCAATTAAAAGTAATTATCAACCCAACATATTAAAATAGAGTGATGAGATACTTAGGATAATCAAAGTACTAGATACTCAAGATGTCCATAACCGGGGACACGGCTAACCATGATTAGATTGTACATTCTGCAGAGGTTTGCGCACTTTTCCCCACAAGACTCGATCTCCTCGGTTGGATTTCTCGCACTACATGGTGTTTGAGAAACCGATGACCAAGACACAATCTTTCAGAAGAATTAACTCTAACCCTGGGTAGACAGTACCAACCTACATCCCTCTACATCTGCTAGCCTACCACTGGAAGAGATCATGCAACTTACTCAACTATTCTAGAGCCCATAATAGCTTGTGGCTGCACACAGAAGTTTCTAGCATGAAATATCTCAGTTCCCTTTGAGCCTGGGTGGCGGACCTTAGGATGATCACACGGGTACTCCGGGATATCCTAGGACAACACTGAATTCTCCAGGTGCCCGACAAGCAATCCACCCAGATGTGTATTAAAGTTGTGACCTTAAGTTGAACCATTAATTAACAATCTCACATCTGTCATGGATTCACTCACCCAAACCACGTCTACGAGCATAGCATAGCAATATAAGCAATACGTAGAAGTAACTCCCAAGGGTTTGATTATAACAGGGAAATAGGTTCTACCTCATCAACTACTTCCCAACACCCACAAGTTAATCACATCCTAATCATGCAATGTTTGGGGATTGGAGCTAATGCATAAAAACTGGATATGAAAAGAGTATGATCAATGTGTTACTTGCCTTTCTGACGATCCGCAAAACCTAGGGACTCGTAGTAGCACGCTTCGCACTCCGGGAATTCTATCGCAAACAAACAATAGCATACATAAGCAATCAATCACGGATGCACGGTCAAAACTCAAATAAGAAGAATTGACCAGAAAGTTCAACTTAAGAACTCCGGTTTGGAAAAAGAATCAAATCAAACGGAGCAACGAAACTCAAACTGCGAAAGAAACAAGATCCGTTTACTAATTTGGACTAAAGTAAATTTTTATAGTACCAAAATCTTGTTCAAGTTGATTAAACAGAAAGAGGTTTTCGAGACGAAGATCTATGCGCTTGAATCGCCTGATTCCGATAAACGAGCGAAAAGATAAACTAAAACGAAAATCGAATCAGAAATCGCGATCGAAAATAATCGCGAAAAACCCGAGAAAAAACAAAACTGACGAACAGGCTAACGAACGAATGTTCGTTGTCTGTGACTAATGGGCGAAAACCGTTCGTTAAAATGAATGTACGGATGAACGTCCGCTAAATAAACTAAACCGAGAAAACAACCGAACCGATCTAAAAAAACGAAACTACGGTTTTATAAAAAAACCGACGGTTTTTACCTAAACCGAAAAAATCGATCGGCGAGATCGGATCGGATCGTCGGCAGCTTCCGCTGCGGCGCGGCGAGGCGGGGCAGTGCGGGGCGGCGGCGCGGGGTGGTGGAGGGCGGCGCGGGGTAGCTTGGCGGCGAGCGGTGGCAATGGCGCGCAAGGCGGCGGGCGGGCGACTTGCAGCGGCGGCGGCTCAGCTTGGGGCTGCAAGGGGGCCCCGGGTCGGCTTTTAAAGGGGGGGTTAGCGTGAGGGAGGGGCGGGGTGGCGTGGCCGACTCAGCCACGGCGAGCGGCGGCGGGGCGGTCGCGGTCTCCGCATGCGAGACGGCAGAGCGGGGAGGCTGGGCCAGTTGGGCCTCGGCCCAGTTCGGTCCGTCGGGCTCTTTTTTTTAAAACAGATTCTGTCGACAATAAATCCTAGAATAATAAATAAAAATCTAAAAATTCCAAAACAAATTTTAACCTTCTAAATAAAATATTTAGAACAAGATGAACATTTTCTTGGCCCTAAAATGCAATTTTGAAAACATGCAAATTTTTTCTAATGCGATTAAAATAGCAATAAAATCCGAATAAAATCAAATATTTGATTTTAATATTTTTCCTCCAATATTTCATTTATTTTGAAGAAGTCATATTATCTCCTCTCATATATATTAATATGAAATATTTTTGGAGAGAAAAATAATTAAAACAAATAATCCTCGTTTCAATATTTGATAAAATTCAAATATGAAAACAGTGAAATCCCCAACTCTCTCCGAGGGTCCTTGAGTTGCTTAGAATTTCGAGGATCGCGAAACGAAATGCAACAAAATATGATATGCATGAATGATCTATGTATAACATTCCAAATTGAAAATTTGGGATGTTACAAACCTACCCCCCCTTAAGATGAATCTCGCCCTCGAGATTCGGGTTGGCTAGAAAATAATTGCGGGTGGTCTTTGCGAAGATTATCCACTCGTTCCCAAGTGGCTTCATCCTCGGTATGGTGGCTCCACTGAACTTTGCAAAACTTGATAACCTTGCTGCGGGTGACTCGACTGGCAAATTCAAGAATCCTGACTGGCTTCTCCTCATAGGTCAGGTCACTGTCCAACTGAATCACTTCCAAGGGCACTGTATCTCTTAGTTGTATATCGGCCATCTCAGCATGACACTTCTTCAACTGTGAAACATGAAACACATCATGAACTCCTGACAGTCCTTCAGGTAACTCCAACTTGTAGGCAACTTCTCTAATACGTTCCAAAACACGATACGGTCCTACAAATCTTGGGGCTAACTTTCCCTTAACTCCAAAATGTTTCACTCCTCGCAGAGGTGACACTCCAAGATATGCTCTTTCTCCAATTTCATAGGGTACTTCCTTGCGTTTCGAATCTGCATAACTCTTCTGCCTGGACTGAGCTACCTTCAGTCTATCACGAATCAACTTAACCTTCTCTTCAGACTCCTTGATCAAATCAGGTCCAAACAACTGTCAGTCTCCAACTTTGTCCCACATCAACGGTGTCCTGCACCTTCGTCCATATAGGGCTTCGAACGGTGCCATCTTCAAACTGGCCTGGTAGCTATTTTTGTATGAGAACTCCGCGTAGGGAAAATTGTCATCCCAACTAGATCCATAATCTAGCGCACAAGCCCTCAACATATCCTCCAGAATCTGGTTGACTCTCTCGGTTTGTCCATCTGTCTACGGGTGGAATGTTGTACTGAACTCCAGCCTTGTTCCCAAAGTCTGGTGCAGCTGATGCCAAAACTATGAGGTAAACTGTGTTCCTCTATCTTATACGATGGTCCTCGGAACTCCATGCAGACATACGATCCTGGTCATGTATATCTTGGCCAACTTCGCACTTGTATAGGTGGTTTCCACTCGGATAAAGTGAGCCACTTTGGTCAAGCGGCCAACTACTACCCATATAGAATCATATCCTGATTTGGTTCTGGGCAATCCGGTGACAAAATCCATGCCAAGTTTATCCCACTTCCATTCGGGTATCGGCGTAGGCTGTAACAATCCTGCTGGCTTTTGATGCTCTGCCTTCACTCGCTGACATACATCACAAACTGCTACATACTCGGCAATATCCTTCTTCATACCAGTCCACCAGAAACGTTCCTTCAAATCCAAATACATTTTGGTGCTTATAGGGTGTATCCAGTATGGTGAGTCATGAGCCTCCTGAAGTATTAACTTCCTGATCTCTGTGTTATTGGGCACATAAACACGGTCCTTAAACCATAAGGTGTCGTGCTCATCCTCACGAAAACCTTTGGCCTTTCCTTTGCCAATTCTCTCTTTTATCTCGCAATCTCTTTGTCATCCTTCTGACCTTCTCGAATCTTTCCTAACAATGTAGGCCGAACTTCCATTGTTGCAACAAAACCTCTAGGAACAAT
Source organism: Aegilops bicornis (assembly GCA_021605145.1). NCBI lineage: Eukaryota > Viridiplantae > Streptophyta > Magnoliopsida > Poales > Poaceae > Aegilops > Aegilops bicornis. The sequence goes on from CM038670.1 coordinate 498,135,739, forward strand.
CTCCAATCGAAGTTCCCTGAGATCCTCTGCTAACTCCTTTGGCAATCCTGTGCTTACGAGGGTGTTAGCATAATTATTCCGGCTCAAAGCGTCTTCTACGACATTGGCCTTGCCTCGATGATAGTGAAGTTTCATGTCATAATCCTTTATAAGCTCCAACCATCTCCTCTTCCTAAGGTTCAGCTCCTTCTGTGTGAAAATGTACTTCAAACTCTTATTATCCGTGTACACATCACAACGGTTTCCAATAAGGTAATGTCTCCAAGTCTTGAGCGCATGCACTACAGCTGCTAACTCCAAATCATGCGTGGCATAATCCAATTCATGCGGTTTTAGTTGTCATGAGGCATACGCAACAACTCTTCCATCCAGCATAAGCACATTAACAAGTCCTGGGCGAGAGGCGTCGCAATACACTTGGAAATCCTTGTGTATATCTGGCAGAATCATCACTGGGGCTGTAGTCAAACGTTTCTTTAACTCCTGAAAACTCGCCTCACATTCTTCCGTCCATTTAAATTTGGTATCCTTCTTCAAGAACTCCGGAATTGGCTTCGTAATCTTGGAAAAATTCTCAATGAATCTCCGATAGTATCCTGCGAATCCAAGAAAAAATGTGGATCTCGCTAACTGAAGTGGGTGCCAACCATTCAAAGGATCGAACCTTGGTGGGATCTCCATCGCTATACCTTCTCCTGATATAACATGTCCAAGGAATCCGACTTCCTTCAACCAAAACTCACATTTGTTAAACTTGGCATACAACTGACGTTCCCTGAGCTTCTCGAGAACTAAACGCAAATGCTCCTTGTGCTCCTCGTCTTTCTTCGAGTATACCATTATATCATCAATGAAAACCACAACAAACTTATCCAAATATTCCATGAACACCTTGTTCATCATGCTCATGAAATAGGCAGGGGCGTTAGTCAGTCGAAATGACATGACCGTATACTCATATAACCCATACCGTGTGGTGAATGCTTCTTGCAGATCGATCTTTGAAAACACCTTAGCTCCTTGCAGCTCGTCAAACAAATCATTCATCATCGGCAATGGGTATTTGTTCTTAATCGTCACCTCGTTCAACGCCCGATAATCAAGAACCATTCTCAAGGATCCATCCTTCTTCTCAACCAAGAGTACTAGGGCTCCCCATGGTGATGAACTTCGTCGAATGTAACCTTTCTCCAATAACTCCTTGATCTGCTTCTTAATCTCCTCCAGATCATTTGCGGGCATCCGGTATGGTCGCTTCGATATAGGCCCGGTGTCTGGCAACAGTTCTATCAAAAACTCGATGTCTCGATCTGGCGGCATGACTGGTAATTCCTCTAGAAATACATCTTGGTAATCCTTTACGACCGGTACTTCCTCCTGAACAACTCCTGAGAAGGAATTTACTTGGCTCCTCCTAGGCGCGTGCTTAGATACATACTTGATCCTTTTTCCCTCCGGGGTGGTGAGATAAATCGACTTACTAGCATAGTGAATGCTTCCTCCATACTTTGACATCCATTCCATGCCTAATATCACATCCAATCCTTGTGACTCCAAAATTATTAGGTCTGACGGGAAAACATGGCTACCAATGGTTAAGGGTATCCGGTCGCACCATCGGCTAGCCATATACTCGCCTCGGTGAACTTACTAATGAGGGGTCCTAAGGGCTTGGGTTGGTAGTTTAAACTTATCCACAAATCCCCTTGATATGTATGAATGCGATGCACCAAAGATCAAAAAGAACAAGGGCGGTAAAAGACTTAACCAAAAACTTACCGATAACTGGTTCGGGTTGTTCTTCAACCTCCTCCACGTTAACGTGGTTCACTTGTCCTTTGTTGAATGGATTGGGCTTCTTCCCAGCGCTCCCATTACTGCTTTCCATTCTTTGCTTGAGTGGCACTCCGTGGCATAGTGTCGATCTTCCCGCACTTGAAGCAAGTAATGTGACTTAGATCTCTCTTGGTGGGTGTGGCTGGATTGGAGCGGTTCTGATTGTTGCTTGTTCCGTTCCCAGTCCCATTCTTGGAACCATTGTGGTTATGCGAACTTCCTCCGTTGTGATTATGGCCTCCATGGTTATGAACAAGTCCTCTCGAGTTCGGGGTTATACGAGGCTTCTGCTGAGCTCCTAAATTGTATTTTCCTTGCCGATACTTCCTCTTACGGCTCTCAATCTGTTGTTGCGTCCCTTCAATCATAAGAGCCTTATCTACCAACTCCTGGTAGTTGTTTAATGTTGCCACCATCAACTGCATGCTCATCTCATCATTCAGCCCTTCCATAAACTTCTCCTGCTTCGCGGCATCTGTGGCCACATCATCAGGGGCATAGCGAGATAACTTGCTAAGCTCATCCACGTACTGGGCCACAGTATGGTTTCCCTGGCGTAAGTTGCGGAACTCACGCTTCTTCATGTTCATAGCTCCAGTTGAGACATGGGTTGTGCGGAAAGCTTGTTGAAACTGATCCCAAGTGACGTTGGCTATGGGGAAAGTGGCCGTATAATCCTACCACCATGAGGCTGCTGGTCCATCCAATTGATGTGCGGCAAAGCGCACCTTCTCAGCATCTGTGCCACCTACGGTGGTCAACTCCCTTCCAATACGGCGTAGCCAATCATCAACAACTATAGGCTCGGTGCTACTAGAATACACCGGCGGCTGCAACCTCAGAAAGCGAACTAAGTTGTCAACTGGAGGCGGGTTGTTGTTGGTGGTGTTGTTGTTGTTGTTGTTGTTGTTGTTGCCTTGGTTCTCGACTAACAATTGCATCAAGGCATTCTGCTGCTGGATCAACTGAGTGAGCTATGGCGGGAAGGAAAATCCGGTGTCACGTCTCGGAGGCATCTGGTGGGTTTAGAGGGGAGAGATTAGAATAGATAAGGGGTCTAGTGAGAAAGCACTACCCATGTGCACATGAGATAAACACACTCATTTCACTCAATCAATCAATCAAGGGCATACAAACGGTCTAGAACTATCGTTGAAAGTGCTCAACTACTACTATATACATGGGGGAATACTACTAATTATTTGGTGGTCATCTAGAAATTTTGATCGGTGGAAGACTCCATGATATCTGCTCCAGCTTCGTCTTCAAAGTCATCTTCACAGGGGTCGGAGTCGGTGTCGTCGATGATGACGTAGTTCTCCGGGCAAGTGGAATCGTCGTCCTCTCCTCCTGGCGCGGGGTCTCCCATGAATACTCCAATCTTCTTTATCGGGTCGTCATTCTTCTCCAATAGTGTTGCAATTTCCTCCTCATATCCATCGTGTGTACACTTAAGTTCTTCTTCCAGCTCGATGATTCTTGTCTTCGCCTTCTTCAAATCTATCATGTCTTCGCACATCTGATTCTCCTGTGTAACACCCCAAAAATATAACCATATTTTGTTTGTTAAAATTTTGCAAGGAGTTTAAAAATTTTACTTTCTGGATTTTCTTTTGAATTCAGAACCCCTCTTTTCTTTAATATTGTGGAGTTTTCACCCCAAGTGAAAACTTTTCAAAAATATTGCTGGACTTTTATACCCCCTCAAGAAACATTTCTTTTATCAGTGGAATTATTTTTATGATTTTTTCCCTAAGCTTTATTTCTTTTAAAATGGTTTTTCATAAGTTTTTGAGCCTCTTTTGCACTACAACCATTTGATAAATTTATTTAAAATTCCAACCAAAATTTGGGGATGTCATGTGATGTTTTTAAACCACCTTGATGCAAAAATATCTTTTATTCATTGGATATTTTGAGCTCTACCCCTACTTTTTCAAAACTGGTCCAGTTTGTGGAATTGCACTACAACCCATTTAAATATTTCTTTATAGCTTCCACCAAAATTATGGGATGTTAGTAGTGGTATATAATTCAACTTTATGCAAAAACCCATTGATGTTCTTTGAAAAATTTGAGTAAATCATCCTCATCTTCATTCTGGTTCAGCTTGGCGATTTGTACTGCAACCATATTTTTACCTGCCCTAATCACCATGATTCTTTTTCATGCTTATAGACCACCCTACCAAACCCTTAAGTCCAGGAGAGTGAACCCATTGGAGTGTGTTTGGTCCATGCAATGATGCCATTTACCTTCCGTCCAGAATTAGTTTTCTCAAAAGAAATTGCACTAGCAAGTTTCTAGCTTTGGCCAACTAAACTTGCCACCATCACCTACATCTAAAGAGACCCCAATCTGGAGATTTTGGCCACCCCAAGAGTTACCTAGATGCCCTTGGCATTCTGTCAAGCACCTTGTGTGCATGACCAGTTCTGGCTTAGTTTTTAGTTTGTGTTATGAAGATGATCCCCTGATCAAACCATCATGTCCACTAATCCCCTAGCTAGTAATAACCTAGCCCTATTAATTTGTTTTTGCATCCAAGCCTCCTAGCTCACCAGGGCATTTCATCCAAATGTCATCGTGGCGTCGACGCTACCAGAGCTGCTGTGTTTTGCACGCAGCAAGACGGTCGCCGCTGTTCGCCCCTGGCCCTTGCTTACCTGCAGAGCCACTCCCCAGCCTCATCCACTCACCAGGACACTCCAAGCCGTCCCTGGAGCCCCACAACGCCGCCGTCAGGTCGGCCACGGCGGCTAGCGGCCGGCCACAGTGGGTTCCTGCCATGGACGGCGCCACCCAAACCATACGCGCGCTCCAGCTGCCCCTGGAGCAGCTCAAGCTTATCCTCGAACACGTCCGCTAGCGCCCGTCGCTGCCACGCGCCCCCTAACTACAGAACGGCGGTTCGCCGACGATCCTATCCACGGCCGCCGCGGAACCGACCTCGGCCGCATATATAAGGAAACCACGAGCTCGCCTGGGCCCTCAGACAAGCTCAAGCCGTTCCCCTAGGGCTCCCTTAGCCTGCAATCGACCAGGGAAGGCCATCTTCCCCGTCTCCGGCCAGCTCGGCCGCCGCCGCCCTCCGGTGCCATTCACCGCAACCAGAGCCCTCCCCGTCCATCCAGCACCACCACCCGACTCCTCTTGGTCTTGCGGAACCGCCCAAACCCTCAGCCTCGACGGTGAGCCACCATAGCCAGAAGCCCCAAACCTCCTGAGGCCACCTCCGCCGCGGAGCTCGCCTCCGGCAACTCTCTCCGTCCCCACCTGCCTAGCGACCACCAGGAGGACCGCCGTAGACTGGCGGATCCATCTCGCCCTCAGACCCCTCGGGAAACACTGCTCGCCGACGGCGATCGCTGAGTCCCGCCTCCGGCCGGGCAGAGGAAGAGGAGGGAGACGACGGTCAACCTGACCAAGGCCCCATGGACCCACTGTCAGTGACCAACGCGCCGTCCCTGCTGGATAAGTGTGCGCGTAAAGTCTCGAGTACGCTCCCCCCCCCCCCCGACGAACCATTTTTCTTTTTTCAGTTTCTTTTATTTATTTATTAAAAACACAATTTGACTGAATCTTTGTCTGGCTATAACTTTTTAAATATAACTCCAAATGAATTGATTCTTTTTCCTACCTTCCTCAAATTTTGTCTAGTTTATTTTCATATTTATTTGAAACAATTTCAGACAACTTTTTTGTACTGTTTTGAAACTATGGGTTAATTTGAATATTTTCAAAAATAGGATTTTGAAGAAGAAGAAAACTTTCAAAAGTTTTAGGATGCACCCTGCCTCTACACAACTTGAAGGCAAGAATTATGAACCCTGGAATAATGTTGTTGTGTGTTGTTTGACACGGTTACAACACCCCTCGTCTCAGAGTTTTCGTTATTATATGTGATGATATGAACATGCTCATAAGTGCATATTTATGATTTCATGTGATTGGAATTCGATTCCCTTGTAATCACCATCGGATGCCTTGCATGCATACCGGAAGGAATCCGGGAAAGCCTTTGTCTTGGGTAGACACGGGCTTGTCTCTAATCCTCCGTCGGGACGGTTGTGTCCGGTATGGCATGATGAGGTATGACGAGTGGTGATTCTGTCTGTTGGTTGAAGTGTAAATTGTTATGCTAATCATGCAGGGTATACTTAAACCTCCTGAGTCGACCATAGATCGAGTCTTGTACCGATAACCCCCATACTTGTTACGTACTACCACTTGTCCCTGCCATAGGTAGGGTACGGTTCAGTAAGTCGTCAACCCCTTTCCTAGCAAACACCATGCACAGAGGCCATGGTGGAAGATACCGAAGGCATCCGGTAGGCATGCCACCTGGTCCGAGGGCATGGGTGTTTTCGGTTGGAGCCGAAGGGGTAGCTCCCCTAGTTTGCACGCATTAAAAATTTTGTGATCCCATGCTAACCAAGGTTGTAGCCTCCCCACTTAGAGTTTTATGCGAACGGGTGTCATGGGTGATTCCTGCATAATCGGTGAGTTAGGTTGGTGTGTGCGGTCGTGTGTTTTCAACTAAAAGATCAGAGACGGATTTAGTCCCGTTGGACTAAAGGAATCCGTTACCCGTGGGTAAAGAGTACACCCTCTGCAGAGATTAAACATCTATTCGAATAGCCGTGTCCATGGTTAAGGACTACAGTCTGGGATGGGTCAAGTGTCGGTCTTAGTGTCGGTCTTCGGACGAAAAACTACTAAGCCAGAACATTGATTATGACCGGTGACATATGATGATTATGATTATTATTACTATGGACTAACTACTTTCATTTTTTTGGTTTATTGAGTATCCCTGGGACGGGTTCTACCTCCTGGATATTCACTATGATTATTCTTTTATAAGCCCTTTATGTGGTGTCGCTCAGACACCCGACTGTGGCATGCTTGTCATTTAATTACTTATATGCCCTTTATGTGGTGTCGCACAAACGCCCGACTGTGGCATGTTTGTTATTGATTTACTTTATAAGCCCTTTATGTGGCGTCGCACAGACGCCCGACTGTGGCATGTTTATTATTTACTTTATAAGCCCTTTATGTGTTGTCGCTTAGACGCTCGACTGAGGCATGCTTTATATCATTATCCCTTCGAGGCGTCGCTTCAGACACCCGATCGGTGCATTTTATTTCTACTCCATTATTGCATATTCAAGTTGTGTATAACTAACATGCGTGCCTGCGTCAAGAATTTTATTTTGTGACTGATGAGTGATTACAGAATGTTCTAGAGCATGATTATCATATGAATATTATACATGTGTTCATAATGTTTGCGAGTACATTCAAAAGTACTCACTGGCTTGTCCCTGGCTATTGTCTTGGCCAGATTTCTTGCATGGAAAGGAGCATTGCGCTGACAGCCCTGGAACCTACGCACTAGTGATGGCAGTCTCGCGAACATAGGAGTTATCCAGGTCAGCTGTTCCTGTGGGAAATGGAGTCCCATAGTCGCAGATGAACCACAAACCGCTTCCGCCATCAGCCACTAGAAACCAATGGTTGTACTCATAGGCCAGAATGGTCTTGTTCTACATATTATGTAATTTGCTTGGAGTTTCTATATCAAGTTGGTGTCTCGCCAGCTAACAGTAATCCTGGGGCTTTGAGCACAAGGGCCATTTTCTAGGAAAATTAATATCCCGAAAACCCGGTCCTGACAAACTTGGTATCAGAGCCAGGCTGACCATCGACTGATCCTATCTTAGCCAGGTCAATAAACCTAGGTTAACCAATCTACCGGACCTTAACCTAAACCCAGCCAAGCTTCTCGTGTAAGATAGCCACGCAGTGACCCCGACACCTTTTGGCAGTCGGTGCCCAACCTATCAGCCTAACCTGTTGATCACGCGCCAGTGACCGACACCTATATTTTCTTATTCGCAAGCACGCGAAGGAAGGCTCCGTCCACTTTTTTCTATAAAAAGGGGCACGCTACCCTCTACAAAGCACATCACAGCAAAACCTCTTCCCCAAACCAAGCTACGATGCCCGACCCTACTGTGCACAATGAGACCACAACAACCAACCTTGGAGGTTTTGTGACCGTACTCGCAAACCTCATCCACCGTGCCTATGCATTAGAAGAATCCCCAGAATATGTTGTGTACCAAGGACCCATAGCGGTGAGAGCCGTCAATTCTGGGCCACTGTGCACATCTATGGTAGGGGGCTATCGCCAGAACGCCCCTACAGGTTCACCGGAAGGACAACTTCCTTTGAGCCACAAGCCATCCAACTAGCTGCTCGAGAGGCTATAGTTCAAGTCCGACACTTGTCGCCCAGAGTTAACTGTCGTTCATTCTACTACTACCCCAGCCGTGACGGGTATGGTAGGCCAGCCCAAGTTGCCAACGGAGATCACGAGACGGATCCTGCATTGTTGCATCTAGTGCGCTATGTAGGTGCATTAGAGGAACTGTTCGATCAAATCACCCTTATTCTGATCGCAGCTCGTGGAGAACTGGTTCGCCGAGCCCCGGCGAGAGGAGAAGATGAGCCCGACGCCGACAACCCAGTCGTGTTGTTCGGACACCCGATCGAGTCCTTGAGGTCTGCCCCAGCCATCGACCAAAATACTTTGGTGTCCCCAGAAGTGCTTCGTCGCCTTTTGGGAACACGCCCCAACGGGATTGTGGCCAACAATCCCCGGGATGGTCATCATCGCTACCCCGACCCTGCGGCCCCTCAACCCCCTCCAGCTAATCCCGATGATGAAACCCGTGGAGAAGCCTCGACATCCACAAGGCATGCCCGCTTAGATATAAACGAGGTAGACTAAGTCACTCGAGTAGTACCAGGCCTTGGTATTTCTACGCCCTGTAATTATGTGATCCTGTATAGCCATAATTAATGCAGCCTGCTGGTGTGCCTCTGTTTTAAATAGTAGACTGGCATAAATATGTTAGCATGCAGTTGCATTTTTTATCCCTGGCACAGCTACCAAAAACTACCCTGACGACCCCCACAGTGATATGTCACTGTAGGGAGATATGTGTATCTGTGGCATTGACCCCGACCCTTAGAGCAGAACTGACAAATTTATTCCCGTTCACCACGGTAAATAACCCAACTCCAGTGCTATAAAAAGGCCACCTCGTGACCTTGCCAAGTATCCCTCACCTTGCGCACAACTCTCATAGCCATTTCTTTGCCATGCCGAGCCCTAGTATTTATCTGAGAACTCCAGATGCAACCCCGGGTAGTTTTGTTAAAATATTGTGGGAGTTTACCTGCAGTACCATGAGTGCCACCCATCCACCCCAGTACGAGTTGCTCAAATCGAGGATCACCCCATCCACCTCGAAATATTGGGCAGTAGTGCACATCCCTCCCGCAAACCCGAACCAAGACCCAACAGAAGTTTCCTTCATGGGGAAATCTATGCCGACTCCGTATATGGCCATAGAAGCTGCTGCATATGAAGCAATTGCTCGTCTTAGATTCGCGGTACCCTATGCCAGCGATCGAGGGTATTATTACTTCCCGAGTCGTGCAGCACCCGGAGAAGTAGCATCTTTTCCTGGTGGACGAATTGAGAGAGACCCAGTACTGACCAACCTTGCCCAGTATGTCATCGCTCAAGAGCGTTTGACCCAACGAGTGATGGGTTATCTCCAGAGCCTCGCTGATTTAAACCCGCAGATCGCCATCGGCAGACCACTGAGGCCCGACCAAGAGAGGCACATTCATCGATTAGTCAATCCGCTTCCCCCGATAGAAGAATTGTGTGCCCCGATTCCAGAGACTTTTTCTTAGGACTCTGTCCACTTACCGTTGACGTTATAGATGTCACTGCTATGTTATTTGTCCCTACATTTATTTATGTGTTGCAACTTATCTGCGGTATCCTAAAATTGTGCGATGAATTAAAGTTTTAGTTTCAATCAAAGTGAGTGTTTTTTACTGCAGTAAATTTTTATTAACTGTTTTCACTCTCGGTAAATTTTGAAGTGAGATTTTCTTTCCCTGAGTTGTTGCAGCATATACCTATTCTCGACATGGATCTTTATTCACGTAGCACCACAGCAGACTCACAACCGCAACCACTCGACCTCGTGCACAAATTGCTAATGCACATACACATGTTACACCTAACTAACCACCTCTGAAGGAGAGATTAGGGAGTAATCACTCGGGTACAAGCTGCCTCCAGCACACTGACAACAGTTAGCGCCCGACACCGCACTTAATCCTCATGATCACCGCCACCGCGGAGAGCTAACACTCGAGCCGCAACATCACGACGATCATCGAGGATCATCACGCACAGGAGCACGGAGAACCCCAGCAATGCCGCCAACCCTCCGTGCACCAGGATCACGCACCAGTCCGGCATCACCTCCGCCATTAGAGCCTCGTCTCGAGCTCCTGCAGACAGAAATGGAGGAGAAGGAAGGAGAAGGAAAAAGTGAGGCCAAGTGTGAGGAAGAAGAAGGAGCACCGCGGTCATTTTATAGCTCGAGATCAGTGCACGGTGGGCGAGGTCCACCAGCGCCGCTCGTCGCTCCATCGCCGGTGTTCGGATACGAGTCCGCGAGCAGTGCCGACAACGCAGTGGCCCGCGAGGTGAGTGCACGATGCACCGGCTGCTAGCACGCCGTGCACTACCGCAGTACGGCCTAGATGCCCTATGCGCTAGACGTCGCCGGTGGAGAAAGCACGGGAAAGCGCGCGGGGGAGAGGAAGAAGAGTGAACCAGGGGTAGAAGAAGAGGCCGACAGTGGGCCCCGGGTCCACCTGTCAGCCAGAGGGAGCACTGTGCTCTCGGGTGCGACCAACGTATTTTAGAAATTTAGGGTTTATTCTAAATTTATTGTATCCAACGTAGAAATCTCTTGTTTTCCCCAAACCCTGGACTTTTCCACGCAGCGCTAGTGTTCCACACTGTAGTTTTACACCACTTATTGCCCTCTCACTATAGCCGCATTTTATTGCATAAGTAGGATGATTTTTTCAGAGTAATTTCTACTCAAAACAACTTTTAGCAAATCTCAAGGACGAGATTTTTTCTTAAGGGGGGGTAGTGTTGTAACACTCCAAAAATTTAACCATATTTTGTTTGTTAAAATTTTGCTAGGAGTTTAAATTTTTTTACTTTCTGGATTTTCTTTTGAATTCAGAAACCCTCTTTTCTTTAATATTGTGGAGTTTTCACCCCAAGTGAAAGCTTTTCAAAAATATTGCTGGACTTTTATACCCCCTCAAGAAACATTTCTTTTATCAGTGGAATTATTTTTATGATTTTTTTCCCTGAGCTTTATTTCTTTTAAAATGGTTTTTCATAAGTTTTTGAGCCTATTTTGCACTACTACCATTTGATAAATTTATTTAAAATTCCAACCAAAATTTGGTGATGTCATGTGATGTTTTTAAACCACCTCGATTCAAAAATATATTTTATTCATTGGATATTTTGAGCTCTACCCCTAGTTTTTCAAATCTGGTCCAGTTTGTGGAATTGCACTACAACCCATTTAAATATTTCTTTATAGCTTCCACCAAAATCATGGGATGTTAGTAGTGGTATATAATTAAACTTTATGCAAAAACCCATTGATGTTCTTTCAAAAAATTGAGTAAATCATCCTCATCTTCATTCTGGTTCAGCTTGGCGATTTGTACTGCAACCATATTTTTACCTGCCCTAATCACCATGATTCTTTTTCATGCTTATAGACCACCCTACCAAACCCTTAAGTCCAGGAGAGTGAGTATGTTTGGTCCATGCAATGATGCCATTTACCTTCCGTCCAGAATTAGTTTTCTCAAAAAAAATTGCACTAGCAAGTTTCTAGCTTTGGCCAACTAAACTTGCCACCATCACCTACATCTAAAGAGACCCCAATCTGGAGATTTTGGCCACCCCAAGAGTTACCTAGATGCCCTTGGCATTCTGTCAAGCACCTTGTGTGCATGACAGTTTTGGCTTAGTTTTTAGTTTGTGTTATGAAGATGATCCCCTGACCAAACCATCATGTCCACTAATCCCCTAGCTAGTGATAACCTAGCCCTGTTAATTTGTGTTTGCATCCAAGCCTCCTAACTCACCAGGGCATTTCGTCGAGCGGTCATCGTGCATGCTCTGGGCGTGCCCAGAGCGCGCGTTTTGCACGTGCGTGCGCACGGGTCACCGCGTCTGGCCCCTGGCCCTTGCTTACCTGCAGAGCCACAATCTAGCCTCATCCACTCAAAAGGACACTCCAAGCCGTCCCTGGAGCCCCACAGCGCCGCCGTCAGGTCGGCCACGGCGGCTAGCAGCCGGCCACAGTGGGTTCCTGCCATGGACGGCGCTGCCCAAACCATACGCGCGCACCAGCTGCCACTGGAGCAGCTCAAGCTTATCCACGAACACGTCCGCTAGCGCCCGTCGCCGCCACACGCCCCCTAACTACAGATCGGCGGTTCACCGACGATCCTATCCACGGCCGCCGCGGAACCGACCTCGGCCGCCTATATAAGGAAACCACGAGCCCGCCTAGGCCCTCAGATAAGCTCAAGCCGTTCCCCTAGGGCTCCCTTAGCCTGCAATCGACCAGGGAAGGCCATCTTCCCCGTCTCCGGCCAGCTCGGCCGCCTTCGCCCTCCGGTGCCATTCGCTGCAACCAGAGCCCTCCTCGTCCATCCAGCACCACCACCCGATTCCTCTTGGTCTTGCGGAGCCGCCCAAACCCTCTGCCTCGACGGTGAGCCACCATAGCCAGAAGCCCCAAACCTCCCGAGGCCACCTCCGCCGCGGAGCTCGCCGCCGGCGACTCTCTCCGTCCCCACCTGCCTAGCGACCACCGAGAGGACCGCCCTGGACTGGCGGATCCATCCCCGCCCTCAGGACCCCGCGGGGAAACGCCGTTCGTCGACGGCGATCTCCAGAGTCCCGCCTCCGCTCGGGCAGAGGAAGAGGAGGGAGAGACGACTGGTCAAACCTGACCAGTGGGCCCCATGGACCCACTGTGAGTGACCCACGCGCCGTCCATGCTGGATAAGTGAAAGCGTAAAGTCTCGAGTACGCTTTCCCCCCTCCCCCCGAACCGTTTATCTTCTTTCAATTTCTTTTATTTATTTATTAAAAACAGAATTTGACTGAAAATTTGACAGGCTATAACTTTTCAAATATAACTCCTAATGAATTGATTCTTTTTCCTACCTTCCTAAAATTTTGTCTAGTTTATTTTCATATTTATTTGAAAAAAATTATTACAACTTCTTTGTACTGTTTTGAAACTTTGGGTTAATTTGAATATTTTCAAAAATAGGATTTTGAAGAAGAAGAAAACTTTCAAAAGTTTTAGGATGCACCCTGCCTCTACACAACTTGAAGGCAAGCATTCTGAACACTGGCATAATGTTGTCGTGTGTTGTTTGACACGGTTACAACACCCCTCGTCTCGGAGTTTTCGTTATTATATGTGATGATATGAACATGCTCATAACTGCATATTGATGATTTCATGCGATTGGAATTCGATTCCCTTGTAATCACCATCGTATGCCTTGCTTGCATATCGGAAGGAATCCGGGAAAGCCTCTGTCTTGGGTAGACACGGGCTTGTCTCTAATCCTCCGTTGGGACGGTTGTGTCCGGTACGGCATGATGAGGCATGACGAGTGGTGATTTTGTCTGTTGGTTGAAGTACAAATTGTTATGCTAATAGTGCAGGGAATACTTAGACCTCCTGAGTCGACCATAGATTGAATCTTGTACCGGTAACCCCCATACTTGCTACGTACTACCACTTGTCCCTGCCATAGGTAGGGTACGGTTCAGTAAGTCGTCAACCCCTTTCCTAGCACACACCATACAGAGAGGCCATGGTGGAAGATACCGGAGGCATCCGGTAGGCATGCCACCTGGTCCGGGGGCATGGGTGTTTTCGGTTGGAGCCGAAGGGGTAGCTCCCCTAGTTTGCACGCATTAAAAATTATGTGATCCCATGCTAATCGAGGTTGTAGCCTCCACACATAGAGTTTTGCTTAAACATGTGTCATGGGTGATTCCAGACACTGGTGAGTTAGGCTGGAGTGTGCGGTCAGGTGTGTTTGCAACTAAAAGACCGTAGACGGAATTAGTCCCGATGGACTAAAGGAATCCGTTACCCGTGGGTAAATAGTACACCCTCTGCAGAGATTAAACATCTATTTGAATAGTTGTGTCCATGGTTAAGGACTACAGTCTGGGATGGGTCAAGTGTCGGTCTGCAGAGATTAAACTACTAAGCCAGAACATTGATTATGACCGGTGACATATGATGATTATGATTATTATTATTGTGGACTAACTACTTTCATTTTTTTGGGTTTATTGAGTATCCCTGGGACGTTTCTACCTCCTGGATATTCACTGTGATTATTCTTTTATAAACCCTTTATGTGGTGTCGCTCAGACGCCCGACTGTGGCCTGCTTGTCATTTAATTACTTATAAGCCCTTTATGTGGTGTCGCACAGACGCCCTACTGTGGCATGTTTCTTATTGATTTACTTTATAATCCCTTTATGTGGCGTCGCACAGTCGCCTGACTGTGGCACGTTTGTTATTTACTTTATAAGCCCTTTATGTGGTGTCGCTTAGATGCTCGACTGAGGCATGCTTTATATCATTATCCCTTCGAGGCGCCGCCTGCATAATTCGATCGGTGCATTTTATTTCTACTCCATTATTTCATATTCAAGTTCTGTATAAGTAACCTGCATGCATGCGTCAAGAATTTTATTTTGTGACTGATGAGTGATTATAGAATGTTTTAGAGCATGATTATCATTTGAATATTATACATGTGTTCATAATGTTTGCGAGTACATTCAAAAGTACTCACTGGCTTGTCCCTGGCTATTGTCTTGGCGAGATTTCTTGCATGGAAAGGAGCGTTGCGCTGACAGGCCCGGAACCTACGCGCTGGTGATAGCAATCTCGCGAAGATAGGAGTTATCCAGGTCAGCTGTTCCTGTGGGAAATGGAGTCCCATAGTCGCAGATGAACCACAAACCGCTTCCGCCATCAGCCACAAGAAACCAATGGTTGTACTCATAGGCCAAAATGGTCTTGTACTACATATTATTTAATTTGCTTGGAGTTTCTATATCAAGTTGGTGTCTCGCCAGCTAACAGTAATCCTGGGGCTGGTGAGCACAAGGGCCATTTTCTGGGAAAATTAATATCCCGAAAACCCGGTCCGGTCATCCTAGCGTCGAATGTGCTGGTTTAACTCCTGGATGAAAGATGCAATGGATCTGTCCTTCTTGGTGCTGATCATCTCCCATTGCTCATCTCGACGCCCACATATCTGGTAGATAGTGTCCTTGAGATCCTTGTTGTAGACTTCTCCAATGCGTCCCATGGCAATGTGGGCTGCCATGCTCTTGCCTAGACTCTAGGTTGGTTCTTCAAAAGAAAACTCTATGGGCTTAGTGGTTGGCGAGAACGTCCTTCCCGGAACTTGAACTCGAATCATCCAGCACTCCTCTTCAGGTAAAGTGGCGTTGTAGGTCCCGGTGAAGCTTGGTATTCCGATGTTCAGGTACCTAGTGACTTCCTTCAAGTGTCGTCCAAAGGGTGTGCCTTCATCCGGTTGTGCAAACTTGTTCCTTGGATCCACCATCCTAAGAGTAGAAAATGGAGAGGAACCAGAAATGAGTAGAGAAGAGTGACCTATGTCTTATCTTAGTGGTCGTGTCCTACACTCAACGTGTGCTCTGATACCATCTTGTAGCGAACCGACCTCAAACGGTCAAGTCTCTATGCTTCTGTATCATCCTTGGATCGGTAATGCTGACAAACACAATACTCGAAGGATTTATAATAGAGTAGCAAGCACACACTTATTACATCAAATGTCTCAGAAGAGAACTTATTACAATAAATATGGCTTAGGGCCATCTAATACGATAACAGCGGAAGGCTTGGAAGATAAAGTGGGTCCATCAACTCCAACGGCATAGCTGAGCTGCACGGCAACGACCTAACGAACCTTACTCCTCGTCTGAAAAGTCTGTAACATAATACGTTGCAGCCCGAAAACGGGTCAGCACATATGCTGGCAATATAACACAGTAGAGCAAGAGCAGAATAATGCTATCACTACATGCATATTTGGCTGGTGGAAAGCTCTATGGTTATAGTTTTGCAAAAAGCCATTTTTTCCCTACAACAAAGGAATAAATTTTATTTAACTATCATGGTAGTTGAAACATCATTGAGAAGGTTCCTCCAACTCAATCCCAATTAGAAGTAATTATCAACCCAACATATTAAATTAGAGTGATGAGATACTTAGGATAATCCAAGTACTAGATACTCAAGATCTCCATAACCGGGGACACGGCTAACCATGATTAGATTGTACACTCTGCAGAGGTTTGCGCACTTTTCCCCACAAGACTCAATCTCCTCGGTTGGATTTCTCGCACTACATGGTGTTTGAGAAACGGATGACCGAGACACAATCTTTCAGAAGCATTAACTCTAACCCTGGGTAGACATTACCAACCTACATCCCTCTACATCTGCTAGCCTACCACTGGAAGAGATCATGCAACTTACTCAACTATGCTAGAGCCCATAATAGCTTGTGGCTGCACACGGAAGTTTCTAGCATGAAATATCTCAGTTCCCTTTGAGCCTGGGTGGCGGACCTTAGGATGATCACACGGGTACTCCGGGATATCCGACAAGCAATCCACCCAGATGTGTATTAAATTTGCCACCTTAAGTTGAACCATTAATTAACAATCTCACATCTATCATGGATTCACTCACCCAAACCACATCTACGAGCATAGCATAACAATATAAGCAATACGTAGAAGTAACTCCCAAGGGTTTGATTATAACAGGGCAATAGGTTCTACCTCATCAACTACTTCCCAATACCCACAAGTTAATCACATCCTAATCATGCAGTGTTTGAGGATTGGATCTAATGCATAAAAACTGGGTATGAAAAGAGTATGATCAATGTGTTACTTGCCTTGCTGACGATCCGCAAAACCTAGGGACTCGTAGTAGCACGCTTCGCACTCCGGGAATTCTATCGCAAACAAACAATAGCATACATAAGCAATCAATCACAGATGCACGGGAAAAACTCAAATAAGAAGAATTGACAAGAAAGTTCAACTTAAGAACTCCGGTTTGCAAAAATAATCAAATCAAAGGGAGCAACGAACTCAAACTGCTAAAGAAACAAGATCCGTTTACTAATCTGGACTAAAGTCAAATTTTATAGTACCAAAATCTTGTTCAAGTTGATTAAACAGAAAGAGGGTTTCGAGACGAAGATCTAGGCGCTTGAATCGCCTGATTCTGATAAATGAGCGAAAAGATAAACTATAACAAAAATCGGATCAGAAATCGCGATCGAAAATAAGCGCGCAAACCCGAGAAAAAGAAGACTGACGAACACGCTAACAAACGAACGTTCGTTGTCAGTGACAAATGGGCGAAAACCGTTCTTTAAAACGAACATATGGACGAACGTCCGCTAAATAAACTAAACCGAGAAAACCAATGAACTGATCTAAAAAAACGAAACTAGGGTTTTATAAAAAACTGATGATTTTTACCTAAACCAAAGAAAAAACGAACGATTTAGATCGGATTGGATCGTGGCGGCGCTGGGCGAGGCGGGCAGCTGGGTGGTTTGGCGGGGCGGCGCCAAGAGCCGTGCAAGGCGGCGGGCGGGCGACTTATGAGGCGGGCGGCGGCTCGGCTTGGGGCTCCAGGGTGGCCCCGGGTCGGCTTTTAAAGGGGGGATGTGGCTTGCGGGAGGGGGCGGGGTGGCGTGGCTGACTCGGCCACGGCGAGCGGCGGCTGGGCGGTCGCGGTCTCTGCATGGGAGACGGCGGCGCGGGGAGGCTGGGCCAGCTGGGCCTCGGCCCAGTTCGGTCCGACGGGCTCTTTTTCTAACAGATTCCATCGAAAATAAATACTAGAAAAAAATCTAAAAATGCCAAAACAAAATTTCACCATCTAAATAAAATATTTAGAACAAGATGAACATTTTCTTGGCCCTAAAATGCAATTTTGAAAACATGCATTTTTTTCTAATGCGAATAAAATAGCAATAAAATCCGAATAAAACCAAATATTTGATTTTAATACTTTTCCTCCAATATTTCATTTATTTTTGAGAAGTCATATTATCTCCTCTCATATATTTTAATGTGAAATATTTTTGGAGAGAAAAATATTTAAAACAAATAATCCTCGTTTCAATATTTGATAAAAATCAAATATGAAAACAGTGAAATCCCCAACTCTCTCCGAGGGTCCTTGAGTTGCTTAGAATTTCGAGGATCGCGAAAGAAAATGCAACAAAATATGATAGGCATGAATGATCTATGTATTACATTCCAAATTGAAAATTTGGGATGTTACAAACCTACCCCCCTTAAGATGAATCTCGCCCTCGAGATTCGGGTTGGCTAGAAAATAGGTGCGGGTGGTCTTTGCGAAGCTCATCCTCTAGATCCCAAGTGGCTTCATCCTTGATATGGTGGCTCCACTGAACTTTGCAAAACTTGATAACCTTGCTGCGGGTAACTCGACTGGCAAATTCAAGAATCCTGACTGGCTTCTCCTCATAGGTCAGATCACTATCCAATTGAATCGCTTCCAAGGGCACTATATCTCTTAGTGGTATATCGGCCATCTCAGCATGACACTTCTTCAACTGTGAAAGATGAAACACATCATGAACTCCTGACAGTCCTTCAGGTAACTCCAACTTGTAGGCAACTTCTCCCATACGTTCCAAAACACGATACGGTCCTACAAATCTCGGGGCTAACTTTCCCTTAACTCCAAAACGTTTCACTCCTCGCAGAGGTGACACTCATAGATATGCTCTGTCTCCAATTTCATAGGTTACTTCCTTGCGTTTCGAATCTGCATAACTCTTCTACCTGGATTGAGCTACCTTCAGTCTATCGCGAATCAACTTAACCTTCTCTTCAGACTCCTTGATCTAATCTGGTCCAAACAAATGCCGGTCTCCAACTTCATCCCACATCAACAGTGTTCTGCACCTTCATCCATACAGGGCTTCGAACGGTGTCATCTTCAAACTGTCCTGGTAGCTATTGTTGTATGAGAACTCCGCGTAGGGCAAATTTTCATCCCAACTAGATCCATAATCTAGCGCACAAGCTCTCAACATATCCTCCAGAATCTGGTTGACTCTCTTGGTCCATCCATCCGCTCATGGGGTGGAATCTTTGTCTTGAACTCCAGCCTTGTTCCCAAAGTCCGGTGCGGTGATGCCAAAACTTTGAGGTAAACTGTGTTCCTCTATCCGATACGATGGTCCTTGGAACTCCATGCAGAGATACGATCCTGGTCATGTATATCTTGGCCAACTTCGCACTTGTATAGGTGGTTTTCACTGTGATAAAGTGAGCCACTTTGGTCAAGCGATCAACTACTACCCATATAGAATCATATCCTGATTTGGTCCTGGGCAATCCGGTGATAAAATCCATGCCAAGTTTATCCCACTTCCATTCGGGTATCGGCATAGGCTGTAACAATCCTGCTGGCTTTTGATGCTTTGCCTTCACTCTCTGACATACATCACATACGGCTACATACTCGGCAATATCCTTCTTCATACTAGTCCACCAGAAACGTTCCTTCAAATCCAAATACATCTTGGTGTTTCCGGAGTGTATCGAGTATGGTGAGTTGTGAGCCTCCTGAAGTATTAACCTCCTGATCTCTGTGTTATTGGGCACATAAACACGGTCCTCAAAACATAAGGTGTCGTGCTCATCCTCACGAAAACCTTTGGCCTTTCCTTTGCTCATTCTCTCTTTTATCTCGGCAATCTCTTTGTCATCCTTCTGAGCTTCTCGAATCTTTCCTAACAGTGTAGACTAAACTTCCATTGTTGCAACAAAACCTCTAGGAACAATCTCCAATCGAAGTTCCCTGAGATCCTCTGCTAACTCCTTTGGCCATCCCGTGCTTACGAGGGTGTTAGCATAATTCTTTCGGCTCAAAGCGTCTGCTACGACATTGCCCTTGCCTGGATGATAGTGAAGTTTCATGTAATAATCCTTTATAAGCTCCAACCATCTCCACTGCCTAAGGTTCAGCTCCTTCTGTGTGAAAATGTACTTCAAACTCTTATGATCCGTGTACACATCACAACGGTTTCCAATAAGGTAATGTCTCCAAGTCTTGAGCGCATGCACTACAGCTGCTAACTCCAAATCATGCGTGGCATAATTCAATTCGTGCGGTTTTAGTTGTCGTGAGGCATACGAAACAACTCTTCTGTCCTGCATAAGCACATTAACAAGTCCTAGGCGAGAGGCGTCGCAATACACTTGGAAATCCTTGCGTATATCCGGCAGAATCAGCACTAGGGCTGTAGTCAAACGTTTCTTTAACTCCTGAAAACTCGCCTCACATTCTTCCGTCCATTTAAATTTGGTATCCTTCTTCAATAACTCTGTCATTGGCTTCGTAATCTTGGAAAAATTCTCAATGAATCTCCGATAGTATCCTGCGAGTCCAAGAAAAACTGCGGATCTCGCTAACTGAAGTGGGTGCCAACCATTCAGTGATTGACTGAACCTTGGTGGGATCTACTGCTATACCTTCTCCTGATATAACATGTCCAAGGAATCCGACTTCCTTCAACCAAAACTCACATTTGCTAAACTTGGCATACAACTGATGTTCCCTGAGCTTCTCGAGAACTAAACGCAAATGCTCCTTGTGCTCCTCCTCATTCTTTGAGTATACCATTATATCATCAATGAACACCACAACAAACTTATCCAAATATTCCATGAACACCTTGTTCATCATGCTCATGAAGTAGGCAGGGGCGTTAGTCAGTCCAAATGACAAGACCGTATACTCATATAACCTGTACCATGTGGTGAATGTTGTCTTTGGTATATCCTTCTCTCGAATCTTCAGCTGGTGATACCCTGATCGCAGATCGATCTTCGAAAACACCTTAGCTCCTTGCAGCTGGTCAAACAAATCATTGATTATCGGCAATGGGTATTTGTTCTTAATCGTCACCTCATTCAACGCCCGATAATCAACAACCATTCTCAAGGATCCATCCTTCTTCTCAACCAAGAGCACTGGGGCTCCCCATGGTGATGAACTTCGTCGAATGTAACCTTTCTCCAATAACTCCTTGATCTGCTTCTTAATCTCCTCTAGATCATTTGTGGGCATCCGGTATGGTCGCTTTGATATAGGCCTAGTGCCTGGCAACAGTTCTATCAAAAACTCGATGTCTCAATCTGGCGGCATGCCTGGTAATTCCTCTGGAAATACATCTGGGTAATCCTTTACGACGGTACTTCCTCCTGAACAACTCCTGAGAGGGAATTTACTTGGCTCCTCCTAGGCGCGTGCCTAGATACATACTTGATCCTTTTTCCCTCCAGGGTGGTGAGATAAATCGACTTACTAGCACAGTCAATGCTTCCTCCATACTTTGACATCCAGTCCATGCCTAATATCACATCCAATCCTTGTGACTCCAAAATTATTAGGTCTGACGGGAAAACATGGCTACCAATGGTTAAGGGTATCCGGTCGCACCATCGGCTAGCCATATACTCTGCTCCAGGTGAACTTACTAACAGAGGGGTCCTAAGGGCTTGGGTTGGTAGTTTAAACTTATCCACAAATACCGTTGATATGTATGAATGGGATGCACCAGTATAAAAAAGAACAAGGGCGGTAAAAGACTTAACCAAAAACTTACCGATAACCGTGTCTGGTTGTTCTTCAACCTCCTCCACGTTAACGTGGTTCACTTGTCCTTGGTTGAATGGATTGGGCTTCTTCTCAGAGCTCCCATTACCGTTTCCATTCTTCGCTTCAGGGCACTTCGTGGCATAGTGTCCAGTCTTACCGCACTTGAAGCAAGTAATGTGACTTAGATCTCTCTTGGCGGGTGTGGCTGGATTGGAGCGGTTCTGGTTGTTGCTTGTTTCGTTCCCAGTCCCATTCTTGGAACCATTGTGGTTATGCGAACTTCCTCCGTTGTGATTATTACCTCCATGGTTATGAACAAGTCCTCCCGAATTCGGGGTTAGACGAGGCTTCTGCTGAGCTCCTGAATTGTATTATCCAAAGGAAAGCAAGAAACTAAGCTTGGGGATGCCCCGAGTGGCATCCCCTCTTTCTTCTAACGACCATTGGTCTTTTACTCGAAGCTACATTTTTATTCGTCACATACTATGAGTTTTGCTTGGAGCGTCTTGTATGATATGAGTCTTTGCTTGTTTTGCCTTTTGTTTGAAGTCTTGATTTCTTGATGGACACACCTATTTGAGAGAGCCAAAATTATGCCATGACTTGTTAGAATTGCTCTCTATGCTTCACTTAAATTTTTATGTGCTATGGAATTGCTCTAGTGCTTCACTTATATCTTTTTTAGCACGGTGTGCTTTAGTATTTTTTGATGAAATGCTCTCTTGCTTCACTTAGATTTATTTGAGAGTTAGTAAAATTTTGAAGAAATGCTCTCTTGCTTCACTTAGATTTATAAGAAAGAAATATTATGATCATGATCTTCACTTATATTTATTTGAGCTTATCAAAAGCAACACATGAAAATTAGTTCCAAAGTGATAGATATCCAAGAAGGATATAATAAAAACTTTCATGAAGATCATTGGACAAAATAAACTTGATTCCTTGTAATAGTTTTTAGATATGATGATGTGATATGTGAGTCATGTTGATGAGTAATTGTGCTTTAGTAAGAATATTGGTGTTAAGGTTTGCGATTGCCTATGCAAGCACAAAAGTCAATAGTTATGCAATGAATTACATCCTACTTGTGGTGCATTTTTCGGTGTTAATTATGCTTAATGCTCGCTTATGAGATTATTCGTTTCTTGGTTGGTCGCTTCTCAATCTTTTGCTAACCTTCATTTTGCACTTAGTATGATCACTACTTGTGCATCCAAAATCCTTTAAACCAGTTTTGCCACATGAGTCCACTATATCTACCTATATGCGGTATTATTTTGCCGTTCTAAGAAAATTTGTATGTGCCATCTCTAATTTTCAAAATAAATTTCTCTTTTGTGTGCTCATACCGCTCGCGAGGCGGTGAGGGGTGGCCGGTATTTTCCATGCTAGATGTGTTATTCTCACGATGAGTGTTTATTCACTTGTCATTGCACGAGAGTAAGGCAAAGGTATTAGGGATGCCTAGTCCCGAAATGAAAAATGAATTTACCTTATGTTGTCAAATAATAAACTCCTTGGAAAGTGTTTGTATGGAGGGCACCCGTGATACGGTTAGCCATGGAAAGTGAAAGTA
This sequence comes from Aegilops bicornis, assembly GCA_021605145.1. NCBI lineage: Eukaryota > Viridiplantae > Streptophyta > Magnoliopsida > Poales > Poaceae > Aegilops > Aegilops bicornis. The sequence continues at coordinate 498,158,900 of CM038670.1, forward strand.
TGGTGGAAAAAGGAATAAACTTTATTTTCTGTTTGGGAACTGCCTATGATATATTTAGTATGGAAAGTGTTGGGAGCTCTAAGTCCTTTTCGTTGGTGGGAAAAGTATGCCTCTCAAAATGTTTTTATCTCTCAATTTCCGCTTTGAGCTTTGGCACCTCTACAAATCCCTACTTCCCTCTGCGAAGGGCCTTTCTTTTACTTTATGCAAAAAAAAATTCTATTTGAGTCTCCATCTTCTCTTATAAAGCACCAACTAGGGGTCACTATGATCGTACTTGAGCATTGGGTGTAGCTAATATGCGAGTGTGTTTCATAAATGGATCAATGATTGAGCATGATGGGTGCTACCTCTTGAGAACTGCGTTGGTTTTCCCTTGAAGAGGAAAGGGTGATGCAGTAAAGTAGCTATTTCCTTCAGTTTTTGAGAACCAAGGTATCAATACAGTAGGAGGTCACGCTCAAGTCCCTTGAACCTACACAAGCAAATAAGAACCTCGCAACCAACATGATAAAGGGGTTTTCAATCCCTTCACGGTCACTTACGAGAGTGAGATCTGATAGAGATGATAAGATAATATTTTTGGTATTTTTATGATAAAGAGTAAAATTAAAGAAAGAAAAGTAAACAGTAATGGAAATAACGGGAGATTAAAATGATGGAAAATAGACCCGGGAACCATAGGTTTCACTAGTGGCTTCTCTCAAGAGCATAAGTATTACGGTGGGTGAACGAATTACTGTCGAGCAATTGATAGAATTGAGCATAGTTATGAGAATATCTAGGTATGATCATGTATATAGGCATCACGTCCGTGACAAGTAGACCGAAACGATTCTGCATCTACTACTATTACTCCACACATCGACCGCTATCCAGCATGCATCTAGAGTATTAAGTTCATAAGAACGGGGTAACGCTTTAAGCAGGATGACATGATGTAGAGGGATAAACACATGCAATATGATATAAAACCCATCTTTTTATCCTCGATGGCAACAATACAATACGTGTTGTTTCCCCTACTGTCACTGGGATCGAGCACCGCAAGATTGAACCCAAAGCTAAGGACTTCTCCCGTTGCAAGAAAGATCAATCTAGTAGGCCAAACCAAACTGATAATTCGAAGATACTTGCAAAGATAACCAATCATACATAAAAGAATTCAGAGAAGATTCAAATATTGTTCATAGATAATCTCGATCATAAACCCACAATTAATCGGATCTTGACAAACACACCGCAAAAGAATATTACATCAAATAGATCTCCAAGAGAATCGAGGAGAACTTTGTATTGAGATCCAAAGAGAGAGAAGAAGCCATCTAGCTAATAACTATGGACCCGAAGGTCTAAGGTAAACTACTCACACATCATCAGAGAGGCTATGGTGTTGATGTAGAAGCCTTCCATGATCAATGCCCCCTCCGGCAGGACGCCGGAAAAGGCCCCAAGATGGGATCTCACTGGTACAGAAGGTTGTGGCAGTGGAATTCGGTTTTTGTGGTCGCTTCTGGTGGTTTGGGGGTACGTAGGTACATATAGGAGGAAGAAGTAGGTCGGTGTAGCCATGAGGGGCCCACGAGGGTGGAGGGCGCGCTTAGGGGGGGCGCCCCCCTGCCTCGTGGACGCCTCGTTGGTTGCTTGACGTCAACTCCAAGTCCTCTGGCTCACGTTTGTTCCAAAAATCACGCTCCCGAAGGTTTCATTCCGTTTGGACTCCATTTGATATCCTTTTTCTATGAAACACTAAAATAGGCAAAAAAACAGCAATTTGGGTTGGGCTTCCGGTTAATAGGTTAGTCCCAAAATAATATAAAAGTGTATAAATAAGCCCATTAAACATCCAAAACATAATATATAATAGCATGTAACAATCAAAAATTATAGATACGTTGGATACGTATCAAGCATCCCCAAGCTTAATTCCTGCTCGTCTTCGAGTAGGTAATTGATAAAACCAGAATATTTGATGTGAAATGCTTCTTAGCATAATTCTCAATGTAAATCTTTTTATTGTGGCATGAATATTTAGATCCGAAAGATTCAAGATAAAAGTTTAATGTTGACATAAAAACAATAATACTTCAAACATGCTAACCAAGCAATTATGTCTTATCAAAATAACATAGCCAAAGAAAGCTTATCCCTACAAAATCATATAGTTAGGCTATGTTTCAATACTGTCACACAAATGTTCTCATCATGCATAACCCCGTTGACAAGCCGAGCAATTGATTCATACTTTTTAACGCACTTCGGCCTTTTCAACTCTTACGCAATACATGAGCACAAGCCATGGATATAGCACTATGGGTGGAGCAAAGTATAATGATGGGGGTTATGAGAGAAGACCAAAAAGGGTAGAAAGTCTCACATTGACGCGGCTAATCAATAGGCTATGGAGATTCCCATCAATTGATGTCAATGAGAGGTGTCGGGTGGTAGGTGCGACATATGCCAACGGGTGGCTAGTCGTAGTGGGAGCCTATAAGACGTCGCATGTGCCTGGAAACAGGATGAGGCGAAGACATGCACGCCGGCGAATCTTACCCAGCTTCGGGGCTCTCCGTGGAGATAACACCCCATCGCTGCTCTGCGGGGTCTCCGTGATGATCACTAGATGAACAAGGGCTACAAGAGGCTCCTTGAGCTGTTCGGGGTGAGGAAGAAGAAGGGCACGGCTAGCTCTCCTCTTCCCTCTACGTGGTGGCTAAAACTATCAGAGTCCAACCCTTTGCATTGGTGCCCTGGGGGGTTTATATAGGCCTACCCCCCAGGGGTACAATGGTAATCCGGCTAGGTGCGGGCCCTAGCCGTCAGTGTCTTCATCCGCCGGCTTCTCCGCCGGCCGTTGGGGCCCGCCGACTAGTGGGCCTTGCCGGCTGCCGGCTTCCCGGTCGACAGGCTGGCCCCACCGTTGAGGGCTTTGTCAGGGGCTGGTTACTGTTGCCTCAATCCTGATGACGAGGGCTTTGTCAGGGTAAGCGTGGCTACAGTGCCGCTGCCTTGGCGGCGATCACTGTAGCCTCACTTCGTCTTGTCTCCTTAATGAGGCGCCTCCTTCGAGGGAGGGAACAAGCCGGCTATGGGGAGCCGGCCATATCTCAGGCCGACTGGGGGAGGCCGAGCCGCCCTCGGGCATCTCTCTGACCGGAGGGGCCCGCCGCCTGCGGGTAGTACTGACAGCCTGTCGTGGGTGACGTCACAGTCAACATGGCAACAGTGCCGCGCCGGACGGGTGATGGCTGCCCCGTACGGCGCACTGTAGCCACGCGCGCTCCGGGATGCGGGGGTGGCAGGCTTCACTGTAGCCACGCCCCGTCTCATCGCCGTTATGTGGGTGCAGATTCTGAGGGTGCGGCCTTGGCCACCTGCGGGGTGGCCGGCTCCTTGGAGTCGGCCTTCTCGTGGCCGGCTACGCGGAGTCGGCCCTCAGGTAGCCGGTTCCTTGGAAGCCGGCCCTCTCGTGGCTTTCTTCTATGGGTCTTGGGGCCTGGCCGCCTCCTGATAGCCGGCATTGATGCCAGCCGGCCGGGGGAAGGTGGCCCAACGTCTTGGATGTTGGATGACTTGATTGGCTTGATTGGCTTGTAATTTTTTCAGAAGCCCCAGGGGGAGCTGGCTAGGCTACCCGTGGTCATTTACTCCGACAGTAGTCCCCGAAGCTGATTGGGCTTCGAGGTTGAAGGGAGGACGATAAGCTCGATCAGCTTCCTATCCTGGGAAGCCGGCAGCTAAAAGCCGGCCTTGAACGGGTGCGCCGTCTTCGGGGAGCTCCGTAGTTAGAAAGGGGGAAACGCGAGCCAGCTTGCGCATTGACTGCGCGCCACCTCGCGCACCACGTGGCCAGAAAAGCCTGCCAGCCCACACGCGCGACGGGACGTCACCGCATGCCAGGGCCTACCAAGCCTACGCCTCGGCCCACGCGCGGATTCTCTCGCGCCCAAATGGATCGCACGCCTTCTCATGGGCGGTTACAAAGACGCCTTTAGGGCGCCATAATCGCGGGACGTGGGGGGATTGGGCGCAGTTAATCCCACGTTCCCCCACGCCTCGCCTCCTTGGCTCCACCGCCAGAGCCTATAAGTACGGGGAGGAGGGGGAGCGGCAGGGGCTCGCACACTCGCCCTCGCTCCTCTCCATCCCCCACCTTCTTCCTCACTCTTCCGCCGCCGCAGCGCACTCGCCGCCGCGCCATCCCGCCGCGAGTTACCTTGGCTCGCCGCGGTTCCTTTGTTGCGTGGCCGTGCTCTCCGCCGCCGCGGTTCTTTCCTTCCTCTCGTTCCCATGGCGTTGTCGAGCTCGTGGGACGGATCCAACGTGCACGAAGATCACATTGATTGGCTCCGCCGGACACGGTGGTTGCCGAGCGAGGACCTCGTGAAGACCCGCCTCGCGCGGGCGAGATTTCGCAAGACCGGGAGGAGGGCGGCGGGTCATCTTCCGCAGCCGCTGCGCGGCCTCGGCCTGCCGGCGGCGGGTTCTTCCGCTCGTTCCTCGACTTCTACCATCTTCAGCCGCATCACCTCACCCCCAACACGGTGATGCTGTTGTCAGCCTTCGTCACTCTGTGCGAAGGCTTCATTAGCGTCCTCCCCACCCTCGAGCTCTGGGGGGAGTTCTTTTAGTGCAAGCTCGGCACTGTCTCTGCGGGCATGCCCGCCCCCTGCGGCGCCTTCATCACCAAGCAGAGGACGACCGACAATAACCCTTTTCCGCCTATCCCGCTGATCCAGTCGGTGAAGCTTTGGCAGCAGTCGTACTTCTACGTGAAGAACGTCGCAGCACAAGGCGACTACCTCAACCTGCCGGCTTACGTAGCCGGCCCGCCGCCTGGCCGGGCGTCTTAAATCCTCCGAGCCCGGTCGCTCACCTTGGCCGGGAACGCCGCCGTCACCCGGCTCTGGGTGATGGTCCAGTCGGAGGGCTTGGTGGGGGTCGACTTTGTGGCCGCCTTCATGGAGCGCCGGGTGCTCCCGCTCCAGAGCCGGCCGCACATGATCTGCCAAATGAGCGGCCGCTTCGACCCGTGCCGGTTGAGCACCAGAGAGATGCCTCGCGAAGAGGTATCTTCCATGGTGAATTATATCTCCAACTGCAAACTCACCGTGGAGTGGCAGTATCACAAGGCACCATATTCTCGGGCCAACCCGCTGCATGTGGTGAGTTTTTCCTCATTCTCCTCTTCTTTTGTTGCCATGCTCGATAGCTGACTCTTGACTAACCGGATTTGCCTTTGGGCAGAGCCCTCTTCTTCGACCGGCGCCCGGGGCCGCTGGGTCGGAGAGCCAGTTTGCGGCCGACCGCGCCGTGGACGACCCCGACAACCCGGATCTGGGGGCGGCCGCCATGGACGACGCCGTAGTCGCAACCGGCGGAGAGGCAGGCGGCCTCGACCTTACGGTCGGCTTCGAGGACTGGCCGGAGGAGGACGAAGCCGAAGTCGTCCTGCGCCGCCAGCCGGCGGCCGATCGCCATGGCGCGGGGCCTTCCGCCGTGCCAACTGCTCGGGGTGGCGCGCAGAAGCGTCGGGCCGCATTGGGTCTCTTCGGCAGCCGGCCGAAGAAACCCAAGAGCTCCGCGGCGGCGACCAAGCGAGACGAGGCGGCTGCGAAGGCGTCCCGCTTCCGCAAGGTGGTTAAGTAGCCACAAGCGGTTTCGGCGTAAGTGTCGTGTGTCTTGTATTTTTGTTGTCTTACTTGGTTGAGGCTCATCTGATCCATCTTCTTGGCTTATTGAACAGGGCGCCGCTTTCCCTTGAGCGGGTTGACGCCGCCTCCGTTGTCGCGCCGACGGGAGGGTCTTCGAGCTCCCGCCGAGTGGACCCCCGCGCCGACCTCATGGAGGCAACGGAGCGGAACGCGCGGGAGGCTTGGGAGGAGCTGGAAGCGGCGGAGTGGAGGGCCACCCAGGAGGCAGCGGAGAAGTCGGCCGAGGCGCAGGCCGACGCGGCGGCCAAGGCCCAGGCGGAGGCCGCGGCCGCGGAGAGGGAGGCGGAGGCTTTGCGCAATCAGCCTCCGCAGCTCGTCATTCCCCTTCGCGCCGTGGCTCCTGATGTCCCCGTACCTCCGTCGGAGGAACCCGACCGCGACCAGCCGGTGATGGAGAGGATGGAGGACGACATGACGATCCTGGGGGAGGCGCCATAGTCGGCACCGACTAGAGCGGGCCAAGGCAGCCGACCTGCTGCGGCGCCTGGGCAGCCGGCCGGGGGCGAGTCGGCGGCGGGGGCGGATCTCGTGGTGCAAGGTGCCCGCCGGTAGCGTGGGAGAGGCGTCCTCGACGCCGAGCCGCAAGAAGGGCTGCGAGCGCTGACGCAAGACAGGACCTGGAGGCGGCCAGCGCCAACACGTCCGAGTGGACGCCCAACGATGGGACGGCTGAGCTGAACGGGGCGGCGCAGGAGGTCCGTCGCCGGCTTCAGGCTCAGGCCGGCTTGCTGCAACGATACACCCAGGAGTTCCTTGTTACGCGCGCGGTCGTCCGGGTGAGTCTTTTGCCTTTGATCGATTTCTTTTTTGATTTCTTCCGTGGCGGCGTCAGTACCCTGCTGGTGTAGTCCCCGAGTTTCGAGTCGGCTGCTGAGCAGGCGGCTTGAAACTTCTTAGCAGGCCTTGATAGCAATCTTGCTCTTATGCAAACTCCATCTGATTGTCAGGAGTACCACAATCTTCACGCGGCCGCCTTCAACTCCCAAGCCCAGGAGCTGAGCCAGAAGGCCGCCGATCTGACGAATAGCCGGAGTAAGAACTTGGTTTCTTCTATCTCAAGTGGGGGCACGTCAGCGCACCCACTGGGTGTTGTCCCCGAGATTCGGGCCGGCTGCTGAGCAGCCGGGTCGGATCTTCCCTGACGACTTTTCCCTTACTGTTTTTTTCCTTTCTCTTCATGCTCGCAGGAGCTAACACCGACTTGAGGGGGCAGCTAGGCGAGGCCCAGACCGCTCTTCGCGCCAAGGAAGCCGAGATCGCCGCCTTGGCCCAGGAACGCGACCGCCTGTCCAAGAGGCTGGCCGACCAGGAGGAGAGCCACCAGGCGGCCCTGAAGAAGGCACAGGACAACGAGGCCGCCCTTAAGGCCGAGTTCGAGACCGAGGCGGCTGGCTGGGCTGAAGCAAGGCAAGCGCTGAGCGAAGGTTATGGGCGGGTGTTGGATCTGATCAACGGTAGGCCGCCTTCCTCTTCTCACTCCTTTGCTTGCTCCTTGCCCACTTGTTCATCTTTTGATTTTTGTGCCGTTTTCTTGTTCTTCACGCAGATTACTTCCCCGGCTACTTTGTCGCCGCCAGCCAAGCCATCGAGGCCCACCGCGAGACGCGTCGGAAAGCAGGGGTTGCAATTGCGCCAGACGCCAGCCGGACGCTCGAGGAGCAGCTCTTGGCGATCCAGGCCCGACTGCAGCCGGCTCACCGCATGCTCCGCCGGCTTCAGCGTGCCGGTGCGCAAGTGTTGGCCGCTCTCTGTCTTGGCGAGGTGATCCCCCGCACCCCCAGTCGGACTGCCGACTGGCTGGAGGTTGCGGTTGGCCGCTTTGAAGCTTGGAAGGCCTCCGCTGCTCGGTCTGGCGCCGGGCGGGCGCTGGAGTTCGTCCGGGCCTGGTATCCTAGGCTGAACCTACGCCAGCTGAGCACTTGGAGACAGGAGGCTGACGAGGAGCTGGTGGCGGTGCGGCCGGCTATCATCTAGCGCGCCTGGGCTATCGCCGAGTACACCGACACCAACGTCTTCACTCCGGAAGTGAACGACAGCGGAGTCGCCCAGCCGGAGGAATGGTTCGGGCTCAACCCGGCGGAAGGCGAGGATTCGGCGGAGGAGATTGCCTCCAGCGATGAGGCCGAAGACGACGAGGAGGAGGGCGGTGGAGACGCCGCGCCAGACGGCGAAGTGACCAGCCAGCTTCAGCCTGATCGTGCCTCTAGCAATGAGGCACGCGCGAGCGCGCCGCCTGCCAGGGGTGAAGATCAGGCCGAGACTCGCCAGCCGGCCACTCCTCCGGCCCGCACTGCCGCCTCCACCGACCTGCCCGACTCGCTTGTTGCTCCGCTGGCTTGATCTGCCGCTCTTGCTTTTCTGCTTTTTCTCTTTGAACAAATTTTATTAACTTTGCGCGGTTCCACCCACTGGGGGTGTATTCAGACTATGTTGAATGCCGGCCTATTGAAGGCTTTTGCGTAAATATAAGTATGCATGTGTTTTGGCTTACATTCGAGTTTGCTTTTTATCCTTAGGCCGTTTCCTTTGCTGCCTTCCCTTGATTGCCGCCTTCCTAGCCGAACAGCTGCTCTGCAGTCTGCGGCTGGGGAGGAACTTGGATATTTGTGGGAAGGCAAGTACTTGAGCTTTGTTGGATTGTGGCAGGGTTGAATGGAAGCCGGCCGGCCCGCTATTCTGGTAGCCGGTCGGCAATGGGAGGAAGCCGGTTTTTGTTATATAAGTTCGTTAGTCCTTAGCCATTTTTCGCGTGGGCATCCTGTAGGATCTTGAGAAAAGGTGTCTAGAGGGAGGGTGATTAGACACTAAGTACCAAAGTTGCAGTTTTTAACATTATTAAAGTTTAAGTGGAGTTTAGGCACAAGTTTAACTTTTTCAATACATAACAAGCAAGCATGCAAAGAGTATATGAACAGCGGAAAGTAAACATGCAACTTGCAAGAAAGTAAAGGGAAGGGTTTGGAGGATTCAAACGCAATTGGAGACACGGATGTTTTTGTCGTGGTTCCGATAGGTGGTGCTATCGTACATCCACGTTGATGGAGACTTCAACCCACGAAGGGTAGCAGTTGCTGAGTCCACGGAGGGCTCCACCCACGAAGGGTCCACGAAGAAGCAACCTTGTCTATCCCACCATGGCCGCCACCCACGAAGGACTTGCCTCACTAGCGGTAGATCTTCACGAAGTAGGCGATCTCCTTGCCCTTACAAACTCCTTGGTTCAACTCCACAATCTTGTCGAGGCTCCCAACTGACACCTAGCCAATCTAGGAGACACCACTCTCCAAGAAGTAACAAATGGTGTGTTGATGATGAACTCCTTGCTCTTGTGCTTCAAATGATAGTCTCCCCAACACTCAACTCTCTCTCATATGATTTGGATCTGGTGGAAAGAAGGTTTGAGTGGAAAGCAACTTGGGGAAGGCTAGAGATCAAGATTCATATGGTAGGAATGGAATATCTTGGCCTCAACACATGAGTAGGTAGTTCTCTCTCGTAAATAGGATCTTTGGAAGTGTAGGTTCAGTCTGATGGCTCTCTCCATGAATGAAGAGGAGGTGGAGGGGTATATATAGCCTCCACACAAAATCTAAACGTTACACACAATTTTCCAAACTCGGTGGGACCAAATTGAGAAACTCGGTCGGACCGATTCAGCAAATCTAGTGACCGTTAGGATTTTCGGTGGGACCGTAATGCAACTCGGTAGGACCGATATGGTTAGGGTTAGGGCATAACATAATCTCAGTGAGACCGATTACACAAACTCGGTGACACCGATTTTGGTAATTAGCTAACCAGAGAGTTGTTCAGGCAAACTCGGTTGGACCGATTACTCAAACTCGGTGGGACCGATTTTGGTAATGAGTCAACCAGAAAGTTTGCATTGTAATCTCGGTAGTACCGATTGCTCAAACTCGATGAGACCGATTTTGATAATGGACATACACTGAGAGATTACAATCCCATCTCGGTGAGACCGAGATCCCTATCAGTGAGATCGATTTGCCTAGGGTTTGTGGCGTTGGCTAAGACATCCAAACTTCGGTGGCACCGGATTGGAAGAATCGGTGGGGCAATGAGTTTGACTTTAGGTTTTAGGACATATGTGTGGAAGTGGGAAAGTAGTTGAGGGTATTTGGAGCATATCACTAAGCACTTGAAGCAAGAGGCTCATTAAGCAACACCTCATACCTCCTTGATAGTATTTGATTTTCCTATAGACTCAATGTGATCTTGGATCACTAAAATGTAAAATGAAGAGTCTTGAGCTTGAAGCTTGAGCCAATCCTTTGTCCTTAGCATCTTGAAGGAGTTCCCACATCCTTTATTCCATGCCACTCCATTGTTGAACTTATCTGAAACATACTAGATAAAAGTGTTAGTCCAACAAGAGATATGTTGACATTAATTACCAAAACCACCTAGGGAGCACTTGTGCTTTCAATCTCCCCCTTTTTGGTAATTGATGACAACATACATCAAAGCTTTAGATAAAGATATAAAGAATAGCAAGTAAAGCTTTGGAAAGACATGTAACAGGCATAGGCTCCCCCTACATGTATGCAATCATGTGAATATGGAATATAGAAGCATGTGATAACATAACCATGATAGAGCAGGCAATGTGTTACATGTATCTTGGCCATATGCATCAGAGCAAAGAATATTAAAGAGAATACCTTCATGCCCATGAGTCCTTCTTGCAAACAGTATGTACATCAGCAAGAATTCCTCATACACATGATTGTGATGCATATACTTACCTTGTAGTCTTGAGTTGGCTTAGGACGGAATGAACCTGCGTAAACAAGGTTAGATAACACAGATGCACCTACTAGCCAGAGCAAACAAAAGAAACCACAAGAATACCAAGACTGGGATGACATGTAGAGAGTGAGTACTAAGTACTACATTGGATTAGACATGTCCCCAAGAGTAAAGATATGCAATGAATTTAGATGATTTCTTTCCCTTAGATGTCTTGCTCCCCCTGAATCTAGCATGTGATACTGGCAGAAGATAGGGAACAGAAAATCAGAGCTGAAAGATATAAATGAATAGAGCTAATGCAAGCTAATGCAAATATGAACATGTCCTTCCCCTCAAGAAGACATGCGGCATCTCTCCTCTTGAACACCAAGCATCTGGCATCCTTGAGAAATACTCTCTACTAGTATTATCTCCCCCTGGAGATCTCTCTCACTCTCTCTCCCTCTTAGATGTGATCTCTTTATCTGATGTGATCTCTCTCTCTAAATGATAAGCTTTGATGTGATCTCTCTCTCCCCCTTTGACACCAATTTCCAAGAAGGGCTTAAAAAATGTGAGCTCTCTCTCCCCCGCTGGAATTTGTCGTGAATGGGTTTGATCCTTGAGTCACAACATAAAGCAATGATAAAAATGTGATGCTTGTAGAGGACAAGATTCATTGAGTGGAGCTGGATCAAAAGAAACACAGAATAAGTGGCAAACTGTTTTTCCTGTTGTGAAATCGGTGGCACCGAGTGGTATGCTTCGGTGGTACCGAAAGTTTTCGGTTGGACCGAAAATAACAACTTGGTGTAACCGAGTTCATCGCAGAGAGAACACTTGTCACCTCAGCTCACTAGACTAATAAGATCTCACAAAGATTTGCAAGGAATTTACTGAATGATATGCAATGAATTGGAATGCAGAAAATGCAGAGCAAACAGAAAGAAATCTAGATGAAGTTTTTTTTGGAAAGGGGAAACACATATGCATGAGACAAATGCAAAAACTCAGAAAAGAACACAAGAGAACTTCATCTAGAGATGGTCGACGACAAAGTCACCTATGTTAGAGTATATTGACTTAGGAGTCAAGTGAGATCACTTGATCATAGGTCATACTCATCATTTAAGCTCAAAATGGGGTTGCCATTTTTCGTTTAATCATCTTGATGTATTCACATCTTGTCGAGTTGCTTTAACTCATGACTTGGAGTAAAGCTTCTCTAAGATGGAATAACATACCTTGGTTGGTGGTGTCGTCCATGTAGTTGAACTTGTGTGGGTTGCTCAAGGTTGATGTAGCTCATCAAGAATTTGGAGCACCACTTGGAATTCGAGTCCATCTACCTACATGGGTTAGTTCGTGCAAGGAAGAGCAGTTGTGTATCCAACAGTGACAATCATGAAGCTCAACATAGAATTTGTCAAAGGATATGTTTAAATGGTTTTGTGCTTCCTTGGCTTCAACCACCTTGTGTAGAGACTTGGTGATGTAGAGATTGCTCAAGATATGAGTAGGTTACAACCTCATGGAATTTGATTCAACCAAGTACCTACATGGGTTAGATAACATGCAAGATACAAATATATCCAAGACATAAGATTTCCATCATAAGAGAGATATCAAGGATTAGGCATAAGCTCATGTCTTGCATGTATCCAATGGAGTTTCTACTCCAAGTTTGAAGCATCAATGATGTTATATTCTCCTGTTAGCCTGCAAAACACTTTCTCATCAAGAGGTTTAGTGAATATATCCGCTAATTGCTTTTCGATGTGAACATGCTTAAGATCAATGTCACCCTTAGCAACATGATCTCGAATGAAATGATGATGAACTTCAATATGCTTAGTTCGAGAATGTTGCACAGGATTATGACCAATTTTGATAGCACTTTCATTGTCACAAAGCAATGGAACATGTTTCACATATATCCCATAATCTTTAAGAGTTTGGGTCATCCAAAGTAATGAAAGCACAACATGAACCAGCGGCAATGTATTCCGCTTCGGCAGTGGATAAGGATACTGAGTTTTCTTTCTTGGAGGACCAAGACACAAGGGATCTACCAAGAAATTGGCAAGTACCCGAAGTGGACTTTCTATCAACCTTGTCACCGGCATAGTCCGAGTCGGAGTAGCCAACAAGATCGAAAGAGGACCTCTTAGGATACCAAATGCCAAAATTTGGTGTATGGATTAAGTATCTCACTATCCTTTTCACAGCCTTAAGATGACATTCTTTAGGAGCAGCTTGATGTCGTGCACACATGCACACACTTAGCATAATATCGGGACGTGAAGCACATAGATATAACAATGAACCAATCATAGAGCGATAAACCTTTTGATCAACCGGTTCATCATCTTTGGTTAAGTCAAGATGTCCACTAGTAGGCATGGGTGTAGTCATACCTTTGCATTCTTGCATATTGAACTTCTTGAATAAGTCCTTGGTGTACTTCGTTTGAGAAACAAAAGTACCTTCCTTAGTTTGCTTGATTTCCAACCCAAGAAAGAATTTGAGTTCACTCATCATAGACATCTCAAACTTCTCCGACATTAGCTTCCCAAAATTTTCACTAAAATGAGGGTTAGTTGAACCAAATATAATATCATCAACATAGATTTGGCACATAAATAGTTCACCATTAACCCTTTTAGTAAAAAGTGTGGAATCAATTTTCCCAATTTCAAAGCCTTTTTCAATAAGGAACTTGGTCACATTTATACCATGCTCTAGGAGCTTGTTTAAGACCATAAAGAGCTTTGTGAAGTTTGTAAACATGATTGGGTTTCTTTGGATTGACAAAGCCGGGAGGTTGCTTAACATAAACTTCCTCCTCTATTTCACCATTTAGAAAAGTACTTTTAATGTCCATTTGGTACAAGGTGATATCATGACGATTAGCATAGGCAAGTAAGATGCGAATGGACTCAAGTCTAGCAACGGGAGCATAAGTCTCACCATAGTCCATATGTCGGGACCCCGATCCTAAGTCACACCGATCTAGCATGTAACACATCATATCACTTTGCGGCCTCACGCACGGTATTCCCACGGGTGTCGCCTTACCATGGCCCGGGACCGTTTGCGCCTTTTGGCTCACGTATATGATAGTGTCGCTAGCATCCATATGACAGAGAACCGGGCCGACATGACTAGTCGTGAACCCAAAGTGGCACTAACCTATGGGGACAGGCATACATGAATCACATCGAGCATGTCGGTCATCAACGTATGAATTCGGGTTTGTAATCGGGCTAACAGGACTCTGGTATCCCGGGCTGTAGCAGGCTAGGCAGACTCGAATATCACCGCGTGACATTTCCCGAAGGGACAGGACATAGGAACGAAGTGAAACACATGTCGACCAGTCAAGTGTCCAAGCAGTAGTGCTGGGCTAGCAGGACTCCGGTGAACCGGTCAGAAGCGGACTACTATCGCTCGAAGCACGAGACTACATTTCCCCATAAGAGAGGCTACCAAGGATAAACAACTAGGTTGTCGGATCCCACACATAGCAATACAAGTTACACGTACGCATAACATGCAAGTATGTGCTGTACAACATGGCATCACAACATAACGCAAACTCATATAGATAAGGGCTCAGAAGAGCCACATAGCAATAAATACAAACAGGGGTCACATGACCCATCATTGAAACATACAAGCAACAAGCGGAAGCATTACATGTCGAGTACAGACAACTACAAAAGAAAAAGGCTGGGAAGCTCGACTATCTACAAGACCCTCCCAAGGGTACAAGATCGTGGCGAGGTAACAAGCTACTCGTCAAAGTCCAAGCGGAACTACTAGTAAGACCGAAGTCTCATTGCAAAACATAAATAAAGCAACGTGAGTACAAAGGTACTCAAAGAAGACTTACATCAGATCCTATTATACGTGCATTAGTATCAAGAAGGTAATGTGGAGTTTAGTTGCGACAAGCCAGCTTTGACTCTGTGGCTATCATATTCTACGACTACCGTAACTTCTTTGAGGTGATATGGGCGCACACGAGTCCACTAGTCACCACACAATACACTACTATGGATTCATCCCGTCTCCATACGAGAAGGCCATCCATAGCACTCACACTTGTCTTGAGCATTTTAGAGTATCCACTTCAAGTTGTCTATGTACCACGTAAGCATCCAAGAAGTCCATAACCGAGGACACGGCTATTCGAATAGATCATGATAGCCTGCAGGGGTGTACTTCTTCACACACGCTCTCGCCACTTACCGCCATATACGCGTCATGTATCTCGGCAACCTTCAAGCGGAAGCCTGGCGAGGGTGTCGGCCAGGACCTGACTAACCACACAAGACTCTAGCCCAGGTTTATCGCCTATTCGGGTTCCATCCACAAGGAGATCCGGCCGGGGTGTCGTTCACGGCCCCAAACGATGTGAGCAGGGTTCCCAAGCGCACCATTCGGGTGCCACTTGGTACACCGTGCCACCTGTCCCTAGTCTATCCCAAGCCCACCCTGCCGGGTGCCACTTGGTAGAAAAATAGCACTACCTACAAACACCAGAAACTAGTTGCGACTCCTGGACAGAGATCAAGTTGATTAATAAGTCGAGAGGGGTCGAGTTACCGGAACCCAATGTGTGGTAGTATCGAGTCATTGGACAACATACATAGAACTCAGTGCTTAAGAACGGTTCCAGTGAGACAACCCACCATGTAATCCTACATGGCCCCTCACCGCTACCTTTACCAAATCGTGTTCACACATTTCACTCTCAGCATCAGAACATATCGTAACACTCCAATTCATTCCCAATGAATCAGACCTGACACAACTCTAAGCAATAGCAGGCATAGCATGGTAGGAACACAACATGGCTCAATCAACTCCTACACATGCTAGTGGGTTTCAACTATTTATCGTGGCAATGACAGGTCATGCAGAGGAATGGGTTCAACTACCGCAGCACAAAGTAGCAGATGAATCGTTGTTGTCCTAATGCAATAACTGAGAGCAGGAGCGAGAGAGTAGGATTGTATCGGAATGAACAAGGGGTTTGCTTGCCTGGTAAATCAACAAGGGGGGCCTTTGCTTCACGCATGTACTCTGGAACGCCTCTGGAGCGGGACCTATCGAGAAGGAAGCAGTGCCGGCAATCAATACACAATCATATGCAACAATATGATGCATGAACATGGCATGTAGATGTGATGCTTTTTGAGCTAATGCAACTAGTATTCAATTTGAATGAAGTCCATTTGAACCAAAGGTTCAAATGCAACTCCAAAATAAGCTCTTTATATAAGCCATTTTAGTGTTTCACTTATACAGCAGGTATAACTTGGTTTTTCATGCATGAAACTGGTACAGATGGATAGATTGCATTTTTCTGATAATTTTTCGTATATAGATTATTTCAATCTGAGCTACGGTTGAATTTATATGAATTTTTGAAGTTTTGCTAATTTTTTGGAATTCCTGATTTAATTTAAATCCAGAAAATAAATAATTGCGTCAGCATTGAGTAAGCATGACGTCAGCAGGTCAACTGCGACTGACTGGGGTCAAACCAGACGTGTGGGGTCCACACGTCAGTGTCATAGTGTTAACCAGGGGGTTATTTCTAAACTAATTTAGACTAGTGGCGCTGGGGCCCACTGTAAGTGTCAGCAGGGGGGCTTAGTTAGCGGGGGTTGACCCGGTCAATCCCGCCGGCGTCTAGCCGCCGGCGAGGCCGAACGCAGTGGAGGGCTCGGGATCGTCGCTCCGGCGACCATTTGGGCGGCGGAGACCACGGGCGAGGCAGCGGCCGTCGCGCCGATTGGAGCAAGTGGGAGGCGAGGCGGCCGGAGCTCGCCGGAGCGAAGCTTCGGGCGGCGGCTAGAGTTCGGCTTCGCGGGAGAGCAGGCTGCGAGGCACGGGAGGCCACCCGAGGGGCTCTGCGGCACCCTCGTGGCACCGGAGCACGATGGAGTGCTCGGTTTGGGCGAGGCGGGCGAGGCAGCGACGGCGACATGGACGGTGGCGAGAGGCTTCGGCCGTGGTGGGGAGGAGGGCTACAGCGTGCAGGTAGCTAAACGGAGAGAGGGGAACGGTGGCGGAGCTCACCGCGGACTCGACGGGCTTGATGGCGAGCTCGGGGACGACCGAGACGGCGGGCGGCGATGGGGATCCACGGCGGCCGGAGGTGAAGAAGGCGACGGCGACGGCTCAACGGGGTGTCCGGCGAGGCATGGCTTGGCGGAGAGGTGGTGGACGACGTGGCGGAGCTTCCGGACTCGAAGAGAGGGCGAGGGGGAGCTGGTGGCCGCGGCAATGGCGTGCGGCGGCGACGGTGGCGCTCGGGTGCTCGCGGGGGAAGGCCGAGAGAGAGGAGGGGTGGCCACTGGAGAGAGGGAGAGCGGTCGGGGCGGCGCGTGCGTGTCTCCTAGCGTCTCGAGAAGGGTCGGGGAAGGAGAGGAAGCAGGCAGGGAGGTGGCTCTGGCGATTGCTCGGCGTCGACACGCCTCGCCTCTTGGCAGAGGTTGAGGACGACCGCCTCGCCCTGGTGGGCTGGTCCTTTGCTACGGTAGCAGGCCGCAGGTAAGTCAGGTGGGCTTCTCTTTCTCCTTTCTGTTTTGTTTTCTATTTTTCTGACATTTTTTTGGTTTAATAAAAATACCAAACCATTTTACTAACTTATGCCAATTTTTATAGGAGCTAGTTATATTACTCCAGAGCTCCTTAATAAATGGCATAATTTTTGGACAATATGTTATATATATAGCAATATATATCCAAGGCAAATAATTATGCATTAATTCCAAATGCCCAAAATAAATACTTATGAGCTCCCAAAAATATTGGTTTGATTTTTATCTCTGTCCAATATTTTCGCATCGGCAACATGAGCATTTTCTTGGACCTTTTTGGAGCAATTTTTACTTGGGTCAATTTCCAAAAATGATTATGAGGGTTTCACAAATCCTCATTTCAATTTAAATGGAATTTAAACATGATGCACAAATGACTAGCTAGTCTAGGTCATACCAGAACTAGGGATGTGACAACTCGCCCCCACTTGAAAGAATCTCGTCCCGAGATTCAGGGGTCGATGGAAAATAGGTGGGGTACTCCAATCGAAGACGATCTTCTCGCTCCCAAGTAGCTTCTCTCTCGGAATGATGAGACCACTGAACCTTGAGAAACTTGATGTTCTGACGTCGAGTAACACGCTCTGCTTGATCAAGAATGCGAACCGGGTACTCTCGGTAGTGAGGTTATCTTGGAGATCAAGCGTTTCATGGTCCACTCCGCGGATAGGATCCGAGAAGCAACGCCTGAGTTGAGAGACGTGGAAGACATAATGCACTCTGGAAAGATGTGGGGGTAGTTCCAATTGGTAGGCAACCTCTCCTCGTTTAGCGAGAATGCGAAAGGGACCAATGTAACGAGGAGCCAACTTGCCCTTGATATCAAACGATGGGTACCCTTTAGAGGAGTAACCCGAAGGTAAGCTTGGTCGCCAATTTCATAAGCCACTTCCTTATGACGACGGTCATCTCGGCTCTTTTGACGAGATCGGGCTGTTTTCAAATTCTCACGAATGATGCGAACTTGCTCTTACGCCTCTGGATCATATCGGTCCAAAGAATTGTCTTTCACCGGTTTCTGACCAGTTCAAAGGTGTTCGACATCTTCGTCCATAGAGAATCTCAAAAGGAGCTTTCTTGAGACTGGATTGGTAGCTATTGTTATAAGCAAACTCGGCGAAAGGAAGACATTTCTCCCAATCCATACCGAATGAGATAACGCAAGCTCTAAGCATGTCTTCGAGAATTTGGTTGACCCTTTCCACCGACCACTCGACTGAGGGTGGAAAGCGGTACTGAAGGAAAGATGGGTTCCCATGGCAGTTTGGAAACTCTCCCAGATATGAGAAGTGAAAAGACTGCCACGGTCTGAATTGATCTCTAGTGGAACACCATGAAGTGACACTATTCGAGAAATATATAAGTCAGCAAGCTGGCTAGCAGTGATACTCTCTCGAACAGGAAGGAAGTGCGCCACTTTGGAGAGACGATCAATGACTACGAAGATAGCGTTATTCCCTTTTTTGGTTCTGGGAAGCCGGTGATGAAATCCATACCAACTTTATCCCATTTCCACTCAGGAATAGCTAAAGGCTGAAGGGTGCCAGCAGGCCTTTGATGCTCTGCCTTAACGCGACGACAAACATCACAGTTAGCAATAAACTGAGAAAATTCTCTCTTCATCCTAGTCCACCAGAACCTCTGGCGTAGGTCCTGATACATCTTAGTACTACCGGGATGAATCGTGAGAGGAGATTCATGCGCCTCCTTAAGAATCAGTTGTCGAAGATGTTGACTCTTGGGAACCACCAAGCGATTCTCAAAGAAGACAACACCTCGATCATCCATAGAGAAACATCCACCAACTCCCTTCTTAATGTTTCTCTTAATGCGGATAACACCCTATCAAACTTACGTCGAGATGATCTGATCCTCAAGGGTAGGTTTTGCCACCAAGGTAGAAAGGAATCCGTGAGGAGCAATGTGAAGGTTAAGCTTACGTAATTCCTCATGGAGAAGTGGTTGACCTGCCGCAACATGAGATTGTTGCAATAAGATTCTGACTTAGCGCATCAGCCATGGCATTGGATTTGCACAGGGTGTAGGTAATCCCTAGATCATAATCTGAGATCAACTCCAACCATCGTCTTTGCCTAAGGTTCAAATCTGGTTGGGTGAAGATATACTTGAGACTCTGGTGATCGGTGTAGATCTCGCAGTGTTTACCAAGAAGGTAGTGTCGCCAGGTCTTGAGTGCATAGAGTACGGTGCAAGCTCTAGATCATGTGTAGGATAATTCTCCTGATGTGGATGCAAGCGACGAGATGCATAGGCAATCACATGATGATCCTGCATAAGAATGCAACCTAGTCCTGTCGTGAGGCGTCGCGATGAGATAACAAAGTCCTTCGTGAAATCCGGTGGCACAAGTATGGGAGCAGAAGTCAGGCGTCTTTTCAGTTCCTGAAAACTATATTCACACTGTGGGGACCACTCAAACTTTTTATCTTTCTTGAGAAGTTCCGTGAGGGGTTTGGCTACTTTGGAGAAATTTTCAACAAAGCGGCGAAAGTAGCTGGCTAGACCAAGGAAACTCCTAACTTGTTTAACGGTTTCAGGTGGAGTCCAATCAAGAACGGCCTGAACTCTCTCGGGATTGACAGCAATGCCCTTACCAGAGATCACGTGGCCTAGGTAGGTCACTTCTGGCAACCAAAATTCACACTTGGAGAACTTGGCATAAAGGCGGTGCTCTCTGAGTTTTTCTAACACAAGTCTAAGATGTTCGGCATGCTCTTCCTCGTTCTTCGAGTAAATAAGAATATCATTGAGGTAAAACACGACGAATTTTCTAAGTACTCCATGAAGATCGAGTTCATCAAGCGGGAGAATGTAGATGGAGTGTTGGTTAGACCAAAGGACATGACGGTGTACTCGTACTGGCCATAACGAGTGACAACGGCTGTCTTGGGGATATCCCCGTTTCTGATCTTGATTTGGTGGTAGCCTAACCTTAAATCCATCTTGGAGAAGACTGAGGATCCAGCGAGCTGATCATACAGGTCGTTGATCCTGGGGAGCGGATATTTGTTCTTTATCGTGACCAAATTAATGGGACGATAATCTACAACCATCCGGTCCGTACCATCCTTCTTCTTGACGAAGAGGACGGGGCAAGCCCAAGGAGAAGAACTAGGACGGATGAAACCCTTTTGCAAGGACTCATCAAGTTGTTTCTTAAGCTCGGCTAGTTCTAAGGGTGCCATCTTGTAAGGTCTCCTAGAGATTGGAGCTGTTCACGGATAAGATCTATGACGAACTCTACATCTACATCGGGTGGAACACTGGCAGTTCCTCTGAAAGACATCCGGAAAGTCACGGACTATCGGGATATCTTCAAGGTCTGGAAGAGGGCTGGCATTAAGAGAATAGAGTTGACGCTTTGCAACTCTGGTGGAGACAGTGACTATCTTGCCAGATGGGTGTGTAATCTGAACAGACCTAGTGAAACAATCAATCTTGGCATAATGAGCTTTCATCCAGTCCATACCCAAGATGATGTTAATATCTGTGGACTTGAGGGCTATAAGTGAGGCAAGGAATACAAGTCTGTCAACAAGGATTTCATTACCATGGCTTACACTAGAAGTTTGCCATTTGGATCCGGGGTTTGAATGACTAGTGGAGAGGGCATATCACAAAATGATATGTTGTGCAAGTTAGCATAGCTTTGAAATGAAGGAATGAGATGCTCCAAAGATCGAATAGAACCGAAGCTGGATGACAGTTGACAAGGAGTGTACCAAGAACGACATCTGGATCATCATGAGCGTCTTTAGCTGAGACGTGATGCACACGTCCACGTTCAATGGGAGCTGACTTGACATTGATCATCTTGCGTGATGGCTTAACACAGCCAACAGTCTTCTCGGGCTGGGGTGGAGCATAAGCGGCCCGAGAGCGATCACGTGCATAGTGTCCTGGCTCTCCGCATGTGAAGCAAGTCCCTGAGGTTGGACGTGGACCCGCATTGACCAGTGGTCTACCAGTAGGCCTGGGTGGAGCATACGACTGAGCTGGGGAAGGCGCCACATGGGATGGCCTCGGTGAATATCTGGGTGGAAGAGCAGAGTTCGGAATCCAAATCCGGCGCTTCTGTGAACTAGAACCGGAGGAAGAAACCAAATCACGGGTGTGCTTACGAGACTCCTCGTAAGTGAGCTGAGCTGTCTCTGCATTAATGGCCTTGTTCACAAGAGCGTGGAATGTATCACAATGATGCAGGTGGAGATCGCGATGCAACTTGGGGTTGAGACCCTTCTGGAACCTAGCCTGCTTCTTGGCGTCCGTGGACACTTCTTCTGAAGCATAGCGGGCGAGGTTCTCAAACTCTCTACTATAAGCATCAACAACCAACTTACCCTGGATGAAACTACAGAACTCTTCTCTCTTGCGATCGATGAGGGCTTCAGGAATGTGATGCTCGCGAAAAGCCTCAGTGAAATCTCTCCAGGTAGGAATCGACCAGGCTGGAAGCATAGCCTCATAGTTCTGCCACCAAAGACTAGCATGACCTTCCAGGTGGTATGCAGCATAGGTGACCTTGTCACTTTCAGCTACGTTCGCAGATTGGAGCTTGCGTGTGATACTATGGAGCCAGTCATCTGCATCGAGTGGCTCGATGGATTGATGAAAGGTAGGTGGGTGCAAGCGAATGAAGTCATGAATGGTTGCAGACCCTTTGAACTGGTGTGCGGTGTTCTCCTCGATACGTGCCAACAAGCGGTTAGACTCACGCTTGTTTCTCTCCATCTCTAACATAAACTCTGCCAATGAAGGATGGTCGGGAGGATCCTCATCCCTACCATCTCCATGGTTCTGGCTACGAGCAACAGAACTTCACTTAACTGATGACATCCTGAGAAACGAAACCAAGGACGGAATCAACATCACTACATGCTGAAAAATGTAGGACACAGAAATTAGTAACTCTCAAACTCCTAGGGCAATTCCGGCAGCATAACGGCAGTAAAATGCTCAGAATAAGACATCCTGCCAAAATGGGGTAGTAACATACTCAACATCTTCACTCAAAGTTCTGGGTTAATACTAAACAGACTACACCGGAAGTACTCAAAAACTGGGGTATGACTCTGATCGTCCAATCCTATGGGACTACTGAGTAGTAACACGTGATCCTGGCAGACAGAAGAGAAAGCCTAGTTCCTTAACCCCGTAGGAAAGATAGGACGACTCAGATCAGAAGGGCATGAGATATAAGGAGTAAAAGAGCCTTACGTTCCCACCCACAATCAATTCCCCTACATAACTAAAGCATTTCTAGACTCAACTTCGACCAGGTTGGCTTGGAAAACCTACAGGCAGTCAGGCTCTGATACCAAAGCTGTCGGGACCCCGGTCCTAAGTCACACCGATCTAGCATGTAACACATCATATCACTTTGCGGCCTCACGCACGGTATTCCCACGGGTGTCGCCTTACCATGGCCCGGAAACGTTTGCGCCTTTTGGCTCACGTATATGATAGTGTCGCTAGCATCCATATGACAGAGAACCCTGGCCGACATGACTAGTCGTGAACCCAAAGTGGCACTAACTTACGGGGACAGGCATACATGAATCAACATCGAGCATGTCGGTCATCAACGTATGAATTCGGGCTGTATGGGCTAACAGGACTCCGGTATCCCGGGCTGTAGCGAGCTAGGCAGGACTCGAATATCACCGCGTGACATTTCCCGAAGGGACAGACATAGGAACGAAGTGAAACACATGCCGCCAGTCAAGTGTCCAAGCAGTAGTGCTGGGCTAGCAGGACTCTGGTGAACCGGGCTGTAGCGGACTACTATCACTCAGAAGCACGAGACTACATTTCCCCATAAGAGAGGCTACCAAGGATAAACAACTAGGTTGTCGGATCCCACACATAGCAATACAAGTTACACGTACGCATAACATGCAAGTATGTGCTGTACAACATGGCATCACAACATAACGCAAACTCATATAGATAAGGGCTCAGAAGAGCCACATAGCAATAAATACAAACAGGGGTCACATGACCCATCATTCAGAGCATACAAGCAACAAGCGGAAGCATTACATGTCAGAGTACAGACAACTACAAAAGAAAAAGGCTGGGAAGCCTGACTATCTACAAGACCCTCCCAAGGGTACAAGATCGTAGCTGAGGTAACAAGCTACTCGTCGAAGTCCAAGCGGAACTACTAGTAAGACCGAAGTCTCCGCTGCAAAACATAAATAAAGCAACGTGAGTACAAAGGTACTCAGCAAGACTTACATCAGATCCTATTATACGTGCATTAGTATCAAGAAGGTAATGTGGAGTTTAGTTGCAGCAAGCCAGCTTTGACTCTGTGGCTATCATATTCTACGACTACGTAACTTCTTTGAGGTGATATGGCGCTGCAGTCCACTAGTCACCACACAATACACTACTATGGATTCATCCCGTCTCCATACGAGAAGGCCATCCATAGCACTCACACTTGTCTTGAGCATTTTAGAGTATCCACTTCAAGTTGTCTATGTACCACAGACGCATCCAAGAAGTCCATAACCGAGGACACGGCTATTCGAATAGATCATGATAACCTGCAGGGGTGTACTTGTTCACACACGCTCTCGCCACTTACCGCCATATACACGTCATGTATCTCGGCAACCTTCAAGCGGAAGCTCGGGAGGGTGTCGGCCACGACTGACTAACCACACAAGACTCTAGCCTGTGTTTATCACCTATTCGGGTTCCATCCGCAAGGAGATCCGGCCGGGGTGTCGCCACGGCCCCAAACGATGTGAGCAGGGTTCCCAAGCCCACCATCCGGTGCCACTTGGTACACCGTGCCACTGTGTTTAGTCTGTCCCAAGCCCACCTGCGGGTGCCACTTGGTAGAAAAATAGCACTACCTACAAACACCGAAACTAGTTGCAACTCACGGACAGAGATCAAGTTGATTAATAAGTCGAGAGGGGTCGAGTTACCGGAACCCAATGTGTGGTAGTATCGAGTCATTGGACAACATACATAGAACTCTGTGCTTAAGAACGGTTCCAGTGAGACAACCCACCATGTACTCCTACATGGCCCCTCACCGCTACCTTTACCAAATCGTGTTCACACATTTCACTCTCAGCATCAGAACATATCGTAACACTCCAATTCATTCCCAATGAATCAGACATGACACAACTCTAAGCAATAGCAGGCATAGCATGGTAGGAACACAACATGGCTCAATCAACTCCTACACATGCTAGTGGGTTTCAACTATTTACTGTGGCAATCAGAGGCCATGCAGAGGAATGGGTTCAACTACCGCAGCACAAAGTAGCAGATGAATCGTTGTTGTCCTAATGCAATAACTGAGAGCAGGAGCGAGAGAGTAGGATTGTATCGGAATGAACAAGGGGGTTTTCTTGCCTGGTAAATCAACAAGGGGGGACCTTTGCTTCACGGGTACTCTGGAGCGTCTCCGGAGGCGGGACCTATCGAGAAGGAACGGTGCCGGCAATCAATACACAATCATATGCAACAATATGATGCATGAACATGGCATGTAGATGTGATGCTGTTTGAGCTAATGCAACTAGTATTCAATTTGAATAAAGTCCATTTGAACCAAAGGTTCAAATGCAACTCCAAAATAAGCTCTTTATATAAGCCATTTTAGTGTTTCACTTATACAGCAGTTATAACTTGGTTTTTCATGCATGAAACTCATACAGATGGATAGATTGCATTTTTCTTATAATTTTTCATATATAAATTATTTCAATCTGAGCTACGGTTGAATTTATATGAATTTTTGAAGTTTTGCTAATTTTCTGGAATTCCTGATTTAATTTAAATCCAGAAAATAAACAATTGTGTCAGCATTGAGTAAGCATGACGTCAGCAGGTCAATGCGACTGACTAGGGTCAAACCATACGTGTGGGGTCCACACGTCAGTGTCATAGTGTTAACCAGGGGGGTTATTTCTAAACTAATTTAGACTAGTGGCGCTGGGGCCCACTGTCAGTGTCAGCAGGGGGGCTTAGTTAGCGGGGGTTGACCCGGTCAATCCCGCCGGCGTCTAGCCACCGGCGAGGCCGAACGCGGCGGAGGGCTCGGGATCGTCGCTCCGGCGACCATTTGGCGGCGGAGACCACGAGGCGAGGAGCAGTGCTCGTCCGCTACCGATTGAGCGAGTGGGAGAGGCGAGGCGGCCGGAGCTCGCCGGAGCGGCTTCGGGCGGCGGCCGGAGTTCTGCTTCGAGCAGGAACGGGCTGCGGGGCACGGGGCGGCCACCCGAGGGGCTCTGCGGCACCCTCGTGGCACCGGGAGCACGATGGAGTGCTCGGTTTGGGCGGAGGCGGGCCGAGATGACGACGGCGACATGGACGGCGGCGAGAGGCTTCGGCCGTGGTGGGGAGGAGGGCTACGGCGTGCGGGCAGCTAAACAGAGAGAGGGGAACGGTGGCGGAGCTCACCGCGGACTCGACGGGCTTGATGGCGAGCTCGGGGACGCACTGGACACGGCGGGGCGGCGATGGGGATCCACGGCGGCCGGAGATGAAGAAGGCGATGGCGACGGCTCCACGAGGCGTCCGGCGAGGCACGGCTTGGCGGAGAGGTGGTGGACGATGTGGCAGAGCTTCCGGACTCGAAGAGAGGGCGAGGGGGAGGTGGTGGCCGCGGCAATGGCGTGCGGCGGCGACGGTGGCGCTCGGGTGCTCGCGGGGAAGGCCGAGAGAGAGGAGGGGAGGCCACTGGAGAGAGGGAGAGCGGTCGGGGCGGCGCGTGCGTGTCTCCTAGCGTCTCGAGAAGGGTCGGGGAAGGAGAGGAAGCAGGCAGGGAGGTGGCCACGGCAATTGCTCGCGCGTCGACACGCCTCTGCCCTCTTGGCGAGAGGTTGAGGAACCTCGCCATACTGGTGGGCTGGTCCTTTGCTTTCTGATGGCAGCAGGAGTAAGTCAGTGGGCTTCTCTTTCTCCTTTCTGCTTTTGTTTTCTATTTTTCCGACATTTTTTGGTTTAATAAAAATACCAAACCATTTTACTAACTTATGCCAATTTTTATAGGAGCTAGTTATATTACTCCAGAGCTCCTTAATAAATGGCATAATTTTGGACAATATGTTATATATATAGCAATATATATCCAAGGCAAATAATTATGCATTAATTCCAAATGCCCAAAATAAATACTTATGAGCTCCCAAAAATATTGGTTTGATTTTTATCTCATTCAATATTTTCAGAGGGCAACATGAGCATTTTCTTGGACCTTTTGGAGCAATTTTTACTTGGGTCAATTTCCAAAAATGATTTTGAGGGTTTCACAAATCCTCATTTCAATTTAAATGGAATTTAAACATGATGCACAAATGACTAGCTAGTCTAGGTCATACCGGAACTAGGGATGTGACACCATACCTTCGACTTGTGTGTAGCCTTGGGCGACGAGACGTGCTTTGTTGCGAACTACTTGTCCATCTTCATCTTACTTGTTGCGAAACACCCATTTGGTACCAATGATGTTGTGGTTGTTGTCGGGCTTCTCAACCAATGTCCAAACTTGATTCCTCTCAAAGTTGTGTAGCTCTTCATGCATAGCATTTATCCAATCCGGATCTTCCAATGCTTCTTCAACCTTCATAGGTTCAACGCTAGATATGAAAGAATAGTTTTCACAAAAGTTAGCTAAACGAGTTTTAGAGCGAGTGATTCTCTGGTTTGAATATCATTGTAGATTTGCTCGACGGGATGGTCTTTAGCAATTCTTGCTCGAACTCGTGAAAGCTTTTGCTTGGGTCTTTGTTGAACATCTTCTTCATCTTGTTCTTCTTCTTGGCCTTCTTCATTGTTGGCGTTGTCTTTCTCTTGTCGTGGTGGAGAAGGAGGTCGTTGACGTTCATCTTGATGCACTTCCTCGTTTTCTTCATCTTGGTGTGTCCCACTTGTGGATGCTTCCGTATCAACTCTTGGTTCACCTAGTCGTGAAGTAGAAGCTTCCACTTGGACAGACGAGGTACTCTCCTTCACCTCCGTTGGACGAACCTTGCCAATAGACAACTCTTGGATTGCTTCCGAAGGATCTTTGTCTCCTACATCAATTGGCAATTGCTCTATTTGCGAGCCGTTAGATTCATCAAACTTCACATCTACCGTCTCTTCAACCTTTCGGGTGAAATTGTTGTAGACACGGTAAGTGTGAGAGTTTGAGCCATAACCTAGTAGGAAACCTTCATGAGACTTAGGAGCAAATTTAGAACGACGATGCTTATCAAGAACATAGCACTTTGAGCCGAATACTCGAAAGTATCCAACTTGGGGTTTGTTACCAGTGAGGAGCTCGTATGCCGTCTTGCCGAGTAGCTTGTGAAGATACAAGCGATTTGTTGCATGACAAGCTGTCTCAACCGCTTCTGTCCAAAAGTACTTTGGCGTCTTGTACTCATCAAGCATCGTTCTCGCCATTCCGATGAGCGTCCGGTTCTTCCTCTCAACAACTCCATTTTGTTGAGGTGTGTACGTAGCCGAGAACTCGTGTGAAATCCCTTCTTCACAAGAAAGGTGTCCACATATGCGTTCTTGAACTCCGCTCATTGTCGCTGCAAACCTTCTTGATCTTCACTTCAAATTGATTTTGGGCCTTTCTAGCAAAGTTTTTGAAGATCTTTTGGACCTCGCGATTTATCATCGAGAAAGAACACCCACGTAAATCTTGAAAAATCATCAACTATAACTAAACCAAAAGAATTTCCACCGAGACTCTTGTAGGAGTTGGGACCAAAGAGATCCATGTGAAGTAGCTCGAGTGGCCTCTTTGTGGTCATGATGTTCTTCACGGGATGCCTTCCTCCAACATGTTTACCTGCTTGACAAGCACTGCAAAGTCTATCCTTATCAAATATGACATCGTTAACTCCAAGGATATGATTCCCTTTAATAAGCTTGTCAAGGTTTCTCATGCCAACGTGACCTAATCGTCTATGCCATAACCAACCTTTTGAGGATTTAGCAATGAAGCAAGTTTTAGGTTGAGCCTTTTAGTGAAATCAACAATGTATAGATCACCTCTACGTATACCGGTAAAGACCATTTTATGATTGTCTCGACGAAACACTTAGCAATCAATTTTAGTAAATAGGACATTGAAACCGAAATCAGCAAGTCTAGATACTGAAAGTAAGTTGTAGCCAAGAGATTCAACGAGCACGACATTCTGAATGGATCTATCATGTGAGATGGCCACCTTACCGAGGCCAACCACCTTACCCTTTGAGTTGTCACCGAAAGTGACAAACTTTCGAGGACTATCATTATCAGCAAGCTCACGAAACATGTCTTTATCTCCGGTCATGTGATCGGTACATCCACTATCAAGAACCCATTCCTTTCCTCCTAACACATATCCCCGAAGATTTGCCATAAGACCAAAATGTCTCATTGCATCATCAAGATCGAAATCGCTATCATCATCCTCGTCATAGTATCCATGTTCAACATCGTCATGTGGTGGATCAAGTCCTAGAGAGGGTAATTCATTAGAGTGAGTTTGACAATGATCTTGCTTATGAATTCTTATAGCTTCGAAATAATATCACTAATAATTCCAACATCTCCTTTGGCACGCATAAGGTCAAGAAGTTCAAATAGACGATCACCAAACATAGGATCACTAGTATTCATCTTACTCAAGGCAATAGACTTATAGAGAATTTCATCTAGATTTTTCAAGGAATAATTTGGAAAGCGTTCCTCAAGAAATTTCCATATAGTGTAGGCACACTCAAGAGTAGGAAGGATTCTAATTAAGTTTCTAGGTAAGCCCCTAGTGATAAGATTAACAGTTCTAAGACTCCTAGTCATGTCAATATATTCATCAAGGGTAGGATGCATAGGATCAACATGAGGTGCACAAGGGCTAGCAATGTACTTGTTCAAATGATATTGATTGAAAATTACAAGCATCTCATTTTTCCACTCATGAAAATACTCTCCATCAAGAATAGGCACTCTATGTCTAAGACTCCCCAAAGTAGACTCATCCATCTTCCTCCAATGGTGATTAAACCAAGGCAATGGAGACCAAAGCTCTGATACCACTTGTAGGATCTGGAGAAGAGGTGTCTAGAGGGGGGTGATTAGACGCTAAGTACCAAAGTTGCAGTTTTTAACCTTATTAAAGTTTAAGTGGAGTTTAGGCACAAGTTTAACTTTTTCAATACATAACAAGCAAGCATGCAAAGAGTACATGAGTACCGGAAAGTAAAGCATGCAACTTGCAAGAAAGTAAAGGGAAGGGTTTGGAGGATTCAAATGCAATTGGAGATACGGATGTTTTTGTCGTGGTTCCGATAGGTGGTGCTATCATACATCCACGTTGATGGAGACTTCAACCCACGAAGGGTAACGGTTATGCCGAGTCCACGGAGGGCTCCACCCACGAAGGGTCCACGAAGAAGCAACCTTGTCTATCCCACCATGGCTGTCGCCCACGAAGGACTTGCCTCACTAGCGGTAGATCTTCACGAAGTAGGCGATCTCCTTGCCCTTACAAACTCCTTGGTTCAACTCCACAATCTTGTCGAGGCTCCCAACTGACACCTAGCCAATCTAGGAGACACCACTCTCCAAGAAGTAACAAATGGTGTGTTGATGATGAACTCCTTGCTCTTGTGCTTCAAATGATAGTCTCCCCAACACTCAACTCTCTCTCATAGGATTTGGATCTGGTGGAAAGAGGGTTTGAGTGGAAAGCAACTTGGGGAAGGCTAGAGATCAAGATTCATATGGTAGGAATG
This sequence comes from Aegilops bicornis, assembly GCA_021605145.1. NCBI lineage: Eukaryota > Viridiplantae > Streptophyta > Magnoliopsida > Poales > Poaceae > Aegilops > Aegilops bicornis. The sequence goes on from CM038670.1 coordinate 498,188,756, forward strand.
GAATATCTTGGCCTCAACACATGAGTAGGTAGTTCTCTCTCGTAAATAGGATGCTTTGGAAGTGTAGGTTCGGGCTCCTGATGGCTCTCTCCATGAATGAAGAGGAGGTGGAGGGGTATATATAGCCTCCACACAAAATCTAACTGTTACACACAATTTTCCAAACTCGATGGGACCGAATTGAGAAACTCGGTCGGACCGATTCAGCAAATCTAGTGACCGTTAGGATTTTGGTGGGACCGTAATGCAACTCGGTAGGACCGATATGGTTAGGGTTAGGGCATAACGTAATATCGGTGAGACCGATTACAGAAACTCGGTGAGACCGATTTTCGTAATTAGCTAACTAGAGAGTTGGTCAGGCAAACTCGGTTGGATCGATTACTCAAACTCGGTGGGACCGATTTTGGTAATGAGTCAACCAAAAAGTTTGCATTGTAATCTCGGTAGTACCGATTGCTCAAACTCGGTGAGACCGATTTTGATAATGGACATACACAGAGAGATTACAATCCCATCTCGGTGAGACCGAGATCCCTATCGATGAGACTGATTTGCCTAGGGTTTGTGGCAGTGGCTAAGACATCCAAACTCGGTGGCGCCGGATAGGAAGAATCGGTGGGGAGTTTGACTTTAGGTTTTAGGACATATGTGTGGAAGTGGGAAAGTAGGTGAGGGTATTTGGAGCATATCACTAAGCACTTGAAGCAAGAGGCTCATTAAGCAACACCTCATCCCTCCTTGATAGTATTGGCTTTTCCTATAGACTCAATGTGATCTTGGATCACTAAAATGTAAAATAAAGAGTCTTGAGCTTGAAGCTTGAGCCAATCCTTTGTCCTTAGCATCTTGAAGGAGTTCCCACATCCTTTAGTCCATGCCACTCCATTGTTGAACTTATCTGAAACATACTAGATAAAAGTGTTAGTCCAACAAGAGATATGTTGACATTAATTACCAAAACCACCTAGGGAGCACTTGTGCTTTCACATCCTTGCCTGCCTTTGACTCTTGTCAGCCGGGCAGTCGGTTCTTCGAGCTGCGGCTTTTGACAAGAGAGGGCTTGGGTGCCGGCACACTACTTGTCTGACTGCAGGTGGAACTTAAATATAACTCAAGGCGGCCAGTCCCTGGCCGACTAGTCGAACTCCAGTGGGACGAAAAAAAGGTGAAATGACAAAATCATAGGCATGATACTCGCCATTCATAGATAAAAGGTGGCAGTCCCCAAGTGCTCCTCGGGGGGGCCATTGTCTCATACTTAGTAAAAAAGGTAGTGTGATACATACTGCGTTTTAACTGTAAAATCTTCGGAGGAGGTTGGCGTTCCATGGTCGTTCCGACTCCTTGCCGGAATCATCTCTCTTTCGTGCCTTCGGCTTCTGTGCGTCGATTAGGTAGTAGGAGTCGTTTCCCAATGCTCTGCTGACGACGAAGGGACCTTCCCAAGGGGCCGAGAGCTTGTGCTGGCCGGCTGTTCGCTGGATCAGCCGGAGCACAATCGCCCTCTTGAAAGGATCTTGTCTTGACCTTCTGGCTTTGGTAGCGGCGCAAACCCTGCTGGTAGATGGCAGACCGGCTGAGGGCTAACAGCCGGCTTTCTTCCAGCAGGTTGACGCTGTCTTCTCGTGCTTCTTTGGCCTCTGCTTCCGTGTACATGGTCACCCGAGGCGAATCGAACTCGATGTCGGTTGGGATGACAGCCTCGGCGCCATATACAAGGAATAAAGGGGTGAAACCGGTTGACTTGTTTGGGGTAGTGCGCAGACTCCAGAGGACGGCCGGCAGATCGTCGAGCCAACAGCCGGCCGAGTGCTCCAGCGGCACGACCAGCCGGCGCTTGATGCCGGAAAGGATGAGGCCGTTAGCTCGCTCAACTTGGCCGTTTGACTGCGGGTGGGCAACGGACGCTAGGTCCAGTCGGATGCCCTGTGTCGCGCAGAAACGTGCCAATGCTCCCTTCGCAAAATTCGTGCCGTTGTCGGTGATGATGTTGTGTGGCACGCCGTACCGAGTTGTGATGTCTGCGATGAATGTCATGGCAGTTGGCCCATTCAGCTTCTTGATCGGCTTCGCTTTGATCCATTTGGTGAATTTATCCACGGCGACAAGTAAGTGTGTCATGCCGCCGCGCGCCGTCTTGAATGGGCCCACCATGTCCAATCCCCAGACGGCAAAAGGCCAGGTGAGCAGGATGGTCTTGAGTTCAAGCGGCAGGTGTTGCTTGAGCTGAAGACTTGGCAGCCTTTGCAGTGTTTGACCAACTCCTTGGCATCGTCCAAGGCGGTCGGCCAAAAGAAACCATGGCGGAAAGCTTTGGCAACGAGGGATCTTGAGGCTGCGTGGTGGCCGCATTCGCCTTGGTGAATGCCTTTGAGGATTGCTATGCCCTTCTCTGGCTCGACGCAGCGCTGGAAGACTCCAGTGACACTGCGCCTTACGAGCTCTCTGTTGGCAATTGTATATGCACCGGCTCGGCGTTGGACTTGTCATGCCGCGATCTCGTCAGCCGGCAGTTCTCTGTTTATCATGAAGTTGAGGATGGGCTGAGCCCATGATGGAGCTGTGACTTCCTCTATAGCCAACACGGCCATCGCAACCGTATGGTGGGCTGGGTGGTGAAGAGCTGGAGCTGGCCACCGCCTGTGGCGTTGAAGCAGTCCCCGGGCCGACTACCATAGTCCCCGGGCCGGGTTCTGATGTCCTCGGGCCGGGTGCGACTATGGCAGTCCCCGAGCCGCCTATCGAAGTCCCCGTGCCGCCTGCTTGGCTCCCCAAGCCGGATCCGGCTGTGTCGGGGTTAGGCGGCACGAAGATGGAGTCGGATTCTGGAGACGGCTTGATAGACGGCTTGAGGAGGCGCGGAGAGAGACACCGTTGGTATAGCTTGTCGGGTTGAGCCTATCCGTGCTGTGGCATCTCGCTGTTTCGTTGTCGGCTCGTGGCACGTGGAGGAACTCGCATCCTTCGAAGTAGCCGCTGATTTTATGAGCGAGGAAACGATAGCTCGCCATGTTTGCGTCCTTGGCGTCCCAGTTGCCAGATGACTGCTGGACCACCAAATCCGAGTCGCCATAGCACAGGATCCGGCGGATGCCGAGCTCTTTGGCTAGCCGGAGTCCGTGTATGAGCGCCTCGTACTCGGCCACGTTGTTGGAGGCGGCAAAGTGAATCTGCAATGTGTATCTGAGTTTGTCGCCCTTGGGAGAGGTGAGGACGATGCCGGCTCCCAAGCCGGTGCGCATCTTGGACCCATCGAAGTGCATCCGCCAATGAGTGGAGTCGGGAGCCGGCGGCAGGTACTGGGTCTCGGCCGGTGACGAGGAAGTCGGCCAACGCTATGCGACTTGATGGTGGTGCGAGGCTGGCGTAAGATCGTAAGGAGCTAGCTCGATGGCCCATTTGCCACCCGGCGGATGCGCCCCTGCTGCCTATGATCTCGGCGAAGGGCGGTGCATACGACCGTGATGGAGTGCTCTTGAAAGTAGGGCTTCAGCTTCTTGGCGGCGAAGTACACACCATAGCACATCTTCTGGTAGTGCGGGTAGTTCTGCTTTGAGGCGGATAGTACTTCACTTAAGTAGTAGACCGGCCTCTGGATTGGCTGAGCTCGGCCCTCTTCTGGGCGTTGGACCACGATGACGATGCAGACCACCCGGCTGGTGGTGGCGATATAAAGGAGCATGGTCTCTTTCTCAGTCGGCGCCGCCAAGACAGGCGGCATGGCAAGCATCTTCTTCAGCTCGTGAAAGGCTTGGTCGGCTTGGTCGTTCCACTCAAAGTGAGTGCTTTTCTTCATGAGTCGGTAGAGGGGGAGTGCCTTTTCTCCCAGCCGGTTGATGAAGCGGTTCAGGAGGCCAGCACCGGTAAACTTTTGGACGCCACGCAGCTTGGTGGGAATCTCCATTCTCTCAATGGCCTTGATCTTCACAGGTTGCATTCAATGCCGCGTTCAGAGACCAGAAGCCTAGGAGCTGGCTGGTGGCACTCGAACACGCATTTCTCGGGTTGAGCTTGATCTGGAACCGGCGCAGGTTCTCAAAGGTTTCCTTGAGGTCTTCTAGCAAGGTGTTGCGCCTCTCCGTCTTCACCACAATATCGTCTACATAGACGTGGGCATTTCTGCCGAGTTGCTTGAGGAGGCATTTCTGCATGCAACGCTGAAAGGTGGCACTGGCATTTCTCAAACCGAATGTCATCGTCAGGTAACAGAAAGCTCTGTATGGCGTGATGAAGGCGGTCTTCAGGCGGTCGGCCGGGTCCAGCTTTATTTGGTGGTAGCCTGAGTAGGCATCCAAGAAACTCAACAGCTCGCATCCGTCAGGAGTCTATTACTTGATCAATCCTCGGTAAGGCAAAGGGATCTTTGGGCAGGCTTTGTTGAGGCTCGTGTAATCTATACACATGCGCCACTTGTTATTCTTTTTCAGCACGAGGACCGGGTTGGCGAGCCACTCCGGGAAGAAAACTTCCATGATGAAGCCGGCTGCCAAGAGCCAGGCTATCTCTTCTCCTACGATCCTTCTCTTCTCTTCTGACAGTCAGCGGAGGGGCTGCTTGACTGGCTTGGCGTCTGCTCGGACGTGTAGCTTGTGCTCGGCGAAATCCTTCGGAACACCCGGCATGTCCTTGGGGGACCATGTGAAGATGTCCCGATTCTCACGGAGGAAATCAACGAGCTCGCTTTCCTATTTGCTGTCCAGGTTTGCCCCAATGACGGCAAACCTTTCCAGGTGCTCTGGGTCCAGGGGTATCTTCTTCGTTTCCTTGGCCGGCTGGAAGGAACCTTGGGCATCACACTCTTTGGGGTCGGGGGACAGGGCAGGATGCTTGCCGGCCATGGCCACGACCTGATCCAACATCTTCTTCTCTTCGGTGACTACGAGGGACTCGGCCAGCCGGCTGCTGGCTGCAGCGCACTCGGAGGACTTCTTGTAGTTGCCGGCTATGGTGATGATGCCCTTGGTACTCGGCATCTTCATCTTGAGGTAGGCATAGTGGGGTACAGCCATGAACTTGGCCAGAGCAGGTCGGCCAAGCAGCGCATGGTAGGGGCTCTCAAGGTCCACCACTTCAAACCAGATTGCTTCTCGGCGGAAGTGATCCTTGTCTCCGAAGAGAACATCTATCTTGATCTTGCCGATGGATGAACAGGACAGGCTGGGTACAATGCCATGGAACACGGTCTGGCTTGGCAGGAGGTGTTTGGCCTTGATGTTCAACTTCTCCATGGTATCCCGGTACAGGATGTTGATGTTGCTCCCGCCGTCTATCTGTATGCGGGAGAATCAGGCAGCAAGCCTGTCCGTCGCTAGGGTTGCCTCCAAAACCAATGCGTAGGAGCCCGGGGACGGCATCACCTCCGGGTGGTCGGCCCGGCTCCTGCTGATAGGCATCTCTGACCAGTGCATGTATTCGGGGTTGTTGGAAGCAACTGCATTGACTTCTTGGTGCTGTCGGTGCCGGCTGCGCCGGTCTTCGAGCTGGCTTGTGAATATGAAGTAGGCGGCATGCTCATTGGGGAACTCGTCTTGGACGGTTCTGACTGCTGGTCGAGTGGCCGGCTGTTGGGGAGCCGGAGGCGGCTGTCCAGCAGGTGGAGGCGGCACCAGCCCTTCGCCTTTGGTGATTTGGGTGAGTCAGTGGCACTTCCGGGTTGTATGGTTGGACGGCTACGCGCCGCTGTGGAACTTGCATGGGGCGTCAAGAGCTTGCTCGTGGGAGAAAGCCGGCTGCCAAGCCGGCCTGCCACCCTTCGGCTTCTTGGGCGCGGGCCGCTCTTCAGGTTGCTCGTCTTTGACGGTGGCCACCTGTCGGCTGGCGGGAGGCGGCATTGGGCCCTTGCGCTTGTTGTCGTGCTGGTATGGACGTCGGCTAGAGTCGCCAGCCGGCGTTTTGGGAGCCAGGTTGAGTACCTTCCCGGCGGCGTCTACCTGGAGCTCGGTCTTCATTGAGGAGTCGGCGGTGGCGTACTTGTCAGCGATGACAAGTAGCTCATCGATTGTAGCCGGCTCGTCGCAGAGCAGCTTGTGCTTGAGGAGGGTGCCTTCTCGGCACCCGGCGGTGAAGTACTCTATCGCTTGAACCTCGTGCACTCCCTCGCAGGAGTTGCAGAGCTCGGCCCAGCACGTGAGGTAGTCGCGAGTCGACTCGGTGGGTCCTCAGACGCACAAGGAGAGTTGCTCGGGCTTGGGAGCCCGCTTGTAGGTGCTGGTGAAGTTGCGGATGAAGGCTTCGGTGAAGTGTAGCCAACTGTTGATGCTGTACGGCTTGAGGCTGTTGAGCCAGGTTCGCGCCGTGCCTTGAAGCACCAGGGGCACATATTTCACGGCAACGCGCCTGTTGCCGTTCGCTATGCTGACGGTGGTTGAGTAGTCGATCAGCCAATCCTCCGGCTTCACGGAGCCGTTATACTTGGGCGTATCTCTCGGGAGCAAGAACCCTTTGGGGAAGGGCTCGTCGCGGATGCGGGGGCCAAAGCAAGGCGGCCCGACATCGTCTTCTTCTTCTAACGCCAGGGATCGCGCAAGGCGGTCGATCCTGTGGCGCGTGTCGTTTTTGCCGACTCCTCCGCGGCGGCCTAGCCGGCTGCTGAGAGTCGGATGCGTGACAGGCGGCGGGGTGGGATATCTTTCCCCGCGAGGTGGAGGAGGGGGCAGGTTGCCTCGCCGTTCCACGGCTCGAGGGCGACCTTCGCGCCGCCGCCGATGGAGATCCGGTCCGGCCGCGGTGGCAGCCGGCTCCTTTTCTGCGGCGCTGGCGTTGCCGCAATGGCGTCGCGTGACGTTGCGCCATGCTCTCGGCGCGGGGGAAGGCTTTCGGCGGGCGCTGTCTTCTTGCCGCTCTGCGGCTGCGCCGATCAGTTGCTGAATGCGTCTTGCTATGTAGGGAAGCTCGTCGGGTCCCAGCCCGTTCAGCTCTTCTATGGCCGCCTAGGCGGCGCGCAGGTTCTCGAGGGGCGTGGCGTAGACGGGGCGGTCCACGCCCAGCATGTCGGTGATGGCTGCGCCGCGTTTCTTGACCATGCCGAGTCGGCTTGGCCCTTCGGGAGGCGGCGTGCCGAAGGCGGCGCGGTCGACTTCGCGCTGGTGGGCATCGGTGAGGCGTCTCAGGGAGGCTATCCTCCGGCCCTCCGCGTGGAGGGCGAGGCAGCATGCTTCCAGTGCCTCGGCATCGGCGTCAGCTGGGAGAGGGGCGGACAGGTCGTGCGGCGCCGCTGGCGGGGCGTCGTGGGTGTTCTCGCCCAAGGGGAGCGGGTCATCGAAGATGACGACGTTGGTGGGGAAGGCGTCGAGCGATGCCGTGTCGGAGTCGACAAGCATCGGGTCGGTGGAGGCAACCGACTCCAAGTCCACAGCGGGCTCGCTGGAGACGTGGAGTTGGTCGAGGAGGCTGACGAGATGGCTCTCGAGGCAGCCGGTGCCCGCGTCGGATGCGGGCTCGTCGGAGATGCGAGTCTCGCCAAGAAGGTCGGCGAGGCAGCTCGCCGCGCAGGCGTCAACGACGTCTTGCAGCGCGTCGGGAAGGCGGCCCAACGTCTTGGATGTTGGATGACTTGATTGGCTTGATTGGCTTGTAATTTTTTCAGAAGCCCCAGGGGGAGCTGGCTAGGCTACCCGTGATCATTTACTCCGACAAGAGGAGTAGGGATTGCCATGCAACGGATGCACTAGAGCTATAAATATATGAAAACACAACAAAAGAAACTAAGTGTGTGTGCATCCAACTTGCTTCCTCACGAAGACCTAGGCAATTTTGAGGAAGTCCATCATTGGAATATACAAGCCAAGTTCTATATTGAAAAATTCCCACTAGTATATGAAAGTGACAACATAGGAGACTCTCTATCATGAAAATCATGGTGCTACTTTGAAGCACAAGTGTGGAAAAAGGATAGTAACATTGTCCCTTCTCTCTTTTTCTCTCATTTTTCTCTTTTTTGGGGGCCTTCTCTTTTTTTTGGCCTCTTTTTTATATTTACTCTGGGATCTCATCCCGACTTGTGGGGGAATCATAGTCTCCATCATCCTTTCCTCACATGGGACAATGCTCTAATAATGATGATCATCACACTTTTATTATTTACAACTCAATAATTACAACTCAATACTTAGAACAAAATATGACTCTATGTGAATGCCTCCGGCGGTGTACCGGGATATGCAATGAATCCAGAGTGACATGTATGAAAAATTATGAATGGTGGCTTTGCCACAAAATACGATGTCAACTACATGATCATGCAAAGCTATATGACAATGATGAAGCGTGTCATAATAAACGGAACGGTGGAAAGTTGCATGGCAATATTGTTGGAAATATGCCCTAGAGGCAATAATAAAATGGTTATTATTATATTTCCTTGTTCATGATAATTGTCTATTGTTCATGCTATAATTGTATTAACTGGAAACCGTAATACATGTGTGAATACATAGACCACAACATGTCCCTAGTGAGCCTCTAGTTGACTAGCTCGTCGATCAATAGATGGTTATGGTTTCCTGACCATGGACATTGGATGTCATTGATAACAGGATCACATCATTAGGAGAATGATGTGATGGACAAGACCCAATGCTAAGCATAGCACAAGACAGTGTAGTTCGTTTTGCTAGAGCTTTTCTAATGTCAAGTATCATTTCCTTAGACCATGAGATTGTGCAACTCCCGGATACCGTAGGAATGCTTTGGGTGTACCAAACGTCACAACGTAACTGTGTGGCTATAAAGGTGCACTACAGGTATCTCTGAAAGAGTCTGTTGGGTTGGCACGAATCGAGACTGGGATTTGTCACTCCGTATGACGAAGAGGTATCTCGGGGCCCACTCAGTAATGCATCATCATAATGAGCTCAATGTGACTAAGTAGTTAGTCACAGGATCATGCATTACGGAACGAGTAAACAGACTTGCCGGTAACGAGATTGAACAAGGTATAGGGATACAGACGATCGAATCTCGGGCAAGTAACATACCGATAGACAAAGGGAATTGTATACGGGATTGCTTGAATCCTCGACATCGTGGTTCATCCGATGAGATCATCATGGAACATGTGGGAGCCAACATGGGTATCCAGATCCCGCTGTTGGTTATTGGCCGGAGAGTTGTCTCGGTCATGTCTGCATGGTTCCCGAACCCGTAGGGTCTGCACACTTATGGTTCGATGACGCAAGGGTTATACGGAAGTTTTGTATGTGGTTACCGAATGTTGTTCGGAGTCTCGGATGAGATCCCGGACGTCACGAGGAGTTCCGAAATGGTCCGGAGGTAAATAATAGTATATAGGAAGTGAGGTTTTGGTCACCGGAAGTATTACGGGTGTCGCCGGTAATGTACCGGGACCACCGGAAGGGTTCTGGGGTCCACCGCGAGGGGCCACAAGCCCCGGAGGCTTGCATGGGCCAAGAGTGGGAAGGGACCAGCCGTTGAGTGGGCTGGTGCGCCTCCCACCAAGGCCCAAGGCGCAGCAAAGAGGAGAGAGGGGAAACCCTAGGCGCAGATGGGCCTAAGGCCCACCCTAGGGCGTGCCCCCCTCTCCCCCTCTTGGCCGCCTCCCTCCATCCCATCTAGGGCTGCCGCCCCCTAGGGGTGGGAACCCTAGAGGGGGCGCACCCTCCTCCCCTCCTCCTATATATAGTGGGGGTTTTGGGGCTGCCAAGAACATGAGTCTTCCTCTCTCTTGGCGCAGCCCTACCCCTCTCCCTCCTCGTCTCTCGCAGTGCTTGGCGAAGCCCTGCTGGAGTTCCACGCTCCTCCTTCACCACCATGCCATTGTGCTGCTGATAGACTGAGTCTTCCCCAACCTCTCCCTCTCTCCTTGCTGGATCAAGGCACGGAAGACGTCACCGGGCTGCACGTGTGTTAAACGCGGAGGCACCGTAGTTTGGTGCTTAGATCGGATTCGGCCGTGATCTGAATCGCTGCGAGTAGGACTCCACCAACCGCGTTCTTGTAACCCTTCCGCATCGCGATCTTCAAGGGTATGAAGATGCACTCCCCTCTCTCTCGTTGCTAGTCTCTCCATAGATTGATCTTGGTGATGCGTAGAAAATTTTAAATTATTGCTACGTTCCCCAACAGTGGTATCAGAGCTAGGTCTATTGCGTAGATTCTATGCACGAGTAGAACACAAAGTAGTTGTGGGCAATGATTTGTTCAATTTGCTTGCCGTTACTAGTCTTATCTTGATTCGGCGGCATTGTGGGATGAAGCGGCCCGGACCGACCTTACACGCATTTCCACGTGAGATGTGTTCCACCAACTGACATGCACTTGTTGCATAAGGTGGCTAGAGGGTGCCAGTCTCTCCCACTTTAGTCAGATCGGATTCGATGAAAAGGGTCCTTATGAAGGGTAAATAGCAATTGGCATATCACCGTTGTGGCTTTTGCGTAGGTAAGAAACGTTCTTGCTAGAAACCCATAGCAGCCATGTAAAACATGCAACAACAATTAGAGGACGTCTGACTTGTTTTTGCAGGGTATGCTATGTGATGTGATATGGCCAAAAGAATGTGATGAATGATATATGTGATGTATGAGATTGATCATGTTCTTGTAATAGGAATCACGAATTGCATGTCGATGAGTATGACAACCGGCAGGAGCCATGGGAGTTGTCTTAATTTATTGTATGACCTGCGTGTCATTGAGTAACGCCATGTAATTACTTCACTTTATTGCTAAACCGTTAGCCATAGTGGTAGAAGTAATAGTTGGCAAGACAACTTCATGAAGACACGATGATGGAGATCATGATGATGGAGATCATGGTTTCATGCCGGTGACAATGATGATCATGGCGCCCCGAAGATGGAGATCAAAAGGAGCAAAATGATATTGGCCATATCATGTCACTATTTGATTGCATGTGATATTTATCATGTTTTACATCTTATTTGCTTAGAATGACGGTAGCATAAATATGATGATCCCTCACTAAAATTTCAAGAGATGTGTTCCCCCTAACTGTGCACCTTGCGAAGCTTCGTTGTTTCGAAGCACCACGTGATGATCGGGTGTGATAGATTCTAACATTCGCATACAACGGGTGTAAGCCAGATTTACACATGCGAAACACTTATATTGACTTGACGAGCCTAGCATGTACAGACATGGCCTCGGAACACAAGAGACCGAAAGGTCGAACATTAGTCATATAGAAGATACGATCAACATGAAGATGTTCACCGATGATGACTAGTCCGTCTCACGTGGTGATCGGACACGGCCTAGTTGACTCGGATCATGTATCACTTAGATGACTAGAGGGATGTTTATCTAAGTGGGAGTTCATTAAATAATCAGATGAACTTAATTATCATGAACATAGTCAAAAGGTATTTGCAAATTATGTCGTAGCTTACGCTTTAGTTCTATTGTTTTATATATGTTCCTAGATAAAATTTAGTTGAAAGTTGATAGTAGCAATTATGCGGACCAGGTCCGTAAACTGAGGATTATCCTTGTTGCTACACAGAAGGCTTATGTCCTTAATGCACCGCTCGGTGTGCTGAACCTCGAACGTCGTCTGTGGATGTTGCGAACATCTGACATACACGTTTTGATGACTACGTGATAGTTCAGTGTGTAATGTTAAATGGTTTAGAATTGAATCGTCAAAGGCATTTTTGAAATGTCAAGGAACATATGAGATGTTGCAAGGACTGGAATTGGGATTTCAGGCTAGTGCCCACGTCAAGAGGTATGAGACCTCTGACAAGTTTCTTAAGCCTGCAAACTAAGGGAGAAAAGCTCAATCGTTGAGCATGTGCTCAGATTGTTTGAGTACTACAATCACTTGAATCGAGTGGGAGTTAATCTTCCAGATGAGATAGTGATGGTTCTCCATAGTCACTGCCACCAAGCTATTAGAGCTTCGTGATGAACTATAACATATCAGGGATAGACATGATGATCCTTGATCAATTCACGACGTTTGACACCGCGAAAGTAGAAATCGAGTAGGAGCATCAATTGTTGATGGTTAGTAAAACCACTAGTTTCAAGAAGGGCAAGGGAAAGAAGGGATACTTCATGAAACGGCAAATCAGTTGCTGCTCTAGTGAAGAAACCCAAGGTTGAACCCGAAACCCGAGACCTAGTGCTTCTGTAATGAGGGGAACAGGCACTAAAGCAGAACCACCCTAGATACTTGGTAGATGAGAAGGCTGGCAAGGTCGATGTATATATTGGATATACATTATATTAATGTGTACTTTACTAGTACTCCTAGTAGCACCAGGGTATTATATACCGGTTCGGTTGCTAAGTGTTAGTAACTCGAAATAAAAAGCTATGGAATAAACGGAGACTAGCTAAAGGTGAGATGACGATATATGTTGGAAATGTTTCCAAGGTTGATGTGATCAAGCATCGCATGCTCCCTCTACCATCGAGATTTGGTGTTTGCGTTGAGCATAGACATGATTGGATTATGTTTATCGCAATACGGTTATTCATTTAGGGAGAATAATGGTTACTCTGTTTATTTGAATAATACCTTCAATGGTCTTGCACCTAAAATGAATGGTTTATTAAATCTCGATCGTAGTGATACACATGTTCATGCCAAAAGATATAAGATAGTAATGATAGTACCACATACTTGTGGCACTGCCATTTGAGTCATACTGGTATAAAGCACATGAAGAAGCTCCATGTTGATGGATCTTTGGACTCACTCGTTTTTGAAAAGATTGAGACATGCGAACCACGTCCATTGGTATATATGCATGAAGAAACTCCATACAGATGGATCGTTTGGACTCACTTGATTTTGAATCACTTGAGACATGCAAATCATACCACATGGGCAAGATGACTGAAAGACCTCGTTTTTCCAGTGATATGAAACAAGAGAACAACTTGTTGGAAGTAATACATTTGATGTGTGCAATCCAATGAGTGCTGAGGCACGCAGTGAATATTGTTATGCTCTTACTTTGACGGATGATTTGAGTAGATTCTAAGTATATTTACTTGATGAAACACGAGTCTGAATTATTGAAAGGTTCAAGCAATTTCAGAGTGAAGTTGAAGATCATTGTGGCAAGAGGATAAAATGTCTATGATATGATCATAGAGATGAATATCTGAGTTACGAGTTTGGTACACAACTAAGACCTTGTGGAAATTGTTTCACAACTAATACCGCCTGGAACACCATAGTGTGATGGTGTGTCCGAACATCATAGCTGCACCATATTGGATATGGTGCATACCATGATGTCTCTTATTGAATTACCACTATCATTTATGGGTTAGGCATTGGAGACAGCCACATTCACTTTATAGGGCACCATGTAATTTCGTTGAGATGACACCGTATGAACTATGGTTTAGAGAAAACCTAAGCTATCGTTTCTTGAAAGTTTGGGGCTGCGACGCTTATGTGGGAAAGTTTTAGCCTGATAAGCTCGAACCCAAAGCGGATAAATGCATCTTCATAAGACACCCAAAACAGTTGGGTATACCTCCTAATTCAGATCCGGAAGCAAAAGTGATTGTTTCTGGAAACGGGTCCTTTCTCGAGGAAATGTTTCTCTTGAAAGAATTGAGTGGGAGGATGGTGGAGACTTGATGAGGTTACTGAACCGTCACTTCAACTAGTATGTAGCAGGGCACAGGAAGTTGTTCCTGTGGCGCCTACACCAATTGAAGTGGAAGCTGATGATAGTGATCACAAAACTTCGGATCAAGTCACTACCAAACCTCGTAGGTCGACAAGGATGCGTACTACTTGAGTGGTACGTAATCCTGTCTTGGAGGTCATGTTGCTAGACAACAATGAACCTACGAGCTATGGAGAAGCGATGGTGGGACCGGATTCCGACGAATGGCTCGAGGCCATAAAATTCGAGAGAGGATCCATGTATGAAAACAAAGTGTAGACTTTGTAAGAACTACTTGATGGTCGTAAGGTTGTTGGGTACAGATGGATTCTAAAAGGGAAGACAGACAATGATGGTATGTGTCACCATTAAGAAAGCTCGGCTTGTCGCTAAGATGTTTCCGGCAAGTTCAAGGAGTTGACTACGATGAGACTTTATCACTCATAGCGATGCTAAGAGTCTGTTGGAATTATATTAGCAGTTACAGCATTATTTATGAAATCTTGCAGATAGGACGTCAAAAACATTATTTCCTCGACAGTTTTCTTGAGGAAAGGTTGTATGTGATACAACCAGAAGTTTTTGTCAATCCTAAAAGATGCTAACAAGTATGCAAAGCTCAAGCAATCATTCTAAGGACTAGAGTAAGCATCTCGGAGTTGGAAAGTACGCTTTGATGAGATGATCAAAGATTTTGGGTTTATACAAAGTTTATGAGAAACTTGTATTTCCAAAGAAGTGAGTGGGAGCACTATAGAATTTCTGATGAGTATATGTTGTTAACATATTGTTGATCAGAAATGACGTAGAATTTCTGGAAAGCATATAGGGTTATTTGAAAAGTGTTTTTCAATGGAAAACCTGCATTAAGCTACTTGAACATTGAGCATCAAGATCTATAAGGATAGATCAAAATCGCTTGATAGTACTTTCAAATAAGTAAATGCGACTGTGACAAGATTTTGAAGGAGTTCAAAATAGATCGGCAGAGAAGGAGTTCTTGGCTGTGTTATAAGGTGTGAGTATTGAGTAAAGACTCAAGACCTGACCACGGTAGAAGAGAGGAAAAGGACGAAGGTCGTCCCCTATGCTTTAGACGTAGGCTCCGCAGTATGCTATGTTGTGTACCGCACCTAAAGTGTGCCTTGCCATGAGTCCGTCAAGGGGGTACAAGTGTGATCCAGGAATGGATCACAGGGACAGATCAAGGTTATCCTTAGTAACTAGTGGACTAAGGAATTTTCTCGATTATGGAGGTGGTAAAGGAGTTAAATCGTAAAGGGTTACGCCGATGCAAACCTTGACACTAATCCTGATGACTCTGAGTAGTAAACCGGATTCGTATAGTACATCAGTTATTTGGAATAGCTCCAAGTAGCGCCTGGTAGCTGCATCTACAAGACGACATAGATATTTGTAAAGCACACACGGATCTGAAAGGTTCAGACCCGTTGACTAATAAACCTCTCTCACAAGCGAGATATGATCAAACCCAGTGGGTGTTGGATTCATTGCAATCACATAGTGATGTGAACTAGATTATTGACTCTAATGCAAGTGGGAGATTGTTGGAAATATGCCCTAGAGGCAATAATAAAATGGTTATTATTATATTTCCTTGTTCATGATAATTGTCTATTGTTCATGCTATAATTGTATTAGCGGAGACCGTAATACATGTGTGAATACATAGACCACAACATGTCCCTAGTGAGCCTCTAGTTGACTAGCTCGTTGATCAATAGATGGTTATGGTTTCCTGACCATGGACATTGGATGTCATTGATAACGGGATCACATCATTAGGAGAATGATGTGATGGACAAGACCCAATCCTAAGCATAGCACAAGATCGTGTAGTTCGTTTTTCTAGAGCTTTTCTAATGTCAAGTATCATTTCCTTAGACCATGAGATTGTGCAACTCCCGGATACCGTAGGAATGCTTTGGGTGTACCAAACGTCACAACATAAATGGGTGGCTATAAAGGTGCACTACGGTATCTCCGAAAGAGTCTGTTGGGTTGTACGAATCGAGACTGGAATTTGTCACTCCGTATGACGGAGAGGTATCTCTGGGCCCACTCGGTAATGCATCATCATAATGAGCTCAATGTGACTAAGTAGTTTGTCACGGGATCATGCATTACGGAACGAGTAAAGAGACTTGCCGGTAACGAGATTGAACAAGGTATAGGGATACCGACGATCGAATCTCGGGCAAGTAACATACCGATAGACAAAGGGAATTGTATACGGGATTGCTTGAATCCTCGACATCGTGGTTCATCCGATGAGATCATCGTGGAACACGTGGGAGCCAACATGGGTATCCAGATCCCGCTGTTGGTTATTGGCCGGAGAGTTGTCTCGGTCATGTCTGCATGGTTCCCGAACCCATAGGGTCTACACATTTAAGGTTCGATGACGCAAGGGTTATAGGGAAGTTTTGTATGTGGTTACTGAATGTTGCTCGGAGTCTCGGATGAGATCCCGGACGTCACGAGGAGTTCCAGAATGGTCCGGAGGTAAAGAATAATATATATGAAGTGAGGTTTTGGTCACCGGAAGTATTACGGGTGTCACCGGTAATGTACCGGGACCACCGGAAGGGTTCCGGGGTCCACTGCATGGGGCCACAAGCCCCGGAGGCTTGCATGGGCCAAGAGTGGGAAGGGACCAGCCCTTGAGTGGGCTGGTGCGCCTCCCACCAAGGCCCAAGGCACAGCAAAGAGGAGAGAGGGGAAACCCTAGGCGCATATGGGCCTAAGGCCCACCCTAGGGCGCGCCCCCCTCTCTCCCCCTCTTGGCTGCCTCCCTCCATCCCATCTAGGGCTGCCGCCCCCTAGGGGTGGGAGCCCTAGAGGGGGCGCACCCTCCTCCCCTCCTCCTATATATAGTGGGGGTTTTGGGGCTGCCAAGAACATGAGTCTTCCTCTCTCTTGGCACAGCCCTACCCCTCTCCCTCCTCGTCTCTCGCAGTGCTTGGCGAAGCCCTGCTGTAGTGCAACGCTCCTCCTTCACCACCATGTCGTTGTTCTGCTACCGGACGGAGTCTTCCCCAACCTCTCCCTCTCTCCTTGCTGGATCAAGGCACGGGAGACGTCACCGGGCTGCACATGTGTTGAACGCGGAGGCACCGTAGTTCGGTGCTTAGATCGGATTCGGCCGCAATCTGAATCGCTGCTAGTACGACTCCACCAACCGCATTCTTGTAACGCTTACGCATCGCGATCTTCAAGGGTATGAATATGCACTTCCCTCTCTCTCCCGTTGCTAGTCTCTCCATGGATTGATCTTGGTGATGCGTAGAAAATTTTGAATTATTGCTACGTTCCCCAACAAATATATCTCGGAATGGCTATGGAAATGCCATGGTAGGTAGGTATGGTGGCTGTTTTGAGGAAGATATAAGGAGGCTTATGTGTGATAGAGCGTATCATATCACGGGGTTTGGATGCACCGGCAAAGTTTGCACCAACTCTCAAGGTGAGAACGGGCAATGCGCGGTACCGTAGAGGCTAGAAAATTGTGGAAGATTGAGAGTGTGTATAATCCATGGACTCACATTAGTCATAAAGAACTCATATACTTATTGCAAAAGTTTATTAGCCCTCGAAGCAAAGTACTACTACGCATGCCCCTAGAGGGATATATTGGTTGGAAAAGACCATCGCTCGTCCCCGACCGCCACTCATAAGGAAAGCAATAAAAGAACACCTATGAGTCAAAATTGTCACACAACTTTTACCATACGTGCATGCTACGGGACTTGCCAACTTTAAAACAAGTATTTCTCAATTTCACAATTACTCAACTAGCACACTCTAATATTACCACCTTTATATCTCAAAACACTTATCAAGTATGTAACTTCTCATAATATTCAATGAACTCAATATGGAAGATTAATTTCATAATTAAAGAAAATTACCATGTTGTTTAAGACTCTCAAAATAATATAAGTGAAGCATGAGAGATCAATAATTTCTATAAAATACAACCACCGCCGTGCTCTAAAAGTATAAGTGAAGCACTAGAGCAAAAACTATATAGCTCAAAAGATATAAGTGAAGCACATAGAGTATTCTAACAAATTCTAAATCATGTGTGTCTCTATCAAAAGGTGTGTACAGCAAGGATGATTTTGGCAAACTAACAAACAAAGACTCAAATCATACAAGACACTCCAAGCAAAACACATATCATGTGGTGAGTAAAAATATAGCTCCAAGTAAAGTTACCGATGGGTGAGGACGAAAGAGGGGATGCCTTCCGGGGCATCCCCAAGCTTTGGCTTTTTGGTGTCCTTGGATTTACCTTGGGGTGCCTTGGGCATCCCCAAGCTTAGGCTCTTTCCACTCATTGTTCCATAATCCATCAAATCTTTTACCCAAAACTTGAAAACTTCACAGCACAAAACTGAACAGAAAATCTCGTGAGCTCCGTTAGCGAAAGAAAAGAAAACACCACTTAAAGGTACTGTATTGAACTCATTCTTTATTTATATTGGTGTTAAACCTAATGTATCCCAACTTCTCTATGGTTTATGTGGGTGTTATGGAAGCACAGGAATTCGGTAGTGTTTGACGGAGCGAGACCGGATGTGCAGCTTGTTATGAGGAAGATTGCATCAGAGTGTGTTTTGTGGAGACAAGCGGGCATCCTGCAAGCTGATCTTCCAATCTCATTTCTAGCGGTAGATGGGTGGGTGGTTGATGAGTAGTCTGGTGTAATGTAAGGTTCCGTCTGGTGGAGTGCGTTGTAACGCGTTGTAATTAACTGTGGTTGGGGCTCTCTTACCCCCTTCTTCTCTTAATATATGATATGCACACTCGTGCGTATTCGAGAAAAAAAAACTATTTTACTAGCCATAGATTCATCAAAATAAGCAAACAACACACGAAAAACAGAATCTGTCAAAAACAGAACAGTCTGTAGTAATCTGTAACTAACGTAAACTTCTGGAACTCCAAAAATTCCACCAAAATAAGAAGACCTAGATAATTTGTTTATTGATCTGCTGAAATAGGAATCAGTATTTTATCACGTTCTGGTGATTTTTAACAATTGTTTCGTGAACAGAAAGTTTCTGGAATTGTCAGCAAGATCAAATAACTATCATCCAAGAAGATCCTATAGGTTTAACTTGGCACAAACACTAACTAAAACACAAAAACAAATCTAACCAGAGGCTAGATCAAATATTTATTCCCAAACAGAACCAAAAAGCAAAAAACTAAAAATAAAAAAAATTGGTTGCCTCCCAACAAGCGCTATCGTTTAACGCCCCTAGCTAGGCATAAAAACGAGGATATATCTAGGTATTGCCATAATAATGGTAAGGTAAACCATGAAAACTCCTTTAGTATTCTCTATGTTCAGCAGCAAGTTTCCTTTGTGGCAAGCAAAAGTAATCAAATGGGTTAAATTTAATAGGACAAAAGTCCCCAAGATCAAGCTCGGAAGGTATAGGTTCCTCCCTTGGCCCCTTATATTGCACAACCAATTCATCATTACAAGCTTTCTTTTGACAAAAAGTCACAAGTCTTTGCTCAAGAGAAAAACCTAACCCATTATTCTGAATAGCAAAGTCATCATTAAGTTCAGAAATTCTATCAACTAAAACATCGGTAGGAACCTTTTTTCTAAGGTTTTCATTATAGGCAACATGATCCAAAGATTGTAACCGCATTATGTCTTCTTGATTAAAAAGGATAGCTTCAATGGGAGGATGGCCAGCATCCACCCTATAATGCGCAAAAATTTCTTTGGCCTCTTTTATTATAAATCTGAACTCATGAGCCAAAAAGATAGTAGCGGCACGCTTAACAGAAGATTACTCAATATTAGAAAATTCTAGGAAAATTCTTTGTATGCAAGGATGGATATGAAGAAATTGCCTTTCAAGTTCAACTACGAGCAAAGATATCGCGTCCGTAAGGCTACTAGTTCTGTGAAGAATAGAGCCACCCATGATGGGCAAAGCACCGTCACAAGTAAAGAAATCTTGAATAACTCATTTCCCAATAATATTACCACTACCAACTCAAAACCTTTTAGTATGCAAGATAGTAGGTTCCTCAAGAGGATCCTCGAAGGCATCAAAGTTTCCCGTGTTATTATTATTGCCTTCATTAGCGATAACCTCCCTAGATTCAGACATGGCGGAAGAAAGGCGGGCGGAAAAGAGGAGAACGAAAAAAGAGGGCGAATAAAACGGCAAGGGTGAAGTTGGGGAGAGGAAAACGAGAGGCAAATGGCAGATAATGTAATGCGAGGGATAAGAGTTTGTGATGGGTACTTGGTATGTCTTGACTTGTGTAGACTAGGCAACGGGGCCAAAAATGGCTTTGTTGGGACTCAAATCTTGACTTGACTTGGCGCACACCTCCCCGGCAACGGCGCCTGAAATCCTTCTTGATGCCTCTTGAGCAATGCGTTGGTTTTCCCTTGAAGAGGAAAGGGTGATGCAGTAAAGTAGCGTAAGTATTCCCCTCAGTTTTTGTGAACCAAGGTATCAATCCAGTAGGAGGTCACGCTCAAGTCCCTTGCACCTACACCAACAAATAAGAACCTCGCAACCAACGTGATAAAGGGGTTGTCAATCCCTTCACGGTAACTTACGAGAGTGAGATCTGATAGAGATGATAAGATAATATTTTTGGTATTTTTATGATAAAGAGTAAAAGTAAAGAAAGCAAAGTAAACAGTAATGGTAATAACGGGAGATTAATATGATGGAAAATAGACCCGGGGGCCATAGGTTTGCTAGTGGCTTCTCGCAGGTGCATAAGTATTATGGTGGGTGAGCAATTCTTGTCGAGCAATTGGCGAAATTGAGCATAGTTATAAGAATATCTAGGTATGATCATGTATATAGGCATCGCGTCCGTGACGATGTAGACGAAACGATTACGCATCTACTACTATTACTCCACACATCGACCGCTATCCAACATGCATCTAGAGTATTAAGTTCATAAGAACGGAGTAACGCTTTAAGCAAGATGACATGATGTAGAGGGATAAACTCATGCAATATGAGATAAACCCCATCTTTTTATCCTCGATGGCAACAATACAATGCGTATCATTTCCCCTACTGTCACTGGGATCGAGCACGGCAAGATTGAACCCAAAGCTTAGCACTTCTCCCATTGCAAGAAAGATAAATCTAGTAGGCCAAACCAAACTGATAATTCGAAGACACTTGCAAAGATAACCAATCATACATAAAAGAATTCAGAGAACATACAAATATTGTTCATAGATAATCTTGATCATAAACCCACAATTCATCGGATCTCGACAAACACACCGCAAAAGAAGATTACATCAAATAGATCTCCAAGAGAATAGAGGAGAAATTTGTATTGAGATCCAAAGAGAGAGAAGAAGCCATCCAGCTAATAACTATGGACCCGAAGGTCTGAGGTAAACTACTCACACATCATCGGAGAGGCTATGGTGTTGATGTAGAAGCCCTCCATGATCAATGCCGCCTCGACGGAGACGAAAAAAGGCCCCACGATGGGATCTCACGGGTACAGAAGGTTGCGGCGGTGGAATTAGGTTTTAGTGGTCGCTTCTGATGGTTTTGGGGTACGTAGGTATATATAGGAGGAAGAAGTAGGTCGGTGGAGCCACGAGGGGCCCATGAGGGTGGAGGGCGCGCCTGGGGGGGTGGGCGTGCCCCCTGCCTTGCGCCCCCCTTGTCGGTTGCTTGATGTCCACTCCAAGTCCTCTGGACCACGTTTGTTCCAAAAATCACGCTCCCGAAGGTTTCATTCCGTTTGATTTTTCTGCGAAACACTGAAATAGGCAAAAAACAACAATTTGGGTTGGGCCTCCGGTTAATAGTTTAGTCCCAAAATAATATAAAAGTGTATAAATAAGCCCATTAAGCATCCAAAACAGAATATATAATAGCATGGAACAATCAAAAATTATAGATATGTTGGAGACATATCAATGGGCAAGGGATAACTTATTTTAGCGTTGATATTTTGAAAGACATGGTTGCTTGCTGATATGCTTGAGTATTTAAGTCTCATGTCAAAACTAGACTATTGCTTTGAACCATATAAAAGTCCAAATGTCCATGCTATAAAGAAAAGAATATGAGATGACATGTTAGGCAACATTCCATATCAAAAATTATGTTGTTATCATTTACCTACTCGAGGACGAGCAGGAATTAAGTTTGGCGATGCTGATACGTCTCCAATGTATCTATAATTTTTTATTGTTCCCAGTTGTTATATTATTATTCTTGGATGTTTTATAATCATTTTATAGTCATTTTATATCATTTTTTGTACTAACCTATTGAAATAATGCAAAGTGCCAGTTGCTATTTTCTGCATGTTTTTTACATCGCAGGAAATCAATACCAAACAGAGTCCAAATGCAAACTAAACTTTTGTGGATTTTTTGGACGAGAAGACATCCGATTGGGCGGAGAAGCACTGGGGTGCTCCGAGGGGAGCACAACCCACCAGAGGCGTGCTGAGGCCCAGGCGCCAAGACAGTGGGTTGTGCCCACCTCAGGTGCCCCCTGAACCGCCTCTTTGCTCTATAAATACCCCAATATTCTAGAAACCCTAGGGGAGTCCATGAAAATCAATTCCTCCCGCCGCAGATTCCAGAACCACCAGATCCAATCTAGACACCATCACGGAGGGGTTCATCATGCCCATTGGTGCCTCTCCGATGATGCGTGAGTAGTTCTTTGTAGACCTACGGGTCCGTAGTTAGTATCTAGATGGCTTCCTCTCTCTCTCTCTCTTTTGATTCTCAATACAATGGTCTCTTGGAGATCCATAAGATGTAACTCTTTTCGCGGTGTGTTTGTTGGGATCGGATGAACTTTGAGTTTATGATCAGATCTATCTTTTATCCATGAAAGTTATTTGAGTCTTCTTTGATCTCTTATATGCATGATTGCTTATAGCCTCGTATTTCTTCTCTGATATTTGGGTTTTGTTTGACCAACTTGATCTATTTATCTTGCAATGGGAAGAGGTGCTTTGTGATGGGTTAGATCTTACGGTGCTTGATCCCAGTGACAGAAGGGGAACCAACATGTATGTATCGTTGCCATTAAGGATAACAACATGGGGTCTATTTCTACATAAATAGATCTTGTCTACATCATGTCATCGTTCTTATTGCATTACTCCATTTCTCCATGAACTTAATACACTAGATGCATCTTTGGATAGCGGTCGATGTGTGGAGTAATAGTAGTAGATGCAGGTGAGTCGGTCTACTAATCTTGGGCGTGATGCCTATATAATGGTCATTGCCTGGATATCGTCATGATTATTTGAAGTTCTATCAATTGCCCAACAGTAATTTGTTCACCCACAGTTTGCTATTTTTCTCTAGAGAAGCTACTAGTGAAATCTACGGCCCCCGGGTATCTTATTTAATATATTTGCCTTTGTGATCTATTTTCTTTTGCCTTTATTTTCAGTTCTATTAAAAAAATACAGAAATACCTTGGTGCACTTTATTTTATTTGGCGTTCGATCTATCAATTATTACAACTCTCTCACGTCCGTTTGCCAATTTATGGCACCGTTACCCGAAGGGATTGACAACTCCTTTAACACGTCGTGTTGCGAGTATTTGTTATCTGTGTGCAGGTGTTATTTACGTAGTGATGCTTGGTTCTCCTACTGGTTCGATAACCTTGGTCTCATCACTGAGGGAAATACCTATCGTTGATGTGCCGCATCGTCCCTTCCTGTTTGGGAAATACCGGCGTAGTCCTAGCAGATATCAGTCCCCGGCCCGCCCAGGACGAAAAGCCCATTTTGTGACATGATTTTTTATCATAGAAGTAGGAGCCCACCACATCTATGATGATACGTGCTTTTGTCACAATTATCATCATTGAAGTGTCATAAGCATGACAGAAAAAAATTCGTTCGAAAATGTCACAGATGTGTCTTTTTTTGTAGTGTTGATCCAGCAAGACGGGCGAAGTAGTATATGAGTTCGGCAGCACGACGGCGTGGTGAAGGTTGTTACGAAACTACGCCGGGCACTGTCAAAATATGACCGAGGACGAACTAGAGGGGGAGGGGCGCCGCACACGGCTAGGGAATCGTGGTGTGTGTTGCCCCTCTACCTCCTTTCATATATATAGGTGGAGGGGGAGAGGAGGCAGACCCTAGGGTGCCCCCAAGTGGCCAGTGGCTGCCCTAGGCCGCCTGCCTGGACGCCCCCCCCCCCCTTCCTTATTTGAACATTGGGGGAAAGGAAAGGGGGCTGGCTGCCTTTGGGCGCCTCCCACTTCATTTCCCTGCGCGTGGGCTAGGGTGGAGGGGCGCGCAAGCCCCCTTGTGTGCTGGTGTGCTTCCCCCCTTGGCCCATAAGGCCCGCCGCTTACCGGTGGCCTCCCGTAACCCCTTCTGGCACTCCGATAAAATACCCGGTACTTCCGAAACCTTTCCGGTGACCAAATACTATCATCCTATATGTCTTTACCTTCGAACCATTCCAGAGCTCCTCATCATGTCTGTGATCTCATCCGGGACTCCAAACAACATTTGGTCACCAATTCACATAACTCATATAATACTATATCGTCAACGAACGTTAAGTGTGTGGACCCTACGGGTTCGAGAATGACGTGTAGACATGACCGAGAAGCCTCTCCGGTCAATAACCAATAGCGGAACCTGGATTCCCATATTGGTTCCTACATATTCTACGAAGATCTTTATTGGTCGAACCTTATGACAACATACGTAATTCCATTTGTCTGTCGGTATGTTACTTGCCCAAGATTCGATCATCAGTATCTCTATACCTAGTTCAATCTCGTTACCGGCAAGTCTCTTTACTCGTTTCGTAATACATCATCTCGTAACTAAGTCCTTAGTCACTTTGCTTGCAAGCTTCTTGTGATGTGTATTACTGAGAGGGCCTAGAGATACCTCTCCGACACACGGAGTGACAAATCCTAATCTTGATCCATGCCAACTCAACAGACACCTTCGGAGATACATGTAGAGCATCTTTATGATCACCCAGTTACGTTGTAATGTTTGATAGCACACAAGGTATTCCTCCAGTATCCGGGAGTTGCGTGATCTCATACTCGAAGGAATATGTATTTGACATTAAGAAAGCAATAGCAATAACTGAATGATCATATGCTAAGCTAACGGATCGGCCTTGTCCATCACATCATTCTCCTAATGATGTGATCCCGTTATCAAGTGACAAGACATGTCTATGGTTAGGAAACGTTAACCATCCTTGATCAGCGAGCTAGTCTAGTATAGGCTTACTAGGGATACGATATTTGTTTATGTATCCACACATGTATTTAAGTTTCCGATCAATACAATTCTAGCATGAATAATAAACCTTTATCATGAATAAGGAAATATAATGATAATAACAACTTTATTATTGCCTCTAGGGCATATTTCCATCGGTCTCCCACTTGCACTAGACACTACTGCAGGAGACTGCTAACGTGACACTACGATCAGAGACCCTTTGCCGAAACTGTGTGTGATGCAATAATCGCAAACGGTGGTGTAAAAAACCGTCAGAAAAGGTGCAAAACATTTGCGATGATGGATGCATCAAACACGGTTAAGATTTTAGTTGCGTGTGCGATGCAGGGCATACGGTTAATCCAATCAAACTGTCTGCGATGAGGCATAACAACAGAAACGGGAAGCCATAACAATGTGTGTGCGATGCAGGACACGCGGTTAATCCATTCGAACTGTTTGCAATGAGGTAGAACAATAGAAACAGGCAGCCATATCAATGTGTGTGCGATATACGGCATACGGTTAACTCGGACGAACTATTTTCGATTAGGGAACACAACAGAAATGGTTCAACTTAACAAGATGTGTGTGATATGCAGCATACAGTTCACATGGATGAACTGTTTGCGATGAGCCAAAAGAACACAAACGAGTCGTGTAAACAAGATGTGTACGATAAGTGGCAAACAGCCGACTCGGATGAACTGTTTGCGATGAAAAATTACAACACAGACGGTCAATATAGTTACTTTGTTTGTGATTCTGTGTGTACAAAAAACTTTGAAAAATGTAAACTAGTTGCTTGCGGTGGCTAGGAATATCGCACACGATGCGTCTGCGAGTACTCGTGTGCGATGATTAGTATGTTACACATACATTTCCTTATGTGAACATGTGTGTGAATTTGCAATATGGACAGTTAATATGCAAATGCCTTACGGACATCGAACTGCACGCTTAAACTCAATGAACTATGTACGATACTAATACTTTCCACGAAAATTTATGAACTTGGGTAACAGCATTTGAGTAACATATATATAGTGGTTACACTATTCAACAAAAGGAGGATCTCTGTAACACGGTTTTGACAACCATATGGTCCATATCTACATACTTAACATAGTAACAACTATCACATTTTAAGAGGCTAAGGGCCAACAACCATATGGTCGACATCTACATACTTAACATATATAGTAACAGCTAGCACATCTAAGAGGCTGAGGGCCAACAACCACAACTATCCACTTGAAGCAGCTTGATCACGGCGACTCGACATCTCGTCAATGAAAAGGAAGAGCCCTCCTGTACCTTGGTAGAGCAGGAGTGGAACAGTGTCTCCAATTTTCCAATATGGATGCATTGCCACGAGAAGCGAGAACTTGCTAATTTGAATGGTTCCATTTTTGCGTGAAATGCAGTACCTTGCAATCACTTTGGCGTTATTAGCAGGCACAAGTGTAATTCGACCACGCCAGGAAATCGATCCAGGAACAGCTACAGGGGCAATTTCTGTTGACATGTAGAATAAAAAACAATTGTAACATATTGTTGAAGATATATATATAGTTTATGAGCATCAACATTAAAATAAGACTTTTCACCAGCGCTTTGTGCACACAATTGGTCTTGTTCAGTGTGTGCACCATATGTCTAATTAATCCCATCCAAAATCCAGCGTTCATGCGTTGTGCTATCTCTGTCATATTATCAACAAAGTTTATGACATGCTTCAAGTCCTTCGAGTGAAATTTGGTACGCTTAGTAACATACAGATCATTCACTATGCATCCAACATATCATGCTTAAAAGGTGGAAAGGTATTATTTATTCAGAACATGGCAGAAGAATATATAGTGCGCATAAATTGGTAAACAGAATTTGTTACTGCCTAGGAACGGAGTCAGAATATGATATCACAATTGGTTGCTTAAATAGTGATCAATTGGTTGCTTAAATAGTAATATGACAGCATGGAGAAAGTTGAAAGGACACTAACCTCTTTGATCGGCTGATGACGTTGGGGAAGTAAACATCCATGTTAATTAGACCAGGCTATGGTGCGCGCACTAGAATTTTATTGCCAGCTTTCAGTTCATAACACTTAGACATTTTTCTCCAAAGGTCCGCATTAAAATAGGAGTGACCATCTTTATCAAGTTTTACGCTAACCATCATTGTAAATCCATGTTGCGTTGTCAATATGACATCACAGGAGTCATCGACAAAGTAAAGCCCAAGATTTCCTTCTACTCCTGTTCTTGCAAAGCAAGGGATGTACTACTTGAAATGAAAATTAAGATCGTAAATTAGATATATTGAAATAACCGAGCAAGATGCAAATATGGGAGTAACTGATAGAACATATCCATATATAGATGCAAGCAAAGTACAAAAATATAGAATTAAAAATAGATAATGTAACAAAGGTTTGATGCAAATATATAGATAATGTACCAACAGACGGTATATGTTCACAAATTTAGGCCATGTCGACCGTGGTAGGTTGAGATTGAACACACCGAGCGCTCCCTGAAGTCATCCGGAATGGTGAGATAGAACTTCGTTTCTGACTGGCCACAACAACAGTTTCCCGATTTGTGCTCGCACTGTGCACACATGAATGAACACCCATGAATCAGCTAGAACAAAAATGATTCCATGGTGATTTCTGCCGGTTGATTAACAGCGACGGACGGACTGTGATAAGAGATGAGTGAATATTTCGCTAATTAAGTTGATTACCTTCTCCAAGAGAAAAATCCCCGGCCCAATCCCGCAGAAAACCCCAGTCGACTAGAGTCTAGAATGTCGATGCAGATAGGCGACGGAAAGCGGTGGAGGCGAAATCCGGTGCCGTTTGGAGCACGACCTACGCCCGCCGCCAACAGCCGTCGAGCTTAGGGTGCAGAGTTGCGGAGGAGTCCGCGGCGAGTGAGTGGGGAGAAGTGGGCGAGGGTTTTCTTTTCCTTTTGCATGTGTGGGTGAACACACACGAATCGCAGAGGCGACGGAGATGAATCGTGTTCGATAGTAAATCACCAAGATTGAACGGGAATCCAAATTTCCTTTGTCCTTCATCCATGAGTTTTTTTCTATGATGAACATAAACCCTGCTAATCACCGTGTTCAAATTTGACACTTTTCCGGGTTCATTTACAATATTTAGGGGATTATGTGCATTTTGTAGGTATTAATGCACGTAATTCAAATTCAAACAATTGGTGCATGAAAGGGTGCACAAGAACGGTCTGGAAAAACCATACTCATGGTATTTAGTAATTTCTCAAGCCTTTTACAAGGAATGGGCAGATATTTCAACGGAATGCATGGCAATAGTCAACCACAAACGCGTCATTTACTAGGTTGTCAACTATAGAACAATGAAATATGTGCTTGAAAAACATGACGGCTGGCATGGTGCCATGGCCTCACCATGCCCTGGTTAAAAGCTGAGAAGGTTTGATTTATGTCGTCATGCACGCCCTTCATAAATTGAACCATCACCGAGAAAGTTCAATGCTTTCGAGAGGGAAATCACCAAGATTGAAGGGGAATCCAAATTTCCGTCCTAGTTTGGCATCCAATTTTTTCCCAACGATCAACATACCGCCTCAAATGAAACGTGTTCAGATTTAACATTTTTCCGAACTCATTTACCATATTTAGGGGATTGTGTGCATTTTCTAGGCATTAATTATGCACATAATTCAAATTCGAACAATCGGTGCATGAAAAGGTGCACAAGAACGGTCTGGAAAACCATGCTCGTGCTATACAAAAAATGAAACACATGGTTGGAAAACATGAACCCTGGTGTGGTGCCATGGTATGGCCTCACCATGCCCTGGTAAAAATTGGAAAATGTTTTCCGTATGTCGTGATGCGTGCCTTTCATAAAACGAACCATTATCCGAGGAAGTTTCTGGTTTCGAGGGGGAAATCACCAAGATTGAAGGGGGGTCCAAATTTCCTTTGTCCTTTGTACACGAGTTTTTTTCTATGATGATCATACAACCTGCAAATCACCGTGTTCAAATTTGGCACTTTTCCGGGTTCATTTGCCATATTTAGGGGATTGTGTGCATTTCCTAGGCATTAATGCGCATAATTCAAGTTCAAACAATCGAAGCATGAAAGGGTCCACAAGAACGGCCTAGAAAACCATGCTCGTGCCATTTTTGAATTCTCATGCCTTTTACAAGGAATGGACAAATATTTTGATGAAATGTGTGGCAATAGTCAACCACAAATGTCTGTTTGTTGGGCTTTCAACTATAGAAAAAATGAAATAAATGCTTTGAAAACATGACGCCTGGCATGGTGCCATGGTATGCCCTCACCATGCCCTGGTAAATTTGAGAAGGTTTGGCTTATGTTGTCATGCACGCCCTTCATAAATCGAACCATCACCGAGAAAGTTCCATGCTTTCGAGAGGGAAAATCCCGAAGATTGAAGGGGAATCCGATACGTCTCCAACGTATCTATAGTTTTTGATTGTTCCATGCTATTATATTATCTGTTTTGGATGTTTAGTGGGCTTTACTAAGAACTTTTATATTATTTTTGGGACTAACCTACTAACCAAAGGCCCAGTGCAAATTGCTGTTTTTTTGCCTATTTAGGTGTTTAGAAAAAGGAATATCAAACGGAATGAAACCTTCGAGAGAGTTATTTTTGGAACAAACGTGATCCAGGGGACTTGGAGTGGACGTCAAGAAAGAAGCGAGGAGGCCACGAGGCAGGGAGGCGCACCTGCTCCCCCTGGGCGCGCCCCCACCCTCGTGGGCCCCTCGCAGCTCCACCGACCTACTTCTTACTCTTATATATACCTACATACCCCAAACCATCAGAAGCGACCACAAAAACCTAATTCCACAGCGGCAACCTTCTGTACCCGTGAGATCCCATCTTGGGGCCTTTTCCTGTGCTCTGCCTGTTGGGGCATTGATCACGGAGGGCTTCTACATCAACACCATAGCCTCTCCGATGATGTGTGAGTAGTTTACCTCATACCTTCGGGTCCATAGTTATTAGCTAGATGGCTTCTTCTCTCTCTTTGGATCTCAATACAAAGTTCTCCTCGATTCTCTTGGAGATCTATTTGATGTAATGTTCCTTTGCGGTGTGTTTGTCGAGATCCAATGAATTGTGGGTTTATGATCAAGATTATCTATGAACAATATTTGAATCTCCTCTGAATTCTTTTATGTATGATTTGTTATCTTTGCAAGTCTCTTCGAATTATCAGTTTGGTTTGGCCTACTAGATTGATCTTTCTTGCAATGGGAGAAGTGCTTAGCTTTAGGTTCAATCTTGCGTTGCTCGATCCGAGTGACAGTAGGCGAAACGACATGTATTGTATTGTTACCATCGAGGATAAAAAGATGGGGTTTATATCATATTGCTTGAGTTTATCCCTCTACATCATGTCATCTTGCCTAATGCGTTACTCTGTTCTTATGAACTTAATCTCTAGATCATGCTGGATAGCGGTCGATGTGTGGAGTAATAGTAGTAGATGCAGAATCGTTTCAGTCTACTTGTCGTGGACGTGATGCCTATATACATGATCATGCCTACATATTATCATAATTATGCACTTTTCAGTTAATTGCTCGACAGTAATTTGTTCACCCAGCGTAATACTTATGCTATCTTGAGAGAAGCCACTAGTGAAACCTATGGCCCCTGTGTCTATTCTCCATCATATAAGTTTCGCTTTATTTTACTTTGCAATCTTTACTTTCCAATCTATATCATAAAAAATACCAAAAATATTTATCTTATTATCTCTATCAGATCTCTTTTTGCAAGTGGTCGTGAAGGGATTGACAACCCCTTTATCGCCATGGTTGCAAGGTTCTTATTTGTTTGTGCGGGTATAAGGCGACTTGCGTGTAATCTCCTACTGGATTGATACCTTGGTTCTAAAAAACCGAGGGAAATACTTACGCTACTTTGTTGCATCACCCTTTCCTCTTCAAGGGAAAGCCAATGCAGTGCTCAAGAGGTAGCAAGAAGGATTTCTGACGCCGTTGCCGGGGAGGCTTACGCCAAGTCAAGTCAAGATTTGATCTCCCAGCAACTAGCCATTTCTGGCGCAGTTGCCAAGTCAAGTCAAGACATACTATGTACCCATCACAAACTCTTATCCCTCGCATTACATTATTTGCCATTTGCCTCTCGTTTTCCTCTCCCCAACTTCACCTTTGCCATTTTATTCGCCCTCTTTTCCGTTCGCCCTTCTTCTTGATTCTTGTGTGCTTGTGTGTTGGATTGTTTGTCACGATGGCTCAAGACAATACTAAATTGTTTGACTTTTCCAATACCAACAACAATGATTTTCTTAGCACTCCGATTGCCCCTATTACCGATGCTTAATCTTGTGAAATTAATGCTGCCTTATTGAATCTTGTCATGAAAGGTCAATTCTACGGCCTTCCTAGTGAAGATGCCGCTACACATCTAAACAACTGTGTTGATTTATGTGATATGCAAAAGAAGAAACACGTGGATAATGATATTGTTAAATCGAAGTTGTTTCCGTTTTCGCTTAGAGATCGTGCTAAAACTTGGTTTTCGTCTTTGCCTAAAAATAATATTGATTCTTGAAATAAGTGTAAAGACGCTTTTATCTCTAAATATTTTCCTCCGCTAAGGTCATCTCTCTTAGAAATGATATTATGAATTTTAAGCAACTTGATCATGAACATGTTGCACAAGCTTGGGAGAGGATGAAATTAATGATACGTAATTGCCCTACACATGGTTTGAATTTATGGATGATTATACAAAAAATGTATGCCGGATTGAATTTTGCTTCTAGAAATCTTTTAGATTCGTCCACGGGAGGCACTTTTATGGAAATCACTTTAGGAGAAGCTAGTAAACTCCTAGATAATATTATGGTTAATTATTCTCAATGGGACACCGAAAGATCTACTAGTAAAAAGGTTTATGCAATTGAAGAGATTAATGTTTTGAGTGGAAAGATGGATGAACTTATGAAATTGTTTGCTAATAAGAGTGTTTCTTCTTATCCTAATGATATGCCTTTGTCCACTTTGATTGAGAATAATAATGAATCTATGGATGTGAATTTCGTTGGTAGGAACAATTTTGGTAACAATGCTTATAGAGGAAACTTTAATCCTAGGCCGTTTCCTAGTAATTCCTCTAATAATCATGGTAATTCCTACAACAAATCTTATGGAAATTTTAATAAGATGCCCTCTGATTTTGAGACTAGTGTTAGAGAATTTATGATTTCTCAAAAGAATTTCAATGCTTTGCTTGAAGAAAAATGCCTAAGATTGATGAGTTGGCTAGGAACGTGGATAGAATTTCTCTTGATGTTGATTCTTTGAAACATAGATCTATTCCACCTAAGCATGATATCAATGAGTCTCTCAAAGCTATGAGAATTTCCATTGATGAGTGCAAAGAAAGAACCGCGAGGATGCGTGCTAAGAAAGATTGCTTTGTAAAAGCTTGTTCTTCTAGTTTCACGATAATAAGGATGAAGATCTAAAAGTAATTGATGTGTCTCCTATTAAATCTTTGTTTTTCAATATGAATCTTGATAATGATGGGACTGGAGATGAGTCAACTTTAGTTAAAAGGCGTCCCAATGATTCAGAGTTTTTGGATCTTGATGCAAAAATTGGTAAAAGTGGGATTGAAGAGGTCAAAACTTTACATAGCAATGAACCCACTATTTTGGATTTCAAGGAATTTAATTATGATCATTGTTCTTTAATAGATTGTATTTCCTTGTTGCAATCGGTGTTAAATTCTCCTCATGCTTATAGTCAAAATAAAGCTTTTACCAAACATATCGTTGATGCTTTAATGCAATCTTATGAGGAAAAGCTTGAATTAGAAGTTTCTATCCCTAGAAAACTTATGATGAGTGGGAACCTACTATTAAAATTAAGATTAAATATCATGAATGCTATGCTTTGTGTGATTTGGGTGCTAGCGTTTCCACGATTCCAAAAACTTTGTGTGGTGTGTTAGGTTTCCATGAATTTGATGATTGTTCTTTAAACTTGCATCTTGCGGGTTCCACCATTAAGAAACCTAAGGGAAGAATTAATGATGTTCTTATTGTTGCAAATAGGAATTATGTTCCCGTAGATTTCATTGTTCTTGACATAGATTGCAATCCTACATGTCCTATTATTCTTGGTAGACCTTTCCTTAGAACGATTGGTGCAATTATTGATATGAAAGAAGGGAATATTAGATTCCAATTTCCATTAAGGAACGGAATGGAACACTTTCCTAGAAAGAAAATTAAATTACCTTATGAATCTATTATGAGAGCCACTTATGAATTGCATACTAAAGATGATAATACCTAGATCTATCCTTCCCTTTATGCCTAGCTAGGGGCGTTAAACGATAGCGCTTGCTGGGAGGTAACCCAATTTTTTTTTGTTTCTTGCTTTTTGGTTCTGTTTAGCAATAAATATTTGATCTAGCCTCTGGTTAGATGTGGTTTTATGTTTTAATTAGTGTTTGTGCCAAGTAAAACCTATAGGATCTTCTTGGATGATAGTTATTTGATCTTGCTAAAAAAATCAGAAACTTTCTGCTCACGAAAATAATTGTTAAAAATCACCAGAACATGATAAAATACTGATTCCAATTGCAGTAGATCAATACACAAATTATTTATATCTTCCTATTTTGGTAGAATTTTTGAGTTACAAAAAGTTTGCGTTTGATACAGATTACTACAGACTGTTCTGTTTTTGACAGATTCTGTTTTTCGTGTGTTGTTTGCTTATTTTGATGAATCTATGGCTAGTATCTGAGGGTATGAACCATAGAGAAGTTGGAATACAGTAGTTTTAACACCAATATAAATAAAGAATCAGTTCATTACAGTACCTTATGGTGGTGATTTGTTTTCTTATACTAACGGAGCTCATGAGATTTTCTGTTGAGTTTTGTGTTGTGAAGTTTTCAAGTTTTGGGTAAAGATTTTGATGGATTATGGAATAAGGAGTGGCAAGAGCCTAAGCTTGGGGATGCCCAAGGCACCCCAAGGTAAAATTCAAGGACAACCAGAAGCCTAAGCTTGGGGATGCCCCAGAAGGCATCCCCTCTTTCGTCTTCGTCCATCGGTAACTATACTTGAGGCTATATTTTTATTCACCACATGATATGTGTTTTGCTTGGAGCGTCTTGTATGATTTGAGTCTTTGATTTTTATTTTACCACAATCATCCTTGCTGTACACACATTTTGGGATAGAGACACATGAATCAGAATTTATTAGAATACTCTATGTGCTTCACTTATATTTTTTGAGCTAGATAATTTTGCTCTAGTGCTTCGCTTATATCTTTTAGAGCACGGTGGTGGTTTTATTTTGTAGAAATAATTGATCTCTCATGCTTCAGTTATATTATCTTGAGATTCTTTTAGAACAGCTTGGTAGTTTACTTTGGCTATAAAATTAGTCCTAGTATGATAGGCATCCAAGATTGGTACAATAAAAACTTTCATAAAAAGTGCATTGAATAATATGAGAAGTTAGATACTTGATAATTGTTTTGAGATATGAATATGGTGATATTAGAGTCATGCTAGTTGAGTAGTTGTGAATTTGAGAAATACTTGTTCTAAAGTTTGTGATTCCCGTAGCATGCACGTATGGTGAACCGTTATGTGATGAAGTCGGAGCATGATTTATTTATTTATTGTCTTCCTTATGAGTGGCGGCCGGGAACGAGCGATGGTCTTTTCCTACCAATCTACCCCCCTAGGAGCATGTGTGTAGTACTTCGTTTCGATAATAATAGATTTTTGCAATAAGTATGTGAGTTCTTTATGACTAATGTTGAGTCCATGTATTATACGCACTCTCACCCTTCCACCATTGCTAGCCTCTCTAATATCGCGAACCTTTCGCCGGTATCATACACCCACCATATACCTTCCTCAAAACAGCCACCATACCTACCTATTATGGCATTTCCATAGCCATTCCGAGATATATTGCCATGCAACTTTCTACCATTTCATTTATTATGACACGCTTCATCATTTTCATATTGCCTTGCATGATCATGTGGTTGACATCGTATTTGTGGCAAAGCTACCATGCATAATTTATCATACATGTCACTCTTGATTCATTGCCCATCCCGGTACACCATCGGAGGCATTCACATAGAGTCATAGTTTGTTCCAAGTATTGAGTTGTAAGTAAATAAAAGTGTGATGATCATCATTATTAGAGCATTGTCCCAAGTGAGAAAAGGATGATGGAGACTATGATTCCCCCACAAGTCGGGATGAGACTCCGGACGAAAAGAAAAAAATGGGAAGAGAAAAGAGGCCATAAAAAAAGAGAGAAAAGGGTCCAAAAAAATTGAGAGAAAAAGAGAGAAGGGACAATGTTACTATCCTTTTACCACACTTGTGCTTCAAAGTAGCACCATGATCTTCATGATAGAGAGTCTCCTATGTTGTCGCTTTCATATACTAGTGGGAATTTTACATTATAGAACTTGGCTTGTATATTCCAATGATGGACTTCCTCAAAATTCCCTAGGTCTTCGTGAGCAAGCGAGTTGGATGTACACCCACTTAGTTTCTTTGTTGAGCTTTCATACACTTATAGCTCTAGTGTATCCGTTGCATGGCAATCCCTACTCACTCACATTGATATCTATTGATGGGCATCTCCATAGCCCGTTGATACGCCTAGTTGATGTGAGACTATCTTCTCATTTTGTCTTTTACATAACCACCATTCTATTACACCTATAGTGCTATGTCCATGGCTCACGCTCATGTATTGCGTGAAGATTGAAAAAGTTTGAGAACATCAAAAGTATGAAACAATTGCTTGGCTTGTCATCGGGGTTGTGCATGATTAAATACTTTGTGTGATGAAGATAGAGCATAGCCAGACTATATGATTTTGTAGGGATAACTTTCTTTGGCCATGTTATTTTGAGAAGACATAATTGCTTAGTTAGTATGCTTGAAGTATTATTCTTTTTATGTCAATATTAAACTTTTATCTTGAATCTTTTCGGATCTAAACATTCATGCCACAATAAAGGGAATTACATAGAAAATTATGCTATGTAGCATTCCACATCAAAAAAATTGTTTTTATCATTTACCTACTCGAGGACGAGCAGGAATTAAGCTTGGGGATGCTTGATACGTCTCCAACGTATCTATAATTTTTGATTGTTCCATGCTATTATATTATCTATTTTGGATGTTTAATGGGCTTTACTAAGCACTTTTATATTATTTTTGGGACGAACCTACTAACCAAAGGCCCAGTGCAAATTGCTGTTTTTTGCCTATTCCAGTGTTTCACAAAAAAGGAATATCAAACGGAATCCAAACGGAATGAAACCTTCGGGAGAGTTATTTTTGGAACAAACGTGATCCAGGGGACTTGGAGTGGACATCAAGAAAGAAGCGAGGAGGCCACGAGGCAGGGAGGCGCGCCTGCCCCCTGGGCGCGCCCCCACCCTCGTGGGCCCCTCACAGCTCCACCAACCTACTTCTTCCTCCTATATATATATCCACATACCCCGAAAACATCCGAGAGCACCACGAAACCATATTTCCACCACCGCAACCTTCTGTACCCATGAGATCCCATCTTTGGGCCTTTTCCGTCACTCCGTCAGAGGGGGAATCGATAACGAAGGGCTTCTACATCAACACTATGGCCTCTCCGATGATGTGTGAGTAGTTTATTACAGACCTTCGGGTCCATAGTTATTAGTTAGATGGCTTATTCTCTCTCTTTGGATCTCAATACAAAGTTATCCTCAATCTTCTTGGAGATATATTCGATGTAATTCTTTTTGCGGTGTGTTTGTCGAGATCCGATGAATTGTGGGTTTATGATCAAGATTATCTATGAACAATATTTGAATCTCCTCTGAATTCTTTTATGTATGATTTGTTATCTTTGCAAGTCTCTTCAAATTATCAGTTTGGTTTGGCCTACTAGATTGATCTTTCTTGCAATGGGAGAAGTGCTTAGCTTTGGGTTCAATCTTGCGTTGCTCGATCCCAGTGACAGAAAGAGAAATGACATGTATTGTATTGTTGCCATCAAGGATAAAAAGATGGGGTTTATATCATATTGCTTGAGTTTATCCCTCTACATCATGTCATCTTGCCTAATGCATTACTCTGTTCTTATGAACTTAATACTCTAGATGCATGCTGGAATAGAGGTCGATGTGTGGAGTAATAGTAGTAGATGCAGAATCGTTTCGGTCTACTTGTCGCGGACCTAATGCCTATATACATGATCATTCCTAGATATTCTCAAAATTATGCACTTTTCTATCAATTGCTCGACAATAATTTGTTCACCCACCGTAATACTTATGCTATCTTGAGAGAAGCCACTAGTGAAACCTATGGCCCCCGGGTCTATTCTCCATCATATAAGTTTCCGCTTTATTTTACTTTGCAATCTTTACTTTCCAATCTATATCATAAAAAATACCAAAAATATTTATCTTATTATCTCTATCAGATCTCACTTTTGCAAGTGGCCATGAAGGGCTTGACAACCCCTTTATCGCGTTGGTTGCAAGGTTGTTATTTGTTTGTGCAGGTATAAGGTGACTTGCGTGTAACCTCCTACTGGATTGATACCTTGGTTCTCAAAAACTGAGGGAAATAATTACGCTACTTTGCTGCATCACCCTTTCCTCTTCAAGGGAAAACTAATGCAGTGCTCAAGAGGTAGCAGAATCCTAATTTACGTCCTAGTTTATCATTCAGTTTTTTCCAACGATCAACATACCGCCTGAAAGGATCGAGAAGAGGTGTCTAGAGGGGGGGGGGGTGATTAGACACTAAGTACCAAAAGTTACAGTTTTTAACTTCTTTAAGTTGTAGTGGAGTTTAGGCCCAAGTTTAACACTCACAATACATATGAAGCAAGCATGCAAAGAGTATATGCGCAGCGAAAAGAAAAGCATGCAACTTGCAAGAATGTAAAGGGAAGGGTTTGGAGAATTCAAACGCAATTGGAGACACGGATGTTTTTGTCATGGTTCCGATAGGTGGTGCTATCGTACATCCACGTTGATGGAGACTTCAATCCACGAAGGGTAACATTTGCGCGAGTCCACGGAGGGCTCCACCCACGAAGGGTCCACGAAGAAGCAACCTTGTCTATCCCACCATGGCCGTCGCCCACGAAGGACTTGCCTCACTAGCGGTAGATCTTCACGAAGTAGGCGATCTCCTTGCCCATACAAACTCCTTGGTTCAACTCCACAATCTTGTCGGAGGCTCCCAAGTGACACCTAGCCAATCTAGGAGACACCACTCTCCAAGAAGTAACAAATGGTGTGTTGATGATGAACTCCTTGCTCTTGTGCTTCAAAGGATAGTCTCCCCAACACTCAACTCTCTCTCACAGGATTTGGATTTGGTGGAAAGAAGATTTGAGTGGAAAGAAACTTGGGAAGCCTAGAGATCAAGATTCATATGGTAGGAATGGAATATCTTGGCCTCAACACAAGGGTAGGTGGTTCTCTCTCAGAAAATGTGTATTGGAAGTGTAGGTTAGATTCGATGGCTCTCTCCACGAATGAAGAGTGGGTGGAGGGGTATATAGCCTCCACACAAAATCTAACCGTTACACACAATTTACCGGTCTCGGTGGGACCCGAATTGAGAAACTTCGGTGGGACCGATTCAGCAAATCTAGTGACCGTTAGGATTTTAGATTGGGACCGACATGCAACTCGGTAGGACCGATATGGTTAGGGTTAGGGCATAACGTAATCTCGGTGAGACCAATTACACAAACTCGGTGGGACCAATTTTGGTAATAAGCTAACCAGAGAGTTGGTCACGCAAACTCGGTGAGACCGATTACACAAACTTGGTGGGACCGATTTTGGTAATAAGCTAACCAGAGAGTTTGCATTGTAATCTCGGTAGTACCGATTTCTCAAACTCGGTGAGACCGATTTTGGTAATGGACATACACAGAGAGATTACAATCCCATCTCGGTGAGAATGAGATCCCCATCGGTGAGACCGATTTGCCTAGGGTTTGTGGCAGTGACTATGACATCTGAACTCGGTGGCGCCGGATAGAAATAATCGGTGGAGCCGAGTTTGACTTTTGGTATAGGACATATGTGAATGTGGGAAAGTAGTTGAGGGTTTTGGAGCATATCACTAAGCACTTTGAGCAAGCAAGCCATTAAGCAACACCTCATCCCCTCTTGATAGTATTGGCTTTTCCTATAGACTCAATGTGATCTTGGATCACTAAAATATAAAATGTAGAGTCTTGTACTTGAAGCTTGATTGTCCTTAGCATCTTGAAGGGGTTCCACATCCTTTAGTCCATGCCACTTCATTGTTGAACTTATCTGAAACATACTAGGTAAAAGTGTTAGTCCAACAAGAGATATGTTGACATTAATTACCAAAATCACCCAGGGAGCACTTGTGCTTTCAATCTCCCCCATTGATGGCAACATACATCAAAGCTTTAGATAAAGATATAGAGAATAGCAAGTAAAGCTTTGAAAAGACATGTAACATGCATAGGCTCCCCCTACATGTATGAAATCATGTGAATATGGAATATAGAAGCATGTGAGAGCATAACCATGACAGAGTAGGCAATGTGTTACATGTATCTTGGCTATATGCATCAGATCAAAAGATGTGAATATGGGGAATGTACCTCCATGCTCATGAGTCCTTCTTGCAAACAATATGTACATCAGCAAGAATTCCTCATACACATGATTGTGATGCATATACTTACCTTGTGGTCTTGAGTTGGCTTAGGATGGAATGAACCTGCGTAAACAAGGTTAGATAACACAGATACACCTACTAACCAGAGCAAACAAAAGAAACCACAAGATTATCAAGACTGGGATGACATGTAGAGTGATCACTAAGTACCACAATTGATATTGACATGTCCCCAAAGGTAAAGATATGCAATGAATTTAAGAAATTTCTTTCCCTTAGATGTCTTGCTCCCCCTGAATCTAGCATGGGATACTGGGAGAAGATAGGGAACAGAAAATCAGAGCTCAAAGAAACAAATGAATAGAGCTAATGCAAATAAGCACATATGAGCATGTATTTCCCCTCAAGAAGACATGTGGCATCTCTCCTCTTGAACACCAAGCATCTGGGATCCTTGAAGATTACTCTTTCCTTGAGTATTCCCTCCCCCTAGAGATCTCTCCCCCTAGAGATATGATTAAGCTTTGATGTGATCTCTCTCTCCCCCTTTGACATCAATTTCCAAGAAGGGCCTTCTGGAATTTGTCATGAATGGGTTTGGTCCTTGAGTCACAACACAAAGCACTAAGGTAAATGTGATGCTTGTAGAGGACAAGATTCATTGAGTCGAGCTGGATCAAGAGTAAAAGCAGGAATAAATGGGAAAATGTTTTTCCTGTAGTGAAATCGGTGGCACCGAGTTGTATGGTTTGGTTGCACCGAAAAACTTTGGTTAGACCGAGAACAAGAAACCGGTGCGACCAAGTTCATCACAGAGAAAAGCACTTGTCACCTCAGCTCACTAGACAAGTAAGATCACACAAGGATTTGCAAGGAATTAACTGAAAGATTTGCAATGAATTGAATGCAGGGAATGCAGAACAAAAGAAAAGAAAAGAAGAGGAAAAAGAAGGAAATCTAGATGGAGGTTTTTTCGAAAGGGGAAACAAATATGCATGAGACAAATGCAAGGGCACAGAAAAGAACACAAGAAAACTTCATCTAGAGATGGTCGGCGACAAAGTCACCTATGTTAGAGTATATTGACTTAGGAGTCAAGTGAGATCACTTGATCATAGGTCATACTCATCGTTTAAGCGCAAAATGGGGTTGCCATTTTTCGTTTAAGCATCTTGATGTATTCACATCTTGTCGAGTTGCTTTGACTCATGACTTGGAGTAAAGCTTCTCTAAGATGGAATAACATACCTTGGGTGGTGGTGTTTCTCGTGATCATGTAGTTGAACTTGTGTGGGCTGCTCAAGGTTGATGTAGCTCATCAAGAGTTGGGAGCCCCATTTGGAATTTGAGTTCATCTACCTACATGGGTTAGTTTTCGCAAGTAAGAGCACTTGTGTATCCAAAATGACAATCATGAAACTCAACATAGAATTTGTCAAAGGATATGTTTGAATGGTTTCGTGCTTCCTTGTCTTCAACCACCATTGTGTAGAGACTTGGTGATGTAGAGATTGCTCAAGATGAGAGTGAGTTGCGATCTCATAAATTATGATTCATCCAAGTACCTACAAGGGTTAGATAACATGCAAGATGCAAATATATCCAGGACATAATATAATCATTATAAGAGAAATATCAAGGATTAGTCATAAGCTCAAGTCTTGCATGTATCCAATGGAGTTCCTACTCCAAGTTTGAAGCACCAATGATGTTCAATTCACCTCTTAGCCTGCAAAATACTTTCTCATCAAGTGGTTTAGTGAATATATCCACTAATTGCTTGTCGGTGCGAACATGCTTAAGATTAATGTCACCCTTAGCAACATGATCTCGAATGAAATGATGACGAACTTCAATATGCTTAGCTCGAGAGTGTTGCACGGGATTGTGAGAAATCTTGATAGCACATTCATTGTCACAAAGTAATGGAACATGTTTCACATATATTCCATAATCTTTAAGAGTTTGGGTCATCCAAAGTAATTGAGCACAACATGAACCAGCGGCAATGTATTCCGCTTCGATGGTGGATAAGGATACCGAGTTTTGTTTCTTGGAAGACCAAGACACAAGAGATCTACCAAGAAATTGACAAGTACACGAAGTGGACTTTCTATCAACCTTGTCACCGGCATAGTCCGAGTCGGAGTAGCCAACAAGATCGAAAGAAGACCTCTTAGGATGCCAAATGCCAAAATTTGGTGTATGTATTAAGTATCTCACTATCCTTTTCATGTCCTTAAGATGACATTCCTTAGGAGCAGCTTGATATCGTGCACACATGCACACACTTAGCATGATATTGGGACGTGAAGCACATAGATCTAACAATGAACCAATCATAGATCGATAAATCTTTTGATCAACCGGTTCACCATCTTTGGTCAAATCAAGATGTCCACTAGTAGGCATGGGTGTAGTCATACCTTTGCATTCTTGCATATTGAACTTCTTGAATAAGTCCTTTGTGTACTTCGTTTGAGAGATAAAGGTACCTTCCTTAGTTTGCTTGATTTGCAAACCAAGAAATAATTTGAGTTCACTCATCATAGACATCTCAAACTTCTCCGACATTAGCTTCCCAAACTTTTCACTGAAATGAGGGTTAGTAGAACCAAATATAATATCATCAACATAAATTTGGCATACAAATAGTTCTCCATTGACCCTTTTAGTAAAAGGAGTAGAATCAATTTTTCCAATTTCAAAGCCTTTTTCAATAAGGAACTTGGTCAAGCATTTGTACCATGCTCTAGGAGCTTGTTTAAGACCATAAAGGGCTTTGTGAAGTTTGTAGACATGATCAGTTTTCTTAGGATTGACAAAGCCGGGAGGTTGCTTAACATAAACCTCCTCCTCAATTTCACCATTTAGAAAAGCACTTTTAATGTCCATTTGGTACAAGGTGATATCATGGTGATTAGCATAAGCAAGTAAGATGCGAATGGACTCAAGTCTAGCAACGGAGCATAAGTCTCACCATAGTCCATACCTTCGACTTGTGTGTAGCCTTGGGGCGCTTAGACGTGCTTTGTTGCGAACCACTTGTCCATCTTCATCTTGCTTGTTGCGAAACACTCATTTGGTACTGATGATGTTATGGTTGTTGTCGGGCTTCTCAACCAATGTCCACACTTGATTTCTCTCAAAGTTGTGTAGCTCTTCATGCATAGAGTTTATCCAGTCCGGATCTTCCAATGCTTCTTCAACCTTCATAGGTTCAATGCTAGAGATGAATGAATAGTGTTCACAAAAGTAGCTAAACGAGTTTTAGAGCGAGTGATTCTCCCGGTTTGGATATCTTTGTAGATTTACTCGACGAGATGGTCTTTAGCAATTCTTGCTCGAACTCGCGAAAGCTTTTGCTTGGGTCTTGGTTGAACATGTTCTTCATCTTGTTCTTCTTCTTGGCCTTCTTCATTGTTGGCGTTGTCGTCCTCTTGTCATGGTGGAGAACGAGGTTGTTGGCGTTCGTCTTGGTGCACTTCCTCGTTTTCTTTATCTTGGTGTGTCCCACTTGTGGATGCCTCCGTATCAACTCTTGGTTCACCTTGTCGTGAGGTAGAAGCTTCCACTTGGACGGACGAGGTATGAGGGAGTCCTGGATTAGGGGGTGTCCGGATGGCCGGACTATGACCTTTGGCCGGACTCCTGGACTATGAAGATACAGGATTGAAGACTTCGTCCCGTGTCCGGATGGGACTTTCCTTGGTGTGGAAGGCAAGCTTGGCGATACGGAAATGTAGATCTCCTACCATTGTAACCGACTACATGTAACCCTAACCCTATTCGGTGCCTATATAAACCGGAGGGTTTTAGTCCGTGGGGACGAACAACAATCATACCATAGGCTAGCTTCTAGGGTTTAGCCTCTCGATCTCGTGGTAGATCTACTCTTGTACTACCCATATCATCAATATTAATCAAGCAGGAGTAGGGTTTTACCTCCATTGAGAGGGCCCGAACACAGGTAAAAACATCGTGTCCCTTGTCTCCTGTTACCATCCGCCTAGGCATACGATTCTGGACCCCTACCCGAGATCCGCGGTTTTGACACCGACATTGGTGCTTTCATTGAGAGTTCCTCTGTGTCGTCATCTTTAGGCCCGATGGCTCCTCTGATCATCAACAACGATGCGCTCTAGGGTGAGACTTTTCTCCCCGGACAGATCTTCGTATTCGGCGGCTTTGCTCTGTGGGCCAATTCGCTTGGCCATCTGGAGCAGATTGAAAGCTACGCCCCCGGCCATCAGGTCAGATTTGGAAGTTTGAACTACGGTACGACATCCGCGGAGACTTGATCTTGACGGGCTTGAGCCACAGCCAAGCGCGCCGCCTTTATCACGAGGGCATGATCTAGCTCTGGCCCGAGCAATGTCTGGAGGCCGCACGAGTCCGCTCCGACCTTTAGCTCGGAGCCGACCGCTTGATCGAGGGCGGGTGGCTAGACACCGCCTCGGGGCTGCAATCTCTACTGGCGATTGGGCCGTACACCTACCCTGTCGCTGCGGCTTCGTGACTCAAAGCGCGGACTCCTCTCGGGCTCCGAGCCTTCAGCGCCCCTTGTCGAATCCGATTGGGCGCCCGATCATGGAATTCACTACCGCGGACATCTTTCGGCTTTTCGCCCTTTGGCGACATTACGAATTCACTAAAGTCTCTCTCTTTATCGGAGAGCCTGGCGGATTATGGTCGGGAAGGTTGGGATGCGGACGGCGAAGAAAATCAAAGCCCACCCACCACCCACTTCGTAGCCACCGCCGATGATTTAACCGACATGCTCGACTTGAATCCGAAGACATCGATGGTATGGACTGACGATGAAGGAGGCGACAAAGAACCAAATACCACAGTGGCAATCGGAAGGCCACCTCGTCATACGACATATACATGGTGGACATCCCGGAAGATGGGAATGGCGATGGAACAGCGTGGGGCGACCCCTCCAAGAAACAGCCTAAGCGCCCGGCGTCGGTGACACCGCTCTAAATCCGCCATAGCAAAAGCGGTGATTCCGCACGGAGACAATAACACCGGACGGTGCGAAGACAAACCCCTCGGCAGGATTCAGCACGGGAGGATGGAGAAGCCAGCCCTCATGAGAGAGCGGCGAAAAGAGAGGAAGAGGGCGATAATTACATGCCTCCCTCCGAAGATGAGGCAAGCCTC
Source organism: Aegilops bicornis (assembly GCA_021605145.1). Lineage (NCBI taxonomy): Eukaryota > Viridiplantae > Streptophyta > Magnoliopsida > Poales > Poaceae > Aegilops > Aegilops bicornis. Next base: position 498,233,596 of record CM038670.1, read on the forward strand.
GACGACAGCGAATTCGTGCACGAGGATCCCGTCGAACAAGAGCGTTTCAAGCGCAGGCTCATGTCCATGGCAAGCAGCCTCAAGAAAAAGCAACAACGACTTAGAGCTGACCAAGATTTGCTAGCTGGCGGATGGATGAAGTCCTTGCGGCGAAGAGTATGAACTCGGCGCCCCTCAAGAGCTGCCCAAGACGCGAGCTGCTACCCCGATTAGAGGAGGAAGCACCCAAACCTACATCACCGATTGCATGATATGGCTGACCGGCCACCTCGTGGCGCTGACGAAGAGGCCTCTCGGCCCTCAACTCAAGCCGCACCCGTCGCCGCTCAAAAAATACAAAGGCACGGGAAATCGCGCGGAACTGCGAGATATATTGGAGGACAAGGCAAGGCAGACAAGATCGATCAATGGATCGCGTAGGCGCCCCACAACACGTGACGATGACCATCACGCCGGATATGGCAACTCCGGCCGGGCCGAACACAGTAGACAAAGCTCATTTGAGTTGCATCGTGATATAGCCCAATACAGAGGCGCCGCACACCCACTATGCTTCACAGATGAAGTGATGGATCATCAAATCCTTGAGGGTTTCAAACCCGTAAACATTGAATCATACGATGGCACAACAGATCCTGCGGTTTGGATCGAGGACTATCTCCTTCACATCCACATGGCCCGCGGTGATGATCTACACGCCCTCAAATACCTCCCACTCAAGCTTAAAGGACCAGCCCGGCATTGGCTTAATAGCTTGCCACCAGAGTCAATTGGTTGTTGGGAAGACACGGAAGCCGCATTCCTCGACAATTTCCAGGGCACATATGTGCGACCACCAGACGCCAATGACCTAAGCCACATAATTCAGCAGCCAGAGGAACCGGCCAGACAATTCTGGACATGGTTCCTAACCAAGAAAAATCAAATCATCGATTGTCCGGATGCCGAGGCCCTCGCAACCTTCAAACCCAACATCCGCGACGAGTGGCTTGCCCGGCACCTAGGACAGGAAAAGTCGAAATCCATGGCAGCCCTCACAACACTCATGACCCGCTTTTGCGCGGGAGAGGACAGCTGGCTAGCTCGTAGTAACAACATGACCAAAAGCCACGTAATTCGGATACCAAGGACAGCGATGGCGGTCGGCGTCGCAACAAGCACAAGCGCCGCGTGCGGCGACAATGCTTTGAAGATACGGCGGTCAATGCCGGATTCAGAGGCTCTAAACCGGTCGTGGAAAAAGCCATTTAAAAGAAATACTCGGGCCCGTCAATTTGGACCAAATACTCGATCGCTCGTGCGGATACATGGCACCCGAAAAACCGACCAATCACACCAACATGGATTGTTGGGTGTTCAAGCAGCGAGCAAGTTAAATGCCGAAAACAGTGACAAGGGGCTGCATAGCGATGACGAGGAGGAGCCCCGGCCGCCGAACAATAGAGGACAGAAGGGCTTCCCCCCGCAAGTGCGGACGGTGAACATGATATACGCAACCCACATACCCAAAAAGGAATCGGAAGCATGCACTAAGGGACGTGTATGCGATGGAGCCAGTCGCCCCAAAGTTCAACCCGTGGTCTTCCTGCCCGATCACTTTTGATCGAAGGACCACCCACTAGCATCCGCCATGGCGGATTCGCGCATTGGTTCTAGACCCAATCGTTGACGGATTTCACCTCACTAGAGTCCTAATGGGCGGCGGCGAGAACTGAACCTGCTTTATCGGGATCTGATCGCAAAATGGGCATAGACCCATCAAGGATTAAACCCACGAAGGCGACCTTCAAAGGCGTCATACCAGTGTAGAGGCCAACTATACAGGCTCGATTACACTTGAAGTGGTCTTCGGATCCCGGAGAACTTTCGGGCGAGGAGTTAATCTTCGACATAGTCCCGTTCATGGCGGCTATCATGCCTTTGCTTGGACGAACCGCATTTGCAAAGTTCAATGCGGTGCCGCACTCACGCATACCTCAAGCTCAAGATGCCAGGTCCTCGAGGAGTCATTACGGTCAATGGAAACACCGAGCGCTCTCTCCGGACGGAGGAGCATCTGGCTGACCCTCGCGGCGGAAGTACAAAGCAGCCTCTTAAGGCAATTCTCGAGTCCGGCTATTAAACGTCTGGACAACGTCAAGCGCGCCCAGAGTAACCAACAACAAGACCACCTGGCACGTTCCGAGCACGCATAGCAATGCGGCCCAAGCCCCAGCCCTCGCGAAATTGCGAAACCAGTATTACACGTACATAATTACGCTCTGAAAATACCATGGGCATAGGGGAAGGGGCATGACCACGGCATGCCCAGAATGCGGCTCAACCGCACCAGGGGCTCCCAATTGTGTCCTTCTTTTTTTTATTTTTTTTATTTTTACTTTCAGGACTCCGTTCTCACGAAGCCCTGTCAAGCATTAGAATCGCCGAACACACGATGCAATAGCCAGGGAAGCAGAAAGCTACGTCGAGTGTCCAGGTGGTCTCTATTACGAGCAATATATCTATTTTACACACCATCCCGCGGCTTACCCCTGGAGGGAGACATGTTAAAAACTCCCGTCCCTTGCTTATCGCACTATTTGTATTGTTCTGCTCTTACTGCAGCCCTTTTGAATTAACAATATATAGCTTCTGCCTATTATTGAGTTCCCTTTTTTTTATATATGTTCATTTATGACATTGTGCAACCGTACACTTTGGTACGGGCAATACACCAGGGGCTTAAGTACCCCATAACATGGTGTGATAAGTCCGAACACTTTCACAAGTGCGGGACCCCGAACTTATAGCATTATATGCATCGGCTCGGAATCATGTCTTGGGTCAATAGTTGGGTTTGCCCGGCTCCCATGTTTTGGTACCTTATGTTCCGTTATATCGGCTAAGGTAGCGCTGGGAGAACCACAGCGATTGTGCCCCGGTTGAGCTGGGTTAAGCACCTCAGTGGAGAAAGCTAAAACTGACCGTCATGGTAGGGCGAGAGCCGGTCGCTGTTCGAGAGGTTTTCGAGTCCCTAAACACTTATGCCGCTTAGAGCGAGGAGTCGGCATTGTCCGGCCTAGGCGTGGATAGCGCCCCGAACTCGGTCTTCCGAATACCAGGGGCTTCGCCGAAATTAAAAATTATAGAATTCTATGGCTAAGTGAGAGTGTTCAAGCATTATAGTCCGGTTGCCTTGTTCGTTGAGTTGAGCGCCTCCCTCGAAGGACCCAAGAATGGGAACAAGAGCGCTCAAGTTCATCTCGAACACCCCAGCACTCGTGGCATGGGGGCTGAAGCCGACGACTCGCCATCTCTCAAATTTAATACACGGCCGCACAGAAGGTAATATTTTAAATTCAACAGTGTTGCTTAGCTCATATGAACAAGTTTTCAGCGTAAAGGATTACAAATGCGAGACTACTAAAAAATTATATCTTTGGAGCATTCATCCGCTATAAGGCGGGCACCCTTCAGGACGCCCTCATAATACATTTCAGGCTTGCGATGCTCCCTCTTCAGTGGTGGTCCGTCCTTCACAAGCTTCTTAGCGTCCATCTTGCCCCAGTGCACCTTAGCAAGGGCAAGGGCCCTACGGGCACCTTCGATACAGACGGAGCGCTTGATGACTTCAACCCATGGATAGGCGTCCACCAGCCGCCTCACGAGCCCGAAGTAGCTCCCAGGCATGGCTTCATTAGGCCACAGCCGAATTATGAGGCCCTTCATGGCCCGTTCGGCCACCTTATGGAGCTCGACCAGCTGCTTCAACTGGTCGCTTAAGGGCACCGGTTGTCCGGCTTAGCATACTGAGACTAGAACACCTTCTCTGTCGAGCTTCCTCCTCGGCTCGGTAGAATGCAGCAGCATCAGCCACACCGCGGGGAAGATCTGCGGATCTCTTGGAGAGCTCCGGATTCGGGTAAGTAACAGATAATTCACTTTCACATGCTTGCTTTGCATATAGAATGCCTTGCCCGCCGCTATCTTCTTCATCGCCTCAATCTCCTGGAGGGCTTTTTGGGCTTCGGCCTTAGCGGCCTTGGCGCTCTCAAGGGCCGTGGCGAGCTCGGACTCGAGTCTTTGAGTCACGCTCAAACTCTCGTGTTTTTCCACGAGAGCACGGAGCTCTTGCCGCACCTCCGCCACCGCGCCTCCTGCTTTTCTCGCTCGGTGCGCTCCATGGCCCGCATTGCTTCGGCCTTGGACACCGCCTCCTTGAGGTTGCCACCTTGTTCGTGGCCCCTGCAATATTCACGTTATTCCTGTCATTTTTGCAAACACATCTTTAAATACTCCCATAAGGTATTACTTACCTTCCTTTTCCTCGAGCTGCTTTTTGGCAAGTCCGAGCTCGTTCTCGGACTGCTCGAGGCTCTGCTTTAATGCATCAACCTCCGCAGTCAGTGCGGCAGAGATCAGCAGCGCAGCCTGCATTCCCATATTGACATACCTATGTTAGACTCCTGCGTATATCTTTTTAGATCCTCAGTTTGGCTATTTCTTTCCGAACACCAAACTAAGCATCAGGGGCTACTGTCTATGCGATAATATTTTTACATATCTTAAATACATACCTCAAAGCCTGTTAGAAGGCTGGCACAGGCTTCAGTCAGCCCGCTCTTGGTAGACTGAACTTTCTGGATCACCGCACTCATAACAGTGCGGTGCTCCTCGTTGATGGAAGCGCCGTTAAGCACCTCCATCAAATCATCCGGTGCCTCCGGTTGGACAGAGGTCACTTGGCGTCATGATCTTGCCCTTCTTACGAAGGGGTCGCTGTCGGACTCCGGAACCTTGAAGGTTCGATGCGGAGTCCAGCACAGGGCCGAACTTGAAGCCCTTCGGGGTTTTATCCCCTTCGAGCCCGGATTCCGGGAGGCCGCCTTGCGGCGCCTCCACAGCCACCTCCTCCTGGCTGGGCCCCTTTTGGGACTCCTCCCCGGCGTCATCCGCGGCGGGAGGAGATGAGGCGGTCGGAAGTGAGGTGCTATTCACCTCCGATGAATCCAGGGAGCCGCTCGTCGAATCATCGAGCCCATCCTTCGGTGGGCTGCATGGTTATATCCGGCATTATAAGATGCTGTGCGACAAATGAAGCGCCATGAGTTATTCTAGTATCCGGACACTTACGATTCCGCCAGGGGCTTGGTCCTTGGAGCCCACCCCACTTCGCCATCGTCGACATTAGTGGTGTATTCCGGAGGAAGGGTCCTTCCCTTCTTGGACCCTCCGGCCTCCCTAGTTGGGGCGGCCTTCCTTTTCTTCTCTCCCCCCGCTGGGGGAGAGGCCTCTTTTTCCTCCTCCTCGTCTTCGCGGGAGGAGTCCGCCTCGGTGTCATCGGACAACGAGTCCGACAGCACCTGGTGCCGGGAACTCCTTCAAGTTCCCGTGGCCTTCTTCTTGGCCTTCTTTTCCGGCACCACATGAGGTGCCGGAACCAGCAGCCCCGTCAATCAGGCGTCTGCTGGGTCTTACAGCAAGGGCAGACGGTCAATCTGTCGAGCGTCTTCAGCCGATCTGTCAAAGGTGCGGGAGCTTTGGATCCCGCACAGAGTCAAACTGTGAAAAAAGAGGCCCGTAAAGGGGAACATAACGTACCTCGCTGGCTTGATCTTGCGAGCTGAATCCGCGATCTTGATGGCGGATGCGGAGCTTCAGCGCCCTTGAACAGCACCTTCGAGGCATCTTCGTGCGTAGTGTCAAAGAGCCGGCTCAAGGTTCGGTGTTGTGCGGATCAAACTCCCACAAGTTGAAGGCCCGTTGCTGGCATGGGAGAATCCGGCGGATGAGCATCACCTGGATTACGTTGACAAGCTTGAGATTCTTGTCCACCAGGTTTCGGACGCAGGTTTGGAGTCCGGCCAGCTCTTTTGAGTTACCCCACGTCATGCCCGTCTCCTTCCATGAGGTGAGCCGTGTGGGGAAGCCAGATCGGAATTCAGGGGCCGACGCCCATTGAGAGTCGCGCGGCTCGGTGATGTAGAACCACCCTGATTGCCACCCCTTTATGGTCTCCACAAAGGAGCCCTTGAGCCATAGGACATTGGCCATCACCTTGACATGGCACCTCCGCACTCCGCTTGGCGGCCGCCCACTACCTTGGCTTGACATTGAAAGTCTTGACCATAAGCGAAGTGGGCTTGGATCTGAAGGAAGGCCTCGCACCTGACGATAAACGCCGAGATGTTGAGGATGAAATTCGGGGCCAGATCATGGAAATCTAGGCCGTAGTAGAACATGAGCCCCCGGACGAATGGGTGAAGTGGAAACCCTAGTCCGTGAAGGAAGTGAGGGAGGAACACCACCCTCTCATGGGGCCTGAGGGTGGGGATGAGCTGCCCCTCGTTGGGGAGCTTATGTGAGATGTCGCCGGACAAGTATCCGGCCTTCCACAGCTTTTTGATGTGCCCCTCCGTGACGGAGGAGGCCATCCACTTACCTCCCGCTCCGGACATAGTTGGAGAAGGTTGAGGTGGGATGTCGGACTTAGGTATTTGGAGCTTCAGTCTTGTGAAATGGATAAGCAAAGGAGGAAGAAGGCGTGTGTGAAAAAGCAGATCCTTATCCCCTTATATGAACGGACAAAGCTATGCGTCCCCACCGGCCTGATAAAACTCGCTTATCTCCCAAGCGCCGTAATCAATGGCGCGGTTGGGTTACCCACGCCCGTATTGATGAGAATCCCTGGTTTGACAAGACGTGCCAAGGAAACCGCCTCGCTAAACGCGCTGAGGTGGGACAGTGAAAAAGATTCGAATAAAGGCTTGGCCGTGGTGTGATGTCACGCTGCGGAATACGTCAGCAGATTGAACTTGTGTATATGTTATTCTCTCTACGGTGGTATGTGGAACTTGTTTTGCCGAGTCGGACACTATCCTTGTGTTCAAAATCTTCTATGAAGTATTCGGAGAAGGAACCCGCCTTGCAATGCCGAAGACAATATGCGCGCCGGACCTCGTCGTCATTGAAGCCTGTTTCAGGGGCTACTGAGGGAGTCCTGGATTAGAGGGTGTCCGGATGGCCGGACTATGACCTTTAGCCGGACTCCTGGACTATGAAGATACAGGATTGAAGACTTCGTCCCGTGTCCGGATGGGACTTTCCTTGGCGTGGAAGGCAAGCTTGGCGATACGGATATGTAGATCTCCTACCATTGTAACCGACTGTGTAACCCTAACCCTATTCGGTGCCTATATTAACGGGAGGGTTTTAGTCCGTAGGACGATCAACTTTCATACCATAGGCTATCTTCTAGGTTTTAGCCTCTATGATCTCGTGGTAGATATACTCTTGTACTACCCATATCATCAATATTAATCAAGCAGGAGTAGGGTTTTACCTCCATCGAGAGGGCCCGAACCTGGGTAAAAACATCGTGTCCCTTGTCTCCTGTTACCATCCACCTAGATGCACAGTTCGGGACCACCTACCCGAGATCCGCCGGTTTTGACACCGACAAGGTACTCTCCTTAACCTCCGTTGGACGAATCTTACCAATAGACAAGTCTTGGATTGCTTCCGAGGGATCTTTGTCTCCTACATCAATTGGCAATTGCTCTACTTGCGAGCCGTTAGATTCATCAAACTTCACATATACCGTTTCTTCAACCTTTCAGGTGAAATTGTTGTAGACACGGTAAGTGTGAGAGTTTGAGCCATAACAAAGTAGGAAACCTTCATGAGACTTAGGAGAAAATTTAGAACGACGATGCTTATCAAGAATGTAGCACTTTGAGCCGAATACTCAAAAGTATCTAACTTGGGGTTTATTCTTTGGTGAGGAGCTCGTATGCCGTCTTGCCGAGTAGCTTGTGAAGATACAAGCGATTTGTTGCATGACAAGCTGTCTCAACCGCTTCTGCCCAAAAGTGCTTTGGCATCTTGTACTCATCAAGCATCGTTGTTGCCATTTCAATGAGCGTCCAGTTCTTCCTCTCAACAACTCCATTTTGTAGAGGTGTGTATGTAGTCGAGAACTCGTGTGAAATACCACGTAAATCTTGAAAAATCATCGAGAAAGATCTTTTGGACCTGCGATTTATCATCGAGAAAGAACACCCACGTAAATCTTGAAAAATCATCAACTATAACTAGACCAAAAGAATTGCCACCGAGACTTTTGTAAGCGTTAGTGCCAAAAAGATCCATGTGAAGTAGCTCGAGTGGCCTCCTTGTGGTCATGATGTTCTTCACGGGATGCCTTCCTCCAACCTGTTTACCTGCTTGACAAGTGCTGCAAAGTCTATCCTTATCAAATATGACATCGTTAACGCCAAGGATATTATTTCCTTTAATAATCTTGTCAAGGTTTCGCATACCAACATGACCTAGTCTTCTATGCCACAACCAGCCTTTAGAAGATTTAGCAATAAAGCAAGTTCTAGGTTGAGCCTTTTTAGTGAAATCAACAATGTAGAGATCACCTCTCATTACATCGGTAAAGACCATTTTATGATTATCTCTCTGAAACACTTGGCAATCTACTTGATAAATAGGATATTGAAACCGAAATCAGCAAGTCTAGATGCTGAAAGTAAGTTGTAGCCAAGAGATTCAACGAGCATGACATTTTGTATGGAGCTATCATGTGAGATGGCCACCTTACCAAGGCCAACCACCTTACCCTTTGAATTATCACCAAAAGTGACATATTTTCGAGGGCCGTCGTTTTCAGCAAGCTCATGGAACATGTCTTTATCTCCGGTCATATGATCAGTACATCCACTATCAAGGACCCATTCCTTTCCTCCAGCCATGTAGCCGCGAAGATTTGCCATAAGACCAAAGTGTCTCATTGCATCGTCAAGATCATATTCACTATCACCATCCTCATCATAGTATCCATGTTCAACATCATCTTGTGATTGATCAATTCCTAGAGAGGGTAATTCATTAGACAAATGATCATTTCTATTTTTGTCTTTATGGATTCTAATAGCTTTGGAAATAATATTGCTAATGATTCCAACATCTCCTATGGCACGCATGAGATTTGTAAGCTCAAATAGACAATCACCAAAGCTAGGATCACTAGAATTCATCTTAGACTTACGGAGAATTTCATCTAAGTTTTTCAAGGAATAATCCGGAATCGTTCCTCAAGAAATTTCCGTATAGTATAGGCACAATCAAGTGTAGCCAAACTAGCAATCAAATTTTTGGGCAATCCTCTTATGATAAGACTGATGGTTCTAAGGTTGCGAATCATGTCAAGATCCTCTTTGGGTGTGGGATGCGAGGGATCAATATGAGGTGCACAAGGGCTAGCAATGTACTTGTTCAAATGATATTCATTGAAAATCTCAAGCATTTCATTTTTCCACTCATGAAAATACTCTCCATCAAGAATAGGCACTCTATGTCTAAGACTCCCTAAAGTAGACACATCCATCTTCCTCCAAAGGTGTTTAAATCAAGGCAATGGAGACCAAAGCTCTGATACCAATTGAAAGGATCGAGAAGAGGTGTCTAGGGGGGGTGATTAGACACTATGTACCAAAAGTTGCAGTTTTTAACTTCTTTAAGTTGGAGTGGAGTTTAGGCACAAGTTTAACACTCACAATACATATCAAGCATGCATGCAAAGAGTATATGAGCAGCGGAAAGTAAGTCATGCAACTTGCAAGAATCTAAAGGGAAGGGTTTGGAGAATTCAAACGCAATTGGAGACACAGATGTTTTTGTCGTGGTTCCGATAGGTGGTGCTATCGTACATCCACGTTGATGGAGACTTCAACCCATGAAGAGTAACGATTGCGCGAGTCCACGTAGGGCTCCACCCACAAAGGGTCCACGAAGAAGCAACCTTGTCTATCCCACCATGGTAAATGCGCCCATGAAGGACTTGCCTCACTAGCGGTAGATCTTCACGAAGTAGGCGATCTCCTTGCCCTTACAAACTCCTTGGTTCAACTCCACAATCTTGTCGGAGGCTCCCAAGTGACACCTAGCCAATCTAGGAGACACCACTCTGCAAGAAGTAACAAATGGTGTGTTGATGATGAACTCCTTGCTCTTGTACTTCAAATGATAGTCTCCCCAACACTCAACTCTCTCTCACAGGATTTGGATTTGGTGGAAAGAAGATTTGAGTGGAAAGCAACTTGGGAAGGCGGGAGATCAAGATTCATATGGTAGGAATGGAATATCTTGGCCTCAACACAAGGGTAGGTGGTTCTCTCTTAGAAAATGTGTATTGGAAGTGTAGGTTCGTTCTGATGGCTCTCTCCACGATTGAAGAGTGGGTGGAGGGGTATATATAGCCTCCACACAAAATCTAACCGTTACACACAATTTACCAATCTCCGTGGGACCGAATTGAGAAACTCGGTCGGACCGATTCAGCAAATCTAGTGACCGTTAGGATTTTCGGTGGGACCGACATGCAACTCGGTAGGACCGATATGGTTAGGGTTAGGGCATAACGTAATCTCGGTGAGACCGATTACGCAAACTCGGTGGGACCGATTTTGGAAATAAGCTAACCAGAGAGTTGGTCAGGCAAACTCGGTGAGACGGATTACACAAACTCGGTAGGACTGATTTTGGTAACTAGTTGACCCGTTGCGCCAAATGGCGCAGAGACCCGCTAAATACATGTTGTCGATGAAAATAGTTTCATTTTGTAAAAACATATTCAATACTGGTAGTAGAAAGCACATGTGCTAGACCATGCTATATTGAAAATATATTTATCACCCTGAGAAATCAGAGTGTGAAAAATAAACCATATTTGTATAACATGTGTAGGCAGTTAAGGAAGCTTTTTTTAGCTGTAATATGGTTATTGCTCTGAGAATCTGAGTTTGAAAAGAAAAATTTATATCAGAACATTAAATGGCAGAATAACCCAGTGGCAACATGTAGTGCTTAATGTTAACTACAAATCCGTTGGTTATCCGTTTGGGCATCTTTCTCATTTTTCTAAATTTTGAAATTGCAATATACTGGTATGCTTTCCTCTGCCTCATGAATCCCCACAATCGAGATGTACGGAGGCAGTTCTATGCATGAGAAGGGCTTTCAAGTGGCACGCTCTCTAGATGACCCATTGCGCCAAATGGCGCAAAGGCCCATTTAAAACCATGAACACTTTGAAAATATTTGCATTTGTTAATAACTATATGCTTGAGCAATCACATAGGACACGAATTGTAACTACTTTTATAAAAAAGAATAGACTTGTCTTTCAAAATATATACTTGAGCATGCATAATTTGTTATGTTATTCAGGAACACAGACACATAAGTTTTAAAAAAATCAAACAAAGAATGAAATGTAAATAGTTCCTTAATGTAATTATGCAACAAATTAGAACATCGGTGGGTCAAATAACTGAGCATGCAATTAGAAAGTACAAATAGCTTACGCTAAAAAGAAGGTAAACATAGGCGACACAGTAAAAAAGAAGGTAAATATAGGTGACACAATAAAGCCAGGTTTGATGAACTCCATTGCACACTTTGTGGTGTTTGATGAATAAAGCTACCCCTAAAAAAAGTGACACAATAAAATGTACTTAATACACGATGAACATTTCTTAGAAATAGTGGTCAATTACATCATATAATTTGGTTCTGTACAAAAGAAAGTTTCCTCTTTTGTGTATATATATCCTAAACACCACCCCTTGCGATGAACTCTCTGTCTTTGTCCACAGATTTGGTTATTCACCATCCAGCATGTCAGTTGCAGTCTCCTAAAGCATAGGAACAACATAAGTTAAAACAATGTAGTCAAACATACACTAAGAATATACTCACGGGCATTATCGACAGATTAAACCAAAGTTATAGGGCACAGGTTCTCTGTAAAGAATTAACCTGAGAAGGTCATTCTTCAAGCTGACTCCTAGGTCCTAGCAGAAGATGATGCATCTAAGCGAAGCTGCACGGAGATTTCTTATATGTCCCTTGCTCTCTCGCAGCAGATGGTTGGAATGGCAGATAAGATAAGTGTGAGGTCTTGTGAGCTCACTCTCAAAAGGCACATTCATTATGTGTATGTAATGATATAGATGTGTTATTAATTAAGTAACCTGAATAAGTTGTTGCATATTTCTTCTAGGGACAACTGTTTACATATTTCTTCTATATCCATTGCTCTCTGATGTATCGATTAAAATGGAAAACAAAGTAATTCTTAGGCATTGATATTCTTGACTTACTTGTTCGCAGCGATATCGAAATCGAGAGCATAAAGGTAATATGTTATAGCATATATCTGTACTGTAAGTAACAAAAGAGTAGTCTCTTTCCTTTTTTCCACATAACAGTCTACTTACCTGATGCACTTGGATAACAGGAACAAAAGAAAACACCAATGACTAATCATTTGGAAGGCAGCATGGCTGAGTCCTACACATGGCTAGTTAAGCCCTCTTGCCAAGCTGGAAAGTTTCGTACAAATGCGAAAATATCCATAGGATTGCATCTCTCCTGTTCTACTCAAATAATATTTTGTATATATCAGAGGTTTCAAAATCTAGGTACCAGTTAACTCCTATTGTGTTTGTTTGTATATATATCATTGGTCTGTTTTATTCTAGAGCCTTACTAACCAAATAAAGATCAAAAATTTGAAGTAAATTCTATGCCTAGAAACCAAATAAGAACTACACTGAAAATATTTATGAATTACTACAACTATCCAGACCATTTTAGACTACTTTAGTATGAGACTGTAATCAAGAATAATGAATGTAGGTGATCTGATATCTTGTTCGAACAATAAAATAAATAAGGACAGACAGGCAATGGATTTGACCAACAAAACCAAATACTTCTAGATCTGTACGCACTTCTAAAGAATTGATCAAATCTTAAAAGTTGGAAAGGCTAAGCGAGATAGAGTAATGATATGTTACACGAATAAGCAAGCATGTCCGTGACCATAGATAGTAGTTGATTAGCGATGATGCACTCAATGCGAAGCGGTGTTTCCATGCCTATCAGGATAAAGGTATTCTTTTCTGCAAGGATAAACATGGAAGTGGAATGATCAAGCACACCGAAAAGAGTTTTCATGAATTAAAAATAATAAACAGAACATGGAAATAAGTGTTTTGAAACATAGAATTTTGGAGCTGCACAAAAGATGCAGATGAAGAGGAGGACACCCCTAAATGAAAACCTCGAGTTAAAAAATTAAGCTAGCAAACCAGTCTGACCTATTATATATCACACATGGACAGTAGCACCTACATATTGAAGCAACAAAATTGACCCAAAAAATCCCCATATATGAACATCACAATCTGTGGGCATTAACTAAACACAAATTAAGCATAGATGTTTTCGGGTAGAAGCTAATATTATAGGATAGGTGACCTATAGTGAAACACATAATATAACACAAAGTTAAAGTATGCTTAGCAGAGGAATTTAGCAACAACACATGGGAACAGATCTGGGGTGTACCTATAGGTAATTAATCTCTGCATAGATGGCACAGAGTAGTAACTGCATTGATTTCTTTGCTGTCCCAGCCCCCTTTCCAATAGCACAGCTCCCTTTTAGAAATTATTGTGGTCAGAAATGAACAATCTCTATGTCTATCTAGGCTTAAAGAACGCATAGGTAGACAGACAGTATAAGAATTGACACCTTTTTTTTGGTCATCTACCCCTGGTCATCCTTATCATTCTTTCCTTCAATAGAAGATGAAAGAGCTTCAGCCTTATCATCAGACTTCTCCTGGTGCACCTAGAAAACCAAATAGTTTGGTAACGGAGCAAGGTGAGATATTAATATCCAAAGGTAAATAAATTGGCTCGGACAGGTTTCAGCTCACTCAATCAGTTAGACTGACTTGAATAGAATTTCTTTATGGCCATCTATATATTTGTATATCCGTAAAACATGCGACACTAAGTTTTCTTCCTCATGTGAGATAAGCATTTGATTGTACAATTGTGCAATTGAGCAAGGCATGAGAGAAAGCTATATCAACACAGCAGCTGTAAGTTTTCTTCCTCATGTGAGATAAGCATTTGACTGTACAATTGCGCAATCAAGCAAGGCATGAGAGAAAGCTATATTAACACAACCGTTATCTTTTGGTGTACAATCGAGTTGCTTCATATGAGATCTAAAACATGTGCATTCACACGTGCTTATATGAGTAGTAGAAAAGAAGCTTTGCCTAATAAGAAGGACCCAATAATCATTTTTTTTGGAAAAGGCATGAAGAGAAAACATTATATTTAGAAGGAGCACAAAAATACAGAGAAGGCGGAGAAAGCCCAAGAAGAAAAATCCAAGAAACATCCTTTCAAAAGCCCAGGAAGAATCACCAGGCCAGAAAACACAAGACCCTACAAATCCCATGGAAAGCATTTTCTTCCTGATAGGAGAAGGCAGCCCAAAAGAAAACCTCAGAAGAAAGACTAAGAAACAAGTTTTCGAAAAGGAATGACAAGAAAAAGAAGTAAACAAAAGGAGAGGCAACCTAGCTGGGAAACAAAAAATCCAGAGAACACAAAGAGCAAGCTCAAGAAGCAAAACCCAAGACACATCTTTCAAAAATCCCATGAAGAATTATAAGCCCAAAAACACAAAGCCCTGTAAACCCCATGTAAAATAAATCTGTAATAAAAGAGAGGAGCGGCCCAAAGGCCCAACAGAAGGAGCACCAATAAATAAGCAAGACATCAATTATTTGGGCCCATTGGGAACATTGAAGAAGAAGCTCAAAGAGGCACTATAAGCAGTACCAAGAATCTTGTTGTGTAAGCAAGAGGCATTTTTTTCTCCAGGCCCCCCAAGGAGCAGGAAACAAGAGGGGTGATCAATGGATTGTGAAGAATCAAATTAGAAAGGGCCATTTCTACTTTGTAAAACATAAAAAGAAGACACATCAAGCCCACAGGGCAGACATATGAAGAATAAAATGTCTAGAGACTTTATTGCATTAGAGGAATTAATCCAAGAAGTACAAAGCTGGCACACAGGCATGAATAAACAGTCAATAGAAGAGAGCTAAAGAAAAGCGGAGAGAGGACAGCGAATCTGATGCAGTGAGAGTCCAAAGATCACGAGTATGGTGTGTTTAGATGCCGTTAATTGTAATGAGCGTAAAAAGGCTAAATGTTCAAATTATAGTTGAAGTGAGATGAATCTTAACCCTGGATTGAACAAATTTAATGGGTAAGCTCATCTTGTCGCAGAAACGACGTACTACCGACCTGAAGAAAAAGATGAGGCCGGCGAGCAAGATCTCACGGTCGATGGACTTAACTAAGGTATTTTTAAGCACAACATTTACAAAGCAAATTGACCATATACTTTTTTATGAATGATGCAAGACTTATGGTTTTTTTTTGCAAGAATCAACCTTAGCAGGATGTTGTGTAGAGTTACTGTCAACGGAAGATGGCGCAGCCAAGAGAAACTGGCTGTAGATTTCTTCTATGCCTACTGCTCCATCCTGCAGCAATTATTTAGAACAACAAATAAGATGATTGTCAGATTAGATAAGGCACACTTCTTGCACAGAAAACAAATGTTCTGCATCAATATAGTAGATGACCAAAAAAAGAATAAAGAACAGAGCGGAAGAAGAGGAGAAGAAGAGCACGGCAAACCTCAGCCAGCGGCACCCATGGAGCAAAGGAGACCCATGCGTACGACGAGCGCACTTGGCGGCGAACACGATCTTGGCCGTGTCGCCCGCGCGCAGGTGCTCCAGGCCCGACTTAAGCAGCCAGACGAAGAGGTCGGCGACGCCATTGTAGAGGTTGCGGAAGGCCGCATCAGGGTCGTAGCACGCGAGCACGACCTGCGCGTGCTCCGCCTCCTTCTCGCTGACGCCTTCGGCCTCGGCCGCAGTGATGGCAAGGCTGTCGGCAGCGCCGCTTGCCGCTCTTGCCCCGGGGCCGCAGCGGCGGCGTCGTCCTGGTCCTTGCGCTCATCACGGGGTCGTGGAGGAAGCGATAGAGGATCTCGGGGAGGTCCTTGAGGCAGCCGAACCTGGCGAAGCCGGCGAGGTTGGTGGCGAGCGTGCGCGGGTGGATGGCGTGCATCCAGAGAGCGGTGACGTAGAAGCCCTTCCTCTCCTCTCTCTCTCTCTCATCTTCTTCCTTATCTCTCCCACTCATCCTCTCTCTCTCTCCCGCAGATCTAATCGAGCGCCGCCGCCGCCGTCACCATTTGCCTGTAGGTCGCCGCGGCCGCCAAGGATGCTCGCCTCTATGCCCGCACCTCGGTCCCACGGGATCCGAGATGAGGAGGTTTGGGCGCCATTGACGCGGGAGGATGCACACGCATGGAGGCGGCTAGGTCGATGGAGACGCAGGAGGTGGGCTCGTGAGATATTTTGCCAGTCCATCTCCTCTCTCCAACCGCAGACGGAGGTGAGGCACGCAGGACGCGCACATGGTGCATCGTTCAGCAAGGGGTCCACGTGAACATGCCCCAGCCAACCCGGCGCAGTCCGCACAACCAACCACCCTGACACAGTCGGAGCAACTGATGAGCGGGACCAGCAGCAGGACCGGCCCACCTGCCATCGCGATAGGAGAGACGCTGGTGCATAAGCCAGGTACACATGCACCGGCCGAGCCCTGCGCAGCTGCTCCCATAACGCACGACGCGGGCGCAGCGGACGAGGCAAGCAAGCAGCGTGCGTCGCGGCGGTGGCCCAGCACATGTTTGACCGAGAGAAACACCATGGGGCGTGCAACCAGTTCAGCAAGCAAGCGGGGGGCCAGCAGCAGCCGCAGGTCCACCCGTCATCGGTCGGTAGCGGCACAGTAATGAAGAATACACAGCGACATGGGTTTCTCGCGCGCGCAGCGCGCGCACAGCGGCTGCCTCGCGCCCCGCACCGAGAAAGCAACACCCAGCCGTTTGATCCACGTGGCCTGGCGCCGGCCCACACGTCATCCCTCGCCACGATCCACCGATCGGTAAAAAAGAGTGCGCAGAATTCCAGCGACGATCGAACGGCCAACGCGCGAAAAAAGACGTGGTCAACGCTGATCGAACGGCCAACGAAGGATGCCATCGGGGGAGCTCCCTGGGAGCGAGTTGCCTAGCCTCTGTTTTGTTTTAAATAAGCTAACCAGAGAGTTTGCATTGTAATCTCGGTAGTACCGATTGCTCAAACTCGGTGAGACCGATTTTGGTAATGGACATACACACAGAGATTACAATCCCATCTCGGTGAGAATGAGATCCCTATCGGTGAGACCGATTTGCCTAGGGTTTGTGGCAGTGGCTGTGACATCTGAACTCGGTGGCGCCGGATAGAAAGAATCGGTGGGGCCGAGTTTGACTTTTGGTTTAGGACATATGTGAATGTGGGAAAGTAGTTGAGGGTTTTGGATCATATCACTCAGCACTTTGAGCAAGCAAGCCATTAAACAACACCTCATCCCCTCTTGATAGTATTGGCTTTTCCTATAGACTCAATGTGATCTTGGATCACTAAAATATAAAATGTAGAGTCTTGTACTTGAAGCATGAGCCAATCCTTTGTCCTTCTCATCTTGGAGGGGTTCCACATCCTTTAGTCCATGCCACTTCATTGTTGAACCTATCCGAAACATACTAGGTAAAAGTGTTAGTCCAACAAGAGATATGTTGACATTAATTACCAAAATCACCCACGGAGCACTTGTGCTTTCAATCTCCCCCTTTTTGGTAATTGATGGCAACATACATCAAAGCTTTAGATAAAGATATAGAGAATAGCAAGTAAATCTTTGTAAAGACATGTAACATGCATAGGCTCCCCATACATGTATGCAATCATGTGAATATGGAATATAGAAGCATGTTAGAGAATAACCATGACAGAGTAGGCAATGTTTTACATGTATCTTGGCTATATGCATCAGATCAAAAGATGTGAATATGGGAAATGTACCTCCATGCTAATGAGTCCTTCTTGCAAACAATATGTACATCAGCAAGAATTCCTCATACACATGATTGTGATGCATATACTTACCTTGTGGTCTTGATTTGGCTTAGGATGGAATGAACCTGTGTAAACAAGGTTAGATAACACAGATACACCTACTAGCCAGAGCAAACAAAAGAAACCACAAGAGTACCAAGACTAGGATGACATGTAGAGTGATTACTAAGTACCACAACTGATATTGACATGTCCCCAAAGGTAAAGATATGCAATGAATTTAAGAAATTTCTTTCCCTTAGATGTCTTGCTCCCCCTGAATCTAGAATGGGATACTGGGAGAAGATAGGGAACAGAAAATCAGAGCTCAAAGAAACAAATGAACAGAGCTAATGCAAATAAGCACATATGAGCATGTCTTTCCCCTCAAGAAGACATGTGGCATCTCTCCTCTTGAACACCAAGCATTTGGGATCCTTGAAGATTACTCTTTCCTTGAGTATTCCCTCCCCCTAGAGATCTCTCCCCCTAGAGATAAGATTAAGCTTTGATGTGATCTCTCTCTCCCCCTTTGACATCAATTTCCAAGAAGGGCCTTCTGGAATTTGTCGTGAATGGGTTTGGTCCTTGAGTCACAGCACAAAGCACTAAGGTAAATGTGATGCTGTAGAGGACAAGATTCATTCAGTGGAGCTGGATCAAGAGTAAAAGCAGGAATAAATGGCAAAATGTTTTTCTTGTAGTGAAATCGGTGGCACCGAGTTGTATGCTTCGGTTGCACCGAAAAACTTCGGTTAGACCGAGAACAAGAAATCGGTGTGACCGAGTTCATCATAGAGAAAATCACTTGTCACCTCAGCTCACTAGACAAGTAAGATCTCACAAGGATTTTCAAGGAATTAACTGAAAGATTTGCAATGAATTGAATGCAAGGAATGCAGAACAAAAGAAAAGAAAATAAGAGGAAAAAGAAGGAAATCTAGATGGAGGTTTTTTTGAAAGGGGAAACAAATATGCATGAGACAAATGCAAGGGCACAGAAAAGAACACAAGAAAACTTCATCTAGAGATGGTTGACGACAAAGTCACCTATGTTAGAGTATATTGACTTAGGAGTCAAGTGAGATCACTTGATCATAGGTCATACTCATCGTTTAAGCGCAAAATGGGGTTGCCATTTTTCGTTTAAGCATCTTGATGTATTCACATCTTGTCGAGTTGCTTTAACTTATGACTTGGAGTAAAGCTTCTCTAAGATGGAATAACATACCTTGGGTGGTGGTGTTGCTCCTGATCATGTAGTTGAACTTGTGTGGGCTGCTCAAGGTTGATGTAGCTCATCAAGAGTTGGGAGCACCACTTGGAATTTGAGTTCATCTACCTACATGGGTTAGTTTTCGCAAGTAAGAGCACTTGTGTATCCAAAATGACAATCATGAAACTCAACATAGAATTTGTCAAAGGATATGTTTGAATGGTTTCGATGCTTCCTTGTCTTCAACCACCATTGTGTAGAGACTTGGTGATGTAGAGATTGCTCAAGATGAGAGTGAGTTGTGATCTCATAGATTTAGATTCATCCAAGTACCTACAAGGGTTAGATAACATGCAAGATGCAAATATATGCAGGACATAAGATAATCATTATAAGAGAAATATCAAGGATTAGTCATAAGCTCATGTCTTGCATATATCCAATGGAGTTCCTACTCCTAGTTTGAAGCATCAATGATGTTCAATTCACCTCTTAACCTGCAAAACACTTTCTCATCAAGTGGTTTAGTGAATATATTCGCTAATTGCTTGTCAGTGCGAATATGCTTAAGATTAATGTCACCCTTAGCAACATGATCTCGAATGAAATGATGACGAACTTCAATATGCTTAGTTCGAGAGTGTTGCACGGGATTGTGAGCAATCTTGATAGCACTTTCATTGTCACAAAGTAATGGAACATGTTTCAAATATATCCCATAATCTTTAAGAGTTTGGGTCATCCAAAGTAATTGAGCACAACATGAACCAGCGGCAATGTATTCCGCTTCAGCGGTGGATCAGGATACCGAGTTTTGTTTCTTGGAAGACCAAGACACAAGAGATCTACCAAGAAATTGACAAGTACCCGAAGTGGACTTTCTATCAACCTTGTTACCGGCATAGTCCGAGTCGGAGTAGCCAGCAAGATCGAAAGAAGACCTCTTAGGATACCAAATGCCAAAATTTGGTGTATGTATTAAGTATCTCACTATCCTTTTCACGGCCTTAAGATGACATTCCTTAGGAGCAGCTTGATATCGTGCACACATGCACACACTTAGCATGATATCGGAACGTAGCACATAGATATAACAATGAACCAATCATAGATCGATAAACCTTTTGATCAACCGGTTCACCATTTTTGGTCAAATCAAGATGTCCACTAGTAGGCATGGGTGTAGTCATACCTTTGCATTCTTGCATATTGAACTTCTTGAATAAGTCCTTTGTGTACTTCGTTTGAGAGACAAAGGTACCGTCCTTAGTTTTATTGATTTGCAAACCAAGAAAGAATTTGAGTCCACTCATCATAGACATCTCAAACTTCTCCGACATTAGCTTCCCAAACTTTTCACCAAAATGAGGGTTTGTAGAACCAAATATAATATCAACAACATAAATTTGGCATACAAATAGTTCTCCATTGACGCTTTTAGTAAAAAGAGTAGAATCAATTTTTCCAATTTCAAAGCCTTTTTCAATAAGGAACTTGGTCAAGCATTTATACCATGCTCTAGGAGCTTGTTTAAGACCATAAAGGGCTTTGTGAAGTTTGTAGACATGATCAGGTTTCTTAGGATTGACAAAGCTGGGAGGTTGCTTAACATAAACTTCCTCCTCAATTTCACCATTTAGAAAAGCACTTTTAATGTCCATTTGGTACAAAGTGATATCATGGTGATTAGCATAAGCAAGTAAGATGCGAATGGACTCAAGTCTAGCAACGGGAGCATATGTCTCACCATAGTCCATACCTTCGACTTGTGTGTATCCTTGGGCGAAGAGACATGCTTTGTTGCGAACCACTTATCCATCTTCATCTTGCTTGTTGCGAAACACCCATTTGGTACCGATGATATTGTGGTTGTTGTCGGGCTTCTCAAACAATGTCCACACTTGATTTCTATCCAAGTTGTGTAGCTCTTCATGCATAGCGTTTATCCAGTCAGGATCTTCCAATGCTTCTTCAACCTTCATAGGTTCAATGCTAGAGATGAATGAAAAGTGTTCACAAAAGTTAGCTAAACGAGTTTTAGAGCGAGTGATTCTCCTGGTTTGGATATCTTTGTAGAATTTCTCGACGGGATGGTCTTTAGCAATTCTTTCTCGAACTCGCGAAAGCTTTTGCTTGGGTCTTGGTTGAACATCTTCTTCATCTTGTTCTTCTTCTTGGCCTTCTTCATTGTTTGTGTTGTCGTTCTCTTGTCGTGGTGGAGAAGGAGGTTGTTGGCGTTCATCTTGGTGCACTTCCTCGTTTTCTTCATCTTGGTGTGTCCCACTTGTGGATGCCTCCATATCAACTCTTGGTTCACCTTGTCGTGAGGTAGAAGCTTCCACTTGGACGGATGAGGTACTCTCCTTCACCTCCTTTGGATGAATCTTGCCAATAGACAAGTCTTGTATTGCTTCCGAGGGATCTTTGTCTTCTACATCAATAGGCAATTGCTCTACTTGAGAGCCGTTAGATTCATAAAACTTCAGATCTACCATTTCTTCAACCTTTCGGGTGAAATTGTTGTAGACACGGTATGTGTGAGAGTTTGAGCCATAACCAAATAGGAAACCTTCATGAGACTTAGGAGCAAATTTAGAACGACGATGCTTATCAAGAATGTAGCACTTTGAGCCGAATACTCGAAAGTATCCAACTTGTGGTTTCTTACCGGTGAGGAGCTCGTATGCCGTCTTGCCGAATAGCTTGTGAAGATACAAGCGATTTGTTGCATGACAAGCTGTCTCAACCGCTTCCGCCCGAAAGTGCTTTGGCGTCTTGTACTCATCAAGCATCGTTGTTGCCATTTCAATGAGCGTCCGGTTCTTCCTCTCAACAACTCCATTTTGTTGAGGTGTGTATGTAGCCGAGAACTCGTGTG
The DNA here is from genome assembly GCA_021605145.1 of Aegilops bicornis. NCBI lineage: Eukaryota > Viridiplantae > Streptophyta > Magnoliopsida > Poales > Poaceae > Aegilops > Aegilops bicornis. The sequence continues at coordinate 498,255,574 of CM038670.1, forward strand.
AAATACCTTCTTCCTCAAGAAAGGTATCCACATTTGCGTTCTTGAACTCCGTTCCATTATCGCTTCGAACCTTCTTGATCTTCACTTCAAATTGATTTTGGGCGTTCCTAGCGAAGTTTTTGAAGATCTTTTGGACCTGTGATTTATCATCGAGAAAGAACACCCACGTAGATCTTAAAAAATCATCAACTATAACTAGACCAAAAGAATTTCCATCGAGACTTTTGTAAGCGTTAGGACCAAAAAGATCCATGTGAATAGCTCGAGTGGCCTCCTTGTGGTCATGATGTTCTTGACGGGATGCCTTCGTCCAACCTGTTTACCTGCTTGACAAGCGCTGCAAAGTCTATCCTTATCAAATATGAAATGTTAATGCCAAGGATATGATTTCCTTTAATAAGCTTGTCAAGGTTTCGCATACCAACATGACCTAGTCTTCTATGCCACAACCTTCCTTTAGAATATTTAGCAATAAAGCAAGTTCTAGGTTGAGCCTTTTTAGTGAAATCAACAATGTAGAGATCACCTCTACATACACCGGTAAAGACCATTTTATGATTATCTCTAAAAACACTTGGCAATCTACTTCAGTAAATAGGATATTGAAACCGAAATCAGCAAGTCTAGATACTCAAAGTAAGTTGTAGCCAAGAGATTCAACGAGCATGACATTTTGTATGGAGCTATCATGTGAGATGACCACCTTACCCAGGCCAACCACCTTACCCTTTGAATTATCACCAAAAGTGACATATTTTCGAGGGCCGTCATTTTCAAGCTCATGGAACATGTCTTTATCTCCGGTCATATGATCGGTACATCCACTATCAAGGACCCATTCCTTTCCTCCAGCCATGTAGCCGCGAAGATTTGCCATAAGACCAAAGTGTCTCATTGCATCGTCAAGATCATATTCACTATCATCATCCTCATCATAGTATCCATGTTAAACATCATCTTGTGATTGATCAATTCCTAGAGAGGGTAATTCATTAGACAAATGATCATTTCTATGATTGTCTTTATGGATTCTAATAGCTTCGGAAATAATATTGCTAATGATTCCAACATCTCCTATGGCACGCATGAGATTTGTAAGCTCAAATAGACAATCACAAAAGCTAGGATCACTAGAATTCATCTTAGACTTATGGATAATTTCATCTAAGTTTTTCAAGGAATAATCTGGAAATCGTTCCTCAAGAAATTTCCATAAAGTATAGGCACAATCAAGAGTAGGCAAACTAGCAATCAAATTTTTGGGCAATCCTCTTATGATAAGATTGATGGTTCTAAGATTGCGAATCATGTCAAGATCCTCTTTGGGTGTGGGATGCGAGGGATCAATATGAGGTGCACAAGGGCTAGCAATGTACTTGTTCAAATGATATTCATTAAAAATCTCAAGCATTTCATTTTTCCACTCATGAAAATACTCTCCATCAAGAATAGGCACTTTATGTCTAAGACTCCCTAAAGTAGACACATCCATCTTCCTCCAAAGGTGTTTAAACCAAGGCAATGGAGACCAAAGCTCTGATACCAATTGAAAGGATCGAGAAGAGGTGTCTAGAGGGGGGGTGATTAGACACTAAGTATCAAAAGTTGTAGTTTTTAACTTCTTTAAGTTGGAGTGGAGTTTAGGCACAAGTTTAACACTCACAATACAGATCAAGCAAGCATGCAAGGAGTATATGAGAAGCGGAAAGTAAAGCATGCAACTTGCAAGAATGTAAAGGGAAGGGTTTGGAGAATTCAAACGCAATTGGAGACACGGATGTTTTTGTCGTGGTTCCAATAGGTGGTGCTATCGTACATCCACGTTGATGGAGACTTCAACCCACGAAGGGTAGCAGTTCTTGTGAGTCCACGGAGGGGTCCACCCACAAAGGGTCCACGAAGAAGCAACCTTGTCTATCCCACCATGGTCGTCGCCCACGAAGGACTTGCCTCACTAGCGGTAGATCTCCACGAAGTAGGCGATCTCCTTGCCATTCCAAACTCCTTGGTTCAACTCCACAATCTTGTCGGAGGCTCCCAAGTGACACCTAGCCAATCTAGGAGACACCACTCTCCAAGAAGTAACAAATGGTGTGTTGATGATGAACTCCTTGCTCTTGTGCTTCAAATGATAGTCTACCCAACACTCAACTCTCTCTCACAGGATTTCGATTTGCTGGAAAGAATATTTGAGTGGAAAGCAACTTGGGAAGGCTAGAGATCAAGATTCATACGGTAGGAATGGAATATCTTGGCCTCAACACAAGGGTAGGTGGTTCTCTCTAAGAAAATGTGTATTGGAAGTGTAGGTTCGTTCTGATGGCTCTCTCCACGAATGAAGAGTGGGTGGAGGGTTATATATAGCCTCCACACAAAATCTAACCGTTACACACAATTTAAAAATTTCAGTGGGACCGAATTGAGAAACTCGGTCGGACCGATTCAGCAAATCTAGTGACCGTTACGATTTTCGGTGGGACCGACATGCAACTCGGTAGGACCGATATGGTTAGGGTTAGTGCATAACGTAATCTCGGTGAGACCGATTACACAAACTCGGTGGGACCGATTTTGGTAATAAGCTAACCAGAGAGTTGGTCAGGCAAACTCGGTGAGACCGATTACACAAACTCGGTGGGACCGATTTTGGTAATAAGCTAATCAGAGAGTTTGCATTGTAATCTCGGTAGTACCTATTGCTCAAACTCGGTGAGACCGATTTTGGTAATGGACATACACAGAGAGATTACAATCCCATCTCGGTGAGACCGAGATCCCTATCGGTGAGACCGATTTGCCTAGGGTTTGTGGCAGTGGCTATGACTTCTGAACTCGGTGGCGCCGGATAGAAAGAATCGGTGGGGCCGAGTTTGACTTTTGGTTTAGGACATATGTGAATGTGGGAAAGTAGTTTAGGGTTTTGGAGCATGTCACTAAGCACTTTTAGCAAGCAAGCCATTAAGCAACACCTCATCCCCTCTTGATAGTATTGGCTTTTCCTATAGACTCAATGTGGTCTTGGATCACTAAAATATAAAATGTAGAGTCTTGTACTTGAAGCTTGAGCCAATCCTTTGTCCTTAGCACCTTTAAGGGGTTCCACATCCTTTAGTCCATGCCACTTCATTGTTGAACTTATCCAAAACAAACAAAAGAAACCACAAGAGTACCAAGATTGGGATGACATGTAGAGTGATTACTAAGTACCACAATAGATATTGACATGTCCCCAAAGGTAAAGTTATGCAATGAATTTAAGAAATTTCTTTCCCTTAGATGTCTTGCTCCCCTGAATCTAGCATGGGATACTGGGAGAAGATAGGGAACAGAAAAACATGTGAGCATGTCTTTCCCCTCAAGAAGACATGTGGCATCTCTCCTCTTGAACACCAAGCATGTGGGATCCTTGAAGATTACTCTTTCCTTGAGTGTTCCCTCCCCCTAGAGATATGATTAAGCTTAGATGTGATCTCTCTCTCCCCCTTTGACATCAATTTCCAAGAAGGGCTTGGTCCTTGAGTCACATCACAAAGCACTAAGGTAAATGTGATGCTTGTAGAGGACAAGATTCATTGAGTGGAGCTGGATCATGAGTAAAAGCAGGAATAAATGGCAAAATGTTTTTCCTGTAGTGAAATCGGTGGCACCGAGTTGTATGCTTTGGTTGCACCGAAAAACTTCGGTTAGACCGAGAACAAGAAAGCGGTGTGACCGAGTTCATCACAGAGAAAAGTAGTTGTCACCTCAGCTCACTAGACAAGTAAGATCTCACAAGGATTTGCAAGGAATTAACTGAAAGATTTGCAATGAATTGAATGCAGGGAATGCAGAACAAAAGAAAAGAAAAGAAGAGGAAAAAGAAGGAAATCTAGATGGAAGTTTTTTTGAAAGGGGAAACAAATATGCATGAGACAAATGCAAGGGCACAGAAAAGAACACAAGAAAACTTCATCTAGAGATGGTCGGCGACAAAGTCACCTATGTTAGAGTATATTGACTTAGGAGTCAAGTGAGATCACTTGATCATAGGTCATACTCATCGTTTAAGCGCAAAATGGGGTTACCATTTTTCGTTTAAGCATCTTGATGTATTCACATCTTGTCGAGTTGCTTTGACTCATGACTTGGAGTAAAGCTTCTCTAAGATGGAATAACATACCTTGGGTGGTGGTGTTGCTCCTGATCATGTAGTTGAACTTGTGTGGGCTGCTCAAGGTTGATGTAGCTCATCAAGAGTTGGGAGCACCACTTGGAATTTGAGTTCATCTACCTACATGGGTTAGTTTTCGCAAGTAAGAGCACTTTTGTATCCAAAATGACAATCATGAAACTCAACATAGAATTTGTCAAAGGATATGTTTGAATGGTTTCGTGCTTCCTTGTCTTCAACCACCATTGTGTAGAGACTTGGTGATGTAGAGATTGCTCAATATGAGAGTGAGTTGTGATCTCATAGATTTAGATTCATCCAAGTACCTACAAGGGTTAGATAACATGCAAGATGCAAATATATCCAGGACATAAGATAATCATTATAAGAGAAATATCAAGGATTAGTCATAAGCTCAAGTCTTGCATGTATCCAATGGAGTTCCTACTCTAAGTTTGAAGCATCAATGATGTTCAATTCACCTCTTAACCTGCAAAACACTTTCTCATCAAGTGGTTTAGTGAATATATCCACTAATTTCTTGTCGGTGTGAACATGCTTAAGATTAATGTCACCCTTAGCAACATGATCTCGAATGAAATGATGACGAACTTCAATATGCTTAGTTCGAGAGTGTTGCACGGGATTGTGAGCAATCTTGATAGCACTTTTATTGTCACAAAGTAATCGAACATGTTTCACATATATCCCATAATATTTAAGAGTTTGGGTCATCCAAAGTAATTGAGCACAACATGAACCAGCGCCAATGTATTCCGCTTCGGCGGTGGATAAGGATACCGAGTTTTGTTTCTTGGAAGACCAAGACACAAGAGATCTACCAAGAAATTGACAAGTACCCGAAGCGTACTTTCTATCAATGTTGTCACCGGCATAGTCCGAGTCGGAGTAGCCAATAAGATCGAAAAGAAGACCTCTTAGGATACCAAATGCCAAAATTTGGTGTATGTATAAGTATCTCACTATCCTTTTCACGGCCTTAAGATGACATTCCTTAGGAGCAGCTTGATATCATGCACACATGCACACACTTACCATGATATTGGGATGTGAAGCACATAGACATAACAATGAACCAATCATAGATAGATAAACCTTTTGATCAACCGGTTCACCATCTTTGGTCAAATCAAGATGTCCACTAGTAGGCATGGGTGTAGTCATACCTTTGCATTCTTGCATATTGAACTTCTTGAATAAGTCCTTTGTGTACTTCGTTTGAGAGACAAAGGTACCTTCCTTAGTTTGCTTGATTTGCAAACCAAGAAAGAATTTGATTTCACTCATCATAGACATCTCAAACTTCTCCGACATTAGCTTCCCAAAGTTTTCACTGAAATGAGGGTTAGTAGAACCAAATGTAATATCATCAACATAAATTTGGCATACAAAGAGTTTTCCATTGACCCTTTTAGTAAAAAGAGTAGAATCAATTTTTCCAATTTCAAAGCCTTTTTCAATAAGGAACTTGGTCAAGCATTTATACCATGCTCTAGGAGCTTGTTTAAGACCATAAAGGGCTTTGTGAAGTTTGTAGACATGATCAGGTTTCTTAGTATTGACAAAGCCGGGAGGTTGCTTAACATAAACTTCCTCCTCAATTTCACCATTTAGAAAAGCACTTTTAATGTCCATTTGGCACAGGGTGATATCATGGTGATTAGCATAAGAAAGTAAGATGCGAATGGACTCAAGTCTAGCAACGGGAGCATATGTCTCACCATAGTCCATACCTTCGACCCGTGTGTAGTCTTGGGCGACGAGACGTGCTTTGTTGCGAACCACTTGTCCATCTTCATCTTGCTTGTTGCGAAACACCCATTTGGTACCGATGATGTTGTGGTTGTTGTCGGGCTTCTCAACCAGTGTCCACACTTGATTTCTCTCAAAGTTGTGTAGCTCTTCATGCATAGCGTTTATCCAGTCCGGATCTTCCAATTCTTCTTCAACCTTCGTAGGTTCAATGCTAGAGATGAATGAATAGTGTTCACAAAAGTTGGCTAAACGAGTTTTAGAGCGAGTGATTCTCCCGGTTTTGATATCTTTGTAGATTTGCTTGACGAGATAGTCTTTAGCAATTCTTGCTCGAACTCGCGGAAGCTTTTGCTTGGGTCTTGGTTGAACATCTTCTTCATCTTGTTCTTCTTCTTGGCCTTCTTCATTGTTGGCGTTGTCGTTCTCTTGTCATGGTGGAGAAGGAGGTTGTTGGCGTTCGTCTTGGTACACTTCCTCGTTTTCTTCATCTTGGTGTGTCCCACTTGTGGATGCCTCCGTATCAACTCTTGGTTCACCTTGTCGTGAAGTAGAAGCTTCCACTTGGACGGACGAGGTACTCTCCTTCACCTCCGTTGGACGAATCTTGCCATTAGATAAGTCTTGGATTGCTTTCGAGGGATCTTTGTCTCCTACATGAATTGGCAATTGGTCTACTTGCGAGCCGTTAGACTCATAAAACTTCACATCTACCGTTTCTTCAACCTTTCGGGTGAAATTGTTGTAGACACGGTATGTGTGAGAGTTTGAGCCATAACCAAGTAGGAAGCCTTCATGAGACTTAGGAGCAAATTTAGAACGACGATGCTTATCAAGAATGTAGCACTTTGAGCCGAATACTAGAAAGTATCCAACTTGGGGTTTGTTACCGGTGAGGAGCTTGTATGCCGTCTTGCCGAGTAGCTTGTGAAGATACAAGCGATTTGTTGCATGACAAGCTGTCTCAACCGCTTCTGCCCAAAAGTGCTTTGGCGTCTTGTACTCATCAAGCATCATTCTTGCCATTTCAATGAGCGTCCGGTTCTTCCTCTCAACAACTCCATTTTGTTGAGGTATGTATGTAGCCGAGAACTCGTGTGAAATACCTTCTTCGTCAAGAAAGGTATCCACATTTGCGTTCTTGAACTCCGTTCCGTTGTCGCTTCGAACCTTCTTGATCTTCACTTCAAATTGATTTTGGGCCTTCCTAGCGAAGTTTTTGAAGATCTTTTGGACCTGCGATTTATCATCGAGAAAGAACACCCACGTAAATCTAGAAAAACCATCAACTATAACTAGACCAAAAGAATTTCCACCGAGACTTTTGTAAGCGTTAGGACCAAAAAGATCCATGTGAAGTAGCATTTCCTAGGCATTAATGCGCATAATTCAAGTTCAAACAATCGACGCATGAAAGGTTCCACAAAAACGGCCTAGAAAACCATGCTCGTGCCATTTAGTAAATTCTCATGCCTTTTACAAGGAATGGACAGATATTTCGATGAAATGTGTGGCAATAGTCAACCACCAATGTCTGTTTGTTGGCTTTTCAACTATAGAAAAAATGAAATAAATGCTTAAAAAACATGACGCCTGGCATGGTGCTTCTGGCAAAACCCCTGAGGTTTGAACACTGGGTTGTGCACGAAGTTCTCTCCTCCCCACGCTCTCACGCTCCACGATCTCACGGACTAGGTCGCCGAACCCAAAGAACACGAGGACACAAGATTTATACTGGTTTGGGCCACCATTGTGGTGTAATACCCTACTCCAGTGTGGTGTGTGGACTGCCTCTTGGGCTGAGGATGAACAGTACAAGGGGAAGAACAGCCTCCTGAGGAGAGGTGTTCTTGTGCTTGGTGGATGTGAGGATGGGATGGATCCAGTCCAAGATGAGACGCCTCCTACTGCGGTGGCTAGTCCTATTTATAGAGGCCCTGGTCCTCTCCCCAAATATTGAGCGGGAAGGGATGCCACAACAGCCAATTTGAAAGGGGACAGCTAGTACAGGTTATCCTGACAAAAGTAGTCTTCGCCTGCCAAACGCTCTGGTAGTGACGCCGTCTTGGGCTCCACGGTGACCTCCGTCCTGCCGTCCTGCTGGTCTTGGTCTTGTTGCACCGATATGGAAACCTTTGCTTGATGCCTCGGTACTCTTCGTCTGCGCTTGACTCCTTAGCACCAAAGAGGAAGCAAGGACATGTAACACCCCAAAAATTTAACCATGATTTGTTCATTAAAATTTTGCCAGGAGATTTAAAAATTTTACTTTCTGGATTTTCTTTTGATTTCAGAACCCCTCTTTTCTTTAATATTGTGGAGTTTTTACCCCAAGTGAAAACTTTCCAAAAATATTATTGGACTTGTATACTCTCTCAATAAAACAATTCTTTTATTAGTGGATTTATTTGCATAATTATTTTCCTGAGCATTATTCTTTTAAAAAATGATTTTTATAAGCTTTAGAGCCTCTTTTGCACTACAACAATTTGATAAATGCATTTAAAATTTTCACCAAAATTTGGGGATGTCATGTTATGTTTTTAAACCACTTTGATGCAAAAATTTCTTTTATTCATTGGAGATTTTGAGCTCTACCCCAAGTTTTCAAAACTGGTCCAGTTGGTAATATTGCACTACAACCTATTTAAATACTTCACTAAAATTCCCACGAAAATTATGGGATGTTAGTAGGAATATATTATTCAACTTTATGCAAAAACTCATTGATGTTCTTTGAAAAATTTGAGCAAAACATCCTCTTTTGCTCTCTGCTCCAGTGAGGTGTTTCCTACTGCAACCATATTTTAACTTGCCCTAATAACCATGATTCTTTTTCATGCTTATAGACCGCTCTACAAAACCCTTAAGTCCAGGAGAATGGACCCATTGGAGTATTTTTGGTCCATGAAACTATGCCCTTTACTTTCTGTCCAGAATTGGTTTTCTCAAAAACTTGCACTAACAAGTTTCTGTTTTTACCAAACTAACATTTCCAACCTCTTCATCATCTAAAGAGACTAGGATCTGGAGATTTTGGCCACCCCAAGAGTTGCCTAGATGCCCTTAGCATTCTGTCGAGCACTTTGTGTGCATAGCCAGATTTGGCATGATTTTTAGTTTGCATTGTGAGCTTGACCCTCTGACCCAACAAACTTGTCCACTAAGATCCTATCTATCACTAACTTAGACCTGTTTACTACCAGCATCATTCGAGCTCTCTATCACACGTTGGCATTTCGACGAGCATGTAGCGTGCGTGCTCTGGGCGCGCCCAGAGCACACGTTTTGCACGCGCGCGCATTCGAGCCGCCGCGTCGTGCCCCTAGCCCTTGCTTGCCTGCAGAGCCACACCCTGGCCTCGCCCGCTCACCAGAAGCCTCCAGGCTGCCCCTGGAGCCCCACAGCGCCTCCGTCAGGTCGGCCACGACAGCTAGCGGCCGGCCACAGCAGGCTCCTGCCATGGACGGCGCCGCCCGAGCCACCCTCGCGCGCCAGCTCGCCCCCTTGAGCAGTGGGGAGTTCGTCGGAATGCGCCGACCAGCCCCACTCGCCTCCACGTCGCCCTGCTGCTACAGAACGGCGGTTCACCGACCGTATCCCGGCCGTCGCAGAACCGACCTCGACCACCGATAAAAGGGGCCCCTGAGCTCGTCCAGACCCTCAGGCAACCTCAAGCCGTCCCCCTAGGGCTCCCTTAGCTGGCAATTGATGGGGAGAAGCCTTCTTCCTCGTCTCCGGCCAGTTCGGCCGCCGCTACATCCCGGTCCCGCTCGTCGCAACCAGAGCCTTCCTCGTCCATCCGGCGCCACCGTTCAACTCCCCTGCACCCTCCGGAGCCACCCCGCCTCTCAAACGCAACCGGGAACCACCGGAGCCCAAACCCCCAATTCCTCCCGAGACGCCGTCCGCCGCAGAGCTCGCCGCCGGCGACTCCCTTCATCACTGCCGGCCAGTCGACCACCGGAAGGACCGCCCTGGACCAGCGGATCCATCCCTGCCCTCGGGGACCCGCGGGGAGCTACCAATCGCCGGCGCTGATCGCCGGAGCCCCGCCTCTGCTCGGACAGAGGAGGAAGGAGGCGGGCGACTGGTCAAACCTGACCAGTGGGCCCAAGGGACCCACTGTCAGTGACCCACGAGCCGGTCCATGCTGGATTAAGTGAAAGCGTAAAACCCAGAGTACGCTCCCCCCCCCCCCCCGAACCGTTTTCTTTTCTGTTTTTTTTTGTTAATTATTAAAAACAGATTTTTGACTAGACTCTGACTGACTATAACTTTTTAAATATAAGTCCAAATGATTTGATCCTTTTTTCTGTTGTTTCTCAAATTCTGTCTAGTTTATTTTCATATTTATTTGAAAATTTTCCGAAACAACTTTTTGTACTATTTGGAAACTATGTGTTGATTTGAATTTTCTCAAAAAAAATAGGATTGTGGAGAGAGGAGAAAATTTTCAAAAGTTTTGGAATGCACCCTGCCTCTCCACAACTTGAAGGCAAGCATTCTGAACCCTGGCATAATATTGTCGTGTGTTGTTTGATACGGTTACAACACCCCTCGTCTTGGAGTTTTCGTTATTTTATGTGATGATATGAACATACTCATAAGTGCATATTGATCATTTCGTGCTATTGGAATTTGATACGTTGTGATAGTAGTCACCATCACACGCCTTTTATGCATACCGGAAGGAATCCGGGAAAGCCTCTGTCTTGGGTAGACACGGGCTTGGCTCTAGTCCTCTCTCAAGACGGTTGTGCCAGGTACGGCATGATGAGGTATGACGAGTGGTGATTCTGCCTGTTGGTTGAAGTATAAATTGTTAAGCTAATCATACAGGGAATACTTAAACCTCCTGAGTCGACCGTAGATCGAGTCTTGTTCCGATAACCCCCCATACTTGTTTTGTATTACCACTTGTCCCTGCCATAGGTAGGGTATGGTTCAGTAAGTCGTCAACCCCTTTCCTAGCACACACCGTACAGAGAGGCCATGGTGGAAGATACCGGCTGCATCCGGTAGGCATGCCACCGTCCGGGGCATGGGTTTTTCATTTGGAGCCGAGGGGGTAGCTCCCCTAGTTTGCGCGTGTTATAAATTTTGTGATCCCATGCTAATCGAGGTTGTAGCCTCCCCACATAGAGTTTTGCTTAAACGAGTGTCATGGGTGATTCCAGACACTGGTGAGTTAGGCTGCTGTGTGCGGTCAGGTCTGTTTTCAATTAAAAGACCCTAGACGGAATTAGTCCCGATGGACTAAAGAAATCCGTTACTCGTGGGTAAAGAGTACACCCTCTACAGAGATTAAACACCTATGCGAATAGCCGGGTCCATGGTTAAGGACTACAGTCTGGGATGGGTCAAGTGTCGGTCTTAGTGTCGGTATTCGGAGGAAAAACTGCTAAGCCAAAACATTGATTATGACCTGTGACATATGATGATTATGATTATTATTATTGTGGACTAACTATTTACATTATTTGGATTATTGGGTATCCCTGGGACGGTTCTACCTCCTGGATATTCACCGTGATTACTCTCTTATAAGCCTTTTATGTGGTGTCATTTGAGACGCCTCGCCGTGGCATGCTTGTTATTATTTACTTTATAAGCCCTTTATGTGGTGTCGCTCGGATGCCCATTGTGGCATGCTTGTCATTTCTTTTATTTATAAGCCCTTTATGTGGCGTTGCTCGAATCGACCGGTGAGGCATGTTTTATATTATTATCCTTTCGAGCGTATTGGACACCCGATCGGTGCATTCTATTTCTACTCCCGTATTGCATATTCATGTTATATATAAATAACCCCGCTTGCGTGCATCATGGATTGTTATTTCGTGACTGACGTTGTGAACATAGACTATTTCAAAGCATGATTATCATTTGTTATATTATACCTGTGTTTCATAATGTTTGCGAGTACATTCAAAAGTACTCACTGGCTTGTCCCTGTCTATTGTCTTGCCCAGATATCTTGCTTGGAGAGGAGCGTTGCGATGACAGCCCGGAACCCACGCAATGGTGACACCAGCCTTGCGAAGATAGGAGTTACCTTGGTCAGCTGTTCCTGTGGGAAATGGAGTCCCATAGACGCAGATGAACCACAGACCGCTTCCTTCATCAGCCAATAGAAACCAATTGATGTACTCATAGGCCATAATGGTCTTGTTCTACACAGTTTGTATCTTGTCTGGAGTTTCTCTATCAAGTTAGTGTCTCGCCAGCTAACAGTAATCCTGGGGCTGGTGAGCACAAGGGCCATTTTCTGGGAAATTAATATCCTGAAAATCCGGTCCTCACAACCTTGGTATGAGAGCCAGGCTGACCATTGGCTAATCCTATCTTAGCCAAGTCAATAAACCTAGACTAACCAATACACCAGACCTTAACCTAACCCCGGCCAAGCTTCTCGTGTAAGAAAGCCACACAGTGACCCCGACACCTTTTGGCAGTCGGTGCCCAACCTATCAGCCTAGCCTCTCGATCACGCGCCAGTGACCGACACCTAAATTGTCTCATTCGCAAGCGTGCGAACGAAGATTCCGTCCCCTTTTTCTATAAAAAGGGCACGCTAGCCTCAACACAGCACAGCACAGCCTCTTCCTCAAACCGAGCCATAATGCCTGGCCCCGTCGTGCACAATGAGACCACAGCAACCAACCTTGGAGATTTTGTGATCGTGCTCGCAAACCTCACCCGCCGTGTCTTTGCATTAGAAGATCCCCCAGAATATGTTGTGTACCAAGGACCCATGAGCGGTGAGAGACGTCAATGCAGGCCCTTGTGCACGTCTATGGTAGGGGTCTATCGCCGTAACGCCTCTGAGGTTCACCGGAAGGACAACTTCCTTTGAGCCACAAGCCATCCAACTAGCTGCTCGAGAGGCTATAGTTCAACTCCGGCACTTGTCGCCCAGAGTTAATTGTCGCTCGTTCTACTACTACCCCAACCGTGATGGGTATGGTAGGCCACCCCAAGTTGCCAACGAAGATCACGAGACGGATCTTGCATTGTTGCATCTGGTGCGCTATGTAAGTGCACTAGAGTAACTGTTCGATCAAATCACCCTTGATTTGATCGCAGCCCGTGGAGAACTGGTTCGCCGAGCCCCGGCAAGAAGAGAGGATGAGCCCGACGCAGACAACCCAGTTGTGTTGTTCGGACAACCGATCGAGTCCTTGAGGACTGCCCCAGCCATCGACCAAGGTGCTTTGGTGTCCCCAGAAGTGCTTCGTCGCCTTTTGGGAACACGCTCCAACGGGATCGTGGCCAACAACCCCCGCGATGGTCATCATCGCTACCCCGACCCTGCGGTTCCTCAACCCCCTCCAGCTAACCCCGACGGTGAAACCCGAGGAGAAGCCTCGACGTCCATAAGACACGCCCGCTTAGATATTAACGAGGTGGACTGAGTCACACGAGTAGTACCAAGCATCGGTATTTCTACGCCCTGTAATTATGTGATCCTGTATCACCATAATTAATGCAGCCTGCTTGTGTGCCTCTGTTTTGAATAGTAGCCATGCATAAGTATGTTGGCGTAGGGCTAGTTTTTTAATTCCGGGCATAGTTACCAAAAACCACCCCGACGACCCCCACGGTGATATGTCACTTTTGTAAGATATGTGTATCTGTGGCATTGACCCCGACCCCATAGAGCAGAACCGACAAACTAGTTTCCCCTCACCGCGGTAAATAACCCAGCCCCAATGCTATACAAAAGGCCACCTCGTGACCTTACCAAGTATCCCTCACCTTGATCACCACTCACAACCATTCATTTGCCATGCCGAGCCCTAGTATTTATCTGAGAACTCCAGATGCAACCCTAGGTAGTTTTGTCAAAATATTGTGGGACTTTACTTGCAGTACCATGAGTTATATCCTTCCGCCCTAGTATGAGTTGCTCAAATTGAGGATCAAACCATCCACCTCGAAATATTGGGAAGTGGTGCACATCCCTCCCGCAAACCCGAACCAAGACCCAACGGAAGTCTCCTTCGTGGGGAAATCTATGTTGAATCCACACATGGCCATAGAAGCTGCTGCATACGAAGCGCTTGCTCGCCTTCGATTCACGGTGCCCTATGCCAGCGAACGAGGGTACTATTACTTTTCGAGTCGCGCAGCACCCGGAGAAGTAGCATCTTTTCCTGGTGGACGAATTGAGAGAGACCCAGTACTGGCCAACCTTGCCCAGTATGTCATCGCTCAAGAGCGTTTGACCCAGCGAGTAATGGGTTATCTCCAGAGCCTCGCTGATTTAAATCCTCATATCGCCATTGGCAGACCACTGAGGCCCGACCAGGAGAGGCGCATCCATCGACTAGTCAATCCGCTTCCCCCGATATAAGAGGAGTGCGCCCGATGCAGAGCGTTTTCTCGGGACCTGTCCATTTACTGTTTTTCATTGTAGGCGTCCTTTGCTATGCTCATTGTTCGACATTTGTGTATGTGTTGCAACTTAAGCGTTGTGTCCTAGATTTGTGTGATTAATTAAATATTTGGTTTTAATTAATGTAAGTAGTTTGTACTGCTGTTAATTTTGATTAACTGTTTTCACCCCAGAAAATTTTGGAGTGAGATTTTCTTTCCCTGAGTGGTTGCAGCATATATCACTTCACGTTAGAGATTTTTATTCACGCAGCACCATAACAGCAGACTCACAACCACAACCACTCGACCACGTGCGCTAATTGCAAATCCTCGTGCACATGTTGCACCTGACTGACCACCTCCCTAACACACCACAGTCTCTGAAGGAGAGATTAGTGGGTAATCATCCGGGTGCAAGTTGCCTCCAACACACCGATGACAGTTAGCACCCGACACCACACCTAATCATCGTGATCGCCGCCACCACTGAGAGCCAACACTCGAGCGGCAGCATCACGACGATCATCGAGGATCATCGCGCACAGGAGCACGGAGAACCCCAGCAACGCCACCAGCCCTCCGCACAACAGGATCGTGCACCAGTTCGGCATCGCCTCCGCCATTAGAGCCTCGTCTCGAGCTCCTGAAAACAGAAATGAAGGAGAAGGAAGGAGAAGGAGAAGCGAGGCCAGGTGTGAGGAAGAAGAAAGGAGCATCGCGGTCATTTTATAGCTCGAGATCGGTGTACGGTGGGTGAGGTCCACCAGCGCCGCTTGTCGCTCGATCGCCGGTGTTCGGAGGCGAATCCACGAGCAGTGCCGACAGCGCATTGGCCGCGAGGTGAGTGCACGCTGCACCGGCAGCTAGCACGCCGCGCACTACCACAGTACGGCCTAGATGCCCTACGCGCTAGACGTCACCGGTGGAGAAAGCGCGGGAAAGCGCACGGGAGAGAGGAAGAAGAGAGAGCCAGAGGTAGAAGAAGAGGCCGACAGTGGGCCCCGGGTCCACCTATCAGACAGAGGGAGCACTATGCTCTCGGGTACGACCAGCGTATTTTAGAAATTTAGAATTTATTCTAAATTTATTGTATCCAACGTAGAAATCTCTCGTTTTCCCCAAACCATGGATTTTTTCACGCAGCACCAGCGTTTCACACTGTAGTTTTACACCGCTTATTGCCCGCTCACTGTAGCCACATTTTAATGCATGAATAGGATGGTTATTTTTGTGATATTACTTTGATGGTGGGACTAATATTTTCAAAACAACTTTTAGCAAATCTCGAGGACGAGATTTTTCTTAAGGGGGGTAGTGTTGTAACGCCCCAAAATTTTAACCATGATTTGTTCATTAAAATGTTGCCACGAGATTTAAAAATTTTACTTTCTGTATTTTCTTTTGATTTCAGAACCCCTCTTTTCTTTAATATTGTGGAGTTTTTACCCCAAGTGAAAACTTCCCAAAAATATTATTGGACTTGTATACTCTCTCAATAAAACAATTCTTTTATCAATGGATTTATTTGCATAATTGTTTTTCCTGAGCTTTATTCTTTAAAAAATGATTTTTATAAGCTTTAGAGCCTCTTTTACACTACTACCATTTGATAAATGCATTTAAAATTTTCACCAAAATTTGGGGATGTCATGTGATGTTTTTAAACCACTTTGATGCAAAAATACCTTTTATTCATTGGAGATTTTGAGCTCTACCCCAAGTTTTCAAAACTGGTCCAGTTGGTAATATTGCACTACAACCTATTTAAATACTTCATTAAAATATCCACCAAAATTAGGGGACGTTAGTAGGAATATATTATTCAACTTTATGCAAAAACTCATTGATGTTCTTTGAAAAATTTGTGCAAAACATCCTCTTTTGCTCTCTGGTCCAGTGAGGTGTTTCCTACTGCAACCATATTTTAACTTGCCCTAATAACCATGATTCTTTCTCATGCTTATAGACCACTCTACAAAACCCTTAAGTCCAGGAGAATGGACCCATTGGAGTATTTTTGGTCCATGAAACTATGCCCTTTACTTTCTGTCCAGAATTGGTTTTCTCAAAAACTTGCACTAACAAGTTTCTGTTTTTACCAAACTAATCTTTCCAACCTCTTCATCATCAAAAGAGACTAGGATCTGGAGATTTTGGCCACTCCAAGAGTTGCCTAGATGCCCTTAGCATTCTGTCGAGCACTTTGTGTGCATAGCCAGATTTGGCATGATTTTTAGTTTGCATTGCGAGCTTGACCCTCTGACCCAACAGACTTGTCCACTAAGCTCCTATCTACCACTAACCTAGACCTGTTTACTACCAGCATCATTCGAGCTCTCTATCACACGTTGGCATTTCGACGAGCATGTAGCGTGCGTGCTCTGGGCACGCCCAGAGCGCCCGTTGTGCATGCGCGCACAGCCGAGCCACCGCGTCGTGCCCCTGGACCTTCCTTGCCTGCAAAGCCACACCCCGGCCTCGCCCGCTCACCAGAAGCCTCCAGGCCACCCCTGGAGCCCCACAGCGCCTCCGTCAGGTCGGCCACGACAGCGGCGGCGGCCACAGCGAGCTCTGCCATGGGCGGTGCCGCCCGAGCCACCCTGGCAGCGGCTTCGCCCTGGCGGGTGGGGAGTTCGTCAGAATGCGCCGACCAGCCCCACTCGCCTCCACGTCGCCCTGCTGCTACAGAACGGCGGTTCGCCGACCATATCCCCGGCCGCCGCGGAACCGACCTCGGCCACCTATAAAAGGGCCCCCCGAGCTGGTCCAGGCCCTCAAGCAACCTCAAGCCGTCCCCCTATGGCTCCCTTAGTCGGCAATCGGTGGGGAGAAGCCTTCTTCCTCGTCTCCGGCCAGTTTGGCCGCCGCTACGTCCCGGTCCCGCTCGTCGCAACCAGAGACTTCCCCGTCCATCCGGCGCCACCGTTCAACTCCCCTGAACCCTTCAGAGCCACCCCGCCTCTCAAACACGACCGGGAACCACCGGAGCCCAAACCCCCAATACCTCCCGAGACGTCGTCCGCCGCAGAGCTCACCGCCGGCGACTCCCTTCGTCCCCGCCGGCCAGTCGACCACCGGAAGGACCGCCCTAGACCAGCGGATCCATCCCTGCCCTCGGGGACCAGCGAAACCCTGTCGCCGGCCGATCGCCGGAGCCCCGCTCTCTGCTTTCAGACGGAGGAGGAAGGAGGCGGCCCGGTCAAACGACCAGTGGGCCCAACGGACCCACTATCAGTGACCCACGAGCCGGTCCACGCTGGATTAAGTGAAAGCGTAAAACCCAGAGTACGCTCCCCCCCCCCCGAACCGTTTTCTTTTCTGTTTTTGTTTTGTTAATTATTAAAAACAGATTTTTGACTGACTATAACTTTTTAAATATAAGTCCAAATGATTTGATTTTTTTCTATTGTTTCTCAAATTCTGTCTAGTTTATTTTCATATTTATTTGAAAATTTTCCCAAACAACTTTTTGTACTGTTTTGAAACTATGCGTTGATTTGAATTTTCTCAAAAAAATAGGATTTTGGAGACAGGAGAAAACTTTCAAAAGTTTTGGAATGCACCCTGCCTCTCCACAACTTGAAGGCAAGCATTCTGAACCCTGGCATAATATTGTCGTGTGTTGTTTGATACGGTTACAACACCCCTCTTCTTGGAGTTTTCGTTATTTTATGTGATGATATGAACATACTCATAAGTGCATATTGATGATTTCGTGCTATTGGAATTTGATACGTTGTGATAGTAGTCACCATCGTACGCCTTTCATGTATACCGGAAGGAATCCGGGAAAGCCTCTGTCTTGGGTAGACACGGGCTTGGCTTTAGTCCTCTGTCGAGACGGTTGTGCCCGGTATGGCATGATGGGGTATGACGAGTGGTGATTCTGCCTGTTGGTTGAAGTATAAAATTTTAAGCTAATCATACAGGGTATACTTAAACCTCCTGAGTCGACCGTAGATCGAGTCTTGTTCTGGTAACCCCCCATACTTGTTTCGTACTACCACTTGTCCCTGCTATAGGTAGGGTACGGTTCAGTAAGTCGTCAACCCCTTTCCTAGCACACACCGTACAGAGATGCCATGGTGGAAGATACCGGCTGCATCCGGTAGGCATGCCACCTGGTCCGGGGGCATGGGTTTTTCCGGTTGGAGCCGAGGGGGTAGCTCCCACTACAAAAAAATACACTTCCGTGATGATACGTGTTTGTCACAGTAGGTCGTGTTTTTTGTCATGCATGTACATCCATGACAAATTTATGACAGAATCAAGATAGTCATACATGTGCTGTCGTAGAAGTGTTCCATGGCATTACCAAAATTATCATCACGGAAGTGTCCACTTCCATGACGATAAATCGCGCGTCACAGAAGTGCTTTCGTCAAGGGTGACCGACACGTGGCATCCAGCATAACGGAACGTCGTTAAGCTATCGGGTCGGATTTTGGATCCGATAACCCGTTAACAGCCACGACCAATATCGATTTTCCACGTGTAAAATTCTCATTGGCCTTTAAATTGGGCACAGCCATTATGGTCTGCAGAATCTTGTGGGCCTTTAGCTGGACCGGCCCAAAAGTGGCCCACAAAGTTTAAATAGGCCGGCCCAACCAAAGGCCCATAAGATTTAGCGGACCATAATGGGCGGCCCGACTAAAACCCACAAAATTTAGCAGACCATAATGGACCGGCCCGACTAAAGGCCCACAAGATTTTGTGGACCACAATGGGCGGCCCAGCTAAAGGCCCACAAGATTCTGCAGACCATAATGGGCGGCCCAGCTAAAGGCCCAACATTCTCTGTCAAATCGGTAGCGTCAACGGCTGGTCTAAACTTGTCATCAATGCAGCCCATGGTCGCCGGCCCGTTAACGATCCGCTAAGTAATTGGGCGAATTACGGCCCGGTGTATTTCCGGCCTGTTAAAGGTCCGACTTCATTTGGGCCCATTTACAGGCCATCAAAACTTTCGGCCCATAAACGACTGTGAAGGATTTGGGTCATATTATGTCTGTCATTCGGCCTGTTAGAGGCCCACTAAAGATTTGGGCCACTTTCGGCCTGTTGTCATTTTTGGCCTGTTAACGCCGGACGTAAACCATGGGCCATATGTGGCCCAACGTCATATCGGGCCCATTAACGGCCCATATAAAATGACGATATTCTAGCCCGACCGAAGTTCCGGCCTGTTAAAGGCCCATGTATTAGGTCGGTGCATTTCTGACCCGTCCAATTTTGGCTGTCAAATATCCGCATCGTAAATGGGCCACCATTTCGGCTGCTAAGTCGATGGGTTATTTGGCACAACCAGGGCCCAATCTCACTTTCGGTCTATTAAAGGCCCATGTTTTTTATGGGCTCAAGATATTTACACCTGTAAGCGGCTTATTTTCTTGAGGGCCCAAATTATGTTTAGGCACATTAAAGGCCTTGTGGGCACAGCCTACCGAAAAATTTGAAAGCTTATGCTAATTTAAGCCCAGATATTTTTAGTGGGCTACATGCCAATTTCGGCCCGTAATCATTTTTATCCCAATTGGAATGGGCCCGACGAATGTTGGCATGTTGGGCTCCTACGAAGCTTTTGGCCAAATACATTACTAAGATAAACCTACACTATACAAAAATAGCGTCGTAATTACTGCAGCCTGTGGCAGCATCATAAATGTTGTATCACAACAAAATAAATTCCAATCATACAACAAAAGGACTATTGGCATAAAGTTTACAGTCCTTCCAGATAAAAGCACCATCAGATGTATAGAAGCACAGTTCATTTGACCTGAGTGCTAATGTTTCTGGCTGTAGAATCTGATGGAGCATCACGATCTCCACCTTTTTTCCGCCATTGCTCTTCAACAACGAAGCGAATGTCTGGTAGTCTGGTTTCAAAACCATTCATATCTTGACGACATTTCTCAACCACTATTCTTATTTCTGAAACAACATCCATTAGGGATTGGACTTGTATGCGGAGCACGAGATATATCACTCTGTCTAGCGGGAAGATTTTGTTCGATGGCGATTTGGGCGAGGTTACCTTGACAACCAACCTAGAATTACGCAGCAAGGTGCTTTTTTCACTTTGTTAGTAGAGATCGACGCATCTGACAAAAAGGCGACATTGTGCTGTAGTAGCCTCGTCACCTTCAGGTGGTTGTGGCTATTCAATCATTTGTTCCATAGCTTCCTGAAAGTTTGAACTTGTAGATTAGTGTATCGGATAAGTTACTAATGAGACAAAAACAAACAAAGTAGGTTAAACGTTTATACATAACTTATTTTGGTGAACTACTTTGTAATACATTAGCATGTATTGTAGTGCCAACTACATAATAAAATCACTTTGGAACATATGTCCATGTAGCATGCCTATTGTATTGTCTATTTCCTCACATTCGTTGACATCTAAGGATAAAGAGACATGGTTTAAAGTAGGATGAACATAGTATGACATCATTCATATCATGGGCAAACAGATATAAAACAAACAAGCTATTTTATCATTGTGTACGCACGTGAACATAACAACTAGATTACAGATCATGACCAAAAGAATATCCTTCATCTCTTTTAAACCATGTAAGGTGAAATGATACGTTAAGACAATTGTGTATAAAGTGAATAGAGTAACTGACATTGGCTGCAAACCAAGTAGTTAAATGAACACATCACAGTACCAATCAGTTCAAGGCAGGAGTAAGGACTTACAACAATGGCTTGAACTGGTGTGCTCATGCCCTTCATCTTGCTGGTGTGGCAATCCTTGAAGATTTACCTTGCATTCGGTTCAGGTTCTTTTGGTCCGCACGGGCTTTCCTCTGTATTTGGAACAAGTCAATATAGATACGATAATATGGCACAAAAAAGAAGAAGGAAGTAGCAGCTATTTACATAAGCCTCGCAGTGTGCAATATAGCTACGAGATCCTGTTGTCTGTTGGAATTTCACTTTAGAACGGTTGGTTTTGTTCTTCAAACAGTTAGCCTAGAAGAAGATACACTTGTAAGGCACATACATAAATACAAGTTCAATATGTGGTGCGATCAAATACATATACGATACTTTGGATCGGACCGGTGTTTAACGAGGGCTGTCTAGTCTTCATACCGTAATATATTCCTTTGGAGATGTTTGGGCAATTTCATTGTTAGCCTTGCCTTCAAAGTGAGATTTTCTAAGGTGGTACCGATCTTTGTCATGAGCAGGCTGAAAAACATGAGTGCATGCTTGTTTAGTTGCATCATCTTTTGGATCCAACTTGAACCTCATCTGTTGAAAAAGAATGTGAGTCTTATTAGGAGGAAGCTAGATAGTATGGGACAGAGCAAGACAATATTACTAATTGCGATGAATAACATTACTTACAGATAAATGGTCAAGGAAGGTGTTAAACTGGGTATTGTCTTTCTCATTCCTGTACTGGATCCAGGTTGGGAGGATATGCGCATGACACCTAACGGCAACGGCTGCCTCTGATACTAATTTGGCTAACTCTATAGCGTCACGTGGCCTTTTTAAACCTGCCTCAAAATGGATCTCCATTCTTCCTCCTTTAGATTTTGTTAATTTGTCAAGCATTATCCCTGATGTTTGTTTCCGCTTGCGTCGTGGTGCTAGTTCAACAATGAATATGGAAAGTGTTAGTGTACATCAAACTGTGAGAGTACATATAAAGGAGCATGCAAGCGCAACTTGACTCGGTCAGTACCGTCTTGGTGTTGATGCTCATGAGGTTCATCTGATCTTGCCAAGTCTGTTGTGTCGTGGTGCTTGAAAGTAGTGTTAGGTGTGAAGGCAGCTTGGGAACTGGCAGTTCGAGCAAACGAACGAGTAATGGTTGAGATTTGAAATGCAGTTGAAGCGGATCTTTGCGGTGGTGGAGCAGGTGATCTTGTGTTTGTAGATTTAGCCGGTGGACTTGGGCGTTCTCTTGCACTATAAGTACCATGAGAATCTCGAAGGCGAGAACCTTTTCCGTTTCACCCGACGAGTAATAGCACTCCCTACTATATTATTTTCCTTGCTCTTTTTTGACTTTGCCATGTCAATTGTACCCACAATACAAAAGAATAAAATCACTCTTGAGAACTCATTGATGCATGATCTGAGACAAGCAATACTTTGATGTAAGACAAGCTGTATGAGGATGGAATATGTAAGAAAAAGCGGAATGACATGACATATTCACAGCTACGATGTGCAAACTAAGCGGAAAGGATTTTCAAGAAAATAGAAGTAATGCAAGCTAGACACCATATGAAAGATACAACGAATATTACTACGCCAAGTTAAAAGTGTCTTGTCATAAGTGGCAATTCGAAAAATTAGAAGCGATTACAACATAGAAATCAATGCAAGATGCAACCACTATCAAATTGCCATGTTAAAAGCGTCCAATCATGAGATTCTTGATGCGGGATACACAACAGCAGTACTTTGATGTAAGAACATGGTATGATAGATAGATGCACGATGTATTCTGAACACGAGAAAGCCATGTCCTATGCACATGTGTAACGATATAAACTCAGCAGGTGCAATTTAATCAAAATAGAAGAAATACAGGCTAGACAACATATGCAACATGAAACCAATTATCACCTTTGTCAACTTAGAGCAAGCACTGCGATGGTGGAGGCGGAGATGAACTCATCATGTAGACTTGGGACTTCAACTTCATTAGCGATGGCGATGGCAAATCTAGAGAGTCTACATTTTGCGTTGGTGCGGAGTACCACCAACATCCCTAACTTACTCTTTTCCTTCCTATTTACGATAGTGCCTTATGAAGTCAAAACCACAAGAAGATGAATAAAATTAGCTCTGCATAACTGGTTGATGCATGATCTGAGAATGAACACTACTTTGATGTAAGGCAAGCGCAGGATAAGAGGATGGAATATATACAAAAGAAGACATCGTTTCGTATTCACACGTACGATAGGAGGATGGAATATGTATGAAAAAACAGCAAGCAGAAGGCATTTCAACAAAATTAGAAGAAATGAAAGCTAGGCACCATATGAACATGCAACCAATATCACTCTATCAGGTAAAATGTCTCTCGTTGTAAGTGCCATTTCAAGAAATTAGAAGCAGTACAAGCTAGAAGACAATGCAAGATGCAACCTACATCACAGTCCCAAGTTAAATGTGTCTTATGGGTAAGTGATAATTGCAGGTATAAGTTGTAAGCTACGTAGATGCAATTCTACATAATCAGAAGCAATACAAACTAGACATCATAAGCAAAAAGCAACCACTTATAACAGTTACAAGTAAGATAAAGCACCGTGATGGTGGAGTAGGGAGATGTGCTCATCATGTACACGTATGTTCTAGAAACAAGAACACATGTCATATTCACAGGCATTATGTGTAAAGTAAGCAGATGCAATTCAAGTTAGAAGCAATACAAGCTAGACATCATACGCAACATGCAACCACATATAATAGTGTCAAGTTAGAGTAAGCACTTGTGATGGTGGAGTAGGGGAGATGTGCTCATCATCTACACAACTACGTTGACTGTCCAGCCTTATGTTGTCGTGCGAATCTTGTTGGGAGGATGGCGGAGTAGAATCTGTAGAGACCCCCTGTTTGAGTTGCTCCGAAGGACCACCATCATTCACTGCCGGACTAATTTCCTTCAGTTGTAATGATTTTGCATTGTGAAGTCAAACCGATAAGAAAAAGGAATAAAATTCGCTCTTCAGAACTCATTCATGCATGATACTGACGAACACTACTCGGATGAAAGGAAAACACATGATGCGAGGATGGAATATGTATGAAAAACAGGATGGTGTGACATATTCACACCTATGATGTGGTAACTAAGCAGAAGGCATCTCAACAAATTAGAAACCTTTGCAAGCTAGACACCATATGAAAGATGCAACCAATATCACTCTGTCAAGTTCAAACTGTATGGCGTTTCAACATATTAGAAGCGATATGCTAGAAATCGTATGCAAGACACAACCAATATCACGATGGCGACTTAAAGGTGCCTTATCATAAGTGTTGATGCGGGATATGCAAGAATAGTAGTCTGATGTAGAAATAGGAACACATGTCATATTCACAGGCATTATGTGTAAAGTAAGCAGATGCAATTCAACAAAGTTAGAAGCAATACAAGCTAGACATCATACGCAACATGCAACACATATAATAGTGCCAAGTTAGAGCAAGCACCTGTGATGGTGGAGAAGGGGAGATGTGCTCATCATCTACACATCTAAGTTGACTGTCTAGCCTTGTGTTGTCTTGCGAATCTTGTTGGGAGGGTGGCGGAGTAGAATCTGTAGAGAACCTCCGTTTCAGTTGCTCGGAAGGACCACCATCATCCAATGCCTTGCCAATTTCCTTCAGCTTAATTGATTTTGCATTGTGAGGTCATACCAACAAGAAAAGGAATATCATTCGCTCTTGAGAACTCATTCATGCATGATCTTGTGAACACTACTACGATGAAAGGCAAAGTCATGATATGAGGATGGAATATCTCTGAAAAAATGGACGGACTTGACATATTCACACCTATGATGTGGTAACTAAGCCGAAGGCACTTCAACAAATTAGAAACACTGCAAGACACCATATGGAAGGTGCAATCAATATCACTCTGCCAAGTTAGAACTGTCTCGTCATAGGTGGCGTTCATCAAACTAGAAGGAATACATGCTAGAAATCATATTCAAGACGCAAACCAATATCACACTGCCAACTTAAAGGTGTCCCATCATAAGTGACTGATGCAGGGATACACAAGAAGAGTAGTTTCATGTAAGAACATGGTGTGATAGACAGATATAGTATGTACCAAAACAGGAAAGCGTGTCATATTCACATGTATCATGTGTAAGCTAAGCAGAATCTGATTTACACTAATTAGGAGCAATCTGAGCTAGACACCATATGCAACATGCAACCAGATATCACATTGCCAAGTTAGAGCAAGCACCTTGGATGGTGGAGTAGGGGAGCGGAGACTTGGACCATGTAATGCACTATCAGTACAAGGAGAATCGGTACAAATACTCCGTTTACGTTGCTGCAGAGGACCACCATCATCGCCTTCCTTACTGTTTTCCTTCCTCTTTCTTGATTTTGCCTTGTCAAGTCAAACCCACAAGAAAAAGGAATAAAATTTGCTCTTCAGAACTTATTGATGCATGATAATCTTGTGAACACTACTTTCATGTAAGGCAGCCGCACGATAGGAGGATGGAATATGTATGAAAAACAGGACGGCGTGACATATTGACATGTATGATGTATAAAGTGTAAAGTAAGCACAAGGTGCTTGAACTTGTTAGAATCGATGCAAGCTAGAACCGTATGAAAGATGAAACCAATATCACTCTGCCAAATTAAAAGGGTGCCCTAACAAATGTATTTGACCAAATTAGAAGCAATACATGGCAACAGGCTAGAAATAATATGCAATATGCAACAAATAAAGGTGACTCATCGTAAGTGATTGATGCAGGATCTGAGAGAGGTAGTTTCATGTAAGAACAAGGTTAACACATAGATGTAGTGTGTACCAAAAATTGGAAGGCATGTCATATTCACAGGTATAGTGTGTAAACTAAGCAGATGCAATTTACCCTAATTAAAAAGCATTACAAGTTAGACACCGTATGCAACATGCAACCACATATCACACTGCGAAGTTGGAGCAAGCACGTGTGATGGTGGTGTAGGGGAAGTGTTGTCTTCAGGTACAGAGCAACGTTCAATATCTTCATTTAGGCTTGCTGTTTCTTGAGAATCATGTGGAGAGGATGAAATTGCATTCTTTATAAGAGGATTGCGTCTCATATTAACCCATGCGTGTGACTGTCTCATCATAAGCGATAGACGCAGGATACACAAGAACAGTAGTTTGATGTAAGAACATGGTGTGATAGGCAGATGTAGTATGTACCAAAAAAGGAAGGCGTGTCATATTCACATGTATAATGTGTAAGCTAAGGAGATGCAATTTAACAAATTAGGAGCATTGATGAGGGATACACAAGAAAAGTAGTTTGATGTAAGAACATGGTTAATAGGAAGACGTAGTATGTACCAAAAACAGGAAGGCATGTCTGACGGCGTCCTGGACTAGGGGGTACTCACCACGTCGTCTCCCGATTAGTTGGATTGGGCCGAGGACCCCCATGGTCGTATACTCATGGGCCAGTCCGGACAGTTGCCGCATACAAGGAAGATTCCACAAGACTTGGCGATCAAGACAAGGACTCCTCCCCCACCGGCGTATTCGGCTAGGACTCTTGTTATCCTAGGCCTCTGGTGCATTATATAAACCGGGGCCAGGCTAGTCGATAAACATATACAATATACAACAATCATAACATAGGCTAGCTTCTAGGGTTTAGCCTCTTTGATCTCGTGGTAGATCTACTCTTGTAACACACATCATCAATATTAATCAATCAGGACGTAGGGTTTTACCTCCATCAAGAGGGCGAACACAGGTAAAATATTGTGTCCCTTGTCTCTGTTACCATCCGCCTAGACGCACAGTTCGGGACCCCCTACCGAGATCCGCCGGTTTTGACACCGACATTGGTGCTTTCATTGAGAGTTCCTGCGTGTGTTCGGCAAAAGGTCGATGGCTCGCCTTGCAGATCAAGCTGCGACTTGGCATCTTCGTCACCAGCCGGCCGGTCACCTTGGTTCGACCAAGGACTGTGCCCCACCTCCGATCGTCATGTTCGGATGAGGGCCTTCATCAACATCAACTCCGATCTCTATCAAGATCATGGAGGACTCATCCAGGGAGCCCGGGGGCTCAACGTCAACATTGCCCTCGGGCGACCGTACTGTTTTTCTGGACAGCGGACTTGTGTCCGCCGCCACCGCCTCCTCAAGTGTCGTTTTTACGATTGCTTTGGTGGAATTGTGCGGAATTGAGTCTACAACAACCCTGGAAAATTTTGTCGAGTTCCGATGGAGGAATCTCTGGCAATCTCCGATATACCGGAGCCGCATTGAATCTGGACGAGAATCCGGACGAGTTTAGGACGCGGTGTCCAGCTTCTAGCTCGAACTTCCTTTGGAAGATCCAACCGTTGATCGGCTGCGGAATTCCTATATCTACCACCCCTCAAAATTTCAGCTCGATCCGACCGTCCAAACTCCGGGAACCTTCCGATTAGTGCATCACTTTTCGGATCTATTTTCTGCGCGAAAGAGAATCCGACCCGAGTTCGTCTTTTTATGAACGGGATTTCAGACATTCTTTTTGAAGGAAGTTTTATACGGGGTATTGTGTTTTGTTCCCGAACACATCCCACTAACTTTAAGTTCTTTTGAACATGATCTTCAACATCATACTGGTGTCAAACCAGTCCGGCAATATTGCTCCACGGCTGCCGACTGCGCCCGGACATCGTCGTCACTTTGTTGAGCCGAGCTCAACTTCTTCGGATCATCATCTCGGCAAGCTGAACAAGAGTCCGGCATCGCGAAGGATAAATCATCACCAACATCGCCGCCCCATGGATTACACGGAGCGAGCATACCGGCATCACCGCATGATCGCTTCATCAAGCCGGCATCGACCACGTCACGACCTGCATCGGCAGGGCCGCACTATTGCTTCTTCAAGCTGGTGTCCATCACGCTGACCTACTTCGACATCTCGGCTGGACCGGGGGCTTCGTCATCTCTTCATCAACCTACTCCGGACACTTCGGCGTCACTAGCCAACCAGGCAATGGGTGCGCGGATCGAGTCCCAATTTTGGGAATCACCTTCCTTCAGATTGCTACAACAAATAAACCAGGTGCTATTAATCCCAGTATTTCTTTTCGCTTGTTTGGGTTAATTTTTCCCAAGGAATTATTACTCTGGTTTGTCCATCATATGTACACAGGTCTATCAAACGGTGGCCGCATTATCGACGGTCGCATGATGGTTCGGTCAGTTTCCGTACATAGTCCGGCGAACGCCGCATCCGGAACTCGAACCGACATGTGAATTCTGGCCTTGCCATGCCTTTACCGCATCACGCCGCCGCCCTGCATCGACATTGACTTCGGCGCCAGGCCATATTTCTTTTATTACTCACTTTGCATAAATTATTTGTTATGCAACGAATTTTATTATTATTATTATTACTATTATCTCCGGTTTCCACTATTTTTGTGCACGGAAAATGATCCGGCGGACTATATCCTTTAAGCGTCACCTCGGTGGGCCGGGGGCTTCGTCAACACTTCATTACCACATGCGGGGGACTTGGCATCACTCTGCCGTCCTGCATTGACCGTGCTATGTCACCACTTTGGAGTGCCGAGCTCTTTGCTCCGCCACCTCGGGACCGGCTTGGGGGATGGAACCTTGCCCCGCATCAAGCTCGGACCGCGTCGTCAATACCGAACACAATAACCAGCTAAGTTGCCTTCATGCTCAAAGTTTTATATTTCTAACTTGTGTTCGGTTCGACCAAGCATTATACTTTTTTGGAAAAAAAAGTTGCTTGTAAAAAATTTCCGTGTCCAAACTCTGTTTGCACACACTTGACCTTACCAGCGCTCATTATACACAGGGCTTCTTTAATGAAGCTTATTAATCTGGGCTTTATGCCCAACACATGTGTCACACTTCCGCATGTACCTTTTATTCACCATTATATGCATCGATATGACTTAAGTTTTGGCCAAGCTGGGTTGCACGGCTCACATGCTTACCCCTCGTTCCCGATTGTTCGGCTAGGTGGTAAATGGAGCACCTCTGCGATTATTCTTGCGGGTCATCCGTATGTGTACCTCAGACTGGGTGAAGCCGAAAGCTAGCGTTCTTAAGGGAATACTCGGTCGGTGAACTAAAAGATGATTTCTTACCTATTTATTTACCTGCCCCCAGATGTTTTTCTACTCTTTTCGCAGTCCAGACATGCACTTTAGGGCATGCCTCCCAGGGAAATGAACCCCTAACGGGACTATTCTCCCTGGAAGATGTTTCTTACTAACCATGTAATATAACATAACTAGTTGGGCACTTGTCTGATAAAGCACTAATGACCCCTACGCCTGGTCTCCACGCAGGCCCTGGTTTTTATAACCGCGAGGGTATTCGAACACACTCCGGACTATTGGGTCCAGAGGTTGAAGCAAAAAGGTCCGTTGCGACAAACGATCTACAATCCGGCTAGAAGGCATTCTACATGTCACCTTACATTTTATAGTCAACTTTTACCCAAGTCACTTGGGGGCTCTTATGTTTATTTGAGCCGTTTCATACTAAGTGTTTTTCTTCTTAGTCGTTGAAAAGTTAAAGCACAGCAGAAGCACTTTTTTTCTAAAGTCAATTTTCGGATTGGCACGAACACTTGATCTTGTTAGGACGTCATGTTTTCTTGGCGTTTTTGGTTTTCCAAGCTTTTGGCACTTTTAACTATTTGTGTGTTTTCAGCACAAGTCTCGCAGTGCAACGCCGGACACCTTTAGAGATTCGGCAAAAACATTCTCGGATATTTCTATATATGCATCAGTTTCGAATTGTGTCTTCGGTCAATAGTTGGGTTGCCCGGCTCCCGCGCTTGCCTCCTACGTTCCGCTTTGTTCGGCTAGGTGTGCAAAGGGAGAGCCCTTTGCGATTGTGCTTCCAAACACATGGTCAAGCACCTCGGTGGAGAAAGCAAACCGGCTGTCACAATAGGTGTAAACTGGTCAGCGATCCGATGACTATATTAAATGACGGGCCATTCATAAAATTGGCGAAGTGTTTCAGCTTGACCTCATTTGTCGCTGAACACTACCGGGGGCTATTAACTGGCCTCCCAAACTAAATCCTCGCTCTTTTGCTCTTACATTGGAGCTGAGGTTTCATGATCGTGCTTAGCATGACAACCCAAAGAAAGGAACGAATAGCGGGACTATTTTCTTTGGAAGACATTTCTTCTGTTAAATAGTAATATAACATATCTCTCTGCGTACCTTTGTTTATAAAACCGTATGGCCAGATTGCCTTGTTTATCGTAAATCTTTGCCCCCATAAAGGATTTATAAAGTAGGACAAACACTCCTCGGCTATTGGCCGACGAAGTGGAAGCCAATGGTTGGTCAACAAAGTTTTGTACAATGCGGATCCGAGCATTAATGACGTAAACTACTTGGATACATAGAGTCATTACACATAATTTGTGACTTTACTATGGATATCGATCCTTAATTCGGCCTCCGTGTCCGCATTAAGGCTCGGGAACTCTTGGGCTTCGGGCTTATTATTTACAAATATTAAAGGGGCACATCGATCCCCGATCCGGTGTTGCCACCCGACCCGATGTCTCGGGGCTCTTGCATTGCTTGTTCTATGCAAAAATCTTAAGTGCTGTCTGATTTCCGAGGAGATTTTGATCCTCGGGTTGGTCGGCCGCACCCAACCCGAGTCTCGAGGTCTGAGCACGCCGCTTTTTGTGTCCCAAGTATTACTGAGAGCTAGGACTTGATCCTCGAGACCGATTTTGCAAATCAACTTTGAGTCTCGGCTACGAGGATCAGCGGTCTTATGTCATCCTTCATGTGAATCTCGGGCTTTAGACCGATACCCACCTTGAGGGCTACTGGCTATGTATCTCGGCAGAGAATAAATTGCACCAATCAAAAATATTGACAAAAATTGGCTCACATTCGGGGTGGTGCACCACCTCGGAAGCAGTTCAGCATAAAGCTCGGACGCTAGTGGCTGGCTCCATAGAGGGCATTTCCGGCATTAAGCTTGGCTAAACTCCTTCAAACTTCTTTGAACCAAGGTGATTTACGACACCTCGGATACACAGTCCGGCGTTGGAGCTCGGATACATAGTCCGGCGTTGGAGCTCAGACACATAGTCCGGCGTTGGGGCTCGGATACATAGTCCGGCGTTGGAGCTCGGATAAATTCCGGTGATAGAGCTGGGAAGCGGTCCGGCGTTGGTGCTCGGCTGCAAAGGATACCTCGAATGCAGTCCGGCGTTGGAGCTCGGACGCAAGAGGACGCTGCCGCCCGGGAACAACTTCAAAACCCGAGGTGTGGCATAAAAATAACAAGGCATTGATAAAGGCCGGAAACTTAAATGGGCTCCTCGGATACCCGACGTGTAAAATCGTCGAATGCATTTCGGCGATCCTCAAGATCGAAGATGAGAAGATTTGTTGAACCTGTTTTCAAGACCGACGGTGAAGATGAAGAACAGTTCGGAAGAATCGAGAACGCCCTAAACTTGAAGACCGGTTCGGGGGGCTCTTGACGGCGTCTGGACTAGGGGTACTCACCACGTCGTCTCCCGATTAGTTGGATTGGGCGAGGACCCCCATGGCCGTATACTCATGGGCCAGTCCGGACGGTTGCCGCATACAAGGAAGATTCCACAAGACTTGGCGATCAAGACAAGGACTCCTCCCCACCGGCGTATTCGGCTAGGACTCTTGTTATCCTAGGCCTGCGGTGCATTATATAAAAGCGGGCCGGGCTAGTCGATAGACATATACAATATACAACAATCATACCATAGGCTAGCTTCTAGGGTTTAGCCTCTTTGATCTCGTGGTAGATCTACTCTTGTAACACACATCATCAATATTAATCAAGCAGGACGTAGGCTTTTACCTCCATCAAGAGGGCCCGAACCTGGGTAAAACATCGTGTCCCTTGTCTCCTGTTACCATCCGCCTAGACGCACAGTTCGGGACCCCCTACCCGAGATCCGCCGGTTTTGACACCGATTGTTTGGCTAGGTGGTAAAGGGAGCACCTCTGCGATTGTTACTGTCGGGTCAGCCGGATGTGTACCTCAGACTGGGTGAAGCCGAAAGCTAGCGTTCTTAAGGGAATACTCGGTCGGTGAACTAAAAGATGATTTCTTACCTATTTATTTACCTACCCCCAGATGCTTTTACGCTCTTTTCATGATCCGGACATGCACTTTAGGGCATGCCTCGAGGAAAGGAACCGCTAATGGAACTATTTTTCCTGGAAGATGTTTCTTACTAACCATGTAATATAACATAACTAGTTGGGCACTTATGCGATAAAGCACTAATGACCCCTACGCTTTGGTCTCCACGCAGGCCCGGTTTTATAACCGCGAGGGTATTCGGACACACTCCAGGACTATTGGGTGCGGAGGTTGAAGCGAAAAGGTCCGCTTCGACAAGCGATCTACAATCCGGCTAGAAGGCATTCTACATGTCACCTTACATTTTATAGTCAACTTTTACCCAAGTCACGTGGGGGCTCTTCTGTTTATTGGAGCCGTTTCATACTAAGTGTTTTTCTTCTTAGTCGTTGCAAAGTTAAAGCAGCGAAGCACTTTTTTCTAAAGTCCAATTTTCGGATTGGCACGGAACACTTGATCTTGTTCGGACGTCATGTTTTCTACCGACGCTTTTTTGGTTTTCCAAGCTTTTGGCACTTTTAACTATTTGTGTGTTTTCAGCACAAGTCTCGCGATGCAACGCCGAGACACCTTTAGAGATTCGGCAAAAACATTCTCGGATATTTCTATATATGCATCAGTTTCGAATTGTGTCTTCGGTCAATAGTTGGGTTGCCTGGCTCCCGCGCTTGCCTCCTACGTTCCGCTTTGTTCGGCTAGGTGTGCAAAGGGATAACCACTGCGATTGTGCTTCCAGCTCGCATGGTCAAGCACCTCAGTGGAGAAAGCCGAAACCGGCTGTCACAATAGGTGTAAACTGGTCGACAATCCGATGACTATATTAAATGACGGGCCATTCATAAAATTGGCGAAGTGTTTCGGCTTGACCTCGTATCGCGAACACTACCGGGGCTATTAACTGGCCTCCCAAACTAAATCCTCGATCTTTTGCTCTTACATTGGAGGTGAGGTTTCATGATCGTGCTTAGCATGACAACCCAAAGAAAGGAACCGATAGCGGGACTATTTTCTTTGGAAGACATTTCTTCTGTTAAACAGTAATATAACATATCCCTCTGCGTACCTTTGTTTATAAAACCGTATGGCCAGATTGCCTTGTTTATCGTAAATCTTTGTCCCCATAAAGGCTTTATAAAGTAGGACAAACACTTCTCGGCTATTGGCCGAGGAAGTGGAAGCCGATAGTCGGTCAACAAAGTTTTGCACAATGCGGATCCGAGCATTAATGACGTAAAGTACTTGGATACATAGAGTCATTACACATAATTTGTGACTTTACTATGGATATCGATCCTTAATTCGGCCTCCCGTGCCCGCATTAAGGCTCGGGGGCTACTGGGCTTCGGGCTTATTATTTACAAATATTAAAGGGGCACATCGATCCCCTGATCTGGTGTTGCCACCCGACCAGTGTCTCGGGGCTCTTGCATTGCTTGTTCTATGCGAGAAAATCTTAAGTGCTGTCTGATTTCCGAGGAGATTTTGATCCTCGGGTTGGTCGGCCGCACCCAACCCGAGTATCGAGGTCTGAGCACGCCGCTTTTTGTGTCCCAAGTATTCTGCGAGCTAGGACTTGATCCTCGGACCGATTTTGCAAATCAACCCGAGTCTCGTGACTCTGAGGATCAGCGGTCTTATGTCATCCTTCATGTGAATCTCGGGCTTTAGACCGATACCCACCTTGAGGGCTCTTGGCTATGTATCTCGGCGGAGAATAAATTGCACCAATCAAAAATATTGACAAAAATTGGCTCACATTCGGGTGGTGCACCACCTCGAAGCGATTCGGCATAAAGCTCGGACGCTAGTGGCTGGCTCCATAGAGGGCATTTCCGGCATTAAGCTCGGCTAAACTCCTTCAAACTTCTTTGAACCAAGGTGATTTATGACACCTGGATACACAGTCCGGTGTTGGAGCTCGGATACATAGTCCGGCGTTGGAGCTCGGACACATAGTCCGGCGTTGGGGCTCGGATACATAGTCCGGCGTTGGAGCTCGGATAAATTCCAGCGATAGAGCTGGGAAGCGGTCCGACGTTGGTGCTCGGCTGCAAAGGATACCTCGAATGCAGTCCGGCGTTGGAGCTCGGACGCAAGAGGACGCTGCCGCCTGGGAACAACTTCAAACCCGAGGTGTGGCATAAAAATAACAAGGCATTGATAAAGGCCGGAAACTTAAATGATACCCGACGTGTAAACTCGTCGAATGCATTTCGGCGATCCTCAAGATCGAAGATGAGAAGATTTGTTGAACCAGTTTAAGACCGACGACTGAAGATGAAGAACAGTTCAGAAGAATCGAGGAGCGTCCCTAAACTTGAAGACCGGTTCAGGGGGCTACTGACGTCGTCCTGGATTAGGGGGTACTCACCACGTCGTCTCCCGATTAGTTGGATTGGGACGAGGACCCCGATGGCCGTATACTCATGGGCCAGTCCGGACAGTTGCCACATACAAGGAAGATTCCACAAGACTTGGCGATCAAGACAAGGACTCCTCCCCCACCGGCGTATTCGGCTAGGACTCTTGTTATCCTAGGCCTCTGGTGCATTATATAAAACGGGGCCAGGCTAGTCGATAGACATATACAATATACAACAATCATACCATAGGCTAGCTTCTAGGGTTTAGCCTCTTTGATCTCGTGGTAGATCTACTCTTGTAACACACATCATCAATATTAATCAAGCAGGACGTAGGGTTTTACCTCCATCAAGAGGGCCCGAACCTGGGTAAAACATCGTGTCCCTTGTCTCCTGTTACCATCCGCCTAGACGCACAGTTCGGGACCCCCTACCCGAGATCCGCCGGTTTTGACACCGACAATGTCATATTCATAGGTATAATGGGTTAACTAAGCAGATGCAATTTACCCTAATTAGAAGCATTACAAGGTAGACACCATATGCAACATGCAACCACATATCACACTGCCAAGTAAGAGCAAGCACCTGCGATGGTGGTGTGGGGGAATTGCGGTGATCAACTAGAGAGCTAGGTTGACTATCTTCATTTAGCCTTGCTGTTTCTTGAGAATCATGTGGGGAGGATGACACTGCACACTTTAAACGAGTAGGGCGTCTCACAGTAACCCACCCGGGTGACTGTCTCATCATAAGTGATTGGCGAGGGATACAAAAGAGCATTAGTTTGGTGTACGAACATGGTTAATAGGCATATGTAGTATGTATCAAAAACAGGAAGGCATGTCATTATCAAAGGTATAATGTGTAAAGTAAGCAGATGAGATTTAACCAAATTGGAAGCAATACAAGCTAGACACCATATGCAACATGCAACCACATTTGACAACGCGAAGTTAAAGCAAGCACCTGGGATGGTTGTGTGTGGCAATTGAGATCATCAACTTCGTGAGCTACGCCATCGTCTCCAATCACGACATTGCACCCTTTAGAGCGCTGAAACGCTTAGTGCTTATTGCTACGTCTCGAGCTTGCGTTGGATTTCTCCGAAGAGGAGAGGATGATGCAGCACAGTAGCGTAAGTATTTCCCTCAGTTTTTGAGAACAAAGGTATCAATCCAGTAGGAGAATACGCGCAAGTCCCTCGTACCTGCACAAAACGTAGCTACTCGCAACCAACGCTTAGGGGTTGTCAATCCCTTCACGGTCACTTACGAGGGTGAGATCTGATAGAGATAATATTTTTGGTATTTTTGGTATAAATATGCAAAGTAAAAAAGTAAAAGCAAGGCAAATAAATAAAGTGATGGAGATTGATATGATGAGAATAGACCCGGGGGCCATAGGTTTCACTAGTGGCTTCTCTCAAGAGCATAAGTATTCTACGGTAGGTGAACAAATTACTGTTGAGCAATTGACAGAATTGAGCATAGTTATGAGGTTATCTAGGTATGATCATGTATATAGGCATCATGTCCGAGACAAGTAGACCGAAACGATTCCGCATCTACTACTATTACTCCACTCATCGACCGCTATCAGCATGCATCTAGAGTATTAAGTTAAAAACAGATTAACACCTTAAGCAAGATGACATGATGTAGAGGAATAAATTCATGCAATATGATAAATACCCCATCTTGTTATCCTCGATGGCAACAATACAATACGTGCCTTGCAACCCTTTACATCACTTGGTAAGGACACCGCAAGATTGAACCCAAAGCCATGCACTTCTCCCATTGCAAGAACTACCAATCTAGTTGGCCAAACCAAACGGATAATTGGAAGAGACTTGCAAAGATAACTCAATCATACATAAAAGAATTCAGAGAAGATTCAAATATTATTCATAGATAAGCTGGATCATAAACCCACAATTCATCGGTCTCAACAAACACACCGCAAAAAGAAGGTTACATCAAATAGATCTCCACGAGAGAGGGGGAGAACATTGTATTGAGATCCAAAAAGAGAGAAGAAGCCATCTAGCTACTAGCTATGGACCCGAAGGTATGAAATAAACTACTCACACTTCATCGGAGGGGCTATGGTGTTGATGTAGAAGCCTTCCATGGTGGATGCCCCCTCCGGCGGAGCTCCGGAACGGGCCCCAAGATGGGATCTCGTGGATACAGGAAGTTGTGGCGGTGGAATTAGGTTTTTGGCTCCTCTTCTGATCTGTTGGGGGTACGTAGGTATATATAGGAGGAAGGAGTACGTTGGTGGAGCGTCAGGGGGCCCACGAGGCAGGGGCGCGCCCAGGGGGGAGGGGCGCACCCCCCACCCTCATGACCGCCTCTGGTACTCCTTGGAGTAGGGTCCAAGTCTCCTGGATCACGTTCGGTGAGAAAATCACGTTCCCGAAGGTTTCATTCTGTTTGGACTCCGTTTGATATTCCGTTTCTTCGAAACACTGAAATAGGCAAAAAAAACAGCAATTCTGGCCTCCGGTTAATAGGTTAGTCCCAAAAATAATATAAAAGTGGAAAATAAAGCCCATTATAGTCCAAAACAATAGATAAAGTAGCATGGAGCAATCAAAAATTATAGATACGTTGGAGATGTATCGTGCATC
This sequence comes from Aegilops bicornis, assembly GCA_021605145.1. Classification (NCBI taxonomy): domain Eukaryota; kingdom Viridiplantae; phylum Streptophyta; class Magnoliopsida; order Poales; family Poaceae; genus Aegilops; species Aegilops bicornis. Next base: position 498,292,781 of record CM038670.1, read on the forward strand.
CCCAAGCTTAATTCCTGCCATTCGTCCTCGAGTAGGTAAATGATAAAAGAGAATTTTGATGCGGAGTGATACTTTGGCATAATTTCAATGTAAATCTTCTTAATTGTGATATGAATATTCAGATCCGAAAGATTCAAGACAAAAGTTCATATTGACATAAAAATAATAATACTTCAAGCACACTAATCAAAATAATTATGTCATCTCAAAATAACATGGCCAAAGAAAGTTCATCCCTACAAAATCATATAGTTAGGCTATGCTTCATTTTCACACACAAAGATGTTCCCAACTTCTATACCCCCGATGACAAGCCAAGAAATTGTTTCATACTTAAATAATCTCAAACTTTTTCAACCTTCACGCAATACATGAGCGTGAGCCATGGACATACCACTATGGGTGGAATAGAATATGATGATGGGGATTGTGTGGAGAAGACAAAAAAGGAGAAGGTCTCATATTGACGAGGATAATCAACGGGCTATGGAGATGCCCATCAATTGATGTCAACATGAGGAGTAGGGATTGCCATGCAACGGATGCACTAGAGCTATGAATCCTCAACAAAAGAAAACTAGTGGGTGTGCATCCAACTTGCTTTCTCATGAAGACCTAGGGCATTTGAGGAAGCCCATCGTAGGAATATACAAGCCAAATTCTATAATGAAAAATTCCCACTAGTATGAAAAAGACAACTTATGAGACTCACTATATGAAAAACATGGTGCTACTTTGAAGCACAATATATGAGACTCACTACATGAAGAACGAGGTGCTACTTTGAAGCACAAAATATGAGACTTACTACATGAAGAACAAGGTGCTACTTTGAAGCACAAGTGTGGAAAAAGAGGTAATAGCATTGCCCTTTTCTTTTCTTTTCTTTTTTTGGGCCTTTCCTTTTTTTCGCCTTTCTCTTTTTTGGGGGGCAATGCTCTAATAATGATGATCATCACACTTCTATTGATTACAACATGAGGATTACAACTCAAAACTAGAACAAGGTATGACTCTATATTAATGCCTCCGGTGGTGTACCGGGATGGTGCAATGAATCAAGAGTCACATGTATGAATGCATGGTGGCTTTGCCACAAATACGATGTCAACTACATGATCATGCAATGGCAATATGACAAAAGTAAAGTATGTCATGATGATGATGGTGGAAGTTGCATGGCAATATATCTCGGAATGGATATGGAAATGCCATAATAGGTAGGTATGGTGGCTGTTTTGAGGAAGATATAAGGAGGCTTATGTGTGATAGAGTGTATCGTATCACGGGGTTTGGATGCACCGTGAAGTTTGCGCCAACTCTCAATGTGAGAAATGGCAATGCGCTGCAATCAAGAGGCTAGCAATGGCGGAAAGGTAAAAGTGTGTATAATCCATGGACTCAACATTAGTCAAAAGAACTCATATACTTATTGCAAAAATTTAGAAGTCATCAAAAATTCAAGTACTTCGTGCATGCCCCTAGGGGGATAGATTGGTAGGAAAAGACCATCGCTCGTCCCCGACCGCCACTCATAAGGATGCACAAGCCAGGTACACTTCATGTTTCAAATTTGTTACATAACTTTAACCATACGTGCATGCTACGGGCCTTACAAACTTCAACACAAGCATTTCTCAAATTCACAACTACTCAACTAGCATGACTTTGATATTATCACCTCCATATCTCAAAACAATTATCAAGCATCAAACTTATCTTAGTATTCAACACACTCAAAAGAAAGTTTCACATATCTTGAACACCAAGTATATTAACATTAAGCAAATTACCATGCTATTAACGACTCTCAAAATAATCTAAGTGAAGCATGAGAGATCAAGTTTCTTTAAAACAAATCCACCATCATGCTCTAAAATATCTAAGTGAAGCACTAGAGCAAAAATTATCACGCTCAAAAAGATATAAGTGAAGCACTATGAGCAAACTATCAAGCTCAAAAGATATAAGTGAAGCACATAGAGTATTCTATCAAATTTCAATTCATGTATGGCTCTCTCAAAAGGAGGGTACAGCAAGGATGATTGTGGTAAACTAACAATCAAAGACTCAAATAATACAAGACGCTCCAAGCAAAACACATATCATGTTGGTGAATAAAAATATAGCTCCAAGTAAATTACCGATGGAAGTGGACAAAAGAGGGGATGCCTTCCGGGGCATCCCCAAGCTTTGACTTTTTGGTGTCCTTGGATTATCTTGGGGGTGCCATGGGCATCCCCAAGCTTAGGCTCTTGCCACTCCATGTTCCATAATCCATCAAAAGAATTCACCCAAAACTTGAAAACTTCACAACACAAAACTCAATAGAAATCTCGTGAGCTCCATTAGAGAAAGAAAACAAAAGACTACTTTAAGGTACTGTAATGAACTCATTCTTTATTTATATTGGTGTTAATCCTACTGTATTCCAACTTCTCTATGGACCATAAACTATTTTACTAGCCATAGATTCATCAAAATAAGCAAACAACACACGCAAAACAGAATCTGTCAAAAACAGAACAGTCTGTAGTAATCTGTAACTAACGCAAACTTATGGAACCCAAAAACTTCTACCAAAATTAGAAGACCTGGAAAATTTGTTTATTGATCTGCATCAATTGGAATCAGTATTTTATCACGTTCTGGTGATTTTTAACAATTCGGGCACTGAGCACAAAGATTCTGGAAATTACAGCAAGATCAAATAACTATCACCCAAGAATATCCAATAGGTCCAACTTGGCACAAACACTAATTAAAAGATAAAATCACATCTAAACAGAGTCTAGATGGATTATTTTATTCCTAAACAGAACCAAAAACAAAAAACACAAAATAAAATTGGGTTGCCTCTCAAAAGCGCTATCGTTTAACGCCCCTAGCTAGACATAAAAGTAAGGATAGATCTAGGTATTGCCATCTTTGGTAGGCAATTCTTTAATGAGGCACTTTCCTCCTTTAGAATTTTCTTTCTTTCTAGTAATTGTCAAACTTTTAGGCACAAGATCAAAAAATTCATTCATAGCAAATGGTTCCTTAATGATAGTAAAAAGATCGGGATGAATACTTATAGATCTAAGATCCGCAGTTTCCTTACTAGATGATTCACCCTTATTTTTGGGAACATACATAAGCTTGGAAATTTTAGTGGGAGGACTAGGAGTATTCTTTACGGAAGAAAAAGCGGTTCCCAAGTTGGTAATGATACCCTCAAGTTTATCGATTCGAGTGGAATCTAGATTTATTTTCTCATTAACCATAGGTTCCTTCTCCTTAATATTTTTCAAAGTCAATCCTACCTTAGATCCATATTGAGTAATTTGATTATGGATCTTTTTGTCTAGATTTTCAATGGATTCAATGGTAGCAACTTTGTTTTCAATAATTTCAAGCCTTTGCATAACATGCTCCAAAGTTAACATAGTTCCATTAACCAAAAGAGGTGGTGAGCCAAATAAATCTATTAAAGCATTATAAGAATCAAAAGTATGGCTACCCAAGAAATTCCCTCCGGTAATGGTATCAAGGATATATCTATATCAAGGATTAGAACTTACATAAAAATTATGAAGAAGAACTGAAGTAGACTGCTTCCTAGTAGATCTATTTTGAGCATTGCAAATTCTATACCAAGCATCTTTTAGATTTTCTCCCTCCCTTTGCTTAAAATTTAGAACTTCATTCTCGGGAGATAACAGAGAAGATATGAGAATAGTCATGACGGCAAGCAAACAAACTAACACGTGAGCAAACAAAAGGCAAAGGGAAAAGGCAAAGGGAAAAAGGAGGAGGAGATTGGGAAAGAGAGGGCGAATAAAACAACGAGGGTGAAGTGGGGGAGAGGAAAACGAGAGGCAAATGGCAAATAATGTAATGCACGAGATAGGGATTGTGATGGCTACTTGGTATGTTGACTTTTGCGTAAGCCTCCCCGGCAATGGCGCAAGAAATTCTTCTTGCTACATCTCGAGCTTGCGTTGGATTTCCCCGAAGAGGAGAGGATGATGCAGCACAATAGCGTAAGTAGGAGACTACGCGCAAGTCCCTCGTACCTGCACAAAACGATAGCTACTCGCATTCAACGCTTAGGGGTTGTCAATCCCTTCACGGTCACTTACGAGGGTGAGATCTGATAGAGATAATATTTTTGGTATTTTTGGTATAAAGATGCAAAGCAAAAAGTAAAAGCAAAGCAAATAAATAAAGTGATGGAGATTGATATGATGAGAATAGACCCGGGGGCCATAGGTTTCACTAGTGGCTTCTCTCAAGAGTATAAGTATTCTACGGTGGGTGAACAAATTACTGTTGAGCAATTGACAGAATTGAGCATAGTTATGAGGTTATCTAGGTATGATCATGTATATAGGCATCACGTCCGAGACAAGTAGACAAACGATTCTCAAGCATCTACTACTATTACTCCACTCATCGACCGCTATCCAGCATGCATCTAGAGTATTAAGTTAAAAACAGAGTAACGCCTTAAGCAAGATGAGATGATGTAGAGGAATAAATTCATGCAATATGATAAATACCCCATCTTGTTATCCTCGATGGCAACAATAAAATACGTGCCTCGCAACCCTTTCTGTCACTGGGTAAGGACACCGCAAGATTGAACCCAAAGCCATGCACTTCTCCCATTGCAAGAACTACCAATCTAGTTGGCCAAACCAAACGGATAATTCGAAGAGACTTGCAAAGATAACTCAATATAACATAAAAGAATTCAGAGAAGATTCAAATATTATTCATAGATAAGCTGGATCATAAACCCACAAATCATCGGTCTCAACAAACACACCGCAAAAAGAAGGTTACATCAAATAGATTCCACGAGAGAGGGGGAGAACATTGTATTGAGATCCAAAAAGAGAGAAGAAGCCATCTAGCTACTAGCTATGGACCCGAAGGTCTTAAATAAACTACTCACACTTCATCGGAGGGGCTATGGTGTTGATGTAGAAGCCCTCCGTGGTGGATGCCTCCGCGGAGTTCGAACGGGCCCCAAGATGGGATCTCGTGGATACAGGAAGTTACGGCGGTGGAGTTAGGTTTTTGGCTCCTCTTCTGATCTGTTAGGGGTACGTAGGTATATATAGGAGGAAGGAGTACGTCGGTGGAGCGTCAGGGGGCCCACGAGGCAGGGGGCGTGCCCAGGGGGGAGGGGCGCGCCCCCCACCCTCGTGACCGCCTCTGGAACTCCTAGGAGTACGGTCCAGGTCTCCTGGATCACGTTCGGTGAGAAAATCACGTTCCCGAAGGTTTCATTCCGTTTGGACTCCGTTTGATATTCCGTTTCTTCGAAACACTGAAATAGGCAAAAAACAGCAATTCAGGGTTGGGCCTCCGGTTAATAGGTTAGTCCCAAAAATAATATAAAAGTGGAAAATAAAGCCCATTATAGTCCAAAACAATAGATAAAGTAGCATGGAGCAATCAAAAATTATAGATACGTTGGAGACGTATCACTTATCTTCGAATTACACTGGAGCGACTTCTGTATTTTCTTTTCTGCATTGATCAACACTGCGTCAGAGTCTGAAATATCCATGCATAAAAAAACAATAGTGTGAGTATGGGTGAAGTGTGTGCACAATTAGTACAGTGTAAAGGTAGCAGATAGCAGGTCGGTGAGAAATAAATGACGGGAGACATATGATAGCTCTACAACATGCATGGCACACTCAATTACTACAGGATTCTATGAAAATAACAAATGATCGAAAGCAAATAGGTCAGTCCCATTTTTTCGCACTGCTCGATGTACAAAGAACGGGCAGATCGCCTTCATCTACCTCCGGCCAGTCGGTGTTGACGATCTTCCTCAAACGCCAGCGACCACCGGCCCAAGATTCCTCCCACTGCGCCTCCCTCTACCTCACCGCACCGGCGTGCTTGGCACCGCACCCTGGCCTTCCATTCAAGCCCCGCAGACCTCAAGATCGTGCGCAAGCAGCTCCTCGCCCCACACCCCTATGATATACACCGATCGCGCCGCTTCCCGTGGAACAAAGGCGGACTAGGTGCTCCGCCGCCTAACCGGTGTCGCTTCTTTTAATTGCGGTTCGATCGACCTCGAATTGAAATCCAGGCAGGCTCGACCTCTAGCAAAGGTGAAATAGTAAAAGGGAGGAAACCTTGTGCATTTAGTATCACGAAGAAGATGCGAAGAAGCGCTCAACTAGTTTCTTTCGTGGGATGAATACGGTGTGAGCGGAGACGTAAGATTTGCACGAATAAGGGAAGAGGAGTACCTCTTTATGCTGGCAGTGTTGTGTCCTCCTTCTATTTTTCCGACGATCTTGTTGTTCGCCGAAAACCAGAAGTTGTGGAGGACGGTGCAGCCTTGGACGAACCCATGGCCAAGTTGTTGAGTGTGGTGCGGTGGCCGTCTGTCAGAGGCGGCAAAGCAGATCCGAGGCGGCGAACGACGGCGTAGCGGGAACAGCTCCGGTGCGGTGGACGGTTGCGACAGTGGAGCCGCAGCAGTGAGGCGCAGGACGGCGTGGTCGGAGTGGTTCTGGTATGGCGCACGTCGGCGTCGGCGTCGTGGAGGCAGCTCTGCCTCGGCTTCAGCTGCTAAGTCCTTGAGGGTGTTGCGGTTGCGGTTGTGTTGGACGACGACGTCGGGGTACTGGCTCTGGCGTGATGGAGGAGGGCGGCGGTGGATTGGCCGCTATGTGGTGGAGGACGGAGGAGGCTGGGGTTTCGCGGCTGGTGGAGAGGGCGTTTTCGCGCCCACAGAGTATGAATGGGGAAACGGAGGGAGGCGGAGAACTAAGGGGAAACAATGTTTCGGTTTGAGACGCGCATGTTTGAAATTTGGGGAAAGTTACAAACTTTGCCCCCATCTAAAATTTCGGACATATTGCGGGTTGGGGGTACGACAGTCATGTCAGGTGTCCCAAATGTGGGCGGGATAGATTTCGGCCGAGCGCATGGGTGTTTAGGCGCCTACAACAGTATGAATACTTCTCGAGGCGGTTGAGACTGGCGTCTTGGTGAAGTTACAAACCTACGGTTTAGACCTTTGGACATCGGGCCGATATGCTACACGGGCCAGAGTCGATGACAGTAATTTCCTACCACCAAAACATTAGTCTCATGCGGTTTCGGGTGACCAGAGGCCTATTTGGCGCCGTTCAATATTTGGGAGCGAAGCATTAACGCTTTCAGTTCTCTTGAATTGAACTTTCAGGATTTGTCAAACTTCACAAATCTTTACTCTTGAAAATCCTAAAGCTACGATTATTTTGGAATGGAGGGGTACATTTTAATATACATTGTACACGAGTATATATTAAGAAATATGCAACTTACCTCAGTTCATGCATGTTTACAGGTATTATCTCCTTGGTTGCAAAAAATAGTTAGATATGCATATGAATATATATAGCATGTTCAAACTCACAACAAAGATTGATGCCCCTTTTACATCTGATTTACAAATGCCATTATCTCGGGCTCAAATAGATGAATGCACTTCCTATGAATTCGAATCTTCGAAACCCCCTGTATGTTGAATTCGACATGTATTTTATTTCGTAGCTAGCAATTTGGAATGTATCCATGCAATTGACAAATGTATAAAGTGCTTCACACTAACAACATGGAGTGCACTAATTAATGTTTATATATGAATTGCAAAAGCATCCATTGCCTGTATTTCAAACCGCTCTCACTCTATGGATGGATAATATCAAATAAACACATGCACATGCTAGAATTCAATAGAGTATGGGTGTCTGATAGATCGATTTTCGTCCATACGCAATTTTGCAAAATTCATGATCTCATCCAAAAATAATAATGCCATTTATACTTTAATTTAATGCGTAGAACCGCCTTTTACACGTAGATGCACTATGCCTCACGCCGTTCTCACAAACGCGTTATATATCTCTCTATTTAACGCATAAGTGCACACACTTTATATGCATTGGCATTTCTCTTTCACACATGCTCACAATCTCTCTCAGGGTGTCGGGGTGTCTCACGCACATGCTCTCTCTGTTTCTCTCTCTCTTTCCGACTACTATGTACAACTCTTTTCTCTAATCTCAGTTTGAAATCACTATTTTTCTCACATGCATATATACACATGCACGGTCTCTACTAGCCCTCTATACGCACATATATGTGCCTACGTGTCTCCATACGCACATTATCTTTAGGCCTCTCTCGCACACATTGCCCCCGATACACCTCTCTAATAGTAGTTGGCAGATATGATTTCATCATATCATTCGGTAGGATATCCCTGGCTGTTAGGCTGGATGGTAATAGGAGGCAATGTTTTCCCTAGTTCGGATCAGACCCTTGCAGTTGAAGAAAGAGCCTACTCCTGGTACTGTATATTAGTGATAGGGGTGTGTACAAAGTACACGTGAATACCAGGCATTGTGCGTGTGTGTATACTATTGACGAACTAGCCCCCAAGCTTGTATAACATACTAAGGGCCTAGGGTTACAAATCATATATAGTTGGCTTATCACCCGTGGGGATAGAGTCCTCCGCGACTCTGGTAGCTTCGTGTTGTACGCCGAGTCCTCCACATGGGTCTCCGTATAACACGTCTCGGTCCAACCTATATGTGGTGCAGGATGGAACCGACCCATGAGTCTTCATGTTGACCCACCACAACTAGAAATGATGTGCCCACCACACCACACACGCAATCGGCCACTAAGAAAATAAGCATATACAATAGTACAACGGTATCTAGCTCACGATACGTCTCCATATTTTGTTGATGACACTGACGGACTCTGCATTTGATGCATGCTCCGTATTTTGTTGATTTACACTTACGGTCATTGTATTTGAAGCGAAAGCACGCGATATGGTCACTAGACTTGAGAATAAGCTCATCACGGTCACCACATACATTTTGTCGTGCTAACCAACATGTGGTTGGATGGTTAGAGGATGCGGTTTCTCGAGCCCACCAAGGTTAAAGTCCGGTGCTCGCATTTATCTTGTGTTAATTTCAGTATTTTCCGACGATGTAATGCTCGGGGAGGAGACATTCCACTTGACTACGAGGCACCTATGGTGACTTCGTAAAATCTCAAGATCATGTAGATGAAAAATTCAGTCGACTGACGTGTAGCCTCACCCCGCACGTACACATGCATGCACGCAAGACACACACGCATGTAGGCGTGCAACACTGACACGTACACATAACGTACACACGCACGCATGCTGGCGTGCAACACTGACACGTACACACATGCACTCACGAACACACGCACGCACGCACCCATGCATGCAACATCAAACGCACCTTGCACACACGCAACACTCGCACGCCGCATGAATACAAAGACACGACGCAAGACACACGCCAACCCATACGTGCATGCACCCTTTGTTAAGGACATGGATTGTTACGGTATTAATCAATCTTATACGTGATAAGCGTAACATTGATGTTTGCATCGGTCTTTATGAATCACAACATATCGAACGGGCTATCAACATAGTAGGCTTAACTACATGAAAAGATGATGTCACACTCAATGAACAATCATCGGTTTATGAAATGCCCGCTTCGACCGCCTCGCCCACCAAAGGTTCCTCTCACAGGCGCTGCTGCGCCGGGTCAGCGACATGCAGGCCATGCACCCAAAGAGCCCACACGTCGCTGGAAGAACGGCAAAGGTGTCCTAGGTCGAGTCGAGGGCGCCACTCATGCACGCCCGGGCTGAACACGCCTCCGTGCCGCATTCAAACGCCTCCATGAAACCCGCCCATGTGGAAGCCGAGAAACCCACTCTGGACACACGTCCGTTCATGACCGGGCCGGCGTTAAACGCAACGCCGGCCGAGCTCCTCCCGTCCGCCGTCTATTTAATCTCCTATTTAAACGAGGCCAAATGCCGGCCAAGAATCACACACCTCCGCCGCTCCCCTGTCTCCTCCACCATTTTTTCCACTCTTCAATGGCTTATGAAGAGTAGTTATTCCGCATCCAAGCCGGCTGGGTAGTCCGCCGGATACGAGCTATGCAGCTTGCTGATCCACCTGCCTCCCCTCGCCCGACGGAGCCAGTTGCCGCCCCAAGCCGGCGCGCGGTTCAGCAACTCGCCGCTCCAGGCCAGCTCGACGAGGAGCGGCGCACGGGCGTCGTTGCTGCCGTCCACGCCGCCGCCTCATATCGCGTCTCCCGTTTCTGCGGCCGAGACTCCCATGTCGGCGGCCACGCCATGCAAGCAGCGACAGAAGTCGGGTGCGCGGAGAGCGACGAGTCGGTGGCCAGCGCCTCCGCGTCCGCCGCCATCATCGAGGAGAACTAGAACACGGGAGGCCACCGCCGCTTGGGTCCCATGAAGGCCACCGCGGAGGCGACGTCGGCGTACACAACAAGTGTCTTGCCGGATCCTTTTGTTGCGAGGACCTTCGTCGACCCCGCATGGGCTCCACGGAAGAGGTCAATGTTAGGATGAACTCGAGCCGGTGCCGGCCATGGCGAAGTAGTGGACGGTGATGAGCTCGAACCGGTGCCGGCCACCATCATCTTCGGCACCAGCCAATGATATCAGTTGGGCAGTGGGGAAGCGAGCCATCCTTTGCGCCAAGCATATACCTCCGGGCTCCGGCGATCCGATGATCGTCTTTGCGGACATGAGGAACACAAATCGATCGGCGGGCGACCATTTAGGCCAGGTATTATATACATGTGCTGTCCAGAACTAGCATCGCGTAGTTCATTTGAATGTAATGAAATCCGTCATGTTTGTGTGAAAATCCGGTATTTTATATGATTTCCGTCGTTGTTTATATGAAATATCAGTTTGTCTACGTGTTTACGTGAATTTCGTCCGGTTGGTTGAGTTGCTGTCATAATGTGTGCGGCTACGGTTGGATGGCGTAATTTGCGGGTCGCCGTTCGATCGTGGGCGGCTCGAGGCGGCGTTAGGGACAAAAACACAGCTCGTGCAAGCTCATCTCCAACGTGCGCGCTGGAGGATGCATGACAGCATGAGCACCCGAGCCATTCCTCGTTCATCGGTGGCAAAGGCACCGGTGGACAAAAGGGTTGCCAATATTTTTTGGCTACCCCGGGCAAGATCCAAACAACCCCTCCCAACAGATTCAAATCCCTCGTTCACCGTGGAATTTTGCCATGTGTTGTTTTCATGGACTAGCAAGATGCCCGTGCATTGCATGCAACATCAAGATGCATTTTTTACAAACTCCTGCATGCATGCAAGGGATAATTAATGTCCTCCTTTGCTAGTACCACGAGGCAAACACCATTAATATTGCATCGATTAGTGTTAGTGGCCTTGTATATCTGCAAATTGTAATCTTGATAGTGGCCCCTTGTATATAAAAATGGAGGGAGAAATATGAGAGATAAGGTGAGGAGGAGTGGGGTGTGGTGCCGTGGTGGTGGTGAGTGGTGGTGACTGGGCGGAGGCATGGGGATGGACGGCGCATTATGTCTAGGGTTTGTATTTCTCTCACACACACCCACGTAGGTGGGGGCATGCACGAAGAGAAGAGGTGCACGACGGCGCACGCATTCTGCCTCTTTCCCAACCACACCTGCTGGTACACGGTGGAGCTCATTTCTGTCTGAAAAAGGCAGCCCACGTGGTAATTTGGCACATGTCTTGGTTGTCCACTTGGTGGAGGGAGGATCGTCTACCACGTGTGAACAAACAAATTGCGACTTGACGCGTTATGTTAAACTAAAAAAGAGGCAAACCATGTGGGGCCTACCTTAGAGGCAAGGCTCTATACACTGGAGTACTTTTGATGTGTCCCGTCAACTCACAGAATGAGGAGAAACTTGCTTAGTACACCGTCTCCCTGCCCACGGGCGCGGTGGCTCGCAGGATGAGGTGAAGCTTACTACCATCAGACGCTTTACGCTCCTCGCCTTCGCCAGCTGTGGCTCGTAGCACGAGGAGAAAATTTTACTACTCCCTCCGCTTACTCCTCGTCCCTACTACGTACTTTGGTTAGTACTCCTCTATTTACTTATACAAGGCCACTATAAAAAATACATTTTGCATCTATACAAGGCCACAAATAGTAATCGAGACAAAAGTTACTACTCCCTCCTTTCCAGTTTATGGCTCAATTTCAAAATCTCTCCAACCAAGGTAGACGGTGAGTGGTCGAATTAATTTCGTAGTTTGCACAAGTAATTAGTACGCTCGTTTTACTCAAGAAGTTATGTTTACGGAAGCATTAATTAGAACGAATGCATGAATGACCACTAAATTTCCATGAACTTGTACATGCATTGGTTAGTTTCCTCTTGACATCGCTATGCGTCGGGTGATCTAACGCACCTCGAAATCCAACATGTAATGGTACTACTACTAGTATAGTAGAATTGAGACTTACCAAACGGAAAAACGAATGTTTTTAGATGAGCCCTATAAACCCTAGTGGTGCATTACTCGTAAAAACAGATTTTTCCAAAACTAAGTCACTCCCTTTCATGAATTCTCGTAGTATACTCCTCCGCCGACGCTCCCTTTCATGAATTCTGTACTTCGTCGCCGACATGTGGGACATATAGCAACCGGGTCAACGTGTCAAGCACCAAATAACAAAGGTAACAGCAGGGGACGACCCCACTCGCATCGCCCAAAGAGTAGTAATGAGCAATGAGACGTCAAATCACAATGCCGCACCTTCCCACACGCATTTAAGCAACAATTATTTCACACTTCGGTTCGCCATAATATAAAACCACATACTACTATTCCTCTCAATAGGGACACAAGCAACGCCTTGGTACATCATGACACGTGGGACCGCATGACAGGCCATGCTCCCACGCCGATCGCTCGGTAAAATCACCTCATTTTACTATACTTCCTCAGACAGTTTACTTGTACATGGCATGCACGTAGTTCTAGGTTGAGAATTTAACTGGCTATATATGTGATGAACAGTACTCTAGCCTTTTAAAAATGTATACTTTTGTACAGTAGTACTATCGATGGATTGCGCCATGGAGCAAAAATTGAAATTAAAAAAAAAGGTGGTACATATAGAGAGCGCTCGTCGCCAAATTATGCATATAGTACTACTAAAAAAGCTAGTACATGCTTAATTGGGGTGCTAAATTCTATTAAAGAAATACTAGTAGTATGTACATACTGAAGAGTTAAAGTAACGAGAAGAAACATAACATAGTTCTATTGGGGGCTCAGCACAACACACCCCTCAAATTAAACTAAGCACACCTGAAATTAAACTATGCAACTAATCCGGTAGACACCTTTGCATTAGAAGTTTAGAACCACCATGAGCAACGACATCGCCACCTTACTCGAGTCCTCGTCCATGTCCTCGACTTCGTCCTTGTCCCTCTTCCTCTTGGCCGATACTTCTTTGCTTGAACCACACACTTGGCTGTTGCTCTTCATCCAACCCTTGTAGATATTGAAACAAAGGTATCCATCCATTGCAGCGTCTTTGGATGTGGTCTATATCTAGTACATTCCGCTGCCATGCATGACGATGAAACGTGTAATGAGGTTTCTCCGGTTCACGATGCGAAGGATGAACCATGGCTCTGCCAGGTCAGCATTGAAGGTCGACGAGAGGGCACCACCGATTCTTCCGGAGGTCAAAGGGTTGCCTACAACGAGGCCTATCCGACCCGTGACTTCTTCGTCGTTCTTAAAGTCTACAATGACGAATTTCACTGCTTTTGTCCTTGAGGAAGTTCTTAAAATCCACGGCACTCAACGTCGGCATGGCATATGTGGTAGACCAAGAAAAATTATGTACGCAAACCTGGATCACGGCGGGCTTCTTCCTCTCTTCGTCCTTTAGATCCTTCTCTCGTCCCACGCATCGTGGTGTACTCAACATCTAGCCCAAATGACCCACTCATCATGTGAGTTTTCGAACATGCGTGCGAAGCGAGAAAGGCATCCTTTCACCGTCATGAAGTACGGGTGTAGATGACGTTGAACTCATCGCCGGTGATGGTTCTAACCTTGTACTCACCGCCGATCGGGGAGATTTGGGACGCCATGGATTTGGGAGGAGGGTTAGGATTAGTGGAAGTGTCGTAATGTGAATTGAAGGTACGACTAAGAGCGAACCGCCGTAGTATTAAAGGACGCGCGGGGATGAGCAGGAGCGAACTGCCATCGTGCGAACGGTAGGGTAGTGGCTTTCCATTCTCCATGATACGGGCTTCCGAGAGCCCTTGGATCTGAGATCGAACGGTTGCATGGCGTGATTCTAGACCTATGGGTGAATATCCTATCCTAGAGGGTTATTCTGCAAATTTTCAGCAACTTAGCACGCCAATCGCTTGATTCAGATCCAAGGGCTGCCAAAGAGCCCTTATCATGGTCGCGCCTACCACGACCGTCAGCGTCGTCAGGCCGGGTCGTGCCCTTGGAGATTTAACACGGTGCGCTAGGCTATCTGATGTTGGCATGTCATACATAGTCATCACTTAGTCACTCATACTACAACAAGGTTGGCTATAAGGTTGGCTATAGGTGTATTTTTTTACTCATCTCTATCTCTTTCTTCATACTCCCTCCGTCCCATAATATAATAACGTTTTTGACACTAGTGTAGTGTCAAAAACGTTCTTATATAATGGGACACAGGGAGTACTAGTATTTATTGCATTTGCCAAGGAGTGACCTCTTCCAATGAAATGGTGTTGCTAAGTTTGCTTCATTTAATTAGCTATAGACTCAAAATTGTCTTTTCACCTAGGTACACGCGCTTAGCACCGCTTTCTTCCTTGGGTCACCAAACTAGTCTCTCTCTTCTTGATTAACTTGCCACATCAGACTTTATGCCTATGTGGCAAGCTTAAGCACCAGAGGGAGCAAGTAAGTACAATAGTGCGCTTTACATGGCATTTTTGCATATGTGGAGGAAAGAGAGGCAAGGAAAAAGTGGAGAAGTGGGCTCTCATGCAAGAGCCAGCCTCTACTACTACATGGTGGAGCATTGGGAGAGGCACCTGTATGGAGGTGGTCAGAATCGGAGACTCACGCCGGTCGTGGCGCGCCTTGATTAAAATGATAATGGCAAGTCAAATCAAGGGGCCCCACCTGTCCAGCAGTAACTCACTGTCAAATCACACAGCCCTACGTTTGCAGCAGCCTACTCCCTCGTCTTCTTGCGTCTCTGTCGAACCGACTAGGCGGAACTGCCCCGCCACTGCAGGTGAAAAGCCCCGCCTCGACTTTTAAATACAACTACTCCCTCCGTCTAGGTGAGTAAGTCATCTTACGAAAACCAAATAATCCCAAAATACTAAGGCACGGTGCATTAACTTCTACCTCGTTTCTTGTTTCTTCACATATCAACCAATAAGAATCCAATGATATAATTTTTGTGACATAGTAACTCATATTTAGTTTAGTCAAATGGATGACCTAGAACTATGTGCAGGCCCTATAAACCTAGGCGCCCACAAATAGAAAACCGAGACGGAGAGGGTAGTTCAGCACGTATCTTTTTAGATCAATATAGTCGGGATTCACCAAGGAGCAAAACCAAGTGGTAGGCTGCTCCTGTCGTGTTGGCGTAGCAACTCAAGCAGTGGTCACCCACACACCTAAATGGCGACACACTTAGCAGACCCCTTTGGCAGACATGTGGCTCATCCACCGCCTTGTTCCACGTGCGATGCACCAAATCACAGTTCGAGCAGCAGTTGGAATTGGAGGCACCCCGGTCAGAAGCGGCAAGAGTAGAAAATGAGTGATGAGGGGTCAAATCACAAAGCCCCACCTTTCCCGCATTAAGCTGGACGGACGAAGCAACCATCATTTCACTCTAGCGCACAAGAGCATAAAGAAAAGAGAAACCAATGATGCGTGCGGCAGCTACCTAGGGCACCCTAGGGTAGGGGTCTTCACTATAGATCCTTTTTTTTGAAAGCGCCTCCACTACAAATCGGCTTCTCCCTCGTCCTCTTGAAGAAAACCGATGATGGCCCTGTTTGGATCATGGGGTTAAAGCTAGTTTGGGTTAGTTGGGGGCTCAAATAACCCAAAAGTATCCAAACAGGGAGGGTTAGAGTGGGTTAGTTCCATCTAACCCAACTATCCCGGTGGAGAGGTGCTTATTTGGGTTAGAGTGGGTTAGAAAATAACTCTAACTCTAGCTGTGTTAGAGTATCCAAAATGGGCCGATGAGTGCGGTGGTAGGGTTTGTAGGAGAACTACGGCGTGCGGGGCCACGTCGTAGTAAACGGGTTTGAGTTGACGCCTTAAATATGTGTGGGCCGCTTGGTTTTACGGGAACGAGGCAGCATTTTGGGTTCGGGGACCAAGGGAGATATAGCACGCATAAAAAATTGTGGACGAGGTTCGACCGAAAGGCAATGATGCATGGGCCCCAGATTTTGATATACCCGGGGCCTAGTGAAATGTGCTACTCTACTCAAAACTAGTAAGGTACACATGTATTGAACGCATGAGATTTCGAAACCAAATTATGAATAAATACACACTATAGCATGTAAAGCTTTGAGTCATATATGCATGATGTAGATGTTCGTTTAGTTCTTATAGTTCATCTCATTCAGAATCAATTAGTTCTATAAAAATGTTAAGATTCATGGGGTTGTGCATTGTAAATCATAAAGTAAAAAACAAATAATGGCAATTCATTTAGAAAAAAATATTCAATTATGATACAGAAGATTCTAGAACAAAGGAGAAGTGCTTGTGTTTTGAGGTTTGTGCATTATGCTTAAGTTCAACCATGGAGTCTTCTAAATTGTACATGTGGCAAATCTGGTGGAATGTTGATGATATCCAACGGCCAGTAGTGCTTGGATTTGCCCATCTCTGCCTTTGTCGGGTTAGCTTCATCCAAATGACCATCTTTCAAAGTTATTGGCACACTATATAGTTCTTGTGCCATAGTTGCATGTTTTAGAAAAAAGCTACTAGTGGGTTGTACTATCTATTTAGGAATAGAAGATGTATACATGGAAGTTGTAGGGAAAGAGATGACATGGAGGATCTCAATTCCTATGAGTAGGGATTGGAAAAGAGATGTCATTTGGTTCACATCATAGGGACTTTGCTATTGAATCTAGAGATGACATGTATCACAAGTCCTATGAGGAGGGATTAGTAAAGAGATGTAATTTGGTTCATATCATAGGAACTTTTCTATTGAATATACACTAATGTTTATTTTCCTTTGAAATTAAGGGAGTATAGGAATCCATTCATATGAAACAAGTGGCTCTAAAGCTATAGAAATGATATCATGTTTATTTCCTTTGAAATGTAGAGTATATGAATCTATTCCTATGAACCAATTGGCTCTAAAGGAAAAAATCCTATAAAAATCACATCATATAGAGTTCCTATGATATTCCTCGACACTAAAGGATGGTTGAAATTGCTGAGGGTGATACGATGGTCTTTCTTTGTAGACTCCTCACCCATCTTTATAGTTACCTCTCGAAGATGAATGAAATGATATATACAAGGTATTCTACATGTGCAATTTGGTACACAAAAACTCGGTAAAAGTTTGCGAGATTCTAATTTTCAATAAAGCTATATGCACTGCATTTCGGAACGGAGGGAGCATACGGCAGTTGCTAACACTCACGTGGAAGATTTGTGTGTAGGAGGAGTGGCTGTTCTGTTAAATTACATGGCAAACCGACAATCGCTGGGATGCCGATCTAACGGTTCTTACGGTGTTCGTCAGGAAAAGGCTTGTGGCGAACGTTTGTCGGATAATGATTTACAGACACATGCATTACATTGATACGTGCCCCCCTCTCTCTCACGCACACGCACCCTCACGAGTCACAACTCTCCCGAGTCCTCTCACAGACTCGCACGTGGCACCCATCGTCTATCTGCAGGTAGACGTCACGCACATATGTGCTCTTCACACCCTACCCTCAGAACTTCTAAAAAACAAAAGACGGCGCGCACATTTTATCTTAGCTCACACGTCACACACTTATATTATTACTCTTGCGGCGAATGTTCTTTGGGCATAGTATATATTGTACTCTCACGAAGAGAATCGGTGCACGCACACACTAGTTCTCTCACATCCACTCGCGAGTACACGTAGGAGCACATTTTTTTGAAGCCGGTACAACAAAATCACTCCACTATTTATAAAAGCAGGAGCCTTAGCGCTTGCTTTACTAGGGTTCCTCTCGTTCACTCTCTCATGCTCTCCAGATCTAAGCAAGACATAGGTGGCCACACTCTCTCTCTCTCAGCTCACGGTTGGTCACAAATCCGGCCGGACAACCTCGACCGGGGCAGGGGGTGTAGGTGCATCATTCACGATGTCGTCGCGGCGAGGGAGGAGACCAACGGCTGCCCGTGCATCCCGATCGGTGGCCGTGCCGTTCTCTCCGAGAGAGCGCCGGCTCGGGAGGGCCTCCGACCCCTTCTTCCTCCCTACGGTATTGTGGCCAAGATGCGGCCTCCCGACGTCGTATTTGCCACATGCCGACGACCCTCAGGTATATATTCCTTTGAAACCTGCCTTGCTCTACTACCCCAGCTCTTCCCCCTTCGTGTGGATCCTTTTCTACTTCCGTCCACTGTTCCAAAGCCACCTAGACTTCTACTATTATTAGAAGTAAAGCTAGTTCATACAGTCAACTCAAAGCGTTGGTTCAAATAGGGAAGAAAGTGGGAAAGCTGTAGCATGAATCTAGGACTTGGTTCTAAGAGGAAACGGGGAAATTAGTAATATCTCAAATAACCAGATTTCAGATTTGTGCAAACAGGATGTCTGTCTCCATATCGCTTCGGATGTCTGTCTCCGTGTCGCTTTCTATCCGCGCATAATCAAAAGCACACACCTCAGCTTTTTAGTACAACTGCGCAAAATGAGATGGCTATCCCTCGTTGCCGCCGCCTAACCTCCCGCCTTCAAGGTATCCCTACATTGGAAGTAACTAAGGTAGAATGACCAACGCAATCTAAACAAAGCCGATTCAGACGCTTTTACTTCCTGATTGCGGTGCAGGACGAGTTTAAAACAATCGCATCCTAGTTCGGAATGCACTTTCTACCAGTTCATCCATGGACCGAGGACTACGGGCACGGCCGCATTTACGCTTTTTTTGGACAAAAGCGCCGGACAAGAGGCATTGTGGTCTGCTTATTTCTGCAAATAGTGGTGCTTAAATTTAGTGGAATGCACAAGAATTTCACTGTCAAGACACTACATGGTTCAGTTCAAAGCATTCCAAATTGAGACCACAATTATAATTGGTTATTCGGAATGAGAGAACCTAACCTCGGATGGTGGCAACAAGAAAACCAGAGTGAACTCCAGAAATATAAGTTCGCCGGAGGCCCTTTGCTCATATAAGCCTTGCTTGTTTTTTCCTAATTTGTAAACCTTCTCACAACTTTGTCTTTTTCTGTGAACTAGTATATGTTTGTTATGTTCTATGAATCATTGAGATGTATAAAACTGCTTAACTTATGCTTTTCAAGATTTTTATGAAGACGAGTTTAATGTGAGTGTTCCACATGAGCGCTGGACTAGCGTTGAACGTTTGGAATTTATTACATTGTGGCCTCAATTAACTGCATGAACCACTGTAACAATATACATAGTTGCTTATATGATTCACGGACACACAAAAGTAGCAGCAGTTCCCATAGACGGATTCAAACAGAGTACTAGCCCCAGAGGGGTCAATAACAGGCAAGGTTCGGATAATTAGACACAATCCGAACTACTATTAAACACTAGCTGGGGCAACTATTTCATGCCTCGATCTAATTTGGGCTGGACACAAGACGGGCCTTGCCATGAACATCATCGAGGACGTCACGCAGCAGCTCAACTCGTGTGAACCTTCATGAAGACAACCTTGTGGCCTTGCCATCGATAAACTTGTTTGTGGAGGCATGCCACGCCATCTTCTGCGTAAGCTTGACAAGAATAGTATGCCTCACAAACGAAGGAGTAGCTTTGAACTTCTTGTGCTTCAAAGACACCTCGGACAACACGCTTGACAACGGTGAGGCTGGAATACACCTCTTCATTGGTATAACCGCAAATTGCTTCCTGTGATCCAACAGCCTAAGAACTCGCTTTTCCCGGGCGTATATTCAGGTCGTCCGCCTCATAGCGAAAGTGACATGCACAACCACACAATCCTTGTCTCGCATCAGGCTCTAATTGAAACAAAACAAATTCTGAATTACTTTTCAAAGATAAGAAACACAAGTTATTTAAACCACTATGTATAGCATGGCATCGAAGCTAATAAAATTTTGCATTATTAATCACCACATACTTCCTTTTCTAGAAAAAATCACCACATACTTAGATGAAAAACCACAATCGAGATCGGCAAAGAAGGAAATCACCTTGGGCAGCTCAACGGGGGACACATCCTCGAAGGGGAAAACTGCTCTGCAGTGCCACTGGGTCTGTAACCTCAAACGGGCGTTGACCATCTCAAGAGTGGCCGTGGAGCGATCTGGGTCGCCGGTGGTGTCCTCCATCTTCTTGGAGCTCTTCGTCTCGTGGGGATCAGCCTCCGCGTCGCTTCCAATATCGGCAGATCTTGCCCGGTTCTCCTTGGTCCATCATGAAACCGATGAATACTAGGAGACCACCGAAAGGAAAACACAATCGCAATGACAATGAAACAAAAAAGAGAGTGAGGATCGGTTATCGCTTTGCAAAAGTCTTTTTTCTCTCGAACGAAAATATACCAACATCACGGATCCGCTTACCTTCCCTTCGTTGGGAGAGAAGAACAAAGGGCACATGCGAAAAGTGTTGCCTTTCTTGAAGATGGCGAGGGAGAAGGGGATTCAGCAAAGAGTGAAATGATGGTTGCTTCGTCTGGCCAAACTTAGATCAAGGGGAGGTGGGATTTTGTGATACGACGGCTCACATCGCCAAGGCCACGACCGGGTGACTCTCCTCCTGCATACACGCCTTCTAATTTGGTGGATGGCATTTGGGCTCACATTGCATGGCCCGCATGTCGGTGAAGAAAAGTATAACGACATTCAAGAGAGGGAGACGTTTCAATGACCTAGGAGGAGCCAAGCGGTAGAGTGTCTCCACCGCATTAGTAGTAATTGTTTTTTGGGTAGCTGTAGAGTGTCTCCACTGTACTAGTAGTAATTGTATCTCTAGGCGCCACCCACACCCAAAGACACCGCCCCCCCCCCTCCCCCAAAAAATCCTGGTGCTCTTCTTCCTCCTCGCTCCCACCCACCTCACGCCGCCTTGCTCCACTCAGACCCCCAAATTCCTCACCTCACTCCTACAGAAAACCCCAGCTCCCCTTCTTCCTCACTCCTACAGAAAACCCCAAGCTCCCCTTCTTCTTCGCTCGCACTACAACTTGGCTTATCATTCGTTACTCTACTCAAATCCGTGAGTGCGACACGACGCCCTCGAGGAAAATGGAGTCGGCTGACCCCGGCGCCAAGAAGATGAGGCTCCCGCCAGCGGTGACGCCTGTTGTAGATCCCGCACCCGGCAGCATGGGGAGAAGCGGCGACCCCGCCCCCAGCAGATCCCAGGAACCCGTAAAATCTCGAGTGGACCGCATCGGCGATCTCCCGGACGCCATCCTTGGGGAGATCATCTCGCTTCTCCCCACCAAGGATTGCTGCCACACCCAAGTCCTCTCAATTCAGTGGCGCCCTCTATGGCGCCACTGCGCGCTTTAATCTCGATCGCCGTCACCTATCTCTCTTCAATGATTTTGAAATCCCCAGAGCCATCATCTCCTCCCACCATGGCTCTGCTCAAAGCCTCTGCATCCCGTCCATGCTACTCGAGCAAGCATACCATGCCCTGCATGGTGGACGCCTGGCTGAAATCCTCAATTCACGTAACTACAGCCGCTTGAGTTCTACTATTCCCTGTAAATCACATACCACATACCGAATGCCATGAACTTGTGCCCTCAAAGACCGATGTCCATCTCGCGGTTTTCCTCCTCTCTCCACACCGCCACCTTTATACTGTGCTACCTACTGCATAACTGGTACTAAACCTTCGACTCCCATTTCTCAAGAAACTTTCACTTGTGCGGGTTCGTATATCGGAGGCCTCATTGCACAGCATCATCCACTTCGGTTGCCCTGCGTTGGAGTTCTTGGTGCTTGTTTTCACAGTTAGAATCGGTTGCCTCCAAATAAAGTCGCCTAACCTTGTAAGAATTGGAATTTCTTTTGACGGAAGGCAGCTCATCATCCAAGATGCCCCTTCACTTCAAAGGTTGATCCTTGATTCTAGTTATTCACCTTTGCAAATATCCGTCCTCTCTGCGCCTAAACCGAGACCTTGGGTGTAATGCATGATCTCTCGTGCTCATTTCAATATGGTGTTTGGCTCCACAGTTCTTGGTACTTTATATTATCATCTACACTTGTAACCATAAGCTGCATTTTAAATTTCTGCGCATAATTTATATATCATCTTGGAGTACACATTTTGTACTAATATTATGTTCTATGCTCAATGAAGAGTTTCTCCATGGATGGCCTATCAATGGTGCTGGATTCTCCAAGATCTTATATATCCAAATGAATAGTTTTGATCTGAACAAGATTATTGGCTTGCTGCAATGCTTTCCATGTCTGGAGAGGTTGTATATAAAGGTGATAATTTCACGCACATTGTAAGCCCGCATATAGTGTACTAGAATTAACCGTTCAACTGTTGCTCTTTTGACACTCTTATGTTAGACCTTAACGGTTTTCAATCTTCATGTCTATTTAGGCAACAGGACGGGGTAAGAAAGTTATAACCAATCGGTGGATTCGTAAGCATCGGGATTTTCTCACTTATCATGAGATTCGATTGAAGACAATAACGCTAGAACGATATGTAGCCAACCATGCAAAACACAAGATTTGTCACATTCTTCCTTTGAATGCGAGGTTACTATTGTCCATCGTGCTTAAGTTTATCAAAGCATGGTTTTGATGGATGGGTATGTCGAAGAGCAAAAAAGGAGTTTCAGGTGGGCAAAAGAGCTTACGAACGCGTGCCGGGCTTCTATTTGCAACATATTGTGGTCATAATCCGTAAATTTTATGACCCAGATGTTCATTCTATGGACCTGACCGATCCATTTGACCGTGGATCGCCAAAACAAAGGCTTTGAGTTAGATGTTGTTGCCCTTACCAATCTGGGTTTTTGTAAACCCGATGAACAATCAACCTCGTGCTTTTGTACAGCTTTGTAAGTCGGAGTTAGATGTTCCTCGCCTTTTCAACTCGGCTGTGACTATCATATTTTCTTTGAAACAAGGCAAATGGCTTGCCATTCGTTTAATTTAAAGTGAAATATTGTAACAAATCACAACCAAGGGAAATAACATCACTCACGCCGGCTGCTTGAGCTCACTATGCATTACAGAAGCCAAGTGATGAGCCCCCACCAGCACCCACAAACTTATTTCGAACTAGCACATCAAATGGGCTGTAAATTTTCATAGGAAAGGCTGCATGACCGTGATGTATTTGGATTACGACATTTGGGACCCGGGAGGAAATAGCCTATCCAAGGTGGTGTCGACTTACTAGCCACCAACAAACGATTTCGCTTACCACCGTTGGATTGACATCCAACATCCGTCGTGGTATCTTCTATCTCTTGTCTTCTTCTTCCTCCACCGCCCAAACCAAACCACCCGTCGGCTCCGCCGCTTCCCGCCTCCTGTGGCTGGCTGTGCCTCCGCCGCCTCTACCGTACATATACCCTCCAACATTGGCCAGTCCCTCCCTCTATTCCCCACACGCCCCGTTATTCTCCGTGACGCCAGCCCCAACACGCACTGCGTTCGAATCCACCAACCTCAGATTCTCCGCCGCGATCGACCGACGCATATTCAACGGCTCCTGTTCGTTCCGTTCGAGGCCTCGCCGTCGTCCTCCGCCTTGCGGCCTTGGTTCGCTTGTCGTGCACGGTGCGCCGCCCTCTTGCGTTGTCAACGTCGTCAACAACCGAGAGGAACAAGGAGATGACTGTACATGGAGAGGATGACAGTAGGGACCCACCAGCGTCATGGCAGTACGCAAGCAAGTGTCTCTATAGTACAAGGCCAAAATTATGGTTCCTCCTAATGGTTGGACATCTGGGGCTCACGCCATTGTCAACGTAGTCAATAAACGAGAGAATTACACTACGAGCGGCTGACACTGTGGACCCAAAGAAGTCGCGCAGTTTTTTTGAGGAACAAGCAGTTGTTATTTATACTAGTTTTAGCGACGGATCAAGGTAACAACGGGCTGTGGCCCGTCTGCCTAGCTGTGGTTTTATTTATGTTTACCACATCATGAGCCCGCCGTGTTTTTTTTCTTGTCAAAATGGCTAGCCCAGTTCTATTTTTAAAAGAAATACCCAAACAAGGCCTACTTGCTTTATCGGTTCTTTGGCTGCAAATCTTTCAAGACGATGAGAGTTCCATTCGGTTTGCCCGTAAATGGCCTTTTAAAACACATCAAACCGGGAATTAGTTTCAATTTTTTTTCATTACAAGATCTTAAATTCCATTGATTTTTACGCGTGGACAATTATTTGGATTTTATATTTATATAAATTATTTTTCAAAATAGTTTGAATGTGAATCGATATTTACTGGATTAAAACAATGACCGTGACCGAAATATGCAAAATTCTGTATACTTTTTAACCATGGCCACAATATGGGGTGTAATGCTAACAAAAAGAAGATGGGCTCAAAAAAACCTTAAGAATTAGCAAATGGGATGTACATTATTAGAAATAATGGCAGATGGGTTGTATCTTTGTTTTCCACAGATTTGAGGCTGACTTGTGCGCCTACTACAGTTGACGCTGTATGCTTTCATAAAAAAGGTTGACGACACGCAACGCCTCTGTCAACTTAGTCAACACACGAGAGCGGATCGTTGGATGTCCATCCAACGGCTGTCGTCTTCTTCAATCTCTGCTCTTCATGCTCCGGCCGCTCAAACAAGCGCCAGTGGACTGCTCGCTCCTCCTCCCGCTGCCGGCTATCTTGCCAGCAGCCTCACCGCCCCATCAGATTCCCCATGGCTGGCCTAGCCATCCCTCTACTCACCCACACATGCTGTTATTCTCCAATGACGGCAGACGAACCAAGAACCTCAGATTCCTCCGTGGGGAAACAAATTGTCGAGTATTCCCTGGCTCCGTGTCGTTCCCTTCCTAGGCCTCACCGTCGTCCACCGCCCTGCTGCTCTCGGTGCGGCCTGGTCAACGTGGTCAATGAACGACATCCATAGGAAGTGGACTGTACGTGGAGAGGCTGACATCTGGGTCCACGGCCGCACGCAAGGAAGTGCCTCCTTATTACGCGCAAAATAATGATTCCTCCACCTAACAGCTAGGACCCACAGGAAGGGCCTCTATATTTCACGAAAAAAACGTTCCCTCACGATGTGTCGGACCCACCAGCTATATCTTTGCACGCAAGGAAGTGCCTCCTTATTACGCCCAAAAATGAATACCCTCGCTAGCTGGGACCCACCATATTGTTGGGCTGACTTGTGGGCCTACTAAGTTGACGGGGACGAAGGGCTTTGTCAACTTATTCAATACTCCAGTGACCAGATGATGTCCATCCAACGGCCATAGTGCTTCTTCAACCTCAGGTCTTCTTGCTCCAGCCGCCCAAAGCAGCGCCGGTCGTGCCGCCTGCTCCTACCTCCCGTGGCCCGTCTCTGCGTCGTCCCCTTCCTAGGCCTCGCCGTTGTCCACCGCCGTGGTGCTCTCGGCGCGGCGTGGTCAATGTGGTCAACGACCGCCTTCCATCGGAAGAGTACTGTACGTGGAGAGGCTGACAACTGGGTCCACGGCAGCCGCAAGGAAGTGCCTCCTTATTATGCGGAAAATAATTATTCCTCCACCTGACAGCGGGGACCCACTGGATGGGCCAACAGTATTTTGCGAAAAAAATTGTTTCCTCCTGACTGCTGGGACCCACCGGACGGGCCACCATATTTCGCAAAAAAAGCATTCCCCCCACTATCAGCTCGGACCCACCGGAAGTGCCTCCTTATTACGCACAAAAAAATGAATACTCCCCCGGCTAGCTGGGACCCACCTTGGTGGGAGGCTGTCTTGTGGGTCTACTAAGTTGACGGGGACAAAAGGCTTTCTCAACTTAGTCAATATGAATGATTCTAGCTCCAGTGACCGTACGATGTCCATCCAACGGCCGTAGTGCTTCTTCAACGTCTGGTCTTCTTGCTCCAGCCGCCCAAAGCAGCGCCGGTCGTGTCGCATGCTCCTGTCTCCCGTGGCCGGCTGTGCTGCCACGGAGGCCTAACCGCCCCCTACTATTCCCACCGCTGGCTGTGCCTCGCGGCGACGGGCAGAATTTCTCACACCGCAGCCAACCAAAGGAACCTCGACTTCTCTCCGAAAGCGGGCTTTCCACCGCCGCTGGTTTTCCTCGCCTGGCCGCCCCTTCCTAGGCTCGCTGGCCGCCCACCGCCTGGTGCTCTTAGCGCGACATGGTCAACGTGGTCAAGGAACGGCTTCCATCGGAAGAGTATCAGACGTGGAGAGGCCGATAGTTAGGTCCACGGCCACAGCCTCTAGTTTTTTGTGATTTGCCAAGTAAGTCGCTTTGTCAGCCTGTTGGGCTGCAAATCTTTCAAGACGAGGAGAGCTTTCATTCGGCCGGTCGAGAAAATGGCCCATCAAGAATGAGAAATGTGTTGTACATTTTAAAACACATCAAACCGCAATTAGTTTCAAATATTTTTTTCATTTCAAGATTTTAAATTACATTAATTTTTATGCGTGGAGAATTTGTTGGATTTTATATTGATATACATTTATTTTAAAATCAGTTTGAATGTGAGTCGAAATTTCGGGATTAAAACAGTTCGGACCGCTTTTGAAATATGCAAAATTTTGTATAATTTTTAACCGTGGCCACAATATGGGCTGTAATGCTAACAAAAAGACTATGGGCTCCAAAAAAGACCTTAAGAATTAGCAATTGGGCTGTAAATTATTAGAAATAATGGCAGATGGGTTGTATGCTGTTTTCCACAGATTTGAGGCTTTCCTAAAAAAAAGGTTGACGCACAAGCAGTGACTGTTGGATGTCCATCCAACGGCCGTCGTGCTTCTTCAATCTCTGCTCTTCCTACTCCAGCCGCTCAAACAAGCGCCAGCGAGACTGCCTGATCCCTCCTCCTCTGGCCGGGTCAGCCGCCAAGAAGCCTCACCGCCCACCAGATTCCCATCGCTGGCCTAGCCATCCCTCTACTCATCCACACCGCCGTTATTCTCCGGCAACGGCAGACGAACCAAGAAACCTCAGACAACAGATTCCCTCCGCATGGGAAACAACAGCCGAAGTCTTCCCCGCCTCCGTGTCGCCCCTTCTTAGGCCTCGCCGCCCACCGTCGTGGTGCTCTCGGGCGTGGTCAATGTGGTCAACGACCGACTTCCATCGGAAGAGTATCGCGGCGTGGAGAGGTCGATACCGGGTCCACGGACGCTGCAAGGAAGTGCCTCCTTATTACGCCAAGAAAAATAATTATTCCTCCACCGACAATGAGGACCCACCGGACGGGCCACTATATTTCACGAAAAAACGTTTCCTCGCTGCTGGGACCCACCAGCTACACCTTCGCACGCAAGGAAGTGCGTCCGCAAAAAACGATTCGCTTCGACCGCTGGGACCCACCAGCTACATCTTTGCACGCAAGGAAGTGCGCCAGTGCAAAAAAACGATTCACCCTCGATCGCTGGGACCCACCAGCTACATCTTCGCAGTAAGGAAGTGCTCGGCGGTACCGGGACCCACCGGTCGAAGCGCACGTGGCGTTGTCATTCTGGTCGCGAACGGTATGCGTACATATATCTTGGTGGATGTAGAGGCGCGCACGTGTCGTAGTAGAGGCGCGCACGTAACATGTACACGTACGTACAGCGACCAGGGTGCAAGAAAGAAAATACGGCCACGTATGTGTACATATGGGCGGGGTCTCGAACGCCTACCCGCGCATACGTACGGCGAGGGCTCGTGTACATGGCTGGGTCGAAACGGAGAAACAGCGTCGGCGTCGTGTTCATGGGGAGGCAACGGAATGCGTCGTGTTCACGGGGATGCAACGGAATGCGTCGTGTTCATCGGGAGGCAACGAAACGCGTGGGAGCCAACCGGCTGGGTCAGAACGGAATGCGTGGTCGTGTTCATCGGGAGGGCTTGGACGGAACAGGCGATGGAAACGAGGCCTGGTGTACCGCAGAACGGAGGAAACGGACCTCCTACATTCGGAACGGGGTCCTGTTGATCGGGAGGGGTGTGGCGTACCGCAAAACGGAGGAAACGGACCTCCTACGGTCAAACGGGGTCTGTTGATCGGGAGGGTGTGGCGCATCGCAAAACGGAGGAAATGGACCTCCTACGGTCGAAACGGGGTTCCTGTTGATCGGGAGCGGTGTGGCGTACCGCAAAACGGACGAAATGGACCTCCTACGGTCGAAACGGGGGTCCTGTTCATCGGGAGGGGTGTGGCGTACCGCAAAATGGGACTCCACGGGATATTGTTCATCTCCACCGTTGACCTCCTCCAGCCTCCACGGGCTACCTTCGACCTCCTCCACCTCCACGGGCTCCTCGTTCATCCAGCCTCCACCGCGCTACTCCACCGACTCTTGCTCAACCACCCCTCCACCGCTCACTGCTCATCCAGCCTCCACACCACGGGTCCTGTTCAACCACCCCTCCACGGCCACCCCTCCACCGCTTCATCGCTCATCCAGCCCTCCACACCACGGGTCCTGTTTCATCCAGAGGCAACGCCACCGCCAATCGCTCATCCAACCCCCCCGCAACGCTCACTGCTCATCCAATCGATCGGCTTCAGTTAGCAGTAGCAGCGAAGGAATCACTCCATCGGGTTCAGTTAACAACCATCGATCAATGGCTCGGGTTCAGAACGCCAGTAGCTCGCAGCTGTCGCCGGGTTCGATTAGAGCCGAACGCCTCGCCGGGTTCGATTAGAATAACGCCTCGCACACACGCGCGTACGTGTACAAGAGAAACGCGCATCGATCGGCCCCCGACCTCCCACCGTAACCGGCAACTCCCCAAAATTTTCCTCCCCCTCGCTTCTACCATGGTTTTTTCCGTCATGGACGGCCCAAAGAATGTCATGCAGCTGCGTCTCCGACCCGCCCAGGATGAAAAGCCATTTTCTGTCATGATTTTTTGTCATAGAAGTAGGAGCCCACCACATCTATGATGATACCGGGTTTTGTCACAATTATCGTCATAGAAGTGTCATATGTATGACAGAAAAAAAAATCGTTCGGCCCAAAATGTCACGGATGTGTCTTTTTTTGTAGTGTCCCCTAGTTTGCGCGCGTTATAAATTTTGTGATCCCATGCTAATCGAGGTTGTAGCCTCCCCACTTAGAGTTTTGCTTAAACGGGTGTCATGGGTGATTCCAAACACTGGTGAGTTAGGTTGGTGTGTGCGATCAGGTGTGTTTTCAACTAAAAGACCCTAGACGGAATTAGTCCCGATGGACTAAAGAAATCTGTTACTCGTGGGTAAAGAGTACACCCTCTGCAGAGATTAAACATCTATTCGAATAGCCGTGTCCATGGTTGAGGACTACAGTCTGGGATGGGTCAAGTGTCGGTCTTAGTGTCGGTCTTCGGAGGAAAAACTGCTAAGCCAGAACATTGATTATGACCTGTGACATACGATGATTATGATTATTATTATTGTGGACTAACTATTTACATTATTTGAATTATTGGGTATCCCTGGGACGATTCTACCTCCTGGATATTCACCGTGATTACTCTCTTATAAGCCCTTTATGTGGTGTCGCTGAGATGCCCAACTGTGGCATGCTTGTTATTATTTACTTTATAAGCCCTTTATGTGGTGTCGCCGACGCCTCGATCGTGGCATGCTTGTCATTTCTTTTATTTATAAGCCCTTTATGTGGCGTCGCTCAGACGCCCGACTGAGGCATGTTTTATATTATTATCCTTTCGAGGCGTCGCTTCAGACACCCGATCGGTGCATTCTATTTCTACTCCCGTATTGCATATTCATGTTATATATAAATAACCCCGCTTGCGTGCGTCATGGATTGTATTTCGTGACTGATGTTCTGAACATAGACTATTTCAGAGCATGATTATCATTTGTTATATTATACCTGTGTTTCATAATGTTTGCATGTACATTCAAAAGTACTCACTAGCTTGTCCCTGGCTATTGTCTTGGCCAGATTTCTTGCTTGGAGAGGAGCGTTGCGATGACAGCCCGGAACCCACGCAATGGTGACAGCAGCCTCGCGAAGATAGGAGTTACCCTGGTCAGCTGTTCCTGTGGGAAATGGAGTCCCATAGACGCAGATGAACCACAGACCGCTTCCGCCATCAGCCAATAGAAACCAATTGATGTACTCATAGGCCATAATGGTCTTGTTCTACACAGTTTGTATCTTGCCTGGAGTTTCTATATCAAGTTAGTGTCTCGCCAGCTAACAGTAATCCTGGGGCTGGTGAGCACAAGGGCCATTTTATGGGAAATTAATATCCCGAAAATCCGGTCCTCACAGGACACTGTGCGCACTGGCGCCTGCCTAGCCTTGGTTCTCATGGCTCACATCATGAGAACCTCGTGAGGTTTGCCTTGCCTTGATCTCTCCGCCCCTCGCGAGCCATCCTGGTGAGGCCGCTCCCGAGGAGGTCTTGTGTCATTCGCCTCGCGAGGCTTGGCCCCTTGCGAGGGTCTTGAGCGCTTGTTCGTGAAGATGGGCCGTACGGGCCCGCTTGTGGCACCACGCCGTGGGCCGCAGGCAGGCAAGTCTGGGGACCCCCGTTCCCAGAACGCCGACAGTAGCCCCCGGGCCCAAGGCACGCTCGGACTTGGCTTCGAGGCGAAGCCAAAGGGCAAGTGCGGAGCGCCGCGGGCCCCAATAGCCTGCGGCCTTGGTCGACGCGTGGCGGTTGATTGGACGTGGGCGTCTCCGCTTCCCCACGCTGCCTCGGCAACTGCCCGACTGACAAAAGGCTGGTGTGGGCAACGCTTGCCTTCATTACTTCCTTCCGCCTTGCTCCAGATCCCCTTTCTCACCCCTTGCTTCCGAAATCTCCAGATCTTCTCTCATCCCCTTCTGCATCAGCGACCAATGGCGCCACGGAAGGTCAAGGTTTCTTCGCCGCCCTCCTGGTACGAGCCCAACGTCTTGGAGAAGAGCCTCGTCGCCACACGCCTTCTGATGGCGGGGGAGAGCAACGAGAGGGGGAAGACCGAGCTCCGGGCCGGCTCTGCCGTGCTGGAGCCCGAGGGAAGCACCTTCTTCCCTTTCTTCATGAGCAGCATCATCGTGGGACTGGTTCCCCCTTCTCTGACTTCTTCTATGAGGTCCTTGGCCACTACGGGCTGCAGGCGCCGCATCTTCATCCCAACTCTATCCTTCTCTTGTCAATCTCCGCCTTCTACTACGAGGCGTATCTCGGCGTGATGCCGTCCGTGGCTCTACTGCGCCACTCCTTCTTCCTCCGCATCAACGAGGGCCGTACCTCCGGGTGCGCCAACTTTATCGCGGCTGGCAAGGCCAACTCGATCTCGAAGGCTAGGAAGAAGGCCGACTGCTTCAGAAGAAAGTGGGTCATGATGGATGCCAAGTGCGTCCACCCACGCTTGGTGCTGCCAACGGAGATGCCCCAGTCTGACAAGGGGTGGTATTGCGTGAAGCTCACCGACGATCGGGCGACGTTGGTGCTAGAGAAGATGAACGCTGACCTGAAGCCGGGCAATGCAAAGGCGGCGAAGGTGCCATGGTCCTGATGCTCCGCGTGGCTCCGCTTCAGGCGCAAACGCGCCCCTTGTGGAGGCTCGGGGACGATGAAGACAAGGTTCGCCTGAGCCTGACAAAGAGCTGGTCGCGGCTCTCCGCCTCCTGGTCGGGGACGACCAGGAATACCCGTCGAGTGTCTTCGTTCCCTTGTTCCGCCACGACGACTGGGAGTAGGTTGTGGCTGCCATGCCAACCTTTGATGGGCACGGGCTGGTGCCGCCAGCGCCTCCTGCGGTCTCGGCTGCGATGGTGCCGGTGGAGGTGTCCTCTGACGACTCTCGCCATGGGGAGGAGGAGGAGGAGGAAGACGAGGAGCGTGGCTCGGAGGGGACCCTCGAGGGGACGGGGGAAACCTCCCCCTTGAGCAAGGCCGACATCCTCCGCACCCTTCCTAATGACGACGAGGCCGACGGCTGCCAAGAGAAGGGAGAGCCGCCCGTGATCCCGATGAAGAGCAGGTCGGCGCTGATTTCCCGGGGTGGCGCCCCTATTCCGACGCCGCTTGGGGCTGCTTCTGGCCCGCCTGGAACCCGTGTGCCTGCACCCCAGGCTGGGAGGCTCTCGGGCTTCAAGTTCAGCAAGAGGAGGATGGACTACGCCGCGGTGGACCAGTAAGTGCTCGTGCTCCACCTTGTTCTTGATTATGCTGCTGATTCTTGACGTTTGCTGCTGATTGGCTAGGCCATCGCCTGCGGCGAAGAAGAGGAAAGAGGAGGCGGTGGCGCTGCTTGGGGCCAACCTGCCTGCTTCGGCTGCGTCTCCCCCCGTGGAGAAGGGCAGCGTTGGTGCTAATGTCTCTCCAGCTCGGTCGTCCTCGCAAGGCCTGGGGAAGAATCCTCAAGAGGAGTCAGCCCCCGTGGCCCCGCTGGCTCCGGAGGTGCCGGTGTCCGGCTCGGCTGCCGAGGTCTCCAAGGCTCAGGAGCCCCCAGTCTCCCAGGCTGTGGTGACGATACCTTCTCCTTCTCCTCCTGCTACACCACTGATTCTAGGTCCTTCTACTTCTCCTGAAGTCTTGGAGCGCGCCCTTTTGGAGATGCCCAGCTGCGAGAAGATCTCCAGGGTGCCGGCTCCCACCTGGTAGCCGGGCGCCTGGAGCTGGTCTCTGGCTAGCTTCATTCCGACGTGTCTGTTCGAGCGACGCTGAGCCAGGCCACAACGGCCTCCGAGAAGGAGAAGCAAGCCACCGCCCAAGCTGCACTTGCTCGTGAAGTGGCACTGAGGGATGACGAAGCCACCCAGGATCGCTGCCGGGGGCTGGAGGCCGAGCTGAAGGCCCTGCGCGACAAGTGTGCGGAAGAGGCTCGTGGCCGCGAGGTGGAGGAGGAGAAGATGAAGGCCTGGGAAGACGCCATCAAGGATCGCGACGCCGAGCTGGGAGAATTGGCGAAGGCGCAGGCCGCTGAACGCAACTGGCTGGAGGAGCTGGAGCAGAAGGTGGAGGCGGAGGAAGCCAGTCTTGACGCCAAGGCGAAGGTCCTGGCCAAGGACCGCGCAGCCTTCGCACTTCTCGAGGAGAGGTCCCGCGTGGCACTGAAGGCATCAGACGAGAAGGGCTTGGAGAGGCCGCTGACCACCGACAAGGACGGCCCCGCCCAGCTGCTTCCCTACTTGGTTGACGCGCTTGAGGAGGTTGTGAGCGGCATCGGTACCATGGCCGAGGAAGAAGCCCGCGTTCTTTCCTCAGCTGCGCTGACGCGTGTCTTCAGCCACCTCCATCTTCACGATCCCGCTGCCCGCCTTTGGACGAAAGCTTGAGCCTCGTGGACGACGAGCATTGTGCGGCCGCTGCCGTGGCTGTGAAGGGTCAGGTGGGGGCCCTGCTGAAGAAGTTCCGCGCCTTCGCTCTCGCGCCTCTGACCAGCGGTGCTCCTGATCCTGCAGCCCCGACCGGTGGTACAGGTGAGGGTGACGCCATCAAGGAAGGAGCACCCCTTGCGGATGATGGCGGTGCCCAAGGGTGACCAACTCGCGGCTGCTTTCCTATTTTACTACTGCAACATGCATCATGCCTCGTGGAGGCGTTTAAACTTGTGTTTGATATTTGGAAGAACAATATGTCTTGTAATATTTGCTTTGAGATTTTGTGATTTTCTTCCTATTTGCTTTACGTTCTACGTCGGCAGAGCCCGACCCTGCGCATACCTCAACCGCCGTTGGGCCGACCGGAGACCAGGACGGAACCAAGGAGTGAGGGGATACGTGACCAGTTAGGCTCCTGAGTCGCAATGCTCAGGAGTCCCTCTTGACGCACAAATAGCTTATAGGAAGAGGACGCTGGAGTAGGTTTAGTGTTCTACGTCGGCTGGGCCCGGCCCCGCGCATATCTCAACCGCCGTTGGGCCGATCGGAGACCAGGACGGAACCAAGGAGTGAGGGGCTACATGACTAGTTAGGCTCCTGAGTCGCGATGCTCAGGAGTCCCCCTTGACGTGCAAACAACCTTCATACCTTTGTTCTCGCTGAGGCTCGGCTCAGGAGGGTGCGCAATGACTAGGTCTGAGGGACCTGGCTGGGTGGCGTATGCCTGGGCGTGACCCAGGTCCAGCCCCCATGCCCAGCCCCCTCATGCGGCTCTCCCGAGGGAAGAAGTTGCGGTGAGGCCGGACACTGAGCTCAAGGGCTCCCTGAAGTTGATACGGCCGTGGGGCCACCCTCAGTTGTTTATCACCAGCATGGAGCATAGCGCTTCTGCACTTGCACGGGCATAGCTTCTCCTCGGCAGTGTTGACGGCCAGTGCGGAGCATGGTCCTTCCACTGGTGCATGGGAGGGGACTCCCTACTGGGGAGAGCCCTCGGGGCGTGTACAGCCCCGACCTGACACGTGGCTTGCACAGCAGGGCTAGACGAGGTCTGTCTGGGCACTCGTGAGCCAACGCGGGACTCACGAGGCCCTACCTCAAGGCGGGTTGCGCCTGGTCTTGATTCTTGATGACTGTTGTGGCCCTGCGAGGTGGTTAGACAACCTGCATCGAACAAATCTCCTGAGGCTATCACATGAGGGGGCCAAGCACCAACGACCCCAGGAGGTGACGTGAACGGGGCCGGCCCGCCAGACAGAGCTCAGCCATTGGGTTTATCGATGCTGCAGCGATGGGCCCGAGTACAGACGCCATGCTTAGCCTCCTCATGCGAAGGATCCTACAGAAAGGCGCTCGGCGCGCGGCTCCCATGGTGGGTGACAATTGAGCAGGTGATAGTCATAGATAGATCAAGCATGAGGAGCAAACTGGCTTAGGTAAATGCACGAACAATTCATGCCACTAGGTCGGACCAGAGCGGCTTGGGGATGATGCATCCCGTGGGGCGCCCCCAGCAAGGTAAGCTAAAGATGTAAAAGGATACATGCCACAGGGACGGACCCACGCGGCCTAGGAATGATGCATCCCGAAGGGCGCTCCCAGCAAAATGAACTTGGAAAATGTCACCTAGTTCCGTTGCAGAAGGAGTGTTGGGGCAGCTGAAGATGCGTGGTGCAGGGGTTGCTCCTCATGAGCCGCCAGGATCCTGAGCCTCGGGAGGCCCTGGGGGTCCAGGCGGTTCCTTGAGGACCGTCTCCATCTTCGCCAGGACTGCGTGGTGCCTGGCCTCCTGAGCCACCAAGATGCTCCGCAGGCCGCACTGGAAGGCGGACGCCACGCTCGGCAGGCCAAAGGGCATGCGAACGTAGCTGTGAGGTGGGCCCGCGCAGCGTCCCATGCGCGAAGGCCAGAAGGGCTCCTGAGATGCGGACCTATTGAGCCCTGGGACGTCGATGCAGACGCACAGCCAGGCATCCTCGCCTGGATGGGGAGCTGCGCCCGATGAGCGGCGGTCGCCGTGCATGGCTCTTGCATCCTGCAGTTCTCAAGTGGTCTGGGCGATGAATTCCTGAGTGCCGAGCGCTCCTCGTCTGGTGTCCTCCTGAGGGAAACATGCTGCAAAGCACGCCTCCATGTGGTGCCCGAGCGCCTCCCTCGTGACGTTGGCAAGGTCTGAGGCCCTCCAGAAGAGAGCCCCCAAACCCTGCCCGAGGAGGGCCCTGGCGCACCTTCCTATGCAAGGGAGGGAGGCGCCCTAGGCGCGGGCATTGATCCTGACGAGGTACCACTTGCGGCGCCGCTCTCCTGAGGTCCGACACTGAGTAGCTGCTTCTTCTTCTTGGGGATGACCTCAGGAGGGTACTGAGCTGCATTGTTGTCGGGGTCTTCGATTGACGCTGCTTGGAAGGCACGCTCGAGGGAGCACACCGCATCTCTTTCTTCGCAGGGGACTGTGATGATCCCGCCACTTCCTGGCATCTTGAGGACTTTGTAGCCGTGGTGCGTCACTGCCATGAACTTGGCCAGGGCCGGGTACCCGAGGATGGCATTGTATGGCAGACGGATGTGAGTGACATCGAAGCCGATGAGCTCGGTGCGGTAGTTGTTGCGTTCTCTGAAGGTGACGGGAAGGCGGACCTGCCCTATCGGTGTGGTGGAGCCGTCAGTCACTCCTGAGAAGGGCTTGGTAGGCTGAAGCTAATCGTATGGCACTTGGAGGCTGTCTAACATCTCGACGGATAGGACGTTGAGCCCTGTGCCCCCGTCGATGAGGGTCTTGGTGGCTTGTACGTTGCTGATGATGGGTGAACAAAGCATCAGGAGAGCGCCAGCGGTTGCCACGCACTTGAGCTGATCTGCCGAATTGAAGGTGATGGCTCACTTGGACCACCTGAGCGGGCACGTTGCCTTGAGCCTGGGGAGGACTGTGTTCACCTCGTGAGCAAACTGCTTGAAGATGCGTTGAGAGGCTAGGGCTTGAGCTCCGCCCAGGATGCAGGCGATCGCGCGCGGCTCTTGGAAGCCTCCAGCCCCCTGATTCTGATGGTGGTCGTCGTTCCGCCTTGGTGGTGGAGGCAGTGGAGGAAGACCGGTGTTGCCTGAGGGCGGTCCTCGCAAGGCTGATCCCTCCAGGCGCCCTCGCGAGGTTGGTCCTGCCAACGGTCCTCACGAGTCCGGTCGCGCCACTCCTGGCATAGGCCACGGTCGTCCCAACGTCCTCCGCCACGTCCTCCTCCTCGGCCGTAGCCCCGGTCATTGCGCTCGGGGCGTCGACCAAAGCATCCATCCCGGATAGCCCTGAGCTCTTAACAGTCATTGGTGTTGTGGATGTGCACGTTGTGGAAGGCACAGAATGGTCGGCTGCTCTTGAATGACTCGGGTTGGTCCCTACCGTGCTTCGTGTCCGGCTCTGCCGCGAGCATGGCCACACCCTTGCTCTTCACGTCCTTGGCCTTGGCTTTCTTTTCCTCTAGGTCGGTAGCTGGGAGCTCGAGGAGGGAAAGGCGCCCTTCCTCAGCTCTTGTGCACTTGGTCGCCAGGTTGAACAGCTCCAGAGATGTGCACAACTCCTCATGGATGGCGAGCTCCTCCTTCATCTTGACGTCACGGACGCTGTTAGAGAACGCCGAGATGATGGGCTCATCCGTCACCTTGGGGATCTTGAGGCGAACGTTGTTGAAGCACTGCATGTACTTCTGGAGGGTCTCTCCTGGCTGCTGCTTGATGCGGCGCAGGTCACTCGCGGCCAGGTGGCGGTCACGAGTGCCCTGGAAGTTGGCGACAAAGCGGTCGCGCATCTCGTCCCAGGAGGAGATCGAGCCTGGAGGCAGGTTTAGGAGCCACGAACGAGCGCCGTCCTTGAGCGCCATGGGGAACTAGTTCGCCATGACTTTCTCGTCGCCGTTGGCCGCCTCGATGCTCAGCTCGTAGAGTTGCAAGAACTCTGTAGGGTCGGGGGTGCCGTCGTAGCAAGGAGGCAGATCCGGCTTGAACTTGCTCGGCCAGGTGACGCTACGCAGCTCGGGGGTAAAGGCGCGATAGCCTGCTGTGGTCGCCGAGGCTCGCCGTGGAGGTGGAGCTTGACCTTGGTGCGCTCGCGCCGCCACAGCAAGTGGTGCACGGCCCTGCCGCAGCAAGCGATCCTGATGTGGCGGTGCGAGGAGTGGTGGAGCGTTCTCTTGCGGTCGAGGAACTTCTTGACAACTTCTTTCTTCACGTGCGGGTGCTTGGCGTGGCGGGTCACACCACGGGGCCGCGTGTCTTGGCGCCAGGGCGCCGTCTTGGTGCAGAGGTGGTGGAGGCGCTCCGTGAGCTACGTCGCCCGTAGCTGGCGGAGGGCGAGGCAACGAGGGAGACGGCACATGGGAGCCCCCTGCGGCGCTGACAAGCTCGGCGATGCGGTCGAGCCAGTCCTCGTAGAGGTCGTCGACCGGGCGGTAGCGCAGGAGCTCATGCGCCATGAGCGGTTATGCCGCGCGCGTCGGCGAAAGCACGAGCGGCGTGAAGACGACGAATCAAGGGCGGGGCTTCGGCTGACGGAGTGGCGGCGCGGCCATCCCGCTGCACCGAGGGTGCAGCAAGGACGCATGCTGCTCATTTTCGGCCGGGCCGGTGGCAGCGTTGGCGGCGGGTGACGGAGAACGATATGGAGGCCCGCTGATAGGAGCCGTCTGGGCGATGCAGGCGGCGAGGGCGGCCCGGCACTCAGCGCGGGGGTGACGAGCATCCAACATGGTTGTGGTGGAGTGGTGAAGCATGGATCGATGAGAGGAAGGCTTCAGAGCACCCCTACCTTGCGGACCAAATGTCAGATTTAGGGTTCCGGCAAAACCCTTGAGGTTCGAACACTGGGGTGCGCACGAAGATCTCTCCTCTCCCACGCTCTCACGCTCCACGATCTCACGGACTAGCTCGCCGAAACGCAAAGAACACGAGGACACAAGATTGATACTGGTTCGGGCCACTGTTGTGGTGTAATACCCTACTCTAGTGTGGTGTGTGGATTGCCTCTTGGGCTGAGGATGAATAGTACAAGGGGAAGAACGGCCTCTTGAGGACATGTGTTCTTGTGCTCGGTGGATTGAGGATGGGATGGATCCAGTCCAAGATGAGATGCCTCCTACTGCGGTGGCTAGTCCTATTAATAGAGGCCCTGGTCCTCTCCCCAAATATTGAGCGGGAAGGGATGCCACAACGGCCAATTTGAAAGGGGACAGCTAGTACAGCTTATCCTGACAAAAGTAGTCTTTGCCCGCCAAAGGCTCTGGTAGTGACGCCATCTTGGGCTCCACGGTGACCTCTGTCCTGTCGTCCTGCTGGTCTTGGTCTTGTTGCACCGATATGGAAACCTTTGCCTGATGCCTCGGTACTCTTTGCCTGCGCTTGCCTCCTTAGCACCAAATAGGAATCAAGGACATTGTGCGCTCTCGCGCTCGCCTGGCCTTGGTCGTAATGGCTCACGTCATGAGAACCTCGTGAGGTTTGCCTTGCCTTGATCTCTCTGCCCTCGCGAGCCAGCCTGGTGAGGCCGCTCCCGAGGAGGTCTTGTATCTTCCATCTTGCAAGGCTTGGCCCCTCGCGAGGGTCTTGAGCGCTTGTTGGTGAAGATGGGCCGTACGGGCCCGCTTGTGGAGCCACGCCGTGGGACGCACGCAGGCAAGTCTGGGGACCCCCGTTCCCAGAATGCCGATGATGACCCACAAGTATAGGGGATCTATCGTAGTCCTTTCGATAAGTAAGAGTGTCGAACCCAACGAGGAGCTGAAGGAAATGATAAATGGTTTTCAGCAAGGTATTCTCTGCAAGTACTGAAATAAGTGGTAACAGATAGTTTTGTGATAGGATAATTTGTAATGAGCAACAAGTAACAAAAG
This sequence comes from Aegilops bicornis, assembly GCA_021605145.1. Classification (NCBI taxonomy): domain Eukaryota; kingdom Viridiplantae; phylum Streptophyta; class Magnoliopsida; order Poales; family Poaceae; genus Aegilops; species Aegilops bicornis. The sequence continues at coordinate 498,332,286 of CM038670.1, forward strand.
TAAATAAGGTGTATCAAGGTGGCCCAATCCTTTTTGTAGCAAAGGACAAGCCTGGACAAACTCTTATAATAGGAAAAGCGCTCCCGAGGACACATGGGAATATTGTCAAGCTAGTTTTCATCACGTTCATATGATTCACGTTTGGTACTTTGATAATTTAATATGTGGGTGGACCGGTGCTTGGGTGCTGTTCTTACTTGAACAAGCATCCCACTTATGATTAACCTCTATTGCAAGCATCCACAACTACAACAAAAGTATTAAGGTAAACCTAACCATAGCATGAAACATATGGATCCAAATCAGCCCCTTTAAGCAACGCATAAACTAGGGTTTAAGCTTACATCACTCTAGCAACCCATCATCTAATTATTACTTCCCAATGCCTTCCTCTAGGCCCAAATAATGGTGAAGTGTTATGTAGTCGACGTTCACATAACACCACTAGAGGCTAGACAACATACATCTCATGAAAATATCGAACGAATACCAAATTCACATGACTACTAATAGCAAGACTTCTCCCATGTCCTCGGGAACAAACGTAACTACTCACAAAGAATATTCATGTTCATAATCAGAGAGGTATTAATATGCATAAAGGATCTGAACATATGTCTTCCACCAAATAAACCAACTAGCATCAACTACAAGAAGTAATCAACACTACTAGCAACCTACTAGTACCAATCCCGGATTGGAGACAAGAATTGGATACAAGAGATGAACTAGGGTTTTGAGAGGAGATGGTGCTGGTGAAGATGTTGATGGAGATTGCCCTCTCCCGATGAGAGGAGCGTTGGTGATGATGATGACGATGATTTCCCACTCCTGGAGGGAAGTGTCCCCGGCAGAACAGCTCTCCCGGAGCCCTAAATTGGTTCCGCCAAGGTTCCTCCTTGAGGCGGCGGAGTTTCGTCCCAAAAGGTTGCCTCTGATTTTTTTTCTCATCGAAAGACCTCATATAGAAGAAGATGGGCATCGGAGAGCCACCATGGGGCCCACGAGGTAGGGGCGCGCCCTAGGAGGGGGGCGCGCCCCCCACCCTCGTGGACAGGGTGTGGGCCCCCTGGCCTTCATCTTTGGCGAGGATTTTTATTATTTATTGTAAGATATTCCGTGGAGTTTCAGGACTTTTGGAGTTGTGCAGAATAGGTCTCTAATATTTGCTCCTTTTCCAAATTTAGAATTCCAGCTGACGGCATTCTCCCTCCTTATGTAAACCTTGTAAAATAAGAGAGAATAGGCATAAGTATTGTGACATAACGTGTAATAACAGCCCATAATGCAATAAATATCGAAATAAAAGCATGATGCAAAATGGACGTATCAACTCCCCCAAGCTTAGACCTTGCTTGTCCTCAAGCGAAAGCCGATAACGATAAATATGTCCCCATGTTTAGAGGTAGAGGCGTCGATAAAAAAAATATGGACATGAAGGCATCATGATTATTCTCATAACAGAAACATATATAGGAAATTTCATATGATCACTTATGTTCAAGTAATAAACCATTCACAATGCAGAGTACGAATCATAAACTTTATTGAGAACCAACAAACTATAGTCTCAGTCATTGAAGCAATTGCAATTTATCATAACATCAGAAAGAGTCTATGTCAGAGCTTAATAGCAAGTCCACATACTCAACTATCGTTTAGTCTTTCATAATCGCTAACACTCACGCAATACTTGTGGTTACGGAGTTTTAATCGGACACAGAGAAAGATAGGGGCTTATAGTTTTGCCTCCCAACCTTTTACCTCAAGGGTAATGTCAACAATAATAACTCATGCCCCCTACATCTAATTAGATATATCAATCAGGATCTTTCCAACACATTGTGCTTGCCAAAGGATAAAATGTAAAAGGAAAGGTGAAGATCACCATGACTCTTGCATAAGGTAGAGGATAATAATAAAAGATAGGCCCTTCGTAGAGGGAAGCAGAGGTTGCCATGCGCTTTTATGATTGGATGCACAAAATCTTAATGCGAAAGAACGTCACTTTATAATGCCCCTTGTGATATGAACCTTTATTATGCGGTCCGTCACTTTTATTTCTTCCACATCACAAGATCGTATAAAGCTTATTTCTCCCACACCAATCAATCATACATATTTAGAGAGCAATTTTGATTGCTTGCACCGATGACAACTTACTTGAAGGATCTTACTAAATCCATAGGTAGATATGGTGGACTCTCATGGCAAAACTGGTTTAAGGGTTTTGGAAGCACAAGTAGTATCTCTACTTGGTGCTGAGAATTTGGCTAGCACGAGGGGGAAAGGCAAGCTCAACATGTTGGAAGATCCATGACAGTATACTTTATCTCAGATATAAGAAAACATAACCCATTACGTTGTCTTCCTTGTCCAACATCAACTCTTTAGCATGTCATATTTTAATGAGTGCTCACAATCATAAAAGATGTCAATAATAGTATATCTATATGTCAAACCACTCTCTCCTTATTACTTCCTATTAATTGCAACGATGACCAAAGCTATGATTGCCAACTCCCAACAACTTTCAATCATCATACCCTTTCTATGTGAAGTCATTACTCTCAATAAGATCAATATGAACTCTTTGTTTCTTTTTGTTCTTTTTCTTTATTCTTTTATTCACTCAAGATCATGGCAAAATAATCAAGCCCTTGACTCAACACTAATCTTTATTATATAGCTCACGGACTCGATTACATAGAGAGATCATAAAGCAAAAACTCATAACTAGATCATGCCATAAACTTTATTCTACTAGATCAAGACACTACTAATAGGATTGAACTAAGAAAAACGGTAAAGATAGGAGATGTGGTTGTGATACGATACCAGGGCACCTCCCCCAAGCTTGGCAGTTGCCAAGGGGAGTGCCCATACCCATGTGATTATGTCTCCTTCTTCGGGGTTGGTGAAACATTCTTGGCGATGATGCCCTTTAGGATACGATTCTCCTCCTCAAGCTTATTGACTTGCTGCTTGATGTCCATTATTTCCTTGTGAAGCTTTCAGAATCGCTAAGGCTCCTTGCACCCAAGGGTGTTGCATAGCTGCGGGAGAACAAGTGACACTCCTCTTCATATTTTCATAAGAAAGAAATCTAACATTGGAAGGGATAACCAAGTTTGGAATAGCTGAGCTCTGTAGTTCCCCCATCGCGAACCCAGCTCGGAAGCGAGAAGTGACTTCTTGATCCTCCATGGCATCTACTCTCATCAAGTCAGCCCCCATCTCCTCCTCCGTTGCTGGCCCAAAGGGGTCAGCTTCGCTGTTTGCCCTTGGTTCTGGTGCCGGATTAGATACCCGGCTCTCCCCGACTGACTCTTGAGAAGACATCTTGCTCTAATCTGCAGCAGCAACAGCTTGAAACAAAAACAGAGGATATTTGCGTGATATGGGAGTCAAAACCTTCGGGAGAATATATAATGAATTTTTACCTACCAAAATACGTATCGTGCAAGAAAACGGAGTCCGGGAGGCACACGAGGTGCCCACGAGGTAGGGGCGCGCCCAGGGGGGTAGGGCGCGCCCTCCACCCTCGTGGAGCACTCGTGTCCTTCTCGGACTGCTACTTATTTTTCTATTTTTCTAAATATTCCAAAACGGAGAAATATTGCCTTAAAATTGTTTTGGAGTCGGTTTACTTACCGTACCACATACCTATTCCTTTTCGGAGTCTGAAACGTTCTGTAAAGTGTCCCTTATGTATTCCTCCGGGGTTACGGTTTCAATAACATTGGTTTCAACATTTATAGGATTACCTGAGATATAGTGTTTGACTCTTTGACCGTTTACCACCTTCGGATTTGTGCCTTCGAAATTGTAGATTTTTATGGCACCGGAACGATAGACCTCCTCGATAACGTAGGGACCTTCCCATTTAGATAGAAGTTTTCCTGCAAAAAATCTTAAACGAGAGTTGTATAGCAATACATAATCACCTACATTAAACTCACGCTTTTGTATCCTTTTGTCATGCCATCTTTTAACATTTTCTTTAAATAACTTGGCATTTTCATAAGCTTGGGTTCTCCATTCATCAAGTGAGCTAATATCAAATAACCTCTTCTCACCGGCAAGTTTGAAATCATAGTTGAGCTCTTTAATAGCCCAATAAGCCTTATGCTCAAGTTCGAGAGGTAAGTGACATGCTTTTCCATAAACCATTTTATACGGAGACATACCCATAGGATTTTTATATGCAGTTCTATAGGCCCATAATGCATCATCAAGTTTCTTGGACCAATTCTTTCTAGACCTATTGACAGTCTTTTGCAAAATTAATTTGAGTTCTCTATTGCTCAATTCTACTTGACCACTAGATTGTGGGTGATATGGAGATGCAATTCTATGATTAACATCATATTTAGCAAGCATTTTACGGAAAGCACCATGAATAAAGTGTGAACCACCATCAGTCATTAAATATCTAGGGACTCCAAACCTCGAAAAATAACTTCTTTAAGCATTTTAATAGAAGTGTTATGATCAGCACTACTAGTTGGAATAGCTTCTACCCACTTAGTAACGTAATCAACAAAGCAACTAAAATATGTGTATATCCATTAGAGGTAGGAAAAGGTCCCATATAATCAAAGCCCCAAACGTCAAATGGTTCAATAACAAGTGAATAATTCATAGGCATTTCTTGACGTCTACTAATATTACCAATTCTTTGGCATTCATCACAAGACAAGACAAACTTACGGGCATCCTTGAAGAGAGTAGGCCAATAAAAACCGGATTGCAATACCTTATGTGCAGTTCTATCTCCAGCGTGGTGTCCTCCATAAGCTTTGGAGTGAAACCTGCGTAGGATCTGTTCCTGTTCATGCTCAGGTACACAACGTCTAATAAAACCATCTACTCCTTCTTTATAAAGATGTGGGTCATCCCAAAAGTAATGTCTCAAATCATAGAAAAACTTTTTCTTTTGTTGGTATGTGAAACTAGGTGGTATAAACTTAGCAACAATGTAATTAGCATAATCGGCATACCACGGAGTACTACGAGAGGCATTTTTTACATTTAATTGTTCATCAGGAAAGCTATCATCAATAGGTAGTGGGTCATCAAGAACATTTTCTAACCTAGACAAGTTGTCTGCAACAGGGTTCTCAGCTCCCTTTCTATCAACAATATGCAAATCAAATTCTTGTAGCAAGAGAACCCATCTAATAAGTCTAGGTTTAGCATCTTTCTTTTCCATTAAATATTTAATATCAACATGATCAGTGTGAATAGTTACTTTAGAATCAACAATATAAGGTCTGAACTTATCATAAGCAAATACAACTGCTAAGAATTATTTTTCAGTAGTAGCATAATTTGTTTGAGCATTGTCTAGAGTTCTACTAGCATAATGGATAACATTTAATTTCTTATCAACTCTTTGCCCTAGAACAGCACCTACAGCATAATCACTAGCATCACACATAATATCAAAGGGTAAATTCCAATCAGGTGGCTGAACAATAGGTGCGGAAACCAATGCTTTCTTAAGTATTTCAAATGCTTCTACACAATCATCATCAAAGACAAATGGCATATATTTTTGTAATAAATTAGTCAGAGGCCGAGAAACTTTTGAGAAGTCCTTAATGAACCTCCTATAAAATCCGGCGTGACCAAGGAAATTTCTTATACCTTTGATGTCCTTGGGACATGGCATCTTTTCAATAGCATCAACCTTGGCTTTATCAACTTCAATACCTCTTTCAGAAACTTTATGCCCCAAGACAATACCTTCATTAACCATAAAGTGGCACTTTTCCCAATTCAAGACAAGATTAGTTTCTTCACATCTCTGCAAAACTCGATCAAGATTGCTCAAGCAATCATCAAAAGAGGAGCCATAGACGGAAAAGTCGTCCACGAAAACCTCACAAATCTTTTCACAAAAGTCAGAGAATATAGCCATCATGCATCTTTGAAAGGTAGCAGATACATTACATAAACCAAAAGGCATACGTCTATAAGCAAAAGTACCAAAAGGTCATGTAAAAGTAGTCTTTGATTGACCTTTAGCCTATTGTGTATTTGAGAGAAACCAGAATAACCATCTAGGAAGCAATAATGTGTATGTTTGCATAATATTTCTAGCATTTGATCGATAAAAGGTAAGGGGTAATGATCTTTCTTAGTAGCTTTATTTAATTTGCGGAAATCGATTACCATCCTATAACCTGTAATAATTCTTTGCGGGATCAATTCATCTTTATCATTAGGAACCACAGTAACACCTCCTTCTTAGGAACACAATGAACAGGACTTACCCACTGACTATCAGCAACGGGATAAATTATACCTGCCTCCAGAAGCTTTAGTATTTCTTTTCTTACCACTTCTTTCATCTTAGGATTAAGCCTTCGTTGATGATCACGGACTGGTTTGGCATCTTCTTCCAAATTTATTTTATGCTGACACCGAGTGGGACTAATGCCCTTAATATCATCAAGAGTATATCCAATAGCAGCACAGTGCTTCTTCAGAGTTTTCAATAATCTCTCTTCTTCATGCTCTGAAAGGTTAGCACTAATAATAACAGGATATATTTTCTTTTCAACAAGATAAGCATATTTAAGATTATCAGGCAACGGTTTAAGCTCAAACACAGGATCACCCTTGGGTGGAGGAGGATCCCCTAGGATTTCAATAGGTAAATTGTGTTTCAGAATAGGTTCCTGTTTAAAGAATACTTCATCTATTTCCCTTCTTTCATTCATAAACATATCATTTTCATGGTCTAGCAAATAATGTTCTAGAGGATCACTAGGAGGTACGGCAATAGAAGCAAGACCAAAAATTTCATCCTTACTAGGAAATTCTTATTCACGATGTTGTTTACTAAACTTAGAGAAATTAAACTCATGAATCATATTATCCAAGCCAAGAGTAACAACATTCTTTTCGCAGTCTATCTTAGCATTAACAGTATTCAAGAAGGGTCTACCAAATATAATGGGGCAAAAGCTATCTTGTGGGGAACTTAGAACAAGAAAATCAGCAGGATATTTAACTTTCCCACACAAGACTTCAACATCTCTAACAATTCCCACTGGCAATATAGTATGTCTATTGGCAAGTTTAATCGTGACATCAATATCTTCTAACTCAGCAGGTGCGATTTCATGCTTAATTTCTTTATACAAGTCATAAGGTATAACACTAGCCCTAGCACCCATATCACACAGGCCATGATAACAATGATCTCCTATTTTAACAGAAATAACAGGCACGCCTACCACAGGTCTATGTTTATCTTTAGCACTAGGTTTGGCAATTCTAGCAGTTTCACCGCAGAATTGAATAACATGCCCATCAATATTATCAGACAAGAGATCTTTAACCATAGCAATATTAGGTTCTACTTTGACTTGCTTAGGGGGTGTATAAGTTCTAATATTGATTTTACGAACCACAGTTGAAGCTTTAGCATGATCCTTTATTCTAACAGGGAAAGGTGGTTTCTCAACATAAGAGGTAGGAACAATAGGATCATTATAAGTGACAGTCTTTTCTTCAACTTTAATAGGTGCAGCTACTTTTACTTCTATGGGAGGATGATATTGAAACCACTTCTCCTTAGGGAGATCAACATAAGTAGCAAAAGATTCACAGAAAGAAGCTACTATCTCATAGTCAAGTCCATATTTAGTGCTAAACTTACGGAAAATATCGGTATCAATAAAAGATTTAACACAATCAAACTTAGGTATCATACCTGACTCCTTACCTTCGTCGAGCTCCCAATCTTCAGAGTTGCGTTTAATTCTATCCAATAAATTCCATATGAATTCAATAGTCTTCATCATAAAAGAGCCATCACAAGAAGTATCAAGCATGGTTTGATTATTATGAGAAAGCCGAGCATAAAAACTTTGAATAATTATTTCTCTCGAGAGCTCATGATTGGGGCATCAATATAACATTGATTTAAGCCTCCCCCAAGCTTGAGCGATGCTTTCTCCTTCGCGAGTCCAAAAATTATATATATAATTGCGATCACGATGAACAAGATGCATAGGGTAATATTTTTGATGAAATTCCAATTTCAATCTTTTGTAGTTCCATGATCTTGTATCATCACATAGCCTATACCATATCAATGCATCTCCCTTCAAAGATAAAGGGAAGACCTTCTTCTTAACAACATCATCGGGTATACCTACAAACTTAAATAATCCACAAACCTCATCCACATATATTAAATGTTCATCAGGATGCTTGGTTCCATCTCCTGCAAAACTATTAGCTAGCAGTTTTTCCATCATACCCGAAGGAAATTCAAAGGGAATATTTTAATATTCATTTTCAGTAGGTTCATTAGGTTGAGGAGCAACTCTTTGATCTACTGTTCGGGGTGAAGATAACTCGAACAAGCCCCTCACAGGATTACTTTCCATAGTAACAAGTGACAGTAAATTTCAGCACACTATATAAATTTTTCCTTACCAAATTCCACCTACCAAAGGCGCTTCACTCCCCGGCAACGGCGCCAGAAAACAGTCTTGATGACCCACAAGTATAGGTTCTATCGTAGTCCTTTCGATAAGTAAGAGTGTCGAACCCAACGAGGAGCAGAAGGAAATGATAAACGGTTTTCAGCAAGGTATTCTCTCAGAAATCTTGAAATAAGTGGTAACGAATAGTTTTGTGATAGGATAATTTGTAACGAGCAACAAGTAACAAAAGTAAATAAGGTGTAGCAAGGTGGCCCAATCCTTTTTGTAGTAAAGGACAAGCCTGGACAAACTCTTATAATAGGAAAAGCGCTCTCGAGGACACATGGGAATATTGTTAAGCTAGTTTTCATCATGTTCATATGATTCGCGTTCGGTACTTTGATAATTTAATATGTGGGTGGACCGGTGCTTGGGTGCTGTTCTTACTTGAACAAGCATCCCACTTATGATTGACCTCTATTGCAAGCATCCGCAACTACAACAAAAGTATTAAGGTAAACCTAACCATAGCATGAAACATATGGATCCAAATCAGCCCTTACGAAGCAACGCATAAACTAGGGTTTAAGCTTACGTCACTCTAGCAACCCATCATCTACTTATTACTTCCCAATGCCTTCCTCTAGGCCCAAATAATGGTGAAGTGTTATGTAGTCTATGTTCACATAACACTACTAGAGGCTAGACAACATACATCTCATCAAAATATCGAACGAATACCAAATTCACATAACTACAAATAGCAAGACTTCTCCCATGTCCTCAGGAACAAACGTAACTACTCACAAAGCATATTCATGTTCATAATCGAGGTGTATTAATATGCATAAAGGATCTGAACATATGATCTTCCACCAAATAAACCAACTAGCATCAACTACAAGAAGTAATCAACACTACTAGCAACCTACTAGTACCAATCCCGGACTTGAAGACAAGAATTGGATACAAGAGATGAACTAGGGTTTTGAGAGGAGATGGTGCTGGTGAAGATGTTGATGGAGATTGCCCTCTCCCAATGAGAGGAGCGTTGGTGATGATGATGACGATGATTTCCCCCTCCCGGAGGGAAGTGTCCCCGACAGAACAGCTCTCCCGGAGCCCTAGATTGGTTCCGCCAAGGTTCCTCCTCGTGGCGGCGGAGCTTCGTCCCGAAAGGTTGCCTCTGATTTTTTTTTCTCGTCGAAAGACCTCATATAGTAGAAGATGGACATCGGAGAGCCACCAGGGGGCCCACAAGGTAGGGGGCGCGCCCTAGGAGGGTGGGCGCGCCCCCACCCTCGTGGACAGGGTGTGGGCCCCCTGGCCTTCATCTTTGGCGATGATTTTTTATTATTTACTGTAAGATATTCCGTGGAGTTTCAGGACTTTTGGAGTTGTGCAGAATAGGTCTCTAATATTTGCTCCTTTTCCAGCCCAGAATTCCAGCTGCCGGCATTTTCCCTCCATATGTAAACCTTGTAAAATAAGAGAGAATAGGCATAAGTATTGTAACATAACGTGTAATAACAGCCCATAATGCAATTAATATCGATATAAAAGCATGATGCAAAATGGACGTATCAGCCGACAGGTGCCATGGTATGACCTCACCATGCCCTGGTAAAAATTTGAGAAGGTTTGGCTTATGTTGTCATGCCCGCTGTCGGTGTCAAAACCGGCGGATCTCGGGTAGGGGGTCCTGAACTGTGCGTCTAGGCGGATGATAACAGGAGACAAGGGACACGATGTTTTTACCCAGGTTCGGGCCCTCTCGATGGAGGTAATACCCTACCCCGCTTGATTAATATTAATGATATGGGTAGTACAAGAGTAGATCTACCACGAGATCAAGGAGGCTAAACCCTAGAAGCTAGCCTATGGTATGATTGTTGTTCGTCCTACGGACTAAGACCCTTCGGTTTATATAGACACCGAATAGGGTTAGGGTTACTGCAGTCGGTTACAATGGTAGGAAATCTACATATCTGTATCGCCAAGCTTGCCTTCCACGCCAAGGAAAGTCCCATCCGGACACGGGACGAAGTCTTCAATCTTGTATCTTCATAATCTAGGAGTCCAGCCGAAGATGATAGTTCGGCTATCCGGACACCCCCTAGTCCAGGACTCCCTCAAGAGCCTCGAACCAGGCTTCAATGACGACGAGTCCAAATAGCGCATATTGTCTTCGGCATTGCAAGGCGGATTCCTCCTCGAATACTTCATAGAACGCTTTTGAACACAAGGATAGTGTCCGCTCGCAAAACAAGTTCCACATACTACCGTAGAGAGAATAACCTTTGCACAGATCTGTTGACATATTCCGCGCGTGACATCACACCACGGCCAGGCCTTTATACGAATCGTTTTTTACCGTCCGCCTCGCCAAGATTTAGCGAGCCGGTTTCCTTGGCACGTCTTATCAAAGCGGAGATCGTGCCCCCTCATTCCGGGATTCCCATCAATACGGACGTGGGTAACCCATCCGCGCCATTGATTATGGCGCTTGGGAGATAAGCGAGTTTTACAGGCTGGCGAGGGACGCATTGCTTCGTCCGTCCATATAAGGGGATAAGGATCCACCTTTTCACCTACGCCTTCTTCCTCCTTGCTCATCCATTTCCGCGCACTCGAGCTCCAGCGCCCAAGTCCGCACATCCCACCTCAACCTTCTCCAACTATGTCCGGAGCGGGAGGCAGGTGGATGGCCTCCTCCGTCACGGAGGGGCACATCAAAAAGCTGCGGGAGGCTAGATACTTGTCCAAAGAACATCGCCAAGACCGGCTACTCCGACGAGGGGCAGCTCATTCCAACCCCTGTGCCCCATGAGAGGGTGGTGTTTCTCACCCACTTCCTCCATGGACTAGGTTTTCCACTTCACCCATTTGTCCGGGGCTCATGTTCTACTACGGCCCGGACTTCCACGATCTGCCTCAATTTCATCCTCAACATCTCGGCGTTCATCGTCAGGTGCGAGGCCTTCCTCTCAGATCCAGCCCCACTTCGGCTTATGGCTGAAGATCTTCAATGTCAAGCCGAAGGTAGTGGGCGGCAGCCAAGCGGAGTGCGGAGGCGCCATGGTTGGCAAGATGGCCAAAGTCTTATGGCTCGAGGACTCCTTTGTGGAGACCATAAAGGGGTGGCAATCGGGGTGGTTCTACATCACCGAGCCCCGCGACTCTCAATGGGCGGCGGCCCCTGAATTCCAATCTGGCCTCCCCACGCGGCTCACATCATGGAAAGAGACGGGTCTGACATGGGGGGATTCGGACGAGCTGTCCGGACTCCAAACCTGCGTCTGAAACCTGGTGGACAAGAATCTCAGGCTTGTCAATGTAATCCAGGTGATGCTCATCCGCCGGATTCTCCCATGCCAACAACGGGCCTTCAAATTGTGGGAGTTCGATCCGACAAAGACCCAACTCTAAAAAGGCTCTTTGACACTACGCACGAAGATGCCCGGAAGGTCTTGTTCAAGGGCGCCGAGAGCTCCCACACCGCCATCAAGATCATGGATTCAGCTCGCAGTGTCAAGCCAGCGAGGTAAGTTATTTTACCCTTTATGGGACTCTTGTTTTCATAGATTGACTCTATGTGGGATCTAAAATCCTCGACCTTTTGACAGATCGGTTGAAGACGTCCGAACAGATTAACTGTCCGGCTCCTTTGCCAGAAGACCTAGCGGACGCCCGATTGACGGGGGTGCTGGCTCCGGCACCTCACGTGGTGCTGGAGAAGAAGGCCAAGAAGGAGGCCACGGGAACTCGAAGGAGCTCCCGGCGCCAGTGCCGGACTCATCGCCTCGACAACCCCGAGGCAGAATCCTCCTCGAGGAAGAGGAGGAGGAAAAAAGCCTCTCCCAGCCGGGGAGAGAAGAAAAGGAAGGCCGCCCCAACTGGGGAGGCCGGAGGGTCCAAGAAGGGAAGGACCCTTCCTCCGGACTTCTCCACCAACACCGACAACGACGAGGAGGAGTGGCCAACAAGGGCCAAGCCCCTGGCGAGATCGTAAGTGTCCGGGTACTCATGGTTTTTTTTTTCATTGCATAGTGTTCTCTAATGCTGAACAATCATGCAGCCCGCCCAAGGGCGAGCTCGCTTGCCGAGCGGTTCCTCAATTGCCGGAAGTGGAGAGTACTTCACTTCCGCCGCCTCCTCACCTCACGCTGCAGACGACACCAAGGTGGGGCCCGAGGGGCCTGGTCAAGAGGAGGTGGCGCAGGAGGCGCCGCAAGGCGATCTCCCGGACTCAGCGCGAGGGGAGTGAGACCCCGGGGCTCTAAGCCCGACCCTTGTCCGGACTCCATACCGGAACCTTCGGGCCGGTTCGAAGTCCGGCAAGCGGTCCCTTCAGAGGAAGGGTAAGACGCTGGTGTCCTCCGGCCCAACCGGAGGCACCGGATAGCATCGGAGGCGCTTAACAGCGCCTCCATCGAGGAGGAGCACCGCCTTTGTTATGAGTGTGGTGATCCAGAAGTTCGATCCGCCAAGAGCGGGCCGATCGAAGCCTGCATCAGCCTTCTAATGTGCTTTGAGGTAAGTTTAGAATATGTAAAAATATTACCGCATAGACAAGAGCCTCGATGCTTAGTTTGGTGTTCGGAAAGAAAAGCGGACTAAGGTTCTAAAAGATATACGCAGGAGTCTAACATAAGTATGTCAATATGCGAATGCAGGCGCCACGACCTCTGCCAGACCGATTGCCGAGGTCAATGCATTGAATAAGAGCCTCGAGCGGTCCGAGAACGAGCTCGGCCTTGCCAAGAAGCAGCTCGAGGACAGGGAAGGTAAGCAATACCTTATTAAAGAAATACCTTATAGAAAGGATTCGGTTGCAAAAAATGATAGGAATAACGTGGGTATTGTAGGGGCCACGAACGAGGTGGCGACCCTGAAGGAAGCGGTGTCCGCGTCGAAGCAAAGCTCATGAGCGCACCGAGCGAGAGAAGCGGCAGGAGGCGAGTGGCGGAGGTGCGGCAAGAGCTCTGTGCTCTCGTGGAAAAACACGAGTTTGGAGCGTGACTCGAAGACTCGAGAGTCCGAGCTCGCCTCGGCTCTTGAGAGTGCCAAAGCCGCTACGGCCGAAGCCCAAAAAGCCCTCCAAGAAATTGAATCATTGAAGAAGATAGCGGCGGGTAAGGCATTCTTTATGCAAAGCAAGCATGTGAAAGTGAATTATCTATTACTTACCCGGATTCGGAGCTCTCCAGGAGCATTCGCAGACCTGCCCCGCAGTGTGTCTGATGCTGCCGCATTCTACCGCGCCAAGGAGAGGAGCTTGATGGAAAAGGTGTTACGGTCTCGATATCGAGGCCGAATGTCCGGTGTTTCGAGCGACCAAATTTGAAGCAGCTGGTCGAGATCCACAAGGTCGCCGAACAGGCCATGAAGGGCCTCATAGTTCGGCTGTGGCCATTGGAAGCCATGCTCGGAGCTACTTCGGGCTAGTGCGGTGGTGGGCCTTTGTCCATGGATTGAAGTCATCAAGCGCTCTGTCTGCATTGAAGGTGCCCGTCGGGCCCTTGCCCGTGCTAAATTGCACTAGGGCAGGCTGGATGCGGAAAAGCTTGTGACGGACGGGCCACCGAAGGGCAAGGAGCATCGCAGGACCGAAATGTACTATGAGGGCGTCCTGAAGGGTGCCCGCCGTATAGCGGATGAGTGCTCCAAAGATGTAATTTTTGAATAGACTCGCATTTGTTATCCTCGTATGCTTTGAAAACTTGTTCATATGCGCTAAGCAACACTTGTTAATTTAAAATATTACCTTCTATGCGGCCGTTTATCAAATTTGAGAGATGGCAAGTCGTTTGCTTCAGCCCCCATGCCACGAGTGTTGGGGTGTTCGGGATAAACTTGAGCGCTCTTGTTCCCATTCTTGGGTCCGTCGAGGGAGGCGCTCAACGTAGCGAACAAGGCAACCGGACTTATTGTGCTTGAACACTCTCACTTAGCTATAGAATTCTATAATTTTAAATTTCGGCGAAGCCCCTAGTATTCGGAAGACCGAGTTCGGGGTGCTATCCATGCCTTGGCCGGACAATGCCGACTCCTCACTCTAAGCGGCATAAGTCTTTAGGGACCCGAAAAAACCTCTCGAACAGCGACCGGCTCTCGCCCTATCATGACGGTCAGTTTTAGCTTTCTCCACTGAGGTGCTCAACCCAGCTCAACCGGGGCACAATCGAAGTGGTTCTCCCAGCGCTACCTTAGCCGATATAACGGAACGTAAGGTACCAAAACATGGGAGCCGGGCAAACCCAACTATTGACCCAAGACATGATTCGGAGCCGATGCATATATTGCTATATGTTCGGGTGCCGCACTTGTGTAAGTGTTCGGACTTATCACTCCATACTTTTGGGGTACTTAAGCCCCTAGTGTATTGGCCGGACCAAAGTGTACGGGCGCAACATGTCATGAAATGAACATATATATATATAAAGAAAGGAGTGCAATAATAGGCAGAAGCTATGTATTTTTATTCAAAAAGGTACTGCAATGAAAGCGAACGATACAAATAGTGCGATAAGCAAGGGATGGGACTATTTAACATGTCCCCTCCGTGGGTAAGCTGCGGGATGGTATGTAAAACAGGTATAATGATCGTAGTAGGGACCACTGGACACTTTCGGCGTAACTTTACTGCTTCCTGGCTGTTGCATCGTGAGTTCGGCAATTCTAGTGCCGGACAGGACTTCCGGAAAACGGAGTCCCGAAAGTAAGTAAAAAGAAGAAAAGAAAAGAATGACACAATCGGGAGCCCCTGGTGCGGTTGAGCCGCATTCTGGGCGTGCCGTGGTCGTGCCCCTCCCTTTATGCCCATGGTATCTCCAGAGCATAGTTATGTACGCGTAGTACTGGCTTCATAGTTTCGCGAGGGCTGGGGTTGGGGCCGGATTGCTACGCGTGCTCGGATCGTGCCAGGAAGTCTTGTTGTAGGTTACTCCGGGCGCGCTTGACGGTGGCCGGATGTTTAATAGCCGGACTCGAGAATTGCTGTGAGAGGCTGCTTTGCACCTCCGCCGCGAGGGCCGCCGGGTGCTCCTCCGTTCGGAGAGAGCGTTCGGTGTTTCCATTGACCGTGATTACTCCTCGAGGGCCTGGCATCTTGAGCTTGAGGTATGCATAGTGCGGCACCGCATTGAACTTTGCAAATGCGGTTTTTCCAAGCAAAGGCGTGATAGCCATTGTGGAACGGGACTATGTCGAAGATTAACTCTTCGCGGAAGTTATCCGGGATCCGAAGACCACTTCGAGTGTAATCGAGCTCGCATAATTGGCCTCTACACCTGGTATGACGCCTTTAAAGGTCGTCTTTGTGGGTTTAATCCTTGAGGGTTCTATGCCCATTTTGCGCACTATATCCCGATAAAGGTGTTCAGTTGCTACCGCCGTCCATCAGGACTCTAGTGAGGTGAAATCCATCGATGATTGGGTCAAGAACCAATGCGGCGAATCCTCCGTGACGGATGCTAGTGGGTGGTCCCTTGATCAAAGGTGATCGGGCGGGAAGACCATGGGTTGAACTTCGGGCGGCTGGCTCCATCGCCAGATACGTCCCTTTAGTGCACGCTTCCGCTCCCTTTTGGGTATGTGGGTTGCGTATATCATGTTCACCGTCCGCACTGTGTGGGAAAGCCCTTCTGTCCTCTATTGTTCGGGCGGCCGGGCTCTTCCTCGTCATCGCTATGCAGCCCTTGTCATTGAGTTCGCACTTAACTTGCTCGCTTGCTTGAACACCCAACAATCCCTGTTGGTATGGGTGGCTGGTTTTTCGAGGGTGCCATGGATCTGGCACAGGCGATCGTGTATTCGGTCCCAGTTGGACGGGCCCTGGGTATTTCTTTTGAATGGCTTCTTCCGCTGGCCGGGTTTAGAGCCTCTGAATCCGGCATTTATCGTCAGATCTTCAGCATTATCACCGCACGCGGCGTTTATGCTTGTTGCAACGCTGCCTGCCATTGCTGTCCTTGGTATCCGAACTATCGTGGTGTTTGGCCAAGTTGTTGCTTCGAGCTAGCCAGTTGTCCTCTCCCGCAAAAGCGGGTCATGAGTGTGGTGAGGGCTGCCATGGATTTCGGCTTTTCTGTCCCTAGGTGCCGGGCAAGCCACTCGTCGCGGATGTTATGTTTAAAGGCTGCAAGGGCCTCTGCATCCGGACAGTCCAATGATTTGATTTTTCTTGGTTAGGAACCGTGTCCGTAATTGTCCGGCCGATTCTTCCGCTCTTGAATTATGTGGCTGAGGTCATCGGCGTCTGGTGGTCGTGACGAATGTGCCCCGGAAGTTATCGTGGAATGCGGCTTCCGTGTCCTCCCAACAACCAATTGATTCTGGCGGCAAGCTGTTAAACCAATGCCGAGCTGGTCCTTTAAGCTTGAGTGGGAGGTATTTGATGGCATGTAGATCATCACCGCGGGCCATGTGGATATGGAGGAGGTAGTCCTCGATCCAAACCGCAGGATCTGTTGTGCCGTCGTATGATTCGATGTTTACGGGTTTGAAACCCTCGGGGATTTGATGATCCATTACTTCATCTGTGAAGCATAGTGGGTGTGCTTGGCGCCTCAGTATTGAGCTATATCACGACGCAACTCGAATGAGCTATATACATTGTGTTCGCCCGCCGTAATTGTTGTATCCGGCGTGACGGTTATCGCCACGCGTCGTGGGCACCCACGCGATCCGTAGATCGATCTTGTTTGCCTTGCCTTGTCCTCCAATATGTCTCGCAGTCTGGTGCGCTTTCCGTGCCTTGGTACTTTTCGAGCGACGCCGAGTGCGGCTTGAATGGAGGGTCTAGAGGCCTCTCTGTCGCGACCACGGGTGGCGGTCGGCCGCATCATGCGCTAGTGATGTAGGTTTGGGTGCTGCTTCCTCGATTGGGGTAGCAACCTGCGTTTGGGGTATCTCTTGAGGGGCGTCGAGTTCATACTCTTCGCTGCAAGGACTTGAGTCCATCGATCGACTAGCAAGTCTTGGTCAGCTCTAAGCTGCTGCTGCTTTTTCTTGAGGCTGCTTGCCGTGGCCATAAGCCTGCTTTTGAAATGCTCCTGTTCGGCAGGATCCTCAGGCATGACAAATTCGTCGTTGTCGAGGCTTGTCTCATCTTCGGAGGGGGTGCATAATTATCGTCCTCTACCTCTCTTTCTGCCGCACTGTCGTGCAGACTTGCTTCTCCCTCCTCCTGACCGAGTCCTCATTGGGGGTCGTCTTCAAAGACGCCGGGTATTATTGTCTCCCGTCTTTGGAATCGCCGTTTTCTTGTGGCGGGATTTAGAGCGGCGCCTTGGACGTCGGCGCTTGGGCTGTTTCTTGGAGGGTCATCCTCCATTGTTCCATCGCCGTTCCCATCTTTTGGGATGTCCACCATGTATATGTCGTATGACGAGGTGGCCTTCCATTGCCTGTAGGCGCTGGTTCTTGGTCGCCTCCAAGATCGCCGTCCATACCGTCGATGTCTTGGAGTCGAAGTCGAGAATGTCGGTTAAATCATCGGCGGTGGCTACAAAGTGGGTGGTGGGTGGGTGTTGAATTTCTTCGTCATCCGCATCCCAACCTTCCCGACCGTAGTCCGCCAGGCTCTCCTGATAAAGAGAGAGACTTTAGTGAATTCAGGATGTCACCAAAGGGCGAGTGCTGAAAGATGTCCGCGGCAGTGAACTCCATGACCGGCGCCCAATCGGATTCGACTGGCAGGGGCGCGGAGGGTTCGGAGTCCGGAGAGGAGTCCGGCACCTTGGAGTCACGGTCTTCGCAAAGGACAGGGATGGAGTTCGGCTCAATCTCCGTAGAGATCGTAGCCCCCGAGGTGGTGTCCAACCACTCGTCCTCGATCGGGGGAGTCGGCTCCGAGCTAAGGGTCGGAGCGGACTCTGGTGCGGCTTCCAAGGCACTATTCGGCGGCAGAGCTAGATCGTGCCCATCGAGACAGTGCGGCTCGCTTGGCTGTGGATCGAATCCGTCGAAGATCTAGTCTCCGTGGATGTCGGCCGTGTAGTTCAAACTCCCAAATCTGACCTGATGGCCAGGGGCGTAGCTTTCGATCTGCTCCAGATGGCCAAGTGAGTTGGCCCGCAGTGCAAAGCCGCCGAATCTGAAGATCTGTCGGGGAGAAAAGTCTCACCTGGACCTCATCGTTGTTGATGATCGAAGGAGCCATCGGGCCTAAAGATGACGACACGAGGAACTCTCAATGAAAGCACCAATGTCGGTGTCAAAACCGGCGGATCTCGGGTAGGGGGTCCCGAACTGTGCGTCTAGGCGGATGGTAACAGGAGACAAGGGACACGATGTTTTACCCAGGTTGGGCCCTCTCGATGGAGGTAATACCCTACTCCCGCTTGATTAATATTGATGATATGGGTAGTACAAGAGTAGATCTACCACGAGATCAAGGAGGCTAAACCCTAGAAGCTAGCCTATGGTATGATTGTTGTTCGTCCTACGGACTAAAACCCTTGATTTATATAGACACCGAATAGGGTTAGGGTTACACAGTCGGTTACAATGGTAGGAAATCTACATATCTGTATCGCCAAGCTTGCCTTCCACGCCAAGGAAAGTCCCATCCGGACACGGGGCGAAGTCTTCAATCTTGTATCTTCATAATCTAGGAGTCCGGCCGAAGATGATAGTTCGGCTATCCGGACACCCCCTAGTCCAGGACTCCCTCACCCGCCCTTCATAAATAGAACCATAACCGAGGAAGTTCCATGCTTTCGAGAGGGAGAATCCCCAAGATTGAAGGGGAATCCTA
The DNA here is from genome assembly GCA_021605145.1 of Aegilops bicornis. Classification (NCBI taxonomy): domain Eukaryota; kingdom Viridiplantae; phylum Streptophyta; class Magnoliopsida; order Poales; family Poaceae; genus Aegilops; species Aegilops bicornis. The sequence goes on from CM038670.1 coordinate 498,351,498, forward strand.
ATTGCTGTCCTAGTTTGTCATTCAGTTTTTTTTCCAACAATCAACGTACCGGCTCAAATGCAACGTGTTCAAATTTGACATTTTCCCGGGCTCATTTACCATATTTAGGGGGTTATGTGCATTTTCTAGGCATTAAAGGACATAATTCAAATTCAAACAATCAGTGCATGAAAAGGTGCACAAGAACAGTCTGGAAAACCATGCTCGTGTTATTTAGCACATTCTCATGCCTTTTACAAGGAATGGGCAGATATTTCAAGGAAATGTGTGGCAATAGTCAACCATAAACGCGTCGTTTACTCGGTTAACAACTATACAAAAAATGAAACACATGGTTGGAAAACATGACGCCTGGTGTGGTGCCATGGTATGGCCTCACCATGCCCTGGTAAAAATTGGAGAATGTTTTCCTTATGTCGTGATGCGCGCCTTTCATAAATCGAACCATCACCGAGGAAGTTTCATGGTTTCAAGGGGGAAATCACCAAGATTGAAGGGGGTCCAAATTTCCTTTGTCCTTTGTCCACGAGTTTTTTTCTACGATGAACATACAACCTGCAAATCACCGAGATCAAATTTGGCACTTTTCCAGGTTCATTTGCCATATTTAGGGATTATGTGCATTTCCTAGGCATTAATGCGCATAATTCAAGTTCAAACAATTGATGCATGAAAGGGTCCACAAGAACGGCCTAGAAAACCATGCTCGTGCCATTTAGTAAATTCTCATGCCTTTTACAAGGAATGGACATATATTTCGATGAAATGTGTGGCAATAGTCAACCACAAATGTCTGTTTGTTGGGTTTTCAACTATAGAAAAAATGAAATAAATGATTAAAAAACATGACGGCTGGCATGGTGCCATGGTATGACCTCACCATGCCTTGGTAAAAATTTGAGAAGGTTTGGCTTATGTTGTCATGCACGCCCTTCATAAATCGAACCATCACCGAGGAAGTTCCATGCTTTCGAAAGGGAAATCCTCAAGGTTGAAGGAGAATCCAAATTTTCTTCATTCTTTGCCCTGAAGTTATTTTCTAGGATAAACATACACCCTGCAAATTACCGTGTTCAAATTTTGCATTTTTCTGGGCTCATTTACCATATTTAGGGGATTATGTGCATTTTCTAGGCATTTAGCACATATAAATCCAATCCAGCTACAGGTGCACGGGTGTGATGTGAGGGACGTGGATTGTCGTTCGATCGCGGCGCATCGAACGGTGCACACGCGCGATCCGCGTGGCTAGGGTTCCGTCCAATCATAATGCAACACTCAATAGGCTCAGCGCACACTGTTTTCGGAAGCGACGGAAATGAACCGTGTGCGATAATGAACGAGCAAAATTGTAAGGGAAGCCAAATTTCTGTTGTCGTTTGTGGTTGAGCTATTGAATACCACCGCAATGTATGGCCGCCCGGCCCCTCCGTCCCAGAGCTCTCTCCAGGCGTCGTCCATGGCACCGCGACGCACAGTAACTGGTAAGGAAGCGATGGCATCCCGCCGCGCCGCGTTCCTCGCTGCCTGCGACCGCACACATGGTAAGGAAGCGATGGCATCTCGCCGCGCCGAGTTCTTCGCTGCCGGCGGCCAGACAGTTACATGGGCGGACTTTGAGGCTGCCATGGCCAAATGGATGGTGGATCTAGAGGCGGCCAAAGCCGCACAAAAGGAGCAGAAAAGGCAGAAAGCAGTCAAGAAAAGAGAGTCCCGCCGCCGCAAGAAAAAAGAGGCCGCACGCCGTGGTGAGGAGAGCTTGGCGGAGATCAAAGCATGGTGGGCTACCACCTACAAGGCCGGGAAGGAGAACGCCATGTTCGCCCGGCATGCCCTGATGGCAGCATGTGAGAAGTAGTTTAAGTTTGTAGTATTAGAGCAAATTACCAGTAGTAGTACTTTAAGTTTGTAGTATTAACATACAATGTTGATAAGAGCATCCTTTGAGGGCTTTGAGCATTGATTAGCATGTGTGCCCGTGCGCTTTTTTGCGTTAATCATTAGAAGATCACAAAACACACGGTTTCTATGCTGTACCCGTCTGTGTCTTTTGCGTTAATGACCCATAAGTCAGTTACCTGTGTGATATTTCCTAATAAACCAGGCGTACCATTGACCGAAAAAAATCAAGTACACGTGTACATTTTTTTGGAGACGGGATCTGCCAACTTTCTTTTTCTCGCTTTACGAGTATTTTACGCTTCGTCTGTGTTGTGTGTTTCCGCCCAAGTTTCAAATTTCGCAGACCGAAATTTTCATTAGAGCGATTTGAGAATGTATTCCTCCAACCACATCCCCTTCCTCAAGATCCCCCTCCCTCGTGCCTCCCCTCCGGCATCTCAAACCGCTTGCCGCAACCACAACTTCAACCACATCTACGCTCGCTCGGATCGGTCGGGTCACCCACCGATCTCTATCACGCCCCCGGCCTGATTGCTTAAATGGCGCCTGCAAAACATCCTCATGCCTCCAAATCCCCCCCCCCCCCGCCAGGAGCTGATGGCGGTCCATGGCGCAATGGCCGCGGTGCATGTTGACCCAGAGGAATACCTCGCCTCCGCCGCCGCTGCCGACATGGTGCAGGCTCTGGCCCAGATGAAGTCCCCTAGCGACTACCCCCCAGGACTTAATAGGTAAGATCTGACCAGCTAAATCTTACCAATGCCACTTGCAACGGCTATGATTTGTATGGTTGATGTATTAAGCATGTTCGTGCCTTGTCTATTTCAGTACTACACACTATGTGATGTTCAAATATTACCGTGTCCAGCTCAATTTCACCAATACCAGCAACAAACTTACAATACATGACTCGGGATATCACTAGAGATGCTGCCCATTTGCTATTTTTAGTCAATGCTAACCCTGTTGCACTTAACATGCCTGTCCATGTACTTACGCATGGTTATAACAGCCGATGCTTTTGTTTGTCGTCGAGGTGAGCTGCATCCCATGTCTTACAGTATTTCACATAATTTGTGCAATTGCAGTTTAACTTCTACCCATTTACTGGTTGCCTATAGGTACACATGTCAGTGGCACTGTTCCACGCTTTGACCCAGAGGAACAGCTCGCCTCCACCGTCGCTAACTTTGGGCGAGCTTTGGCCAAGATGAAGAGCAACTACCTGTCAGGACTTACCAAGTATGTACTCACCAGTTCAATCTTAATAATACCGGTTGCAATTAATGGCTATGTTCTGTATGGTCGATGTATTAAGCATGTTCTAGTAAACATGCCTAACACGTTTTTGCTACTTTCCCTACAATTTTATAGACAACTAGGCCATTCTTTGCTCTGGCAGCACCTCCTTTGTGATGTTTAACTATGCCAATTGCATTTTCATCAGTACCGGTTTCAATGTCTATTAAGCCTGTTGCAATTAACAGTTGAATCCATTTTTAAACAATTGCATTTCAATGGCTACAAACTTACAAAACATGACTTAGGATGTTGTTAAGCCTGTTGCAATTAACAGTTGTATCCATTTTTTAATCTGGCCATTTGCTACCATGCTACTCTCTGCAATGAAGATATACTAGAGATGTTGCCCCATTTGCTATTTTTGGTGGATGCTAACCCTGTTGTACTTAACATGCTTGTCCATGTACTTGTTGGGGAACGCAGTAATTTTAAAAAAATTCCTACGCACATGCAAGATCATGGTGATGCATAGCAACGAGAGGGGAGAGTGTAGTCCACGTACCCTCGTAGACTGTTAAGCGGAAGCGTTATGACAACGCGGTTGATGTAGTCATACGTCTTCACGATCGACCGATCCTCGATCAGAGCGTCACGGCACCTCTGCGTCAGACACGCTCAGCTTCGGTGACGTCCCGCGAACTCATGATCCAGTAGAGCTCGAGGGAGAGTTTTGTCAGCACAATGGCGTGGTGACGATGTTGATGAAGTTACCGACGCAGGGCTTCGCCTAAGCACCATTACGATATGACCGAGGTGGAATATGGTGGAGGGGGGCACCGCACACGGCTAGAAGATCAATGATCAATTGTTGTGTCTTTGGGGTGCCCCCCTACCCCCGTATATAAAGGAGCTAGGGGGGAGGCGGCCGGCCAGGAGGAGGGCGCGCCAAGGGGGCGAGTCCTACTCCCACCGGGAGTAGGACTCCTCCTTTCCTAGTTGGAGTAGGAGAAGGGAAGGAAAGGAGAGAGGAAGAGAAGGAAAAGGGGGGCGCCCCCCCCTCCTTGTCCAATTCGGACTAGAGGGCGAGGGGGCGCGCGGCTGCCCTGGCCGCCCCTCCTCTTCTCCCACTAGGGCCCATGAGGCCCAATTAACTCCACGGGGGGTTCCGGTAACTCCCCCGGTACTCCGGTATATGCCCAAAACCTTCCGGAACCCTTCCGGTGTCCAAACATAGTCATCCAATATATCGATCTTTACATCTCAACCATTTCGAGACTCCTTGTCATGTCTGTGATCACATCTGGGACTCCGAACTGCCTTCGGTACATCAAAACACAAAAACTCATAATACCGATCGTCACAGAACTTTAAGCGTGCGGACCCTACGGGTTCGAGAACTATGTAGACATCCGAGACACGTCTCCGGTCAATAACCAATAATGGAACCTGGATGCTCATATTGGTTCCTACATATTCTACGAAGATCTTTATCGGTCAAACTGCATAACAACATACGTTGTTCCCTTTGTCATCGATATATTACTTGCCCGAGATTCAATCGTCGGTATCTCAATACCTAGCTCAATCTCGTTACCTGCAAGTCTCTTTACTCGTTCTGTAGTGCATCATCCCGTAACTAACTCATTATTTACATTGCTTGCAAGGCTCATAGTGATGTGCATTACCGAGAGGGCCCAGAGATACCTCTCCGACAATCGAAGTGACAAATCCTATTCTTGATCTATGCCAACTCAACAAGTACCATCGGAGACACCTGTAGAGCACCTTTATAATCACCCAGTTATGTTGTGACATTTGGTAGCACACAAAATGTTCCTCCTGTAATCGGGAGTTGCATAATCTCATAGTCATAGGAACATGTATAAGTCATGAAGAAAGCAATAGCAGTAAACTAAACGATCAAGTGCTAACCTGACGGAATGGTTCAAGTCAAACACATTATTCTCTAATGAAGTGATCCTGTTAATCAAATGACAACTCATGTCTATGGCTAGGAAACTTAACCATCTTTGATTCAACGAGCTAGTCAAGTAGAGGCATACTAGTGACACTTACTTTGTCCATATATTCACACATGTATTATGTTTCCAGTTTAATACAATTCTAGCATGAATAATAAACATTTATCATGATATGAGGAAATAAATAATAACTTTATTATTGCCTCTAGGGCATATTTCCTTCAGTACTTACGCAGGGACATACCGGCCGATGTTGTTGTTTGCCGTCATGGTTAGTTGCATCCCATGTCTTACAGTATTTCACATAATTTGTGCAATTGTAGTTTAACTTCTACCATTCTTTGGTTGCTGAGGGTACACATGTCGCTGTAATCGATCCATGCTTTGACCCGAGGAACAGCTTCGCCTCCGCTTGGCTGACTTTGGGCGGGCTCGCCAAGATGAAGTGCCCCAAAGAACTTCCTCTCAAGACTTACCAAGTATGTACCCACCAGTTCAATCTTACCAATACCAGTTGCAATTAATGGCTATGTTTTGTACTGTCGATGTATTAAGCATGTTGTAGTAAACATGCCTAACACGTTTGAGCTATTTTCCCTACCTTTTTATAGACAACTAGGCCATTATCTACTCTGGCAGCACCTGCCCTGTGATGTTTAACTCTACCAATTGCATTTTTATCAGTACCGGTTTCAATGGCCATTAAGCCTGTTGCAATTAACAGTTGTATCCATCTTTAAAGAGTTGTATTTCAATGGCTACAAACTTAAAAAACATGAATTAGGATGTTGTTAAGCCTGTTGCAATTAACAGTTGTATCCATTTTTAATCCGCCCCTTTGCTCTTTGTGCTACTCTTTGAAATGAAGATATCACTACAGATGTCTTTGCTTTTATTACCATTTGCTATTTTTGGTGGATGTTAACCCTGTTGTAGTTAACAACTTAACATTGGATTTCCATGTACTTACACAGGGCTACAATGGGCGATGTTGTTGTTTGCCGTCGAGGTTAGCTGCATCCCATGTCTTATACACCATCTATTCCTAAATATAAGTATTTTTAGAGATTCCAATATAGAATACATAAGGAGCAAAATGGTGAATCTAGATTCTAATCTAAACTATATCTATAATTCTATATACATCCGTATGTAGTTCATATTGAAATCTCAAAAATACTTGTACTTAGGAACATAGGTAGTTGTATTTTACATCATTTGTGCAATCTCGGTTTAGCTTCTAACATTTCTTGGTTGCTTGTAGGTACATATATGAGGGGTACTGATCCATGCTTCGATCCCTTTTGCGTATGGGGCAATGAGATATTCATGAACAAGCGTCAAGTGCGGAAACTATAAGAAAGATTGTTAGGCGAAAGAAACAGGTGATTGGAATTAAGATCTTTATTTACACTTTGTCGAAGACAACAATGAACTTTAGGATGGTAAGTAATGTGTTGCCTTTTCCCCCTGCCCACAACAAGTTACTCTATTAGACCTTAGTATCTGATATTTTTCTCTTTTCAGTGGTTTCTGAAGCTATTCTTGATGATTACCTTGCAAACTACATGACCAGAGTGGAGGCAACTAAGGTTAAAGTATATAATTCATGCTATCATGATAATGCTCTAGAAGTCTTCCTGAAGGCGGTGAAGGATGGGCGGACGATCGTCACAAGGGGTTGGACAAAAGTGGTTCGTGCCTATGACATGCAAGAAGGCACATTATGGGCATTCCGCTTCTTCAACACCGTCAGCAGTCAAAATGATTTACACTTGTCTCTTCACCTTTACCGCCTTTAAATATTGCGCTTCATCATAGTTAATTGCTACCTAATCCTGTAATTACTGAACATATTGTACTGGAAATTTTATTTATGGATTCGTTGCTGAACCATTGTGCTGAGAATTTGAATTGCACGTTTCGTATTTCAAAATTTCCAATTAGAATAATAAATTACATGCAAAAATAAAAATAGAACAGACGGTCATGGACCTTTGCAAACGATTCTAGCAGTACAAGCGCTTGCGATGGATAGCCCAATGCCACACAGTTTTCTACATCAAATTGTGTGTGATGTAGTTAATGAAAGCAAACAGTTAACCAAGGCAGAACGTGTGTGATAGTTACACCTTTCACACACGAGCATATACATAAAACCGTGTGGGATGTACATCCGAACGGAAACGTTTTCCCTGGATTGACTGTGTGGGATGTACATAAGAATGGAAACGTATTCCTTGGATTGACTGTGTGTCATATACATACGATCGAAAATGTTTTTCTGGGATTCACCGTCTGGGATGTACATACCTACAGAAATGATTTTCTATGGATTACCGTGTGGGATTTACATACCTACGGAAATGGTTTTCTCGGATTACCGTGTGGGATGTACATACCTACGGAAATGATTGGGTTTCGATGCCTCGCCCGATCGCACACGGCCCCAGCCTGGGTCCCAGGAGGGCCTATCCCCGGCGATTTCTGGGTCGTGTGGGAAGGACACCCTATCGCACACACTCACTTGGCGACGGTTCCAAATGTCGTCGCGGAAAGGGGTAAAAAGCCGTTTGTTTAGGACCGACGCGCACCAGTGAGAGTCAATAATCTACATTTACATTGTAATGAATCTAACACCCATGGAGTCTTGGTGGTTATCATCTTTTGCTCGTGGAAGAGGTTTAGTCAACGGGTCTGCTACATTCAGATCCGTATGTATTTTGCAAATTTCTATGTCTCCATCCTTAACCTTTTCAAATGGAGTTGAAGCGTCTCTTGATGTGTTTGGTTCTCTTGTGAAACCTTGATTCCTTCGCTAAGGCAATTGCTCCAGTGTTGTCACAAAAGATTTTCATTGGACCCGATGCACTGGGTATTACACCCAGATCAGATATGAACTCCTTCATCCAGACTCCTTCATGTGCTGCTTCCGAAGCAGCTATGTACTCCGCTTCACACATAGATCCCGCCACGACGCTTTGCTTGGAACTGCACCAACTGATAGCTCCACCATTCAATATAAATCTGTATCCGGTGTGTGGCTTAGAGTCATCCGGATCAGTGTTGAAGCTAGCATCAACGTAACCATTTACGACAAGCTCTTCGTCACCTCCATAAACGAGAAACATATCTTTGGTTCTTTTCAGGTACATTAGGATGTTCTTGACCGCTGTCCAGTGATCCACTCCTGGATTACTTTGGTACCTCCATGCCAAACTTATGGCAAGGCACACATCAGGTGTGGTACACGGCATAGCATACATGATAGAACCTATGGCTGAGGCATAGGGAATGACTTTCATTTTCTCTCTATCTTCTCACGTGGTCGGGCTTTGAGTCTGACTCAATTTCACACCTTGCAACACAGGTAAGAACCCTTTCTTTGACTGGTCCATTTTGAACTTCTTCAAAACTTTGTCAAGGTATGTGCTTTGTGAAAGTCCTATTAAGTGTCTCGATCTATCCCTATAGATCTTGATGCTCAATATATAAGCAGCTTCACCGAGGTCTTCCATTGAAAAATTCTTAATCAAGTATCCTTTTATGCTATCCAGAAATTCTATATCATATCCAATCAACAATATGTCATCCACATTTAATATCATAAATGCTAGAGACCTCCCACTTAATTTCTTGTAAATACAGGCTTCACCGTAAGTCTGTATAAAAACATATGCTTTGATCACCTCATCAAAGCATATATTCCAACTCTGAGATGCTTGCACTAGTCCATAGATGAATCACTGGAGCTTGCACACTTTGGTAGCACCTTTAGCATCGAAAAAACCTTCTGGTTGCATCATATACAACTCTTCTTTAAGAAATCCATTAAGGAATGCAGTTTTGATGTCCATTTGCCAGATTTCATAATTATAAAATGTGGCAGTTGCTAACAAGATTCGGACAGACTTAAGCATCGCTACGGGTGAGAAAGTCTCATTGTAGTCAACCACTTGAACTTGTCGAAAACCTTTTGTGACAAGTCGAGCTTTGTAGATAGTGACATTACCATCAGCGTTCGTCTTCCTCTTGAAGATCCATTTATTCTCAATAGCTTGCTGATCATCGGGCAAGTCCACCAAAGTCCATACTTACATGGATCATATCTCACATTTCATGGCCTCAAATCATTTTTCGGAATCTGGGCTCATCATTGCTTCTTCATAGTTCGTAGGTTCGCCATGATCTAATATCATGACTTCTAGGACATGATTACTATACCACTCTGGTGCGGAACGTTTTCTGGTCGACCTACGAGGTCCAGTAGTAACTTGATCCGAAGTTTCATGATCATCATCATTATCTTCCCCTCTAGTTGGTGTAGGCATCATCGGAACGGTTTTCTCTGATGTGCTACTTTCCAATTTGAGAGAGGGTAAAAATACCTCATCAAGTTCTACTTTCCTCCCACTCACTTCTTTCGAGAGAAACTCTTTCTCTAGAAAGGATCCATTATTGGCAACAAAGATCTTGCCTTTGGATCTGTGGTAGAAGGTGTACCCAATAGTTTCCTTAGGGTATCCTATGAAGACGCACTTCTCCCATTTGGGTTCGAGCTTATCAGGCTAAAGCCTTTTGACATAACTGTCACATCCCCAAACTTTAAGAAACGGCGGCTTAGGTTTCTTGCCAAACCACAGTTCATACGGTGTCATCTCAACGGATTTAGATGGTGCCCCATTTAACGTGAATGTGGTTGTCTCTAATGCATAACCCCAAAATGGTAGTGCTAAATCGGTAAGAGACATCATAGAATGCACCATATCTGATAAATTATGGTTACGACATTCGAACACACCATTACGCTGTGGTGTTCGAGGTGGCGTGAGTTGTGAAACAATTCCACATTGTTTTAAATGAAGGCCAAACTCGAAACTCAAATATTCGCCTCTGCGATCAGATCATAGAAACTTTATTTTCTTGTTGCGATGATTCTCCACCTCACTCTAAAATTCCTTGAACTTTTTAAATGTTTCAGACTTGTGTTTCATCAAGTAGATATATCCATACCTACTCAAACCATCTGTGAAGGTCAGAAAATAACAATACCCACGCATACTTCAACACTCATCGGACCGCATACGTCAGTATGTCTTATTTCCAATAAGTCATTAGCTCGCTCCATTGTTCTGGAGAACAGAGTTTTAGTCATCTTGCCCATGAGACATGGTTCGCAAGTATCAAATGATTCATAATCAAGTGATTCCAAAAGTCCATCTGCATGGAGTTTCTTCATGCACTTTACACCAATATGACCTAAACGGCAGTGCCGCAAGTATGTTGCACTATCATTATCAACTTTGCATATTTTGGCATCAATATTATGAATATGTGTATCACTACGATCGAGATTCAACAAGAATAGACCATTCATCAAAGGTACGTGACCATAAAAGATATTACTCACATAAATAGAACATCCATTATTCTCTTATTTAAATGAATAACCGTCTCGCATTAAACAAGATCCAGATATGATGTTCATGCTCAACGCTGGCACCAAATAAAAATTATTGAGGTTTAAAATTAATCCCGAAGGTAGATGTAGAGGTAGCGTGCCGACGGCGATCACATCGACCTTGGAACCATTCCCGATGCGCATCGTCACCTCGTCCTTAGCCAATCTTCATTTATTCCACAGCTCCTGTTTCGAGTTAGAAATATGAGCAACCGAACAAGTATCAAATACCCAGGCGCTACTACGAGATTTAGTAAGGTACACATCAATAACATGTATATCAAATATACCTTTGTTCACTTTGCCATCCTTCTTATCCGCCAAGTATTTGGGGCAGTTCTACTTCCAGTGACCATTCCCTTTGCAGTAGAAGCACTCAGTTTCAGGCTTGGGTCCAGCTTTGGGCTTCTTCACGGGAGCGGCCACTTGCTTGCCATTCTTCTTGAAGTTCCCTTTTTTCCCTTGCCCTTTTTATTGAAACTAGTGGTCTTGTTAACCATCAACACTTGATGCTCCTTCTTTATTTCTACCTCTACGGCCTTAAGCATTGCGAAGAGCTCGGGAATCGTTTTCGTCATCCCTTGCATATTATAGTTCATCACGAAGCCTTTGTAACTTGGTGGCAGTGACTGAAGAACTCTGTCAATAACACTCTCAACTGGAAGTTCAATTCCCAGCAGAGTCAAGTGGTCATGATACCCAGACATTTTGAGTATGTGTTCACTGAATGAACTATTCTCCTCCATCTTACAGCTATAGAACTTGTTGGAGACTTCATATCTCTCAACCCGGGCATGAGCTTGAAATATCAAATTCAGCTCTTGGAACATCTCATATGCTCCATGATGTTCAAAATGTCTTTCAAGTCCCGGTTCTAACCCATAAAGCATGGCACACTGAACTATTGAGTAGTCATCAGATCGAGTCTGCCAGACGTTCATAACATCTGTAGTAGCTCCTACAGCAAGTGTGCCACCTAGCGGTGCATCAAGTACATAATTCTTCTGTGCAGCAATCAGGATAATCCTCAAGTTATGGACCCAGTCCGTGTAGTTGCTGTCATCATCTTTCAACTTAGCTTTCTCTAGGAACACATTAAAATTCAGGTGAACGGTAGCACGGGCCATTGATCTACAACATAGATATGCAAAAACTATTAAGACTAAGTTCATGATAAATTAAGTTCAATAAATCAAATTACTAATGAACTCCCACTTAAATTAACATCCCTCAAGTTATCTAAGTGATACATGATCCAAATCAACTAACCCATGTCCGGTCATCACGTGAGATGGGGTAGTCATCAATGGTGAACATCTCTATGTTGATCATATCTACTATACGACTCGCGTTCGACCGGTCTCCAGTGTTCCGAGACCATGTATGTACATGCTAGGCTCGTCAAGTTTAACCCAAGTATTTTGCATGTGCAAAATTGTCTTACGCTCGTTGTATGTGAACGTACAGTCTATCACACCCGATCATCATGAGGTGCTTCAAACCGATGAACTTTGGCAACAGTGCATACTCGGGGAGAACACTTTATCTTGAAATTTAGTGAAGGGATCATCTTATAATGCTACCACCATTCTAAGCAAAATAAGATGCATAAAGGATAAACATCAAATGCAATCAAAATATGTGACATGATATGGTCATCATCATCTTGTGCTTTTGATCTCCATCTCCAAAGCATCGTCATGATCTCCATTGTCACCGGCTCGACACCATGATCTCCATCGTCGCATCGGGGTCGTCTCGCCAACTATTGCTTCTACAATTATTGCTAACGAATAGCAATAAAAGTAAAGCAATTACATGGCGCTTGCATTTCATACAATAATTAAGAGACAACCCTAAGGCTCCTGCCAGTTGTCGATATTACAAAACATGATCATCTCATACAACAACGTATATCACATCACGTCTTGACCATATCACATCACAACATGCCCTACAAAAACAAGTTAGAAGTCCTCTACTTTGTTGTTGCAAGTTTTACGTGGCTGCTACGGGCTTCTAGCAAGAACCGTTCTTAACTACGCAAAAACCACTACGGTGATTATCAAGTTTGCTGTTTTAACCTTCTTCAAGGACCGACCATACTCAAATTCGATTCAACTAAAGTAGGAGAAACAGACACCCGCCAGCCACCTTTATGCAAAACAAGTTGCATGTCAGTCGGTGCAACCGGTCTCATGTGCGTGGACATGTAAGGTTGGTCTAGGCCGCTTCATCCCACAATACCGCCGAATCAAAATAAGACGTTGGTGGTGAGCAATATGACTGATACATCTCCAACGTATCCATAATTTTATATTGTTCCATGCTATTATGTTATCTGTTTTGGATGTTTTATATGCATTAATATGCTATTTTATATTACTTTTGGGACTAACTTATTAACCTAGAGCCCAGTGCCAGTTTCTGTTTTTTCTTCTTGTTTTTTAGTTTTACAGAAAAGGTATATCAAATGGAGTCCAAACGGAATACAACATTCGCGATGATTTTTCTTGGACTAGAAGACATCCAGAACACTTGGAGAGGGGGCCAGAGCAGTCTCGAGGAGGACACAAGCTTGCTAGGCACACCCCAGGGGGGCGCGCCCTGAGGGCTTGTGGGCCCCTCGGGTGTCCTCTAACCCTAATTCTTGCTCTATAAATTCCCAAATATTCCCAAACCAACAGAGGCATCCACCAAAATACTTTTCCGCCGCCGTAAGCCTCTGTTCCCGTGAGATCCCATCTTGGGGCCTTTTCCAGCACTCTGCCGGAGGGGGATTCGATCATGGAGGGCATCTACATCAACCTTATCGCCCTTCTGATGAAGCGTGAGTAGTTTACCACAGACCTACGGGTCCATAACTAGTAGCTAGATGGCTTCTGCTCTCTCTATGATCTTCAATACCATGTTCTCCTCGATGTTCTTGGAGTTCTATCTGATGTAATATTCTTTTGCGATGTGTTTGTCGAGATCCGATGAATTGTGGATTTATGATCAGATTATCTATGAATATTATTTGAGTCTTTTCTGAAATCTCTTACGAATGATCAAATATCTTTGTATTTCTCTATGAATTATCGGTTTGCTTTGGCCAACTAGATTGGTTCTTCTTGCAATGGGAGAGGTGCTTAGTTTTGGGTTCAATCTTGTGGTGTCCTCACCCAGTGACATAGTAGGGGTAGCAAGGCACGCATTGTATTGTTGCCATCAAGGGTAAAAGGATGGGGTTTTCATCATATTGCTTGATTTTATCCCTCTACATCATGTCATCTTACTTAAAGCATTGCTCTGTTCTTATGAACTTAATACTCTAGATGCAGGCAGGAGTCGGTCGATGTCTGGAGTAATAGTAGTAGATGCAGAATTGTTTTGGTCTAGTTGACACGGACATGATGCCTATATTCATGATCATTGCCTTGGATATCGTCATAACTTTGCGCTTTTCTATCAATTTCTCGACAGTAATTTGTTTACGCACCGTATGTTTTCTTTCAAGGGAGAAGCCTCTAGTGAAACCTATGGCCCCGGGGTCTATTTTCCATCATATATTTTCAGATCTATAAACCAAAAAACCCAAAAATACCTTGCTGCACTTTATTAGGTTTAGTTTAGTTTGCCTTTTTATTTATATTTTATACCTATCTCTATTACTCACTCTTGATCGAGACCGTGAAGGGATAGACAACCCCTTTTTTGCATTGAGTGCAAGTGTTTGTTAGTTTGTGCAGGTGCATAGATTGGAGACTTGCTTGTGCCTCCTACTCGATTGATACCTTGGTTCTTAACTGAGGGAAATACTTATCTCTACTTTGCCGCATCACCCTTTCCTCTTCAAGGGAAAATCAACGCAAGCTCAAGAAGTAGCACTGACCATCACCACCCACAACTCCTTTGTGTTCTACTCGTGCATATCATCTACGCATAGACCTGGCTCATGATGCCACTGTTGGGGAACGTTGCATGGAAAACAAAAAAAAATTACACACACGCAAGATCTATCCGTGGAGATGCATAGCTACGAGAGAGGAGAGTATGTCTACGTACCCTCGTAGACCATAAAGTGGAAGCGTTTATAAATGCAGTTGATGTAGTCGTACACCTTCACGATCCGCCCGATCAAGTACCGAACATACGACACCTCCGCGTTCAGCACACGTTCAGCTCGATGACGTCCTCGCCTTCTTTATCCAGCAAGACGGGCGAAGTAGTAGATGAGTTCCGGAAGCTCGATGGCGTGGTGACCATGGTGATGCAACTATCTCCGCAGGCTTCGCCGAGCAATGCGAAAATATGACCGAGGACAAACTAGAGGAAGAGGGGCGCCGCACACGGCTAGGGAATCATGGTGTGTGTTTCCCCTCTCCCTCTTCTCATATATATAGGTGGAGGGGGGAGAGGAGGCAGCCCCTAGGGCGCCCCCAAGTGGTCGGCGGCTTCCCTAGGGCGCCGGCCTGGACGCCCCCCCCCCCCCCTTCCTTATTTGAACATGGGGGGAAAGGAAAGGGGGTTGACTGCCTTTGGGCGCCTCCCCCTTCCTTTCCCTCCCTTCCTTGCCCATAAGGCCCACCGCTTACCGATGGCCTCCCGAAACCCCTTCCGACACTCCGATAAAATACCCGGTACTTCTGAAACCTTTCCGGTGACCAAATAATGTCGTCCTATATATCAATCTTTACCTCCGGACCATTTTGGAGCTCCTCGTCATGTCTGTGATCTCATCCGGGACTCCGAACAACATTCGGTCACCAATTTACATAACTCATATAATACTATATCGTCAACGAACATTAAGCGTGCGGACCCTACGGGTTCGAGAATGATGTAGACATGACCGAGACGCCTCTCAGGTCAATAACCAATAGCGGAACCTGGATTCCCATATTGGTTCCTACATATTCTACGAAGATCTTTATCGGTCGAATCTTATGACAACATACGTAATTCCCTTTGTCTGTCGGTATATTACTTGCCCGAGATTCGATCGTCGGTGTCTCTATACCTAGTTCAATCTCGTTACCGGCAAGTCTCTTTACTCGTTCCATAATACATCATCTCGTAACTAACTCCTTAGTCACTTTGCTTGCAAGCTTCTTGTGATGTGTATTACCGAGAGGGCCTAGAGATACCTCCCCGATACACGAAGTGACAAATCCTAATCTTGATCCATGCCAACTCAACAGACACCTTCGGAGATACCTGTAGAGCATCTTTATGATCACCCGATTACATTGCAATGTTTGATAGCACACAAGGTATTCCTCCGGTATCCGGGAGTTGCATGATCTCATAGTCGAAGGAATATGTATTTGACATTAATAAAGCAATAGCAATAAACTGAACGATCATATGCTAACTAATGGATGGGTCTTGTCCATCACATCATTCTCCCAATGATGTGATCCCGTTATCAAGTGACAACACATGTCTATGGTTAGGAAACCTTAACCATCTTTGATCAACGAGCTAGTCTAGTATAGGCTTACTAGGGACACGGTATTTTTTTATGTATACACACATGTATTTAAGTTTTCGATCAATACAATTATAGCATGAATAATAAACCTTTATCATGAATAAGGAAATATAATAATAATTACAACTTTATTATTGCCTCTAGGGCATATTTCCATCAATAATCTGATCATAAATCCACAATTCATTGGATCTCAACAAACGCACTGCAAAAGAGGATTACATCGAATAGATCTCCAAGAACATCGAGGAGAACATTGTATTGAAGAGAAAAGAGAGAAGAATAAGCCATCTAGATACTAGCTATGGACCCTTAGGTCCGTGGTAAACTACTCACGCTTCATCGGAAGGGCCGCAATGTTGGTGTAGAGGCCCTCCGTGATCGAATCCCCCTCCAACGGAGTGCCGAAAAAGACCCCAAGATGGGATATCACGAGAACAAAAGCTTGTGGCAGTGGAAACGTATTTTCAGTGTGCCCTCTGGTGTAGGGGGGGTATTTGGGAATTTATAGTGCTGGAGTTAGGGTCGGAAGGTCTATGAGGGCCCACAAGCCCTGGGGGCGCCCCCCTGGGGCGCGCCCCTATGTCTTGTGGCCTCCTCGTAGGGCTTCTGGCCTCCTCTCCAAGTCTCGTAGGTTTCTTCTGGTCCAAGAAATATCACCGTAAAGTTTTATTCCGTTTGGACTCCATTTGATATTCCTTTTCTGTAAAAGTCAAAAACAAGGAAAAAACAGAAACCGGCACTGGGCACTAGGTTAATAGGTTACTCCCAAAAATAATATAAAATAACATATTAATGCATATAAAACATCCAAAACAGATAATATAGTAGCATGGAACAATAAAAATTATAGATACGTTGGAGACATATCAAGCATCCCCAAGCTTAATTCCTGCTCGTCCTCGAGTAGGTAAATGATTAAAAGAGAATTTTTGATGTGGAATGCTACCTAACATATTTATCCATGTAATTCTTCTTACTGTGGCATGAATATTCAGATCCATAAGATTCAAAACAAATGTTTAATAAGACATAAAAACAATAATACTTCAAGCATACTAATAAAGCAATCATGTCTTCTCAAAATATCATGGCAAAAGAAATTTATCCCTACAAAATCATATAGTCTGGATATGCTCCATCTTCATCACACAAAGTATTTTATCATGCACAACCCCGATGACAAGCCAAGCAATTGTTTCATACTTTTGGTGTTCTCGAACTTTTCAACTTTCACACAATACATGAGCGTGAGCCATGGATATAACACTATAGGTGGAATAGAAGGTGGTTGTGAGGAGAAGACAAAAAGGAGAAAGTGTCACATAAACTAGGAAAATTAATGGGCTATGTAGATGCCCATCAATTGATATCGATGCAAGTGAGTAGGGATTGCGAGCAACGGATGCACTAGAGCTATAAGTGTACGAAAGCTCAAAAGAAAACTAAGTGGGTGTGAATCCAACTTGCTTGCTCACGAATACCTAGGGCAAATTGAGGAAGCCCATCATTGGAATATACAAGCCAGGTTCTATAATGAAAAAATCCCACGAGTATATGAAAGTGACAAAATTGGAGACTCTCTCTATCATGAAGAACATGGTGCTACTTTGAAGCACAGGTGTGGAAAAAGGATAGTAACATTGTCCCGTCTCTCTTTTATCTCTCTTTTTTTGTTTGGGCTCTTTGGCCTCACTTTTTTATTGGTCTCTTTGGCCTCTTTTATTTTTTAAAGTCCGGAGATTCATCCCAACTTGTGAGGGAATCATAGCTTCCATCATCCCAACTAGCGTGGCAACGATATCAAAAAACAGACAAGCCATGAAAACATCATGCTAGCTATCTTACGATCATACAATGCAATATGATAATGATGGTGTGTGTCATAATAAATGGAACGGTGGAAGTTGCATGGGAATATATCTCAGAATGGCTATGGAAATGCCATAATAGGTAGGTATGGTGTCTATTTTGAGGAAGGGTATATGGTGGGTTTAATGCACCGACGAAAGTTGCGCGGTACTAGAGAGGCTAGCAATGGTGGAAGGGTGAGAGTGCGTATAATCCATGGACTCAATATCAGTCATACTAGCACAGATGCCCGTGCATTGCAACGGGAGGAAACAACAACAAATCCTTAACCCAATGGCTCAAGATCCCCTCCTCCTCCCACCATCCATGCGAGAGATGATGATATAAAAAAACTCTTTAAAATCCTCCTCGCTGCCATAAAAAGATGTGTTGTGCAAAAAAAAACATAAACATGAAAGGATTTCATTGGTGTATTGAAAGTGTGTGCAATATAAATCACAGAAATATCTACCTTGTTGCAAGTATCTCTTGACACCTTTGTTGGCATTGCTTAATGATGCCCAATAAATATCGCATTATACCGAAAATAATAATGTTCATTTTAGTACAACGTATTTGCTTCGCTATGGAGGCAACACAAATTTCTATGAACCATTGTTGGCTAGGTTTAGGCACTATGTAGCATAGCACTATTCATATCCAATGATATTATGGGCATTGTACAAAGATCATCAAACCCTGGCTAATATAGATAGAAAATTGTGGAGTTTGTGTCGTACACAGAGGGGACTCCAAGTCCGACTCTTTGTGCTTTGGTGATGGGCGAAAAACACAAAACTTGAAAAGTTGTTAGGTTTTCTTGCGTTTTGCAAGTTAATGTTTCTTTTCTGCAGTGTGTAGATGATCTGAAAATTGCAGCTCCTATGACATGAAGATGTTGAAAAAGCTTGATTCAAGTATAGAGGAAACCTTGACATATTTGTTCTTCGGGTGCACATTTGTCGCTGAATGTTGGGCAACCGTTGGAATCACCTGGCCTGCTTTGGATGATAGGTTTGCCTTTTACATGAAGGGAAACGTGCCTGAGGAGACCCATGTTGTAACATCCCAAATTTCCAATTTGGAATGTTATACATAGAGCATCATTGCATATCATATTTTTTCGTTGCATTTTGCTCGATCCTAGAAATTCTACACAACACAAGGACCCACGGAGAGAGTTGGGGATTTCGTTATTTTCATATTTGAGTTTTCTCAAATTTTGAAAATAGGATCATTTGATTTTAATTATTTTATCTTCAATTATTTCTAGTAACAAAATATGAGAGAGGGAATAAAATGACTTTCCCAAAATAAAGAAATAATGAAGATTTAATAATAAAATCAAATAAGATTTTATTTTGGAGTTTTTCGCCTTTTTATTTGAATTTAGGAAAAATGCGCGTTTTCAAAATTGCATTTAGGCCCCAAATAAATGTTCATTAAATCCGGCTTGATTTTAGAAGCCGGGTAAAATTTATTTCGGGATTTTGAGTCCGTTTAGTATTTCTTTTATTTTTTTCTGCGGCGTAATTATTAAAAACGCCACCGACCTACGGCCGTGTCCGCCTAGGACTCGACCATGAGGCTTTATAAGCCCGGCCCACCGAAGCGAGCCCTAACCGCCCGCTTGAGCCAGCGCCTCGAGCGCCCCGCCGCCGCCGCGCCTCGCCGCCGCCGCCGCCGCCAGAGACTCCGCCGCCGCGAGGTTCGCGCCGCCTCGATCCGCGTGCCGCCGGTTTTTTTCTAGAAAACCGGGCGGTTTTTCTTCGGTTTTTATTTTGGTTTTTTCGGTTTTTTTAGTTTCGGTTTTTTTCGGTTTAGGCTAATTAGCGGACGTTCGTCCGTTAGTTCGTTTAAACGAACGCGTTCGTCAGATTAGTTTAGCTAACGAACGTCCGTTCGTTAACCCATTCGTCGTTTTTCTTTTTCTCGGATTTAATCCGCGATTTTCCTGATCGCGATTCCTGATCCGATTTTCGTTTCAGTATAACTTTTCGCTCGTTTATCGGAATCAGGCGATTCAAGCGCCTAGAGTTTTGTCTCGAAACCCTCTTTCCGAATAATCTAATTAAACAAGTTTTTGCTTCTGTAAAATTTGACTTAGATCCAGATTAGTAAAACAGAGTTGTTTTCTTCCGCCGTTTGACTTTCGTTGCTTCGTTTGATTTGATTCTTTTTGCAAACCGGAGTTCTTAAGTTGAACTACCTGGTTAGATCTATTTGAGTTTTACCTGTGCATTAGATGAGTACTTATTGTATGCTTGTTTGTTTGTCTGCGAGAGAATACCCGGAGTGCGCCGCATGTTACTTCGAGTCTCTAGGTTTCGCGGATCATCAGCAAGGCAAGTAACACTTCGATCATACCTTTTCTACTACTCAGTTTTTATGCATTAGATCTATCCTCAAACATTGCATGATTAGGATCTAATTAAATTGTGGGATGGGAAGTAGTTGAGGTAGTACCTATTACCTGTTTTATTGATTAAACCCTTGGGAGTTACTTCTACGTTTGCTTTATGCCATGCTATGCTAGTAGGCGTGGATTGGGTGAGTGAATCCATGACAGATGTGAGATTGTTATTAATGGTTTATTTAAGGTGGCAACTTAAACACACATCTGGGTGGAGTGAGGCACCTGGTTTCTATCAGGACTTACTGTATTTCTTGGACCGCCACAGTGCTCAAAGGGATCATGAGATTTTTCAAACTAGAAATTTCCGTGTGCAGCCACAAGCCATTATGGGCTCTGGCATAGTTGATTAAGTTGTGCGAACACTTACGGGTAGACTAGCAGATGTAGGGGAAAGTAGGTGTACCGGTCTACCCACATGTAAGGTGCTAGTGCTTCTGAAAGACTATGTCTCGGTCATCCTTCTCAAACACCATGTAGTGCGAGAAATCAAACGGAGGCGATCGAGTCTTGTGGGGAAAAGTGCGCAAACCTCTGCAGAGTGTATAAACTAATCATGGTTAGCCGTGTCCCCGGTTACGGACATCTTGAGTATCTAGTACTTGGATATCATGTGAATCTCATCATGTTACTTCTAATTAATATTGTTGGGTTTGTTAATGAGTATTTCTAATTGGGATTGAGAATGTTGTCAACCATTCTCAATGTTTAACAACCACCATGATAGTTAAATAAATGTATTTCTTTGCAGTAGGGAAAAATTGGCTTTATGCAAAAACTGTAACCATAGAGCTTTCCACCAGCCATATATGCATGTAGTATAGGCTTATTATTCCATTATTCCTCTATGTGTTACATTGCCAGCATATTCCATGTACTGACCCGTTTTCGGGCTGCAACGTTTCATGTTGCAGACTTTTAGAACGGCATTTAGCACGGTGCTTAGGTCGTGGTTCTATACTCGATGATGCCGTTGGAGTTGATGGACTCGCTTATTCTTCCAAGCCTTCCATTGTTATCGTTATTAGATGGCCTTAAGCCATATTTATTTTATTAAGTTCTCTCTTGAGACATTCGATTGTAATAAGTGTGTGATTGGTACTCTGTTATAAATCCTTGATCTTGTGTGGAGTCGACATTCTTGATCAAGGGATGACACCGGCGAGAGAGATCGACTGTTTGAGGTCCGGTCGCTACAAAGATGGTATCGAGCACACTGGCCGTAGGGACACGACCATTAAGATAAAGCCCTAGATCACTACTCTCTCTTCTCATTTCTAACTCCTCATCTTTTCTACTCTATTAGGATGACGGAAGCGAGGATCAAGTTCATCCAGCCGGATGAAGATACACCCTTTGGACGACACCTGAAGGAAGTCACTAAGTACCTTAACATCGGATTACCAAGCTTCACCGGGACCTACAATTCCACTTTACCCGAAGAAGAGCGTCAGAAGATTCAAGCTCAAGTTCCGGAAGGACGTTTGCGCCCGATCCACGGAGCCCATAGAGTGTGTTTTCAATGCACCAACACGAGTGCAGGAAAGAGCATGGCAGCTCACATAACCATGGGACGCATTGGAGAAGTTTACAAAGAAGACCTCAAGGATACTATCTACCAGATTTGCGGGCGCCGAGATGAACAATGGGAGATAGTTGGCACTAAGAAGGATCGATCCATTGCAGCTTTCATCCAGGAGTTAAACCAGCACATTCGACGCCAGGAGAACCAGATGTGCACAGACATGATGGAGTTGAAGACAGCAAAAGCCAAGATTATCGAACTAGAGGGAGAACTAAAGGCCACTCGCAAGGACTACATGGAGGAGATTGTAGCTCTAGTGGGATAAAACGGCGATCTTAAGGAGAAAATTGAAGAACTCATGGGAAATTCAGCACCCGGAGGAGAAGATGAAGATAGCACCTGTCTAGAGAACTACATCATCATTGACGACACCGATTCCGATCCTAGTGATGATGATTTCTAAGATGAAGCTGGGGCAGATATCATGGAGTCTTCATCGGAGCAGTTTTTCTAGTTGACCACCATAATGAGTAGATTTCCCCCATTTTTATTTAGATTTAGTTTCAGCACTGTGTAACGATAGATAGACCGTTGTATGCCCTTGTTTGAATTGATTGGAGTGATATTGTGTGATTTGTCTCATGTGCATATGGGTAGTGTTTTTCTCTCTAGACCCCATTCTATTCTTAACTCTCGTCTTTTCTCTAAACCCTCAGATGCCTCAGACGCAGCGACCGGATTTGTTTTCCTGCCAGAGATCACTCAGTTGATTCAGCAGCAGAATGCCTTGATTCAAACATTGGTATAGAACCAAGGCAACAACAACAACAACCCACCGCCACCACCACCTGTTGACCATTTGACCCGTTTCTTAAGGCTGAATCCGCCGGTGTTTTCCAAGAGCACCGACCCGATTGTTGCAGATGAGTGGCTCCGTAAGATAGGGAGGAGTTGACCACTGCAGGTTGTATGAGATGGAGAAAGGGTGAAATTTGCCGCACATCAGCTTGAAGGACCCAGCTGACATGGTGGGAGAATTTCTGACCACTTGCCCTCAGAGACACCATCACATGGGATCAGTTTGACAAGCTTTCCGTCGCCCATGTTTCACAGGAGCTATGGCCATGAAGAAGCATGAGTTTATAACTTGCGCCAAGGAGGACAGACGGTTGGCCAAGATGTGGATGATTTTAGTAAGTTAGCATGTTATGCCCAGATAGCGTTACCTGACGCAGACTAAGCAGGAGAAGTTTCTAGAATGACTGAATGATGAGCTGAGCATGCAGTTGATGGTAGCCACTTTCAATAACTACCAGGAGTTGGTAGATCGTGCGCTTATGATTGAAGGGAAGCAGCAGCAGATTGAGCTCAGCAGAAACTTCGCTTTACCCCGAAGACAGGAGGACAATTTCAGCATACCCATGGAGGAGGTAGCTCGCACAACCATAATGGCACCAAGAATGGGAACGGGAATGGAGGAAGCAATGGAAAAAACCACACCAACCCGTCAACACCATCCAAGGTAGACTGAGCCACATCACTTGCTTTAAGTGCCGCAAGACCGGGCATTATGCAAATGATTGTCCGAAGGCCAAAATGGAAATGGTAATGGAAGCTCGGGAAAGAAGCGAACCCTTTCAACAAAGGACAAGTGAACCACGTTACAGTGGAGGAGGTTGAAGCTTCGGCCGGATGCGATAATAGGTAAGTTTTTGGTTAAGTCATTTCTGCAGTTGTTCTATTTGATACTGGTGCATCGCATTCATACATATCAAGGGGATTTGTGGATAAATTTAGCCTGCCCACTAGAACTCTTAAGACGACTATGCTAGTAAGCTCACCGGGAGCGGAGTATATGGCCAGTCAAGGATGTTTTCAAGTGCCACTAAGTATAGGGAGGCATGTTTTCCCAACGGATTTAATCATATTGGAATCCCAAGGTTTGGATGTAATTCTTGGTATGGATTGGTTGTCGATGTATGGAGGAAACATCGATTGTGCCAGTAAGTCGATTTTGCTTACCACCCCAGAAGGAAGGAGAATCAAGTATGTATCACGGCATGAGCCGAGGAGAGCACATGTAAATTCCTTATCAAGAGTTGTGCAGGAAGAAGTACCAGTGGTAAGGGATTACCCGGACGTGTTCCGGAAGAGTTGCCAGGCATGCCACCGGATAGAGACATTGAGTTTCTGATTGAACTACTGCCAGGCACTGGGCCGATATCTAAGAGACCGTATAGGATGCCAGCCCAAGATTTGGAGGAAATTAAGAAGCAGATTAAGGAGTTACTGGATAAAGGTTTTATCCGCCCAAGTTCTTTGCCTTGGGGATCACCAATACTTCTAGTGGAGAAGAAGGATGGATCTTTAAGAATGGTTGTTGATTATCGCGGATTGAATGAAGTGACCATTAAGAACAAGTACCCACTGCCGATGATCAACGACTTGTTTGACCAATTTCAAGGAGCTAAGGTGTTTTCCAAGATCGATTTGCGATCAGGGTACCATCAGTTGAAGATTCGAGAGCAGGATATACCTAAGACAGCTTTTACCACTGTGCACGGGCTGTATGAGTATACCGTTATGTCATTTGTTCTGACTAACGCACCTGCCTATTTCATGAACATGATGAACAAAGTGTTTATGGAGTTTTTGGATAAGTTCGTCGTGGTGTTCATTGATGATATTTTGGTTTACTCGAAGAATGAAGAGGAACATAAGGAGCATTTATGCGTTGGTACTCGAGAAGCTCGAGAACACCGGTTATACGCCAAGTTCAAAGAAGTGTGAGTTTTGGTTGAAAGAAGTTGGATTTCTTGGACATGTTATATCCGTAGAAGGTATAGCGATGAGACCCCACTAAAGTTGTCCTTTGTAATAAATCGGGAAGCGCCAACGACAGTTGGAGAGATCCGGAGTTTCCTTGGACTCGCAGGATACTACCGGAGATTCATTGAGAATTTCTCAAGGATTGAGAAGCCTATGACAGAATTGTTGAAGAAGGAGACCAAGTTTGTTTGGACTAAGGAGTGTTAAGCTAGTTTCCAAGAGTTGAAGAAACGTTTGGTTACCTCGCCAGTGTTAATTCTGCCAGATCAGACCAAGGATTATGAGGTGTATTGTGACGCTTCACGTCGAGGACTTGGAGCAGTGCTTATGCAGGAGGGAAGAGTTGTTTCGTATGCTTCACAACAGCTTAAGCCTCATGAGCTAAATTATGCTACGCATGATTTGGAGTTAGCAGCCGTAGTGCATGCGTTGAAGACATGGAGACATTTCCTCATTGGAAATCATTGTGAGGTGTATACGGATCACAAGAGTTTGAAGTACATCTTCACGCAGAAGGAGTTAAATCTCAGGCAAAGGAGATGATTGGAGCTCATTAAGGACTATGATATGAGATTGCATTATCACCCCGGAAAGGCTAACGTGGTAGCAGACGCGTTGAGACGCAAGAGTCACGTCAACACATTAATGACGGGAGAAATACCAAAGGAATTAGCCGAAGATCTTCGAGAGCTATGTTTGGAAATAGTTCCGAGAGGCTATGTAGCAGCATTGGAGATTCAGTCAACTTTGATGGACAAGATCAGGGAAGCCCAGAAGACCGATAAAGAGATTGCCTCTATAAAGGAGAAAATGAGCGAAGGAAAGGCTAAGGGATTTCATGAGGATGAGCACGATACCTTATGGTTTGAAGACCGTGTTTATGTGCCCAATGACCCGGAGATCAGGAAGTTGATTCTACAAGAGGCACATGATTCACCATATTCGATTCACCGGAAATACCAAGATGTATTTGGATTTGAAGGATACTTTACGGTGGACCGGAATGAAGAAGGATATTGCAGTACGTAGCAGTTTGTGATGTATGTCGAGGGTGAAGGCGTAACATCGAAGCCAGCAGGATTGTTATGACCATTGCCTATACCCGAATGGAAGTGGGATAAACTAGGTATGGATTTCATCACGGGATTGCCCAGACTCGTTCGTGCTATGACTCGATTTGGGTTATAGTCGACCGTTTGACGAAGGTAGCTCATTTCATTCCAAAGAAGACTACCTATGGCGGTGCCAAATTGGCTAAGATATACATGACCAGGATTGTATGCTTGCATGGAGTTACGAGGAGTATCGTGTCGATAGAGGAACCCAATTCACCTCAAAGTTCGGAAGGCGATTGCGAAACTCTGGGAACCAGACGGGATTTTAGCACAGCTTTTCATCCACAGACGGATGGACAAACCGAGAGAGTCAACCAGATTTTGGAGGATATGCTTAGAGCTTGTGCTTTGGATTATGGATCAAGTTGGGATGACAACTTGTCAGATATGGAGTTTTCTTATAACAACGATTACCAAACGGTCTAAAGATGGCATCTTCGAAGCCTTGTACGGAAGGAGGTGCGAGAACCCCATTGTTGTGGGATGAAGTTGGAGACCGCCATTGTTTGGACCAGATTTGATTAAGGAGTGCGAACGGAAAGTAAAGTTGATTCGCGATAGGCTCAAGGTAGCCTACCAAGACGAGAAGAGTTATGCGGATTCAAAACGCAAGGAGACAGAATACAAAGTCGGAGACAGAGTTTATCTTCGAGTATCGCCACTTCGAGGAGTTAAGCGTTTTGGTGTTAAGGGAAAGTTAGCGCCACGATTTGTAGGACCTTATCGTGTTTTGGAACGCATGGGAGAAGTTGCGTACAAGTTGGAACTACCCGAAGGATTGTCAGGAGTTCATGATGTGTTTCATGTTTCTCGATTGAAGAAGTGTCACGCAGAGATGGCCGATGTACCACTGAGAGATACTGTGCCACTAGAAGCGATCCAGCTGAATGATGATTTGACCTACGAGGAGAAACCAGTTAAGATTCTCGAGTTTGCCAATCGAGTTACTCGCAGCAAGGTCATTAAGTTTTGCAAAGTTCAGTGGAGCCACCACACTAAGGATGAAGCCACCTGGGAGCGAGAGGAAGATTTGCTTAAGGACCACCCTCACCTATTTTCTAGCCAACCCGAATCTCGAGTGAGATTCATCTTAAGGGGGTAGGTTTGTAACATCCCAAATTTCCAATTTGGAATGTTATACATAGAGCATCATTGCATATCATATTTTTTTTCGTTGCATTTTGCTCGATCCTAGCAATTCTACACAACTCAAGGACCCACGGAGAGAGTTGGGGATTTCGTTATTTTCATATTTGAGTTTTCTCAAATTTTGAAAATAGGATCATTTGATTTTAATTATTTTATCTTCAATTATTTCTACTACCAAAATACGAGAGAGGGAATAAAATGACTTTCCCAAAATAAAGAAATAATGAATATTTAATAAAAAAAATCAAATAAGATTTTATTTTGGAATTTTTCGCCTTTTTATTTCAATTTAGGAAAATACACGTTTTTCAAAATTGCATTTAGGCCCCAAATAAATGTTCATTAAATCCGGCTTGATTTTAGAAGTCGGGGAAATTTTATTTCGGGAATTTTGGAGTCCGTTTAGTATTTCTTTTTCTGCGTAATTATTTTAAAACGCCACCGACCTACGGGCCGTGTCCGCTTAGGACTCGGCCCATGAGGCTTTATAAGGCCCACCGGGCAAACCCTAACCACCGCCGCCAGCGCCTCGAGCCCCGCCGCGCGCCTCGCCGCCGCCGCCCTGACGACCGGGACTCCGCCGCCGACGAGGTTCGCCGCCACCTCGATCCGCGTTCCGTCGGTTTTTTTTAGAAAACCGGGCGGTTTTTCTTCGGTTTTTATTTTGTTTTTTTCATTTTTTTTTAGTTTCGGTTTTTTTTCGGTTTAGGCTAATTAGCGGACGTTCGTCCGTTAGTTCGTTTAAACGAACACGTTCGTCAGATTAGTTTAGCTAACGAACGTTCGTTCGTTAACCCGTTCGTCGTTTTTCTTTTTCTCGGATTTAATCCGCGATTTTCCTGATCGCGATTCCTGATCCGATTTTCGTTTCAGTATAACTTTTCGCTCGTTTATCGGAATCAGGCGATTCAAGCGCCTAGAGTTTTGTCTCGAAACCCTCTTTCCGAATAATCTACATAAACAAGTTTTTGCTTCTGTAAAATTTGACTTAGATCCAGATTAGTAAAACGGAGCTGTTTTCTTCCGCCGTTTGACTTTCGTTGCTTCGTTTGATTTGATTCTTTTTGCAAACCGGAGTTCTTAAGTTGAACTACCTGGTTAGATCTATTTGAGTTTTACCTGTGCATTAGATGAGTACTTATTGTATGCTTGTTTGTTTGTCTGCGATAGAATACCCGGAGTGCGCCACTTTGTTACTTGAGTCTCTAGGTTTCGCGGATCATCAGCAAGGCAAGTAACACTTTGATCATACCTTTTCTACTACCCAGTTTTTATGCATTAGATCTATCCTCAAACATTGCATGATTAGGATCTAATTAAATTGTGGGATGGGAAGTAGTTGAGGTAGTACCTATTACCTGTTTTATTGATTAAACCCTTGGGAGTTACTTCTACGTTTGCTTTATGCCATGCTATGCTAGTAGGCGTGGATTGGGTGAGTGAATCCATGACAGATGTGAGATTGTTATTAATGGTTTATTTAAGGTGGCAACTTAAACACACATCCGGGTGGATTGAGGCACCTGGTTTCTATCGAGGACTTGCTGTATTTCTTGGACCGCCACCTGTGCTCAAAGGGATCACGAGATTTTTCAAACTAGAAACTTCCGTGTGCAGCCACAAGCCATTATGGGCTCTGGCATAGTTCATTAAGTTGTGCGAACTCTTACGGGTAGACTAGCAGATGTAGGGGAAAGTAGGTGTACCGGTCTACCCACATGTAAGGTGCTAGTGCTTCTGAAAGACTATGTCTCGGTCATCCGTTTATCAAACACCATGTAGTGCGAGAAATCAAGCGGAGGCGATCGAGTCTTGTGGGGAAAAGTCATAAACCTCTGCAGAGTGTATAAACTAATCATGGTTAGTCGTGTCCCGATTCACGGACATCTTGAGTATCTAGTACTTGGATATCATGTGAATCTCATCATGTTACTTCTAATTAATATTGTTGGGTTTGTTAATGAGTATTTTTAATTGGGATTGAGAATGCTGTCAATCATTCTCAATGTTTAACAACCACCATGATAGTTAAATAAATGTATTCCTTTGCAGTAGGGAAAAATTGGCTTTATGCAAAAACTGTAACCATAGAGCTTTCCACCAGCCATATATGCATGTAGTATAGGCTTATTATTCCATTATTCCTCTATGTGTTACATTGCCAGCATATTCCATGTCGGCCCATTTTGGCTGCAACATTTCATGTTGCAGACTTTTCGCATTTCCAGTACGGTGCTTAGGTCGTGGTTCTATACTCAGTGATGCCGTTGGAGTTGATGGACTCGCTTATTCTTCCAAGCCTTCCGTTGTTATCGTTATTAGATGGCCTTAAGCCATATTTATTTTTATTAAGTTCTCTCTTGAGACATTCGATTGTAATAAGTGTGTGATTGCTACTCTGTTATAAATCCTTCGAGTACTGTGTGGTGTCAGCATTACTGATCCAGGGATGACACTGAGCACAGAGATCAGACTGTTTAAGGTTTGGTCGCTACACATGTTCATGGAGGTGTTCACTGTTGCTTCTTGGGGGATCTGGAAGGAGAGAAGTAACAAAAGCTTCAAGGGAGTCCAACCATTTATTGCCTCTTGGTGTGCTAGGTTCAAGGATGATTTCGAACTACTGGTCCACAAGTCAAACCTTGGGATGGTTCCCTTCATCACCAGCTTAGTGGATTTTCGATAGCTGAACCACATCTCTGGAAACACTCCTTTATTGTTGTAGCTACTTTGTACTCTGCCACTACTAACCCCCCTCACCACCACCCCTCCCCCATAACTTCATCTGGATGTTTTTTTGAAAAGGGAACTCAATCTTGACATGTAATTTGTATGTTGTTATCTGCTGATTTATAAAAAGTCAGTGGGTGGCCTTTTCTCCACTGTCCGATGCTCCTAAAAAAAGTATGAAGGAAACGTTTGCCAAACTTGGAGATCCGGCTCACAACGGGAGAAAAAAATTAACGTGTATATATTATTAGACAGAGTCATTGGCCCTTATGTTATAAATCAATCATTGCACGTGAGTCTATCCATGCATTTGAGAATTTTATAATGTTTTAAAGAAGCAATCAAGCACCTATTTCTAACCCGGGCTCTCTTTTTCATAATATTTTATATTTTGCAGGTGTTAAATTTCAACGTATTTTACTCTTGAATTAATTCCACTTGCCTTTGCAGTGTTTGGCACGCGCACACATGGCAACCTTTGGCGAGAATTGGCAGTCTTCCCTGATCCCTCTCTTTTATTTTTCTCACTTTTGTTCTTTTCCTATTTTTCTCTGTCTCTTTCCTTCTTATTATTTGACACACCTCTTTCCACTTTCCTTCCTTGTTTATTTTGTCTCTTACCTTCCATATTATGGCTTCCCCCACCTTTCTTTTTTTCCTATATATTCAAACCTAAAATCCCTCCTTTCCGTGTTTAATTTTCGGTATTAAACGGCCTGCCATAATCCCTCCTTTAATTACAAGATGACAAGTTCCTCCCTTCCTTTCATGGCAGCCCCCATAGCCATTTTCAAGACCCGCAACTCACCCTCCGTTCTTTATTCTTGAGGTGTGTTTTTTATTTATGACAACTCGCAGTATATAAATTGATAAAAATTTGTATAAACAAGCGATATGGGACTATTTAAAGGAATGACAAACCGCTATTTTAACACAATCCTGAGCTAGCCTTAGTGAGGCAGGAGCAGGTCGTGTGTTCGATCCTCTGTCTGAGCTATTATTTTTTTCGCTTTTTTGTTCGAAGCCCAGGAGCAGGCCCATGGCCCAGTACGTGTGCGAGGTACACGAGAAAAAGGCCCAGAGCAGTGCTAGCATATAGCCCGAAAAAGGCAAAAAATAGTACCACCCCGGATACTAAAGAATCCATAAAAATAATATAGGTGAACGGATGAAAAATTTGGCGAAACACACCTTAATTTATTAGTAGGTATAGAAATAACTCACATAATTATTGCAAAAGTTTATTAGCCATCGAAACAAAGTACTAATACGCATGCTCCTAGGGGGATAGATTGGTAGGAAAAGACCATCACTCGTCCTCGACCACCACAAATGCAAGGAAACACAAACTTTAACACAAGTATTTCTACCAGTCCACAATTACTCACTAGAATGACTCTAATATCACCATATTTATATCTCGAAACAAATGCAAGGAATCAAACTTCTCACATGTTCAATGATATTTTATGGAAGTTTTTATTATATCCCTCTTGGATGCCCATCATATTAGGACCAAATTCATAACCTAAGAAAATTACCATGCTGTTTTAAGACTCTCAAAATAATATAAGTGAAGCATGAGAGTTCATCAATTTCTACAAAATAAAACCACCACCGTGCTCTCAAAAGATATAAGTGAAGTACTAGACCAACTGCCTAGCTCAAAAGATATAAGTGAAGCACATAGAGTATTCTAACAAATTCACGATTAAAGTGTGTCCCTCTTAAAACGTGTGTACAGCAAGAATGATTGTGACAAACTAAAAAGCAAAGACTCATATCATACAAGATGCTCCAAGAAAAACACATATCATGTGGTGAATAAAAATATAGCCTAAAGTAAATATACTGATGGATTGAAGACGAAAGAGGGGATGCCATTCGGGGCATCCCCAAGCTTAGATGCTTGTTTATCCTTGAATATTACCTTGGGGTGCCTAGGGCATCCCCAAGCTTAGGCTCTTGCTACTCATTATTCCGTGGTTCATCAAAACTTTACCCAAAACTTGAAAACTTCACAACACAAAACTCAACAGAAAACTCGTAAGCTCCGTTAGTATAATAAAATAAATCACCACTTTAGGTACTATTGTGAACTCATTCTTAATTTATATTGGTGTAATATCTACTGTATTTCAACTTCTGCATGGTTCATACCCCCCGATACTACCCATAGATTCATCAAAATAAGCAAACAACACATAGAAAACAGAATCTGTCAAAAACAGAACAGTATGTAGTAATTTGAAAACTTCGTATACTTATGTAACTCCAAAAATTCTGAAAATTAGGGAAACCTAGGAAATCTGTATGTAAATCTTGTGTAAAAAATTCTGAATTTAATCATGCTTCTGTGAGTCTTAACAATTATGCTATTGGACGCAAAAGTTTCTGTTTTTCAGCAGATCAAATCAACTATCACCATAGACCATCCCAAAGGTCTTACTTGGCTCAAACACTAATTAAAACACTAAAACACAATTACTACAGAAGTAATAATTTGTATTTATTCAAGAATAGTAGTGAAAACAAAAAACACAAAATAAAATTGGCTTGCCTCCCAACAAGCGCTATTGTTTAACGCCCCTAGCTAGGCATAATGCATGGATCTAGATATTACATCTTTGGTATGCAATCCTTCAATTTCACATCTACATCCACTAGGAGATTCATTAAGTTTATTGATGTTCACACCCCTAGGTAAAAAAATCAAGAAATACACTTGTAGCAATTGGTTCTTTAATGATATTAACAAAGCTAGGGTAAATACTTATCATCTTAAGATCTTCGTTTCCTTTACTAGATGATTCACCCTTATTCTTAGGAACATAAATAAACTTAGTAGCTTTAGTAGGAGGAAATTTTGGAGTAGTTTTAACAGCGACAAAGGCGGAACCCAAGTTGGTAATAATATCTTCTAACTTATCAATTCTAGTAGAACCTTGATCTATTTTATCATTAACTATAGGTTCCTTTTCCTTTAGATTCTTTAAAGTAATTCATGTCTTTGATCCAATTTGAGTAATATGATTATGAATCTTTTTATCCAAATTTTTAATAAGCTCTACGGTAGAAATCTTATTCTCAATAATATCAAGCCTTTGCATCACATGTTCCAAGGTTAAAGATGTTTCATTAACCATAAGTGGCGGTGATCCTACCAAATTTACAATAGCATTGTAGGCATCCAAAGTACGACTATCCAAAAAGTTACCCCCGGTAATGGTGTCCAACGCATACCTATACCACATAGTGACACCCACATAAAAATTTCGGAACAGTAGTAGATTGCTTACAGGTAGATCTATTTTGAGCATTGCAAATTCTATACCAAGCATCCTTTAAATTGTCTCCTTCCCTTTGTTTAAAATTTAGAACCTCACTTTCAGGGGTACTAATGATGGTAGAAGGGCTAGACATGATAGCAAAACAAGCGATCTAACACACAAGCACACAAAAAAGCAAACGAAAAGACGAACAAAAGAAGGCGAATAAAAGGCAAATATTTTTGTGAATTTCTTAAAACATTTTAGAAGTGGGGGAGAGGAAAATGAGAGGCAAACGACAAATAATGTAAGTGTAAGAGATGAGAGTTTATGATAGGTACTTGGTAGGCTTGATGTAGAACCTCCCCGGCAACGATGCTAGAAATTATTCCTGCTACTTCTTGAGCTTGCGTTGATTTTTCCCTTGAAGAGGAAAGGGTGATGCAACAAAGTAGAGATAAGTATTTTCCTCAGTTAAGAACCAAGGTATCAATCCAGTAGGAGGCACAAGCAAGTCAATATATGCACCTACACAAACTAACAAACACTTCACACAACGCGAAAAAAGGGTTGTCAATCCCTTCACGGTCACGAACAAGAGTGAGATCTAATAGAGATAGGTTTAAAAGATAAATAAAAAGCAAAATAAAGTAAACACAAATAAATTGCAGAAAGGTATTTTTTGGTTTTTGGTTTTATAGATCTGAAAATATATGATGGAAAATAGACTCGGGGCCATAGGTTTCACTAGAGGCTTCTCTCTTGAATAAAGCATACGGTGGGTAAACAAATTACTGTTGAGCAATTGATAGAAAAGCGCAAAGTTATGACGATATCTAAGGCAATGATCATGAATATAGGCATCACGTCCGTGACAAGTAGACCCACTCTTGCCTGCATGTACTACTATTACTCCACACATCGACCGACTCTTGCCTGCATCTAGAGTATTAAGTTCATAAGAATAGAGTAACGCCTTAAGCAAGATGAGATGATGTAGAGGGATAAACTTAAGCAGTATGATATAAACCCCATCTTTTTATCCTTAAGGGCAACAATACAATAAGTGCCTCGCTGCCCCTTCTGTCACTGGGAGAGGACACCGCAAGATTGAGCCCATCACAAAGCACTTCTCCCATTGCATGAAAAACCAATCTAGTTGGCCAAACCAAATCAATAGATCGAAGAGAATTACTAAGCTATCTCAATCATGATAAAAGGGTTCAGAGAAGACTTAAATAATATTCATAGATAATTTGATCATAAATCCACAATTCATCGGATCTCAACAAATGCACCGCAAAAGAAGATTACACCGGATAGATCTCCAAGAACATCGAGGAGAACATTGTATTGAAGAGCAAAGAGAGAGAAGAAGCCATCTAGCTACTAGCTATGGACCCTTAGGTCCGTGGTAAACTACTCACACTTCATTGGAAGGGAATCAAGGTTGGTGTAGAAGCCCTCTGTGATCGAATCCCCCTCCAGCGGAGTGCCGGAAAAGGCCCCAGGATGGGATCTCACGAGAACAGAAGCTTTCGGCGGCGAAAAAGTGTTTTTGGTGTGCACTCTGGTGTAGGGGGATATTTGGGAATTTATAGTGCTGGAGTTAGGGTTGGAAGGGCTATGAGGGGCCTCCTCGTAGAGCTTCTGGCCTCCTCTCCAAGTCTCGTAGGTTTCTTCTGGTCCAAGAAAAATCACCTTAAAGTTCTATTCCGTTTGGACTCAGTTTGATATTCCTTTTCTGTAGAAGTCAAAAACATGGAAAAAAACAGAAACTGGCACTGGGCACTAGGTTAACAGGTTAGTCCCAAAAATAATATAAAATAGCATATTAATGCATATAAAACATCCAAAATAGATAATATAATAGCATGGAACGGTAAAAAATTATAGATACATTGGAGACGTATCAGCGGTAGACCCCTGAACATGTAGGTTTCCAGCAGGACCGTGGTGGGGCCAACCCACCATGCAGCCCCCATTCCCTTATCCTCCCAATGAACAAATCAATGAATAGAGGCTCGGCTATAATGGCCCGGTCCTCGATAAGGTTCCCGAATCTCCATGCTTACCGTGCTAGTCCCTCGATCAATTGCCAGAACAACCGTTCTATGATGAATACCAAGAATATTACATGTCATAAGTATTACATTGCCGATTCGGTCTTTACATACCTGCTTAGCTCAAGGCTAGCACACAATAAAATATTACTTTTGAGAAGTATATTTCAAGATTGTACTAGAATTATGTATTTCTCAATAGTTGAAGTGTAACTGGCAAAACACTAATTTTATTAAATTGTCTTGATGATCATTGTATGCTTTTCACATAGAAAAAATATCAAGCTATTCCAATCTGCATGATACTAGCATAATGTAACAAAGATATGGCATCGGTGAAGCCAGAGGCACATGTGAAAACTGGGCCAAAACATGAATGGAGAAGGAAGATGATGATTTATCTTATATTATATGTTTGTTACCAATCAGTGGCAATCTAAGATTTATATGTACATTAGTATTTTGTGCGCATGCTTCCTTTCCATTCATCTTTGTCACCATAAAATAAAAATGCTTAAAATGGCATTGTTGACAACAAACGTATCACTTATAATCTGGATCCATCATTGTACTATAAATTTGTATATGCATATTTTAGCAATATATATAACTAGTTAGATGGCAGAGGATGTATGAATACCCTCGATCACTTACACAATCATTATTGTTTTACTTTGTTGTGATTCCAACAATTTATTTTAGTTTCAAGACTGGACTCCAAACTGCAATGCCGCTTTGTGGACCCCTCTTGTATTTATGAGTCCATTGATCTCGTGATTTGATTTCTAAAAAATAGAATATATGTATTGAGCTCACATTGCCCAGTCCTATTTTCTGTTTCCCATCTCTTCCTGACCCCCTAGGTGCACTGCCATCTTTTGCTCCCATCATTTACCTCGTCCTTCCCACCACTACGACTGGAGACGCACTAACACCGATGTCCTCATGAGATACATGTTCGACCACACATTTCCTACTTTCAGGTCTTTCATCTCAAAGTTATGAGATAGAAAAACCTTGACCTCCTCAATGACTTTGAGGTGGGTCCCAAATATCAGTATGTCATCGACATACATGCACAATATAACTCCTTCGCCCCCACCATAGTGATGGTATACACATTTTTCAGCTTCGTTAACAACAAACCTAGCAGATGTCAAAGTTGTATTAAACTTCTCATGCCATACAAAGATTTCACTAGCTTGCACACCTTTCTTTCCTGACCATTTACTACAAAGCCATCTGACTGTTGCATGTAAATTTCCTCGCCTAGCTCTCCATTAAGGAAAGCCGTCTTAAAGTCCATCTGATGAACGAGAAGACCATGCGAGGCAGCCAAAAGCGAGTAACACTCGAATGGTAGTCAGTCTAGCCACATGTGAGTAAGTATTGAAGAAATCATCTTCTTCTTTCTTGGTATAACCCTTGGCCACAAGCCTAGCCTTGTACTTCTCAATAGTACCATCGGGCCTAAGCTTCCTTTTGAACACCCACTTACATCCCATTGGTTGGCAACCATAAGGACGATCAGTCATCTCCCATGTCCCGTTAGCCAAGATGGAAGATGGAATCCATCTCGCTACAGACCACATCCTTCCAGTAGTCAGCATCCGGAGATGCCTAGGCTTCTGAAATAGAATTGGGAGTGTCGTCATCCACGAGGTACACGAGGAAATCATCACCAAAAGACTTTGCAATCCTTTGTCTCTTGCTCTTAACAGGAGCTTCCTCGTCATCCTCTGATGAACTTTCATCACTTTTTTGTTCATAATATTCCACCGGAATGGCAGGTTCAGGAGTCTCATCAGATTCTAGTCTAGAACTGCTTTACATATCTCTCATGGGGAAAATATCCTCAAAGAATATAGCATCCTTAGACTCCATAATTGTACCGACCTTCTGGTCCAGTACCTAGGATTTCACCACTAGAAATATATAGCCAACACTAATCTTAGCGTAGCCCAAATTTACGCATTCCACGGTCTTAGGTCCAAGCTTACGCTTTTTGGGGATCGGCACATTAACTTTCGCCAAACAGCCCCAGGTGCGCAAGTAAGAGAGTGTAGTTCTTTTCTTTTCCCATTGCTCATAGGGAGTAGTCTCATTATCCTTTCCGGGAACTTTATTCAGGACATCACATGATGTCAATATAGCCTCCCCCACCATGCTTTGGATAAACCCGGTGTATCTAACATGTCGTTAACCAAATCTGTTAGAGTACGGTTTTTCCGTTCGGCAACCCCGATTGACTAGGGTGAATAGTGAGGCGTCCTCTCATGAATAATACCATGTTCCACACAGAATAAATCGAGCTCATTAGAAAAGTACTCTCCACCACGATCAGACCGGACTCATTTATTTTCTTCTCAAGTTGGTTCTCAACTTCAGCATTATAGATTTTAAAGTAGTGTAGAGCATCATCCTTTGTTTGTAACAATTACACATTACAGAATCTAGTGGAATCATCAATCAAAGTCATGAAGTATTTCTTTCCGCCTTTAGTCAACACACAATTCATCTCGCAGAGATCTGAATGTATGAACTCTAATGGTGCCGGGTGTCTCGCCTTCGCAGGCTTGTAGGCTTACGAGGTTGCTTTGCTTGCACACACGCATGGCACTTAGAGCCTTTGGCTAAAGTGAAACTCGCTATTAGATCCATCTTAGCCAGCCGCCTCATACAACCGAATTTATGTGACAAAGGCATGAATGCCAAACCTCATATTCTAGAATGAATTTGGTTCACAACTTTATTACAGAAATCCTCCAGGGAAAGGTGGAACAAACCACCACAATCATATCCTTTTCCAACAAATATTCCATATCGAGATACGACAACTTTGTTGGACTCAAATACTAACTTTAACCCTTCTTTACACAGAAGGGAGCCACTAACGAGATTCTTCTTGATGACGGGGACATGCTGCACGTTCTTCAGTTGCACAATCTTTCCCAAAGTAAAATTCAGACCTATCGTGCCAATACCATGAACAGAAGCATGCGAGCCATTCCCCATCAGGACAGAACAATCTCGTGCGACCTGGTAAGAAGAAAACAAAGACACATCATCACACACATAAATATTGGCCCCAGTATCAACCCACCAATCGGCGGATTGACAACCTGAAAGTACGGTAAACATATTACCATACCCAGATGCCCCATCATTGTTGCTTATAGTGACATTGACAGACTTCGAGTCATGTCCTGGCTTCTTGTGCTTGTTTGGGCACTTGTTTGCCCAGTGTTCCTCTGAACCACAAGTAAAGCAACCATCTCTCTTTTTGTCTTTCTTTTTACCCTTGTTCTTGAAGGTAGTATTCTGCTGGTTCTTTCCCTGAACTTGTGGGAATTCTTCTGCACCATATTGGCGCTAGAAGAAGCCTCTGCCCCTTTCACGTGTGAGTCCTTTGCTTTCGAATTCTGCTCAACACTTAGATGACCAATGACATCCTCAACAGAGAATTCTCGTCTCAAGTGCTTGAGCGAAGTAGTAAAGTTCCTCCATCCAGGAGGGAGTTTTGCAATAATGCAACCCGCGACAAACTTGTCTGGCAACTCACACTTCAGGTTATCAACCATTTTGTAATCATGGAACTGCTCCATAGCATATAACTCGCTTCCAGCATAGGTTGCGCCGAACTTAGCTTCGAGCGCATCCCACAAATTCTTGGCAACACGCATATTGAGATACGCGTCAACCAGCTTGTCTTCGATCACAGTAAGAACGGCTCCCACAAAGATTGTGGTTGCCTTCCTAAATGAATTCGCCTGTTTATGAGCAATCCTTACTGTGGGAGACACACAGCAACCCAGAACATGTTCATTGCTGTGAGCCACAAGGTGGTCCTAGTCTGCCAACCCTTAAAATGCGTCCCGGTAAACTTTTCCGGTTTCAGATTGGCGGCGAAGCCATGAGTCGAAAAGTGCCTAAAATAAGGTTTTTGAATTGTTGAAAATATTAGCACTTTTCCGACTAATCTAATCCACGAGTAAGCAATAAACATGGTAAATACGGTATGCATCTCATACCGATATCTAAGCATGTGAGCACGTACAGTACATAGAACCGAAACATCTATGAATAGCATATATACAGCTAGCACATGCACGAGTAAATGAGGGATGAACATATCATACCCTCCGGTTGGCCATGCCATTGCGCGGCGGCAGCAGTAGCCTCGGCGCCGTCCGTGGCCTTATTCTTGGTGGCGTCTTCAACCATGGTGTCGATGCAGGGGAAGTAGTGGAAGCAGAGGCAGACAAAGACGGGGACGGATCAGGAGCAGTAGCATCGAGACGCTCCTCAAAAACCTTATTGCCGTTCTCCCAGGCAGTATCTCGAATGACAGGGTTCCGAAGGCACCTGCTCTCCCGACCAACCGTGCACGCGGTCAACGGGATGGGATCGCCGGAAGCAGCAGAGAGAGAGGAACAGTAGATGACGGCTAGGGTTGTGCGAGAGGGAATGAGTGAACTTAGTTAGGGTTCACTCCACTGGCTAGCGCCTTCTTATATAGGCCGTCGGGTAGATGGGCACGGCTCAGCCCACGAATCGAGTCATGAAACGACCCACGGTCCAACGTCTCGGACAGTGGCACTTTCATAAGCGACTCGTTAATTAATCCGAGATTAGTTAACATTCCTGACCGGCAAAAATAAACTTTGACTCGACTCATTCCGCAACCCACGGCGCGCGCGGGCGTCATGACGAGGCGGGCAGCGGAGGAGGAGAAGCGTGCGTGTACAACTTTTATTCTCAAGCTCCCAATAGCAAATGATAGGAGCAGCCCTTATAAAGAAGTCTCACTCTTCTTACTGTAACTATTAAACTTCCCATCAAACTTCCCACCACTTGTCGTGCATATTCACGGGCCTTAGAGATTAATAAGGGATTATTGTCTTATATGAGCTTAAGCTCATCCATAATCCATCGAAAACTTACACTACGGCCACCTCTAAAAAAAACTTGCACTACGGCCAGCGCGGTTCCTTGGTCAAACGTGTTGGTATGGTACTCCCTCCATTAGGTGCGAGTGCGACGAACTAAACACACAGTCTCATGCTGCTGCTGGTACTGCACCCTGCTCTCTGCGATGATTCACATTGGCAACAGACCAAATCATTAGTACATTTGTGGATGAGTGGATGGCATTAGACCCAGCCCCACAAAATATAATACACGCCTCCCGCTGGCTCAAGCGACTGTACGTGTGTGGTTACACTTACATCAGGGCCCACAAAATCTCAATCAAGGCCCGAGTAATACCCTGCGTGGTTGATTAGCGTAGCAGTAACACGCAAGCGGTAGAACTGTGTGGCCACTGTTAACTACTACTAGTAGATGGACCGTCCTTCCTTTGGAGTTGACAGCGAGCGGCCGGCCAACACCACCCGCATGTTACGGGGACGGCAGTGAAAGCGTACGCCTTTGCACCACCCGGAAGCCGGAAGCGCAGCTCACGCCACCGCACCGGATCCCGGTCCTCAACACCAGACGCGAAACTATCAGGCACGGCTCGTTCTCCCTCTGAGTCAGTCAGCAGATCCATCGACGCGTGCGACGAGCCAGCACGGTTGGCCGTTTTCACACTCCCACAGAAGATCTCGAGGTCCCCAAGTTCGAGCAAGATTCACGGCGCTCGAACCATCCCGCTCCTTTCGAGAGCCATGACAGGCGGGCCCGGAAACCTTTACCGTGGTGGGCTCAACCGGCACGTTTGGGCCCCACGTGGATAGCCGGCACGTCTCTCTCGCTCGTAGGGATGCCAACGGGGTCATACCCGCCAGACCCGTGGGATTTCATCTATTAAGGGGTGGGGATGGGCGAAAAAATCCCCACGGAAATATTACTAAATTATTTTATTCCTCATAGGGTACAACAGAGATGGGGACAATATCCTATTTCCCAGACCCAATACCCATCGGAGACCCGGTTAGTAACTATAATACTGTGTTAGAAGATGTTGTATAGGGATAGGAAAGGTGTTTAACTTGTATCTCTTCTTATCCCTTTTTCTGTTCTATCTCCTCAACCTCCTGTACCGAACCTTTACGTGATCGATCTCCTCTCGATCTTCTTGTAAGCCACGACACCCATCATATATATACAACCGCGGCCCGAGCAAAGGGTTCAACGCTTCCTTCTAGTTTTACATGGTATCAGAGCCTCTTCCTCGACAGATCGAATAGAGATCGCATCTAGCTACCTCAGCATCCGCAACTATGTCCACCACCTCCGCCGCCATGATGCCGAGCACCATGGGTGCCCTCACCACCGACGCCTCCTCCTTCACCTTTGCATCTTCGTCCCACCTCCACCCACACCAACTCCTCCTCGGATCGCCAAGAAGAGAAGCCGACGAGAGGCAACTTCCTCCTCTGGAAGGCCGTCGTCCTACCTCAGATCAAGGGCGCGCAGATGGAGCACCATCTTGACGCTGAAGAGCCCTTCGCCGCCGCC
The DNA here is from genome assembly GCA_021605145.1 of Aegilops bicornis. Lineage (NCBI taxonomy): Eukaryota > Viridiplantae > Streptophyta > Magnoliopsida > Poales > Poaceae > Aegilops > Aegilops bicornis. The sequence continues at coordinate 498,392,967 of CM038670.1, forward strand.
ACCCTCACCGTCACCAACAACGGCAAAGAAGAACAGGTGGTGAACTTTGCAGATCCTCAGTACGCCTGCAAAGACAACAACTCCAAGGTTCTTGATGGGCTCGCTCTCCGCATGACATCCTTGCACAGGTGGCCACGCTCCAGACGCCGCAGAAGTCTGGCGCGCCATCCATGACATGTTCGCCGCCCAAAGCCAAGCGCAAGCCATCAACACTCGCATCGAGCTTACGAACCTGCAAAAAGGTAACATGACTATGGCAGAATATCTTGGCAAGATTAAGAGCCTCACCGACGAAGTTGCATGCACTGCCGCCGCGCTCTCCGATCCGGAGATCGTATCCAAGATCTGGCGGACTTTACATGGATTATAATCCGCCGTCTTGGCCCTTGCCGCCGGGTAGAGCCGATCACCGTCCAGAGCTATATAGCCCGGCTCTTGAGCTTGACGCCCGCCTCGGTCTCCTTCATGGCGCCGCCGCCAATCTTACGCTAACGCCGCGCGCGGACGCCGTGGACGCGGTCACCACGCGCAACGCGGCGGTGGGCGTGGGCGCGGCAACTCCCAGGGCGACAGCAGCTACACCAACAACTACGGCAACACAGGAGGTGGCGGCTACAACAACAACTCCAATGTATCAGGGGTGGTGGCTTCAACAACAACACTAGCCGCCCTCCTCCTCCTCCTCGCAGCCGCCCTCGCCGCCAACTACGCAAGAAGGCCGCCATGAGGTCATGGACCGCCGGCACCGTTATGATGAGGACTTTGTTCCGATTCTCGTCAAGTTGCCGCAGCTATGCGTGATCAAGGAGGAGAAGGAGTGTGGTATGTTGACTCAGCGCCACGGATCATGTCACAAGCGAGCTAGAGCAACTTGCTCTCCGTGAGAAATATCACTAAGATCGATCGATTCACACCGCAAGCGGTGGAGGTATGGATATTAGACACATTGGTCAAGTTTGTTATTAATTCCCCTATGCTTAAACGTGATCTAGTCTTAAAAGATGTTCTTCATGTCCCTCAAGCCGATAAAAGTCTTGCCTCTATGTCTCGTTTAGCCACTGATAATAATGTCTTCTTTGAAACTCACCCTCGTTACTTTTTTATCAAGGATCGGGCAACGAGGGAACTCCTACACCACGGTAGATGCATTGGCGGCCTCTACCCCATCACATCCGGAGCACTTAGTCGCAATCATCGCCAGGTCTACTCCGTCATCAAGCCCTCCTTGGCACGGTGGCATCAACGTTTAGGACATCCGTCCTCGGTCATAGTTAAGCAAGTAGTCAATAAAGGCAAACTTTCTTTGTCACATAGCCCTATTAGTGATTCGGTTTGTGAAGCTTGTCAATGTGCCAAGAGTCACCAACTTCCCATCCTAAGTCTAGTAGTGTTTCTCAAGCTCCTTTAGAGCTTATTTTCGATGATGTATGGGGACATGCCCGAGATTCTTTTGGCAGAAAGAAATATTATGTCAGCTTTTATCGATGATTACAACAGGTTTACTTGGATTTATTTACTTAAGTATAAATCTGAAGTCTTTTCTATATTCCAAGAGTTTCAAAAACTTGTTGAAAGACACTTTGATGAAAAAAATCCTAACAGTCCAAAGTGACTGGGGAGGGGAGTATGAGAAGCTCAACTCCTTCTTTCGTAGTATAGGCATTGCACACCATGTGTCTTGTCCTCATGCTCATCAACAGAATGGCTCTGCCGAGCGTAAACATCGCCACATTGTTGAAGTTGGTCTTTCTCTACTTGCTCATGCCTCCATGCCCTTAAGTATTGGGATGAAGCTTTCATCAACGCCACATATCTTATTAATCGTTTGCCTAGCAAAGTTATTGGAAATTCTACTCCATTGGAACGCGTCTTTATCATCAAAACCAGGACTATAATTCTCTCAAAACCTTCGGGTGTGCATGTTATCCCAATCTTCGTCCATACAATCATCATAAGCTTGAACTTCGTTCTACTCAATGCGTTTTTCTTGGCTATAGCAATCTCCACAAAGGCTACAAGTGCCTAGAAATTGCTACTGGACGTATTTATATCTCTCGAGATGTTGTCTTTGATGAAAATCTTTTTCCATTCGCCAAACTTCATCCAAATGCAGCGCTCTCCTTCGTGTTTTGAAATAGCCCTTCTTCCCGATCACGGGGTGAATTAACTAACGCCGATCATGTGAAAAATTCCACGAAAATTGTTTTTCCGCAGATTCCGTCGTCATTTTATGTGTGCGTGTCCGACGAAAAGGCACAGGATCCAACATCGATTCGGTTGGCGGCGCCGGATCCCATCTTGATTCGGACGTCGAAGCTGCGACTGACGGCGGCGATCAGGGAGGATTGCTTCTCCTCGCATGCATCTCTCGCACGCCGGGTCGGCCGAGTGGACCCGCATGTCCCGAGCGCGCGGTTGGTCGAGGCCGCCACCAGCGCTGGTGCACGCGTGGGTCGACAAATTTCACCAGTGGACCCGCCAGCCAGACATAAAGCGGTCGCCCGCCACTTGTACGCGAGAAGACGAGGCGTGAGACGCGATGATTGATTCTGCTGGCGATAGGAGATCGCCTGCGCCTGTGCCAACAGGGTCAGAAGTAGGTGCAGAATCCTCCTTGGATCTGGTGCCTGGATCTTCTGTGCATAATTCTGCAGCTTTGTTCTCGGGCTCCTCGTCGACACACTCGATCACGGTCGGTATCGTCAAAAAGAAAGAGTATAATGATGGTGCAGATGCGTTATGATCCTGTCAAACGTGCTTTCCTTACTAGTGTTGGAGAACCAATTAATTTGCATGATGCTCTAGGTCATAAAGAATGGAAAGCAGCTATGGATAATGAATATGATGCGCTCATGAAAAATAGAACTTGGCACTTAGTACCTTCAAGGAAGGGCATCAATGTCATAGATTGCAAATGGGTCTATAAGATAAAAAGAAAATCTGATGGAAGCATAGAGCGGATACAAGGCTAGGTTAGTTGCCAAAGGATTTAAACATAGATTTGGTATTGATTATGAAGATACATTTAGTCCTGTTGTTAAGGCAGCTACCATTCGACTTGTATTGTCTATTGCTATCTCCAGAGGTTGGAGTTCTGACAGCTAGATGTTCGTAACGCAGCGTTTCTTCATGGTGTTCTTGAGGAAGAAGTGTTCATGCGCGGCTGACCACCGGATATGAGAGTCAAAGCATGCCAAATCATGTCTCGTAAGTTGGATAAAGCTACGTATGGTTTGAAACAGGCCCCAAGAGCTTGGTACTCAAGGTTGAATATGCAGATTACAACAACTTGGGTTTACACCATCAAAAGCAGATACTTCATTGTTCTTTTATGATAAGGGTAATATCACTATATTTGTACTTGTTTATGTTGATGATATAATTGTTGCAAGTTCAAGTTCAGATGCTACTACTTGTTTGCTTAAAGATCTTAAATTGGAGTTTGCTCTTAAGGATTTGGGAGATCTTCACTATTTCCTTGGCATAGAGGTCAAGGTGTTAAGGATGGTATTCTTCTTACTCGGGAAAAATATACTCTTGATATACTCGTAAGAGTAGGACTACAATATTGTAAGCCTGTAAGCACACCAATTTCAACTTACGAGAAACTTACTCTTGAAAGTGGAGAAGCTCTTGGACCAGAGGATGCAATTAATTACAGAAGTGTTGTGGGTGCTTTGCAATATTTGACTCTTACACGCCCCGATATTTCCTACTCGTGAATAAGGTATGTCAAGATTTACATGCACCTAGAACAACTCAACGGACTGCGATCGAAAAGGATTTTAAGGTATCTTAAGTTTTACGAAGGACTTGGACTTCAAATTACCAAATCCCCATCTCTCGCTTGTTCTGCTTACTACGATGCGATCGGTGGGTGTCTTGATGATAGAAGATCCACAGGTGGTTTTGCTGTGTTTCGAACTAATCTTATATCCCGGAGTGCAAGAAAAGCAGACTCTTGTCTCACGATCAAGTATGAGGCTGAATATAAAGCTTTGGCAAATGCTACTCTGAAGTAATGTGGATACTGAGACTTTGCTTTATGAACTTGGAATCAAGGCTCCACAAGCTGCCGACTATGGTGTGATAATATTGGTGCAACCTATCTTTCACCAATCCTGCTTTTTCATGCACGCACTAAACATATTGAAGTTGATTTCCACTTTGTCGAGAAAGGTTAGCTCGAAAGCTCCTTGATATTCGGTTTGTACCTCTTGGAGATCAACTTGTCGATGGCTTCACAAAACCTCTCACCATGATGAGATTAGATGAGTTCAAGTAAAATCTTAACCTTGCAAAAGTTTCTTGAGGTTTAGATTGAGGGGGAGTGTTAGAAGATGTTGTATAGGGATAGGAAAGGTGTTTAACTTGTATCTCTTCTTATCCCTTCTTACATTCTATCTCCTCAACCTCCTGTACCGAACCTTTACGTGATCGATCTCCTCTCGATCTTCTTGTAAGCCACGACACCCATCATATATATACAACCGCGGCCCGAGCAAAGGGTTCAACGCTTCCTTCTAGTTTTACATATTGCGGTCAACCTTAAAATATTCACAAACAAACTTGCTAAAACAAGAAAAAGCTCTGAAAAAACCTTAAACTATCTCACATCCTCACCTCAGCTGCCACCATGACCAAGAAGTCAATACGAGCTAGATAGGCATTAGCAGGACAAGGACAACACCATGTATGTATGTTGATTATAGGGTGCCATATTATGTATATGAGTATTTGTTTATGGGGATGGGGACCCTAATGGGGCCCTGTTCCCCAGTGAGACATGGGTATGGGGAAATTTCATCCCCAGTCATGTAAACGGGGATGGGGATGGGATGACAGGGAATAGATGGGGATGGGGATGTTGCAAGTATCCCCATAGGGGATTGTCCCCATTGCCATCCCTACTCGCTCGGCTTGGATGAACGCCTTTTAAAATACCGGTATAATCCGGGCCCTCAGGCCCCTCCCAATGCTTCACCTTGTACGAGTGCTAAGCATGCCATGTAGACGAAAAATCTGATGTGGCAAGGCAATTAAGAGGAGAGATGGGTTTGATGACCCCAGGAAGAACTAATGCCAAGCGCGTGAACCTAGGCAAAACATTTAAATCTTACTGCAATATGCTTTAAATCAAGCAAGTCAGCCTGCAATATGCTGATGACACCATCTTATTTTTAGAGAACTCGCTGGAATATGCCAAGAATTTGAAGTGGATTATTTCATGTTTTGAAAATCTGTCTGGGTTAAAAATTAATTTCCATAAGAGTGATTTGCATGCTATTAATATCTCTGAACAATTGTCCAATGAATTTGCTCAAGTCTTTTGCTGCCAACTGGGGGATTTCCCCTTTAAATATTTAGGTGTCCCCCTTCACTTTAAAAATTTGAAGAGGGAGGACCTCCAACCCATTATTGATAGGATTATTAAAAACATCTTAGGCTGGTTGGGAAGATTTCTATCTTACAGAGGGAAATTGATTTTGCTTACCACATGCATTGCTAGTATCCCCGCTTATCTTATGTCTATTATGAAATTTCCCAAATGGGCAATTGATATGATTACTTCTCAAATGTCTCATTTCTTCTGGGGTAACATGGGGGATTCTCATAAATACCACCTTGCTAATTGGGGGCTGATCTCTAGGAAAAAGGAGTTTGGTGGTTTGGGGGTACCCAATCTTAGAGAATTTAACATGGCCCTCTTGGCATCGTGGGGAAAAAGATTTTATGATGAAAGGAGCAGTGATTGGAAGAAAGTCTTTGAAATATAAATATAACACCACTTGTCCTAATTTTTTTAATACTAGGGTGGTTCTTGGTTCTCCATTCATGAAAAGTTTATCTTGGGCTCTTGCATTTGCTAAGAATTTCTATAGATGGGTCCCGGGATGGGAATAGCATTATACGGCATGACATTTGGACAGAGATTGTTCTTTAAAACCGCTTTTTGGGACCTTTACAGATGTTGCCAAAGAAGAAGATTCTACCACAGCTCAGTGCAGGTGGATGGTGAGCTGCGGTTAACATTTAGGAGGTGTGTCACAGAAGATACACTAGTAAGATGGGAGGAACTCACCGAGATTGTTAAGACTGTTTGTCTGTCTGACTCTCCGGATCAACCTCTTTGGATGTTAGATTCTTCTAACAAATACTCTGTCAAATCCTTTTATAAGCTAATTAATTTTGGAGGATTCATACGTCATTAGAGACGATATATGGAAAATCAAAGTGCCACCGAATATACATGTTTATCTCTGGCTGGTTTATTACAACAAAAGTTTAACCAGAGATAACTTAGCTAAGCGTAGGCATGTTGAGGACATGTCCTGTGTCTTTTGCTGCGAACCTGAATCTATCCAACATCTATTTTTTGAATGCATTGTTCTGAATCATGCGAGTTTAATTGTTGATATCTTTGCGATTGATGTTCCTAACTCTTTTGATCAATTAACTTCCTTCTGGAAGAGAAGAAAGCATTATGAAGCCTTGAACATTGTTTCTGCTGCTGCCTTGTGGAGCTTATGGCGTCTTCGAAATGATTTTGTTTACCAGGGGCGAAGATGGCGAAGTATACGGTGTGTCTTGGACCTGTTGGGGGCGAAGATCAAGAAATGGAAAATATTATGCTTTCGAAGCTCGAGTGCGCTACTTCTCGGTGCTTAAGGCTTTTGGACCACCGAAGAGGGAATTGCTTAGAATTGCGTGGTGATCTTAGTGCTTCCTCCCGGTTTGGCGTCATTTGAAATGTAGTATTTGTTACTTGTTAGCTAGCGGGTTACTCCAAGTTATGTCCTTTTGGTTTGAACTATCCAGAACTTGTAATAGGGCGATCCTTTAAACCCTTCTATATCTGCGGCGGCTACTCTCCGTAAATCGAGTCTTGTTAACGGTCATGCACAGTTGTTTTTGCCTTGGCTTTATATAAAGTTGGGGCGGGGGAAACCCCTTTTTCGTAAAAAAAAATCAAGCAAACTCACCAATGCATGAGATAATTTAATAGCTAAATCATTAAATGAAGGGAGCTTAGCTACAAGATGCTATGCACCTATGCATTGGGGAGTTTGGTTGCTAAGCTATTTAATATGCTTAGCACTCCATCTAAGTATCGTTCCATTAGGAGCAGCCTCATGGCCAGCATAGTTTAGACGAAAATCAAACTCTGTACCATGTCAAAATAAAATCAAAATCAAACTCTGAACGTCTGAAACGGGTGAAAAGAAAGAATCCAACTCGGGACTGACAGGTGGGTCCGCATTGGCATCGACCCTATGGGGTTGTTTGGATAGCAAGTATTAGGCGTTGGTTTATCGTAAACAAGTTTTTACCTGATTTTTAGGAAAACCTGTTTTACTAATTTTTCTGCTGAAAATCAGTTTATATAAGACTATGTTTGGGTTGGAAAATGTGTTTGTCAGTTCCTCATTAGGATAACGATTCAGACTATTACTAATCTCTCCCGATCTTGTCATGCGCCTCTAGAAGCTGACTGCCGAGGCAAGCGCTGGATCAATTCGATCCGTCTATTGCCGAACGTCTGTACATGCACGCAGATATAGAACCTAGCTGCTGAGAGCAAGCTTCTGGATCGATTCCATCGGCTGGCTGCAGAACGCACAAAACGACGGCCGTACATGTGCATGTAGAAGCTAGCTACCCGCCGGCTGCAGACGCATGTACGTGAATGCTCAAGGAGCTGAACTCACGGGTCGCGGCCACAACGACTAAGACGGACGATGCGGTAGAAGCGACGGCCGACGGCTAGAGGAGGACGGCCTCAAGGTGCGGCACACGAGTAAGAGCTTATCGCGGCTGTCGTCGGTCATCGGCGTGACGAATCGCAGGACGGGCCAGAGAGATATACAAATCGCGTTTTTAGAAAAATGACTATTAGTCGTTTTTCCACAAACCCAAAATTCCTGGTTTATAGGAATCCAGTTTTGCATATCCGTGGATTAGTTATGAGTGCCAAACGTGTTTTTAGTCTATTAAACCGTTTTTCTGTTTTATATAAATCCGATTCTCTATATTCCTCCTGCCCAAACAACCCCTATAGGTAGGATAGGGTGCCACGGCCCGAAAGAAAAGGTCACGGACTCTAGGCCCCACATGTCATGGACCCCGTATCACACCAGGTCTCTGTGCTTTCCGGTGGCCATATCCGAAACCAGTTATTAGTTTAGCAGTAAATCGGCTGTTAAATACACCCTCCCCGCCTCCGCACAGTCCTCACCTCCTACCTCGTCGGCGTCGCCTCTCCCTCTCCCACACGAAACCAGCTATCCCCCCGAATCCGTGAGATCCGAGGAGGGTCGCGTCGCCGAGGATGGGATCGGAGGCGGACATGACCGGCCCCCTCCTCGCCGGCGGCAGCGGCGCCGCGCCGGCGGCGGAGGCGGAGGTGGTGCCGCCGTGGCGGGAGCAGCTCACGGTGCGGGGCATAGTGGTCAGCGCCATCCTCGGGGTGCTCTTCTGCCTCATCACGCACAAGCTCAACCTCACGGTGGGGATCATCCCCTCGCTCAACGTCGCCGCCGGGCTGCTCGGCTACTTCCTCGTGCGGACCTGGACGGCCGCGCTCGAGAGGTTTGGCATCGTCTCCAAGCCCTTCACCAAGCAGGAGAACACCGTCATCCAGACCTGCGTCGTCGCCTGCTACGGCCTCGCCTTCAGCGGTACGTCTTCTTCTCAACGTTACTTAGTAGATTGTTTTGCACTTTTGCTTGACTTGTTAGGTGGAAAGATGCGATTCTGCCGTGTGATTTTCGGTTGCTTATTACTTACGTTTGGTTAGACCAGTTAACTAGAAGCCTTCCTGAATTGTGGAACTATGATTCTCATTTGTTGTTTCAGAAGTACGGGGTATCTATTTTGACGCAGTGAATGTCAAATTTACATCATGAATATCGGGTTATAGTGTTGCATTTGTACTTGTGGAGTCGGAGGATTGCCGAATGATAGTTTGCCCCCTTTTGGTCGAGCTCATACTATGCCAACTATTATGTATCTTGATGCAGGGAATGTTAAATTTTCCATCATAAATACCAGGTTTTGGTGTTGCATTGTGAGTGGGAGCGGTTGCTATGATTGCTTGCAATTGCACCCTTGTCATTGAGCTCACAATATCAGTTGATGTTTCTGTTGATGCAGGTGGCTTTGGGTCGTATATGCTTGCAATGGATCAGAAAACTTATGAGCTCATCGGGACTGATTATCCTGGTAACAGGGCGGTGGATGTTAAGAATCCTTCACTGAGTTGGATGATCGGATTCATGTTTGTTGTTAGCTTTCTTGGTCTATTTAGTCTTGTTGCGCTGCGCAAGGTATTCACTCATCTTATGTTTACCTGACCACCTTTTTTTTTGATTAAGTGGGATAACTTGGACGTGTCTAATATGAACCTTGTAAACTGAAGTCTTTTTTTGTTTTTGCTAGGTGATGGTAATTGATTACAAGCTGACCTATCCTAGTGGAACTGCAACAGCTATGTTGATAAATAGCTTTCACACTACTTCTGGAGCTGAGCTTGCAGAGTAAGAAACATACATTTGCTCGTTAGTTTAGTGGAAAAATAAATTAGCTTGCAGAGATAGTTCAAGGTGCATTGTTTCTTCTTGTTGAGTAGGTTGTCCTTAAATTCCCTTTCTTCCCTGTGACACAATCAGATATTCATATGCATGACACTGTTAACTGAAATGTAGTCCGCTGATGTAATAAATTGGGCTTTGGCACGAAACTATGCTGTAAAACAAATGCAAAATTAATAGTCCCAAACTAATAAAAAGAATGTACCTATGGTAGTTTTACTGCTATATCAGGTAATCCAAGTTTAGCATATATATTTCCTATTGCTACAGTATTTTTGGCACCATCTTTCTAACCATCAATGCAACTTCTTTTAGTTATATAAGATCGATGGCACCTTTTCTCTGTACAGAAACATAAGTACTATTTGCCACAGTAATCTAACCAGCATTTAGGTGATATTGTATATGGACTGAACTTTACTGAGGAGATGTGCTAGGTAGTTTTGTCTCTTTTTTTTCCTTGTAAAGCACAAATAGGAAATGCCAATCGTAAGTTTTATTTATCTATAATAGCTTATTAGGCTTGGAAAGAGAGTGCACATGAAATGTTTAACTTATGCACGGAGGGTGGAGCTGAAGATAGAAAATAACAGTTCCTCTTGTCTGTACAGCTAGTTATGCAGCATATACTTGTTAAATTGCAATGTCCTTTGATTCCTTTGTAGCAGTGTTCCAAGTTTCTTTGTATTTATACTGAACTCCTATTTATGGTTGCAGAAAACAAGTTAGCTGTCTTGGAAAGTATTTAAGCATAAGTTTTATCTGGAATTGCTTTAAGTGGTTCTTCAGTGGTGTTGGGGATTCTTGTGGCTTCGATAATTTCCCTTCTCTCGGACTTGCAGCATTTAAGAACACGTAAGATTGCTTTTAATTTGTTTTTGTCATTTCCTCTAAGGTTTACTAGTCGTAAGTGAAAATGCATATTCATTTTAGTTTTGAGCGCGGAAAGAAATTTGCATTCTTTGCCCCCTTGGCGGCCTTTAACCACCCCTCTCACTGCTATAACTTAGCTATCATGTGGAATTTCTCATCGTCTAAGATGGATTATCCTTTAGGCCATATTAAAAGTTTACCTATTCCATATTTTGTAGGTTTTATTTTGACTTCAGCCCAACCTATATTGGGTGTGGTCTAATATGCCCACACATTGTTAATTGCTCTACACTTCTTGGAGCCATCATATCTTGGGGTTTTCTCTGGCCGTATATATCCACAAAAGCTGGGGACTGGTACCCAGCTGGCCTCGGAAGCAATGATTTCAAAGGACTCTCTGGATACAAGGTATACTGATTTAAGATTTTGTTTGTTCATTACATCTATAACAACATTTAATTACATACTGCAGGCTGCAGCTTGACAATCCACCTGTGATTTTTGTAGTAGATCTAGAACTAGATTATGATCACTTGTTACAAACTGTGGCTTGTTTCCACTCGATAATAATTAGCCAAGTAAATCTGTATATGCTGTTGAAGTAAACATGGAGTAATACTAATGACTCCCTTGCTGTTATGCATTTCATTAGCTGGCATTGTGATGGAAGCATTAAAAATTTATTCAATATTCAGATTGTTCGAAATTTTTTAGTTCTTAGCGAATTATAATATATAGATGGCAGCTCGTTTAACTCTGAAACTATTCTTTGTTCACAGACTGACCACTCTTTACTCATCAACTCTTTACAAGCTTATGTTTCGCAAAAACTAAATTGTCTCTCCATCCCATTTTCCAGGTCTTCATCTCTGTATCTGTGATACTTGGTGATGGTATCTATAACCTCATCAAGATCATTTATGCTACTATCAAGGAAATAATGAATGCACGATCAAAGCAAGGAAGGCTTCCCCTTGTCCGGGCTCAGGATGGTAATGCTCTTGTTGTACGCTTTACACCTACCAGTATATCACATGTCATACATCTCATCTTGTTCATGCCTTACTATTTTGCAGATGATGAAAGTTCTGAATTATCTTCTGAAGAGAAGCTTCTGAATGACGTATTTGTAAAGGACAGTATCCCTCCGTGGTTAGCAGGATCTGGTTATGTGGGGCTTGCAGCAATCTCAACTGCAACTGTACCAATGATGTTCCCGCAGCTCAAGTGGTACCTTGTCCTTTCTGCCTATGTTGTTGCACCCATACTCGCCTTCTGCAACTCATACGGCACTGGCCTAACAGACTGGAACCTTGCATCCACATACGGAAAGATTGGCCTTTTCATTTTTGCCTCATGGGTTGGCCAGCATGGTGGTGTGATCGCCGGCTTAGCAGCTTGCGGTGTCATGATGTCCATAGTATCCACAGCTGCTGATCTCATGCAGGACTTCAAGACTGGTTACTTGACCCTCTCTTCACCAAGGTCCATGTTTGTGTCACAGTTGATTGGGACTGCTCTTGGCTGTGTCATAGCTCCTCTCACCTTTTGGCTTTACTGGACGGCCTTTGATATTGGCAATCCTGAGGGCATGTTCAAAGCCCCATATGCTGTCATCTTCCGTGAGATGGCGATTTTGGGAGTCGAAGGATTCTCGGCCCTCCCCCAACACTGCCTAGCAATCTGCTCTTTCTTCTTCTTTGCAGCCATAGCGATCAACCTCCTGAGGGACGTCACTCCAGACAGCGTGTCCAAATTCATCCCACTCCCAATGGCCATGGCTGTTCCCTTCTACATTGGAGCGTATTTTGCGATTGACATGTTTGTTGGGACGGTCATCCTGTTTGTCTGGGAGAAGATTAACCGCAAGGAGTCAGAGGACTTTGCAGGCGCGGTTGCTTCGGGTTTGATCTGCGGTGACGGCATCTGGAGCGTCCCTTCTGCAATACTGTCTATCATGAGGATTGATCCGCCGATGTGCATGTACTTCAAGCCATCTCTTGCCTAGGGCGTAAATAGACTGTAGCTAGAATGTTGGTTTTATTGGGATGCCACAAATAGAAGAGAAGCGCATCGTGTACATATTTATTTCACACACGTGTAAATCATACTGCGGCAAAAATAGCAGCAGCTCTGTTCATTCTGTTGATATCTCGACCCCTCAATGTTTTCTTGCGTTTTTTATGTTTCCAATGCTGCAGTTCACTTTTTGCTTGCTTGAGCTAGTGTTTGCGCGGTACGTCTCTCTGGCAATTGCATATGCTTGGGCGCTTTGCCTCAAAAAAAAAAAAATGCTTGTGCGCTTTGCCAAGCTGGGCAGGAAAGTAGGAAAACTGAATCTCACACGCCTAAATTGACGCCGACGAATTTCAAAGTTGGTACACAGTATAATGATCAAAGCTCCACGCATTTGAAGAAGTTTAGTATCTTGTGATGGTTCGAATTGTGGGCACGTTTGAAAACAAAACTTTAGTATAAACACCGTCCTTTGAACAAGACTGCAATCTTCCAAGAGATGTGATGATTTCTTAATAAAGTACTCCCTCCGTAAACTAATATAAAAGCATTTAGATAACTACTTTAGCTGTCTAAACGCTCTTATATTAGTTTACAGAGGGAGTATTACGTAACTGCTGATGCCAACCACGAGGATACGACGATTTCTTGTAACGATTTGCTTGTGCAGTTGACTTAAGTTGAGCATACAGATCACGAGTCCACTTTGCTAGTACTCCATGAGAAATAGTTCCAAAAATTCCAAATGAGAATGCGTACAGCATCCGATGCTGAAATCCAAACCCTTGGCGCCACCACGTCATACCCCCCACTCCTCACCGCCGGCGCCCGGGCCCTCCTACCCTCTGCCTCCTTGCCGCCACCGCCATGGCGGGAGCAGCTCACCCTCCGGGGCGTCGCCGTCGCGGCGGCGCTGGGTTCGCTGCTCTGCTTGGTGATCCACCGCCTCAACCTCACCGTCGGGGTCATCCCGGCCCTCAACGTCTCCTCCGGCCTCCTCGCCTTCTTCCTCACCACCGCCGGGAGGCTAGGGTTCGGCCGCGGGAGTCCGTTCACCAGGCAGGAGAACACCGTCATCCAGACCTGCGCCATAGCCTGCGGCGGCCTCGCGTTCAGCGGTCAGGATCTCTCTACTCCAGTACAGTAGCTTTTTGCAGTGTTAATGTGTTAGCTGCAACATGTCGCCGCGAATTTCTCGAGCATTTAGTTTATGGAACGTCCCTCCCTTTCTTGTTCTTGGCAGGGTGCTCGGCATCGTACATCTTCGCCATGGATAGGAAGACGTATGAGCTCGTCGGGCCTGACTATCCGGGTAACCGAGTGGAAGACGTCAAAGATCCCTCGCTTGGTTGGATGATCGGTTTCCTGTTCCTCATTGCTCTCCTCGGGCCATTTGCTATTGTCATGCTACGAAAGGTAATCTTTTCTTGTATGGAGATGTCGCAAACATGGATTCTGGAAATTTTGTGGGTCTGTTTTGGAAATGTTTTTTTATTTGTTTTGTAAATCTTTCTACTTTGTTGTATTATAAAGAAAAATCAAGAAGGGAGATAGTTTTCTACCCTTAGATACAGAGTTAAAGTATTGTTTCTTAAGTAAAGTGCTGCAGGTATTGGTGATTGATTACAAGCTTGCATTTCCTGGTGGGACAGCTACAGCTCTGATGATTAATAGCTTGCATGGAGAACAAGAAGCTGATGTTACAGGGTATGACAATAAGTACTTATCTAAGTTTCGAGGATATGGACACGCTGTCTTTTTGATGCATAATTACATGCCTTTCAACCGTACTCTAGACACCAAGAGTTTTTGCTGAACTGGATGACTAACCCTGAGAATACGCATGGCATGTTCTTGATGATGCCAGATAAATAAATCTTCCCACCTGGCACCCCAGTGAGTGACTGATACACAATCATGCAAACTTGCTGTCTGTTGTCACCAGATATAACTATGCATATGTTCTAAACTCTGAAGGAAAAACACTTATGCTAAAGTGGAGCTTGTAGGAAGTAGAGATGCATGAGTGATGGAAATAATTCATCTTTGCATACTGTTGTAGCACCTCCACTATTCATTTCCATGGCATCAGTGCCAAAAGGACAGATGTGCAGAAACCTGGTGGTTTATAGAGAATTCAGATGTTTGAAACTTAGTCAATCCATTTTCATGGAGCCAGCTAATGGCCACAAACGTTTCGTATTAAGTTTGGCCATTTGGTGCATTATAAGAACCTCTAGGTTCCGGAACAGAATTCTTAGCACAAGTGACACTACACTATTCATGAGACTATTGCTAATTTTCTATGCATGTTTGTAGTATTCATACACCACTTTAATTTCTGTAAGTATATACCCTTTTTCACATGTTTCTGCATTTTTATTGTATTGCCTTGCAGAGAGAAAGTCCGTTGCCTTGTAAAGTACATGAGCCTGAGTTTTGCCTGGAGCTTCTTTAAATGGTTCTTTAGTGGTGTTGGTGACTCTTGTGGTTTCGACAATTTCCCAACATTTGGAGTTGCAGCTTTTAAGAACACGTAAGTCATCAATGCCCCAATCACCCCCCTCCCCACCCCCACTCTTCTGTACACACACTGATGCTGACACACTTAACATTGTGGTTGCAATGAACGTGGACTGATTACTTGGGATGAGCTGTGGATGATGAATGTGAACTTCATATGTTATTGCTAAATCATGTACTCACCATTTTGTGTTAACTAAGATTTTCATTATCATTGGGGAGGATCTGAGATCCGTAGACAAGTAATATACATTATAATTGACGGGCTCACTTTCATGCTTTCCCCCAAATTATGCATCTTCCTATTACGGTGCTAGTGACATTTTTAAAATACATAAGAATAGAAGTTACACCATTAATGACTAGTTTGCCACACGTCATGCTTTTTACCTATTCAAACTTGAGCTTGACTATAAGTTGTACGATATATATTATCTGTGATCAAGTTAAGAATGTCCAGTTGTCTAAGTTATGTTTATCACATTCTGGCAGGTTTTATTTCAACTTCAACCCCAGTTATGTTGGGTATGGTCTTATTTCTCCCCATATTGTTAACTGCTCAGTTTTTCTTGGGTCAGTCATATCATGGGGTTTTCTTTGGCCATTTATCGCTAAGCAATCTGGTGATTGGTACCCAGATAACCTTAGTAGCAGTGACTTCAGAGGCCTATATGGTTACAAGGTACTTTTTTTTATATAAAGGTGGATTTTATCATATCTGTAATATTCTTTATATTCACAGATTCGTTTGTTGATGACAGTTTTCTCTTTGGTTGCAATTCCCACATCCACTAAATTGACTCTGCAATTATCTTCAAATTCATTCGAAGCATTTCTTTTGAAGAGATTCTTTTTGCAAACAACTGTCCTTTTGACTGTAGTCAGTGTCATGGAAGTAACATGTGCTGCACGTGGATTTTTTTTTCTTTTTTGATGTTTAGGATAATCATTTGTAATATGAACATAATGTAACATGGCCATGGTTGATTTTCTTCATATCATAAAGATGTTTATCCCTGCAGGTTTTTGTAGCCATTTCCATCATACTTGGAGATGGCCTCTACAACTTGGTAAAAATCTTTGTTGTCATTGCAAGAGAAATCTGTATTGTGCAATTAAAAAAAGGTGATCAGCCTGTTCAAGCTCTTGAAGGTAACATCAGCAATTCTTGTTGTACAATTTTTGTTGCCCATTCAACGCGTTTACCATTTTATAACTTGAATTTGTTGCCTAAGAGCATTGATTGTACAGAATACAGGTCAATTATTCTTTAGTAATTCATTTCCTTGTAGTACAGTTGTGTTAGTTACTGTATTTGCTTGCAAGATATCATCTTGAATAATTTCTTTATATTTTTCAGATAATAAGAACTCTAGGCAATCAAGGGATGATGAGCTTCAAATTGAGATGTTCTTCAAAGATAGGATACCCACACGGTTTGCTGTTTCTGGTTACATTGTACTTGCAGCAATATCCACCGCAGCTGTGCCCACCATATTTCCCCAGCTGAAGTGGTATCTTGTGCTTGTCTGCTACTTACTTGCTCCGGCCATTGCCTTCTGCAACTCCTACGGGATGGGCCTCACAAACTTGAACCTTGCACCCACCTATGGCAAGATTGCCCTCTTTATATTCGCCTCGCTCGTCGGCAGCAGCGATGGTGGCGTCATTGCTGGCCTTGCAGCATGCGGCATAATCATGTCCATTGCCTGCTCTGCAGCAGATCTGATCCAGGACTTCAAGTGCGGCTACCTCACCCTCTCTTCACCGCGTTCAATGTTCATCTCCCAGCTAACTGGCGTCGTGCTCGGATGCGTCATTGCTCCGCTCACACTGTGGCTCTTCTGGGCGGCCTTCGATATCGGCGACCCTGATGGTGAGTACAAGGCTCCGTTCGCCATCATCTTCAGGGAGATGGCCATTCTCGGGGTCGAAGGCGTTGCCGCTCTGCCTCAGCACTGCCTCGAGATCTGTTGTGCATTCTTCTTGGCCGCGATGGCCGTCAATCTCCTGAGGGACGTGATGCCCGCCAGTGCGTCAAGGTTTATCCCCATACCGATGGCGATGGCTGTGCCGTTCTACATTGGCGCTTTCTTCGGCGTGGACATGTTGATTGGGACGGTAATCTTGTTCGTGTGGCAGAAGTTGAACCCGAGGGGTGCTGATGATTATGCGGTGGCAGTGGCGTCCGGGCTGATCTGTGGGGATGGGATCTGGAGCATTCCATCTGCTGTTCTGTCCATACTGAGAGTTGACCCACCGGTCTGCATGGCCTTCAGGCCGTCCTCTGCCTTTTCCAGGTGAGAAGATGGATCCAAGGCTCACTCTAGGACATGGATTTGTGCCATTGAGTGATGAATCTCTGTAATTTCATACGTACAGATGTGCATCATTTTACTCCTGTACAAAGGAAAACGAACCACATCACTTTTTTTTGAAACGGAGGCAGAGATTGCCTCATCTATTAATTAAGCAGAAGAGAATTGCCCAGTTAATTACAGAAAACCGAGCAAAAATCGGGGCAAAGCCCACTTCCAGAGACAAGCACACTCGGGGCAAAGCCCATCCTAATCGACAACATGTCGACCCGCGGCTAGACAACGCAACTCCGACTCTGACGGAGAACTCAGAAGAACAAAACTAGGCAAAAGCTGGCACCATGGAAAATCGCCGAACGGGTCACTTGCAGCCAGTCATCGTATACCATAGGGCCCCGCCGCCGCAGCTTCCACTCCACAGCAACAAACAAACCGAGGCAAAACCGCGGACACGCCAGAGAAGAGCCGACTACCGCAACCATTGCCGCGTCGCCGACATCACTCCCACCATCATCGTTGCCACAAAAGCCTGGTCGCCACAGAGATCCTCTCGGGGCCGCCGCCCCGACATCCACCGCTCCGTCGTGCCCAGCGCACTCCACCGGCACCGCCTTCCGGGGCCGCCGCCTCGACATACCACCGCTCTCCTCAAGCAACAACGCCAAGACAAATTTCACCGCCGTAGCCCACGCCGGCCAGTGGCAACCGCCGCAGCATCACTTAACGTGCGCACCATATCCGGGGCCGCCGCCCCGACATAGAGTCAGACCGCCCCCTTTGGGGCGCATCGACCGAGCCGACACCCCTACCGCCCAAGGGGACAAGGATGCCACCCAACCAATGTTGAGAGCGAGCCCCACCTCATAGAGCTGCGACTCGCATTGTTTCCGAGATCGCCATCTCGGCGCACAAACAAAAACCACTCGGAGCCGCCGCCCCGACGTCCACTGTCCCCGCCGACGAAGAGATCCGTGCAAACCGCAATATGCTGACTCTCCAAGGCGATGCCTCAAAGAAGGAAACGACGTAGCCGCCGTCATCGCCCGCTTCGACCATCCGAAGCTAAAGATTTCTCCCGAAGAGTCGTGTATTTGGAGCCATATTGCTCCTAACCAACCGTGCCAAACATCGCATTACACACATCCACTATCTTCAATCTGTCTTTTTTTTTGAACGGTCACCGGGGGGAGAGGATCCCTCCCCACCTGAATATATTGCTCAAAAAGCTGCCAAAGCCAAGAGTCACCCCTTAAACATTGGCTGGTCCCGTTTATAAGGGGAACAAGATCAAAACTTTGTTTTATCTTCCATCTGTCTTTGGGGCCTTCCATGTTTCACTAGTCATTATGCCAAAAATATCCTTGTATGTTTGGTTTTTTTGTGAGTAATATATTTGTTTTATCTCAAGTCAAACTTTGTATAACTTTGATTAATTTTATAGAAATATATTTTCATATGGTACTCCCACCATGTCAATATAGTGAATATTAGTTTTGTCCCAAGTGAAACTTTGTAAACTTTCACCAAGTGTATAGATAAAATTATCGATATTTACAATATCAAATCAATGATATTGAATTCATCATAAAACATAGCATTGCATTGTATTGATTTGGTATTCTAGATGTTGATTATTTTTTCTACAAACTTGGTTAAGTCTAAAAAATGACTTTAAAAAATCCAAAAGATGGTACATTTTTTTAATATTGAAATGGCAGGATTCCTGCATTTATTATGAAAAAGAGAGTTGCTCGGTTAATTAGGGAAAACCGACCAAAAACCAGATTGCCAAGTTAATCATGGAAAACCAGGCGAAAAACCAACACATCCACTGAGCTGCAGACATAAATACCCCACTCACACCACCTTGCCGAGATAGCACACATGTGTCATCGTCATCACTCATCCCCTACAGGCCTAACCGCCGTCCCCAAATCCCGTAGGCAGTCGTTGACTCAACCCACATCGCAGAGGCCGCGTGGGGCTATATAAAGATCCGCACAAGATTCAGCCACCTGCGACCAGACAGCGCAACTCCAGATCTAACAAAGAGCTGCGAAGGAGAACTAGGCAAGTCTGACGCCGCATTAGATCTTCGAACGAACCAACGAACCACATGTTGCTCGCCATCGTACGTCACCGAGGCCCGCCACTGCAGCTTCGACTTCGCAGCAACAAACTAGCTAAGAAAATCCCACGGACACGCCCGAGAAGAACCGATTACCGCAACCATTGTCGCGCCTGCGACATCATTCCCTCATCACCGTTGCCACAGAAGCCTTGACGCCAACACTGACGTCGAGAGCAACCTCGTCGCCCACACGACACGAGGCCAAACACACTCGATGTAGCGGAACCAACCCTGACCTTTGTAACACCCCCGTGTCATGCTAGAGTGACCTCACGCTAATGGTGCCATGTCATCAAGTTTAACTAAGCCAAAATGTCACTTGATAAAAAAATAAAGCCAATTTCAAATTTAAAATAAAGTCAAATAAATTATTTCTTCAAACAGTAAAACTAAAATGTTCACAATATTCTATAAATACCCCTGCTAATTTTCATGGTGAATCCAACATTTAATAAAATATTTAAAATGCCCTAAAACAATTAAAACATGGCCAAAATAGTAATTTAAAATGCTTTTTCTAAATTACAAAAATTCCTAAATATTTTAAATAAACTCCAAACGTTTGTGGCAGTGGCCTAAATTGCAATATTCTAGTGTACTTTTTGGTTGCATTTTCTTTTTATTGTTTCGCTTGCTGGAAGTGTTTTCTCTTTGTTTATCAAAAAAAACCTCATCTAGAAGTGTTTTCTTCTGTCTCTGTCTCTAAGGTTTAATTTATTGCAAACCTTTATGAAAATTCCTTGAAAATCTTTGTGAAATTTCATTTGCAAATGAGCTGAGTTGACAAAATTTTCTCCCTGTGTTGAACTCGGTTCTGCCGATCCAGGCCTATCGGGTAGACCGAGACACAAGGTCTACTTGCCCACAGTTCATCGGTTCTACCGACACGGACTAACTCGGTCTCACCGATGAGCATCTTCAGTGGCTCTACTATCTCGGAGTCACCGATCGAAATGAATCGGCACCACCGATTTCAGTGCTGAGAAAACATTTTGTCATCTTATATTGCCTATTTCTTTCAACTCCAATCAATGATTCTTTTTCCTCTATCTGCATCTTGAGCTACATTATGCTTGCTTGTGTCTCTCAAGGATCACACTCACTTGACTCATATCCATGAACACTACCCTTCTTGGAAATTGATGTCAAAGGGGGAGAGAGAGCACATCAAAGCTTATTCTCACAAAACTCTTCTAAGAAAGGAAGATAGATGCAATGTCATAAGAGGAGAGAAGTCACATGTCTTTAAGAGGGGAAAGACATGTTAGTATTTGATTTGAGACATTTTTGCTTTGATCCTATTTATCTCTGCTCTGATTTTATCTCACCCTACCTTCTCCCATATCCAGTATCAGATTCAGGGGGAGAAAGAGTTCATGCTTAAGGGGAGAAAAATCCTTAGAATTTATTGCAAATCTTTAAATCATTGGGGACATGTCTATATTTGAATGAAGTCACCCATTACATGTCATCCCAGTCTTGGTATTCTTGTGGATCTTGAAATCTTTCTTGTTTGGAGTTTTCTTGTGTTATTTAACCATGTTTTCTCAAGTTTACTCCTTCAAGAGTCAGCTCAAGAACCACAAGGTAAGTATATGCATCACACTCATGTGCATGATGATCTCTTGCTTTTGCACATATTGTTTGCAAGAGGGATTCATAAACATGAAGGTACATCTATCAACACTTCTTTTTGATCTGATGCATATGGCCAAGATACATGTAACTCATTACTTACTCTGTCATGTTGTGCATTCACATGTTTTTTCAATTCTACCATTACATGGATGCATACATATAGGGGAGCCTATGCAAGTTACATGTTTCTCCAAAGCTTTACTTACTACTCTTCATATCATCTACTTGAAGCTTTGATGTGTATGTTGTCACCAATTACCAAAAAGTGATAGATTGAAAGCACAAGTGCTATCTGTGTGATTTTGGTAATTAATGTCAACATATCTCTTGTTAGACTAATAGTTTTATCCAGTACATTTTGGATAAGTTCAACAATGGAGTGGCAAGGACAAGAGGATGTGGAACCCTTCAAAATGCTATGAACAAGGATAGGCAAAAGCTCAAGACTCTTGATTTTTGTTTAAGTGATCCAAGATCACATTGAGTCCGCAGGAAAGCCAATACTATTAAAAGGGGATGATGTGTTGACTAATGGTCTACTTGCTCAAAGTGCTTAGTGATATTGCTCCAAAACCCTCAGCCACTCTCTCTATCCAAACATATCAAAACCCTAAATTCCAACTCGGCCCCACCGATATCTTTCATCCGGAGCCACCGAGTTATTTTTGACATAGCCAGTGCCAAAACCCTAACGATTCGGTCACACCGATACGGATCTTGGTCCCACCGAGATGGCCATGCCAACGCTCTGTGACCTGTTGCATTCACTACGTCTCACTGAGTGTTGCAATCAGTTCCACTGAGTTGGCTTGAAAGATTCTCTGTTCCCCATTGTACTCACTTCGGTCTTACCGAGTTGATGCAATTGGTGCCACCGAGATGAAGTTTTCCCTAAGCCCTAGCACATCAGTCTCACTGAGTTGTTCCCGTCGGTCCCACCGAGATTCCTAACATGCATATTTTTTAGCAGATCGGTGCCACCGAGTTTCCTAATCGGTGCCACCGAGATGAGTCAAAAGTGTGTAACGGTTAGATTTTGTGTGGAGGCTATATATACCCCTCCACCCCCTTCTTCTCCAAAGAGAGAGCCATCAGAACGTGCCTACACTTCCACCATTCATTTTTCGAGAGAGAACCACCTACTCATGTGTTGAGATCAAGATATTCCATTCCTACCATTTGAACCTTGATTTCTAGCCTTCCCCAAGTTGCTTTCCACTCAAATCATTCTTCCACCATAGACAAACCTGTGAGAGAGAGTTGAGTGTTGGGAGACTATCATTTGAAGCACAAGAGCAAGGAGATCATCATCAACATATCGTCTATTACCTTTTGGAGAGTGGTGTCTCCTAGATTGGTTAGGAGTCGCTTGGGAGTTGAACCAAGAAGTTTGTAAGGGCAAAGAGATCGCCTACTTCGTGAAGATCTACCCGAGTGAGGCAAGTCCTTCGTGGGCGATGGCCATGGTGGGATAGACAAGGTTGCTTATTCGTGGACCCTTCATGGGTGGAGCCCTCCGCTGACTCGTGCAACCCTTACCCTTCATGGGTTGAAGTCTCCATCATCGTGGACGTACGATAGCACCACCTATCGGAACCACGCCAAAATCTCTGCGCCTCCATTATGTTTGCACACTCTGATGCGGCTTGAAGCTACGTCGGTATTTCCCCAAAGAGGAAGGGATGATGCAGCACAACAACGGTAGGTATTTCCCCCAGTGATGAGACCAAGGTTATCGAACCAGTAGGAGAACCAAGCAACACTACGTAAACAACACCTGCACACAAATAACAAATACTCGCAACCCGATGTGTAAAAGGGGTTGTCAATCCCTTTCGGGCAACGACGCCAGAAATTGGCAAACGAACATGAGAGAGTTGTAAATATTGATAGATCAAACGCCAAATAAAATAAATTGCAGCAAGGTATTTTTGTATTTTTGGTTTAATAGATCTGAAAATAAGAAGCAAAGGAAAATAGATCGCAAAGGCAAATATGATAAAGAAGAGACCCGGGGGCCGTAGATTTCACTAGTGGAATAGCAAACGGTGGGTGAAAAAATTACTGTTGGACAATTGATAGAACTTAAAATAATCATGACGATATCCAGGCAATGATCATTATATAGGCATCACGTCCAAGATTAGTAGACTGACTCCTACCTGCATTTACTTCTAGTACTCCACACATCGACCGCTATCCAACATGCATCTAGTGTATTAAGTTCATGGAGAAACGGAGTAATGCAATAAGAATGATGAAATGCTGTAGACAAGATCTATTTATGTAGAAATAGACCCCATAGTTTTATCCTTAGTAGCAACGATACATACGTGTCGGTTCCCCTTCTGTCACTGGGATCAAGCACCGTAAGATTGAACCCACTACAAAGCACCTCTTCCCATTGCAAGATAAATAGATAAAGTTGGCCAAACAAAACCCAAATATCGGAGAAGAAATATGAGGTTATAAGCAATCATGCATATAAGAGATCAAAGAAGACTCAAATAACTTTCATGGATAAAAAGATAGATTTGATCATAAACTCAAAGTTCATCGGATCCCAACAAACACACCGCAAAAAGAGTTAGATCATATGGATCTCCAAGAGATCATTGTATTGAGAATCAAACGGGAGAGAGGAAGCCATCTAGCTACTAACTACGGACTCGTAGGTCTACAAAGAACTACTCACGCATCATCGGAGAGGCACCAATGGAAGTGGTGAACCCCTCCGTGATGGTGTCTAGATTGGATCTGGTGGTTCAGGACTCTACGGCGGCTAGAATTTATTTTCGTCGACTCCCCTAGGGTTTCTGGAATATTGGGGTATTTATAGAGCAAAGAGTCGGTTCGGGGGGCACCCGAGGTGGGCACAACCCACCAGGGAGCGCCTGGGTCTCCAGGCGCGCCCTGGTGGTTGTGCTCCCCTCGGAGCACCCCCGAGGCGCTTCTCCGGCCCACTGGATGTCTTCTGGTCCAAAAAATCCACAAAGAGTTTCGCTGCGTTTGGACTCCGTTTGGTATTGATTTCCTGCGATGTAAAAAACATACAGAAAACAACAACTCGCACTTGGCACTATGTCAATAGTTAGTACAAAAAATGATATAAAATGATTATAAAACATCCAAGAATGATAATATGACAGCATGGAACAATAAAAAATTATAGATACATTTGAGACGTATCAGCATCCCCAAGCTTAATTCCTGCTCGTCCTCGAGTAGGTAAATGATAAAAACAGAATTTTTGATGTGGAATGCTTCCTAACATGTCATCTCATATTCTTTTCTTTATAGCATGGACATTTGTACTTTTATATGGTTCGAAGCAATAGTCTAGTTTTGACATGATGACTTAAATACTCAAGCATATTAACAAGCAACCATGTCTTTCAAAATATCAACGCTAAAATAAGTTATCCCTAGCCCGTCATGCTCAGTCATTGATCCATTCATGAAACACACTCGCATATTAACTACACCCAATGCTCAAGTACGATCATAATGCCTCCTAGTTGGTGCTTTATAAGAGGAGATGGAGACCCAAATTGAAAATAAAAATTGCATAAAGTAAAGAAACGCCCTTCATGGAGGGAAGTGGGGATTTGTAGAGGTGCCAGAGCTCAAAGCAAAAAACTTAGGGATAAAAACATTTCGGGAGGTGTGCTTTTCCCACCAACGAAAATGACTTAGAGTTCCCAACACTTTCCATGCTAGATATATCGTAGGCGGTTCCCAAACAGAAAATAAAGTTTATTCCTTTTTCCACCATACTTTCACTTTCCATGGCTAACCGTATCCACGGGTGCCCTCCATACCAACACTTTCCAAGGAGTTTATTATTTGACAACATAAAGGAAATTCATTTTTTCATTTCGGGACTGGGCATCCCTAATACCTTTGCCTTACTCTCATGCAATGACAAGGGAATAAACACTCATCGTGAGAATAACACATCTAGCATGGAAAATATTAGCCACCCTCACCGCTTCGCGAGCGGTACGAACACACAAAAGAGAAGTTTATTTTGAAAATTAGATATGGCACATACAAATTTGCTTAGAAGGGCAAAATAATACCACATATAGGTAGATATAGTGGACTCATGTGGCAAAACTAGTTTAAATGTTTTTGGATGCACAAGCAGTGATCATACTTAGTGCAAAATGAAGGCTAGCAAAAGATTGAGAAGCGATGAACCAAGAAACGAATAATCTCATAAGCGAGCAGTAAGCATAATTAACACCGAATAATGCACCACAAGTAGGATATAATTTCATTGCATGACTATTGACTTTCATGCTTGCATAGGGAATCACAAACCTTAACACCAATATTCTTACTAAAGCACAATTACTCATCAACATTACTCACATATCACATCATCATATCTCAAAACTATTACAAGAATCAAGTTTATTTTGTCCAATGATCTTCATGAAAGTTTTTATTATATCCTTCTTGGATATCTATCACTTTGGGACTAATTTTCATGTGTTGCTTTTGATAAGCTCAAACAAATATAAGTGAAGACCATGAGCATAATATTTCTTTCTCTCAAATTAATTTAAGTGAAGCAAGAGAGAATTTCTTAGAAAAAATACTAACTCTCAAACAAATCTAAGTGAAGAAAGAGTGCATTTCTTCAAAAATACTAAAGCGCACCATGCTCAAAAAGGTATAAGTGAAGCACTAGAGCAATCCATAGCTCATAAAAATTTAAGTGAAGCATAGAGAGCAATTCTAACAAGTCATGGCATAATTTCGGCTCTCTCAATTAGGTGTGTCGAGCAAGGATTCAAGACTTAAAAAGCAAAGCAAAACAAGCAAAGACTCAATCATACGAGACGCTCCAAGCAAAACTCATAGTATGTGACAAATAAAAATATAGCTTCGAGTAAAATACCGATGGTCAATAGAAGAAAAAGGGGATGCCACTCGGGGCATCCCCAAGCTTAGTTGCTTGCTTCTCTTTGGATAATAGCTTGGGATTCCATGGGCATCCCCAAGCTTAGGCTCTTCTTACTCCTTATTCCTTCATCCATCGTAACATCACCCAAAACTTGAAAACTTCAATCACACAAAACTCAACAAAACCTTCATGAGATTCGTTAGTATAAGAAAGCAAATCACTACTATAAGTACTGTAGAAAACCAATTCATATTTTATTTTTGCATTATATCTACTGTATTCCAACTTTTCTATGGCAAAAACTCATCAAAGAAAACCATAGAGTCATCGAAACAAGCACACAATGCAAAGAAAACAGAACAATCTGTAGCAATCTGGATATTATGAATACTTCTATAACTCCAAAAATTCTGCAAAAACTAGGACCACGTGAGAAATTTGTATATTAATCTTCTGCAAAAAGAATGGGTATGTTATCATGCTTCTATGATTTTTAACAATTGTTTTTCTGGGCGCGGAAGTTTCTGTTTTTCAGCAAGATCGAACAAGTATCACCCAAGAAGATCCTAAAGGCTTTGCTTGGCACAAACACTAATTAAAACACAAAAAACACAATCATAAAAGTAGAATAATTGTGCAAACACTCAAGAACGGAAAGCAAAAAAGAAAAAATAAATTTTATTCATTGGGTTGCCTCCCAACAAGCTCTTTCTTTATAGCCATCAAGATAGTATTAAAATTTCAACGATGCTCACACGAAAGATAAGAATTGAAACACAAAGAGAGCATCATGAAACATATGACAAATAAATTTAAGTCTAACATACTTCCTATGCATAGGAATTTTATAAACAAACAAATTATCACGATAAGAAATATCTAGCATATGCAAGCAAGAAGAAAGAAATAATAACGATCTCAACACAACGAGAGGTAATTTAGCAACATGGAAATTTCTACAACCATATTTTCCTGTCTCATAATAATTACATGTAAAATCATAATCACATTCAACAATACAACTATCACATAAAATATTCTCTTCATGATCCACATGCATGCAAAGTTGACACTCTTCCAAAATAGTGGGACTATCATCAAATAAAGTCATGACCTCTCCAAGCCCACTTTTATCAAAAAACTCATAAGGTTGAACACTCTCTAAATATGTGGGATTATTTTTAGCTAAAGTTGACACTCTTCCAAACCCACTTTTAATATTATTTCAAACATATTCATCATGAAGATTAAATAAATTTTCAAGATCATAAGAAGAATCACCCCAATCATGATCATTGCAACAAGTAGCGGGCATAGCAATATTAGCATCCCCAAGCTTGGGGTTTTGCATATTATTAGCACAATTGACATTAATAGAATTTATAATAACAACATTGCAATCATGCTTTTCATCTAAGGAGATATCATGAATCACTTTATAAATTCCTTCTTTTAACACTTCATCACAATTTTCAGATTCATGAATCTCAAGCAAAACTTCATAAAGATAATCTAGTGAACTTAATTCACTAGCAATGGGTTCATCATAATTGTATCTCTTGAAAAGATTAGCAAGTGGATGAGGATCCATATCAATCGTTTTTTAGCAAGCGAAGATGCAAGCAAATAGAAGACACATGGCAAAACAAGCAAACATGAGATCTAACGAGAAAAACGACGAACGAAAAAGAGGGCGAATAAAACGACAATTTTTTGTGAAGCGGGGGAGAGGAAAACAAGAGGCAAATGGCAAATAATGTAAATTGTGAGGAGATGAGATTTGTGATTAGGAACCTGGTATGTGTTGATGATGTCTCCTCGGCAACGGCGCCAAAAATTCCTTTTGATGCGGCTTGAAGCTATGTCGGTATTTCCCCAAAGAGGAAGGGATGATGCAGCACAACAGTGGTAGGTATTTCCCTCATTGATGAGACCAAGGTTATCAAACCAGTAGGACAACCAAGCAACACTACGTAAACAACACCTGCACATAAATAAAAAAATACTCGCAACCCGACGTGTAAAAGGGGTTGTCAATCCCTTTTGGGAAACAACGCCATAAATTGGCAAACGGACGTGAGAGAGCTGTAAATATTCATAGATCGAACGCCAAATAAAATTAATTGAAGCAAGGTATTTTTGGTTTAATAGATCTGAAAATAAAAGCAAAGGAAAATAGATCGCAAAGGCAAATAAGATAAAGAAGAGACTCGGAGGCCGTAGATTTCACCAGTGGATTCTCTCAAGAAAAATAGCAAACGGTGGGTGAACAAATTACTGTTGGGCAATTGATAGAACTTCAAATAATCATGATGATATCCAGGCAATGATCATTATATAGGCATCACGTCCAAGATTAGTAGACCGACTCCTACCTGCATCTACTACTATTACTCCACACATCGACCACTATCCAGCATGCATCTAGTGTATTAAGTTCATGGAGAAATGGAGTAATGCAATAAGAACGATTTCATGATGTATACAAGATCTATTTATGTAGAAATAGACCCAATCGTTTTATCCTTAGTAGCAACGCTACATACGTGTCGGTTCCCCTTCTGTCACTGGGATCAAGCACCGTAAGATCGAACCCACTACAAAGCACCTCTTCCCATTGCAAGATAAGTAGATCAAGTTGGCCAAACAAAACCCAAATATCGAAGAAGAAATACGAGGCTATAAGCAATCATGCATATAGGAGATCAAAGAAGACCCAAATAACTTTCATGGATAAAAAGATAGATCTGATCATAAACTCAAAGTTCATCAGATCCCAACAAACACACTGCAAAAAGAGTTACATCATATGGATCTCCAAGAGATCATTGTATTGAGAATCAAACAAGAGAGAGGAAGCCATCTAGATACTAACTACGGACCCGTAGGTCTACAAAGAACTACTCACGCATCATCGGAGAGGCACCAATGGAAGTGGTGAACCCCTCTGTGATGGTGTCTAGATTGGATCTGGTGGTTCTGGACTCTACGGCGGCTGGAATTGATTTTCGTCGACTCCCCTAGGGATTTTGGAATATTGGGGTATTTATAGAGCAAAGAGTCGGTCCGGGGGGCACCCGAGGTGGGCACAACCACCAGGGCGCGCCTGGGCCTCCAGGTGCGCCATGGTGGGTTGTGCTCCCCTCGGAGCACCCCAGCGCTTCTCCGCCCTTGGATGTCTTACGGTCCAAAAAATCCACAACAAGTTTCTCTGCGTTTGGACTCCGTTTGGTATTGATTTCCTGCGATGTAAAAAACATGCAGAAAACAACAACTAGCACTTGGCACTATGTTAATAGGTCAGTACCAAAAAATTATATAAAATGACTATAAAATGATTATAAAACATCCAAGAATGATAATATAACAGCATGGAACAATAAAAAATTATAGATACGTTGGAGACGTATCACACTCCAATCCCATCCCTTTACATTCTTGCACGTGCATGCTTTACTCTTTCCGCTGCTCATACTCTTGCCATGCTTGTGTAAAATGTATTATGTGTGCCTTAACATATGCTAAAATCAACCTTAACTTAAAGAAATTTAAAACTACCACTTTTGCTTGTTAAGGGTCTAATCACCCCCCTCTAGACCCATCTTCTCGATCCTTTCACGCGCCCACCTTGCCTCCTGCACCGCCCTCGTGTGCCGTGCGCCATGCTTATCGCGCCCGCTGCGAGGCCGTGCCCCAGCTCTGCTCCGCTTGAAGACGGCGACCATGCAGGCCGCCTCCGCACCTAACGCCACCCCCATTTCGAAGCGCCATGTCGTGGGCTCTCCAACGCGCCCACCCGTGCCCCCAACGGCCGTCAGAATCTGTCGGACGATGCACCTCCACCAGCTCTGTAACTGTCGCTGGCGCCCGCATGGTTTAAAGCCACCCCTGGGCTACTAACCTATGGGCCTAGGGTCATTAGACCCCACCCTTGACATGTGGGCCCCTTGTAAACAATTAGGATTAGTTTAATTAATTCTGCTAATTAACTAGGTCACCGACAAACTAGACCCACTAGTTAGTTAGTTTAATTGAAATAAATGAATCATGTTATTTTGGAATGTTACACTAAGCAGAGGGATCCACTTGTCAGGTTTGACCAGCCAACAATCAAACTATTGACTGTTGAGCTTGTGACGAATACAGCCCACTGTCGACCTCTGCTTGTTGGCGATTGCCCCTGTCGACCTCTCTTGCATATGGCTGGGTACACTTTTACGCATAGCAATTAAATATTAATTTAATTTCTAATTGAAATAAATCCAAAATTTTGAAAATCATTTAAAACTTTGAAAATTCATATAAAATAATCTATAAGTCAGGTGAAAATAATTTATGTATGAAAGTTGCTCACAGAAATATAACGAATCTGAATATGCTGTCCGTTCATCTGTCACATGCCTCTATCATGATGAACATGAATCCTTCCCCTCCAATTCATCTAGCCGAAAGTTGCCAAGCGCCGGGGAAACATTCCGAGATGTTTTCTTGCTTCGTGTGTAACGTGTAGCACTATGTTAGGTCACCCCTAACACTGCATATTGCCATTTCATGCACCGTGATGCATTTGTTTGCTTTATATTTATTGTTTCTTCCCCCTCTTCTCTCCGGTAGACACCGAGACTGACGCTGCTCCAGAGTACGACTACACCTTTACGTCCAGCCACTAGCAGCAGAGTACGACTACACCTTGATCATCCCTATATCACCCATTCCATTCTCTCTCATGCTTGCATTAGAATTTGCTACTATATTTGATTGATCCTATTCTGATGCATAGCCTGATTTTGTAACCTGGTATTGTTTCCTACATGTTATCCTATATGGTTAGTATAGGTTGATTAATGATCCACCAGTGACCCCTCACCTTGTCCCTGTTGCCCCCACTTTATGATCGATGACTCGATCAGTGTGATCGACGTCCAGAGGCTGACACATCACATCACCCCCCTTAGTTGTACGACTCTGCAGAGCTACTTTTGAGTGTCGAGGGTGATACCTCGTATAACACTTCTGATGAGATCTCTGTAGTGTAACTAATCGGTTGTGGTCTACGGAGGGTGATTCCTCCTTCACCACTCTCGATAACGACTCTATCGTGCGACACCTCAAGTGTGAACCTTTCGAGGGTGGTTCCTTGGATTTCCCCTTTGATGTTTTAGACACACGGTTACTTTGACTATACCCTAAAACCCCGGTAGACAGGCGGTACCACCCCAGTAGAGGTGGACCTGAGTTCCCAACAGTCTTGTGAGTCGGGTTAGCCGTGAGGGTACCCGCGAGTGATGTGGAGTCGGGTTGACCTGGAGGGTACCCGCCAGATAACTACGCGGCACGATGCTACCTCTTGAGCACTGCGTTGGTTTTCCCTTGAAGAGGAAAGGGTGATGCAGTAAACCGGCGTAAGTATTTCCCTCAGTTTTTGAGAACCAAGGTATCAATCCAGTAGGAGGCCATGCACGAGTCCCTCACACCTACACAAACAAACAAATCCTCGCAACCAACGCAATAAAGGGGTTGTCAATCCCTTCACGGTCACTTACGAGAGTGAGATCTGATAGATATGATAAGATAATATTTTTGGTATTTTTATGATAAAGATGCAAAGTAAAGAAAACATAATAAAAACAGCGCTAGAGATAACTTGTTGACGGGAGATTAATATGATGGAAAATAGACCCGGGGGCCATAGGTTTCACTAGTGGCTTCTCTCGAGAGCATAAGTATTACGGTGGGTAAACAAATTACTGTTGAGCAATTGACAGAACTGAGCATAGTTATGAGAATATCTAGGTATGATCATGTATATAGGCATCACGTCCGAGACAAGTAGACTGACTCCTGCCTGCATCTACTACTATTACTCCACACATCGACCGCTATCCAGCATGCATCTAGAGTATTAAGTTCATAAGAACAGAGTAACGCTTTAAGTAAGATCACATGATGTAGAGGGATAAACTCATGCAATATGATATAAACCCCATCTTGTTATCCTCGATGGCAACAATACAATATGTGCCTTGCTGCCCCTCATCACTTTGGGAAAGGACACCGCAAGATTGAACCCAAAGCTAAGCACTTCTCCCATTGCAAGAAAGATCAATCTAGTAGGCCAAACCAAACTGATAATTCGAAGAGACTTGCAAAGATAACCAATCATACATAAAAGAATTAAGAAAAGATTCAAATATTGTTCATAGATAAACTTGATCATAAACCCACAATTCATCGGTCTCAACAAACACATTGCAAAAGAAGATTACATCGAATAGATCTCCACAAGAGAGGGGAAGAACATTGTATTGAGATCCAAAAAGAGAGAAGAAGCCATCTAGCTAATAACTATGGACCCGAAGGTCTAAGGTAAACTACTCACACATCATCGGAGAGGCTATGGTGTTGATGTCGAAGCCTTCCATGATCGATGCCCCCTCCGGCGGAGCTCCGGAAAAGGCCCCAAGATGGGATCTCACGGGTACAGAAGGTTGCGGTAGTGGAATTAGGTTTTTGGCTCCGTTTCTGATAGTTTTGGGGTACGTAGGTATATATAGGAGGAAGAAGTACGTCATGGAGCAACATGGGGCCCACGAGGGTGGAGGGTGTGCCCAGGGGGGTAGGCGCGCCCCCTACCTCGTGCCTTCCTGGTTGATGTCTTGACGTAGGGTCCAAGTCCTGTGGATCACGTTCGTTCCGAAAATCACGTTCCTGAAGGTTTTATTCCGTTTGGACTCCGTTTGATATTCTTTTTCTGCGAAACTCGGAAATAGGCAAAAAACAACAATTCTAGGCTGGGCCTCCGGTTAATAGGTTAGTCCCCAAAAATAATATAAAAGTGTATAATAAAGCCCATTAATGTCCAAAACAGAATATAATATAGCATGGAACAACAAAAAATTATAGATACCTTGGAGACGTATCACACGACCGGGCATTCTTAGCCCTTGTCGTAACTCCATGAGATGGGGCAAGGGGACCACAGATCATGGATCAATGATCGTCTCCGCGTGCTTCCAAGACACTAACGGTTTGGATATGTGATCCGAGTAGGCCACTGGCCTTTTCACACTGACCACCATTCGGGAATAAGTATGAGCACTCTACGTCATACGATTCTTCGAAAGCTCTTCGGACGTCAACGATTGAGCGTCGCACGCCCGGTTGGACGGGAACCACCCGCGCTTGTATTAGGGGTTGGGCCTGCTCCAGGACGCGTACGCAACGTGCAAGAGTGCAAAGGGCGATGGGCCCAAGACCCCAGCACGCTTAGGGTGTAGACCGGCGTGCTGGCCTCTCTGTTGAGTCTAGGTAGGACTACGGCGTGTTGATCAGGCCGGGCATGACCCGTGAAAGTGTGTTCGACTGGAGTTAATCGAGCGTGTTGGGTAAGTTTGTGCACCCCTGCAGGGAATTTAATCTATCCGAATAGCGGTGTCCATGGTAACTGTCGGTGTCCTGGGAATGCGGGTACCCAGACTTGCCTGCCTATGGCCCATGGCGTGGCTCCATCAACGGCCCAGTACGGCCCAGCTTCAGCAGTAACAGCTCAAGACCCTTGCGAGGGGCCAAGCCTCACGAGCGGACGACACCAAGACCTCCCTGGGGGCAGCCTCACTAGGCTGGGTCCCGAGGAGCGGAGATATCTATGCAAGGTGCACCTAGCGAGGCTCGCGTGACATGAGCCATGACGACCAAGGCCAGGTGGGTGCCAGCGGGCGCAGTGTACCAGTTTCCTCTTTGGTGCTAAGGAGGCAAGCGCAGGTGCGGAGTCCCGAGGAATCAAGCAAAGGTTTCCTTATCGGTGCAACAAGACCAAGACCGGCATGACGGCAGGACGGAGGTCATCACGGAGCCCACAACAGCGTCACCACCAGAGCCTTTGGCAGGCGAAGACTACTTTTGTCAGGATAGCTTGTACTAGTTGTCTCCCTTCAAATTTGGCCGTTGTGAGATCCCTTCCCGCCTACATTTGGGAAGGGGACCAAGGCCACTATAAATAGGACTTAGCCACCACCATCTGGGGGGAGAGCCGTTCCACCAAGGCCATCTCACCAGCTCATCAAGCTCAAGAACACCTCACCTCCTGAGGCTGTTCATCCACTGTACTAGTTCATCCTCAGCCCCTCGAGGCAATCCACCACAAAGCTGGAGTAGGGTATTACACCGCAAGGTGGCCCGAACCAGGATAAATCCTTGTGTCCCTTGTGCTTGGGTTCGTCGAGCTTAGCCGTGGGATCACTGAGCGAGCAGGCTGGGGAGAGAGTGTTCTTCGTGCGCACCCAGAGTTCGAACCTCTCAAGGGTCTGCGGAACCCTGAATCTGACTTTTGGCGCGCCAGGTAGGGGTGCGCCGAAACCTCTCTTCCGTCGATCGACGCACCACCGCTCCACTGCTTCCACGGTTGATGCTCGTCGAGCCCGTGCTGAGCGCCGAGCCGCTCTCAATGCTCGCGTCACCCAGATAGCGCCCGTCGGCGGGCCTCCCCGTCGCTCTCCATCACCCGCTGCCAACGCCGCCACCGGCCCGGCGGGGAACGGGCAGCAAGCTTCATCGCTGCACCCCTCTGTGCGGCGGGATGGACGCACCACCACCCCGTCGCTCACTCCGGCCGGCTCGTCGTCCCACGCTCATCATGGCCCGGCGAACGCGCAGGCTGCGCTGCTCATGGCGCGTGAGCTCCTGCGCTATCGTCCAGTTGACGACCTCTACGAGGACTGGCTGGACCGCATCACCGAGCTCGTAGCGCCGCTGGGGGCTCTCCTACACCATCCCTCTCGCTGCCTCGCCCACCTCCTGCTGTGGTGACGTAGCCCATGGAGCACCTCAGCCTCCTCCGTGTCAAGATGTCGCCCTCGCACCAAGATGCGCGGCCCCATGGCGCGACCCACCGTGCAGGGCTCCCGCGCATGAAGAAGGAAGCTGCCAGGAGGTCCCTCAGCCGCAAGAAGATGCTCCTGCGCTCCCACCACCGCCACGTCAAGACCGTGCGCCGCCTGTGGCGGCGACGCTTGGGTACCAAGACCAAGCTCCGCCTCCACAACAGGCTCCAGTGACTACAGCGGGCTGCTGTGCCTTCATTCCCGAGCTGCGCAGCGTCGTCTGGCTTGGGAAGTTCAAGCCTGACCTGCCTCCGCACTATGACGGCAGCCCCGACCCTGCTGAGTTCCTGCAGCTCTACGAGCTGAGCATCGAGGAGGCCAACAACGACGAGAAGGTCATGGCAAACTGGTTTCCCATGGCTCTCAAAAGGCGGCAAGGCTTCGTGGCTCCCCGAACACACTGCGGGATTGATCTCCTCCTAGGGCGAGATGCTGTGAGCGTTTGCCGCCAACTTCGGGGCACTTGCGACCGCCGCTGCCGTGGGTGACACAGGCGCATCAAGCGGCGACCGGCGTTAAACCCTGCAGAAGTTGTAACATCCCAAATTGTCAATTTGGAATGTTATACATTAGATCATCATTGCATATCATATTTTATTGCATTTTGGTTGATCCTAGAAATTCTACGCAACTCAAGGACACACGGAGAGAGTTGGGGATTTCGTTATTTTCATATTTGAGTTTTTCTCGAATTTTGAAAAGAGGATCGTTTGATTTTAATTATTTTCTCTTCGAATCTTTCTTTTATAAAAATAAAAGAGAGAGAGAGAGAGGATAAAATGACTTCCTCAAAATAAATAAATATTGGAGATTTAATATTAAAATCAAATAAGAATTTTATTCGGAGTTTTATCGCTATTTTATTTGAATTAGGAAAAATATGCATTTTTAAAAATTGCATTAGAGTCCCAAATAAATGTTCACCTTGTCCGGTAGATTTTTAGAGGACGGGAAAATTTATTTCAAAATTTTTGGAGTCCGTTTAGTATTTCTTTTATTCATTTTTCTGTGTGGAATAATAAAAAAAAACAACTTTGGGCTGTATCGTCCCGGGACTCCGCCCGGGGGAGGCTTTATAAGCCCGAGGTCATGACCCATCAGCCCGCCGCTTGAAACCCTAACCGCCCTGCCCGCCCAGCGCCGCCATTCGCCATGCCGCGCCGCCCGCCTGTCGCCGCCCGACCCACTTGGCCGCCACCCGCCGCCGCCGTCGTCTCGCCGGACTTCGCCGGAGGTAGCCACCGCCACGAAAACCGATCGGTTTTTTTCGAAACCCTAGATGCGTTTTTTATTTTAGATCGTTATTTTTCGGTTTAGCTTTTTAGCGAACGCCCGTTCGTTCGTTCGTTTTAACGAAAGGTTTTCACCGTTTAGCCGCAGACAGCGGACGTTCGTTCGTTAGTTTTTCTTTTTCTCGGATTTTTGGCGATTATTTTCGATCGTGATTTCTGATCCGATTTTCCTTTTAGTTTAACTTTTCGCTCGTTTATGGGAATCAAACGATTCAAGCACCTAGAGTTTCATTTCGAAGCCTTCTTTCTGTTTAATCAACTTAAACAAGTTTTGGCTACTGTAAAATTTGACTTTAGTCCAGATTAGTAAAAGAAGCATGTTTCTTTCGCAGTTTGAGTTTCGTTGCTTTGTTTGATTTGATTCTTTTTGCAAACCGGAGTTCTTAAGTTGAACTTTCTGGTTAGATCTCTTATTTGAGTTTTACCCATGCCCTTGCTTGATTGCTTATTTTATGCTTGTTTGTTTGCGATAGAGTACCAGGAGTGCGAAGCGTGCTACTACGAGTCTCTAGGTTTCACGGATCATCAGCAAGGCAAGTAACACTTTGATCATACCTCTTTACTACCCAGTTTTATTGCATTAGATCAATCCTCAAACAATTGCATGGTTAGGATCTGATTAAATTGTGGGTTTGGGAATTAGTTGAGGTAGTACCTATTCACCTGTTTATTATCAAACCTTTGGGAGTTACTTCTACGTTGCTTATATTGCTATGCTATGCTCATATACGTGGTTTGGGTTTGAGTGTATTCATGACAGATCTGAGATTGTTACTTAATGGTTCAACTTAAGGTGGCAAATTTAATACACATCTGGGTGGATTGAGGCACCTGGGGAACCCAGTGTTGTCTGTATTTTTGGAAATCCCGGGGTACCGTATGATTCTCCTATGGACTGCCACCCAGGCTCAAAGGGATCATAAGATTATTCATGCTGGAAATTTCTGTGTGCAGCCACATGCCATTATGGGTCTGGCATAGTTGAGTAAGTTGTGGGAAACCTTTCCATGATGGGCTAGCAGATGTAGGGGATTGTAGGTGTACAGGCCTATCTATCGGTTAAGGGGACCTCTTCGGAAAGACTGTGTCTCGGTCATCCATTTCTCAAACATCATGTAGTGCTAGAAATCAAACAGAGGAGATCGAGTATTGTGGGGAAAAGTGCACAAACCTCTGCAGAGTGTACAAACTAATCATGGTTAGCCGTGTCCCCGGTTGTGGACATCTTGAGTATCTAGTTCTTGGATTACCATGTGGATCTCATCACTCTTAATATAAATTTGATTGGTTTATTAATTACCTTTTAATTGGGATTGAGATGTGATTTTCCATTCTCAATGTTTTCAACCTACTTTGTAGTTAAATAAAATATATTCCTTTGTTGTAGGAAAAAATTGGCTTTTCGCAAAACATATTAACCATACAGCCTCCACCAGCCATATATGCATGTAGTGATAGCTTTATTCTGTTTATTACTCTCTTGTGTCACATTGCCAACATATTCCATGTGCTGACCCGTTTTCGGGCTGCAACGTATCATGTTGCAGACTTTTCAGACGACGAGTAAGGAGCCTTAGGTCGTGGTCTTTCACTCAGTGATGCCGTTGGAGTTGATGGACTCACTTTATCTTCCAAGCCTTCAGTTGTTATCGTATTAGATGGCCTTAAGCCATATTTATTGTAATAAGTTCTCTTTTGAGACATTCGTTGTAATAAGTGTGTGATTGCTACTCTTTTATAAATCCTTCAAGTAATCGTATGCGTGTCAAGATTACCGATCCGATTGATGACACCGATGCCTGCGAGATCGGTATTTGAGGTATGGTCGCTACAAGATGGTATCAGAGCACACGCTAACTGTAGGACATGACCACTAAGCTAAAGCCCTAGATCACTACTCTCTTCTCATTTCTAACTCCTCTCCATTTTCTACTCTTTAGGATGGCGGATGCAAGGATCAAGTTCACGCAACCGAATGAAGACACCCCTTTTGGACACCACTTGAAGGAAGTTACTAGGTACCTTAACATCGGAATACCAAGCTTCACCGGGACATACAACACCACTTTACCAGAAGAGGAGTGATGGATGATTCAAGTTCAAGTTCCAAGAAGGACATTCACGCCAATCACTGAGCCCATAGAGTTTACCTTTGATGCACCAACCTGGAGTCTAGGAAAGAGTATGGCAGCCCACATCACCATGAGACGCATTGGAGAAGTTTACCACAAGGATCTCAAGGATACTATCTACCAGATTTGTGGGCGCCGACGTCAGCAATGGGAGATGATCAGCACCAGGAAGGATAGATCGATTGCAGCTTTCATCCAGGAGTTAAACCAGCACATTCGACGCCAGGAGAACCAGATGTGCGCAGGCATGACCGATTTGAAGAAAGTGATGACCAGGATCACGGAGCTGGAGGAAGAAATCAAGGATACTCGCAAAGATTATGAGGAGGAAATCGTCGTACTAGTGGAGAAGAATGACGACCTGACGAGGAAGACCAGAGTATTCATGGGAGATCCCGCGCCAGGAGGAGAAGACGACGGTTCCACTTGCCCGGAGAACTACATCATCATCGACGACACCGAATCGGACCCCGACGATAAAGTTGATGACTATGTTGATGAAGCTGGAGCAGATATCATGGAGTCCTCGACAGATCAATTTTTCTAGTCGACCACCATATCAGTAGTAGCATTCCACCATGTATATAGTATTGTCCGAGCACTTTTGTAACGATATTTCTAGACCGATTGTATGCCCTTGTCTGATTGATTGAGTGATATGATTGTGTTTGCCTCATGTGCATATGGGTAGTGTTTTCTCCTAGACCTCATTCTATTATGTTTTCTCACCTTTTCTAAACCTAGCAGATGCCTCCGAGACGCGATAATGGATTTGCTTTTCCACCGGAGCTCACTCAGTTGATCCAGCAGCAGAATGCATTGATGCAAATACTAGTCCAGAATCAGAACCAGGGGAACAACAACAACAACCCACCACCACCACCACCTGTTGATCACTTAGCCCGTTTTCTAAGGCTGAATCCGCCGGTGTTCTCCAGTAGCACCGAGCCGATAGTTGCAGATGATTAGCTCCGCAAGATTGAAAGGGAGTTAACCACTGCAGGATGCACATATGCGGAGAGAGTGCGTTTTGCCGCACATCAGCTTGATGGACCCACAACATCATGGTGGGAGAATTTCACAGCCACTTACCCCATCGACACCATTACATGGGACCAGTTCCAGCAGGCTTTTCGCACTTCCCATGTACCAACAGGAGCTATGGCCATGAAAAAGCGTGAGTTTCGCAACTTACGCCAAGGAGGGCGCACTGTTGGCCAGTATGTGGATGACTTTAGTAAGCTAGCACGTTATGCCCCAGATGACGTCGCTATGGATGCAACTAAGCAGGAGAAATTTCTGGAAGGACTGAATGATGAGCTGAGCATGCAGTTGATGCTGGCAAAGTTCAATAACTATCAGGAGTTGGTAGATAGAGCTCTCATGATTGAAGGGAAGAAACAGCAGATTGACAATCGCAAGAGGAAGTATGTCAAGGGAAGTATAATTCTGGAGCTCAGCAGAGACCCCGTTTTACCCCAAACTCGGGAGGACCCCTTCAGCTAACCATGGAGGTCACAATCACACTGGAGGAAGTTCAGACAACCATAGTGGCTCCAAGAAAGGAAATGGTAATGGAGGAAGCAACAGACAGAACCGTTCCAACCCGGCAACGCCCGCCAAGAAAGATTTAAGCCACGTTACTTGCTACAAGTGCCAGAAGACTGGACATTACGCCAATGAATGTCCTGAAGCTAAGAATGGAAACGACAATGGAAGCTCTGGGAAGAAGCCCAACCCTTTCAACAGGGGACAGGTGAACCACGTTAACGTGGAGGAGGTTGAAGCCCAACCAGATGCAGTAATAGGTAATTTTTTGGTTAAGTCATTTACTGCAGTCGTTCTTTTTGATACTGGTGCATCGCATTCATACATATCAAGGGGATTTGTGGATAAGTATAAACTGCCCACCAAAGTTCTTAGTATACCTATGTTAGTAAGCTCGCCAAGAGCAGAGTTTATGGCAAGCCAAGGATGTTTTCAGATGCCACTGACCATATGTAGGCATGTTTTCCCCTCAGATATGATAATTTTGGAATCGCAAGGTTTGGATGTGATTCTGGGTATGGATTGGCTATCGAAGTATGGAGGAAACATTGATTGCGCCAGTAAGACTATTTTGCTCACCACCCCAGAAGGAAGAAGGATCAAGTATGTATCCCGGCGTGTGCCGAATAGGACTCAAGTAAATTCCTTATCAGGAGTTGTACAGGAGGAAGTACCAGTGGTGAAGGATTTCCCTGACGTATTTCCAGAAGAGTTGCTAGGCATGCCACCGGATAGAGACATTTAGTTTTTGATCAAGCTTTTTCCAGGCACAGGGCCAATATTTAAAAGACCGTACAGAATGCCCGCAAAGGATTTGGAGGAAATTAAGAAGCAGATTAAGGAGTTACTGGATAAAGGTTATATTCACCCAAGTTCGTCACCTTGGGGATCGCCAGTGCTTCTAGTGGAGAAGAAGGATGGATCGTTAAGGATGGTTGTTGATTATCGACGATTGAATGAGGTGACGATCAAGAACAAGTACCCACTGCCGATGATCAATGATTCGTTTGATCAGCTACAAGGAGCTAAAGTGTTTTCCAAGATCGATCTGCGATCACGGTACCACCAACTAAAGATTCGAGAGCAGGATATACCTAAGACAACTTTTACCACGAGGTACGGGCTATATGAGTATATCGTTATGTCATTCGACCTGACTAACGCACCTGCCTATTTTATGAACATGATGAACAAGGTGTTTATGGAGTTTTTTTGGATAAGTTCGTCGTGGTGTTCATTGATGATATTCTGGTCTACTCGAAGAATGAAGAGGAGCATAAAGAGCATTTGCCTTTAGTACTTGGGAAGCTCAGAGAACATCAGCTATACGCCAAGTTCAGCAAGTGTGAGTTTTGGTTGAAGGAAGTTGGATTCCTTGGACATGTTATATCCGGAGAAGGAATAGCGGTAGACCCCACCAAAGTTGTCACGGTGAAAAATTGGGAAGCACCCACGTCAGTTGAAGAGATCTGGAGTTTTCTTGGACTCGCAGGATACTACCGGAGGTTCATTGAGAATTTCTCAAAGATTGCAAAGCCTATGACGGAGTTGTTAAAGAAGTACACCAAGTTCAAATGGACTGAGGAATGTGAGGCCAGTTTTCAAGAGTTAAAGAAACGCTTCGTTACATCACCAGTGTTGATTCTGCCAGATCAACGCAAGGATTATGAAGTATATTGCGACTCTTCTCGTCGAGGACTTGGAGCCGTGCTTATGCAGGAAGGGAGAGTTGTTTCATATGCCTCACGAAAGCTTAAACCCCATGAGTTAAATTATGCTACACATGATTTGGATTTAGCAGCCGTAGTGCATGCGTTGAAGACTTGGAGTCATTTTCTCATCGGAAACCATTGTGAGGTATACACGGATCACAAGAGTTTGAAGTATATCTTCACGCAAAAGGAGTTGAATCTAAGGAAGAGGAGATGGTTGGAACTCATTAAGGATTATGATATGAAATTGCATTATCACCCCGGAAAGGCTAACGTAGTAGCCGATGCGTTGAGCCGCAAGAGTCATGTCAATACACTCATGACCGGAGAGTTACCCAAGGAGTTAGCAGAAGACCTTCGTGAGCTATGTTTGGAGATAGTTCCGAGAGGTTATGTAGCAGCTTTGGAGATTCAATCTACTTTGATGGATAAGATCAGAGAAGCTCAGAATACGGACAAGGAGATAGCCGAGATAAAGGAAAGGATGAGCAAAGGAAAGGCTAAAGAATTTCATGAGGATGAGCACGATACCTTATGGTTTGAGGACCGCATTTATGTGCCAAATGATCAGGAGATCAGGAAGCTGATTTTGCAGGAGGCACATGATTTGCCATATTCGATTCACCTAGGAAATACTAAAAT
This sequence comes from Aegilops bicornis, assembly GCA_021605145.1. Lineage (NCBI taxonomy): Eukaryota > Viridiplantae > Streptophyta > Magnoliopsida > Poales > Poaceae > Aegilops > Aegilops bicornis. Next base: position 498,435,176 of record CM038670.1, read on the forward strand.
GTACCTGGATTTGAAGGATAGTTTCTGGTGGACCGGAATGAAGAAGGATATTGCGGAGTATGTAGCAGTTTGTGATGTATGTCAGAGAGTGAAGGCAGAGCATCAGAAGCCAGCAGGATTGCTACAACCATTGCCGATACCCGAATGGAAGTGGGATAAGCTAGGCATGGATTTCATCACGGGATTGCCCAGGACTTGTTCAGGCTATGATTCGATATGGGTTGTAGTCGATCGTTTGACGAAAGTAGCTCATTTCATCCCAGTGAAGACCACTTACACCAGTGCTAAGTTGGCAAAGATATACATGACCAGGATCGTATGTCTGCATGGAGTTCCGAGGACCATTGCATCAGATAGAGGAACCCAGTTTACCTCAAAGTTCTGGAATCGTTGCATGAAACTTTGGGAACTGTGCTAGAGTTCAAAGACAACTTTTCACCCGTGATACAGATGGATGATCGAGAGAGTCAATCAGATTTTGGAGGACATGTTGAGAGCTTGTGCGCTAGATTACGGATCTAGTTGGGACGACAATTTGCCTTCTGTGAGTTCTCTTACAACAACAGCTATCGAGCCGGTTTGAAGATGGCCCCTTCAAGCATTATGCGGAAGGAGGTGCAGAACACCGTTGTTGTGGGATGAAGTTGGAGACCGACAGTTGTTTGGACCAGATTTAATTAAAGAGTCTAAAGAGAAGGTTAAGCTGATTCGCAATAGACTCAAGGTAGCCCAGTCCAGGAAGAAGAGCTATGCAGATTCTAAACACAAGGAGACAGTTTACGAAGTCGGAGACAGAGTGTATCTTCGTGTATCCCCACGTCGAGGAGTGAAGCGCTTTGGAGTTAAGGGAAAGTTAGCAGCACGTTTTGTGGGACCATACAAAGTTTTGGAACGTACGGGAGAAGTTTCTTACAAACTGGAATTGCCCGAAGGATTGTCAGGAGTTCACGATGCGTTCCACATTTCTCAGTTGAAGAAGTGCCATGCAGAGATGTCTGATATCCCTCTGAGAGATACAGTGCCGTTGGAAGCGATACAGTTGGATAGAGATTTGACCTACGAGGAGAAGCCAATCAAGATTCTCGAGTTTGCCAGCCGAGTCACACGCAGCAAAGTTATCAGGTTCTGCAAAGTACAGTGGAGCCACCATACCGAGGATGAAGCCACCTGGGAACGAGAGGAAGACCTACGGTAAGATCACCCTCACCTATTTTCTAGCCAACCCGAATCTCGAGGGCAAGATTCATCTGAAGGGGGTAGGTTTTGTAACATCCCAAATTTTCAATTTGGAATGTTATACATTAGATCATCATTGCATATCATATTTTATTGCATTTTGGCTTGATCCTAGAAATTATACGCAACTCAAGGACCCACAGAGAGAGTTGGGGATTTCGTTATTTTCATATTTGAGTTTTTCTCGAATTTTGAAAAGAGGATCATTTGATTTTAATTATTTTATCTTTGAATATTTCTTTTATAAAAATAAAAGAGAGAGGATAAAATGACTTCCTCAAAATAAAGAAATATTGGAGATTTAATATTAAAATCAAATAAGAATTTTATTCGGAGTTTTATCGCTATTTCATTTGAATTAGGAAAAATATGCGTTTTTCAAAATTGCACTAGAGTCCCAAATAAATGTCCACCTTATCCGGTAGATTTTTAGAGGACATGGAAAATTTAATTCAGGATTTTTGAAGTCCGTTTAGTATTTCTTTTATTTGTTTTTCTGTGCAAAATAATTAAAAAAAAGGAAACCGACTTTGGGTCGCATCCGCCCGGGACTCCGCCCGGGGGAGGCTTTATAAGCCGCGAGGCCGAGGCCGCAGCTCATCAAGACGCCGCCACTGAAACCCTAGCTGCCACGCCGCCAACCGCCGCGCCGCCCGCGCCGCCACCCGTCGCCGCCAGAACCCGCCGCCGGAGCCGCCGCCCGCTGCCGCCGTCGTCTCGCCGGACTTTGCCGGAGGTAGTTGCCGCCGCCTCGGTTTTTGTGAGAAAACCGATCGTTTTTCTTCGAAACCCTAGATGCGTTTTTTTATTTTAGATCGTTTTTTTACAGTTTAGCTTTTTAGCGAACGCCCCTTCGTCCGTTCGTTTTAACGAAGGGTTTTCACCGTTTAGCCACAGACAGCGAACGTTCGTTCGTTAGTCCCTTCTTCAGTTTTTCTTTTTCTCGGATTTTCCGCGATTATTTTCGATCGTGATTTCTGATCCGATTTTCGTTTTAGTTTACCTTTTCGCTCGTTTATCAGAATCAGGCGATTCAAGCGCCTAGAGTTTTGTTTCGAAGCCTTCTTTCTGTTTAATCAACTTAAACAAGTTTTTGCTACTGTAAAATTTGACTTTAGTCCAGATTAGTAAATGAAGCTTGTTTCTTTCGAAGTTTGAGTTTCGTTGCTTTGTTTGATTTGATTCTTTTTGCAAACCGGAGTTCTTAAGTTGAACTTTCTGGTTAGATCTCTTATTTGAGTTTTACCCGTGCCCTTGTTTGATTGATTATTGTATGCTTGTTTGTGATACGTCCATTTTGCATCATGCTTTTATATCGATATTTATTGCATTATGGGATGTTATTACACATTATGTCACAATAATTATGCCTATTCTCTCTTATTTTACAAGGTTTACATAAGGAGGGAGAATGCGGCAAATTTGGAATTACAGGCTGGAAAAGGAGCAAATATTAGAGACCTATTCTGCATAACTCCAAAAGTCCTAAAACTCCATGAAAGTTATTTTTGGAAATAATAAAAATATTGAGCGGAAGAAATACGTTAGGGGGGCCTCCACCTTTCCACGAGGGTGGGGGGCGCGCCCTACCCCCCTGGGCGCACCCCCTGCCTCGTGGGCCCCCTGTTGGCCCTCCGGTGCCCATCTTCTGCTATATGAAGTCTTTCGTCCGAAGAAAAATAATAAGCAAGCTTTCGGGACGAGACTCCGCCGCCATGAGGCGGAACCTAGGCGGACCCAATCTAGGGCTCCGTGAGGCTATTCTTGGGGACACTTCCCTTCGGGAGGGGGAAATCATCGCCATCGTCATCACCAATGCTCCTCTCATCGGGAGAGGACAATCTCCATCAACATCTTCACCAGCACCATCTCCTCTCAAACCCTAGTTCATCTCTTGTATCCAATTCTTGTCTCTAAGTCCGGATTGGTACTGGAGGTTACTAGTAGTGTTGATTACACCTTGTAGTTGATGCTAGTTGGTTTATTTGGTGGAATATCATATGTTCAGATCCTATATGCATATTAATACTCCTCGATTATGAACATGAATATGCTTTGTGAGTAGTTACGTTTGTTCACGAGGACATGGGAGAAGTCTTGCTATTAGTAGTCATGTGAATTTGGTATTAGATTCGATATTTTGATGAGATGTATGTTGTCCCTCCTCTAGTGGTGTTATGTGAGCGTCGACTACATAACACTTCACCATTATTTGGGCCTAGAGGAAGGCATTGGGAAGTAATAAGTAGATGATGGGTTGCTAGAGTGATGTAAGCTTAAACCCTAGTTTTTGCGTTGCTTCGTAAGGGCTGATTTGGATCCATATGTTTCATGCTATGGTTAGGTTTACCTTAATACTTTTGTTGTAGTTGCGGATGCTTGCAATAGAGGTTAATCATAAGTGGGATGCTTGTTCAAGTAAGAACAACACCCAAGCATCGGTCCACCCACATATCAAATTATCAAAGTACCGAACGCGAATCATATGAACGTGATGAAAACTAGCTTGACGATAATTCCCACGTGTCCTCGGGAGCACTTTTCTTTATATAAGAGTTTGTCCATGCTTTTCCTTTGCTACAAAAAGGATTGGGCCACCTTGCTGCACTTTATTTACTTTTGTTACTTGTTGCTCGTTACCAATTATCCTATCAAAAACTATACATTACCTATAATTTCAGTGCTTGCAGAGAATACCTTGCTGAAAACCGCTTATCATTTCCTTCTGCTCCTCGTTGGGTTCGACACTCCTACTTATCGAAAGGACTATGATAGACCCCCTATACTTGTGGGTCATCAGTTTGCGATAGACTACCCGGAGTGCGAAGCGTGCTACTACGAGTCTCTAGGTTTCACAGATCATCATCAAGGCAAGTAGCACTTTGATCATACCTCTTTACTACCAAGTTTTATTGCATTAGATCAATCCTCAAACAATTGCATGATTAGGATCTGATTAAATTGTGGGTTTGGGAAGTAGTTGAGGTAGTACCCATTCACCTGTTTATTATCAAACCTTTGGGAGTTACTTCTATGTTGCTTATATTGCTATGCTATGCTCGTAGACGTGGTTTGGGTTTGAGTGTATTCATGACATATGTGAGATTGTTACTTAATGGTTCAACTTAAGGTGGCAAATTTAATACACATCTGGGTGGATTGAGGCACCCGGGGAACCCAGTGTTGTCTGTATTTTTGGAAATCCCGGGGTACCGTGTGATTCTCCTATGGACTGCCACCCAGGCTCAAAGGGATCATAAGATTATTCATGCTGGAAATTTCCATGTGCAGCCACATGCCATTATGGGCTCTGGCATAGTTGAGTAAGTTGTGGGAAACCTTTCCATGATGGGCTAGCAGATGTAGGGGATTGTAGGTGTACAAGCCTATCTATTGGTTAAGGGGACCTCTTCGGAAAGACTGTGTCTCGGTCATCCGTTTCTCAAACATCATGTAGTGCGAGAAATCAAATGGAGGAGATCGAATCTTGTGGGGAAAAGTGCACAAACCTCTGCAGAGTGTACAAACTAATCATGGTTAGCCGTGTCCCCGGTTATGGACATCTTGAGTATCTAGTTCTTGGATTATCATGTGGATCTCATCGCTCTTAATATAAATTTGATTGGGTTATTTATTACCTTTTAATTGGGATTGAGATGGGGTTTACCATTCTCAATGTTTTCAACCTACTTTGTAGTTAAATAAAATATATCCCTTTGTTGTAGGAAAAAATTGGCTTTTCGCAAAACATATTAACCATACAGCCTCCACCAGCCATATATGCATGTAGTGATAGCTTTATTCTGTTTATTACTCTCTTGTGTTACATTGCCAGCATATTCCATGTGCTGACCCGTTTTCGGGCTACAACGTATCATGTTGCGTACTTTTCAGACGACGAGTAAGGAGCCTTAGGTCGTGGTCTTTCACTCAGTGATGCCGTTGGAGGTGATGGACTCACTTTATCTTCCAAGCCTTCCGCTGTTATCGTATTAGATGGCCTTAAGCCATATTTATTGTAATAAGTTCTCTTTGAGACATTCGTTGTAATAAGTGTGTGATTGCTACTCTGTTATAAATCCTTCAAGTACTGTGCGTGTCAGCATTACCGATCCAGGGATGACACTGATGCACAGAGATCAGACTGTTTGAGGTCTGGTCGCTACAGAAGTACATCTAGCGCTTCAACAGCGTTCGCCTCAAGATTCCCAAGGTAACGGACGAGGCCATCATCTCAGCGTTCTCTGATGGCGTCCGCGATGTCAAGATGAAGGAGGAGCTCGCCATACACGAGGACCTGTTCATGGCCTTGGAGATGTTCAACATGGCGACCAAGTGCGCGAGAGCTGAGGAAGGATGCCTCTTCCTCCTCGAGCTTCCAGCTGCCGACCCAGAAGACAAGAAATCCAAGACCAAGGACGTGAAACGAAAGGGAGCGACCGTGCTCGCGGCTGAGCCGAAGATGAAGCGCGGCTACGACCACCCAGAGTCATCCAATGGCAGCCGCCCGTTCTGCGCCTTCCACAACGTACACAACCACAACACCAATGACTGTCAGGAGCTCAGGGCCATCCGTGACGGGCGCTTCGGTCGACACCCTGAGCGCAGCGACCTAGGCTACGGCCGAGGAGGAGGTCGAAGTGAAGGACGTTGGGACGATTTCGGCCCCCACCAGGAGTGGCGCGACCAACCTTGTGAGGACCGCTGGCAGGGCCAGCCTCGCGAGGGCGCCTGGAGGGACCAGCCTCGTGAGGACCGTCCTCAGGGTAAGGCTGGCCTCCATCCGCTGCCGCCACCACCAAGGAGGAATGACGATCATCACCAGGACGAGGGGGCTGGCAGCTTCCAGGAGCCGCGCGCCATCGCCTACATCTTGGGCGCCGCGCAGGCCCCAGCCTCCCAGCTCATCTTCAAGAAGTTCGCCCGTGAGGTGAACGCGGCCCTCCCCAGGCTCGAGGCCACGCACCCGCTCAGGTGGTCCAAGTGCACCATTACCTTCAGCTCGTCCGACCAGCTCAAGTGTGCGGCAACTGCCGGCGCCCTCCCGATGCTCTGCTCACCCATCATCAGCAATGTCCTTGTCACCAAGACCCTCATCGGCGGTGGTGCGGGGCTCAATGTCCTTTCCTTCGATACGTTCGAATGCCTCCAAGTGCCATATGATCAGCTGCAGCCAACCAAGCCCTTCTCAGGAGTGACCAGTGGCTCCACCACCCCGATAGGGCAGAACCGCCTCCCTGTCACCTTCGGCAAGCGCGACAACTACCGCACTAAGCTCATCGACTTCGACATTGCCCACATTCGCCTCCCATACAATGCCATCCTTAGGTATCTGGCCCTGGCCAAGTTCATGGCAGCGACTCATCATGGTTACAATGTCCTCAAGATGCCAGGAGCTGTGGCGTCATCACGGTCGCCTGCGAGGAGAAGGACGTGGTGTGTTCTCTCGAGCGCGCCTACCAGGCTGCGGTGGTCGAGGACCTAGACAATGAAGGCGCCATCTACCCTCATGAAGTTGTCCCCAGGAAGAAGAAGCAGCTGCTCCGCCAAGAGCCTCAGGAGAGTGGAGTCTCCAGCGGCACCACCTCAGGACCTGCGCCCACGGACAGGGCGTCTCCCTCCCTCGCATAGGAAGGCGCGCCTAGCATGGCTCAGGGGCTCTCTTCTGGAGGGCCTCAGACTTAGCCGACGTCACGAGGGAAGCACTCGGGCAGCGCATGGAGGCATGCTTCATTGCACGCTTCCCTCATGAGGGTACAAGGCATGGAGCACCTGGTGCTCAGGAGTTCATCACCAAGGCTACTGAGGAGCTTCAAGAAGCAAGAACCATCCACGGCGAGCGCCGCCCACCTCCTGGTGCAACTCCTTGTCCTGGCGAGGATGTCGAGCTACGTGTCTGTGTCAACGTTCCAGGGCTCAACAGGGCCGCATCTCAGGAGTGCCTCTGACCATCGCGCGTTGGTCAGTGCGAGGGCCCCCCTCATAGCTACGTTCGCATGCCTTTCGGCTTGCCGAACGCGACTGTCACCTTCCAGCGCCGCCTACAGAGTGTTCTGGTGGCTCAGGAGGCCAGGCACCAGGAGGTCTTGGCGGAGATGGCGACGTCTCTTCATGAGCCTCCTGAGGTTCAGGACCCAGACGGCTCGTGAGGAGAAACTTCTTCAGCACGTGTTGAGGGAGTCCTGGATTAGGGGGTGTCCGGATAGCCGAACTATCACCGTTGGCCGGACTCCTAGACTATGAAGATACAAGATTGAAGAATGCGTCCCGTGTCCGGATGGGACTTTCCTTGGTGTGGAAGGCAAGCTTGGCGATATGGATATGTAGATCTCCTACCATTGTAACCGACTCTGTGTAACCCTAACCCTATCCGGTGTCTATATAAACCGGAGGGTTTTAGTCGATGGGGACGAACAACAATCATACCATGGGCTAGCTTCTAGGGTTTAGCCTCTTTGATCTCGTGGTAGATCTACTCTTGTACTACCCATATCATTAGTATTAATCAAGCAGGAGTAGGGTTTTACCTCCACCGAGAGGGCCCGAACCTGGGTAAAAACATCGTGTCCCTTGTCTCCTGTTACCATCTGCCTAGACGCACGATTCGGGACCCCTACCGAGATCCGCCGGTTTGACACCGACATTGGTGCTTTCATTGAGAGTTCCTCTGTCGTCGCTGTCGGGAAGGATGCCTCATCCGTCTTTAAAGACGGCACCATTGCTAAAGGAGCTTTGGCCACCGGCCAAACTCTCCGGCTAAGCGGTTTTCTTATGACCGCTGTTCGCCAGCAAGACGATGACTTCTCGGGTCATCGAAAGAAATCTTCACGTTAACTCGGAACTCGCCGAGTAGTTAGATCCGATGGAGTTCTCTTCCTTGAACGAGCTCTTGGATCGCATCGCCGCCCTGGGAGTCGCTACAAACTATGATCAGATTGGGCCTAAAACCGATCTGAGAGAGATCAACTCTCCCCAGGCTACCCACCACGTTGCTGTGGTAGAGGAACAATCTGACGACTCTTCTCCTACCTTAAGGACTAGGCGTATGCGGATTCACGACCCCTCCATGCCGGATTCCCGTGGAGGGAGGACACCACTCAAGCCCTGAACTTAAAGTTAGTCGTGGGCTAGATTCATTGGACAACCTCCAAGAACCCAAGCTTCCAAGTTCGGAAACTTCTTGGCCCCTGAATCTTAGATCGGATGGGGTTCGGAATTTAATTCCACCCGCCCACCCAAACATAAGCGATCTATCCCGAATCCGTCAAGAGCCCGGTGAAACAGTACATCATTACTGGGCCAGATTCCTCCTGGTTATGGACATGATAAAGGATTGCCGCGAGGAGGACGCAATCTCATTAAATGCGCAATAATTACGCGGACAAGGGAATCCTAAACGCCATAAGTCGTCGTGAAATTACACGCCGCTGACTTGGCGTCCATAGTACGAAAATCTTCTGGCGATGGAGAGCGCCTGGAAAACCGAAATCAAAATTTGGGACAATCCGGCCCCGAACACGACCCTAGTCCGAAATAAAAGGGTGCATCATCACCAGTCACCTAGGTTACATACCAAAAAGCAAAACCCCCCCAAAGGGCATGGAACTGTACTAGAGGGATGGCTCAATGGACCCTACAAAATTCATAGCACAGAGGGCGCCACTCCAACTCACAGCCTTAGAGCATGTTGGATACTACGGCAGGTGGCCAAAAGTGGCGAAGAGCTCTTAGCTCGAGCACTAGCCCAGCAATACCAAAGACGGTATTAACAGTCTTGAGACTTTCACATCAAATAATATGCGGAAGCGAACACTCCATGACCTTGCGAAGTCTACCAGATAGCAACAATAAATCCATGGGTGACACGGCTATTACCTTTAACGCCCGATGGCGAACCTAAATTCGAACAGCCCGAGCACCAGCCGCATTGGTCCTCGGTCCAATAATGGGCGGCTTCGCCTTACCAAGGTACTCATGGACGGCGGCAGCGGATTAAACCTCATCTAGGAGGAAACCCTTGAAAAATGGAAATAGACTGGAGCCGCATTGAGCAAAGCAAAGACAACCTTTAGAGGAATAATCCCGGTCGGGAAGCATGCTGTCTGGGAAAGATCACACTAGATGTGGTGTTAAACACGCCCGGACAATTATAGGTCCGAGGAGGTCACATTCCAAGTGGCCCTGCTCAGCAGCGGATACCACGCTCTATTAGGGCGAGAGGCATTCACAATTTTTCTATCTATACACCATTACGGTTACATGAAGCTCAAAATGCACGGACCCAACGGTATTATCACTCTCGCTAGTGAGCCGGACATAGAGCTCCGCGCAGAAAATATAACAGCCGCACTTTCCCTTGAGGCAATATCCAAGCCCTAGCGGCAGAGGAACTCAACTGCTTGCGCTCCGCGGTGAACAGGGACGATGTGATACTCGATAAGAGATCCAAGTCCACCTCTTTTAAACCGGCGAACGAAATAGTCAAATTCCAAGTCCATCCAACGGACCCTACAAAAACGGCCTCCATCGGGGCACAATTAAACCACGATGTGGACGCCAGACTACGAGAATTCCTCTGCGAAAATTGGGACATTTTGCTGGCACCCTTCGGACATGCCAGGAATCCCAAGCCATTTGGCAGAGCACAGCCTAAATATCCTAAAAGGATTCAAGCCAGTCAAACAAGCTCTTCGGCGTTTCTCCGAACCCAAAAGACAGGCCATGGGAGAGGAGCTAGCTAAACTATTGGAGGCCGGATTCATCAGAGATATTAAACATCCGGACTGGCTAGCAAACCTGGTAATGGTACCAAAGAAGGACAAATCCTGGCGCCTATGTGTCGATTTTAAGGACCTTAACAAGGCTTGCCCAAAGGATCCCTTCCCCCTCCCCCGCATCTATTAAATTATCGACGCTACCGCAGGACACAATTCATTGTGTTTCCTAGCGCATACTCCGGCTACCACCAAATTAAGATGGCAGAGACAGACCAAGGCGCAATGGCATTCATCACTCCATACGGCCCATTCGCTTCAACACAATGCCCTTTGGGCTCAAAACGCCGGCGCAACATATCAGCGCATGATTCAGACATGTCTGGCAAACCAGATCGGCAAAACAGTGGAGGCATACATAGACGATGTGGTCATCAAATCCAAGCATGTCGAAACCCTAGTCGACGACTTGAGGCTCACATTCGATAATCTCCGAACATATGACATCAAGCTCAACCCGGAAAAATGCGTTTTCGGCGTACGAGCCGGAAAGCTCTTGGGCTTCATTGTATCCGGTAGAGGAATTGAAGCAAACCCAGCCAAGATCCGAGCTCTGTCACAATTGGATATCCCCAAAGACCTCAAACAAATACAAAAATTAACTGGATGCGTGGCGGCTCTAAGCCGCTTTATCTCCGCTTAGGAGAAAAGGCATTACCTTTATCGCCTCCTTGGCTCACCGAACACTTCGAGTGGGCCGGATGCTGCCACGACGGACTCGAAGAAATCAAAGCCATATTGGCAACAAATCCGGTCTGGCGCGCCCAACATGGGCGAACCAATGCTATTATACATCGCAGCAACCCATCAAGTTGTAAGGCGGTGCTCGTTGTCGAACGAGAAGCGGATGGACACAAGTTCCCTCTCTAAAACCAGTTTACTACGTGTCCCTTGTCCTAACTCCATGCAAGTCACGGTACCGCATTATCAAAAGATAGCATACGCGGTGTTCATGGCATCTCGAAGCTGCGACACTACTTCCAAGAGTGTTAGATTAACGGTAGCCTCAAGTACCTCTTAATGACATTATAAACAACCACGCCAAGAACGGGCGGATTGCTAAATGGGCCATTGAGCTCCTCCCATCCGACATAACCTACAAGCCACGGCGAGCTATTAAGTCGCAAGTTTTGGCTGACTTCATCGCCGAATGGATGAAGCGAACTCCCTAAAGAGTACGGCGCATATTCCAACTGGATCATGCACTTCGACGGCTCCAAAATGTTGGCGGCACAGGGGCTGGCGTCGCTCGACGTCCCCAACCGGAGATCTGATCAATCGTACTCCAAATAATGTACACGGACTCCAACAACGCGGCGAATCTGAGGCCCTTCTACATGGTCTCCGGATGGCAGTCTCCATGGGCATTCAACGCCTAGAGGTGCGCGGGGATTTGAACCTCGCGATATCCCATAAATGGGGACTTTGATGCCAAGGATCCGAAAATGGCAGCTTATCGCAATGCCGCCCTAAAAATGTCAGCTCGGTTTGAGGGGCTCGAATTTCAGCTACTCCAACACCTCTTCAGCAACGGTGCCAGGTGACATTTTCTGGTTTACTCAGTTGGGGGCGCCCCTCGGACTGCATTATCCCCAGGTTGCATGGGCCTGTCCCTGCGACATGTATCCTTTTGCATCTTTTACTTACTCTGTTGGGTCCGTCGCTGCGGCATGTATCGTTTTGCATCTGTCGGAACTAGCTTTCCCTCCTCACATGAGTTGCTTTATGATTATTATCTGCCTGTCCGGTACTTCGATGCCATGAATGTCGTGCGCCCTTGCGAACCCACCCACGACCGCCTCATGATTAAGGACTGGCACGACGTCTGTGCTCGGGTCTGTCCCTGCAGCGTTGCTAAACCCAAGAGGCTGAGCTCTGGCTCACGGGCGAGCTCTCGTGTACGTCACCTCCCATGGCCCTTGGTGCCTTGTTCTCGCATGAGCTAATCAAGGGCGGACGAGCTAGGGCGCGCGACACGGTGCCTCATCACCATGGGAGCCGCGCGCCGATTGTCTTTCTTCGGGATTTTCACATGAGAAGACTGGGCACGACGTCTGTACTCGGGTCCGTCCCTGCAGCGTCAATAAACCCAACGACTAAGCGCTGTCTGGCGGGCCGACCCCGCTCACGTCACCTCCTGGGGTCGTTGGTGTTTGGCCTTCTCATGTGATCACCTCAGGAGATTCATTCGGCGCAGGTTGCGTAACCATCTCATAGGACCACCACAGCTGTCAAGAATCAAGTTCAGGTGCAACCCGCCTTGAGGTAGGGCCTCGTGAGTCCCGCGCTGGTTCACGAGTGCCCAAACACACCTCGTCTAGCCCTGCCATGCGATCCACGTGTCAGGGCGGGTCTGTACACGCCCCGGGGGTTCCACTCAAAGGGAGCCCCCACCCACACACTATTGGAAGCACCATGCTCCGTGCTGGTAGTCGACACGGTCGAGGAGTGGCTATGCCCGTGCAAGTGCGGAAGCGCCTTGCTCCGCGCTGGTGATAAACAACTGAGGGTGTCCCCATGGCCGTATCAACCTCAGGGAGCCACCGGGCTCGGTGTCTAGCCTCATCGCAACACTTTCCCCTCGGGAGAGTCGCGCTAGGGGGCTGGGCATGGGGATGCGCTCGGGTCATGCCTAGTGTACACCGCCTTGCCAGGTCCCTCGGACCTGGTCGTTGCGTGCACCTCCTGAGTGGGACCTCGGTGAGGACAGGTATGGAGGTCTGTTCGTACGTCAAGGGGGACTCCTGAGCATCGCACCTCAGGAGCCTAACTGGTCACATAGCCCCTCACCTCTTGGTCTCGTCCTGGCGATCCGGACAACCCAACGGCGTCTGAGGCATGCGCAGGGCCGGGCCCTGCCGATGCAGAATGCTAAGGCCTACTCTCGCATCTCCTTCCCGAGGGTTGTTTGTACGTCAAGGGGGACTCCTGAGCATCGTGCATTAGGAGCCCCTCACCCCTTGGTCCCGTCCTGGTGATCTGGACGACCCAACGGCGGCTGAGGCACGCGCGGGGCCGGGCCCTGCCGACGCAAAACACTAAAGCAAACGGAAGGAAATCATAGAATCCTAACAAACTCTTACAAGACATATTGTTTCTTCAAATACCAAACATGAGTTTTAACGCCTCCACGAGGCACGGTGTATGTTCCAGGAAACAAAAGTAGAGGGAAGCGCTGCTAGCAAGCCTTCTCTTCAGCCTTGGGCGCTGCCGTCGCCCACAAGGAGTGCCCCTTCGTCGGCAGCGCCGTCGGCACCCGTGCCGTCAGCTGCGGCTGTAGGGTCGGCGACACCATCAGCCGGGGGCGCGGGGTCGATGGTGAGGAACTTCTCCAGCAGGGCCTCCACCCGGTCCTTCACGGCTTCGGCAGCGGCTGTGTAGTGCTCCTCGTCCACAGGGTCAAGCAGAGCACTGAGGTCGACGCCAGGGTCGCGAAGATGAAGGTGGCTGAAGACACATGTCAAAGCCGAAGCGGAGAGCGCGCGGGCTTCTGATACGTCTCCAACGTATCTATAATTTTTGATTGTTCCATGCTATTATATTATGTGTTTTGGATGTTTATGGGCTTTATTAAACACTTTTATATTATTTTTGGGACTAACCTATTGACCCGAGCCCAAAGTGCCGCCTCGCTTTTTTTTCCCTTGTTTGATGTTTGAAGAAAAGGAATATCAAGCGGAGTCGAAGCGGAATGAAATCTTGGAGAAGTTATTTTTGGAAGGAAAGCAACCGGGGAGACTTGGAGTCCACGTCAAAGAAGCAACGAGGAAGCCACGAGGTAGGGGGCGCCCCCCAGGCGCGCCCTCCACCCTCGTGGGCCCCTCATGGCTCCCATGACGTAGTTCTTCCTCCTATATATACCCATATACCCTAAAAACTTCGGGGAAAAGAATAGATCGGGAGTTCCGCCGCCGCAAGCCTCTGTAGCCACCAAAAACCAATCGGGACCTGTTCAAGACCACCTGCCGAGGGGGGGGGAACCCTCATCGGTGGCCATCTTCATCATCCTGGCGCTCTCCATGACAAGGAGGGAGTAGTTCACCCTCGGGGCTGAGGGTATGTACCAGTAGCTATGTGTTTGATCTCTCTCTCTCTCTCTCTCTCTCTCTCGTGTTCTTGATTTGGCACGATCTTGATGTATCGCGAGCTTTGCTATTATAGTTGGATCTTATGTTTCTTCTCCCCCTCTACTCTCTTCTAATGGATTGAGTTTTCCCTTTGAAGTAATCTTATCGGAGTGAGTCTTAAATGATTTGAGAACACTTGATGTATGTCTTACCGTGCGTATCTGTGGTGACAATGGGATATCACGTGATTCACTTGATGTATGTTTTGGTGATCAACTTGCGGGTTCTGCCCATGAACTTATGCATAGGAGTTGACACACGTTTTCGTATTGATTCTCCGGCAGAAACTTTGGGGCACTCTTTGAGGTTCTATGTGTTGGTTGAATATGTTGGAAATATGCCCTAGAGGCAATAATAAATTAGTTATTATTATATTTCCCTGTTCATGATGATCATTTATTATCCATGCTATAATTGTATTGATAGGAAACTCAGATACATGTGTGGGTACATAGACAACACCATGTCCCTAGTAAGCCTCTAGTTGACTAGCTCGTTGATCAATAGATGGTTACAGTTTCCTGACCATGGACATTGGATGTCGTTGATAATGGGATCACATCATTGGGAGAATGATGTGATGGACAAGACCCAATCCTAAGCCTAGCACAAAGATCGTAGTTCGTATGCTAAAGCTTTTCTAATGTCAAGTATCATTTCCTTAGACCATGAGATTGTGCAACTCCCGGATCTTGTAGGAATGCTTTGGGTGTACCAAGCGTCACAACGTAATCGGGTGGCTATAAAGGTGCACTACGGTATCTCCGAAAGTATCTGTTGGGTTGGCACGAATCGAGACTGGATTTGTCACTCCGTGTAAACGGAGAGGTATCTCTGGGCCCACTCGGTAGGACATCATCATAATGTGCACAATGTGACCAAGGGGTTGATCACGGGATGATGTGTTACGGAAGCAGTAAAGAGACTTGCCGTAACGAGATTGAACAAGGTATCGGTATACCGACGATCGAATCTCGGGCAAGTACAATACCGCTAGACAAAGGGAATTGTATACGGGATCGATTGAGTCCTCGACATCGTGGTTCATCCGATGAGATCATCGTGGAACATGTGGGAGCCAACATGGGTATCCAGATCGATGTTGGTTATTGACGGAGAACGTCTCGGTCATGTCTACATGTCTCCCGAACCCGTAGGGTCTACACACTTAAGGTTCGATGGCGCTAGGGTTATAAAGGAAGTTTGTATGTGGTTACCGAATGTTGTTGGAGTCCGGATGAGATCCCGGACGTCACGAGGAGTTCCGGAATGGTCCGGAGGTAAAGATTTATATATGGGAAGTCCTGTTTTGGTCACCGGAAAAGTTTGGGTTTTATCGGTAACGTCTGGGACCACGGGAGGGTCGGGGTCACCAAGAGGGGCCACAAGCCGGAGGGCTGCATGGGCCAAGTGTGGAAGGGACCAGCCGGTGGGCTGGTGCGCCCCTAAGGGCCCAAAGGCGCCTCAAGAGGGAAAGGGGGCAAACCCTAGGGCAGATGGGCCCTAAGGCCCACCCTAGGTGCGCCTCCCCCTCTCTCCCCTTGTGGCCGCCACCCAGATGGGATCCTGGGGCTGCCGCCACCCCTGGGGAGGGAACCCTAGGCGGGGGCGCAGCCCCTCCCCTTCCCCTATATATACTTGAGGTTTTGGCTGCCCAACATATATGAGTTTCTCCCTCTATTGGCGCAGCCCTGCCTCTCCTCCTCCTCCTTTCCCGTGGTGCTTGGCGAAGCCCTGCTGGATTGCCATGCTCATCCATCACCACCACGCCGTTGTGCTGCTGCTGGACGGAGTCTTCCTCAACCTCTCCCTCTCTCCTTGCTGGATCAAGGCGTGGGAGACGTCACCGGGCTGCACGTGTGTTGAGCAGCGGAGGTGCCGTCTGTTCGGCACTAGGATCTCCGGTGATTTGGATCACGACGAGTATGACTCCTTCAACCCCGTTCTCTTGAACGCTTCCGCTTAGCGATCTACAAGGGTATGTAGATGCACTCTCCTTCACCTCGTTGCTGGTTTCTCCTTAGACAGATCTTGGTGAAACACGTAGGAAAATTTTGAATTTCTGCTACGTTCCCCAACAGTGGCATCATGAGCTAGGTCTATTGCGTAGATTATTTGCACGAGTAGAACACAAAGTAGTTGTGGGAGTTGATTTTGTTCAATATGCTTACCGTTACTAGTCTAATCTTGTTTCGATGGTATTGTGGGATGGAGCGGCCCGGACCGACCTTACACGTACTCTTACGTGAGACAGGTTCCACCGACTGACATGCACTTGGTGCATAAGGTGGCTAGCGGGTGCCGATCTCTCCCACTTTAGTCGGAACGGATTCGATGAAAAGGGTCCTTATGAAGGGTAAATAGCAATTGGCATATCACGTTGTGGTTTTGCATAGGTAAGAAACGTTCTTGCTAGAAACCCATAGCAGCCACGTAAAACATGCAACAACAATTAGAGGACGTCTAACTTGTTTTTGCAGGGTATGCTATGTGATGTGATATGGCCAAGTAGAATGTGATGAATGATATGTGATGTATGAGATTGATCATGTTCTTGTAATAGGATTCACGACTTGCATGTCGATGAGTATGACAACGGCAGAATATAGGAGTTGTCTTTATTTGTTGTATGACCTGCGTGTCATTAAACAACGCCATGTAATTACTTTACTTTATTGCTAACCGGTAGCTATAGTAGTAGAAGTAATAGTTGGCGAGACAACTTCATGAAGACACGATGATGGAGATCATGATGATGGAGATCATGGTGTCATGCCGGTGACGATGATGATCATGGAGCCCCGAAGATGGAGATCAATGGAGCTATATGATATTGGCCATATCATGTCACTACTATATATAATTGCATGTGATGTTTATTATGTTTATGCATCTTATTTGCTTAGAACGACGGTAGTAAATAAGATGATCCCTTACAACAATTTCAAGAAGTGTTCTCCCCTAACTGTGCACCGTTGCTAAAGTTCGTCGCTTCTAAGCACCACGTGATGATCGGGTGTGATGGATTCTTACGTTCACATACAATGGGTGTAAGACAGATTTACACACGCGAAACACTTAGGGTTAACCAGACGAGCCTAGCATGTACGGACATGGCCTCGGAACACGAGACCGAAAGGTCGAGCATGAGTCGTATAGTAGATCGATCAACATGAAGATGTTCACCGATGATGACTAGTCCGTCTCACGTGATGATCGGACACGGCCTTAGTTGACTCGGATCATGTAATCACTTAGATGACTAGAGGGATGTCTATCGAGTGGGAGTTCATAAGATGAACTTAATTATCCTGAACATAGTCAAAAGACCTTTTGCAAATTATGTAAATGGCTAAGCTTTAGTTCCACTGTTTAGATATGTTCCTAGAGAAAATATAGTTGAAAGTTGATAGTAGCAATTATGCGGACGATGAGAAGGCTTATGTCCTTAATGCACTGCTTTCGGTGTGCTTTGAACCTCGAGCGCCCGTCTATGGATGTTGCGAACATCGACATACACGTCTTGATAACTACGTGATAGTTCGGTTAAGCGGTTTAGAGTTGAGGCACCAAAGACGATTTCAAAACGTCACGAAACATATGAGATGTTTCGAGGGCTGAAATTGGGATTTCAGGCTCGTGCCCACGTCAAGAGGTATAAGACCTCCGACAATTCTCTTAGCCTGCAAACTAAGGGAGAAAAGCTCAATCGTTGAGCTTGTGCTCAGATTGTCTGAGTGCAACAATCACTTGAATCGAGTGGCAGTTGATCTTCCAGATGAGATAGTGATGTTTCTCCAAAGTCATTGCCACCAAGCTGCTAGAGCTTCGTGATGAACTATAACATATCAGGATAGATATGATGATCCTTGAGGTATTCACGATGTTTGACACCGCGAAAGTAGAAATCAAGAAGGAGCATCAATTGTTGATGGTTGGTGAAACCACTAGTTTCAAGAAGGGCAAGGGCAACAAGGGATACTTCATGAAACGGCAAAACAGTTGCTGCTCTCGTGAAGAAACCCAAGGTTGAACACAAACCCGAGACTAAGTGCTTCTGTAATAAGAGGAACGGACATAGAAGCGGAACCACCCTAGATACTTGGTAGATGAGAAGGCTGGCAAGGTCGATAGAAGTATATTGGATATACATTAAGTTATTGTGTATATTACTAGTACTCCTAGTAGCACCAGGGTATTAGATACCGGTTCGGTTGCTAAGTGTTAGTAACTCGAAATAAAAGGCTACGGAATAATCGGAGACTAGCTAAAGGTGAGCTGACGATATGTGTTGGAAGTGTTTCCAAGTTTGATGTGATCAAACATCGCACGCTCCCTCTACCATCAAGATTAGTATTAAACCTGAATAATTGTCATTTGGTGTTTGCATTGAGCATAGACATGATTGGATTATGTCTATCGCAATGCGATTATTCATTTAAGGAGAATAATTGTTACTCTATTTATTTGAATAATGCCTTCAATGGTCTTGCACCTAAAGGAATGGTTTATTGAATCTCGATCGTACTGATACACATTTTCATGCCAAAAGATATAAGATAGTACTGATAAGTACCACTTACTTATTAACCGCCATGTAAGTCATATTGGTGTAGAACGCATGAAGAAGCTCCATGTTGATGGATCTTTGGACTCACTCTTTTTGAAAAAGTTTGAGACATGCGAACCATGTCTATTGGTGTATACGCATGAAGAAACTCCATGCAGATGGATCGTTTGGACTCACTTGATTTTAAATCACTTGAGATATGCAGATCATACCACATAGGCAAGATGACTGAAAAGCCTCGGTTTCAATAAGATGGAACAAGGTAGCAACCTGTTGGAAGTAACACATTTTGATGTGTGCAGTCCAATGAGTCTTTGAGGCATGCGATGAATATCGTTATGTTTTTACTTCACGGATGATTTAAGTAGATACTGAGTGTATTTACTTGATGAAACACAAGTCTGAATTATTGAATGGTTCAAGTAATTTCAGAGTGAAGTTAAAGATCTTCGTGACAAGAGGATAGAATGTCTATGATATGATCATAGAGATGAATATCTGAGTTACGAGTTTTGGCACACAATTAACACATTGTGCAAATTGTTTCACAATTAATACACTTTGGAACACCATAGTGTGATGGTGTGTCCGAACATCATAATTGCACTCTATTGGATATGGTGCGTACCATGATATCTCTTATCGAATTACCACTATCGTTCATGGGTTAGGCATTAGAGACAACCGCACTCACTTTAATGGGGCACCACGTAATTCCGTTGAGACGACACCGTTTGGAGAAACCTAAGTTGTCGTTTCTTGAAAGTTTGGGGGTGCGACGCTTATGTGAAAAAGTTTCAGGTTGATAAGCTCGAACCCAAAGGGGATAAAATGCATCTTCATAGGACACCCAAAACAGTTGGGTATACCTCCTAATTCAGATCCGAAAACAATAGGGATTGTTTCTTGAATCGAGTCCTTTCTCGAGGAAAAGTTTGTCTCGGAAAGTTGAGTGGGAGGATGGTGGAGACTTGATGAGGTTATTGAACAGTCACTTCAACTAGTGTGTAGCAGGGCACATGAAGTTGTTCCCGTGGAACCTACACCAATTGAAGTAGAAGCTTATGATAGTGATCATGAAGTTTCGGATCAAGTCACTAACGTACCTCGTAGGGTGACAAGGATGCGTACTACTTGAGTGGTACGCAATCACATCTTGAAGGTCATGTTGCTAGACAACAATGAACCTACGAGCTATGGAGAAGCGATGGTGGGCCCGGATTCCGACGAATGGCTCGAGGCCATAAAATCCGAGAAAGGATCCATGACTTTGGAGGACTTGCCCGATGATCGGCAAGCCATTGAGATAAATGGACCTTTAAGAAGAAGACGGACGTGGACGGTAATGTCACCATCTATGAAGCTTGACTTGTGGCGAAGAGTTTTTTCACAAGTTCAAAGAGTTGCCTACGATGAGATTTTCTCATCCGTAGCGATGCTTAAGTCCGTCGGAATCATGTTAGCATTAGCTGCATTTATGAAATCTGGTAGATGGATGTCAAAACGAGTTTCCTTACCAGTCTTCGTAAGGAAAGGTCGTATGTGATACAATTAGAAAGTTTTTGTCGATCCTAAGGATGCTAAAAGGTATGCTGGCTCCAGCGATCCTTCTCAGGACTGGAGTAAGCATCTCGGAGTTGGAATGTGCGCTTTGATGAAATGATCAAAGATTTTGGGTTTATACAAAGTTTATGAGAAACTTGTGTTTCCAAAGAAGTGAGTGGGAGCACTATAGAATTTCTGATGAGTATATGTTGTTGACATATTGTTGATCAGAAATGATGTAGAATTTCTGGAAAGCAAATAGGGTTATTTGAAAGATGTTTTTCAATAGAAACCTGGATTAAGCTACTTGAACATTGAGCATCAAGATCTATAGGGATAGATCAAAATCGCAATGGTACTTTCAAATGAGCATATACCTTGACATGATCTTGAAGGTGTTCAAGATGGATCAGTCAAAGAAGTTCTTGCCTGAGATGTAAGGTATGAAGTTAAGAGTTAAAGCTCGACCACGGCAAAAAAGAGAGAAAGGACGAAGGTCGTCCCTTATGCTTTAGACGTAGGCTCTATAGTATGCTATCTTTGTGTACCGCATCGAAGTGTGCCTTGCCATGAGTCAAGTCAAGGGGTACAAAATGATCCAGGAACGGATCATTGGACAGCGGTCAAAATTATCCTTAGAAGAATAAGGAAATATTTCTCGATTATGGAGGTGATAAAGAGTTCAGCGTAAAGGGTTACGTTGATGCAAGCTTTAACACCTATCCGAATGACTCTGAGTAGCAAACCGGATACGTATAGTGGAGAAACCATTTGGAATAGCTTCAAGTGGAACGTGGAAGCAACATTTACAATATGCCATAGAGAATTGCGAAGTACACACGGATCTGAATGGTTCAGACCCGTTGACTAAAACCTCTCTCACAAGCAAAACATGATCAAACCTCAGAACTCATTGAGTCTTAATCACATGATGATGTGAACTAGTTTACAGACAATAGTAAACTCTTTGGATGTTGGTCACATGGCGATGTGACCTATCAGAGTTAATCACATGACGATGTGAACTAGATTATTGACTCTAGTGCAAGTGGGAGACTGTTGGAAATATGCCCTAGAGGCAATAATAAATTAGTTATTATTATATTTCCCTGTTCATGATAATCGTTTATTATCCATGCTATAATTGTATTGATAGGAAACTCAGATACATGTGTGGGTACATAGACAACACCATGTCCCTAGTAAGCCTCTAGTTGACTAGCTCGTTGATCAATAGATGGTTACAGTTTCCTGACCATGGACATTGGATGTCGTTGATAATGGGATCACATCATTGGGAGAATGATGTGATGGACAAGACCCAATCCTAAGCCTAGCACAAAGATCGTAGTTCGTATGCTAAAGCTTTTCTAATGTCAAGTATCATTTCCTTAGACCATGAGATTGTGCAACTCCGGATCTTTGTAGGAATGCTTTGGGTGTACCAAACGTCACAACGAATCGGGTGGCTATAAAGGTGCACTACGGTATCTCCGAAAGTGTACATTGGGTTGTACGAATCGAGGCTGGATTTGTCACTCCGTGTAAACGGAGAGGTATCTCTGGGCCCACTCGGTAGGACATCATCATAATGTGCACAATGTGACCAAGGGGTTGATCACGGGATGATGTGTTACGGAAGCAGTAAAGAGACTTGCCGGTAACGAGATTGAACAAGGTATCGGTATACCGACGATCGAATCTCGGCAAGTACAATACCGCTAGACAAAGGGAATTGTATACGGGATCGATTGAGTCCTCGACATCGTGGTTCATCCGATGAGATCATCGTGGAACATGTGGGAGCCAACATGGGTATCCAGATCCAGCTATTGGTTATTGACTGGAGAGATGTCTCGGTCATGTCTATATGCCTCCCGAACCCGTAGGGTCTACACACTTAAGGTTCGATGACGCTAGGGTTATAGGGAACGTTTGTATGTGGTTACCGAATGTTGTTCGGAGTCCCGGATGAGATTCCAGACGTTACGAGGAGTTCTGGAATGGTCCCGAGGTAAAGATTTATATATGGGAAGTCCTGTTTTGGTCACGGAAAAGTTTGGGGTTTTATCGGTAGCATCTGGGACCACCGGGAGGTCAGGGTCCACCAAGAGGGCCACAAGCCCGGAGGGCTGCATGGGCCAAGTGTGGAAGGGGACCAGCCCAGGTGGGCTGGTGCGCTTCCACAAGGGCCCAAGGCGCCTCCAAGAGGAAAGGGGCAAACCCTAGGGCAGATGGGCCCTAAGGCCCACCCTAGGTGCGCCTCCCCCTCTCCCCTTGTGGCCGCCACCCAGATGGGATCTGGGGGCTGCCGCCACCCCTGGGGAGGGAACCCTAGGTGGGGGCGCAGCCCCTCCCCTTCCCCTATATATACTTGAGGTTTGGGGTGCCCAACATATATGAGTTTCTCCCTCTATTGGCGCAGCCCTGCCTCTCCTCCTCCTCCTTTCCCGTGGTGCTTGGCGAAGCCCTGCTGGATTGCCACGCTCCTCCATCACCACCACGCCGTTGTGCTGCTGCTGGACGGAGTCTTCCTCAACCTCTTCCTCTCTCCTTGCTGGATCAAGGCGTGGGAGACGTCACCGGGCTGCACGTGTGTTGAACGCGGAGGTGCCGTCCGTTCGGCACTAGGATCTCCGGTGATTTGGATCACGACGAGTACGACTCCTTCAACCCCGTTTTCTTGAACGCTTCCGCTTAGCGATCTACAAGGGTATGTAGATGCACTCTCCTTCACCTCGTTGCTGGTTTCTGCTTAGATAGATCTTGGTGAAACACGTAGGAAAATTTTGAATTTCTGCTACGTTCCCCAACAGAATAGATGAATCTAAGATTTTGTGGTGCATATCGTATAATCATACCCACGTATACTTGAGGTAACATTGGATTATCTAGGTGACATTAGGGTTTTGTTTGATTTCTGTCTTAAGGTGTTACTAGTACATATGCCCGTGCGTTGCAACGCGCGAAAAAATTAACAAAACCTGCTTCCCGTGCCACTACACTTCACTTATATTCAATTCTGACAAACCTTGAAATAAGGTTATCCTCATATCTATAAGGTGCATATGCAGATGGGTTGCCACCGGTTGAATTATCTTTATTTGGATCATGAAGTGTTGGTGTGAGAAGCTACCCTAACATCCTTCATTGACACATACTTAAGCCTGCACTTCCATCGAATGAAAGAGTGGTGATGCATGGAATAGTCTTTTAGCGGGAGAAACATACAATATGAATCTTACAGGTGCATGGAATAGTCTCTTAGCTATCTGCATCCGGTTGCATTTTGGAAGAAATTTGACGAAACTGAACAAATTTGAGGGATATTTAGACAAACTGTACATATTAATTCATACTTGAATAACTTTTAGATAAAACCTGATGCTTTTCACCTAGACTGGAGGACACTAATTACATTTTGACATATTTAAACTAAACCATACTCTAAACCTAGTCTAAATGACTGTCGGCCCCCGCTCGCCCATTTTTGGCCGGCCATGAGCCCCGGGAACTGAAGCTCCAGCTTCGCCTTGTACCCTTTGCCTTCGCAGCCTGCAAGCGGCTAATCGGCTGACGGAAGGGTGGTGGCCTTCCAGAGACCAGAGCATGGGCGACCCCCCATGCTCTACTCTTCCTCACTGCCGGCGGCGCCCTTGGACGTGCCGACTTCATGATCGTTGCGCTGGGGTGCGGGTGTGACGGAGCTGGTAGCGTCACCCTCGTCCTTGCTCTTGTCGTAGACTTCACCGACCACATCATGGATCTTCTTGATCGGCTTCTAGCTCCGCCTGACGTTGGCGGTACCACCAGCGACCGCGACGGATTTGGTAGGCGGTGCGATAGGAGTCGCTAGCGCCTCCTGCTCGGCCTAATCCATGTCCGGCGCGATTGTCGTGCTAGCGGCGAGGTGCTCCACCGCACTCCTGTTCCGGATGAGGATCGACGTTGGAGATGCCCTTATGTACTCTCTGAGAGTTTACGGAAAAAAGTAGATCCTGGTGATCCGGACTGTTGCGGGCGTTTTGAGGGTCGATGTTGGAGATGCCCTTATAACATTATCAAAATATTCGAATTCTAATGATTTTTTATTATGTAGTTTTTCTTATCGAAGGTCCTTTGATTTGTAATTCATTCCCAATGTTTTTCTTCTTTTGCACTATTAAGGCCAAACGCAAGAAAATATTTCCATACTCCCGTGTCCAGACGGCTGATAAAAACAGTGGTCGAGCGGCCTGCACGTAGACTCCCCATCAGGCCATAACGTGTTACCTCCACCGCTTAGCCTATCCATTCCGTCTCCATCGAGATGCATCTGTATATCCTCTCATCCCCATCCATATGTGCTTCCACCGATATGTGCAGCCGTTGCTTCAACGCTGCAGAGCCAACGGCCGGCTGTCCGGCGAGCGCCAGCGGGATTTGTGTCAATCACAGGCTGCATGCAGTGTCCACAGCGTCTCTTTCCACCGGAGCGCCGCAGCCCGATCCCCTCCTCCCCTCTCATCCATTTGCAAGCCGATGTGAAGCCTGGTAGTCAAGTCACCGCACGATTCCCTGACTCCAACGCTCCAGTGCCCGCCCCGCCAGTGGGGTTAATTCGTTTTCCACAACTCCTCATTTGAACTTGTCAAGTAGCATGCTAGTTCGTCCTTGTTTGCACATGTATGTGCTAGTCCTGTTGATCGTTTTTACATGCATGCATTTTTCCCAAAGCAACTGGTTGATACTCCAGACAAATTCAGAACATATTTGAACAGGTGAGCATCAGTCTAAGGAGGCGAGGTGGGACTATTCAAAGCAAATATCCTTTTCATTGTCAAACCGATGTGCTAGCCGAGTTGGTCGCTGCCTTAGCACATGGCTCGTGAGGTTATGGGCTTGATCCCCACAGCAAGCAATATTTGTTGACTGTTGGCCCATAGGAAAGTCTGGTACGTTGTTCTATGGTCTAAATTCGTCACAGATGTACCACCTTTTATTAGTACCACCTCGGATATTAAAAAAACTTGATCGGTTGGACGGACGAAAAACTTAAGAAATTACGGTGGTAAGAAGCGATAGCCCTTTTATTAGTAGGTATAGATTCTAGTACGAACTCTAGGACTGTTTGTGACACTTATAGGAATAGCCCAACGGATTGATTGGAAAGAATAACTTTGAGGTGGTTTCGTACCCTACCATAATCTCTTCGTTTGTTCCCCGCTATTAGTGACTTTGGAGTGACTCTTTGTTGCATGTTGAGGGATAGTTATATGATCCAACTATGTTATTATTGTTGAGAGAACTTGCACTAGTGAAAGTATGAACCCTAGGCCTTGTTTTCTAGCATTGCAATACCGTCAACGCTCACTTTTACCACTTGTTACCTTGCTGTTTTCATATTTTCAGATTACAAAAACCTATATCTACCATTCATATTGCACTGTTATCACCATCTCTTCGCCGAACTAGTGCACCTATACAATTTACCATTGTATTGGGTGTGTTGGGGACACAAGAGACTCTTTGTTATTTGGTTGCAGGGTTGTTTGAGAGAGACCATCTTCATCCTACGCCTCCCACGGATTGATAAACCTTAGGTCACTGTCCTACAAACCTCTGCACTTGGAGGCCCAACAACGTCTACAAGAAGAAGGTTGCTTAGTAGAGCAGTTTCTGGCGCCGTTGCCGGGGAGGTGAGTGCTTGAAGGTATATCTTTAGATCTTGCAATCGAATCTGTTTGTTTCTTGTTTTAGCACTAGTTTAGTCTATAAAAGAAAAACTACAAAAAAATGGAATTGAGTTTGTCTCATACGCTTCATCTTTTTAATATCTTTCATGAGAATGATGGAAAGGAAAATTGTGCCAAAGTGTTAGAAGAAGAATGCATTAAAATGTTTGGCACTAAATCTTTGAATGATGAGCATGATTGCAATGTTGTTAGTATGAAATCCTTGAATATCCATGGTACTAATGATGATTGCACTAGTTATGATGAAAATGTCCCCTATAAACATGTTAATTTTTGTGGAGTGCATTGGGTTTGCAAGTACACACCAAATAGGGAAGATATATATTGCAAGAGGAATAAGAACTTAGAAACTAAATTGTTGCAAGAAAGGCTAGATGATTGTGCTGAAAATTTAAATTTTCTTGGCCGTACTTGTGGACTTTGCAATGAACAGGGTCATTTAGCTATCCGATGCAAATTGTTTCATGATCTAATCGTGTCCAAAAATTGTGATGACTTGATTTCCCTTGCACATTATAATGAACTTAGTTTGCTTATGGGCTATGAAGAAATGAAACATTTAACTAATCATCTTCCAGAATTTGCCCGTTACAAACTTCTTGGCTTTGATCTAGAGAAGATTTATATGTATTGTGCGGTGAATTGCATTGAAAATCCTTATATTGCCAATTACATAAAGAAAATAAAGCAAATAGAAAATGAAGAAAATACTAATTAAAGGGAAGAGACTTCCCAATATCCTCCTATTATTTCTTATGATGAATCAGGTAACGAGGAGGAGCCTTCTATTCAACCAATCTCATTATTAAGGAGCTCCAAAAGGAGGATTGAACCCACACATTATGTGGTGAAGAAGAAGAAAAGAAAAAGTAAGAGAGGTAAAAAGGTATCTCTCCCAAATAATATTGCTCCTATTATTGTTGTGCCTCATGAAAATGAATCAAAAATAATTATGGAAGATGATGCACTTGATGATGATCTCGTTATGCCTATTGCTTGTTGTGATGATTATGATTGGGAACATAATGATAATTCTTATGATCTTGAAAATATTTTTGACACTTGCTTGGAAGAATATGGTAATAATGTTTGCTATACTATTGGTGCTATCCATACTATTAACAATGAGAGTAATTATGCTTATGATATGAAAAGGCCCAAGCTTGTGGATGCTATGTTTGATGAAGATGATGTTTTTGAGAATATATTTTCTGAAATTAATGTTTGTCCCAAGCTTGGGGATGCTATGTTTAATAATGATGATATTTATAGCCTCTCAAGTTTCGATATGCAAATTTATAAGGATGATAGCATGCCTCCTACTTATGATGATTATATTGATGAAAGTGGGTTTGGAAGAGTGTCAACTTTAGGAAGTAATGATCCCACTATTTTGGAGGATGTTGAATCTTATAATATTTATGAAAGTGGATTTGGAGAGGTCATGACTTTATTTAGTGATGTATCCACTATTTCAGAAGAGGTTTCAATCGATTATGATGAGAACAAAGTTGCTACTTATGATGATTATTGTGATGAAACTTATGCTATAAAAAGTAGTGATGATTATAATTATAAAACTTGTCATGATTATGATTCCCCTTTTTCTGAACATTACTCTTTTAATGTGGAAATAATTTATAGTATTCAAGTCTCTTATGATACTCCCACTATTCCTAATGAGAAGAATTTTGCTGATGTGGAGAGTAGTAAAATTTCTATGCAAGTAGATCATGAAAAGAATGATTTAGGTGATGGTTATATTGTTGAATTCATTCATGATGCTACTGAAAGTTATTATGAGGGAGGAATGTATGCTTGTAGTAATTGCAATAATATCAAGTTTCCTCTCTATGTGCTTAAAATCTTGAAGTTATGCTTGTTTTGCCTTCCTATGCTAGTTGATTCTTGTTCCCATAAGTTGTTTGCTAACAAGATCCCTATGCATAGGAAGTGGGTTAGACTTAAATGTGCTAGTCATATTCTTCATGATGCTCTCTTTATGTTTCAATTCCTATCTTTTATGTGAGCATCATTGAAATCATTATGCCTAGCTAGGGGTGTTAAACGATAGCGCTTGTTGGGAGGCAACCCAATTTTATTTTAGTTTCTTGCTTTTTGGTTCTGTTTAGGAATAAATAATACCTCTAGCTTCTTTTTATATGTGGTTTTATGTTTTAATTAGTGTTTGTGCCAAGTAGAACCTTTGGGAAGACTTGGGTGAAGTCTTTATGATCATGCTGTAAAAAACAGAAACTTTAGCGCTCACGAGATTAGCTAAAACTTTTTACTGGAGAGTGCTATTTAGTTGATTATTTTTTAAGATGATTACTAGACAAATTCCTCAGGTCCACCAATTTATTTTAGAATTTTTGGAGTTCCAGAAGTTTGCGTTATTTACATATTACTACAGACTGTTCTGTTTTTGACAGATTCTGTTTTCATTGTGTTGCTTGCTTATTTTGATGAATCTATGGCTAGTAAAATAGTTTATAAACCATAGAGAAGATTGGAATACATTAGGTTTAACACCAGTATAAATAAAGAATGAGTTCATTACAGTACCTTGAAGTGGTGTTTAGTTTTCTTTCGCTAACAGAGCTTACGAGTTTTCTGTTAAGTTTTGTGTTGTGAAGTTTTCAAGTTTTGGGTAAAGATTCGATGGACTATGGAATAAGGAGTGGAAAGAGCCTAAGCTTGGGGATGCCCAAGGCACTCCAAGGTAATATTCAATAATAACCAAGAGTTTAAGCTTGGGGATGCCCCGGATGGCATCCCCTCTTTCGTCTTCGTTCATCGGTAACTTTACTTGGAGCTATATTTTTATTCACCACATGATATGTGTTTTGCTTGGGGCGTCGTTTTATTTTCTTTAGCTTTGCTTGCTGTTTGAATAAAACGCCAAGATCTGAAATTACTAAATGGGAGAGTCTTCACATAGTTGCATAATTATTCGACTACTCATTGATCTTCACTTATATCTTTCGGAGTAGTTTGTCGTTTGCTCTAATACTTCACTTATATCTTTTAGAGGACGGTGGTGGATTTGTTTTATAGAAAATTTTGGTATCTCATGCTTCACTTAGATGATTTTGAGAGTCTTAAACAGCATGGTAATTTGCTTAATCCTAATATGCTAGGTATTCAAGAATAGTAAAAACTTTCTTATGAGTGTGTTGAATACTAAGAGAAGTTTGATGCTTGATGATTGTTTTGAGATGAGGAAGTAATAATATCAAAGTCGTGCTAGTTGAGTAGTTGTGAATTTGATAAATTCTTGTGTTGAAGTTTGCAAGTCCCGTAGCATGCACGTATGGTAAACGTTATGTAACAAATTTGAAACATGGGGTGTTCTTTGATTGTCCTCCTTATGAGTGGCGGCGGGAATGACGATGGTCTTTTCCTACCAATCTATCCCCCTAGGAGCATGCGTAGTGCTTGGTTTTTGATGACTTGTAGATTTTTGCAATAAGTATGTGAGTTCTTTATGACTAATGTTGAGTCCATGGATTGTACACACTCTCACCTTTCCACCATTGCTAGCCTCTTCGGTATCGTGCATTGCCCTTTCTCACATTGAGAGTTGGTGCAAACTTCGCTGGTGCATCCAAATCCCGTGATATGATATGCTCTTTCACACATAGGCCTCCTTATGTCTTCCTCAAAACAGCCACCATACCTACCTATTATGGCATTTCCATAGCCATTCCGAGATATATTGCCATGCAACTTTCCACCATTCCGTTTAGAGAAAAGTATACTTTTCATCCTTCAACTCTTGGTGAAGTCTAGATTTGGTCCCTCAACTTCGAAACCGGACAACTTGCACCCCCAACTAATGAAACCGGACAAGGTTCGTCCCTGGTCTCGATTTTGACCGGTTTTGGTTCTGACTGACCCCGGTTTTGACCGGTGCTGACTCAAATTCATGTAATTTTTTCATATCCGTGAACTTTTTGAAATTCACATACTCTTTTCAAATTCACATAGTTTTTTCATACATGTCACTCTTGGTTCATTGCATATCCCGGTACACCGCCGGAGGCATTCATATAGAGTCATACTTTGTTCTAGTATCGAGTTGTAATCATTGAGTTGTAAATAAATAGAAGTGTGATCATCATTTTCTAGAGCATTGTCCAAAGTGAGGAATAAAAAAAAAGAGAAAGGCCATAAAAAAGAGAAGGCCCCAAAAAGAGAAAGGCCATAAAAAAAGAGAATGCCCAAAAAATGAGAGAAAAAGAGAGAAGGGACAATGTTACTATCCTTTTACCACACTTGTGCTTCAAAGTAGCACCATAATCTTCATGTTAGAGAGTCTCTTGTTTTGTCATTTTCATATACTAGTGGGAATTCTTCATTATAGAACTTGGCTTGTATGTTCCAACAATGGGCCTCCTCAAGTGCCCTAGGTCTTCATGAGCAAGCACGTTGGATGCACACCCACTTAGTTTCTTTTGTTGAGATTTCATACATTTATAGCTCTAGTGCATCCGTTGCATGGCAATCCCTACTCCTTGCATTAACATCAATCAATGGGCATCTCCATAGCTCATTTATTAGCCTCGTTGATGTGAGACTTTGTCCTTTTTTGTCTTCTCCACACAACCCCCTTCATCATATTCTATTCCACCCATAGTGCTATGTTCATGGCTCGCGCTCATGTATTGCGTGAAGGTTTATAAAGTTTGAGATTACTAAAGTATGAAACAATTGCTTGGCTTGTCATCGGGGTTGTGCATGATGAGAGCATTCTTGTAAGACGAAAATGGAGCATGACTAAACTATATGATTTTGTAGGGATGAACTTTCTTTGGCCAAGTTATTTTGAGAGGACATAATTGCTTAGTTAGTATGCTTGAAGTATTATTATTTTTATGTCAATATGAACTTTTCTCTTGAATCTTTCGGATCTGAATATTCATACCACAATTAAGAAGAATTACATTGAAATTATGCCAAGTAGCATTCCACATCAAAATTATCTTTTTATCATTTACCTACTCGAGGACGAGCAGGAATTAAGCTTGGGGATGCTGATACGTCTCCAATGTATCTATAATTTTTGATTGTTCCATGCTATTATATTATGTGTTTTGGATGTTTATGGGCTTTATCAAACACTTTTATATTATTTTTGGGACTAACCTATTGACCCAGAGCCCAACGCCAGTTCGTGTTTTTTCCCTTGTTTCAGTGTTTCAAGAAAAGGAATATCAAACGGAGTCGAAACGTAATGAAATCTTCTAGAGAAGTTATTTTTGGAAGGAAAGCAACCGGGGAGACTTGGAGTCCACGTCAAAGAAGCAATGAGGAAGCCACAAGGTAGGGGCGCCTCCCCCAGCGCGCCCTCCACCTCATGGGCCCCTCGGGGCTCCCCGGCCGAACGTCTTCCGCCTATATGTACCCATAGACCCTAAAAACTTGAGGGAACAGATTCGATCGGGAGTTCCGCCGCCGCAAGCCTCTGTAGCCACCAAAAACCAATCGGGACCCTGTTTCGGCACCCTGCCGAAGGGGGGAACCCTCACCGGTGGCCATCTTCATCATCCCGGCGCTCTCCATGACGAGGAGGGAGTAGTTCACCCTCGGGGCTGAGGGTATGTACCAGTAGCTATGTGTTTGATCTCTCTCTCTCTCTCTCTCTCGTGTTCTTGATTTGGCACGATCTTGATGTATGATACGTCTCCGTCGTATCTACTTTTCCAAACAATTTTGCCCTTGTTTTGGACTCTAACTTGTATGAATTGAATGGAACTAACCCGGACTGACGTTGTTTTCAGCAGAATTGCCATGATGTTGTTTTATGTGCAGAAAACAAAAGTTCACGGAATGACCTGAAACTCCATGGAATATCTTAGAATAAATAATAAAAAATCCTCGCCAAAGATGAAGACCAGGGGGCCCACACCCTGTCCATGAGGGTGGGGGGCGCGCCCCCCCTCCTGGGCGCGCCCCGTACCTCGTGGGCCCCCTGGAGACCCTCTAACGCCAACTCCAACTCCATATATTGGCTTTCGGGGAGAAAAAAATCAGAGAGAAAGTTTCATCGCGTTTTACGATACGGAGCCGCCGCCAAGCCCTAATCTCTCTCGGGAGGGCTGATCTCGAGTCCGTTCGGGGCTCCGGAGAGGGGGATTCTTCGCTGTCGTCATCATCAACCATCCTCCATCACCAATTTCATGATGCTCACCGCCGTGCGTGAGTAATTCCATCGTAGGCTTGCTGGACGGTGATGGGTTGGATGAGATTTATCATGTAATCGAGTTAGTTTTGTTAGGGTTTGATCCCTAGTATCCACTATGTTCTGAGATTGATGTTTTTATGACTTTGCTATGCTTAATGCTTGTCACTAGGGCCCGAGTGCAATGATTTCAGATCTGAACCTATTATATTTTCATGAATATATGTGTGTTCTTGATCCTATCTTGCAAGTCTATAGTCACCTACTATGTGTTATGATCCGCAACCTCAAGTGACAATAATCGGGACCACTCCCGGTGATGACCATAGTTTGAGGAGTTCATGTATTCACTATGTGCTAATGCTTTGTTCCGGTTCACTATTAAAAGGAGGCCTTAATATCCCTTAGTTTCCAATAGGACCCTGCTGCCACGGGAGGGCAGGACAAAAGATGTCATGCAAGTTCTTTTCCATAAGCACGTATGACTATTTACGGAATACATGCCTACATTACATTGATGAATTGGAGCTAGTTCTGTGTCACCCTATGTTATGACTGGTACATGACGAACCACATCCGGCATAATTATCCATCACTGATCCGGTGCCTACGAGCTTTCCATACAATGGTTTACGCTTATTTACTTTCCCGTTGCTATTGTTACAATCACTACAAAATACCAAAAATATTTACCATTGCTTGCACTGCTCTTTTGTTACCATTACCGCCACTATCATATTACTTTGCTACTAAACACTTTGCTGCAGATACTAAGTTTCCAGGTGTGGTTGAATTGACAACTCAGCTGCTAATACTTGAGAATATTCTTTGGCTCCCCTTGTGTCGAATCAATAAATTTGGGTTGAATACTCTACCCTCGAAAACTGTTGCGATCCCCTATACTTGTGGGTTATCAAGACCTTTTTCAAGGCGCCCGTTGCCGAGCATAGCTCTATTCTTTGAGTCACTTGGGATTTATATCTTCCGGACACTATGAAGAACTTGAAAGACGCTTAAGACAACAATTTATCCCTCAACTACGAGGGGAGGTAAGGAACTGCCATCTAGCTCGCACTTGATTCACCTTACATTATGAGTAAGCTAGCGACACCTAAACCTGCTTCTGCTATTCGTTTCAATATGTCGCATGTTATTGATGATGCCACTTCTTCTATGCATGATACTTATGATGAAACTACTTCTATGCTTGATACTACTGTGCCCCTTGGTGAATTTCTAGATGAACAAATTTCTAGGTCTAGAGAAAGAGAAACTATTGAAACTGAATACAATGATGGAAGTGATGATGAGGATATGCCTGCTATTCCTGAGGGTTATCTTTTTGATGTGGAATCTTCTGCAGCTCTTTTTGCCTGCCAGGATAGATATGAACTTAAGAGGCTGCTAGTTAAATGGAGTAAAGAATCTCTTAGAGATAGGATGAGACCCTGACCGCTTTTACTACTTCACCTATCTGTGTTCTGATAAGGATTATGAATTCTCTGTTGATCTGATATAATTACTTTGGTTGAATCTGATCCTTTTTATGGCTATGAATCTGAAACTGTTGTGGCACATCTTACTAAGTTAAATGATATAGCTGCCCTGTTTACTAATGATGAGAGATCGCGCTACTTTTATATACGCAAAATATTTCCGTTCTCATTAAAGGGTGATGCTAAGATATGGTTTAATTCTGTTGATCCTGGTTGTGTGCGTAGTCCCCAGGATATGATTTATTACTTCTCTGCTAAATATTTCCCTGCTCATAAGAAACAAGCTGCTTTGAGGGAAATATACAACTTCGCGCAAATTAAAGAAGAGAGTCTCCCACAAGCTTGGGGGAGGCTTCTCAAGTTACTTAATGCTTTGTCTGATCATCCTCTTAAGAAACCTGAAATACTTGATATCTTTTATAATGGACTAACCGATGCTTCCAGAGATTACCTGGATAGTTGTGCTGGTTCTCTTTTCAGGGAAAGAACACCTGATGAAGCTGGAATTTTATTGAATAATATGTTGACAAATGAAAATAATTGGGCACCTCCCGAGCCAACTCCTAAGCCAGCTCCTGAGCCAATTACTGAGCCTATTCCTAAACCAACTCCGAACAAGAGAGGTGTTCTATTTCTCAGTCCTGAAGATATGCAAGAGGCAAAGAAATCTATGAAAGAAAAAGGTATTAAAGCTGAAGATGTTAAGAATTTACCTCCTATTGAAGAAATACATGGTCTTAATTTACCGCCTGTTGAAGAAGTGTATGGTCTCAATTGTTTATTCACTGAAGAACCTCCTGATCCTGATATCCCGACATAGGTAGTAAAGGTAAATTCTCTCTACAGATATGATAAAGTCGAAGTCCCTCCTACTAAAATCGCTAGTCAGTGCTTGGATGAGTTTGATAACTTTATGTTTAAGCAAGATGACTTTAATGCTTATTTTGGTAGACAATTAAAACAGAATACCTTTATGATTAAACGCTTGGGTGATTATATGGCTAATATTAGAGGTGAACTTAAACTTGTTAGGAAACATGCTTCTATGGTTACCACTCAAGTAGAACATGTACTTAAAGCTCAGAAAGAAGTGCTTGATGAAATGAATAGTAAGAAAAATGATTATGCTGCTAGAGTGGCTACTAGAACTGGTAGAATGACTCAGGAACCTCTGTATCCTGAAGGCCACCCTAAGAGAATCAAGCAAGATTCTCGGAGAAATAATATTGATGTACCTAGTTCTTCTAAAAGGAAGAAAAAGAAAAATGATAGGACTGTGCAAACTTCTAGTGAACCTGTTGCTGAACCACCTAAGAATCCAAATGATATCTCTATGTCCGATCTTTGAAACACAACTGCGGTAATGAACATGAACCTAGTGAAAATGTTAATGATAATGTTCATGATGATGCTCAACCTAGTAATGATAATGATGTAGAAGTTGAACCTGCTTTGTTGATCTTGATAACCCACAATCAAAGAATCAACGTTATGATAAAAGAGACTTCGTTGCTAGGAAACATGGTAAAGAAAGAGAACCATGGGTTCGTAAACCCATGCCTTTTCCTCCCAAACCATCCAAGAAAAAGGATGATGAGGATTTTGAGCGTTTCTTTGAAATGATTAGACCTATCTTTTGCGTATGCGATTGGTGATATGCTCAAAATGAATCCTTATGCTAAATATATGAAAGATATTGTTACAAATAAAAGAAAGATACCGGAAGCTGAAATTTCCACCATACTTGCTAATTATACTTTTAAGGGTGGAATACCAAAGAAACTTGGAGATCTAGGAGTACCTACTATACCATGCTCCATTAAGAGAAATTATGTTAAAACTGCTTTATGTGATCTTGGAGCCGGTGTTAGTGTTATGCCTCTCTCTTTATATCGTAGACTTGACTTGAATAAGTTGACACCTACTGAAATATCTTTGTAAATGGCTGATAAATCAACTGCTATACCTGTTGGTATTTGTGAGGATGTGCCTGTTGTGGTTGCAAACGTTACTATTTTAACGGACTTTGTTATTCTTGATATTCCCGAGGATGATAGTATGTCTATTATTCTTGGAAGACCTTTCCTTAATACTGCAGGGGCTGTTATTGATTGCAACAAAGGCAACGTCACTTTTCATGTTAATGGTAATGAGCATACGGTACACTTTCCAAGGAAACAACCTCAAGTTCATAGTATCAACTCTATTGGAAAAATTCCATCGATTATATTTGGAGGTTTTGAATTTTCTCTCCCTACTGTCAAGAAGAAATATGATATACTTATTATTGGGGATGTCCATATCCCCGTTGAGGTAACATAGTGTATTTCGAAATTTCTCCGGTTCCATGATTATCAGAATGAGTTTGTTAACAAGACTTGATCAACCTTGTTAGTGGATTCTTTTCGATGAGCATGAGATGGATGAAACTAGAAGCACAACCTTCTGTACCCTCTTTATATTCTCTGTTCTTTAGTGGAAATAAAGTAAAATAGTATTTTTCTGTCTGTTTCCTGAGTTATCTGTGCAATATAAAAATATCCCAAAAATAGAAGTCCTCAGAATTCCATGCCAATTTAATATGTTTTTTCGGGAATATTTAAGGATTTTTAGTGCAAAAATTACCGCGGGGGGAGCTGCCACCTGGCCACGAGGGTGGAGGGCGCGCCCTACCCCCTGGGCGCGCCCCTTGCGTCGTGGGCCCACGGTGGCCCTCCTCCACTTATCCCTGCACCCATCTTCTTCCTCTGCCTCGCACAAACCCGAAAAACCAACTCAAGCTCGTGTTCGGCCACCTTTGCTGTGATTTTTCGATCTCCTTGCTCAAAGCACCTCTCGCAAAACTGCTTGGGGAGATTGTTCCTTGGTATGTGACTCCTCCATTGGTCCAATTAGTTTTTGTTCTAGTGCTTTATTCTTTGCAAATTTGTGCTGCATAGGTGACCATGTTCTTGAGCTTGCATGTCAAATTTATATGGTTCCAAGTAGTTCTAATGCTTGATATATGCTCTAGGCACTCATATGAGTAGTTGCTATCAATTTTATTGAAGTTGGTTCACTTTTGTTTGAAGTCACCAATAATTTCAGAATTATTTTTCAGAGAAACCAATATGCTTAGGAAGATGTTCCAAGGTGGTTCATCAAGGAAGCAAGGTCCCAGGCTTGCAATGCGTGATGCTGACGAGGAACCACCAAGAGACGCTCTTGTGAGGCCCTGTGAATGGCCTTCGGAAAATTTTATGGATCAAGCGGGAATCAAAGAAAAATTTAACGCATATTTGCGTAATGTCGGTCTTGAGGATTTTGAAGCTGACAAATGCCCCAGATGTCGTGATCTCACAAGTTCATTTGTGGGGAGGTTTGAGTTTTCATCTTTGCATAATTCTCCTTGGTCATGTTTGACCTTTATGACAAATCTTATACCATGGACTTAGAGGATTTCACTCTTGCATGCAAACTTCCATCTTGGGGTAGTATCAGGGATCCCCCTAAATCTGAATATAGAGACTTTCTTGCTAGAATAACTGTGGGGGAATCTAGAGATATAACGCAAGCCACTATAGGGAGCATCCACTTTCCTGCTATACATTATTTTGCTCTCTTCATAGGTAGATGCATAAATGCTAAGGATGAAGCATGTCACATGTGTGCCCCTGATCTCAGCATTCTCAGAAGTGTTGTGTTAGGGGACCAATCTTATCATATGGGAGCCATTGTAGCTCGTAGGTTGCATCATAATAGACATAACGGAGATTTCTTTGGAGGAATTTATGCAACCCGCTTAGCTAATTTTCTTGAGATAGACATTCGTGAGGGTGACATGGAGTTACCCCCTACTTATTTAGATTTTGATTCTATGGCTTCCCACCAGTTTGTCGAGAGGACTGAACCACCTCTCCCATATCGACTAATCTTTAACAAACAGCATGTTGTCCATGTTACTCTTCCTGCTCCTGCCTTCTTTGATTTTCAGAGAAGAGGAAGATATATTATTACCAGGGAGGAGGAAGATGAGTACGAGAGGAGAGCGGAGGCGGCTCGACGCTGCGCTGCAGCTCAGGAGGCGATAGGTTGCTTGTGAAGACGACCCAGCTACACCTACGGGTATCGGCCGGGCTATCCTCGGCAATAGACCAACTTTGGCCAAAAGCCTAAGCTTGGGGAGTACGTATTTCCACCGACATTACATTCATGTTCACACACACCCATTGCTAGATGTCGGTGCTCATACTCTTTCACTGTAATATCCATGCTAGTTTATTTCCTTTTTCCTGCTTTCTTCTTGTGTGTTTAATAAACCTTAAGAAAAACCAAAAAAAAAATTAGTAGTAGTTTATTTTCCCTGCTATAGTAGTAATAATTAAAAAGAAAACGCAAAAATATTTCCCGTTCTTCTTTTTCTTGTTGGGAGCTTTCCCGTGTAAATAGTTTTTATTTCCTTTCTTTTCTTTGGGGGTCAGTAGGAGAAGACCAGGATTAAATTGTTGAAGTGGCTCTTATATGCATTATTGTTGATTTAACCAAGAGCCCATATTGCCTTGTCTTCTCCTGTTTATTGAAAGCTCGCAGATTCCAGCTTAGTCCAATGCACGTGCACTCTTATTATTATTCACACCGTTCGGTTGTGCAAGTGAAAGGGAATTATGATGACATATATGATGGACTGACTGAGATGGGAAAATCTGGTATGAACTCGACCTCTTTTATTTTTGTAAATATGATGAGTCCATCGTTCTTGATTCAGCTTGTTATGAGTAAACATGTTTGCAATGACAATTAGAGATCATAGTTGCTCGTGCCATGCTTGATTAGCTATGAGTTATAATGGTTTACCTTGCGTGCCAACATGCTATTGAGATGATTATGATTTGGTATGATGGGGTGGTATCCTCCTTTGAATGATTTAAGTGACTTGACTTGGCACATGTTCACGCATGTAGTTGAAACAAATCAACATAGCCTTCACGATATTTATGTTCATGGTGGATTATATCCTACTCATGCTTGTATTCAATGTTTATTAATTTTAATGCATGTTCATGACTGTTGCCGCTCTCTAGTTGGTCGCTTCCCAGTCTTTTGCTAGCCTTCACTTGTACTAAGCGGGAATACTGCTTGTGAATCCAATCCCTCAAACCCCAAAGTTATTCCATATGAGTACACTATACCTTCCTATATGCGGTATCTACCTGCTGTTCCAAGTAAATTTATATGTGCCAAACTCTAAACCTTCAAATAAACATTCTGTTTTGCATGCTCGAATAGCTCATGTATCAACTAGTGCTGCCCTTATCTTCCGTGTTAGGCGGGTTATTCTCAAGAGGAGTGGACTCCGCTCTTCACTCACGAGAAAATGGCTGGTCACCGGGATGCCCAGTCCCATGCTTTATGCAAACTAAAACAAAATAATTGCAAACAAAACTCCCCTTGGGAACCGTTGAATGTTGGAGGCACTCGTTGTTTCGAGCGAGCCATGGATTGATGCTTGTTGAGGAGGGGGAGTATAAACTTTACCATTCTGTTTGGGAACCGCCTATAATTTGTTTAGCATGGAAGATATCGTCATCTCTTAGTTGTTATGTTGACAATGAAAGTATGCCGCTCAAAATATAATTATCTCTATTTCAAAATCGAGCTCTGGCACCTCTGCAAATCCCTGCTTCCCTCTGCGAAGGGCCTATCTATTTACTTTTATGTTGAGTCATCACCCTGTTATTAAATGCACTAGCTGGAGAGTACATCTGTCATTTGGTTTCATTATTGTTAATTTATATCGGGTATGACTATGATTGGATCTCTTTTATCATGAATTACAATGTCTAGTCAGTCCTTGATCTTTGAAGGTGCTCTGCATTTATGTTTTGCGGTCCCAGAAAGGGCTAGCGAGATACCATTTTGTTATATCATGTTATGATTGTTTTGAGAAAGTGTTGTCATCCGAGATTTATTATTATGGCTTGCTAGCTGATTATGTTATTGATATGAGTAAACATGAGACACGAGAATTATTGCAAATGTGGTTAGTTATAATCTTTGCTGAAAACCTGAATGATGGCTTGACATAGATACAACAACAAGAGCAAACAGAGTTTGTAAAGTTTTTCTTTTCTCTTTCAGTTTGTCAACTGAATTGCTTGAGGACAAGCAAGGGTTTAAGCTTGGGGAAGTTGATACGTCTCCGTCGTATCTACTTTTCCAAACACTTTTGCCCTTGTTTTGGACTCTAACTTGTATGAATTGAATGGAACTAACCCGGACTGACGCTGTTTTCAGCAGAATTACCATGATGTTGTTTTATGTGCAGAAAACAAAAGTTCTCGGAATGACCTGAAACTCCACGGAATATCTTAGAATAAATAATAAAAATCCTCGCCAAAGATGAAGACCGGGGGCCCTTGCCGGATTTCGGGTTTCGCAGACCCTCTAGGTCCGAACTGCAGGGGTGCACGCGGAGATCGCACCTCCAACCTACCTACGCCTCGTCACCGCCTGCAAGGATCTAAACTACACAAAGAACAACACAAGAGACACGAGGTTTATATCTTGGTTCGTGCCACCATTGTGGTGTAATACCCTACTCCAGTGTGTGGTGTGGTGGATTGCCTCTGGGGCTGATGAGGAACAGTACAAAGGGAGAACAGCCTCGCGAGGGGCTGTTCTTGAGCCGGTGCGACGAACTGCTTGGGTGAGTTCGGTCGCCTCGGTTTCTCACTGTGATAGGGCTCTCTCCGATTGATCCTCGCTTGATTGATCCTCTCTCTCCGATCCTCCTCCCCTGCCTTGGTGGTGGCTAGTCCTATTTATAGAGAGAGGCCCTGGGCCTCTTCCCAAATATTGAGCAGGAAGGGCGCCAACAATTGGCCATTTTTGAAGGGGAACATCTAGTACACTTATCCTGACTAAAGTCGGTCCTCGCCTGCCAAAGACTCTGACGGTGACGCCGGCTTGGGCTCCACGATGACCTCCTTCCTGCCGTTCTGTTGGTCTTGGTCTTATTGCACCGAAATGGTTGCCTTTGCCTGATGCCTTGGCCTGCGCTTGCCTCCTTTGCACCAAAGGGGAAATGAGGACACTTCGCGGGTGGCGCCCGCCCGGCGCCCTCGGTCGTCATGGCTTGCATCATGGGCACCTCGTGAGGTACCCCGCCTTGATCTCTCCGCCTCCTCATGAGCCAGCCTGACGAGGCCGTGCCTGAGGAAGGTTCCTGTCGTCCGCCCCGCGAGGCTTGGCCCCCCGCGAGGGTCTTGAGCTTGTGTTGATGAAGATGGGCCGTACTGGGCCACCCCTTGAGCCACACCGCAGGCCGCAGGCAGGCAAGTCTGGGTACCCCCGTTCCCAGAACACCGACAGTAGCCCCCGGGCCCAAGGCGCGCTTGGACTTGGCTTAGAAGAGAAGCGAAAGGGCAAGTGCGAAGCGCCGCGGGACCCAACAGCCCGCGGCCTTGGGCGCCGCATGGTGGTTGATTGGACACGGGCGTCCCTGCTTCCCCACGACGCCTTGGCAACTGCACGAATTGACAAGAGAGCGGTTCCCGTCTAGGCTTTACCTTCTTTGCCTTCTCCAGTCATTGCCCAGATCCCCTTTCTCGCTCCTATCCTTCCTGCTTCCGAAATCCCCAGATCTACTCCAGCCCTGCATTCTAGAGAGGCATGGCACCTCACT
Source organism: Aegilops bicornis (assembly GCA_021605145.1). NCBI lineage: Eukaryota > Viridiplantae > Streptophyta > Magnoliopsida > Poales > Poaceae > Aegilops > Aegilops bicornis. Next base: position 498,476,506 of record CM038670.1, read on the forward strand.
AGACCCCGGCCGGAGGATGGTACTCGCCCGCTCTGGATCCTCCGAACGTGTCGGGGAAGAACCTTGCTCGGGCGCGCCAGATGATGGTGGCACAAGGCAACCGGGCGGCGGTGCTCAAGGTTGGCTCCACCCTTCCCGAGGACCAAGGAAGCACCTTCTACCCGCTCTTCGTGAGTGCCATTGCCGCCGGTCTGGTGCCTCCCTTTTCTGAGTTCTTCTTTTCTGTCCTCCGCCATTACAACCTGCTAGCTCTGCACCTCCATCCCAACTCTGTTCTTCTCCTGGCGATCTTTGCCTACTACTGCGAGGCTCATGTCGGGGTGCAGCCCTCAGTGGCTTTGCTGCGCCATTACTTTTACCTCCGGGTTTCTCGCGGCCCCATTACTGCGTGCGCGAGCTTCGTTGCGTATGGCAGCTCCAACGCCATCTCGAAGCCCGGGAAGAGGATTGAAGGCTTCCGGAGCAAGTGGGTTATGGTGGATGCTGGGCGCATCCACCCCCGGCTGATCCTGCCCACGAGGCAGCCCAAGTCTGTTGACGCTTGGTCTCGCGCGGAGCTCGTGGATCCCCGCGCGAAGCCAGTGCTGGAGAGGATGGACGCGGACCTGTGGCCGGGCAACATGGCGACGGCAAAGCTGACCGGGGCGTCGCTCCTGAGGGAGTTCCTGGAGCACCGGGTGGCCCCGCTTCGGCAATACTCGCTCCCGTTGTGGAGGCTTCGCCCGAGCCCCGTAGTCTTGGCCGACGAAGATCTGGCATCGGTCCTCCAATCCTTGGTTGGGGGAGACGTGGCGAGGCTGGAGGGTGCTCCTGTGCCCCTGTTCCTTCGAGATGATTGGGAGCAGGTGGTGAACTCCATGCCTGCTTTCAACGGGGACGGGCCTATGCCCGCGGAGGTTCCCGAGGACCTGGCGGCCCTGGCAACGGTGAACGTATCCTCCGGCGACTCCAGCGAAGAGGAGGAAGAAGAGGAGCGGGAAGAGGAGCCCGATTCCGAGGCGACCGATGGGGAGTCAAGAGCGCCCCTCCCTCGGCGCAGGTCCCGTGCTCTCCGCCTCATGCCGGATGACGACGAGGATGGGGACGAGCGAGGTGGCGAGAGCTCGCCCCTGATCCCAAAGAAGGACAGGACGGGGCTGTTCCCCGCGGGTCTGCTCCGGCTCCGAGGCGATCTGCAGATGCGCCTCCTGCTCCCGAGCCTCTTGAGGTTGATCCTAGCAGCCGGCTCTTGGGCTTCAAGTTCGGCCGGAGGTTGCTTGCGGCTGCGAGCAATGACCAGTAAGTGCTTGATTCTCGTTTTTCTTCTCGCTTCGTTGTTGAGGCTTGATGTCCGTATTCCTTGGCTAGGCCGGTGCCTGCGGCGAAAAAGCTGAAAGGGGCTCCTGAGGCTTCGCCCGGGGCAGCACCTCCATCTGCGGGAGAAGGGGGCGGCAAGGCAGGGGCCTCTCTGCCGGTCATCCTCGCGAGGTCTGGCGGGGCTAGCTCAGCCCCCATGGCCCAAGCGACTCCCGAGGTGTCCTTGCCTGACGCCACTGCCGCAGTCGCCGGGGCGCAGAAGGTCCCAACTCATGGTGCTGTGATTACGCTGCCGTCTTCTCCTTCTACTCCGCCAACTGCCATTTCTCCGACTCCGTCTACTGTCCTGGATCGTGCTGCTGCTGAACTGGGCCGGCTGCGAGGAGATCTCCTGGGCGCCGACCCTCGCCTGGTGACCGGGCTCCTGGAGCTGGCCTCCGGCTGGGTCCGCTCCGATGCTTCAATTCGAGTGGCGCTGGTTCAGGCCGCGACGGCTTGCAACGAGGAGAAGCATGCCATACTTGAGGCCAAGGCCGCTCGCGACGCCACCTAGGGTGAGGTAGCAGATGTCCGAGGTTGCTGCGAGGCGCTGGAGAGTGAGCTGCAAGGCCTGCGCGACCAGCTTGCCAAGGAGGCCCGTGTCCGCCAAGAGAAGGAGGAAGACATGAAGGCTCGCGAGGCTGCCGCCAAGGACCGGGATGCCAAACTTGATGAACGCCATGGCCGCTTGGGTGCGCTGGAGCAGTCGTTGGTGGCGAAGAGGATTGAGCTGGACAGCAAGGCGGGAGTCCTGGCCGAGGACCGCGTGGCCTTTGCGAAGCTGGAGGTGAAGGCTCGCACCTTGCTGAAGTCGCTTTATGACAGCGGCCTGGAAAGCCCGCTGGCCGGCGCCGAGGACGGCCCCGCCAAGCTGCTTCCCTTCCTGGTCCGCACCCTTGAAGATGTCGCCCTTGGCCTTGGCCCCACGGTTGAGGCCGAGGTGCGTGTCCTTTCTTCTGCAGCGCTGACGCGCGTCTTCAGCCATATCTACCTCCGCGACCCCGGCGTTGACCTTGACAGCCTGCTGGAGCCCGTGAGCGGTGAGCTTGCCGCTTTCGCTGCTGAGGCCGTGAAGGGTTGAGTGGAGGCTCTGCTGGCGAAGTTCCGGGCTTTCAGCACCAAGCCAAAGCGAGGCGCTGCCGATCCTGAGGCTCCACGAGGCGAAGTCGCCAACAAGAACTCCGTCACCAGCGATGGCACCGCCAGAAAGTGACCTCTTCGCGGCTCCCGTCCTGCTTTTAGCTCCTGCAACATGCATCATGCCTCGTGGAGGCGTTTAAACTTGTGGTTGGCGTTGTCAAAGCACTCTATGGACTGTAATATTTGCTTTTGAATTCTTTGAGATTTGCGCTTTTCCTTCCTACTTGCTTGTGTTCTACGTCGGCAGAGCCCGGCCCCGCGCATACCTCAGCCGCCGTTAGCCCCGACCGGAAACCAGGACGGGACCAAGGAGTGAGGGGCTACGTGACAAGTTAGGCTCCTGAGTCGCGATGCTCAGGAGTCCCCCTTGACGCACGAACAACTAGTAGGGAGGTGAGATGTATGGGGGAAATTACAGTTCTACGTCGGCAGAGCCCGGCCCCGTGCATACCTCAACCGCCGTTAGCCTTTTGGAACTAAGGGGTGAGGGGCTACGTGACCAGTTACGCTCCTGAGTCGCGATGCTCAGGAGTCCCCCTTGACGTTCAAACGGCCTTCGTACCTTGGCTCCACTCGGGGAGAGACGTGCGACGAACCAGGCCCGAGGGGCCTGGCTAGGTGGCGTGCGCCTGGGCGTGACCCAGGTGTAGCCCCCGTGCCCAGCCCCCTCGCGCGTCACTCCCGAGGGGAGGCGTTACGATGAGGCCAGACATTGAGCTCTGGGCTCCCTGAGGTTGATGCGGCCGGGGCCACCTCGATTGTTTATCACTAGCGCAGCATAAGCGCTTCCGTATGTGTCTGGGCATAACCGCTCCTCGGTAGTGTCGCCAGCGATCACGGAGCATGGTGCTTCTTGGTGCGTGGGAGGGGATCCCCTCCGGGAGGAACCTCCGGCGTGTACAGCCCATACGACACGTGGCTGGCACGGTAGGGCTTGGCGAGGTGTTTACGGGCACCCGTGAGCCAAAGACGGGACTCACGGGCCCTACCTCAAAGGCGGGTTCACCGCCTTTGAGCCTTTACTTGTAATGTGTTCCTGCAAATTTGGTTAGATATCGACGCTCTCGTCCTCGGGTCCCGCCCTCAAAGCGGGCTCGGTGATTCTTTGGTATGCCAGGTCGCGATGCCGTGGACAAGGCCAGAGGGTGAGGGCTGGAGAGCCAGTAGGAGCCCATGAGTCGCGATGCTCAGGTACCCCCCCTTTAACGTGCAAGCGGCCGACATGAAGGAAGAGGGGTGCCGTGGACAGGCATCAAATAACGATCATGATGGGTCAAACGCACGACCCGAATAAACGCAAGAGGGATACATGCCACTGGGTCTGGCCCGGGTGGCTTGGGGATAATGCAGCCCGAGGGGCGCCCCGATAAGGTAAACTAAAACATGAACCAAAGGGATACATGCCACAGGGACGGACCCACGCGGCCTGGGAATGACGCACCCTGGGGGGCGCTCCCAGCTGAAAATGAAACTCGAAGGACGTCACCTGGTGATGTTGGAGATGAAGGGATGCTGAAGTAGCGGACGTCGTGCGCTGCGGAAGCCGATCTTCACGAGCCCCCAGGCCCAGGAGCCTCGGGAGGCTCCGGAGGCGCTGTGGCTCCTCGCGAACCATCTCCATCTCCGCCAGGACTGCGGAACGCCTGGCCACTTGAGCCTCGGGATGCTCCTCATGAGGCTGGCGGCGGCAGCAGCCGCGTTCGGCATGCCGTAAGGCATGCGAACATAGCTGTGGGGTGGACCTTCACAGCGTCCCACGCGTGAGGGCCAGAGGCGCTCCTGAGAGGCGACTCGGTTGAGCCCTGGTATGTCGATGCAGACGCGCAGCCCACCATCCTCGCCTGGATGGGGAGCTACAGCGGGTAAGCGGCGGCTGCCACTCGTGACTCTTGACTCCTGCAGCTCCTGAATGATCTTGCTGACGAACTCCTGAGGGTTTGGCCCTCCTTGCCTTGCTCCTTCCTGAGGGGAACATGCTTTGAAACACGCCTCCAAGTGGTGCCCGAGCGCCTCCCTCGTGATCTTAGCAAGGTCGATGGACGTAGGTTCGCCCCCTACCTCTCCTGGAGAGAGCCCCCGATCCTTGCTCGAGGAGGGCGCCGGGCGCGCCTTCCTATGCGACAGAAGGAGGCGCCCCTGGAATGGGCGCGGACTCTGAGGGGCCTGCCTCCTCAGGGCTATGACCAGGGGATGTCTTCTTCTTCTTAGGGACCACCTCGGGAAGCCCTTCGCTCCTGCGATCTGGATCTTCAATTAACGCGGCTTGAAAAGCACGCTCCAGGGAACACACTGCGTCTGTCTCTTCACAAGGCACCGTGATGACTCCACCGCTTCTTGTCATCTTGAGGACATTGTAGCCGTGATGAGTCACGGCCATGAATTTGGCCAGAGCTGGGTACCTGAGGATGGCATTGTCTGACAAAGCGAATGTCTTGTGACGTCGAAGTCAATGAGCTCGGTGCGGTAGTTGTCAGCGTCCGAAGGTGACAAGAAGCGGACCTGCCCTATCGGAACTGTGGAACCATCAGTGACTCCGGAGAAAGGCTTGGTTGGCTGAAGCTGATTGTATGGCACTTGGAGATTGTTGAATGTCTCGACGGACAGGACATTGAGCTTTGCTCCGCCATCGATGAGGGCCCTGGTGACTTGCACATTGCTGATGATTGGGGAACAAAGCATCGGGAGGACTCCGGCTGTGGCTGCGCACTTCAGCTGATCCGATGAGCTGAATGTGATGGCGCACTGCCCGACCACGAGGGGGCGTGTGGCTTGAGGCCCTGGGATGACTGCATTCACTTCCGCAGGCGAACTGCTTGAAGATGCGCTAAGAGGTGGGGCTTGAGCTCCGCCCGGGGATGCAAGCGATTGCGGCGGCTCCTGGAAGCCCCAGCCCCTCGTCTGATGATGGTCTTCATTTCTCCTTGGCTGCGGTGGCGGAGGAGGGAGGCCTGCGTTGCCTTGTGGGCGATCCTCGCGAGGCTGATCCTCGGCCTCCCTCGCGGGGCGGGTCCCTCCAACCTCCCTCGCGAGGCTGATCCTGCCAGCGGTCCTCGCGAGGTCGGTCACGCCACCCTTGGCGAGGGCCATGGTCTTCCCATCGTCCTCCTCCTCTTCCTCCTCCTCGTCCATAGCCCAGTCGCCGCTCACGCCGGGCGTCGGCCGACGCACGTCCCGCACGGCCCCTGAGCTCTTGGCATTCGTTGGTGTTGTGGGTGTGGAGGTCATGGTACACTGTTGATCGACTGCCCTCTTGGATGACTCAGGCTGATCCCTTCCTCACTTGGTGTCCGCTCTGCAAGCACGGCAGCCCCCTTGCACTTCACGTCCTTGACCTTGGGCTTCTTCTCTTCTGGGTCGGCAGCCGGCAGCTCGAGAAGGGAAAGGCGTCCTTCCTCAGCCCTGGCGCACTTGGTCGCCAAGTTGAACAGCTCCAGGGATGTGCACAGGTCTTCATGGATCGCGAGCTCTTCCTTCATCTTGACGTCACGCACACCGTCGGAGAAGGCTGAGATGATGGCCTCCTCAGACACCGTGGGGATCTTAAGACGAGCCTTGTTGAAACGTTGGATGAACTTTTGCAGGGTCTCCCCTGACTACTGCTTGATGCGGCACAAGTCACTCATGGCCGGGGGCCGATCGCGGGTGCCTTGGAAGTTGGCGATGAATTGGGTGCGCATCTCGTTCCAGGCGGAAATCATGCCGGGAGCCAGGTTCAGGAGCCAGGTGCGGGCACCGTCTTTGTGCGCCATGGGAAACCAGTTCGCCATGACCTTCTCGTCCACGTTGGCGGCTTCGATGCCCAGCTCATAGAGCTGGAGGAACTCCGCAGGGTCGGCCATGCCATCATAGCGTGGGGGCAGGTCTGGCTTGAACTTGCCCGTCCAGGCCACGCTGCGCAGCTCGGCGGTGAAGGCACGGCAGCCTGCAGTGTACCACGGAGGCCTTTGGTGACGGAGGGCTTGATCTTGGAGGTCTCTGCGCTGCCGCCAGAAACAGCGGGGAGGTCTTGAATCTTGTTGGAAGCAGGAGCGGCGGTCGTGGCCAGGCGGTGCGGGGAGCACTCGGGCAGCTTCTTGGGGACGAGGGACCTCTTGGCAGCTCTTCTCTTGCTGTTTTGGTGCCGGACGAAGTGGGTTCCGCCCAGGGGCCACACGCCTTGGGGCCAAGGCGCCTTCTTGGGGGGAGGCGGCTGAGGCGCCCCCGGAGCTTCATCGCTCGCGCAAGGCGGGGCGCGGTGCAGCAGAGGGATGGTCTTGAGGGAGCCCAATGGCCGACGAAGCTTCGGTGATGCGGGCGAGCCACTCGTCAGAGGTAGTCGATGGGGCGGTAGTGCAGGAGTTCCCGTGCAGGGAACAGCAGCAGCGTCGCGCGTCCGTGAGCGCTGACAGGCGTGGACGAAGAACCGGCTGGAGCCAGCGACGGGGTGGTAGTGCGGCCTTCCCGCCGCACCGAAGGATGCAGAGACGACGCCTGCTGCTCGTTCCCCGCCGGGCCGTTGGTGGCGCTGACGGCAGGCGACGGGGAACGGCGGGGCGTGACCATAGCGAGGGCTGGGCTACGCGAGTAGCGAAGCGCTGGCGGCGCAGCTTGAGCAAAGGCGTCGACTTGGATGCGAGGGCAGTGAAGAGCAGTGGCGGAAGGGCGGATTCGGTGCACCCTACCGAGCGCCAAATGTCGGATTTTGGGTTCGGCAGACCCTCTAGGTTCGAACTACAGGGTGCACGCGAGATCGCACCTCCAACCTACCTCGCCTCCTCGCCTCGCAAGGATCTAAACTACACAAAGAACAACACAAGAGACACGAGGTTTATACTGGTTCAGGCCACCATTGTGGTGTAATACCCTACTCCAGTGTGTGGTGTGGTGGATTGCCTCTGGGGCTGATGAGGAACAGTACAAAGGGAGAACAGCCTCACGAGGGACTGTTCTTGAGCTGGTGCGACGAACTGCTTGGGTGAGTTCGGTCGCCTCGGTTTCTCACTGTGCCAGGGCTCTCTTCGAGTGATCCTCGCTTGATCGATCCTCTCTCTCCGATCCTCCTCCCCTGCCTTGGTGGTGGCTAGTCCTATTTATAGAGGGAGGCCCTGGGCCTCTTCCCAAATATTGAGCGGGAAGGGCGCCAACAATTGGCCATTTTGAAGGGGAACATCTAGTACACTTATCCTGACTAAAGTCGGTCCTCGCCTGCCAAAGACTCTGACGGTGGCGCCGGCTTGGGCTCCACGATGACCTCCTTCCTGCCGTTCGCTGGTCTTGGTCTTGTTGCACGAATGGTTGCCTTTGCTGATGCCTTGGCCCGCTTGCCTCCTTTGCACCAAAGGGGAAATGAGGACCTTCTTGTGGGCTGGCGCGCCACTTGGCGCCCTCGGTCGTCATGGCTTGCGTCATGGGCACCTCGTGAGGTACCCCGCCTTGATCTCTCCGCCTCCTCGCGAGCCAGCCTGTCGAGGCCATGCCTAAGGAATCTTCCTGTCGTCCGCCCCGCGAGGCTTGGCCCCTCACGAGGGTCTTGAGCTTGTGTTGATGAAGATGGGCCGTACTGGGCCACCCCTTGAGCCACGCCGCAGCCGCAGCGAGCAAGTATGGGTATCCCGTTCCCGAACTCCAACACCCACACCTATCCCACGAGGGTGGGGGCGCCCCCCCTCACAGGCGTGCCCCCTACCTCGTGGGTCCCCTGAGACCCTCGGCGCCAACTCCAACTCCATATATTGGCTTTCGGGAGAAAAAATCAAAGAGAAAGTTTCATCGCGTTTACGATATGGAGCCGCCGCCAAGCCCTAATCTCTCGGGAGGGCTGATCTGGAGTCCGTTCGGGGGCTCCGGAGAGGGGATTCGTCGCCGTCGTCATCATCAACCATCCTCCATCACCAATTTCATGATGCTCACCGCCGTGCATGAGTAATTCCATCGTAAGCTTGCTGGGCGGTGATGGGTTGGATGAGATTTATCATGTAATCGAGTTAGTTTTTTAGGGTTTGATCCCTAGTATCCACTATGTTACGAGATTGATGTTGCTATGGCTTTGCTATGCTTAATGCTTGTCACTAGGGCCCGAGTGCCATGATTTCAGATCTGAACCTATTATGTTTTCATGAATATATGTGTGTTCTTGATCCTATCTTGCAAGTCTATAGTCACCTACTATGTGTTATGATCCGGCAACCCCAAGTGACAATAATCGGGACCACTCCGGTGATGACCATAGTTTGAGGAGTTCATGTATTCACTATGTGCTAATGCTTTGTTCCGGTTCTCTATTAAAAGGAGGCCTTAATATCCCTTAGTTTCCAATAGGATCCCGCTGCCACGGGAGGGTAGGACAAAATATGACATGCAAGTTCTTTTCCATAAGCACGTATGACTATTTACGGAATACATGCCTACATTACATTGATGAATTGGAGCTAGTTCTGTGTCACCCTATGTTATGACTGTTACATGATGAACCACATCCGGCATAATTATCCATCACTGATCCGTTGCCCACGAGCTTTCCATATACTGGTTTACGCTTATTTACTTTCCCGTTGCTATTGTTACAATCACTACAAAATACCAAAAATATTTACTAGTGCTTGCACTGCTCTTTTGTTACCGTTACCGCCACTATCATATTACTTTGCTACTAAACACTTTGCTGCAGATACTAAGTTTCCACGTGTGGTTGAATTGACAACTCAGCTGCTAATACTTGAGAATATTCGTTGGCTCCCCTTGTGTCGAATCAATAAATTTGGGTTGAATACTCTACCCTCGAAAACTGTTGCAATCCCCTATACTTGTGGGTTATCAATGTATCGCGAGCTTTGCTATTATAGTTGGATCTTATGTTTCTTCTCCCCCTCTACTCTCTTGTAATGGATTGAGTTTTCCCTTTGAAGTAATCTTATCGGATTGAGTCTTTAATGATTTGAGAACACTTGATGTATGTCTTGCCGTGCGTATCTGTGGTGACAATGGGATTTCACGGGATTCACTTGATGTATGTTTTGGTGATCAACTTGCGGGTTCCGCCCATGAACTGATGCATAGGGGTTGGCACACGTTTTCGTCTTGATTCTCCGGTAGAAACTTTGGGGCACTCTTTGAGGTTCTATGTGTTGGTTGAATAGATGAATCTGAGATTGTGTGATGCATATCGTATAATCATACCCACGGATACTTGAGGTGACATTGGAGTATCTAGGTGACATTAGGGTTTTGGTTGATTTGTGTCTTAAGGTGTTATTCTAGTACGAACACTAGGGATGTTTGTGACATTTATAGGAATAGCCCAATGGATTGATTGGAAAGAATAACTTTGAGGTGGTCTCGTACCCTACCATAATCTCTTCGTTTTTCCCCACTATTAGTGACTTTGGAGTGACTCTTTGTTGCATGTTGAGGGATAGTTATATGATCCAACTATGTTATTATTGTTGAGAGAACTTGCACTAGTGAAAGTATGAACCCTAGTCCTTGTTTCCTAGCAGTGCAATACCGTTTACGCTCACTTTTACCACTTGTTACCTTGCTGTTTTTATATTTTCAGATTACAAAATCCTATATCTACCATCCATATTGCACTTGTATCACCATCTCTTCGCCGAACTAGTGCACCTATACAATTTACCATTGTATTGGATGTGTTGGGGACACAAGAGACTCTTTGTGATTTGGTTGCAGGGTTGTTTGAGAGAGACCATCTTCATCCTACGCCTCCCATGGATTGATAAACCTTAGGTCCACTTGAGGGAAATTTGCTACTGTCCTACAAACCTCTGCACTTGGAGGCCCAACAACGTCTACAAGAAGAAGGTTGCGTAGTAGACATCAGCTTCCCCCTCCACCATGTGGCCGATCCCATTAACAACGCCCTCGAGCGCCATGACAAGCTGAGGGAGTAGCTCGGCGGGCCTTCCTCAGTAGTCACCAATGGCTTCTTCAACCCCCTCTCATAGAGCTCCTGCTGTGCCTCACGGGACTTCAGCTCAAGAGATTTGAAGGCCGCACGATCGTCAACAAGAACCTTCACCTTGGCTTCCAGCTCGACCTTCTTCGCCTCCACCTCCTCCTTCAGCTTCTCTAGGCGGCTGCGCTCCGTGGCCTGCGCCCGTGCCGATTGCTCTAGCTCGGTGTCACGACCGTCGATCGCGTCCTTTCGAGACTTCATCTTCTCCTCCCAGGCCTCGCGCTGACGAGCCTCGATGGTGCGCTCATTGTGCATGGTCTCCAGCTCGGCCTCCGCCAACCAGCAGTGCTCCTTGGCAACCTCAGCATCCTTCAACGCCACGTCACGGGCAGCCACGGCCAGGCCAGCGGCCCGCTCACCTTCCTCGGAGGCTGCTATGGCTTGGCTCCATGCCGCCCTGGCAGACGCGTCGGATCGCAGCTACCCCGAGATCAACTCCAGGTGCCCTGACGCCAGGTGATGGTTGGCGCCTTGAAGGTCGTCCCGAAGCTGGGTCAGCATCGAAAGAGCCTCTTCCCGAGCATCAGGCGAAGCAGAAGGATCATGGTCCAGCAGCATGATGGGAAGAGGAGGAGGCAGCGTCGGTGCCAAGGCCTTCAAGTTGGCAGCAGAAGAAGAGGCCGGGGGCTCCTGAGCCTTCGGAGCCTCAGCAGGCAAGCTGGGGGCGGGTGCCTCCGGAGCTGGCGTGGCCAGGGAGATCGCCTTATCCTGAGGTCGGGCCTCCGAATCTCGTGAGGACGACCTAGCCGCGAGAGCCATCGCCGTCCTTTTGCGCCGGAGGTGGCATGACCACGGCAGGCTGCTGGGTCTCAGAGGCCGTGGCTGCCCCCTTCTTCTTCTTCACCACCGGCGTTGGCCTTACAGTGCAAGGGGGAGGCATCAAGAAACCACGGCAAGGACAGGACAAAAATCAGGGCGGAGCACTTACTAGTCCATGGCAGCGTACTCCCTCGCCCTCTTCTGAAGCACCAGGCCCGAAGGCTTCACGGCCTGGGGCACCGATGTACGAGCCCCAGGGGAAGATAAGGGTACGGTGGCCGGATCCACAACGGTGCCGATCGGCGACGAAGCAAAGGCACTGCCTCGAGGGATCTGCGCCGACCTGCCCTTCTTTGGGACCCCGGTTGTCGGGGGTTGGGTGCGACATATGCCAAAGGATGGCTTATCATGGAGGGGGCGAGTAGAACGTCGCCGGTGCCTGGAAACGGGATGAGGCGAAGACATGCACGCCGGCGAATCTTACCCGGCTTGAGCTCTCCGAGGAGATAACACCTCATCGCTGCTCTGCGGGGTCTCCGCATGATCACTATGGCAAGGTGAGTACAAGATTGCTCCTTGAGCTGTTCGGGGTGAGGAAGGAGAAGGGCACGGCTAGCTCTTCTCTTCCCTCTATGTGTGTGTTAAACTACTGGGTTCCAACCCTTTGCATGGGTGCCCCGGGGGTTTATATAGGCCTACCCCCCGGGGGTACAATGGTAATCCGGCTGGCACGGGTCCCAGCCGTCAGTCTCTTTAGTCACCGTCTTCTCCGTCGACTCCTAGGGCCCGCCGACTAGTGGGCCCTGCCGACGGGCCAGCATGGGGCCGACAGCCCTTGTCCACCGCAGGCGGGTCTAGCCGGCTGCAAGTTACTGTAGCTGCGCTTCTAATGACGCGAGCTTGGTCGTGGGGTCATGGCAACAGTGCCGCCGCCTGGCGAAGCGATCATTATTGCCATTCCACTGTCTTAATGCAGTTAATGGCGCTTGGAGCCCGTGGGAGGGGCGGCCGACTCGAGGCCGACTCCAACGGGTCCGTCTTTGGGCGTTCTCGCCGTCTTACGCACTCCCGCCGACCAGCGGGTCCCGCCGTCTTGGGTCGTGACAGGCCGCCATCGTGGGTACAGAGAATCTGCCCACGGGCTGACGTCGAGGCAGCGTGGCCTGATCTTTGCGCTGGGCGGAGATCTCCGTCGATGCGGCGCCTGTGGCCATGCCGGCTCTTTATGAGTGGGGCAGGGCCGGGCAAGCGGCTTTATCCCATCCCGCCGTGGTCGCTCGAGGCAGGAGGTGGATGGAGTCGCGAGCCGACTTCATGGCGGCTTCGCCGGAGTCGCTAGCACCGAGTCGGCTTGTCTTGAGGCCGATCTCACGGGACTCGGCTGGGAGGGCGGTCGGCTGACTCCGTCGCCGACTCTCAGAAGGCGGCTCTTCGTCTTGGGGTCTTGAGGGGCGCAGTCTGCCCTGATATTTTGAAAGGTCCTGGGGCTCGGGTTTGCCGAGGGTGACATGTCGAGGAGCCTCAGCAGTTTCATCCCTTTAGTGGAAGAATCTGGGCTTGGTCTTGCCGTCTTTATCTTGAGCCGACTAGCTGGAGTCGGCCTTGCAGGAGGCCGTGTTGCTCCTCTGAGGTTTCGAAGGTCGCGGCGGGGTCCGAGCGGCGTGCCTGATAAGCTTCCAGGCAGCTGCCCGTTGCGGGCTCGCCACGTGACGCCACACGGCAGGGCCAGTCCGCCAGCCCACGCACGCGACTAGACAGGCCCGTCAGGCGGGGCCCGCCACTACCGCGCCTCGGCGCACGGCAGATCCGCTGCGGTCGTGCGGGCGGTTGGGCTCCCCACACCGTTACTGCGTGCAGTAACATCGTGGGTTAAATCGTGGGGGCGTGGGGACGTGGGTGCAGTTAATCGCACGCCCGCCCCCTCGGCTTCTCAGCTTAGGCGCCTATAAGTAGGCGGGGGGAGGGGGGGGGGGGGGCGGCGACGCACGCGCAACCACTCGTCCCCACTTCCTCTCGCTCCTTGCTTCGTCTCCTTTCTTGCTTCATCTTCCTCCTCGCTCCGCCGCGCCGAACCTCGCCCGCGCCCGAGATGAAACTCCTCCTCCGCCGCCCGCCCGCCCACAAGGCGCTCCGGCGTGTGGGATGGCTCCATCATCGGCAGCGACATCGCCGAGTTTCTCCGCCAAGCGCGCGCATCCCGGCAGCCACCTAGTGCGGACCAGCGCGACCGGAGGGCGAAATCACGCGGTGCGGAGGAGGCGGCGGGTCATATTCCGCTCGCACCTCATGCGCGGGCTAGGGCTGCCGACGGCGGCTTCTTCCGCGTTCACAGGTTCTTCGGGCTCCGGCTGCACCACCTCACTCCAAACACGGTGGTGCTGCTGGCATATCTCGCATCCTTATGCGAGGGCTTTCTTAGCATTCTCCCCACCATCGAGCTGTGGGGAATTCTTCAAGCTAAGCTTCAGAACCCACGCTCGGCGTGTATCGGCTATGTGCGGCACGTTCATCGCCATGAGGAGGCCGGTCCGAGAACCCTTTTCCTGCCATCCCCCTCATCAAATCGGTGAAGATGTGGCAGCGCACATACTTCTACGTCAAGAACGTCGCCACCGAGGGCGACTGGGTCAACTTGCCGCCTTACGTGGCCGGCGAGTTGGCGGGGCGACCCCCCAGCTGGTCCCATCGGGCCCGGACGCTGACTCCCGCAGGCAACGCCGTCGTCGCGCGACTCCAGTGATGATAGCGGTCGGAGAACTTTGACCGGGCGGACTTGCTGGCGCCTTCGTGGCCTTGAAGTCCTTCCTCTTCAAGGCCGACCTCATCGATCTGTCCGATGAGCGGCCACGGAGCCCAATGGCTGTGCTCCAAAGACATGCCCAGCGGTGAGGTGGTGGACACGGTGAACTTCACGGCGACTGCGGCCTCACGGAGGAATGGCAGTTGACAAGGAGCCATACTCAGCGCCAACCCCCCGCCATTGGTAAGTCATCTCTTGCTTCTTTATTTCCTTCTTCAGCCGAATCCGGCTCTAATTTTCCTTGGTCTTCTCCGATTTAGAATCACCTCATGCAGTCCTCGGCGGCCAAGGCCAGCCTTCGTGGTCGTCCCCGACGGCGGAGAGCGGCCGACGACCCGACTTGGGCGTGGCGGCGATGGAGACCGATGCCGAGGGAGGAGGAGGGGCCGACGACTTCGGGCCTTGACAACCTTTGCCGATCGGCAGACGGCGGCGAAGAAGTCACCCGCCCGCCGCAGAAAGCCGGCATCCAGCGTGAGTTCCTCCGCCGCCTTGGGTGGTCGGCGGCGAAGAAGCGCCGGGCGGGCGAGTCTGCCCGGTGGCAGGCGAAGAAATTCAGAGGAACGGCCGCTGACTCAGCGAAGAGGCGGTCATGAGCTAACCGCTTCCGCAAGGAAGTGAAGATGCCACCGCTGGTCTCCGCGTAAGTAATTTTTATTTTGTCTTGTTTTCTTCTGGTCCGTCTTGTCCAAGTCTTCACGTGTCTTTTTCTCATCAGGGCTCCCCTCAGCTTGGAGAGGGTCGCCGCCGCCTCCGTCATGGGGTCGGCGGAGACGTCCGCCAATACTCGGCGGGTTGACCCTGCGGCCGCCCTCCGGGAGGCGACGAAGCGGAATGCGTAGGAGAAGCGCGACGAGGAGGAGGCCGCCCGTCTGGAGAAGGCGGAGGCTGAGAAGGCGGCTTCCGCCAGAAGAAGCTGGAGGAGGTCAGCCGCCACTGCAGCCAAGAGGCGAGCCGAGGAGGCCGCGCGCCTCCAGTCGGCGCTGCTCGTCACCCCGTTGAGCTCTGCACCACCGCCGCCGGAGTTCACGGGGCAGTCGGAGGGAGTCGGCGATGAGGTCCCCGTCGCAGAGAAGGAAGGCGGCGAGGCCTCCCTATCGGGCACGGCCGCGCCACCTCCGCCGCCTCCACCGCAGTCCGAGAGCGCGCGAGGCAAACAACCGGCGGACCCGCCTGTGCCGCCGACCGACGACAAGGCCGTGGCGCAGCTGCTTCTTCAAGTCGCCTCACCAGCGCGACGCCGTCTTGAGAAGGTGACTTCGGCGCCGCGCCCCTTTGAGACCGGCGCCGCTAGCTCGGCCATTCTCGACGCCGGCGACAAAGCGCCGCGCCCATTGGGTGGGTGCGGAGGTGGTATCGGCCCGCTGAACACGGCGCTTCGGACATCCAGCGGTTACGAGCTGAGGGCGACGCCATCCAGAACCTCACCAAGGCGCTTTGGCATCGCGATCCGCCCGTGCGGTATGTTTCCTTTTGAACTTTCGCTCTTCTCGTAAGGCGGCGCGGCCCTGCTGAGTGTAATCCCCGAGTTTGGGCGGCTGCTTGGCGGTGACTCGAACTCTATTTGCTACTTCAAGTTTTACCTTTGTCTGGAATTCTTGTCGCAGGAGTATCACAACCTCCGTGCCACTGCCTTCAACCGCAACGTTGAGGAGCTAAGCAAGCGGACTGCCGACTTGGCGAGGAGCCGAGGTGGGTTTTCTTCTTCGCGGGGGCGCGCTGGCGCACCCGCGGGCTGTAGTCCCCGAGATTCGGGCCGACTACTGCGCAATCAGGCCGGATCTTCCTGGCGACCTTCTTAGCTGACGACTTCGCGTCCTTCTCCTTTTTATTCTTCAGAGGCCAGCGCCACTCTTGGCGGCGGCTGGAGTGCAGCAACACTGACTTCTTGCGCCTAAAGAGGAGGAGTCGGCAAGCTTGCATGAGCGACCTTTTCTTGGCTGGCCACATTTGGCAGAGCAGAGGGAGCTGCTCAAGGCGGCCTTGAGGGCAGCGGAGAAGAAAGAGGCCGCTCTCCTAGCCGAATTTGAGAGCGAGCGCTCTTCCTGGACCGATAGGGAAGCGCAGCTGACCTCCGGCTTCCACGAAATCGAGGATATCGTCGATGGTGAGTTTGCTTTTACTTCTTCTTTTGGGTCCCGACTATGGGTCAGGCAGACTCCTATTTTTCTGACTTGCTTTTTCTTCTTCTTGGCAGACTTCTTCCCCGGTCACACGCAGGTGGCCAATCAAGCCATAGAGGCTGATCGCGAGGCGCGAAGGGCGGGTGGTGCTGAGATCGCAGCCAACGCCCCCCGGACCCTTGACGAGCAGCTCCTGAGCATTGAGGCTCGTCTTCGGCCGGCCCATCGGATGCTGCGCCGGCTTCAGTGTGTCGGCGCTCTGTGCCCGGACATGCCAGTTCTGCGCACTCCCAGCCGGACCGCCGACTGGCTGGAGGTTGCGGCTGGCCGTCTTGAGGCCTGGAATGGTTCCGCGGCTCGGGCTTGAGCTCGCCGAGCCCTGGAGTTCGTCAAGGCATGGTATCCGGGGCTGGATCTGGACTGGCTGGCCGCGTTCCGGTCAGAAGCCCAGGCGGAGCTGCTGGCCGCGGAGGACGCCCTCGTCGAGCACGCGGCGGCGATTGCCGACTACACGGACACCAGCGTCTTCGTCCCTGAGCGTGCTGAGGACGGTGGGGAGGCACCGCCGGAGTGGTTCGGGATGAACCCGCACTACGACGAGGATTCGACAGAGGTGATCGACTCCAGCGCCGAGGAGGAAGACGAGGCAGAGGAAGGAGACGACATGGATGCGCCAGAAGACCGAGCGGGCGACCAGCCTCAGCTCGACCGTGCTTCCAGCAACGAGCCACGCCCGTCTGGGCCGACTACCGCCGGAGACGATCAAACCGAGACCGCCCTGCCTGCCGCCCCAGCGCCTGACGCTGCTGCCGCCTCCGGCCTTCCAACCCCATCTGCCGCTTCTTAGGTCGCTGCCTCGCATTTATTTTATCTATCTTGCTAGTCTTTGAAAAGAACTTGTTAATTCGCACAATTCCACCCGCGGGGTGTATTCTGAACCTCTATCCTTCCTTGCTTATTGCTCTTGTGGCTTTTTCCTTTGCCGCCTTCCCTTGGTTGCCGCCTTGCCCATGGGGCAACCGCTCTGCGGACTGCCTTCTAGGTCAAGTGCTTGGCTACCTTTGAGAAGGCAAGTACTTGGCCATTTTTTTAGAGTCGTTAAGCAAGTTGGGTAGAAAGCGGCAAGCCGACTACTTAAGAGTCGGGTTTATTTAAAGCAGGATGGAAGCCGATTTAAACTATGTTTATGCTTTGGGTCCTTATCCATTTTTTTCGTGTGGGCGCCCGTTCTTCCTTACTCCTGCCCCACCAAACACCACACCATGAAATGCGGCTTCTGACAGGAGACGGCTTAGGCACCGCACGTTACTTGTTTGGCCGCAGGAAGCATTTCATAGCCCAAAGGCGGCGAGTCCCCGGGCCGACTAGTCGAGCCCGGTTCCAAATAGCATAACGAAGAGCTACATACTCAAAGGCATAATTCTTATCATACAGATAACAAAAGAGGGCAGTCCCCGAGCTCGTCTCGGGGGGCCCGGAGTCTTGGTACTTTAAACACAAAGGGTAGCGTGGTACATACTGCATCAACTGTAAAATCTTCGGAGGAGATTCGCATTCCATGGCCGTTCTGTCTCTTTGCCAGAGTCGTCCCTCTTGCGTGCTCGGGGTTTCTGAGCGTCGATCAGGTAGTAGGAGTCGTTGCCCAGCACTTTGCTGATGATGAATGGGCCTTCCCAAGGCGCCGATGACTTGTCTTGGCCGGGCCGCATTCATTGGATCAGGAGCACAAGGTCACCCTCTAGGAATGATCTTGGCTTGACCTTACGGTTGTAGTGGCGGTATGAGCTCTTGCTGGTAGATGCCGGACGGTTGAGTGCCAACAACCGGCCCTCTTCCAGCAGGTCGACGCTGCCTTGACGTGCTTCTTTTGCTTCCTCTTGATTGTACAAGGTGACTCGTGGGGAGTCGAACTCTATATCCGTTGGGATGGCGGCTTGACACCGTGGGCGAGGAAGAAGGGTGTGAAGCCCGGTTGACTTGTTTGGAGTCGTCGCAGAGACTCCATAGAATGACTGGTAACTCCTCAAGCCCGACCGGCGAACGCTCCAATGGTTCGACCCGATCGAGGCTTGATGCGAACGAGGATGAGGCCGTTCGCTCGCTCCACTGGCCGTTTGATTGCGGATGGGCAACGACGCTAAGTCGATCGGATGCCTTGCGTCAGCGAAGCGGGCGAGGCGCCTTTGGCGAAATTTGTGCCGTTTGTCGGTGATGATCTTTGTGTGATGCGCCCGTCGAGTCGTGATGTCGGCGATGAAAGTCACGGCGGTAGGACCATTCAACTTCTTGATGGGTTTTTCTTCCGTCCACTTGGTGAACTTGTCCACCGCGACAAGTAAGTGAGTTAGGCCGCCTCGTGCCGTTTTTGAATGGTCCCACCATGTCCGGGCCCCAAATAGCAAAGGGCAGGCGATGGGGATAGTCTTGAGTCTGGCTTGGCTGAAGCGGCTTGGAGCGGAACACCTGGCACCCTTTGTATTTTTGAACTAATTACTTGGCCTCTTCTAGGGCCGTCGGCCAGAAGAAACCGTGTCGGAAGGCTTTGGCGACGAGTGCTCTTGAGGCTGCATGATGGCTGCACTCACCCTGATGGATGTCTTCGAGAATATCTTGGCCTTGCTCGACTCGGCCTTGGTATTTGGTAGACACCGGTGGCTGCGCTGACCAACTCTCTATTGACTATAGTGTGAGGCTGCTGCTTTCGGCGTTGCACTTGCCGAGCCAAGGTCTCATCGGTTGGTAGCTCTCCGCTTACTAAGAACTTGAGGATGGGCTGGGCCCATGAGGGTCTTGCTATTTCTTGTTGCCGGGACTGCTACTTGCACGAGGTGGTTGAAATTTGGGAGGCGGCGGGTTGGAGTCCGCAGCTGACTTCTTTGGGTTGAAGAAGTCCTGAGCTGGTGGCGCGATCCGGGCCGAGTACCGGAGTCTTCGCAATGGTCGCCTTGATCGGGCCGATTACAAGTCCCGGGCCGGCCATTTCCGCCAGCGTTCTTAGGGGCGTCTGCAAGGATTCTTGTGCCGTCTGCTAAGGCTTTGGAGTTGGATCCGACTTCTTCAGGGGGAGCTGGCACAAAAATGGAGTCTGACTCTGGTGACGGCTTGACAGATGGCTTGAGGAGGCGCTGAAGGGCGACGCCTGATGGTATTTCCTGGCGGGTGGAGCCGATTCTTGCCAGGGTGTCTGCTTGGTCGTTGTCGTTTCTTGGCACGCGGAGGAACTCGCACCCCTCAAAATATCCACTCAGCTGATGTACCAGGAAACGGTAGCTCGCCATATTTGCATCTTTGGCGTCCCAGTCGCCGGATTATTGTTGGACCACCAAGTTGGAGTCACCATAGCACAGGATCCGGCGAATGCCAAGATCTTTGGCAAGCCGGAGCCCGTGAATGAGCGCCTCGTATTCGGCGACATTGTTGGAGGTGGCGGTGGATCTGCGGTAGCGTTTGAGCTTGTCGCCCTTGGAAGTGAGGACCACGCGGCTCCCAAGCCGGTGCGCATCTTGGAGCCATCAAAGTGCATCCGCCAATGGGTGGAGTCGGTGGCGGCAGTCTTGGGTCTCGGACACGGTCGACGAGGAAGTCGGCCAGTGCTTGTGACTTGATGGCGGTGCGGGGCTGGTAATAGATGGTGTAGGGGGCCACCTCTATGGCCCATTTGGCCACTCGGCCAGAAGCATCTTGGCTTCCGATGATCTCTTCTAGTGGGGCCGTGCAAACCACGGTGATTGGATGCTCTTGAAAGTAAGGCTTCAACTTCTTGGCGGCAAAGTGCACGCCGTAACACATCTTCTGGTAGTGGGGGTAATTCTTCTTGGAGGTCGGCGATTACCTCGCTCGTGTAATATACTGGTCTGCAGACGGTGGCGCCTTGCCTTCCTCCTTGCGTTCAACTACAATGGTATGCTTGACTACCTGCTTGGTGGCGGCAATATACATGAGCATGGGCTCCTTTGGAGTCGAAGCCGCCAACACTGGGGGAGTAGTCAGCATTTTCTTCAACTGGAGAAAAGCTTCGTCCGCCTTGGAGTTCCGTTCGAAGAAGGTGGTCTTCTTCATGAGCTGGTACAGAGGAAGAGCTTTCTCGCCCGACCGGTGATGAATCGGCTGATGGACGACAAGCAGCCGGTGAATTTTTGCAAATCTAGCAGTCGGCGGGGTACTTCCATCCTTTCGATCGCCTTGATCTTCACGGGGTTGCACTCTATGCCGCGTTCAGAGACCAGGAAACAAAGGAGTTGGCCGGCTGGTACTCCGAAGACGCATTTCTCTGGGTTGAGCTTGATTTGGAATCGGCGCAGGTTTTCAAAGGTCTCCTTGAGGTCTTCCAACAGCGTTCCTCGCTTCTCCGTCTTCATCACCACGTCGTCCCACGTGGCGTGGGCATTTCGCCAAGCTGCTTGAGGAGGCACTTCGCATGCAACGCTGAAAGGTGGCGCCGGCATTCCTCAAGCCGAGCGTCATGGTCGGGTAGCGAAGGCTCCAAGCGGCGTGATGAAGGCGGTCTTCAATCTGTCGGCGGGTTCAGCTTGATCTGGTGATATCACGAATATGCATCTAAGAAGCTCAACAGCTCGCATCCGGCTGTGGAGTCTATCACTGATAAATTCTTGGCAAAGCAAATGGGTCCTTGGGGCGGGGCTTTGTTGAGGCTCGATGTAGTCAATACACATCCGCTTCGCTTGTTCTTCTTTAGTACCAAGACTGGGTTCGCTAACCACTCTTGGAAAGAACACTTCCATGATGAAACCCGGCTGCGAGGAGCCGAGCTATCTCTTCTCCAACAACTCTTATTTTTTTCTGACGGTAGCGCAAAGGGCTGCTGGCCAGACTTCACATCAGATCGGACATGTAACTTGTGCTCGGCGAATTCCGTCGGTACACAGCATGTCTTTGGGGGACCATGCTTGAAAATGTCACTGATTCTCACGGAGCAAATCGTGAGCTTGCCTTCCTATTTTTGTCGAGGTTTGCACCTATGACAGCGTATCTTTCCGGGTGCTCGAGGTCCAAGGGTATCTTCTTGGTCTCTTTGGCGGCTTGAACAAGCCCTCGACTTCGACTCCTTGGGGTCGGGCGACATCTCTGGCTGCTTGCCGCCATTGCCTAACCCGATCGAGGAGCTTCTCGGCTCCGATCACGAGGACTTGGCCAGCGGCTGCTTTCAAGGCTACTGGCGGACGACTTTCTGTAGTCGCCCGGCTCTGATCGAGATCCCTTGGTACTCGACATCTTCATCTTGAGGTAGGCGTAGTGGGGGACCGCCATGAACTTGGCCAGCGAGCAGGTCGGCCAAGCGAGGCGTGGTAGGGGCCTTCGAGGTCCACCACCGAACCAGACCGGCTCTCGGCGAAAGTGATCTTTGTCCCCAAAGAGGGCGTCTATCGAGGATCTTGCCGATCGGTGAGCGGGAAAGGCCGGGTACAATTCCGTGGAATATCTGATCCGGCTGTCTTTGAAGCTGTCTCTGCTTGATTCCTAACTTCTCCATTGTATCATTGTACAGGATATTGATGCTGCTGCCTCCATCTATCAGCACTCGCGAGAAGCGAGCGGCCCGCCTATCCGCGGCAAGGGTGGCTCCCAAGACCAGGGCGTAGGAGCCCGGATTCGGCATCACCTCTGGGTGATCAGCACGGCTCCAGCTGATGGGCTTCTCAGACCAGTGCATGAATTCTGGAGTATCTGATGCTACTGCATTCACTTCTTCTTTATTCTTTGCCGCTTTCTTCTTGGCGATCGTCACCACACTACATAGGCACCATGTTCTTCCGGTACTCGTCTTGTCCGCGCCGGCCTTTGACAATACTCTTTGGGAGGTGGTGGAGGCGGCGGCCTAGCGGCGGAGGGACAAGGCCGTCTCCTCCTTGGCGATCTGGTGAGCCGATGGCACTTCCGGGTGGTGTGGTTCGATGGCCCGGCGCGCTATGGAACTTGCGGGGTCCATCCAGTGCGCTTTCGTAAGAGAAGGCGGCAACCAGTTGGACTTGTCGCATTTATGCCGCTTGGCGAGGCTGCCCTGGGCTGCTGGTCTTGTTGTCGCCACTGCCGGCTGTTGGAAGCCGGCTGCGGGGCCTTGCGCTTGTGATCATTCTGCTCATTGCCGCCGACTGGTGTCGCCGGCGGAGTTACAGGAGCACGAGGAGCCACCTTGCGGTCATAGACTGACTTCAATCTCCGACTTCATGGAGGAGTCTTCAGCGTGCTTATGCACTATGATCAGCAGCTCGTCGAGGGTCTCCGGCTCGTCGCAAAGGAGCTTGTGCTTGAGGAGGGTGCCTTCTCTGCACCCGGCGGCGAAGTACTCGATCGCCTACACCTCATCCACTCCCTCGCAGGAGTTCCGGAGCTCGGCCCAGCGCGTGAGGTAGTCGCGAGTAGACTCGTTTGGGCCTTGCACGCACAAGGAAAGCTGGCGAGGCTTGGGAGGTCGCTTGTATGTGCTCGTGAAGTTCCGGACGAAGGCCTCGGTGAAGTCGACCCAGCTGTTGATGCTGCGGGGCTTCAAGCTGTTCAACCATGTCCGGCGTGCCTGGAGCATGAGGGAACATACTTTACGGCAACAACGCTTGTTGCCGTTCGCTATGCCGACGGCGTGAAGTAGTCCCCTAGCGATCCTCCGGCTTCCGCGGGCGGTGTATTTGGGTGTGTCTCGGGGAGTGTGAATCCTGCAGGAAGGGCTCGTCTCGGATGCGAGGTCCAAACAGGGCGGGCCCAACTCGTCTTCTTCTTCCAAAGTGCTGTGGATCTGTGGAGTCGTTCGATCCGGTGGCGGTCGACATTTTCTCCGACTCACTCTCGGCGTCCAAGGAGGTCGACGAGAGTCGGATGCTCGACTGGTGGAGGGGATACTCGCCTTTCTCTGCGGGGGAGGAGGCGATAGTCGTCCGCTGCTTTCATCGCTCTCGGGCGGCCGTCTTCGTCGCGCTCGATGGAGATGTAATTCTGGCTATGGTTGACAGCTGGATCCTTGTTTTTTCTTCCACGGATGCCGCCAGTCGGCGTCCGAGACGTCGCGCCTTGATCTCGGCGGGGAGGCAAATCACCGTGTTGTCGTCGCGGTGCCTCCGTGCGGCAGCCGGCTTCGTCTTGTGCAGCAGCCGCGTCGAGGAGCTGCTGGACTCGCTCCGTCATCAGGCGGCGCTCCTCGCCCTCGAAGTTATCCAGCTCGTCTGCCGCCGCCTGGGCGGCGCGGATGTTCTCCGCGGGCGTGGCGTACACGGGCGATTGGCCCCAAACAGACTGGCGATGGCTACGCGCTGACAGCCGGGACCGCGCTTAAGCGGCTAGGCCGGGCCGGAGCCGGGCGAAGCCGCCCACGGCGCGATCCATCTCGCGCTGGTAGGCTTCTGACAAGCGTCTCATGCTCGACAGCTTCTGTGCGCCCACGAGGAGCTGGAGGCGGCGCGCTTCCAGTGTTCCAGCGTTGGCGTCTTCCGGAATGGGGGCGGTCAGGTCTTGCAGAACCGCGTCGAGGGGGTCACGAGCTCCCTCGCCGGAACGCTCGCTGTGACCGATGACGAGCACCTCCGTGATGGTGCTTCCGCCGCTCCCCGCGCGAGGGAGCGGCTCGTCATAGACCACCACGTTGGTGGGGAATGTGTCGAGCGACGCGGTGTCGGAGTCGACCAGCATCGGGTCGGTGGAGCCCACGGACTCCAGGTCGATGGCAGGCTCGCCAGCGATGTGGAGCTGTTCGAGGAGGCCCGCGAGGAGGCTCTCGGGGCTATCCGTGCCTGCGTCGGATGCAGGCTCGTCGGAGAGGCGAACCTCGCCGACAAGTTCGGCGAGGCAGCTCGCTTGCCAAGAAGCGACCTCAGCGCCATGCGTGCGTCGGTGCAAACTCCGTCTGGCGTGCGGGCTGGCCTTCGCAAAGGGAGGAAGAGTGTTCCCGTCGAGCAGGTCTCCTGGACGACGGTGCACCTAGCTCCCACGGTGGGCGCCAAATGTCGGGGTTGGAGTGCGACATATGCCAAAGGATGGCTTATCATGGAGGGGGCGAGTAGAACGTCGCTGGTGCCTGGAAATGGGGATGAGGCGAAGACGACATGCACGCCGGCGAATCTTACCCAGCTTCAGGGCTCTCCGAGGAGATAACACCCCTACTGCTGCTCTGCGGGGTCTCCACATGATCACTATGGCAAGGTGAATACAAGATTGCTCCTTGAGCTGTTCGGGGTGAGGAAGGAGAAGGGCACGGCTAGCTCTTCTCTTCCTTCTATGTGTGTGTTAAACTACTGGGTTCCAACCCTTTGCATGGGTGCCGGGGGTTTATAGGCCTACCCGGGAGTACAATGGTAATCGGTGAGCACGGGTCCCGGCCGTCGATCTCTTTAGTCGCCGTCTTCTCCGTCGACTCACAGGGCCCGCCGACTAGTGGGCCCCGGCCAGCCAACATGGGGCCGACAGCCCTTGTCCGCCACGCAGGCGTGGTCTTGCCGGCTGCAGGTTCTGTAGCTGCGCTTCTAATGTGAGCTTGAGTGGTGGGGTCATAACCTTGATGCTGCCGTGCTGGGCGGCGATCCTTGTGCCATTCCTGTCTTAATACGGTTAATGGCGCTTGGAGCCCGTGGGAGGGGCCGCCGACTCTCGGAGGCCGACTCCAACGGGTCCGTCTTTGGGGCGTTCTCGCCGTTTTACGCAATCCCGCCGACGCGGTCCCGCCGTCTTCGGGTCGTCGCAGACGAGGCCATCGTGGGTGCAGGAATCTGCCCACGCTTGGTCGACGTCGAGGCAGCGTGGCCTGATGGTTGCGCACGGACGGAGATCTCCGTCGATGACGGCGCCACAGCCATGCCAGCTCTTTATGAGCGGGGCAGGGACGGGCCGCAAGGCGTATTTATCCCATCCCGCTCGTGGTCACTCAGGCAGGAGGTGGATGGAGTCGCGGGCCGACTTTCTGTAGCCAGCCTCATCGGAACTCGCTAGCTTGGAGTCGGCTTGTCTTGAGGCCGTCTCTGGGACTCGGTTGGGAGGGGCAGTCGGCGACTCCGTCGCCGACTCTCAGAAGGCGGCTCTTCGTCTTGGGGTCTTGAGGGGCGCAGTCTGCCCTGATATTTTGAAAGGTCCTGGGGCTCAGGTTTGCCTACCCGTGGCCCATTACTCCGACACCGGTCTATGGCTTCTTCGGGCGGGGGGGGGGGGGGGTGCCCTTCGACCTCATGGTGACCCCGGTGGTGTGCGGTGATTCCCTCACCGGATGCTCGCTGGCGTCATCGTCGGGAAGGGTGCGGAGGAGATCGGCCATGCGCGGAGGAGAAGTCTCCCCCGCCCCCTCCCGGGTCACCTCCGAGTCTGACCCCTCCTCCTGGCCGGACTTGCCGGAGGACAACACCACCGGGGCTCTCGTGGGCACCGACAGCACGAGCCCGCGCTCGTTGAAGACGGGCATGGCGGCGGCGATCTTTGCCCTGTCCGGGCGGTGATACAGTGGAAGATGAGTATCTGGTGGGTACCCCTGGTCCTCCCCGACCAAGAGGCGGAGGGCCTTGTCCAGCTCCTCGTCAGAGAAGGCGTCCGAGTGCAGGCGGAGGTTGCCTCCCTCGTCCGTGAGCTTCCACAGGGGCACGAGCACGCCTGGAGCGGAGCCAGGCGCTGCGCCAGAAACTTCTTAACGATCATGGCCCCTGTCAGCTTCTCCGCCTTCGGGTCATCTGGCTTCAGGCCAGCCGCCATCCTCGCCAGCAGCTGCTCTGCCTGGGAGTCGGTGAGCTTTGCGCTAGTCCACCCCTCGTGAGGCGTTGGCATCCCCGTCGGCACTGCCAGCCGAGGGTAGGAGCTCTTGGCATCCATGCGGACCCACTTGTTCCTGAAGCCCTCCGCCTTCTTCCCGGCTCTTGAGATTGCATTGCTCCCATTGGCCGCGATGAAATTGGCGCACCTGGAGCACTGGCCCTCCTTGTTTCGGAGGTAGAAGAAATGGCGAAGCAGCGCCACGGACGGCATCACCCCCACGAATGCCTCGCAGTAAAAGGCAAAGATTGACAGGAGGAGGACGGAGTTGGGATGAAGATGGGGGGCATGGAGTTTGTAATGGTAGAGGACGGCATAGAAGAGGTCGGAGAAAGGAGGGACCAGCCCCGCAAAGACGCTGTACATGAACAAGGGATAGAAGGTACTGTCCGCGGCCTTCGGCTCGGCGAAGCCGACCCAGAGCGCGGTCGCTCCCCCCTCATTGCTGCCGCCCGCCGCTACTAGGAGCGCGGCGGCGAGGTTCTTCCCTGAGACCGTAGGCGCGATCAGGGCAGGCTCGAACCAGGAGGGCGAGTGCGCGGCCTTCGCCTTGTCGGACGCCATTGGCTGCAGGCTCGGGGAGAAGTTATGGCGGATCTGGAGTCCCTTGGTGCAGGAAGGAGAGGGGGATCTGGAGCAAGACGAGGGAAGGCAATGAAGGCTCTGCAGCATGCGCCAGTATTTTGTCAGGCAAGAGCGGTTGCCGAGGTAGCATGGGGAAGTGGAGGCGCCCATGTCCCATCAATCGCCATGCGTCGACCGAGGCTGCAGGTGGTTGGGGCCCGTGATGCTCCACACTTGCCCTTTGGTTTCGCCTCGAAGCCAAGTTCGAGCGCGCCTTGGGCCCGGGGGCTACTGTCAGCGTCCTGGGAACGGGGGTACCCACTTGCCTGTGGCCCGTGGCATGGCTCCATCAATGGCCCGATACGGCCCAGCTTCAGTAGTAATAGCTCAAGACCCTCACGAGGGGCCAAGCCTCGTGAGGCGGACAACACCAAGACCTCCCTAGGGGCAGCCTCACTAGGCTGGCTCCCGAGGAGCGGAGATATCTATGCAAGGTGCACCTCGCGAGGCTCGCATGACGTGAGCCATGACGACCAAGGCCAGGTGGGCGCCAGCGGGCACAGTGTACCAGTTTCCTCTTTGGTGCTAAGGAGGCAAGCGCATGCGCGGAGTCCCGAGGAATCAAGCAAAGGTTTCCTTATCGGTGCAACAAGACCAAGACCAGTAGGACGGCAGGACGGAGGTCATCACGGAGCCCATAGCAGCGTCACCACCAGAGCCTTTGGCAGGGGAAGACTACTTTTGTCAGGATAGCTTGTACTAGTTGTCTCCCTTGAAATTTGGCCGTTGTGGGATCCCTTCCCGCCTACATTTTGGAAGAGGACCAAGGCCACTATAAATAGGATAGACACCACCATCTGGGGGGAGAGCCGTTCCACCAAGGCCATCTCACCAGCTCATCGAGCTCAAGAACACCTCACCTCCTGAGGCTATTCATCCACTGTACTAGTTCATCCTCAACCCCTCGAGGCAATCCACCACAAAGCTGGAGTAGGGTATTACACCACAAGGTGGCCCGAACCAGGATAAATCCTTGTGTCCCTTGTGCTTTGGGTTCGTCGAGCTTGGCCGTGGGATCGCTGAGCGGGCAGGTTGGGGAGAAATTGTTCTTCATGCTCACCCAGAGTTCAAACCTCTCAAAGGTCTGCGGAACCCTGAATCTGACAGTAACGGATGCCCGGAGTTGTATCCTAATCTATACAACTAGAACGAGATACTGGAGACATGAGATGGATATGATGGCTATGGGATTGCTTTCTCGCAGGGAGTCGAGAAAGGATCTCCGGGCATTACTACAACATACTTGTTCTATTATATTATGCTAATCTGCACTCTTCTAATGCTGCAAGATGCTTCAAGTGTGTTTGGTTGGAGTTAATCCAGTGTGTTGGGTAAGTTTGTGCACCCGTGTAGGGAAGTTCATCTATTCAAATAGTTGTGTCCATGGTAACGAACGCTCGGAGTTGTATCCCGATCTATACAACTAGAACTAGATACTGGAGACATGAGATGGATATGATGGCTGCGGGATTGCTTCCTCGTAGGGACTTGAGAAAGGATCTCTGGGCGTTACTACAACATACTTGTTATATTATATTTTGCGAATATGCACTCTTCTAATGTTGCAAGATGCTTCAAGATGCTATTCTTCGATAGGGTAGGCTTTCCCTTCTCTTCTAGCATTTCTACAGTTCAGTCCAAAGATATAGCCCCATTCCCTTGATACTGATGCATACTTAGTATATATCTGATGTAAGTCTTGTGTGTACTTTGGATGAGTACTCACGGTTGCTTTGCTACCTCTTTTCCCCTCTACCCGACTGTTGCGATCAAATGACGATGCCCAGGAGCTAGTTGATCCTGCCGACGACTACTACTACCCCGACAGAGCTTACTACTACGTGGAGACCGTCAACAACCATGAGTAGTTAGGAGGCTCCCAGGCAGGAGGCTTGCGCCTTTTCGATCCATATGTCGTTGTTTTGCTAGTCTTCTTAAGGCAAACTTGTTAATTTATGTCTATACTCAGATATTGTTGCTTCCGCTGACTCTTTTGTATTCGAGCCCTCGAGGCCTCTGGCTTGTAATATAAAGCTTGTATTATTTTAATTTATGTCCAGAGTTGTGTTGTGATATCTTCACGTAAGTCTATGATATTGATCATGCACATTTGCGTGTATGATTAGTGCATGATTAAGTCGGGACATCACAGTTGGTATCAGAGCTGACTGCCTGTTGGAAGCCCCCTTTCCAACTCCTTGGTCGAAGTTGAGTCTAGTGTTTGAAAACTTTTACTAACATTGTTGTGTGGCTTACGGGCCCACATCACAAATGGGTGGTATTAGGATCTTTTATTTCTCGTCTTTACTCCAGGATTCTGATCTCTCTTCTATTCGGGTTAAATTTTGTACTAACTCCAACTTTAGGTTATCGTAACTACTTCCTCCCAGAGAGCCCCTCATTCGATAGGATCACTTGCTTCATCACAAGATTCTGAAGATACTCTTCAGTGTTTTGCCGACCCTTGCGCACACCACCTTTGCAATTCCCTACCACCGATATATCCATATGGATAACGACATACACTTGTTCATATGATCATTCCCAGTTGCTCTTGTTATTACAAGATACATCGAAATATTCTCTGATTTTTAAGAATCCTTTGTGCCACTACCCTACAACTCTTTGCCGCATGAATACCCCTACGGATAATTCCCCGGACTTACCGAGTATCCGTTCATCCCCAGTTGTTCATGCTTTTCACAAAATTCTTTGAAATACTATTCGATCTTCCGAAATCCTAGGTAGCCCATTGCTCTTGATCTTCCTTACCTGCTCCAATTCTGGTTAATACCATATGTCTAGCAACATTCATTAAAATCCTTTGTGATTGCCGTTCTTACCCTATTGTTTCAACATGTGTGTGAATGTGCTCAATCATCAGTTGTTCCCTGGAAATTATCCTTCCGGCTCAGACGTTATTCTGGATATGAGCTAGTTTTAAGACAATCAAACCTTGACCGATTGGGCCTCTAAGTCTATTCAACTTACTTATATTTGATCAGAGCATCTGATTCCGATACACCGATCTGGAAATCATAATTTCTTTCTATTTAAGCATCGAATTATTGAGATGTTTCTATAATTCGATGCCTTTGAATTATTTCTTCTTCTGGTTGAACATCGATACTCACATCAAATTCTTTGCGGTCCGCCAGATCCTTTGGTGGATTATTATCTGACCATTCCTACATATTCTAAAAACCCCGAGCTCTTCCCCTGATGCATAATGCCTTTGGTAAGTTGTATCCCTGCTTTTGTCAAGCATGCTCTACTATCGAGCTTGCGTTAATTACTCTTGAAGACTGTGGGATATGTTCCTAAGATGCCCTTAGGGGTTGAACCTATGCCTTCCCTAATCCGTGTGAACCTGAGAGTTCTCACGATTCATAATCTTCTGGTGTTTTTCCAGATAAATTTCAACACTATAACTTCTTCGAAAGCGAGAAGTGAAAGAAAGGGTATGCATTGGAGAAGTGAGAGTCGACCTTGTACTTTGAGTTCATGCCCATGGACACAATCTAGATCTTAACAGGGAAGCTTATCTTAAAATTAACTATCCCCTTGGTATAACATCATCTTATCACTACTAGGGAAAAGCCTAGTAGCAGCGTGGGTTTTAGGCCTCTCAGTAGCGCGGGGACCGGCGCTACTAATAAGGCGCTACAGCTAACTCGTAGCAGCAGCGTGTGCGCTCCCGCGCTACTGATATACAAGTTTAGCAGTAGCGTTCTTACAGGGAGCTCACATCGCTAATAGCTATAGCGGCGCTTCTCTTGTGCGGCTGCTCTTGCTACTACCGCTAGCTTGCTAACTTTTCTCCACTCGCATCGCTAATTTTAGTAGTTTTTGTTTTTGTCCGGCATATTTGTTTTGTATTTGAACAGGCTTTATAGAAGAATCTTTAGCACATACAAATGTCATCATGATACACATACAAATGCCTGCGAGACCACAAATGTAATCATAGCATATACATACAAATAGTCTCATCATAATCATCATCCAGCACAAAGTAGTATCTTGTCATCATCTCGAAAATAGCGATACATGCAAGTCTTGAATACTTGCAACTACAACGTCATCCATCTAAACAAAGGTATACGCGAGAAGAGCTATCACTATGAGTGAGAGAGGAATTATGCAGTACATGAGGTGGCGGTTACGAGTCCTCTCTGGCGCTAGCGTGAACCTCAAGTAATTAGCTTCTCCTTCTTGTCTGCTTTTGAAGCCTTTATGGTTGGCGCCCGAGTACCCATTCACTTGCGCTTGACACTCATGCCACTCGTTGTACACCCCCAGAACCTTCCCTTTGTACATGACATAGCACTTCCATCTCGCCATCAAGAAACTAGGTACCTGTTAGAGATGCATGTTCATGAAGAGGATGTACAATAATATATATGCAAAAAAATATACTAGAGCAACACCGAAAAAGAAAGGATTAGCAACTAGATGCAACATACATTAAGCAAACTAATTAACTAGAGGTACGCAGGTCATCGTACGCAAACTAACAAAGTAGCGTTACACAAGTTTGGTAGGGACCATGGACATCACAAAGTTTCATCGCTACAATAATTATACAAGTTCAACCGACACATATCATCATCATCGGCATCATAAACCACTAGAAGTTCCATCCTTCCATATCATCGAGGATGGACCCTAGCTTCTTGAACGGCGTGAGGTCTAGACGTTGCATGCCTATGCAAGTTCGGACGTCAGCTCGCGATATAGGGCCGTGGTGGAACATCCCCTTCTCATCGATTTACTTCTTTCATGATGATCGTCAATGTCCCTTGGATGCGAAAGAAGTCATCTCTAAGTTTATAATCCACTTCTCCATGAGATTCTAGCCACTTGTGGATATGATCATCATTTCGCTTCTCATGCGAAGCTTTTGGTGATCCGTGTTGAATTGAATCATGAGATGGACGATGTAGAATCCATCCTTCTTGCTTGGTTTTGGGACATGGATGCAGGAGAAGTTAGTTTTATGCGTGAAACCCATCTTCTTGTTCCTTTGTTTCCTGATCTGCATGTGGCCACCTCTAATGCTGAAGCCTTGGAGAGCATCATCTATAATATTCATTATGTGGGTGTAGTCTTTTTTCTCGTAGTCTATGGAAGGGTCAAAATACACGGCGTGTGAGACTTGCGGGTAAAGAACGATAAGGACGGCGCGCCCATTGCTGCGGGGAAAAGACACCTCAAATTATTCCCCATAGAGAGAGAAGGAATGATTGAAATGTACGAAAGGGTTGTCCGGAACTGACTTACTTTGGATGATAAGGCACGAGGACAATTTCCCGGTCCTTATTTTGTACCATGAAGTTTTGGAGGTACTCCCTAGCAGTTTCACGCTCAAAGTCGCTGAGACTCAAGAAAGACTCATGCATGTAGTACGGATCCGCCACACAGATTTTGAGACTTCTTCACTCTTCATGATGGAGCTCATATGTAGCGCAAAAAGGCGGACGATTGTAAAATCGAGCCGCCTTGTCAGAAACATCTCAAAGATATGGTCAAACCGCAGGAAGAACACCTCCGCGGGCCGTGTCTCGACGTAGCACTTACCCTCAGGCACACGAGCCGCGCATGTCGGATATCCTGGATCCTTTGAGGCTAGTAGGCTTTTCTCAGTCGACATCACATGGTCGTGCAGTCTCCTGAGGTCCCCTGATAGTACCTCCAGCGGTTTCGGCGGTAGCATCGGCTCGCCCGTGAGATGGAACATGGCCGCACCTTTCACGGGTACACGCTCTTCAGAATGCATCGTCTGGCTGCTATGTGCTCTGGCTTCTTTGGAGGCAGCTATCTTCCCCAATCTCTTCCTCTCCTTTTTTTGGGCACACCTTCCAGACCCTTCCTTAACCCCTGCCCCAGTGTTCCCGGGCTAAGTACTGTAGGACCCTCGCGCCCCGCTAGTTGAGCCTATGTTGAGGCGGCATCTTCGGCGTCAGTACCATCATCGAGGCCGACCTGCAAACCTTGCTTAGCAGTCAAATAGTCGAGGTACTCTTGTTCACCCTCATAATCCATCTAAATGCGCATCTTGGTCAAGGCCTAGTTTCTTCGTTGTTCGACATGTTTCCTATGATTAAGTGTCCTCATTTATTTCTAAATGTATGAATAAATGAGAAATGACATAAAAAATAAATCTATGTGCAAGACTTTCGATATGCCAACTATGTAGCACAAATCATGCCTTTATTCACGGCAAATTTCGGCATGACCTTTGCTAAAAAGTGGACATATCGGCGCTGAAATTCACCGAACGGAAATGAATCAACATTCGGCGTAACATAGGCCACTCGGATCATTTACCAAAATTGAACCAAAACATCACATGTCCAAATGACATGTTCAATTTCCAAACATGACATGTCCAAAACATGACATATCCACATATCACATGTCCAGTTCAAATTTGCATATAAATTCAGCCTACCTAAATTTTCTTTAACAAGGGATGTTGATTTGGACAATTGCTTAAATGCTGCCTTTTCTTTTAACTACAATTGCTTAACCCTAAATTTTTGTCCTATTTTAAAACCTAGCTAAATTCATAACTAAATAGATAACCTAATTAACCTACTGCCCTAACTAAAACCTAAGTAAATTAACCGAAGAACCCTAGCTAGCAGAGAGAGGGGGGGTTTACAGAGGGTGCAGGGGCGAGGAGGCAGGCCCGACGACGGCCGAGGTTGGGAGGGGAGGAAGCAGAGGAGGGAGGCGAGGGCCGACGGGTCGGGCGAGGGGCCGGGTCGAAGCAGCTACTGGGGTCGGGGCGGCCTTGGCCTGGCGGTGCGTCGGGGGAAGAGAGAGTGGGGATTTGGGGGGGGGGGAAGTGGCGGGATGGAGCAGGGTGGGTGTGAATTTTGGGTTAAGTGGTCGTAGGAGTAGCGCGTTTAGACAAAACGCGCTGCTACTACCTTCACTAGCTGTAGCGGTTTAGACCAAACACGCTGCTACTACCTTAACTAGCTGTAGCGGTTTAGACCAAACGCGCTGCTACTACCTTAACTAGCTGTAGCGGTTTTATAAGGAAATCGCTACTGCTAGCTTGACTGTAGCGGTTTTATAAGGAAATCGCTACTGCCAGTTTTCCTTTTTCTTTTCCTTTATTTTCTCCCACTTTTATTTCTCGAGAGTAGTGAAAGAAGGGAAGGCGATATATATTGCATAATTTGACGGTTAAATATGTATACAAAATAGGAACATATATATTACATCATTGGACCCATGCATAATAATGGCTAAGTGTGTATACAAAATAGGAACATATATATATATATATATTACATCATTTGACCGATAACATACGGTTCCTCAGTGCTGACGTTTTCGTTTTTGAGTCAGCTTCTTTCCCTTCTTGTTCGTCGAAGAATAATTGAGCCCCTCATTGTGACTTTGCCTTTTCCATGGAGTACGATTTTTCTTAGGTAATGTAGTATTGATTCTTCTTTTGACGTATACTTCATCATCATCGTCATCTTCCCGCATTGGGTTGCCGTACTGATCATAGTCTTCCTCGTTGGCGACTCCATCCATTCCAATGATGTTCCTTTTGCCTCTCCTCATGATAACACGACTGTGATTGCATGGGTCGGTTATGAAGAAGCATTGTGTCACGTGCTTAGCGTGTACCCATGGCTCGTTTTTTGTGATAGCGTTCACGGTAGCGCTCTTGGCGTAGGGTATAGTCATGGTAGTGAAAATCCGGTTTTCTCTTTCGACATTCTTAGCCCATCTGACACGGAACATCGTCGTGTTGTATGCGATTCGAGTAGTCGCTCCCGGATCTCCTCGACCCTTCCATAAAATCGTTCGATTCTTGCGTTATGTCGCTGCCGGTCATGCATTCCATCGTCACCCCTGAGTTCTGATCATCACTGTCCATATCTTTGGCCTCCGTGTAGAATGTGTATCCGTTGATATCATATGCCTGATGGGTTACGAGGTTGGGCGAGGGGCCATGTACTAAGGCGTATATGAGCAATCCGTCCTTAGAGCCCTCCTCCGGGGGATTAGCAATAATATGCTCTTTGAACGAATGCAGGAAAGTGGAGTTGTGCTCTCTAGTAACTTCGGCGTCCGTCCTACATACCCCCCAGTCATGATACTTCTTTGCGATAATTTCTTTGTGCAGTGCCACGAAAGGATCTACCTCGTCTAGGTGCTGTAGCACTACCAAGTTTGCTCTTTCAAATTCGTTGCGTCGATCTGAGTATGCCACGTACAGTTCCTTGCGACCGTTGCAGTGACCTTCTCCTTCGAGCCTCCCACCGTGCTTCTTAACGGGCAAACCAACACTAACACTAAAGCGGCTGGTCTGCGCCATATAGAAAATTCTCACAGAAAGAGATGCACTCTTGTGTCACATAGCCCTGGACGATGCTTCCATCCGGACGGGACATGTTATGAATGAATCCTTTGATGATTCCATTCATCCTCTCAAACGGCATCATGTTGTGCAGGAATGACTGCCCTAGGTCTATTATGTCATCCACAATATGGACACACAGATGCACCATCATGTCAAAGAACGCGGGCGGGAAGTACATCTCAAGCTCATTCAGTATCACAACAATCTCTTCCTGTAGCCTTCGGATCTGCTTCACACTGATCGACTTTCGAGAGATGACGTCGAAAAAGTTGCAGAGACCAATAAGCGTGTCACGGACGTGCTTGTCCATTATCCCTCTAAGGGCAACAGGTAGTATCTGCGTCATCATCACATGACAGTCATGGGACTTCATCCCGTTGAGCCTTTTCTTGTCCGTGTCTAGATATCTGCTTATCTTGCCACAAGAATCGGAACTAACCCGACTCGGTAAGGCACTTAAAGAATTGATCGATCTCGGCTGACTTAAGGTGAAGCAAGAAGGGGGCAATAATCCTCTTTCTTTATTTTCTTGCCCTTCTTCTCCCGTGCCTCTGTCTCCGTCGTCTCTGTCTCGTCGACATTTTACAGGCGGCATGTGCAGATCTTCCCTGATTTTCAAATCTTGCAAGTCTTTTCTTGCCTTCGCCCATACTTGGTCTTATCCGGCATGTTCATCAGTGTTGCGAGCAAGCTCTCAAGGACATTCTTACAGATATGCATTTGATCAAGGCAATGAGGTGTATCGAGTTTGTGCCAGTACTCCAAGTCCCAGAACAAAGACCTCGTCTTCCATACCTTCAGCAGCGGCTCCGACGCCTTTCTCATCGTCTTTCCCGACGCGGGGCACTCCTTCCAGTTTTTCAATAGCTCATCGATTTCGGTACCGCTCCGCTTACGTGGAGGTCCTCGATGCTCAGCATGACCATTGAATAGATCTCCACAGGTCGTCCTGTTCGAGCCATCTTTGATGCCCCATGTACACGATTTTCCCAGACCCGCCATCTTTCCTTGACGTTAGCTGCTGAGATGTCGTATCATCCATGCACCGTGTGCATCCGCAATATCCATGGTACACCTGGCCTGCCACATACCCGTAACCGAGATAGTCCTCAAGATCGCCGTGATCGCCGCTGCTCTCATGTTGAAATACTCGCCTTTGCTGGCGTCCCATGTCTTGGCCGGTGTTTTCCATAACGTGTCTAACTCCTCTTGAAGTAGCCCCAGATACAAATTAATATTTTTCTTGGTTGTTTCGGCCCTTGAATAAGCATGCTCATGTGAATGTACTTGATTTCATGCACAACTGTGGGGGAGGTTGTACATCCATACAAACACGAGCCATGTGCTATGGTTGGTGTTCTGGTTGCCAAACGGATTCATGCCATCGGTACATGCGCCGAGCACGATGTTCCTCGCATCACATTCAAAATACCGATAGAAGCTGTTCAACGCTCTCCACTGGCTTCCATCCTTGACGTGTCTCAGCTTCGGATCATCTCCATCGTCGGGCTTCTTCCTCTCCGCGTGCGGCGCATTAGCTTTGCTTCCTTGGGATCTACAAAATACCTCTGGAGACGGGGAGTGATCGGTAAGTACCATACAACTTTCTGCGAACATTTCTTCCCGGCCTTCTTGTATCGAGAAGCATTGCACACCGGACAGCTTGTTTTTTCCGCGTGCTCCTTCCGATAAATTATGCAATCGTTGATGCATGCATGGTATCTAACATGTGGCAGATCAAGAGGGCACACGATCTTCTTGGCCTCATCAACACTAGTAGGACATAGATTACTCACGGGAAGAACATCCTTTAGGTACTTGAGATGCTCATCGAGGCTAGTGTCGGTCCATTTGTTTTTAGCCTTCGTCTTCGTGGAGTTGGAGCGTGAAACTCAAGCGGGTCACCTCAGGATTGCAACCATCATACAATGGAGTGTTCGAGTCTACCACCAGTTGCTCCAGCTTAGCCTCCTCTCTAGAAGCAGCTCTCTCAGTACTCGTCTCCTTGCGAAGCAATGCTTGAACATGAGGGTCCCGCACGATTGAACTTAGTATCGATGAACTCTGCTGCGTGGAGTCCATGTCATTCTCTCTGCCGCCATGTCCGGCCCCTTCTCCTCCGCCATGTCCGGCCCCTTCTCCGCCGCCATGTCCAGCCTCTTCCCCGCCGCCATTATCGATCATCTCTTCATCTTGCCCCGTGTCATCATTGCCTGCCCCGTCGGCAGCCTCAACATCTTCATCCTCATCTTCAATTATCCACCGAGTATAGCCATCCATGAAACCATTCATGAGCAGGTGCGCTTCGACACGACCATCGTTATGGGGGTCGAGCCAAACTATTCCTTTGCATTTTCGACACGGACATAAAACCTTTGTCCGGTTATTTTCTTTCATGTCCTGCACCGCCGACCGCAACCACCTGTCCACCATCGTTCCACTGACCATCATCAACTCTGCACGGTAATAATAAACAAATTGATTATAAAAATGCGTGCATGCATCAAAGTCATACAAAAATTTGGCATGACCTTCCTTAAAAATAGGACATATATAGATCTAGAGTTTGCCCGGAATTCGCCGAAATGGAAATAAATCGACATTTCGGCAAAACATAGGCAACTCAAAAGCACAATTTGGCGTGAACTCATGCCACACACACAATTTCCATAAACATATCTCACACACATAAACATATTTCCATTTTGCAAAAGCATGAAATTTTAATCACCTCTATCTCGAGATCGAGCACACGATGGAGATGATGATGTAGGGAGATCAAAAGTGCACAAAGCTCTTCTTGACAAAGATAGATCTAGTTATGGGGCAAATAGGTCACTTAACTAAATGCTATATCTACCTAGCTAACTAATTTGGGAGGAGACAACTTCAACTAGTGGAGGGGGAAGGAAAAAGAGAAAGGAGATGCATTAATGGAGGTGGTGTAGTTAGGTAGGAGTAATGAAGAGAGAGAAAGGTAGGTAGAAGAGGAAGAGAAATGGGGGAGACGTATTGAGGAAGACGAAGAGTGAGAGTGGGAGGATGTGGGAGGTAGGGGAAAGGGAAGAGAGGAGGGGGAGGGGGAGGACGCGTGGGGAAAAGGTGGTGGGTTGGTGCAGATTAGGAGTAGCACGGGACGTAAAACGTGCTGCTGCTATGAAAGTAGCAGCAACGCGCTTTCGGCACAAGCGCTACTGCTAACCGGGACCGAAAGTGTGCCCAATTTGAAAATTAGCAGCAGCGATCTCAGAAAAACCGCGCTCCTACTACAGCTATAGCAAAGAGCGCTGCTCGCTCGGGCACTGCTACCGCTGCTAAATGGAGTTTGGTGGCACTTTGTCGGTCGATATTTGTAGCAGCGCGGATTACACCGAGCGTGCTACTGCTAAACACTTGTCAGTAGCGAGTTTTCCACACACGCGCTACTGCTAATTAGCAGCAGCGCTCCTTTTTGAGCCGCGCTGCTGCTAAGATTCTGTGTATAGGGTTTTCCCTAGTAGTGTATATCTGGAATTTGGTCTTTTGCAATCGTGGTTCCCACCATATTGTCTTCTACTTTGAGTTCATGCCCATGGACACAGGTGAAATGACGCATCATGGAAGTGCTTTCGTCAAGGGTGACCAACACGTGGCATCCACCGTAACAGGTCGCCGTTAAGCTACCGGGCCTGATTTTGGATCCGATAACCCATTAACAGCCCGGACCAATGGGGATTTTCCACGTGTAAAATTCTCATTGGCTGAAGGAAACACGTGTCAGATCTTCATTGGGTCAGATAGGCGCCTATGATATGTCGACATGTGCGACGACCCAACACTGGCCCATTTAGCTTACAAAGGCCGGCCCGTTTGACTTGGTGAAAAGTTAGCGGGCCGGCCCATGAAACGCCTGTTAGCGGTCTGTTCGCATATAGCCCATTTTAGGGCCCGGTAACTCACGGCCCGTCAGGGCCTTCCAGAAATTGGCCCAATGGCGTCATGTTGGCCGTCAAATATAACACCAGCATGTTTCACTTTCGGCCCATGTATGGCCCATGACGTCTTTCGGCCCATATGAGGCCTTTCGTATCTTTAGGCCCTTCAGTGGCCCACAGTGACTCTGGTGCATAATGAATAGTTAATTTCTTTGTGCCCATTAACGACCCATGATTCACATGGGCTGTTTCCAGCCCGTGTTAGCTTTCGGCCTACTGACAGCCCATACGTTCTTGGGCTCCTTTCCGGCCCTCGATTACTTCCGGGCCGTTACTGGCCTGTTCCCCTAATGGGCCAAATTTGGCCCTTGGTTAGAATCGGCCCGTTTGTGGCCCGTTAACCCGTTGCACCATTTCTAGCCTGTCCTATATTGGCCCATTAATGGCCCGTTATGCCTGTGACAGAATTAAGCCTTTGCTGTCTTCCGGCCTATTAACGGCCTGTTACCGTGCTGGCCCGATACCAATTCCCATGTGGACCCATTTATCCATCGATTCTATGGCCCGTTGGAGGCCCATTTATCCGACGGCCCGTAGGAGGCCCATGGATCCTACGGCCTGTAGTAGGGTCAAGGTTACCACGGTCCGTATATGGCCCATGGTTGTTTCGGCCACTAGCAAACTAGGGAAAAAGAAGACTAGGAAATAAATAAGCCCGAAACTAACGCTAGGCTATTAAGGTGATTGCACAGATTACATCCACCGGGCATCAAAGTTCGCCACTAGTGCAAATATAGGGAACACCCTACACTATACAAAAATGGCTTGATCTTTTCTTCAGCCGGTGGCTGCACGTTAAGAACAAATTTTGTATCGCAGCAAAACAAATTACAACCATAAAACAAAAGGAAGGCTGGCATAAAAGTTAACAGTTTGGCAGATAAATGCACCACCAGAAGTTCAGAAGCTCAATTCATTTGACCTGACTGTCGTTTTCATGTTGTGCTGTTCGATGGAGCACCATAACCTTTGCCTTCATTTCTCCTAGGTTGCTGAACAACATAGCAAATGTCTGATAGTCTGGTTTCAAAACCATGCATATCTTGACGACATCGAACAATGGCTGTCCTTGTTTCACAAAGGGTCTTTGTTAGGGAATGGACTTGTGTCTGGAGCGCAGATATAACATTGTTTTAAGCTTTCATATCTTGATCATGAGGCAGTTTGGACGAGGTTGCCTTAACAACCAACCCAGTATTACGCAGGAACGTGCTTTTGGCACTGTTAGTGGACAGGTACTGACCCACTATAGCAAGAGGTGCATTGTGGTTATAGTTGCCTCGTCACCTTCAGAAGGTGGCGGTTCCACCATGTTTTCCATAGCTTGCTGAAAAGTTGAGTTTTTACATTAGTCATACCAGAACAGAAGATATTAATGAGGCAACAAAACCAAACAAAATAGCTTTGGTCTACAAATAGAACTTATCCTGGTGAACCCGTGTAAAATATTAGTTGTATTTTACTGCAAAGTACATAATAAAACCAGGTTCCAAACATATGACAATGTACCATGGATAATGTATTATCTATTTCTTCACATTGTATTGATAGCTAAGAATAAAGAGACAAAGTTTATAATATGGTAAGCATAGTATGGTATCATTCATATCACAAAACAACTGAGAATAGACAAACAGGCAATTGTAACATTGTGTGGGCAAGTCCAGCACGGAACTAGATTATAGTTCAAGACCAAAGGAACATCACTCCTCTCTTCTAAACCTTGTAAGGTGCAATGATACGCTAAGACAATTGTGTATAAAATTGAAAAGAGTAATAGACATTGGCTGCAACCATGCAGTTAAATGCACGAGTCAGAGTAAGTGGTAGTTAAACGGCATGAGGATTAAGGACTTACAACAGCGGCTTTGACTGGTGTAGCCATGCCCTTCGTCTTGCTGGTGTGACAGTCCTTGAAGATTTCCATAACATTTGGTTCAGGTACTTTTTGCTCCTTACGGGCTTTCCTGTGCATTTGGAACAAGTCAATAAATATCTGATAATATGGCACAGCGAAAAGAGTGAAACAATAGCTAATTACAAGAGCCTCACAGTGTGCAATATAGCTACGAGATCCTGTCGTCTGTTGGAATTTCACTTTTGTACGATTGGCCTTGTTCTTTGAACAATTCACCTACAAGAAGATAGATTTGTGAGGCACATGCATAAATAGGAGTTCAACATGTGATCTGATCACATACATATAACATACCTGATACTTTGGATCAGACCAGTGTTTAACGAGGCCTCTCCAGTCTTCATCCAATATATTTTCCACTGGAGATGTTTGGGCAAGTTCACTGTTAGCCTTGCCTTCAAAGTGAGTTTTCCTCAAGTTATACCGACATCGTCAGAGACGGACTTGAAAACATGGGTGCAACCTTGTCTGGTTGCATCATCTTGGCTATCCAAATTTTGAACCTCATTTGTTGAAAATTATGGGAGTCTCATTATCGACAACCTAGAAAGTATGGAATGAGCAAGACGATATTACTAGTTTCCATACATAACCATACTTACAGATAAATGGTCGAGGAATGTGTTGAACTGGGTTTCATCTTTGTCATTCATGTACTGAATCCATGTTGGGAGGATACGTGCATGACACCTAACGGCAACCGCTGCCTCTGATACTAACTTGGCTGACTCTGTAGCATCAGTGGCATTTTTAAACCTACCTCAAAATGGATCTCCATTCTTCCTCTAGATTTAGTTAACCTATCGAGCATCATCCCTGATGTTTGTTTCCTGTTGCGCCTAGGTGCTAGTCCAACAATGAACATAGGAAGTGTTAGTCGACATCAAACTGTGAGACTACATATAAGTAAGCATGCAACTATAACTTGACTCCAGCAACTACATCTTGCTGTTGAAGCTCACAAGGTTCATTTGATCTTGCCAACTCATCTTGTGTCAAGAGTGCTTCGGAAGTAGTGTTAGGTGGCAAGGGAGCTTGGGAATGTGCGGCTAGCTGAGTTGACAAATGAGTAACTCGTGCAGTTGGTGGTACTGTGGAGCACTAAAAAAAAGACACATCCGTGACATTTTGGGCAGAACGAATTTTTTTCTATCATGCTTATGACACTTCTATGACGATAATTGTGACAAAACCCGGTATCATCATAGATGTGGTGGGCTCCTACTTCTATGACAAAAAATCATGACAGAAAATGGGCTTTTCATCCTGGGCGGGCTGGAGACGCAGCTGCATGACATTCTTTGGGCCGTCCATGATGAAAAAAACCGTGGTAGAAGCGAGGGTGAGGAAAATATCGGGGAGTTGCTGGTTACGGTGGGCGGTCGGGGGCCGAGCGATGCGTGTTTCTCTCGTACACGTAGGCACGTGGGTGCGAGGCGTTGGGCTCTAACTGAACCCGAGCGAGGCATTTGCCTACTGAACCCGATCGATTGCACTGCAGGCTACACGTTACTGAACCCGATCGATTGATCGATGGCTGTTAACTAAACATGGTCGAGCGATTCCTTCGCTACTGCTGCTAACTAAAGCCGATCGAGCACTACTGCCTCCTTCCCTTGATGAACAACGAGCGTTGTTGGGGGGTTTGTCGGAATAGTTCCCGGTGGGGGGTTGGATGAACAGTACCCCGTGGTAGTAGAGGTCGTTGCCGCTGGATGAACAGTACCCCGATCGATCGAGCCGGTGGAGGGCTGGATGAACAGGACCCCGTGGAGGGCTGGATGAACAGGACCCCGTGGAGGGCTGGTTGAATAGTAGCCGGTG
Source organism: Aegilops bicornis (assembly GCA_021605145.1). NCBI lineage: Eukaryota > Viridiplantae > Streptophyta > Magnoliopsida > Poales > Poaceae > Aegilops > Aegilops bicornis. Next base: position 498,519,081 of record CM038670.1, read on the forward strand.
GAGGGCTGGATGAACAGTAGCCCGTGGAGGGGTGGTTGAATAAGACCCCGTGGAGAGGGCTGGTTGAACAGTAGCCGGTGGGGGAGCGCGCGGTGGAGGCTGGATGAACAGGAGCCCGTGGATGAACACTCGCAGGTGGAGGCTGGAGGAGGTCGACGGTGGATGAACAGTATCCCATGGAGGCAGTCGACGGTGGAGATGAACAGTATCCCGTGGAGTCCTGTTTTGCGGTACGCCAGACCCCTCCCGATGAACAGGACCCCCGTTTCGACCGTAGCACTCCAACACAAGTCCGTTTCTTCCATTTTGCGGTACTCCACACCCCTCCCGATCAACAGGACCCCGTTTCGACCGTAGGAGGTCCAAGAGAAGTCCGTTTCCTCCGTTCTGTGGTACGCCAGACCCCTCTCGATGAACAGGATCCCGTTTCGACCGTGGTCGGTCGAACACAAGGCCGTTTCCTCCGTTCTGCGGTATGCCAGGCCTCTTTTCCATCGGCTGTTCCCTCCAAGCCGGTTGGCTCCCGATGAACAACACACATTCCGTTGCCTCCCGATGAACACGACGCATTCCGTTGCCTCCCCATGAACACGACGACGACACAGTTTCTCCGTTCCGACCTAGCCATGTACACGAGACCTGGCCGTACGTATGCGCAAGTAGGTGTTCAAGACCCCCCCCGTATGTACGTACGTGGCTGTATTTACTTTCTTGCACCCTAGCCGTTGTACATACGTGTACATGCTACATGCGCGCCTCTACTACGACACGTGTGCGCCTCTACTACGACACGTGCCCTTCCTTACACGACCAAGGTTCATCGCTGCAGCCTCAGACAGACCAGTCGTATGTACGTACATGTTCGTGACCAGAATGACAACGCTACGTACGCTTCGACTAGGTTTGTCCCGATCGCCGTGCACTTCCCGCGTATGAAGATGTAGCTGGTGGGTCCCAGCAGTCAGGGGGGAAACATTTTTTTTCATGAAATACAGTGGCTCGTCCGGTGGGTCCCTGCTGTCAGGTGGAGGAATCATTATTTTTTGCGTAATAAGGAGGCACTTCCTTGCTGCGGCCGTGGACCTAGCTGTCAGCCTCTCCACGTACAGTACTCTTCCGATGGAAGTCGTTCCTTGACCATGTTGACCACACCGCGTCGAGAGCACCAGGGTGGTGGACGACGGCGAGGCCTAGGAAGGGGACGACACGGAGCCGGGGAAGACGCGGTAGTGGTTGCCCACGCGGAGAGGAGTATGAGGGTTCACTAGTTCGACTACGTTGTGAGGCTGCCGTCGCCACAGAATAACATGGGGTGTGGGTGAGTAGAGGGATGGCCTGGCCAGCGGTGGGAGTAGTAGGGGGAGGTGAGGCCTCCGCGGCATCATAGCCGGCCACGGGAGGCAGGAGCACGCGGCACGACCGCCACCGGGTTTGGGTGGTCGGAGCAAGAAGACCAGAGGTTGAAGAAGCACTACGGCCGTTGGATGGACATCAGACGGCCACCGGAGCTAGAATCGTGCATATTGACTAAGTTGACAAAGCCCTCCATCCCCGGCCAACTTAGTGGTCCTAAGTCAGCATCCCACTATCTTTGGGTCTCCTAGCGTGGGGAGTATTAATTTTTTTTGTGCGTAATAAGGAGGCACTTTCTTGCGTGCGAAGATATAGCTGGTGGGTCTGACCTGTCAGCGGGGGAACATATTTTTCGCGAAATACAGAGGCCGTTCCGGTGGGTCCCAGATGTCAGGTGGAGGAATCATTATTTTGCGCGTAATAATGAGGCATTTCCTTGTGTGCGGCCGTGGACCCAGCTGTCAGCCTCTCCATGTACAGTCCATGTTCGATGGCTGTCGTTCGTTGACCAGCACGTCACGCTTAGAGCACCAGGGCGGTGGACGATGGCGAGGCCTAGGAGGGGAACCACACGGAGCCAGGGAAGACTCAGCAGTGGTTGCCCACGCGGTGAGGAGTACGAGGGTTTACTGGTCTGGCTGCCGTCGCCGGAAAATAACAGGAGGTGTGGGTGAGTAGAGGAATGGCCTGGCCAGCAATGGAGTAGGGTGGGGCGGTGCGGCCTGTGCGGCAGCATAGCCGGCCACGGGAGGCGGGAGCAGGCAGTCCCACTGGCGCTGGTTTGGGTGGCTGGAGCAAGAAGATCAGATATTGAAGAAGCAGCACGGCCGTTGGATTAACATCCAATGGTCACTGCTGCTAGAATCATTTGTGGACTAAGTTGAGAAAGCCTTTCGTACATGTCAACCTAGTAGACCCACAAGTCAGCCTCCAAATCTGTACCAAACAGCATACAACCCGAAATTTCTAGCCAGATTCAAATTAATTTAGAAACTAAACATACCTTAATTTAAATCCAATGAAATTTTACCCGCACAAAAACAATGAAATTTAAAATATCAAAATCCGAAAGGAAAAAGTATTTTGCAACTAATTGCCTGTTTGCTGTATTTTTTCATTTTATAGCCCATTTATTATTACTTATAGCCCATTTCTTATTACTTATAGCCCATTTTCTGGGCAAAATGCATCCCTCCTCATCTTGAAAGATTTCCGGCCCAGTAGGGCGTAGAAAAGCAAGTAGGCCTACATTGGTTATTCTCCAAAAAACAAAACAGCTGGGCTAGCCATTTTCAGAAAGGAAAAAAACAAACTGGGCTGGTCATGTGCTAAACAAATTAAATAAAAGCCTGGGCTAGACGGGCAGCATCTCCCACTCAACCCAGTTGATACCCTTCTCCATCCCGAAAAAACAAAATTACTGCGCGCGCTGCTAGGTCCCTACTGTCATCCTCACCATGCACGGTCATCTCCTTATTCCTCTTGGATTTTCACCATGTTGACAACATCGGAGGGCGGCGCCGCGGCGAGTGAACCAAGGCGGAGGATGATGGTGAGGCCTCGAATGGGAACGAACAGGAGTCATGGAAGATGCGTAGAGTTTTAGGGTGCCATGTGGCCATGATGCGTGCGTGGCAGCAAGCCAGCCGTGGGAGGCAGGAGCAGGCGGTCTTGCCGGCGCTGGTTTGGCTTTGGCGGCTGGAGGAAGAAGAGACTGAAGAAACACGACAGACGTTGAATGCCAATCCAACGGTCAAGGTCAGCACAATCGTTTGTTGACTAAGCCGACACCAAGTAGCATACTTTTTTATATATAGGAAGAGAAGAAAAACTGGGCTCGTTCGCCTGATAACATGCCCGAAACTGTGACCGTTTGATCTTGCGGCGCAACTAAAACTGCGAGGAAAATGCATTCGTCTGTCGTCCTCCTCCCAGGGAACGTTCGCCACATAAGTGACTAGCACCCTTGGTTTTCAACCGAGAGGCCTTGGGTTTGAGTCCCAGGAACTCTCAATTTTGTCCTCCTTCCTTCCTCGCAAAAAAAGAAAGAAAATCAAAGACTTGAGAAGGCGTACAGAACAAGCTAGTGTACCAGTAAAGAAACGTTGCTAAGTTTTAGAAAAAAGAGAGACCGCTCTTATAGCTGGTTCGAATCCAAACCTAGACTATGACTATATATATGGTGCTATGCTACTCTGCAAGTAATGAAACTGACATATCCCACGTTCACTTCTCCTATTCTCTACTTACTCTACCTAGCATCAGAAGCTCTGGCCGCAACAACCATGTCCGCTGGCTGCTCGTGCACCTTCTCTTCAGCGGCCAACAACCAGATATGCGCCAAGTCGCCACCCGTACCATCGCCCGTGGGTCTGATCACACCCCCGCCGGCGCACGCACCGTAGCCGGTTGCTCATCGCAACCCGCTCCCGTTGGTGTGGTGCCACTGCTGCAAATCTTGCAGAGTCATCCGTCGCGTGTCAACCACAATCCTCAACCCTAGCCGAGTCTTCTACAAATGCCCGAATAATGGGGTAATAATATGTTTAAGTGTTGTTCTGCTGCTTCCAGTTGCTGATTTTTTTAATAGTTTGGTTGATGATCTTCCAATTTGTTTGTGCAGAAAAGGGAAGATTTGTGTGATTTGTATTTCTGGGAAGTTGCTGATGTGAGGGAATGCAACTATGTTGATTATTTGGTTAGCCAAGGAATCCCAATACCACTAGGTTGGGGTGTTGGACAAGTAACTGAAGGAACGACAGAAGAGGAAGATGCAGAGCATAAGGTTAAAGATGCAGTTCCTCTGATCATGGCCAAGCAACAGCTGCTGAACGGCCTTGACAGCAATGAGGAGATGAAAGAGCTTGTGAAGATAATGGGAAAAATCGATGTGCTCTATAGGATGATTGTCTCTTTATTTGCAGTGTATGTAGCACTCGTGATGTATTCGATGGCTATGACATGAGCACTTTCTTTGAAACTAGTAATGAATGAAACACATGTAGCGAAATTTGGGCGTAGTGTTGTGAACATCTAATGATTTCTATTAATGTAAATCGAGGGTATCCTTTTGCTCATAAATAAATAAATAGCAGAGGCCCTTTTGGTAATAAATAAATAAATTAGCAGAGGCCACATTGGTCCGCTTTGTTCCCATTCGAAGACGTCGAGCAATTACAGTCCAACAACAAACTATGTCATCAAATTCAAGTTTCACAGCCAAATATGAGTACAACTAAACAAGAATGTCATCATGTTTTAGTCGTCATACAATCACCAAACACAAATCAACATACATAACAAGTGATGTTCTCACAGCAAAATACTAAACAACACGTTCATCAGGTTTCAGTTGTCATAGCAAACACAATTTCACATAGTAGATAAAAAACCGTCTTCTGGCAAGCAAATACGGCAAAAGCAATCTAGTCATCATCCGCAGGAGCTGCGTCAACATCTTCGCCATGTGCATCAGTCTGAATCATAATTCCCCACAATGTCATCTTCTTCTTCATCCTCAATGTCCTCGAACGTTGGCTTCTTCTTGATCAACTCTTGTATGTCCACAGCACGATAGGAAATCTTTTCGCCAGGTACATCGACGTGATGGTTCTCAAAGATATTAGGAACATCTGTGGAATCTTGTATATCAGGAGCGGTGTAAGCATCATCTTGTTATGAAACTTCATTAAACGAATTCCTCTGCTCAAACATTTGCGATACTCTCCAGTCATCGCTACGTGCAAATGTGCCTTCCAAGAAAAATTTCCGTGTTGCTTGATTTGCCAAAATAAAAGGCTCGTTGGTCTGGTACACCGCCTTGACATTGATGGATTTGAAATAATCATCAGCTCTGGGTTTTGCGATCCTGGAAAACAGGTTATACCAACGATAGCACAACAGAACCACACGCCGATGATCCTCGAAACTGGAGATATACTGCAACTGAACAATGTCTGTTATGTTAGCATACATTTCAGTTGTCACTCTGCCGTATGTATCCGTGCTCATGATGTCATTGTTTTGTTTCTTTCTTCCTTCATCGCGTGCAAGGGTGTTGTAGCGCACATCTCCAACAACTCAAGATTCATAATGTCTTACCCGAGTATCAGGACCCATTGCTAGTGCGTAAAGGGCATCATCAACTGCCTGTCCATCCTCCCGCATCTTATTAACCTATGTTTGGAAAATAGACAAGCTGATCATCTTATGTACTCAATATATTAAAAAAACTGACAGTGCAATTCAAAAGCTTACATGGCTCATGAACCATTTCGCAAATCCTGCCATAACTAGTTTGTCAATGTTTCTTGGATTTTGCGGCAGTAACTCCTTTTTGTAGATGCTGCACAACATAGTGATCACGTTAAACATCTAAATATATAAGAATATGCTGCAAGTTTAGTAGATTACGATGTATAAGCTGCAGTATTTAGCACTTACTTGATATAATGTAGTATCTCAGGACAGTTATTCAACACATACCAAACCATTTTATCCAAATCTTTAGGTTTGTCCTCTTGTCGACTCTTCCCTGTAACTTGAATAGAATAATCGAAAACATTGAGCCCGGGATTGTCTTCACCCACCTCTTTGCTAAGCTGATAAGTTGTTTTAATGTATTTTGAGCAGAATGTCAACGCTTCTGTAGCAATGTAGGCCTCTGCAATGGAACCCTCGGGTCTAGCTCTGTTCCTAACATAGCCCTTGAAAGTGCCTAGCCGCCTTTCAATAGGGTACATCCAGCCATCTTGTCTTTGGACCTCTAAGTAGTGCCTCATCAGGTAGATGAACAGCCAAATGCACCATCACTTCAAAGAAGGCTGGAGGATATATCTTCTCAAGGTCGCATAGGATAGTTGGTATCTTGTCTCTAAGATGCTCCAAAGCATCTATCCTGATATTTCTACTGCAGAGTTCCCTGAAGAATTGTCCCAACTCTGCAACTGCTCTGTATAAGTCAGGGCGGCCCAATCCTCTAAGGATAATAGGTAAAACCCTTTGAAGTAGGACGTGGCAGTCATGAGTTTTCAACCCTTGTACCTTGTTTCCATCTGCACTTCCTCTCCTTTCAGGGTTGGAAGAAAATCCATGTGGGAATCTCTCACGTGACAGGACCTCGCATAATTCTTTTCTTTTTACCTTGTCCAAGACGTACACAGCTGGTGCCATATCCCGTGGTTTACCTTCATCTTGCACCTGCAAATCCTTTCTGATACCCAGGTGTGTCAAATCAATCCTAGATTTTAAAGTATCTTTCGTCTTGCCTTCAATATTAAGAAGTGTGCCGATAATGCTGTCACATATTTTTTCTCCCGATGTGCATCACATCAAGATTATGCCATAGACCCAAATCTTTCCAATACTCCATGCCCCACAAAGTGGACCTACGGGTAAACAATAATCTCTCTTCTGCCCTGCCACGCTTCCTTTTCCCGCTACCATTACCAGGTTGGTTTCCTGGTGTAATATGCCTGATCTTCTCTAATTCCAGTTACAACTCATCGGCGGTGAGCCTCTTTGGCGCATCACGATTTTCACGCTTTGCATTGAACACATGTCTTCGGTATTTTGTAGGACGCAGCTTGTCCTTGGCAAGGAAACAATAGTGTCCAATGTAACAGATCTTGATAAGTATTGCATATGACAGCGGATTCCTGTCACAGCGAACACATGCATTGTAACCATGTGTCATTTGCTCTGACACAGTGCCCAAAGCCGGATAATCATGGATGCACCAAATTATAACAGCATGCAGAAAGAAATCAGCTGGTGGGCTGCTATATAGGTCTCGAGTGAGAACACCCCTCCATAGCTGTTGAAGTTCCTCCACAAGAGGCTCCATGAACAAATCAAAATCCTTTCCAGGACTTTTTGGATCTGGGATGAGAAAGGCCATCATGTAGTTTGATTCTTTAGTGCGGACATTTGGAGGCATGTTGTAAGGGATAACAAGCACTGGCCACATGCTATATGTGGCGCTCTGGTGGCCAAATGGGTTAAATCCATTTGAAGCTAAGCCAAGTCTAATGTTTCTCGGGTCAGCAACAAACTTTTTGTGTCTCTGATTGAAGCTTTGCCACTCACTACAATGAGATGGATGGCTCATTACATTTTGATCTCTGTACTCCTGGTTCCTAGAATGCTACAGTACATCCTTTCTTGTTTCAACATCATGAAACAACCTCTGCAATCTTGGTATAATTGGAAAATGTCTCAGAACTTTATGAGGAATCCTCTTCACAGCATGGCTATCTTTCCATCTTGATGATTTGCATTTCGGGTGTTGGGGGTTGGGTGCGACATATGCCAAAGGATGGCTTATCATGGTGGGGGCGAGTAGAACATCGCCGGTGCCTGGAAACGGGATGAGGCGAAGGCATGCACGTCGGCCGATCTTACCCAGCTTCGTGGCTCTCCGTGGAGATAACACCCCATCGCTGCTCTGCGGGGTCTCCGCATGATCACTATGGCAAAGTGGGTACAAGGTTGCTCCTTGAGCTGTTCGAGGTGAGGAAGGAGAAGGGCACGGCTAGCTCTTCTCTCCTCTATGTGTGTGTCTAAAACTATTAGGGTCCAACCTCTTGCATGGGTGCCCCGGGGGGTTTATATAGGCCTACCCCTGTGGGTACAATGGTAATCGGCGGGCACGGGTCCCGACCGTCTGTCTCTCTGGTCGCCGTCTTCTCCATGACTCCACAGGGCCCGGCCGACTAGTGGGCCCCGCCGACTCCAGCAAGGGGCCGACGAGGCCTTGTCTCGCCGCGGGCGGGTCTTGCCGGCTGCAGATTCATCAGAAGCCGCTTCTAATGACACGGGCTTGGTCATGGGGTCATGGCAACAGTGCCGCCGCCTGTCGGGCGATCACTGTTGCCATTCCCTGTCTTGTCTGGTTAATGGCGTGCGGAGCCCATGGGAGGGGCCGGCCGACTCTCAGGGGCCGACTCCCAGCGGGTCCGTCTTGGGGCGCTCTCGCCGTCTTCTACACTCCCGCCAACAGGCGGGTCTCGCCGTCTTCGGGTCGTACAAACAGGCCGTCGTGGATGCGAGGATTCGCCTATTGTGTCGACGCTGTGGCCGGCGTGTCAACAGTGACGCGCCGGACGGAGATCTTCGTTAGTACGGCGCACTGTGGCCATGCATGCCCTTCGTGAACGGGGCAGGGATGGGCCGCGCGGCGGCCATATCCCATCCCGTCCGTAGTTGCATAGGCAGGAGGTGGTTGGAGTCACGAGCCGACTCCCCATAGTCGGCTTCTCCGGAAGCCGCCAGTTGGGAGTCGGCTCATCTCGAGGCCGTCTCTGGGACTCGGCTGGGAGGGGCAGTCGGCGGCTCTGCCGCCGACTCTCGGAAGGCGGCTCTTCGTCTTGGGGTCTCAAGGGGTGCAGTCCGCCCCGATGTTTTGAAAGGTCCAGGGGCTCGGGTTTGCCTACCCGTCGCCCATTACTCCGACAGTAGTCCCCGAAGCTGGTGAGGCGCCGAGGTCAACATGTCGAGGAGCCTCGACAGTTTCATCCCCTCTGATGGAAGAACCTGGGCTTGGCTCGCCGTATTTCTCTAGGCCGACTAGCTGGAGTCGGACTCGCAGGAGGCCGTCTTGCTCCTCCAAGGGTTGAAGGTCGTGGCGGGATCCAGGCAGCGTGCCTGATAAGCTTCCAGGAAGCTGCCCGTCGCGGGCCCGTCACGCGACGCCACGCCGACAGGGAGTCAGGGCTTCACCCACCCACGCACATGGATTTGAGACAGGCCTGTCAGGCCTCGGCGCACGGGCGGATCCGTTGCGGCCGCGCGGGCGGTTGGGTTCCCCACGTCGTTACTGCGCGCAGTAACTTCGTGGGTTAAATCGTGGGGGGCGTGGGGTACTGGGCGCAGTTAATCCCACGCCCGCCCCATCGGCTTCTCAGCCCGTGGGCCTATAAGTAGGCGGGGAGGAGGGGGCGGCGAAGCACGCGCACCCATCTCCCTGCTTCCCCCGCTTCCTCTTGCTTCTTCTTCCTCTTGCTGCCGCCGCACCGAACCACGCCACGCCGCGGAGATGAGCTCCTCATCCGCCGCTGCGCCTCCCGCCCCGCGCTCCGGCGTGTGGGACGGCTCTGAGGTGGACGACGACCAAATCGAGGTCCTCCGCCATACGCGCCGCATCCCCGGCAAGAACTAGTGCAGACCCGCGCCGCGCCGGCGGGCGAAATAAGGCCGGCGCCGGAGGAGGTCGAGCGGGTCATATTCCACTCGCACCTCGTGCGCGGTTTAGTGCTGCCGACGAGCGGCTTCTTCTGCGCCTTCCTGGAGTTCACGGGCTCCAGCCGCACCACCTCACTCCGAATACGGTGATGCTGCTGGCTGCGTTCGCCTCATTGTGCGAGGGCTTCCTCGGTGTTCTACCCACCATCGAGCTGTGGGGGGAATTTTTCCAGGCCAAGCTCGGCACGCACGTCGCCGGCGTGCCGGCTTCGCGGCGGCACCTTCATTGCGTCACGAAGGCGGTGGGCGACAACCCTTGCCCGCCATCCCGCTGATCAAGTCGGTGAAGATGTGGCAGCGCTCCTACTTCTACGTGAAGAACATCGCCTGCATAGGCGATCGGGTCAACTCGCCGCCTTTACGGAACCGGGCGCGGCTTTCGGGGAGGCTCCCCTTCTGGTCCCACCGGGCCAGGACGCTGACTCCTGCTGGCATCGCCGCCATCGCGCGACTCCGAGTGCTGACGCAGTCGGAGGGTTTCACCGGTGCCGACCTGCTGGCCGCCTTCGTGGCGTGCCGAGTCCTCCCGCTCCAAGGCCGCCCTCATATGATTTGTCAGATGAGAGGCCACCGGGACCCCAGTCGGATGTGCTCGAAGGACATGCCCCACGCGGAGGTGGCGGACACGATGAACTTCCTGGCGAACTGCAATCTTACGGCGGATTGGCAGTTCGGCAAGGAGCCATACTCGTGCGCCAACCCCCCGCCTGTGGTAAGTCGTCTTTTTTCCTCTTCTGTTTTCTTTTTCGGCCGAATCCGACTTCTTATCTTTTTTGGTTTTTTCCGAGTCAGAACCCCCTCATGCAGCCCTCAGCCGGCACCACGGGGCCGACCCATGAATTCGTCCCCGATCGGGCGGAGAGCGACATCGACGACCCTGACTTGGGGGCGGCGGCGATGGAGGCCGACGCCGAAGGAGGGGGAGGAGGAGGGGATGACGACTTCAGGCCCTCGGCTACCTTCGCCGACTGGCCTGAAGATGATGGTGAGAGGGAAGTCGTCCCCCGCCGCCAACCGAAGGTCGGCCATCCGGGCACGAGTTCCTCCGCCGGCTTGGGTGGTCGAGGCGGCACAAAAAAGCGCCGGGCCGGGCCGAGCTTTCTAGGTGGCCGGCCGAAAAAGTTCAGGGGGGCGGCCGCCGCGACCTAGCAAGAAGAGGCGGTCGCAAAGGCTAACCGCTTCCGCAAGGAAGTGAAGAAGCCGCCTCTGGTCTCCGCGTAAGTGTTTTTACTTTGTCTTGTTTTCTTCTGGTTCATCTTGTCCAAATCTTTACATGTCTTCTTCGCATCAGGGCTCCCCTTACTTTAGAGAGGGTCGCCGCCGCCTCCGTCATGGGGTCGGCAGAGACGTCTGCTAATACTCGGCGGACTGACCCCGCCGCCGACCTCCAGGAGGCGACGGAGTGGAATGCGCGGGAGAAGCGCGACGAGGAGGAGGCCGCCCGCCTGCAGAAGGCGGAGGCCGAGAAGGCTGCGGCTTCCGCCCAGAGGAAGCTGGAGGAGGCCGAAGCCACCGTCACGGCTAAGCAGCGAGCCGAGGAGGTCGCGCGCCTCCAATCAGCGATGTTCGTCACCCCGCTGAGCTCTGCGTCGCCACCGCCGAAGTTCACGGGGCAGACGGAGGGAGTCGGCAGCGAGTTCCCCATCATGGAGAGGGGAGGCGGCGAGACCTCCATGTCGGGTACGGCCGCGCCGTCGCCGTCACCTCCGCCGCCGTCTGAGAGCGCGCGGGGTAAACAACAGGCGGACCCGCCGGCGCCGTCGACTGAAGACAAAGCTGTGGCGAAGCTGCTCCTTCAAGTCGCCTCGCCAACACGCCGCCGTCTTGAGAAGGCGACTTCAGCGCCACGCCCCTTGGAGACCGGCGCCGCCAGCTCGGCCATTCCAGATGTCGAGGCGACAAGCGCCGCGCCCGTTGGGTGGGTGCGGCAGGTACAGCCCGCTGAACAGCGCTTACGGGCGTTCGAGCGAAGCTGCGGTGAAAAGGTGGCGCCATCGAGCGCACCAAAGGCGCGCAGGCGTCGCGAACCGCCGTTGGGTATGTTTCTTCTTTGAATTTTTCCTTGTTCTTCTCGTGGGGCTCGCCAACACCTTGGTTGTAGTCCCCGAGTTTCGGGCCGGCTGCTGAGCACGCGGCTCGGAACTCTATCTGTCGATTTCCAAATTTTTGCCTTTGTCTAAAATGCTTATCGCAGGAGTATCACAACCTCCGCGCCACTGCCTTCAACCGCAATGTTGAGGAGCTGGGCAAGCGGACGCCAACTTGTCGAGGAGCCGGGGTGAGTCTTCTTTCTTCTTTATGGGCGTACCGGGCGCACTAAGGGCTGTAGTCCTCGAGATTCGGCCGATCACGAGCGCCGGGCCGGATCTTCCAGGTGACCTTCTTAGTTGACGACTTAACGTCCCTTTTCTTTTTATTCTTCAGAGGCCAACGCCACTCTCCGATGGGAGCTAAGCGCAGCCGATACCGCCTTGCGCATCAAGGGGGAGGAGTGCAGCAAGCTCGCCGCAGAGCGCGACCTGCTGGCTACGCAGCTGGCGGAGCAAAGGGGGCTGCTTAAGAAGGAGCAAGACGAGGCGGAGCAGAGAGAGTCCGCTCTCTGGCGAGTTCGAAGCAGCGCTCCTCTGGACCGACAAGGAGGCCTGGCTGACTGCGGCTTCCATGAAATCGAGGACATCGTCGACGGTGAGTTTCTTTACTTTCCTTCTTTGAGCCACTGACTATTGGTCAGGCTGACTCCTGCTTTTTTGACTTGCTTCTTCTTCGTCTTGGCAGACTTCTTCCCCGGCCATACGCAGGCGACCAATCAAGCCATTGAGGCTGATCGCGAGGCGCAGAGGGCGAGTGGTGCTGAGATCGCTGCCAACGCCCCCCGGACCCTTGACGAGCAGCTTCTAAGCATTGAGGCTCGTCTGCGGCCGGCCCATCGGATGCTGCGCCGGCTTCAACATGTCGGCGCCCAGGCGATTGCTGCCCTATGGCCAGACATGCCGGCTCTGCGTACTCCCAGTCGGACTGCCGACTGGCTGGAGGTCGCGGCTGGGACGCCTTGAGGCTCGGAAGGTTCCGCAGCCCGGCCGAGCGCGCCGCCTTGGAATTCGTCAAGGCGTGGTATCGAGGGCTGGATCTGGACCGCTGGCCGCTGTTCGGTCGAGAGGCCCAGCGGAGCTGTTGGCTGCGGAAGACGCCCTCATCGAGCGTGCGGCGGCGATCGCCGACTACACAGACACCAGCGTCTTCGTCCCTGAGCGGGCTGAGGACGGCAGGGAGGCACCGCCGGAGTGGTTCGGGATGAACCCGGATAACGATGAAGACTCGGCGGAGGTGATCGGCTCCAGCACCGAGGAGGAAGGCGAGGCGGAGGACGGAGATGAGATGGAGGCGCCAGAAGACGGAGCGGGCGACCAGCCTCAGCTCGACCGTGCCTCCAAAGAACGAGTCAGCGCCCGTGCAGGCCGGCCGCGCCGGAGATGATCAAGCCGAGATCTGCCTGCCTAGCCGCCTCGGCGCTGACGCCGCCGTCTCCTCCGGCCCTCCAAACCCGTCTGCCGCTTCCTAGGCTGCTGTCTCGTCTTTATTTTATCTGCTTTGGTAGTCTTTTTGAAAAACTTGTTAATTCGCACAATTCCACCTGTGGGGTGTATTTTGAACTTCTGCTCGAAGATTTGGCCAAGGGACTATGCTGTGTAAATATTATCCTAATTCCATCTTTCCTTGCTCATTGCTCTTATGGCTCTTTCCTTTGACTCCTTCCCTTGTTCGCCATCTTGCCCGTCGGACAACCGCTCTGTGGACTGCCGTTTGGATCAAGTGCTTGGCTACTCTTGGGAAGGCAAGTACTTGGCCGTTTTTTAGAGTCTTCTAAACAAGTTGGATAGAAAGCGGCAAGCCGACCACTCAAGAGTCGGTTTTGCAAAAAGGGGGGCTGGAAGTCGGCTTGAGCTATGTTTATGCTTTGGGTCCTTAGCCATTTTTCGTGTGAGCGCCCATTCTTCCGTACTCCTGCCCACCAAATGGGCCGCTCATGAGCTGCGGCTTTTGACAGGAGATGGCTTAGGCACCGCACGCTACTTGTCCGACTGCAGGAAGCACTTCATAGCGCAAAGCGGCGAGTCCCCGGGCCGACTAGTCGAGCCCGGTGCCAAGCGGCATAATCAAAGAGTAACATACTCGAAGGCATAATTCTTATCATACAGATAACAAAAAAGGGCAGTCCCCGAGCTCGTCTTGGGGGGCCCAAAGTCTTGGTACTTAAACACAAAAGGTAGCGTGGTACATACTGCATCAACTATAAAATCTTCGGACAAGATTTGCGTTCCATGGCCGCTCCGTCTCTTTGCTGGAGTCATCCCTCTTGCGTGCTCGGGGCTTCTGAGCGTCGATCAGGTAGTAGGAGTCGTTGCTCAAAGACTTTGGCTGATAATGAAGGGCCTTCCCAAGGTGCCGACAGCTTGTGCTGGCGGCTATTCTGGATCGGAGCACAAGGTCGCCCTCTTGGAAAGATCTCGGCTTGACCTTCCTGTTGTAGTAGCGGTGCGAGCTCTGCTTTGGTAGATGCTGGACTGGCTGAGTGCCAACAACCGCCCTCTTCCAGCAGATCGACGCCTTGGCCCCGTCAGGCTTCTTCCGCTTCCTCCTCGGTGTACATGGTGACTCGCGGGGAGTCGAACTCTATGTCCGTTGGGATGACGGCTTCGGCACCGTAGACGAGGAAGAAGGGTGTGAAGCCGGTTGACTTGTTTGGAGTTGTGCGTAAACTCCAGAGGACAGCTGGCAACTTCTCAAGCCAACAGCCGGCCGAACGCTCCAGTGGTTCGACCAGTCGAGGCTTGATGCCAGATAGGATGAGGCCGTTTGCTCGCTCCACCTGGCCATTTGACTGCGGATGGGCAACGGACGCTAAGTCCAAGCGGATGCCTTGCGTCGCGCAGAAACGAGCCAGGGCGCCTTTGGCAAAATTTGTGCCATTATCGGTGATGATGTTGTGTGGTACGCCGTACCGAGTCGTGATGTCGGTGATGAAAGTTACTGCAGTTGGACCATTCAACTTTTTGATGGGCTTTACTTCTATCCACTTGGTGAATTTGTCCACCGCGACAAGTAAGTGAGTTAGGCCGCCTCGTGCTGCTTTGAATGGTCCCACCATGTCCAGGCCCCAAACAGCAAAGGGCCAGGCGATGGGGATAGTCTTGAGTGTGGAAGCCGGCTGAAACGGCTTGGAGCGGAACATCTGGCACCCCATGCATTTTTGGACTAATTGCTTGGCCTCTTCTAGGGCGGTTGGCCAGAAGAAACCGTGTCGGAAGGCTTTGGCAACGAGTGCTCTTGAGGCCGCATGGTGGCCACACTCGCCTTGATGAATGTCTTCGAGAATCGCTTGGCCTTGCTCTGGCTCGATGCAACGCCGGTAGACACCAGTGACACTGCGCCTGACCAGCTCTCTGTTGACTACGGTGTAGGCTGCCGCTCGGCGTTGTACTTGCCGAGCCAAGATTTCATCGGTTGGTAGCTCTCCGCTTACTAGGAACTTCAGGATGGGCTGAGCCCATGATGGTGCTGCTATTTCTTCAACCGCCAAGATCTTGCTACTTGGACGAGGGCGGCTGGCCGGGAGGCGGCGGCTGGAGTCCGCGGCCGCTATTTGGGTTGGTTGACGAAGTCCCCGGGCCGACTGCTGTAGTCCCCGGGCCGAGCTCTGGAGTCTTCGCAATGGTCGCCGTAGTCCCCGGGCCGGCTTCGACTGCGGCATTCTTGGGGCCATCCGCAAGAATTCTTGTGCCGTCTGTTGAGGCTTTGGAGTCGGATCCGGCTTCTTCAGGGGGAGCCAACACAAAAATGGAGTCTGATTCTGGTGAAGGCTTGACAGATGGCTTGAGGAGGCGCTGAAGGGCGACGCCGGATGGTATTGCCTGGCGGGTGGAGCCAATTCTTGCCAGGTATCTGCTTGGTCGTTGTCGTTTCTTGGCACGTGGAGGAACTCACACCCCTCAAAATATCCACTCAATTGCGACCAGGAAACAATAGCTTGCCATGTTTGCATCTTTGGCGTCCCAGTCGCCGGATGACTGTTGGACCACCAAGTCGGAGTGGCCATAACATTGGATCCGGCGAATGCCAAGTTCTTTGGCAAGCCGGAGCCCGTGAAAGAGCGCCTTGTATTCGGCGACGTTGTTGGAGGCGGCGAAATGGATCTGCCGTGCTGCACTTGAGCTTGTCGCCGTTGGGGGAAGTGAGGACGACGCCGGCTGCCAAGCCAGTGCGCATCTTGGAGCCATCGACATGCATCCGCCAATGGGTGGATTCGGGCGCTGGCGGCAGGTACTGGGTCTCGGCCGAATCAACGAGGAAGTCGGCCAGTGCTTGCGACTTGATGTCGGTGCGGGGCTGGTAATAGATGGTGTAGGGGGCCAGCTCTATGGCCCATTTGGCCACTCGACCAGAAGCATCTCGGCTTCCGATGATCTCAGCTAGTGGGGCCGTGCAAACCACAGTGATTGGATGCTCTTGAAAGTAAGGCTTCAACTTCTTGGCGGCAAAGTGCACGCCGTAGCACATCTTCTGGTAGTGGGGTAGTTCTCGCTTGGAGGTCGGCGATGCCCGGCTCGGGTAATATCTTTGGTCTCTGGACAGGTAGCGCCTATGCGTTCCTCCTTGCGCTCAACTACAATGGTGTCTTGACTACCCTGCTGGTGGCGGCAATGTGTGGAGCATGGGCTCCTTAGGAGTCGGGCCGCCAAGACGAGGGAGTAGTCAGCATTTTTCTTCAAGCTGGAGAAAAGCTTCATCCGCCTTGTGGTTCCATTCAAGAAGGTGGTCTTCTTCATGAGCTGATACAACGGAGAGCTTTTCGCCCAACCGGTGATGAATCGGTGATGGACGCCTTGAGCGATCGGTGAATTTCTACACATCTAGCAGTCGGCGAGGTACTTCCATCCTCTCGATGGCCTTGATCTTCATAGGGTTGCATTCTATGCCGCGTTCGGAGACCAGGAAACCAAGGAGCTGGCCGGCTGGTACTCCGAAGACGCACTTCTCAGGTTTGAGCTTGATCTGGAATCGGCGCAGGTTCTCAAAGGTCTCCTTGAGGTCTTCCAGCAGTGTTCCTTGCTTTTTCGTCTTCACCACCACATCATCCACGTAGACATGGGCGTTCCTGCCGAGCTGCTTGAGGAGGCACTTCTGCATGCAACGCTGAAAGGTGGCGCCGGCATTCCTCAAGCGAAACGTCATGGTCGCAGCAGAAGGCTCCAAGCGGCGTGATGAAGGCGGTCTTGATCTGTCGGCGGGTTCAGCTTGATCTGGTGATATCCGAATATGCATCTAAGAAGCTCAACAGCTCGCATCCGGTACCGCGGAGTCTATCACTGATCAATTCTCGCAGAGCGATATAGGGTCCTTGGGGCAGGCTTTGTTGAGGCTTGTGTAGTCAATACACATCCGCTTAACGCTTGTTCTTCTTGATACCAAGACCGGGTTTGCTAACCATTACGGAAAGAACACTTCCATGATGAAACCGGCTGCTAGGAGCCGGGCTATCTCTTCTCCAACAACTCTTATTTTCTCTTGAACGAGGCGGCGCAAAGGCTGCTGACGGGCTTCACATCAGATCGGACATGTAACTTGTGCTCGGCGAATTCCGTCGATACACCTGGCATGTCTTTAGGGGACCATGCAAAAATGTCCCGATTCTCACGGAGGAAATCGACAAGCTCGCCTTCCTATTTACTGTCAAGGTTTGCACCTATGACAGCATACCTCTCCGGGTGCTCCGGGTCCAAGGGTATCTTCTTCATTTCTTTGGCCGGCTTGAACGAGCCCTCAGCTTCCAACTCCTTGGGGTTGGGCGATATTTCGGGCTGCTTGCTGGCCATCGCCACAACCTGATCAAGAAGCCGCTTCTCAGCTGCGATCACCAGGGACTCGGCCAGCAGGCTGCTTTCTGCTGCACAAGCGGACGACTTTCTGTAGTCTCCGGCTACGGTCAGGATCCCCTTGGAACTTGGCATCTTCATCTTGAGGTAGGCGTAGTGGGGGACTGCCATGAACTTGGCCAAAGCAGGTCGGCCAAGCAGAGCGTGGTACGGGCTTTCGAGGTCCACCACTTCAAACCAGACTGGCTCTCGGCGGAAATGATCTTTGTCCCCAAAGAGGATGTCTATCAGGATCTTGCCGATCGTGAGCAGGAAAGGCCAGGTACGATGCCGTGGAACACCGTCCGGCTGCTCTAAAGTTGTCTTTGCTTGATTCCTAACTTCTCCATCGTGTCCTTGTACAGGATATTGATGTTGCTGCCTCCGTCTATCAGCACTCGCGAGAAGCGAGCGGCCCGCCTATCCGCGACAAGGGTGGCTCCCAAGACCAGGGCGTAGGAGCCCGGATTCGGCATCACCTCTGGGTGATCAGCTCTGCTCAACCGATAGGCTTCTCGGACAAAGGCATGAACTGCGGGGTATCCGATGCTACTGCATTCACTTCTTCTTTGCCGCCCGTCTGCTTGCCGACGGTCGTCGGCCACACTGGTGAACACCACATAAGCTCCACGCTCTTCTGGGTACTCGTCTTGCACTGTGCCGACTGGCACGACGATCGACTCTTTGGGCGGCGGTGGAGGCGGCGGCTCAAAGAAAGGGGAGCGGGAGGCCGTCTCCTTGGCGATCTGGTGAGCGGTGACACTTCCGGTGGTGTGGTTTGGCAACCGCACCGCTATGGAACTTGCAGGGACCATCTAGAGTCTGCTCGTAAGAGTAGGCCGGCAACTAGTTGGACTTGCCGCCTTTCGGTCGCTTGGCCGGAGGCTGCCCCTCTGGTTGCTGATCTTCGACTGTCGCCACCTGTCGGCTGCTGGGAGCCGGCTGTGGGGCCTTGCGCTTGTGGTCATTCTGTTGTTGTCGCCGACTGGCGTATCCAGCCAGAGTTCTGGGAGCCTGAGAGGCCACTTTGCCAGTCGCACTAACTTCAATCTCCGCCTTCATGGAGGAGTCGGCCGTGGCGTACTTGTCTGCTATGATTAGCAGCTCGTCGAGGGTCTCCGGCTCGTCGCAAAGGAGCTTGTGCTTGAGGAGGGTGCCTTCTCTGCACCCGGCGATGAAGTACTCGATAGCTCACCTCGTGCACGCCCTCGCAGGAGTTCCGTGAGCTTCGGCCCAGCGCATGAGGTAGTCGCGAAGTTGACTCGTTGGGGCCTTGCACGCACAAGGAAAGCTGGCGAGGCTTGGGAGGTCGCTTATGCGTGCTCGTGAAGTTGCGGACGAAGGCCTCGGTGAAGTCGACTCCAGTATTGATGCTGCGGGGCTTCAGGCTGTTCAACCATGTCCGGGCCGTGCCCTCGAGCATGAGGGGAACATACTTCACGGCAACACGCTTGTTGCCGTTCACTATGTTGACGGCCGTGGAGTAGTCAACTAGCCAGTCCTCCGGCTTCACAGAGCCGGTGTACTTGGGCGTGTCTCGGGGGAGTGTGAACCCTCTGGGGAAGGGCTCGTCTGGGATGCGAGGTCCGAAACAGGGCGGATCCAACTCGTATTCTTCTTCCAACGTCAGGGATCGGTGGAGTCGGTCGATCCGGTGGCGGGCGTCGTTCTCTCCAACTCCCTCTCGGCGGCCAAGGCAGTCACCGAGAGTCGGATGCTCGACGGGTGGCGGGGAGACTCGCCTTTCCTTGCGAGGAGGAGGAGGCAGATAGTCGTCCCGCCGCTCCACTACTCTTGGGCGGCCGTCTTGGTCGCACTCGCCTTTCCTTGTTTTTTCTTCCGCGGACACTGCCAGTCGGTGTCCGGGACGTCGCGCCTTGGTCTCGGCGGGGAGGTAGGTCGTCGTTCTGTCGTTGTGGCGCCTCTGTGCGGCAGCCGGCCTCGTTCTGCGCGGCAGCTGCCGAGGAGCTGCTGGACTCGCTCCGTCATCAGCGGCGCTCTTCTCCTTCCAGTTGTTCAGCTTCGCCCGCCGCCGCTGGGCAGCGCGGATGTTCTCCTTGGCGTAAGCGTATGCAGGCGATTGGCCCGAATAGGTTGGCGATAGCCCACGCCGCATTGTTGACCACGCCTGGCGGGTTAGGCCCGTTGGGGCGATGAGCATACTGGCCCGATCCATCTCACGCTGGTAGACCTCTGACAAGCGCCTCATGCTTGCCAGCTTCCTCGCGCCTTCGACGAGCTGAAGGCGGCGTGCCTCCAACATCTCGGCGTCGACGTCTTCCGGAATAGGCGCGGTAAGGTCTCGCAGAGCCGTGTCGAGGGGGTCATGAGCTCCTTCGCCAGAATGCTCGCTATGACCGATGACGAGCACCTCTGTGACGGTGCTTCCGCCGCTCCCCTCGTGAGGGAGTGGCTCGTCGTAGACCACCACGTTGGTGGGGAACGCGTCGAGCAACGCGGTGTCGAAGTCGACCGGCATCGGGTCGGTGGACCCTACAGACTCCAAGTCCGCGGCAGGCTCGCCGGCAACATGGAGTTGCTCGAGGAGGCCTGTGAGGAAGCTCTCGGGGCCGCCCGTGCCTGCGTCGGATGCAGGCTCGCCGGAGAGGCGAACCTCGCCGACAAGTTTGGCGAGGCAGCTCACCGCCTTGAGCGATCTCAGCGCCGTCTGCGGCGTCAGATTTCGTCGGGCGTGCGGGCTGGCTGCGCTTCGCCAGGAGGAAAAGGGTTCCCATCCAGAGCAGGTCTCGGACGACGGTGCACCTAGCCCCACGGTGGGCGCCAAATGTCGGGGTTGGAGTGCGACATATGCCAAAGGATGGCTTATCATGGTGGGGGCGAGTAGAGCGTTGCGGTGCACAGAAGCGGGATGAGGCGAAGGCATGCACACCGGCGGATCTTACCCAGCTTCAGGGCTCTCCGTGGAGATAGCACCCCTACTGCTGCTCTGCGGGGTCTCCGCATGATCACTATGGCAAAGTGGGTACAAGGTTGCTCCTTGAGCCGTTCGAGGTGAGGAAGGAGAAGGGCACGGCTAGCTCCTCTATATGTGTGTCTAAAACTATTAGGGTCCAACCTCTTGCATGGGTGCCCCCGGGGGTTTATATAGGCCTACCCACCAGGGGTACAATGGTAATCCGGCTAGGCGCGGGTCCCAGCCGTCTGTCTCTCTGGTCGTCGTCTTCTCCGCCGACTCCTGGGGCCCGCCGACTAGTGGGCCCCGTCGACGGTCCAGCATGGGGCCGACGAGCCTTGTCCGGCGCGGGCGGGTCTTGGCAGCTGCGGATTCTGTGGCGCTTCTAATGACGCTGGCTTGGTCATGGGGTCATGGCAGCAGTGCCGCCGCTTTGTCGAGGCGATCACTATTGCCATTCCTGTCTTGTCACAGTTAATGGCGTCACGGAGCCCATGGGAGGGGCCGCCCAACTCTCGGGGGCCGACTCCCAGCGGGTCCGTCTTGGGGCGCTCTCGCCTTCTTCTGCACTCCCGCCGTCTTCGAGTCGTACAGACAGGCCGTCGTGGTCTGAGGATCTGCCTGAAGCGACGTCGAGGCAGCGTGTCAGCGATCTGCCACGCGGACGGAGATCTTCATTAATCTGGCGCCTTTGTGGCCATGCACGCCCTTCATGAGCAGGCAGGGATGGGCGCGGCAACCACATCCCATCCCGTCTGTGGTTGCATAGGCAGGAGGTGGTTGAGTCGGCGGGCCGACTCCCCATAGTCGGCTTCTCCGGAAGCCGCCCGGTTGGGAGTCGACTCATCTCGAGGCCGTCTGGGACTCGGCTTTGGGAGAAGCGATCGGCGGCTCTGCCGCCGACTCTCAGAAGGCGGCTCTTCGTCTTGGGGTCTCGAGGGGCGCAGTCCGCCCTGATGTTTTGAAAGGTCCAGGGGGTCGGGTTTGCCTACCCGTGGCCCATTACTCCGACAGTACCCGAAGCTGGTGAGGCGCCGAGGTCAACATGTCGAGGAGCCTCGACAGTTTCGTAGCATTGTTTCAATGTTGGTCAAACTCACTGGCTCCGCCACCACCACCTCCTCCTCCTCTTCCACCTGAGCATCAGGCAGATCAAGATGGTGATCTGCTGCTTCCACGTAGTCAGTAACATTGATGTTCACAACTTCACCATGATGAACCCACCTAGTATATGTGATCGACATCCCATACAAGTGTAACTTATTATGCACAGTTGACTGGGGTCTTGTAACTGAATTCATACAACTGCTACATGGGCAGAGCACATCTGATTTCGAACCACCGTACTCAGCTCTGATAAAGTTCATGAAGTTTTCAATCCCCTCGACATATGCAGTGGAGAATCTTCGACCAGAAGTTATCCAAGTCATGTCCATCTGTTGGACATACAAATTAGTTCTTCGACTAGATATTACAGGAAAAACATATATGCTTTTTTATGAAGTCTAGAAAAAAAATACCTAGGTCGATGTCTAAAGCTATGGCAAGATATTTGGACGAGCAGATCTAAGTAATGAGATATATGTAAAGCTAATTTAGCAAACAGATTTGAGTGCTAAATTATGGCAGGCTGTTTCAGCAGTCAATGAGGTCGAGCACACAACCATCAAACTATCGAAGG
This sequence comes from Aegilops bicornis, assembly GCA_021605145.1. Classification (NCBI taxonomy): domain Eukaryota; kingdom Viridiplantae; phylum Streptophyta; class Magnoliopsida; order Poales; family Poaceae; genus Aegilops; species Aegilops bicornis. Next base: position 498,541,180 of record CM038670.1, read on the forward strand.
CCATCGCAGCAACAAAGATCGAGTATAAAACGGTGTACAGCTATTTCACCTAACAGATTGGCTACTAGACCATGGCAATCTACGTCACAATAAATATGTCGGTGTTCTGGGAACGGGGGTCCCCAGACTTGCCTGCCTGCGGCCTGCGGCGTGGCTCAAGTGGTGGCCCAGTGCGGCCCATCTTCATCAGCACATGACCCAAGACCCTCGTGAGGGGCCAAGCCTCGTGGAGTAGATGACACAAGACTTCCTCAGGAGCAGCCTCGCTAGGCAGGCTCGCGAGGAGGCGGAGAGATTAAGGCAGGGTACCTCGCGAGGTGCTCGTGACGCAAGCCATGACGACCGAGACCAGGCGGCGCCAGGCGGGCGCCGGCCTGTGCAGTGTCATTGTTTCCTCTTTGGTGCAAAGGGGCAAGCACAGACGTGGAGTACCGAGGCATCAGGCAAAGGTTGCCATTTCAGTGCAACGAGACCAAGACCAGCGGAACGGCAGGATGGAGGTCACCGTGGAGCCCAAGACGGCGTCATCGCCAGCGCTTCTGGCAGCCGAAGACCAGCTTTAGTCAGGATAACTTGTACTAGATGTTCCCCTTCAAAATGGCCGTTGTTGGCGCCCTTCCCGCTCGATATTTGGGAAGAGGACGAGGGCCCCTATAAATAGAGCTAGCCCCCATCGTAGAAGGGGAGGATCAGAGAGAGCCCTAGCCAGAAGAGAGAGGCGATCGAACCCACCCAAGCAGTTCATCACACCAGCTCAAGAACACCTCTCGCGAGGTTGTTCTTCCCCTGTACTATTCGTCATCAGCCCTTGAGGCAATCCACCACACCACACACTGGAGTAGGGTATTACACCACAACGGTGGCTCGAACCAGTATAAATCTTGCGTCCCTTGTGTTGTTCATCGTTTTCAGCTTAGATCTCACGAGGCGATCGGATGTAGATCGGTAGGGGAGAGATCTTCGTGCACACCCCAGAGTTCGAACCTTAAGGGTCTGCCGGTACCCCACATCCGACATTTGGCGCTCCAGGTAGCGGTGCGCCGGAATCTTCCTTCTTCCGTCCTGCGTTCCGCCGCTTCACCACCTCCATGTCCGGGCGACCCGGCCAAACTCCGACCGCTGGGCAGCATGGCCTGCCCATGCCGTGCCGCCTGCCCAAGGTGACCTCAACCCCGCACCCCAGGCAGCCCGCGCCCCGTAGAACGCTGCGAGGCGCGGGCGACACGTTCAGGCGTCACCGGCCCTCACTCCGCAGCAAGTACGATCGGCAGCGAGGGCATCAAGCCACGCTGCGGCCACGACACCGCACACCTGGCGGGAGCAGGCAAACATGAAGGTCGTGCTCACGGTGGCGCGAGAGCTGCTGCGGTGCAGATTGCAAGAAAGCGGCCGCGACGTACTGCTGGAGCACGTCGTCGAGCTCCTGGATGCCGCTGCATCGGGGGCTCCCCCGTTCTGCGTCCAGCTTCCACCCCAGGCCCCGGGTGGATCACGAGGCGGACCGATCCGCGCCCACGCGCCCCCGGGCGCGCCTCAAGGATTCATCAACACTGGCCTGGCCATCAGCGCCAAGCAGCAAGCTGCGCCGGCACCGCCCCTGGTAAGCGAGGGCATGCGCGTCGCAGCCTTTGGTCCCAGCGGGCAGCCACCCTACCGTCCCCAAGATGGAGCTTCAAGCCGAACTGCATGGCGCGCGGAGCACCACAGCGAGGCCTTTGGGGTGGTGACCCCGGAGGCCTATGTGCCCCACATGGTGGATCGAGGGTACGCACTGGAAGAAGACCACGGCTCGTTCCTCGGGCCAGGCTGGGAGGAAGATGCGCCAGAAGCCGAGCTCTTTCAGGAGCCTCACGGGAGCCTCGACAACTACCGGGTACCGATAATTCCTCAGGAGCAAGCTTATGCTAACCATGGGTTGCAGGAGGTTCAGGTCGCTGCAGCGGATGGCTGCCCCAGTGCGGCAATCTCCTTTCCCTCAGGAGGAGGACACTGGGGGTCGGGAGCCAGGCTCCTCCCCACGGCATGTGGAGCAAGGCGTTCTTCGGAGGTAGGCCCTCTGCCGGGGAGGTGCCCCAGGGCCTGCCCCCGGCAGAGGACCAGTGGTCATCGGGGGAACCGCTGGCGTCCCCTTTTCCCCATTGGCGTAGTCCTGGTGTCCGGTCGCCGTCGATGGGGTCAAGGGTGGCGCAAGGTGGGGCCCTCATCTGGTGATATAAAGCAAGGCCAGTACCTGTGAAGAAGGCCCAGTGCCTGTGAAGCTCGCCGCCCGTGACACTCTCACGTAATAATGAGTTGGGGCTGTACACGCCCCGGAGTCTCCGGAGAGCCGCCCTCGGGCCTCGGGGGCTCCCGCCCACGCCCAGTGGCAGCACTTAGCTCCGCGCTGGTGAGAAGACATCGAAGACTAGACTAGGTGCCGGACGCGGCCTTTTGCTCTTGCTTTCTTTTTCATGCGAACAAGCGCTCTCGTTCCGGATCTAAGTTGAAGTCGAATTTGTGTTTGCGTATGCGGGGAGGGGTGTCGTGTCTTATTCGTATGCTTTCTCGTGCTCCGATTTCTGTTCTAGTTGGAATTCACACTAGCTGACTCCCTCTCGCGGGCTCCTCGCGAGTAGGGCAGGGCCCAGCATGTGCGCCCGCCGTCCCGCGGCCGGTGTTCGCTCCAGCCAAGCTCTCGCTGCATGGTAAAATGGGATCCTCACGAGGCCCATGGGCGGACACCACGAGCCCGCACGAAGCTCGCCAAGACAAAGGTAAAAACACGACAACCTACTCATCGCGAGAATCATGGCATTATGCAGGCATCCGTCCGACGCCATCTAGACAACACATAGGCAACAATCTTTTTACGTGATGGGCTTCCCCTCCCAAAAATGCTCTCACAACCTTTGGGGCCACGCCCGAGTCTCTTCCTGCGTAGGGAAAACAGCGGGGGGAAGCGCGGGATCAATCGGACATATCACTCACCGCATCCCCCAAGGCGTCCCTGGAGGTGTCGCTGACACCACCGTCATCGCCGCCAGCCTCTTCATCGCCGTTGTTGGCACCGTCCTCACCACCGTTCACCACGTCGCCTTCATCAGCAGCAACGATCACCCCGTCGTCATCGGAGGTGAAGGCCCGGAGGAGCGCGTCTACATTGTCCTCCACCCACCACGCTAGGTCGCCTCGGACGGCCTCAGGCACCAGGGCGATGGCGGCATCAAAGTCGAAGAGGGGATCGAGGTTCTAGAGATGGCTGAAGGCGCGGGAGAATGCCCGCACGAGCAGGCTGCGGCTCCGTTCCTCCTCTAGCTGGCGAGACCTCTCAGAGCGGTTCTCCAGATGCGTCACCACGTCGGTGAAGAAATGAAGGTTGCCGGCGTAGTTCGTCACATGCGGCTCCTCGGCGACGGCCTCGAAAATGTTGCCCAAGGCCGCGTTAGCCCTTTCCCTGAGCATCCGGAGCATGGGGCCATGCATATGTTCCAACGTCTGCCGCTGGTGGATCTCGTCCGCATTCCGCTGCGCGACGGCCTCGGCATCATCAACCCGCCTTTGAAGAAGGAGCAGTTCGGCGCGGGAGGAGGCCAGCTCAGCCTGCGCCGAGCTTAGTGCGACAGTGGTGGCCTCAGCTCGCTGTGTGGCTTCAGTCAACCTGGTCCTGAGGGCAGCAGTCCTACCCGCGGCTTCAGCCCTGACCAACTCCAGCCGCTCTTCGTACTCGCGCTCAATGCCAGCATGAGCCTCCGCCACGCGACGGTCGATCTCCTCCTAGATCCGGGCCTCCCGCGCGCCAACGTCGTCCTCCGCCTGGGCGACCTGGCGCTCCCTCGTCTCCAACCGCTCCAGATCAAGGTTGCGCTCGGCAGTCTCCAGCGTCAGTGCTTCCTCGCGCCTCCGGAGCTCCTCCTCTTCAGCGGGCCCCCTTTTCAGTAGTGCAAGGGCGGCTCGGCGCAGCTCCACTTGCTGCTCCAGGGAGTTGCACCAGTCTTGGAGCTCCCACGCGCGTTCCTCCACAGCTTCGCGTCGCCTATCTGCCTCCTGAGCTTCCTCAAGGGCCCGGGAGTAGGCCTCCCGAGAGGCCGCCAGGGACACCTCGGCCTTGGCGTTTTCAAGGTCACGCTGGTGGCGCGCAAGACCAACAACCGCCTTCAGCTTGCGCCGCTCCTCGACCAGCCTCAAGCCTTCAGCTTCGAGACACGCATCTTCGCCCGCCAGCTCTGCACCAAGCTGGCTCACTGCGTCGGCCGCCCTCCGGATGAAATCCTGGCAGACAACGCTACGCTCCCGCGCATGCCCGAGCACGCCATCAACACCATCCTCCGCCATCGATGTTGGCGGAGGGCCTTGGAGTGGTTCGCCCCCTCTCAGCAGGGGGCTGGGGGCTTCCCCCCAGCGATCGCTGGGCGGGCCCCGCAAGGGACCCAGCCAGGCGCCGATCCATTCCCCGCTGAGGACCCGAAGACCGACTTCAGCCACTCGCCGCCCATGATCAGTGGAGGAGCTCGGGGCAAGCTGGTTGTGCCCAGGGAGAGCTCGCGAGGGAAGAGCGGCGCGCCGACAGGTTCAAGGCGCGCCGCAAGCCGGCCTGCGTCTCCAGTCGAGCTCGCACCAAGGACGGTGATGGAGGGGAAACCTGAGGAAGCGGCCCGTCAGCTGGCTCCGTGGGCTCGTCAGAAGGAATCCTGAAAGACCATGATTAACAAAGGGAGATGCAGACAAGAAACTTCAAGGAGGAGGGACTTACTCGTCCATGGTGAAGTACTTCCTGTGCTTCAGCGGGCGGTACGGGCGATCATGACCACCGGAAGCCTCCTCCCTCTTGCGAAGGGCCTCGAAATCTATGCGGAACCGACCCAAGCTCGCGACGTGAGGGCCGGCACGCGTCATAGGAGGTGAAGCATCAGGACGACCTACATCAAGGGCACCAGCCTGAGAGGAGCGATCGGGTGCCACCTCTTGGCGGCCTACCGCGGCCTCGGGGGCTTCGGCCTTGTGAGCTGCAGGTTGCGCCCCCTCGTCAGCCACCGCCTCGCGGGGGCTCCGTAAGCTCCTAAGGATGATGCTTCGGGAGTCCCACGCGACATCAGCACCTCGACGTCAGGCCCCCCAGCTCCTGCCAATGCTTGCCTCACTGCGACGACTCCTGGGGCAAGGACGGCGCGGGTGGCTGGGGGAAGGACCACAGCAACCGGGTTCTCGCGGGGCCCTACGAGGCCAGCTGGGCGCAACCCCCATTCGTCGAAGCGGGGCATCTGCTTCATGAAGTCGACCCTGTTTGAGAAAAGGTACAACAGGGCGCCTCCGTGACGAATGCTGCCAGGAGAGGAGTCGCCAGTTAGGACTTGCAGCACCTTCTTCAGCATCTCAGGCGTGAGATCCCCTTCCTGTAGCCTCATGCGGTCCTGACGACCATAGTAGGCCCACATTGAGCGGGAATGGCGCTGGAGAGGAGCGATGCGACATTGGAGGAACTCCTTCACCACCCGGGGCGCCGTCACCCCGAGCTCCCTCAGCCTCTCGAAGCGATGCCAGGTGAAAGCGAGCAGGGGGCTCGTAAGCTCCTCGTGACCCCAACCGGGATTGGGAATGGCAGGCCGCGTCGGGTGCGCGAGCAGGGGGCTGGGCACCCCGACGTCCACATACAGCCACCGCTCCCGGAACCCGCTCGCAGAAGGTGGAAGGCCAAAATCGATCCCCGAGGCGGCCGTCTCCGGCACGGCCTGGAAGCTCACGCATCCCGAACACTGGGAAGGATCAGATAGGCACAGAGAGAAGAAGTGGCGTAGAAGGGCAACGGAAGGAGGAATCCCACCATGGCCTCACATACGAAGGCGAAGATAGCAAGCAGAGCAATAGATTTGGGGCCAAGAAGCATCATGTGGATCTGGTAATGGGACAGCACCATATTGAAGAAATTGGAAAAGGGGGGAACCAGGCCCGCCCACAAGGCATCGGCAAAGAATCAGACCTTAGTAATGGTCCTGTCGAAGGAGGCATGGGATGCGGGCCAGACCGTCGTCCTCCCACACTCGTTGAAGCTGGAGGCAAGCGCGGAGCGGACCTTCTCCAGGGCTTCCGGATTGAGTACGAGCGACTTGTCAACGGCGGGAGCGGCCGCCAGAGGCGCACTGGTCGAAGGCGCAGGCTTCTTCCCCTTATCCTTTTTCGTTGGTGCCATGGCGATGGAAAGGGGAAAGAACTCAAGATGGATTGGAAGCGGAAGCAGAGGCTCGAGGAGGAAAAGGGAACAAGAAGCGTGCAGGGAGGATAACTGTGTACAAGCCTCGTGGCCACCTAGCCAGGCGCATAATGAGGGAGCGAGGGGAAGCGGAGACGCCCACATCCAATCAACCGCCACATGGCGCCCAAGGCCGCAGGCTGATGGGGCCCGCGGCGCTCCGCACTTGCCCCTTCGCTTCTCCGCTAAGCCAAGTCCGAGCGCGCCTTGGGCCCGGGGGCTACTGTCGGCGTTCTGGGAACGGGGGTCCCCAGACTTGCCTGCCTGCGTCCTACGGCGTGGCTCAAGTGGTGGCCCAGTGCGGCCCATCTTCATCATCACAAGACCCAAGACCCTCGCGAGGGGCCAAGCCTCGCGGGGCGGACGACACAAGATTTCCTCAGGAGCAGGCTCGCCAGGCAGGCTCGCGAGGAGGCGGAGAGATCAAGGCAGGGTACCTCATGAGGTGCTCGTGACGCAAGCCATGACGACCGAGACCAGGCGGGCGCCGGCCTGCGCAGTTTCCTTGTTTCCACTTTGGTGCAAAGGGGGCAAGCACAAACGTGGAGTACCGAGGCATCAGGCAAAGTTTGCCATTTCAGTGCAACGAGACCAAGACCAGCGGAGCGGCAGGATGGAGGTCACCGTGGAGCCCAAGACGGCGTCATCGCCAGCGCTTTTGGCAGCCGAAGACCAGCTTTAGTCAGGATAACTTGTACTAGATGTTCCCCTTCAAAATGGCCGTTGTTGGCACCCTTCCCGCTTGATATTTGGGAAGAGGACCAGGGCCCCTACAAATAGAGCTAGCCACCACCGTAGAAGGGGAGGATCAGAGAGAGCCCTAGCCAGAAGAGAGAGGCGATCGAACCCACCCAAGAAGTTCATCGCACCAGCTCAAGAACACCTCTTGCGAGGCTGTTCTTCCCCTGTACTATTCATTATCAGCCCCTGAGGCAATCCACCACACCACACACTGGAGTAGGGTATTACACCACAACGGTGGCCCGAACCAGTATAAATCTTGCATCCCTTGTGTTGTTCATCGTTTTCAGCTTAGATATCACGAGGCGATCGGACGTAGATCGGAAGGGGAGAGATCTTCATGCGCACCCCAGAGTTCGAACCTTAAGGGTCTGCCGGAACCCCACATCCGACAAAAAATATGGCAGGATATTTTAGCAACTAATCGGGCTTGGCATGCCATCTCAGCTAAGCAGATTGAGTGCAGAACAGGGCAAGGAAGCTTCTTAAGCAGAGCATATTGACTGTAAACTACTTCGGCAAACAATGAGATTAATAGCGTCTATCAGCTAACATTCAACGCTACACCGACATGCACGGGGCCTCAGTCTAGAATGTGCGTACCGTGGGAGAAGCTAACCGCCTTGTGTCTCCACATGAACGTCGCCAGCGGTGGAGGCGCTGACCACCGTGCGCCTCCACAAGAACGTCGCCAGCGGTGGCGGCGCGGCTAGAGGACGGCAGTCTATAAGAGCGTACTATGGGAGTGAGAGGATCGCCGTGCATCCCCTTGATGAACCGCAACACCAACGTATCGATGCGGCGGGGAGGGCGGCTTTGGTGGAGCGAATGGAGTGGAGGGGGACGGGGGGAGGGGGGTTTGGGGAATATTATTGGCTAGTTGGCCGAAGGGCGGTTGAATTTGGGATTTGGGGGGGGGGGGTCGCGCGGTGGGCAGGGGGAGTTTGGCGCATTGTCGGATTCTCCAAGTGCAGTCCCACGTGTCAGTGAAGAGGCAAGTCGAAGCGCGTTCCGTTTGCGTGAGCCATGTGCAGGACCGTACGTGTATGGGGTGCAATGCGATCGCGACAGGGGTGTTGTGAGTGTACCGCCTTTTTTCCTTTTAAACTAGATGCTTCGCCCCCTAAAGAAAAAAACTTGGTGCTTCGCGTGATCCATTGATACTACTACTAGTAATCAGGTAATCCCGGCTAAAACGGCGCGGCCGGGTCTTTTCCCACGCGATATGCTGGCAGGTTGGCTTAGTTGGGTTTTTTTAGGACGAGTAATGCTACACCGACATAATCCCAGTTACGTAATTAACATAATGTGAAACGTGTGAGCTGTTGATTGTAGATTGGGAGGAGGGAGGGGCCCACCACCATGAAAATGAGGGAGGAGAGAGAGAGGCAATTTACGTTAACCCTTTCGTAGGTTCCCGTAGATATAAAAGATGTGAAATGCGTGAATGTGTAGTGGACGTACTATTGGGGTGCCTAAGATAAATTGTCTATGTAGACTATGTGTTTATTTACATCGCATGTTAGCTTTGTCTCGGTTCAATAAAAAGTAGAGTTGGTGATGATGGTGTGCCTGCCATCCTGCAATATAGGTCGTCCGATCTATATCTAACGGATAGGAAGGAAACTATGACAATTTACCCGCATTCCTCTCCACATTTGCAGATAAGGCCTTCCCTCGTTCATACTTTTCTTCCACAAGATCTTGATGTTCCGTGCAACACACGGGCATCTTGATAGAACTCCTACAATATACTATATTATTGTGAAAGTTCATATACACCGGCCGAGATTAATGCAAACACGACAGATTTTCATTACATTTCGAACTTTTATAGGACAGAAAAATAAAAGAAACCCGACCCTAAACCTATTCTACAACGGCGACCGACGTCCTCCATCCGCGATCTCCATGTATGGGGGCGGGGTTTAAGACCCATGAAGTGAAGGTGTGGTCTCCGGTGAGGAAGAGTAGAACACGGGAGACGGACCGGCCAGTTGGCACACCATGCCCTGCTGCCTCCCATTCCCTACTCATCCTCGGAGGAGTCCCCGACCTCGGCAGTGCTAGACGTTGGACGATGGCAAGTAGGACGCGTGGATGATGGTGCTCCCGCCGTTGGCGCCAGCGTGGCCACCGCTTGTGCGGTCACGTCCTCGTCTGGCTACGACACTATTGCATTACAAGCGGCGACTTGAGCGAGGGAGACGACCTCGAGCTTCATGCCCGAAGACAGGCTCTCCCGCAGAGCGTTCACGCTCGCGGTCATGGCGGATGTGGTGCCAGGTAGCAGGACGATGCGCTATGGTGTGGAGGTTAGCTGGGCGTTGCCGCTTTAAGTAGCGCATTCCAGTGAGGCCAAGTGTCCGGGTGCGTCATTAAGTCGCCAGAGTTGGTTCCTTGGGCACCGAGCCTTGTAACAATGGCATACGGATGGACGGCATGGATGCGGGCAGCTGCCGCCGGCTGGGAACGCACCGCGCGATGGTCCGAGGGACGAGGGTTTTTGTTGTGCCAGGGTAGGCAGCTGCGGTCGTGGCAACGTTGGAGATGCCCTATGCTCACATGCAACCCCACATGTCATTGAAAAATCAAGATGACCCGGCATGGTCTCAGGTCCTGGGGATGCAGTTGGCTGCGCTACACCACTCCACGGACGCGTCGTGGCACGGGCGCACTTTGGCGCCCAATGCATCCTCGACGAGCCGGGTGTTGATCTGCTGGTCCTGCCACAGCGCTAACGCCACCCTCGGCACACTGAAACTGACCGTGTAAAGCAACGATGAGCGTGTCGCTCCCGCATGCCTCATTTGAACATTCCGCCGAGTATCATTCACATGTGGGCCTAGACCATGCTTGTATTTCCAATGTTGTAATTTGTCCGACATGCATACAAACAAACGGTTCATTTAAAATTTCACTTTGCCTCCACTACGTGTTGCTTCCCGTCTTAGTTTTGACATCCCATTCGGTTCATGGCCCGACACATCTTGACGAGATCGATTGATGTTGAGAGATCAATTGTGTGTCGTGCAAGGAGATTATGGTTTGGTCTGTTTCTATGATAGAAATGACCGGCGGGGGGGGGGGGGGGGTGTGGGGGGATCAGAGGAAGTATATTGTACATTCATAAGTGAAACAAATGTATTGTACCCACCCTAGTCCTCTTTCATTCGATCTCCGGACCCCGAGATGAAATCAAGAGAGAACGAGTGGGTGCATGTGTGATACCTAAGGCGGATTCGAAATTTTGAACCGGTGATCATAGCATCCACAAATCATGTATAAAGGGTATTTAATGTTTGTTTCGCGCTTGAACGTACAATATACTCCCTCCGATCCTTTCTAGTTTACATATAAGTTTTATGTGTAGTCAAAGTATCTCTACTTTGATCAAACTTACAGAAAAAAGTATCAACATTCAACAACGCCCAATCAATATTGTTAGATTCGTACGTACTCCTAGATTTGTATTCAAACAGACATGGTTTCCAATTTGTTTTCAACCACGTGAATGTGCTTGTTCTCGCGCATGCTCTTCCTACTAGGATTTCGCCACGTATAGCGAGTCCAAGAGTAACTTTTTTTAAGATCCCTCTCCAATAGTACTAGTGGAGTACTGACAAAATCTGTAGTAGAGTATGCAGTGCTCATAGTACTCCCTCCTTCCATTTATATAGGGCCTATGTGGAGGAGAGAGATGTGAAAAAGTAAGGTGGGTGAGCTCTCATGCAAGAGCCTAGCTATATACGCATTCCTAATTAAATACAATAAATACGAAGAAAGAGATAGAGAGGAGATGGAAAAAAGTACTAATACAATAGCCAACCTTATTTTTTTTGTGGGAAATAGCCAACCTTATAGCCCACACTACTGTATGAGTGCATATAGATGATGGCTATAGATGACATGTCACTTCCTTATAGCCATCGGCTGGCTATATTATTAACCATGCTCTAATGTGTTTTTGAAAACCGCCTTTGACTATTGACAAGATTAATAGTACATGAGATGTATAATGTGAAAATTATATCACTAGAAGCTCCTTTCACATACGAATTTCACTGTATGCTTTGTGTAAGTTGCATGTCATATATTATTACTCTAACATTTGGTCAAAGTTAGCCTCGAAAAACGCATTAGGCCATGTAGATGGAAGGAGGGAGTAGTAGTGGAAGTGGATCCTCTGACGTAGGTATCCCTGCTTTACCCTCCCTTTCGGTCACTTACTGGTGGACCCCATGCTTGCTAGGCCCCGCATGTCAGTTACTCAATGGGTTCGTCCATGTCAGGGGATCCTCATCCGTAGTATACTCCCTCAGTTTTTATTTACTCCGCATAAAATGGAGGGAGTGGTAGTATAATTGACGCGGGTGGGGGAGGGGGAGGGACGTTGGTTTGCTCTCAACTGCGGTCCCACAAGTGAGAAAAAACGCAAGACAAAGTGCGTTCCATTCAGTGAGCAACTTGGAGGGCCGAGCATGCCAGGGTGCAACGCGAACGCGACAAGAGCGATGTACAGTAAAAAATGATTGACCGGTCGTCACCGGAACCACTATTCACACCAGAACCTTCGCTGCTCGGCCTATGCCAGCCACTGCCCCAAAACCACACCTCCTCTCCAGCCCATGCCCCCACCTTTCGATCCCCTAGCCCGCATCAAGCGCCCCCTTGTTCGCCAGAAGCCATGGTGCGCCACAAGATCACGTACTACAAGATGCTGACGCTGGAGCGCCACGCAGAAATCGCGGCGGCGGTCAGCGCCACATACCTCCGTTCCCAAGCTCGCTTTGCGGCGGGCCAATCCCTGTTCTCTGGAGCCAAGCTACGAGGAGGAGGAAGCCGATCCAATGTTCATGGCGGAGGTCGAGGTGCAGAAGGCCCCCGATGGGTATGAGACGATGGACATCGACTTCATGCTGGCGTCTGGGTCCCCCATGGTGCAGGCGGACCAACGGTTCAACCTGGCGATACTAAAGGAGGACCGGGAGGCAGAGGCTCAACTTGACGCGGAGCGCGCGCATGCCGCTGCCATCAAGGCTCCCCTGCAGGTGGAACCGGATGTCGTGGATGTGAACCGGGCGACGAAGGCTCAACTTGAGGCGAAGCGCGCGTGTGCCGCTGCCATGCAGGCCCTCTTGCAGGCCGAACCGGACGCCCGCGACCTGAACCGAGCGGCGGAGGCTCAACTCGACGCGGAGCGCGTGGATGCCGCTGCCATCGAGGCCCTCCTGCAGGCAGAATCGAACGTCATGGACTTGAACCAGGCGGTGCTCTCGTCCGTGCAGAGCACCTGCACGCTCCGTGTGAATGAGTAGCTGGAGGCCGAGGACAACCACGGTGCAGAGACAGACATCGGCAACTATGGCTGGTTCACGCCGGTAGCCAAAGACGATGAGGCCGTCTTGTTCCGCGAGCAGTGATAGTTTTTCTTTATGTTGTTGTTTTTAGGGATCTTTTGCTGTGTAAAAACATATATTGTTATGCAAGTCGCTGACTTTCATCATTTGGGCGATCTACCATTTCGTGCAGTTAGATGAATATCCTATGTCTCCTAACCCTTCTTCCTCACCTCTTCTTCTTCCACAACAGACCACTGCACGGGCCGTACGGATCCTCCCCAACATGCAGTTGGATAAACATACTATATGAACGAAAATTATGTGTCAGCGGTAGGATGGCTGAGTTTGGTTTGTTCACATGCGGTAGCACGTGTCAGTGAGGGTGTGTTCCCTTGGTTGGGTTTGCGGTGTGCAGGAGCGACTTTGTGAGGGTGCGGTGCAACCGCGGCGTGCAGGAGCGACCGTGTGAGGGAGCGGTGCGACCGCGACAGCCGTGAGCAAGTGTACCTCCTTTTCATTTTGAAAACTTTAAGAAAGCTTGGCAAAAATTTGTGGTGAAGTATGGCAATGCAAGGCCTAGACCCAAACAGGATAAGTACGTACGTACTAGGAGTACTAGTGTTAATAAAGAAAGGCGGGGTTTTCCTTCGTGGGATTAATCAATACAAATCCTCGTTTGACATGTCAATTAATGCATATTTTTTTCTCCAAAGCCCAAAGAGCTAACCATCTCACTTCTCATCGCTTGATTAATGCAGCGCCATGCAAACCAACCTACCCACTTCCGCATGCATGCAAGGGTATATTAATGTCCTTGGTTGCTAGTACGAGGCAAACCCCATCAATTTTGCCTCGATTAGTGTTAGTGACTTTTTGCAAATTGCAATTTTGATATACTGGCCTTGTGTAAAAAAATGGAGGTAGTAACTATTTGACTTCCTTCCCCATTGCGATGACGTCGATGATATCTCAAACGTTGTGGTTTGGCGAAGTGCGTTCGACGGAGAACACCATTGAGGGAGACCAAGGTAAGTCGATTACATGAAAGTCACCGCTGGCCGAGACAACCGCCTTATTTGCATCCAGGAAGTCCGTTAACCAAAGGACGCGTAGATGTACTAGTACTACTAGTACACAATAGCGTCGTCCGTCCAACTTAGTGCGGTGAGGTGGTTTCTCGAAGAAGATGATGGAGAAGCGGAGTCAGCGAAGAGTGAAATGATGGTTGTTTCGTCCGTGCTTTGTGATTTGACGCCTCAATGCTTTGTGATTTGTGATAGAAGGGACAGGGGAGTAGACTCTGTGCTCTATACTGTACATGCATCCAAGCACGGGAGCAAGAGGAGAGACATTGCATTTTTCTATTCCTTCAATCAATCAATCAGGGAGCTTCGGTTCTGTCTTTTTGGCTTTGGCAGCACTGTCCACAATGGTTCCCATCGATGCCAAAAGCTATTTTCACATTTGGCTACACATTGTGGATGCCCTCAACCGTACCACTTGGTTTTGCTCCTGTGTGCTATCTATACAAATCTCAATTATATTGATCTAAAAAATTATAGAATCAAGATTAGTAAAAAGGAGGTGATTTTGCCACGCGGATGGTGGGGGAGGTTTCTTATTTTTAGAGGACGTTGGTCTGGCGGTTTGCTAACATGCGGTCCCACGTGTCAGTGCTTTACCAAGCCGATTCGGGTCCCACATGAGGCAGAACAACGACAGAAGCAACATGGGTTAACTTGAAGAAGATGAGAGAGAAGCGGATTCAACAACGAGTGAAATGATGGTTGCTTCGTCCCTCCAACTTCTTTTTTAGCATTATTACTTTGTCCGTCCAACTTAACTGCGGGAAAGGTGCAGCTTTGTGATTTGACTCCTCATTGCTCATTACTACGCCGGCGCCATGACTGGGGTGCTTCACCCCTGCTGCTCTGCACCGTGTTTCGGTATGGCACGTGGACTCGGTAGCATGATGTCCCACATGTCAGCGAAAGGGACTAGAACATTTATGAAAGCGAGCGCTCCACTCTTACGACGGAGGAGTACACGACAGGGCGCCCCAATGAATTGTCACTTGTACAGTATAGTACTATAGTTTTGCTTTGTTTACGATCCATCGATACAAACCCGATTAAACAGGAAAGGCGGATTTTTCCCGCGGTAGATGATACTGGCCATACATTTCAAAGGCAATTTTAATGTATTCAAACTGAATAATTAAGTAACAATATGATATCTAGTAAAACTAAAAACACATATGATTTATTGTGTTAGAGTGTAGTAGTAGTGCTGTACTCCATAGTTGTTAGATGTAACATGCGAGAACGTGTAGAGATGTAGTTTTGGCGGGCCTACAGAGAGAAAAGCGTAATACGGTCACCGAACTTCAGAATACGCTCATTACGGTCACTATATTCGTTTTGCGGTGATTATACGGTCACTTTCTCACCATTCAGCATCGGATTGCACTCTGTTGACCGGCCAAATAGTCTGCGTGGCACCATGTTGACTAGTTAAATTGACCATATTCCTTGTGGGTCCCACATGTCAGTTCGCATAGGAAAATGGTCAGATAAACACAAATTTACGAAGGCGCGACAAGAATCCTACCCGTGCGCGGGAATCACCTGGTTGTGTATGTGTTTGCCAGGGCCTGATGTGTGCGCATGCACGTGTAGGTTGAGCACTTGAGCGTGAGATTGGTCGTGTGGTGTGTGCATGCATGCGTGCGTGTGTGCATGTGAGTGTTGCGTGCGTGCATGGCTGCGTGTGTACGTGGGAGTGTTGTGTGCGTGCGTGGCTGCATGTGTTCCTGTGAGTGTTGTGTGCATGCAGTTCGTGTGCATGCGTGCGTGTGTGTATAATCACCACACCAGCTCCTGTGTGTTAAAACAGATGGCTCAACATACCAATACAAGGCCACCTTGTCCACTGTGCCCGCGGTCATGACTTCGAACCACCGTCCAATATTTTTTCGTTGTTTGTTTTCATTCTTACTAGCAAGATGCCCGTGCGTTGCACGTAACATCAAGATGCATTTGTATGACTAGTTTATCTTGTGAGAGAAAAGGATGAACGAGGGAAGGCCTTATTTGCAAATGTGGAGAGGTGTGTGGGTACCCTTTTGCAAAATTGCCATAGTTTCCTTCCTATCCGGCATATATAAATCAGACGGCCTATATTGTAGGATGGAGGCACACCATCATCACCAAAACTGTTTTTTATAAGAGTGTAGAAGAGTAGATACAAGCCGACAGGTGGGCCCAATGGTAGTGAGATAATGTGATGCAACACTAGAGGTGCCACATGGAGCGTTTAATTGGTCAACTAGTCGTGTCTTGAGCAAATACATAGCGGTACGGTGAGCCCGTGATTGTATAATAACCACAAAACGTAAATGGTGACCATAATGAGTGGATTCTGAAGTCCAATGTAAATATGGTGCTTTCGCTCCAAATACAATGATCGTCACTGTATATATTGCGAGAGAAAGATGAAACATGCATGAATGTGTTGCGGGCTTACTTTTAGAGGACCTGGAGATAGTTTGTGTGCGTACATGAAAGGGGCGTAGAGGGGGTTTATGCGATGGAGAGAGAGAGATGCTCTTCATTTCTCTTTATTATGACTAACTTTATGCATAGTATAAAAATATAAAAATTCACAGTGCGAAATAAATATCATTGTGGGCACCATGCAATGCGAATTAATGTTCATACTCCTCCATATAACTTTGTAATGTTGTATATATGTAGAAATTCTAAAATAATTTTTTGGCCACACTTTATTCAAAAGGAATGTTGTATGCAAAATAAATGTGAAGGGAGGGCTTTTTAGATTAATGGGGTACGTGATGTAACATGTGTGAATGTGTAGTTGATGTATTTGACAGGACCTAGAGAGGTATGTGTGTGTATTACGTATTCGAGAGAGGCATGGATAGAGGGGCCGGCGGGGGGAGGGGGGCATGGAGAGATAGCACGAGAAATGAGAGAGGTCTTGAGAGAGAGACTAATATGATGTCACGATGAGAGATTCCCTTCAGTGTGTATATGCAAGGGGGAGGGGATAGAAGCACGAGGAGATTTTTTTGTGTGGTGTCTGTGTTGGTATGTGTGGGTGTGAGAAGATAACGAGACCTGGGGGCAGAGGGTGTGTCACCGTGTGAGGTCCGGTGGGTCGAGGTGAGGCTCTTGGTTCGGTTTTGTCCTGTGCCACATTGGTCGGCCCGTGACGCATTTAGGGAGACCCATGGATAACTTGTCGTACAAGACAAAGCTAGAAGAATTGTGAAGGACTCTATGTCCACTGACAAAGCCGACTAGGGTAAGCCCTTATCTCTGATATTACTATTCATCCAACCTAACTTTAAGGGGCATCCTACAGAATGCTCTGCTAGAATCATACTCGTCGATTAGGAAGAGAGGTGTGAGACAACGCTTGAGAGACATGCCTAAAGATAATGTGCGTACATGAGACACGTAGGCAGGTCTATGTATATAGAAAGGGTCGATGGGGATTGTGCGTGTGTATGCTTGTGAGAGGAAGAGTTCTTGTGATAAAGGTTAGTGAAAACAGTTGTAAATGGTTACGAGAGGGAGGGAGGGTTATATCGAGAGCATGTCTGCGAGAAAGACACCTCGGGAGAGAGTGTCTGAGCATGTGTGAGAGACCACCGATGGAGAGTGAAACCACACGTAAAAGACTGATGTACACATTGATTAAAGATATAAATTTTATCCAAATATTAGGTTGGGATCATGATATTTGCAATTCACGTAGGGAACAGTCTAGATTCTATCGAATTTGAGCATGTCTATGTTATTATTCGACATAATTGATGCACATAGTTAGTATTTTGAACTCCAGACAATGCATCGCTTTAGCAATCGAATATAAACGTGAGTATAGTTCATGTTGTGTGTGTAAAGCACATTATACATACGAATGCTACACAATGAACATTGTAAATAGCTAGCTATGAACTAGCATACATTTGAATTCAACTTAAGGTGGTTTAAAAAAATCGAATTCAACATGAAGTCCATTCAATTATTTGAATTTGATATCATGGCTTTTGTAAATCATACCTAAATTATGGGGGCACCAAGCTTTGCTCTGATTTTGTACATAATAGCATATATAGTTGTGTACAAAATAGATTCAAATTTAGCTCCTTCGTTCCAAAATAATCGTAGTTGTAGGATTTTCAAGTGTCAAAATTTCAAAAAGAAGCGGATAATTTAATGAGGTTTTCAAACATACAAGGTCAAATTTAACGTTGTCTATTTAGGTCAATCCTCAAAGTTCGAGAGTACTCTAAACGTGAATGCTTCTGTTTCAAAATTTCGAATGAAGCGCCAAAAGAGGCTCTACTCACCCGAAACCGCGTGAGACCAATGTTGGGTAGTAGAAGGAAATTACTTTTGCTACTCCGACCCGTGAAACCTACCGGCCCGACGTCCAAAGGTCTAAACCGGGGTAGATTTGTAGCTTCATCTAGACGCCACACAACCGCCTCTGAAAAATATTCATACACAATGGCCGCCTAAGCACACATGCGCGCGGCCGAAATCACTCCCGCCCACTATTTGGGACATCTAGGATTACCATCCTACCCCCAACCAATAGTAGGTCCGAAATTTAAGAGGGGGGTAAAGTTTTTACTTTCCCCAAATTTCAAACAAGCGCGTCCCATATGTTAAAAAAAGCCAAAAACAAGAGCGTCCCAGACCGAAACATGATTCTCCCTTAGCTTCCACCCCCCCCCCCCCCGTCCGGGTCCCCATTCGTACTCCGTAGGCGCCAAAACTACCTCTCCACCAGCCACGAAACCCCGGCGTCCTCCGTCCGCCACCCATCCCACCCATCAACCGCCGCCCTCCTCCATCACGCCGGAGCCGATAACCCGACGTCGTCGTCCACCGCAACCTCAACCGCAACACCCTCCACGGCTAGTAGTTGAAGCCGAGGCTGAGCCGTCCGTACCCGAGCCAGTTTAACCACACTGTCCTGCGCCTCACTGCTGCCGCTCCAACTTCGCCACCGTCCACCGCACCGGAGCTGTTCCTGCTACGCCGTCCTTCACCGCCTTGGATCTGCTTCCCCTCTGCCGACATACGGCCACGGCAACACAGTCAACAATTTGGCCATGGGTTCGTCCAAGCTTGCACCTCCTCCGAAACATCGGTTCCCCAGGAAAAAAGAAGAAGATCGCCATGACATATGGAGGAGACCACACTGGCAACCGGAAATGGTCCTCCTCTTCCCTTATTCGTAGAAATCTTACGTGTCTGCTTGCACAGTATTCATCCCACAGAAGACACTAGTTGACCACTTCTTGTTGATACTTGATGACCCACAAGTATAGGGGATCTATCGTAGTCCTTTCGATAAGTAAGAGTGTCGAACCCAACAAGGAGCAGAAGGAAATGATAAGCGGTTTTCAGTAAGGTTTTCTCTGCAAGCAATGAAATAGTGGGTCATAGATAGTTTTGGGATAAGATAAATAGTAACGAGCAAAAAGTAAATAAAGTAAATAAAGTGCAGCAAGGTGGCCCAATCCTTTATGTAGCAAAGGATAATCCTGGACAAATTCTAATAATGAAGAAGGAGCTCCCGAGGACACATTGGGAATTATCGTCAAGCTAGTTTTCATCACGTTCATAAGATTCGCGTTCGGTACTTTGATAATTTGATATGTGGGTGGACCGACACTTGGGTACTGTCCTAACTTGGACAAGCATCCCACTTATGATTAACCCCTATTGCAAGCATCCGCAACTACAAAAAGGAGTATTAAGGTAAACCTAACCACAACATTAAACATATGGGTCCATATCAACCCCTAACGAAGCAACGCATAAAGTAGGGTTTAAGCTTCTGTCACTCTAGCAACCCATCATCTACTTATTACTTCCCGATGCCTTCATCTAGGCCCAAATAATGGTGAAGTGTCATGTAGTCTACGTTCACATAACACCACTAGAGGAAAGACAACATACATCTCATCAAAATATCGAACGAATACCAAATTCACATGACTACTAATAGCAAGACTTCACCCATGTTCTCATGAACAAACTTAACTACTCACAAAGCATATTCATGTTCATAATCAGAGGAGTAATAATATGCATAAAGGATCTGAACATATGATCTTCCACCAAGTAAACCAACTAGCATCAACTACAAGGAGTAATCAACACTACTAGCAACCCACAGGTACCAATTTGTGGTTTTGATACAAGAGATGAACTAGGGTTTTGAGAGGAGATGGTGCTGGTGAATATGTTGATGGAGATTGACCCCCTCTCAATTAGAGGATCGTTGGTGATGATGTTGCTGATGATTTCCCCCTCCCGGAGGGAAGTGTACCCGGCAGAACAGCTCATGAGCCCTAGATTGATTCCATGAGTTCCGCCTGCGTGGCGGCGGAGTTTAAATCCCGTAAGCTTGCCCACGATTTTTCCACGGTAAAAGTGATGATATAGCAGAAGATGGACGCTGAAGCCCACCAGGGGCCCAGAGATAGGGGCGCGCCCTATAGGGGCGCCTGCCTCTGGGACAGTGTGGGCCCCCAGCCTATTTCTTTTGCTCATAAATTCTTATAAAATCCAAAAGTTGTTTCTGGAGTTTCAGGACTTTTGGAGCTGTGCAGAATAGGTTTCCAACATTTGCTCCTTTTCCATAATTCCAACCGCCAAAGATTCCCCTCTTCATGGTAAACCTTGTAAAATAAGAGAGAATAACCATAAGTATTGAGATATAATGTGTAATAATAGCCCATAATGCAATAAATATTGATATAAAAGCATGATGCAAAATGGACGTATCAACTCCCCAAGCTTAGACCTCGCTTGTCCTCAAGCGGAAGCCAAATCGAAAAATATGTCCACATGTTTAGAGATAGAGGTGTCGATAAAAATAAAATACGGACATGAGGGCATCATGATCATTCTAATAACAACAACATATATGGATTTTGTCATTTGATTTCCCATGCTCAAGTAATAAGCAATTCACACTGTCAAGTATGGTTCAAAAACTTCATTGGGAACTAACAAACTATAATCTCAGTCATTGAAGCAATTGCAATTTATCATAACATCGGAAAGAGTCAATAATAGAGCTTTTCAGCAAGCTCACATACTCAACTATCTCGTAGTCCCCTATAATTATTAACACTCATGCAATACTTGTGGTTATAGAGTTTCAGCCAGACACTGAGAAATATAGGGGCTTATTGTGTTGCCTCCCAACGTATTCACCATTAGGTGATGTCAACAATAATAGCCTATGCCAACTTACATCCAATTGGATATATGTATCAAGATCTTTCAAACACGAGGAGCTTGCCAAAGGATAAAAATAAAAAGGGAAAGGTGAATATAAACCTTGACTCAAGCATAAGGTAAAACATAAAGTACAAGATAGGCCCTTCGCAGAGGGAAGCAGAGGTTGTCATGCGCATTTAGGGTTGATGCATAAAGTCTTAGTGCAAAAGAACGTCACTTTATATTGCCCCTTGTATGTGGACCTTTATTATGCAGTCAGTCGCTTTTATTACTTCCACAACAAGTTCGTACAAAGTTTATTTTCTATGCACTAATAAGTCATACATATTTAGAGAGCAATTTTTATTGCTTGCACCGATGACAACTTACTTGTAGGATCTTATTCAATCCATAGGTAGGTATGGTGGACTCTCATGGCAAAACTGGGTTTAAGGATATTTGAAGCACAAGTAGTATCTCTACTTGGTGCAAGGAATTTGGCTAGCATGAGGGGTAAAGGCAAGCTCAACATGTTTGGAAGGTCAATGACAATATACTTGAACTGAGATGTCGGAAAACATAAACCATTACGTTGTCTTCCTTGTCCAACATCAACTCTTTTAGCATGTCATACTTAATGAGTGCTTCACAATCATAAAAGATGTCCAAGATAATATATTTATATGTGAACCCCTCTTTCCTTATCACTTCCTATTAATTGCAACGATGACCAAGGCTACGTTCATCAACTCTCAACAATTTTTATGCCTCATACTTTCTATGTGTGAAGTTATCACTATCCATAAGATCAATGTGAACTCTTTTGTTCTTTCTACCTTCTCAAGATGATAGCAACATAGCAAAGCCCTTGACTCAACACTAATCTTTATTATAGATAGCACACGGACTAGCTTACATAAAGAGATCACAAAGCAAAACTCAAAACTACTTGATATCAAAACTTCAATCTACTAGATCAAGATACTACTAAAAGGATCGAACTAAATAAAGTGGTAAAGATAAGGGTGTGATGGTGATACAATACCGGGGCACCTCCCTCAAGCTTGGCAGTTGCCAAGGGGAGTGCCCATACCCATGTTTATTTCTCCTTCTTCACGGTTGGTGTTATGATCTTCTTGGCGATTATGCCCTTCAAGATACGGTTCTCCTCTTCGAGCTTATTAACTTGTTGTTTGAGGTCCATATTTTCTTTACGGAGCTTACCCGTAACGGACAAGGCTCCTTTCACCCAAGGATGTTGCATAGCTTCTGGAGAAAAAGTGAAACTCTTTTTCATATTTTCATAAGAAAGAAATCTAGAGTCTGAGGGAGTGACCTAAGTAGGGATAGCCAGGCTAGGTAGTTCTCCCATAGTGAATTCTGCTCGAAGACGAGAGGTAACTTCTTGATCCTCCTCCATGGCGTCTATCCTTTTCAAATCAGCCTCCATCTCATCCTCCGTTGATGGTCCAAAGTGATAGGCGTCGCTATTTGCTCCTGGACCCGGCGTTGGGTGAGACACCCGGCTCTCCCCAACTGACTCCTGAGAAGACATCTTGCTTTATTCTGCAACACGAACAACTCGAAACGAAAACATAGGATATTTGCGTGATACGATGGTCAAAATCTTCGGGAGTATATATAATGAATTTTTACCGACCAAAATACGTAACATACAAGAAAACGGAGTCCGGGAGGCACACGAGGTGCCTACGAGACAGGGGGGCGCGCCCTACAGGGGGGGGGGCACCCTCCTCTCTCGTGGGAGCCTCGTGTCCCTTTCGGACTACTTCTTTCCTCCTAAAATTCTTAAACAATCCAAAACTGATAAAAATTGCCATTAGAGTTGTTTTTGGAGTCGGTTTACTTACCGTACCACGTACCTATGCCTTTTCGGAGTCTGGAACATTCTGGTAAGTGTCTCTTATGTATTCCTCAGGAGTTATGGTTTCAATAATATTAGTTTCAAAATTGATAGGATTACCTGAAATATAATGTTTAATTCTTTGACCGTTTACCACCCTCGAATTTGTGCCTTCGAAGTTGTTGATTTTTATAGCACCAGAACAATAGACCTCCTCGATAACGTAGGGACCTTCCCATTTTGAGAGAAGTTTTCCTGCAAAAAATCTTAAATGAGAGTTGAACAATAACACATAATCTCCTACGTTAAACTCACGCTTTTGTATCCTCTTATCATGCCAGCATTTGACTTTTTGTTTGAAAAGCTTAGTATTCTCATATGCTTGGGTTCTCCATTCATCAAGTGAGCTAATATCAAACAACCTCTTCTCACCGGCAAGTTTGAAGTCATACTTGAGCTCTTTAATAGCCCAATATTCTTTATGTTCAAGTTCAAGAGGTAAATGGCATGCTTTTACATAAACCATTTTATATGGAGACATACCCATAGGATTTTTGTATGCAGTTCTATAGGCCCATAATGCATCATCAAGCTTTTTGACCAATTCTTTCTAGATCTATTCACAGTCTTTTGCGAAATTAATTTGAGCTCTCTATTGCTCAACTCTACTTGACCACTAGATCATGGGTGATAAGGAGATGCGATTCTATGATTGACATCATACTTAGCAAGCATCTTCTGAAAGCACCATGAATGAAGTGTGAACCACCATCGGTCATAAGATATCTAGGGACTCCAAACCTCGGAAAAATAACTTCTTTAAGCATTTTAATAGAAGTGTTATGATCAGCACTACTAGTTGGAATAGCTTCTACCCACTTAGTAACGTAATCAACAACAACTAAAATATGTGTATAATCATTAGAGGCAGGAAAATGTCCCATATAATCAAAGCCCCAAACATCAAACGGTTCAATAACAAGAGAATACTTCATAGGCATTTCTTGACGTCTACTAATGTTACCTATTCTTTGACATTCATCACAAGATAAGACAAACATACGAGTGATGACCGACAAGTATAGGGGATCTATCGTAGTCCTTTCGATAAGTAAGAGTGACGAACCCAACGAGGAGCAGAAGGAAATGATAGCGGTTTTCAGCAAGGTATTCTCTACAAGTACTGAAATAAGTGGTAACAGATAATTTTGTGATAAGGTAAATTGTAACAAGCAACAAGTAACAAAAGTAAATAAGGTGCAGCAAGGTGGCCCAATCCTTTTTGTAGCAAAGGACAAGCCTGGACAAACTCTTATAATAGGAAAAGCGCTCCGAGGACACATGGGAATATCGTCAAGCTAGTTTTCATCACGTTCATATGATTCGCGTTCGGTACTTTGATAATTTGATATGTGGGTGGACCGGTGCTTGGGTGTTGTTCTTACTTGAACAAGCATCCCACTTATGATTAACCTCTATTGCAAGCATCCGCAACTACAACAAAAGTATTAAGGTAAACCTAACCATAGCATGAAACATATGGATCCAAATCAGCCCCTTACGAAGCAACACATAAACTAGGGTTTAAGCTTATGTCACTCTAGCAACCCATCATCTACTTATTACTTCCTAATGCCTTCCTCTAGGCCAAAATAATGGTGAAGTGTTATGTAGTCGACGTTCACATAACACCACTAGAGATTAGACAACATACATCTCATCAAAATATCGAACGAATACCAAATTCACATGACTACTAATAGCAAGACTTCTCCCTTGTCCTCAGGAACAAACGTAACTACTCACAAAGCATATTCATGTTCCTAATCAGAGGGGTAATAATATGCATAAAGGATCTGAACATATGATCTTCCACCAAGTAAACCAACTAGCATCAACTACAAGGATTAATCAACACTACTAGCAACCTACTAGCACCAATCCCGGACTTGGAGACAAGAATTGGATACAAGAGATGAACTAGGGTTTGGAGATGACGTTGTGCTGGTGAAGATGTTGATGGAGATTGCCCTCTCCCGATGAGAGGAGCGTTGGTGATGATGATGACGATGATTTCCCCTTCCCGGGGGGAAGTGTCCCGGCAGAACAGCTCTGCCGGAGCCCTAGATTGGTTCCGCCAAGGTTCCGCCTCGTGGCGGCGGAGTTTCGTCCCGAAAGGTTGCTTCTGATTTTTTTCTCATCGAAAGACTTCATATAGGAGAAGATGGGCATTGGAGGGCCACCGGGGGCCCACGAGGTAGGGGCGCGCCCGAGGTAGGCGCGCCCCCCACCCTCGTGAGCAGGGTGTGGGCCCCCTGGCCTTCATCTTTGGCGACGATTTTTCTTTATTTATTTTAAGACATTATGTGGAGTTTCAAGACTTTTGGTGTTGCACAGAATAGGTCTCCAATATTTTCTCCTTTTCTAGCCCAGAATTCCAGCTGCCGACATTCTCCCTCTTCATGTAAACCTTGTAAAATAAGAGAGAATAGCCATCAGTATTGTGACATAACGTGAAATAACAGCCCATAATGCTATAAATATCAATATAAAAGCATGATGCAAAATGGACGTATCAACTCCCCCAAGCTTAGACCTCGCTCGTCCTCAAGCGAAAAGCCGATAACAATAAATATGTCCTCATGTTTAGAGGTAGAGGCGTCGATAAAATAAAATACGAACATGAAGGCATCATGATTATTCTCATAACTGCAACATATATAGATTTGTCATATGATTACTTATGTTCAAGTGATGATCCTTTCACAAAGCCAAAGTATGAATCAGAAACCTTATTGGGCACCAGCAAAGTATAACCTCAGTCATTGAAGCAATTGCAATTTATCATAACATCGGAAAGAGTCTATGTCAGAGCTTAAAAGCAAGTCCACATACTCAACTATCCCTTAGTCCTTCATAATTGCTAGCACTCACGCAATACTTGTGGTTACGGAGTTTTAATCGGACACAGAGAAAGATAGGGGCTTATACCCACAACCTTTTACCTCATGGGTAATGTCAACAATAATAATTCATGCTCCCGTACATCCAATTAGATATATATATATATCATGTTCTTTCCAACATGCTGAGCTTGCCGAAGGATAAAAATAAAAAGGGAAAGGTGAAGATCACCGTGACTCTTGCATAAGGTAGAGGATAATAATAAAAGATAGGCCCTTCGCAGAGGGAAGCAGAGATTGTCATGCACGTTTAGGGTTGATGCACAAAATCTTAATGCAAAAGAACATCACTTTATATTGCCCCTTGTATGTGAACCTTTATTATGCAGTCCGTCGCTTTTATTGCGTCCACAACAAGTTCGTACAAAGCTTATTTCTCTGCACTAATAAGTCATGCATACTTAGAGAGCATTTTTTATTGCTTGCACCGATGACAACTTAATTGAAGGATCTTACTCAATCCATAGGTAGATATGGTGGACTCTCATGGCAAAACTGGTTTAAGGGTATTTGGAAGCACAAGTAGTATTTCTACTTGGTGCTGAGAATTTGGCTAGCATGAGGGGGAAAGGCAAGCTCAACACGGTAGAGTATCCATGACAACATACTTTATCTCAGATGTAAGAAAACATAACTCATTATGTTGTCTTCCTTGTCCAACATCAACTCTTTAGCATGTCATATTTTAATGAGTGCTCCCAATATAAAGGATGTCAATCATAATATATCTATATGTGAAACCTCTCTTTCCTTATCACTTCCTATTAATTGCAACAATGATCAAAGCTATATTTGTCAACTCCCAACAACTTTTAATCATCATACTCTTTCTATGTGAAGTCATTACTTTCACTAAGATCAATATGAACTCTTTGATTCTTTTTATTATTTTTCTTCTAATCACCCAAGATCATGGAAAAATACTCAAGCCCTTGACTCAACACTAATCTTTATTATATAGCTCACGGACTCGATTACATAGAGGAATCATAAAGCAAAACTCAAAACTAGATCATGCCATGACTTTATTCTACTAAATCAAGATACTACTAATAGGATCGAACTAAAAAAACGATCAAGATAGGAGTTGTGATGGTGATACGATACCAGGGCACCTCCCCCAAGCTTGGCAGTTGCCAAGGGGAGTGCCCATACCCATGTGATTATAGCTCCTTCTTTGTTGTTGGTGTAATATTCTTGGCGATGATTCCCCTCAAGATACGCTTCTCCTCCTCGAGCTTATTGACTTGCTGCTTGAGGTCCATTATTTCCTTGCAAAGCTTTCTCAGAACGGCTAAAGCTCCTTGCACCCCAAGGGTGTTGCATAGCTGCGGGAGAACAAGAGACACTCCTCCTCATATTTTCATAAGAAAGAAATCTAACATTGGAAGGGATAACCGAGTTTGGAATAGCTGAGCTCTGTAATTCCCCCATCGTAAACCCAGCTCGGAGGCGAGAGGTGACTTCTTGATCCTCCATGGCATCTACTCTCATCAAGTCGGCCTCCATCTCTTCCTCCGTTGCTGGCCCAAAGTGGTCAAGATCGCTGTGTGCCCTTGGTTTGATGCGGATTAGATACCAGCTCTCCCGGTGACTCTTGAGAAGACATCTTGCTCTAATCTGCAGCAGCAACAGCTCAAAACAAGAACAGAGGATATTTGCGGGATATGGGAGTCAAAACCTTCGGGAGAACATATAATGAATTTTTACCGACCAAAATACGTATCGTGCAAGAAAACGGAGTCCAGAGGGCACACGGGGTGCTCACGAGATAGGGGGCGCACCCAGGGGGGTAGGGCGCGCCCTCCACCCTCATGGAGGCCTCGTGTCCTCCCCGGGCTGCTACTTATTTTTCTATTTTTCTAAATAATCCAAAACGGAGAGATATTGCCTTAAAAATTGTTTTGGAGTCGGTTTACTTACCGTACCACATACCTATTCCTTTTCGGAGTCTGAAACGGCCTGGAAAGTGTCCCTTATGTATTCCTCCGGGGTTACGGTTTCAATAATATTGGTTTCAACATTTATGGGATTACCGAGATATAATGTTTGATTCTTTGACCGTTTACCACCTTCGGATTTGTGCCTTGAAGTTGTTCATTTTTATGGCACGGAATGATAGACCTCCTCGATAACGTAGGGACCTTCCCATTTAGAGAGAAGTTTTCCTGCAAAAAATCTTAAGCGAGTTGTATAGCAATACATAATCACCTACCTTAAACTCACGCTTTTGTATCCTTTTGTCATGCCATCTTTTAACTTTTTCTTTAAACAACTTGGCATTTTCATAAGCTTGGGTTCTCCATTCATCAAGTGAGCTAATATCAAATAACCTCTTCTCATCGGCAAGTCTGAAATCATAGTTGAGCTCTTTAATAGCCCAATATGCCTTATGTTCTAGTTAGAGAGGTAAGTGACATGCTTTTCCATAAACCATTTTATACGGAGACATACCCATAGGATTCTTATATGCAGTTCTATATGCCCATAATGCATCATCAAGTTTCTTGGACCAATTCTTTCTAGACCTATTAACAGTCTTTTGCAAAATTAATTTGAGCTCTCTATTACTCAATTCTACTTGACCACTAGACTGTGGGTGATAAGGAGATGCAATTCTATGATTAACGTCATATTTAGCAAGCATTTTACGGAAAGCACCATGAACAAAATGTGAACCACCATCAGTAATTAAATATCTAGGGACTCCAAACCTCGGAAAAATAACTTCCTTAAGCATTTTAATAGAGGTGTTATGATCAACACTACTAGTTGGAATAGCTTCTACCCACTTAGTAACGTAATCAACAGCAACTAAAATATGTGTATATCTATTAGAGGCAGGAAAAGGTCCCATATAATCAAAGCCCCAAACATCAAATGGTTCAATAACAAGTGAGTAATTCATAGGCATTTCTTGATGTCTACTAATATTACAAATTCTTTTACATTCATCACAAGACAAAACAAACTTACGACCATCCTTGAAGAGAGTAGGCCAATAAAAACCAGATTGCAATACCTTATGTGCAGTTCTATCTCTAGCGTGGTGTCCTCCATAAGCTTCGGAGTGACACTTGCGTAGGATCTGTTCCTGTTCATGCTCAGGCACACAACGTCTAATAACACCATCTACCCCTTCTTTATAAAGATATGGGTCATCCCAAAAGTAATGTCGCAAATCATAAAAGAACTTTTTTCTTTTGTTGGTATGTGAAGCTAGGTGGTATAAATTTAGCAACAATATAATTAGCATAATCAGCATACCATGGAGTGCTACGAGAAGTGCTTATGACATTTAATTGTTCATCAATAAAGCTATCATCAATAGGTAGTGGGTCATCAAGAACATTCTCTAACCTAGATAAGTTGTCTGCAATGGGGTTCTCAGCTCCTTTTCTATCAACAATATGAAAATCAAATTCTTGCAGCAAGAGAACCTATCTAATAAGTCTAGGTTTAGCATCTTTCTTTTCCATAAGATATTTAATAGCAGCATGATCGGTGTGACTAGTTACTTTAGAATCAACAATATAAGGCTGAATTTATCACAAGCAAACACAACTGCTAAGAGTTCCTTTTCGGTAGTAGCATAATTTCTTTGAGCATTGTCTAGAGTCTTACTAGCATAATGGATAACATTCAATTTCTTATCAACTATTTTCCCTAGAACAACACCTATAGCATAATCACTAGCATCACACATAATTTCAAAGGGTAAATTCCAATCAGGTGGCTGAACAACAGGTGCAGAGACTAATGCTTTCTTAAGTATTTCAAATGCTTCTACACAATCATCATCAAAGACAAATGGTACATCTTTTGTAATAAATTAGTCGAGGTCGAGAAATTTTTGAGAAGTCCTTAATGAACCTCCTATAAAATCCGCGTGACCAAGGAAACTTCTTATACCTTTGATGTCCTTGGGACATGTCATCTTTCAATAGCATCAACCTTGGCTTTATCAACTTCAATACCTCTTTCAGAAACTTTGTGCCCCAAGACAATACCTTCATTAACCATAAAGTGGCACTTTTCCCAATTCAAGACAATATTAGTTTCTTCACATCTATGCAAAACTCGATCAAGATTGCTCAAGCAATCGTCAAAAGAGGAACCATAGACGGAAAAGTCGTCCATGAAAACCTCACAAATCTTTTCACAAAAGTCAGAGAATATAGCCATCATGCATCTTTGAAAGGTAGCAGGTGCATTACATAAACCAAAAGGCGGTCTATAAGCAAAAGTACCAAAAGGGCATGTAAAATTAGTCTTTGATTGATCTTTAGCCGACACAGGTATTTGAGAGAAACCAGAATAACCATCTAGAAAGCAATAATGTGTATGTTTGCATAATCTTTCTAGCATTTGATCAATAAAAGGTAAGGGGTAATGATCTTTCGTAGTGGCTTTATTTAATTTGCGTAAATCAATTACCATCCTATAACCAGTGATAATTCTTTGTGGAATCAATTCATCTTTATCATTAGGGACAACAGTAATACCTCCCTTCTTAGGGACACAATGGACATGACTTACCCACTGACTATCAGCAACCGGATAAATTATACCTGCCTCCAGAAGCTTGAGTATTTCTTTTCTTACCACTTCTTTCATTTTAGGATTCAAACATCCTTGAGGATCACGAACTGGTTTGGCATCCGCTTCCAATTTTTTTTGTTAACATAGAGTGGGACTAATGCCCTTAAGATCATCGAGAGTATATCCAATAGCTGCACGGTGCTTCTTCAGAGTTTTCAATAATCTTTCTTCTTCATGCTCTGAAAGGTTAGCACTAATAATAACAGGATATATTTTCTTTTCATCAAGATAAGCATATTTAAGATTATCGAGCAACGGTTTAAGCTCAACCACGTGATCACACTTGGGTGGAGGCGGATCCCCTATGATTTCAACAGGCAAATTGTGTTGCAGAATAGGTTCCTGTTTAAAGAATACTTCATCTATTTCCCTTCTTTCATTCATGAACATCTCATTTTCATGGTCTAGCAAATAGTGTTCCAAAGGATCACTAGGTGGCACAACAATAGAAGCAAGACCAATAATTTCATCCTTACTAGGCAATTCTTCCTCATGATGTTGTTTACTAAATTTGGAGAAATTAAACTCATGAACCATATCATCCAAGCCAACAGTAACAACATTCTTTTTGCAGTATATCGTAGCATTAATCATTATTCAAGAAGGGTCTACCAAATATAATGGGACAAAAGCTATCTTGTGGAGAACCAAGAACAAGAAAATCAGCGGGATATTTGGTTTTCCCACAAGACTTCAACATATCTAACAATTCCCCTTTGGCGAAATAGTATCTCTATTGGCAAGCTTAATTGTAACATCAATATCTTCTATCTCAGCGGGTGCAATTTCATGCTTAATTTCTTCATACAAGGTAATAGTATAACACTAGCACTAGCACCCATATCACATAAGCCATGATAACAATGATCTCCTATTTTAACAGAAATAACAGGCACGCCTACCACAGGTCTATGTTTATCTTTAGCACAAGGTTTAGCAATTCTAGCAGTTTCACCAAAGAATTGAATGACATGCCCATCAATATTATCAGACAAGAGATCTTTAACAATAGCAATATTAGGTTCTACTTTGACTTGCTCAGGAGGTGTATAAGTTCTAATATTGCTTTTACTTAACAACAGTTGAAGCTTCAAAGATGATCCTTTACTCTAACAGGGAAAGGTGGTTTCTCAACATAAGAGGTAGGAACAATAGGATCATTATAAGTGACAGACTTTTCTTCAACTTTAATAGGTGCAGCTACTTTTACTTCTATGGGAGGATGATATTTAAACCACTTCTCTTTAGGGAGATCAACATAAGTAGCAAAAGATTCACAGAAAGAAGCTACTATCTCAGAGTCAAGTCCATATTTAGTGCTAAACTTACGGAAAATATCGGTATCCATAAAAGATTTAACACAATCAAACTTAGGTATCATAACTGACTCATTACCTTCATCGAGGTCCCAATCTTCAGAGTTGCGTTTAATTCTATCCAATAAATTCCATTTGAATTCAATAGTCTTCATCATAAAAGAGCCAGCACAAGAAGTATCAAGCATGGTGCGATTGTTATCAGAAAGCCGAGCATAAAAGTTCTGAAGAATTGTCACTTTTGAGAGCTCATGATTGGGGCATGAATATAACATTGATTTAAGCCTTCCCCAAGCTTGAGCGATGCTTTCTCCTTCGCGAGGCCAAAAATCATATATATAATTGCGATCACGATGAACAAGATGCATAGGGTAATACTTTTGATGAAATTCCAATTTCAATCTTTTATAGTTCGATGATCTCGTATCACATAGCCTATAACACGTCAATGTGTCTTCCTTCAAAGATAAAGGGAAAGCCTTTTTCTTAACAAAATCATAGGGTACACCTGCAAGCTTAAATAATCCACAAATTTCATCCACATATATTAAGTGCTCATCAGGGTGCTTTGTTCCATCTCCTATAAAAGGATTAGCTAGCAGTTTTTCCATCATACCCGAAGGAAATTCAAAAGGAGTTTCATTTTCAATAGGTTCAGTAGGTTGAGTAGGTTGAGGAGAAACTCTTTGCTCTACTCGACAGGGTGAAGATACCCCGAACAAGCCCTTCAGACAATTACTTTCCATAGTAACAAGTGATGTAAAAATTTCAGCACACTAAATAATTTTTCCTTACCAAATTCCACCTACCAAAGGCGCTTCACTCCCGGCAGCGGTGCGGAAAAGAGTCTTGATGACCCACAAGTATAGGGGATCTATCGTAGTCCTTTCGATAAGTAAGAGTGTCGAACCCAACGAGGAGCGAAGGAAAAGATAAGCGGTTTTCAGCAAGGTATTCTCTGTAAATCTTGAAATAAGTGGTAACAGAGATAGTTTTGTGATAAGGTAAATTGTAACGAGCAACAAGTAACAAAAGTAAATAAGGTGCAGCAAGGTGGCCCAATCCTTTTTGTAGAAAAGGACAAGCCTGGACAAACTCTTATAATAGGAAAAGCGCTCCCGAAGACACATGGGAATATCGTCAACCTAGTTTTCATCATGTTCATATGATTCGCGTTCGGTACTTTGATAATTTGATATGTGGGTGGACCGGTGCTTGGGGTGCTGTTCTTACTTGAACAAGCATCCCACTTATGATTAACCTCTATTGCAAGCATCCGCAACTACAACAAAAGTTTTAAGGTAAACCTAACCATAGCATGAAACATATGGATCCAAATCAGCCCCTTACGAAGCAACGCATAAACTAGGGTTTAAGCCCATCACTCTAGCAACCCATCATCTACTTATTACTTCCCAATGCATTCCTCTAGGCACAAATAATGTTGAAGTGTTATGTAGTCGATGTTCACATAACACCACTAGAGATTAGACAACATACATCTCATCAAAATATCGAACGAATACCAAATTCACATGACTACTAATAGCAAGACTTCTCCCTTGTCCTCAGGAACAAATGTAACTACTCACAAAGCATATTCATGTTCATAATCAGAGGGGTAATAATATGCATAAAGGATCTGAACATATGATCTTCCAGCAAGTAAACCAACTAGCATCAACTACAAGGAGTAATCAACACTACTAGCAACCTACTAGCACCAATCCCGGACTTGGAGACAAGAATTGGATACAAGAGATGAACTAGGGTTTGAAGATGAGATGGTGCTGGTGAAGATGTTGATGGAGATTGCCCTCTCCCAATGAGAGGAGCATTGGTGATGATGATGACGATGATTTCCCCCTCCCGGAGGGAAGTGTCCCCGACAGAACAGCTCTGCCGGAGCCCTAGATTGGTTCCGCCAAGGTTCCGCCTCGTGGCGGCGGAGTTTCGTCCCGAAAGGTTGCTTCTGATTTTTTTCTCATCGAAAGACTTCATATAGGAGAAGATGGGCATGGGAGAGCCACCAGGGGGCCCACGAGGTAGCGGGGGCGTGCCCAGGGGGGTAGGGCGCGCCCCGACCCTCGTGAGCAGGGTGTGGGCCCCCTGGCCTTCATATTTGGCGACGATTTTTCTTTATTTATTTTAAGACATTCCGTGGAGTTTCAGGACTTTTGGTGTTGCACAGAATAGGTCTCCAATATTTGCTCCTTTTCCAAATTTCAGACCCCAAATTCCACGCAAGATTCTCCCTCTTCATGTAAACCTTGTAAAATAAGAGAGAATAGCCATCAGTATTGTGGCATAACGTGAAATAACAGCCCATAATGCGATAAATATCGATATAAAAGCATGATACAAAATGGACATATCAACGAGCATCTTTGAAAAGAGTAGGCCAATAAAAACTAGATTGTAGTACCTTGTGTGTAGTTCTATCTCCAGCGTGGTGTCCTCCATAGGATTCAGAGTGACACTTGCGTAGGATTTGTTCCTGTTCATTCTCAGGCACACAACGTCTAATAATACCATCTACTCCTTCTTTATAAAGGTGTGGATCATCCCAGAAGTAATGTCTTAAATCATAAAAGAACTTTTTCTTTTGCTGGTATGTGAAACTAGGCGGTATATATTTAGCAACAATGTAATTAGCATAATCAGCTTACCAAGGAGCAAGACGAGAAGCATTGACAACCGCTAATTGTTCATCAGGAAAACTATCATTAATAGGCAGTGGGTCATCAAGAACATTCTCTAACCTAGATAAGTTGTCTGCAACGGGGTTCTCAGCTCCCTTTCTATCAATAATATGCAAATAAAATTCTTGGAGCAAGAGGACCCATCTAATGAGTCTAGGATTAGCATCTTTCTTTTCCATAAAATATTTAATAGCTGGATGATCAGTGTGAATAGTGACTTTGGAATCAACAATATAAGGTCTAAACTTATCACATGCAAACACAACTGCTAAGAACTCTTTTTCAGTAGTAGCATAATTTCTCTGGGTAGTATCAAGAGTCTTACTAGCATACTGGATAACATTCAATTTCTTATCGACTCTTCGCCCTAAAACATCACCTACAGCATAATCACTAGCATCGCACATAATTTCAAAAGGTAAATTCCAATCAGGTGGCTGAACAATAGGTGCAGTGATCAAAGCTTTCTTAAGTGTTTCAAATGCTTCTACACAATCATCATCAAAGACAAAAGGAATGTCTTTTTGCAATAAATTAGTCAGAGGCCTAGAGATTTTTAGAAAAGTCCTTAATGAACCTCCTATAAAAGCCGGCATGACCAAGGAAACTTCTTATACCTTTTATGTCCTTGGGACATGGCATCTTTTCAATAGCATATACTTTGGCCTTATCAACTTCAATACCTCTCTCGGAGATCTTGTGCCCCAAGACAATGCCTTCATTAACCATAAAGTGACACTTTTCCCAATTCAGGACGAGACTAGTGTCTTCGCATCTCTGCAAAACTCGATAAAGGTTGCTCAAACAATCATCAAAAGAGGATCCATAGACGGAGAAGTCATCCATGAATACCTCACAAATCTTTTCACAAAAATCATAGAATATAGCCATCATGCATCTTTGAAAGGTAGCAGGTGCATTGCATAAATGAAAAGGCATACGTCTATAAGCAAAAGTACCAAAAGGGCAAGTAAAAGTAGTTTTAGATTGATCCTTTGCTGACACAGGTATTTGAGAGAAACCAGAATAACCATCTAGAAAGCAAAAATGTGTGTGTTTGGATAGTCTTTCTAGCATTTGATCAATAAAAGGTAAAGGGTAATGATCTTTCTTAGTAGCTTTATTTAACTTACGAAAATCAATTACCATCCTATAACCTGTAATAATTCTTTGCGAGATCAATTCATCTTTGTCATTAGGAACAACGGTAATACCTCCCTTTTTAGGGACACAATGGACAGGGCTTACCCATTCACTATCAGCAATGGGATAAATAATACCTGCATCAAGGAGTTGTAGAATCTCTATTCTTACCACCTCCTTAATTTTGGGACTTAATCGTCTTTGAGGATCTCTAACTGGTTTGGCATCTTTCTCCACTGAAATTTTGTGTTGACACAATGTGGGACTAATGCCCTTAAGATCATCCAGAGTATATCCAATAGCAGCTCGGTGCTTCTTCAGAGTTTTCAATAATCTTTCTTCTTCTTTCTCTGAAAGGTTAGCACTAATAATAACAGGATATATTTATTTTTCATCAAGATAAGCATACTTAAGATTATCAGGTAAAGGTTTGAGTTCAAACACGGGATCACCCTTGGGTGGAGGGGGATCCCCAAGAATTTCAACGGGAAGGTTATGTTTCAGCACATGTTCTTGTTTAAGGAACACTTCATCTATTTCTTCCCTTTCCTTCATAAACATATCGTTTTCATGGTCTAACAAATAATGTTCTAACGGATCAGTTGGAGGAACAACAATGGAAGCAAGACCAATAATCTCATCCTTACTAGGTAATACCTCTTCACGGTGTTGTCTCTGAAATTTAGAAAAGTTGAACTCATGAGACATATCACCTAGACCAATAGTAACAACATCCTTTTCGCAATCTATCTTAGCATTAACGGTGTTCAAGAAGGGTCTACCAAATACAATGGGACAAAAGCTATCTTGTGGGGAGCCAAGAACAAGAAAATTAGCAGGATATTTAGTTTTCCCACACAAGACTTCAACATCTCTAACAATTCCCATTAGTGAAATAGTATCTCTATTGGCAAGTTTAATTGTGACATCAATATCTTCTAACTCAGTAGGTGCAATATCTTGCTTAATTTCTTTGTATAAGTCAGTAGGTATTGCACTAGCACTAGCACCCATATCACATAAGCCATGATAACAATGATCTCCTATTTTAACAGAAATAACAAGCATGCCTACCACAGGTCTATGTTTATCTTTAGCACAAGTTTCATCACCGAAATAAATATCATGCCCATCAATATTATCAGACAAGAGATCTTTAACAATAGCAACATTAGGTTCAACTTTGATTTTCTCAGGAGGTGTATAAGTTCTAATATTGCTCTTACGAACAACAGTCGAAGCTTTAGCATGATCTTTTATCCTAACAGGAAAAGGAGGTTTTTCGACATAAGCAGTAGGAATAATAGGATCACTATATGTAATGGTCTTTTCTTCGACTGTAATAGGTGCAACTACTTTCACTTCAACAGGAGGATTATATTTAAACCACTTCTCTTTAGGGAGATCAACGTGAGTAGCAAAAGATTCACAAAAAGTAGCTACTATCTCAGAGTCAAGTCCATACTTAGCGCTAAATCCACAAAAAGCATCGGTATCCATAAAAGATTTAACACAATCGAACTTAGGTGTCATACCTGACTCCTTACCATCGTCGGAACCCCAATCTTCAGAGTTGCACTTAATTCTTTCCAATAAGTCCAATTTGAAATCAATAGTCTTCAAAGATATAAGAACCAAAGACAGGGAAGTATCGAGGCGGTTGCGATTATTAAGAGAAAGCCGAGCATAAAAATTCTGAATAATCATTTCCTGAGAGAGCTCATGATTGGGGCATGAATATAACATTGACTTAAGCCTCCCCCAAGCTTGAGCGATGCTTTCTCCTTCGCGAGGCCAGAAATTATATATGTAATTACGATCAAGATGAACAAGATGCATATGATAGAACTTCTGGTGAAATTCTAGCTTGAATCGCTTATAATTCCAAGATCCCGTATCATCACATAGCCTATACCATGTCAATGCATCTCCCTTCAAAGATAAAGAGAAGACCTTCCTTTTGACAACATCATCGGGAATACCTGCAAGCTTAAATAATCCACAAACTTCATCCACGAAGATAAGGTGTAAATCGGGATGCAATGTTCCGTCTCCTGCAAAAGGATTAGCTAGCAGTTTTTCTATCATACCCGAAGGAATCTCAAAGTGAATATTTTCAAAAAGTTCAGTAGGTTGAGGAGCATCTCTTTGCTCTTCTGGTTGGTATGAAGATACCCCAAACAAGCCCTTCAAAGGATTAGTTTCCATAGTGACAAGTAACAGGAAATTTCAGCACACTATATAAATGTTTCCTTACCAAGTCCACTCACCAAAAGTGCTACACTCCCCGGCAACGGTGCCAGAAAAGAGTCTTGATGACCCACAAGTATAGGGGATCTATCGTAGTCCTTTCGATAAGTAATAGTGTCAAACCCAACGAGGAGCAGAAGGAAATGATAAGCTGTTTTCAGTAAGGTTTTCTCTGCAAGCACTGAAATAGTAGGTGATAGATAGTTTTGTGATAAGATAATAGTAACGAGCAAAAAGTAAATAAAGTAAATAAAATGCAGCAAGGTGGCCCAATCCTTTATGTAGCAAAGGATAAGCCTGGACAAATTCTAATAATGAAGAAGGAGCTCCCAAGGACACATTGGGAATTATCGTCAAGCTAGTTTTCATCATGTTCATAAGATTCACGTTTTGTATTTTGATAATTTGATATGTGGGTGGACCGACACTTGGGTACTGTCCTAACTTGGACAAGCATACCACTTCTGATTAACCCCTATTGCAAGCATCCGCAACTACAAAAAGGAGTATTAAGGTAAACCTAACCACAGCATTAAACATATGGGTCCATATGAACCCCTAACGAAGCAACGCATAAACTAGGGTTTAAGCTTACATCACTCTAGCAACCCATCATCTACTTATTACTTCCCTATGCCTTCCTCTAGGCCCAAATAATGGTGAAGTGTCATGTAGTCGACGTTCACATAACACCACTAGAGGAAAGACAACATACATCTCATCAAAATATCGAACGAATACCAAATTCACATGACTACTAATAGCAAGACTTCACCCATGTCCTCAGGAACAAACTTAACTACTCACAAAGCATATTCATGTTCATAATCAGAGGAGTAATAATATGCATAAAGGATCTGAACATATGATCTTCCACCAAGTAAACCAAAGCATCAACTACAAGGAGTAATCAACACTACTAGCAACCCACAAGTACCAATTTGTGGTTTTGATACAAGATTGGATACAAGAGATGAACTAGGGTTTTGAGAGGAGATGGTGCTGGTGAAGATGTTGATGGAGATTGACCCTCTCGATGAGAGGATCACAGTGATGATGTTGGTGATGATTTCCCCTCACGGAGGGAAGTGTCCCTTGTAGAACAGCTCGCCAGAGCCCTAGATTGATTCCGCCAAGGTTCCGCCTCGTGGCGGCGGAGTTTCGTCACGTAAGCTTGCCCATGATTTTTCCAGGGTAAAAGTGATGATATAGCAGAAGATGGACGCTGGAGGCCCACCGGGGGGCCCAGGAGATAGAGGCGCCCCTGTCTCGGACAGGAGTGTGGGCCCCCTGGCCTATTTCTTTTGCTCATAAATTCTTATAAAATCCAAAAAGTTGTTTCGTGGAGTTTCAGGACTTTTGGAGCTGTGCAAAATAGGTTTCGAACGTTTGCTCCTTTTCCAGCCAGATTTCCAGCTGCCCGCATTCCCCATCTTCATGGTAAACCTTGTAAAATAAGAGAGAATAGCCATAAGTATTGAGATATAATGTGTAATAACAGCCCATAATGCAATAAATATTGATATAAAAGCATGATGCAAAATGGACGTATCAATACTAGATGTTCCTAGTAACTCACGATGCACAACGTTTCTCCTCCTATACTATTTCACCTTAGCTAGAGGTCCGTCGCCCCCCTGGATTTTAATTCCTGGTCAGTTGATTCCCAATTAACGAAAGCATTCCCCAGTGTAATAGGCGCTAGTCCGCCTATTACACCGGGGAAGCAGCGCGTCGGTGTTTATCTTAGGGGTGTGTGGGGCGTAGAGCTGCTGGCGCCCAATCTGGAGGTCGGCCGGGATTAAAGGGATGGCCTGGGGGCGCTTCCAAGCACGGCGGTGGTGTGAGTTCGAGGAGAGGGTGGTGCGGCGGAGGCAGGGGTCTGGGCCGGTGGTCGCTGGCGGTTCGAGAAAGATCGTCAACAGTGACTGGCGGGAGGTAAACGAAGGCCATCTGCCCGTTCCTTATAGATCGGACGGTTCATTAAAAAATCAACTAACCTATTTATTTTCAGTCGACTGTTATCTTGATAGGACCACATGTGGTGGTGTGCTGGAGGAGTACCTGCATTTCCTGTGCTCATATATTACAAAATCATACGGAGTAGAATCTAATTTTGTTTGCCATGCAATGTTGTAGAGCTATCACACGTCTCCTGTCATTTATTTCTCAGCCACCTGCTATCTGCTACTTTTACAGTGCACTAGTTCTGCACACACTTCACCCATACTTTCACTATTGTGTTTTTATGCAAGGGTATTTCAGACTCTGCCTTGACAGAAGATGAAAAGAAAAGAGAGAAGTCGCTCCAGCTTCGTACGCGGCTAGGCCAGACACGTTTCAACACTTTAAAGGGTGTAGTGTCAGCAGATGGAGACGGTAAACGTAGCTCTGGAGTTGATGATCTCCCTCGCAATGAACCACCATCCTGTGTGCACCTTTAACTTCACAGTGTCATATGTGGTTGCATGTTGCATATGGTGTCTAGCTTGTATTCGAAAGGCCGAAGTTGGTCTTTATTAAGATAAGGAAAAATATTTTTTACATGAACCACCATCCTGGGAGCACCAGAAGACAAATAGCTAGTCAGGGCACTGGTCGAGCCAGTGACAAGCCCAGCACACACATGCATCACCTGGAAGCCAACTAAAAAGCCACGATGGTGGCGAAGTAGCCCGCCGCCCACCAGGCTCTCAGGTCCTAGATGATCATGCTCACCACTCCTGCCGGATGTCTATCTTGTATTGCTTCCAATTTGGTTAAATTCCATCTGCTTAACTTACACATTATACCTTTGAATATGACATGCCTTCCTGTTTTTGGTACATACTAGTACATCTGTCTATTAACCATGTTCTTACATCAAACTAATGTTCTAGTGTATCCCTCATCAATCACTTATGATGAGGCAGTCAGGCCAGTGGACTACTATGAGTAAACATCCTCATTTAAAGAATGCAGCGTAATCCTCCCCACATGATTCTCAAGAAACAGCAAGGCTAGATGAAGATAGTGAACATAGCTCTGTAGTTGATTACCGCATTTCCCCTACACGAGCATCGCAGGTGCTTGCTCTAACTTGGCAGCGTGATATGTGGTTGCATGTTGCATATGGTGTCTAGATTGCAATTCTTCCAATCTGGTTAAATTGCATGAGCTATTCTGCTTAGTTTATACATTATACCTGTTAATGTGACATGCCTTCCTGTTTTTAGTACATAGTACATCTGTCTATTAAGCATGTCCGTACATAAAACTATTGATTTTTTTGTATCCCGCATCAATAAATATGACGAGACACCTTTAGTATACGGAGTGTGATATTAGTTTTTTTTCTTTTTTTCTTTTTTTTCTTTTTTTCTTTTTTTTTCTTTTCGAAAAGGAGGTTAAAACCCCCGGCCTCTGCATCAATGCGATGCATACAACCATTTTTATTAATTATTCAGCAGAGTATAAAACGAAGGCAATCATGGCCGAACCAATACAAGATATGAAATTAACACCTACGACTAAGTCGACTTCTTCCGTAGCAGCGCCTTCAAGAAGGTATACACTCATCGCTGCTGAGCCCGATCAATAATGGTCAGGACAAGAGTTTTCACCCCGGACATGAAGCGGTGTTCCAATCAGCATCTTGATGACAGATCATTCAATAGTCGCCTTCGTCAAGATTACTCCGTCGCTGCCAAAGCGGCACTAGCAGATTGGTGGGATGCCTTCCCACCTTAAACCATCACACGGCCGTCGGGTGGGCGCCCATGTCTTGGTGCGGAATCGGCCGCTGCTACTCCACAACGGTGCAGTCACCTGCTGCGGCATGCTCCATACCGTCGAGCCGCTGCTCCGGAGCTAGAAGTCGACGGGGAACCACCACTGCGCCCCTTGCTCACCAGCGTGGGACTCCGTCGCTCGCGCCTCGAGCATCCTTGTGCGATGGCCGCCGCCCTCGCACCGAACGAAAATCCTCTTTGAGCCGGCATCCTCAACTGCCACATAATCCTTCTTGAGAACTTTCTTCTTTGAACTGGCCTCATCCTCAACTGCCACATAATCCTCATCCTCAGACTCTGAGGTCTTCTTCTTTCTTTTCCTTGTGGCAGCCTTGGGAAAATTACTGGGAGTGCTTCGCTCCCCTCATCTCGAGCTGCTAGAGGGACTAGTGCCCTCACTCATGTGAATCTGCTCTTGACCTGTTCGGCTGTCACTTTGGTGCGACATGCTGCACACTCAATCTTGACCTGTGAATAGTTATAGATGAGGTAGAGTGGATGAGCATCACAAAATGCAGAGATTTTTGCAAAAGAATGATTCAAAAAACTTAGTTTTAGTTTTCCACAGAAAGCATTTCGGATCTACAGATTTTTAAACTTGGTGATACCGAAGCAGTTTTGGAACCTAAACTAGTGAACTCGGTCAGACTGAGTCACAGTTCGGTGGCACCGAGACTGCTAGGGTTTCACAAAGTTCTAAAATCGGTCACACCAATTTGTAATTCTCGGTCAGACCGAGACTTACAAGTGCAATGGCGTTAGCCAAATCGGCGGGACCGAGTTTTTCAACTCGGTGGGTCCGAGATGGTTTCGGCGGAAACCTAACCCTAAATTTTCGAATCACAACTATTCTAAGGATTGTTTTGACTGGATAGAAGTGTTTCAATCGTGGCAAGATGCATTACGAACACAATGTGCTGAGAATCAGACGAGGATAGCACTGTGATCGAGTTCATACCCTAGTTCGGCGGTGAACTCGCTACGGCGGCAACGACGGAGAAGAATTCCGTTGACGGCGGCGGAGACCAGCAATTGGAGGCGGCTGCCGACGAAGTCGACGATCCATAGACCTAGTAGGCAGAGCGAGCTATGCGCGGGCGAGGAGTTTTGGAGAAAGTTTTCCAAAATTTGCCCGTGTGAATATATAGCCCGACACTGTCGGTGTGACCGAGTGGAACAACTCGGTGGCACCGAGATGCATAACTGTTAACAGTTACAGCAACTCGGTGTGACCGAAAAGTTCAAATCGGTTGCACCGAGGTTGAAAACCTAGATCGACTTAGTGATCTCGGTATGACCGAAATGGAGGAATCGGTCAGACCGAAAATCACAAAGAAGTTTTGGAAGTTTAAGTCTATGATGAATCGTGGACTCCGAGTGCTCCTCACACAGAGTGGTTCGAATCTGATTTGATCAAATTTTGTGATGTAGCATGAATAGAGTTTGAAACGAGAAAAGCATAGATAGCTAGAGAAGGTTCGTAGGCATTCTTGTCCATCCACTTGGCCAAAGTGAAAGAAACCAATCAATCAAAACAACAAGTGGATGTCCTCGAATGAGTAAAATATGCAACCAACATGCTCACTCAATAAAATGACAAATGAAATATGTGCCAAAGCATGCACAACCAATTCTAGCATCTATCAAACAATTGGCGATGACTAGGTCATCTATATATGAGTATATTGACTTAGGAGTCAAATGAGAACATTTGATCATAGGTCATACTCATCGTTTAAGCTCAAGTGGGGTTACCACTTTTACATAAAGCATTTATGTGTTCACATCATTAGAGTTGCTTTGACTCAATTCTTAGAGTTAAGCTCCCCTAGATGTGAGATCCCCCTTAGAGGGATAAACTAACCTTGGGTTTTGTCGATGATGACTTCATGTAGTCTTTGAAGATGTGGATGCTCAATGTTGATGTAGATCTTTTGGAGCAATCCTTTGGAGTGAGTTGCACTTTCAATACCTACATGGGTTAGTCCCACAAGGAACAAACAAGAATATCCATAGACATAGAGTGATGCACACACAAAATGATGTCCATGAAAACTTTAGGTTACCTTGTCCCTTGCCTTACCAACATGAGGGTTTTGTGACTCCTTGAACTAGTGCAAGATATGGAAGTTGATTGCACTTGTCCTTGCCATAATGATATGAGTGAAAAATGTTGGCGGAGTCACCCTCAAGAACTCTCTAGTTCTTCTTCTTGGGATCCACATCATCTTGATGGGAATCCTTGGTGTAGTAGTTGTGCTTGATGAAGTAGAACTTGACGTAGTCTTGGGAACCCACTTGACCAGGGCCTTAGGTGGTTCTTCAAATGCATCAATCTCCTCTTGAAGCTTGTCCTTGCCCTTGTTCTTGTGGTCTTGTGGTGGAAGATCATCTTGTGCTTGTGTTCCCTTGAAGGAAGTAGGATCATACTTCTCTTGTTGAGGAACAAACTTCGTCTTGGGGTATTGATCTTCTTCCCACTCAACTCCATTGGCATTGAACTTTCATTCAAAACCAACACCTTGGTTCTTCCGGTGCCTTCCTTGCTTGCGTACAATTTCCTCAAATTGCTTACTCCCGGGAAGGCTCTTGTATACACCTTTCTCTATAATTCCCTTCAATAAGCTGTTTTCTTGCTCAAGTGTAACTTGGCTAAGAGAATCATTAGTGGGATCAAGAGAGCTACTAGAAGCAACAATATTGGATCTAGCATTGTTATTGTTACTACTAGAAGAAGAATCTTTCTTGTTCTTGTTGCTAGACTTGACTTGAGGCATGTAAGTAGATAAGAGTAAACGCTTAGCAATATAAGAAGAACTTTTCTTACGAAGATCATCATTGATCGCTTTTAGGAACTCATGCTCTTGCTCAAGATTGAGCTTTTCAAAGCGTAACTTCTCATGAGCCCTTAAAAGTTCTCGATGATCTTCGAAGATAGTTTCATGAGCTAACTTAAGAGTGTTTAGTTCTTTAGTTAGACGCTCAATCTTCTCCTTATCATTGTCATTCGTTTCATCTTGATTAGCATGATTAATTGACGTTTCATCATAGTATTCATCACTAGAGTTGTCAATAAGTAAATCATCATCACCTAGCAAGTCATCTTCATCACTATTAAAATCAACATACTCGGGTGTGTTACCTTAGGACCTTTGACCATGAAGCATCTTCCAATTCCTTCATTTGGTGATTCAAATATGT
Organism: Aegilops bicornis; assembly: GCA_021605145.1. Taxonomy (NCBI): domain Eukaryota; kingdom Viridiplantae; phylum Streptophyta; class Magnoliopsida; order Poales; family Poaceae; genus Aegilops; species Aegilops bicornis. Next base: position 498,585,573 of record CM038670.1, read on the forward strand.
CGTAGGAGTTGGTTGACACAAGTGCTAAGCCGGCAACACCTTCATCTTGAGTGTATTCGAGTCGGAGTGATAGCTTCTCTCGGAGTGATTGCCTGAGTCGGAGCGGATACCCATTCACCAACATGAGCTTGATGTCTTCGCTTTGTGTAGCTCTTTGATGACTTATCCTTCCTTTCCGAATCCTTGCTTCTCCGTGAGGGTCTTCGTTCATAACGATCATCTCTACTCCTTCTCTCTCTTGGTGGTGATTCTTCTCTTCTACTTCTTCTCTTGGGAGAATCTTCTCTTCTTTTGTAGGGTGTCGTACACTCATTGGAATAGTGTTCGGGTCTCCCACAATTGTAGCAATTTCGCTCTCGACTAGAAGATCTTTTGTCATTGTAGGACCTTGACTTGGAGCTTCTTTCTTTGCTTCTACTCTTGTAGAATTTTTTGAAGTTCTTCACCATTAAGCTCAATTCTTCATTGAAGGTTTGTTTCTCACTTGATGATGTGGGGGCTTCACATGAGGCTTTGTAAGCACCACTTGAGTTGTTGTGAAGTTCCTCCTTATCCTTGAGTGACATCTCATGAGCAACAATTCTTCCAATGACTTCCGTTGGCTTGATATCTTTGTAATTTGGCATCATTTGGATCAATGTGCACACGGTATCATATTTTCCATCCAATGCTCTTAGGATCTTCTTGATGATGAATCAGCCGGTCATTTCTTCACTTCCTAAGCCAGCAATCTCATTTGTGATAAGAGCAAGCCTAGAGTACATTTCAGCGACACCTTCACCATCCTTCATTTTGAACTTGTCAAGCTGACTTTGGAGCACATCCAACTTGGATTCCTTGACGGAGTCGGTACCTTCATGCATATCAATCAAAGTATCCCAAATTTCCTTTGCATTCTCAAGACGGCTGATTTTTTTTTAATTCTTCGGGGCACAAGCCATTGAAGAGGATATCACAAGCTTGAGCGTTGTATTGCAACATCTTCAACTCTTCCGCACTAGCTTCACGGTTCGGTTCTCTCCCATCAAAGAATTCACCTTGCAAACCAATACACACAATAGCCCAAACGGCGGGGTTATGTCCAAGAATATGCATTTTCATCTTATGCTTCCAACTAGCAAAATTAGTGCCATCAAAGTAAGGACCTCTACGGTTATAATTTCCCTCGCTAGACGCCATACTCTCCTAGGTTGTGTAACCAAGACAATAACCACCAAAAGCTATGGAAATCAAAGCAAATGGAGACCAAAGCTCTGATACCACTTGTAGGACCTTGAAGTATGTCTAGAGGGGGGTGATTAGACTACTTGACCAATTAAAAACAAGTCAAGCAATCTTCACACAATTCAAGCAAGCATGCAAAGAGTATATAGGCAGCGGAAAATAAAGCATGCAACTTGCAAGAATGTAAAGGGAAGGGTTTGGAGGATTCAAACGCAATTGGAGACACGGATGTTTTTGTCGTGGTTCCGATAGGTGGTGCTATCGTACATCCACGTTGATGGAGACTTCAACCCATGAAGGGTAGCAGTTCTTGGCGAGTCCATGGAGGGCTGCACCCACGAAGGGTCCATGAAGAAGCAACCTTGTCTATCCCACCATGGCCGTCGCCCATGCAGGACTTGCCTCACTAGCGGTAGATCTTCACGAAGTAGGCGATCTCCTTACCCTTACAAACTCCTTGGTTCAACTCCACAATCTTGTCGGAGGCTCCCAAGTGACACCTAGCCAATCTAGGAGACACCACTCTCCAACAAGTAACAAATGGTGTGTTGACGATGAACTCCTTGCTCTTGTGCTTCAAATGATAGTCTCCCCAACACTCAACACTCTCTCACTGGATTTGGATTTGGTGGAAAGAAGATTTGAGTGGAAAGCAACTTGGGGAAGGCTAGAGATCAAGATTCATATGGTTGGAATGGAATATCTTGGCCTCAACACATGAGTAGGTGGTTCTCTCGAAGCCGGTAAGTTGGAAGTGTAGGTTTGTTCTGATCGCTCTCTCCACGAATGAAGAGGAGGTGGAGGGGTATATATAGACTCCACACAAAATCTAACCGTTACACACAATTTACCAAACTCGATGGGACCGAATCATAAAACTCGGTCGGACCGATTTAGTAAACCTAGTGATCGTTAGGTTTTTCGATGGGACTGACATGCAACTCGGTAGGACCGATATGGTTAGGGTTAGGGCATAATGTAATCTCAGTGAGACCGATTACACAAACTCGGTGAGACCGAATTTGGTAATTAGCTAACCAGAGAGTTGGTCAGGTAAACTCGGTGGGACCGATTCGCTCTTTCGGTGAGACCGAAAAGTTACGAAAGGGAAACAGAGAGTTTACATTGCAATCTCGGTGGGACCGATCGCTCACTTCGGTTAAACCGAAGCGTTACAAAGGGAAACAGAGATTATAATCCCATCTCGGTGAGACCGAGATCCCTATCGGTGAGACCGATTTGCCTAGGGTTTGTGGCGGTGGCTATGACATTTGAACTCGGTGTCATGGATAGAAAGAATCGGTAGGGCCGAGTTTGACTTTAGGTTTAGGTCAAATGTGGATGTGAGAAAGTAGTGGAGGGTTTTGGAGCATATCACTAAGAACATGAAGCAAGAGGCTCATTAAGCAACACCTCATCCCTCCTTGATAGTATTGGCTTTTCCTATAGACTCAATGTGATCTTGGATCACCGAAATGTAAAATGTAGAGTCTTGAGCTTTTGAGCTTGAGCCAATCCTTTGTCCTTAATATTTTGAGGGATCCACTTTCATCATCCATGCCATGCCATTCATTGAGCTTTCCTGAAATATTTATCTTGGAATAGCATTAGCTCAATGAGCTATATGTTGTTATGAATTACCAAAACCACCTAGGGATAGTTGCACTTTCAAAACTCCAAATCCAAAGCAAATGCAAATGAAAGTCTGGAAAAAGAGAGAAGGCAAATCCAGGCTGTCTCCTTAGTTTACACATCATAAGTTGTGAATAAGCAATGGCACTAATGAAGAGAGACCTTTAACTTGGTAGTGTGATGTTGTTTGCATCTTGCTTATGATTTATTTCTTGTACTGCTTCACATTTGTTTAAACGCCATTTATGATGAGACACTGTTAACTTGGCAGAGCGACATTTGTAGCATCTTTCATATGGTGTCTACCTTCCATTGCATTGCTTCTAATTTAGTGAAATGTCTTCTGCTTAGTTTACACATCATAGTTCTGGTTATCTCATGCCGTCCTGTTTTTCGTACATATTACATCCTCCTATCATGTTGTTGTCTAACATCAAAGTTTAGTTCGTCTGTATCACGCATCAATTTGTTCTGAAGAACTAAATTGTTATTCGTTTTTCTTCTCGGCTTGACTTAACATGGCACAGAGAAAGAGGAAGAAACACTGAATTACAGGGAAAGGGAAGCGGAAGAATCCTATAGATTCTGCTAGTACTGATAGTGCAATAGAAGGTCAAAGTCCAGCGGAAAATTGTACAAACAGGGTATCTTGTGCTACACAAGCTGCAGAACAAGCCAAATAGAAACAAATAGCTAACACCAAACAAGCAGAGACAACCCTAGTTGTTGCAACACCTTCCACAGTACCACCAGCTGCACGATTTAGTCGTTCATAAACTCAGCTAGCAGCACGTTCCCAAGCTCCCTTGCCACTTGACACTACTTTCAAAGCACTCTTGACACAAGATGAGTTGGCAAGATCAGATGAACTTTGTGAGCTTCAACAGCAAGAAGGTAGTTGCTGGAGTCAAGTTACAGTTGCATGCTTCTTTATATGTAGTCTCACAGTTTGATGTGCACTAACACTTCCTATGTTCGTTGTTGGACTAGCACCTAGGCGCAAGAGGAAACAAACATGAGGGATAATGCTCGATAGGTTAACTAAATATAGAGGAGGAAGAATGGAGATCCGTTCTGAGGCAGGTTTAAAAAGGCCACGTGATGCTATAGAGTCGGCCAAGTTAGTATCAGAGGCAGTGGTTACCGTTAGGTGTCATGTACGTATCCTCCCAACATGGATTCAGTACAGGAATGACAAAGACAAAACCCAGTTCAACACCTTCCTCGACCATTTATCTGTAAGTATGGTTATGTATGGAAACTAGTAATATCGTCTTGCTCTGTCCCATACTTTCTAGGTTGCTGATAATGAGACTCCCATAATTTTCAACAGATGAGGTTCAAGTTGGATAGCCAAGATGATGCAACCAGACAAGCTTGCACCCATGTTTTCAAGTCTGCTGCGATAGTATCTGTATAACTTGAGGAAAACTCACTTTGAAGGCAAGGCTAACAGTGAACTTCCCAAACATCTCCAGTGGAAAATATATAGGATGAAGACTAGAGAGGCCTCGTTAAACACTGGTCTGATCCAAAGTATCAGGTACATTATATATATATATGTGATCAGATCACATGTTGAAGTCCTATTTATGCATGTGCCACAAAAAACTATCTTCTTGTAGGTGAATTGTTAAAAGAACAAGGCCAACCGTACGAAAGTGAAATTCCAACAGACGACATGATCTCGTAGCTATATTGCACACTGCAAGGCTCTTGTAATTAGCTACTATTTCACTATTTTTGTTGTACCATATTATCAGATCTATATTGACTTGTTCCAAATGCAGAGCAAAGCCCGCAAGGACCAAAAAGTACCTGAACCAAATGCTGTGGAAATCTTCAAGATATGTCACACCAGCAAGACGAAGGGCATGACTAGACCAGTCAAAGCCGCTGTTGTAAGTCCTTAGTCCTCATGCCTTTTAACTACTACTTACTCTGACTTGTGCCTTGAACTGCATGGTTTGCAGCCAATGTCTATTACTCTTTTCAATTTTATACACAATTGTCTTAGCATATCATTGCAACTTACAAGGTTTAAAAGAGAGGAGTGATGTTCCTTTGATCTTGACCTATAATCAAGTTTCGTGCTGGACTTGCCCACACAACATTACAATTGCTTGTTTGTCTGTTCTCATGTGTTTTATGATATGAATGATGTCATACTATGGTTACCATATTATAAACTTTGTCTCTTTATCATTAGATGTTAATACAATGTGAAGAAATAGACAATACATTAGCCATGGTACATGGTCATATGTTTGGAAACTTGTTTTATTATGTACTTTGCAGTAAAATACAACTAATAATTTACATGGGTTCACTAGAATAAGTTCTGTATATAGACCAAAGCTATTTTGTTTGGTTTTGTTGCCTCCTTAGTATCTTCTGTTCTGGTACTACTAATGTAAAAACTCGACTTTTCAGCAAGCTATGGAAAAATGGTGGAACCGCCACCTTACGAAGGTGGCGAGGCAACTATAACCGCAATGTCGACTCTTCTTGCGCAGTGGGTCAAGACTACATCCACTAACAGTGCCAAAAGCACGTTCCTGCGTAATACTGGGTTAGTTATTAAGGCAGTCTCGTCCAAACTGCCTCATGATCAAGATATGCAAGCACAAAACAATGTTACATCTGCACTCCAGACACAAGTCCATTCCCTAAGAGAGACCTTTGAGAAATAAGCACATACATTATTTGATGTCGTCAAGATATGCATGGTTTTGAAACCATACTATCAGACATTTGCTATGTTGTTCATGAGCCTAGGAGAAACCATACTATCAGACATTATTTGATGTCGTCAAAACATGAAAACGTAAGAGTCAGGTCAAATGAACTGAGCTTCTGAACTTCTGGTGGTGCATTTATCTACCAGACTGTTAACTTTATGCCAACCTTCCTTTTGTTTTATAGTTGTAATTTGTTTTGTTGCGACACAAAATTTGTTCTTAACGTGCAGCCACCGGCTGAAGAAAACAGCAAGCCATTTTTGTATAGTGTAGGGTGTTTCCTATATTTGCACTGATGGTGATCTTTGATGCCCAGTGGATGTAATGTGTGAAATCGCCTTAATAGCCTAGCGTTAGTTTCGGGCTTATTTATTTCCTAGTCTTATTTTTCCCTGGTTTGCTAGTGGCCACAACAACCATGGGCCATAAACGGACCGTGGTAACCTTGACCCTGCTACGGGCCGTAGGATCCATGGGCCTCCTACGGGCCATCGATAAATGGGCCTCCAACAGGGCCGTAGAATCGGTTGGCCTCGGGCCGTCCGATAAATGGGTCTACATGGGCCGTAAACAGGCGTAATTGGTATCGGCCCAGCACGGTAACGGGCCGTTAACAGGCCAGAGGACATCAAAGGCTTATTCTGTCACAGACATAATGGGTCGTTAATGGGCCAGAATATAGGACGGGCTGGAAACGACGCAACGGGTTAACAGGCTAGAAACGGGCCGACTCTTGCCACAAGCCGAATTTCGCCCATTAGGGGAACAGGCTAGTAACGGGCCGGAAGTAATCGAGGGCCGGAAAGGAGCCCAAGAACGTATGGGCCATCAGTAGGCCGAAAGCTAACACGGGCTGGAAACAGCCCATGTGAATCATGGGCCATTAATGGGTACAAAGGAATTTATTGTTCATTATGGGCTAGAGTCATCGTGGGCCTCTAAAGGGCCTAAAGATACGAAGGCCTCATATGGGCCGAAAGACGTCATGGGCCATACATGGGCCGAAAGTGAAATGGGCTGGTGTTATAGTCGACGGCCCAAATGACATTGTTGGGCCGATTTCTTGTAGGCCCTAACGGCCCGTGAGTTACCGGGCCGTAAAATGGGCTATTTGCGAAGAGACCGTTAACAGGCTTTTCATGGGCCAGCCCACTAACTTTGACCAAGTCAAACGGGCCAGCCTTTGTAAGCTAAATGGGCCAATGGTGGGCCGTCGCATGTGTTGACATATCATAGGCGCCTATCTAACCCACTGACAAGCTGGCACGTGTTTCCTCCGGCCAATCAGAATTTTACACGTGGAAATTTCCCATTGGTCTGGGCTGTTAACGGGTTATCGGATCCAAAACCGGACCCAATAGCTTAACGGTGACCCGTTACGGTGGATGCCACGTGTCGGTCACCCTTGACGAAAGCACTTCTGTGACACGTGATTTATCGTCATGGAAGTGGACACTTCCGTGATGATAATTTTGGTAATGTCATGGAACACTTCTACGGCAGCACAGGTATGACTATCTTGATTCTGTCATAAAATCATCATGGATGTACATGCATGACAAAAAACGTGACCTACTGTGACAAACACGTATCATCACAGAAGTGTATTTTTTTGTAGTGGAAGGTGTTGCAACAACTAGGGTTGTCTCTGCTTGTTTGGTGGCAGCTATTACTTTCTGTTTGACTTGTTTTGCAGCTCGTGTAGCACGGGATACCGCGTTTGTACAATTTTCCACTGGACTCTGACCTTCTATTGCACCATCAGTACCAAGAGAATCCGCATAATTCTTCCGCTTCCGTTTCGTGTGTCCTTAGTACTAACACCATCCCCTGTCATTTTGTGTTCCTTCCTCTTTATCTGTGCAATGTTAAGTCAAGCCGACAAAAAAGGAATAAAAGTTTAGTTCTTCAGAACAAATTGATGTGTGATACAGACGAACTGAACTTTGATGTTAGACAACCACATGATAGGAGGATGTAATATGTGCGAAAAACAGGACGGCATGAGATAATCAGAACTATGATGTGTAAACTAAGAAGAAGGCATTTCAATAAATTAGAAGCAATGCAATGGAAGGTAGACACCATATAAAGATGCTACAAATATCGCTCTGCCAAGTTAACAGTGTCTCATCATAACTGGCATTTAAGCAAACGTGAAGCAGTACAAGAAATAAATCATATGCAAGATGCAAAAAAACATCACACTACCAAGTTAAAGGTCTCTCGTCATTAGTGCCATTGCATATTCACAGCATTGCATATTCACAACTTATGATGTGTAAACTAAGCAGAAGGCATTTCAACAAATTAGAAGCAATGAAAGCTAGACACCAAATGTAAGACGCGACGAATATCACTCTACCAAATTTAAACTGTCCCGTCATTAATGCAATTTCAACAAATTAGTAGTACAAGCTAGAAACTAATGTGAGATGTAAACTATATCCGACTTCCAAGTTAAACGTGTCTTCTGAAAAGTGATTGTTGCAGGTTACATAACAGTAGTACTTTGATGTAAGAACATGGTGTGATAGACAGATATTGTATGTTCTAGAAACAGGAACACATGTCTTATTCACAAGTATAATGTGTAAAGTAAGCAGATGTAATTCAACAAAATTACAAGCAATACAAGCTAGACATCATACATAACATGCAACCACAAATAACATTGCCATGTTAGAGGGAGCACCTGTGATGGTGCACTAGGGGAGACGTGCTCATCATCAACACAGCTACGCTGAGTGTCTATGCATGTGTTGTCTTGCAAATCTTCTTGGGGGGGGGGTGGCGGAGTATAATCTGTAAAGGCCCTCCGTTTGGAAGAAGCACCTTTATCCACAGCCTTGCTAATTTCCTTCTGCTTTATTGATTTTGCATTGTCAAGTAAAATCGACAAGAAAAATCAATAAAATTCACTCTTCAGAACTCATTCATGCATGATCATGACAATAGCTACCTTGATGTAAGGCAAACACATGATACGAGGATGGAATATGTACGAAAAACAGGATGTCATGGCATATTCACAACTATTTGTGTAAACTAAGTAGAAGTAATTTAATGAAATTACAAGCAATACAAGTGATACACCGTATACAACATGCAAGACAATATCACACTGCCAAACTAGAGAAAGCACCTGGGATGCCGGTTTCGCCGGAAGACCGTCATCCGTCCCTGCCTTATTTTTTCCTTCCTATTTCTTAATTGTATTGCCTTGTCAACTCAAACCCACACAAAAAATGAATAAAAATTTGCTTTTTAGAACTCATTGATGCAGGATGCTGACGAGGACTACTTTAATGTAAGGCGACTTCATGATAGGATGATTGAATGTGTAAGAAAAAAGGACAACATTGCATATTCACAGCTATGATATGTAAACTAAGAAGAAGGCATTTCAACAAATAAGAAGCAATGAAAGCTAGGAACCATATGAAAGATGCAACGAATATCACTCTACCAAGTTAAATTTGTCTCGTCATAAGTGCCATTTCAACAAATTAGAAGTAGTACAAGCTAGAAAAGAATGCGAGATGTAACCTATATCACACTCCCAAGTCAAAAATGTCTTATGATAAGTGATTATTGTAGGTTACACAACAGTAGTACTTTGATGTAAGAACATGGTGTGATAGACAGATATAATATGTTCTAGAAACAGGAACACGTGTCTTATTCACAAGTATAATGTTTAAATTAAGCAGATGGAATTCAACAAAATTAGAAGCAATACAAGCTAGACATCATACATAACATGCAACCACATATAAGAGTGCCAAGTTAGAGGGAGCACCTGTGATGGTGCACTAGGGGGGACGTGCTCATCATCAACACAGCTACGTTGAGTGTCTATGCATGTGTTGTCTTGCAAATCTTCTTGGGGGGTGGCGGAGTAGAATCTGTAGAGGCCCTCCGTTTGGAAGGAGCACCTTTATCCACTGCCTTGCTAATTTCCTTCCGCTTTATTGATTTTGAATTTTCAAGTAAAACCGACAAGAAAAAGCAATAAAATCCACTCTTCAGAACTCATTCGTGCATGATACAGACAATCACTACTTTGATGTAAGCCAAACATGATACCAGGATGGAATATGTACGAAAAACAGGACGGCATGGCATATTCACAACTGTTTGTGTAAACTAAGCAGAAGCCATTTCAACAAATAAGAAGCAATGCAAGCTAGACACCACATGAAAGATGCAACCAATATGACTCTGCCAAGTTAAAAGCGTCCCATCATAAATGGCATTTCAACAAATTAGAAGCAGCGCATGCTACAAATCATATGAAAGATGCAACTAATATCACACTGCATATACTAAAGGTGTCTCGTCATATTGATTGATGCGGGATACAAATAAAACAATAGTTTTATGTAAGGACATGCTTAATAGACAGATGTACTATGTACTAGAAACAGGAAGGCATGTCATATTAACAGGTATTATGTATAAACTAAGCAGAATAGCACATGAAATTTAACCAGATTGGAAGAATTACAATCTAGACACCATATGCAACGTGCAACCACATATCACACTACCAAGTTAGAGCAAGCACCTGCGATGCTGGTGTAGGGGAAATGCGGTCATCAACTACAAAGCTATGTTCACTATCTTCATCTAGCCTTACTGTTTCTTGAGAATCATGTGGGGAGGCTGACACTGTATTCTTTAAAAGAGCGTATTTTCTCACAGTAACCCCCTGGCGTGACTGTCTCATCATAAGTGATTTATGAGGGATACAGAAGAACATTAGTTTGATGTAACAACATGGTTAATAGACAGATGTACTTGTATGTACCAAAAACAGGAGGGCATGTCATATTCAAAGGTATAATGTGTAAGCTAAGAAGATGCAATTTAACCAAATTAGAAGCAATACAAGCTAGACATCCAGCTAGAGTGGTGAGCATGATCATCGAGGACCTGAGAGCCTGGTGGGAGGCGGGCTGCTTCGCCACCATCGTGGATTTCTAGTTGGCTTCCAGGTGATGACTTTCTGTGCTGGGCTTCTCACTGGCTCGACCAGTGCCCTGACTAGCTATTTGTCTTCTGGTGCTCCCGGGATGGTGGTTCATGTAAAAAATATATTTCACTTCGGCCTTTCGAATACAATCTAGACACCATATGCAACATGCAACCACATATGACACCGCAAAGTTAAATGGGACGGTCGTTCATGGCGAGCGAGATCATCAACTCCAGAGCTACGTTTAGCGTCTCCATCTATTGAACATGCAACCTTTAAAGCGCCGACACGTTTCTTGCCTGCCGCGAAGAAAGCAGGAGCAACTTCTCTCTTTTATTTCGTGCTTCTGTCAAGGCAGAGTCTGAAATAACCCATGCATAAAAACACAATAGTGAGAGTATGGGTGAAGTGTGTGCAGAACTAGTGCACTATAAAAGTAGCAGATAACAGGTGGCTGAAAAATAAATGACAGGAGACATATGATAGCTCTACAATATTGCATGGCAAACAAAATTAGATTCTACTCCGTATGATTTTGTAATATATGAGCACAGGGATGGCTGGTAAATGCAGGTACTCCTCCAGCACACCACCACATGTGGTCCTATCAAATAACAGTCAACTGAAAATAAAAGGTCAGTCGATTTATTTATGAACCGTCCGATCTATAAGGAACGGGCAAATGGCCTTCGTCTACCTCCCGCTAGTCACTGTTGACGATCTTTCTCGATCCGCCAGTGACCCCCGGCCCAGACCCCTGCCTCCGCCGCCCCGCCCTGCCATGAACTTCACACCACCGCCGTGCTTGGCAGTGCCCCCCGGCCATCCCTTTAATCCCGGCCGACCTCTAGATCGGGCGCCAATAGCCCCTAGGCCCCACACACCCCTAAGATAAACACTGAGGCGCTGCTTCCCTGGCATAATAGGCGGACTAGCACCTATTACGCCGGGGAATGCTTCCTTTAATTGGGAATCAACTTACCAGGAATTGAAATCCAGGGGGGCCACGGACCTCTAGCTAAGGAGAAATAGTATATGAGGAGAAACCTTGTACATCGTGAGTTACTAGGAACATCTAGTATCAGGAAGAAGCGGTCAACTAGTGTCTTCTGTGGGATGAATATCATGCAAGCAGACATGTAAGATTTGCACGAATAAGCGAAGAGGAGTACCATTTCCGGTTGCCACTGTTGCGTCCTCCAGATGTCGCAGCGATTTTCTTGTTTTTACCCGGGGAACCAAAGTTTTGGAGGAGGGTGGGGCCTTGGACGAACCCATGGCCAAATTGTTGACTATGTTGCAGTGGCCGTCTGTCAGCAGAGGGGAAGCAGATCCGAGGCGGCGAAGGACGGCATAGCGGGAACAGCTCGGGTGCGGTGGACGATGGCTAAGTTGGAGCGGCAGCGGTGAGGCGCAGGACAACATGGTTCAACTGGCATGGGTACGGCGCACGCAGCGTCCTGCAGGAAGCTCGGCCTCGGCTTTAACTACTAGCCATGGAGGGCGTTGGGGTTGAGGTGGACAATGACGTCGGGGTATCGGCTCCAGCGTGATGGAGGAGGGCGGCGGTTGATGGGTGGGATGGGGTGGCGAACAGAGAATGTCGGGGTTTCGCGGCTAGTGGAGAGGTAGTTTTGGTGCCCACGGAGTACGAATGGGGAATCGGACCGGGGGGAGGGGCTAAGGGAGAACCACTTTTCGGTCTGGGACACGCTTGTTTTTGGTTTTTTTTTGAACATATGGGACGCGCTTGTTTTAAATTTGGGGAAAGTACAAACTTTCCCCCTCTTAAATTTTGGACCTACTGTGGGTCGGGGGTAGGATGGTAATCCCAGGTGTCCCAAATAGTGGGCGGGGCCATTTCGGCCGCGCGCATGTGAGCTTAGGCGGCCACTGTGTATGAATGTTTTTCGGAGGCGGTTGCGTGGCGTCTAGATGAAGCTACAAACCTACCCCGGTTTATACCTCTGGACGTCGGGCTGGTAGGTTTCACGGGTCAGAGTTAGAAAAGTAATTTCCTTCTACCAAACATTGGTCTCACGCGGTTTTGAGCGAGTAGAGGATCTTTTGGCGATTCGTTTGAAATTTTGAAATAGAAGCATTCATGTTTAGAGTACTCTTGAACTTTGAGGATTGACCTAAATAGACAACGTTAAATTTGACCTTGTATGTTTTAAAACCTCACTAAATTATGCGCTTCTTTTTGAAATTTTCACACTTGAAAATCCTATAACTACGATTATTTTGGAATGGAGGAGGTAAATTTGAATCTAGTTTGTACACGACTATATATGCTATTATGTACAAAAGCAGAGCAAAGATTGGTGCCCCCGTAATTTAGGTATTATTTACAAATGCCATGATATCGAATTGAAATAATTGAATGGACTTCATGTTGAATTCGAATTGTTTAAACCACCTTAAGTTGAATTCAAATGTATGCTAGTTCATAGCTAGCTATTTATAATGTTCATCGTGTAACTTTTGTATGTATAATGTGCTTTCCACACACAACATGAACTATACTCATGTTTATATTCGATTGCTAAAGAGATGCATTGTCTGGAGTTCAGAATACTAACTTTGTGGATCAATTATGTCGAATAATAACATAGACATGCTCAAATTCGATAGAATATAGATGTATGATGGATCAATGACCGTTCCTTAAACGAATTGCAAATATCATGATCCCATCCTAATATTTGGATACAAATTACATTTTTAATTAATGTGTCCATTGGTCTTTTACGTGTAGTTTCACTCTCCATTGTTGGTCTCTCACACATGCTCACACACTCTCTCCCGAGGTGTCTTTCTTGCAGACATTCTCTCGATATAACCCTCGCTCCCTCTCGTAACCATTTACGGCTGTTTTCACTAACCTTTATCGCAAGCACTCTTCCTCTCACAAGCATACACACGCACAATCCCCATCGACCCTTTCTATATACATAGACCTACCTACATGTCTCCCACATGCACATTATCTTTAGGCCTGTCTCTCACGCATTGTCTCCGCCTCTCTTCCTAATCGATGAGTATGATTCAAGCAGAGCATTCTATAGGATGCCCCTTAAAGTTAGGTTGGATGTATAGTAATATCAGAGATAAGGGGTTACCTTAGTCCGAGGACCTAGGGTTACAAATCCTAGCCGGTTTGTCAATGGACACAAAGTCCTTCACGACTGCCATATTTGTCTTGTATGACTTGTGCTCCATGGGTCTCCCTAAATTCGTCACGGGCCGACCAATGTGGCGTAGGACGGAACCGAACCAAGGGCCTCACCTCCGCCCACCGGACCTCGCACGGTGACACAACCTCTGCCCCCAGGTCTCATTATCTTCTCACACCCACATATACCAAGACAAACACCACACAAAATATTTTCTCCTCCTCTATCCCCTCCCCCTTGCATATACACACTCAAGGGCATCTCTCGCCGTGACATCATATCCGTCTCTCTCTCTCTCTCTCTCTCTCTCTCTCTCTCTCCCTCTCTCTAGAACTCCCTCATTTCTTGTGCTATCTCTCCCACGCCCCTCGCCGGCCCCTCTAGCCATGCCTCTCTCGAATACGTAATACACACACATACCTCTCTAGGCCCTGACAAATACATCAACTACACATTCACACATGTTACATCACATACCCCATTGAACTCAAAAACCCTCTCTTCACTTTTATTTCGCGTACAACATTCCTTTTGAATAAAACCACACAAAGTGTGGCCAAAAAATTATTTTAGAATTTCTACATATATACAACATTACAAAGTTATATGGAGGAGTATGAACATTAATTTGCATTGCATGGTGCCCACAATAATATTTATTCTGCACTGTGAATTTTTATATTTTATACTATATATAAAGTTAGTCATAATAAAGAGAAATGAAGAGCATCTCTCTCTCCATCGCATACACCCCCTCTACGCCCCTTTCACGTACGCACACAAATGATCTCTAGGTCCTCTAAAAGTACGCCCCCTGCACATTCACACATGTTTCATCTTTCTCTCGCGATATATATAGTGGCGATCATTGTATTTGAAGCGAAAGCATGATACATACATTAGACTTTAGAATCCACTCATTACGGTCACCATACGTTTTGTGGTTATTATACAGTCACGGGCTCACCGTACAGCTCTGTATTTGCTCAAGACACGACTAGTTGACCAGTTAAACGCTCCAGGTGTCACCTCTAGTGTTGCATCACATTATCTCACTACCATTGGGCCCACCTGTCGGCGTGTATACGAATGAAAACAAACGATAAAAAAATATTGGACGGTGGTTTGAAGTCATGACCGCGGGCACAACGGACAAGGTGGCCTTGTATTGGTATGTTAAGCCGTTTGTTTTAACACACAGGAGCTGGTGTGGTGATTATACACACACGCACGCATGCACACGAACTGCATGCATGCAACACTCACACGAACACACGCAGCCACGCACGCACGCAACACTCACACGTACACACACAGCCGCGCATGCACGCAACACTCACACGCACACACACACGCATGCATGCACACACCACACGACCAACACACACTCTCACGCTAAAGTGCTCAACCTACACATGCATATGCACACATCAGGCCCTGACAGACACATACACAACCAGTTGGTTCCGCGCATGGGTTGGAGTCTTGTCGAGCCTGCGTAAATCTGTGTTTATCTGACCTTTTTCCTATGCGAACTGATAGGTGGGACCCACAAGGAACGTGTTCAATTTAACTAGTCAACATAGTGTCACGCAGACTATTTGGCCGGTCAACAGAGTGCAATTCGATGCTGAACGGTGAGCAAGTGACTGTATAATCACCGGAAAACATATATAGTGACCGTAATGAGCATATTCTGAAGTCCGGTGACTGTATTATGCTTTTCGCTTGAAATACACTAACCACCTGTGTATTTATCTCTTCTCTCGCTCTCTCTGTGGAGCCGAGTAGGCCAACGTGCCAATGCCTAAATTAGCGCACGCCACCCCATTATTGTTGTACTGGTTTCGTAAGAGCGAACAAGCATTAACGTCTATTGTACAAACTATAGATATGATTTTACAAATGCTATGAAGATGAACACAAATATTTGAATCCACTTTATGCCCAATTTCTCTGTGTAGGCCCTCCAAAAGTACATCTCTACACGTTCTCGCATGTTACATCTAACAACTATGCAATACAGCACTACTACTACACTCTAACACAATAAATCATATGTGTTTTTAGTTTTACTAGATCTCACATGTTACCTAATTATTCAGTTTGCATACATTAAAATTGCCTTTGAAATGTATGGCTAGTATCATCTATCGTGCGGGAAAAATCCCGCCAATGCCTGTTTAATCGGGTTTGTATTGATGGATCGTGCGAAACAACAAAACTATAGTAGTCTACAGTATGAGTAACAGTTCACTGGGCCGCCGTGTCGTGTACTCCTCTGTCGTAAGAGTGGAGCGCTTGCTTTCGTAAATGTTCTAGTCCCTTTCGCCGACATGTGGGACATCAAGCAACCGGATCCATGTACCATACCGAAATAACAGTGCAGAGCAGCAGGGGTGAAGCACCCCAGTCATGGCGCCGACGTAGTAATGAGCAATGAGGCATCAAATCACATAGCTGCCCCTTTCCCGCAGTTAAGTTGGAGGGACGAAGTAATAATGCTAAAAAAAGAAGTTGGAGGGACGAAGCAACCATTATTTCACTCGTTGTGAATCCGCTTCTCCCTCATCTTCTTCAAGTTAACCACATGTTGCTTCTACCGTTGTTCTGCCTCATGTGGGATGCGGATCGGCTTGGTAAAGCACTGACACGTGGGACCGCATGTTAGCAAACCGCCAGGCCAACGTCCTCTAAAAATAAGAAACCTCCCCCGCCATCCGCTCGGCAAAATCACCTCCTTTTTACAAATCTTGATACTATAATTTTTTAGATCAATATAATCGAGATTTATATAGATAGCACACAGGAGCAAAACCAAGTGGTATGGTTAAGATCAGCCACAATGTGTAGCCAAATGTGAAAATAGCTTTTGGCATTGATGGGAACAATTTTGTACGGTGCTACCAAAGCCAAAAATATGGAACCGAAGCTCCCTAATTGATTGATTGAAGGAATGGAAAAATGCAACCACTCTCCTCTTTCTGCCGTGCTTGGACACATGTACAGTATAGAGCATAGAGTGCACTCCCCTGTCCCTTCTATCACAAATCACAAAGCAGTGAGGCGTCAAATCACAAAGCACGAACAAAGCAACCATCATTTCACTCTTCGCTGACTCCGCTTCTCCATCGTCTTCTTCGAGAAACCACCTTACCGCACTAAGCTGGACGGACAATGCTATTGTGTAGTACTAGTACATTTATGCGTCCTTTGGTTCAACGGACTTCCTGGATGCAAATAAGGCGGTTGTCTCAGCTTGCAGGTGGCACTTTGAAAGTGCAACTATCCCTAGGTGGTTTTGGTAATTCCTAACAACATATAGCTCATTGAGCTAACATTATTCCAAGATAAATATTTCAGGAAAAGCTCAATGAATGGCATGGCATGGATGAGAAAAGTGGACCCCTAAAAATACTAACGATAAAAGGATTGGCTCAAGCTCAAAGCTCAAGACTCTACATTTTATATTTTAGTGATCCAAGATCACATTGAGTCTATAGGAAAAGCAAATACTATCAAGGAGGGATGAGGTGTTGCTTAATGAGGTTCTTGCTTCATAGTGCTTAGTGATATGCTCCAAAACCCTCAACTACTTTCCCACATCCACATATGACCAAAACCAAAATTCAAACTCGGCCCCACCGATTCTTTCTATCCGGCGCCACCGAGTTCTGATGTCATAGCCACTGCCACAAACCCTAGGCAAATCTGTCTCACCGATAGGGATCTCGGTCTCACCGAGATGGGGTTGTAATATCTCTGTTTCCCTTCGTAAAGTTTCGGTCCTACCGAGATGAGCGATTGGTCCCACCAAGATTGCAATGTAAACTCTCCGTTTCCTTTTCATAACATTTCGGTCGCACCGAAATGAGCGAATCGGTCCCACCGAGTTTACCTGACCAACTCTCTGGTTAGCTTATTACCAAAATCGGTCCCACCGAGTTTGTGTAATCGGTCTCACCGAGATTACGTTATGCCCTAACCCTAACCATATCGGTCCTACCGAGTTGCATGTCGGTTACTAAATTTGCTGAATCGGTCTGACTGAGTTAACAATCCGGTCCCACCGAGTTTGGCAAGTTGTGTGTAACGGTTAGATTTTGTGTGGAGGCTATATATACCCCTCCACCTCCTCTTCATTCGTGAAGAGAGCCATCAGAACGAACCTACACTTCCAATACACATTTTCTGAGAGAGAACCACCTACTCATGTGTTGAGGCCAAGATATTCCATTCCTACCATATGAATCTTGATCTCTAGCCTTCCCCAAGTTGCTTTCCACTCAAATCTTCTTTCCACCAAATCCAAATCATGTGAGAGAGAGTTGAGTGTTGGGGAGACTATCATTTGAAGCACAAGAGCAAGGAGTTCATCATCAACACACCATTTGTTACTTCTTGGAGAGTGGTGTCTCCTAGATTGTCTAGGTGTCACTTGGGAGCCTCCGACAAGATTGTGGAGTTGAACCAAGGAGTTTTTAAGGACAAGGAGATCGCCTACTTCGTGAAGATCTACCGCTAGTGAGGCAAGTCCTTCGTGGGCGACGGCCATGGTGTGATAGACAAGGTTGCTTCTTCGTGGACCCTTCGTGGGTGGAGCCCTCCGTGGACTCACGCAGCCGTTACCCTTCGTGGGTTGAAGTCTCCATCAACATGGATGTACGATAGCACCACCTATCGGAACCACGACAAAAACATCCGTGTCTCCAATTGCGTTTGAATTCTCCAACCCCTTCCCTTTACATTCTTGCAAGTTGCATGCTTTACTTTCCGCTGCTCATATACTCTTTGCATGCTTGCTTGAATTGTGTTAAGATTGCTTGACTTGTTTTAAAGTTGCTAAAATCTGCCAAGAACTAAAATTGGAAAAAGATAAGTTTTTATATGGTCAAGTAGTCTAATCACCCCCCTCTAGACATACTTTCGATCCTACAAGTGGTATCAGAGCTTTGGTGTTCATTTGCTTTGATTTCTATAGATTTTGGTGGTCATAGCCTTGGTTTCACAACCTAGAAGAATATGGCATCTAGCAAGGGAAATTACCACCGTAGAGGTCCTTACTTTGATGGTACTAATTTTGCTAGTTGGAAGCATAAGATGAAAATGCATATTCTTGGACATAAACCCGCCATTTGGGCTATTGTGTGTATTGGCTTGCAAGGTGAATTCTTTGATGGGAGAGAACCGAACCGTGAAGCTACCGTAGAAGAGTTGAAGATGCTGCAATATAACGCTCAAGCTTGTGATATCCTCTTTAACGGATTGTGCCCCGAAGAATTCAACAAAATCAGCCGTCGTGAGAATGCAAAGGAAATTTGGGATACTTTGATTGATATGCATGAAGGTACCCACTCCGTCAAGGAATCCAAGTTGGATGTGCTTCAAAGTCAACTTGACAAGTTCAAAATGAAGGATGGGGAAGGTGTCGCTGAAATGTACTCTAGGCTTGCTCTTATCACAAATGAGACCGCCGGCTTAGGAAGTGAAGAGATGACCGACAGATTCATCATCAAGAAGATCCTAAGAGCCTTGGATGGAAAATATGATACCATGTGCACATTGATCCAAATGATGCCCAATTACAAAGATCTCAAGCCAACGGAAGTCATTGGAAGAATTGCTGCTCATGAGATGTCACTCAAGTATAAGGAGGAACTTCACAACAAATCAAGTGGTGCTTACAAAGCCTCATGTGAAGCCCCCACATCATCAAGTGAGAAACAAACCTTCAATGAACAATTGAGCTCAATGTTGAAGAACTTCAACAAATTCTACAAGAGTAGAAGCAAAGAGAGAAGCTCCAAGTCAAGGTCCTACAATGACAAAAGATCTTCTAGTCGAGAGCGTAATTGCTACAATTGTGGAAGACCCGGACACTATTCCAATGAGTGTACGACACCCTACAAAAGAAGAGAAGAATCACCTAAGAGGAGAAGTAGAAGATAAGAATCACCACCAAGAGAGAGGAGGAGTAGAGATGATCGAAGAACATCCCAGAGAAGCAACGATTCGGAAAGGACAAGTCATCAAGGAGCTACACAAAATGAAGACATCAAGCTCATGTTGGTGAATGGGTATCCGGCTCCGACTCCGACAATCACTCCGAGAGAATCTATCACTCCGACTCCGAATATACTCAAGATGAAGGTGTTACCGGTCTAGCACTTGTGTCAACCAACTCCTACGACATATTTGATTCACCAAATGAAGGAATTGGAAGATGCTTCATGGCCAAAGGTCCAAAGGTATCACACCCAGTATGTTGATTTCAATAGTGATGAAGGTGACTTGTTAGGTGATGATGATTTACTTGTTGACAACTCTAGTGATGAATACTATGATGAAACATCAATTAATCATGCTAATCAAGATAAAACGAATAACAATGATAAGGAGAAGATTGAGCTTCTAACTAAAGAACTAAACACTTTTAAGTTAGCTCATGAAACTATCTTAGAAGATCACCAAGAACTTTCAAGGACTCATGAGAAGTTACGCTTTGAAAAGCTCAACCTAGAGAAAGAGCATGAGTTCTTAAAGGCAATCAATCATGATCTTCGTAAGAAAAGTTCTTCTTACATTGCCAAGCGTTTACTCTTATCTACTTACATTCCTCAAGTCAAGTCTAGTAACAAGAACAAGAAGGATTCTTCCTCTAGTAGTAACAATAATCATGTTAAATCCAATGTTGTTGCTTCTAGTAGTTCTCTTGATTCCACTAATGATTCTCTTAGCCAAGTTACACTTGAGCAAGAAAATAGCTTATTGAAGGGAATTATAGAGAAAGGTGTTTACAAGAGCCTTCTTTGGGAGTAAGCAATTTGAGGAAATTATGCATAAGCAAGGAAGGCACCGGAAGAATCAAGGTGTTGGTTTTGAACAAAAGTTCAATGCCAATGGAGTTGAGTGGGAAGAAGATCAATACCCTAAGACAAAGTTTGTTCCTCAACAAGAGAAGTATGATCCTACTCCTAAAAGGGGACACAAGCCCAAGATGATCTTCCACCACAAGACCACAAGCAAAAAGGCAAGGACAAGCTTCAAGAAGAGATTGATGCATTTGAAGAAGCTCCAAAGGCCTTGGTCAAGTGGGTTCCCAAGACTATGTCAAGCTCTACTTCATCTAGTACAACTACAACTCCAAGGATTCCCATCAAGATGATGTGCGTCCCGAAGAAGAAGAACTAGAGAGTTCTGGAGGGTGACTCTGCCAACATATTTCACTCATATCATTTTGGCAATAACTAGTGCAATCAACTTCCACATCTTGCACTAGTTCAAGGAGTCACAAACCCTCTTGTTGGTAAGACAAGGGACAAGGTAACCTAATGCTTTCATAGACATCATCTTGTGTGTGCATAACTCTATGTCTATGGATATCCTTGTTTGTTCCTTGTGGGACTAACCTGTGTAGGTATTGAAAGTGCAACTCACTCTAAGGGATTGCTCCAAAAGATATACTTCAACATTGAGCATCCACATCTTCAACACCTTCATGAAGTCATCATCGACAAAACCCAAGGTTAGTTCATCCCTCTTAGGGGGGATCTCACATCTAGGGGGAGCTTTACTCTAAGAATTGAGCTAAAGCAACTCTAATGGTGTGAACACAACAATGCATTATGTAAAAGTGGTAACCCCACTTGAGCTTAAACGATGAGTATGACCTATGATCAAATGTTCTCATTTGACTCCTAAGTAAATATACTCATATATAGATGACCTAGTTATCGCCAATTGATTGATAGATGCTAGAATTGGTTGTGCATGCTTCGCCACATATTTCATTTGCCATTTTATTGTGTGAGCATGTTGGTTGCATATTTTACTCATTCGAGGACATCCACTTGTTGTTTTGATTGATTGGTTTCCTTTTCTTTTGCCAAGTAGATGGACAAGAATGCCTAAGAACCTTCTCTAGCTATCTATGCTTTTCTTGTCTCAAACTCTATTCATGCTACATCACAAAATTTGATCAAGTCAGATTCGAACCACTCTGTGTGAGGAGCACTTGGAGTCCCTGATTCGTCATAGACTTAAACTTCCAAAACTTCTTTGTGCGTTTCGGTTTGACCGATTCCCATTTCAATCATACCGAGATCATTGAGTCGATCTAGGTTTTCAACCTCGGTGCAACTGATTTGAACTTTTTGGTCACACCGAGTTGTTGTAACTGCTAGCAGTTATGCATCTCGGTGCCACCGAGTTGTTCCACTCGGTCACACTGACAGGGTCGGGCTATATATACCCATGGGCAAAACTTTGGAAATTTTCTCCGAACTCTTTCGCCCGCGCTCAGCCCGCTCTCCCTCCAGGGTCTCCGGATCGTCCTCCTCGTCACCGGCTGCCTCCTGCCGCTGGTCTCCGCCGCCGTCAACGGGAATCATCCCCACAATTGCCGCCGTAGCGAGTTTATCGCCAAACTAGGGTATGAACTCGATCACTGTGCTATCCCTATCTGATTCCTAGCACATTGTGTTCGCCATGAATCTTGCCACGATTGAAACTATCTTATCTAGTCAAAACACTCCGTAGATTAGAGATGAATTGAAAATTTAGGGTTAGGTTTCCGCTGAAACCATCTCGGACCAACCGAGTTGTAGAACTCGGTACCACCGATTCGGCTAAGGCCATTGCACATGTAATTCTCGGTCTGACCGAGAATTGCAAATCGGTGTGACCGAGTTCAGGACTTTGTGAAACCCTAGCAGTCTTGGTGCCACCGAACTGTGACTCGGTCTGACCGTGTTCACTAGTTTAGGTTCCAAAAGCTTCTTCGGTATCACCGAGTTTACAAATCAGTAGATACAAAATGCTTTCTGTGGAAAACTAAAACTAAGTTTTTGACTCATTCTTTTGCTAAAACCTCTGTATTTTGTGATGCTCATCCACTCTATCTCATCTATATCTACTCACGGAGTCTGTTGTCAGTGTTTGCAATATGTCTGATCAAAGTGACAGCCAGAACAGGGAAGAGGAGCAGGTTCAAGTGAGTGAGGGCACTAGTCCCTCTAGCAGCTATGATGATGGCAGCAGGAGCACCCCAAGCAACCTACCCAAAGCTGCCACCAGGCCCAGAAAGAAGAGAACCTCAGAATCTGAGGATGAAGACTATGTGGCTGTTGAGGATGAGGCCACTTCCAAGAAGAAGGTGCTCAAGAAAGAATATGGCTCAGCTGCAACCACTAAGCCTGGTATGAAGACCAAAGCACCTACCAAAAGGATTCCCATGTCTAAAGCCAGAGCCTCAACTCAAGCATCTTTGGAAGCTGAACCCAAAGAGGCTGCTGCAGAAGGGAAGAAGAGGAAGGAAAGGGTCAAGAAGACCATGGCCAGGGTTGTTGGAAAGCCTTCCATGATGGAAGAGGAAGAGGAAGAGGTTGGTGCACCAGCACCTAAAGCTCAGAAGTTTATGGGAGATGCCATAAGAT
The DNA here is from genome assembly GCA_021605145.1 of Aegilops bicornis. Taxonomy (NCBI): domain Eukaryota; kingdom Viridiplantae; phylum Streptophyta; class Magnoliopsida; order Poales; family Poaceae; genus Aegilops; species Aegilops bicornis. Next base: position 498,608,761 of record CM038670.1, read on the forward strand.
CTGGGGCTACTCCATCTAAGCCCAAAGAAGCACCCAAGGCTGCCTTCAAGCCCAAGAATGCACCTAAGAGGAATACGAGGAGCATTCCAGCTGCTGAGAAGAACAAGGCCCCAGTGCCTGAAACTATTGCTGAAGAGGAATATGATGAAGAGCAAGTTTTGAGGAAGTTGAAGCCCAAAATTCCAGATCATAATGGTGCCCATCATGTAGCTGAGAACATGGAAATCAGAAAGGATTCAGGATTGAGACTATGGAGAGAGTCTGATCCATATGCTACCAGGAGAAGGATTGATGTGGACTATAGATTTCACACCAAGGAACAATAGGACTTCTATGAGACAATTCTGCTGGACAAGAAGCCAATAGTGTGTGACTTGAGATGGGTGAACTGGGAATACATCAAGGAGAATGAATAACACTATCCTGGTGTGTATGAAAGCTTCAGTGCTTGTGGAGTGGCAGACTTTGTTGGGCAGAAGCTAACAAAGTGGAATGATGAGCTAATAATGCAATTCTACTCCACAGCACACTTCTATCCAGATGGCAGGATAGTATGGATGTCTGAAGGTACTAGGTACCAATCATCAATTGAAGAATGGGCTAATCTGATCAATATACCTAAGGAGAAAGAGGATGACTTGGATGTCTATGCCAAGAAGAAGATGGATGACAACACTATGGCGCATATGTGCAAGGAGATCCCAGATGCTGCTATTGAAACACACAAGTTTGGATCAGTACATTACCTTCTGTCAGGACTGCCAACCATCAACTGGATCCTCAGGCACACTCTTCTGCCCAAGTCAGGTGATCACAACATGATCAGAGGCCATGCAATAAATCTGCTACACTTATTTGATGTGCCACAAAAGTTCAAGGTCATGAGTCTTATAGTTGAAACTATCAAGAGGACAGCTGCTGACCAAAATAGAAGCTGTGGGTATGCCCCACAGATCAATGGAGCTGATTAGCTCCAAGATGGGCATTGGCACATACTTGTTGGACAAGGATCATATGCCTATCTATCCACATTTTGAGGACAACCAAGTGGTTATGGATGAAGATGAACCATCTTCTGTGCAAGCACAAGCAAAGAAGGAGAAGGCAAGGACTGAGAAGGCTGCCAAGATGCCAACAATGGAAGAGGCATCTCAGTACTTATTGAAGAGCAAACAGGATCAGCTTGGCTACTTGATTGCATCCACTCTGAGCATTGAGAAGGGGCTTGCCACCTTGACTCAAAACCAGGAGAGCCTGGAGAGGATCATGGAGCAGAAGTTCTATGACTTGGATGTGAAGGTAACTGAGATCCAGTCTGTTGTTGAGCAACTCCAGGATGATATGCAGGAGAGAAAGGGCAAGACAACCACTGAGGCATTTGCCAGAGTGCCTAGAGCTCAAAGATCAGCTGCAGTGCCAGTGACAGACACCAGAGCCACTTCATCTGCACCAGCTACAGCCCCATTGCAACCAGCTCCAGCACCTACTCCACCAGCTCCATCCACATCTACTGAAGTCCTCGTCCAAGGAGCCATCTCTACACCACCACCTGAAGATCAAGCCTAAGAGACGATTTAGTGTTATGCATTTTCTATGAACTTTTTGGTAACTTGTTGCCAAAGGGGGATGAGCGAGTCCTGGATTAGGGGGTGTCCGGATGGCTGGACTATAACCTTTGGCCGGACTCCTGGACTATGAAGATACAAGATTGAATACTTCGTCCCCTATCCGAATGGGACTTTCCTTGGCGTGGAAGGCAAGCTTGGCGATACAGATATGTAGATCTCCTCCCATTGTAACTGACTCTGTGTAACCCTAGCCCTTTCCGGTGTCTATATAAACCGGAGGGTTTTAGTCTGTAGGACGAACAACAATCATACCATAGGCTAGCTTCTAGGGTTTAGCCTCTCTGATCTCGTGGTAGATCTACTCTTGTACTACCCATATCATCAATATTAATCAAGAAGGAGTAGGGTTTTACCTCCATCGAGAGGGCCCGAACCTGGGTAAAATCATCGTGTCTCTTGTCTCCTGTTACCATCCGCCTAGACGCACAGTTCGGGACCCCCTACCCGAGATCCGCCGGTTTTGACACCGACATTGGTGCTTTCATTGAGAGTTCATATGTGTCGTCGCCATCAGGAAGGATGCCTCATCCCGTCTTTAAAGACGGTACTGTTGCTAAAGGAGCTTTGGCTACCGGCCAAACTCTCCGGCTAGGCGGTTTTCTTATGACCGCCTGTTCGGCCGCCGCGCCGACGATGACTTCTCGGGTCATCAAAAGCAATCTTCACGTCAACTTGGAACTCGCCGAGCAGTTATATCCGACGGATCTCTCTTCCTTAAACGAGCTCCTGGATCGCATCGCCGCCCTGGGAGTCGCTAGGGACTATGATCAAATTGGGCCTAAACCCGATCTGAGAGAGATTAACTCTCCCCAGGTCACCCATCACGTTGATGTGGTGGAGGAACAATGCAGCGACCCTTCATCTATCTTCAGGACTAGCTATGTCCGGATTCCCGATCCCTCCAAGCCGGATACCCACGGAGGGGAGGACATCACTCAAGACCTTAACTTAGAGTCAGGCAACAGGCTAGATTCATTGGACAGCATCCAAGAATCCAAACTTCCGAGTTCGGAAAATCCTTGGCCCTTGAGTCTCAGATTGGGTGAGGTTTCGGATTTAATTCCACCCACCCACCCGAACATATGCGATCTATCCAAAATTAGGCAAGAGCCCGAGGAAACGATTACATCATTATCGGGCGATTCCTCCTGGTTATGAACAGGATAAAGGACTGCCGTGAGGAAGACGCAATTTCATTCTTCTGCAATAATTGCACGGACAAGGAAATCCTCAACGCCATAGGTCACCATGTAATTACATGCTTTGCTGACTTGGCGTCCATAGTACGAAAGTATTGTGCGATGGAAAGTGCCTGGAAAACCGAAGTAAGATTTTGGGACAATCTGGCCCTGAATACAAACCCAGTCCGAAATAAAAGGTGCATTATCGACAGTCACCCGGGTTAAACACCAAAAAACAAAAAACCCCTACAGGGCATGGAACCGTACTGGAGGGATGGCTCAATGGACCCTGTAAAATTCAAAGTACAGAGGGCGCCACACCAACTCATAGCCTTAGAGCATGTTGGATACTCCGGCAGGTGGCCAAAAGTGGTGAAGAGCTTCTAACCCCATAATCCACAGAGCACCAGCCCAGGGATACCAGTACGGTATTAACAGTCTTCGAGACTTTCGCATCAAATAATATGCGGAAACGAACACTCCGCAGCCTTGCCGAAGTCTACCAAGTAGCAATGATAAACCCATGGAGTGACACAGCTATTACCTTTAATGCCAGTGATGAACCTAAATTCCGAACTGCCCGAGCACCAGCGGCATTGGTCCTCAGTCCAATAGTGGAAGGCTTTCGCCTTACCAAGGTACTCATGGACGGTGGCAGCGGATTGAACCTCATTTACGAGGAAACCCTTCGAAAAATGGAAATAGACTGGAGCCGCATTGAGCGAAGCGGCACAACCTTTAGAGGAATAATCCCGGTCGGAAGCGTCTTTGTCAGAGAAAAATCACACTTGGATGTGGTGTTCGGCACGCCGGCTAATTACAGGTCCGAGGAGGTCACGTTCCAAGTGGCCCCGTTCAGCAACGGATACCACACTCTATTAGGGCGAGAGGCATTCACAATTTTTCAAGCTATACCCCATTACGGGTACATGAAGCTCAAAATGGCCGGGGCCAACGGAATCATCACTCTTGCTAGTGACCCGGACATAGCACTCCAGCTGAAAATAAGACAGCCAAGACCGCCCTTGAGGCACTATCCGAAGCCCTAGCGGCCGAGGAACTGACTGCGCTGCACTCCACGGTGAACAGGGACGACGTGATACTCGATAAAAGATCCAAGTCCAGCTCCTTTAAATCGTCAGACGAAATAGTCAAATTCCAAGTCCATGCAACGGACCCTACAAAAACGGCCTCCATCGGGGCGCAATTAAACCCTGATGTAGACACTGCATTACAAGAATTCCTACGCGAAAATTGGGACATTTTTGCATGGCACCCTTCAGACATGCTAGGAATCCCACGCCGGCTGGCCGATCACAGCCTAAACATCCTAAAAGGATTCAAGCCAGTCAAGCAGGCTCTTCCGTGTTTCTCCGAACCTAAGAGACAAGCCATGGGAGAGGAGCTAGCCAAACTATTGGAGGCCGGATTCATCAGAGATATAAAACATCCGGAGTGGCTAGCAAACCTGGTGATGGTACCAAAGAAGGACAAATCACGGCGCCTATGCGTCGATTTCAAGGACCTCAACAAGGCATGCCCAAAGGATCCTTTCCCCTCCCCCGCATCGATCAAATTATCGACGCTACCGCAGGACACGATTCATTGTGTTTCCTCGACGCATACTCCGGCTACCATCAAATTAAGATGGCAGAGCCTGACCAAGCCGCAACGGCATTCATCAGCCCATACGGCCCATTCTGCTTCAAAACAATGCCCTTCGGGCTCAAAAACGCCGGCGCAACATATCAGCGGATGATTCAGACACGTCTGGCAAACCTGATCGGCAAAACAGTGGAGGCATACGTAGATGATGTGGTCGTCAAAACCAAGCATGTCGAAACTCTGGTAGACGACTTGAGGCTCACATTCGATAACCTCCGAACATATGACATCAAGCTTAACCCGGAAAATGCGTTTTGCATCACCGGAAAGCTCTTGGGCTTCATTGTATTTGGTAGAGGAACTGAAGCAAACCCAGCCAAGATCCGAGCTCTGTCACAATTGGATATCCCAAAGGACCTCAAACAAATACAAAAATTGACTGGATGCGTGGCGGCTCTAAGCCGCTTTATCTCCCGCTTGGGAGAAAAGGCATTACCCTTTATCGCCTCCTCAAGCACCGAGCACTTCGAGTGGACGGATGCCGCCACGGCCGGACTAGAAGAAATAAAAGCCATATTGGCAACAAACCCGGTCATGGCCGCGCCTAACATGGGCGAACCAATGCTATTATACATCGCGGCAACTCATCAAGTTGTAAGCGCGGTGCTCGTTGTCGAACGAGAAACGGACGGACACAAGTTCCCCCTTCAAAAACCAGTTTACTACGTATCCACTGTCCTCACTCCATGCAAGTCACGGTATCCACATTATCAAAAGATAGCGTACGCGGTGTTTATGGCATCCCGGAAGCTGCGACACTACTTTCAAGAGTGCTCGATAACGGTATCCTCCGAGTACCTCTTAACGACATTATAAACAACCGCGACGCGACGGGCCGGATTGCCAAATGGGCCATTGAGCTCCTCCCGTCCGACATAACCTATAAGCCACGGCGAGCTATTAAGTCACAAGTATTGGCCGACTTCGTCGCCGAATGGACTGAAGCCGAACTCCCTAAAGAGTACGGCACATATTCCAACTGGATCATGCACTTCGACGGCTCCAAAATGTTGGCCGGTCTGGGGGCTGGCGTCATTCTGACGTCCCCAACAGGAGATACAGTTCAATACGTACTCCAGATAATGTATACGGACTCCAACAACGCAGCCGAATACGAGGCCCTTCTACATGGTCTCCGGATTCTACATGGTCTCCGGATGGCAGTCTCCATGGGCATTCAACGCCTAGAGGTGCGCACGGATTCGAACCTCGCGATATCCCAAATAAATGGAGACTTTGATGCCAAGGATCCGAAAATGGAAGCTTATCGCAACGCCTTCCTAAAAATGTCAGCTCGGTTCGAAGGGCTCGAATTTCACCATATAGCTTGTTAAAACAATCAGGCAGCAGACGTCTTGGCACGCATTGGCGCAAAGCGCGATGCCGTCCCCCCCCCCCCAATATCTTCTTAGAGACGATGTTCAAGCCATCCGTATTATGGGAAGGGGAGTCCGGAAATAACAGCCCGGACCCAACCGCACTGCCCGACACCGAACATTCTGACACAACTGGAGGCTCTGCCAACGAAGTAACATCTTCAACCCACATAATAATGGCAGTCATTGCCCCGTGGATAGAACCATTCCTAGACTACCTAATCAGGCAGGAACTTCCCGAGGACCAAAACAAGGCACGCTGCATAGTGCGGCGATCTAAATCCTATAAAGTCCATGAGGGAGAGCTTTATAAGAAAAGCACCACCGGAGTCTTTCAAAGGTGTATCTCCGAAGAGGAAGGGCGGAATCTCCTGGCTGAAATTCATGCCGGACTCGGCGGGCACCACGACGCAGCCCGGGCCCTTGTAAGCAAGGCCTTCCGTACAAGATTTTATTGGCCGACGGCCCGGGCAGATGCTCAGGACTTAGTCCAACGATGCATCGGCTGCCAGCTCTTTGCTAACCAAAGCCACATGCCACCCACCGCCCTCCAAACTATACCCATCACACGGCCCTTTGCGGTGCTGGGGCTTGACATGGTTGGACCCCTTAAAGGAGGAACCCACAAGCAAAAATACCTACTGGTCATGGTGGATAAATTCACCAAATAGATAGAGGCCAAGCCTGTTAAGACGGCCGAATCCAGCCCGGTGATAGACTTCATATCAGGGGTCGTACACTGTTACGGCGTCCCCCACAGCATCATCACTGATAACGACACGAACTTCACGGCCGACGAGGTCAAACTTGTTGGAAATATGCCCTAGAGGCAATAATAAAAGGATTATTATTATATTTCCTTGTTCATGATAATTGTCTTTTATTCATGCTATAATTGTATTATCCGGAAATTGTAATACACGTGTGAATACATAGACCACAATATGTCCCTAGTGAGCCTCTAGTTGACTAGCTCGTTAATCAATAGATAGTCATGGTTTCACGACTATGGACATTGGATGTCATTGATAACGGGATCACATCATTAGGAGAATGATGTGATGGACAAGACCCAATCCTAAGCATAGCACAAGATCGTGTAGTTCGCTTTGCTAGAGCTTTTCCAATGTCAAGTATCTCTTCCTTAGACCATGAGATCGTGTAACTCCCGGATACCGTAGGAGTGCTTTGGGTGTACCAAACGTCACAACAATCGGGTGACTATAAAGGTGCACTACAGGTATCTTGAAAGTGTCATTGGGTTGACACGGATCGAGACTGGGATTTGTCACTCCGTGTTACGGAGAGGTATCAATGGGCCCACTCGGTAGTGCATCATCATAATTAGCTCAAAGAGACCAAGAGTCTGGTCACGGGATCATGCATTATGGTACGAGTAAAGTGACTTGCCGTGCTTGAGATTGAACGAGGTATTGGGATACCGATGATCGAATCTCGGGCAAGTAACATACCGTCTGACAAAGGGAATAGCATACGGGATTGCTTGAATCCTCGACATCGTGGTTCATCCGATGAGATCATCGAGGAGTATGTGGGATCCAACATGGGTATCCAGATCCCGCTGTTGGTTATTGACCGGAGAGTCATCTCGGTCATGTTCAGATGTCTCCCGAACCCGTAGGGTCTACACACTTAAGGTTCGGTGACGCGAGGGTTATTAGGAAGACTTGTATGTGATTACCGAATGTTGTTCGGAGTCCCGGATGATATCCCGGACGTCACGAGCAGTTCCGGAATGGTCCGGAGGTGAAGATTTATGTATGGGAAGTTGTCATACGGACACCGGAAAGTTTCGGGGGCATATCGGTATTGTACCGGGGCCACCGGAGAGGTTCCGGGGGTCCACCGGGAGGGGCCACCCCTCTCGGAGGGCCTCATGGGCCACAAGGGGCAGGGAACCAGCCCCCGGAGGGCTGGGCGCCCCCCCCCTTCGGCCCATGCGCCTAGGGTTGGGGGGGAACCCTAGTGGGGACGCCTCCCTTTGCTTGGGGGGCAAGCCCCCCTCCCTGGCCGCCGCCACCCCTCTAGATCTCATCTAGAGGGGCCGGCCCCCCTTGCCCCTTCCCCTATAAGTAGAGGGTGAGGGGAGGGCTGCAACACACATCCAAGGCGCAGCCCCTCCCCTCCCCAACACCTCTCCTCCTCCGTTGAGTGCTTGGCGAAGCCCTGTCGGAGTACTGCCTCTCCACCATCATCACGCCCGTCGTCGCTGCTGGAGCCTTCTTCCTCAACCTCTCCTTCCCCTTGCTGGATCAAGAAGGAGGAGACGCCGTCCGCTCCGACGTGTGTTGAACGCGGAGGTGCTGTCCGCTCGGCACTAGGTCATCGGTGATTTGAATCACGGCGAAGTACGACTCCATCATCCCCGTTCCCTTGAACGCTTCCGCACGCGATCTACAAGTGGTATGTAGATGCAATCTCTCTCCCATGACTCGTTGCTTAGATGAACTCATAGATGGATCTTGGTGAAATCGTAGGAAAATTTTTAATTTTCTGCAACATTCCCCAACAAAACTCTGGTGCAAAAACATGGGCATCAATCTTGACTATGCTTTAGTCTACCACCCACAAACTAACGGTCAAGTCGAGCAAGAAAATGGTCTAATTATGAGCAGCATTAAACCCAGATTAGTGCGGTCCCTCAAGGAATCTAACACGCACTGGGTAGAGGAGCTCGACCAGACTGGGCTGCGGACCACGCCCGAATCGCACCACCGGATTCACACCATTCTTTATGGTATACGGCGCAAAGGCAGTTCTGCCCTGTGACATAATTCATGACTCACCTCGCGTGTGCATGTACGAAGAAAGAGAAGCCGAACTCGATCGGCAGGACAGTTTGGACGCCTTGGAGGAGGAGCATGATGTGGCAAAAGCCCGTTCCGCATTTTATCAACAAAGAGGCTCAAGATATCAAAGCAGAGAAGTACGAGCCAAAACTTACAATGTTGGCGAGTTAGTTCTACGCCTACCGGACAAGAAAAAGGACAAACTCAAGCCCAAATGGGAAGGTCCGTTTATTATTGACCAAGTCCTGACAGGTGGAGCGTACCGTCTGCGAGATGCATCGGATAACCGACTCGAGTCGAACCCATGGAACGCAGCCCGTTTCCGAAGATTCTATGCCTAGCGCCGGACTCTGTGTTCATCTCCTTCCTCTGTCTATTTTTTACACATTAGTTGTCTTATATTTCTCTCCTTCTCCCTCCCTTTCTCCTACAGCCTTTAAGGGCTCGTTCGCGCCTTTGTTCAAGACACAATTGATGCGCAATCCGCGCTCGTTATACCTGGGGGCTTCCTTAACAGAAGCTTACTTATGCGGGCTTCACGCCCAACACATGTGTCACACTTCCGCATGTACCTTTTATTCACCATTATATGCATCGATATGACTTAAGTTTTGGCCAAGCTGGGTTGCTTGGCTCCTGTGCTTACCCCTACGTTCCCGATTGTTCGGCTAGGCGGTAAAGGGAGCACCTCTGCGATTGTTACTGCCGGGTCAGCCGGATGTCTACCTCATACTGGGTGAAGCCGAAAGCTAGCGTTCTTAAGGGAATATTCATTCGGTGAACTAAAGATGATTTCTCACTTGTTTATTTATCTGCCCCCAGATGCTTTTTTACTTTTTTTGCAGTCCGGACATGCACTTTAGGGCATGCCTCCCAGGGAAAGGAACCCCTAACGGAACTATTCTCCCTGGAAGATGTTTCTTACTAACCATGTAATATAACATAACTAGTTGGGCACTTATGCATTCAAGCACTAATGACCCCTACGCCTGGTCTCCATGCATGCCCCGGTTCTTAAATAACCGAGAGGGTATTCGGACACACTCTGGACTATCGGGTCCCTAGATTGAAGTGAAAAGTTCCGCCATGACAAACGACCTACAATCCGGCTAGAAGGCATTTTACATGTCATCTTAAATTACATAGTCAATTTGACTGAGCATATTCCTCTTCAATACCATCCAACAGGCTGTCTAGTTTACAGTCCTGTTGGGAATATTAATGACCAACTCTACTTGGTCGTACACTAAGCTCACAGGGATCTCCTTCCCATCGGCCCCCACAGGTCCGACCTCGGCCATGTGGTTTGGGTCAGCCTTCGTGTACCACATCTTCACCATGGCCCAGGCCTCCCTGGCACCTTGACGGCAGGCTGATATCTTCCATAATCAGAAGCGGCGCCGCGCTCCTTTAAGCCTCTCTACCAGCTCTCCAAGGCCTTCGGGCATGGAGACAGATGGCCACAAGGCCTGGGCGACTCCTTTCATCACCTGTCGAACTCGTTCGTGCAGTTGTAAGAGCTCGAGAAGAAGGTCACCCGTAGAATCGGGCATTTCCTCTGCAGGACGACCTGTGAGCATACCTACATACATAACTCTGTTAGTCGACTTCCACGCTGAACTATTTTTCAAAGTTCGTTCAAGCACTTACTAAAAATGCCGCGTCGAAACCGTCGATTCTCCTTCACGGAGTCCGACAGCTAGGCATGAACATCCTTTAGTTCCTCGCCCAGCTGGGTGTTGGCATCTTGGAGATTATTCTTCTCCTGCCTCACCCTCGTAAGCACGCTCTTGCCGGCCTTTAACCGGCGCAAGAGTTGTTGCTTGTCCGGATCTACTCCGGCGCCATCTGCAATGATATTGTCAGAGTTGCACACACGCCGCACTTCACAACATACTTATCTTTCAAAGCATACATTACTAGAGGGGGTCTCCTTGGCCTCCCCTGCCGCGGCTAGTGCGGCCTCAAGTTGGGCTTTGCACTCTTCCAGCTCATGGGATAGTTGGGTATTCTTTTTTGTAAGATCCTGCATAACAAATGATCTTTAAATTAGTTATTCTAACTGTTTCAAGTCTCGGGGGATACTGACATATATAACCATCAAATTTTCTCACCCGTATGTCTTTCACATACTGCTCCGTGGCTCTGGCTAGACCATTTTGAGCGGCACGGAGGTATGCATCTCCCGAATTGAAGGCATCCAATGCCTCTTGGGAGAAACAAGCGTCACGAAGAACTGTCCGGCGACGCCTGTGATTCATGGCACTCTCCACCTCGGAATTGGTGGCGGACAGTCTGTCTGCATCCTCTGTCGAAGGAGCGTCCGACGCACACCTCGTGTTCACCTCCGTTTCTGGACCTGGCTTTGGAGCCTGGCTGGCGGAGGCTCAATTGGCAATCTCTCCGGATATAGTCCGGCGAGCCCTCTTTTTCCTAAAAAAAGGAGAGCACGGGCGTTAGTATGCATCGTAAGAATAATACCTTGGAATAAGGCAGCGCGCCTTACTGCTGCGCCGGTGCCTCGACCCGGACCGCGTGTCTCTTTAGCCTACCCGCCCTCGCGGCCCCCTGCTGGCTAGTCGCCGCAGGTTCGGCATTCCGCCTCGGGATCCTCCCCTGCGAAACATCATTGGTATACGGTGATCAAAAATAAGCACGGATGGATCATCTTCGAAATATTGGGACTTCAGTCTCGATTACTTGTGAGGCAGGGAGCAGTCCAGGATAATCGGCTGTAATAGCCACCAACGCATTGTTGATGCTCAGTTGGTGAAATACCCCATCGATCAGCTCCACGGATATGTCCGGATCCTCTTGGGAGGCCGGATCGAGGGACCGTTCCGGATCCTCGGGTTGTGGAGGAGGGATGTTTATATCCTTTATGGCCCGGCGCAATTCCTGCATCAAAATCACAAGATAAGGTACTTAACTATGGGAATATGGAACGGATGGGCAAAAAGAAGTGTCCACTTACCCAGCTTGGAGGATTGTACATAGAAAATTCGCCCTGTGGATTGACGCGGAGGAACTCCTCCTCTTCTCCCTTGTACAATGCGGACAAGATCTTCGTCAGAGCGGCAACCGATCCCGGCCCCTTACGGTAGCAGCGGGTGGCATCATCCTCCCCGTTGAAATCCCACATGGGGTGGCCTCTATACTGAAGCGGCTGTACCCCCCGCATAATGCATGTGGCCACGACCCCGATCATGCTCAGTCCGGAATGAGCTAACAACCTTATCCGGCTCATCAAGTAAAGGACGTCCTTGTCATTTTCCTCCGAGGGCTCCGTGGACGCCAGACTTAGGCGCTTCTTCAAAGGAGCATTATTTAACTCGGGAGGCCGATCCAACAGGGTCCTATAGGGGACGTCTTCTATATAAAACCATTACGAAGGCGGTCTTGGACGCCTTCCTTGGGGTTCCGGATAGATATCCGGTCCCGGCGATGCGCCATAGTTCGCTCGCCCACTTGATATATCGACCCCTCCCGAGAACGGGCACAAGGCGTAACAGCTTCTTCCACAGCGAAATGAGCCTCGATGCCCAAAACAGCTCGCAAAGGGCTATGAAGCCCGCAATATGCAATATGGAGGCAGGCGTGGGTTGTGCAACTGGAGGCCATAGAACTGTGGAGCCCCGAGAAACAGATGAATTGGAAATTCGAGCCCTCTTATCAGATAAGGGACAAGGCATACCCGCTCTCCTTTGGAGGGACTGGGGACGCTCTCCACTTGCTCTCCGCCATTATAGGTGCCAAGTCCGGCTCGAACCGGGACCATGAAGGCTGGGGGAAGGAATCCCTTGGTTTGGAGCATCACTAGCTCGCTGTGCAGGGCAAAACATCTCTCCCAACCTCCAGGCTGAGGGCTGGGAGGGCGAGAGGAGGAGCTGCGTCGACTGGCCATGATGGAATGGATATCTGTCAGATGCTCCGATGAATGCTCGCGAAGGGAAGATGGTGTGATTCGGATCTAAATCCTCGTCTCTTTTATAGGCAGCTCATTTGCGCAGCTAGGGGGGTAAATGTAAGAACACCCTGGCTTTTCGGATTCATTTGACACGTGGAAGACGGCCATTATTGGGTGTGGAAGCCAAGGAGCGCAATATTCACGAGAAGCCGGACACTATTCAACAGGTACACAGAATTTGGAGAAGAACCCACCTTGCAATGCCGAAGACAATCTGCGCGCCGGACTCATCGTCATTGAAGCCTGGTTCGGGGGCTACTGAGGGAGTCCTGGAGGAGGTGTCCAGATGGCCGGACTATAACCTTTGACCGGACTCCTGGACTATGAAGATACAAGATTGAAGACTTCGTCCCGTGTCCGGATGGGACTTTCCTTGGCGTGGAAGGCAAGTTTGGCGTACTGGATATGTAGATCTCCTCCCATTGTAACCGACTACGTGTAACCCTAGCCCTTTCCGGTGTCTATATAAACCGGAGGGTTTTAGTCCGTAGGGACGAACAACAATCATACCATAGGCTAGCTTCTAGGGTTTAGCCTCTACGATCTCGTGGTAGATCTACTCTTGTACTACCCATATCATCAATATTAATCAAGTAGGAGTAGGGTTTTACCTCCATCGAGAGGGCCCGAACCTGGGTAAAAACATCGTGTCCCTTGTCTCCTATTACCATCCGCCAAGACGCACAGTTCGGGACCCCCTACCCGAGATCCGCCGGTTTTGATACCGACAGGGGAGGAAAATGTATAGATCATAGGCTTCGAGAGAGAGCGTTGCCTTTTATTCTCTCTTGCTTTGGTGGTTGAACTTTATTTGCTTGATTGAGATACCTTCTGTCTATGTGATACTTGGATGATCATGTGTTTGATCATATGCTACATTAATGCTTGTTGGATGACATTATCCTTTTATCTCTATATGATCATTCACTTTGCTTGGTGATGAGTGCATGTATTCTATTGTTATCATTTTGAGCGCTCCACCAAGATGTATGTGACATGGAAGAATAACCCATGAGCCTAACTCTTTGTGCATTTGCAGTCCAAAGCAAATCTTAAACTATGCACAAATTTAGGGGGAGCTCTTGCTTTTCACATACTTCTCAAAGCGACAATGTTTTTCACTCTTATTATAATTTGTCGAAGCTTTGATCTATATGTTGTCATCAATTACCAAAAAGGGGGAGACTGAAAGTGCAACTATCCTGAGGTGGTTTTGGTAATTCCTAACAACATATAGCTCATTGAGCTAACATTACTCCAAGATAAATATTTCAGGAAAAGCTCAATGAATGGCATGCCATGGATGAGAAAAGTGGACCCCTCAAAATACTAAGGATAAAAGGATTGGCTCAAGCTCAAAGCTCAAGACTCTACATTTTATATTTTAGTGATCCAAGATCACATTGAGTCTATAGGAAAAGCCAATACTATCAAGGAGGGATGAGGTGTTGCTTAATGAGGTTTTTGCTTCATAGTGATATGCTCCAAAACCCTCAACTACTTTCCCACATCCACATATGACCAAAACCAAAAGTCAAACTCGGCCCCATCGATTCTTTCTATCCGGCGCCACCGAGTTCAGATGTCATAGCCACTGCCACAAACCCTAGGCAAATCGGTCTCATCGAGATGGGATTGTAATCTCTCTGTTTGCCTTCGTAACGTTTCGGTCCTACCGAGATGAGCGATTGGTCCCACCGAGATTGCAATGTAAACTCTCTGTTTCCTTTTTGTAACATTTCGGTCGCACCGAAATGAGCAAATCGGTCCCACCGAGTTTACCTGACCAACTCTCTGGTTGGCTTATTACCAAAATCGGTCCCACCGAGTTTGTGTAATCGGTCTCACTGAGATCACGTTATGCCCTAACCCTAACCATATCGGTCCTACCGAGTTGCATGTCGGTCCCAACGAAAATCATAACGGTCACTAGATTTGCTGAATCGGTCTGTCCGAGTTTAACAATCCGGTCCGACCAAGTTTGGCAAGTTGTGTGTAACGGTTAGATTTTGTGTGGAGGCTATATATACCCCTCCACCTCCTCTTCATTCGTGAAGAGAGCCATCAGAACGAACCTACACTTCCAATACACATTTTCTGAGAGAGAACCACCTACTCATGTGTTGAGGCTAGTCCTGGCCATGGGCAGCCTGGCCCGGACGGCCCGGCCCGACCCGGCCCGAAAATGCCCGACACGGCCCGCCCGACGGCGCTCCCGGGCCAGGCTCGGGCCTAGATTTTGAGCCCGAAGGCCGGGCCGGGCCGGGCCCGGGCCCATCATTTTTGCGTTTTCCTGAAGGATGGGCCGGGCCGGCCCGAAGCCCGATGGGATTTTACGTGTTCGGGCCGGGCTCGGGCCCAGAAAACAGTCCCAACGGCCGGGCCGGGCCGGGCTCGGGCCTGGGTTTTTTGCGTCGGGCTTGTCTAGACCCGGCCCGAGGTATGGCCAGGTATAGTTGAGGCTAAGATATTCAATTCCTACCATATGAATCTTGATCTCTAGCCTTCCCCAAGTTGCTTTCCACTCAAATCTTCTTTCCACCTGAATCCAAATCCTGTGAAAGAGAGTTGAGTGTTGGGGAGACTATCATTTGAAGCATAAGAGCAAGGAGTTCATCATCAACACACCATTTGTTACTTCTTGGAGAGTGGTGTCTCCTAGATTGGCTAGGTGTCACTTGGGAGCCTCCGACAAGATTGTGGAGTTGAACCAAGGAGTTTGTAAGGGCAAGGAGATTGCCTACTTCGTGAAGATCTACCGCTAGTGAGGCAAGTCCTTCGTGGGCGATGGCCATGGTGGGATAGACAAGGTTGCTTCTCCGTGGACCCTTCGTGGGTGGAGCCCTCCATGGACTTGCGCAACCGTTACCCTTCATGGGTTGTAGTCTCCATCAACATGGATGTACAATAGCACCACCTATCGAAACCACGACAAAAACATCCGTGTCTCCAATTGCGTTTGAATTCTCCAAACCCTCCCCTTTACATTCTTGCAAGTTGCATGCTTTACTTTCCTCTGCTCATATACTCTTTGCGTGCTTGCTTGAATTGTGTTAAGATTGCTTAACTTGTTCTGAAGTTGCTAAAATCTGCCAAGAACTAAAATTGGGAAAAGGATAAGTTTTTATTTGGTCAAGTAGTCTAATCACCCCCCCTCTAGACATACTTTCAATCCTACACACTTGCGAACGACTTACCGTGGTCTCCCTCAATGGTATTCTCCGCCGAACGCACTTCGCCAAACCACAACGTTCGAGATATCGTCGACGTCACTGCAATGGGGAAGGAAGTCAAATAGTTACTACCTCCATTTTTTGTACACAAGGCCAGTATATCAAAATTACAATTTGTAGAAGGCCACTAACACTAATCAAGGCAAAATTGATGGGGTTTGCCTCGTACTAGCAACCAAGGACATTAATATACCCTTGCATGCATGCGGAAGTGAGAAGGTTGGTTTGCATGGCGTTGCATTAATCAACCGATGAGGAGTGAGATGGCTAGCTCTTTGGGCGCTGGAGAAAAAAATACGCATTAATTGACACGTCAAACGCGGATTTGTATTGATCAATCCCGCGAAGGAAAACCCCGCCTTTCTTTTTTAACACAAGTAGTACTCCTACATACGTACTTGTATCCTGTTTGGGTGTAGGCCTTGCATTTCCTTACTTCGCCACACATTTTTGCCAAGCTTGCATAAAGTTTTCAAAATGAAAAGGAGGTACACTTGCGCATGGCTGTCGCGATCGCACCGCACCCTCACACAGTCACTCCTACATGCCGCAAACCCAACCAAGGGAAAGCACCCTCACTGACACGTGCTACCGCATGTGATCAAACCAAACTCATCCATCCTACCGTTGACGCATAATTTATGTTCATACAGTATGTTTATCCAACCGCATGTTGGGGAAGATCCGTACGGCCCGTGCGGTGGTCTGTTGGGGAAGAAGAAGAGGAGAGGAAGAAGGGTTAGGAGATGTAGGATATTCATCCAACCGCATGAAATGGTCGACTGACCCAAATGATGAAAGTCCGGTGACTTGCATAAACATATGTTTTTACGCAACAAAAGATCCCTAAAAACAACAAAATAAAGAAAAACTATCACTGTTCGCGGAACGAGACGGCCTCGTCGTCTTTAGCTGCCGGCGCGAACCAGCCATAGATGACGACGTGTGTCTCCGCGCCGTGGTTGTCCTCGGCCTCCAGCTACTCGTTCATGCGGAGCATGCGGGCGCTCTGCATGGATGAGAGCACCGATCGGTTCAAGTCCAGGACATCCGGTTCCGCCTACAGGAGGGCCTCGACGGCAGCGGCATCCGCGCGCTCCGCGTCGAGTTGAGCCTCCGCCACCCGGTTCAAGTCCAGGAAGTCTTGTTCCGCCTGCAGGAGGGCCTTGATGGCAGCGGCATCTGCGTGCTCCGCGTCGAGTTGAGCCTCCGCCGCCCGTTTCAAGTCTAGGACGTCCGGTTCCGCCTGCAGGAGGGCCTCGATGCCAGCGGCATCCGCGCGCTCAGCATCAAGTTGAGCCTCCGCCACCTGGTTCACATCCACGACACCCAGTTCCGCCTGCAGGAGGGCCTCGATGGTAGTGGCATGTGCACGCTCCGTGTCGAGTTGAGCCTCCGCCTCCCGGTCCTCCTTTAGTATCGCCAGGTTGACCCGCTGGTCCACATGCACCATGGAGGACCTGGACGCTGGCACGAAGTCGACGTCCATCGTCTCATGCGCATCGGGGGCCTTCTGCGTCGCGACCTCTGCCATGAACATTGGATCGGCTTCCTCCTCCTAGGAGGTTGGCTCCAGAGAACTCGGGGATTGGCCCGCCACAAAGCGAGCTTGGAATGGAGGTCTGTGGCGCCGACCGCCACCGCGATTCCTGCGTGGTGCTCCGACGTCAACATCTTGTAGTACGTTATCTTACGGTGCATCATGGCTTTCCGGCGAACAAGGGGACGCTTGATGCGGGCTAGGGGATCGAAAGGTGGGGGAATAGGCTGGAGAGGAGGTGTGATTTTGGGGCAGTGGCTGGCGTAGGCCGAGCAGCGAAGGTTTTGGTGTGAATAGTGGTTTTAGTGATGACCGGTCAATCGATTTTGACTGTACATTGCTCTTGTCGCGTTCGGGTTGCACCCCAGCATGCTGGACCCTCCACGTCGCTCACCGAACGGAATACGCTTCGTCTTGCGTTTTCGCTCGCTTGTGGGTCCGCAGTTGAGAGTGAACCGACGTCCCTCCCCCGCCCCGCCCGCGTCATTTATACTACTACTCCCTCTGTTTTATGCAGAGTAAATAAAAATAGAGGGAATATACTACTAGTGCTATGAGCACTGCATACTCTACTACAGATGTTGTCAGTACTCCACTAGTACTATTGGACAAGGAGCATGGCGAAATCCTAGTAGGAAGAGCATGTGCGAGAACAAGCACATTCACGTGTTTGAAAACAAATTGGAAACCATCTATGTTTGAATACAAATCTAGGAGTACGTATGAATCTAACAATATTGATTGGGCGTTGTTGAATTTTGATACTTTTTTCTGTAAGTTTGATCAAAGTAGAGATACTTTGACTACACATAAAACTTATATGTAAACTAGAAAGGATCGGAGGGAGTATATTGTATGTTCAAAAGCGAAACGAACATTGAATACCCTTTATATATGATTTGCTGATGCTATGATCACCGGTCAAAAAATTTGAATCTGCCTTAGGCATCACACATGCACCCACTCGTTCTCTCTCGGTTTGATATCAGGGTCCGGAGATCGATTGAAAGAGGACTAGGGTGGGTACAGTATGTTCATTTCGCTTTTGAACGTACAATATACTCCCTTCGATCCCCACAGACTCCCCCGGGTCATTTCTATCATAGAAACAGACCAAGCCTTTATCTCCTTGCACGACACGCAATTGATCTCTCAACAACAATTGATCTCGTCAAGATGTGTCGGGGCATGTACCGAATGGGATGTCAAAACTAAGACGGGAAGCGACACATAGTGGAGGCAAAGTGAAACTTTAAAGGAACCGTTTGTCTGTATGCATGTCGGACAAATTACAACATTAGAGATACAAGCATGGTCTAGGCCCACATGCGAATGATACTCGGCGGAATGTTCAAATGAGGCATGCGGGAGGATGGACTTGATCGGAGGGCGGCATGATCGATGAAGAAGAGGGTTGGAGAGGAATGAGAAATAAGCAACGCCACATGATTATACTTGAACGGCTCAAATAAACAATAAGTTGTCTTTGTTTTCCCTTCTGTCTTGGTCATGGAGTAAGATAGTCCCTCCGTTTTTATTTACTCTGCATATTAGGTTTGACTGAAGTCAAACTTCATAAAATTTGACCAAATTTATAGAAAAAATATGAACATTTACAAAAGCAAATCTATATGATGTGAAAGTATATTCAATATGATGTGTTATTATTTATGTCTATAAACTTTGTCAACGTTTACAAAGTTTGACTTTGAGTAAAGCTAAAATGCGGAGTAAATGAAAACAGAGGGAGTACGCAGGGACTAGTATAGTTACTACTGCCGGAACATGGTAAGTTGGACCCCTAAATGCGGGCACAGACCGGGCACACCTCAAGTATTCCTTAAAACAGTCGGACACCTACATTAGCACACCATTTGGCTACTTAATCAAGTGTTATGCTTCAGTAGTTGAAAAGGAAAAGGGTGGTACCATACCCAAAACCACCACACTTGGGGCTAGGGTAACAACTTGGTAATGTACCACATTGATACGTCTCCAACGTATCTATAATTTATGACTGTTCCAAGTTGTTATATTATAATTTTTGGATGTTTTGTAATCATTTTATAGTCATTTTATATCATTTTTTGGTACTAACCTATTGACATATTGCCAAGTGCCAGTTGCTATTTTCTGCATGTTTTTACATCGCAGGAAATCAATACCAAACGGAGTCCAAACACAACAAAACTTTTTGGGGATTTTTTTGGACCAGAAGACATCCAGTGGGCCGAAGAAGCGCCTGGGGGTGCTCTGAGGGAGCACAACCCACCAGGCCATGCCAGGAGGCCCAGGCGCACCCTGGTGGGTTGTGCCCACCTCGGGCGCCCCCTGAACCGACTCGTTGATCTATAAATACCCCAATATTCCAGAAACCCTAGGAGAGTCGACGAAAATCAATTCCAGCCGCTGCAGAGTCCAGAACCACCAGATCCAATCTTGACACCATCACAGAGGGGTTCACCACTTCCATTGGTACCTCTCGATGATGCGTGAGTAGTTCTTTGTAGACCTTCGGGTCCGTAGTTAGTACCTAGATGGCTTCCTCTCTCTCTTTTGATTCTCAATACAATGGTCTCTTGGAGATCCATATGATGTAACTCTTTTTGCGGTGTGTTTGTTGGGATCGGATGAACTTTGAGATTATGATCAGATCTATCTTTTTATACATGATAGTTATTTGAGTCTTCTTTGATCTCTTATATGCATGATTGCTTATAGCCCTGTATTTCTTCTCTGATATTTGGTTTTTTGGCCAACTTGATCTATTATCTTGCAATGGGAAGAGGTGCTTTGCAGTGGGTTCGATCTTATGGTGCTTGATCCCAGTGACAAAAGGGGAACCGACATGTATGTATCATTGCTACTAAGGATAAAATGATGGGGTCTAGTTCTACATAAATAGATCTTGTCTACATCATGTCATCGTTCTTATTGCATTACTCCGTTTCTCCATGAACATATACACTAGATGCATGCTGGATAGCGGTTGATGTGAGAAGTAATAGTAGTAGATGCAGGCAGGAGTCGGTCTACTAATCTTGGTCGTGATGCCTATATAATGATCATTGCCTGGATATCGTCATGATTATTTGAAGGTCCATCAATTGCCCAACAGTAATTTGTTCACCCACGTTTGCTATTTTTCTCGAGAGAAGCCACTAGTGAAACCTACGGCCCCTGGTTCTCTTTCTCATATTATTTGCCTTTGCGATCTATTTTCCTTTGCTTTTATTTTTAGATCTATTAAACCAAAAATACAAAAATACCTTGCTGCACTTTATTTTATTTGGCGTTCGATCTATCAATCTGTTACAACTTTCTCCCATCCACGTGTCTTTTTTTGGCGCCGTTACCCAAAAGGGATTGACAACCCCTTTAACACGTCAGGTTGCAAGTATTTGTTATTTGTGAGCAGGTGTTGTTTACGTAGTGTTGCTTGGTTCTCCTACTGGTTTGATAACCTTGGTCTCATCATTGAGGGAATTACCTACCATCGCTGTGCTGCATCATCTTCCTCTTTGGGGAAATACCAACATAGCTTCAAGCGCCATCAAAAGGAATTTCTGGCGCCGTTGCCGGGGAGACATCATCAACATCTACCAGGTTCGTAATCACAAATCTCATATCCTCGCAATTTACATTATTTGCCATTTGCCTCTCGTTCTCCTCTCCCACACTTCACAAAAAATTGCCGTTTTATTCGCCCTCTTTTTTGTTCGCCATTTTCTCGTCAGATCTCTTGTTTGCTATCTCTACTTGTGTTACCATATGCCTTCTATTTTCTTGCATCTTTGCTTGCTAATAATCTATTGTTATGGATCTTCATTCACTTGCTAATCTTTTTAAAAGATCCAATCATGATGACCCAATTGCTAGTGAGTTGAATGCACTAGATTATCTTTATGAAGTTTTGCTTGAGATTCGTGAATCTGAAAATTGTGATGAAGAAATTTATGCAATGATTCATGATAGCTCCTTGAATGAAAAGCATGTTTGCAATGATTTTACTATAAATTCTATTAATATAAATTGCGCAATTAATATGCAAAACCCCAATCTTGGGGATGCTAATTTTGATATGTCCACTACTTGTTGCAATGATCATGATTGGGGTGATGATTCTTATGATCTTAAAAATGTATTTAAATCTCATGATGAATATGCTTGCGATAATATTAACAGTGGGTTTGGAAGAGTTTCAACTTTACCTAAAAATAATTCCAAATATTTGGTGAGTGTTCAATCTTATGAAATTTTTGATAAAAGTGGGCTTGGAGAGGTCATGGCTTTATTTGATGATAATCCCACTATTTTGGAAGAGTGTCAACTTTGCATGCATATGGATCATAAAGAGAATATTTTATGTGATATTTATATTGTTGAATTTGTTTATGATCCTACATATGATTATTATGAGAGAGGAAAATATGGTTGTAGAAATTTTCATGTTACTAAATTACCCCTTGTTATGTGGAGATCGTCAATGTTTTATTCCTCTTCTTTGCATATGTTAGATATTTCTTGTCTTGATAATTTGTTTGCTTATAAAATTCCTATGCATAGGAAGTACGTTAGACTTAAATGTATTTTCCATATGTTTCATGATGCTCTCTTTGTGTTTCAATTCTTATCTTTCGTGTGAGCATCGTTGAAATCTTAAGCCTATCTTAATGGCTATAAAAGAAAGAGCTTGCTGGGAGGCAACCCAATGAATAAAATTTAATTTTTCTTTTTGCTTTCTGTTCTTGAGTGTTTGGACAATTATGCTACTGTTATGATTGTCTTTTTTGTGTTTTAATTAGTGTTTGTGCCAATAAAAGCCTTTGGGATCTTCTTGGGTGATAGTTGTTTGATCTTGCTGAAAAACAGAAACATTCGCGCTCACAAAAACAATTCTCATTTTTAACAGAAGAGTGCTTTTGAGTTGATTCATTTTGCAGAAGATTAATATACAAATTGCTCACGTGGTCCTAAGTTTTTCAGAATTTTTGGAGTTACATAAGTATTCGTAATATTCAGATTACTACAGACTGTTCTATTTTTAACAGATTCTGTTTTCTTTGCGTTGTGTGCTTGTTTTGATGATTCTATGGTTTTCTTTGATGAGTTTTTGCCATAGAAAAGTTGGAATACAGTAGATATAATGAAACAATAAAATATGAATTTGTTTGATACTGTACTTATAGTAGTGATTTGCTTTCTTATACTAACGGATCTAACGAAGGTTTTGTTGGAGTTTTGTGTGATTGAAGTTTTCATGTTTTGGGTTATCTTACGATGGATGAAGGAATAAGGAGTAAGAAGAGCCTAAGCTTGGGGATGCCCATGGCACCCCAAGTTATTATCCAAAGGGAAGCAAGCAACTAAGCTTGGGGATACCCCGAGTGGCATCCCCTCTTTCTTCTAACGACCATCGGTATTTTACTTGAAGCTATATTTTTATTCGGCACATATTGAGTTTTGCTTGGAGCGTATTGTATGATATGAGTCTTTGCTTGTTTTTTTTCTTTTTAAGTCTTGAATCCTTGCTGTACACACCTATTTGAGAGAGCCAAAATTATGCCATGACTTGTTAGAATAGCTCTCTATGCTTCACTTAAATTTTTATGAGCTATGCATTTGCTGTAGTGCTTCACTTATATCTTTTGAGCACGGTGTGCTTTAGTATTTTTGAAGAAATGCTCTCTTGCTTCACTTAGATTTATTTGAGAGTTAGTACAATTTTCAATAAATTCTCTCTTGCTTCACTTAAGTTATTTTAAGAGAGAAAATTTTATGCTCATGATCTTCACTTATATTTGTTTGAGCTTATCAAAAGCAACACATGAAAATTAGTCCCAACGTGATAGATATCCAAGAAGGATATAATAAAAACTTTCATGAAGATCATTGGACAAAATAAACTTGATTCCTTGTAACAGTTTTGAGATATGATGATGTGATATGTGAGTCATGTTGATGAGTAATTATGCTTTAGTAAGAATATTGGTGTTAAGATTTGTGATTCCCTATGCAAGCACAAAATTCAATAGTCATGCAATGAAATTACATCCTACTTGTGGTATATTATTCGGTGTTAATTATGGTTAATGCTCGCTTATGATATTATTCGTTTCTTGGTTGGTCGCTTATCAATCTTTTGCTAGCCTTCATTTTGCACTAAGTATGATCTCTAATTGTGCATCCAAAAACCTTTAAACTAGTTTTTGCCACATGAGTCCACTATATCTACATATATGCGATATTCTTTTGCCGTTCTAAGCAAATTTGTATGTGCCATCTCTAATTTTCAAAATAAACTTCTCTTTTGTGTGTTAAATGCATCGGCGTGGCGGCGAGGGGTGGCTAATATTTTCCATGCTAGATGTGTTATTCTCACGATGAGTGTTTATTTAGTTGTCATTGCACGAGAGTAAGGCGAAGGTATTAGGGATGCCTAGTCCCGAAATGAAAAATGAATTACTTTATGTTGTCAAATAATAAATTCCTTGGAAAGTGTTGGTATGGAAGGCAACCGTGGATACAGCTAGCCATGGAAAGTGAAAGTATGGTTGAAAAAGGAATAAACTTTATTTTCTGTTTGGGAACCGCCTATGATATATCTAGCATGGAAAGTGTTGGGAACTCTAAGTCGTTTTCGTTGGTGGGAAAGGCACACCTCCCAAAATGTTTTTATCTCTAAGTTTTTCGCTTTGAGCTTTGGCACCTCTAGAAATCCCTACTTCCCTCTGCGAAGGGCCTTTCTTTTACTTCCCTCTGCGAAGGGCCTTTCTTTTACTTCGCTTTGAGCATTGGGTGTAGTTAATATGCGAGTGTGTTTCATGAATGGATCAATGATTGAGCATGATGGGCTAGGGATAACTTATTTTAGCGTTGATATTTTGGAAGACATGGTTGCTTGTTGATATGGTTGAGTATTTAAGTCATCATGTCAAAACTAGACTATTTCTTAGAATCATATAAAAGTCCAAATGTCCATGCTATAAAGAAAAGAATATGATATGACATGTTACGCAGCATTCCACATAAAAAATTCTGTTTTTATCACTTACCTACTCGAGGACGAGCAGGAGTTAAGCTTGGGGATGCTGATACGTCTCCAATGTATTTATAATGTTTGATTGTTCCATGCTGTTATATTTTCATTTTTGGATGTTTTATAATTATTTTATAGTCATTTTATATCATTTTTTGGTACTAACCTATTGACATAGTGCCAAGTACCAGTTGATGTTTTCTGCATGTTTTTTACATCGCAGTAAATCAATACCAAACGGAGTCCAAACGCAGCGAAAAATTTTGGAGTTTTTTTGCACCAGAAGACATCCAGAAGAAGCGCTTACTGGGGTGCTTGAGGAGCACAACCCACCAGGGCGCCAGAGGCTGGCGCCTGGTGGGTTGTGCCCACCTCGGGTGCCCCCTGAACTGACTCTTTGCTCTATAAATACCCCAAATATTCCAGAAACCCTAGGGGAGTCGACAAAAATCAATTCCAGCCGCCGCAGAGTCTAGAACCACCATATCCAATCTAGACACCATCATGGAGGGGTTCACCACTTCCATTGGTGCCTCTTGGATGATGCGTGAGTAGTTCTTTGTAGACCTTCGGGTTCGTAGTTAGTAGCTAGATGGCTTCCTCTCTCTCGTTTGATTATCAATACAATGGTCTCTTGGAGATCCATATGATGTAACTCTTTTTGCGATGTGTTTCTTGGGATCGGATGAACTTTGAGTCTATGATCAGATCTATCTTTTTATCCATGAAAGATATTTGAGTCTTCTTTGATCTCTTATATACATGATAGCTTATAGCCTCGTATTTCTTCTCTGATATTTGGGTTTTGTTGGGCCAACTTGATCTATTTATCTTACAATGGGAAGAGGTGCTTTGTCGTGGGTTTGATCTTACGGTGCTTGATCCCAGTGACAGAAGGGGAACCGACACGTATGTATCGTTGCTACTAAGGATAAAACGATGGGGTCTATTTCTACATAAATAGATCTTGTCTACATCATGTCATCGTTCTTATTGCATTACTCTGTTTCTCCATGAACTTAATACACTAGATGCATGCTGGATAGCGGTCGATGTGTGGAGTAATCGTAGTAGCTGCAGGCAGGATTCGGTCTAGTAATCTTGGACGTGATGCCTATATAATGATCATTTCCTGGATATCGTCATGATTATTTTAAGTTCTATAAATTGCCCAACAGTAATTTGTTCACCCACCATTTGCTATTTTTCTCGACAGAAGCCACTAGTGAAACCTATGCCCCCCGGGTCTCTTTCTCATATTATTTGCCTTTGCAATCTATTTTCATTTGCTTTTATTTTTAGATCTATTAAACCAATAATACAAAAGTACCTTGCTAAACTTTATTTTATTTGGTGTTCAATCTATCAATCTATTACAACTTTCTCCCGTCCACGTGCCAATTTCTGGCGCCGTTACCCGAAAGGGTTTGACAACCCCTTTAACACGTCGAGTTGCGAGTATTTGTTATTTGTGTGCAGGTGTTGTTTACGTAGTGTTGCTTGGTTCTCCTATTGGTTCGATAACCTTCGTCCTATCACTGAGGGAAATACCTACCATCTCTGTGCTGCATCATCCCTTCCTCTTTGGGGAAATACCGACGTCGCTTCAAGCGCCATCACACATTTGAACCAGGGCACAAAAACCACCTGTTCTGCGCCTAATGCGCAACGCGGAGCACTGACGCTCGAATTTGGCCGGGAAAACAGGGAAATCGACATGTGGGGCACACTTGACGGGACGATGTGGCGCAGACTAGTCCAATGGAGGAGCTGGCCCACGACCTCCTCGCCACCTGGAACCGTTCATGTGGGTCGTGGTGGCCAGCAACGTGGCGCAGCTCCTGCACCGCCTCTGGACACGGCGACCGCGGTGAGCAACACGCTCATTGTCGCTAGACACGGTCGGCTTCAGGGTGCCGAGGGTGGCGTTAGCGCTGCGGCACGACCAGCAGATCAACACCCGGCTCGTCGAGGATGCATGGGGCGCCGAAGTGCGCGCGCGTCACGACGCGTCCGTGGAGTGTTGTAGCGCGACCAACTGCATCCCCAACCTGAGACCATGTCGGGTCGTCTTGCTTTTTTAATGACATGTGGGGATTGCATGTGAGCAAAGGGCATAGCCAACGTTGCCACGACCGCAGCTGACTACCCTGGCACACAAAAACCCTCGTCCCTTGCACCATCGCGCGGTGCGTTCCCAGCCGGCGCCAGCTGCCCGCATTCATGTCGTCCGTCCGTATGCCGTCATTAAAAGGCTCGTTGCATGAGGAACAAATTCCGGCAACTTAATGACGCACACGGACGCTTGGCCTCAATGGAATGCGCTACTTAAAGCGGCAACGCCCAGCTAAACTCCACACTATAGCGCATCATCCTGCTACCTGACACCACATCCGCCATGACCGCGAGCGCGAACGCTCTGCGGGAGAGCTTGTCTTCGGGGATGAAGCTTGAGGTCGCCGCCCTCGCTCAAGTCGCCGCTTGCAACGCAATAGCCGCGTAGCCGAACACAGACGCGACCACACAAGCGGTGGCCACGCTGGCGGTCGGCAACGGGAGCACCGTCAACCGTGCGTCCTACTTTCCGCCGTCCAACATTCGGTGGCGCATGTGGTAGGTGAAGCGACGGACCGTCCATATCCATCATCATTGACCTCACGCCCACCGATACCGCCAAGGTCGGGGACCACTCCGAGGATGAGTAGGGCATGGGAGGCGGCAGGGCATGGTGTGCCAACTGGCCGGTCCGCCTCCCGTGTTCTACTCTTCCTCGCCGGAGACCGCACCTTCACTTCACGGGTCTTGAACCTTGCCCCTATACATGGAGATCGTAGATGGAGGACGTCGGTCGCACCGTAGAATATGTTTAGGGTCGGGGTTCTTTTATTTTTCTGTCCTATAAAAGTTTGAAATGTAATGAAAATCTACCGTGTTTGCATTAATCTCGTCCGGTATATATGAACTTTCGCAATAATAGTAAGATATATTGTAGGAGTATGAAAATATATGGAATGTTGATTTGTTTTTGTGTGTATAAAGTTAGAAGGTTTGACCCGAGAAAAAGCTAACATGCGAAGTAAATAAACACATAGGGTCTAAATACACAATTTATCTTAGGCACTCCAATAGTACGTCCACCACACATTCACACATTTCACATCTTTCTACATCTACGGGAACCTACGAAAGGGTTAACATAAATTGCCTCTCTCTCCCCTGGTTTTCATGGTGGTGGGCCCCTCCCTCCCCCCAATCTCCAATCAACAGCTCACATGTTTCACATTATGTTAATTACGTAACTGGGATTATGTAGGTATAGCATTACTCGTCCTAAAATGACCAACTAAGCCAACCTCCCAGCATATCGCGCGGGAAAAGACCCGGCCGCGCTGTTTTAGTCAGGATTACCGGATTACTAGTAGTAGCATCGATGGATCGCGCGAAGCAGCAAGTTTAAAAGGAAAAGAGGCGGTACACTCACAGCACGCTTATCACGGTCGCATTGCACCCCACACACGGTCGGTCCTGCACACGGCTCACGCCAACGAAACGCGCTTCGGATTGCCTCTTCACTGACACGTGGGACTGCACTTGGAGAAACCAACCATGCACCAAACTCCCCCGCCCACCACGCGAAAATCCCCCCCCCCCAAATTCCCCTGCAAATCCCTAATTCAGCCGCCCTTCGGACAACTAGCCAATAATATTCCCCAAAGCCCCCTCCACCTCGCCCCTCTCCACTCCATTCACTCCGCCAAAGCCTCCCTCCCCGCTGCACCGATACATCGGTGCCACGGTTCATCGAGGGGACGTACGGCGATCATCTTGCTCCCATAGTACGCTCTCATAGATTGTCGTCCTCTAGTCGCGCCACCACCGCTAGTGACGTTCTTGTGGAGACGCACGGCGGTCAGCGCCACCACCGCTGGCAACGTTCTTGTGGAGACGCATGGCGGTCAGCTTCTCCCATGGTACGTGCATTCTAGACTGAGGCCCCGTGCATGTCGGAGTAGCGCTGAATGTTAGCTGATAGGCGCTGTTAATCTCACTATTTTCTGAAGTAGTTTACAGTCAATATGCTATGCTTAAGAAGCTTCCTTGCCCTGTTCTGCACTCAATCTGCTTAGCTGAGATGGCATGCCACGCCCGATTAGTTGCTAAAATATCCTGCCACATATTTATTGTGACGTAGATTGCCATGGTCTAGTAGCCAATCTGTTAGGTGAAATAGCTCTACACCGTTTTATACTCGATCTTTGTTGCTGAGATGGCCTTCAATAGCTGTGTGCTCGGCCTCATTGAATGCTGAAATAGCCTGCCATAATTTAGCACTCAGATCTGTTTGCTGAATTAGCTTTACATATATTTCGTTACTTAGATCTGCTTGTCCAAATATCTTGCCATAGCCTTAGACATCGACCTAGGTATTTTTTCTGGACTTCATAAAAAGCATATATGTTTTTCCTATAATATCTAGTAGAAGAACTAATTTGTATGTCTAACAGATGGACAGGACTTGGATAACTTCTGCTCGAATATTCACCGCTGCATATGTCAAGGGGGTTGAAAACTTCATGAACTTTATCAGAGCTGAGTACGATGGTCTGAATTAGATGTGCTCTGCCTGTGTAGCAGTTGTAAGAATTCAGTTACAAGACCCCAGTCAATTGTGCAAAATCATCTACACTTGTATACTAGGTGGGTTAATCTAGCTGTGAACGTCAATGTTACTGACTATGTGGAAGCAGCCAATCACCATCTTAATCTGCCTGATGCTTAGGTGGAAGAGGAGGAGGAGGTGGTGGTGGTGGAGCTAGTGAGTTTGACCAACATTGAAACAATGCTACGAAATGCTCGTGCATTTCGTGAACTTTCACATGCACAAGAAAAATGGTGGGCCCCCATGTTTGAACAATGCAACATGGCTGTCACCCCAGGAAATAAGCTGTCAGTATTCTCAGCTATGGTCACCTTTCTTCAGGTGAAGACATCTGAGCGGATAACCAACAAATCATTCGATAAGATGCTGGCTGCTTTCCGCAAATCTTTCCCAGATGCGTCTGAGCTGCCACACACCTATAGTAAAATGAAGAATTTCCTTCGTGCAGTTGGAATTGGATATGATATGATCCATGTTTGTAAGAATAATTGTGTTTTGTTCCGGAGGGATTATGCCAACTTAAGTGAAGGCCCAAAATGCAAATCATCAAGATGGAAAGATGACGATGCTGTGAAGAGGATTCCTCATGTTGTTCTGAGACATTTTCCAATTATACCAAGATTGCAGAGGTTGTTTCATGATGCTGAAACAAGAGAGGATGTATTGTGGCATTCTAGGAACCAGGAGTACAGAGATCAGAATGTAATGAGCCAGCCATCTCATGGTAGTGACTGGAAAAGTTCAATCAGAAACACAAAAAGTTTGCTGCTGACCCGAGAAACATTAGACTTGGCTTAGCTTCAGATGGATTTAACCCATTTGGCCACCAGAGCGCCACATATAACATGTTGCCTGTGCTTGTTATCCCTTACAACATGCCTCCAAATGTCTACACCAAAGAATCAAACTACATGATGGCCTTGCTCACCCCAGGTCCAAAAAGTCCTGGAAAGGATTTTGATTTATTCATGGAGCCTCTTGTGGAGGAACTTCAACAGCTATGGAGGGATGTTCTCACTCGAGACCTATATAGTAGCCCACCAGCTGATTTCTTTGTGTGCTATTATAATTTGGTGCATCCATGAATATCCGTCTTTCGGCACTATGTCAGGGTGAACGACACATGGTTACAATGCATGTATTCGTTGTGACAGAAATCCGCTGTCATACGCAATACTTAGCAAGATCTGTTACATTGGACACTGTTGTTTCCTTGCCAAGGACAAGCCGTGTCCAACAAAATACCAAAGATACGTGTTCAATGCAAAGCATGAAAACCTTGATGCGCCAAAGAGGTTCACCACCGATGAGTTGCAAGTGGAATTAGAGAAGGTCAGGCATATTACACCAGGAAACCATCCTGATAATGGCAGTGGGAAAAGGAAGCATGGTAGGGTAGAAGAGAGATTATTGTTTACCCGCAGGTCCACTTGTGGGACTTGGAGTATTGGAAAGATATGGATCTGTGGCATAATCTTGATGTGATGCACATCGAGAAAAATATATGTGACAACATTATCGACACACTTCTTAATATTGAAGGCAAGACGAAAGATACCTTAAAATCTAGGATTGATTTGACACACCTGGGCATCAGATCCGATTTGCAAGTGAAAGATGATGGTGCATCATGGGATATGGCACCATCTATGTATGTCTTGGACAATGTAAAAAGAAAATAATTCTGTGAGGTCTTGTCACGTGTGAGATTCCCACATGGATTTTCTTCCAATCCTGAAAGGAGAGTCAGTGCAGATTGAAACAAGGTACAAGGGTTGAAAACTCATGCTTTCAACGTACTACTTCAAAGGGTTTTACCTGTTATCCTTAGAGGATTGGGCTGCCCTGACTTATACAGAGCAGTTGCAGAGTTGGGACAATTCTTCAGGGAACTTGTAAGTGCATCTAGTGCCCCTTAGTGATTTTGGTGTATTGAATACTTATAGGTTAAGGAACTAATGTGTTTGTGAGTTTACACAGGTCTATAAGTCTATGAGGAGTTTGATATTTACAGAGAAAGTCGACCCCTAAAAATGAATGTCTTCGACTGAAGACATCGGATTTCTGAAGACTTTCTGAAGACTTTAAAAGTGAAGAAATTGGTGTGACCATGAAGACTTGGTATTCATACGAGGAACATGAAGCTTGAAGGCTTTTGTTTTCGTAGTTTCATTTTCTCTTTCTTGAGTCATAGGAAACATCGTACTGTTAAAGGGGCTCGAGGAAAAACTAAGGAAAAGTTTCCAAGTGATGTTCATCTCAAAATCCTACATCTACCAATCCCTTCGAGTGAAGCCATTGGAAATCTCATGCAGCTCAGTCAATTTCTTCAGTGACAGAGACGAAGTTCTTCTGGTCTCTGAGGAATTTGTTCTGACTGAGGAGTTAGGAATTCGCCAGTGCGGATTGCCTACAAGCGAGGAACATGATAGCCCTAAGGAATTTGATAGTCAAATTTCTGACCATTGTTGTGCTACGCGCCAGCTGTCCCAAAATATCTACCCACCTAATGGTTATATCATTGAAGGGCATTTATGTCTTATCATGTCGGGCTGCTCCCTAGGCTATAAATAGCCGCCCCCTACAACCACTAGCTGGTTGGCTGCTCCGAGAGAAACTGACACTTGTCATTTGAGAGCATCCCATCCTCCGAGGACTTTGAGCGAAAATCATCAAGTGAGGAAAACCCAAACCCAAACACCTACAAACCCAAAGTGATTGAGCATCACTGAAGAGATAGTTCCTGCATGGATCCGACGCTTGTTACCTTTGAAGACTGTGCATCTTCCAGACGGTTGGGCATCATGGTCTAGAGCATCCAAGAGGAAATTGTGGATTGCCGAGTGATCGAGTTTGTGAAGGTTTGGAAGTCACTTAAAGACTTACCACGAGTGATTGGGTGAGGTCTGTGTGACCTTAGCTCAAGGAAAATATGGTGAGGACTGTGTGTCCTCAGGTTTAAATACCTAGCCGCTCCAACCAGACGTACAACTGTCAAAGCAGTTGGAACTGGTCTACCAAATCATTGTCTTCACCAAGCCTACTGGTTCTATTTCCTTAACTCTTCCATTTCCTCATTACTGTGTTGTGTGCTTGTTCATATCTGTTTGAAGACTTTGATTGAAGACTTTCTCAATTTCCTCAGTTCAATTTTTTCAGTCTGTTTGTCTTCATCCTGTTTTATCATGTGCTTACGCTTCCTGTACTTTGTGTCTGTTTTCATTTCATCATGACGTCCATGTTTATGTTATGTCATGTATGCATCTGAGTACTTATTCCGCTGCAAGTAGTTCTTCGCTTAGGAATTTCCTCACCCTGAAATTCCTCAGTGAAGAATTTATAAAAATCGCCTATTCACCCCCCTCTAGTCGACTTAACGCACTTTTAATTGGTATTAGAGCAAGGTACTCCCTTGTTCTGTGCGATTTTGGTTTAACCGCCTGGAGTTTTAGTTATGTCGACCGCAGGTATGATCAAGGTCTCTGCTGGGTGTCCTACCTTCGATGGGACGGACTACCCCTACTGGAAGAATAAGATGCGAATGCATCTTGAGGCAATTGACAACGATCTCTGGTATGTTGTGGAAAATGGTGTTCCCTCTGTCACTCCTACCATCAACGCTGCTGACATGAAGAGATTCAAGCAACTCGACTCTCAAGCGAAGAACATCATATGTGGCCATCTGAGCAAAGGGTAGTATGGCAGAGTGAGTGCTTTGGAGAGAGCTAAGCTTATCTGGGATAGGTTGTCCAAAGTCAATGAAGGAGTCTCAACACAGCGTGACTCTCGAGTTGACGTTCTTCGCAATCTCTTCAACCGCTTCAAAAGACTCGACAATGAAAATGTTCAGCAAACCTTCGATCGCCTCACTGACATCTCAAATGAGCTTCAAGCACTTGGTGCCACTGACATCACCGACCATGAGGTGGTGAAGAAATTGCTGAGATCGCTTGATTCATCATTTGATACTCTAGCATTGATGGTACAAGAACGTGGAGACTACAAGTCACTTGATCCCGCTGATATCCTTGAAAGGCTAAACACTCATGAGTTCTAGCTTGCCGAGAAGAGAGATCTCTATGGTCCGAGCTATGGCAGATCAGGCGCCCTGAAGGCCAAGGCAGTGTCTGAATCTGAAGGTGAAGATTCTGGTAGCAGTCTTGGTGATCCTGAAGAACTGAGCCAGGAGCTAGCAATGCTCGTGAAGAAATTCTAGAAGTTCTCAAGGCGTGGTCGCTTTGTAAAATCCTCAAGAAGTGATGATTCCTCATCCCGTGACTACAAGAAGAGGCTATGCCACAAATGCAAGAAACTTGGTCACTAAATTCAAGATTGTCCTCAGTGGGAAAAGGAATCAAAGAAGAAGAAATACAAGGATTATAGTTCTGATGACTCAAAGAAGAAGAAGAAATCTTCAAAGTATTCATTATCAAAATCCTTGAAGTCTTCATCCAACAAGAAGAGTAGTTCTAAAAAGGCTCGGGCATTCATTGGCAAGGAAATGGACTCTGAAGCTGAATCTGAGGAACATGAGGAAGAGGAGGCATCTGAGGAGTCGAATCGGTGTGGCGAGCCTAGCTCGCCATCTGCATTCGCCGACAAGTCCATCTTCAACTCAAGAAAATGGCTTCACCAACAATCTTGTGAAGGCAATGATGACTATGCTCCCACCTATTGCTTCATGGCAAAGGGTGCCAAGGTACTCAAATATCCCTCCTCACGAATCAAGTGAGGATGAATCTGATGAAAACCTCAAGCCTAGCTACTCTAAACTTGCTAAGATTGCTGTGAAACAAAAAAGGCTTTTGAAAAGGTTCAAAACATGCTAGACAAAAGTGATGATATGTTGGGTGAAGATATGGATCGCACTAAAACCTTGACTGAAAGTCTTCAGAGACTTCAGACTAAGTTTGAAAACCTTCGAAGTCATCATAAAACTCTCTTATCTGATCATGAGAAGATTTCTTATGAATTTCTTCAAAGAAAACAAGATCTTGAGAAGCTAAGGGTGAGTTATGAAGATCTTCAGAAGGAGCGTGATTCATTACTTGCTCAACAAATCAGTGTTGCTCATGAAGAATTCATTCCTCCATCTTTGAAGTGCATTGAACGTGAATCTGCTAATTCTTCACCTGAATGTTCAAATACTTCTAATGCTACAAATTCTTCACCTTTCTCTGCTATCACTAATTCCTCATCTGAGGATATTGCTAGTATCACTGACAATGCAGGGCTGAAGGAATTGTATATGACAGGCATGTACAAAAGCCTCAAAGGACATCAGGCTCTTTGTGATGTGCTTAAAAAGCAGATCCTCAACAAGAACCCTAGGAAAGAGGGTATTGCCTTTGAGAGGAAACTCAATGCTGATGGAACATACTGGAAGCCTGAGCAGTACCCCAAAACCTCATGGGTTGCTGCAAAGGGACCTCCAGTAGATCCAACTACTCTATTTGGCTTTACATGTGAACTCCTCATTCTTCTGATGAGTCATTTGACTCAAACTATAAACTGTTAAAAAATCAGAATGGTGAAGTATTTGCTAGATATGTTGGCACTAACTGCAGGTACGGTTCTCCTATGAAGAAAATCTGGGCTCCCAAAAGGTGCCTTAAAAGTCTTCAGGTGAATGTCATCATAACACCACCTGTGAAGAATAGGAACCCCAGATCAAATTCTTCATATGGATCCAAGTCCTCATATGGACCGAATTCCTCACGTTGATCAAATTCTTCAAAAGGATCAAAGTGCTCATATGAACATCATCGTGCTAACGCCTCTGTTTCGCAGGAAAAAACTAAGGGCTATGAATATGTGCATTATTCTTCTAACCATTATGTTCACAAGTCCTCGAACAATTTCTCTGCTTATTCATATGCTTACCCTAACTCCTCTTATGTGAAACAAAGTGGACTGGCTTCTCTGCCACCTTTTTCTTATGGAGCTCGTAGAATGATGAACTCTTTGCCACCCCTTCAGATGTGGGTGGTGAAGAAAAAGAACTAATCTCTTATGCAGAGTCAGGTCTCCAGACGTACTTAAGCGTCTGAAGAATTTGCTAGAGACCTGAGTGTGCTTGAAAGGACGCAAGCTAATCATGAAGAAATGAATTTTCATTTCTCACGTCCTCATTCTATTTTATCTGTTCCTTTGCTTGATGAAATTTGATCTGATGAATTTGATGTCATATTCTTCACTAATGAAGTATATGAGTTTGTAAGCTGCACTAATTCATCTGCAGGATGATCAACCCAAAGCCACTGAGTCAGTCCGTGATATTGGATGTACAAAACACATGGCTGGTGACAAGAATCTATTGGTGGACGCTCCCTTATCACCATCACATCTGAAGCATATCACCAACACTAACAAATTAAAAAGCAAGGTATTGGGTCTTGGTAAGGTTGCATCTCAAAGGATCGACACATGGATAAATTCATGCTTGTCGAGTCCTTAGGATTCAACCTCATGTCAGTATCAATGCTTTTATGATCTTGATATGGTTGTTATCTTTGGCAAGTATCGTTGTGTTGTGATCATGGAAATTGACCATTCCAAATTCTTCGAAGGCTTTAGGAGAGGAGATCTGTATATTATTGATTTCTCTACAGGACCACAACACGCTCAAAAGCTTCACATTTGTCTAAGTTTTGTGGGCACTTTGCTTTTGTCTCTATCACATAGCCCACTAAGGTAGATGAAGCATTTATAGAGCCTGAATGGATTCAAGCTATGCAAGAGGAATTACATCAATTCGAGCTCAACAATGTCTGGGAACTGGTCAAACGTCCAGATCCTCGCAAGCACAATATCATTGGCAAAAAGTGGATCTACCACAACAAGCAAGATGAAAATGGACTTGTGGTGAGGAATAAGGCACGGCTTGTAGCTCAAGGCTACACACATGTTGAAGGAATTGATTTCGATGAAACTTTTGCACCTGTTGCTAGACTTGAGGCTATTCGCATATTACTTGCTTATGCTAACCATCATAATATCATCTTATATCAAATGGATGTGAAAAGTGCATTCCTCAATGGTAAGCTTTAGGAAGAAGTATATGTTGCTCAACCCCCAGGTTTTGAAGATCCAAAGCATCCTGACAAAGTCTTCAGACTCAATAAGGCCCTCTATGGCCTCAAGCAGGCCCCTCGGGTGTGGTATGATACTTTGAAGGAATTCCTCATGAAGAAACGCTTTAAACCCGGTTCACTTGACCCAACTCTTTTCACCAAAACCTATGATGATGAATTATTTGTGTGCCAAATATATGTTGATGATATTATCTTTGGCTGTACTCACCAACATTACAGTGATGAATTTGCCTATATGATGAGTGAAGAATATCAAATGTCTATGATGGGAGAATTGAAATTCTTCTTAGGTCTTAAAATTCGTCAACAACGCAATGTCATCTTCATATCTCAGGAGAAATTCCTCAAGGATGTATTGAGGAAATTCGGCATGCAAGATTGCAAAGGCGTCAAAATCCATATGCCCACAAATGGCCATCTATGCACTGATGAAAATGGTATTGACTTCGATCAAAAGGTATACCACTTTATTGTATTTATGTGCATCTAGGCCAGATATTATGCTTAGTGTTTGCATGTGTGCCCGATTTCAAGCTACACCGAAGGAATCACACCATAAGGCTGTGAAGCATATTCTTCGATATCTAGCTCACACACCAACACTTGGACTATGGTATCCCAAGGGCTCGGCTTTTCATCTCATTGGATATTCAGACTCTGACTATGCTGGTGATCGTGTGGACCGCAAGTCAACATCAGGCACATGCCATTTCCTGGGATGATCCTTGGTCTGTTGGTCCTCGAAGAAATGTAATCGTATCACCGCTCTACCATCAAGCCGAGTACATTGCTGCTGGTTCTTGCTGTGCTCAATTGCTATGGATGAAGCAAACTCTCAAGGACTACGGCGTCAACATGAAGAATGTGCCTCTCTACTGTGACAATGAGAGTGCCATCAAGATTGCTCATAACCCAGTTCAGCACTCGAAGACAAAGCACATTCAGATTCATCATCATTTTCTTCATGATCATGTGTTCAAGGGCAACATCTCTATTGAGCATGTGAAGACTGAAGAACAGCTAGCCGATATCTTCGCAAAGCCCTTGGATGAGAAGAGATTTAGCAAGTTGCAGTGTGAGCTAAATATCCTAGAATCTCCGAATGTCCTTTGAAAAGGACACACATCCTAACACTTATGCAAAATTGATGACTTAGATGTGCAACACATGAAGAAATGTTTTTCTTCAATCTATGAAGACTAACACTCTAAGTGTGAAGAAATTAACGAAGAACTTGATTCTCGTAACCCTCGACAATTGTATGTGATTATGCAAAATCATCATTCTTATACGGTGGGTCACGCCACCAACAAAAGTTGAAAATCTTCAATTTGAGTTTCTTTTTCTGTCTTCCTCAGTTGTTCCATTTCTTCAACTTTGCATTATCTTCATTGATTCCGTCGTTTTTCTTCATTGGCTATATATATATATATATATATGTATATATATATATGTATATATATATATATATATGAGTTTATGTCCTCTACAGCATTCAATTATTGCTAATTCCTCATGTTGCCTTTTTGCTAAGTGAATGTGATCGGACCCTTTCCCCTCTATGCTAAACTCAACCCAGTCTATTCAGAAATTCCTCATATGCGTTCTATTTGAAACTTGTTCAAAATCTTCACTATGTCCTCGTCAGCTGAGGAATTTGCGAATGATACATTAAAATTATCTTATCTGAATTTTCGGCATTTGCCTCTCAAACCGTTCCACATTCAATGATGCATTTATCTATTCACCCACGATCTTGCACGATCGCCACCTCTCAGTACATGGGTGACACATGTCACGCGAATGAGAAGGGTCAGGGGCACGTTCGTCCAATTTCCTCGGGCAAGGAGTTTTTCACCTCGGCTATAAATACCCCTCCCTTCCTCACTTCGTTTTTACTCCGCTCCACCTCACTCCCTCGCTCGAGCTCTAAAAACCTAGCGCCGCTGCTACTTCCATCGTCGCTGGTGAGGAAGAGCTTCACTGCCTCGACCTCGTCACCTTCGTACTCGCGTCATCCTCGGATTTCTTCACTCCGCCACCGTCGTAGCTGTCTTCCTCTGCCAAGTTAGGGCGTGGAAGATCTGAACTGACGAACTTCCAAATCTACACCTCCCAGTTCGTCGTGTTCTTCATCCAGGGTAATTAAAAGTTGATTTTACTGCCCTTGTTGATTCTGATGTTTTCTACAAAATCTTCAAAAGGTGTTTATTCTTCAAATCTTTACACACTAAACACCTCACACAACATCTGTTCTTGATCTGTTTCCCTAAGCAACATTTTTCTTCAAGATTCCTCAATTGTGTGGATTTTCAATATGTACAACTCTGGAACCTAAGTCAAAGAACTCTTAGTGAAATTCCTCAAGACTCATCTGGTCAAATTCCTCAAACTTGTACTTTTTGCAAAAACTTCTGAGAACGCATATGACCTCTCCAAATTCTTCGCAACTATATTTTGTTCACAGGTACACATGTCCGCTGCTGAATCTCTAGGTTCTCATCAACTTAACTCATTGCAGCGTTATTCGAAGAAAAGTTGCATACCTCTTCAGAGAATTCTATTGTTCAGATTCCTCAGCTGAAGAAAATGGCTGATGGCAAGAAACCTCAGAAGGGAGGAAAGAGACCAGAAACAAACACTGCTTTCGAGATTCCTGATGACATCTATGATGAATATTGCACTCCTGATGAGGCCAAGTATGGCAAGGATAGCAAAAATCAGCGCAAGGTGCGCATCCAAAGGATAGCGAGGAGATGGGCACGGGAATGGAGGGAGTATAGATATGTGACTCCAAAGTACATGAAGAAATTTGCACTACGCCCTCCATGCCCAAGACCTCCATTGGCACCTGGCCAAGAAGCTGATCCCTCTAGCATCAGAAGAGGTAAAGAATTTCCAAAGGAATGGGCCAAGCGTCAAGCCAAGCTGGCCAAAGTGGCAAAAGAAGCAGTGAAGAAATTCAATGAAGATTCTGCTGCTACTGCTGTCGGATTTCGGGTTCCGGCAGACCCTTGAGGTTCGAACACTGGGGCGCGCGCGGAGATCCAACCCTCCACCGTCTCGCACCTCACCGAATCGCTGGGACCTAAACTACTAAACGGAACAGCACAAGAGACACGAGATTTATACTGGTTCGGGCCACCATTGTGGTGTAATACCCTACTCCAGTGTGTGGTGTGGTGGATTGCCTCTTGGGCTGATGAGGAACAATACAAGGAAGAACAGCCTCGCGAGGGTCTGTTCTTGGCGGGTGCGATGAACTGCTAGGTGGTGCTCAGTCGCTCTAGCTACTGGTTTCTTGATGAGGATCCAGATCTCCCTGCCCTCGGGGTGGCTACTCCTATTTATAGGCGAAGGCCCTAGGCCTCTTCCCAAATATTGAGCGGGAAGGGTGCCAACAATTGGCCATTATAAAGGGGAATAGCGGGTACACTTATCCTAACTAAAGTTGGTCCTCGCCTGCCAAAGGCTCTAGTGATGACGCTTGCTTGGGCTCCACGATGACTCCCTTCCAGCCGTTGGGCTGGTCTTGGTCTTGTTGCACCGAAACGGATGCCTTTGCTTGATGCTCTTGCCTCCGCTTGCTCCCTTTGCACCAAAGAGGAAAGCAGGACACTGCGTGGGCTGGCGCCCGACTGGCGCCCTTGGTCGTCATGGCTTGCGTCATGGGCACCTCGCGAGGTACCCTGCCTTGAACTCTCCACCTCCTCATGAGCCAGCCTGACGAAGCCGTGCCTGAGGAAGCTCCTTGTCGTCCGCCCCGTGAGGCTTGGCCCCTCGCGAGGGTCTTGAGCTTGCGTTGATGAAGATGGGCCGTGCTGGGCCTCCTTCGAGCCACGCCGCAGGCCGCAGGCAGGCAAGTCTGGGGACCCCCGTTCCCAGAACGCCGACAGTAGCCCCCGGGCCCACAGCGCGCCCGAACTTGGCCGAGCAGAGAGGCGAAAGGGCAAGTGCGAAGCATCGTGGGCCCTAACAGCCTGCGGCCTTGGGCGCCGCGTGGCGGTTGATTGGACGCGTGTGCGCTTCTTCCCCACGATGCCTCGGTAACCACCCGAATTCGACAAGTCCCTGCATGCAGAGTCGGTCATGATTACCGGTGATCGTGGAGGCCGACGGTTGGCCTTCGCCGGCTATAAGTATGGAACGGCGCGTGCTCTTCCAGTCTATCCTTCTGCTTCTCCTCCTCCTCGTTATGTATGGTTGCCATGGCTCCGATCCGCCGGTTCTCCACGGAAGAGAAGGGAAAGGCTCCTCAAGAGGATCCTGACCTGCTCCCCCCAAAGAAACGGCTTGCCCTCTGGTGTCAGGGCGCCGAGGGCTCCTGCCGGGAGTTCGTGCTTGACGTCGCCACGCCTCCTAAATCTTGGATTCGTCTTCCTTCTTTCTTCGCCTCCGTCGTCCGTGAGGGGAACCCACAGGACTCGGCTGCAAAGACGCCGGTGCAGCACCCTCACGACCGGGCAGGTCGATAGTTGCCCCGGCGAGGTCTTCATGACTCGAGGCTGGGCGAGGTCGCCTGGTCTGCAGGGCGAGGCGCCCTCACGATCCACCTGGAGTACGATGGTGCTTCGATGGTGTCCTTCAAGGTCTTCGACGCGGAAGGTCGTCGGCTGGAGTGCTGCCCCGGGAGAGGTGGTCGGGATCCTGCTGCGGTGAGACAGAGGACGGCCGATCGCCCCCTTGGCCGCTCCTCAGGCGACGAAGGCGCCGGAGGATCCAGCGACTCCGCCGAGCTCTTCGCGACGCCGAAGACGAAGCGACGATCGGCACTCTGAGCCTCCGAGCTGCGCCGCTCTGGAGCGAGGCGGGCTCGTCAGTCGTCGCCGCCCCTGATCTGGATGGGGTTGGCGCGGACCGGGTATTACTTGTTGATGATGGCATCCGCCGCGATGCCCCCGTAGTTAGGATTCCTTAGGATGCGCCTTTTGTTCCTGCGAGGGCCAAGAATATACCCCACGGGGGCTTGTAAGATGTTTGTAGCTCCATCCGTCAATATAATCCTTTTTATGAAGCAGTGCGAGATGCTCATTCCGTTCTAGCTCAGTTTCCTCCTTTCAGTACTCACGAGGGCCTGATGCTCTGCGCCGACAGGTCCCATTCCCAAGGCGGCTTCAGCCGTCGCTGGTATGCCAGGTCGCGATGCCGTGGTCAAGGCCAGGAGGTGAGCGGCCCGAGGTCCGGTAAGAGCCCCTGAGTCGCGATGCTCAGGGGGTCCCCTTGGCGCTCAAGCAGCCATCATTCGGTGAGAAAGGAGAGCAACGTTGCTCACACGGGGTTGCATTGAGTGTGGGGATGGTGTTGCGATAACTAGTGTGTCCAGGGGGTGACTTATCTCGAGGGTCAGGACAATGCTTCCTGGTGTGGCGCTAGGTCCGTGCCTAGGCCGGCGAGAGATTGCGTGGCGAGGTCGTTTCGTGCTCCTTGGAGGGACCCTGCAGGTTCACCACAAAAGGAACAAGAGCACGCCGTGGCGATCGTTAGTTCTGCCATTAGTTGCTTGGGAGAGGCGTGAGAGGCCTCGCGAGGTGTGTTGGGGCACCCGTGAGCCAGCGCAGGGCTCACAGGGCCCTACCTCAAGGCGGGTTGCGCCTGGCTCTGTGCCTTATCTTCGAGTGTGTTCCTGCAAATTTGGCGGATGCGGTGCTCTCGTCTTGGTCCCGGCTCTCGGGCTGGTCTCAGCCGTCGCTGGCAAGCCAGGTCGCGATGCCATGGACAAGACCAGAGGGTGAGGGCCGGAGAGCCGGTAGGAGCCCTGAGTCGCGATGCTCAGGCACCCCCCCTTTAACGCGCAAGCTGGGTTAGATGATGAAACTCTACGTCCTCGGGTCCCGGCTCTCGGGCTGGTCTCAGCCGTCGCTGGCAAGCCGGGTCACGATGCCATGGACAAGACCAGAGGGTGAGGGCCGGAGAGCCGGTAGGAGCCTTTGAGTCGCGATGCTCGGACACCCCCTTCTTAGCATAGGCTGGGGTTAGATAATGTGAAACTCTCGTCCTCGGGTCCCGGCTCTCGGGCTGGTCTCGGCCGTCGGCTGGCAAGCCAGTCACGATGCCATGGACAAGACCAGAGGGTGAGGGCGGAGAGCCGGTAGGAGCCCTGGGTCGTGATGCTCAGGCACCCCCCCCCTTTAACGCGCAAGCTGGGTTAGATGACGAAACTCTACGTCCTCGGGTCCCGGCTCTCGGGCTGGTCTTAGCTGTCGCTGGCAAGCCAGGTCACGATGTCATGGACAAGACCAGAGGGTGAGGGCCGGAGAGCCGGTAGGAGCCCTGAGTCGCGATGCTCAGGCACCCCCCCTTTAACGTGCAAGATTCCATCACCCAGGAAAAGGCACCAAATAACAAGCATGGTGGAGCGAGAGCATAATCCTAAGGAAAAGCGTAAGAAAGATACATGTCATGGGGACAGGCCCGAGCGGCTTGGGGATGATGCAGCCGAGGCGCCCCAACAGGATAGGCTAATGACATGAAATAAAAGGGATACATGCCGCAGGAAGGACCCACGCGGCACAGGAATAATCTGACCTGAAGGCGCTCCCAGTAGGAACAAAACTTAAAGATGTCACTGGTGATGTTGGGGACGAAGGGGTGTTGGTGTAGCAGACTCGGTTGGCTGCGGAGCCGATCCTCCACGAGCCCCAGTGCCCGGGGCCTCGGGAGGATCCGGAGGCGCTGGCGGCTCCTCGGGGGCCATCTCCATCTCCGCCCGGGCTGTGGTGTGCACGACCTCTCGAGCCTCGGGATGGCCCTCATGAGATCTTGGTGCAGCAACCGCATTTAGCGAGCCGTGAGGCATGCGCACATAGGCGTGGGCGGGCCCTGCATAGCGTCCCACTCGCGAGGGGCCAGAGGCGCTCTTGAGATGCTTGGCTCAGTTGAGCCTGGTATGTCGATGCAGACGCAGCCCACCATCCTCGCTGGATGGGGGGCCCACAGTGGTAGGCGGTGGCTGCCCCTCATGACCCTTAACTCCTGTAGCTCTGAATGGCCTTGGCGGCGAACTCCCGAGGTTCGGCCCTCCTTGCCTTGCTCACCTTGGGAAGCGTGCTTCAAGCACGCCTCCACGTGGGGCCCAAGCGCCTCCCTCGTGACTTTGGCGAGGTCGGCGGCCCTCCAGGGGAGAGCCCCCGAGCCCGGCCTGCGGAGGGCGCCGGACGCGCTTTCCTATGCGATGGAAGGAGGCTCCCCCTGGCCGGGTGCTGACCCTGAGGGTCCTGCCTCTTGAGGAGCCGGGCCAGTCGATGTCTTCTTCTTCTTGGGTGCGGCCTCGGGAGGCCTCCTGCTGCTGTGGTCTGGGTCTTCTAGCGATGCGGCCTGAAAGGCTCGCTCCAGGGAGCACACTGCGTCTCTCTCTTCACAGGGCACCGTGATGACCCCGCCGCTTCTTGGCATCCTGAGGACATTGTAGCCGTGTGAAGGAAATATGCCCTAGAGGCAATAATAAAGTTATTATTTATTTCCTTATATCATGATAAATGTTTATTATTCATGCTAGAATTGTATTAACAGGAAACATAATACATGTGTGAATACATAAACCTACAGAGTGTCACTAGTATGCCTCTACTTGACTAGCTCGTTAATCAAAGATGGTTGTGTTTCCTAAACCATGAACAAGGAGTTGTTATTTGATTAACGGGATCACATCATTGGTTGAATGATCTGATTGACATGACCCATTCCATTAGCATAGCACCTGATCGTATAGTTTGTTGCTAGTGCTTTTCTTCATGACTTATACATGTTCCTATGACTATGAGATTATGCAACTCCGTTTGCACGA
Organism: Aegilops bicornis; assembly: GCA_021605145.1. Taxonomy (NCBI): domain Eukaryota; kingdom Viridiplantae; phylum Streptophyta; class Magnoliopsida; order Poales; family Poaceae; genus Aegilops; species Aegilops bicornis. The sequence goes on from CM038670.1 coordinate 498,652,737, forward strand.
GGAACACTTTGGGTGCTACCAAAGCGTCACAACGTAACTGGGTGATTATAAAGGTACATTACAGGTGTCTCCAGAAGGTACATGTTGGGTTGGCATATTTCGAGATTAGGATTTGTCACTCCGATTGTCGGAGAGGTATCTCTGGGCCCTCTCGGTAATGCACATCACATAAGCCTTGCAAGCATTGCAACTAATGTGTTAGTTGTGAGATGATGTATTACGGAGCGAGTAAAGAGACTTGCCGGTAACGAGATTGAACTAGGTATTGGATACCGACGATCGAATCTCGGCAAGTAACATACCGATGACAAAGGGAACAACATTATGTTGTTATGCGGTCTGACCGATTAAGATCTTCGTAGAATATGTAGGAGCCAATATGGGCATCCAGGTCCCGCTATTGGTTATTGACCGGAGAGGTGTCTCGGTCATGTCTACATAGTTCTCGAACCCGTAGGGTCCGTGACGCTTAACGCTTCGATGGCAGTTACTATGAGTTGTTATGATGTTTCTGTACGAAGGTTGTTGAGTCCCGGATGAGATCACGGACGTGACGAGGAGTCTCGAAATGGTCGAGACATAAAGATTCATATATTGGAAGTCTATGTTTGGACATCGGAAGTGTTCCGGTGAAATTGGGAATTTTACCAAGTACCGGAGGTTACGGAACCCCCGGAATACTAATGGGCCAACATGGGCCTTAGTGGAAAGGAGAGAAGGGGCCCAAGTGCTGCGCACCTTCCCCTTCCCTAGTCCTATTAGGACTAGGAGAAGGGGGCGCCCCCCCTCTCTCTCCCTTCCCACTTGGGGAAACCTAGTTGGACTAGGATTGGGGGGGGGGAATCCTACTCCTAGTAGGAGTAGGACACCCCTGGCGCACCAAGCCTTGGCCGGCCAGCCCCTCCCCTTCCCTCCTTTATATACAGGGGCAGGGGGCACCCCATGACACACAAGTTGATCCTTGAGATCTTTCCTTAGCTGCAGCGGTGCCCCTTCCACCATATTACACCTCGAAAATACCGTAGCGGAGCTTAGGCGAAGCCCCGCGCCGGTGGAACATCATCATCGCCACCACGCCGTCGTCTTGTGAAACTCTCCCTCAACACTCGGCTGGATCGGAGTTCGAGGGACGTCATCGAGCTGAACGTGTGCAGAACTCGGAGGTGCCGACGCTCGGTATTTGGATCGGTTGGATCGTGAAGAAGTACGACTACTTCCTCTACGTTGCGTCAACGCTTCCGCTGTGGGTCTACGAGGGTACGTAGACAACACTCTCATCTCGTTGCTATGCATCACCATGATCTTGCGTGATCGTAGGAAAATTTTTGAAATTACTACGTTCCCCAACAGTGGCATCCGAGCCTAGGTTTTTATGGTTTGATGATATGCACGAGTAGAACACAAGTGAGTTGTGGACGATACAAGTCATACTACCTACCGGCATGTCATACTTTGGTTCAGCGGTATTGTTGGAAAGACGATCCAGACCAACCTTACGCGCATTTCCACGCGAGACCGGTTCCCTCGACGTGCTTTGCACATAGATGGCTTGTGGAAGACTGTCTCTCCAACTTTAGTTGAACCGAGTATTAGCTACGCCCGGTCCTTGAGAAGGTTAAACGGAGTCTATTTGACGAAGTATCGTTGTGGTTTTGATGCGTAGGTAAGAACGGTTCTTGCTCAGCCCGTAGCAGCCACGTAAAACTTGCAACAACAAAGTAGAGGACGTCTAACTTGTTTTTGCAGGGCATGTTGTGATGTGATATGGTCAAGACGTGATGCTATATTTTATTGTATGAGATGATCATGTTTTGTAACCGAGTTATCGGCAATCGGCAGGAGCCATATGGTTGTCGCTTTATTGTATGCAATGCAATCGCGATGTAATGCTTTACTTTATTACTAAGCGGTAGTGATAGTCGTGGAAGCATAAGATTGGCGAGACGACAACGATGCTACGATGGAGATCAAGGTGTCGCTACCGGTGACGATGGTGATCATGACGGTGCTTCGAGATGGAGATCACAAGCACAAGATGATGATGGCCATATCATATCACTTATATTGATTGCATGTGATGTTAATCCTTTATGCATCTTATCTTGCTTTGATTGACGGTAGCATTATAAGATGATCCCTTACTAAATTATCAAGAAGTGTTCTCCTGAGTATGCACCGTTGCGAAAGTTCTTCGTCTTTGAGACACCACGTGATCGGGTGTGATAGGCTCTACGTTCAAATACAACGGGTGCAAAACAGTTGCACACGCAGAATACTCAGGTTATACTTGACAAGCTATGCATATAAGATATGACCTCGGAACACGAGACCGAAAGGTCGGCGTGAATCATATAGTAGATATGATCAACATATTGATGTTCACCATTGAAACTACTCCATCACACGTGATGATCGGTCATGGTGTAGTTGATATGGATCACATAATCACTTAGAGAATTGGAGGATATTTTTCTAAGTGGGAGTTCTTAAGTAATATGATTAATTGAACTTAAATTTATCATGAACTTAGTACACGATAGTATCTTGCTTGTCTATGATGTGTAGATAGATGGCTCGTCTTGTTGTTCCGTTGAATTTTAATGCGTTCCTTGAGAAAGCAAATTTTACAGATGATGGCAGCAATTACACGGACTGTGTCCGTAACTTGAGGATTATCCTTATTTCTTCACAGAAGACTTACGTCCTGGACGCACAGTTAGGTGCCAGGCCTGTTGCAATAGCTGCGCCAGAAGTTTTGAACGTCTGGCAATTCAAAGCTGATGACTACTCTATAGTTCAGTGTGCCATGCTTTACTGCTTAGAACCGGGACTTCTAAGTCGTTTTGATCAACATGGTGAATATGAGATGTTCCAGGATTTGAAGTTAATATTCCAAGCGAATGCCGGATTGAGAGATATGAAGTCTCCAATAAGTTCTATAGCTGTAAGATGGAGGAGAACGGTTCTGTCGGTGAGCATATACTCGAATGTGCGGATATAACAATCACTTGATTCAACTGGAGTTAATCTTCCGGATGATTGCGTCATTGACAGAATTCTCCAATCATCGCCACCAAGCTACAAGAGCTTCGTGATGAACTATAATATGCAAGGGATGACCGAAACAATGCCCGAGCTCTTCGCGATCTTTGAAAGCCGCGGAGGTAGAAATCAAAAAGGAGCATCAAGTGTTGATGGTTAACAAAACCACTAGTTTCAAGAAAAGGGCAAAGGAAAGAAAAGGAAACTTCAAAAAGAACGGCAAGCAAGTTCTTTGATCAAGAGAAGAAACCCAAGTCTGGTCCTAAGCCTGAAACTGAGTGCTTCTATTGCAAGCAGGCTGGTCATCGAAGCGGAACTGCCCCAAGTATTTGGCGGATAAGAAGGATGGCAAGGTTAACAAAGGTATATATGATATACATGTTATTGATGTGTACCTTACTAATACTCGCTTGATAGCACTGGTATTTGATCTGGTTACATTGCTAATATTTGCAACTCGAAGCAGGGGCTACGGATTAAGCGAAGATTGGCTAAGGACGAGGTGACGATCTTGGCGTGGGAAATGGTTCCAAAGTCGATGTGATCGCAATCGGCACGCTACCTCTACATCTACCTTCGGGATTAGTATTAGACCTAAATAATTGTTATTTAGTACCAGCGTTGAGCATGAACATTATATCTGGATCTTGTTTGATGCGAGACGGTTATTCATTTAAATCAGAGAATAATGGTTGTTCTATTTATATGAATAATATCTTTTATGGTCATGCACCATTGAAGAATGGTTTGTTTTTACTTAATCTCGATAGTAGTAATACACACATTCATAATGTTGAAGCCAAAAGATGTAGAGTTGATAATGATAGTGCAACTTATTTGTGTACTTGCCGTTTAGGTCATATCGGTGTAAAGCGCATGAAGAAACTCCATCTTGATGGACTTTTGGAGTCACTTGATTATGAATCACTTGGCACTTGTAACCATGCCTTATGGGCAAGATGACTAAAACACCGTTCTCCGGAACCATGGAGAGAGCAACAGATTTATTGGAAATCATACATACTTGATGTATGTGGTCCAATGAATGTTGAGGCTAAATGGCGGATATCGTTATTTTCTCACCTTCACAGATGATTTGAGCAGATATGGGTATATCTACTTAATGAAACACAAGTCTGAAACATTTGAAAAGTTCAAAGAATTTCAGAGTGAAGTGGAAAATCATCGTAACAAGAAAATAAAGTTTCTACGATCTGATCGTGGAGGAGAATATTTGAGTTACGAGTTTGGCCTACATTTGAAACAATGCGGAATAGTTTCAAGAACTTACGCCACCTGGAACACCACAACGTAATGGTGTGTCCGAACGTCAGAATCGTACTTTATTAGATATGGTGCGATCTATGATGTCTCTTCTTGATTTACCACTATCGTTTTGGGGTTATGCTTTAGAGGCGGCTACATTCACTTTAAATAGGGCACCATCTAAATCCGTTGAGACGACGCCTTATGAACTGTGGTTTGGCAAGAAACCAAAGTTGTCGCTTTCTGAAAGTTTGGGGCTGCGATGCTTATGTGAAAAAGCTTCAACCTGATAAGCTCGAACCCAAATCGGAGAAATGTGTCTTCATAGGATACCCAAAGGAGACTGTTGGGTACACCTTCTATCACAGATCCGAAGGCAAGATTTTTGTTGCTAAATTCGGAAACTTTTTGGAGAAAGATTTTCTCTCGAAAGAAGTGAGTGGGAGGAAAGTAGAACTTGATGAGATAACTGTATCTACTCCCTTATTGAGAAGTAGTACATCACAGAAATCAGTTTCCGTGACACCTACACCAAATAGGGAGGAAGCTAATGATGATGATCATGAAACTTCAGATCAAGTTTCTACAGAACTTCATAGATCAACCAGAGCAAGATCCGCACCAGAGTGGTACGGTAATCCTATTCTGGAAGTCATATTCTTTGGAACATGATGAACCTACGAACTATGAAGAAGCGATGGTGAGCCCAGATTCCACAAAATGGCTTGAGGCCATGAAATGCAGGATGGGATCCATGTATGAGAACAAAGTGTGGACTTTGGTTGACTTGCCCGATGATCGGCAAGCAATTGAGAATAAATGGATCTTCAAGAAGAAGACTGACGGCGATGGTTATGTTATCATCTATAAAGCTCGACTTGTTGCAAAAGGTTTTCGACAAGTTCAAGGGATTGACTACGATGAGACCTTCTCACCCGTAGCGATGCTTAAGTCCGTCCGAATCATGTTAGCAATTGCCGCATTTTATGATTATGAAATTTGGCAAATGGATGTTAAAACTGCATTCTGAATGGATTTACGGAAGAAGAGTTGTATATGATGTAACCAGAAGGTTTTGTCGATCCAAAGGAGCTAACAAAGTGTGCAAGCTCCAGCGATCCATTTATGGACTGGTGCAAGCCTCTCGGAGTTGGAATAAACGTTTTGATAGTGTGATCAAAGCATTTGGTTTTATCTGAGACTTTTGGAGAAGCATGTATTTACAAGAAAGTGAGTGGGAGCTCTGTAGCATTTACGATATTATATGTGGATGACATATTATCGATCGGAAATGATATAGAATTTCAGATAGCATAAAGGGATACTTGAATAAGAGTTTTTCGATGAAAGACCTCGGTGAAGCTGCTTACATATTGGGCATTAAGATCTATAGAGATAGATCAAAGGCGGCTTAATAGGACTTTCACAAAGCACATACCTTGATAAAGTTTTGCAAAACTTCACAATGGATCAGGCAAAGAAAGGGTTCTTGCCGGTGTTACAAGGTGTGAAGTTGAGTAAGACTCAATGCCCGACCACCGCAGAAGATAGAGAGAAAATGAAAGATGTTCCCTATGCTTCAGCCATAGGCTCTATCATGTATGCAATGCTGTGTACCAGACCTGATGTGTGCCTTCTTTGTAAGTTTGGCGGTGCAGGTACCAAAGTAATCCAGGATTGGATCACTGGACAGCGGTCAAGAACATCCTTAAGTACTTGAGAAGGACTAAGGATATGTTTCTCATTTATGGCGGTGACAAAGAACTCGTCGTAAACGGTTACGTCGACGCAAGCTTTGACAATCGATCCGGACGATTCTAAATCGCAAACCGGATACGTATTTACATTAAGCGGAGGAGCTGTCGGTTGGTGCGGTTCCAAACAAAGCGTCGTGGCGGGATCTACATGTGAAGCTGAGTACATAGCTGCTTCGGAAGCAGCTAATGAAGGAGTCTGGATGAAGGAGTTCATAACCGATCTAGGTGTTGTACCTAGTGTATCGGGTCCAATGAAAATCTTTTGTGACAATCTTGGTGCAATTGCCTTGGCAAAGGAATCCAGATTTCACAAGAGAACCAAGCACATCAAAAGACGCCTTCAACTCCATCCGGGATTTGGTCGGTGGGAGACATAGAGATATGCAAGATACATACGGATCTGAATGTTGCGAGACCGTTGACTAAGCCTCTTCCACGAGCAAAACATGATCAGCACCAAGACTCCATGGGTGTTAGAATCATTCTTGTGTAATCTAGATTATTGACTCTAGTGCAAGTGGGAGACTGAAGGAAATATGCCCTAGAGGCAATAATAAAGTTATTATTTATTTCCTTATATCATGATAAATGTTTATTATTCATGCTAGAATTGTATTAACAGGAAACATAATACATGTGTGAATACATAAACCTACAGAGTGTCACTAGTATGCCTCTACTTGACTAGCTCGTTAATCAAAGATGGTTGTGTTTCCTAAACCATGAACAAGGAGTTGTTATTTGATTAACGGGATCACATCATTGGTTGAATGATCGATTGACATGACCCATTCCATTAGCATAGCACCTGATCGTATAGTTTGTTGCTAGTGCTTTTCTTCATGACTTATACATGTTCCTATGACTATGAGATTATGCAACTCCCGTTTGCACGAGGAACACTTTGGGTGCTACCAAACGTCACAACGAATCGGGTGATTATAAAGGTACATTACAGGTGTCTCGAAGGTACATGTTGGGTTGGCATATTTCGAGATTAGGATTTGTCACTCCGATTGTCGGAGAGGTATCTCTGGGCCCTCTCGGTAATGCACATCACATAAGCCTTGCAAGCATTGCAACTAATGTGTTAGTTGTGAGATGATGTATTACGGAACGAGTAAAGAGACTTGCCGGTAACGAGATTGAACTAGGTATTGGATACCGACGATCGAATCTCGGGCAAGTAACATATACCGATGACAAAGGGAACAACGATATGTTGTTATGCGGTCTCGACCGATTAAGATCTTCGTAGAATATGTAGGAGCCAATATGGGCATCCAGGTCCCGCTATTGGTTATTGACCGGAGAGGTGTCTCGGTCATGTCTACATAGTTCTCGAACCCGTAGGGTCCGCACGCTTAACGTTTCGATGGCGAGTTACTATGAGTTGTTATGATGTTTCTGTACGAAGGTTGTTCGAGTCCCGGATGAGATCACGGACGTGACGAGGAGTCTCGAAATGGTCGAGACATAAAGATTCATATATTGAAGTCTATGTTTGGACATCGGAAGTGTTCCGGTGAAATTGGGAATTTTACCAAGTACGGGAGGTTACGGAACCCCGAATACTAATGGGCCAACATGGGCCTTAGTGGAAAGGAGAGAAGGGGCCCAAGTGCTGGCGCACCTTCCCCTTCCCTAGTCCTATTAGGACTAGGAGAAGGGGCGCCTCTCTCTCTCCCTTCCCACTTGGGGAAACCTAGTTGGACTAGGATTGGGGAATCCTACTCCTAGTAGGAGTAGGACACCCTGGCGCGCAAGCCTTGGCCGGCCAGCCCCTCCCTTCCCTCCTTTATATACAGGGCAGGGGCACCCCATGACACACAAGTTGATCATTGAGATCTTTCCTGAGCAGTGTGCGGTGCCCCCTTCCACCATATTTCACCTCGAGAATACCGGAGAGGAGCTTAGGCGAAGCCCTGCGCTGGTGGAAAATCATCATCGTCACCACGCCCGTCGTCTTGTGAAACTCTCCCTCAACACTCGGCTGGATCGGAGTTCGAGGGACGTCATCGAGCTGAACGTGTGCAGAACTCGGAGGTGCCGTACGTTCGGTATTTGGATCGGTTGGATCGTGAAGAAGTACGACTACTTCCTCTACGTTGCGTCAACGCTTCCGCTGTGGGTCTACGAGGGTACGTAGACAACACTCTCATCTCGTTGCTATGCATCACCATGATCTTGCGTGATCGTAGGAAAATTTTTGAAATTACTACGTTCCCCAACACCGTGGTGGGTTACGGCCATGAATTTGGCCAGCGTCGGGTACCCGAGGATGGGTTGTACGGCAGGCGAATGTGGGCAACGTCGAAATCGATGAGCTCGATGTGGTAGTTGTCGCGAGCCCCGAAGGTGACAGGAAGGCGGACCTGCCCGACCGGGACCGTGGAGCCGTCGGTGAATCCGGAGAAAGGCTTGGTTGGCTGAAGCCGTAGAAGGCACTTGAAGATTGTTGAATGTCTCCACGGACGGACGTTGAGTCCTGCCCGCCGCCGGCCGATGAGGGTCTTGGTGACCACCACGTTAGCGATGATTGGGGAACAAAGCATCGGAGAACTCCGGCTGTGGCCGCGCACTTGAGCTGATCCGCTGAGCTGAACATGATGGCGCACGCCGACCACCTGAGAGGGCGCGCGGCCTCGAGCTTGGGGAGGACTGCATTCACTTCGCGGGCGAACTGCTTGAAGATGCGCTGAGAGGCTGGGGCTTGAGCTCCGCCCAGGATGCAGGCGATCGCACGCGGTTCCTGGAAGCCCCCAGCCCCCTCGTCCTGATGACGGTCCTCATTCCTGGCAGCAGAGGGAGGCATGCGTTCCCCTGCAGGCGATCCTCGCGAGGCTGATCCCTCCAGCCTCCCTCGCGAGGCGGGTCTTGCCAACGGTCCTCGCAAGGTTGGTCGCGCCACCCTTGGCACGGGCATGGTCTTCCCAGCGTCTGCATTCCTTCCTCCTCCCGGTCGTAGCCCGGTCGCTGCGCTCGGGCGTCTGCCGACCCTTTCTTGGCGTATGGCCGGAGCTCTTGGCATTCATTGGTGTTGTGGGTGTGGAGGTCGTGGTACACGCAGTGATCGACCGCCCTTGGAGGACTCGGGCTGATCTCTGCCTCGCTTGGTATGCGGTTCGGCCGTGAGTACGGCAGCCCCTTGCGCTTCACGTCCTTGGCCTTGGACTTCTTTTCTTGGGATCCGCGGCGGGCAGCTCGAGGAGGAGAGGCGCCCTCCTCAGCCTGGTGCACTTGGTCGCCAAGTTGAACAGCTCAAGGAGGTGCACAGATCTTCATGCATCGCTTGACTCCTCCTTCATCTTGATGTCGCGCCGACGCCCGTCGGGAGAAGGCGAGAGATGATGGCCTCCTCCGTTACCTTGGGGATATTGAGGCGCGCGTTGTTGAAGCGTTGGATGTACTTTTGCAGGGTTTCCCCTGGCTGCTGCTTGATTCGGCGCATGTCGCTCACGGCGGGTGGCCGGTCGCGAGTACCCTGGAAGTTGGCGATGAAGCGGGTGCGCATCTCGACCCAGGAAGAGATCGTGCCTGGGGCCAGATTCAGGAGCCAGGTGCGGGCTCCGTCCTTGAGCGCCATGGGAAACCAGTTCGCCATGACCTTTTCATCCCCGTTGGCAGCCTCGATGCCCAGCTCGTAGAGCTGGAGGAACTCCGAAGGGTCAGCTGTGCCGTCGTAGCGAGGAGGCAGGTCCGGCTTGAACTTGGCGGGCCACGCAGCGGCCTGCGCCTTCGTAGGTGAAGACGCGGCAGCCCGCCGTGGCCGCGGGGGGCCTCGGACGACAGAGAGCTTGGCCTTGCGGGCCTCCTCGCACCGTGGCTGGGGGCAGCGCAGGGTCCTGACGTGCTGGAGCGGGGAGCGCTCGGGTAGCTTCTCGTGGGCGAGGAACTTCTTGACAGCTCTGCTCTTGCCGCGCCGGCGCCTGGCGGAGCGGGTTCCGCCCAGGGGCCGCGCGCCTTGGGGCCAGGGCGCCTTCTTGAGGAGGAGGCGGCTGAGGCGCCCCGGGAGCTTCATCGCCGCTGGAGGCGGGTATGCAGCGAGACGGACGGTGCGGGGGCGCCTCCTGCAGCGCGGACGAGCTCGGCGACTCGGTCGAGCCATTCTTCGTAGACGTCGTCAACGGGGCGGTAGCGCAGGAGCTCGTTTGCCGCGATGAGTGCAGCTCGGGCCTCCATGGCCGCGCGGGGCGCGCGTGACGAAGAACCAGCGGGGGTGAGCGAAGACATGGCGGTGCGGTCATCCCGCCTCATGGACGGAGTCTTTGGGGCGATGCTTGTTGCTTTCGTTCCCGCCCGGGCGATGGCGGCGTTGACGGCAGGTGACGGGAACGATGAGGGCGCTGCCGACGGGAGCTGTCTGGGTGGCGTGGGAGGCAAGGCGGCTCGGCGCTTCGGCGCGCCCGGCAGGCGTCGAACATGGTTGCGGTGGTCGGGGAAGAACGAGGCGACGAAAGGCAGATTCGGCGCACCTACCTGGCGCGCCAAATGTCGGATTTCGGGTTCCGGCAGACCCTTGAGGTTCGAACACTGGGGTGCGCGCGGAAATCCAACCCTCCACCGTCTCGCACCTCGCCGAATCGCTGGGACCTAAACTACTAAGCGGAACAGCACAAGAGACACGAGATTTATACTGGTTCGGGCCACCATTGTGGTGTAATACCCTACTCCAGTGTGTGGTGTGGTGGATTGCCTCTTGGGCTGATGAGGAACAATACAAGGAAGAACAGCCTCGCGAGGGTCTGCTCTTGGCGGGTGCGATGAACTGCTAGGTGGTGCTCAGTCGCTCTAGCTACTGGTTTCTTGATGAGGATCCAGATCTCCCTGCCCTGGAGGTGGCTACTCCTATTTATAGGCGAAGGCCCTGGGCCTCTTCCCAAATATTGAGCGGGAAGGGCGCCAACAATTGGCCATTTTAAAGGGGAACAGCGGGTACACTTATCCTGACTAAAGTTGGTCCTCGCTTTGCCAAAGGCTCTGGTGATGACGCTGCTTGGGCTCCACGATGACTCCTTCCAGCCCGTTGGGCTGGTCTTGGTCTTGTTGCACCGAAGCGGATGCCTTTGCTTGATGCTCTCGCTGCGCTTGCTCCCTTTGCACCAAAGAGGAAAGGAGGACCTCTTGGCTGGCGCCTCGTTGGCGCCCTTGGTAAATCATGGCTTGCGTCATGGGCACCTCGCGAGGTACCACCTTGAACTCTCCGCCTCCTCATGAGCCCTGACGAGGCCGTGCACGAGGAAGCTCCTTGTCGTCCGCCCATGAGGGTATCTTGAGCTTGCGTTGATAAAGATGGGCCGTTCTGGGCCTCCTTCGAGCCACGCCGCAGGCTGCAGGCAGGCAAGTCTGGGGACCCCCGTTCCCAGAACGCCGACAACTGCTGTTGAGGCCTCTGCTAGCAGGCCAAAGAAGGCCATGCCCAAGAAGCCCGCATACAAGCCCAAAGCTTCTACACCAATGTCCTCACAGCCAAAGCTCATCTGCAATGCCCTCACGTCCCAGCTCCGCAAAGCCCTCACAGCAAATTCCTCAAGCTGCACCTGCTCCTCCAAAGTCCTCAGCTCCTCCTTCCAAATCCTCAGCACCTGTGTATCTTGCCTCGTGCCAAAGGACAACAGGCATCTCTATTGCCTCTGGAGCCTTTGCAAGTTCGTCGGCTCCTCCGCATTCCTCAACTGGTCACACTCTGCTGAAGACTAAGGCCACTGTTGTACGAGGTTCTCGACCAAGTCCTCATAAGAAGCAGGTCGCCTTCCAAGTGCAGTCTGATGAAGACGAAGTTGATGTGAGGAACTCGCTGAAATCATCAGAGACAGGCAGCACAGGGCCTCTAGAGCCAAATGCTCAAATGTACCTCTGCTTTTGGATCCAAAGCTGATCCTTGAGTACATTGATCTCTGGCACAAGGACCCCAACACTCCTATGCCTGACTTCAATCTTACTCCTGGTCAAAGTCACGTGCTTTCCGCCTTCATAGGCGAAGAAAAATGGAAATTTGAGAAGGCCAGGCAGTTGAAGAAAGCACAGTACAAGAAGGAGCGCCTTCTGAAGAAGAACATTGTGAAAATGACCACTGATGAACTTATTGCTGCTCAAACTGAGATCAAAAACCTCAGTGATGAATTTGACACCTACCGTGTAGACTAGCTTGGAGCCAAAGTCAGATTTGTCAAATTGGCAAAAGGAACAATAGCAATCTCAACATAACGAGAGGTAATTTTGTAATATGAAAATTTCTACAACCGTATTTTCCTCTCTCATAATAATTACATGTAGGATCATAGGCAAATTCAAAAAAATAGCTATCCCAAAACATATGCTTAACACGATCCACCTGTATGCAAAGTTGACACTCTTCCAAAATAGTGGGATTAACATTAACTAAAGTCATGACCTCTCCAAACCCACTTTTATCAAAAAATTCACAAGATTGAACATTCTCCAAATATGTGGGATCTAAAGTTGACACTCTTCCAAACCCACTTTCAATATTATTGCAAACATTATTATCAATATCATATTCATCATGGGGAGTAAGTAAATTTTCAAGATCGTACCACTACTAGGAAAAGGCCTACTAATGGCGCACCAGTTTTGACTACTAATGGCGCACTACTGGTGCGCCATTAGTATCACGCCACTAGTATTTTTTACTAATGGCGCACCACGCAGTGCGCCATTAGTATGTAACACCATGCGCCATTAGTATGCCTCCCGGGGGGCCATACGTAACCATGTGCTTTGTCATACTAATGACGCACTCTGTAGTGATGCGCCATTAGTATCCTTTGGCATACTAATGGCGCACCTTGAGGTGATGCGCCATTAGTATGAATATTAGGTTATTTATTTCTGTTTTTTGCTCAGGTTACGTAATATTTTATTGGTCAGAATATAGACAGCAGCACAGCAACAGCAGATTCATCGAATACAATAGAAGATTAGGCTCGAATACAATTCATCATATTAGTCTCCGAATTCAAAAGACCGAACAAAGATAAAACATTACAAGTCTCAAGACCGCGAGTATCGAGTTTGTCTTCACATTACAAGTCGATATCGATCATCTAAACTACCATCACATAGAAGAGAGCTACGGTCATCATGATGAGCATCATCGTGAACAAACTGGACTTCATCCAGTTCCTCCAATGCTCCCTCCTCTCCCCCGCTAGATAGCGGGCGTATCTAGATTCGGCCTCCGCCCTAGTGGTGTACCCTTTGTAACTGTTACCGCTGAAACGGTGAACCTGTCTCCGACACTCCTCCCAGTCGTCGTAGACTCCGGGAACCTTATCCTTGTACACGACATACGACGACATCTCTATTTACAAGCCAAACAATAGACAATACATAAGCAATATGTAAGTATGCAACAAAAGGATCGGAAGAGAAAAGCAAGACATTAGTAGCACGATTCATGGTCCTACTAATAAATAGCATCGATTACATCTAAGTTGAACGACTGTCCAAATCAAAGAGACATACAAATTCATTAAAGTTTAATTACAACATGAGCCAATCAATGTTTCAGAACTACACATCACTACTTTCGACTCGACTCATCGGACGGAGGCGTGGATGAAGCCGCCGTCTGTCGTGATGGTCATGAAATCATGATCGTTGTCAGCCTGCATTTGTAGCGTTTCATCTATCTCACTATTGAACGGTTGATATCAGAGGAAGAACTGCCCCGAGGTATGAAGGACATCTTGATGGATGATGTCCTCAAACTCCGACTGGATGCGAAAGAATTCTTATGCGAGGTCCGCATCTGGATTGCCGACAAGCTTGCGGCCCAATCTTTGAGATTATCACGGTAGCGAAGGTGATGATGGTCCTTACGATCGCCCGCATGTGATGGAGGGCGTAGTAGGCATCCTTCGACCGCCCGGTATGCCTTGATAGCAGAATTTCGTATTGTGTGAGAACATGTGCTTGCCAGACTTACGAACTGCCTGGTGAAGGTGCCTCCAGATTTGGCGTGGCGGGGAGAACATCATCAAGAACTTTCTTGACATTTGTGTAGTCTATCTTGGAGTTACGGTTTGGGTGAAATATGTGGCCATGGAATATTTCGGGCTTAAGAGGATGAGTGTGCAATGTGTGTCCTTTGCCGCAGAACACGGAATGTGAAAAAAAAAAGAACGATCGAAATCTAAGAAATCATATGTTACAGGGCGGTTAAGGGATGACTTACTCGGGAAAGTAAGCCACAAGGAAGTTATCCTTATCTGGGTTTGCAGAATAGCGCCTTCGAGGTGTGAACTCGCAACTTGGCGGTCCCCAGCGCTGCTCAAGTGCTTGGCACGCATGTAGAAGGGGTCGACTATCACGATGTCCGGGGTCTTGTCTCTAATGATCCGCATCTCCATACTCAGCGAAAACAGCCGAACAAAGGTGCAGTGCAGCAGATGAAGGTTAAACATAGCAAAGATGTCATCAAACCGCAGGCCGATCGTACCCCCGATGTCGCCATCCACAAAGCCCTTGCCCTCTGGCACCTTGGCCACGAAAACCTAGTATGCCACATCATTCTCTCTGAGACGCCGCTTCTCCAAAGAAAGAACACTGTCGTGCAGACTCCGCATAGCACCGGTTGCAGCATTGAGCATATTTGGCGGTAGCATCGCCCTACCCGCCACATGCACCCTCCTCGAGATATCCTTAGGTGAAGGTGGCCCGTCCTGAGCACGGATCGAACTTGGTGCCGGCTGGCTCGCACCGGCGCCCTTGTTAGTCTTTCGTTTCCATCCCTTCTTCTTGAACTCCTGTAATGGGACCGAGTTATGCTCACAGACCGCCTTCTTGAGCGTGTTGGGGCTGATAATATTTTGCACCTCAGCTATCTGAGGCTCTGTGAAGGCGGGAACTGGAGGCGTCTCCTGAGAACTGAACGCCAGACGACGCCTGTTGCAATTGGATTTCTCCGTCGTACCAGCTAGATCGCGGTCGTCTTGGTTGGGTTCTTGAGAAAGAGGCCCGCAGAACTCGTCAGCGTACCCATGTTCGGCAAAGTACTTATCGACTTTGGTAAATGTACCGTCGTCGTTGTCGTCGTCCGGATCCTGTGCCATAGGGATGTCCAGATCCTGTGCCATAGGGATGTCCGACATAGGGATGTCCGGCAGGTCCGGTAGCGTTGCGACGTTCTTGCCATGGCTTGGCGCCGGCACGACTGGCGGTCTTGTTTGTGGGGTGGTGTCCCCTGCCCCCAAACGAATCTGGCTCTTCAGCCAAAGCGAGGGCGGTTACTCAGCGCCGAGGGTCATCTCATCTTCTTCGTCGGCCCTGGTGGTCGAATCGGAGGTAACAGCTTCGTTGCGACTGGCAGCACCCGAACCACTTCAACCCTATACACTGTGGGTGGCATCGGATTACCGTGGAACATGGGGTTGCCCGGTTGAACGATTCTGCCCTTGGCGACATCGACCAACTCGCCGCCCACGAAGTGCAGAAGAGTGCAAGGAACGTCGGCGGCGCCTTGCGAAAACATGTAGGGCGTCAAGGATGCCCAGTCAAAGGCAAGGAGATGAAGTCATCGCCCGAGAGGCTTAGTTACCGTGATGCCGTCGAGGTCGGCTAATGTCGAGGCACCGCCAACGGCGGCGCAATCGACGGAGGGGCCGCTTGTTGGCGAGGTGCCGGCCGGTGTACACCCGGGTGCATTAAGCTCCAATGCCCGTGCCGGCGCCGGAGACACGAATACCGCCTCCGTCGGAGACACCAATGGCGCCGCCGGAGACACCAATGGCTCCGCTGCCTTGTGTCGCGATTCTTCAGCCATGAAGCTGGGAAGCTGGGAGGCCCCTGTTGGCCGCCCGCAATCCACGTCGTCAGCCCATGAATCAACATAGGCACCATGGCGTTGAGCTTCGTTCCCAGTTGTTGTTCCACTTGCTCTTGGACAAGCTCCGGAATCCGCGTTGAGCTTCAACCTCACGCGATTGGCTTTCCGAGCTGGTATTTTTCTCCTTTCGCCCACCAGCGGTATAGTATGACGACCATTTTGTGGACAAGCCTTTGCAGGCCACACGACCAGCTGACGTCGGGCCATCGAGCTTATCCTTGTTTTTCATTACGTTCAACGCGCCCTATTTAAAGAGGTGTCGAAGGGGAGCTACGAGGCGACCCAGCCATCTGCTTTTCGGTGTCTGCGGAAGGAACGTGAACCATTTAGAAATATTGGGGATTAATTAGAATGCAAATATGGAGCTAATTACGCGGGGGTGTATTCCTTACCAGAACAAGCTCGAGCGCCCTGATCTTCGGATCCGTGGTAAGCTCCTTTGTTACCGGGTCCTCCTTGTACCGGGCCCTGAGAAAGTTCCTGGTCTGCTTGTCACTGTATTTCTCGAAGCGGGGCGGTAGGCCTTGCTCATGCGCTCGCGTCCTCCTTGTCCCATATAGGCTCCGCCACTCTATAACCGCCGGGACCGAGTTGGTGGACCCCTAAGTTCAACTTCCGCATTTGTTTCCCCCACTGACTTGATTCGGAGGTTGCGCTGCTCTCGCACTTGATCTTGAACTCCTTGTACTCATCTTCGCTCATCAAAGGATATTTCGCCTTGATCTTGTCATAACTACCACCTTTGTCAATCATTGCCTTCACCGTGCTTCTCCAAGTAGACAGGGCCGTGCTCATCCTCGTGAGGGCTGATGCATTCACTTTATTCCCTGAGAGGTGTGTGTTTGCAAAATCAGCGGGGAACTTGTATCGTTCGTGCAGCTTCGTGAAGAGGAGGCTGCACAAATTCCCGTGGTCCTTATGCCTTAGGTTCTCAGTGTTGATCGAGACGGTGCTCCGGAGAATGCACCCGAGCTAAACCGAGTACCCCTTCACTACTTGTTTGGGCGCCGTCGGAGTCCACTTCAGTAAATTCCTCCCTGACGGTGCCGAGCACGCTCTGGCGCCGGTCCTTCCGTTGCCTCTTCGGTTGGTTGCCATCTATGTGTGCTCCGCCATCATCAGTGGTGGCATCCTCGGCGGCGCCATCAGTGGTGTCATCGCCGACGCCACTAGAGGTTGTGTTGTCAGGATCGGTGTCTTCTGCGGCGTCCTCATAGCGGTGAGGTTCTTCCTCCATCTCCTGGGACAGCTCCCAGAATTGCTTGCCGCCCGAACCGCCGGCCTCATCATTGTGGGCCATATTTCGCTCTAAATAGAAAAAAAGTTTGGTCAAAAAGTTAGTTATTGTCAAGGAACAAGATCATGGTGTCATCATTTAGGGTTTGTCAACACCGAGGCATCCTAAAAGCTAAGTATTTATCATTTAGGGTTTGTCGACGCCGAGGCACCCTAAAAGCCTAAGCTTTCATCATTTAGGTTCTTATCGACACCGAGGCACCCTAAAAGCCAAGGTTTTATAATTTAGGGTTTGTCGACTCTAAGTTGGGCCTAATCACTTGGCTCTATTGCCACCTATGGTTTAATGCAGCAAGAATAAAGGCGATTGATCCTACTTAATTAAGTACTAAGATACCCCGGCCCATGCATTAGTAGCAAGTACCCCATATGTCCGATTTTTAGCGAAGTCATGCTAAAATTCACGGAAAATTTCAGCATGACCTTTGCTGAAAATAGGACATACGGAGTACCAATTTGCCGAACGGAAGTTAATCGACATTCCGGCAAACTCAAGGGCCTCTCGGGTACCTGCAAAATCATCACAACCACGAAGGGCCTCTCAAGGGCCTCAAGCAGTGCAGCGTCTCCCAGACCCCATTTTTTGCTAAATTTCTTTGAGCAACAATCGAGCGAAAAATTCAGCATATTTCTATACAACTGACCTTTGTAAAGATGAAGAACAGTTCTCTGACAGCCAATTTATATATAATAGCATCTTTGTTCATACCAATTTCTGAAACAATTCAAATCTGAATCTGTATCTACGGTCATACAAATTTCTGAAACAATTCAAATCTGAACTGTATCTTTGGTCATACAAATCTCTGAAATTATACAAATCTGAAATATATATTTGGTCATACAAATTTATGGAACTAATCAAATCTGAACTGTATCTTTGGTCATACAAATCTCTGAAACTATACAAATATGTGGTCATACAAATTTACTGGAACTAATCAAATTTGAGCTGTATCTTGCGTGAGGCACCACTACGCAAGTGCCATACTACTGCAAGTGCCATACTACTGCAAGTGCTAAACAACTGTAGGAAAGGAGGATCATCATACACATATATATGTATAGCAATTGACAGGTGCTTCATCATTTTTAGTAAGAACAATACATATATAGCAATTGGAAGCAAACAGATGTACACATAAGATAAAAATGTAGTCTTTGAAAGTTTAATGCTTACAAAAGACTTGCTGAAATAGTGAAAAATATTGAGTCACCAAGCTGGCTAAGAAACTCCCAAAGTCCACTAGCAAAATCCAAGATCTAATCCTGTTACACACATCATAACAATTTAAGATAATTAGGATAAGGATAGTAGGAAATGAAAAAGAAAGAGCTCAAAAAACAATCACAACAGAAAAATAATAAAAACCTAGTCCTAGAAGAAAATAAATCCTAAAAGAAAAGAAATCCTAAAATTTGGAGCAAGTCCTAGTAGTAGTAGTCCAACTAGATGGCCACCACTACTACTCCTATCACTAGAGTAAACAACAGTTGTGTGTTCAACATCTTTACTAACAGTAAATTGGCAGTACTCCATTATCTACTCCTGCAACTTCAACTACAATAACATCCTACAACTACTACTATGCATCATCTTCCTACAACTACTCATCTTGACCATGACAACATAAAATTCATGTTTAGTTAAATTCATGTTAAACATCATTTGGACGAGCCCTTGACTGTGCAAGGGGATGAGATGAGGATATATTTGCTTGACTTGACTTGGCGAAAATCACATGCAGGCAGCTCTCCCTTGGTTACTTTCATATTGCTTCAAGATAAGCAAGATTTTCGGCCCACAACAAGGGGTCCTAGATGTATGGCTGGGCGGACTTGTCCAAATGGTAGCTACATGTATGGCAATTATGAATTTCTTGACCGGTTTTGATAGCAACATGTAGGACCAGGAAAAATAATTTTCCTAGACTTGTCTTAACAACATGTGATTTGCACGCATCTATCTATAATGGCCATTACTTATATCTTTATCTGAGAAACCTCAGGAACCCTATGGTTAATTGAAGATAAGCATGGCAGGAATTGAAGGTATGGCAAGAATAATTGTCGCCAACAGACAGCAACGGGTGGGTCGCAGTGGAACGAACCTCATGAGAATAAACACAAGCACTTGGTGGGCGGGTGAGAAGAGAACTGACCGGTGTCGCGGAAGAAGGCGCAGACGCCGTGAGCGATGGAGGAGTCGGTGTCGAGAGGCGCCGAGACCTTGCCCTGCGTGACAGAGAAGGGCCGCCACCATGCAGCGGGGGGGCAAGGGAGGAGGAGGAGGGGCAAGGGAGGAGGAGGGTCGGGGCGTCTGGTCTTTGCGTCGCTGCTCGGCGCCCGGCGAGGAGGAGTCAAGCAAGTCTGGTCGGCGGGGGTGGGGGCTGAGGCGCGAGGCGGGGTGGAGTCCTCCGAGGGTCTGCGGCGGCGGGGTGGGGGCGCGAGGCGAGGGGGCTGCGGGGTGGAGTCCGCGAGGGTCGGGCGGGGGTGGGGTGTGGGGGGCTGGAGTCCGCGAGGGTCTGGGTGGCGGCGTCGTGGGTGGGCGTGTGGTGGATCTGATGGCGAGGAGAGAGGGTCGAAGGGGATCTGGCGAGGGAGAGGAGGATAGCTAGGGGGAAGCTTACTAATGGCGCAAGCGCAACCCCGTCGGTGCGCCATTAGAAATCTTTTTTTAGATAGCAATGGCGCACCCCCCCCCCCCCCCGTCGGTGCGCCATTAGTATGTTTTTTTAAATGAATATGAATATGAAATAGTATTTTTTATAAAAACAGTAATAATTGTTGTTTAACAACAATTGTAGTCTACACTTTATTATTATTATTTTTTAGAAAATGAATATGAATATGAAACAGTAATAATTTTTTATAAAAACAATAATAATTTTTTTTAAATATCATCAAATTTGTCACTTGAAAATATCATCAGTGGCGGCGGTGGAGCGGGGGAGGGTGCGGGGGGTGCCCGCTGGCGGCGGTGGAGTGGGGGAGGGTGCGTGGGGCCGGGTGCTCGTCGGCGGCGGTGGAGCTAGCGGGGGAGGGTGCGGGTGGGATCGAGATGGAGGGGGATCAAGATCGAGATGGAGGGGGAATCGAGATCGAGATGGAGGGGGATCGAGATCGAGTGTCCTCATGATATCAAAAAGTGCCCATGAAATACAATCGAGAAATGAAGACTACGTTTTAAATACAATCGATCTTAGCTAGCTATCTGTTCACAATCTTCTTGCCCTTCTTTTTCGCAAATGGAGTTCTTCTGTGGAATGTACGTCCTTTAGGTAGGGTCGTCCTGCTTCTTCTTGTGGTGTGTCCTGCTACTTCATCGTCGTCGTCATGTTCGATCTTCGGGTCGCCGTACTTGTCGAAGTCTTGCTCATTGGCTACTCCATCCATTCCAATGATCTTCCTTTTGCCTCTACTCACGACAACATGACTGGGCTTTGACGGGTCGGTAATGAAGAAGCATTGGTCCACTTGGGAAGCCAGTACCCATGGCTCATTTTTCGCGGTGACGTTTGCGCCCGCGGACTTGGATTTGGCTTCGGGTATAACCATGGTGGTGAAATACTGGTCTTCTTTTAGGATGCTCTTGGCCCATCTGACACGGAACATCGGGACCTTCTCTCCAGTGTAGCTCAGCTCCCAGATCTCCTCGATCCTTCCGTAGTATCTGTCCTTGTCGTTACCGGTGTAGGATTCCATCGTTACCCCGGAGTTCTGATAACCATCGCTCTTCATGTCCTTGTTCTCGGGGTAGAATGTGTAGCCGTTGATATCGTACGCCTCATAGGTCATCAGGTTGTGCTCGGCGCCCTGTGACAAGGCGAATATGAGTTGTTCTTCTGCGGAAGAATCCTCATGTAAAGATGCGACGAAGCTTACGGTTGAACCAATGCGTGAAACATGAGTTGTGCTCTTTGATTATATCTCCGTCCGTCCTCTATTGGCCTCGGTCATTGTACGTCTTCTCAATAAAGGTTTTGTGCTCTACCACCGAAGGATCGACCATGTCTATGTGTTGTAGCGCGACTAGGTTTGCTCTTTCAAAGTCGGTGAGTCGACCCTCGAAGTCGACATGCATTTGTGGCGACCCTCACGGTGACCCCATCCGGCGAGCTGCCGAGGTGCTGTTGACGGGCAGACCAACGGGGTTCTCGATGCCTAGATAATTAAATGCGATGGGAGATGCACTCTTGATCGAGAAAGCCCACGGCTATACTTCCCTCTGGACATGACATGTTGCGAACGTATCCTTTGATGACACCATTCATCCTTTCGAGCGGCATCATGTTGTGCAGAACGCCGCCCGAGTTGGATGATATCCTCCACGATATGGACCAGCGGATGCACCATAATGTCGAAGAATGCGGGCGGGAAGTACATCTCAAGCTCGCATAGTATCACCACGATCTCTTCCTGTAGCCTTCTGAGTTGCCTCACGCCAATCGACTTCCGAGAGATGACGTCGAAAAAGTTGCATAGGCCAAATAGCATTTCACGAACGTGCGCGTCCATGATCCCATGGATTGCAACTGGAAGTATCTGCATCATTAGCACATGACAGTCGTGAGACTTCATCCCGCTGAACTTCTGCTTCGTTGGGTCTAGGTATCTGCTTATCTTCCCGCATAACCGTAAGGAAGTTTTACTCCTACGAGGCAGGTGAAAAACTGCTCGATCTCCTCCTGACTTAGAGTGAAGCACGCGGGAGGGTAGTCATTTCCGGTCTTCTTGGCCTTTTTGCCTTTGCGACGACTTTCTGTGTCCTACTTCGCCTCATCATCATTATCATTAGCGTGAAGCTCCTCCCTGATGCCCATTGATTTCAAGTCTGCCCTTGCTTTCGCCCATCTTTGGTCCTCTCGGCATGTTGAGCGGGGTACCAGCGAGACTCTCGCACACGTTCTTCGTGATATGCATGGCATCAAGGCTGTGAGGCACACGGTGGATCTTCCAAGATGGCAAGTCGTAAAGCGGACCTTGTTTTCCATACCTTCAACAGCGGCTCTGGCGCCTTCGCTTCTTTCGGCTCGGCGCCTTTTGCTTCTTTCCCGGCAGTGGGCAATCTTTCCAATTTTTCAACAGCTCGTCTATTTCCTCGCCGCTCCTCGTACAAGGGCGTTTTCGGGGTTCGGTTTCACCATCGAACAGATCCTTGCGTTTCCTCCACGGGTCATCTTCGCTAAGCCACCTCTGATGTCCCATGAACACGGTTTTCGAAGACCCGGGATCTCTATCTAGTTGGCGATACATTGTGTCATCCATGCACCTTATGCATCCAGAAAATCCGTGGACTACCTACCCCGCGAGATATCCGTAACCGAGATAGTCGTGCACCGTCGTGAGCAGTGCGGCTCTCATAGGGAAATATTCTTTCTGCGGCGTCCACGTATTGGCTGGCGTTTTCCGTAGTGTGTCTAGCTCCTCTTCAGGCAGCCCAGTACTGATTGATGTCGTTCCCAAGTTGTTTCGCCCTTCAATTAGCATACTCATGTGAATGTACTTCCACTTCATGCACAACCGGGGGAAGGTTGTACATCCACACAAACACAGGCCAGTGCTATGTGTGCTTCTCTGGCTGCCAAGCGGATTGACTCCATCGGTGCTCGCGCCCGGCCACGATGTTCCTTGGATCCTTCCCAAATTCAGGTATTCAAAGTTCAACGCTTGCCACTGGCTCGCATCCTTAGGGTGACTCGGCATCTTGTCTTTTTATTTATCTCCGGATCATTTCCGTCATCTTCCGCTTCTTCTCCTCCCTATCCGGCGTGCCAGCAGGAGCTTTGCTACCTTAGGGTCATGAAATACCACTGCAGACGAGGAGTGATCGGAAAGTACCACACCGATTTTCGAAGAGCTTTCTTCCTCTTCTTGTATCGAGTGACGCTGCACACCGGACATATGGTAGACTCCGCGCGCTCGTCCTGATAAATGATGCAATTGTTCATGCACACATGGTATTTCACGTGCGGTAAATCCAGAGGACACACAATTTTCTTTGCCTCCTCGAAACTGGTCGGGCACTTGTTCCCCTTGGGAAGACGTTCGTGCCAGAATGACATGTTCTCGTCGAAGCATGTGTCGGTCATTTTGTGTTTTACCTTCATCTCCAGAGCCATGAGCGTTATTGTCAGGCGGGTATCGTCGGGCCTGCATCCTTCATACAATGGAGTAACCGCGTCTATCTCCAGTTGATCCATCTTGGCTTTCTCTCGGGCGGCAGCTCTTGCGTTATCCGTCTGCTTGAGAAGCAGCTCTTGAATATGAGGGTCCTGCACCCAGCCTCCATTGTCGTCTGCTCCGGCATCTTCGTCTTCGTGATCATGCCCTTCGTCTTGATCTTCCTCATCATCATGTACGGCATCTTCTACATGATGACTGTGTACAGCATCACCGCCCGTGATCATGTCACGGAGATTCTTCGTCTTCTCGCCCGCCCTCGCCGTGGTGGTTGTCTTGTTGCCCTTCCTCATTTCTTGCCGGCCCCATGGGCGACTTCATAGTCATCTTCATCACCTTGCCACCGATAGCCATCCATGAAACCACGCAAGAGTAGGTGGTCCCGCACCTGCCGGAATCCGGGTCCGCAATAAGGCTCTTGACTTGCATCTTCGCCACATACATCTTATCTCCGTCTCGTTCTTTTGAAGCATCTCAGCCTTCACGGAGCTCAAAAACCTATTCACAATGCCTTCGGTCATCATGCGGACCATGGTCGCCTGCGGGGTAGAGCAAAATGATATTTTAGAACCAAGAAAAAATTTGGCATGACTTTCCCTAAAATAGGACCAAAAAGAATGCATAGTGCCAAAATTCTCGCCGAAACGGAAATGAATCAACATTCCAGCAAAATATTGGAAACTATCGCATTTCAAATACCGGTACCTGCAAACACAAACATATATGCAACACCACAAATGTATGCAACACCACAAACATACATAGATCTAGCTAGGCCACAAAAAGTGCATGTGCACATTGTTGGAGCGAGCTAGGGAGAAAAAAAGTAGATCTACAACATGAAGATTGCTTTCCCCATACTTACCTATCAAAAAAAGGTATTTTCACCACTTAATTTTGATGAATCTATGGTGCAAATGAGGTGAGGAGGAGGAGGCAGCCAACAAGCTTGGAGAAGGAGGTGGAGGGAATGAAGTGGGGAAAGTGAGTGGGTAGGTGTGGCTGTCCAAAATATCTTGTTGGGGTCCCAGGTTACTAATGGCGCACCAACTGCAAATGCGCCATTAGTAACCCTGGTTACTAATGACGCACCGTGCGCCATTAGTAGTTTTGCAAAAAAGTAAAAAAAATATACTAATGGCGCACAGTGTCATAGTGCGCCATTACTAGTTTAAACTAGTAATGGCGCCTTTGTGATGATCTGCTCGATAGTAATTTTACAAAAAAGAATAAAAAAGAATACGATCTTGGCGCACTCTGTGGCTGGTGCACCATTACTAGTTAGAACTAGTAATGGCGCACGACGCCATGATCGCCATTAGTATGTATGGAAAAATGAAAAAAATATTACTAGTGGCGCACCTTTTGTGCAGTGCGCCATTAGTGTCTTCCACACTAATGGCGCATCACCAAATGGTGCGCCATTAGTATATAGTAGTGGCGCACTACTTCTCTGGTGCGCCATTAGAGTCCATCCCATCTATAGCCCTTTTCCTAGTAGTGTACGAAGAATCACCCCAATCATGATCATTGCAACAAGTAGAGGACATAGCAAAACTAGCATCCCCAAGCTTAGGGTTTTGCATATTATTAGCATAATTTACATCAATAGAATTTATAATAAAATCATTGCAATCATGCTTTTTATTCAAATAAATACCGTGAATCGCTTCATAAAGTACTTCATCACAATTTTCAGATTCACGAATTTCAAGCAAAACCTCGTAAAGATAATCTAGTGCACTCAACTCACTAGCAATAGGTTCATCATAATTGGATCTCTTAATGAGATTAGCAAGTGGATGAGGATCCATAAACTCTTAGCAAGCGAAGATGCAAGCAAAAAGAAGGCACATGGTAACACAAGATTGAACGGAGGAAGGGCGAATAAAATGGCAAGGGTGAAGTGGGGGAGAGGAAAACGAGAGGCGAATGGCAAATAATGTAATGCGGGAGATAAGGGTTTGTGATGGGTACTTGGTATGTTGACTTTTGCATAGACTCCCCGGTAACGGCTCTAGAAATGGCTCGTTGACGGGAGTCAAATCTTGTCTTGACTTGGTGTGAGCCTCCCCAGCAACGGCGCCAGAAATCCTTCTTGCTACCTCTTGAGCACTGCATTGGTTTTCCCTTGAAGAGGAAAGGGTGATGCAGTAAAGTAGCGTAAGTATTTCCCTCAGATTTTGAGAACCAAGGTATCAATCTAGTAGGAGGCCACGCACGAGTCCCTCGCACCTACACAAACAAATAAATCCTCGCAACCAACACAATAAAGGGGTTGTCAATCCCTTCACGGTCACTTACGAGAGTGAGATCTGATAGATATGATAAGATAATATTTTTTGGTATTTTTATGACAAATATGCAAACTAAAGAAAACAAAATAAAAACAGTGCTAGAAATAACTTGTTGTCGGGCAATTAAATATGATGGAAAATAGACCCGGGGGCCATAGGTTTCACTAGTGGCTTCTCTCGAGAGCATAAGTATTACGATGGGTAAACAAATTACTGTTGAGCAATTGACAGAATTGAGCATAGTTATGAGAATATCTAGGTATGATCATGTATATAGGCATCACGTCTGCGACAAGTAGACCGACTCACCTTTGCATCTACTACTATTACTCCACACATCGACCGCTATCCGGCATGCATCTAGAGTATTAAGTTCATAAGAATAGAGTAACGCTTTAAGTAAGATGACATGATGTAGAGGATAAACTCATGCAATATGATATAAACCCCATCTTGTTATCCTCCATGGCAGCAATACAATACGTGCCTTGCTGCCCCCTCATCCTTGGGAAAGGACACATAAGATTGAACCCAAAGCTAAGCACTTCTCCCATTGCAAGAAAGATCAATCTAGTAGGCCAAACCAAACTGATAATTGAAGAGACTTGCAAAGATAACCAATCACACATAAAAGAATTAGGAGAAGATTCAAATATTGTTCATAGATAAACTTGATCATAAACCCACAATTCATCGGTCTCAACAAACACACATAAAGAAGATTACATCGAATAGATCTCCACGAGAATTGTGGAGAACTTTGTATTGAGATCCAAAGAGAGAAGAAGCCATCTAGCTAATAACTATGGACCCGAAGGTGCGAGGTAAACTACTCACACATCATCGGAGAGGCTATGGTGTTGATGTAGAAGCCCTCCGTGATCGATGCCCCCTCCGGAGCTCCTAAAAAAGGACCCAAGATGGGATCTCACGAGTACGAGAAGGTTGTGGCGGTGGAATTAGGTTTTGGCTCCGTGTCTGGTAGTTTGAAGTGCGTAGGTATATATAGGAGGAAGAAGTACGTCGGTGGAGCAACATGGGGCCCACGAGGGTGGAGGGCGCGCCTCCTACCTCGTGCCTTCTTGGTTGATGTCTTGACATAGGGTCCAAGTCCTGTGGATCACGTTCGTTCTAAAAATCACGTTCCTGAAGGTTTCATTCCGTTTGGACTCCGTTTGATATTATTTTTCCGCGAAACTCTGAAATAGGCAAAAAACAATAATTCTGGGTTGGGCCTCCGGTTAATAGGTTAGTCCCAAAAATAATATAAAAGTGTATAATAAAGCCGTCCAAAACAGAATATAATATAGCATGGAACAATAAAAAATTATAGATACGTTGGAGACGTATTAGGAAGTCGTTTCCTTTGGCAAAGACTATGCGATCCCAAGCGGATCCGATGAAGATGTTCCTCATGATGCTTCTTCAGAGCAGTTGGACGAAGAAATTGAAGTGGATACAATCCCTTCAACCCCAGTTGTCTCATCGCCCGTGCCTCAATTCATAGCTGAAGAGGCAGGCGCTGAAGAACTAAGTGAAGAAGATGAGGATGTGGACATTGGGAGCACAGAACCAGTGATGAATAATGACTTTTGGGAAAGTCAGCACCCCAATTCTCCTTTCTTCACTCCTCTGCAACAAATTCCTCAATCCCCAGTGCTTACTGAAGTTCAAATGGGCTCTGATGAACCTCGCACCACTCCATCCATTCATGAAGAAATTCCAGCCACTAGTGCTGATGAACACGCTGCTGAAGAATTGAAGAACCAGGCTGCAACTGAAGAAGAAACTGAAATTCCTCATCCTGCGGTTCCTGAGACTGCGGTTCCTGAGGTTGTGATGCAATTGACTGACACTCCTCAACCCAAGCCAAAGGATCCCTTCTCCAAGAAGCAAAACTTTAAGGCTGATGACTTCTTTCACGAGCATGAGTTTTTCACGGATTACAACCCATATGACTCTGCTCGTCTTAGAAGGAAGCGTTTCTGGACTGCCAGCCAAGCCAACTTCTATTCTTCACTGCTTTTCAACAAAGACAAAGTCTTCGACCATGAGCATATTCCTCACGTGGACATGGAATCACTGCCTTGCTTCGCGCCAGTTGATACGTCTCCAACGTATCTATAATTTTTGATTGCTCCATGCTACTTTATCTACTGTTTTGGACTATATTGGGCTTTATTTTGCACTTTTATATTATTTTTGGGACTAACCTATTAACCAGAGCCCAACCCAGAATTGCTGTTTTTTGCCTATTTCAGTGTTTCGGAGAAACGGAATATCAAACGGAGTCCAAACGGAATGAATCCTTCGGAAACGTGATTTTCTCACCGAACGTGATCCAGGAGACTTGGACCCTACGCCAAGGAACAACGGAAGGGCACGAGGTGGGCCCCCCTAGGGCGCGCCGCCTCGTGGGCCCCTGTTGCTCCACCGACGTACTCCTTCCTCCTATATATACCTACGTACCCCCAAACGATCAGATACGGAGCCAAAAACCTAATTCCACCGCCGCAACTTGGGGCCTGTTCCGGAGCTCCGCCGGAGAGGGCATCCACCATGGAGGGCTTCTACATCATCACCATAGCCTCTCCGATGAAGTGTGAGTAGTTTACTTCAGACCTTCGGGTCCATAGCTAGTAGCTAGATGGCTTCTTCTCTCTTTTTGGATCTCAATACAATGTTCTCCCCCTCTCTCGTGGAGATCTATTCGATGTAATCTTCTTTTTGCGGTGTGTTTGTTGAGACCGATGAATTGTGGGTTTATGATCCAGCTTATCTATGAATAATATTTGAATATTTTTTGAATTCTTTTATGTATGATTGAGTTATCTTTGCAAGTCTCTTCGAATTATCCGTTTGGTTTGGCCAACTAGATTGGTAGTTCTTGCAATGGGAGAAGTGCTTAGCTTTGGGTTCAATCTTGTGGTGTCCTTACCAAGTGACACAAAGGGTTGCAAGGCATGTATTGTATTGTTGCCATCGAGGATAACAAGATGGGGTATTTATCATATTGCATGAATTTATTCCTCTACATCATGTCATCTTGCTTAAGGCGTTAATCTGTTTTTAACTTAATACTCTAGATGCATGCTGGATAGCGGTCGATGAGTGGAGTAATAGTAGTTGATGCAGAATCGTTTCGGTCTACATGTCTTGGACGTGATGCCCATATACATGATCATACCTAGATATACTCATAACTATGCTCAATTCTGTCAATTGCTCAACAGTAATTTGTTCACCCACCGTAGAATACTTATGCTCTTGAGAGAAGCCACTAGTGAAACCTATGGCCCCCCGGGTCTATTCTCATCATATCAATCTCCATCACTTTAATACTTGCTTTGTTTTTACTTTGCCTTTTAATTTTCACTTTGCATCTCTATACCAAAAATACCAAAAATATTATCTGTCATCTCTATCAGATCTCACTCTCGTAAGTGACCGTGAAGGGATTGATAACCCCTAATCGCATTGGTTGCGAGTAGCTATCATTTTGTGTAGGTACGAGGGACTTGTGCGTGGCCTCCTACTGGATTGATACCTTGGTTCTCAAAAACTGAGGGAAATACTTACGCTACTTTGCTGCATCATGCTCTCCTCTTCGGGGCAAACCAACGCAAGCTCAAGACGTAGCAAGAAGGATTTCTGGCGCCGTTGCCGGGGAGTCTACGCAAAAGTCAATCATACCAGGTACCCATCACAATCCCTATCTCTCGCATTACATTATTTTCCATTTGCCTCTCGTTTTCCTCTCCCCCACTTCACCCTTGCCGTTTTATTCGCCCTCTCTTTCCCAATCTCCTTCTCTTTTTTCCCGTTGCCTTTTCCTCGTCCGTTTGTTTGCTCGTGTGTTAGTTTGTTTTCTTGTCGTCATGACTAGTATCATTTCTTCTCCGCTATCTCCCGAGAATGAAGTTCTAAATTTTAAGCAAAGGGAGGGAGAAAATCTAAAAGATGCTTGGTATAGAATTTGCAATGCTCAAAATAGATCTACCAGGAAGCAATCTACTTCAGTTCTTCTTCGTAATTTTTACGTAGGTGCTAATCCTTGGTATAAATATATCCTTGATACCATTACCGGAGGGAATTTCTTGGGTGGCTATACTTTTGATTCTTATAATGCTTTAATAGATTTATTTGGCTCACCACCTCTTTTGGTTAATGGAACTATGTTAACTTTGGAGCATGTTATGCAAAGACTTGAAATTATTGAGAATAAAGTTTCTACCATTGAAACAATTGAAAATCTTGATAAAAAGATCCACAATCAAATTACCCAATATGGATCTAAGGTAGGAATGACTTTGAAAAATATTAAAGAAAAGGAACCCATAGTTAATGAGAAAATAAATCTAGATTCCACTAGAATCGATAAACTTGAGGGTATCATTACCAACTTGGGAACCGCTTTTCTTCCGTAAAAAACACTCCAAGTTCGTCTACTAAAAATACTAAGCTTATTTATGTTCCTAAGAATAAGGGTGAATCATTTAGTAAGGAAACTGCGGATCTTAAATCTATAAGTGTTCATCCCAATCTTTTTACCATCATTAAGGAACCTTTTGCTATGAATGATTTTTTTGATCTTTTGCCTAAAAATTTGATAATTACTAGAAATAAAGAAAATTCGAAAGAAGGTAGATGCCTCATTGAAGAATTGCCTACCAAAGATGGCAATACCTAGATCTATCCTTGCTTTTATGCCTAGCTAGGGGCGTTAAACGATAGCGCTTGTTGGGAGGCAACCCAATTTTATTTTTAGTTTTTTATTTTTTTCTTATGTTTAGGAATAAATAATACATCTAGCCTCTGTTTAGATGTGGTTTTATGATTTAATTAGTGTTTGTGCCAAGCTAAACCTATTGGATCTTCTTGGATGATAGTTATTTGATCTTGCTGTAATTTCCAGAAACTTTGCGCTCAGTGCCCGAATTGTTAAAAATCACCAGAACGTGATAAAATAGTGATTACAATTTCTTCTGATCAATAAACAAATTGTCTAGGTCTTCTAATTTTGGTATATTTTTTGGAGTTCCAGAAGTTTGCGTTAGTTACAGATTACTACAGACTGTTCTGTTTTTGACAGATTCTGTTTTTCGTGTGTTGTTTGCTTATTTTGATGAATATATGGATAGTAAAATAGTTTATAATCCATAGAGAAGTTGGAATACAGTAGGTTTAACACCAATATAAATAAATAATGAGTTCATTACAGTACCTTAAAGTAGTCTTTTGTTTTCTTTCTCTAACGGAGCTCACGAGATTTCAATTGAGTTTTGTGTTGTGAAGTTTTCAAGTTTTGGGTGAATTCTTTTGATGGATTATGGAACAAGGAGTGGCAAGATGTCGGGGGAGGCTGATCGTACCCACGGACACCTATGGGGCCGGCGGACCGGGCCCCTTGTGGTTCGGAGGGGGGCGGAGGTCGCACGAAGAGCGGATCGAGGCGATGCACACGAGCGGTTTACCCAGCTTTGGAGCTCTCCGGAGAGATAAAACTCCTACTGCTGCTTGTTTGATCTATTCTGTTCTTGCTAGGGAGCAATGCAAGCTACAAAACCTAGCGAGAGTCTATCTGGTCTCGAGTGGGTCGAATGAACCCAACGAGACGAACCTGGCGAACTGAACTGAACGGAACCCGAACCCCCTCTACGTTGCACTCGGGCCTCCTTTTATATGCTCAAGGGGTCTCCGACAGGTGGCAACATAGGCGGGGGTACAAATGTAAAAACAGGAGTTGGTACACCTACTTGAACAGTGTACAGTGCAAAATACCTAACTCTGACGGCAAGGGACAAAAGCAATAAATGCCCGTCGTTGTCGCCCAAACAGTGTAACAGAGACCGTCAGGTGCGCCTCCGCTCGCCACGATGGCCAGCCTGTCAGCGCCGCTTATCACTGCTCTCCGCTGGCTGCACAGCCGCTCGACACGCGCCCATGGAACGGTCCCATGGCGACATGTCGCTGGGTGAGCTGGAGCGGAGACGGAGAGAGGTTGCATGCCGCGGCAAGCGCCTTGCCGTGGCCGAATCCTTGTCGCGCCCGGATACTTGTCGCGCCCCGAGCCTTCCCGGCAAGCTCCTCTTATCGGGGCCTTGTCTTCTCAATCTAATACTTTGTTCTTGAATGGCTCCAAGGGAGCCACGGAGGAGATTGGCGTTGACGAGGCAAACCTTGCTGGTGCTGCAATCTGTCCGTGCACGCAGCACGGGATACTAGGGTACCCCTACTCTAGTACACCGACAGAGCCCCGGCCTGGGCCGTACACGGTGCCGGCGCTTGTCGGGCCAGGCCTGTAAGTGCACGGACACGCTGCGTGGCCTCGACCGCGCCGCAACTTCGCCCGGACCCACCACGATCCCCACTAACGGCACGCACCGGACGTGGCGTCGTGCGAAGATCGTGGGCGGCGGTCGTGGGGGGTTCTTTATTAATATAAGCGAACGTCCGCCCTCCTCCCCTTTATAAGCGGAGGAAACAAAGGCAGGCCGACCGCCTCGCCATTGCTGTCTTGTCAAGAAACCACCGCCGCTCCCTCTTCTTCTGCAGTGCGAAGAGAGCAGCGCCCGCCCCCCTTCGCCGCAAGCACACTCACCGCCGGCGACCTCCTCCGCCCCCTCGCCATGGCTCCGAAGGCCGATAAGGAGAAGGGCGTCAAGTCGGCCGGCGCAGCGGCTCATGGCGCTGCGTAGAAGGCGGGCCGTCTTCCCCGCAGCTCGACGCGGGGAGCTGCTGGGCGTCTTCTACCTTTTACGGTCGACGGAGACTGCGTGCGCATCCGCGACGAGGGTGCTCCCGCCTCCGCCCGCTGATCTGGCTCCAACAGGTACCCTTTCTTCGCCTGTTCTTCTATTGCGGTCTTTGCCGCCCGTTTTCCGAAGTTCTTTTGCGACATAATGAACACCTTTGGCCTCCACCTCCTTGATTTCACCCCAACGCCATCTTGACCATGGCCGTTTCGCACATTTGTGCGAAAACTTTGTCGGGTCCACCGAACGTGGCACTCTTCCGCCATTTCTTTGTTCCCAGCGTCGAGAGAGGAGAGCCACTTGCCGGAGGAATAGCATGGGTCTCTAGGATCGGCAAGAAGGAGGCCTACCTAGAGGGGGAATTCCGGAACAAGTGGGAGGAGTGGAGAGCCAACTGGTGTTGGGTCGTGGAGGAGAACCCACAGCCCTTCACCACCGTGCGCCAAACCCAAATTGCGCGCGGCAAGGATTGGAGTAACTTGGCGCCGGAGGATGCGAAGCTGAAGATAGCTGTGACCCGAATTCTGCGCCTCGGGCTTGCGGGTTGTGATGGGAGCAGTTGGCGCAGACTTCATTCGCCGCCAGACGCTTCGCTCCCTTGCGTGAAAGGAGGAGGCCTGCTTGGGAGTTCGAACGCGGCGGACATCATGAGGCTGCGCCGGGCCTGAATTGGAACTTCACCGTCATGGAGCTGGATTCAGTGCTGCTCGAGCTGTTCAAGAACGACCCCGAACATCCCGAGTGGTTCAGGTTGCCGCGGGGGGTCGTCCCGTTGTGCAACAACTCGGCGCTCGACCGCATCCGCGCCATGATGCCACTGTGCGACTCCCACAGGATCGTCCCGACCTGGCAGGAGCCCCCGATGAGGTCGTGCAGCAATTCTTCGACGACTTGCAAGAGGTGCCGATCCGCTCCGACGAGCAGAAGAGGCTCACCCGAGACACCACCGAGCAGGAGATGGCGCGGATTGCCACCAGGGTGGAGGAGGCGGCAACAGCCGCTGCCTCTGGAGCCTTCGGGTTCACCGTGGAGGAGGCGGAGGCGGCGGCGGCAAGCCTTGCCGAGCGGGGAGGTCGCCGGGCGAGGACGAGCTTGTCGGGACCGAGGCCGGGTCGAGTGGACCCGCCGAGGGCGCTTTCTCCTCCGCCAAGCGACTTGACGCCAGCGGTGAGCTCCAGCTCCGCCGAGGAGGCGTCTCCGAGGGTTGGAGACGAGTCGGGCGGCAGATCGGCCCACAGCAGCGCTCGGCCGACGCGCTCCACCGCTGCAAGCGAGGTTGCCTTGAGGCGCCCCAAACTGCAGCGGCAACTGGGGCGGAATCTTCTCAGGTCGCCGCCGACGCCTCCGCCAAACGGCCAAGAGAGCCCACTCCCCCGCCTCATCGCACCGGAGGCGGGCCGGAGTAAGCTTCTCGCGATTGTGCTTGTATTTCTTCAATTTTTATTGCTTCATCTTGAATCTGATTTGCTTTGTTCTGGACTCTTTCCTTTTCGTGACGCCGCCCGTAGAGCGCGAAGAGGGCCAAGATCCCGGCAGTCGTCGTTGAGGACGATTCTCCTGTGGCGACTGGGACGCGCCGAGACCGCCTTTGCCGGACCCGCAACCCTTCCTCAGAGCAGCCTCAAAGACAGCCCCCAGAGTAAGTGTGCAGTTTTTCTCCTTACTACTAGGTGTGCAGGGGTGCCCTTTCTTTGTTGATTTACATTTGTTTGTTTGTGTAGGAGCGGAGCAGCCTCATCAGGGAGGGCTCGGAAGCCGCCTCGAGATCCTGCCAGCTGTCACTACGCCGCCAAGGGAGAACTCCCGGCAAGGGAGCTCCCTCCGACAAGGGAGGCCACCCCGACAAGGGAGGCCACTCCGGCAAGGGAGGCTACCCGGCAAAGGGCGGCGCCCGGCTGACCCTCCAGGTGGTCGAGGCCATGGCTGCGGATCCGGTTGCAGGTAACTCCCTTACATGGAATTTTCCCTTGGGCTTGCTTTCTTTTGTTTCTCTTTTTGAACATCTGCTTGACTGCCCCTTCTTCGTCTGACGCAGACCCGATGGAGGTCGAGGCCGCCGGCAAGGAGGAAACGCGCGGCAACACCGACGAGGCCACCGTCGAGGAAGAAGAGGTCATCGTCGTGGAGGAAGAGGCCGTCGCCGACGAGCCTGTTGGTGAGGAGGCCACCGAGGCTGCCGACGCAGAGGCCGGCGAGGGGTCAGCGGTCAGATCGACGGCCCCGAGGCTGCAGGAGCGGCAAGCGCTACACCGACAAATGATTCCGCCACGTTGCCAAGGCCAGTTCGAGGAGCCCGGCCCGGCGCCTACCTGACGGCCGGCGAAGGCGTCTTCATCAAGCTCCCCTGGGAACCGAGTTCTAGGGCGCCGGTCGAGGGCGAGACCTTCGACGGCGAGCTACTCGCTGGCTGGCCGACGCTGGTGGATGCGCCAAGCAGCAGAATGGCGAGTCCGAGGAGGAGCAGTACAAGAAGCTGTTGTCTCTCTACCGCACCCGTCAGGCCAAGTTAGAGACCCGGGAAGCCCTTGTCGCGAGGGCCGGAGCGGACATGGAGAAGCGCGCCGAGGAGCTCCGGAGCGCCAACAAAGAAGCCCTCCGCGACGTGGCGGAAGCGCGGGGGCAACTCGCAGAAGAGCGCACGGCCTTCATCCTTGAGAAGGCCGCATGATGAGGAGCAGCGGCTGGCTGCCGAGAAGCTTCGCCCAGCAGAAAGCGAGTTGGCGCAGCGGAAGGTCAACCTGGACAGCCACGAGGAGGACCTTGCCGCGTGAGGACTCGCTTGGCGGGCGCTTCAGAAGCGGCGACGCTGCCGCAGCCGCCGAGGCTGCCAAGGAAGAGCTGAAGGCGAAGGTGGCACAGCTGGAGGCCACCCTCAAGAAGAGCGGCGAAGAGCTTGCCGTGCTCAAGCGTGAGCGCGAGAAGGACGCCCACACGCTGGGCGAGCTGCAGGTCCGTCTCGCTGACAGGGCCAAGGAGCTCGACGCCGCCAAGGACTCTAAGGCGGATCTGTAGCTGAAATTGACCACTCTGACGCAGACGTTGGATGGTGCCAGAGCGGGAGGTGGGCTTGTTGGAGGCGATCAAGGACAAGGAGGAGCTTGGCGAATGCTGCCTCCGTCGAGAACACCTTGAGGGAGAGCATGGAGCACTGGACCGAAGGTCTTGTGGACACCGCTGCCGACATCCACAACGTGATGGAGCTGGGATGGCGGACCTCGCGTACTCCGACGAGCATCTCCAACCCAGCGTCAAGCTTAGCCTATTCTTCAAAGGCGTGGTGATGGGCCTCCGGCGACTCCGGGAGGAGGTCCCGAAGCAGCTTGCCGAGGAATCTCGCCAGGTTTGTGTAGGGGCCCTCGAGAAGGTGTTGATGAAGGTGGCCTTCTGCAACCCGGGCCTCAACCTTAACGGCGTCCTCAGATCCTTGCCGTCCGAAGCCAACGTGGAGGAGCTCAAAGCCCTTGTCGCACCCATCGTGGACAAGGTGAACAAGATTAAGCGGATCGAGGGCGACCGCGTGGACTAGGCCGCCAACCTTATCCTTCCCTTGTCGTTGCTGATCATGTTTAGAAAACTTTCTTAGATCAACGACAAGTTATTCTGTAATATACTCTATCTTAGGTGAATCGATCAATGCAACGTTATTTCCTCTACTTGATTTCTTCCTTTGTACGTTATTGCCCTCGCTTTTGGAAACTTGCGGTGCAGGCACCCTTGTCATGGCGCCCGAAAAGGAACTTCAGCAGCATCTTTGGCGGGGGTCGCTACCGACAAGCAACCTTGTCGCAGACTAGCTGCAGCTCACTTAAGTTGTTGAGCGGACTCGAAACAAAGTAAGGGCGACCAGTCATGATTTGGTTCCTCTGCACATGAGTTTTCCATACAAAGTACTATCGTTCGAGGAAGATAACGAAAATTTAAAAATTGATTGCTCAAACTTTGGCAACTTAGCTTTTCTGTTTCTTGCTTCCCGATGAGGTGAAACTTCCTCGAGTGGTGCCTGGTCCATAGTATTATCTCCTCCTCCCCCCTGGTTAACTTGTGCGCGAGGGAGCCTTCTTTCCTTTGAGAAAAGAAAAAGAAGAGGAAATAACATTATGGAGCCTAGCGGCTCGATTCTGCTTACCGGGTATGGTTGCTGCACAAAGTGTTAGCCAAAGCATGCAATAAAATGATGAAAGCATGAACTTGACAAGCGGTGCGCAACACATGAGCTTTACTAACGCACGGGGTCTGCGCCCGGCTTTGTATGAAGGATTACATGCAACAGCGGCAAGACTTGTACAACGGGTGGTTGCCGGAACGGATTCCGACAACCGCGCCCTATGGGTAAAACTTACGAAGATGCTCAATGTTCCAGGAGTTGCTCACCGGAATGCCATCTTCGGTCTCAAGGCGGACAGCGCCAGGCCTAGTGACTCGTTTCACCCGATAAGGGCCTTCCCACTTCGGTGTCAACTTGTTTGAATTCTTGGCAGATTGAACGCGCCGAAGAACAAGGTCGCCTTCCTCGAGACTTCTGGCACTAACCCTGCGGCTATGGTAGCGACGCAGGGCTTGTCGGTAGCGGCGGCTCGCCGCAATGACACGAAGACGATCCTCCTCGAGGAGCACCGCGTCATCTTGTCGCAGCTGCTCTTGCTCAAGCTCATCATAAGCGAGTACTCGAGGCGATCCGTATACGAGTTCCGTGGGGAGAACTGCCTCTGCTCCATAGACTAGAGCAAAGGGTGCCTGGCCAGCGGCTCGATTTGGTATCGTCCTGATCGACCAAAGAACCACCGGCAGCTCCTCGATCCAGTTTCTTCCGCACTTGTCCAGCCTGTCGAAAGTTCTGGTCTTGAGCCCGCGCAGCACTTCAGCATTTGCCCTCTCTGCTTGACCGTTGCTTCTCGGGTGAGCAAAGGAAGCAAAGCAGACCTTGGCGCCCAGGTATTGGACGTACTGCATGAAGGTGCGACTCGTAAATTGTGTGCCGTTGTCGGTGATGATCCTGTTAGGGATTTCAAAACGGCAAACAATCGACCTGAAGAACTTGATCACGACCGTTGTCTGTCACCTTCCTCATCGCTTCCACTTCCGGCCACTTTGTGAACTTGTCGATAGCGACGCATACAAGTACTCAAAGCCCCGACAGCTTCGGGGAAGGGGCCGAGGATGTCGAGCCCCAGACCGAAAATGGCGAGGATAAAGGGATCGCCCGGAGAGCTTGAGCTGGCTGGTGTATCTGTTTGGAATGGAACCGCACGCTTCACACTTGGTTACTTGTGCGGTTGCATCACGGAGGGCTGTCGGCGGAAGAAACCTTGCCGGAAAGCTTTGCCGACAAGTGCTCTTGCGCCAATGTGGTGACCACATATGCCTCCATGTATCTCTCGCCAACAGCTTACATCCATCTTCCACAGGAATACACTTCAATTTCACACCGTTGAGTCTTCTTCTGTACAGTATGCTGTCGACAAACTGGTACATACTTGACTGCCGGGCTACTCTTTCCGCTTCTTCCTGCTCTTCGGGAAGTTCTCCTGTCTGAAGGAAATGGACAATCTGCTGCGCCCATGTTGGAGCTTGTGGCTCGACAACAAGGACTAAAGGCACATCTGCCGCAGAACATCAGCTTCCACGGCAAGGACCTGCGGCCTGCCGAGCTTGATGCTCCCGACAAGCTTGCCGGAGCAAGACTTGTCGGGAACGTCTCGCTTCAACGAAACAAACCACAGGGGTGCAGCCGGAGCAGACTGCTCCTCGGCTGCTTGTTGGTGTTGATCTTGGGGACCTTTGCAGCAGCGGCTTCGGGAAGCTCTGCCGGAAAGTAGTCACCAGAGGCCAACTTCCTCTTCTTGCTCTGTCCAATCGACGGTGTTACGGTTATCGAGTCGGCTTGAGCACGAAAATCCCTGGTTCCACAGGTAACTTAAGCGCAAAGACACTTTGACAGCCACAAGAATATCATTCTGAGCTCTTGGAACATGTTCCATTTGCAGGCCGTCAAAGTGCTCTTCTAGCTTCCTCACTTCATCAATGTAGGCTTCCATCAACGGACTCTGGTAATCAATGTTGACTTGGCGGATGACGAGTTGCGAGTCACCCCTGACAATAAGCTTCTTGATCCCAAGGTCCACTGCGATCCTGAGACCGGCAAGCAAACCTTCATACTCTGCAGTATTGTTTGTCGCTTGCTCCTTGGGAAAGTGCATCTGGACGACGTACTTGAGGTGCTCTCCGGTGGGTGCGATAAGCAGCATGCCGACACCGGCGCCTTGCAGCGAGAAGGCACCATCAAAGTACATCAGCCACTCTTTGCTTGCTTCTTTGAGGGGAATGCTCGTCTCCGGAATTTCTTCATCTGGCGTTGGCGTCCATTCTGCTATGAATTCTGCCAAGGCTCTGCTTTGGATAGTTGATGTGCTTTCAAACTTGAGACCAAAGCTTGACAGCTCCGGTGCCCACTCGACAATCCTGCCTGCCGCTCGGATTCTGCAGTATCCTCTTCTGGAAAGCGAGTGACAACTGTGATCTCATGTGCTTGGAAGTAATGGCGCAGCTTTCTCGAGGCCATGAGGAGGCGAAAAGCAATTTTGCACACGAGTACCTTGACCTAGCCCCTGCAGAAGGGAACTGATAAAGTAGAGGGCGCTGCACCATCCTTTTACGCATCTGTTCACGTGTCTGCGCGGACTCATCCTTGTCGGGACCAGAGCTTGTGGGCGAAGCCCTCGCTTGTCGCCGGATGTGTTTGCCGTGGTTGCGGCTCATCATTCGCCTCCCTCTCCGCCACTAACGCAGCACTAACCACTTGATTGGTTGCCACTATATATAGCAGCAACTTCTCTTGTGGCCTAGGTGCGACAAGTGTTGGAGTGGAGGACAGTATCTCTTTAAGTCCTGCAGCGCAGCCTCCGCCGGGAGTCCATTTTCTTGGACCTGCCTTTTTCAAAATCTTGAAAAATGGCAGCGATGGTGAAGGTACCACCAGCGCCGTCCTCCTTGGCGGGCACCTTCTTGGTCTTGGTGAGCCACCATCTTCTTGCACTTGCGGTGGAGCTCGATGGTGCGTCCTCGACGGTAGCGCAGCACTCCGAAGAGGTGCGCTTGCCGGAGTGAGCATCGAGCCCTTGCGGACTTGGACTTGGTCTTCTTCCCCGGAGCTTCAGCAAGTGTCCGGCAATCTGTCGCGGCTGCTGCATCCGGAAGATCTTGTCGGCACAGATAAGGGCATCCTTCTTGTCGCCATGGACAGAGATGACGCTTATCGGGCCCGGCATCTTGAGTAGGTTGTAGGCGTAGTGAGAGGCTGCCATGAACTTGGCGAGTGCTGGACGACCAAGTATCCCATTATAAGGCAATGGGAAATCGACAACGTCAAATGTAACCCTCTCAGTCCTGAAGTTCCGCTCGCTGCCAAATGTGATCGGCAACGTAATCTTCCCCTTCGGCTTGCTCCTTCCCGGATTGATTCCTTGGAAGGTTCCGGTCTCTTCGAGCTTCATTGTCGAGGATTTGAAGCTTACGGAGCACCGTGGAGGAGATCAGATTCAAGCCGGCCCGCCGTCAACTAACATTTTGTGACCTTGAGGTTGCGGATGGTTGGAGAGACCAACATCGGCAAGCACCCGACCGCATGATTATGCGATCGGGGTGGTCCTCAATATCAAAAATGATAGGCGTCTGGACCACTTCGGAGGCTTGCGCGACTCTCACGGATGGTTCCGCTGCATTGACCTCCGCATCCATTGCTTGAGTTGGCGGTGGGAGGTATGCGAGGAAGCACCTCCGTCAACGCAGAGAACCTCTGTGGCTTTACGAAACTCCTGCTCATCGGGCGTCGTCCTCCATATCTTCGTCATCATCATCATCTTCATCCTTGTCGCGGCGGCGGAGGTCGATCTCCTTGTCGCTGCTTGACTTTGCCGCGGCGTCCTCCCGGCCGGACGTTTCTCGCTTGCTTCCCGGCACCTTCCTGGGCCTTCTCCTTGTCGCGCCGCTCATACTCAGCTCTCTTTGTTCAACAAGCTGCTCGACTTTCTTGCAGCTCTGGAGGTCGTGGCCCTTGGTGCGGTGGATCTTGCGATCTTGCTTGTCGGAGCTGTCCCGCTTGTCGGCGGCCGCCACCGGCCAGTGGTTGGCGTCGTGACAATCTCCTTGCCGGAGACACCAGCCTTGGCGTTC
Source organism: Aegilops bicornis (assembly GCA_021605145.1). Lineage (NCBI taxonomy): Eukaryota > Viridiplantae > Streptophyta > Magnoliopsida > Poales > Poaceae > Aegilops > Aegilops bicornis. Next base: position 498,693,352 of record CM038670.1, read on the forward strand.
TTGTCGCCACCTCCATTGCCGGACTGCTCAACAGCTAGCACTTCTCCGGCCTTCTTCTTCCTGTTACCTCGCCGCGGCCCTTCTTTGCGAGGCGGTGTCATCACCGTCGATCCTGCTTACGCATTCTCTCCCGAGTCTCCTCCTTCCTCGCCACACAGACACTTGTCGGCCAAGGCGTACAGCTCGCTGACGTCCTTGACTTTGCACATCGCCATCTCCTCCCTCATCCTGCGATTCCGCACATTCTGATGAAATGCGCTGATCACCGCGATAGGGTGGACGTCTGGGATGTTGTAGTGCACACGGCTGAACCTCTGAATGAACTTGCGCAGGGACTCTCCTTCCTTCTGGGCGAGCAAGTGAAGGTCACTTTCTTGGCCATGAGGTTTGTGGCCACCTGTGAAGGCGCCAACAAACTGATGGCACAGATCTGCCCAAGAGGATATGGAGCTGTCCGGCAAGTGCATGAGCCAAGATCTGACGTTGGGCTTGAGCACGAGCGGGAAGTAGTTGGCGAGGATCTTGTCGTCCCGTCTCCCGCAGCCTGCACCGCGATGGTGTAGATCTTGAGAAACTCCGACGGATGCGCCCCGCCATCATACTTCTCCCAGACGTCCGGTTTGAAGTTTTTACGGCTGGGCCACTGGACTTGCCGCAGCTCATGAGTGAACGCAGGGCAACCTACCGCGACGGCAAGTTGCACAGCCCCTCCGGTGCGTGCATGTCAGCGAAGGCCCAGCGCGCTTGTCGGATTGACGTCGCGCTTCTCTTCGGCGCTCGATGCGAGTTCGAGCGTCCTCTTGTTGTCGCTCATGAAGAACTTGGCGCTGATCGCGGCGAGCTCGCGGATCCGACGACGCAATGGATTCGCTGTCGAGGTGGATCCGGTGAGTCGGTGATCTTGGCCTTCTTGGCGGAGAGTGCACGGTGGTTGCACCTCCGACAGTCTCGTTGCCACCGGCTCGTGCCTTGTCGTCTCGCCGCGGCAATGATGGCGTTGGTTGCCGCGGAGCGTCGCCGTTGGCAAAGCCGATGAGGCTCTGGATAGTGGCCCTCCACTCGTCGACCTTGTCGGCCGTTGGAGGGTAGTCGAGGAGCAGTTGAGCTCTCGCCAGAGCTTCTGCTGGAGTAGTAGGCGGCATTGGAGAACGGTGTGAGGAGCGGGACACGCTCGGACTTCTAACTACGTTAGAAGGAGCAGCGCCCGACATGTTGGCGGCGCATCTTTGGTCTTGAGGGTCTCGATCCAACGAACGTATGGCGTTGTGAACGCCATGACGTTGTTGGTCCTGCGTCTCCTGAGATGGACGCGGGGGATGTGCGGACGCCGAGGCTTGCGGTGCCTTGTCCTTGGACTTGGCAACATCGCGAGCACCTTCGTCGGCGCCCGTCCCTCCGCCAGCGTCTGCCCCACCACCCGTTTGCTGCGGTGAGGGTGGGTACGCAGCGCGACAGCTCTGCTGCCGCGAAGCCTTCTTCTTCGGTGGCATGTTGAGGAAGATGTTGATGACGCTTTCGGCGTGAACGCCGGATCGGATTCACACGGCCTCGACGCTTCTACCCGGCGCGCGCCAGAGATGTCGGGGGAGGCTGATCGTACCCACGGACACCTATGGGGCCGGCGGACCGGTCCCCTTGTGGTTCGGAGGGGGGCGGAGGTCGCACGAAGAGCGGATCGAGGCGATGCACACGAGCGGTTTACCCAGCTTTGGAGCTCTCCGGAGAGATAAAACTCCTACTGCTGCTTGTTTGATCTATTCTGTTCTTGCTAGGGAGCAATGCAAGCTACAAAACCTAGCGAGAGTCTATCCCGGTCTCGAGTGGGTCGAATGAACCCAACGAGACGAACTGGCGAACTGAACTGAGCGGAACCCGAACTCCCCTTCACGTTGCACTCGGGCCTCCTTTTATATGCTCAAGGGTCTCCGGCTGTGGCAACATAGGCGGGGGTACAAATGTAAAAACAGGAGTTGGTACACCTACTTGAACAGTGTGCAGTGCAAAATACCTAACTCTGACGGCAAGGGACAAAAGCAATAAATGCCCGTCGTTGTCGCCCAAACAGTGTAACAGAGACCGTCAGTGCGCCCGCCGCCACGATGGCAAGCCTGTCGCCGCCGCTTATCGCTGCTCTCCGCTGGCTGCACAGCCGCTCGGCACGCGCCCATGGAACGGTCCCATGGCGACACGTCGCTGGGTGAGCTGGAGCGGAGACGGAGAGAGGTTGCATGCCGCGACAAGCGCCTTGCCGTGGCCGAATCCTTGTCGCGCCCGGATACTTGTCGCGCCCCGAGCCTTCCCGGCAAGCTCCTCTTGCCGGGGCCTTGTCTTCTCAATCTAATACTTTGTTCTTGAATGGATCCAAGGGAGCCACGGAGGAGATTGGCGGTGACGAGGCAAACCTTGCCGTGGGGTGCTCAAGAATCGTCTGCGTGCAGTGCACGGGATACTAGGGTACCCCTACTCTAGTACACCGACACATAAGAGCCTAAGCTTGGGGATGCCCATGGCACCCCAAGATAATCCAAGGACACCAAAAATTCAAAGCTTGGGGATGCCGGAAGGCATCCCTCTTTAAATCCACTTCCATCGGTAATTTACTTGGAGCTATATTTTTATTCACCACATGATATGTGTTTTGCTGGGAGCGTCTTGTATTATTTGCGTCTTTGCTTGGTAGTTTACCACAATAATCCTTGCTGTACACACCTTTTGATAGATCTATACATGAATTGGAATTTGATAGAATACTCTATGTGCTTCACTTATATCTTTTGAGCTTGATAGTTTTGCTCATTGTGCTTCACTTATATCTTTTGAGCGTGATAATTTTTGCTCTAGTGCTTCACTTAGATCTTTTAGAGCACGGTGGTATATTTGTTTTAAAGAAACTACTGATCTCTCATGCTTCACTTAGATTATTTTGAGAGTCGTTAATAGCATGGTAATTTGCTTAATGTTAATATACTTGGTATTCAAGATATGTGAAACTTTCTTTTCAGTGCGTTGAATACTAAGAAAAGTTTTATGCTTGATAATTGTTTTTAGTTATGAAGATGGTGATATTAGAGTCATGCTAGTTGAGTAGTTTTGAATTTAAAGAATACTTGTGTTGAAGTTTGTGATTCCCGTAGCATGCACGTATGGTGAACCGTTATATGATGAACTCGGAGCATGATTTATTTATTGATTGTCTTCCTTATGAGTGGCGGTCGGGGACGAGCGATGGTATTTTCCTACCAATCTATCCCCCTAGGAGCATGCGCGTAATACTTTGCTTTGATAACTTCTAGATTTTTGCAATAAGTATATGAGTTATTTAGGACTAATGTTGAGTCCATGGATTATACGCACTTTTTCCCATCCTTCCACCATTGCTAGCCTCTCTAATACCGCGCACTTTTCGCCGGTATCATACACCACCCATATATCTTCCTCAAAACAGCCACCATACCTACCTATCATGGCATTTCCATAGCCATTCCGAGATATATTGCCATGCAACTTTCCACCGTTCCGTTTATTATGACACGATCCATCATTGTCATATAGCTAGCATGATCATGTAGTTGACATCGTATTTGTGGCAAAGCCACCGTTCATAATTCTTTCATACATGTCACTCATGTTTCATTGCATATCGGTACATCACGGGAGGCATTCATATAGAGTCATACTTTGTTCTAAGTATCGAGTTGTAATTGTTGAGTTGTAAGAAAAATAAAAGTGTGATGATCATCATTATTAGAGCATTGTCCCAAGTGAGGAAAGGATGATGGATACTATGATTCCCCCATAAGTCGGGATGAGACTCCGGACGAAAAAAAGAGAAAGATGAAAAAAAAGAGGCCATAAAAAAAGGAAAGGCCCAAATAAAAAAATTAGAGAAAAAGAGAGACGGGACAATGTTACTATCCTTTTACCACACTTCTGCTTCAAAGTGGCACCAAGATCTTCATGATAGAGAGTCTCTCATTTTGTCACTTTCATATACTAGTGGGAATTTTTCATTATAGAACTTGGCTTGTATATTTCAGTGATGGGCTTCCTCAAAATGCCCTAGGTCTTCGTGAGCAAGCGAGTTGGATGCACACCCACTTAGTTTCTTTTGTTGAGCTTTCATATACTTATAGCTCTAGTGCATCCGTTGCATGGCAATCCCTACTCACTCACATTGATATCTATTGATGGGCATCTCCATAGCCCGTTGATACGCCTAGTTTATGTGAGACTATCTTCCCTTTTTTGTCTTCTCCACAAACACCATTATATTCCACATATAGTGCTATATCCATGGCTCACGCTCCTGTATTGCGTGAAGATTGAAAAAGTTTTGAAAATGTTAAAGTATGAAACAATTGCTTGGCTTGTCATCGGGGTTGTGCATGATTTAAATATTTTGTGTGGGGAAGATGGAGCATAGCCAGACTATATGATTTTGTAGGGATAACTTTCTTTGGCCATGTTATTTTGAGAAGACATAATTGATTAGTTAGTATGCTTGAAGTATTATTATTTTTATGTCAATACGAACTTTTGTCTTGAATCTTTCGGTTCTGAATATTCATACCACAATTAAGAGGATTTACATTGAAATTATGCCAAAATTTCACTCCGCATCAAAAATTCTTTTTTATCATTTACCTACTCGAGGACGAGTAGGAATTAAGCTTGGGGATGCCTGATACGTCTCCAATGTATCTATAATTTCTGATTGCTCCATGCTACTTTATCTACTGTTTTGGACCATATTGGGCTTTCTTTTCCACTTTTATAGTATATTTGGGACTAACCGGCTTTATTTTCCACTTTTATAGTATATTTGGGACTAACCTATTAACCGGAGGCCCAGCCCAGAATTGCTGTTTTTCACCTATTTCAGTGTTTCAAAGAAACGGAATATCAAACGGAGTCCAAACGGAATGAAACCTTCGAAAATGTGATTTTCTCACCGAACGTGATCCAGGAGACTTGGACCCTACGCCAAGGAACAATGGAGGCGGACACGAGGGTGAGGGGCGCCCCCCTAGGGCGCACCCCCTGCCTCGTGGGCCCCCTGTTGCTCCACCGACATACTCCTTCCTCCTATATATACCTACGTACCCCCAAACGATCAGATACGAAGCCAAAAACCTAATCCCACCGCCGCAACTTCCTGTATCCACGAGATCCCATCTTGGGGCTTGCTCGAGCTCACGGAGAGGGCATCCACCATGGAGGGCTTCTACATCATCACCATAGCCTCTCCGATGAAGTGTGAGTAGTTTACTTCAGACCTTCGGTCCATAGCTAGTAGCTAGATGGCTTGTTCTCTCTTTTGGATCTCAATACAATGTTCTCCCCTCTCTCGTGGAGATCTATTCGATGTAATCTTCTTTTTGCGGTGTGTTTGTTGAGACCGATGAATTGTGGGTTTATGATCAAGCTTATCTATGAATAATATTTGAATCTTTTCTGAATTATTTTATGTATGATTGAGTTATCTATGCAAGTCTCTTCGAATTATCCGTTTGGTTTGGCCAACTAGATTGGTAGTTCTTGCAATGGGAGAAGTGCTTAGCTTTGGATTCAATCTTGCGGTGTCCTTACCCAAAGGATGTAAAGGGTTGCAAGGCACGTATTGTATTGTTGCCATCGAGGATAACAAGATGGGGTATTTATCATATTGCATGAATTTATTCCTCTACATCATGTCATCTTGCTTAAGGCGTTACTCTATTTTTAACTTAATACTCTAGATGCATCTTTGGATAGCGGTCGATGAGTGGAGTAATAGTAGTAGATCTTGAGAATCGTTTGATCTACTTGTCTTGGACGTGATGCCTATATACATGATCATACCTAGATATACTCATATCTATGCTCAATTCTGTCAATTGCTCAACAGTAATTTGTTCACCCATCGTAGGATACTTATGCTCTTGAGAGAAGCCACTAGTGAAACCTATGGCCCCCCGGGTCTATTCTCATCATATCAATCTCCATCACTTTAATACTTGCTTTGTTTTTACTTTGCCTTTTACTTTTCACTTTGCATCTCTATACCAAAAATACCAAAAATATTATCTATCATCTCTATCAGATCTCACTCTCGTAAGTGACCGTGAAGGGATTGACAACCCCTAATCGCGTTGGTTGCGAGTAGCTATAGTTTTGTGCAGATACGAGGGACTTGTGCGTGGCCTCCTACTGGATTGATACCTTGGTTCTCAAAAACTGAGGGAAATACTTACGCTACTTTGCTGCATCATCCTCTCCTCTTCGGGGAAAACCAACGCAAGCTCAAGATGTAGCACCAGTCCTTAGTGTTCTTCATGATGTTGGACTGCTAAACTTCTGCACTGATATTGTTGATTGGAATGAAGAGCTAATTCTTCAGTTCTATGCAACGCTGCACATCACAGGAAATGCTGAAGATGTGAACTCTTGGGTATTGGACTGGATGACAGAAAATACTCATTTCAAAGCACCGGCCTCTGAATTGCTTCATGCCCTGCCAGTAAGTCCTCCCCTTGAAGGTGCTCATTGTATATACCATGAACCTGAGCTTACAGATCACTACATGCAAGTGTTGATGTAGCCACTGAAGCCCGGTCAAGCCCCAAGGACCAAATTCCTCGTGAAGGAATTGTTGTATGTGCCTCGGACTGTCTATCACATTCTGACGAAGATATTGAGTCCAATCAAAGGCCACGACTCGAATGAAGAAGAGGTCGTTGGCATCATGAAAAATCTGCTTTTCAACATCATTCATGGCGTTCCTGTCAACTACCATGATTTCGTCATGAGGACTTTGGCAAATGTTGCATTATCTCCTTTTGAATTGAAGCCTTATGCTCCCTGGATTATGAGATTCCTCAGATCAAGGTCTTTAATCAATTACAAGGCTGACTTTCAAAATCATCTCAGCTACTTGCCCCCCATTGAAGTCCTCAAACAGACATTTTCCTCAGCTGGTGAAAAGGGCAAGGCCACTGCTGTTATTGATGAAGGCGTTCGTCCATTTGATGGTCAGTTCCGCAAAGCTGCATCTTACTCTACCAATGATGACTCTGCCACTCATGACTCTGCCGTGAATGCTTCAAAGCAAAATCCTCAAGGCACAGCTCCAAGGGTGATGACTGATCGTGAGCTTCTCCTCAGTATTCACCAGAAGGTTGATCGCAACCACAAATGGGTTAAGCGTCAGTTTGGTTCAATTCTTCACAACATGACTGCTACACACAATGAAGTGAAGAAAAACCATTACTACCTCCATGAAGTCTTCGGTCGCACCTGGGCTGTTCTGTCACATCTTTATGGTGAAGAAGATCTGAAGCAAATGAGTCTCAAGCAGGACTTTTACTGGTCTCAACGACCAGCGAAGAAATTCAAGAAAGTCAAAGTTCCCTCCTTGGTGGCCAGCTCATATTCTTCATCGCGTGACATGGATGAACATGAAGATTTGGGCGACACTGCGGCAGGCCCTACTATAACGACCGACCCCAACAACGCAGGCGCTCCTCCATCATCATGATATTCTTCAGGGGCGTTAGTCCTCATTTTTTGATCCTTTTGGTCATTCGATGACAAAGAGGGAGAAATTTGAGTTAGTCTTCAAGCGGGTCACTATATATGGGCGTTTGTTTTGCTAAGTTACAACTTCGTTCTTTTGAAGACTTTGCTGGATCGAGTTGTAAACTTAAACCTGATGGTGATCTGATACTTTTGTTGTGTTCTTCTGCATGCTATTTACTCATATATGTTAATGCACGCATGCTGAATTACATCAGTCACCATATTTCATCATGCATTTCAAATTCTTCATATTATATGTTAAATGCGTGTATGAATTACAAGATATAGGGGGAGATCTCCATGATTCTACTCTTCAAGTGTGCATTGCTTCGAAAGCAATTCCTCACTATGCACATCTTCAGGGGGAGTTCTTCTATATCTTGCAATCAAATTCCTCAACATCTGTATTTACACTTCATATGTTTTATCCCAGTTGAAAACTTAACCTATATTGTCATCAATCACCAAAAGGGGGGAGATTGTAAGTCCATCTAGTGCCCCTTAGTGATTTTGGTGTATTGAAGACTTATAGGTTAAGGAACTAATGTGTTTGTGAGTGTACACATGTCTATAAGTCTACGAGGAGTTTGATATTTACAGAGAAAGTCGACCCTAAAATGAATGTCTTATTTGAAGACTTCGGATTTCTGAAGACTTTGAAAGTGAAGAAATTGGTGTGACCATGAAGACCTGGTATTCATACGAGGAACATGAAGCGTGAAGACTTTTGTTTTCGTAGTTTCGTTTTCTCTTTCTTGAGTCATAGGAAACACCGTACTGTTAAAGGGGGTCGAGTAAAAACTAAGGAAAAGTTTCCAAGTGATGCTTATCTCAAAATCCTACACCTACCAATCCCTTCGAGTGAAGCCATTGGAGATCTCATGCAGCTCAGTCAATTTCTTCAGTGACAGAGACGAAGTTCTTATGGTCTCTGAGGAATTTGTTCTGACTGAGGAGTTAGGAATTCACCAGTGCGGATTGCCTACAAGTGACGAACATGATAGCCCTGAGGAATTTGATAGTCAAATTTCCGACCGTTGCTGTGCTAGGCGCCAGCTGTCCCAAAATATCTACCCACCTAACGGTCATATCATTGAAGGGCATTTATGTCTTATCATGTCGGGTTGCTCCCTAGGCTATAAATAGCCGCCCCCTACAACCACTAGCTGGTTGGCTGCTCCGAGAGAAACCAACACTTGTCATTTGAGAGCATCCCATCCTCCGAGGACTTTGAGCGAAAATCATCAACTGAGGAAAACCCAAACCCAAACACCTACAAATCCAAAGTGATTGAGCATCACTGAAGAGATTGATCCCGCGTGGATCCGACGCTTGTTACCTTTGAAGATTGTGCATTTTCCAGACGGTCAGGCGTCATGGTCTAGAGAATCCATGAGGAAATTGTGGATCACCGAGTGACCGAGTTTGTGAAGGTTTGGAAGTCACCTGAAGACTTACCACGAGTGATTGGGCGAGGTCTGTGTGACCTTACCTCAAGGAGAATATGGTGAGGACTATGTGTCCGGGATTGAGTGACCTCAGGTTTAAATACCTAGCCGCTCCAACCAGATGTACAACTGTCACAGCAGTTGGAACTGGTCTACCAAATCATTGTCTTCACCAAGCCTACTGGTTCTATTTCCTCAACTCTTCCATTTACTCATTACTGTGTTGTGTGCTTGTTCATATCTGTTTGTAGACTTTGACTGAAGATTTTCTCAATTTCCTCAGTTCAATTTCTTCAGTCTGTTTGTCTTCATCATGTTTTATCCTGTGCTTACGCTTCACATTACGCTGTATACATTTTTCATTTCATCATGATGTCCATGTTTATGTTATGTCATGTATGCATCTGAGTACTTATTCATTGCAAGTAGTTCTTCGCTTAGGAATTTCCTCACCCTGAAATTCCTCAGTGAAGAATTCATAAAAATCGCCTATTCACCCCCCCTCTAGTCGGCTTAATGCACTTTCAAAACTCTGCAGTAGAAATATCAGGATAGATGCTTTGGAGCGTCTTAGAGACAAATACCAACTATCCTCTGCGACCTTGAGAAGATATATCCTCCAGCCTTCTTTGATGTGATGGTGCATTTGGATGTTCATCTACATGATGAGGCACTACTTAGAGGCCCAGTACAGTATGGCTTGATGTACCCTATTGAAAGGCGGCTAGGTACTTTCAAGGGCTATGTTAGGAACAGAGACCTGAGGGATCCATTGCAGAGGCCTACATTGCTACAGAAGCATTGACATTCTACTCAAAATACATTGAAGCAGCTGATCAGCTTAGCAAAGAGGTGGGTGAAGACAATCCCGGACTCAATGTTTTCGATTGTTCTGTTCGAGTTATAGGGAAGAGTTGACAAGACGACAAACCTAAAGATTTGGACAAAATGGTTTGGTATGTGTTGAATAATTGTCCTAAGATTCTACCTTATATCGAGTAAGTGCTAAGTACTGCAGCTTATACATCGTAATCTACTAAACTTGCAGCACATTCTTATATATTTAGATGTTTGACGTGATCATATGTTGTGCAACATCTACAAAAAGGAGTTACTGCCGCAAAATCCAAGAAACATTAACAAACTGGTTATGGCAGGATTTTCGAAATGGTTCAAGAGCCATGTAAGCTTTTGAATTGCACTGTTAGTTTTTTTAATATATTGAGTACATAAGATGATCAGCTTGTCTATTTTCTAACCATAGGTTAAGAAGATGCGGGAGGATGGGCAGGGAGTTGATGATGCCCTTTACGCACTAGCAATGGGTCCTGATACTCGGGTAAGACATTATGAATCTTGCGTTGTTGGAGATGTGGGCTACAACACCCTTGCATGCGACGAAGGCAGGAAGACACAAAACAGTGCCATCATGAGCACGATAAGTACGGTGAAGTGACAACTGAAATGTATGCTAACATAATGTACATTGTTCGATTGCGTGATATCTCTAGTTTCGAGGTTCATTGGTGTGTGGTTACAGTCTTTGGCGTTGGTATAACCTATTTTCCAGGATCGCAAAACCCAGTGCTGATGATTATTTCAAATCCATCAATGTCAAGGTGGTGTACCAGACCTATGAGCCTTTTATTTTGGCAAATCAAGCAACACAAATATTTTTCTTCGAAGACACATTTGCACTAGCGACGACTGGAGAGTATTGCAAAGGTTTGAGCAGAGGAATTCGTTTAATGAAGTTGCACAACAAAATGATGCTTACACTGCTCCTGATGTAGAAGATTCCCCAGATGTTCCTGATATCTTTGAGAACCATCACATCAATGATGCTGTCGAAAAGATTGCCTCTCGGGCTGTGGACATACGGGAGTTGATCAATAAGAAGCCAATGTTCAAGGACATTGAGGATGAAGAATAAGATGACACCGGGGGGAATTATGATTCAAACTGATATACATGGCGAAGATGTTGACGCTGCTGTTGCGGATGATGATTATATTGCTTTTGTCATATTTTCCTGTCAGAAGACGTTTTTTTATCTACTATGTGAAATTGTGTTTGCTATGACAACTGAAACCTGATGAACTTGTTCTTTAGTATTTTGCTGTGAGAACATCACTTGTTACGTATGTTGATGATTCGTGTTTGGTGATTGTATGACGAGTAAAACATGATGACATTGTGTTGTGAAACTTGTATTTGATGACATAGTTTGCTGTTGGATTGCAATTTGCTCGACGTCTTCGAATGGGAACAACTGACCCGACAGGGCCTCTGCGAATTTGTTTATTTATTAGCAAAAGGGCCTCTGCCATTTATTTATATATGAGCAAAAGGGGATAACCCCCGATTTCTATTAATAAAATCATTAGATGTTCACAACACTACGTCCAGCCTGCTAAACAGGTTTCATTCATTACTAGTTTCAGCAAAGTGCTCATGTCATAGCCACTGAATACATCACGAGTGCTACATACACTGCAAATAAAGAGACAATCATCCTACAGAGCATGTCGATTTTTCCCATTATCTTCACAAGCTCTTTCATCTCCTCATTGCTGTCAAGGCCGTTCAGTTACTTGTCCAACACCCCAACCTGTTGGTATTGGGATTCCTCAGCTAACCAAATATTCAATGTAGTTGCATTCCCCCACATCAACAACTTCCCAGAAATACAAATCACACGAATCTTCCCTTTTCTGCATGAATCAAATTGGAAGATCATCAACCAAACTATTAAAAAATCAGCAACTGAAAGCAGCAGAACAACACTTAAACATATTATTACCCCATGATTCGGGCATTTGTAGAAGACTCGGCCAGGGTTGAGGATTGTGGTTGAGACACAACGGATGAATCTGCGTGATTTGCAGTAGTGGCACCACACCAACGGCAGCGGCTTGCAATGAGCAACCGGCTGCGGTGCGTGTGCCGGCGGGGGTGTGACGAGACCCACATGCGATGGTACGGGTGGTGACTTGGCGTATATCTGGTTGTTGCCTGCTGAAGAGCAGGTGGACAAGCAGCCAGCGGACAAGGTTGCTGCGGCCAGAGCTTCTGATGCTAGGCAGAGTAAGTAGAGAAGAGGAGAATGCTACGTCCATTTTGCATCATGTTTTGTTACTGTTATTTATGATGTTTTTATCCATAATAATGCTTTTTGGAGTAATTCTAATGCGTTTTCTCTCATAATATGCCAGGTACACACAAAGAGGGATAATTCCGGTAGCTGGAGATCTAGACCTAAAAAAGCTACGTCATGCTACCTATTCTGCACAACTCCAAACAAGCTGAAACTTCACGGAGATTTTTTATCAAATATATGATGAATATTGGAGCAAATAACTACCAAAGGAGACCCACCAGGTGGGCACAACCCACCTGGGTGCGCCAGGGAGCCCAGACGCACCCTGGTGGGTTGTGCTCACCAAGGCCCACCTCCGGTGCCCATCTTCTGGTATATAGGTAATTTTGACCTAGAAAAAATAAGGAGAGACTTTCGGGACGGAGGGCCGCCGTCTCGAGGCGGAACTTGGGCAGGAGCACTTTTGCCCTCCAGCGGAGCGATTCCACCGGGGGAACTTCCCTCCCGGAGGGGGAAATCATCATCATCATCACCAACAACTCTCCCATCTTGGGGAGGGCAATCTCCATCAACATCTTCAATAGCACCATCTCATCTCAAACCCTAGTTCATCTCTTGTGTTCAATCTTGTTACCGGAACTATAGATTGGTGCTTGTGGGTGACTAGTAGTGTTGATTACATCTTCTAGTTGATTACTATATGGTTTATTTGGTGGAAGATTATATGTTCAGATCCATTATGCTATTTAGTACCCCCTCTGATCTTGAGCATGTTTATCATTCGTGAGTAGTAACTTTTGTTCTTGAGGTCACGGGAGAAATCATGTTGCAAGTAATCATGTGAATTTGATATGTGTTCGATATTTTGATAGTATGTATGTTGTGATTCCCTTAGTGGTGTCATGTGAACTTCGACTACATGACACTGCACCATATTTGGGCCTAAGAGAATGCATTGTGGAGTAGCAATTAGATGATGGGTTGCGAGAGTGACAAAAGCTTAAACCCCAATTTATGTGCTATTCCGTAAGGGACCGACTGGATCCAAAAGTTTAATGCTATGGTTAGAATTTATTCCTAATACTTTTCTCATAGTTGCGGATGCTTGCGGGAGGGTTAATCATAAGTAGGAGGTTTTTTCAAGTAAAACAACACCTAAGCACCGATCCACCCACATATCAAATTATCAAAGTAGCGAACACAAATCGAACCAACATGGTGAAAGTGACTAGATGAAATTCCCGTGTACCCTCAAGAATGCGTTACTTATCATAAGAGACTGTTTTGGCCAGTCCTTTGCCTCAAAAGGATTGGGCTATCTTGCTGCGTTTTTGTTACTACTATCGTTACTTGCTCGTTACAAATTATCTTGCTATCAAACTACTCTGCTACTTACACTTGCAGATATTACCTTACTGAAAACCACTTGTCATTTCCTTCTGCTCCTTGTTGGGTTCGACACTCTTACTTATCGAAAAGAGCTACAATTGATCCCCTATACTTGTGGGTCATCAAGGCTATTTTCTGGCGCCGTTGCTGGGGAGTGAAGCGCCTCTGGTAAGGAAACATTTATATAGTGTGCTGAATTTGGTAAGTATGATTGTGTTAAATCTTTTATGAATACCGATGATTTTCAAAAGTTTAGCACTGAATATGGACTTGACTCTAAGATAGTAGCCTCCTTTTGTGAATCATTTGCTACTCATGTTGATCTCCCTAAAGAGAAGTGGTTTAAATATCACCCACCTATTAAAGAAGAAACTAATAAACCGGTACCAATTAAAGAAGAAACCATAATGTATATTGTTGATCCAGTTGTTCCTTCTTCTTATATTGAGAAACCACCTTTCCCTGTTAGGATAAAGGAACATGCTAAAGTTTAAACTGTGGTTAACAAAAGCTATATAAGAACATCTAAACCTGATGAACTAGTCAAAGTAGAACCTAGTATTGCGATGGTTAAAGATCTTTTCGAAGAAGATATGGATGGGCATGTTATTTAGTTCTGCGAAGAAGCTGCTAGAATTACCAAACCTGATAAAAAGGACAAACATAGACATGTTGTTGGCATGCCCGTTGTCTCGGTTAAAATAGGAGATCGCTGTTATCATGGTTTATGTGACATAGGTGCTAGTGTGAGTGCTATTCCTTACACCTTATATCAAGAAATTATGAATGACATAGCACCCGCAGAGATAAAAGACATAGATATTACTATTAAACTTGCTAATAGAGACACTATATCACCAATTGGGATTGTTAGAGATGTTGAAGTCTTGTGTGGGAAAATAAAATACCCTACTGATTTCCTTGTTTTTTGTTCCCCACAAGATGACTTTTCTCCCATTATCTTTCGTAGACCTTTCTTGAACACCGTTAATGCTAAGATAGATTGTGAGAAACAAACTGTCGGTATTAGTTTTGGTGACGAGTTTCATGAGTTTAATTTCTCCAAGTTTAGTAGAAAGCTTCATGAAAAAGAATTGCCTAGTAAGGACGAAATAATTGGTCTTGCTTTTATTGATGTGCCTCTTACTGATCCTTTAGAACAGTATCTGCTAGATCATGAAAATGATTTACATATGCATGAAAGAAATGAAATAGATAAGATTTTCTTTGAACAACGTCCTCTGCTTAAACACAATTTCCCTATTGAAACTCTAGGAGGTCCTCCTCCACCTAAAGGTGATCCTGTGATTGAATTAAACAATTGCCATACACTTTGAGATATGCTTATCTTGATGAAAAGAAGATATATCCTGTTATTATTAGTGCTAACCTTTCAGAACATTAAGACGAAAGATTATTTAAAGTTCTAAGGAAGCACCGAGATGCTATTGGATATACTCTTGATGATTTAAAGGGCATTAGTCCCACTCTATGTCAGCACAAAATTAATATGCAAACTGATGCTAAACCCGTTGTTGATCACCAACGTCGGTTAAATCTGAAGATGAAAGAGGTGGTAAGAACGGAAATATTAAAACTTCTGGAAGCAGGTATAATCTATCCCATAGCTGATAGTAGATGGGTAAGTCCTGTTCACTGTGTTCCTAAGAAGGGAGGTATTACTGTTGTTCCTAATGATAATAATGAACTTATTCCGCATAGAATTTTTATAGGCTATAGAATGATAATTGATTTTATAAAATTAAACAAAGCAACTAGAAAAGATCATTACCCTTTGCCTTTTATTGATCAAATGCTAGAAAGATTATCTAAGCACACACACTTTTGCTTCCTTGATGGACACTCTGGCTTTTCACAAATACCTGTTTCTCAACCTGATCAAGAACAGACCACTTTTACTTGTCCCATTGGAACTTATGTTTATAGACGTATGCCTTTTGGTTTATGCATTGCTGCTACAACCTTTCAAAGATGTATGACTGCTATATTCTCTGATTTTTGTGAAAAGATTGTTGAGGTTTTCATGGATGACTTCTCTGTTTATGGGAAGTCTTTTGATGATTGTTTAAGCAATCTTGATCAAGTTTTGCAGAGATGCGAGCAAACAAATCTTGTCTTGAATTGGGAGAAGTGCCAATTTATGGTTAATGAAGGTATTTTCTTGGGTCATAAAATTTCTGAAAGAGGTATTGAAGTTGAAAAGGCTAAGGTTGATGCAATTGAGAAAATGCCATGTCCTAAAGATATCAAAGGTATTCGTAGTTTCTTAGGTCATGCTAGTTTCTATAGAAGATTTATCAAAGACTTTTCTAAAATTTCTAGGCCTCTTATGAGTCTTTTGCAAAAGGATATTCATTTTGTTTTTGATGATGATTGTTTAGAAGCCTTTGAAACACCCAAGAAAGCCTTAATTTCTGCACCTATTGTTCAACCACCTGATTGGAACTTGCCTTTTGAAATTACGTGTGATGCTAGTGATTATGTTGTTGGTTCTATTCTAGGACAAAGAGTTGATAAGAAACTGAATGTTATTCATTATGCTAGTAAAACTCTAGACAGTGCTCAAAGAAATTATGCAACTACTGAAAAAGAATTCTTAGCAGTGGTGTTTGCTTGTGATAAATTTAGACCTTATATTGTTGATTCAAAAGTAATAGTTCACACCGCTCATGCTGCTATTAAATATCTTATGGAAAAGAAAGATGCTAAACCTAGACTTATTCGATGGGTTCTCTTGTTACAGGAATTTGATATACATATCAGTGATAGAAAAGGAGCTGAGAACCCCGCAGCTGATAACTTGTCTAGCTTGAAAATGTGCCTAATGACCCACTACCTATTGATGATAGTTTTCTTCATGAGCAGTTAGCTGCAATGAATGTTTCTCATAACACTCCTTGGTATGCTGACTATGCTAATTACAATGTTGCTAAATATTTACCACCTAGCTTTACTTACCAACAAAAGAAAAAATTCTTCTATGATTTAAGACACTACTTTTGGGATGACCCACATCTTTATAAATAAGGAGTAGATGGTATTATTAGACATTGTGTACCTGAGCATGAACAGGGACAAATCCTATGGTAATGTCACTCTGAAGCTTACAGAGGGCATCATGTTGGAGATAGAACTGCTCACAGGCTATTGCAATCTAGATTTTATTGGCCTACTCTCTTCAAGGATGTCCGTAAGTTCGTCTTATCTTGTGATGAATGCCAAAGAATAGGTAATATCGGTAAGCGTCAAGAAATGCCTATGAATTATTCACTTGTTGTTGAGCCATTTGATGTTTGGGGATTTGATTACATGGGACCTTTTCCTTCCTCTAATGGGTGTACACATATTTTTGTTGTTGTTGTTGATTATGTTACTAAATGGGTAGAACCTATTCCTACCGATAGTGCTGATCACAAAACCTCTATAAAATACTTAAGGAAGTTATTTTCCCAAGGTTTGTAGTCCCTAGATATTTAATGACTGATGGTGGTTCGCACTTTATTCATGGTGCTTTTCCGTAAAATTCTTGCTAAGTATGATGTTAACCATAGAATTGCA
The DNA here is from genome assembly GCA_021605145.1 of Aegilops bicornis. Classification (NCBI taxonomy): domain Eukaryota; kingdom Viridiplantae; phylum Streptophyta; class Magnoliopsida; order Poales; family Poaceae; genus Aegilops; species Aegilops bicornis. The sequence goes on from CM038670.1 coordinate 498,710,425, forward strand.
TCACCTTATCATCCTCAGTCTAGTGGTGAAGTTGAGCTTAGTAATGGAGAAATAAAATTAATTTTGCAAAAGACTGTTAATAGGTCCAGGAGGAATTGGTCTAAGAAATTAGATGATGCACTTTGGGATTATAGAACAACATACAAAAATCCTATGGGTATGTCTCCTTATAAAATGGTTTATGGAAAAGCTTGTCATTTGCCTCTTGAGTTAGAACATAAAGCATATTGGGCAATCAAAGAACTCAACTATGATTTCAAACTTGCCAGTGAAAAGAGGTTATTTGATATTAGTTCATTAGATAAATGGAGAACCCAAGCTTATGAAAATGCAAAATTATTCAAAGAAAAAGTTAAAAGATGGCATGACAAGAGAATCCAAAAGCGTGCGTTTAAACTCAGAGAATATGTTCTTTTGTACAACTCTCGTTTCAGATTCTTTGCAAGAAAACTCCTCTAAAAATGGGAAGGCCCATATGTTATCGAGGAGGTTCATCGGTCTGGAGCCATCAAAATAAATAATGCCGAAGTTACTAACCCGAAGGTTGTCAATCGGCAACTAATAAAACATTACATCTCAGGTATGCCCATTAATGGTGAAAGTAATATTATCCAAACTTTGACACCGGAAGAACACATAAAAGAGTCCTTCCGGAACACTCCAAAATCATGAAAATAAGGAGGTATGTGATACGGTAAGTAAGCGGACTCCGAAAAATCCGCAAAAATATTTTTTGTTGGTTTTGGAATATTTAGAAAAATATGAAAATAAGAAACTTCAAGGAAGCGTACTCTGGTGGACACCTTCCGGACTCTGTTTTTCTTACGTATGCTTGTCCGCCAAGATAAAAAATCTTTATATACTCCCCGAACCTGTTGACCACCATATCGCGGAGAAATTTTCTGTTCTCTTTTCTTGCTGTTTTCGGTCAGATCTATCAAGCCAGGAATCATGTCTTCCTCCTCCAACAACATAAAAGAAGATGCTTGGTTGATGAAGATCGAGCTGAAGAGGGAGGAGCCCATGGACGTCATCAAGGGAGACAAGGGCAAGGAGGCTACCGTAGATCCACCCTTGGCGGCAGAACAAGCACTGTCGGCCGAGGAGGAAGACGAAGATATCCTTAAGCCTTACCTTGCTCATCTTACTCCTACTGAGATGAAAGCCTTTCACATCATTGAAATGGTTCACATGCAAAATAAGTATCTCACTCGCGAAAAAATTCTGCATCAAGAGCATATCATCCACCGATTGGAGAATCTCTTGATCCTTATGGATAGGATCGCTTCATCACCACCACCATCTTCTTCATCACCAAAACAAAATTGAGTTTCGGGTATGGGTACTCCCCTTGGCTCCCGCCAAGCTTGTGGGACGTGCCCCGGTATCTGCTACCTCTTGAGCACTGCGTTGGATTTCCCCGAAGAGGAGAGGATGATGCAGTAAAGTAGCGTAAGTATTTCCCTCAGTTTTTGAGAACCAAGGTATCAATCCAGTAGGAGGCCACGCACAAGTCCCTCGTACCTGAACAAAACAATAGCTCCTCACAACCAACACGATTAGGGGTTGTCAATCCCTTCACGGTCACTTACGAGAGTGAGATCTGATAGAGATGATAAATAATATTTTTGGTATTTTTGGTAAAGAGATGCAAAGTGAAAGGTAAAAGGCAAAGTAAAAACAAAGCAAGTATTAAGTAATGGAGATTGATATGATGAGAATAGACCCGGGGGCCATAGGTTTCACTAGTGGCTTCTCTCAAGAACATAAGTATTCTACGGTGGGTGAACAAATTACTGTTGAGCAATTGACAGAATTGAGCATAGTTATGAGTATATCTAGGTATGATCATGTATATAGGCATCACGTCCAAGACAAGTAGACCGAAATGATTATGCATCTACTACTATTACTCCACTCATCGACCACTATCCAAAGCATGCATCTAGAGTATTAAGTTAAAACAGAGTAACGCCTTAAGCAAGATGACATGATGTAGAGGAATAAATTCATGTAATATGATAAATACCCCATCTTGTTATCCTCGATGGCAACAATACAATACGTGCCTTGCAACCCTTTACATCCTTTGGGTAAGGACACCGCAAGATTGAACCCAAAGCTAAGCACTTCTCCCATTGCAAGAACTACCAATCTAGTTGGCCAAACCAAACGAATAATTCGAAGAGACCTGCAAAGATAACCAATCATACATAAAAGAATTCAGAGAATATTCAAATATTATTCATAGATAATCTAGATCATAAACCCACAATTCATCGATCTCAACAAACACACCGCAAAAAGAAGATTCCATCGAATAGATCTCCATGAGAGAGGGGGAGAACATTGTATTGAGATCCAAAAAGAGAGAAGAAGCCATCTAGCTACTAGCTATGGACCCGAAGGTCTGAAGTAAACTACTCACACTTCATCGGAGGGGCTCTGGTGATGATGTAGAAGCCCTCCATGGTGGATGCCCTCCCATGGAGCTCCTAACAGGCCCCAAGATGGGATCTCGTGGATCTGAGGAAGTTGCAATGGTGGAATTAGGTTTTTGGCTCATGTTCTGATCGTTTGGGGGTACGTAGGTATATATAGGAGGAAGGAGTACGTCGGTCGAGCAACAGGGGGCCCACGAGGCAGGGGGCGCGCCCCCCACCCTCGTGACCACCTCTTTTGTTCCTTGGAGTAGGGTCCAAGTCTCCTGGATCACGGTCGGTGAGAAAATCAGGTTCCCGAAGGTTTCATACGGTTTGGACTCCGTTTGATATTCCGTTTCTTCGAAACACTGAAATAGGCAAAAAAACAACAATTCTGGGCTGGGCCTCCGGTTAATAGGTTAGTCCCAAAAATAATACAAAAGTGGAAAATAAAGCCCAATATAGTCCAAAACAGTAGATAAAGTAGCATGGAGCAATCAAAAATTATAGATACGTTGGAGACGTATCAGGCATCCCCAAGCTTAATTACTGCTCGTCCTCGAGTAGGTAAATGATAAAAAGAGAATTTTTGATGCGGAGTGATACTTTAGCATAATTTCAATGTAAATCTTCTTAATTGTGGTATGAATATTCAGATCCGAAAGATTCAAGACAAAAATTCATTTTGACATAAAAATAATAATACTTCAAGCATACTAACTAAGCAATTATGTCTTCTCAAAATAACATGACCAAAGAAAGTTATCCCTACAAAATCATATTGTCTGGCTATGCTCCATCTTCCCGACACAAAATATTTAAATCATGCACAACCCCGATGACAAGCCAAGAAATTGTTTCATACTTTAACATTTTCAAAACTTTTTCAATCTTCACGCAATACATGAGCGTGACCCATGGATATAGCACTATATGTGGAATAGAATGGTGGTTGTGGAGAAGACAAAAAGAGGGAAGATAGTCTCACATCAACTAGGCGTATCAACGGGCTATGGAGATGCCTATCAATAGATATCGATGTGAGTGAGTAGGGATTGCCATGCAATGTATGCACTAGAGCTATAAGTATATGAAAGCTCAACAAAAGAAACTAAGTGGGTGTGCATCCAACTCGCTTGCTCACGAAGACCTAGGGCATTTGAGGACGCCCATCATTGGATTATACAAGCCAAGTTCTATAATAAAAAATTCCCACTACTATATGAAAGTGACAAAATGAGAGACTCTCTATCATGAATATCTTGGTGCTACTTTGAAGGACAAGTGTGGTAAAAGGATAGTAGCATTATCCCTTCTCTCTTTTTCTCTCATTTTTTATTTGGGCCTTTTCTCTTTTTATTATGGCTCTTTTTTTTTCTCATTTTTCTCTTTTCTTTTTTTTCTTCCGCAGTCTCATCCCGACTTGTGGGGGAATCATGGTCTCCATCATCCTTTCCTCACTTGGGACAATGCTCTTGAGCACTACGTTGGATTTCCCCGAAGAGGAGAGGATGATGCAGTAAAGTAGCGTAAGTATTTCCCTCAGTTTTTGGGAACCAAGGTATCAATCCAGTAGGAGGCCACGCACAAGTCCCTCATACCTGCACAAAACAATAGCTCCTCGCAACCAACGCGATTAGGGGTTGTCAATCCCTTCACGGTCACTTACGAGAGTGAGATCTGATAGAGATGATAAATAATATTTTTGGTATTTTTGGTATAGAGATGCAAAGTGAAAGGTAAAAGGCAAAGTAAAAACAAAGCAAGTATTAAAGTAATGGAGATTGATATGATGAGAATAGACCCGGGGGCCATAGGTTTCACTAGTGGCTTCTCTCAAGAACATAAGTATTCTACAGTGGGTGAACAAATTACTATTGAGCAATTGACAGAATTGAGCATAGTTATGAGTATATCTAGGTATGCTCATGTATATAGGCATCACGTCCAAGACAAGTAGACCGAAACAATTCTGCATCTACTACTATTACTCCACTCATCAACCGCTATCCAGCATGCATCTAGAGTATTAAGTTAAAAACAGAGTAACACCTTAAGCAAGATGACATGATGTAGAGGAATAAATTCATGCAATATGATAAATACCACATCTTGTTATCCTCGATGGCAACAATACAATACATGCCTTGCAACCCTTTACATCCTTTGGGTAAGGACACCGCAAGATTGAACCCAAAGCTAAGCACTTCTTCCATTGCAAGAACTACCAATCTAGTTGGCCAAACCAAACGGATAATTCAAGAGACTTGCAAAGATAACCAATTATACAAAAAAGAATTCAGAGAAGATTCAAATATTATTCATAGATAATCTGGATCATAAACCCACAATTCATCGATCTCAACAAACACACCGCAAAAAGAAGATTACATCAAATAGATCTCCACGAGAGAGGGGGAGAACATTGTATTGAGATCCAAAAAGAGAGAAGAAGCCATCTAGCTACTACCTATGGACCCGAAGGTCTGAAGTAAACTACTAACACTTCATCGGAGGGGCTATGGTGATGATGTAGAAGCCCTACATGGTGGATGCCCTCCCGTGAGCTCAAACAGGCCCCAAGATGGGATCTCGTGGATACGAGGAAGTTGCGGCGGTGGAATTAGGTTTTTGGCTCCTGTTACGATTGTTTGGGGTACGTAGGTATATATAGGAGGAAGGAGTACGTCGGTGGAGCAACAGGCGGCCCACGAGGTAGGGGGCGCGCCCAGGAGGGCTCCCCCCACCCTCGTGACCGCCTCTTTTGTTCCTTGGAGTAGGGTCCAAGTCTCGTGGATCACGTTCGGTGAGAAAATCACGTTCTCGAAGGTTTCATTCGGTTTGGACTCCGTTTGATATTCCGTTTCTTTGAAACACTGAAATAGGCAAAAAAAACAATTATGGGCTGGGCCTCCGGTTAATAGGTTAGTCCCAAAAATAATATGAAAGTGGAAAATAAAGCCCAATATAGTCCAAAATAGCAGATAAAGTAGCATGGAGCAATCAAAAATTATAGATACGTTGGAGACGTTTCAGTATCGTATCATCCCCACTATCTTTTTGCCTTTACTTATTTTTAGTTCAATCTTTTGCTTTAGAATGAATAAAAGTTTAGTTCGATCCTTTCTTTTCAAGAGATTTCTTAGTGATCTATCCTTGTAATCGTGTGCAAGATATATAATAAAGTTTAGTTTGAGTTTTTGCTTTCTTTACTTCCATGTTGCAATAAAAGGAAAGGATATAAATAAAAAAGAAAGGAAATAAAATAAAAAGATCATATGCTAATCTTATGGTAGGTGATGGCACCACATAAGGAAAAGTATAAGTAGAAAAATTTATTAGATATTGAAAAACAAAAGAATTGTCAATGATGCAACTCATGAAAGAATTAACAAGGCAAGAGAAGATTCACATATAAATATACTATCCTAGAAATATTTTGTGATTGTGAGCCCCCATCAAAATATTATATGCCAAAATTGTTGACGTTGGACAAGGAAGACAACTTAATGCTTTATGTTTGTTCATATTCACATAGAAGTCATATTGTCATAGATCCTTTAACATGTGATGCTTGCCCCCTATCTTTGCTAGCCAAAAATTCGGCAGTAAGTAGAGATACTACTTGTGCATCCAAAAACCCTTAAACCCAAATCTTATTTTCAAGTGTCCACCATACCTACCTAGGGACTGAGCAAGATCCCTCAAGTAAGTTGTCATCGGTGCAAAAAGGCAATAAAAATTGCTTCTAAATGTGTGATATCATTTAGTGTAAGAGAAAATTGAGCGTTGCACGAACTTGTGATGGTGAAGAATAAAAGCGACAGAGGGGTTGAGCATACAAACAAATAAGCGCATGGAAACTTCTGCTTCCCTCTGTGAAGGTTCTATCTTTTACTTTTATGTATTTACTTTTATGCAAAGAGTCAAAGTTTTCTCTCTATTCCTTTTTATTTTTCTCCTTTGGCAAGCATCATGTGGTGAGGAAAGATCTAGGCACATATGTCCAGTTGAATATGGGTGGCATGCGTTATTATTGTTGACATCACCCTTGAGGTGAACTAGCACATATGCACGTGCGTTGCAACTATAGCTAGCCAAATGGGCCCTTTTTTCGGGCCGACCAGTGAGAACGCGTGGCACGGCCCGCCTTGGGCCAGGCACGACACGGGCTAAACGGGCTGGGCCCGGCACGCGGCATGCCCTGGGCCATGCCTGGGCCTGGAGGATGGGCACGCGGGCCGGCACGGCGCGACCCAATTACATTTTTATTATTTATACATCTATATATGGCCCAATATGTAAAAATAGGCTAAAAACGCTCAGTGCGTCCAATAATAGGCTGAAAATATGCGGCCCACTATGCTAAGCAGACCCAGCGTGCGGCCCGTTTACTAAGCGGGCCGTGCCTTTAGGCTCGGGGCGCAGACGCGAGTCAGACTATGACGGTCATATAGTAATCATGCTGGCGAACCGTGCGGGCCGAACCGCGATTACGATGGGCCGGGCCGTGCCGGCCCGTTTGGCCAGGTATAGTTGCAACAGGAGATAAAATAGTATGCATTTAAAGTTAGTGAGACTGATATCTGCAAGCATAACCTTGTGTGCACACGGAAAAGGAACATTTAGCTTCTCGGTTTTGCCGCGCGTGAAGGAATCAATCCGTTATTTTTTCATTCATTGATCGAGGGCATTTAAGAGTTTTGTTTGGTCAATGTACACCAGAGAAGGCCCATGAGTTATTCAATCTACTCTTCCTTTCAATCGAAGGAATTTTAAGGTATGAAGTTTCTGAATATTCTAGAAAACATGAACAATTTTTTAAATCATGAACAGTCTATTGAAAATTATGTACACTTAAAAAAATGCAAACAAAATATGAAAGGGAACATATTTTAAAATTCACAAACATTTTCTAAAAACACCAACTTTATTATACAAAATGAACATTATTTGAATTTGTGAATATATTTTTTAAACGGGAACATGTGTTGAAAATTCATAAGATTTTTAGAAAATGTGTATCTTTTAAACACAAACATTATTTTTACTTTTGAAAATTTCACTAAAACATGAATATTTTATGAATTTTGAGCATTTTTTGAAATGCCATTTTCGTTATAGAAATACAAAACAATTTTGAATTACAATAAAAATTTAAAAATGGGCAACTTTTTGCAAGTTTTGATTTTTTAAATAACAACAAAATTTTGAAATCCTGAACATTTGCCAAATTTTGTTTTTTTATTCTGAACTTTCTTTAAAAAAATTATTTTACAAAATAAATGCTAAAAGAAAAATAAACTTGGGAGGGAAATAAGACATAGAGAAATGAGAATAAAAATTGAAATAAAACACAGAGAAAAGAAAAATGGACCGATTCATTATTGGCTGTCCTGTGCGAATCTGACAATTTGTCGCCCAGTGCAGAAAAGATAATTTTCCTAGTTGCGTGGGCAGAAAAATAAGTGGGGTGGCTTCGCTCGGCCACAGCGCGCGGCCCACGTACGGAAATTCTTTTTATAGCACACAAACGCATAAAAGTTTAGTACCACCTCAGGCAGAGAAAAATTATTTTGGACGGTGAACGGATGAAAAAATTGACGAAATGCACCTTGCTTTATTAGTAGGTAAAGATACGTTGGGAGGAAAAAATATAAGCCCCTATATTTCTTTGTGTCCGGTTGAAACATTTTGCTAATGTGTATGCGGTGAGTGTTAGCAATCATAGAAGACTATATGATGGTTGAGTATGTGGACTTGCCTAAAGGTTCCGATACGTTACCCTTCCTGAAAAGGTGATGAATTGTAGTTGCAAAGTTGACTGAGAACATAGTTTGTTGGTTTCTAATAGAGTTTTTGCTTTATACTTTGATTCTGTGATGAACTGTTACTTATTCATGAGAAGTATATGATAAGGGTTCTATGACAAAGCCTTATGTTTAATTTTTTTGCTGTTATAATAATGAACATGATGCTTCTATGTCCGTATTTATTTTATCGACACCTCTCTCTCTAAGCATGTGGACATGTTTTCCGATTTCGGTTTTCGCTTGAGGACAAGCAAGATCTAAGCTTGGGGGAGTTGGTACGTCCATTTTGCATCATGTTTTCTTACTATTACTTATGATGTTTTTATCCATAATAATGCTTTTTGGAGTAATTCTAATGCCTTTTCTCTCATAATATGCAAGGTACACACAAAGAGGGAAAATACCGGCAGCTGGAAATCTGGACCTGAAAAAGCTACGCCAGGCTACCTATTCTGCAGAACTCCAAACAAGCTGAAACTTCACAGAGATTTTTTTATCAAATATATGATGAATATTGGAGCAAATAACTACCAGAAGGGACCGACCAGCGGGCAAAACCCACCTGGGCGCGCCAGGGAGCCCAGACGCGCCCTGGTGGGTTGTGCTCACCCAAGCCCACCTCTGGTGCCCATCTTCTGGTATATAGGTCACTTTGACCTAGAAAAAAAATAAGGAGAGGACTTTCGGGAGGGAGCGCCGCCGTCTCGAGGCGGAACTTGGGCAGGAGCACTTTGCCCTCCCATGAGCGATTCCACCGGGGAACTTCTCCTGAGGGGGAAATCATCGTCATCACCATCACCAAAAACTCTCCCATCTTGGGGAGGGAAATCTCCATCAACATCTTCAACAACACCATCTCATCTCAAACCCTAGTTCATCTCTTGTGTTCAATCTTGTTACCGGAACTACAGATTGGTGCTTGTGGGTGACTAGTAGTGTTGATTACATCTTGTAGTTGATTACTATATGGTTTATTTGGTGGAAGATTATATGTTTAGATCCATTATGCTATTTAATACCCTCTGATCTTGAGCATGGTTATCATTTGTGAGTAGTTACTTTTGTTCTTGAGGTCACGGGAGAAATCATGTTTGTAGCGACCAGACCTCAAACAGTCTGAGCTCTGTGCTCAGTGTCATCCCTGGATCAGTAATGCTGACACCACACAGTACTTGGAGGATTTATAACAGAGTAGAAATCACACACTTATTACAATCGAATGTCTCAAGAGAGAACTTAATAATAATAAATATGGCTTAAGGCCATCTAATAACGATAACAACGGAAGGCTTGGAAGAATAAGCGAGTCCATCAACTCCAACGGCATCACTGAGTAGAACCACGACCTAAGCACCTTACTCGTCGTCTGAAAAGTCTGCAACATGAAATGTTGCAGCCCGAAAACGGGCCAGCACATGGAATATGCTGGCAATGTAACACATAGAGAATAACAGAATAATAAACCTATACTACATGCATATTTGGCCGGTGGAAAGCTCTATGGTTACAGTTTTTGCATAAAGCCAATTTTTCCCTACTGCAAAGGAATGAATTTATTTAACTATCACGGTGGTTGTGAAACATTGAGAATGGTTGATAGAATTCTCAATCCCAATTAAAATGTACTCATTAAAAACCCAACAATATTAATTAGAAGTAACATGATGAGATTCACATGATAATCCAAGTACTAGATAATCAAGATGTCCATAACCGGGGACACGGCTAACCATGATTAGTTTGTACACTCTGCAGAGGTTTGCGCACTTTTCCCCACAAGACTCGATCGCCTCCGTTGGATTTCTCGCACTACATGATGTTTGAGAAACGGATGACCGAGACATAGTCTTTCGGAAGCACCTTACATGTGGGTAGACCGGTACACCTAGTTTCCCCTACATCTGCTAGTCTACCCGTAAGAGTTCACACAACTTAATAAACTATGCCAGAGCCCATAATGGCTTGTGGCTGCACACGGAAGTTTCTAGTTTGAATAATCTCATGATCCCTTTGAGCCTGGGTGGCGGTCCGAAGAAATACAGGCAAGTCCTGATGGAAACCAGGTGCCCCAATCCACCCAGATGTGTGTTTAAGTTGCCACCTTAAATAAACCATTAATTTAACAATCTCACATCTGTCATGGATACACTCACCCAATCCACGTCTACTAGCATAGCATGGCATAATAAGCAAACGTAGAAGTAACTCCCAAGGGTTTGATAATAAAATGGTAATAGGTACTACCTCAATCTACTTCCCAAAACCCACAATTTAATTAGATCCTAATCATGCAATGTCCGAGGATAGATCTAATGCATAAAAACTGGGTATGAGAAGAGGTATGATCAAAGTGTTACTTGCCTTGTCGATGATCCATGAAACCTAGAGACTCAAGTAACAAAGCGGCGCACTCCGGGTATTCTATCGCAGACAAACAAACAAGCATACAATAAGTACTCATCTAATGCACAGGTAAAACTCAAAATAGATCTAACAAGATAGTTCAACTTAAGAACTCCGGTTTGCAAAAAGAATCAAATCAAACAAAGCAACGAAAGTCAAACGGCGGAAGAAAACAGCTTCGTTTTACTAATCTGGATCTAAGTCAAATTTTACAGAAACAAAAACTTGTTTAAGTAGGTTATTCGGAAAGAGGGTTTCGAGACGAAACTCTAGGCGCTTGAATCGCCTGATTCCGATAAACGAGCGAAAAGTTATACTAAAACGAAAATCGGATCAGGAATCGCGATCAGAAAAATCGCGCATTAAATCCGAGAAAAGAAAAACGACGAACGGGTTAATGAACGAACGTTCGTTAACTAAACTAATCTGACGAACGCGTTCATTTAAACGAACTAACGAGTATTTAACCTAAACTGAAAAAAACCGAAACTAATAAAAAACGAAACTAAAAAAACCGAAATAAAAACCGCCCAGTTTTTTATAAAACCCAGACGCGAACGAGGCGGCAAACCTCGGCGGGCGGGAGTCCGGCGAGGCTCGCGACAGCGTCCGGGCGGCGACGGGCGGGCGGCAAGCGGATCTGGGCGACGGGCGGTTAGGGTTAGGGTTCGGGGCGTGGGGCGGCGGCGGCGCGGGCTGGTGGCGGCGGGCGGCTGGTTCGGGGCGCCGGGGTGGCGCTTATATAGTGCCCCCCGAGCGGAGTCCCGCTCGGGCATGGCCCAAAGGCGGTTCGCTTTTTTTTTAATAATTACACGCAGAAAAATAAATAAAAATAAATACTAAATAAACTCCAAAATTCCGGAAATGAATTTTCCCCGGCTTCTAAAATCAAGCCGGACTAAGTGAACATTTATTTGAGGCCTAAATGCAATTTTGAAAAACGCGCATTTTTCCTAAATTCAAATAAAAAGGCGAAAAACTCCAAAATAAAATCTTATTTGATTTTATTATTAAATCTTCATTATTTCTTTATATTGGGAAAGTCATTTTATTCCCTCTCTCATATTTTGATAGTAGAAATAATTGAAGATAAAATAATTAAAATCAAATGATCCTATTTTCAAAATTTGAGAAAACTCAAATATGAAAATAACGAAATCCCCAACTCTCTCCGTGGGTCCTTGAGTTGTGTAGAATTTCTAGGACCGAGCAAAAATGCAACAAAAAATATGATATGCAATGATGCTCTATGTATAACATTCCAAATTGAAAATTTGGGATGTTACAATGTTGCAAGTAATCATGTGAATTTGATATGTGTTCGATATTTTGATAGTATGTATGTTGTGGTTCCCTTAGTGGTGTCATGTGAACTTCGACTACATGACACTTCACCATATTTGGGCCTAAGGGAATGCATTGTGGAGTAGCAATTAGATGATGGGTTGCGAGAGTGACAAAAGCTTAAACCCAGTTTATGCGCTATTCCGTAAGGGACCGATTGGATCCAAAAGTTTAATGCTATGGTTAGAATTTATTCTTAATACTTTTCTTGTAGTTGCGGATGCTTATGGGAGGGTTAATCATAAGTAGGAGGTTTGTTCATGTAAGAACAGCACCTAAGCACCGGTCTATCCACATATCAAATTATCAAAGTATTTATACGTCTCCAACGTATATATAATTTTTGGTTGTTCCATGCTGTTTTATTATCAATCTTGGATGTTTTATAATCATTATATAGCCATTTTATACAATTTTTGGTACTACCCTATTGACATAGTGCGAACTGCCAGTTGTTGTTTTTTCCATGTTTTTACATCGCACGAAATCAATATCAAACGGAGTCCAAATGCCACGAAACTTCATGATAATTTTTTATGGGCCAAAAGGAAGTAGATGGGCCCTGGTTGCACTGGGGAGTCGAGGAGGGACAACCCACGAGGGCACGACAGAGGCCTGGCGCGCATACGGTGGGTTGTGCCCACCTCGGGTGCCCCGGGACCACCTATTTGCTCTATAAATACCCCAAAAATACCAGAACCCTAGAAGCGTCGACGAGATACTCATCCAACCGCCGCAGAGTCCAGAACCATCAGATCCAATCTAGACACCATCACGGAGGGGTTCACCACTTCCATTGGTGCCTCTCCGATGATGCGTGAGTAGTTCTTTGTAGACCTTCGGGTCCATAGTTAGTAGCTAGATGGCTTCCTCTCTCTCGCTGAATTCTCAATACAATGGTCCCTTGGAGATCCATATGATGTAACTCTTTTGCGGTGTGTTTGTTGGGATCTGATGAACTTCGAGTTTATGATTAGTTATATCTTTTTATAACCATGAAAGTTATTTGAGTTTCTCTGATCTCTTATATGCATGATCTCTTATAGCCTCGTATTTATTCACCGATATTTGGGTTTTGTTTGGCCAACTTGATCTATTTATCTTGCAATGGGAAGAAGTGCCTGGTAGTGGGTTCGATCTTACGGTGCTTGATCCCAGTGACAAAAAGGGAACCGACACGTATGTATCATTGCTACTAAGGATAAAAAGATGGGATCCCTATCTGCCGCAATAGATAGCGGATCTTGTCTACATCATGGCATCGTTCTTATTGCATTACTCTGTTTTTCCATGAACTTAATACAGTAGATGCATGTTGGATAGCGGTCGATGTGTGGAGTAATAGTAGTAGATGTAGGCAGGAGTCGGTCTAGTAATCTTGGACGTGATGCCTATGTAATGATCATTGCCTAGATATCGTCATAATTATTTCAAGTTCTATCAATTGCCCAACATAATTTGTTTACCCACCGTTTTCTATCTTTTTCGAGAGAAGCCACTAATGAAACCTACGGCCCCCGGGTTTTCTTTCTCATATATTCGCTTTGCGATCTATTTTATTTGCAATTTTTATTCAGATCTATTAAACCAAAAATACTTTGCTGCACTTTATTTTATTTGCGATCTATTATTTCAATCTACTACAATTTATTTCTTGTCCATGCACCGTTTGAGGCGCCGTACCTGAAAGGGATTGACAACCCCTTTTACACGTCGGGTTGCGAGGTGTTCTTATTTGTGTGCAAGGGCTGTTTACGTTGTGTTTGCTTGGTTCTCCTACTAGTTCGATAAACTTGGTTTCATATCTAAGGGAAATACCTACCACCGTTGTGCTGCATCATCCCTTCCTCTTTGGGGAAATACCGATGTAGCTTCAAGCGACATTAGTAGAGAACACAAATCGAACCAACATGGTGAAAGTGACTAGATGAAATTCCCGTGTACCCTCAAGAATGCTTTGCTTATCATAAGAGACTGTTTTGTCCCGTCCTTTGCCTCAAAAGGATTGGGCTACCTTGTTGCACTTTTTTACTACTATCGTTACTTGCTCATTACAAATTATCTTGCTATCAAACTACTCTGCTACTTACAATTTCAGCACTTGCAGACATTACCTTACTGAAAACCACTTGTCATTTCCTTCTGCTCCTCATTGGGTTTGACACTATACTTGGGGGTCATCAAGGCTATTTTCTGGCACCGTTGCCGGGGAGTTAAGCGCCTTTGGTAAGGAAACATTTATATAGTGTGCTGAATTTGGTAAGTATGATTGTGTTAAATCTTTTATGAATACCGATGCTTTTCAAAAGTTTAGCACTAAATATGGACTTGACTCTGAGATAGTAGCCTCATTTTATGAATCATTTGCTACTCATGTTGATCTCCCTAAAGAGAAGTGGTTTAAATATCACCCACCTATTAAAGAAGAAACTAAAGAACCGGTACCAATTAAAGAACAAACCATAACTTAATGTTGATCCAGTTGTTCCTTTTGCTTATATTGAGAAACCACCTTTCCCTGTTAGGATAAAGGAACATGCTAAAGTTTCAACTGTGGTTAACAAAAGCTATAACATCTAAACCTGATGAACAAATCAAAGTAGAACCTAGTATTGCTATGGTTAAAGATCTTTTGGAAGAAGATATGGATGGGCATGTTATTTACTTCTGCGAAGAAGGTGCTAGATTGCCAAACCTGATAAAAAGGACAAACATAGGCCTGTTATTGGCATGCCCGTTGTCTCAGTTAAAATAGGAGATCAATGTTATCATGGTTTATGTGACATAGGTGCTAGTGTGAGTGTTATTCCTTACACCTTATATCAACAAATTATGAATGACATAGCACCCACAGAGATAAAAGACATAGACATTACTATTAAACTTGCTAACAGAGACACTATATCACCAATTGGGATTGTTAGAGATGTTGAAGTCTTGTGTGGGAAAATAAAATACCCTACTGATTTCCTTGTTCTTGGTTAATCATAAGTAGGAGGTTTGTTCAAGCAAGAACAACACCTAAGCACCGGTCCACCCACATATCAAATTATCAAAGTAGCGAACACAAATCGAACCAACATGGTGAAAGTGACTAGATGAAATTCCCGTGTACCCTCAAGAACGCTTTGCTTATCATAAGAGACCGTTTTGGCATGTTCTTTGCCTCAAAAGTATTGGGCTACCTTGCTGCACTTTTCTTACTACTATCGTTACTTGCTCATTACAAATTATCTTGCTATCAAACTACTCTGCTACTTACAATTTCAGCACTTGCAGACATTACCTTACTGAAAACCACTTGTCATTTCCTTCTGCTCCTCATTGGGTTCGACACTCTTACTTATCGAAAAGAGCTACAATTGATCCCCTATACTTGTGGGTCATCAGAGAAGCAAAAGTTGGATATGTCAGTTTCATTACTTGCAGAGTAGCATAGCACCGTATATAGTCATAGTCTAGGTTTGGATTTGAACCAGCTACATGAGCATGTCTCTCTTTTTTCTCAAACTCAGCAATGTCTCTTTACTGGTACACTAGCTTGTTTTGTACGCCTTCTCAAGTCTTTGATTTTCTTTCTTTTTTTTGCAAGGAAGGAAGGAGGACAAAATTGAGAGTTCCTGGGACTTGAACACAAGACCTCTCGGTTGAAAACCAAGGGTGCTAGTTACTTACGTGGCGAACGTTCCCTGGGAGGAGGACGGCAGACAAATGCATTTTCCTCGCAGTTTTAGTTGCGACGAAAGATTGAACTATCGCAGTTTCGGGAGTGTTATCAGGCGAACGAGCCCAGTTTTTCTTTTTCCTATTGATAAAAAAGTATGCTACTTGGTGTCAGCTTAGTCAACAAACGATTGTGCCAACCTTGACCGTTGGATTGATATTCAGCGGCTGTCGTGTTTCTTAAGTCTCTTCTTCCTCCAGCCACTAAAGCCAAACCAGCGCCGGCGGGACTGCCTGCTCCCGCTTCCCACAGCTGGTTGTGCTGCCGCGCACGCATCATGGCCACATTGCACCCTAAAACTCTGCGCATCTTCCCCGGCTACTGTTCGTTCCCGTCTGAGGCCTCACCATCGTCCTCCGCCTTGGTTTGCTCACCGTGGTGCCGCCCTCCGGTGTTGTCAACATGGTCAACAACCGAGAGGAATAAGGAGATGCTGTAGATGGTGAGGATGACAGTAGGGACCCAGCAGCGCGCGCATTTTTTTTGGGGCGGAGAAGGGTATCAACTGGGTTGTGCGGGAATGTGGCACGTCTAGCCCAGGCTTTTATTTCATATGTTTACCACATGACCAGCCCAGTTTTTTTTCCTTTCTGAAAATGGCTAGCCCAGCTATTTTGTTTTTTGCAGAATAACCAACGTAGGCCTACTTGCTTTTCTGCGCCCTGCTGGGCCAGAAATCTTTCAAGACGAGAAGGGATGCATTCGGGCTTGCCCATAAAATGGGCTATAAGTAATAATAAATGGATTGTAAAATGAAAAAATACAGCAAACAGGCAACTAGTTCCAAAATACTTTTTTCTTTCGGATTTTGATATTTTAAATTTCATTGTTTTTGTGCGGGTAAAATTTCATGGGATTTAAATTAAGGTATGTTTAGTTTTTAAATTAATTTGAATCTGGCTAGAAATTTTGGGTTGTATGCTGTTTGGGACAGATTTGGAGGCTGACTTGTGGGTCTACTAGGTTGACATGTACGAAAGGATTTGTCAACTTAGTCCACAGACGATTCTAGCAGCAGTGACCGTGGGATGTTAATCTAATGGCCGTGTTGCTTCTTCAATATCTAATCTTCTTGCTTTGGCCGCCCAAACCAGGGCCGGTGGGACTGCCTGCTCCCGCCTCCCATGGCCGACTGTGCTGCCGCATAGGCCGCACCGCCCCACCCTACTCCATCGCTCGACAGGCCATTCCTCTACTCACCCACACCTCCTGTTATTTTCCGGCGACGGCAGCCGAACCAGTAAACCCTCGTAGTCCCCACCGCGTGGGCAACCACAGTCGAGTCTTCCCTGGCTCCGTCTCGTTCCCTTCCTAGGCCTCGCCGTCGTCCATCGCCCTGGTGCTCTCTGTGTGGCGTGGTCAACGTGGTCAATGAACGACATCCATCGGAAGTGGACTGTACGTGGAGAGGCTAACAGCTGGGTCCACGACCGCACACAAGGAAATGCCTCCTTATTATGCGCAAAATAATGATTTTGCCACCTGACAGTTGGGACCCACCGGAAGGGCCTCTATATTTCACGAAAAAACGTTCCCCCCGCTGACAGCTCGGACCCACTAGCTATATCTTCACATGCAAGGAAGTGCCTCCTTATTACGCACAAAAGAATGAATACTCCCCTTGCTAGCTGGGACCCACCTTAGTGGGAAGCTGACTTGTGGGCCTACTAAGTTGACGCGGACGGAGGGCTTTGTCAACTTAGTCAATATGAACGATTCTAGCTCTAGTGACCGTACGATGTCCATCCAACGACTGTAGTGCTTCTTCAACCTCTGGTCTTCTTGCTCCAGCCACCCAAACCAGCGCCGGTCGTGTTGCCTGCTCGTGTCTCCCGTGGCCGGCTGTGCTGCCACGGAGGCGTCTGTGCCCCCTACTACTCACACCACTGGCCACGCCATCCCTCTACTCACCCATACCTCCTGTTATTCTGCAGTGACGGCGGCCTCACACTGCAGCCGAACCAGTCAACCCTTGTACTCCTCTCCGCGTGGGGATCCACTGTCGCGTCTTCCCTAGCTCTGCATCATCCCCTTCCTAGGCCTCACCATCGTCCACCGCCTTGGTTCTCTCGGAGCGGCATGGTAAATGTGGTCAAGGAACGACTTCCGTCAGAAGAGTATTGTACGTGGAGAGGCTGAGATGGGTCCACGGCCGCTGATACGTCTCAAACGTATCTATAATTTTTGATTGATCCATGCTATTATATTATCTGTTTTGGGTGTTTATGGGCTTTATTATACACTTTTATATTATTTTTGGGACTAACCTATTAACCCAGAGCCCAAAGTGCGATTTACATTTTTCTCCTTGTTTCAGTGTTTCGCATAAAAGGAATATCAAACGGAGTCCAAACGGAATGAAACTTTTGGGAGAGTTATTTTTGGAACGGAAGCAATCCAGGAGACTTGGAGTGTACGTCAGGGAAGCAACAAGATGGCCACGAGGCAGGGAGGCGCGCCTGCCCCCCGGGGCGCACCCTCCACCCTCGTGGGCCCCTCGTGGCTCCCCTTACCGACTTCTTTCGCCTATATATATCCATATACCCTAAAACCATCAGGGAACAGAATAGATCGGGAGTTCCGCCGCCGCAAGCCTGTGTAGCCACCAAAAACCAATCGGGACCCTATTCTGGAACCCTGCCGGAGGGGGGATCCCTCAACGGTGGCCATCTTCATCATCCCGGCGCTCTCCATGACGAGGAGGGAGTAGTTCACCCTCGGGGCTGAGGGTATGTACCAGCAGCTATGTGTTTGATCTCTCTCTCTCTCTCTTGTGTTCTTGAGGTGATACGATCTTGATGTATCGCAAGCTTTGCTATTATAGTTGGATCTTATGATGTTTCTCCCCCTCTACTCTCTTGTAATGGATTGAGTTTTCCCTTTGAAGTTATCTTATCGGATTAAGTCTTTAAGGATTTGAGAACACTTGATGTATGTCTTGCCGTGCTTATTTGTAGTGACAATGGAATATCACGTGATCCACTTGATGTATGTTTTGGTGATCAACTTGCGGGTTCCGTCCATGAACCTATGCATAGGGGTTGGCACACGTTTTTGTCTTGACTCTCTGGTAGAAACTTTGGGGCACTCTTTGAAGTACTTTGTGTTGGTTTGAATAGATGAATCTAAGATTGTGTGATACATATCATATAATCATACCCACGGATACTTGAGGTGACATTGGAGTATCTAGGTGACATTAGGGTTTTGGTTGATTTGTGTCTTAAGGTGTTATTCTAGTACAAACTCTTGAATAGATCGATCCGAAAGAATAACTTTGAGGTGGTTTCGTACCCTACCATAATCTCTTTCTTTGTTCTCTGTTATTAGTGACTTTGGAGTGACTCTTTGTTCCATGTTGAGGGATAGTTATATGATCCAGTTATGTTATTATTGTTGAGAGAACTTGCACTAGTGAATGTATGAACCCTAGGCCTTGTTTCCTAGCTTTGCAATACCGTTTAGGCTCACTTTTATTGCTTGCTACCTTGCTGTTTTTATATTTTCAGATTACAAAAACCTATATCTACCATCCATATTGCACTTGTATCACCATCTCTTCGCCGAACCAGTGCGCCTATACAATTTACCATTGTATTGGGTGTGTTAGGGACATAAGAGACTCTTTGTTATTTGGTTGCAGGGTTGCTTGAGAGAGACCATCTTCATCCTACGCCTCCCACGAATTGCTAAACCTTAGGTCATCCACTTGAGGGAAATTTACTCTTGTCCCACAAACCTCTGCACTTGGAGGCCCAACAACGTCTACAAGAAGAAGGTTGTGTAGTAGACATCAAGCTCTTTTCTGGCGCCGTTGCCGGGGAGGTGAGTGCTTGAAGGTATATATTTAGGTCTTGCAATTGAATCTTTTTGTTTCTTGTTTTATCACTAGTTTAGTCTATAAAAGAAAACTACAAAAAATGGAATTAAGGTTGCCTCATATGCTTCATCTTTTTAATATCTTTCACGAAAATGATGGAAAGGAAAATTGTGCCCAAGTGCTAGAAGAAGAATGCATTAAAATGTTTGGCACTAAATCTTTGAATGATGAGCATGATTTTAATGTTTTCAGTATGAATTCCTTGAATATCCATGATGCTAATGATATGCAAAGCCACAAGCTTGGGTATGCTATGTTTGATGAAGATGATATGTTTTGTCCCCCAAGTTTTGATGAGCAAATTTACTATGATGAAAGCATGCCTCCTATTTATGATGATTACTGTGATGACACGTATGCTATAAAGAAATAAGATAACCATGAAACTTGTCATCATGATTTTAATTTTCACTTGGATTATGCTTCACATGATAGTTATTTTGTTGAGTTTGCTCCCACTACTATTGATGAGAATAAATTTGCTTATGTGGAGAGTAGTAAAATTTCTATGCAAGTAGATCATGAAAAGAATGCTTTATGTGCTAGATATGTGGTTGAATTCATTCATGATGCTACTGAAAATTATTATGAGGGAGGAATATATGCTTGTAGGAGTTGCAATAATATCAAGTTTCCTCTCTATGTGTTGAAAATCTTGAAGTTATCCTTGTTTGACCTTCCTATGCAAGTTGATTTTTGTTCCCATAAGTTGTTTGCTCACAAAATCCCTATGCATAGGAAGTGGTTTAGACTTAAATGTGCTAGTCATATTCTTCATGATGCTCTCTTTATGTTTCAATTCTTATCTTGTATGTGAGCATCATTGAAATCATCATGCCTAGCTAGGGGCGTTAAACGTTAGCGCTTGTTGGGAGGCAACCCAATTTTATTTTAGTTTCTTGCTTTTTGGTTCTGTTTAGTAATAAATAATCTATCTATCCTCTGGTTATATGTGGTTTTATGTTTTAATTAGTGTTTGTGTCAAGTGAGACCTATAGGATCTTCTCGGATGATAGTTATTTGATCTTGCTGAAAATTCCAGAAACTTTCTGTTCACGAAAACAATTATTTAAAATCACCAGAACGTGATAAAATACTGATTCCAATTGCAGTAGATCAATAAACAAATTATCTAGGTCTTCCTATTTTGGTAGAATGTTTTGAGTTCCAGAAGTTTGCGTTAGTTACATATTATTACAGACTGTTTTGTTTTTGACAGATTCTGTTTTTCGTGTGTTGTTTGCTTATTTTAATGAATCTATGGCTAGTAAAAGAGTTTATAAAACATTGAGAAGTTGGGATACAGTAGGTTTAACACCAATATAAATAAAGAATGAGTTCATTATAGTACCTTGAAGTGGTGTTTTGTTTTCCTTCGCTAACGGAGCTCACGAGATTTTTTGTTAAGTTTTGTGTTGTGAAGTTTTCAAGTTTTGGGTAAAGATCCGATGGACTATGGAATAAGGAGTGGCAAAAGCCTAAGCTTGGGGATGCCCAAGGCACCCCAAGGTAAATCCAAGGACACCAAAAAGCCAAAGCTTGGGGATGCCCTGGAAGGCATCCCCTCTTTCGTCCTCATACATCGGTAAATTTACTTGGAGCTATATTTTTATTCACCACATGATATGTGTTTTGCTTGGAGTGTCATTTTATTTTCTTTAGTTTTTCTTGCTGTTTGAATAAAATACCAAGATCTGAAATTCTTAAATGTTAGAGAGTCTTCACATAGTTGCATAATTATTCGGCTACTCATTGATCTTCACTTATATCTTTTGGAGTAGTTTGTCGTTTGCTCTAGTACTTCACTTATATCCTTTTAGAGAACAATGGTGGTTTTATTTTGAGGAAATAGATGAACTCTCGTCCTTCACTTATATTATTTTGAGAGTCTTTAGAACAGCATGGTAATTTGCTTTGGTTATGAATTTAGTCCTAATATGATGGGCATCCAAGATGGGTATAATAAAAACTTTCATATAAAGTGCATTGAATACTATGAGAAGTTTGATTCTTGATGATTGTTTTGAGATATGAAGATGGTGATATTAGAGTCATGCTAGTGGAGTAGTTGTGAATTTGAGAGATACTTGTGTTAAAGTTTGTGATTCCGTAGCATGCGCATTATGGTGAACCGTTATGTGATTAAGTCGGAGCATGATTTATTTATTGATTGTCTTCCTTATGAGTGGCGGTGGGGACGACGGCGATGGTATTTTCCTACCAATCTATCCCCCTAGGAGCATGCGCGTAGTACTTCGTTTCGATAACTAATAGATTTTTGCAACAAGTATGTGAGTTCTTTATGACTAATGTTGAGACCACGGATTATACGCACTCTCATCCTTCCACCATTGCTAGCCTCTCTAATACCACACACCTTTCGCCGGTATCATACACCCACCATATACCTTCCTCAAAATAGCCACCATACCTACCTATCATGGCATTTCCATAGCCATTCCGAGATATATTGCCATGCAACTTACCACCGTTCCGTTTATTATGACACGCTTCATCATTGTCATATTGCTTTGCATGATCATGTAGTTGACATCGTATTTGTGGCAAAGCCACCGTTCATAATTCTTTCATACATGTCACTCATGAGTCATTGCACATCCTGGTACACTGCCGAAGGCATTCACATAGAGTCATATTTTTTTCTAAGTTTTGAGTTGTAATTCTTCAGTTGTAAAGTAAATAAAAGTGTGATGATCATCATGATTAGAGCATTGTCCCAGTGAGGAAAGGATTATGGAGACTATGATTCCCCACAAGTCGGGACGAGACTCCGGACGAAAAATAATAATAAAAAGAAAAAAAGAGGCCAAAAGAGAAAAAGTCCCAAACAAAAAAAACAAAAAAAGAGAGAAAAGAGAGAAGGGGCAATGGTACTATGCTTTTACCACACTTGTGCTTCAAAGTAGCACCATGATCTTCATGATAGAGAGTGTCTTGTTTTGTCACTTTCATATACTAGTGGGAATCTTTCATTATAGAACTTGGCTTGTATATTCCAATGATGGGCTTCCTCAAAATGCCCTAGGTCTTCGTGAGCAAGCAAGTTGGATGCACACCCACTTAGTTTCTTTTGTTGAGCTTTCATACACTTATAGCTCTAGTGCATCTGTTGCATGCCAATCCCTACTCACTCACATTGATATCTATTAATGGGCATCTCCATAGCCCATTGATACGCCTAGTTGATGTGAGACTATCTTCTCCTTTTTGTATTCTCCACAACCACCATTCTATTCCACCTATAGTGCTATATCCATGGCTCACGCTCATGTATTGTGTGAAGATTGAAAAAGTTTGAGAACATCAAAAGTATGAAACAATTGCTTGGCTTGTCATCGGGTTGTGCATGATTTAAATATTTTGTGTGATGAAGATAGAGCATAGCGGACTATATGATTTTGTAGGGATAGCTTTCTTTGGCCATGTTATTTTGAGAAGACATGATTACTTTGTTAGTATGCTTGAAGTATTATTATTTTTATGTCAATATTAAACTTTTGTATTGAATCTTATGGATCTGAATATTCTTGCCACAATAAAGAAGATTACATGGATACATATGTTAAGTAGCATTCCACATCAAAAATTCTGTTTTTATCATTTACCTACTCGAGGACGAGGAGGAATTAAGCTTGGGGATGCTGATACGTCTCCAACGTATCTATAATTTTTTATTGTTCCATGCTATTATATTATCTGTTTTGGATGTTTATGGGCTTTATTATACCCTTTTACATTATTTTTGGGACTAACCTATTAACCCAGAGCCTAGTGCCAGTTTCTGTTTTTCTCCTTTTTCAGTGTTTCTCAGAAAAGGAATATCAAACGGAGTCCAAATGGAATTGAACTTTCGGGAGAGTTATTTTTGGAACGGAAGCAATCCAGGAGACTTGGAGTGTACGTCAGGGAAGCAACAAGGTGGCCACGAGGCAGGGAGGCGCGCCTGCCCCCCTGGGCGTGCCCTCCACCCTCGTGGGCCCCTCGTGGCTCCCCTTACCGACTTCTTTCTCCTTTTTATATCCATATACCCTAAAACCATTAGGGAACAGAATAGATCAGGAGTTCCACCACCGCAAGCCTCTGTAGCCACCAAAAACCAATCGGGACCCTATTCCGGCACCCTGCCGGAGGGGGGATTCCTCACTGGTGGCCATCTTCATCATCCCGACGCTCTCCATGACGAGGAGGGAGTAGTTCACCCTCGGGGCTGAGGGTATGTACCAGTAGCTATGTGTTTGATCTCTCTCTCTCTCTCTCGTGTTCTTGAGGTGATGCGATCTTGATGTATCGCGAGCTTTTCTATTATAGTTGGATCTTATGATGTTTCTCCCCCTCTACTCTCTTGTAATGGATTGAGTTTTCCCTTTGAAGTTATCCTATTGGATTGAGTCTTTAAGGATTTGAGAACACATGATGTATGTCTTGCCGTGCTTATCTGTGGTGACAATGGGATATCACGTGATCCACACTATGTATGTTTTGGTGATCAACTTGCGGGTTTCGCCCATGAACCTATGCATAGGGGTTGGCACATGTTTTCGTCTTGACTCACCGGTAGAAACTTTGGGGCACTCTTTGAAGTACTTTGTGTTGGTTTGAATAGATGAATCTGAGATTGTGTGATGCATATTGTATAATCATACCCACGGATACTTGAGGTGACATTGGAGTATCTAGGTGACATTAGGGTTTTGGTTGATTTGTGTCTTCAGGTGTTATTCTAGTACGAACTCTTGAATAGATCGATCCGAAAGAATAACTTTGAGATGGTTTCATACCCTACCATAATCTCTCCGTTTGTTCTCCGCTATTAGTGACTTTGGAGTGACTTTCTGTTGCATGTTGAGGGATAGTTATATGATCCAGTTATGTTATTATTGTTGAGGAACTTGCACTAGTGAAAGTATGAACCCTAGGCCTTGTTTCCTAGCTTTGCAATACCGTTTACGCTCACTTTTATCGCTTGCTACCTTGCTGTTTTTATATTTTCAGATTACAAAACCTATATCTACCATCCACATTGCACTTGTATCACCATCTCTTCGCCGAACTAGTGCACCTCTACAATTTACCATTGTATTGGGTGTGTTGGGGACACAAGAGACTCTTTGTTATTTGGTTGCAGGGTTGCTTGAGAGAGACCATCTTCATCCTATGCCTCCCACGGATTGATAAACCTTAGGTCATCCACTTGAGGGAAATTTGCTACTGTCCTACAAACCTCTACACTTGGAGGCCCAACAACGTCTACAAGAAGAAGGTTGTGTAGTAGACATCAGCTGCAGCAAGGAAGTGCAACCTTATTACGCGTAAAATAGATTCCTCAACCTGACAGCAGGGACCCACCGGATGGGCCATCATATTTCACGAAAAAACATTTCCCCCTGACTGCTGGGACCCACCAGCTACATCTTCGCACGCAAGGAAGTGCGTCCATATTACGGGATAAAAAATGATTCTCCCCCTGACAGCTGTGTCGGGGAGGTTGATCGTACCCACGGACAACTATGGGGCCGGCGGAGCAGGACCCTTGTGGTTCGGAGGGGGGCGGAGGTCGCACGAAGAGCGGATCGAGGCGATGCACGCGAGCGGTTTACCCAGCTTCGGAGCTCTCCGGAGAGATAAAACTCCTACTGCTGCTTGTTTGATCTATTCTGTTCTTGCTAGGGAGCAACGTGTGCTACAAAACCTAGCGTGAGGCTATCTGGTCTCGGGTGGGTCGAATGAAACCCACGAGACCTAACCTGGCCAATCGAATCAAGACGGAATCAACCCTTTCACGTTGCACTTTCGGGCCTCCTTTTATATGCTCAAGGGGTCTCCGACGGTGGCAACATAGGCGGGGTACAAATGTAAAAACAGGGTTGGTACACCTACTTGAGCGATTATGCAGTGCAAAATACCTAACTCTGACGGCAAGGGACAAAAGCAATAAATGTCCGTCGTTGTCTCCCAAACAAAGGTATGTGAGACCGTCAGTGCGCCTCCGCCGCCACGATGGCGAAACTGTCGCGCCGCTTATCGCTGCTCTCCGCTGGCTGCACACCCGCCGACACGCCGCCCATGGGGCGGTCCCATGGCGACACGTCGCTGGGTGAGCTGGAGCGGAGACGGAGAGAAGTTGCATGCAGCGGCAAGCGCCTTGCCGCGAATCCTTGTCGCGCCCGGAGACTTGTCGCGCCCGAGCCTTCCGGCAAGCTCCTCTTGCCGGGGCCTTGTCTTCTGCGTGCTCGAGGTGGCCTTCCCGACAAGCTCCTCTTGTGGGACCTTGTCTTCTCAATCTAATACTTTGTTCTTGAATGGCCCCAAGGGAGCCACGGAGGACATTAGGCGGTGACGAGGCAAACCTTGCCGGGGGGCTGCAATCGTCCGTGCACGATGCACGGATACTAGGGTACCCCTACTCTAGTACACCGACAAGCTGGGACCCACTAGCTATAACTTTGCACGCAAGGAAGTGCCTCCTTATCCTCCCTGATAGTTGGGACCCACCTGGTCGAAGCGTACATAGCGTTTTCATTACAGTCGCAAACTTATGCGTACATCTTCGACCGGTCTGCGAGCTGCAGCGATAAACAGTGGCCGAGTAAGGAAGGGCACGTGTCGTAGTAGAGGCGCAGACTTAGCATGTCACGCAGTCCCATCAATATCGTGTACACGTACGTACAGCCAGGGTGCAAGAAAGTAAATACAGACACGTACATACATACGGGCAGGGTCTCAGACGCCTACTCGCGCATACGTACGGCCATGGCTCGTGTACATGGAGAGGCAGCGGAGAGAAGCGATGGTGTCCTATTCATCGGTAGCCAACCGGCTGGGTCGGAATGGAGAAACTATGTCGTTATGTTCATCTGGAGGCAACGGAATGCATCGTGTTCATCGGGAGCCAACCGGCTTGGACGGAACAGCCGAAACGAGGCCTAGCATACCGCACAACGAAGGAAACGGCCTTGTGTTCGACCGCCTACGGTCGAAACGAGATCCTGTTCACCAGGAGGGGTCTGGCGTACCACAAAACGGAGGAAACTGACTTCTCTTCGACCTCCTACGATCGAAATGGGCTCCTGTTGATCGGGAGGGGTGTGGTATACCGCAACACAGAGGAAGCAGACTTCTCTTCGACCTCCTACGGTCGAAACGAGGGTCCTGTTCATCAGGAGGGGTGTGGTGTACCACAAAATGGGACTCCACGGGCCACTGTTCATCCACCATCTACTGCCTCGCCCCAGCCTCCACGGGCTACTATTCATCCACCGTCAACATCCTCCAGCCTCCACCTGCAACTGTTCATCCACGGCGTCTCCCTCCTACCTCCACCAGCTACTGTTCATCTAGCCACCACGGGATCCTGTTCATCCAACCTCCACCGCTCCTCCACCGGCTACTGTTCAACCAGCCGTCTCCACAGGGTCCTGTTCAACCACCCCTCCATGGGCTACTGTTCATCCAGCCCTCCACCGGCTACTATTCAACCAACCCTCCACCGGTTGCTGTTCATCCAGCCCTCCACGGGGCCCTATTCATCCACACCCAATCGGCTCGATTGTGGTCCTATTCATCCAACGGCAACGACCTCTACTACCACGAGGTCCTGTTCATCCAACCCCCACCGGGAACTATTCATCCAACCCCCAACAACACTCACTATTCATCCAGAGGCAGCAGGTTCGATCGACTTCAGTTGGCAGCAGTAGCGAAGGAATCACTCGATTGGGTTCAGTTAACAGCCAGATTGATCGATCGCTCGGGTTCAGTAACGCGTAGCTTGAAGTGCAATCGCTCGGGTTCAGTAGGCGAACGCCTCGCTCGGGATCAGTTAGAGCCCAACGCCTCGCACCCACGCACGTACGTGTACGAGAGAAATGTGCAATCCCTTCGTGCATCACTCGGCCCCAACCATCCACCGTAACCGGGAACTCCCCAATATTTTCCTCGCCCTTGCTTCTACCACGGTTTCTTCCGTCATGGACGGCCCAAAGAATGTCATGCAGCTGCGTCTTCGGCCCGCCCAGGACGAAAAGCCCATTTTATGTCATGATTTTTTGTCATAGAAATAGGAGCCCACGACATCTATGATGATACCGGGTTTTGTCACAATTATCATCATAGAAGTGTCATAAGCATGACATGAAAAAAAAATCGCTCGACCCAAAATGTCACGGATGTGTCTTTTTTTTGTAGTGAAACCTCTCGACAAACCTGTCATGATCATCATCAACATTCTGAACTCTTCCAGGATATCAATCGAATTCATGATGAGAAATACCATCCTTGCCCCTCGAGGATTTGTGTCATCATCCACAACATTATTGCCTTCCCTACAACACAAACTTGATCATGTTATGGAGCTCCTTTTTATCCAGCTTATGTTATGTTCTACCTTGGAGTATTACCATCTTTTATGTCAAGGATGTTGTGAGAATTGCTCCACCTATTAATTCTTGATATAGTAATACTTCTCGCCATCTCCATTCATTTCTTGGGCCCCATGTTGTTTCTAACCGGAATACCGACAATTGAACTATGATGTGTGAATCCAAAACTTCTAGAAACCCTATTGCTTTGAAGTGAATGGTCGATAGTTTCATTCTAGGTATTTTGGTTACTAAATCACCATACTAACATTGATCGTGGTACTTGTTCCATATTTCCAGGTACATTTTCGATCAATGTTTAATTATAGATGTTTTCCTCGGGTGGCTATTACCTTGTTCACATAATTGTGGAAATCCATCTTTTTGGAAACCTCATTGAATTGTCGCTAAACCCATCAACCACCTTCTCAGCTTCTCCATGGTTAATGATGAACTCTTGTTTTGAAGCTTGCTTCCGTACCTCATTTCCTAAGAATCTTGTGGCGTCAACACATCAATTTGTGTTTCACCCTTTTCCTTCTCAAGCACCGTGAGTCTGAGGTATCCTGATGCCAGTCAGATCTAAATCTCGGGCAGACATGATGGTTGGAACATTTTTCAAGAATTATAACATTGGTCTTTATTAACCCGGTAAGACGATGTCATTCCTAGCACGCCTGGTCAAAGGACCTATTGTTATAATATATTGTTCAGCAAGATTAGACATTCTTCCATGAGGAAACTGTATGACTTATCCTAGAAGTTGTTCTTGGTGGATCCTTGTGTTCCCGAAGTCTGATCTTTACTGGAAACACCATATCATTGTTACCCCGTAGCTTGACTGTGGTATTCCAAATATCAACAAGAACATTGGAAGCGCAATGCTAAAATGTTCTTGATCAATTAACCAAACACCTTTGTATGGGTAAACATCATAAATTCCTTGCCCCTTTGTCTAAATGGTTACATACTTGGAGCCCTATCATGTACATCATGCTCTGCCTTTCCTTGGGAAAGATATACTCTAATACTTCTGTATAAACACCTTTTCCTTTCCGTTGGTATGATTATCCTAATAATCACATTTTCCTTTCCATTGGTTTGTTTAACCTCTCTTCTAATTTATATGACCTAAGCCGTAATAATTCCCTGCTTGTTTAAACACCTCGGTATACAACTCTGTCAGGAAGACCCTGTTGCTATTGTTGATGACATTCCGGTAACTATCGATGGACAAGAACTTTGCCTATTGGTCCGCTTCGTTCCTGCGAGCAGGAAAATGGTTCTCTTCGTGACTCGCCCTTGGTACCAACGTTGTTGCAAACATAACTGACAGGCTATCCTCTGACATGCCTTGCAATCGTGACCATGCAAGATGTCAGTGCCCTTTCTACTTTTAACCCACATGGTGCGCCTATAACCCACAGTTCCACAGGATCAAAACCTGACTCTCATGTACATCCCTGTTTCTAAAGTTATTCTTCACATTTGGCTTCGTATTTAGATCATGACCCACCTACCTATAGATGATCAATTCTGGTTTCAGCCGCAATACTTATTTCGTTGCTCTGAACCCCTTCATCATCTGTTCTAGACATCAGCTGGATGCCTACCTGGTTGAACTTATTGAACCTCCTTACATCACTCTCAATATGTTTCCTGGTGCTACTAAAATTTCCTTCTCTGAGGCAATTACAGGATGCCAATCCTTCCAGACATTTGTCCTTATAGTTTTCCCCTTCTATCCTATTCGTAAGAGCGTTGGAGTTCTCGAAGAAAGGATGAAAACTTCGTCCCGACGCACAGAAGCAGAGGAATGGAGGGATAAACATTTGATACGTCCATTTTGCATCATGCTTTTATATTAATACTTATTGCATTATGGGCTATTATCACATGTTATATCATAATACTTATGCCTTTTCTCTCTTATTTTATAAGGTTCACATGAAGAGGGAGAATGCAAATTTGGAATTACGGATCGGAAAAGGAGAAAATATTAGAGACCTATTCTGCAAAACTCCAAAAGCATTGAAACTTCACGGAGAATATTTTTGGAATATATAAAAAATATTGGGCGAAGAAAGCACCAGAGGGGGGCCACCTGCCATCCACAAGGGTGGGGGCGCGCCCTACCCCCCTGGGCACGCCCCTGTCGTGTGGGCCACCTGGCAGGCCCCCGAGGCCCATCTTCTGCTATATGATTGTTTTGACCTCGAAAAATCATAGGGAAGCTTTCGGGACAAAGCGCCGCCGTCTCGAGGCAGAACCTGGGCAGAACCAATGGCTTCGCCGGAGCTGTTCTGCCGGGGAAACTTCCCTCCGGGAGTGGGAAATCATCGCCATCGTCATCACCAACGATCCTCTCATCGGGAGGGGGTCAATCTCCATCGACATCTTCACCAGCACCATCTCCTCTCAAACCCTAGTTCATCTCTTATATCCGATCTTTGTCTCAAAACCTCAAATTGGTACCTGTGGGTTGCTAGTAGTGTCGATTACTCCTTATAATTGATGCTAGTTGGTTTATTCGGTGGAAGATCATATGTTCAGATCCTTAATGATAATTAATACTCCTCTGATTATGAACATGAATATGCTTTGTGAGTAGTTACATTTGTTCCCGAGGACATTAGAGAAGTCTTGTTATAAGTAATCATGTGAATTTGGTATTCGTTCGATATATTGATGAGATGTATGTTGTCTTTCCTCTAGTGGTGTTATGTGAACGTCGACTACATGACACTTCACCATGATTTGGGCCTAGGGGAAAGCATTGGGAAGTAATAAGTAGATGATGGGTTGCTAGAGTGACAGAAGTGAAGGAAATATACCCTAGAGGAAATAATAAAGTTGTTATTTTATATTTCCTTATATCATGATAAATGTTTCTTATCCATGCTAGAATTGTATTAACCGAAATATTAATACATGTGTGGATACATAGACAAAACACTGTGTCCCTAGTAAGCCTCTACTAGACTAGCTCGCTAATCAAAGATGGTTAAGTTTCCTAACCATAGACATGTGTTGTAATTTGATGAATGCGATGACATCATTAGGAGAATGATGTGATGTACAAGACCCATCCGTTAGCTTAGAATAATGATCATTAAGTTTTATTAATATTGCTTTCTTCATGGCTTATACATACTCCTTTGACTATGAGATTATGCAACTCTCGGATACCGGAGGAATACCTTGTGTGTTATCAAATGTCACAACTTAATTGGGTGATTATAAAGATGCTCTACAGTATCTCCGAAGGTGTTTGTTGGGTCGACATAGATTGAGATTAGAATTTGTCACTTCGAGTATCGGAGAGGTATCTCTGGGTCCTCTCAGTAATACACATCATAATAAGCCTTGCAAGCAATGTGACTAATGAGTTAGTTGCGGGATGATGTATTATAGAATGAGTAAAGATACTTGCCGGTAACGAGATTGAACTAGGTATGAAGATACCGATGATCAAATCTCGGGCAAGTAACATACTGATGACAAAGGGAATTACGTATGTTGTCATTGTGGTACAACTGCTACCTCTTGAGCTTGCGTTGGTTTTTCCCTTGAAGTGGAAAGGGTGATGCAGCAAAGTATAGTAAGTATTTCCTTCAGCTTTTGAGAACCAAGGTATCAATCCAGTAGGAGACAACGCGCAAGCCACCGAATTCCTGCACAAACAAACACCAACTTGCACCCAACGGGATAAAGGGGTTGTCAATCCCTTCATGGTTATTTGTAATGTGAGATCTGATAGAGATGGATAAACGGCAAAGTAAATTTTTTGGTATTTTTGGTTTTTGGAACGGAAAGTAGAAGATTGCAAAGAAAGTAAATAGGAAACTAAAATTGTAGATCGGAAAATTATATGATGAAAAATAGACCCGGGGGCCATAGGTTTCACTAGAGGCTTCTCTCAAGATAGAAATTATTACGGTGGGTGCACAAATTACTGCCGAGCAATTGATAGAAAGGCGCAAAGTTATGACGATATCTAAGGAAATGATCATAAATATAGGCATCATGTCTGTGTCAAGTAGACTGAAACAATTCTGCATCTATTACTATTACTCCACACATCGACTGCTATCAAGCATGCATCTAGAGTATTAAGTTCATAAAGAACGGAACAACGCCTTAAGCAAGATGACATGATGTAGAGGAATTAACTCAAGCATTATGATAAAAAAACCATCTTTTTATCCCCGATGGCAACAATACAATATGTGTCGTTTCCCCTTCTGTCACTAGGATCGAGCACCACAAGATTGAACCCAAAGCTAAGCACTTCTCCCATTGCAAGAAAAACCAATCTAGTTGGTCAAACCAAATCGATAGTTCAAAGAGACTTGCAAAGATATCAAATCATGCATATAAGAATTCAGAGAAGATTCAAATAGATAAGTTGATCATAAATCCACAATTCATCGGATCTCGGCAAACACTCTGCAAAAGAGTATTACATCAAAGAGATCTCCAAGAACATCGAGGCAAACTTTGTATTGAGAATCAGAGAGAGAGAATAAGCCATCTAGCTACTAGCTATGGACCCGTAGGTCTGTGGTAAACTACTCACGCTTCATCGGAGAGGCAATGGTGTTGATGTAGAACCCCTCCGTGATCGAATCCCCCTCCGGCAGGACGCCGATAAAGGCCCCAACATGGGATCTCATGGGTACAAAAGGTTGCGGCCGTGGAAAAGTGGTTTCGTGGCTCCCCTGGAAGTTTTTGGGGTATTTGAGAATATATAGGAGGAAGATCTAGGTCAAGGGGTCACCGAGGGGCCCACAAGGTCGGAGGCACACCCTAGCCCCTGGGCATGCCCTCCACCCTGCCTCGTGGCTCTTCTGACTTGCACTCCAAGTCTCCTGGGTGTCTTCTGGTCCAAGAAAAATCATCGCGAAGGTTCTATTCCGTTTGGACTCCGTTTGGTATTCCTTTTCTGCGAAACTCGAAAACAAGGAAAAAACAGGAACTGGCACTAGGCTCTAGGTTAATAGGTACTCCCAAAAATCATATAAATAGCATATTAATGCATATAAACATCCAAAATAGATAATATGATAACATGGAACAATAAAAAATTATAGATACACTGGAGACGTATCAACGACCGATAAAGATCTTCGTAGAATATATAGGAACCAATATGAGCATTCAGGTTCCGCTGTTGTTTATTGACCGGAGAGGTGTCTCGTTCATGTCTACATAGTTCTCGAACCTATAGGGTCCGCACGCTTAACGTTCGATGACGATTTTGTGTTATATGAGTTATCTGATTTGGTGACCGAATGTTGTTCGGAGTCCCAGATGAGATCATGGACATGACGAGGAGTCTCAAAATGGTTGAGAGGTAAAGATTCATATATAGGACGATATATTCGGACAACGGAAGTGTTCCGGGGGTACCGGATACGTATAGGTTCACCAGAAGTGGTTCCGGGCATCCCCCCGACAACTACATGGGCCAAATGGGCCAAGAAGGGGACAGACCAGCCCCTAGGGTGCTGGTGCACCCCATGTAGGCCAAAATAGGGGGGAAGGAAAGAGGAGAAGTGGAAAAAGAAGGGGAGGAATTCGGCCTCCCCTTCCTTCTCTCCTCCCTCCTCCTTCCTTCCCCCTATGGATGAATATGGAAGGGGGGAGGCCGAATTGGGTGGCGCCCAAGTAGGATTCCTCCTACTTGGGGTGCCCCCTTGGCTGCCTCTCCTCCCCTCCAACCTATATATATATATATGAGGGGGGCACCGCTTGAACACACAAAATTGCTTCCTAGCCGTGTGCGGTGCCCCCTTCCATAGTTTACGCCTCCGGTCATATTGTCGTAGTGCTTAGGCGAAGCCCTGCACGGATCACCTCACCATCACCGTCACCATGCCATCGTGCTGATGAAACTCTCCCTCGACACTTTGCTTGATCAAGAGTTTGAGGGACATCATCGAGCTGAACATGTGCAGAACTCGGAGGTGTCGTACGTTCGGTGCTTGATCAATCAGAACAAGAAGAAGTTCGACTACATCAACCGTGTTATCGAACACTTCCGCTTTCGGTCTACGAGGATATGTGGACACACTCTTCTCCTCTCGTTGCTATGCATCTTCTAGATAGATCTTGCGTGAGCATAGTAATTTTTTTGAAATTGCATGCTACGTTTCCCAATAGTGGCATCCGAGCCAGGTCTATGCGTAGATGATATGCACGAGTAGAACACAAAGAGTTGGTGGCCGTGATCATCATATTGCTTACGACCAATGTCTTATTTTGATTTGGCGGTATTGTTGGATGAAACGGCCCGGACCAACCTTACATGACCACGTTCATGAGACCGGTTCCACCGACAGACATGAAACTAGTTTTGCATAAAGGTGGCCGGCGGGTGTCTGTTTCTCCAAC
Source organism: Aegilops bicornis (assembly GCA_021605145.1). Classification (NCBI taxonomy): domain Eukaryota; kingdom Viridiplantae; phylum Streptophyta; class Magnoliopsida; order Poales; family Poaceae; genus Aegilops; species Aegilops bicornis. The sequence continues at coordinate 498,744,786 of CM038670.1, forward strand.
TTTAGTTGAATCGAATTTGACTACGACCTGTCCTTGTTGAAGGTTAAAACAGCAAACTTGATAAATCACCGTTGTGATTTTGATGCGTAGGTAAGAACGGTTCTTACTAGAAGCCCGTAGCAGCCACGTAAAACTTGCAACAACTAAGTAGAGGATGTCTAACTTGTTTTTGCAGGGCATGTTGTGATGTGATATGGTCAAGACATGATTTGATATACGTTATTGTATGAGATGATCATGTTTTGTAAAAGTTATCGGCAACTAGCAGGAGCCTTATGGTTGTCGCTTTATTGTATGAAATGCAAACACCATGTAATTTCTTTACTTCATCACTATGCGTTAGCGATATTTGTAGAAGCAATAGTTGGCGAGACGACCATGACACTATGATGGAGATCAAGGTGTCGAGCCGGTGATGATGGAAATCATGACGGTGCTTTGGATATGGAGATCAAAAGCACGAGATGATGATGTCCATATCATGTCACATATTTTGATTGCATGTGATGTTTATCATTTATGCATCTTAATTTTCTTAGTACGGCGGTAGCATTATAAGATGATCCCTTAACTAAATTTCAAGTTATAAGTGTTCTCCCTGAGTATGCACCGTTGCGACAGTTCTTCGTGCTGAGACACCACGTGATGATCGGGTGTGATAGGCACTACGCTCACATACAACGGGTGCAAGACAATTTTGCACATGCGAAATATTCGGGTTAAACTTGATGAGCCTAGCATGTACAGACATGGCCTTGGAACACTGGAGACCGAAAGGTCGAACGTGAATCATATAGTAGGTATGATCAACATAGAGATGTTCACCATCGATGACTACAGCATCTCACGTGATGATCGGACATGGTTTAGTTGATTTGGATCACGTATAATTTAGATGACTTGAGGGATGTCTATCTAAGTGGGAGTTCTTAAGTAATTTGATTAACTGAACTTAATTTATCATGGACTTAGTCCTGATAGTATTTGCATATCTATGTTGTAGATCAATAGCTCGCGATATAGCTCCTATATTTTTTATATGTTCCTAGATAAAACTAAGTTGAAAGAAGATAGTAGCAATGATGCGGACTAGGTCCGTGATCTGAGGATTATCCTCATTGCTGCATGGAAGAATTATGTCCTTGATTCACCGCTAGGTGACGGATCTATTGCAGGAGCAGATGCAGACGTTATGAACGTTTGACAAAGCTCGGTATGATGACTACTTGATAGTTTAGTGCACCATGCTTTACGACTTAGAACCGGGACTTCAAAAACGTTTTGAACGACAGAGAGCATATGATATGTTCCAAGAGATGATATTGGTATTTCAGTCTCATGCCCATGTCGAGAGGTATGAGACCTCTGACAAATACTTTGCCTTCAAGATGGAGGATAATAGCTCAACCAGTGAGCATGTGCTCAGAATGTCTGAGTACAACAATGTCTTGAATCAAGTGGGAGTTAATCTTCTAGATAAGATAGTGATTGACAGAGTTCTCTAGTCACTATCACCAAGTTACTAGAACTTCGTGATGATCTATAATATGCAAGGGATGACGAAGACGATTCCCGAGCTCTTCGAGATGCTAAAATCAACGAAGGTAGAAATCAAGAAAGAGCATCAAGTGTTGATGGTTAACAATACCACTAGTTTCAAGAAAAGGGCAAAGGGAAAGAAAGGGAACTTCAAGAAGAATGGCAAGCAAGTTGTCACTCCTGTGAAGAAGCCCAAAGCTAGACTTAAGCCTGAAACTGAGTGCTTCTACTGCAAAGGGAATGGTCACTGGAAGCAGAACTATCACAAATACTTGGTGGATAATGTAGCAACCCGACCTCAGACGGCCAAGTCTCTGTGCTTAAGTGTCATCCCTGGATCGGTATTGCTGACACACACAGTACTCGAGGATTTATAACAGAGTTCAATCACACACTTATTACATCGAGTGTCTCAATAAGAGTACTTATTACAATAATATGGCTGAAGGCCATCTAAATAAGATACCTGCGGAAGCATCGAAGATAAATGAGTCCATCCAACTCCATGGCAATATTGAGTGCACGACAACGACCTAGCGCACCTTACTCTTCGTCTGAAAGTTCTGCAACATGATATATTGCATCCGTGTAGGTCAGCACATGGAATATGCTGGCAAGATAACACCATAGAGCAAAGAACAAATAACAGCTATCACTACATGCATATATGGCTGGTGGAGGCTCTATGGTTATCATTTGCATAAAGCTAGTTTTTCCCTACAACAAAAGAATAGATTTTATTTAACTACAAAGTTTGAAGACATTATTGAGAAGGTAACCCCAACTCAATCCCAAAAGAATAATTAATAAACCAACAAATTAATTCAGTAAAGTGATGAGATCAACATAATAATTCAAGTACCAGATACTCAAGATGTCCATAACCGGGGACACGGCTAACCATGATTAGTTTGTACACTCTATAGAGGTTTGCGCACTTTTCCCCACAAGACTTGATCTCCTCCATTGTATTTCTCGCACTTCATGATGTTTGAGAAACGGATGATCGAGACACAGTCTTCCCGAAGAGGTCATCTTAACCGATAGATAGGCTGGTACACCTACAATCCCCTACATCTGTTAGCCCATCATGGAAAGTATTTCCACAACTTACTCAACTATGCCAGAGCCCATAATTGCTTGTGGCTGCACATGGAAGTTTCCAGCATGAATAATCTTATGATCCCTTCGACCTTGGGTGGCATTCCATAGGATGATCACACGGGTTTCCCGGGATCTCCTAGGACAACACTGGTATATCCTCAGGTGCCCACAAATATGAACTTCTCCATAGACTTGGAGAAGCTCCTCAGGTGTCATCTTGACAATGTTTTTCTTCAGGAACTTCTCCTTCCTGTATTGAGCCTTTTTGATTTCCCTTGCCTTTTCATACTTCCATTTTTCTTCAGCTATGAAGTGAGTCAACATATGACTTTGACCAGGTGTCAAGTGAAGATCAGCAGAGGGGTATTGGGATCATTGTGCGGAGATCAATAAAGTCGAGGACTATCTTCGGGTCCAATAGCAGGGCACAGATGTACCTTTGGCTCTAGCGGCCCTTGCTTGTCGGTCTCGATGATTTCTGCGAGTTCTTCATCGATGCCTCATCCTCGATGGCACATGGAATGCAACCATTTTCTTCTTCGGGCTAGGGCCGAGGACCTCGACCAGCTGTTGCTTTGGTCTTCACTGAAGTCGGACCAATTGAAGAAATGGGAGCGGCCGAGGAACTTGCAGAGATGCTCGAGGCAATTGAAAATCCAGCGATCCGCTGACATGTAGCTAGGTGCACAGGAACCAAGGTTTTGACGAGCTGTTGAGGACTTTGGTGGGCAGCAGCAGTTTGAGGAATTTGCTTGGAAGGTGTCACGAGGAACATGGCCGTGAGGGCGCAGATGATGAAGCACTTGGCTTATGAGCAGGCTTCTTTTGCATTGATTTCCTCGGTTTGACCGAGACCTGTGGCGATGGCAATGGCGGAGAATCCTCATTGAATTTCTTCACCGCTTCCTTTGCTTGCTTAGCCAATTTTGCTTGGCGTTTAGCCCATTCCTTAGGAAAGTCCTCACCGCGTTTGACGCTAGTGGGATCAGCTATTTGGCCAGGTGCCAAAGGAGCTCTTGGGCATGGAGGGTTAAGAGCGAATTTCTTCATGTACTTAGGAGTTACATATCTATATTCCCTCCATTCCCGTGCCCATCTTCGCTCAATCTTACGAATACGCACCTTGCGTTGATTTTACTTTCTTCATACTGGTGTGCGATGAGTCGGCATATATATCCTCGGGGATTTCAAATGCTGCCATAACCTCTGGTTTCTTTCCTCCCTTCTGCGGCTTCTTACCATCCGCCATTTTCTTGATTGAGGAAATTGAACAATTGAGTTCTCACGAAGAAGTGTGCAGTTTTTCTTCGAGGAACGCTGCAAATGAGTTAAGTTGATGAGAACCTAGGGATTCAGCAGCGGACATTTGTACCTGTGAACAGAGTATAGGTGCAAGGAATTTGGAGAGGTCATATGCGTTCTCAGAAGGTTTTTCAAAAAGAACAAGTTTTGAGGATTTTGACCAGATGAGCCTTGAAGAATTTCAATAAGCGTTCTTTGTCTTAGGTTCCAGAGTTGTATAGATCGAAGATCCACACAATTGAGGAATCTTGAAGAAAATCATAGCTTAGAGAAACGAGTCAAGAGATTTGAGGTGTTCATATGTGTGAAGATTTGAGGAATAAACACCTTTGAAGATTTTGAAGAGAATTTCAGAATCAAAGCGAGTAATAAAAGTAACTTTTAATTTACCCGAAGTGAAGAACACGATTTAACTGAGATGAACAGTTTGGAAGTTCGTCTGCTTAGATCTTCCACGCCTAACTTGGCAGAGGAAATCAGCTACGGCTGACGGGCGGAGTGAAGATATTCCACGGTCGGCGCGAGTACGCCGGCGAAGAGGTCAAGGCGTTGAAGCTTTTCCTCACCGCTGACGATGGAGAAGGGCGGCGCTTAGGGTTTGAGGAACTCGGCGGAGAGAGAGGTCGAGCGGAGTAAAAAGAGTGAGGAAGGGAGAGAGGGGTATTTATAGGCACAGTGAAAACGGATCGTCCGAAGATTTAGGACGAACATGCCCCTGACCACTTCCCTTCTCACGACATGTGTCACCCACGTACTGTGTAGTGGAGATCGTGTACGATCGTGGGTGAATATAATAATGCATCGTGGGATGCGGAACGGTTTGAGCGGTAAAAGCGAAGGTTTGAAAAGATTCGTTTTAAAGTTCCGTCGCAATTTCTTCAAATTGCCAAGGACGGTGAAGATTTTGAACGAGTTTCAAAGTAGAACGCACATGAAGAATTTGTGAATGGATTGGGTTGAGTATAGCATAGAGGGGAAGGGTCCGATCACATTCACTTAGCGTAAAACGCGATTTGAGGAAATAGCCATAAGTGAATGCAGAGAGGACATAAATCCATATATATATATAGCCAATGAAGAAAGACAACGGAAATAGTGAAGAATTTGCAAAGTTGAAGAATTTGAAAAATCAAGAATTTCAAAATAAGAAAACTCAAATTGAAGATTTTCAACTTTGGTGGTGGCGTGACCCAATCAGATAAGAATGATGATTTCAGACACCGCGTACAATTGTCGTAGGGTTACGAGAATCAAATTCTTCATTAATTTCTTCACACTTAGAGTGTTATTCTTCATCGATTGAAGAAAAACGCTTTCTTCATGTGTTGCACATCTAAGTCATCAAATTTGCATAAGTGTTAGGATGTATGTCCTTTTCAAAGAACATTCAAGATTCTAAGATATTTAGCTCATTAATCGCAACTTGCTAAATCTCTTCTCATCCAAGGGCTTAGTGAAGATATCAGCTAGCTGTTCTTCGGTCTTCACGTGCTTTCGATGGAAATGTCGCCTTCAACACATGATCACGAAGAAAATGATGAAGAATTTGAATGTGCTTTGTCTTCGAGTGCTGAATCGGGTTGTGAGCAATTTTGATGGCACTCTCATTGTCACGAGAGAGGCACATTCTTCACGTTGATGCCATAGTCCTTGAGGGTTTGCTTCATCCATAGTAATTGAGCACAACACGAGCCAGCAAAGAATGTATTCAGCTTCCGCAAAGGATAGTGATACGCAGTTCTGTTTCTTCGAGGACCAACAGACCAAAGATCGTCCGAGGAAATGACAAGTACCAGATGTTGACTTGCGGTCCACACGATCACCAGCATAGTCAGAGTCAGAATATCCAATGAGATCAAAGGTAGAACCCTTGGGGTACCATAATCCTAGTGTTGGTGTGTGAGCTAGATATCGAAGAATATGCTTCACAGCCTTATGGTGTGATTCCTTCGGTGTAGCTTGAAATCGGGCACACATGCAAACACTAAGCATTATATCTGGCCTAGATGCACATAAGTACAATAAGGAACCAATCATGGAGCGGTATACCTTGTGATCGAAGTCAATACCATTTTCATCTTTGCATAGATTGCGTTTTGTAGGCATTTGAATTTTGAAAACTTTGCAATCTTGCTTGCCGAATTTCTTCGTGACATCTTTGAGGTATTTCTCTGAGATATGAATATGCCATTGTGTTGTTGACGAATTTGAAGACCTAAGAAGAATTTCAACTCTCCCATCATAGACATTTGATATTCTTCACTCATCATATAGGCAAATTCATCACTATAACGTTGGTCAAGATGTACCAAAGATAATATCATCAACATATATTTGGCACACAAAAGTTCACCATCATAAGATTTAGTAAAGAGAGTAGGATCGAGTGAACTGTGTGTGAAGCCATTCTTCACGAAGAATTCCTTCAATGTATCATACCACGCTCGAGGGGCTTGCTTGAGGCCATAGAGAGCCTTATTTAGTCTCAAGACTTTGTCGATTCTTTGGATCTTTAAAACCCGGTGGTTGAGCAACATATACTTCTTCCTCAAGCTTACCATTGAGGAATGCACTTTTCACATCCATTTGATATAAAGTGATATTGTGATGGTTAGCATAGGCGAGTAATATGCGAATAGACTCAAGTCTAGCGACAGTGTGCAAAAGTTTCATCAAGTCGATTCCTTCAACTGCGTGTAGCCTTGAGCTACTAGTCGTGCCTTATTCCTCACCACAAGACCATTTTCATCTTGCTTGTTGCGATAGATCCACTTTGTGCCAATGATATTATGCTTGCGAGGATCTCGACGTTTGACCAGTTCGGACATTGTTGAGCTCGAATCGATGTAATTCTTCTTGCATGGCCTGAATCCACTCCGGCTCTGTGAATGCTTCATCTACCTTAGTGGGCTCTGTGATAGAGACAAAAGCATAGTGCCCACAAAAGTTAGATAAATGTGAAGCTTTTGAGCGTGTGAGAGGACCAGGCGCTTCAATGTCATCGATGATCTTGTCAACTTGCACTTCTTTTGCAACGCGAGGATGAGCTGGTTGTCTTCGAGGAATTTGACCATTTTCGCCAAAGACCATTTTCTTCAAAGCATTATCTTCAGTGCATCAGCTCGACGTTCTTCACAGACAGGAATGAATTCTTCAAAGCTTTCTTGAAGGAATGACATCCTCGGTTGCCTTGAACCCGATAGAATCCTCGCTTGCTGGTCTGCTAACACGAAGGTAGGTGCTCTCTTTGCGAGCCATTAGTTTCATCGAATCAAGACATCTATAGTTTCAACAACCTTGTGAAGGGCGATGTTGAAGACTTTGTAGGTGTGCGAGTCCTTTCCGTAACCAAGCATAAAACCTTCATGTGCTTTTGGTGCAAATTTAGAGGTGTGGTAAGGATCTCTAATCCAGCATTTAGCACCGAAGACTTTGAAATAACTTACATTGGGTTTCTTGTCAGTGAGGAGTTCATAGGCAGTCTTTTTGAAGAATTTGTGAAGATATACTGTTGATGATGTGGCACGCAGTGTCAATTGCTTCAATCCGTAAAGCGACTAGGCGCTTTTGTATTCATCAAGCATAGTGCGAGCCATCTCAACAAGAGTTCTGTTCTTGCGCTCCACGACGCCATTTTGCTGCGGAGTGTAGGGAGCAAATAACTCATGAGTAATACCAAGTTCATCAAGATAGTCATCAAGACCTGAATTCTTGAACTCGGTTCCATTGTCACTCCTGATGTGCTTGATCTTCACACCAAAGTTGGTTGAAGCCCTCGAGGAAAATCGTTTGAAGATTTCCTGCACTTGATTTTTGTAAGTAACAATGTGTACCCAAGTGTAACGAGAGTAATCATCAACAATAACAAAGCCATATAGTGATGCTTCATTAACGATACCTGAATAATGATTGGGACCAAAGAGGTCCATGTGAAGCAATTCAAGGACGAGTAGAGGTCATGATATACTTCGCTGGATGCATGGCCTTGGTCATTTTTCCAGCTTCACAGTTCGCATAAGTGATCCTTGAGGAATTTGACATTCTCAATGCCAATGACATGCTTCTTCTTCGCAAGCGTGCAGCAAATTCCTCATGCCTGCATGACCAAGTCGTCGATGCCATAGCCACTTGATATACGAAGCTTTTGCAAGTAGGCACACGGCTGGTTGTGGTCCCGTGGAAAAATCAACAATATACAAGTCTCCTCTCCTAAAGCCTTCAAGACTTTGGAATTGTCACCTTCCATAATCACAACACACCGACATTTGCCAAAGATAACAACCATATCAAGATCACAAAGCATTGAGACCGACATGAGGTTATATCCTAAAGACTCAACAAGCATGACTTTGTCCATGTGCATGTCCTTAGAGATAGCAACCTTACCAAGTCCTAATACGACTTTTGCCTTTGTCAAAAAAAATGATATGCTTCAGATGTGACGGTGATAAGGTAGCATCCATCAATAGATTCTTGTCACCATCATGTGATTTGTACATCCACTATCGAGAACCCACTCGGTGGCTTTGGGTTGATCATCCTGCAGATGAATTAGTACAACTTACGATCTCATATACTTCATCGCTGAAGAATATGATATCAAGTTCATCGATGAATTTCATCGACCGGGATATGAGATAAGCGATATGAGGACGTGTGAAATGAAAGTTCATTTCATCATGATTAGCCCGTCCTTCGTGCAATTTGTCGTGCCCTCAAAGAAATTCTTGAGACGTTAAGGCACGCCTCGGAGACCTGACCCTCGCAGAAGATATTAGTTCTTTTCTTTACCACCCACATCTGAAGGGGTGGCAAAGAGTTCATCATTCTGCGAAAGCACCATATGAGAATGGTTGCATAGAGGCCAAACCATTTCGTTTCACATAAGAGGGGTTAGGGTAAGTATATGAATAAGCGGAGAAATTCTTCGAGGACTTATGAACATATTGGTTTGAAGAATAATGCACATATTCATAGCCCTTAGCTCTACCCTCATGAAACAGAGTTATTAGCACGATGATAATCATATGAGGACTTTGATCCTTTTGAGGAATTTGATCCACGTGAGGAATTTGGTCCGTATGAGGACTTGGATCCATATGAAGAATTTGGTCCATATGAAGAATTTGATCTGGGGTTCCTTTTCTTCGCTGTGTGGTGTCATGAGGACATTCACCGAAGACTTTCAAGGCACTTCTTGGGAACCCAGATTTTCTTCATAGGGGAACCGTTCCTCGCAGATTAGTGCCAACATATCTAGCAAATACTTCACCATTCTGATTTTTGAATAGTTTATAGTTGGAGTCAAATGACTCATCCAGAATGAGGAAATTCACACGAAAAACCAGATAAGGTAGATGGATCAATCGGAGGTCCCTTTGCGCAACCCATGAGGTTTTGGGGTACCGCTCGGGCTTCCAAAGTATGTTCCATCGGCATTTAATTTCCTCTCAAATGCGATACCCTCTTTCCTAGGGTTTCGTTGAGGATCTCGCTTTTAAGCACATCACAAAGAGTCTGATGCCCTTTGAGGCTTTTGTACATGCCTGTCATGTACAATTCCTTCAATCCTGCATCGTCGGTGATACTAGCAATGTCCTCGGATGAGGAATTAGTGATAGCAGAGGCAGGTGAAGAATTTGTAACAGTTGAAGCATTTGAACATCTCGGTGAAGAATTAGCGATTCACGCTCAATGCACTTTAAGCATGGAGGAACAAATTCTTCTTGAGAAACGCTGATTTGTTGAGCAAGTAATGAATCGCGGCCCTTCAAGATCTTCATAACTCGCTCTTAGCTTCTCAAGATCTTGCTTTCTTTGAAGAAATTCATAAGAAAGTTTCTCATGATCGATAAGAGAGTGTTATGATGACCTTGAAGGTTATCAAGCTTAGATCAAGTCTCGAAGATTTTCACCGTGGGCTTGAGTGCGATCCATTTCTTCACCTAACATATCATCACTCTTATCTAGCATGTTTTGAACCTTTTCAAAAGCCCTTTGTTGTTTTATAGCAATCTTAGCAAGTTTAGAGTAGCCGGGCTTGAGATCCTCATCGATTCATTTTCACCGGATTCGGAGGAGGTGAAATTGAGTACCTTGGCACCTTTTGCCATGAAGCAATAGGTGGGAGCGTAGTCATCGCTTTCCTCATCAGGTTTGTCGGTGGAGTCAGTTTCTTGAAGGTTGAAGATGGACTTGCTAACATAAGCGAATAAGAGCCGACTAGCCACACCAGATTCAGATTCTTCAGACTCCTCCTCTTCCTCATTTTCCTCAGATTCACTTTCAGAGTCCATTTCCTTGCCAATGAATGCCCGAGCCCTTTTGGAGCTGCTTTTCTTGTGAGAAGAAGGTTTTGAGGATTTTGATGATGAAGATTTTGATGATTTCTTCTTCTTCTTCACGCCATCGTAACTGTAATCCTTGTGTTTCTTCTTTCTTAATTCCTTTTCCCATCGAGGACAATCTTGGATATAGTGACCAGGTTTCTTGCATTTGTGGCAAAGTCTTCGCTTATAGTCACTAGATGAGGAATCACCGCTTCTTGAGGATTTTCCAAAGCGACCACGCCTTTGAGAATTTCTGGAATTTCTTCACGAAGCAAAGTGCTAGCTCCCGCCAAATTCTTCAGGATCTCCAAGGCTACTACCAGTAGTCTTCACTCTCGATTCAGATTCAGCCTTGGCCTTCGTGGCACGTGTTTTTCCATAGCCGTAACCATAGAGATCTCTCTTTCAAAGAAGTCGGAACTCGTGAGTATTTAGCCTTTCGAGGATATCGGCAGGATCAAGAGACTTGTAGTCAGCTCGTTCTTGTATCATCGATTGCAGAGTGTCAAATGAGGAATCAAGCGATCTTAGTAATTTCTTCACCACCTCATGGTCGGTGATGTCGGTGGCACCCAAAGTGCTTGAAGCTCATTTGAGATGTCGGTGAGGCGATCGAAGGTTTGTTGAACATTTTCGTTGTCGAGTCTTTTGAAGCGGTTGAAGAGATTCCAAGAACATCAACTCGAGAGTCACGCTGAGTTGAAACACCTTCATTTACTTTGGACACTGTCCCGGATGAGTTTGGCAGATTCCAAAGCACTCACTCTTCCATATTGACCTTTGCTTAGATGGCCACATATGATATTCTTCGCTTGAGAATCGAGTTGCTTGAATCTCTTCACATCAGCATCATTCGGAGAAAGTGTGACCGAGGAAACACCTTTTGTCACAACATACCGTAGATCGTTGTCAATTGCTTCAAGATGCATTCGCATTTTGTTCTTCCAAAGGGGTAGTCCGTCCCATCGAAGGTAGGACACCTACGAGACCTTGATCATACCTGCGGTCGACATAACTAAAACTCCGGTGGTTAAACCAAAATCACATGTAACAAGGGAGTACCTCGCCCGATACCAATTGAAAGTGCGTTATATCGACTAGAGGGGGTGAATAGGCGATTTTTAGAGAATTTTACAAATTCTTCATCGAGGAATTTCTTTGGTGAGGAAATTCCTTAGCGAAGAAATACATGCAGCGGAATAAGTACTCGAAGTAAGCATAACAGATTACAAGCATAGTCATCATGATGAAATGAAGACAATCACAGAGTACGTAAAGCGTAATCACGAGGATAACACAAGATGAAGACAAACAGATCAAGAAATTGAACCGAGGAAATTGAAAAGTCTTCTACCAAAGTCTTCAAACACAGATATGACAAACACTCAACATGCTTATGAGGAAATGAAAGGGTTGAGGAAATAGAACCGATTAGGTTGGTGAAGACAATGATTTGGTAGACCAGTTCCAAGCTCATTTGTCTCGGTTGTATGCGTACGGTTGAGCGGTGAGTATTTAAACTCGAGGACACACGATCCGGACACCCAAATCACTAAGCACGCAGCTCAGGACACCAAGTCCTCATCAGATTCTCCTTGAACTAAGGTCACATGCACCTCGTCCAATCACTCGTGGTAAGTCTTGAGCGACTTCCAAACCTTCACATACTTGGTCACCCTGCAATCCACAATTCCTCTTGGATGCTCTAGACCTTGACGCCTAACCGTCTGGAAGAAGCACAGTCTTCAAAGGTAAAAGCGCCGGATCCACGCAGGATCAATTTCTTCGTGATGCTCAATCACTTTGGGTTTGTTGGGGTTTGGTTTTGGGTTTTTCCTCACTTTTGGGTTTTTCCTCACTTGATGATTTTCGCTCAAAGTCCTCGTGAGGATGGGTTGCTCTCAAATGACAAGTGTCAAGTTCTCTCGAGCAGCCAACCAACTAGTGGTTGTAGGGGGCGGCTATTTATAGCCTAGGGAGCAGCCCGACATGATAAGACATAAATGCCCTTCAATGATATGACCGTTAGGTGGATAAGATATTTTGGGACAGCTGGCGCGCATCACAGCAACGGTCGGAAATTTGACTCTCAAATTCCTCAGGGCTATCATGTTCCTCAGGACTGAACTGTATGAGATTTCCAAAAGCTTCACTCGAAGGGATTGGTAGGTGTAGGATTTTGAGTTGAGCATCAAATGGAAATTTTCCCTTAGTATTTCCTCGACCCCCTTTAACAGTACGGTGTTTCCTATGACTCAAGAAAGAGAAAATGAAACTACAAAACAAAAAGTCTTCACGCTTCATGTTCCTCAAGCGAATACCAAGTCTTCGTGATCACACCAATTTCTTCACTTTCAAAGTCTTGAGAAAGTCTTGAATATCAAAGTCTTGATTGAAGAACTTCATTTTAGGGTCGACTTTCTCTGTAAATATCAAAACTCCTCATAGACTTATAGACCTGTGTACACTCACAAACGCATTAGTTACTTAACCTATAAGTCTTCAATACACCAAAATCACTAAGGGGCACTAGATGCACTTACAGATCTCCTAGGACAACACTGGTATATCCTCAGGTGCCCACAACCAATCCACCTATATGTGTATTTAAGTAGCCACCCTAAGTTTCCCTTATTTAAATACAAGATCTCACATCTTTCATGAATCTCACAACCAATCCACGTCTACGAGCATAGCAAAGTAGTGTAAAAACATAACGTAATACCCAGGGTTTGATATAAGACAATAGGTTCCTACCTCATCAACTACTTCCCACACCCACATGTATTCAAAACCTACTCATGCAATGTTTGAGGTTTGAAACTAATGCATAAAAATGGGTAATAAAGGGATATGGTCAAAGTGTTACTTGCCTTGCTGACGATCGGAAAACCCTAGAGATTCGTAGTAGCACGCTTCGCACACCAGAAACTCTATAGTGAACAAACAATAGCATACATAAGCACTCGAGCATAAGATGCAAAGGTAAAACCCAAAAGAAAAGATCTAAACAGAAAGTTCAAACGAAGAGCTTCGATTTGCAAAATGAATCAATCGAATCGGAGTTATGAAACACAAACTACGCTCAAAAGAAGTTAAAATTCAAATCTGCTTGAAACCAAATTTTAAATTTTCAAAATCATGTTCAAGTTGTTTATCTGGACAGAGGGGAACAATACAAAGATTTTGGCATTGGTTCACTGGATTTGGATAAACGAGCAAAAAGTAGTGAGGGTTTAAAGATCAGGGACTAATCTGCTATGAAAATAACTACAAATGGGTCCCTAGCTGAAAATAAACAGAAAAAGAAAAATCTATCGGACGTACGTCCGCTAACAGAGACTAACGAACGAATTCATTCATTAACATATCTAAACAGGTGAACATTTGCTAATTAACAAAATAAAATAAATAAAGCCAATCTAATCTAAAAACCAGAAAAAACCGTAAAAACCGATCGGTTTTTACCGGTTCAAGTGAAAAGACCGGCGGCGGCGGCGTTACTCCAGCGAGGCGACGGTGTTGGGGATATAAATACTAAGTATAAACCGCCCAGGAGGGGACGGGTTATACTTAAAAGGAGTTATTCATATTGAAGCCCACGAAGACACGGAGTATGGCGCTTTACGGAGGAGATCTAACAAGAAGGCCTAAAGGCGGATTAAGGCCCGTAGATGTAAACCGCCATCTGATTTATAACTTGTGTGATAAGATAGGAAAGGGTAGAAACCGAGCCGGACACGTTTATGAGCCGGCCGAGATTCTGTAGACCGCCGGGTGTCAACCTGTGTATATGAAAGTGCAACTATCCCTAGGTGGTTTTGGTAATTCCTAACAACATATAGCTCATTGAGCTAACATTATTCCAAGATAAATATTTCAGGAAAAGCTCAATGAATGGCATGGCATGGATGAGAAAAGTGGACCCCTCAAAATACTAAGGATAAAAGGATTGGCTCAAGCTCAAAGCTCAAGACTCTACAGTTTATATTTTAGTGATCCAAGATCACATTGAGTCTATAGGAAAAGCCAATACTATCAAGGAGGGATGAGGTGTTTCTTAATGAGGTTCTTGCTTCATAGTGCTTAGTGATATGCTTCAAAACCCTCAACTACTTTCCCACATCCACATATGACCTAAACCAAAAGTCAAACTCGCCCCACCGATTCTTTCTATCCGGCGCCCACCGAGTTCAGATGTCATAGCCACTGCCACAAACCCTAGGAAAATCGGTCTCACCGATAGGGATCTCGGTCTCACCGAGATGGGATTGTAATCTCTCTGTTTCCCTTCGTAATGTTTCGGTCCCACCGAAATGAGCAATCGGTCCCACCGAGATTGCAATGTACTCTCTGTTTCCTTTTCGTAACATTTCGGTCCCACCGAAATGAGCGAATCGGTCCCACCGAGTTTACCTGACCAACTCTCTCGTTAGCTTATTACAGAAATCGGTCCCACCGAGTTTGTGTAATCGGTCTCATCGAGATTACGTTACGCCCTAACCCTAACCATATTGGTCCTACCGAGTTGCATGTCGGTCCCACCGAAAATCCTAACGGTCACTAGATTTGCTGAATCGGTCCGACCGAGTTTATCAATTCGGTCCCATCGAGTCTGGCAAGTTGTGTGTAACGTTAGTTTTTGTGTGGAGGCTATATATACCCCTCCACCTCCTCTTCATTCGTGGAGAGAGCCATCGAGCGAACCTACACTTCCAACTTACATTTTCTGAGAGAGAACCACCTACTCATGTGTTGAGGCCAAGATATTCCATTCCTACCATATGAATCTTGATCTCTAGCCTTCCCCAAGTTGCTTTCCACTCAAATCTTCTTTCCACCGAATCCAAATCCTGTGAGAGAGAGTTGAGTGTTGGGGAGACTATCATTTGAAGCACAAAAGAAAGGAGTTCATCATCAACACACCATTTGTTACTTCTTGGAGAGTGGTGTCTCCTAGATTGGCTAGGTGTCACTTGGGAGCCTCCGACAAGATTGTGGAGTTGAACCAAGGAGTTTGTAAGGGCAAGGAGATCGCCTACTTCGTGAAGATCTACCGCTAGTGAGGCAAGTCCTTCGTGGGCGACGGCCATGGTGGGATAGACAAGGTTGCTTCTTCGTGGACCCTTCGTGGGTGGAGCCCTCCGTGAACTCAAGAACTGCTACCCTTCGTGGGTTGAAGTCTCCATCAACGTGGATGTACGATAGCACCACCTATCGGAACCACGACAAAAACATCCGTGTCTCCAATTGCGTTTGAATCCTCCAAACCCTTCCCATTACATTCTTGCAAGTTGCATGCTTTACTTTCGGCTGCTCATATACTCTTTGCATGCTTGCTTGAATTGTGTTAAGATTGCTTGACTTGTGCTAAGTTAGCTAAAATCTGCCAAAAAGACTAAAATTGGGAAAATGATAAGTTTTTATTTGGTCAAGTAGTCTAATCACCCCCCTCTAGACATACTTTCGATCCTACAAGTGGTATGAGAGCTTTGGTCTCCATTTGCTTTGATTTGCATAGCTTTTGGTAGTCATAGCCTTGGTTTCACAACCTAGGAGAGTATGGCGTGTAGCGAGGGAAATTATCACCGTAGAGGTCCTTACTTTTAATTTTGCTAGTTGGAAGCATAAGATGAAAATGCATATTCTTGGACATAACCCGACTGTATGGGCTATTGTGTGTATTGGCTTGCAAGGTGAATTCTTTGATGGGAGAGAACCGAACCATGAAGCTACCGCGGAAGAGTTGAAGATGTTGCAATTCAACGCTCAA
Organism: Aegilops bicornis; assembly: GCA_021605145.1. NCBI lineage: Eukaryota > Viridiplantae > Streptophyta > Magnoliopsida > Poales > Poaceae > Aegilops > Aegilops bicornis. The sequence goes on from CM038670.1 coordinate 498,760,833, forward strand.
GCTTGTGATATCCTCTTCAACGGATTGTGCCCCGAAGAATTCAACAAAATCAGTCGTCTTGAGAATGCAAAGGAAATTTGGGATACTTTGATTGCTATGAATGAGGGTACCTACTCCGTCAAGGAATCCAAGTTGGATGTGCTTCAAAGTCAACTTGACAAGTTCAAAATGAAGGATGGTGAAGGTGTCGCTGAAATGTACTCTAGGCTTGCTCTTATCACAAATGAGATTGTCGGCTTAGGAAGTGAAGGGATGACCGACGGATTCATCATCAAGAAGATCCTAAGAGCCTTGGATGGAAAATATGATACCGGGTGCACATTGATCCAAATGATGCCCAATTACATTGATCTCAAGACAATGGAAGTCACTGGAAGAATTGTTGCTCATGAGATGTCACTCAAGGATAAGGAGGAACTTCACAACAAGTCAAGTGGTGCTTACAAAGCCTCATGTGAAGCTCCCACATCATCAACTGAGAAACAAACCTTCAATGAAGAATTGAGCTTAATGGTGAAGAACTTCAACAAATTCTACAAGAGTAGAAACAAAGAGAGAAGCTCCAAGTCAAGGTCCTACAATGAAAAAAGATCTTCTAGTCGAGAGCGTAATTGCTACAATTGTGGAAGACCTGGACACTATTCCAATGAGTGTATGGTACCCTACAAAAGAAGAGAAGAATCACCTAAGAGGAGAAGTAGAAGAGAAGAATCACCACCAAGAGAGAGAAGGAGTAGAGATGATCGTTATGAACGAAGAACATCCCGGAGAAGCAAGGATTCGGAAAGGAAGGACAAGTCATCAAGGAGCTACACAAAACGTAGACATCAAGCTCATGTTGGTGAATGGGTATCCGGCTCCGACTCCGAGAGAAGCTATCACTCCGACTCCGAATATACTCAAGATGAAGGTGTTGCCAGTCTAGCACTTGTGTCAACCAACTCCTACGACATATTTGATTCACAAAATGAAGGAATTGGAAGATGCTTCATGGCCAAAGGTCCAAAGGTAACACACCCCGATTATGTTGATTTCAATAGTGATGAAGATGACTTGTTAGGTGATGATGATTTACTTGTTGACAACTCTAGTGATGAATACTATGATGAAACGTCAATTAATCATGCTAATCAAGATAAAACGAATGACAATGATAAGGAGAAGATTGAGCTTCTAACTAAAGAACTAAACACTCTTAAGTTATCTCATGAAACTATATTATAAGATCATCGAGAACTTTTAAGGACTCATGAGAAGTTACACTTTGAAAATCTCAACCTTGAGCAAGAGCATGAGTTCTTAAAGGCAATCAATGATGATCTTCGTAAGAAAAGTTCTTCTTACATTGCCAAGCATTTACTCTTATCTACTTACATGCCTCAAGTCAAGTCTAGTAACAAGAACAAGAAGGATTCTTCTTCTAGTAGTAACAATAATCATGCTAAATCCAATGTTGTTGCTTCTAGTAGTTTTCTTGATTCCACTAATGATTCTCTTAGCCAAGTTACACTTGAGTAAGAAAATAGCTTATTGAAGGGAACTATAGAGAAAGGTGTTTACAAGAGCCTTGCCGGGAGTAAGCAATTTGAGGAAATTGTACGCAAGCAAGGAAGGCACCGGAAGAATCAAGGTGTTGGTTTTGAACGAAAGTTCAATGCCAATGGAGTTGAGTGGGAAGAGATCAATACCCCAAGACGAAGTTTGTTCCTCACCAAGAGAAGTATGATCCTACTTCCTTCAAGGAGTCACAAACCCTCTTGTTGGTAAGACAAGGGACAAGGTAACCTAATGCCCTCATAGACATCATCTTGTGTGTGCATCACTCTATGTCTATGGATATCCTTGATTGTTCCTTGTGGGACTAACCCGTGTAGGTATTGAAAGTGCAACTCACTCCAAAGGATTGCTCCAAATGATCTACATCAACATTGAGCACCCACATCTTCAACACCTACATGAAGTCATCATCGACAAAACCCAAGGTTAGTTCATCCCTCTAAGGGGGATTTCACATCTAGGGGGAGCTTTACTCTAAGAATTGAGTCAAAGCAACTCTAATGGTGTGAACACATCAATGCATTATGTAAAAGTGGTAACCCCACTTGTGCTTAAACGATGAGTATGACCTATGATCAAATGTTCTCATTTGACTCCTAAGTCAATATACTCATATATAGATGACCTAGTCATCTCCAATTGCTTGATAGATGCTAGAATTGGTTGTGCATGCTTTGCCACATATTGCATTTGCCATTTTACTGTGTGAGCATGTTAGTTGCATATTTTACTCATTCGAGGACATCCACTTGTTGTTTTGATTGATTGGTTTCTTTTTCTTTTGCCAAGTGGATGGACAAGAATGCCTAAGAACCTTCTCTAGCTATCTATGCTCTTCTCGTCTCAAACTCTATTCATGCTACATCACAAAATTTGATCAAGTCAGATTCGAACCACTCTGTGTGAGGAGCACTTGGAGTCCCCGATTCGTCATAGACTTAAACTTCCAAAACTTCTTTGTGCGTTTCGGTCTGACCGATTGTCGGGGGAATCTGATCTGGCCCATGAACACCTATGGGACCGGCGGACCGAGCCCCTTTCGGTTCGGCGGGGGGCGGAGGTCACACGAAGAGCAGATCGAGGCGAAGCACACGAGCGGTTTACCCAGCTTCGAAGCTCTCTGGAGAGATAACACTCCTAGAGCTGCATGTCTGAGTGTATTGAGTTCTTGCTCAGGAGCGCTGAGTGCTACAGTACACACAAGCTACTAACGAGACTGAGCGTGGGGAACCGACCCTTTCTACATTGCGCATGGGCCTCCTTTTATATGCCAAAGGGGTCTCCGACAGGTGGCAACGTAGACAAGGGTAAAAATGGAAAAGGAGTGGTTGGTACAGCTACTTGTACAAAGGTATGTTGTATCATACCTAACCACGGCGGCGAGGGACAAAGGCATTAAATGCTGTCTCGTCGCCCTAAGAGTGCAAACAAGGACCGTCGGGGACGCCATCGCTTGCACACGATGGCAATCTTGTCGGCGCCGCTTGCCACAGCGCTCGGCGGCAAGACGGCCTCTTGCCACGCTGCGCTGGAAAGGTCCGAGGCGACACGTTAGTGGATGTCTTTGGAGCCTTGGTCTGAGTGGTGATGCGCGGCAAGCGCCTTGCCACGGATGTTGTCTTGTCGCGTCTGGAAGCTTGTCGCTCACCGGGCCTTCCCGGCAAGCTCCTCTTGTCGGGGCCTTGTCTCTTAGGTGCCTTGGGTGGCCTTCCCGGCAAGCTCCTCTTGCCGGGGCCTTGTCTCCTTGGCTTGAATACTTTGTTCTTGAGTGGCTCCAAAGGAACCACGGAGGACCTTGGCGGTCACCCGGTAAGCCTTGCCGCGGAGGGCTGCAACTGCCCGTGCACAAGTTCAGGATACTAGGGTACCCCTACTCTAGTACACCGATAGGAGCCCCCGGGCCTCGGCCATACATGGTGCCGAGCGCTGTTGGGCCAGGCCCAAAACAGGCTGCAGACACGCGGCCTGGGTCACGCCGTAACTTACCCCGGACCTACCACGCCCTCCACGAACGGCACGCATCGAATGCGGCGTCGTGTGAGAGATCGTGGGTGAGATCGTGGGTGGTTTCTTTATTTGGAAAAACGGAACGTCCGCCCCCTCCCTCTTTATAAGCAGGGGAAACAGGGGCAGTCCGCCCATCTCGCCGATTCTTGTCCAATCTCAAAGACCTCCGCTGCTCCCCTTCTTCCCAAGGCTGAAGAGAGCAGCGCTCACTTCATCGCCACCAGCATCACCAACGCCGTTGATCTCCCTCACCACCTCCGCCATGGCTCCGAAAGCCGACAAGGGGAAGGCCGTGAAGTCGGCCGAGGCGCAGCGGCTTGCGGCGCTGCGGAAGGAGCGGGCAATCTTTCCCCCCCAGCTCGCCGCGAGGGAGCTGAGGGAGTACTACTACCTCTTCTGGTCGACGGAGACGCGAGCGCATCCAGCGACGAAGGTACTTCCAGCTGCTGCTTTGGAACTAGCTCGAGCGGATATCCCTTCTTGGCGCTCTTCTTCTCTGCGGGCTCTGCCCGCCTTTCTCTGAATTTTTCTGTGACATCATGAACACCTACGGGCTTCGCCTCCTTGATTTCACCCCCAACGCTGTTCTGACCATGGCAGTTTTCGCACATCTCTGCGAAAACTTTGTCGGAGTCCATCCAAACGTAGCCCTTTTCCGCCACTTCTTTATGCCCCGAGTTGAGAGAGGGAGCCTCTTCTTGGGAGGAATCGCTTGGATCTCGAGCATTGGCAAGATGGAAGCCTATCCGGAGGGAGAGCTCCATAGCAAATGGGAGGAATGGAGGGCGGATTGGTGCTGGATTGTCGAGGAGAACCCGCAGCCGCCGTTTACCAAATACCAAACCCCAATAGTGCGCGGCAACGATTGGAGCAACATGGCCCCGGAAGATGCTAGGCTGAAGATTGCGATCACCGAATCCTTCGCCTTAGACTTGCCGGGCTCACCGTAAACACCGTTGGCGCAGACTTTCTTTGCCGCCGCATCGCCCCCTGCAGGAGAGGAGGAGACCCGCCTGGGAGTTTCAGAATGCGGCAGATATCATGAGGCTGCGCCCAGGCCTCAACTTCAACTTCACCGTCTTGGAACTTGACGCGATGCTCTTGGAGCTGTTCAAGCCCGATCTTGATCATCCAGAAATGTTTAGGTTGCCGAGGGGCGTCGTTCCGCTGTGCAACAATTCCTCGCTTGACCGCATCCGTGCAATGATGCCGTTGTGCAACTCGCATGGAATTGTCCCAACCTGGCAAGAGCCTGCAGATGACGTCGTGCGGCGGTTCTTTGTGATCTGGTAGAAGTGCCGATCCGCCTGACGAAAGCGTAAGAGCCTCACCCGCGACACCACGGATGATGAGATGCAGCGCGCCATACCATTGGAAGAGGCGGCAGCTGCGGCCGCAAGGCGAAGTTCGGATTCACCATGGAGGAGGCAGAGGCAGAGGCGGCAAGCCTTGTCGAGCGAAGGGAGTTTGCGGCGAGAGGAGCTTGCCGAGCTGAAGCCGAGTCGAGCGAGCCCGCCGAGGGTGCCTCCTCCCACCTTCAAACAGCTTGCAGCGGCGGAGCCCCCAGCTCCACCAAGAAGGCGTCTTCGCAAGGCCGGGATGTAGCGGGCGGCGGGCAGACCAACCGCCAAGGCTGCAGCCTGGCTCCACCGCGGCAAGCACTGTTGCCGCTGGAGCACCTCACGCCATCTGCGGCAACCGGAGCGGGTCTCGCAGACCACCGCTTTCGCTTCGCCTTAAGCGGCCAAGGGAAACTACTCCTCCGCCTCGTCGTACTAGAGGCGGGCCAGAATTTCATCTCTCCGCGCTCAGCTCCGACGAGGAAGAAGAAGGGTAAGATTCTTTGCAGCACTTGTAGTTCTTCGGCTTGTTGCTCTGTCTTGTATCTGATTTGCTTCACTCTGAACCCATTCCTTTTCGTGACGCCGCCCAGAGCGTCGAAGAGAGCCAAGGCCCGGTGATTGTCATCGAGGGCGAACCCACCGCGACAGCAGGAGGCGTGTCCGAGACCACCTTGCCGGACGCGGCAACTCTTTCCTCAGCAGCCCCAGCCGTAAGTATATGGTTTACTTCCTCTTTGTTAGGCGTGCATGGGTGCCCTTTCTTTGCTGATATCTGGCTGCTGATTTGTGTAGGAGCAGAACAACCTTACCAGGAGTGCCCTGAAGCCGCTCCTGACATGCCTTCTGCTTCGACTACACCGCCAAGGGAGGATTCCCCGGCAAGGGAGCGTTCTCCGGCAAGGGATACTTCTCCGGCAAGGGGCAGCTCTCCGGCAAGGGACAGCACCAGCGATCCTCTGGTGGCGGAGACCATGACTGCAGACCTTAGCACAGGTAATCCTCTTGCCTGAAAACTTCCCTTGTGTTCTTCTTCTTCTGATTTTCTTTTTGAATATTTGCTTGACTTTTCTTCATTCATCCGCCATAGAGCCAATGGAGACCGAGGCCGCCGGCGAGGAGGACGCGCGCGGCAACACTGACGACGTCACTGCCATCGGAGAAGAAGCTGGTGCTGACGAGCCCGCCGGCGAAGAGGCCGCCAAAGCTGCCGCCGCAGAAGCCGGGCGAGGTCCGGCGATCGACCGACGGCCACGAGGCCGCAGGAGCGCCAGCGCCACGCCGACCGCCGATCCCACCGCCCGCGGCAGCGTCGGGCTTCAAGAGCGCCAGCCCGCGCCTATTTGAAGGCGGCGATGGCGTCTTCATCAAGCTCCATGGGCGTCGAGCTCTGTGGCGCCCGGCGAAGGAGAAACTTTCGATGAAGAGCTGCTCGCTTCCGCTGGACTGATCCGGTCGACGCGCAAACAGCAGCAGCGAAGTCTGAGGAGGAGAAGCTGCTGCGGAAGTCTTGTCGCTCTACCGCGCCCGACAAGCCAAGCTGGAATCCCGGGAAGCGCTTGTCGCGAAGGCGGGAGCAGACATCGAGAAGCACGCGGAGGAGCTCCGGGGCCTTAACCAGGAAGCTTTCCGGTCCTTGGCAGCGGAGCGGGAGCAGCTCGCCGAAGAGCGCAAAGCCTTCCTCCTTGAGAAGGCTGAAGCTGAAGAGCAACAGCGGCTTGCTGCCGAGAAGCTGTCTGCGCAGGAAGGCGAGTTGGCGCAGAGGAAGGTTAATCTTGATAGCCATGAGGAGGATCTAGCCGCGCGCGAGCAAACATTTGGCGGGGCTCTCAAGGAAGCAAAGGATGCTGCTGCAGCTGCCGAGGCCGCCAAGAAGGAGCTAGAGACGAAGGTGATGCAGCTGGAGGCCAATCTCAAGGAGAGCGGCGAGGAGCTTGCTGCACTCAAGCATGAGCGCGAGAAGGACGCCTACACTCTTGGCGAGCTGCAGGGCCGTCTCGCCGAGAGGAGCAAGGAGCTCAGCGCCACCAAGCGCGAGCAAACATTTGGCGGGGCTCTCAAGGAAGCAAAGGATGCTGCTGCAGCTGCCGAGGCCGCCAAGAAGGAGCTGGAGACGAAGGTGATGCAGTTGGAGGCCAATCTCAAGGAGAGCGGCGAGGAGCTTGCTGCACTCAAGCATGAGCGCGAGAAGGACGCCTACACTCTTGGCGAGCTGCAGGGCTATCTCGCCGAGAGGAGCAAGGAGCTCAGCGCTGCCAAGGACTCCAACGCAGATCTTGAGTTGAAGCTGACCACCTTGACTCAAGCAATGAGGGCGCCAGGGAGCAGGAGGTGGCCTTGAAGGAGAAGATCAAGGCCGACGAGGACTTCTGGCGAAATCTTGCTGCCGCCCAGAATACCTTTAGGGAGAATGTGGAGCACTGGACCGAACCGAGGGTCTCGTGGATGTTGCTGCAGCCATCGACGGGGAGCTGGCGCAGCTGGGGATGGAGGATCTTGGATATTCCTCCGATGAGCACCTCCAGCCTAGCGCCAAGCTTAGCTTGTTCTTCAAAGGCGTGGTGACGGCCCTCCAGCGACTCCGGGAAGAAGTCCCAAAGCAGCTGGCCGAGGAGTCGTGCCAGATCTGTGCGGGAGCTCTTCAAAAGGTGCTGATGAAGGTGGCCTTCCGCAATCCAGGCCTCAACCTCACCAACGTCCTCAAGTCCTTGCCGCCGGATGCTGATGTGGAGGCGCTCAAGACCCTTGTCGCACCCATCATGGACAGGGTGAGCGGGATCAAGAGGGTTGAGGGCGATCGCGTAGATTAGGCCGCCCGCTTTCTCTTTTTCTTGCCGCCGTTGGTCATGTTATGAGAACCATCTATTAGAGCTGCGACAAGCTATCTTGTAATATAACTCTATCTCGGGTAGCAATTGCTATGTTATTTCCTTTACTTGATTCCTTCCTTTGTATGTTTTTGCCCTATGCTTTTAGGGAACTTGTCGGCAGGCACCTGGGCCGCGAGCGCTGAGTGTGGGACGTCAGCAGCCTGCTGGCGGTGCTGCTACCGACAAGAAACCTTGCCGCAACTAGTCGCAGCTCACTTAAGTTGTTGAGCGGACTCGAAACAAAGTAAGGGCGCAACTAGCTACGAGTTGGTTCCTCCGCGCACAGGTTTTCTATACAAAGTACGGTCGTTCGAGGAAGATAACTTAAAAATTTTAAAACTGATTGCTCAAAATATACCAACTTAGCTTTTACATCGTTTGCTTCCGGTAAGGCTAGACTTACTTGAGCGACGCTTTGTCAACAGCTTTTTCTTCTGATTTCCCCCCGGCATAATTGTTGGCGAGGGATCCTTCCTTTCTTTGAGAAAGAGAAAGAAGAGAAAATAAAGGTATGGAGCCTTATGGCTCATTATTGCTTACCGGGAGTAGGTGCTGCACAAAGTGTCAGATAATGCATGCAAAATAGAAGTAGAAAGCATGAAATTGACAAGATGTGCAAAGCACGCTAGCTTTACTTATGCACGGGGTCTGCGCCCGGCTTTGCACAAAGGATTACATGCAACATCGGCAAGACTTGTACAAAAGGTGGTTGCCGGAACGGTTCCAAACAGCGCTTCTATGGGTAAAACTTACGAAGATGCTCAATGTTCCGGAGTTGCTCACCGAATGCCATCTTCGGTCTCAAAGCGGACAGCGCCAGCCTAGTGACTCGTTTCACCTGGTAAGGGCCTTCCCACTTTGGCGTCAACTTGTTGGAATTCTTGGCGGACTGAACGCGCGAAGAACAAGGTCGCCTTCCTCGAGACTTCGGCATTAACTGCGGCTATGGTAGCGGCGCAAAGCTTGCCGGGTATCGAGCAGCTCAGACAAAGATCCTCAAGGCGATCCTCCTCAAGGAGCAGTGCGTCCTCTTGTCGCAACTGCTCTTGCTCAAGCTCATCATAAGCGAGCACTCGAGGCGACCCGTATACGAGTTCCGTGGGGAGAACTGCCTCTGCTCCATAGACTAGAGCAAAAGGTGTACGGCGGTGGCTCGATTTGGTGTCGTCACGATCGACCAAAGAACCACCGGCAGCTCCTCAATCCAGTTTCTTCCGCACTTGTGCAGCTGTCGAAAGTTCTGGTCTTGAGCCCGCAACACTTCAGCATTCGCCCTCTCCGCTTGACCGTTACTTCTCGGATGAGCAACAGAAGTGAAGCAGACCTTGGCGCCAAGATCTTGGACGTACTGCATGAAGGTGCGGCTCATGAATTGCGTGCCATTGTCGGTGATGATCCTGTTAGGGATTCCGAAACGGCAAACAATCGACCTAAAGAACTTGACTGCTAACTGTGTTGTCACCTTCTTCACTGCTTCCACTTCCGGCCACTTTGTGAACTTGTCGATTGCAACGTACAAATACTCAAAGCCCCCGACAGCTCGGGGAAAGGGGCCGAGGATGTCGAGCCCCCAGACCAAAAATGGCCAGGATAAAGGGATCGTCTGGAGAGCTTGAGCTGGCTGGTGTATATGCTTGGAATGGAACTGCACGCTTCACACTTGGTTACTTGTGCGATTTGCATCTGGAGGGCTGTCGGCGGAAGAAACCTTGCCGCAACGCTTTGCCGGCAAGTGCTCTGGCGCCAATGTGGTGACCACATATGCCTCCATGTATCTCTCGCCAACAGCTTTTGTCCGTCTTCCCGGTGAATACACTTCAATTTCACACCGTTGAGTATTCTTACACAAAGTGTGTTTTCGACAAACTGGTACATACTTGACTGCCGGGCTACTCTTTCCGCTTCTTCTTGCTCTTCGGAAGTTCTCCTGTCTGAAGGAAATGGACAATCTGCTGTGCCCATGCCAGAGCTTGCGGCTCGACAACAAGGACTAAAGGTACATTCGCTATGCTGGGAACATCCGCTTCTACGGCGAGAACCTGCGGCTCAGCCGGAGCTTGACGTTCCCCGGCAAGCTTGCCGGAGCAAAACTTGTCGGGAGCGTCTGCTTCAACGAAACAAACACTAGGGCTTGTCGGAGCAGACTGCTCCTCAGCACTTTTGGTGTTGATCTTGGGGACCTTCTTGGCAGAGGCTTCGGGGAGCTCTGCCGGAAAATAGTCACCAGAGATCAACTTCCTCTTCTTGCTCTGTCCGGTTGATGGTGTTACAGAGGGTTGAGTCAGCTTGAGCACAAAAATCCCTGGTTCCACAGGTAACTTAAGTGCAGCGCACTTGACGAAGCCATCGGCAATGCCGTTTCGAGCTCTTGGAACATGTTCCATTTGTAGGCCGTCAAAGTGCTCTTCTAGCTTTCTCACTTCATCAACATAAGCTTCCATCAACGGACTCGATAACTCTTGTTCACTTGGCGGATGACAACCGTGAGTCACCCACGACAATGAGCTTCTTGATCCCAAGGTTCATCATGCGATCTCGAGACCGGCAAGCAAACCTTCATACTCTGCAGTATTGTTTGTTGCTTGCTCCTTGGGAAAGCGCATCACGGACTCACGTACTTGAGGTGCTCTCCGGTGGGTGCAACAAGTAGCACGCTCAAGACCGGGCGCCTTTGCAGCGAGAAGGCACCATCAAAGTACATCAGCCACTCTTTGCTTGCCTCCTTGACGGGATGCTCGTTTCGGAATTTCTTCATCTTGCGTAGGGGTCCATTCCGATATGAACTCCGCCAAAGCTCAGCTCTGGATAGTTGAAGAGCTTTCAAACTTGAGGCCAAAGCTAGACAGTTCCAGTTCCCACTCGACAATCGTGCCTCGTTGCCTCCGGATTTTGCAAGATCCTCTTCAGCGGAAAACGAGTGACGATCGTGATCTCATGTGCTCGGAAGTAATGGCGCAACTTTCTCGAGGCCATGAGGAGGCCGAAAAGCAATTTCTGCACACCAGAGTACCTTGACCTAGCCCCCTGCAGAAGGGAACTGACAAAATAAACTGGGCGCTGCACCATTCTTTTCTGCATCTTCTCATGCGTCTGCGCAGATCCATCCTTGTCGGGATCAGAGCTTGCCCGTGAAGCCCCCTGCTTGTCGCTGGATGCATCTGCCATGGTTGCTAGCTCATCATCCGCCTCCTTTCCGCTACTAACGCAGCACTAACCACTTGATTGGTTGCCGCTATATATAGCAGCAACTTCTCTTGTGGATTAGGTGCGACAAGTGTTGGAGTGGAGGACAGGTATCTCTTCAAGTCTCGGGCGCAGCCTCCGCTTCGAGTCCATTTCATCGGACCTGCCTTTTTCAAAATTTTGAAAAATGGCGGCGGCTTCAGCAGAACCTAGAGATAAACCTGCTGAGAGCAGCTACGCGAACCGGCAAGCCTTCGTACATCCTTGACGCGCTTTGGTGCTTCAATCTGCTCAATGGCCTTGATCTTGTCGGGATTGGCTTCAATTCCCGGCCGAGACCACGAAGAACCCGAGAAGCTTGCGGAAGGAACTCCAAACACACACTTCTCGTGGTTGAGCTTGAGGTTGATCTTGCGCAGATTTGCAAAGGTTTCGTCTAAATCTTTAATCGTAGTCGCCTTTGTCCTTGCTCTTGACCACTATGTCATCCATGTAGGCCTCCACATTTCTGTGCATTTGCGGCTCAAAAGCGTCATGGACTACTCTTGCAAATGTTGACCCAGCATTCTTTAATCCGAAAGGCATCCGTACGAAACAGTATGTCCCACATGGGGTGATGAATGCGGTCTTCTCCTCATCCTCTTCTGCCATGAAGATCTGATGATATCCTGAGTATGCATCCAGAAATGAAAGCAAATCACATCCGCCTGTGGAGACAACAATCTCATCGATGCGCGGCAAGGGAAATGGGTCTTTGGGACAAGCTTTATTGACATCGGTAAAGTCGATACAAAGCCTCCATTTCCGCTTGCCTTGCGCATAACTACAGGATTGCCCAACCACGTAGGATGGAGCACTCCTCGACAAGGCCTGCTGCTTCCAATTTCTTGATTTCTTCTGCGATGAATTCTTGGCGCCCACTTGCACGCTTCTCGACTTTCTCGCTGACGGGTCGCGCATGAGGACAAGCGGCAAGATGGTGCTCAATTACTTTCCTGGGAACACCGGGATGTCGACGGTTGCCACGCAAACACGTCGACGTTCGCGCAGAGAAAGCAACGAGCGCCGCCTTTCCTATTTAGGGTCGAGAGTGGCTTGATGGTGAAGGTACCACCAAAGGCCTTGCGTCCTCCTTGGCGGACACCTTCTTGGTCTCTGGTGGAGCTGCCATCGTCTTCTTACACTTGCCGGTGGAGCTCGATGGTGCGTCCTCGACGGTAGTGCAGCACCAAGAGGTGCGCTTGTTGGAGTGGGCATCGAGCTCTTGCGGACTTGGTCTTCTTCTTCCCCGGAGCTTCAGTGACAAGTGGCTTACCTGTCTGCTGTTCTTTGCTTCCAGTAGATCTTGTCGGCGCAGATAAGAGCATCCTTCTTGTCGCCAGGGGAGAGATGACACTTATCGGGCCTGGCATCTTCAAAGATGTTGTATGCATAATGAGAGGCTGCCATGAATTTGGCGAGTCTTTGGGCTGGCCAAGTATCCCATTGTCGAGCAATGGAAAGTCAAAGAACGTCAAAAATGACCCTCTCAGTCCTGAAGTTCAACTCGCTGCCAAACGTCACCGGCAACGTGATCTTTCCCTTCGGCTTGCTCCTTTCCGGATTGATTCCTTGGAATGTGCCGGTCTCTTCGAGCTCGCCATCAGGGATCTGGAGTTTATGGAGCACCGCGGAGGAGATCAGGTTCAAGCCGGCCCCGCCGTCAAGTAGCATCTTAGTGACCTTGAGGTTGCGGATAGTTGGTGAAACCAACATCGGCAAGCACCCGACCGCAGTTACACGATCAGGGTGGTCCTCAATATCGAAGATGATAGGCGTGCTGGACCATTTCAGAGGCTTGCGTGACTCGATGGATGGTTCTGCCGCATTAACCTCCCGCATCCTTTGCTTGAGCCGGCGGTGTGAAGTATGAGTAGAAGCACCGCCACAACGCATAGAACCTCTGTGGCTTTACGGAACTCCTGCTCATCGGTCTCGTCATCATCCATGTCTTCATCATCGTCGTCGTCTTCATCCTTGTCGCGCCGGCGGGGAGGTCTGTCTCCTTGCCGCTGCTTGGCCTTGCCGCATGGCGTCCTCCTCGGCCGGACGTTTCTTGCTAGCTCCTCCAGCACCTTCTGGGCCTTCTCCTTGTCGAAGTCGTTCGTATTCAGCCTTCGCTGCTCGACAAGCTGCTCGACCTTTTTGCAGCTCTGGAGGTCATGGCCCTTGGTGCGCTGGATCTTGCAAGATCTTGTTCTTTGGAGCCGTCTCGCTTGTCGGCGACCGCCATACTGGCGATTGGTGCGGTGACAACCTCCTTGCCGGAGCTACCAGCTTTGGCTTTCTTGGCGCCACCTCCGTTGCCGGACTGCTCAACAACTAGCACGTCTTTGCCTTTCTTCTTCCTGTTATTTCGCCGCCGGTTTTTCTTTGCTGGGGCGGTCTCCTCACTATCAGATCCTCCTGCCTCAGTATTCTCTCCGGGGAGTCTCCTCCCTTCCTCAGCATGTGCACACTTGTCGACCAGGGCATATAGCTCACTGACGTCTCTGATCTTGCACATCGCCATCTCCTCCGCATCCTCGCGGTTTCGCGACGTTTCGATGGAACGCGCTGATTACCCATGGCGGGTGGACATCCGGGATGTTGTGATGTACGCGGCTGAATCGCTGAATGTATTTGGCGAGGGCTCTCCTTCCTTCCGGGCGGCAGATGAAGGTCGCTTTCTTGGCCATGGGGCTTGTGGTCACTCAGAAGGCGCCGACAAACCGATGGCATAGATCTGCCCAAGAGGATATGGAGTTGTCCGGCAAGTGCATGAGCCAGGATCGACATTGGGTTTGAGCACCGGGAAGTAGTTGGCCAGATCTTGTCGCCTCGCCCCGGCGGCTTGCACGGCGATGGTGTAGATGCCGAGGAACTCCGACGGATGCGTCTTGCCGTCGTACTTTCTCTGCACGTCGGCTTGAAATTCTTCTTCTTTGGGCCTTTGGATTTGCCGCAGCTCACGAGTGAACGCAGGGCAACCTATCGTATGCGGCAAGTCACCTGGTTCCTTCGGCGCATGCATGTCGACGGAAGGGCCCAGCGCTGGTCGGATTGACGCGCGCTTCTCTTGGCGCCGATGCAAGTTCGAGCGTCTTCTTGCTGTCGTTCGTGAAGAACTTGGTGCTGATCACGACGAGCTCGTGGATCCGATGATGCGGTGGAGTCATTGTCGAGGTGGATCCGGCGAGTCGGCGATCTTGGCCTTCGGGGCGGAGAGTGCATGGTGGTTGCACCCCCACCGGTTTCGTCACCACCGCTCGTGTTTGGCAGTCACCGCCACGGCAGCGATACACACGGCTGCCGCGAGCATCGCCGTTAGGCAAAGCCGATGAGACTACGAATGGTGGCCCTCCATTCATCGACCTTGTCGGCTGTTGGAGGGTAATCCATGAGCAGTTGAGCTCTCGTCAAAGCTTCTGCTGGAGTGGTGGGTGGCAGTGGCGAACGGCGCGAGGATCGGGATATGCTCGGACTTCTAACTATGTTAGAAGGAGCAGTATCCCGTCCAGGCGACCGTGTTTCGCTTATGCGCCAAAGATGTTGGCGTGCACGCTGGTCTTGAGCATCCCGAGATCCACCAGCTCGATCTTGGTCCAACGAGCGTATGGCGTTGTGAATACCATGACGCTGTCGGTCCCGCGCCTCCTAAGATGGGCGCGGTGCATGTACGGACGCCGAGGTCTGCGCAGCCTTGTCCTTGGACTTGGCAGCACCGTGGGCTCCCCCGTCGACGTCCATTCTTCCGCCGGCGTCTACCCCACCACCCGTGAGCTCCGGTGGTGGTGGGTTCGACGCGGACGGAGCATATGCCACCGAAGCCTTCTTCTTCGGTGGCATGTCGATGAAGATGATGAAGATCTAGCTCGTGTGGACGCCGGATCAGGTTCACACAATCTCGATGCCCCCTACCTGGCGTGCCAAAGATGTCGGGGGAAGCTGATCTGGCCCACGAACACCTATGGGACCGGCGGACCGAGCCCCTTTCGGCTCGGCGGGGGGCGGAGGTCGCACGAAGAGCAGATCGATGCGTAGCACACGAGCAGTTTACCCAGCTTCCGAGCTCTCCGGAGAGAAAACACTCATACTTCTCAATGTCTGAGTGTATTGAGTTCTTGCTCAGGAGCGCTGAGTGCTACAGTACACACAAGCTGCTAACGAGACTGAGCGTGGGGAACCGACCCTTTCTACATTGCGCATGGGCCTCCTTTTATATGCCAAAGGGGTCGATACAAAGCCTCCATTTCCCGTTTGCCTTGCGTACAACTACAGGATTGGCCAACCACGTAGGATGGAGCACTCCTCTGACAAGGCATGCTGCTTCCAATTTCTTGATTTCTTCTGCGATGAATTCTTGGCGCTCCACTGCCTGCTTCCTGACTTTCTGCTTGACGGGACGCGCATGAGGACAAACGGCAAGATGGTGCTCAATTACTTTCCTGGGAACACCGGGGATGTCAGACGGTTGCCACGCAAACACATCGACGTTCGCCCGAAAGAAAGCAACGAGCGCCTTCCTATTTAGGGTCGAGAGTGGCACTGATGGTGAAGGTACCACCAGTGCCGTCCTCCTTGGCGGACACCTTCTTGGTCTCTGGTGGAGCTGCCATCGTCTTCTTACACTTGCCGGTGGAGCTCGATGGTGCGCCCTCGACGGTAGTGCAGCACTCCGAAGAGGTGCGCTTGCTGGAGTGGGCATCAGAGCTCTTGCCGGACTTGGTCTTCTTCTTCCCCCCCGGGAGCTTCAGCGGCAAGTGGCTTGCAATCTGCTGCAGCTGCTGCTTCCCGGTAGATCTTGTCGGCGCAGATAAGAGCATCCTTCTTGTCGCCAGGGACAGAGATGACACTTATCGGGCCTGGCATCTTCAGCATGTTGTATGCATAATGAGAGGCTGCCATGAATTTGGCGAGTGCTGGACGGCCAAGTATCCCATTGTAAGGCAATGGAAAGTCAGCAACGTCAAAAGTGACCCTCTCAGTCCTGAAGTTCAACTCGCTGCCAAACGTCACCGGCAACGTGATCTTTCCCTTCGCTTGCTCCTTCCCGGATTGATTCCTTGGAATGTGCGGTCTCTTCGAGCTTCGCCATCGGGGATCTGGAGTTTCGGAGCACCGCGGAGGAGATCAGGTTCAAGCCGGCCCCGCCATCAAGTAGCATCTTAGTGACCTTGAGGTTGCGGATAGTTGGTGAAACCAACATCGGCAAGCACCCGACCGCAGTTACGCGATCAGGGTGGTCCTCAATATCAAAGATGATAGGCGTGCTGGACCATTTCAGAGGCTTGCGTGACTCGATGGATGGTTCTGCTGCATTGACTTCCCGCATCCACTGCTTGAGCTG
Source organism: Aegilops bicornis (assembly GCA_021605145.1). Taxonomy (NCBI): domain Eukaryota; kingdom Viridiplantae; phylum Streptophyta; class Magnoliopsida; order Poales; family Poaceae; genus Aegilops; species Aegilops bicornis. Next base: position 498,777,158 of record CM038670.1, read on the forward strand.
GCGGTGTGAAGTATGCAGAGAAGCACCGCCGTCAACGCATAGAACCTCTGTGGCTTTCTGGAACTCCTGCTCATCGGTCTCGTCATCATCCATGTCTTCATCATCGTCGTCGTCTTCATCCTTGTCGCGGCCGCTGAGGTCTGTCTCCTTGCCGCTGCTTGGCCTTGCCGCGGCGTCCTCCTCGGCCGGACGCTTTCTTGCTAGCTCCTCCGGCACCTTCTGGGCCTTCTCCTTGTCGCTATTGCTCAGTATTCAGCCTTACGCTGCTCAACAAGCTGCTCGACCTTTTGCAGCTCTGGATGTCATGGCCCTTAGTGCGGTGGATCTTGGCAAGATCGCTTGGTCGGAGCCGTCACCGCTTGTCGGCGATTGCCACAGCTGGCGATTGGTGTCGTGGCAACCTCCTTGCCGGAGCTACCAGCTTTTGGCTTTCTTGGCGCCACCACCGTTGCCGGACTGCTCAAAAACTAGCACGTCTTTGCCTTTCTACTTCCTCTTATTTCGCCGCCGGTTTTTCTTTGCCGGGGCGGTCTCCTCACTATCAGATCCTCCTGCCTCAGTATTCTCTCCGGGGAGTCTCCTCCCTTCCTCAGCATGTGCAGACTTGTCGGCCAGGGCATATAGCTCACTGACGTCTCTGATCTTGCACATCGCCATCTCCTCCGCATCTCGCGGTTTCAAGACGCTCGATGGAACGCGCTGATTACCACGGCAGGGTGGACATCTGGGATGTTGTGCTGTACGCGGCTGAATCGCTGAATGTATTTGCGCAGGGCCTCTCCTTCCTTCTGGGCGAGCAGATGAAGGTCGCTTTCTTGGCCATGGCGCTTGTGGCCGCCTGTAAAGGCGCCGACAAACTGATGGCATAGATCTGCCCAAGAGGATATGGAAATGTCCGGCAAGTGCATGAGCCAGGATCTGACATTGGGTTTGAGCACCAGCGGGAAGTAGTTGGCCAGGATCTTGTCGTCTCGCCCCCCGGCAGCTTGCACGGCGATGGTGTAGATGCTGAGGAACTCCGACGGATGCGTCTTGCCGTCGTACTTCTCCGCACGTCGCTTGAAATTCTTCTTCTTGGGCCATTGGACTTGCCGCAGCTCACGAGTGAACACAGGGCAACCTACCGCGACGGCAAGTCACCTGGTTCCCCGGCGCATGCATGTCGACAGAGGCCCAGTAGCTGGTCGGATTAGCCTTGGCGCTTCTCTTGGCACTCGATGCAAGTTCGGCGTCTTCTTGCTGTCGTTCGTGAAGAACTTGGCGCTGATCACGACGAGCTCGTGGATCCGATGATGCGGTGGAGTCATTGTCGAGGTGGATCCGGGCGAAGTCGGGCGATCTTGGCCTTCGGGCGGAGAGTGCATGGTGGTTGCACCCCACCGGTTTCGTCACCACCGGCTCGTGTTTGGCAGTCCTGCGCGGCGTAGCGATGCACACGGCTGCCGCGAGCGTCGCCGCTGGCAAAGCCGATGAGACTACGAATGGTGGCCCTCCATTCATCGACCTTGTCGGCTGTTGGAGGGTAATCCATGAGCAGTTGTGCTCTCGCCAAAGCTTCTGCTGGAGTGGTGGGTGGCAGTGGCGAACGGCGCGAGGATCGGGATATGCTCGGACTTCTAACTATGTTAGAAGGAGCGATATCCCGCCCAGCGCATCGCGTTTCGCTTGGCGCCAAAGATGTTGGCGCACGCGCTGGTCTTGAGCATCCCGAGATCCACCAGCTCGATCTTGGTCCAACGAGCGTATGGCGTTGTGAATACCATGACGCTTGTCGGTCCCGCCTCCTAAGATGGGCGCGGTGCATGAACGGACGCCGAGGTCTGCGCAGCCTTGTCCTTGGACTTGGCAGCACCGTGGGCTCCCCCGTCGACGTCCATTCTTCCGCCGGCGTCTACCCCACCACCCGTGAGCTCCGGTGGTGGTGGGTTCGACGCGAACGGAGCATCTGCCGCCGAAGCCTTCTTCTTCGGTGGCATGTCGATGAAGATGATGAAGATCTAGCTCGTGTGGATGCCAGATCAGGTTCACACAATCTCGATGCCCCCTTCCTGGCGCGCCAAAGATGTCGGGGGAAGCTGATCTGGCCCACGAACACCTATGGGACCGGCGGACCGAGCCCCTTTCGGTTCGGCGGGGGGCGGAGGTCGCACGAAGAGCAGATCGAGGCGAAGCACACGAGCGGTTTACCCAGCTTCGGAGCTCTCCGGAGAGATAACACTCCTACTGCTGCATGTCTGAATGTATTGAGTTCTTGCTCAGGAGCGCTGAGTGCTATAGTACACACAAGCTGCTAACGAGGCTGGCGTGGGGAACCGACCCTTTCTACGCTATGCATGGTCCTCCTTTTATATGCCAAAGGGGTCTCGAGCGGTGGCAACGTAGACAAGGGTAAAATGGAAAAGGAGTGGTTGGTACAGCTACTTGTACAAAGGTATGGTGTATCATACCTAACCACGACGGCAGGGGACAAAGGCATTAAATGCTGTCTCACGCCGCCTAATAAAGGCAAACAGGGGCCGTCGGGGACGCCACAGCTTGCCAGGATGGCAATCTTGTCGGCGCCGCTTGCCACGCCTCCCTGGCCGCCTGACCTCTTGCCACGCTGCTCGGAAAGGTCCTGTGGCGACACGTTAGTGGATGTGCCGGAAGCGCAGTCTGAGTGGTGGTCTGCCATGGGCAAGCGCCTTTGTCATGGATGTTGTCTTGTCGCGTCCGGAAGCTTGTCGCTCACCGGACCTTCCCGGCAAGCTCCTCTTGCCGGGGCCTTGTCTCTTAGGTGCCTTGGGTGGCCTTCCCGGCAAGCTCCTCTTGCCGGGGCCTTGTCTCCTTGGCTTGAATACTTTGTTCTTGAATGGCTCCAAAGGAACCACGGAGGACCTTGGCGGTCACCCGGTAAGCCTTGCCGCGGAGGGCTGCAACTGCTCGTGCACAAGTTCGGGATACTAGGGTACCCCTACTCTAGTACACCGACACCGATTCTTCCATTTCGGTCATACCGAGATCACTAAGTCGATCTAGGTTTTCAATCTCGGTGCAACCGATTTGAACTTTTTGGTCACACCAAGTTGCTGTAACTGCTTGCAGTTATGCATCTCGGTGCCACCGAGTTGTTCCACTCGGTCACACCGACAGGGTCGGGCTATTTATACCCACGGGCAAAATTTTGGAAATTTTCTCCGAACTCTTTCGCCCGCGCTCAGGCCGCTCTGCATCCAGGGTCTTCGGTCGTCCTCCTCGTCGCCAGATGCCTCCTGCCGCTGGTCTCCGCCGCCGTCAACGAGAATCATCCCCACCGTTGCCGCCGTAGCGAGTTCATCGCCGAACTAGGGTATGAACTCGATCAACGTCTTATCCCTATCTGATTCCTAGCACATTGTGTTCGCCATGAATCTTGCCATGATTGAAACAATCTTATCTAGTCAAAACACTCCGTAGATTAGAGATGAATTGAAAATTTAGCGTTAGGTTTCCGCCGAAACCATCTTGGACCAACCGAGTCGTGGAACTCGGTAGCACCGATTCGGCTAAGGCCATTGCACATGTAATTCTCGGTCTGACCGAGAATTGCAAATCGGTGTGACCAAGGTCAGGACTTTGTGAAACCCTAGCAGTCTTGGTGCCACCAAACTGTGACTCGGTCTGACCGAGTTCACTAGTTTAGGTTCCAAAAGCTGCTTCGGTATCACCAAGTTTACAAATCGGTAGATCCGAAATGCTTTCTGTGTAAAACCTCGGTATCACCAAGTTTTTGACTCATTCTTTTGCAAAAACCTCTGTATTTTGTGATGCTCATCCACTCTATCTCATCTATATCTATTCACAGGGTCTGTTGTCAGTGTTTGAAATATGTCTGCTCAAAGTGGCAGCCAGAACAAGTCAAAGGAGCAGGTTCACATGAGTGAGGGCACTAGTCCCTCTAGCAGCTATGATGAGGGTAGCAGGAGCACACCCAGCAACTTACCCAAGGCAGCCACCAGGACCAGAAAGAAGAGAACTTGAATCTGAGGATGAAGACTATGTGGCGCTTGAGGATGAGGCCACTTCCAAGAAGAAGGTGCTCAAGAAAGAATATGGCTCAGCTGCAACCACTAAGCCTGGTATGAAGACCAAAGCACCTGCCAAAAGGATTCCCATGTCTAAAGCCAGAACCTCCACTCAAGCATCTTTGGAAGCTGAACCCAAAGAGGCTCCTGCAGAAGGGGAGAAGAGGAAGGAAAGGGTCAAGAAGACCATGGCCAGGGTTGTTGGAAAGCCTTCCATGATGGAAGAGGAAGAGGAAGAGATTGCTGCACCAGCACCTAATGCTCAGAAGCTTATGGGTGATGCCATCGGGTCAGGGGCTACTTCATCAAAGCCCAAAGAAGCACCCAAGGCTGCCTCCAAGCCCAAGACTGCACCTAAGAGGAGTACCAGAAACATCCCAGCTGCAGAGAAGAACAAGGCCCCAGTGCCTGAAACTGTTGCTGAAGAAGAAGATGATGAGTCACATGTCTTGAGGAAGTTGAAGCCTAAAATTCCAGATCATAATGATGCTCATCCAGTAGCTGAGAACATGAAGATAAGGAAGGATTCAAGATTGAGGCTATGGAGAGAGTCAGATCCATATGCCACCAGGAGGAGAATTGTTGTAGACTACAGGTTCCACACAAAGGAACAACAGGATTTCTATGAGACAGTGCTGCTGGACAAGAAGCCAATACCGTGTGACATGAGATGGGTGAACTGGGAATACATCAAGGAGCATGAAGAACACCATCCTGGTGTGTATGACAGCTTCAGTGCTTGTGGAGTGGCAGACTTTGTTGGGCAGAAGCTCACAAAGTGGAATGATGAGCTAGTAATGCAATTCTACTCCACAACACACTTCTATCCAGATGGCAGGATAGTATGGATGTCTGAAGGTACTAGGTACCAATCATCAATTGAAGAATGGGCTAATCTGATCAATGCACCTAAGGAGAAAGAGGATGACTTGGATGTCTATGCTAAGAAGAAGATGGATCACAACTCTATGGCACATATGTACAAGGAGATCCCAGATGCTGCTATTGAAACACACAAGTTTGGATCAGTACATTACCTTCTGTCAGGACTGCCAACCATCAACTGGATCCTCAGGCACACTCTTTTGCCCAAGTCAGGTGATCACAACATGATCAGAGGCCATGCAATAAATCTGCTACACTTATTTGATGTGCCACAAAAGTTCAAGGTCATGAGTCTTATAGTTGAAACTATCAAGAGGACAGTTGCTGACCAAAAGAGAAGTTGTGGGTATGCCCCACAAATCCAAGAGCTGATTAACTCCAAGATGGGCACTGGCACATACTTGTTGGACAAGGATCATATGCCTATCTATCCAGATTTTGAGGACAACCAAGTGGTTATGAATGAAGATGAACCATTTTCTGTGCAAGCACAAGCAAAGAAGGAGAAGGCAAGGACTGAGAAGGCTGCCAAGATGCCAACAATGGAAGAGGCATCCCAATACTTTTTGAAGAGCAAACAGGATCAGCTTCGCTACTTGATTGCATCCACTCTGAGGATTGAGAAGGGGCTGGCCAGCCTGACTCAAAACCAGGAGATCCTGGAGAGGATCATGGAGCAGAAGTTCTATGACTTGGATGTGAAGGTAACTGAGATCCAGTCTGTTGTTGAGCAACTCCAGGATGATATGCAGGAGAGGAAGGGCAAGACAACCACTTAGGTATTTGACAGAGTGCCTAGAGCTCAGAGGTCACCGCAGTACCGATTCTGAGACACGGAGCAACTACAAGCTGTACAGCTACAGCCTTCGGTGCCACCCGGCTCCAAAGACTCCACTCCACCAGCTCGGCTACATCAACTGATGCCTTCGTCCTTGGAGTTCTATCTACACCACCTCCACGAAGATCAAGCACGAGAGACGATTTAGTGCTATGCATTTTCTATGAACTTTTTGGTAACTTGTTTCCAAAGGGGGAGAAAAATGTATAAATCATAGGCTTCGAGAGAGAGCGTTGCTTTTTATTCTCTCTTGCTTTGGTGGTTGAACTTTATTTGCTTGATTGAGATACCTTCTCTCTGTGTGGTACTTGGATGATCATGTGATTGATCATATGCTACATTAATGCTTGTTGGATGACATTATCCTTTTATCTCTATATGATCATTCACTTTGCTTGGTGATGAGTGCATGTATTCTATTGTTATCATTTTGAGCGCTCCACAAAGATGTATGTGACATGGAAGAGTAACCCATGAACCTAACTCTTTGTGCATTTGCAATCCAAAGCAAATCTTAAACTATGCACAAATTTAGGGGGAGCTCTTGCTTTTCACATACTTCTCAAAGCGACAATGTTTTTCACTCTTATTATCATTTGTCGAAGCTTTTGATCTATATATTGTCATCAATTACCAAAAAGGGGAGATTGAAAGTGCAACTATCCCTAGGTGGTTTTGGTAATTCCTAACAACATATAGCTCATTGAGCTAACATTATTCCAAGATAAATATTTCAGGAAAAGCTCAATGAATGGCATGGCATGGATGAGAAAAGTGGACCCTCAAAATACTAAGGATAAAAGGATTGGCTCAAGCTCAAAGCTCAAGACTCTACATTTTATATTTTAGTGATCCAAGATCACATTGAGTCTATAGGAAAAGCCAATACTATCAAGGAGGGATGAGGTGTTGCTTAATGAGGTTCTTGCTTCATAGTGCTTAGTGATATGCTTCAAAACCCTCAACTACTTTCCCACATCCACATATGACCTAAACCAAAAGTCAAACTCGGCCCCACCGATTCTTTCTATCCGGCGCCACCGAGTTCAGATGTCATAGCCACTGCCACAAACCCTAGGCAAATCGGTCTCACCGATAGGATCTCGGTCGCATCGAGATGGGATTGTAATCTCTCTGTTTCCCTTCGTAACGTTTCGGTCCCACCGAAATGAGCGATCGGTCCCACCGAGATTGCAATGTAAACTCTCTGTTTCCTTTTCGTAACATTACAGTCCCACCGAAATGAGCGAATTGGTCCCACTTAGTTTACCTGACCAACTCTCTGGTTAGCTTATTACCAAAATCGGTCCCACCGAGTTTGTGTAGTCGGTCTCACCGAGATTACGTTATGCCCTAACCCTAACCATATCGGTCCTACCAAGTTGCATGTCGGTCCCACCGAAAATCCTAACGGTCACTAGATTTGATGAATCGGTCAGGCCGAGTTTATCAATTCGGTCCCACCGAGTTTGGCAAGTTGTGTGTAACGGTTAGTTTTTGTGTGGAGGCTATATATACCCCTCCACCTCCTCTTCATTCATGGAGAGAGCCATCAGAACGAACCTACACTTCCAATACACATTTTCTGAGAGAGAACCACCTACTCATGTGTTGAGGCCAAGATATTCCATTCCTACCATATGAATCTTGATCTCTAGCCTTCCCCAAGTTGCTTTCCACTCAAATCTTCTTTCCACCAAATTCAAATCCTGTGAGAGAGAGTTGAGTGTTGGGGAGACTATCATTTGAAGCACAAGAGCAAGGAGTTCATCATCAACACACCATTCGTTACTTCTTGGAGAGTGGTGTCTCCTAGATTGGCTAGGGTGTCACTTGGGAGCCTCAGACAAGATTGTGGAGTTGAACCAAGGAGTTTGTAAGGGCAAGGAGATTGCCTACTTCGTGAAGATCTACCGCTAGTGAGGCAAGTCCTTCGTGGGCGACGGCCATGGTGGGATAGACAAGGTTGCTTCTTCGTGGACCCTTCGTGGGTGGAGCCCTCCGTGGACTCACAAGAACCGTTACCCTTCGTGGGTTGAAGTCTCCATCAACGTGGATGTACGATAGCACCACCTATCGGAACCATGACAAAAACATCTGTGTCTCCAATTGCGTTCGAATTCTCCAAACCCTTTCCTTTACATTATTGCAAGTTGCATGCTTTACTTTCCGCTGCTCATATACTCTTTGCATGCTTGCTTTAATTGTGTTAAGATTGCTTGACTTGTGCTAAGTTAGCTAAAATCTGCCAAAGACTAAAATTGGGAAAATGATAAGTTTTTATTTGGTCAAGTAGTCTAATCACCCCCCTCTAGACATACTTTCGATCCTACAGTATATAAAGGGACGACCCGGCGGCGGTTTAGGGACAAGAAACAACAGATCGAGAGCCAGGCAAAGCGTATTTTCTCCCTGGTAATTGAAACCCTAGCAATACCACCTCAACTGGATTAGGCCTTTACCTTCACCGCAAGCGGCCGAACCAGTATAAACTCTTTCCATCCTTTGTCCCGCTGTAAACCCTTTAAGCTAACTACGTTGCGATGGCTCCACAACTAAGTCCTCACACTAGGACATCTGCCGTGACAAACCCAAAACAGTTGGCGCCCACCGTGGGGCTATCGCATGATGGTTTCGTGTTCTTAGAGGGCAGCTTCGAAGGGCTCAAGGGACATGTTGTGGGCCGGATGACCAAGAGTCATCGCGACAAGCTCTACATCGACGATGCAGGCTGGGGCCCCGAGGCCGGCTCAATTGAGTACGGGTACCGGGTCCCCTTCAGCGCAATTCACGTCTTCATTGGAGAGATCAGCGAACCGGGCCCTGAGCCGGACATCTGCACCGACATTGTCGAAACGGCTCAGCGTGCGAGACCCGCCCGGGTTCAGCCTTCCATGAAGCGTGCCTTCGTAGGAGTCATCCACGGAGCGGAATCTGAGGACAGATCGGCATCTGGTGATGAAACCATCGTTTACTCCGGTGACGAGTCATCTACCGGAGAGACCGAGTCATTGTACCAACTGCAAGACGGCCGGCTTGGGGGCTGTCCCGATGGCGACAGTATTCCAGACCCCTTCGGTCCGCCGAGCCGGGTTGCGATCTTCATGGCCGGTACACAGCCAGTGCAGCACTCTTCGACTACAGCAGCGATGATCACCGGGTCAGCAGCGGTGGTAGCAGCCGGGGCAGGAGGCTCTGTGCGACCGCTGGCTCAGGTTTTGTCTGAATTATTTGACACTTCGGCAACACTGCTGGCGGCAGAGGTTAACCCGGCACATCAGGATCAGCATAACACGGAAGTTGCGAAAGTGAAGGATCAGATAGCACAAGCCAAGGTAGACCTGGCAGCTGAGGGCACCAGGATGGCCGCAAAGCGAGCTGAGTTGGATGCACAGGCTTACCGGCTCATGTTAGATCAGAACGCTTCAAATGATGTCATGAGGAGAAGGTACCGGTCTCACCTGCCTTCGGTTTATGAGGCAAGGAATCTCTTTAACACGCCAGAAGCAGGAACCAGTAACCAGCCAGTGGTAAACCGAGTGGAGGCACCTGGAACAGGGGCTCCGGTTCAGCCGCGCACGATGGATCCGCCCCGTCAGAACAATATCCCGTCGTAGCACATACCGACGCCTCCGGGTCATTACTCTAACCCTTTGGATAACATAGTCGCCGCTGCTTCACGATTGGCGGCTCTCCCAGTCGAAGGCGAGTCCCCAGTAGCGGTTGAGACACAACGGGCTAGAGAGCTCCTCCCGACAGCCTTGACTCAGCAGCAGGCTTATTCGTACAGCCGCGAGAGTATTCATTCCACCCCCGCCCAAGCCGGAGTTACATCATGCATATTGATGAACCGGCTGAGTCAAGCAGTGCGCGGAATCGTAACCCGCCTCGTGGGCATAACCCAGCAGGCGGTGGTGCTAATGCTCAGAATGTGGTGGATCATGGTAGAGCACGTCGAGAGGCCGAGTTAGCGGCGCAGTATGTGGCCCGTCAGCTTACTCCGGTTCGTCCGACAACTTCGGTGGAACCAGGTGTTGCTTTCAGTTCTTTGGGGGTGTCGTGTCTCAGCTCGGCTCTACGTAATGTGCGGCTGCCCAAGGATTTCAAAGGTCCTCGTAAAGTGCCCAATTACACTACCGACTTACCCCCAAAATCATGGATTCAGAGCTACGAGATGGCGATGGAAATGCTGGATGTTGATGATGCTTCATGTGCTAAATACTTCACCATGATGTTGGAGGGAACAGCTCGTACTTGGCTGAAAGGTTTGCCAGCTAACTCCATTGTATCATGGGCCGAGTTAAAGGCCCGGTTTATCCAGAATTTCACAGACACGTGCAAGCAGCCCATGTCAATTGTGGATTTAGCCGCCTGTGTCCAAGAAGAAGGTGAATCGACGACCCATTGGGTGCGCCGGGTCTCAGCAATCATGCATTCTTCGGACCGCATCAACGCTGATTCAGCAGTCTTAACATTGGAAGGCAACTGCCGGTTCACGACTCTGAAGCTGAAGTTAGGACGGCTCAAGCATCACTGCAATGACATGGGGACACTTATGGCGGCTCTGGTTAAGTACGCTGACCCTGATGGTACCAAGGACCCCGAGTCTGACGATGAAAAGCCGGGAAAGGGAAAGAAGAGGAGCAGCACCAGAGAACAACAGCATAACCCAGCGGGCCATGGAAACAACGGTAAATGCAAGGCTGATAACAGTTTGGATTTTGTGGCTAACACCAATACACAGAATAATGGTCAGCGTCGTAAGGGTAAACCGCCCCCGCGGAATGGAGGACCAGATATCAGTCTTGAGCACCTGTTAAACCAGCCTTGCCCAAGACACGGGACGCGAGAAAGGCCGTCTACGCACCTCTGGAAGGATTGCTTTATTAGGAAGGAGTTTAAAAATTCAAATCTTTTCCAAGATGGTCATGGACCGGGTGGCGGTTCAGGACCCGGTTTTCATGGGCCGGGTTACGGCGGAGGCGGTTCTGGCTCAGGATTTCAAGGCAATCAAGGCAGTCATGGCAACCAAGGTGGTTATAATCAGCAGCATAATCAAGGGAGTCAACAGCAGCAACAGTAGGGTTATCAGAGCAACTCGGAGCAGTTGAATAGTGGGCAATATCATGTCTTCACCACTAGCTTATGCAAGCGTGACCAGAAGCTTCATAAGAGAGAAGTAAACTCCGTTGAACCGGCAGTTCCCCGTTATTTGCGCTGGTCTGAGCAGCCCATCGTATGGAGTCGAGAAGATCACCCGCCCCGGGTTGATAATCCGGGTCACCTGGCACTGGTGGTGGCACTGTAGGTTGGAGGGTATAAGTTCACCAAGGTACTCATGGACGGGGGGAGCAGCATCAATATTCTCTATTATGAAACCTTCCGTCGCATGCGGTTGACAGATAAAAATCTCAAACCGTCGAACACCATTTTCCATGGTGTGGTGTCTGGTAAGTCGGTGTATCCAGTCGGTAAGATAGCCATGGAGGTTTCTTTTGGAGATGATCATGACTCTAGATCAGAGACATTGACCTTTGAAGTGGTGAAAATCAAGAACCCTTATCATGCCCTGTTTGGACGGCCGACTTATGCTAAGTTCATGGCAAGGCCCTGTTATGTTTATCTGCAGCTCAAGATGCTGGGTCATAAGGGGACTATCACGGTACATGGGAGCCGTAAGATAGCTTTGGAATGTGAAGAAGGGGATGCAGCTTATGCTGAGTCGGTTTGTGCAACAGAGGAGTTGAAGTTTTATAAGGACAATGTTGATCCGGCGGATATGACTTGTTTTAAAAAGCCAACTACAGAGCATGATCCGGCCTTGAAGTTTAAATCGGCTGATGAGACTAAGTTAGTTGATTTTGTTCCTGTCGATTCATCCAAGCAGTTTAACATCAGTGCTAATCTGGATCCGAAATAGGAAAGTGCGCTCATCGAGTTCATCCGTGAGAACTGGGACATCTTTGCATGGAAACCTTCTGACATGCCAGGTGTACCGAGGGAACTCGCTGAGCACACACTTAACATCGATCCCAAGTTTAAACCGGTCAGGCAGTTTCTCGGCCGCTTCAATGAAGAAAGGCGCAAGGCTATTGGTGAGGAGGTAGCCTGGCTCTTGGCAACAGGGTTCATTGTGGAGGTTTTTCACCCTGAGTGGTTAGCTAACCCGGTGCTGGTACTTAAGAAGAACGGCACTTGGCGTATGTGTGTGGACTACACAGATTTGAACAAGGCATGTCCAGCTGATCCCTTTGCTCTCCCTCGTATTGATCAGATTATTGATGCTACGGCGAGTTGTGAGCGTTTGAGTTTTCTGGATGCTTACTTTGGTTATCATCAGATCAGGATGGCAGTTAAGGACCAGGAGAAGACGGCTTTCATAACTCCGTTTGGAGCCTTCTGTTATGTGTCTATGCCTTTTGGGCTCAAGAGTGCCCAGGCGACTTATCAGCGATGTGTGCAAATTGCCTTCACAGTCAGATTGGGCGCAATGTTCATGCTTATGTAGATGACATTGTGGTGAAGTCAAGAAAGAAGGAGACTCTGATTGATGATTTGAAGGAGACGTTTGACAATCTCCAGGTCTACAAAATGATGCTTAACCCGGCAAAATGTGTATTTGGCGTACTAGCGGGCAAGCTCTTGGGTTTTTTGGTGTCTAACAGGGGCATTGAAGCTAATCCGGAGTAGATCAAAGCCATTACTTCCCTGGCTAAACCAGCGTGTGTCAATGACGTTCAGCGTTTGGCGGGCCGGATTGCAGCTTTGAGCCAGTATATAAGCCGCCTTGGGGAAAAGGTCATCCCTCTTTATTAGATGATGAAGAAGTTAGATGATTTTGTTTGGAGTGATGCTGCTAATGAGGCATTTGAGGATTTGAAGAAACAGCTGGCTGAGCCGCCCGTTCTTGCTGCTCCTATTGATAAAGAGCCCTTGTTGTTGCTGCTAATGCTTGGGCTGTCAGCGTAGCCATTGTGTTGGAACGGAAGGAGGCAGGCAAAGAATACCCGGTTCAGAGACCGGTTTACTATGTCAGTGAGGTGCTTATCGAGTCTAAGCAGAGGTATCCGCACTGGCACAAGCTGGTATACGGGGTGTTCATGTCCAGTAGAAAGCTCAAGCAGTACTTTCAGGGACATCCTGTTATGGTGGTCAGCTCTGCTCCTTTGGGAGATATCATTCAAAATAGAGAAGCCACATGACGAGTTGCCAAGTGGGCCATTGAGCTTGGACCCCATGGTCTAAAGTATGTGCCTCGCACGGCCGTCAAGTCACAAGCGCTCGTGGATTTTATCAATGACTGGACAGAGTTGCAGGCGCCTGAAGATAAACCGGATAACACGTACTGGACAATTCATTTTGATGGGTCCAGGCAACTGGAAGGCTCGGGGGCGAGAGTTGTGCTTGCTTCCCCTTGAGGTGATAAATTTTGTTATGTTCTCCGGTTGATGTTTCCTTGTACTACCAATGCAGCTAAATATGAGGCCTTACTTCATGGTCTTCGGATGGCTAAGGATATGAACTTAAGCCGGGTGAGATGCTTTGGCGACTCCGATTTAGTATCTCAACAAGTCTCTGGTAAGTGGGAATCTAAAGATCCACTCATGGCGGCTTATCAATGAGAACTGGATATTATTGCTGGTTACTTCAAAGGTTATCAAGTTGAGCATATTGATCAGAGGAAAATGAAGCGGCCGATGCCTTAAGCCGGTTGGGTTCTCAACGTAAACCGGTGCCGCCTAATGTCTTTCTTGATGTCTTGCATAACCCGTCGGTTAAGTTACCTACGGAGGAGGATTTGGCTATTCCTGACCCGGAAGCTCAGTTGGTGGCGGCGGTTCATGCCATTCCTGATTGGACGATCACTTATTTCGCTCATATGACCCGGGGCGAATTACCTGAGGATTAAATCTTAGCCAGTCAGATAACTCGGTGGTCTAAGTCAATGACAATTATCAATGGAGAGCTACATCACTGCAGTGTTACAGGGGCTTTTCAATGTTGTGTTTCTCCCGAAGAGGGCCGTGAGATCCTGCGTGAGATTCATGAAGGGGATTGTGGTCATCATGTCGGTTCAAAGTCTCTTGTGGCCAAGGCTTTTCGTCATGGATTTTATTGGCTGACGGCTCATGCTGATGCTGAGGATTTGGTCAGTAAATGTGATGGCTGTCAGAAATTCTCACGACGTTCCCATGTACCAGCTCAAGAATTGAGGATGACTCCAATTACTTGGCCATTTGCAGTCTGGGAGCTTGGCATGGTTGGGCCTTTCAAGAGGTCCAAGGACAAAAATACACACCTTCTGGTGGCGGTTGACAAATTTACAAAGTGGGTTGAGGCAGAGCCAGTCAGTAAGTGTGATGCGGCGACGGCGGTTCAGTTCATGAAAAAAGTGATTTTCCGTTTTGGTTTTCCCCACGGTATCATAACTGATAACGGCACTAATCTGTCCAAAGGTGCTATGAAAGAATTTTGTCAACGTGAGCACATCCGGCTTGACATATCATCAGTGGCTCACCCCCAATCTAACGGTCAAGCGGAGAGAGCCAATCAAGAGATCCTGAGAGGCATCAAGCCCCGGCTTATGGTTCCTTTACAGAGGACGTCGGGTTGTTGGGTTGAGGAGTTACCTTCTGTGTTATGGAGCATCAATACCACCCCCAACAGGTCTACGGGTTACACACCTTTTTTCATGGTTTACGGAGAAGAGGCGGTTCTCCCTAGTGACATCCGTCATGACTCACCTCGTGTGACGGCTTATGTTGAAGCTGACAATGAGAAAGCACGTCAGGAAGCACTTGACATGTTAGATGAGGAGCGTGACATTGCAGCGGTTCGTTCGGTGATTTACCAGCAAGATCTGCGCCGTTATCACAGCCGCCGGGTTAAAACCAGAACTTTTCAGGAAGGCGATCTGGTGCTCTGGCTCATCTAGGATCAGACTGATATGCACAAGTTATCCCCGCCTTGGGAAGGACCCTTTGTGGTCAGCAAGAATCTGAACAACGGGTCATACTACCTTATCAATGTTCGAGAGCGCAAAGACTCACGTAAATTGGAGGAGGAGACCCACCGGCCGTGGAATATTGCTCATCTTCGGCCTTACTACACCTGAGCCATAGGCTCCTCTTATGTACATATTCTTGACAATGTATATATTATGATCAATATAATAAACCGGCATCCCTGTTAAAGCGGGGCCTCTGCCGTTTTTTCCTTAAAAGTTTTTGGTTACATGGGGGCTTCTGTTTATAAAGCAGAGTTTTGATTGCCCATTGTTCCGGCTTATAGGCCACACATAAAAAAAGTCAAAAGGGACCAAAGAGAGCTTGTTGCAAAAGCACAACTCAAACATAGGCGCCCATTAAGCACATCTCAAAATATTGCTTGGGGGCTCTTTTGTTCTAAAGAACAACGAGTCTATAACCTTGTAATAGGCTATAAAAGCCAGGTGTATTCACCTTAAACCCCGGGTTATCCTGCCTTGTTAAGTAAGTCACTCCGCCCAGGTAATCCTGGTAAGACCCGTCGAACGTTTGACAAGTCAATCTTATACAGACCCTGAATTTGTCATAGTTAAAATGACGATTGGTTAATGTGAGGTCCATCTTATAAGGTTTGTAAAACGGTTTAACTAAGTGGCCTGGCAGCCCATGAAAAACCTCGCTTTGGGCCTGGCAACCCATGAAAAGCCTCGCTTCTTGCATGTTTTCTTTTGAAATCTTTCTTTCTAAAGTTTATTTTGATGAGGTTTATACTAATCCGGTGTTTATTGACCCGGTCTGGCTTTTGACTATAAGTCGCCAGTACAAATTTAACAGATAACCGGTGTCTATTGACCCGGCTTGGCTTTCGACTATAAGTCGTCAGCGCACGATCAGCTACAACCCGGTGTTTATTGACCTGGCCTAGTTTTCGACTACAAGTCGCCAGTATGATATAAGGATAAACCGGTATTTATTAAAACCGGTCCGGCTTTGCTATAAACCAGCAAACATAGGAGGAATTATCAATACTCAGGATTTGGGTTATCACCCTTACTACAATAAGTTGGTAAACCAACGATGTGATTCAATATCACAGGTATGATATATTTCATATTTGATTATTCTTAAGTACAGCTTTGGTTATAAACCCTGGCTATATATTGGGCATTATGACCCGTTCGGTGGTAAACCGCCAGGACACTTTAAACTTGTTGTATGCAGGAACAGATTGAATAAGCTGCTAAGGATCATAAGCACACATAGCATATCTTAATCATGGCAGATTAAAAGTGTCATGCAAAGTGAATATGCACGATGGCATAGCAGACCAAGCGTTTAAACTAGCCTATTACAAGGCGCTTTGATGCCCAATAGGATAATTGTTTTCAACAAGTCTTGCAGTATGCAGAAGCTAAACCGGCCTCCGGTTCATGAATATTCGTCGGGCTGTCTTGAAGGTTGTGGATCATCCTGCGCTGGTTCATCCTCCTCCTCTCCACCCAGCGGCTGGAAGTCAATGGTTGCCCAATCGATTCCAGCTAGGGCCTTGAATACAGCTTCATCGCTTATAAGTGTGGAGGGTTCCACATCAGGGGCGTAGGTATGCTTACGGATTGGCGGGATAAGATTTTGCATATCATAAGTTGGCGCATTAACCCGTTTGTTGTCGGCGTCGTAAATCGAGGTAATGAGAAAGACCAGTCTCTTCAGCCAATTTGCTAGCTAATGGGCGCATTTCCTTCGTCAAAGCTCGGAGATCATCATTGTCAAAATCTGACCCATCCTCCTTTATGCTCAGATAGCCGTTTCCCACGTCAGTCGGGTCAAGATCTGGTATCCATGCTTTAGCCCGGGTTAGCGCGGTCAGAGCACCTGCCCTTGCAGCTGATATTTTTAACTCTTCAAACCGGGCAAGCAGCATCGACAGCCTCTCTAATGTTTCCTTGATCAAGGTTGGGGGAGGTTTGTTATGAGGGGCGGTACAGACGATCCGTTGTGCACCGGTATATAATTGCTCTATAAGAGTATACACAACCTTTAATTTCTTCTGCATGTCGGAGCCAAGATGAGTAATGCGAGAACCTGCATCATCACAAACATGGGTAAACCGGCAGTTTATGGGATAATACATGTTTAAGCTTAGGAAGAGGTTCTTTACCAAAAACAGCAGAAGTCATGGTGTTTATTTGGCGCTTCAAGCCAGTCAGCTCTTCTGTTACCGGATTAAGAGCTGCTTCGGCGTTCTCAGCCCTCTTCAGCAGAGTCACTTTCTCTGTATCCCAGACAGCTCGCTCGCTTTTAAAGCTCTCCTTTAGTTTCTCCATGGCTACTAAGGCACTGGTAAGCTCCTCTTTGGCCTTGGAGGTTTCTGCTTGTTGGGACTTGATATTTTCTTGGAGGTCAGGGGTTTGGGATTCCTTTTTGCTCAGCTCAGCCTATAAGAGACATACATGTTATGAGTTAACAGTACATATTTGAAGTACCAAGCACATACCAAGTTATACACTTGGCTCTTGGGGGCTAATGCCTATTGCTTCTTATCAAAAATTTCTTGCAAGTCCCAAGCTTAATTCAAGTATTATTCTTGGCACTTGCAGGCTAATGCATATTTGTTCAGTCAGCAGGGTGGTCAATCGGTTTACCAAGATGTTCAACAACAATTTTGAGGTTCCTAGGATAAAAGTCCCGGTTCATCTTCAAAAGATAAATCGGCCCTTGGGGGCTACACAGGTGAAATTGAAGGATTAATATTCTAAAGTCCCGTTTCATCTTGAAAAGATAAACCGGCCCTTTGGGGATACACATGTGAAATTGAAGGATTAATATTCTAAAGTCCTGTTTCATCTTGAAAAGATAAACCGGCCCTTGGGGGATATGCAGGCAAAAGTTGAAGTATTACAAAAGTCCCGGTTCATATTGGTATTATAAACCGGCCCTTGGGGGCTACTGGAATTGACATTAGAAATTGGACATAAGGGAGGAATAATTATGCAGAGTTAACAGTATTTACCTCATATCGTTCTTTCATCATGTTCACTAAACCGGCTTCATAGTCGCGGCTTGTGTACATGCGGTTTAAAAACCCTGAGTGAATATCTTGGGCGCTGAGGTGGGCATAGCTTTCCAAATCTGTTTTCCATTTGCCCTAATCCATAGCAGCAAATTCTTCCTTGGCACTATGTTTTGATAAAGCAATGGGGTTGCCAGGAGTGGTGTGGCCAAAGCCAGTAATTACAACATCATCCGCTTTATCATCAGCAGCTTTGACTGGGCTTGGCGGTTTTTCAGCAGTTTTAGCTGGGCTTGGCGGGTCAACAGCATGGCCCGTGGGATCATTTTCCATCTGTTCAACAAAGGTTTCATGATCTTGCGGTGGCGGTTCATCAAGAATAGCATCAGCATTTGGCTCAAACTGTTCTGGGGTCTTCTCTGGTTGAGTGGCTGGGTTAACCCCTTTAAGCTAACTACATCGCGATGGCTCCACAACTAAGTCCTCACACGAGGACATATGCCATGACAAACCCACGATAGACGGCGAGGCAAGACGGCACGCAGCTGGGCAAGGGAGCGGGCGCAGCAACTGGAGGCGGCAAGGCGGCGCTGGTGATGAGGCAGCGGCGCGGCTTGGGGCGGCGGAGCGGGTTGAGGAGGCGAGGGGGCAGCGGCGGCGCTTTATAAAGGCCCTGGGGGTGTCCGGCTTGGGGGAGGGGCGAGGCCGAGGCGGAGTCCGACCGGACTCCGGCGGCGGCTTCCGCAAGTGAGCCGGGACTTGGGAGGCGGCGGTGGCACAGTGGTGAGCTTCGACCTAGTTGGTCGAAGAGTTTTTTTTATAAAATAATTTCGCCACAGAGAAAAATCCAAAAATAAAATAAAATAGAAATCCTAAAATTCCAAAAATAATTTTCATGGTCCTCTCCTAATATTTAGGACAACGTGAACATTTTCTGGGCTAAAATGCAATTTTTTCCTAATTTACCAAAATAAAATCTCAAATAAAATTCAAACAAAATATATTTTTATTCAAAATTAAATTTCCATTATTTCCTCACTGTTTTGAAGAAGTCATATTGTCTTCTCTCATTATTTTATTTATTTTGAAATAATTGAAAAAAATAATTCAAATAAAAATCACCTTGATCCAATTAACCAATTTTTTAAAATTCAAAAATGGAATTTTATGAAAACCTCCAACTCTCTCTAATGGTCCTTGAGTTGCTTAAGGTCTTTAGGATCAAAATGTCCAAATAAACCAAATTCAAAATGCTCAAAATATGGATGCATATGATGACCTAATGATTAACATCCAAATTGAAAACTGGGATGTTACAGATAATAAGGATGGCAAAGTGAACAAAGGTATATTTGATATATCTGTTATTGATGTGTAATTTACTAGTGTTGATAGTAACCCCAGGGTATTTAATACCGGTTCAGTTGCTAAGGTTAGTAACTTGAAACAGGAGTTGCAAAAATGAACAGAGACTAGTTAAGGGCGGGGTGACGATGTGTGTTGGAAGTGATTCCAAGGTTGATAAGATCACCATCGTACACTCCCTCTAACTTCGGGATTAGTGTTGGACCTAAATAAATGTTATTTGGTGTTTGCGTTGAGCATAAATATGATTGGATCATGTTTATTGCGATACAGTTATTCATTTAAGTCAGAGAATAATTGTTGTTCTGTTTACATGAATAAAGACTTCTATGGTCATACACCCGATATAAATGGTTTATTGAATCTCGATCGTAGTGATACACGTATTCATAATATTGATGCCAAAAGATGCAAAGTTGATAATGATAGTGTAACATATTTGTGGCACTGCCGTTTATGTCATATTGGTATTTTTTTAGAAAAGGAGGATGACCCCCAGCCTCTGCATCTGGGCGATGCATACGGCCACTTTATTAATTATTCTCACAAGACCTTACAAAGTTATACAACAGTAAGACTAAAGCCACCGTATAAGCAACAACTGTCGCTACACCTATCCAATTGATGAAGGGGCACTGATAGCTTGGGCCTAATACCAAACAGACATCGCAGCCAGACCTAACATCTAAGACCAGAGGTCCCAACCAGGACGCCTACCGGGTATGGGCACCCACCAGTATGGCGTGCTCCTCAACCAGGACTCCTGCCGGGTATGAGGCTGCCGCAACCACTTGCCACCAATCCATCTTCAGAGATGTACTGCTGCATCTACCTTGCACGGTCTAGCTACCGTCGACGCCACCACGACGTCAGACAGCTTCCTCCTCTGTGAGTCCATCTCCAGCGCAAGACGGACGGCGAGTCTCCACTGCGCCATGCTGCCGAGACCCACCGTCGATGATACTGTTGATGCCACACCGCTTCACCTACATGCCATCTCGCGTCGACTCCGAACTACCAGCAACTCCACCACCCTGAGCAGTCCTCAGCCGACGCCTTCAGGAAGGAACATGACACCAAAGTGCCATCGTTGCCCAAACATAGGAACATAGGCTTTCGCATGCGCTCATGGCAGAGGTGGGGGCGTATGATCCACACCGAAGCCTCCAGGAAGGTAATCGGCACCGAGGGCGTCGACTTTGGTGCGGCCGCCACGCCGGCCTAGAGTTTCCCCCGGATCCATGCCCACCCGCCAGATCCATCCAGGAAGTATTGGCATCGATTGTAGTCGCTACCATAGCCAGCACGAACCGAAGTAGATCGAGTCTAAGACGACGCCTCCCATGGAACTCCGGTCGGCCATCAAGGATCCGCCGTAGCGCCGTCGCCTCCACGCTGCCCACGCAGTCGTGGAAGGCCCCCCATCTGCACCCGCGGGTGCCGCCCGCCAGGCAGGCCGCACCGCGCGCCACCGATCATGGCCGCCACCCCGAGATCCCCGCGCCGCCCGAGGCACCGGCGGTCAGATCTGAAACAGATCGACCACGGCCACCATAGGAGCGCCCCGAACGGCCTCCCACGCGACCGCCGGGGGAAGCAGCTCCTGTCGTTGCCCCCTGAGTCCTCGCCGGCACGGCCTGTCACCAACGCACCGCCAACCGCCGCTGAACACCACCCGCGCCAGGTCCGGCCACTACGGGGAGGAGAGATCCCGCCGCCGCCAACGCCAATCGGGCTTTGCCCGGCGGCGCGCCCCGACGGCGGCGGGCAGGAGAGGTGGGAGAGGGAGCCGAGTTCTTGACGATGCTAGGGTTCCCCGTTGGTCGCCGCGCGGGGGCGACCCAGGGGAGACTTGGGTAAAATTACTCTAGGTCATATTGGTATAAAGCGCATGAAGAGACTCCATGCAGATGGACTTTTGGAATCACTTGATTATGAATCGTTTGATACTTGCGAACCATGCCCCATGGGCAAGATGACTAAAACTCTATTCTCCGGAACAATGGAGCGATCCAATGAGTTATTGGAAATAATACATGTCGATGTATTGGTCCGATGAGTGTTGAGGCTTGCGGCAGGTATCATTATTTTCTGATCTTCACAGATGATTTGAGCAGATATGGGTATATCTACTTGATGAAACACAAGTCTGAAACATTTGAAAAGTTCAAAGAATTTCATAGTGAAGTGGAGAATCATCGTAACAAGAAAATAAAGTTTCTACAATCTTATCACGGAGGCGAATATTTGAGTTACGATTTTGGCCTTCATTTAAAACAATGTAGAATAGTTTCACAACTCATGCCACCTGGAACACCACAGCGTAATGGTGTGTCCGAACATCGTAACCATACTTTATTAGATATGGTGCGATCTATGATGTCTCTTACCGATATTACCACTATCGTTTTGGGGTTATGCATTAGAGACAGCTGCATTCACGTTAAACAGGGCACCGTCTAAATCCGTCGAGATGACACTGTATGAATTGTGGTTTGGCAAGAAACCAAAGCTGTCGTTTCCTAAAGTTTGGGGTTGCGATGCTTATGTGAAAAAGCTTCAGCCTGATAAGCTCGAACCCAAATCGGAGAAGTGCGTCTTCATAGGATACCCAAAAACTGTTGGGTACGCCTTCTATCACAGATCCGAAGGCAAGATCTTTGTTGCTAAGAATGGATCCTTTCTAGAGAAGGAGTTTCTCTCGAAAGAAGTGAGTGGGAGGAAAGTAGAACATGATGTGGTAGTTGTAACCTCTCTCGGATTGGAAAGTAGCACATCAATGAAATCCATTCCCGTGATGCCTACACCAACTAGTGAGGAAGCCAATGATGATGATCATAAAACTTCAGATCAAGTTACTACAAAACTCCATAGGTTGACCAGAACACGTTCCGCACCAGAGTGGTATGGTAATCTTGTCCTGGAAGTCATGTTACTAAACCATGACGAGCCTACGAACTATGAGGAAGTGATGATGAGACCGATTCCGATAAATGGCTTGAGGCCATGAAATCTGAGATAGGATCAATGTATGAGCACAAAGTATGGACTTTGGTTGAGTTGCCCGATGATCGGCAAGCCATTGAGAATAAATGGATCTTCAAGAGGAATACGGACACTGATGGTAGTGTTACTATCTACCAAGCTCGAATTGTCGCAAAAAGGTTTTCGACAAGTTCAAGGTGTTGACTACAATGATATTTTCTCACTCGTATCGATGCTTAAGTCTGTCTGAATCATGTTAGCAATTGCCGCATTTTCTGAAATCTGGCAAATGGATGTCAAAACTGCATTCCTTAAATGGATTTATTAAATAACAGTTGTATATGATGCAACCAGAAGGTTTTGTCAATCCTAAAGGTGCTAACAAAGTCTGCAAGCTCCAGCAATCCATCTATGGACTGGTGCAAGCATCTCGGAGTTGGAATATACGCTTTGATGAGTTGATCAAAGCATATAGTTTTATACAGACTTGCGGTGAAGCCAGTATTTACAAGAAAGTGAGTGGGATCACTACAACCTTTCTGATAAGTATATGTGAATGACATATTGTTGATCGGAAATGATGTAGAATTTTCTGGAAAGCATAAAGGAGTGTTTGAAAGGAGTTTTTCAAAGAAAGACCTTGGTGAAGCTGCTTACATATTGGGCATCAAGATCTGTAGAGATAGATCAGACGCTTGATAAGACTTTCGATGAGTATATACCTTGATAAGATTTTGAAGGAGTTCAAAATGGATCAGTAAAAGAAGGAGTTCTTGCGTGAGTTGTAAAGGTATGAAGTTGAGTAAGACTCAAAACCCGACCACGACAGAAGATAGAAAGATAATGAAAGTCTTTCCCTATGCCTCAGCCATAGGTTCTATAAAATATGCCATGCTATATACCAGACCTATTGTGTACCTTGCCATGAGTTTGGCAAAAGGGTACAATAGTGATCCAGGAGTAGATCACTGGACAGCGGTCAAAATTATCTTTAGTTAACTAAGAGTACTAAGGAAATGTTTCTCGATTATGGAGGTGATAAAGAGTTCGTCGTAAAGAGTTACGTCGATGCAAGCTTCGACACCGATCTAGATGACTCTAAGTCTGAATCTAGATATGTACTGAACATGGGAGCAATTAGCTAGAGTAGCTCCATGCAGAGCATTGTAGACATAGAAATTTTCAAAATTCATACGGATCTGAATGTGGCAGACCCGTTGACTAAACTTCTCTCACAAGCAAAACATGATCACACCTTAGTACTCTTTGGGTGTTAATCACATAAGTGATGTGAACTAGATTATTGACTCTAGTAAACCCTTTGGGTGTTGGTCACATGGCGATGTGAACTATGGGTGTTAATCACAAAAAGATGTGAACTATTGGTGTTAAATCACATGGTGATGTGAACTAGATTATTGACGTGCAAGTGGTAGACTGGAGGAAATATGCCCTAAAGGAAATAATAAAGTTGTTATTTTATATTTCCTTATATCATGATAAATGTTTATTATTCATGCTAGAATTGTATTAACCGGAAACTTGATACATGTGTGGATACATAGACAAAACACTGTGTCTCTAGTAAGCCTCTACTAGACTAGCTCGTTAATCAAAGATGGTTAAGTTTCCTAACCATAGACATGTGTTGTCATTTGATGAACGGGATCACATCATTAGGAGAATGATGTGATGGATAAGACCCATCTATTAGCTTAGCATAATGATCGTTACGCTTTATTGATATTGCTTCCTTCATGGCATATACATATTCCTTTTACTATGAGATTATGCAACTCCTGGATACCGGAGGAATACCTTGTGTGATATCAAGTGTCACAATGTAACCAGGTGATTATAAAGATGCTCTACAGGTATCTCCGAAGATGTTTGTTGGGTTGGCATAGATCGAGATTAGGATTTCTCAGTCCGAATATCGGAGAGGTATCTCCGGGCCCTCTGGGTAATACACATCATAATAAGCCTTGCAAGCAATGTGTTAACGAGTTAGTTACGCGATGATGTATTACGGAATGAGTAAAGAGACTTGCCAATAACGATATTGAAATAGGTATGAAGATACCACGATCGAATCTCGGGCAAGTAACATACCGATGACAAAGGGAATTACGTATGTTGTCATTGCAGTACGACCGATAAAGATCTTTGTAGAATATGTAGGAACCAATATGAGTATCCGTGTTCCGCTATTTTTTATTAACCGGTGAGGTGTCTCGGTCATGTCTACATAGTACTCGAACCCGTAGGGTCCGCACGCTTAACATTCGATGACGACTTTTATTATATGAGTTATGTGATTTGGTGACTGAATGTTGTTCATAGTCCCAGAATGAGATCACGAACATGACAATAGTATTTGGACACCAGAAGTGTTCCGGGGGTACCGGGTACGTATCGGGTCACCGGAAGGGGTTCCAGGAATCCCCCCGGCAACTACATGGGCCTAATGGGCCAAGAAGGGGACAGACCAGCCCCTAGGGGGCTGGTGCGCCCCATGTAGGCCGAAATAGGGGGGAAGGAAAGAGGAGAAGAGGGAAAGGAAGGGGAGGAATTCAGCCTCCCCCTTCCTTCTCTCCTCCCTCCACCTTCCTTCCCCCTCCGGATGAATATGGAAGGGGGGAGGCCGAATTGGGTGGCGCCCAAGTAGGATTCCTCCTACTTGGGGTTCCCTCTTGGCTGCCTATCCTCCCCTCCAACCTATATATATGAGGGGGGGGGCACTACTAGAACACACAACATTGATTCCTAGCCGTGTGCGGCGCCCCCCTCCACAGTTTACACCTCCGGTCATATCCTTGTAGTGCTTAAGCAAAGCCCTGCGTGGATCACTTCACCATCACTGTCACCATGCCATCATGCTAACGATACTCTCCCTCGACACTTTGCTAGATCAAGATTTCAAGGGACGTCAACGAGCTGAACATGTGCAGAACTCGGTGGTGACGTACGTTCGGTGCTTGATCGGTTGGAACGAGAAGAAGTTCGACTACATCAACCGCGTTGACAAACGCTTTCTCCTTCGGTCTACGAGGGTATGTGGACACGCTCTCCCCCTCTCGTTGCTATGAATCTCCTAGATAGATCTTGCGTGAGCGTAGGAATTTTTTTGAAATTGCATGCTACGTTTCCCAACAAGAAGCTTAAACCCTAGTTTATGTGTTGCTTCGTAAGGGGCTGATTTGGATCCATATGTTTCATGTTATGGTTAGATTTATCTTAATTCTTCTTTTGTAGTTGCGGATGCTTGCGAGAGGAGTTAATCATAAGTGGGAGGCTTGTCCAAGGAAGGGAAGCACCCAAGCACCGGTCCACCCACATATCAAATTATCAGAGTAACAACCGCGAATTATATGAACATGATGAAAACTAGCTTCACAGTAATTATCATGTGTCCTCAGGAGCGCTTTGCTTTATATAAGAGTTCGTCTAGGCTTGTCATTTTCTACAAAAAGGATTGGGCCACCTTGCTGCACCTTAGTTACTTTTGTTACTTGTTACTCGTTACGAATTATCTCATCATACAACTATCTGTTACCGATAATTTCAGAGCTTGTAGAGAATACCTTGCTGAAAACCGCTTGTCATTTCCTTCTGCTCCTTGTTGGGCTTGACACTCTTACTTATCGAAAGGACTAAGATAGATCCCCTATACTTGTGGGTCATCAAGACTCTTTTCTGGCGCCGTTGTCGGGGAGTGAAGCGCCTTTGGTAAGGAAAGATTTATATAGTGTGCTGAAATTTACTGTCACTTGTTACTATGGAAAATAATCCTTTGAGGGGCTTGTTCGGGGTATCTTCGCCCCGACCGGAAGAGCAAAGAGTTTCTCCTCAACCTACTGAACCTACTGAAAATATTTATTATGAAATTCCTTTGGGTATGATAGAGAAACTGCTAGCTAATCCTTATGCAGGAGATGGAACATTACATCCTGATATGCACCTAATCCATGTGGATGAAGTTTGTGGATTATTTAAGCTTGCAGGTATGCCTGAGGATGTTGTCAAGAAGAAGGTCTTCCCTTTATCTTAGAAGGGAAAGGCCTTGACATGGTATAGGCTATCTGATGATATTGGATCATGGAACTACAGCCGATTGAAATTGGAATTCATCAGAAGTTTTATCCTATGCATCTGGTCCATCGTGATCGGAATTATATATATAATTTTTGACCTCGTGAAGGAGAAAGTATCGCTCAAGCTTGGGGAGGCTTAATTCAATGTTATATTCATTCCCCAATCATGAGCTCTCAATAGAAATTATTATTCAAAAAATTTATGCTCGGCTTTCTCATAATGATCGATCCATGCTCGATACTTCTTGTACTGGTTCTTTTATGAAGAAGGATATTGAATTCAAATGGGATTTATTGGAAATAATTAAATGCAACTCTGAAGATTAGGAACTCGATGAAGTTAAGGATTCTGGTATAAACCTTAGGTCTGATTGTGTTAAATCTTTTATGGATACCGATGCTTTTCGTGATTTTAGCACTAAATATGGACTTGACTCTGAGATAGTAGCTTCTTTCTGTGAATCTTTTGCTACTCATGTTGATCTCCCTAAAGAGAAGTGGTTTAAATATCATCCTCCCATTGAAGTGAAAGTAGTAGAACCTATTAAAGTTGAAGAAAATTTATTACTTATAATGTTGATCCTATTGTTCCTACTGCTTATATTGAGAAACCACCTTTTCCTGTTAGAATAAAGGATCATGCTAAAGCTTCAACTGTGGTTCGTAAGAGTTATACTAGAACACCTACACCCTCTGAACAAATTATAGATGAACCTAGTATTGCTATGGTTAAAGATCTCTTGGTCAATAATATTGATGGGCATGCTATTTATTTATCTGAAGAAGCTCCTAGGATTGCTAAACCTGATATTAAAGATAAACATAGACATGTTGTTGGCATGCCTGTTGTTTCTGTTAAAATAGGAGATCATTGTTATCATGGCTTATGTGATGTGGGTGCTAGTGTGAGTGCAGTTCCTTATACCTTATATAAAGAAACTATGAATGATATTGCACCTGCTGAGATAGAATATATTGATGTTACTATCAAGCTAGCCAATAGAGATACTATTTCACCAATTGGGATTGTTAGAGATGTTGAAGTCTTGTGTGGGAGAATAAAATATCCTATTGATTTTATTATTCTTGCTTCCCCACAAGATGACTTTTGTCCAATTATATTTGGTAGACCTTTCCTGAATACCGTTAATGCTAAGATAGATTGCGAGAAAGATATTGTTACTGTTAGTTTAGGGGATATGTCTCATGATTTTAATTCCTCTAAATTTCACACACAACCCCATGATAAAGAATTGCCTAGTAAGGATGAAATTATTGGTCTTTGTTCTATTTTCGTGCCTCCTACTGATCCATTAGAACAATATTTTCCTATTGAAATAGATTAAATATTCTTTAATCGAGGGCCTGTTTTGAAACACAATTTGCCTATCGAAATCCTTGGGGATCCTCCTCCACCCAAGGGTGATCCCCTTTTTGATCTTAAACAATTACCTTATACTTTGAAATATGCTTACCTTGATGAAAAGAAGATATATCCTGTATTATTATTGCTAACCTTTCAGAGCATGAAGAAAACAAATTATTGAAAATTATGAAGAAGCACTGTGCCGCTATTGGATATACTCTTGATGATCTTAAGGGCATTAGTCCCACTCTATGTCAGCAAAAAATTAATTTGGAGCCTAACGCTAAACCAGTTGTTGATCACCAACGACGGTTAAATCCTAAGATGAAAGAAGTGGTAAGAAATGAAATATTAAAGCTTTTGGAGGCAGGTATAATTTATCCTATTTTTGATAGTAGATGGGTAAGTCCAATTCATTGTGTCCCTAAGAAGGGAGGTATTACTGTTTTTCCTAATTGTAAGAATGAATTGATTCCACAAAGAATTGTTACAGGTTTAGTATGGTAATTGATTTTCGCAAATTAAACAAAGCTACTAGAAAAGATCATTACCCTCTACCTTTTATTGATCAAATGCTAGAAAGATTATCCAAACATACACATTTTTGTTGTCTAGATGGTTATTCTGGTTTCTCTCAAATACCTGTGTCAAAAGATGACCAAGAGAAGTCCACTTTTACTTGCCCTTTCGGTACCTTCGCTTATAGACATATGAATTTTGGTTTATGCAATGCACCTGCTACATTTCAAAGATGTATGACTGCTATATTCTCTGATTTTTGTGAAAAGATTGTTGAGGTTTTCATGGATGATTTCTCCGTTTACGAAACTTCCTTTGATGATTGCCTAAGCAGCCTTGATCGAGCTTTGCACAGATGTGAAGAAACTAATCTTGTCTTGAATTGGGAAAAGTGCCACTTTATGATTAATGAAGGTATTGTCTTGGGGCATAAAATTTCTGAAAGAGGTATTGAAGTTGTTAAACCTAAAGTAGATGCTATTGAAAAGATGCCATGTGAAAGGATCGATATAGTTGACTAGAGGGGGGTGAATAGGCAACTAACAATTTTTAGCTTTTCTTTACTAAATTATACTTTGCATCAGAGTAGGTTGTCTAGATATGCAACTAGGTGAGAAACCTATATGATGCAACAACAACAAGCACACAAGCAAGAAAGGGATACAACACAATATAAGATTGACAAGTAAAGGTAAGAGATAACCAAGAGTGGAGCCGGTGGAGACAAGGGTGTTTTACTGAAGTTCCTTCCCTTTGAAAGGAAGTACGTCTCCGTTGGAGTGGTGTGGAGGCACAATGCTCCCCAAGAATTCACTAGGGCCACCGTATTCTCCTCACGCCCTCACACAATGCGAGATGCCGTGATTCCACCATTGGTGCCCTTGGAGGCGGCGAATGGACCTTTACAAACAAGGTTGGGGCAATCTCCACAACTTAATCGAAGGCTCCCAATGACACCACAAATCTTCACCACAATTAGTGGGGGGAATCAAATTTCTCTTGGTGGAAGTTAGATCGGGGCCTTCTCAACCAATCGCTAAAATCAACAAGTTTGATTGGCTAGGAAGAGAGATCGGGCGAAAATGGAGCTTTGAGCAACAATGGAGCTTAGGAAGGGAAGAGGTGGTCTTCTTGGGGAAGAAGACCCCCCTTTATATAGTGGCGAAAAAGATCCAACCGTTACCCACTCATTCAGCCCGCGACACGTGGTACTACCGCCCAAGCCCGCGGTACTACCAGAAGAAGTTGTGGTACTACCGCTTGACAGTGCGGTACTACCGCTGGAGTAGCAGTGACCAGACGAGGCCCTGTTGCGTATAGCAACGAGCGGTAGAACCGCCGGAGCGGTACTACCGTGCATCCTTGCAGTACAATCGTAAGGCAGGGTTAAACTGGGCTGGGAAGGCATGGACTAATAAAATTATATTCATGGCTACTTCCGCTTAGTTTTTGTCTGTGTGAAAATCCGGCACGATACTACCGCTCGCAAGGAGCGGTACTACCGCATAGGGCGCGGAAGTAAAAAATTACTTCTGCACCTACTTCCATGCACGCCAGCGTTCTGGGCTAGAGGCTGCGGTACTACCGCTTGTAAGGAGTGGTACTACCGCTCAACGCGGTACTGCCGCCTCTCTTAGCGGTACTCTGGTGGACCGCTATGGCACGATCGCTCCGTTGAGCAAGACTACCGCGACGCCACGAAGTCAGAGCACTTGGATTCCTTCATTTTGTAGAGACACGGATAAATGGACAGTGCTCCAATGAAGCAAAGGAAAGGTGGTGCAAAGGAACAAATGTGTACGTGTTGATTCCACCCTAACCTTTCCAAAGCGGACCCCCTCTTAATAGTACGGCTTTCCTATGACTCAAATCCACCGAAAAGAAATGTAGAAAACCGCCGTCTTCGATAGGCTCCGAGGGGCACCGAATCGTCTTGTGCCTAGACATGAGATATCTGAAATGCTCAATGCACATTATTAGTCCGCAAATGCATTGTCATCAATCACCAAAACCATAAAGGGAGAAATATGCCCTTACAATCTCCCCCTTTTTGGTGGATTGATGACAATACGGGATTTGCACATAAGGATATAGAATGATCATAAGTAAACCCAACATCTATAAAATATCAACAGGCTCCCCCTAGATGTGTGCACTCTATAGATATGCTGTGGACTGCACGGCACACATACTAGGATCAACACTCCCCCTATATTTTATAGACAAGGCAATCCTTGCAACAATATAAATGACACTAAGCATGGAGGCAAGGTAAAGTACGTGAGCATGAAGTAAAGGGCACAAGATAACATAAGCTCACAATCTACTAAACATACTAGACAATGAGATAAGCTTGAGGGCATATGTCTCACACCATATGATAGCATAGATCTCCTGGTCTCACACGCACACCAACACAAACCAACAAACCAAAGCAACGAAGGTTCAACGAAACGATAGCAAAGCGACACAAGACTCGCAAATCCTACACTGTCTCCCCCTTAGGCATCAAGACACCAAAAAGGCAGAGAGGACACCTGCAACACAGGTGGTGGTAGAACTCCAAGGCATCACCAGTCATGTTCCTCCACCTCAGACTCCTCTACAACATGGGATGAAGAGCGAACTCCAGTATCCTCCTCAGACTCACTCCACCGGCAGTGTTGTCTAGTCCATGGTTCCTCATCTGTGTCCTCTCCTCGGAGCCACTCTCAACCTCAAGACCAACCTGCCTCATAATAGCCTTGTCGCGACGACGAGCCATCTTGGCGTTCACATGAGCCTTGTACTGTCCCTTGGCCTGCATGTAGAACAGAGCCTTCATCTTGGCCTTGAGCTTCTTAGCCCAAGATGGCTCAATAGGGGGAGGAGCGTAACCCTCAGAACTGTCCTCAGCCACCTCCTCCTCAAACTCATCCTCATCCACATCCATCCGTGCAGCCTCAGCCTCAGCCCGGGTCGTGGTATTAGCCCACTTGCTCTTGATGCGTAGCTTGATAGGCTCATGGTAAACCCAGTTGGGAGCAAGAAACTCTTCATTTGGAAAGAGCTTCTCCCAAGTCTTCGAGATCAAGAGGTGCAAGTAAGGTCCATAGATGGGCACCTTACAATGGAACACAACAAACTGAAGCTCACTCCACATGATATGAGAGACATCCAGTGGTTGAGGTTGTTGACGATGGGCTGCCTCACACATGAGCATCATGTCCACGAGATAGGAGTGCACCTTGTCCTTGTCGCCTATGCGAGGAAACAGAGTGTTGCGGAAGATCCGGTGCATGATGTCAAGGAATGGGTTCAGCACATAAGTCTTCTTGTCATTGGGTAACTTCTTCTCAACAAGAAAGGGTTGAAGCTTGTTCTTGTTGGCAGACTCGGCATTGGCATGTGGGCGGGAACCAACGCGCACTTCAAGCCCCTCATCACGAATGTTCAACATACTCATAAACTCCTTCCACTCAGCAGTCATCCTCTTCCCATTTGTCATCCAAGTCATGGTCTGCTTCTCATCCGTGTGGAAGTGGACAGAAGCAAAGAACTGAAACACTAGCTCTGGGTCAAAGTCAAGGTGCAAAGTGATGATCTCCTCAATGCCAAACTGCTCCACCAAATCCAGAGTCTCACCAAAATATGACCGGTTCTTCTTCAGATGTTCCATGTCAATCCACTGAACTGGCACATAGGTGTTCTTCTTGGCCTCGATCACATCTAGGAAGATGAGATTTAGTTGCTTGGTCCAAAACAAGTCGTTTCCCCTTGTAATCTCCCTAGGGTTGATGTAGGGGTTGAGCTTCCTTTGAATCAGAAACTCCGCTTGAGGCATTTCATCCATGCCAACATTTGGCTCCTTGATATTGGTAGCTGTGGTCTTGACTCTACATTGTGGGGCACTGGACCCCTCAAGAGCTTCTTGGTTGCGAAGCCGCTTGAAGCCCGTGTCACGGCTGGGATTTGAGCGCCGAACATTGTAACTGGAGCCACCACCTATGATACACAACACAAACACACGAGAAAACCGAGAAGGATTATTGCAATGACCAAGGCCACAACCGAACGAAACAATGTAGACATGAGATTGAGTGTGGCAAAACAAAGTAATTTATATGTCAATGGTAGTACTGCACCATGAGGCGGGAGTAAATGTTGCATCTGCTCTAGCCGCGGTAGTACTGTGCCGGGTTGGCACGGTAGTACCGCCCCTAGAGCGGAAGTAATTATTTACTTCCGCGCGCCGGGCGGTAGTACCGCTCCAACGGAGCGGTAGTACCGCACGAGGCGGATCTCGCTAGAGCAGGCGGTAGTACCGCTCCTGGAGGAGCGGTAGTACCGCACGGGTTTAATCTTGCCAAATTGGATCTAGGAACACCCGTAAATTTGGATCGGTACTACCGTTGATCAAAACTACATTGTGGCAACACACAAAATAGCATATCCGCTGCACTAGCACTCTCCTACAATCTACTCTTGCAAAGAATTAGCCAAAAATCTCAAGAACTACACATGCATCTCCCAAAACCTAGAAGCACAAGGGCAAAAGGAGAGGGACTGAGGGAGATACCGGGTTCCATGGCAAGAGGGCGAGGTGGGGATCGATCCCACCGGTTGGAATGCAAGGAGAGTGGCCGGAGATAGAGATCCGGCGAGGTCCTCCGGTGTTGTTCTTGGGCAAGAGAGAGAGAGAGAGAGAGAGAGAGAGAGAGAGAGAAAGTGAGGGGAAGAGATGAATGGGTATGGGGGAGTTGGAACTCCCCCTGCCCGCTCTTAACCCCCACGCGCTCGCGACGGCTGCTACCTCTTGAGCATGCGTTGGTTTTCCCTTGAAGAGGAATGGGTGATGCAGCAAAGTAGCGTAAGTATTTCCCTCAGTTTTTGAGAACCAAGGTATCAATCCAGTAGGAGACTACACGCAAATCCCAAGTACATGCACAAACAATCAAGAACCTTGCAACCAACGCGATAAAGGGGTTGTCAATCCCTTCACAGCCACTTGCAAAAGTGAGATCTGATATAGATAATAAGATAAATATTTTTGTATTTTTGTTGTATAGATTGAAAAATAAAGATTGCAAAATAAACAGCGACAGAAATAGCACGTTGGCGGGAGATTGATATGATGGAAAATATACCCGGGGCCATAGGTTTCACTAGTGGCTTCTCTCAAGATAGCAAATTCTAAGGTGGGTGAACAAATTACTGCCGAGGAATTGATAGAAAAGCGCATATTTATGAGAATATCTAGGCATGATCATGAACATAGGCATCACGTTCGTGACAAGTAGACCGAAACGATTCTACATCTACTACTATTACTCCACAAATCGACCGCTATCCAGCATGCATCTAGAGTATTAAGTTCATAAGAACAGAGTAACGCATTAGGCAAGATGACATGATGTAGACGGATAAACTCAAGTAATATGATATAAACCCCATCTTTTTATCCTCGATGGCAACAATACAATACGTGCCTTGCTGCCCTAGCATCCTTTGGGAAAGGACACCGCAAGATTGAACCCAAAGCTAAGCACTTCTCCCATTGCAAGAAAGATAAATCTAGTAGGCCAAACCAAACTGATAATTCGAAGAGACCTGCAAAGATATCAAATCATGCATATAAGAATTCAGAGAAGAATCAAATATTGTTCATAGGTAATCTTGATCATAAACCCACAATTCATCGGATCTCGACAAACACAACGCAAAAAGAATTACATCGAATAGATCTCCAAGAGAATCGAGGAGAACTTTGTATTGAGATCCAAAGAGAGAGAAGAAGCCATCTAGCTAATAATTATGGACCCGAAGGTCTGTGGTAAACTACTCACACATAATCGGAGAGGCCATGATGTTGATGTAGAAGCCCTCCGTGATCGATTCCCCCTCGTGAGCGCCAAAAAAGGCCCCAAGATGGGATCTCACTGCATGTAAGGTTGCGGCGGTGGAAAATAGGTTTCATGGCTCCCTTGGATGTTTTCAGGGTATAAAAGTATATATAGGCGAAAGAAGTAGGTCAGTGGAGCTACGAGGGGCCCACGAGGGTGGGGGGCACGCCTACCCCCTGGGCGCGCTTCCCTGCCTCGTGGCCACCTCATTGCTTCCTTGACGTCCACTGCAAGTCTCCTGGATTGCGTTTGTTCCAAAAACGATCCTCGTGAAGGTTTCATTCCGTTTGGATTCCGTTTGATATTCCTTTTCTGCAAAACACTGAAATAGGTAAAATACAGCAATTTGCACTGGGCCTTCGGTTAATAGGTTAGTCCCAAAAATAATATAAAAGTGCATAATAAAGACCATTAAACATCCAAAACAGATAATATAATAGCATGGAACAATAAAAAATTATAGATATGTTGGAGACGTATCAAGCATCCCCAAGCTTAATTCTTGCTCGTCCTCGAGTAGGTAAATGATAAAAACAGAATTTTTTATGTGGAATGCTACCTAACATAATTTCCAATGTAATTTTATTTATTGTGGCATGAATGTTCAGATCCGAAAGATTCAATATAAAAGTTTAATATTGACATAAAAATAATAATACTTCAAGCATACTAACTAAGCAATTATGTCTTCTCAAAATAACATAGCCAAATAAAGCTCATCCCTACAAAATCAGATAGTTTGGCCATGCTTCATCTTCATCACACAAAATGCTCAAATCATGCACAACCCCGATGACAAGCCAGGCAATTGTTTCATACTATAGTATTCTCAAACTTTTTCAACTTTCACGCAATACATGAGCTTGAGCCATGGATAGAGCACTATGGGTGGAATAGAATATGATGATGGGGGTTGTGTGGAGAAGACAAAAAAGGAGAAAGTCTAACATTGACGCGGCAAATCAAAGGGCTTGGGAGATTCCCATCTATTGTTGTCAATGCAAGGAGTAGGGATTGCCATGCAACGGATGCACTAGAGCTATAAATGTATGAAAGCTCAACAAAAGAAACTAAGTGGGTGTGCATCCAACTTGCTTGCTCACGAAGACCTATGGCATTTGAGGAAGGCCATTGTTGGAATATACAAGCCAAGTTCTATAATCAAAAATTCCCACTAGTATATGAAAGTGACAAAATCAGAGACTCCCTATCATAAAGATCATGGTGCTACTTCGAAGCACAAGTGTGGAAAAAGGATAGTAGCAACACTGGGGTGCGCGCGGAGATCTCGCCCTCTACCTACCTGCACCTCGCCGCCTCGCTAGGATCTAAACTATGAAAGGAACAACACAAGAGACACAGGGTTTATACTGGTTCGGGCCACCATTGTGGTGTAACACCCTACTCCAGTGTGTGGTGTGGTGGATTGCCTCTTGGGCTGCTGAGGAACGTTACAAGGAAGAACAGCCTCGCGAGGGTCTGTTCTTGGCTGGTGCGATGAACTACTAGGGGGAGTTCAGTCGTGCTCTCTCTCTCTAATTCAAGCTGTTGGATCCTCTCTTCCAGATTTCTAGATGCCTCTACCCTGTGGGTGGCTAGCCCTACTTATAGGCAAAGGCCCTGGGCCTCTTCCCAAATATTGAGCGGGAAGGGCGCCAACAATTGGCCATTTTGAAGGGGAACATCTAGTACACTTATCCTGACTAAAGTTGGTCCTCGCCTGTCAAAGGCTCTGGTGGTGACGCCGGCTTGGGCTCCATGATGACTTCCTTCCTGCCGTTGCGACGGTCTTGGTCTTGTTGCACTGAAATGGATGCCTTTGCTTGATACTCTTGCCCGCGCTTGCCCCCTTTGCACCAAAGAGGAAAGGAGGACACTGCGCTGGCCGGGCGCTCACCGGCGCCCTTGGTCGTCATGGCTTGCGTCATGGGCACCTCGTGAGGTACCCCGCCTTGATCTCTCCGCCTCCTCGCGAGCCAGCCTGACGAGGCCGTGCCTGAGGAAGCTTCCTGTCATCCGCCCTGCGAGGCTTGGCCCCTCGCGAGGGTCTTGAGCTTGTGCTGACAAAGATGGGCCTTGCTGGGCCGCCCCTTGAGCCACGCCGCAGGCCGCAGGTAGGCAAGTCTGGGGACCCCGGCTGATGGATCTGCTTGGCATGGAATTGGCAGGCCTCACAAGCCTTCACCAGTTCGACAGCATCATTGAGCGCAGTGGGCCAATAAAACCCGTTGCGGAACGCCTTGCCAAAGAGGGTCCGCGATGACGAATGATGCCCACAGTCTCCACCGTGTATATCTGCCAGCAGTTCCTTCCCTTGCTCCCTTGAGATGCAGCATAGGGACACATCATTTTGTCGCTTCCGGTAGAGCTCTCCATCCCTGATGCAGTATGTTGTGGCTTGCCGCGCCACACGCTCCGCTTCCTCCTCCTTCTCCGGTAAGATCCCTTGCGTCAAGTAGCTCCGAAGCTCTGTGATCCAGCACCCCTCCTGAGGCTCCAGCGTCAAGAGCAGGCGCCCTCCTGAGGCCGGGCTACAGACCGGGGCTCCCGAGGCTGGTGGCTGGGGGAGCTCCTCCCAAGGCTGCACCGCGCTTGACAGTGATGGCATGGCCGAGGGCTTGAAGAGCCGCTCCTCGAAGATGCCAGGCTCCTGAGGTAGCCGCCTGGATGCTCGTTTGGCGATGTCGTCGGCCTCCTGATTGGTGCCACGGGGCACATGCTGCAACTCCAGCCCCCAGAACTGCTTCTCCATCCTGCGGACCTCCGCGAGGTAGGCTTCCATGTGCTCGTCCCTCGGCTCGTATACCTTGTTGGAGAAGTCGACGAGGAGTTTTGAATCACCCTTGATGGTAAGGCGCTTCACTCCTAGGGCAGTTGCGGCCTTCAGGCCTGCTATTAGGCCTTCATACTCTGCTATGTTGTTGGAGACCTTTTCTCCGTGCTGGAAGCAGAGCTGCACGGCGTAGTAGAGCTTGTCTTGGTTAGGATATATAAGCACCACACCAGCCCCCGCATCGTGCCTGGAGAACGCCCCGTCAAAGTACATGACCCAACCGTCCGGCGCCTCGCTTCCCGGGGAGAGGGATCGATCCTCATCAGCCTTGAGGCCCGGCGCCTCCGTCCATTCTGCCATGATATCCGCCAAGGCGGCCCCCTTGATGACTCTGGCTGTGCTGAATTCGAGCTGAAACGCTTGCAGTTCAATGTTCCACTTAGCGACCCTTCCAGCTGAGTTAGGGCTCCTGAGCACCCTTTCCAAGGGGTACGCTGAGACGACCTTGATGGGGCGGCCCTGAAAATAATGCCAGAGCTTGCGCGAGGCCACCAATAGTGCGAGGAGGAGTTCTGAGGCATGGGGTACCGCGCCCTCGCGTCCCGCAACACCGTGCTGACGAAGTACACGGGGTGCTCAACGAGGTTGGGAGTGTTGGTGTCGATGACGCCCTCTGGAGACCGCGGCGCCTCTTGAGATAGTGGAGCCTCCAGCGGCTGGTCGCCAGGGGGAGGGGTCTCTCCTGTCCCGAGTGCGTTCCCCTGCGGCGGATGATCCTTCTTGGCTATGGTAGTGGTCTCTGTGGGTCTTCCTTGATCCTGCTTCGCCTCGACCCGGGCAGCTGCCGCGGCTTTGGTCCGACGCTCCTCCCTAACGGCCACCAGGGCTGCGCTGGCGGAGTAGGGAGTGGCTGCAAGGTAGAGCACCAGGGGTTCCTGAGGGCGCGGGGCCACCATTACCGGAGGGTTGGTTAGGTACCTCTTGAGATCTTGGAACGCCTTGTCGGCCTCTTCGGTCCATTCAAAGGGTTCTTTTTTCTTCATCAGCTGGAAGAAAGGCAGCGCTCGCTCCCCCAACTTGGAGGTGAAGTGTCCTAGTGCTGTCACGCGCCCAGTGAGCTTCTGCATTTCTCTGAGGGTCTTTGGCAGGCTCATGTCCTCGACTGCCTTGACCTTTTCTGGGTTAGCTTCGATGCCTCGGTGGGACACGAGGAAGCCCAAGAGCTTGCCTGAGGGGACCCCAAACACACACTTCTCTAGGTTGAGCCGCAGGTTCACTGCGTTGAGGCTCGCGAATGTTTCCTCCAGGTCTTGTATCAGGGTCTTGGCCTCACGAGACTTTACCACAATGTCATCGACGTAAGCCTCAACATTCTTCTCGAGCTGCAGGCCCAAGGTGATGTGCATCAGCCGCTGAAAGGGCGCCCCTGCGTTGCGCAGCCCGAATGGCATGCATGTGTAGTAGTACACCCCACACGGGGTCAGGAAAGCCGTTTTTCCACATCTTCTACCGCCATCTTGATCTGGTGATACCCAAAGAAGGCATCCAAGAAACATAACAGGTCGCATTTGGCGGTGGAATCGACGATCTGATCGATGCGAGGGAGCGGAAACGGATCTTGCGGGCAGGCTTTGTTGAGGTTGGTGAAGTCGACACACATGCGTTCCTTCCCCCCTTTCTTTGGCACGACGACCGGGTTGGCCAACCAATCCGGGTATTTGACCTCACGAATGACCCCTGAAGCTTCCAACTTGCGGGTCTCTTGGACGATGAAAGCCTGCTTTTCAGTGGACTGCCGCCTTGCCTTCTGCTTCACGGGGCGGACATTGGGGCACACGTTGAGGTGGTGCTCGATCACACCTCTAGGGATCCCCACCAGCTGATCAGGCTCCCATGCGAATACCTTCTTGTTTGCGCGCAGGAACTTGACCAGGGCTTCCACTTGCTCGGGCTCGAGGTTGGCGCCTATGGTGAAGGTGGCGTTAGTGGATCCGTCCTCGTCGACCAGTATCTGCTTGGTTTCCGCCTTGTCTTGGGTGAACAACTGCTTCTTCTTGGTTGGCGCAACCCCCTTGGGCTCAGGGGCGTCTGAGTTGGCAGGTTGCACCGACGCCGCCGTCTTGGAGGCGAGCTTGAGCACTTGCAACGCATCCCCGTTGTCTCCGGACATGGTGAGGATGCCGTTGCTCCCGGGCATCTTCATGAGGTTGTACGCTGGGTGAGTCGCGGCCATGAATCGGGCGATCTTTGGGTAGCTGAGGATGGCGTTGTA
Source organism: Aegilops bicornis (assembly GCA_021605145.1). NCBI lineage: Eukaryota > Viridiplantae > Streptophyta > Magnoliopsida > Poales > Poaceae > Aegilops > Aegilops bicornis. The sequence goes on from CM038670.1 coordinate 498,816,177, forward strand.
TGGGAGGCCGATGGGGCGATTTCAAGTCGATTAGCTCCGTGCGGAAGTTGTCGTAGGTGCCAAAGGTTACCGGGAGACGGATCTGCCGAGTGGAGCCGGACGACCCGCCCCGACGCCAAGAAAGGCCGGTTGGCTGAAGCGCTCGGCGGTATGTGGAGGAGGTCAAGGCTTCACCGAGAGCACGCCGAGGCCAAGGCCATTGTCGATGAAAATTCTGGTGACGGCCACCTGGTAGATGGTGGGGGTGCACAGCATTGGGAGCGTGCCCGAGCAGGTTGAGTTGGAGGGGTGGTCCTCCGAGCTGAAGGCCAGATCGGCCTTGGGCGCTGACCGACCTGCGGGAGCCCCCTGCCGCGTGGAGGCAGCACCGACCTGGCGGACGAATGGCTTGACGTGGCGGCCTGTAGGTGGCGCCTGCAAGCCGCCTAGTAGAGCCGCGACGACTGGGGGCGCCGGCGCAGCATGCTGGGCGAGGAAAGGTTGCGCAGCTCTTCCCAAGAGGCCATGGAAGCCGCCGGTAGGTGGAGCAGCCACATGCGCGTGGCGTCGGTGAGGGCCATGGGCAGCCAGTTAGCCATGACCCTGTCATCGCCTCCTGCTTCGAGGATGGCCTCCTCGTACGCCAGCCAGGAAGGCCAGGCGGATCGATCGTGCCGTTGCTGGAAGCGGCGCGTCTCCGACTTGAACTTGTCCGGCCACCGCACCTGTCGCAAGGCTGGGGCCAAGGCTCGGAGCCCCCTGGCCCCTGTTCTGGCACTGGCGACCGGAATGTGCGGCGCGCTGCTCATCGCAGGGCGAGTCGCGGTGTCGACGGAGAGCGGGTCGGTGGAAGGGAAAGCTCCGGCGCACCCCTACCTGGCGCGCCAAATGTCAGATTTCGGGTTCCGGCAGACCCTCTAGGTTCGAACACTGGGGTGCGCGCGGAGATCTCGCCCTCTACCTACCTGCACCTCGCCGCCTCGCTAGGATCTAAACTATGAAAGGAACAACACAAGAGACACAGGGTTTATACTGGTTCGGGACACCATTGTGGTGTAACACCCTACTCCAGTGTGTGGTGTGGTGGATTGCCTCTTGGGCTGATGAGGAACGATACAAGGAAGAACAGCCTCGCGAGGGTCTGTTCTTGGCTGGTGCGATGAACTGCTAGGGGGAGTTCAGTCGCTCTCTCTCTCTCTAATTCAAGCTGCTGGATCCTCTCTTCCAGATTTCTAGATGCCTCTACCCTGTGGGTGGCTAGCCCTATTTATAGGCAAAGGCCCTGGGCCTCTTCCCAAATATTGAGCGGGAAGGGCGCCAACAATTGGCCATTTTGAAGGGGAACATCTAGTACACTTATCCTGACTAAAGTTGGTCCTTGCACTGGCCAAAGGCTCGTGGTGACGCCGGCTTGGGCTCCACGATGACTTCCTTCCTGCCGTTGCGACGGTCTTGGTCTTGTTGCACCGAAACGGATGCCTTTGCTTGATACTCTTGCCTGCGCTTGCTCCCTTTGCACCAAAGAGGAAAGGAGGACACTGCACGGGCTGGCGCCCGCCTGGCGCCCTTGGTCGTCATGGCTTGCGTCATGGGCACCTCGTGAGGTACCCCGCCTTGATCTCTCCGCCTCCTCGCGAGCCAGCCTGACGAGGCCGTGCCTGAGCAAGCTTCCTATCATCCGCCCCGCGAGGCTTGGCCCCTCGCGAGGGTCTTGAGCTTGTGCTGATGAAGATGGGCCTTGCTGGGCCGGCCCTTGAGCCACGCCGCAGGCCGCAGGCAGGCAAGTCTGGGGACCCCCGTTCCCAGAACGCCGACAGTCCCTTCTTTTCTTTTCTTTTTCTTTTTTGTGCCTTCCTTTTGGCCTTTCTTTTTTTTCTTTTTTATTTGGCCTTTCCTTTTTTATTTGGCCTTTCTCTTTTTCTCATGCGATAATGCTCTATTAATGATGATCATCACACTTCTATTTATTTACAACTCAATGATTACCACTCGATACTAGAACCAAATATGACTCTATATGAGTGCCTCCGGCGGTGTACCGGGATGGGCAATGAAACAAGAGTGACATGTATGAAAAATTATGCATGGTGGCCTTGCCACAAATACGATGTCAACTACATGATCATGCAAGGCAATATGGCAATGATAAAGCGTGTCATAATAAATTAAACCGTGGAAAGTTGCATGGCAATATATCTCAGAATGGCTATGGAAATGCCATAATAGGTAGGTATGGTGGCTGTTTTGAGGAAGATATAAGGAGGTTTATGTGTGATAGAGCGTATCATATCACGGGGTTTGGATGCACCGTGAAGTTTACACCAACTCTCAAGGTGAGAAAGGGCAATGCACGCATCAAGAGGCTAGCAATGATGGAAAGGTGAGAGTGCGATAATCCATGGACTCAACATTAGTCATAAAGAACTCACATACTTATTGCAAAAATCTACAAGTCATCAAAAACCAAGCATTACGCGCATGCTCCTAGGGGGATAGATTGGTAGGAAAAGACCATCGCCCGTCCTCGGCCGCCACTCATAAGGATGACAACCAAAGAACACCTCATGTTTCAAATTTGTCACACAACGGTTACCATACGTGCATGCTACAGGACTTGCAAATTTCAACACAAGTATTTCTCAAATTCACAATTAGTCAACTAGCACAACTCTAATATCACCATCTTCATATCTCAAAACAATCATCAAGTATCAAACTTCTCATAGTATTCAATGCGCTTTATATGAAAGTTTTTATTATACCCATCTTGGATGCCTGTCATATTAGGACTAATTTTATAGCCAAAGCAAATTACCATGCTGTTCTAAAGGACTCCCAAAATAATATAAGTGAAGCATGAGAGATCAATAATTTCTATAAAATAAAACCACCACCGTGCTCTAAAAGATATAAGTGAAGCACTAGAGCAAAATTATCTTAGCTCAAAAGATATAAGTGAAGCACATAGAGTATTCTAATAAATTTCGATTCATGTGTGTCTATCCAAAAAGCGTGTACAGCAAGGATGATTGTGGTAAACTAAAAAGCAAAGACTCAAATCATACAAGACGCTCCAAGCAAAACACATATCATGTGGTGAATAAAAATATAGCCTCAAGTAAAGTTACCGATAGACGAAGATGAAAGAGGGGATGCCTTCCGGGGCATCCCCAAGCTTAGGCTTTTGGTTGTCCTTGAATTTTACCTTTGGGTGCATTGGGCATCCCCAAGCTTAGGCTATTGCCACTCCTTATTCCATAATCCATCAAATCTTACCCAAAAGTTGAAAACTTCACAGCACAAAACTCAACATAAAATCTCATGAGCTCCGTTAGTGCAAGAAAACAAACCACCACATTAAGGTATTGTAATGAAATCATTCTTTATTTATATTGGTGTTAAACCTACTGTATTCCAACTTCTCTATGGATCATACCCCCCGATACTAGCCATTGATTCATCAAAATAAGCAAACAACACACGAAAAATAGAATCTGTCAAAAACAGAACAGTCAGTAGTAATCTGTATCAAACGCAAACTTCTATAACTCATAAAAATCTGCAAAAATAGGAAGGCCTAGATAATTTCATTATTGATCTACTACAATTGGGATCAGTATTTTATCACTTTCTGGTGATTTTTAACAATTGTTTTCTTGAGCAGAAAGTTTCTGTTTTTTCAGCAAGATCAAATAACTATCACCCAAGAAGATCCTATAGGTCTTACTTGGCACAAACACTAATTAAAACATAAACCCACATATAACCAGAGGCTATATGAATTATTTATAACTAAACAGGAAAAAAATAAAATTGGGCTGCCTCCCAACAAGCGCTATCGTTTAACGCCCCTAGCTAGGCACAAAAACAAGAATAGATCTAGGTATTAACATCTTTGGTATGCAATCCATAAATGGCTCTCATAATGGATTCATAAGGTAATTTAATTTTATTCCTAGGAAAGTGTTCCATGCCCTTTCCTTAACGGAAATTGGAATCTAATATTTCCTTCTTTCATATCAATAATTGCACGAATCGTTCTAAGGAAAGGTCTACCAAGAATAATCGGACATGTAGGATTGCAATCTATATCAAGAATGATGAAATCTACGGGCACATAATTCCTATTAGCAACAATAAGAACATCATTAATCCTTCCCATAGGTTTCTTAATGGTGGAATCCGCAAGATGCAAGTTTAAAGAACAATCATCAAATTCACGGAAACCTAACATATGACACAAAGTTTTTGGAATCGAGGAAACACTAGCACCCAAATCACACAAAGCATAGCATTCATGATCTTTAATCTTAATTTTAATAGTAGGTTCCCACTCATCATAAAGTTTTCTAGGGATAGAGACTTCTAATTCAAGTTTTTCTTCATAAGATTGCATTAAAGCATCAACGATGTGTTTACTAAAGGCTTTATTTTGATCATAAGCATGCGGAGAATTTAACACGGATTGCAACAAGGAAATACAATCTATCAAAGAGCAATTATCATAATTAAATTCCTGAAATCCAAAATAGTGGGTTCGTTGCTATGTAAAGTTTTGACCTCTTCAATCCCACTTTTAGCAATTTCTGCATCAAGATCTAAAAACTCCGAATCATTGGGACGCCTTTTAAGTAAAGTTGACTCATCTCCAGTCCCATCTTTATCAAGATTCATATTAGAAAACCAAGATTTAATGGGGGACACATCAATCACTTTTAGATCTTCATCCTTATTATCATGAAAACTAGAAGAACACGCTTTTACAAAGAAATCTTTTTTAGCACGCATCCTAGCGGTTCTTTCTTTGCACTCACCAATGGAAATTCTCATGGCTTTTAGAGACTAATTGATATCATGCTTAGGTGGAATAGATCTAAGTTGCAAAGAATCAACATCAAGAGAAATTCTATCCATGTTCCTAGCCAACTCATCAATCTTATGCAATTTTTCTTCAAGCAAAGCATTGAAATTCTTTTCTTGAAATCATAAATTATTTAACACTAGTCTCAAAATCAGAGGGCATCTTATTAAAATTTCCATAAGAGTTGTTGTAGGAATTACCATAATTATTAGAGGAATTACTAGGGAACGGCCTAGAATTAAAGTTTCCTCTATATTCGTTGTTACCAAAATTGTTCCTACCAACAAAATTCACAACCATAGATTTATTATTATTCTCAATCAAGTGGACAAACGCATATCATTAGGATCAGAAGAAACACTCTTATTAGCAAACAATTTCATAAGTTCATCCATCTTTCCACTCAAAACATTAATCTCTTCAATCGCATGAACCTTTTTACTAGTAGATCTTCGATTGTGCCATTGAGAATAATTAACCATAATATTATATAGGAGTTTAGTAGCTTCTCCTAAAGTGATTTCCATAAAAGTGCCTCCCGCGGCCGAATCTAAAAGATTTCTAGAAGCAAAATTCAATCCAGCATAAAAAATTTGTATAATCATCCATAAATTCAAACCATGTGTAGGGCAATTACATATCATTAATTTCATCCTCTCCCAAGCTTGTGCAACATGTTCATGATGAAGTTGCTTAAAATTCATAATATCGTTTCTAAGAGAGATGATCTTAGCGGGAGGAAAATACTTAGATATAAAAGCATCTTTGCACTTATTACATGAATAAATACTACTTTTAGGCAAAGAAGAAAACCAAGTTTTAGCACGATCTCTAAGCGAAAATGGAAATAGCTTCAATTTAACAATATCATTATCCACATCTTTCTTCTTTTGCATATCGCACAAATCAACGAAGTTGTTTAGATGAGTAGTGGCATCTTCACTAGGAAGGCCAGAAAATTGATCTTTCATTACAAGATTCAACAAAGCATCATTAATTTCACAAGATTTAGCATCGGTAATAGGAGCAATCGGAGTGCTAATAAAATCATTGTTGTTGGTATTGGAAAAGTCACACAATTTAGTATTGTCTTGAGCCATCGTGACAAACAATCCAACACACAAGCACACAAGAAGCAAGCAAAAAGAGACGAACGGAAAAAGGGCGAATAAAACGTCAAGGGTGAAGTGGGGGAGAGGAAAACGAGAGGCAAATGGCAAATAATGTAATGCGAGGGAGAATAGTTTTTGAAGGGTACTTGGTATGTCTTTACTTTTGCGTAGATCTCCCCAGCAACGGCGCCAAAAATCCTTCTTGCTACCTCTTGAGCATGAGTTGGTTTTCCCTTGAAGAGGGAAGGGTGATGCAGCAAAGTAGCGTAAGTATTTCCCTCAGTTTTTGAGAACCAAGGTATCAATCTAGTAGGAGACTACACGCAAATCCCTAGTACCTGCACAAACAATCGAGAACCTAGCAACCAACGCGATAAAGGGGTTGTCAATCCCTTCACAGCCACTTGCAAAAGTGAGATCTGATATAGATAATAAGATAAATATTTTTGGTATTTTTGTTGTATAGATTGAAAAGTAAAGATTGCAAAATAAACGGTGATAGAAATAGCACGTTGGCGGGAGATTGATATGATGGAAAATAGACCCGGGGACATAGGTTTCACTAGTGGCTTCTCTCAAGATAGCAAATTCTACAGTGGGTGAACAAATTACTGCCGAGCAATTGATAGAAAAGCGCATAGCTATGAGAATATCTAGGCATGATCATGAACATAGGCATCACGTATGTGACAAGTAGACCGAAATGATTCTGCATCTACTACTATTACTCCAAACATCGACCGCTATCCAGCATGCATCTAGAGTATTAAGTTCATAAGAACAGAGTAACGCATTAGGCAAGATGACATGATGTAGAGGGATAAACTCAAGTAATATGATATAAACCCCATATTTTTATACTCGATGGCAACAATATAATACGTGCCATGCTGCCCCTGCTGTCACTGGGAAAGGACACCGCAAGATTGAACCCAAAGCTAAGCACTTCTCCCATTGCAAGAAAGATCAATCTAGTAGGCCAAACCAAACTGATAATTCGAAGAGACTTGCAAAGATATCAAATCATGCATATAAGAATTCAAATAAGAATCAAATATTGTTCAGAGATAATCTTGATCATAAACCCACAATTCATCGAGTCTCGACAAACACACCGCAAAAAGAATTACATCGAATAGATCTCCAAGAGAATCGAGGAGAACTTTGTATTGAGATCCAAAGTGAGAGAAGAAGCCATCTAGCTAATAACTATGGACCCGAAAGTTTGTGGTAAACTACTCACACATCATCGGAGAGGCCATGGTGTTGATGTAGAAGCCCTCCGTGATCGATTCCCCCTCCGGCGGAGCGCTGAAAAAGGCCCCAAGATGGGATCTCACGGGAAAGGAAGGTTGCGGTGGTGGAAAATAGGTTTCGTGGCTCCCTTGGATGTTTTCAGGGTATAAGAGTATATATAGGCGAAAGTAGTAGTTCGGTGGAGCTATGAGGGGCCCACGAGGGTGGGGGCGCGCCTACCCCCTGGGCGCGCCTCCCTGCTTCGTGGCCGCCTTGTTGCTTCCTTGACGTCCACTCCAAGTCTCCTGGATTGCGTTTGTTCCAAAAATGATCCTCTCAAAGGTTTCATTCCGTTTGATATTCCTTTTCTGCGAAACACTGAAATAGGCAAAAAAAACAGCAATTTACACCGGGCCTTCGGTTAATAGGTTAGTCCCAAAAGTAATATAAAAGTGCATAATAAAGCCCATTAAACATCCAAACAGATAATATAATAGCATGGAACAATCAAAACAGATATTCCTTTTTATTGCGGTAGTACCGCCCGGGCAGAAGTACCGCACACAGGGCGGTAGTACCGCTCCTCCAGCGGCAGTAAAAAAATTACTGCCGCGATGGAGGCGGTAGTACCGTGACATTGACGCAGCTGTGCAAGCACAGGAGCGACCCATCTCCAGCGGTAGTACCGTCGTTTTCCACGGTAGTACCGCAAACCCAAGAAAGTGCACGTTTCATCAAAAACAGATAAAATTAGCCTTTGCAATGCAAACTTCAAGCAACCGGACACACAAACAAGCACACACGAGGCAATTCAAACACAAACACGGCTCAAAAGAAGGCAAAAGACAATGAGGACCAATTACGAACCAAAACCTCTCAAAGAGAGAGGGCGGTCGCCGGAGCCACCTATGTTTGAGTCAATTGGTATGGCACCGCGAAGAATTATCATTGAGCCCATGACCAAAACTCGTCTTTGAAGCACAAGTACCATAAAAATGGCTAATGTGAAAGAGTTGATAAATTTATGCATAATGGGGGGAAGGAGAGTTCATTGAGAGAACAACACTCCCCCTATGTCCATGCATACACCTAGACAAGACATCACAATGAGTATGGTGGGGTGTGCAAAGGTTCAAGCCACATTGCTCGAATCAGTGATATTTAGCTCATGCCTTAACTCGCGAAATCTTGCTTCATTCCAGGGCTTTGTGAAGATATCTGCAAGGTTATCATGAGTGTTGACATAGTTGAGCTCGATCTCCCCTCGCCTAATGTGATCCCGGATGAAGTGATACCGAATCTTAATATGCTTCGTCTTGAAGTATTGCACCGGGGTTGAGAGAAATCTTGATGGCACTTTCATTGTCACACCAAAGAGGCACCTTGCCACAAATGACACTGTAATCCTTTAAAGTTTGCCTCATCCAAAGAAGTTGAGCACAACAACTACCAGCAGCCACATACTCCGCTTCGGTGGACAAGAGAGACACACAAATTTGCTTCTTAGAAGACCAACTCACCAAAGAGCAACCAGGAAATTGGCACCCTCCGGAAGTTGACTTCCTATCCACTTTGTCTCCCGCCCAATCCGAGTCCAAAAAGCCCACAAGGTTGAAGTTAGCTCCTATTGGGTACCATAAGCCAAAGTTTGGGGTATGAGCCAAATATCGAAAGATTCACTTGACCGCCACATAGTGGTTTCCTTAGGTGAGGCTTGAAACCATGCACAAATTCCCACACTCAACATGATATCCGATCTAGATGCACAAAGGTAAAGCAAGGAGCCAATCTGTCGGATCACGGGTTCCGGCAAAACCCTCAAGGTTCGAACACTAGGGTGTGCACGAAGATCTCCCCCTACCGATCCACGTCCTAGCTTCGCTAAGATCTCAAGGACTAACTCGACAAACTCACAACACAAGGGACACAAGATTTATACTGGTCTGGGCCACCATTGTGGTGTAATACCCTACTCCAGTGTGGTGGTGGTGGATTGCCTCTTGGGATATGGATGAACAGTTACAAGGGGAAGAACAGCCTCCTGAGGTTGAGGTGTTCTTGTGCTCGATGTGTGGCTAAGGATTGGCTCAAGATCCCATGCCTCCTATGGTGGTGGCTAGTCCTACTTATAGAGGCCCTGGTCCTCTCCCCAAATATTGAGCGGGAAGGGAGCCAGCTTGTACAGCTTATCCTAACAAAAGCAGTCTTCGCGTGCAAAAGGCTCTGGTGGTGACGCCGCCTTGGGCTCCATGGTGACCTCCATCTTGCCGTCCTGCCGGTCTTGGTCTCATTGCACCGGTATAGAAACCTTTGCATGACGCCTCAGTACTCCGCGCCTGCGCTTGCTCCCTTAGCACCAAAGAGGAAACAAGGACACTTCGCGCGCTGGCGCCCGCCTGGTCTCGATCGTCATGGCTCATGTCATGAGAACCTCGCGAGGTTTGCCTTGCCTTGAAATCTCCGCCCCTCGCGAGCCAGCCTGGTGAGGGCGCTCCCGAGGAGGTCTTGTGTCGTCCACCTCGCGAGGCTTGGCCCCTCGCGAGGGTCTTGAATGCCTTGTTGATGAATATGGGCCGTACAGGCCCGCTCGCAGAGCCACGCCATGGGCCGCAGGCAGGCAAGTCTGGGGACCCCCGTTCCCAGAACGCCGACAGTAGCCCCCGGGCCCAAGGCGCGCTCAGGCTTGGCTTCGAGGCGAAGCCAAAGGTCAAGTGCGGAGCGCCGCGGGTCCCAATAGCCTGCGGCCTTGGTCTACGTGTGGCGGTTGATTGGACATGGGCGTCTCCGCTTCCCCATGCTGCCTCGGTAACTCCCTGTCTGTCAAAAGGGCTGGCGCAGATGGTGCTCGCCTTCACTGCTTCCCTTCGCCTTGCTTAGATCCCCTTTCTTGCGCCCTGCTTCTGAAATCTCCAGATCTGCTTCCTTCCTCCATCGTATCAATGACCAATGGCACCTCGCAAGGTCAAGACTGCCTCGTCGCTGGCATGGTACGGGTCAGCTCTCGACGCCCCCAACGTCTCGGAGAAGAGCCTCGCCGTCACTCGCCTGCTGACGGTGGGGGAAAGCAACGAGAGGGGGAAAACGGGGCTTCGGGTCGCCTCCGACCTGCCGGAGCCCGAGGGAAGCACCTTCTTCCCCTTCTTCACGAGCAGCATCGCCGCAGGGTTGGTCCCCCCTTTCTCTGATTTCTTCTACGAGGTCCTCGGCCACTACGGGCTGCAAGCGCTGCATCTTCATCCCAACTCCATCCTTCTCTTGTCCATCTTCGCCTACTACTGCGAGGCGTACCTCGGCGTGATGCCGTCTGTGGCTCTTCTGCGCCACTTCTTCTTCCTCCGCATCAAGGAGGTCACACCTCCGGGTGTGCCAACTTCATTGCGGCCGGCAAGGCAAACTCGATCTTGAAGACGAGGAAGAAAGCCGAAGGCTTCCAGAGCAAGTGGGCCATGATGGACGCTAAATGCGTCCACCAAGGCTTGACGCTGCCGACGGAGATACCCCAGTCTGACAAGGGGTGGTCTTGCGCGAAGCTCGCCGACGAGCGGGCGACGTTTGTGCTGGAGTAGATGAAGACCGACCTGAAGCCGGGCAACACGAGGGCGGCGAAGGTGACGGGGGCCATGCTCCTGAGGGAATTCTTGATGCTGCGCATAGCCCCGCTTCAGGCGCGTACACGCCCCTTGTGGAGGCTTGGGGATGAAGAAGACAAGATTCGCCTGAGCCCGGAAGCTTTGCCTAGCAATGAGCTGGCTGCAGTTCTGCGCCTCCTGGTCGGGGATTACCAAGAGTACCCGCCGAGCGCCTTTGTTCCCCTGTTCCGCCGCAAGGACTGGGAGCAGGTCGTGGCCGCCAGGCCTACTTTCGACGGACGTGGACTGGTGCCGTCGGCGCCCACTGGAGCCTCTGCGGCGCTGCCGCCGGTGGTTCTGTCTTCTGATGAGTCCCACGGGGAGGAAGAGGGGGAGGAGGAAGACTCGGAGGTGACTCCTGAATGGATGGGGGAGACCTCCCCCTCGAGCAAAGCTGACATCCTCCGCGCCTTCTCTGACGACGTCGAGGCCGACGCCCGCCAGGAGGAGGGGGGGCTGCCCGCTATCTCAAAGAGGGGCAGGTCGTTGCTGGTTTCACGAGATGTTAGTCCCGCCCTAGCGCCATCTGAAGTTGCTTCCAGCCCCTCTACTGCGTCGTTCTCTACTCCCGGAGTCTGCGCGCCCACACCTCAAGCCTCTAAGCTCTCGGGCTTCAAGCTCACCAAGCGGAGGGTGGACTATGCTGCGGTGGACCAGTAAGTCGGCCTTCGGCGAAGAAGAGGAAGGAGGGTGTAGCAGCCACGCCTAGGACCGAACCATCTGCAGCGGGCGCACCTCCCTCCATGGAGAAAGGGAACGACGGCTCTCATGCCCATCCGGCCCGGTCGCCCTCGCGAAGCCTGGAGGGGCGTCGTCCGGAGGAGTCAGCCCCTGAGGCCCCGTTGGCTCCGGAAGTGCCGGTGTCCGGCTCGGCTGCTGAGGCCCCAAAGGCTCAGGAGCCCTTGGTTTCCCAGGCCCTGGTGACGACATCGCCTCCTCCTCCTACTGCGCCATTACTCCCAGGTTCTTTTGCCTCCTCTCCAATCTTGGAGCATGCCCATTCAGAGATGGCCCAGCTGTGGGAAGATCTCCTCGGCACGGACCCGCGCCTGGTAGCCGGGCGCCTGGAGCTCACCTCTGTCTAGCTTCACACTGACTCAGCGGTTCGAGCGAAGCTGAGCCAAGCCGCGACGGCCTCCGGGATGGAGAAGCGGGCCGCCGCCCAAGCTGCGGCCAATCGCGAGGCGGCGCTGAAGGACGCCGAGGCCGCCCGTGACCGCTGCCGAGTGCTGGAGGACAAGCTGAAGAGTCTGCGCGACCAGCACGCAGAAGAAGCTCGTGGCCGCCAGGCGAAGGAGGAGGAGGTGAGGGCCCGGGAGGACGCCGTCAGGGACCGCGACACCGAGCTGGGAGAGTTGGCGAAGATGCAGGCCGCGGAGCGCGGCCGGCTGGAGGAGCTGGAGTGGAAGGTGAAGGCGAAGGAGGTCGATCTTGACGCGAAGGCGAAGGTCCTGGCCAAAGACCGTGAGGCCTTCGCGCTTCTTGAGAAGAGGTCTCGCGTGGCGCTGAAGGCGCTCTACGAGAAGGGCTTGGAGAGGCCACAGACCACCGACGAGGACGGCCCCGCCAAGCTGCTTCCCTACTTGGTTGACGCGCTCGAGGAGGTCGTGGCCAGCATCGGTCCCATGGCAGAGGAAGAATCCGGCGTTCTTTCCTCAGCCGCGCTGACACGGGTCTTTAGCCACCTTCATCTTCACGACCCCTCCACCCGCCTTGACGAGCTGCTGGAGCTTGTGGACGAGGAGCGTTGTGCGGCCGCTGCCGCAGCCGTGAAGGGTCAGGTGGAGGCCCTGCTGAAGAAGTTACGCGGCTTCGCGCCTTCGACCGGTGGTGTGGGTGGAGACGATGCCACCAAGGAGGGGGCGCCTCTTGTGGGCTACGGCGGTGTCGAGGGGTGACCTGCGGCTGTTTTCCTGTTTCATTCCTGCAACATGCATCATGCCTCGTGGAGGCATTTAAACTTGTGCTCGGTATTTGGGAGAACAATATGGTTTGTAATATTTGCTTTGAGATTTTGTGATTTTCTTCCTATTTGCTTTATGTTCTGCGTCGGCAGAGCCCGGCCGGGCGCATACCTCAGCCGCTGTTGGACCGACTGGAGACCAGGACGGACCCAAGGAGTGAGGGGCTACGTGACCAGTTAGGCTCCTGAGGCGCGATGCTCAGGAGTCCCCCTTGAAATGCAAACAACTTATAGGAAGAAGACGCGAGGATAGGTATAGTGTTCTACGTCGGCAGAGCCCGGCCACGCGCATACCTCAGCCGTCGTTGGACCGACCGGAGATCAGGACGGACCCAAGGAGTGAGGGGCTACGTGACCAGTTAGGCTCCTTAGTCGTGATGCTCAGGAGTCCCCCTTGACGTGCAAACACTCTCCGTACCTTTTCCCTCGCCGAGGCTTGACTCGGGAGGGGCGTGCGACAACCAGGCCCGATGAACCTGGCTAGGGTGGCGTACACTTGGGCGTGACCCGAGCGCAGCCCCCGTGCCCTGCCCCCTCGCGCAACTCTCCCGAGGGGAGGGTGTTGCGGTGAGGCCGGACACTGAGCTCTGGGGCTCCCTGAGGTTGGTGCGACCGTGAGGCCGCCCTCAGTTGTTTATCACCAGCGCGGAGCATAGTGCTTCCGCTTGTGCACGGGCATAGCCGCTCCTCGGCAGTGTCGACGGCCAGCACGGAGCATGGTGCTTCCACTGGTACGTGGGAGGGGGACTCCCTACTGCGGAGAGCCCCCGGGGCGTGTACAGCCCCGCCCTGACACGTGGCTTGCACGGCAGGGCTAGACGAGGTGTATCTGGGCACTCGTGAGCCAGCATGGGACTCACGAGGCCCTACCTCAAGGCGGGTTGCGCCTGGTCTTGATTCTCGTTTGCTGTAGTGATCCTGCGAGGTGGTTAGTCAGCCTGCACCGAGCGAATCTCCTGAGGTTATTGCATGAGAAAGCCGAGCACCAACGGCCCCAGGAGGTGACGTGAACGAGGCCGGCCCGCCAGACAGAGCTCAGTCGTTGGATTTATCGACACTGCAGGGACAGGCCCGAGCACAGACGCCGTGCCTAACCTTCTCACGCAATGGGTCTTGAAGAAAATACGGTCAGCGCGCGGCCCCCATGGTGGGTGACGATCGAGCAGGTGATAGTCATAGGTAGATTAAGGATGGAAAGCATACTAGCTTAAGTAAATGCAGGGAAGATACATGCCACTGGGCCTGGCCCGAGCGGCTTGGGGATGATGTAGCCCGAGTGGCGCCAGCAACAAGGTAAGCTAAAGACATGAAAAGGGATACATGCCACAGGGACGGACCCACGTGGCCTGGGAATGATGCAGCCCGAGGGGCGCTCCCAGCTAAATAAACTTGAAAAATGTCACCTGGTTCTGTTGATGACGGGATGTTGGAGCAGCTGAAGGTACGTGGCGAAGGGGTTGCTCCTCACGAGCCACCCGGGCCCTCTGCCTCGGGAGGCTCTCGGGGTCCAGGCGGTTCCTTGAGGACCGTCTCCATCTCCATCAGGACGGCATGGTGCCTGGCCTCCTGAATCGCCAGGGCACGCCGCAAGTTGCACTGATAGGCGGATGCCACGCTCGGCAGGCCAAAAGGCATGCGAACGTAGCTGTGCGGTGGACCCTCGCAGTGTCCCACGCGCGAAGGCCAGAAGGGCTCCTGAGACGCGGCCCTGTTGAGCCCTGGGATGTCGATGCAGACGCGCAACCCAGCATCCTCGCCTAGATGGGGAGCTGCACCTGGTGAGCGGCGGTCGCCGCGCATGGCCCTTGCATCTTGCAGTTCCTGAGTGGTCCTGGTGATGAACTCCTGAGCGGTGGGCGCTCCTCGCCCTGTGTTCTCCTGAGGGAAACGTGCCATGAAACACGCCTCCAAGTGGTGCCCGAGCGCCTCCCTCATGATGTTGGAGAGGTCTGAGGCCCTCCAGAAGAGAGCCCCCGAGCCCTGCCCGAGAAGGGCTCCGGGCATGCCTTCCTATGCGAGGGAGGGAGGCGCCCCAGGTGCAGGCGTCGATCCTGACGAGGTACCACTCACGGGGCCACCCTCCTGAGGTCCTGCATGATGTAGCTGCTTTTTCTTCTTGGGGGTGACCTCAGGAGGGCACTCGCTCTTGCTGTCGGGGTCGTCGATTGCTGCAGCTTGGAAGGCACGCTCGAGGGAGCACACCGTGTCTCTTTCTTCGCACGGGACTGTGATGATTCCGCCGCTTCCTGGCATCTTGAGGACATTGTAGCCGTGATGGGTCACCGCCATGAACTTCGCCAGGGCTGGATACCCAATGATGGCATTGTACGGCAGACGGATGTGTGCGACGTCGAAGTTGATGAGCTCAGTGCGGTAGTCGTTGCGTTCTCCGGAGGTGACAGGAAAGCGGACCTGCCCGATCGGGGTAGTGGAGCCGTCGGTCACTCCTGAGAAAGGCTTGGTGGGCTGAAGCTGGTCATACGGCACTTGGAGGTTGTCGAACATGTTGACGGACAGGACGTTGAGCCCCACGCCGCCATCGATGAGGGTCTTGGTGACTTGCACGTTGCTGATGACTGGTGAACAAAGCATCGGGAGGGCGCCAACGGTAGCCGCGCACTTGAGCTGATCTGCCGAGCTGAACGTGATGGCGCAATTGGACCAGCTGAGGGGGCGCATGGCCTCGAGCTTGGGGAGGACTGCATTCACTTCACGAGCAAACTGTTTGAAGATACGCTGCGAGGCTGGGGCTTGAGTTCCGCCCAAGATGCAGGCGATGGCACGCGGCTCCCGGAAGCCCCCAGCCCCCTCATCTTGATGGTGGTCATCATTCCTTCTTGGTGGTGACGGTAGTGGAGGAAGACCGGCGTTGCCCTGAGGACGATCCTCACGAGGCTGATCCCTCCAGGCGCCCTCGCGAGGCTGGTCCTGCCAGCGATCCTCACGAGGCCGGTCGCGCCACTCCTAGCGCGGGCCACAGTCATCCCAACGTCCGCCACCACGTCCTCCCCCTTGGTCGTAGCCCCAGTCGTTGAGCTCGGGGCATCGACCGAAGCGGCCTTCTCGAATGGCTCTAAGCTCTTGACAGTCGCTGGTGTTGTGGCTATGCACGTTATGGAAGGCGCAGAACGGTCAGCTGCTCTTGGATGACTCGGGCTGATTTCTGCCGCGCTTGGTGTTTGGCTCTGCCGCAAGCACGGCTGCTCCCTTGCACTTCACGTCCTTATCCTTGGCTTTCTTCTCCTCCGGGTCCACAGCCGGGATCTCGAGGAGGGAGAGGCGCCCTTCCTCGGCCCTTGAGCACTTGGTCGCCAGGTTGAACAACTCCAGAGACGTGCACAACTCCTCGTGGATAGCGAGGTCCTCCTTCATCTTAACATCGCGGACGCCATCAGAGAACGCGAAGATGATGGCCTCGTTCGTCACCTTGGGGATCATGAGGCTAACATTGTTGAAGCACTGGATGTACTTCTGGAGGGTCTCTCCTGGTTGTTGCTTGACGCGGCGCAGGTCACCCGCGGCCGGTGGGCGGCCGCGAGTGCCCTGGAAGTTGGCAACGAAATGGTCGCGCATCTTGTTCCAGGAGGAGATTGAGCCCGGAGGAAGGTTCAGGAGCCAGGAGCGGGCACCATCCTTGAGAGCCATGGGGAACCAATTCGCCATGACTTTCTCGTCGCCGTTGGCCGCCTCGATGCTCACCTCGTAGAGCTGCAGGAACTCCGCGGGGTCAGGGGTGCCGTCGTAGCGAGGAGACAGATCCGGCTTGAACTTGCCTGGCCAGGCATCGCTACGCAGCTCAGGGGTGAAGGCGCCGTAGCTGGCCGTGGTCACTGCGGCCCGTCTTGGAGGTGGGGCTTGGTCTTGGCGCCCGCGCGCCACCATGGCAAGCGGCGTGGGGCCCTGCCGCAGCAAGCGATCCTGGCGTGGCCGTACGGTGAGTGGTTGAGCATTCTCTTGCGGTCGAGGGACTTCTTGACAGCTTCTTTCTTCACGCACGGGCGCTGGACGAGGTGGGTCGCGGCGCGGAGCCGCGCGCCTTGATGCCAGGGCGCAATCTTGCTGCAGAGGTGGCGGAGGTGCTTCGTGAGCTACATCGCCCGTAGCTGGCAGTGGACGAGGCAGCGAGAGGGATGGTGCAGGGGAGCCTCTGCAGCGCTGATGAGCTCGGCGATGCGGTCCAGCCAGTCCTCGTAGAGGTCGTCGACTGGGCGGTAGCGCAGGAGCTCGTACGCCATGAGGAGCGCCGCCCACGCGTCCGTGGGAGCGCGATGAGCGTGAGATGATGAACCAGCGGGAGTCAGCGAGGGAGTGGCGGTGCGGCCGTCCTGCCGCACCGAGGGGTGCAACGAGGATGCTTGCTGCTCGTTCCCCGCCGGGCCGGTGGCGGCGTTGGCGGCAGGCGACGGAGAACGACAGGGTGGCCTGCCGACGGGAGTTGTCTGAGCAACGTGGGTGGCTAGGGAAGCCCGGCGCTCAGCGTGAGCGCGGCATGCATCCGCCCTGGAGACGATGAAGCGACAGGACGTGGAGCGGCGGAAGGGAAGCTTCGGCGCACCCCTACCTGGCGCGCCAAATGTCGGATCACGGGTTCCGGAAAAACCCTCAAGGTTCGAACACTGGGGTGCGCACGAAGATCTCCCCCTACCGATCCACGTCCTAGCTTCGCTAAGATCTCAAGGACTAACTCGACGAACTCAAAACACAAGGAACACAAGATTTATACTGGTTCAGGCCACCATTGTGGTGTAATACCCTACTCCAGTGTGGTGGTGGTGGATTGCCTCTTGGGCTATGGATGAACAGTTACAAGGGGAAGAACAACCTCCTCATGTTGACGTGTTCTTGTGCTTAATGTGTGGCTAAAGATTGGCTCAAGATCCCATGCCTCCTATGGTGGTGGCTAGTCCTATTTATAAAGGCCCTGGTCCTCTCCCCAAATGTTGAGCGGGAAGGGAGCCAACAACGGCCAATTTGGAAGGGGACAGCTACTACAGATTATCCTGACAAAAGCAGTCTTTGCCTGCAAAAGGCTCTGGTGGTGATGCCGCCTTGGGCTCCATGGTGACCTCCGTCTTGCCGTCCTGCTGGTCTTGGTCTCGTTGCACCGATATAGAAACCTTTGCATGATGCCTCGGTACTCCGCGCCTGCGCTTGCTCCCTTAGCACCAAAGAGGTAACAAGGACACTGCACGCGCTGGCGCCCGCCTGGCGCCCGCCTGTTCTCGATCGTCATGGCTCATGTCACGAGAACCTTGTGAGGTTTGCCTTGCCTTGAACTCTCCGCCCCTCGCGAGCCAGCCTGGTGAGGGCGCTCTCGAGGAGGTCTTGTGCCGTCCACCTCGCGAGGCTTGGCCCCTCGCGAGGGTCTTGAATGCCTTGTTGATTAAGATGGGCCGTGCGGGCCCGCTCGCAGAGCCATGCCATGGGCCGCAGGAAGGCAAGTCTGGGGACCCCCGTTCCCAGAACGCCGACACAATCATGGAACGATATACCTTTTGGTCCACCGCTTTTCCATTGGGATCTATGTCAAGTTGGCATTTGACAGGCATTGGAGTGGAAGCCGGCTTGACATCACTTAGCTTGAATCTCTTGAGCATGTCTTGAGTGTATTTGGCTTGGTTGATGAAGGTTCCTTATCTTCTTTGTTTGATTTCGAACCCGAGAAAGAACTTCAACTCGCCCATCATTGACATCTTGAACTTCGAGGTCATGAGAGTGGCAAACTCCTCATTGAAAGCTTTGTTAGGAGAACCAAAGATAATATCATCAACATATAGTTGGCATACAAAAAACTCCCCTTTGACCTTCTTAGTAAAAAGAGGGGGGTCGATTTTCCCAATTTCAAGCCCACGATCTTGCAACAACTCGGTAAGGTGCTCATACCACGCACGTGGGGCTCGTTTAAGGCCATAGGGTGCCTTATCGAGTTGGTACACTTGATTCGGGAACTCGGGATCCTCAAACCCCGGGGGTTGTTTGACATACACCAACTCATTAATAGGACCATCAAGAAAAGCACTCTTCACATCCATTTGTTGCAACTTGAAGTTATGATGAGAAGCATAGGCAATCAACAAATGAATAGATTCAAGGCGAGCAACGGGAGCAAAGGTTTCACCGTAGTCGATACCCTCGACTTGGGAGTAGCCCTGTGCTACCAAACGAGCCTTGTTGCGAATGATAAGCCCATGAGAATCTTGCTTGTTCGTGAATATCCACTTGGTTCCATTGACATTATGGTTCCCCTTTGGCCTTGGCACCAATCTCCACACCTTGTTGTGCTCGAAGTTGTTGAGTTCTTCATGCATGGCATTAAGCCAATCCGGATCCTCGAGCGCCTCATAGACCTTTTGGGGTTCAACACAAGAAACAAATGCGTGATGTTCACAATAGTTTGCTAATTGTCTATGACTGCTTACCCCCTTTCTTAAGCTTCCAAGCACATTCGTCATGAGATGATCTTTGGTAGTGAGCTTGGATGCAATCTTGGCGGCACGACGCTCCAATTCCTCCTCATGAGAGAGTTGAGGAGCGGTAACTTGATCATCTTGATCGTCGTCTTGAGCTTGTTCTTGATCTTGAGCTTGCTCTTGATCTTGAACTTGCTCGGTAGTGAGAACTTGACCTTGGTCATCACTTGGTGTTTCACCACCATCTTGAGGTTGATCTTGCCCTTGATCTTGTTCATTTTGTTGAGGTCCTTCACGTTGTTCTTCGGAAGCGCGTGGGTCTTGGGTTGGTGATGGTTCCACTTGAGTGGAACATTGTCCTTCTCCTTCGGCCACAAGGGGTTCCTTAATGGGTAGGATATGACCAACACCCATTCTTCTTATGGCTTGGGGAGTAATTTCATCCCCTACATCACAAGTACCACTTTGCTCCACTTGGGAGCCGTTATTCTCATCAAACTCCACATTA
The DNA here is from genome assembly GCA_021605145.1 of Aegilops bicornis. NCBI lineage: Eukaryota > Viridiplantae > Streptophyta > Magnoliopsida > Poales > Poaceae > Aegilops > Aegilops bicornis. Next base: position 498,835,875 of record CM038670.1, read on the forward strand.
CATGTCTCCTCAATAAGTCCCGTGGACTTATTGAGGACATGGTAAGCATGAGAGTTTGTAGCATAACCAACAAATATGCCCTCATGAGCTCTAGCCTCAAATTTAGACAAATGAACACCTTTCTTGAGAATGAAACACTTACACCCGAATACCCGGAAGTACTTGAGGTTGGGCTTGCTGCCGGTGAGTATCTCATATGGAGTATTGTTCAAGCCTTTGCGGAGACAGAGCTGATTGGATGCATGACAAGCGGTGTCAATGGCTTCGGCCCAAAAGTTTGTACGGAGACTTGAACTCCGCCATCATGGTCCTTGCCGCATCCATCAACGCCCGGTTCTTCCTCTCCGCTGCACCATTTTGTTGAGGGGTGTAAGGTGCGGAATATTTATGCTTGATCCCCTCATCACTAAGAAACTCATTCAAGGTGTAGTTCTTGAACTCGGTGCCGTTGTCACTTCTTATCATCAAGATCTTTGCATTGTGTTGACGTTGAGCTTCATTTGCAAAGTCGACGACGGTTTGTTGGGTCTCACTCTTCCTCTTGAAGAAATATACCCAAGTGTATCTTGGATAATCATTCACAATCACCAAGCAATACTTTCTACCCCCCAAGACTATCAAAGGATAGAGGCCCAAAGAGATCCATGTGAAGGAACTCCAAGGGCCTCTTTGAGTAGATGATAGTCCTGGGTGGGTGAACCTTCTCATGTAGCTTTCCTTCGATACAAGCACTACAAGCACGATCTTTGGCGAAACTAACATTTGTTAGTCCACGGACATGGCCCCCCTTGAGAATACTTTGCAAATATCTCATGTTGACGTGGGCTAAACGGCGATACCAAAGCCATCCCACGTCAACTTTAGCCATTAGGCATGTTGTGGTCTTAGTGGGTCGCTCCGAAAAGTTAATCACATATAGACCATTCTTGACATGCCCAACAAAGGCTACTTTAAGAATCTTGCTCCACAAGAGGGCCACGGTATCAATATCAAAGAAAGTGGCAAAGCCCATGAGTGCAAGTTGATGAACGGAAAGTAAGTTGTATGCAAGGGACTCAACAAGCATGACTTTCTCGAACGTGAGTTCATGAGAAATGACAACCTTGCTAAGACCCAATACCTTAGAAGATGAGGCATCACCCCACTTGACATTGGTGGGCATAGATGAAATCCTGTGCACGTCCACCACCAAGTCCTTGCTTCCGGTCATATGCTTTGTAGCTCCACTATCGAGCAACCATGATCCCCCGCCGGAAGCAAACACCTACAAGAGATCAATGCTTGGTTTTAGGTACCCATTTTGTAATGGGTCCTTTGATGTTAGTAAGAAGGGTCTTAGGAACCCAAATAGACCATTCAATGTACTCATAAGGAGAACCAACAAATTTGGCATAAACATGCCCATCACTAGCACGGCATAACACATGAGAAGGGTTAAAGTCGTCAGCTTTGTTGGAAGGGGTGGCATTGCCCTTCTTGACACCACCACCCTTCACATTGTACTTCTTCTCCTTAGAAGCACCCTCTCCCTCCTTCACAAAAGTTTGCTTGAGAGGAGGAGGTTGTTTGGCCTTGTCATTCTTCTTCTTGTTCTTGGACTTGGGTCCAAACCCAATTCCCTCCTTGCCCCCAACTTCCTTTTCATTACTCAAAAGGTCGTTGAGGTTCTTACCACCTTGTATGCAAGACACAAGGCCTTTCTCAAGTTGCTCCTTCAACTTGGCATTCTCCTCCACAAGATGCACCATGCTCATAACACGGGTTAGTAGCATTTGCATTATCAATTAAAGCCATATGAGGAAATGTGGCTTTTTCCTTGGTTAGCTTCACTTGGAGTTGATCATGAGACTCTTTGAGGCTAGCATGAGCACCCTTCAAGGCCTTGTGAGCCTTTTCAAGTATATCAAACTCCTCCTTGAGTATATCATGGTCAACCCCAAGTTTAGCCTTCTCGGAATTGAGCACACGAGATACAACAAGAGCATTATCAAGATCTTTCTTTAATTTAGCATGATCATCGTTGTGTGACTCCTCAAGAGCCAAACAATGACCACGCTCTTCCTCAAGCGCATTAGAGAGATCTGACATCTCATTGGCATAGTCACGACTATGCCCTTCCATCTTAGAGATGGTTACTTCATGAGCCTCGATCATGTCATTGGCTTCACCAAGTTGTTCCAAGAGAGCAACAAAGTGTGCCAGATGTGGGATTCCGGCAAACCCTTGAGGTTCGAACACCGGGGTGCTTGCGAAGTCTTTCCCTCCTACCGATCTATGCCCTAGCTCGCTAAGATCTCGCGGACGAACTCGACGAACCCGCAATCACAGAGAGACACGAGATTTATACTAGGTCGGGCCACCGTTGTGGTGTAATACCCTACTCCAGTGTGGTGGTGGTGGATTGCCTCTTGGGCTGGTGATGAACAGTACAGAGGGAAGAACAACCTCCTGAGGTTGAAGTGTTCTTGTGCTTGCGGACTTGTGCACGTGAGAGCTGGATCAACTGCTCGATCCCCCTCCACTATGGTGGATAGACCTAATTATAGGGGCCCTGGTCCTCTTCCCAAATATTGAGCGGGAAGGGAGCCAAAAACGGCGGGCAAATTTGAAGGGGGACAGCTAGTACAAGCTATCCTGACAAAAGTGGTCTTCGCCTGCGAAAAGCTATGTGGTGACGCCGTCTTGGGCTCGACGATGACCTCCATCTTGCCGTCCTCCTGGTCTTGGTCTCGTTGCACTAATATAGCAACCTTTGCCTGATGCCTGGGTACTCTTCGCATGCGCTGGCCTCCTTAGCACCAAAGAGGAAACAAGGACGATGCGCGCGCTGGCGCCCGCCTGGTGCCGATCGTCATGGCACATGTCACGAGAGCCTCGTGAGGTTTGCCCTGCCTTGATATCTCTGCACCTCACGAGCCTGCCTAACTAGGCCACTCTCGAGGAGGTCTTGCGTCGTCCGCCTCGCGAGGCTTGGCCCCTCGCGAGGGTCTTGGATGCCTTGTTGATGAAGATGGGTCAAATGACGGCTCTTTGGCTTAGCCACGCCGTGGGGCAGGCGTGCAAGTCTGGGGACCCCGTTCCCGAACGCAGACCGTAGCCCCGGGCCCGAGGAGTGCGCTTCGGGCTTGGCCGCAGCGAAGCCAAGGGTCAATACTGAACCGCTGAGCCCCAAAGCCTGCGGCCTCGGTTGACGCATGGCGGTTGATTGGACGCGGGCGTCTCCGCTTCCCCATGTTGCCTTCGAATCCGCGTAGCTATGCGGCCCCCACGGCCTACACAGTTATTCTTCCTTCGCCCACGCCTAGCTCTTCCAATCTCCCTGCTTCCTCGAGGCCCTGCTTTGCCCTGCGAATCTGGCTTACGCTCCGCCTGCTTCATCGCCATGGCGCCGAAACAAGCTGAAAAGGGGAAGAAACCCCTGTCGTCGCCTACTGCGCCTCCGTCTTTTGAGCCGGCGCTCGGCCGGTCTCGGGTGCTCAACGACGAGGCCATGGACAAGGTGCGCCCCATGCTTGCATCCAGCTTCAACGAGTGGGGGGAGACGGTGGCTTGGCCCGCGTCCCGCACTCGCATGGATCGGGCAGCCACTGAGGTCCCGATCTTCATTGATGCCCTCTAGGCTGGTTTGATTCCTCCCTTATCCACCTTATTCAACGCGGTGCTTGAGCATTACCAGATCCACATGCTTCATCTCGACCCTCAATCTATGACCCTCCTTGTCGTCTTCGCCTTCTTGTGCGAGGCAATGGTGGGCATCGCTCCTTCCGTGGCCCAGCTTCGCCATTTCTTCTCATTGCATCTGCCCGGTCCCCAGTAGAGCTCGGGGTGTGTGAGCTTCTAGGCCGTGGTCGCGACTGCGGGTGCGGGGATTGACTTCGAGCTCCCTTCATCCATGAGCGAGTTTCGTACGCGATGGGTGTTTGTTGACGCCGGCGTGCTCAGCCCTCTGCTCCAAGTTCCGGCGGGGCCCGCCGTTCCAAACTCCGGTTGGGGCCACCAGAGGCTCTCGAGCCCTTGCCTTGCTCTTGTCTGGGCCAGGCTGAGGCTGTTGAAGGACCGCGGCATGACCGCGCCTATGGTGGTGAAGGAGTTCGTCAAGCGCCGGGTTGCTCCGCTTCAGCGCCAATCTCGCCCAATGTGGACCTTGCTCAACAGCCAAGACCACATGAGGTTCCAAGAGTCTGGGCTTCCTCTCGGGACGCGGCAGACAGTGCTCAAGGTCTTGACGGGTTTCCCTTTGCCGGCTGAAATGCCTGGGAAGAATTGCCTGTTGTATCGCTGCAAGAACAAGGACGAGTTTGCAGCGAGCATGCCTTCCCTTAACGAATGGGGGCTGTGACCGATTGGTCTGGTGGGGCCCCGTGGGAACCCCGTCGTCGTGGTTCCCTTCCTTGCCGCTGGTGCCGAGCTCACCCCAAGTGGGGATGCAGGAGGGCGAGCTCCGACGAAGGCTGGTGGCCCAAGTGCTGAGGAGCACGTGTTGTGTGGTGATCCTGGGGCGTCATCCTCGGGAGCTTGCGAGCCCCCTCTTGAAACGCCGGTCGCTGAGGAGACGCTACGTGGGGTTCCCGAGGCTAAGGCCCCGGAAGCCTCGGGAGTTGGTGGTGAGGCGGTGCCCGGCTATTTGCCGCATCCGGGCACCCCTGAAGTTGTCTCTCCAAGCTCTTTGCCCCGTGCAGGCCGCCACGTCCAGCGACACGGCCGGCTCTGCGTTGATTTCGCGGAGCTCTACAAGAGGAGAGGATCCCTGAGCAGCAGCAACATCTTTGAACCGCTGAAGCGGAGGAAGTACATCGCCGTTGACGTGTAAGCATCGTATCGATGTGGCTCTTTGTGTGTTGTTTTCCATCTCCTGACATCAGTTCTTCAGGGCTCCGTCCGTCAAGGCGGCTGCGCCTCCTGAGAAACGGCCTCCTCCTTCCTCGACTCCCCCATCGGCCTTGAGCGTTCTCGGTCCGCCACCGTCCCCCGGAGCTGGGTCGGTCGGGGAGACATCTCCTTTCGTGGGCGCTTGCTGAGCTCGTGACTTGGTCACTCCTCCCCCACGGTCTGGCGTGGTGTCTGGCGGGCGTTCCCAAGAGCCCTCCTTTGCTCATGAATAGCAGCTGGTTGGCTTCGATCTTCGGCAACTCTTCATGCAGCGTGCCCCGGTCGGCTCAGGCTTCTTCCAAGGACTGGCTGAAGTTAGGTGCGGCGTCAGCCCCCAGCCCCCTGCCGGGAGGTGGCGTGCCACTTGGCTCCCCGCCCGCTGCCCCGGAGGTGGAGGACGAGGTGGGCCGAGCGTTCGAGCTCGAGCGCTCGCGGATCATAGTTCGTCACGAGCTCTTCTAGGAGGCGATGGGTGCGATGAGTCGACTGGGTGAAGAGCTCGCTGGTGTCGACTCGCGCCTTGAGGCTGAAGGTCTCCGGATGGTGGAGGAGTGGCGCAAGCTGAAGGTGGCCATCAACCTTCATCGCTATCAGCGCGACCTTGAGAATGCGAAGGCCGAGGCATCCCTCAAGATTGCCCATGAAGCCCGCTCGCGAGCCTTGGAAGAGGCTCGCGAGGCTGACCGTCATCTCGAGGCTGCGGAGAAGCGCGCGTGGGAGCTCCAGGCCTGGAGCGAGTCCCTTGAACAGCAGGTGGAGGCACGCAGGGCCGTTCTTGCATCGCTGAGGGGGACGCCATGGAGGAAGAGGAGGTTCGGAAGCGTAACGAGGCCCTGACCCTGGAAGCCGTGGAGCGCAGCCTCGAGCTCGAGCAATTGGAGACGAGGGAGCGTCAAGTTGCTCAAGCAGAAGACGCCGTTGGGGCTCGCGAGGCCAGAGTCGAGGAGGAGGTCAATCACCGGGTGGCCGAGGTTCGCGTAGACCTAGAGGGCAGGTACAACCTGAAGCTGAAGCTCGCAGGTACGGAGGATGCGAGCAGGACCGCTGCCCTCGGGCCCAGGTTGGATGAGGCTGAGAGGCGCGCGGAAGCCACGGCCGCCGCCCTGGTTACGGCGCAGGCGGACTTGGCCTCCGCCCGCGCCGAGCTACGTTCCCTTCGGAGGCGGGTTGATGGCGCTGAGGCCATCGCACGGCAAAACACGGAGGAAGTGCTCCAATGACGAACGCTGGAGCGCGAGCATGCCCCTATGCTTCAGGATCTCCGGAATAGGGCCAATATCGCTCTGGGCCATATTTGCGACGTGGAGGCGCCGGCCCCTCACTCGAATGATTATGCCAGCCACCTGACCTTCTTCACCGAGGTGGTGATGCGCCTGGAGGCTCGATCTGCCAGAGCTCGCCAGCTTGTGGAGGAAAGGGGTCGTGGCCTGCTTGAGCGCGCTTTCTCCTGTGTCTTCAGCCACCTCCTGAATGCCGACCCCAACTTTGATTTCGACGCTGCCATCGCCCCCGTACCCACGGCTGTCCAGGGCGACCTGGCGTGTTGGGTTGAGGACAATGTGGACGCGTTGGTCAGGGCCTTCACCTCGGAGGATGACCCGGTGGTGGTCGCCGCCGACGAATGCGACGTGGTTGACGACGATGATGGGGGCGTCGTTGATAGCAGCGAGGATGCCGATGAAGACGATGACGACGCGAGTGACGCGTCCGCGGGTGATGCAGCGAGCGACATTTCTGGCTGACCCCATGTTCTCCTGTCATTTCATCCTACACACAAAACTCGGGTGTGGCCCTTGGAAAACTTGTAAGAGCATTTTGAGAGGGGGAGCCCCTCATGTAAGCAAATTGCAGCTTTTACTTTCCTATGCAGTGTGAGTTTGTGTCCTCGTGGACTCGTGAATCCAGGTGCGAGTTTTCTGTCATGGTTTACCTTAGCCAGCGCCAGCCTTGAGCTGGGTCGCGAGGTCTTGAGTTTCTGAGAATCCTACAGAGCTTGTCACCCCGTCAGAAGGGGCCCGGCAAGGGGTGAGCACCGATCGATGCTAAGCGGCGCTGGCATCTGCATGCTGCCAGCATGATCCCTTTCGCGAGGAGCTCGTGAGGGGAAGGCGACGGACGTGAGTCCCAGACAAAACGAGATCCAGAAGGCGAGAAATTGCTCAAACGAGAAAAGGCTCCCCCCACGCGCATCAATAAAAATTCAGCTTCAACTTAAATGCAGATCCAGAAAGCAAAGCTACAGAAAGAGAGATCCAAAGCGAAAGGTCGCGTCCGGCACCTAGTCTAGTCTTCTGGTCTTCTAGTCTTCTCACCAGCGCGGAGCTAAGTGCTGCCACTAGGCGTGGGAGGGAGCCCCATGGCCTGAGGCCGGCACCCCTGAGACCCCGGGGCGTGTACAGCCCCAACTCATTATTACTTGAGAGTGTCACGGGCGGCGAGCTTCACAGGCACTGGGCCTTCTTCACAGTTACCGGCCTTGCTTCATATCGCCAGACGAGGGGCCCGCCTTGCGCCAACCTTGACCTCCTTTGAGCCGACCGGTCACCGGGATGACACAAAAGAGGGAAAGGGGACGCCAGCGGTGCCCTCGTCGACCACAGGTCCTCTGCTGGGGGAAGGGTTGTCGAGGCCTCCCCGGCAAAGGGCCTACCTCCGGGTGTCGCCAGGCGTCGCGCGACGCGGGGAGGGGCCTTGCTCCTGGCTCCCTCCTGGCAGCCCCCAGCGTGTTTCCCTTGTTGGAAGGGGTGTTGTCGTGCCAGGGTCATCGATCGACGCTGCAACCTGATTCATCTGCAGCCCATGGTTAGTGTAAGCATGTTCCTAAGAGATTAGCGGTACCCTGTAGTTGCCGCTGCCAACGCGGTCGTCGTGGTTCTCCGTTGGTCCTTGAAAAGCTTCGGCTCCTAGCGCCCCCTCCCCCCAATCTTCTCCAACGAATGAGCCGGGGTCGTCCTCCGGTGCGTACTCTCGGTCCATCATGCGGGGCACATAGGCCTCTGGGGCGGTCACCCCGAACACCTCGCCATAGTGCCCCATGCTCCATGTTGCTCGGCCCAGGGTGGCGTCCTGAGGATGATGGCATGGCATCCGACTAGGATCGGGGCGACGACGCTATGCTTATGTTGCTTGCGGGCGGTTTGGGGCGGCGGAGCCCCCTACGCCGTTGGCCGTGCTGATGTTGATGAAGCCCCCGGGCATAGCTAGTGGCGCACGGTTGTGGTGAGGCCCGCCGTGTGGCCCTACAGTGGCCAGAGGGGAAAGTCGATAGCACAAAGGTGGTGCTCCCGACGCCGCTGCATCCAGTTGCTCGGCAACACGCTCCAGCAGTGCGTCCCGGCCGCTCTCCATCAGCCTGCATCGCAGCAGCTCCCTTGTCATGGTGAGCACCACCCGCATGTTTGCTTGCTCCCGCCGCGAGTGTGGTGCCGTCGCTGCAGCATGGCTCGCTGCTCTTGCATCGGCTCGTACTTGCCACAGGGTGAGGGTGGACGATGTCTGGCCACGCTGCCCGCGCCCGGTGGAGTTTGGCGGCGCGAGGAGCACGGGGTCAAGGTCTTCATGGGCAGGCGGTGCTGCCCAGGCTGGCCAGGCTGCCCAGCGGTCAGAGCCGGCCCTTGAGTCGGCGGACATCGTGGCTGTGGAGCGTCGGCGAGCTGGTCGGCGGAGAAGAAGCTGTGGCGCACCCCTACCTGGCACGCCAAATGTCGGATGTGGGATTCCGGCAAACCCTTGAGGTTCGAACACTGGGGTGCACGCGAAGTCTTTCTCTCCTACTGATCTACGCCCTAGCTCGCTAAGATCTCGCGGACGAACTCGATGAACCCGCCATCACAGAGAGACACGAGATTTATACTGGTTTGGGCCACCGTTGTGGTGTAATACCCTACTCCAGTGTGGTGGTGGTGGATTGCCTCTTGGGCTGGTGATGAACGGTACATAGGGAAGAACAGCCTCCTGAGGTTGAGGTGTTCTTGTGCTTGCGGACTTGTGCATGTGAGATCTAGATCAACTGCTCGATCCCCCTCCACTATGGTGGCTAGACCTATTTATAGGGGCCCTGGTCCTCTTCCCAGATATTGAGCGGGAAGGGAGCCAACAACGGCAGGCAAATTTGAAGGGGGACAGCTAGTACAAGCTATCCTGACAAAAGTGATCTTCGCCTGTGAAAAGCTCTGTGGTGACGTCGTCTTGGGCTCCACGATGACCTCCGTCTTGCCGTCCTCTTGGTCTTGGTCTCGTTGCACTAATATAGCAACCTTTGCCTGATGCCTCAGTACTCTTCTCCTACGATGGCCTCCTTAGCACCAAAGAGGAAACAAGGATGCTGCGCGCGCTGGCGCCCGCCTGGTGCCGATCGTCATGGCACATGTCACGAGAGCCTCGTGAGGTTTGCCCTGCCTTGATATCTCCGCTCCTCGCGAGCCTGCCTGACTAGGCCACTCTTGAGGAGGTCTTGGGTCGTCCGCCTCGCGAGGCTTGGCCCCTCGCGAGGGTCTTGGATGCCTTGTTGATGAAGATGGGTCAGACGGCCTGGGCCGGGCTTTAGCCATGCCGTGGTCAGAGGCGGTGCAAGTCTGGGACCCCTGCTTCCTTAACGCCGACAAAGTGCTTCTTGGATTTACCCTTGAGCTTACTCATAAAAGACTCAAATTCATTTTCCTCCTCCTTTGTCCCCTCACTTTCATCAATGCAATCCGTCTAGGAAGGATTAGTAATGATGGTAGTTTTGATGTTGGGGGTTACCTTGTTGGTGGCTTTAGCCATGAGGCACTTGGCGATGATGTTCTTGTTGGGTGAATTGAAGAGGGACACCCGTGGAGTTGTTGCAATGGCAACGAAGGCCATGGCAACCATGTCACCGTCTTCATCATCATCATCCTCATTGTACTCTTCTTGTGCCACCAACCCCTTGGGAGGAGTCCTCTTGGTGAAGTTGTTCTTGTTGGGGAAGGACTTGGCCTTGTCTTTTCGGATAAGCTTGCCACCATTGTCTTCCCTCTTCTCGTATGGTCACTCTGCAACAAAGTGGCTCACATTGCCACGACTATAGCATGTCCTCACACATTGCTTGCCCTTGGCGCCACTTGAGTTGTTCTTACTGAAGTTGGGCCTTGAGTTCTTCTTGCTCCAAAATTGTCGTGAAGCGAGAGCCATGTGCTCATAATAAGCATATTTTGTATCTTCGGGGCAACATTCTTCTTCTTCCTCTTCACCCTCTTCTTCCACACCAGCTATTGGATTTCGGGTTCCGGCAAACCCTCTAGGTTCGAACTCTGGGGTGCACGCGGAGATCTCGCCCCCTACCTACTTGCACCTCACTGCCTCGCAAGGATCTAAACTACGCAAAGAGCAACACAAGGGACACGAGGTTTATACTGGTTCGGGCCACCATTGTGGTGTAATACCCTACTCCAGTGTGTGGTGTGGTGGATTGCCTCAGGGGCTGATGATGAACAATACAAGGAAGAACAGCCTCGCGAGGGTCTGTTCTTGGCCGGTGCGACAAACTGCTAGGGGGAGTTCGGTCGCTCTCTCTCTCTCTCTAGATTACTTGACCTCTAGCTCTGTTCTGGATTCCGGCCTCCCTCTACCCTGTGGGTGGCTAGTCCTATTTATAGGCAGAGGCCCTGGGCCTCTTCCCAAATATTGAGTGGGAAGGGCGCCAACAATTGGCCATTTTGAAGGGGAACATCTAGTACACTTATCCTGAATAAAGTTGGTCCTCGCTGTCAAAGGCTCTCCTGGACGCCTGGCTTGGGCTCCACGATGACCTCCTTCCTACCGTTGTGTTGGTCTTGGTCTTGTTGCACCGAAATGGTTGCCTCTGCTTGATGCTCTCGCCTGTGCTTGCCTCCCTTGCACCAAATGGGAAATGAGGACACTGTGCGGGCTGGCTCCCTCTTGGCGCCCTCGGTCGTCATGGCTTGCGTCATGGGCACCTCGTGAGGTACCCCGCCTTGATCTCTCCGCCTCCTCGCGGGCCAGCCTGACGAGGCTGCGGCTCGAGGAAGCTTCCTGTCGTCCGCCTCAGGAGGCTTGGCCTCGCGAGGGTCTAGAGCTTGTGCCGATGAAGATGGGCGTCAGACTGGCCACCCCTTGAGCCACGCCGCAGGCCAGCAGTGCAAGTCTGGGTACCCCCATTCCCAAACGCCGACAAGAGTCTCCCCGGGTCCAAGGCGGCGCTGGACTTGGCTTAGCAGAGAAGCGAAGGGCAAGTGCGAGCGCCAGGCCCTAACAGCTGCGGCCTCGGCACCGCGATGGCGGTTGATTGGGCGTGGGCGCCCCTGTTCCCCCACGCCTCCTTATTTTGGCGCCCGGCTAGGCGGACCCGTGGTTGCACACAGTCATCCCTCTTCTCGCCCGCTCGGCCAGTCTCCTGCTCTTCCTCCTCTCAAGCTCCGATCTCCGCTTAATCCAATCTCGAATCCTCCCCCTTCCTGTCGCCATGGCTCCGACGAAGAAGGGGAAAGGGAAAAAGCATGTGCCTCCGCCCCGCTCGCCGTCGCCGACGGCTCCTGCTATCGATCGGTCAATCATACTCAAGCGAGAAGGCTTGGATAAGGTCAATTCTGCCCTCGCCACTATCTTCAACGAGTGCGGGAGGACGACGGCCTGGCCCGCGTCTCACTTCTCCATTGACAGAATAGTCACCGAGGTCCCAGATTGCCGCCGACTGTAGGCGGGGACTGGTTCCCCCCTTTTCCAATTTCTTCAATGCTGTGCTTTCCCATTACCAGATCCATATGATGCATTTGGGTCCTGAATCCATTACTCTTCTTGCCGTTTTCGCCTTTGTCTGTGAGGCGATGATGGGCATCCCTCTTTAAGTTGCCTTGCTGCGCCACTTCTTCTCTTTGCGCCTCATCGACCCCACCCAATGCTTGGGGTGTGTGAGCTTCATTGCCGCACCAGAAACATCGGCTTCAGGGATTGATTTCAGCCTTCCTCCGTCCGCGTCTGGGTTCCGCGAGTGGTGGCTGTATGTGGATGTCGAGGTGCCCTGCCCCCTGCTTTCGGAGCCAACATTGCCCGCTATCCCCAATCCGGGCTGGGGCCAGGAGACGCTCTCGAGCCCCGGCCTGCCTCGTCTGCAACATCGCGGCGTGCATTTCTGAGGGCGCTCGGCGTGACGGCGCCCAAGGTGGTAAATGAGTTCCTCCTATGCCGCATTGCCCTCTCCAAAGCACCATTCCCACTGGATGTGGGCCTTGGTAGGCGTGAGGACCGCATGAGGCTCTGTGGAGGAGGACCTGACGCCTGAAGTGCTGAGGAAGGTTCTCATGATCCTGACTGGGGACCCTTCCCCTGGCAGCCTCCGACAAGGGGGTGCTTTGCTGTACCTTTGCTCGAACAGGGGTGACTTCATGAAGTAGATGCCCAGCTTCGACGAATGGGGGCTGCGCCCCGCAGGCCTCATGGGACCTCGCGAGAACCCAGTTGTGGTGACTGCCCTTCCAATTGCCCACGGCGGTCCTTCCTCGAGTGGTGGAGCAGGGAGGCAGGCCACCGAGGCCGAGGGGCCTCCGCCGGATGATTTATGCCAGCGGCACTCCCCGAGGCGGCAGCTCCCGAGGCCCTTGACTGGCCGGGCTGAGGGCGTTGAGCCGCGGCCCATGACTCCCACGGCCAAGGCCCCTGAGGCCCCAGCTACCCTTCTTGGTGAGGCGACCGGTGGCGTGTGCCTGGACGACACCCCTGACGCTGGTCACCTTGGTGCTTCTTCATCGTCGCAGGCTGACCCCTGCGCTAAACTCCTGGGCCGCTTCCGCATGGACTTCGAGGCTCTTCGGAAGAAAAGGGAGGCCTTGGGTGATGATTACCCTTCCTGCCTGCTGAAGCGCGGGAAGTATTTCACCATTGATAAGTAAGCCTTCTCCTTTCCTAGTTCCTTATTTTCCCGTTGCTTCGGCTAATCCTCGCTCCGCAGGGCCCTTCCTGCCGAGCTCACGGAGATGGCTGAGGAGCCATCCTCCCAGGCCTCGCCCTCTCCACTGTCTCCAAACGCTCCAAGCTCAAGCACTGCCCTTGTGGTGAGGCCGGTCAGAGAGGTGAGCCATCCTTTGGCGCATCAAGGTTCTGCGCACCTCGCGGCCCTCCTTCGCGAGCCTTCCCGGGGTATAGCCAGCCTGCCTTGGGCTCCTCGACTGGTCGTGGACGGCGATTGGCTAAGGTCGGCCCTTTGTTCTTCATTCGGGGACGAGCCAGCTCTAGGCCGGGCTTCTGGCAAGGCGTGCCCAGCCATCGCGAGGGCGCCAGCCCCCAGCCCCCTGCCCAGAGGGGGAGTGCTGATTCGCGGCCCCCCACGCACACCTAGGGTGGGTGACGACACGGAAGACATGCTCGAGCGTGTCCGGGAGCGTCGTGCCCTTCGCCAAGGGTTTCTCCAGAGGGCGGCTGACGCAGTGAGCCAGCTTGGTGTAGAGCTCGCTGACGAAGACACGCGCCTTGAAGCTGAGGGCCTGCGCCTAGCTGAAGAGGGGCGCAAGCTGAAGGTGGCCGTTGCCCTTGCACGCCACCAGCGTGACCTCGACAATGAGAAAGCCGAGGTGTCGCTGGCGGCTTCACGGGAGGCCCGTTCCCGGGCCGTCGAGGAGGCCCGGGAGGCTGATCGGCGGCGCGAGGCGGCGGAGGAGTGGGCGTGGAAGCTCCAGGCCTCGAGCAATTCCCTGGAGCAGCAGGTGGAGCTGCGTGAGACGGCCCTTGCATCGATGAAGGGGGCTTCGGTCGACCAGGCGGAGCTCCAGAGGCGCGAGGAGGCACTGACGCTGGAAGCTGCCGAGCGCGCCCACGATCTTGAGCAGCTGGAGACGAGGGAGCGCTTGGTGACACTGGCGGAGGACGATATCGCTGCACGGGAGGCCCGAGTCCTGGAAGAGGTTGATCGCCGGGTGGCAACAGCCCGCTTGAACCACGAGCACGAGTTCGAGGAGAGGCTGGGGTTGATCAGGGCCGAAGCGGAAGGCAGGACCGCCGCGCCAAGGGCCAAGCTGAATGAAGTGACGCGGCGGGCTGACGCTTCCCGGGCCGCCCTTGGCGTGGCGCAGGAGGAGCTGACTTCCTCCCGCGCCGAGGTGCTTCTTCTACGTCAGCGGGTGGATGCGGCTGAGGCCGTTGCGCGGCGGAACGAGGACGAGATACGCCAGCGGTAGATCCTGGAGCACGAGCATGGCCCTATGCTCCGCACGCTCCGGGAAAGAGCTAGCACGGCCTTGGGCAACATCTGCGAGGCGGCCGTTGGCGAGCCTCATGCAGTTAACTATGCTGGTAACCTCCAGTTCTTCACTGATGCGGTGACGCAGCCGGAGGTGCGGTCGGCAGAGCCAACAAAGTTGGTGGAGGAGAGGAGTCGCTACCGCTCGGGCGTGCCTTTTCTCGCGTCTTCAGCCATCTTCGGGACATGGACCCCAACTTCGATTTTGATGCCGCCATCGCCCCAGTACCCTAGGCCGTCCGGGACGACCTGCGCATTGGGTGGAACACAACATGGATGCCCTCGTCAGGGCCTTTCGCCATCGACGGCGACGGCGTGGTCGTGGCCGCTGATGAAGGCGGCGTGGTGAACGGCCCTGACGCCGCTGACGGGGACGCGGAGGGCGATGGCGAGGCCAGTGACGCCAGCGATGATTCAAGAGGTGACCTTGAGGATGCATTGGGGGATTTATCCGATTGACCGCGTGCTGCTCCTGCTTTCTTATCCTGCGCAGACAGAGTTCAGGCTTGGCCCTGAAGGTTGTAAGAGCATTTTGGGAGGGGGAGCCCCTCGTGTAAAAACTTGCATTTAGCGTATTAGTAGATGCGATATCACCCGTACGCCTGCGCCAAGTGGCTGACCTTACGACGAGCTGGCTGGCTTGTTTACCTTCGACCCGCGTGGGCCCCGAGATAGCCTGCGGAGGGTTGTGGCGCTCCGTGTGCTCCCTGAACGATCCCATTGAACCTGTGATGAGAACCTCCTGAGAGAGCGCGGCGATGGCGGTCCGGCTGCACGCATGCTAGGCCTGGCCCGGCTCGTGAGGGGCTCACGAGGGGAGGCAGCTGAGGCAGAGTGGTAACCAGAACGCGAGATATTGCTCGAACGAGACTAAACACCCCTTCCCCGAACACACACAAATCGCAAGCTCAAATCCAACTAAAATCCAAACGAGGGAAAAAGCGACAGCCAAGGGGAAAAAGCAAGAAGAGCAGAACAAGCCGCGTCCGGCACCTAGTCTAGTCTTGGACGTCTTCTCACCAGCGCGGAGCTAAGTGCTGCCACTGGGCGTGGGAGAGAGCCCCAGGGCCTGAGGCCGGCGCTCCTGAGACTCCGGGGTGTGTACAACCCCACTCATTATTACGTGAGAGTGTCACGGGGCGGCGAGCTTCACAGGCACTGGGCCTTCTTCACAGGTACCAGCCTTGCTTCATATCGCCAGACGAGGGCCCCGCCTTGCGCCACACTCTAGTGCCATCGACGACGGCCGGAGACCGAGGACGCCGCCGATGGGGTAGAGCGGTCGCCAGCGGTTCCCCCGACGACCACGGGTCCTCTGCCGGGGGTAGGCCCTGAGGCACCTCCCCGGCAGAGGGCCTACCTCCTCAGGACGCCTTGCTCCGAACACCGCGGTGGTGATGCCAGATCTCGGCCCCTCTCCTGCAGCCCCCGGCGCCCTCCTCCTGAGGGGTAGGAAACTGCAGGATTGGGGAAGCCATCCGCTGCGACGACCTGTACCTCCTGCGATCCAGGGTTAGCGTATGCCTGCTCCTGAGGAATTAGCGGTACTCGATAATCGTTACTTCTGGCGCGGTCGACGGGGCTTTCCGGGGCTCTGGAAGAGCTCAGCTGGGGCCTCCCCCCAGCTTTTGGGCGAGGAGCGAGCCGTGTTCGCCCTCCTCTCAAGGCTGCCCTTGATCCATCATGTGGGGCACGTACTCTTCCGGGGCCGCCATCCCGAATGTTGCATCGTAGTGCCCCGTGTGCCATGCAGCCCTGCTCGAGGCGCCCACCTGGGGGTGGTAGCGCAGTGGCCCACTAGGCCGGTGGGCCAAGGCGAGTCCTCCTTCGCTGGTTGGGGCGGAGCAGCGCCGCTAGCCCGTGCCGACGGCCTGGCCGGGCGTTGAGTGGCCTTGGAGTCCGCTTGGAGCTGCGCGGGCGTGGGGCCTCCGTGGGCCACCCTGGTCCCGAGGTGGCAGTTGGTTGCAGAAGGGGTGAGCCTCGATGCGGCGGTGGCCAAGGAGCTCGCCACCCACTCCAAAGAAGACGTCGCGTTGCCCTCCAAAGAGCTTTGCATTGCAAGAGCTCTGCCACCGTGAGCGCTGCCCTTGAGTTCGCCTGCCGTGGCGTGGTTCGAGGCCCTCGCTGCCGACCGCACTGCCAAGGCGTGAGAGCTGTTGCTGTTCGAGGCGCCGCCATGCCCGCAAGACCTTCGTGGAACCGCGAGCTGCCTGGGCATGGGGTCGCCGAGCGAAGCGGCTCAAGGGCGGGCCAGGCCGCCCAAGGATCAGGGTTGCTCGCCTGGTTGCCGGACATGATGATGACGATGCGACGGGGCGCGAAGCGGCAGAAGGCGGATTCCGGTGCACCCCTACCTGGCACGCCAAATGTCAGATTTCGGGTTCCGGCAAACCCTCTAGGTTCGAACTCTGGGGTGTACACGGAGATCTCGCCCCCTACCTACTTGCACCTCGCCGCCTCGCAAGGATCTAAACTACGCAAAGAGCAACACAAGGGACACGAGGTTTATATTGGTTCGGGCCACCATTGTGGTGTAATACCCTACTCAAGTGTGTGGTGTGGTGGATTGCCTCAGGGGCTGATGATGAACAATACAAGGAAGAATAGCCTCGCGAGGGTCTGTTCTTGGCCGGTGCGACGAACTGCTAGGGGGAGTTCGGTCGCTCTCTCTCTCTCTCTCTCTCTAGATTACTTGACCTCTAGCTCTGTTCTGGATTCCGGCCTCCCTCTACCCTGTCGGTGGCTAGTCCTATTTATAGGCAGAGGCCCTAGGCCTCTTCCCGAATATTGAGCGGGAAGGGCGCCAACAATTGGCCATTTTGAAGGGGAACATCTAGTACACTTATCCTGAATAAAGTTGGTCTTCGCCTGTCAAAGGCTCTGACGGTGACGCCGGCTTGGGCTCCACGATGACCTCCTTCCTGCCGTTGTGTTGGTCTTGGTCTTGTTGCACCGAAATGGTTGCCTCTTCTTGATGCTCTCGCCTGTGCTTGGCTCCCTTGCACCAAAGGGGAAATGAGGACACTGCGCGGGCTGGCGCCCTCTTGGCGCCCTCGGTCGTCATGGCTTGCGTCATGGGCACCTCGTGAGGTACCCCGCCTTGATATCTCCGCCTCCTCGCGAGCTAGCCTGACGAGGCTGTGCCTGAGGAAGCTTCCTATCGTCCGCCCCACGAGGCTTGGCCCCCTCGCGAGGGTCTTGAGCTTGTGCTAATGAAGATGGGCCGTACTGGGCCACCCCTTGAGCCATGCCGCAGGCCGCAGGCAGGCAAGTCTGGGTACCCCCGTTCCCAGAACGCCGACACCAGCCTTGGCCTTCAAAGCAAGGTTGGGCTTCTTTACTCGTTGAGAACGCAACACCGCATTGTCGGCGGTCTTGTCAAAGATCCTCATTGCCACAAACTCATCCAACACTTCACTCGAGGACAAGGCGTGGAAGTCCGGCCTTTGACGGATGACAGATGACATGGCCTTATGGTAAGGTCTCATGGCCTTGAGAAACTTGTGCTTGATCCAATTGGCATATGTATCCTTGCTCCCATGATCTCGGAGTGAGACCGTGAGAGTGGTTAATCTCTGGTAAAGCTCTCGAGGTTCTTCACCTTCATTCATTGCAAACTCATCGGCTTCATATTGCACCACTTCAAAGTTTGAGCGTTGAATGCTTGCGCTTCCCTTGTAAATGGAAACAACATGTTGCCATGCTTCCTTAGCAACGGTGAACGGACGGAGATGCGGAATATCTTCGGGTGGAATTGCTCCTTGGAGAATGAAGAGAGCGTACTCGTTGAATTGATGATACGCGACTTCTCTTGGAGTGAAGTTGCTTGGGTCGTGCGGGTAGAAACCTTGCTCAATAATTCTTAAAAGATTAGTAGAACTATGATTTAAATGACGTTAAAAGCGATAGACCCAAGCGGCAAAATCCTCATTTTTCATAAGCTTGGGAGGAGGATCAACATGATTCATATGCGTGGAGGGAACCGGTCCTCCATAAGTAATTGGAGGTTCAACATGGGAAAAGATGCCATTTCCACTTCTACCACTAGTCAACGGAACTTGATCACTAGTAGCTTCCCCCTTGTTGGAGTTAGCATCCGTCACCTTGTTAGTGGGATCGACCACTTCCAATCATGCGGTGGAAACTTTAAGACCATCAAGAAAATTCTCAAGCATGCCTTTGACCTCGGCCGTCATGGAGGTTTTCAATGTGTCCAAGGCCTCCTTCGGCCGCAGACAAAGTGGGTCTTGCACCGGGGTGCTCCTCCACCTCGTCTGCGGTGTCAACCATACTCTTCGGACGGTAAAGTCCTTAATAAAGAGACGAGGCTCTGATACCAATTGAAAGGATCAATATAGTTGACTAGAGGAGGTGAATAAGCAACTAAGAATTTTTAGCTTTTATTTATCAAATTAAACTTTGCATCAAAGTAGGTTGTCTAGATATGCAACTAGGTGAGCAACCTATATGATGCAACAACAACAAGCACACAAGAGATCAAGGGATACAACACAATATAAGCTTGCACAAGTAAAGGTAAGAGATAACCAAGAGTGGAGCCGGTGGAGATGAGGGTGTGTTACCAAAGTTCCTTCCCTTTGAGAGGAAGTGCGTCTCTGTTGGAGCAGTGTGGAGGCACAATGATCCCCAAGAAGCCACTAGGTCCACCGTATTCTCCTCATGCCATCACACAATGCGAGATGCCGTGATTCCACTATTGGTGCACTTGGAGGCAGCGACCGAACCTTTACAAACATGGTTGGGGCGATCTCCACAACTTAATCGGAGGCTCCCAATGACACCATGAAGCTTCACCACAATGGAATATGGCTCCACGGTGACCTCAACCGTCTAGGGTGCTCAAACACCCAAGAGTAACAAGATCCGCAAGGGATTAGTGGGGGGAATCAAATTTCTCTTGGTGGAAGTTAGATCGGGGCCTTCTCAACCAATCGCTAGAAAATCAACAAGTTTGATTGGCTAGGAAGAGAGATCGGGCGAAAATGGAGCTTTGAGCAACAATGGAGCTTAGGAAGGGAAGAGGTGGTCTTCTTGGGGAACAAGACCCCTTTATATAGTGGGGGAAAAGATCCAACCGTTACCCACTCATTCAGCCCGCGACACACGGTACTACCGCCCAACCCCACGGTACTACCGCAAGGAGTTGCGGTACTACCGCTTGACAGTGCGGTACTACCGCTGGAGCAGAAGTGACCAGACGAGGCCCTGTTGTTATAGAAACGAGCGGTACTACCACGCGCCCTTGCAGTACTACCGCAAGGCAGGGTTCAACTGGGCTGGGAAGGCACGGACTAATAAAATTTCATCTGTGGCTACTTCCACTGAGTTTCGGTCTGTGCAAAAATCCGGCATGGTACTACCGCTTGCAAGGAGCAGTACTACCGCGTAGGGCGCGGAGGTAAAAAATTACTTCCGCACCTACTTCCATGCACGCCGGCGTTCTGGGCTAAAGGCCGCGGTACTACTACCTCTCTTAGCGGTACTATCATGGACCGCTGCGGTACTACTGCCCCTTGAGCAGTAGTACCGCACGCCATAGAAGCTGTAGCACTTGGAGCCCTTCATTTTGTAGAGACGCGGATAAACGGACGGTGCTCCAATGAAGCAAAGGAAAGTTGGTGCAAAGGAACAGATGTGTACGTGTTTATTCCACCCTAACCTTTCCGAAGCAGACCCCCACTTAATAGTACGGCTTTCCTACGACTCAAATCCACCGAAAAGAAACATAGGAAACCATCGTCTTCGATAGGCTCCGAGGGGCACCGAATCGTCTTGTGCCTATACATGAGATATCTGAAATGCTCAATGCACATGATTAGTCCGCAAATGCATTGTCATCAATCACCCAAACCACAAAGGGAGAAATATGCCCTTACACCGTGTCGTAAAGATATCAAAGGTATAAGAAGTTTCCTTGGTCATGCTGGTTTCTATAGGAGGTTTATTAAAGACTTCTCTAAATTTCTCTTGCAAAAATATGTTCCTTTTGTTTTTGATGATGATTGTGTAGAAGCATTTGAAGTACTTAAGAAAGACTTGACTTCTACACCTATAGTTCAACCACCTGATTGGAATTTACCCTTTGAATTTATGTGCGATGCTAGTGATTATGCTGTTGGTGCTGTTCTAGGACAAAGAGTTGATAAGAAATTGAATGTTATTAATTATGCTAGTAAAACTCTAAACAGTGCCCAGAGAAATTATGCCACTACTGAAAAGGAATTTTTAGTAGTTGTTTTTGCTTGTGACAAGTTCAGATCTTATATTGTTAATTCCAAAGTAACTATTCACACTGATCATGCTGCTATTAAATATCTTATGGAAATGAAAGATGCTAAACCTAGACTTATTAGATGGGTTCTCTTGTTACAAGAATTCGATTTGCATATTATTGATAGAAAGGGAGCTAAGAACCCCATTGTAGACAACTTGTCTAGGTTAGAAAATGTTCTTGATGACCCACTACCTATTGACGATAGCTTTCCGATGAACAATTAGCTGTCATAAATGCTTCTTGTAATACTCCATGGTATGCTGATTATGCTAATTACATCGTTGCTAAATTTATACCACCTAGTTTCACATACCAACAAAAGAAAAAGTTTTTCTATGATTTAAGACATTACTTTTGGGATGACACACACCTTAATAAAGAAGGAGTAGATGGTGTTATTAGACGTTGTATACCTGAGCATGAACAGGAATAGATCCTGCGCAAGTGCCACTCTGAGTTTTATGGAGGACACCACGCTGGAGATAGAACTGCACACGAGGTATTGCAATCCGGTTTTTATTGGCCTACTCTCTTCAAGGATGCTCGTAAGTTTGTCTTGTCTTGTCATGAATTCCAGAGAATTGGCAATATTAGCAGACGTCAGGAAATGCCTATTAATTATTCGCTTGTTATTGAACCATTTGATGTTTGGGGCTTTGATTATATGGGACATTTTCCTTCCTCTAATGGGTATACACATATTGTAGTAGTTGTTGATTACGTTACTAAGTGGGTAGAAGCTATTCCAACTAGTAGTGTTGATCATAACACTTCTATTAAGATCCTTAAAGAAGTTATTTTTCTGAGGTTTGGAGTCCCTAGATATTTAATGACTGTTGGTGGTTCACAGTTTATTCATGGTGCTTTTTATAAAATGCTTGCTAAGTATGATGTTAACCATAGAATTGCGTCTCCATATCATCCTCGGTCTAGTGGTCAAGTAGAGTTGAGAAATAGAGAGATTAAATTGATTTGGAAAAAGACTGTTAATTGATCTAGAAATAATTGTTCTAAGAAACTTGATGATGCATTATGGGCTTATAGAACTGCTTATAAGAATCCTATGGGTATGTCTCCGTATGAAACGGTTTATGGAAAAGCATGTCACTTACCTCTTGAACTAGAACATAAGGCATATTGGGCTATTAAAGAGATCAATTATGATTTAAAACCTGCTGGTGAGAAGAGGTTATTTGACATTAGCTCACTTGATGAATGGAGAATCCAAGCCTATGAGAATGCCAAGTTGTTTAAAGAAAAAGTTAAAAGATGGCAAAGGATACAAAAGCGTGAGTTTAATGTAGGTGATCATGTTTAGCTATACAACTCTCGGTTAAGATTTTTTGCAGGAAAGCTTCTCTCTAAATGGGAAGGTCCTTACATTATCGGGGAGGTCTATCGTTCCAGTGCCATAAAATCAACAACGCCGAAGGCACAAATCCGAAGGTGGTAAACGGTTAAAGAATCAAACATTATATCTCAGGCAATCCCATATATGTTGAGATCAATATAATTGACACCGTAACACCGGAGGAGTACATAAGGGACACATTCCAGAACATTTCAGACTCCGAAAAGGAATAGGTATGTGGTACGGTAAGTACACCAACTCCAAAACTGTTCGAATAGCAAGTTTTCTCCGTTTTGGAATATTTAAAAAATTAGGAAAATAAAAAGTAGTCTGAAAGAGACACGAGGCGACCACAAGGGTGGAGGGCGCGCCCTACCCCGTCGGCGTGCCCCCCTGCCTTGTGGCCACCGCGTGTGCCCTCCGAACTCCGTTTTCTTGCACAGTACTTCTTTTGGTCAGTAAAAATTCATTATATAATCTCCCAAAGGTTTTGACCACTGCACCACGGTAAAATCCCCTGTTTTGGTTTTGAGCTATTTTCTGCCAGAGTTTTCAAGGCCAGGCATCATGTCGTCTCCCTCCTCCAACAACGTGGGCGACGATGCTTGGCTAATGAAGATAGAGATGAAGAAAGAAGAACTTGGGGAAACCAATGAGGGTGATAAGATCAAGAAGGCCGCAGAAGATCAAGTTCCGTCAACAGAAGAAGAAGATATCCTTCAACCTTACTATCATCATCTTACCCCTATTGAAATTGAAGCTTTGAAGATCATTGAATAAGTTCATGTGTGAAACAAATATCTTACCTGTGAAAATATTCTGTTGCAAGAGCATATTATTACCCTCCAGAGCATCATTCATAGATTGGAGTTTCTCATGCACTCGAAGTGTGATGCCACATCAACAACTCCATCATCACCACCTTTGAAGAAAGAGACATAAATACATGGGCATGGGCACTCCCCTTGGCAACTGCCAAGCTTGGGGGAGGTGCCCCGGTATCGTATCACCATCACACCTTTACCTTTATTGTTTTTCTTTGTTCGGTCCTTTTCATTATATCTTGATCTAGTAGAATAAAGTTTTCAGTATGATCTAGCTTTGAGTTTTTTTCGATCTCTATCTATGTAATTGAGTCCGTGAGTTATATATAATAAAGAGTAGTTTTGAGTTGAGGGCTTTGCTTTCTTGCTATGATCTTGAGGGAATTAAATAAAAGAAATAAATAATAAAAAGAAATAAAAAGATCATAGATTGATCTTATGGAGAGTAATGACTTCACATATAAAGAGTATGATGAATAAATTTGTTGAGAGTTGACAAACATAGTTTTGGTCATTGTTCAATTAATAGGAAGTAATAAAGAAAGAGAGGCTTCACATATGAATATACTATCTTGGACATCTTTTGTAATTGTGAGCACTCATTAAAATATGACATGCTAAAAGGTTGATGTTGGACAAGGAAGACAACATAATGGGTTATGTTTTCTTATATCCGAATAGAAGGTATATTGTCA
Source organism: Aegilops bicornis (assembly GCA_021605145.1). NCBI lineage: Eukaryota > Viridiplantae > Streptophyta > Magnoliopsida > Poales > Poaceae > Aegilops > Aegilops bicornis. Next base: position 498,859,120 of record CM038670.1, read on the forward strand.
TGGATCCTCTAACATGTTGAGCTTGCCTTTCCCTCTCATGCTAGCCAAAATCTTTGCACCAAGTAGAGATACTACTTGTGCTTCCAAACATACCTTAAACCAGTTTTGCCATGAGAGTCCACCATACCAACATATGGATTGAGTAAGATCCTTCAAGTAAGTTGCCATCAGTGCAAGCAATAAAAATTGCTCTCTAAATATGTATGATCTATTAGTGTGAAGAAAATAAGCTTTATACAAACTTGTGATATGGAAGAAATAAAAGCGTCAGACTGCATAATAAAGTTCTTTATCACAAGTGGCAATATAAAGTGACGTTCTTTTGCACTAAGATTTTGTGCATCCAACCATAAAAGCGCATGACAACCTCTGCTTCCCTCTGCGAAGGGCCTATCTTTTACTTTTATCTCCTACCCTTATACAAGAGTCATGGTGATCTTCACCTTTCCTTTTTAACTTTTTCCTTTGGCAAGCACTATGTGTTGGAGAGACCTGGATATATATATATATATATATATATATATATATATATATATATATAGGACAAATGTTTACTACAATCAGTGGTAGTTACCACCACTAGCGTTTTGTATGTTGTATGTAGTATCTGTCTAACCGAGAGTATGTACGTGTAGTATGTAGTATATAATAATGATTAGGTAGTATATATACTAATTTTTAGGTAGTATGTACCATTTTTGAGTATGCTCTTTTTACGCATAAATATGTACGTATTTCACAAATAAAAAAAACTATGGGCTCATATGCAATTTTTTCATGTAACTTGCTTTGGAATATCTTAGATATATTATATGAACATATTTAAAATAATAAAATAGTATATATAGTACCACATGGTAGTATATGAGACATGTATATATATAGGGTGGGTCTATTCTAACAACACCCCTTAAGACCTTATTCTGCACACAAAAACGCTTATTCTGCTAACACTTCAGCACCGTCCCGCACCACTCAACCGAACCGCATCAAAAACCCACACCCACCACCACTTCCCACCTTATCCTACCTTCTTCCCCTGGACAACCCGTCGCCGGCCAATGCCCGCAGCCCTGCACCAACCCAACCCACCTCCCGCACGACCACGACACCAATCCCTCCACCTCCTTCCGTCGCGCCATCTCCCTCCACCACGCCGCACCACCACCTCCGTCCACCACGCCGCTGCGCCACCTCCCTCCACGGTGTTGCACCACCACCTCCCTCCCCCGCGCTGCCACCCCACCTCCATCCACCTCGTTGCACCACCACCTCCCTCCCCTGCATCTTCGCCGCACCTTCCTCCGACCGCACCACCACCACGGAGTGCGCCGACAATGATCTGCCACGACCGGCCTCCCAGTGCCACCGCCGCTGCCCCTGCCGCCGCCGCCAAGGCTCCCTCGCCATGAGCATCGTGGGGGTCGACCACCTTCTGCGCTGCGGTGGACGGATCCACAGGTCCCCCTCCCGCCATGGCTGCCTCCTCGCAGTGCCCCCGTCCCGCGCAATTGTGGCTACTTCTCCCGCAGCAAACCGACTGCCGCGTGAGGGATCCCTCCGACCGCCGCCATAGGCCATGGGGGCGGCCATCACCACCGGATCCGGTGGAGCCGTAGGCTGGGCTCCCTCGACCTCCCTATACGGCGTGAGCATACGGGCACCCCGTCCCCATGGCGGCAGCCTCAAATGCGTGGAGCGGCTGGTGTGGCGCATCCCAGCTAGGTCGACGGAGTCGTCCCGCAGGTCAGGGCCGACCTCACCCCCCTCTGCCTGGGCGCATCGCTTTGCAGCCTTCCCTGTTGTCCGACGGCCACAACCGTGCAGTCCGGCGACCGCAGCCGTGTAGGCCGTGAAGTTGAGCTCAACGCTCCTTGACTTCCTGCTCAGTTCGTCACGACCGCATGACCTCCCAATGCCGTGACCTGCTGCACCGGCCCACCCTCTTGCTCCTGCCTCACCCGCTCGCACCGCTGGGGCTCTTTATTGCACTGCATTGACTTACTGACGAGGAGTGGAGGATTGAAGGTGCTCTCCTTCCATGGCGCATCCCCGTGGGGATGAGATTTGCCGTGTGCACCTGCAGTCTACTGTCTTTGTTGCTTTTTTTAAGAAAAATGTCAGAAGTGCAGAGTAGTCCGCTATTGTTTGCTCTTGAGGTTCATTTTATTCTTTTTTGCAGAAAAGATAGATGATGTAGAAAAGATGACCGACATGTATGAAGGAGGTCCATTGGGGCCGAGGTTCTGGCGATTGCAGCTTGCTGTCTGGGCAAGCATGACATGCAGCTCGTAGGCGTGCGTGTGTGTCGTTCGGTGTCTTGTCGTTCTTCCTCTGGCGAGATCATGCATCCCCCTCGAGCACATCTCTTCTGCAAAATTGAGTAGGTTCTTGGTCATCTTGCATCTCGTGTTCGTCTTTATTGTTGAATTTGGTTCTCGTGGTGGTGAATTCTGCACGTATTGGGGATCGAAGGTGTTTAACTGTTTTGCTCGCTGTTGACAGGTAGCCAATCTCCTGCAGTTTTGTGGGTGCATCACTGCTGCGTGCATGCATCCTGTTTCCTGCTCCTCTCCACCCTCCCTAGAGGGCATGCAGCTTGTCGGGTGCCGGCATGTGCTTGCAGGTCCTACCATCCTAACAACCGATGGGTCACCCCTTTTCAGCGAGCACTACGTGCAGTGCGGGCGAGTGTGACATGCAGTGCGGGTGATTGTGCCATGCAGCTCGCCTGGCGTCTGGGCGAAGAACCTCACTTGCAGCTCTCTCCTCCACTCCTTGTTGTTCGCGGGAAGCAGAGGACAAGTGCAGTACACTAGGGGTGGCCGGTGTCATACTTTTTTTAAGTAGTTCATCTTGTTATGTCTTTTTTTAGTAGTCATCTTGCTGTATGTTTCAGTTTGACCATGTTAATGCATGCAGCTCTTTGCTGGTTTGGGTGCAGCTCACAAGCATTTGTGGAGTTCAACGGCGCACAAAGCTTATGCGGCGGTCCCAAAGGATGAAGTGATGTAGTTCTATTGGATGCCCTGTTACTCAATTTTGTTGTTGTTAAAAAGTGCACTGCATTAGTTTATTGTAAAAACTGCAGTTTATTACCGTGATTTGGCTTGTGGAGAGTGCATATTCTATATGCTATAAAAATCCTTTGTTGTCCACTTGGTAAAACACAAAACAAAAAAGATCTCAACAAAAAAGCTCGCTTCAGATTAGATGTAGTTTACTCGCTCAATCCCTGAGGTCTACTCGCTTGGTCAACGCACATAAAAAGTTAATAAGTACCAAAAAAAGAAAACAAAAACTTATGAGGTTCACTTTTGATAGTATTGCGGTTCACTTATGGAAGAGTTGCGGTCCACTCTCGTTCAAAAAAAAGTTGAAAAAAAACAACAAAAACTTGTGCGAGAAAGTTTACGTCCGACCAGAAGAAATCATGAAGTTCACTTGACTGCCTGCTGCAGTGCGGTTTCCGTTTGAAGTAGTGCGTTCTTCTATCCGATGAAAGGTCCACTCATTTGGTCAATGCGCGTAAAAAATTAATAAGTATAAAAAAGACAACAAGTACTCATGAGGTTCACTTTTGGTAGTGTTACGGTTCACTTTCGGAAGTGTTGTGGTCCACTCTCGTTCGGAAAAAAGTTGAAAAAAAGAAAACAAAAACTTGTGCGAGAAAATTTATGTTTCACAAAAAGAAATCATGAAGTTCACTTGACTGTCTGTTGCAATGCGGTTATCAGTTTGAAGCAGTGCGTTTTTCTGTCCGACGACGATTTTGGTGTCACGAAAAAACAGAGTGTCCACTTTTTGCTAATTTTAAAACTGCTCTTAAACCGTAAGGAATTAGAGAGTGTGTTCTACATGAAAAAGTTGCGTCTCGTCGATATCTTTCCAACGGCATATCATTTGAATCATTTAGACAATCGGTTTGAATTTTTTTAAAAAAAAAGGCCGCTGCCACTCGTCCTCCGCCGCACGATTTTCAAAATTAACTTAAAACCGTAAGCAATCTCAAAACCATTCCTACATATGATAGTTGCGCCTTGTCCATAGCTTTCCAATGACGTATTACACGCCTCGTTTCGACAAACGGTTCAAAAACTAGAGCGAAAACAATACCGAAAATTTGAATTTTTTTGAAAAACAGAATTCCGCGATTTACTAAATTTGAAACTGCTCTTAAACCGTAATGAATTAGAGAAAGATTTATGTATAAAAAAGATGCGCCTCGATGATATCTATCCAATGGCGTATCATTTGCTTCATTCCGACAAGCGGTTTAGAAAAAATTAAAAACGCCGCTGCCACTCGTCATCCGCCGCACTATTTTCAAAACTGCTCTTAGACCGTGTGGAATCTCGGAAAGTGTTCAACATGTCGAAGTTGCGCCTAATCCATAGCTTTTCAATAGTATATTACACGCCTCATTCCGATAAACGGTTAAAAAATTAGAGCGAAAATAGTACCAAAAAAACACCGCGTGCAATTTTTCTCGACATGAAGTTCACTAGTCTCTATTGCAGTGCTCGTCGTCAAAATGATGCAAAGGCGCTTACATGAGCGTGCAAAGGTCAAGTGATGTGCAGAATAGTTATTCTGCTAATATTAGCAGAATAGACATATATATATATATATATATATATATATATATATATATATATATATATATATATATATATATATATATATATCCACTCGGATGTAGGTTATCATAAAGTATTATTGTTGACACTACCCTTGAGGTAAAAGGTTGGGAGACGAAACTATAAGCCCCTATCTTTCTCTGTGTCCGACTGAAACTTTGAACCCATAAGTATCGTGTGAGTGTTAGCAATTTTGAAAGACTAAATGATAGTTGAGTATGTGGACTTGCTGAAAAGCTCTTATATTGACTCTTTCCGATGTTATGATAAATAGAAATTACTTCAATGACTGTGATCATAGTTTGTTAGTTTTCAATGAAGTTTCTGATTCATACTTTACCTTGTGAAAGAGTTATTACTTTAGCATAATAAATTATATGACATTATATTTTGCTATTCTAAAAATGATTATGATGCCCTCATGTCTGTATTTTATTTTATAAACACCTCTATCTCTAAACATGTGGACATATTTTTCAATATCGGCTTTCACTTGAGGACAAGCGAGGTCTAAGCTTGGGGGAGTTGATACATCCATTTTGCATCATGCTTGCCCTTTCTCTCTTATTTTATAAGGTTTACATGAAGAGAGAGAATGCCGGCAGCTGGAATTCTGGACTGGAAAAGGAGCAAATATTAGAGACATATTCTGTACAACTCCAAAAGTCCTGAAACTTCACAGAGAATATTTTTGGAATATATCAAAAATATTGGGCGAAGAAAGCACCAGAGGGGGGCCACCTGCCATCCATAAGGGTGGGGGCGCGCCCTACCCCCCTGGGCGCGCCCCCCTGTCTTGTCGGCCACCTGGCAGGGCCCCGACGCCCATCTTCTACTATATGATGTGTTTTGATCGGAAAAAATCAGAGGGACGTTTCAGGACGAAGCGTCGTCGTCTTGAGGCGGAACCTGGGCAGAACCAATCTAGGGCTCCGGCGAGGCTGTTCTGCCAGGGAAACTTCCCTTCAGGAGGGTGAAATCATTGCCATCGTCATCACCAATGATCCTCTCATCGAGAGGGGGTAAATCTCCATCAACATCTTCACCAGCACCATCTCCTCTCAAACCCTAGTTCATCTCTTGTATCCGATATTTGTCTCAGAACCTCAGATTGGTACATGTGGGTTGCTAGTAGTGTTGATTACTCCTTGTGGTTGATGCTAGTTGGTTTATTGGGTGGAAGATCATATGTTCAGATCATTAATGATAATTAATACTCCTCTGATTATGAACATGAATATGCTTTATGTGTAGTTACATTTGTTCCCGAGGACATGGGAGAAGTCTTGTTATAAGTAATCATGTGAATTTGGTATTCGTTCGATATTTTGATGAGATGTATGTTGTCTTTCCTCTAGTGGTGTTATGTGAACGTCGACTACATGACAATTCACCATGATTTGGGCCTAGGGGAAGGCATTTGGAAGTAATAAGTAGATGAAGGGTTGCTAGAGTGACAGAAGTTTAAACCCTAGCTAGTTTATGTGTTGCTTCGTAAGGGGCTGATTTGGATCCATATGTTTCATGCTATGGTTAGATTTATCTTAATTCTTCTTTCAGAGTTATTGGATGCTTGCGAGAGGGGTTAATCATAAGTGGGAGGCTTGTCCAAGGAAGGGCAGCACCCAAGCACCGGTCCACCCACATATCAAATTATCAAAGTAACGAACGCGAATCATATGAGCATGATGAAAACTCGCTTGACAGTAATTCCCATGTGTCCTCGGGAGCGCTTTGCTTTATATAAGAGTTCGTCCAGGCTTGTCCTTGCTACAAAAAGGATTGGGCCACCTTGTTGCACCTTAGTTACTTTCATTACTTTTTACTCGTTACGAATTATCTCATCATATAACTATCTGTTACCGATAATTTCAGTGCTTGCGGAGAATACCTTGTTGAAAACCGCTAGTCATTTCCTTCTGCTCCTCGTTCTGTTCGACACTCTTACTTATCGAAAGGACTACGATAGATCCCCTATACGTGTGGGTCATGAACATCATGGAGCAAACTCCTCGAGAAGAGCAACCAAGACCGAGAAGACCCATTAGAATTTGGTAACCAGAACATTCCCCCTTAATCCACCTCTTAAATCTCGGGACAAGATTTCTTGTAGAGGAGGAGATTTGTAACACCCCCAGCATCATGCTATAGTGACCTCACACTAATGGTGCCATGTCATCAAGTTTAACTAAACCAAATTGTCACTTGATAAAAAACCAAAGCCAATTTCAAATTTAAAATAAAGTCGAATAAATTATTTCTCCAAACAGTAAAACTAAAATGTTCACAATATTCTATAAAGTCCCCCGATAATTGTCATGGTGAATTGAACATTTAATAAAATATTTAAATGCCCTAAAACAATTAAAACAGGGCCAAAATAGTAATTAAAAATGCTTTTTCTAAATTACAAAATTCCTAAATATTTTAAATAAACTCCAAACTTTTGCGGCAGTGTGCCTAAAATGCAATACTAATTATGGTGCAAGTTTCCTATTTTATAAAACTAAAATAATACTAAAAAATAATATAAAACAGAAACAGAAAAAAGCAAAACAAAAAAGGAAGCAGAAATAAAAAAAGAAAAAGAAAACAACCCCTGGGATTTTGGCCCATCTAGCAAATGGGCAGCCTAGACGCCCACCCCAGTGTCTCCTCCTACCTTTGTTCATCATGGGGGGAGGTGGAGGTCGTGCGATCGCCCGTGGCCGCGGATGGCCATGTGTCGGCCATCCGCTGAACCCCCCCGGCGCCTACAAGTAAGCCCCGACACCCTGTCGACCCCCTCCCCCAAGCAACTCTAGCCTCAGACCTCCATACCTCGCTCGCCATCGAAATTCAGCTCACGCCTGAGGGCCTCGTCGCCATAGATCCGCTGCCTGCGTAGCTACCAGCCGCACATTGGCACCCCGACGTGTCCAGATGGTAGCCCATCGTTCGCTTCATCTTCCTCATCCACGGGATTGAGCTCAAGAGCCGCACAGCTCCGGAACCATCGTCTTCCTCTCTGTCGTTCGCCGCCACTGCCTCGTCGTCGCCCCGCTGCTCCGACGTCTCCCGGCCCTTCTCGAGCTCGCCCCCACTGGCTATGTGTGACACCCGGATAATTAAGCTACAATAACCTGGTACTAATGGCGCCACGTCACCACAATTATTGTTGATAAACTCGCGATGTTTCAAACCCACTCTATATTCAAGATTCAAAATCAAGTCAAACTCAAAAGTTTTCAAATGTCAAAATTAAAATGTTGATCATGTGACAAATATTCAGTTCTTAATATTGGTGGTGAACCAACTTTTTATAAAGTGGTTTATTGCCCTAAAATAAATGAAACAGAGGCAGGAAAATGGAAGGGAGAAAAGGCTAAAGCAAAAGAAAAGAAAGGCCCCAAACCCTCCTGGGCCTAATACCATGCGCCGGCCCACCTGAGCTAGCCCAGCTCCTCCGCTGTAGTTTTCCCCTTGCCTGTTCAACCGACCGACGCCCGCGTCGTGCGTTGCCGTCGAGCCACCTCGCCGGTCACGCCGCTACAGTGCTATGATAGGAGATAAGGAGGCCACTGTGCCCCCCCCCCAATATCCCCCTCTCTTTCTCCCTCGCCTGCTCTTCTCTCCTCTCCCCCTGTTTCTTCCCCCTCTTCTCTCCGGTAGACCCCGAGACCACCGCCGATGCTGCTGTGGTCGCCTACGTCATCAACGACTCTTCCTCCTTTTCATTAGAGCTTCCAGGCAAGCCCACCCTTGATCACTTCGATATCGCCCATTCCATTCTCTCTCATGCTTGCATTAGATTTCGCTACTGTTATTGTTTGCTCCTATTCTGATGCATAGCCTGGTTTTGTAACCTGCTCCTTGTACCTTTAGTTGCTTATCCTAAACGGCTTAGCATAGGTTGGATAGTGATCCATCAGTGACTCCCACCTTGTCCTTGTTGCCCCTGCTTCATCATCGATGACTCGATCAATGTGATTGATGACCAGAGACCGACACATAACTGCACACCCCCTTAGTTTTACGACTCTACATAGTTACTATCGAGTGCCGTCGGTGATACCTCATAGCGCACTCCTGATGATAACTCCGTGGTGTAGTTATTCGGTCATGGTCATCGAGGGTGATTCCTCCTTCACCATTCCTGATATGACTCTGTCGTGCAACACCTCAAGTGTGAACCTCGAGGGTGGTTCCTCCCAAGTTCAGCTTGACAATTACATCAAGTGGAATCCCTCGAGGGTGATTCCTCGGGTTTTACCCCTTGATGTTTTGGACACACGGTTACCCTGGCTTTACTTGAGACATTTGTTCAAGTTGGGTCGGCCCTGAGGGATACCCGTGAGTTGATGTGAAAGTCGTGCGGGCCCAGAGAGCACCTGTGAGATAATTAAGTGGCACGGTCGGGCATTCTGGGCCCTTGCCGTGTGTCCACAAGACGGTGCGACGGGGTCACATCGATCATGAGTCTCTGCTCGTCTTCACAAGCTCCTAATACACTAAAGGTTTGAGTATTTGTTCTGAGTTGGCCACTGGCCTTTACACACTAACCACCACACGGGAATAGTTATGGGCACTCGGCGTCACAGTATCAGCCGAAGCTTTTTCAGACGTCCAGTTCAGCTTTGTGGCACGGTCGGATCGTGCCGACCATCCGAGGTGGCGTTTGTATTCACCCTGCACACAATGACCTGGAGTGCTACGAGCGATGGGCCCAAGACCCCGGAGCGCTTAGGATGTAGACCGACGGGGACCTCTCTGCTAAGCCTAGGTAGGGTTGCGACGTGTTGATCTTCCGAGGACGGGCAATGACTCAAAGAAGTGTGTCCAGCCAGAGTAATCAAGCGTGTTGGGTAATGTGGTGCACCCATGCAGGGAAGTGATCTATTCGAATACCGTGTCCACGGTAATGGACGTTCAGACTTGTATCCTGATCTATTACAACTAGAAATAGACACTTGAGATATCTGATGGATATGCGGCTCCGAGATTGCTTTCTCGCAGGGAGTCGAGCAAGGATCTCTGGGCGTTAATTTTACAACATGCTTGTTAATTATAAACTGCTATTCTATACTCTTCTGAATGCTGCAAGATGCTTGGAGCTGCTTGAAGATGCTAGTTTTCCATAGGCTAGGTCGTCCCCTCTATTCTGGCATTCAGCAGTTCAGTCCACAGATACATACCTTCCTTTTATACCGATGCATACTTAGCATAGATCTAATGATTGTGAGTACTTTGGATGAGTACTCACGGTTGGTTTGCTACCCCTTTTCCCCCCTTCTTCTTTCTTTCCGGTTGTTGCAACCAGATGGTGGGTCCCCGGAGCCAGATGCCACCACCGACGGATACTACTACATGGAGGCCGCCGAAGACCAGGAGTAGTTAGGAGGTACCAGGCATGAGGCCTTGCCTCTTTGATCATTGTTGCTTTTGTGTTTGCCTTCTTAAGGCAGTCTTGTTTAACTTATGCATGTACTCAGATATTGTTGCTTCTGCTGATGCTTGTGTCTCGAGCTTTTGTATTCGAGCCCTCGAGGCCCCTAGCTGGTAATATGAAGCTTGTATTATTTTTAATTTTTGTCTAGAGTTGTGTTGTGACATCTTCCCGTGAGTCCCTGATCCTGATCATACACATTTGCATGCATGATTAGTGTACAGTCGAATCAGGGGCGTCACAAGTTGGTATCAGAGCCGACTGTCTGTAGGAACCCCCTTTCCAACTCCTTGGCCGAAGTTGAGTCTATTCTTTAAAAAATTGTTTTACTGACATGGCTGTGTGGCTTACGGGCCCACGTCGCCATTGGGTGGTATTAGGATCTTTTATACCTCGTCTATACTCTAGGAATATGATGTCTCCTCTATTCGGGTTAAATGATTTTTGCTAACTCTAACTCTAGATTCTCGTAAATACATTCTCCCAGAGAACCCCTCACTCCAGATGATTGCTTGGTGCACCAGAAGTTTCTGGAGTTACTCTCCGATGTTTTCCCAAGACACTTGTGCCCTTCGCTGTTGCGATCCCTACCAACGATAAATCCTTGTGGGTAACATCCTACAATTGTCGTTCATACCTTCATCCCCGGTTACCCTTGTTATTACAAGATGCCCTGAAATACTATTCGATCTTCCAAAAATCCTCTACAGCCTATTGCTCTTGAAATTCTTGCTTGCTTGCATTATGGTTAAACCCATAAGTCTAGTAATCATATTGGCATCCTTTGTCACTATCATTTTGAGTCCGCTGATTCAATATGTCACGGATGCTGGCAATCCTCAGTCAAACCCTAGAACTCATCTTTCCAGCTCAGACGTCATTTTGGTTTCTGATCAATCAAATTGTCGTCGATTATATCTCTAAGTCTATTCAACTTATCCATCCTTGATCAGAGTGTTGGCTTCTGATCCCTTGATTTGGGAATCATAATTTCTTTGCATTTGAACTTTGCATTAGTCAGTTGCTTCCATAATCCGATCTCCTTGCATTCTTTCTTCTTCTGGTTGAGTACCATGCTCTACTTCCGAGCTTGTGTTATTTACTCCTGAAGATTACGGCATATGTTCCTAAGATACCACGATGGGTTGAACCTATGCCTTCCATAATCTGTGTGAACCCGGAAACTTCTGCATGTCATACCCTACATGTGTTATGCCAGATAAAATCTCAACACTATGGCTTCGTCGAATATGAGAAGTGAATGAAAGGTTATGCATTGAAGAAGCGACCTTGAACCTTTGTGTTCATGCCCATGGACCCGATGTGGAACTTATCATGGAAGCTTCTTGTTATAATAATAATCCCCTTGTGTCGTGGAATCGTCACGGCAGATGTCCTTGTGAAAGGACTTAGTCGCGGGGCCATCGTACGGGTTAACCTAGAGGGGTTAAAGCGGACACAAAGACACGGGAGTTATACTAGTTCGGCCCCTTCGTTGAAGGTAAAAGCCTACGTCTAGTTGTGATGGGATTGATGTGATTCGGCGCCTAGGGAGCAATAGCCTCGCCTTAGCCTCGAATTCTCTGTCCTTAACTCACCGCTGGGTCGCCCCCTTATATACACGGGTTGATGCCCGGCCGGTCTACAGAGTCCCGATCCGGCTCATACAAGTCTCCGGCTCGGTCTCTTCTCTCTTATCTTACAACTCAAGTTACAAGACTAAGGCGGTTTACATGAATGGATCCTAATCCGCCTTTGGGCTTTGGGCCTCCTCCGTGGGCCCTGATCATGGATGAGGGTAACACGGCCCCTTCAGGGCGGTTTACACTCGTGAGTTATATCCCCAACATTAGGCCCAGATTGACTTGAACCGGTTCATGTGAATCTTCAACGTCTCCGTAAACCGCCATTTGCTTGAACCGCCGTGACGTCATCCTCCGACCACCGCATAGCAGGCGCCTTTGACGTCAGCTTTAATAAAGAAATCCAAACAACAAGATTCCCTTTTCATTTAATGCTATCCCGAAATCGAGGCGATCAGCGCCGTCCGCCGCTGACTCCTCGATTCTCGCGCTTTGTTAATCGCCCGGTCCCTTATAAATAGACCGCAGGCCCTTTCTCTTCTTCTTCCGCTCTTCTTCTTCCTCGTGGCGTTACGGCTCAAGCTCGCCGCTGCCGACCTTCGACCGCGTGCCCCGTGCATCGGCCTCGACCGACCAAGCTCTTTAGCGCTCCTCCGCCGCTGGCGCACTGAGTAAGGCTCCTCTTGAACCCTAGATCCGCATCTGAAGGTCCCTGTTCCTTCTGTAGTTCATAGGTGTTCATCATAGTGTCCTTATACCTGTCCTGCCGTAGCCGTATGATTCGGCCGTGGTACACATCCTGTGCGGCGGCCGCCCCGCCATCAGTTTTACTCCTTGTCAATCTTTTATTTTGCCCAGATCTTCTTGTTTAGGACGCACGAACATTCCTGCCCTCTACGAGGCTTGCTAGGTCACAAAGATTTTCTTCACTGAACCTTCGGTAGATCTAAATCACTTCCATTCGCGTGTGAACCCTGTTTACATCCATACTTAGTAAATTTTTCAGTTCTGTCTCTTTTGGCGGTTTAACTTTTTGATAACTAACCCGTCACTCCATTAGTCCTCGATTAAACCGGAATCGAAACTGTCACGGATTGCCGGTTTAACATTGTATAATGCACCTGAACCGTTTAACGGTGAACCGTTTTTTCCTTTCGCAGTCTTGATCTTCCGGAATGTCCCCGCAATTCGTAGCGTGCAATTGGGTCCGGTCTAAGGCCACCGAGACGCAACTCAACGGATACGTCACCACCGGCGCTTTGGCTGCTAAAAACGTCCTCCACTGGCGGGTTCCGGATGGCGAATGCCCTCCCACCCCGCAAGAAGGAGAAGTAATTGTATTTGTGCAGCACTTAGATCGGGGATTCTGCCCACCCGGATCAAAATTCTTCCGGGATGTCCTTGCCAGTTTTCAACTCCATCCACAGGACATTGGCCCCAACTCCGTGTCAAACATATGCAATTTTCAAGTGTTACGTGAAGTCTATCTTCAAGAAGAACCTCTGTGGAGCTGTTCCGGACTTCTTTCACTTGAACCGCCAGACGGAATTTTCTCGATGGTCCCAACACGTAGCTGGGCGGCGTTTCAATCTGTAAGAGGAAGGAAGCGGACTTTCCCCACGCCAAACACCACAGCCATCCAAAAGATTGGAACCAAACCTGGTTCCCATCGCCGAACACCGCTTCCCGCCAACGAGAATCTTTTGCCGTTACCGTCCTCACCGGCTCAAAGAACAATCATCCGCTGCCTTCACGCTTAACCGCCGCGGAACGGAAGAACTTTGCACCTCGGATCATTAAACTCCGGGCTCTAATGGCCAATGGACTAACTGGTGTGGACCTTGTGCGATCTTTGGGTTTCTTGGGGCATCTTGCCCTTAAGCCGCCGCCCGGATTGATGCACGAATATCTTGGCAGCCTCAAAGACCCTCAAAGACGTCACGAATTACCAATAACTGAACTTGAGGTCACAGAGACTGTAAAGAAGATGCTTGATGAACCAATCTCCGTCTGCAGCCTAACCGGGTTGGCTCCATTCTGTGTTTCCAACCAACCGCCTGCGGGTAAGGCTCTGCTCACCGCTTTTTGGGCCCTTAATACTTTGTTGATACTCATTAATCCTTGTTACCTCACAGGCTAACAGCTCCTTCTGGAGGCGGACCAAACCGACCCGAGCTCCGCGTATAAAGTCCAAGGCTACCAAAAAGGCTGGCAAGAAAACCGCCGGGTCCTCTGATCCGCCGGAAGATGAAGAATCCAAGCCGAGGTAAAACTTGATATCCTTACGAGGGAGCCGCCAGAACCGGCTCTCCACCTTGTGTTTCTTCTTATAGTTTGTCCCTTTTTATTCTTCCCTTCACTGACAAATTTAATTCCCAGGATGATGCTGAAGCCAGCCATGCCGACCATTTTGAGGTAATCCTTCTTTCTTCCGACCCCGACCTCGTGCCGGTAAAAAGAATTCGTCGCGCTATTCGGAAAGTGAAAAAATCTCATTCCTATGCTTATTTGAAGAAACAGCAGGCTAAAGAGTGCCGTACAACCCGGCACAGTGGTCAACAGATTCTCTCCTCCGGTTTACCAGATACACCAACCCGGAAGCGTCGTCCAGAGGTGACTTGTTCTCCTGAAAACGTTATCCCTTAAAGGGTTTCTTCCGATGTCCTCTCAATCCGTCTGACCCGAATTATCAGGCCTCTTCCAACTCTTCTGGCGGTTCATCAACCACGCATAATCGCCTCCGCTTAAAGTTGCTGCAGGGTAAGTATCATACCTCTGTCCCGCCAATTCGGTGTATAGTTGCGTTGGTCGATTTATCTTACTCTAATTCTGAACACTGCAGCACCAAGGCTCGCTTGAGTAAAAAAGCAAAAACTCTTGAGCCTACTGCAGATGTTGTTCCGGAAAAGACCCCAGAGCAACAGGGTGAAAATACTGAAGTCGCTAAGAATAGCTCTGGCGAGTTGTACCGAGACGATATTGCTGATCCGCCAGAAACTGAACCGGAGGCCCAAGTGGAAACCTCGCATCCTGCTCCACCGAGTCCGACCACAGAGCGGGTCGTAACTATTGAACCGCCGAGCCAGAGTGTGAAGGCACCAAGCCCAAAGAAGATCGCCGATCCGGCCAGCCCGGCCAAAAATGATGATGTTATTGTGACGGGCACTGGCTACACCACCCCTAGCCAACCGGTCGCTTTAGCAAAACACATCGCCAAGGGAGAGTCTGCCACTATGAGCAAAGATAAGGGAAAACTGATCTGTCACCATGACAATTTCTCTGCCCAAGAACTTCACTCCGGCTTTCTAAACCGTCTCTACACAAGCCGTGACCTTGAAGCCGGTCTGGTAAATCGTATGAAGGACCGCTATGAGGTAAGGATTTATGCCTGTCTTGTACCTTTGCTGCGTAGTAGCCCCCAAGGGTCGGTTCAACTTTAGCATAGTTAAACCGGGACTTAATTTCTGTATCCCATACCGAACTGTGATCAACTAGCCATTAGCCTCCAAGTGCCAAGTTAAATACTTGTATTGAGCTTGGGACTTCATAATAACACAACTAACGTGCTCCCTTTATTATCAGAATGAGATATACCAGCAAACCGTGCAACTCAAGGACCTTCGTGCCAACTTGGAAACTCAACAAGCAGAGACTACCAAGGCCAAGGACGAATTGAGAACTGCCTTGGCCACTATGGAACAACTGAAGGAGGGATATACGTCCGAGCGGGCCAAATGGGACACCGAGAAAGCCGGTTTGACAAAACGGGCAGAAGATGCTGAATCAGCTCTTAAACCGGTGACCGAAGAGCTTACCAGACTGAAGCGCCAAGTTCATGCCATGACCTCTGCCATCTTTGGTAAGAAAATTTGCTATGAATACACCTGCTTTGATGTTGCCGCCGGTTTAACTTGAGCTGTGCGAACCTGGTGCGTGCAAGCGTATTGCTCATTTGGGCTCACGGCGTGCGGAAGAAGCTCAAGGCCACTTACACCCTGATCGGCAGCTGTATACGGCGCCCGGCGAGTCATATGCGCCTACATCAGACGACAACACAGCGCCGTCCTTGATCAAAGACACACTGGACCGGCTGTCTATGATTCCGGCGCAGCTTGAAGAGTTGAAACGGTCCGCGGCCCGGGCTGGCACTCTACTGGCTCTGACTCGCGCCAAGGCGTGGATAGCAGACCTTGATCCGGCTGACATAGCCAAGGGTTTCCCCAGCGCTCAAGAGAACGGTGAAGCCTTTGATAATGACGCTCTGAAACGAGTAACAAAGGAGATGCGTCTGCTGGCGAGTCAACTGGCAGCGGTTAACCCGGGCGGTTTACCGCTCTTTTATGACGCAAACAACAAGCGGGTGGAGTTTGTCATTCCAGAAGTGCGAGCCTTGTTCCTCCAATCCGTAAGCACACTTATGCCCTGATGTTGATCCGGCTGAGCTTATAAGTGAAGAGGCTGTCTTCGTGCCTTAACCCGGATTGACTGGTCTACCAACGACTTAGGGCTTTGGGTGATGAAGAAGAAGAAGCTGAACCGACGCCAAACGCCTCTTCCTCACGTCAACCCGGCGAGGAAGCTTAATCCATCGAGCCGGGTGATGCATCAGAAGCTGCTGGCCATAACGTCATGCGAACCACTGGGCCTTAGACGGCTTTGTAATAGAATAGCTAGCACTTTTGTTCTTGAACATGTCTTTATACCCTCCGTCTGTACTTTTGTGCGGCGGTGCTGATACTTTGGTTTGAAGTATTGAAACCTTCAATGTAGTTTGCCTGCAATCACAAATTCTTAAACCGCCACGGCGGCTTGCATCTCTAGCCGGCTCTCGACGCCTATATATTTACATAAGAAAGTATTGAGGTATATGATCGAAACTTTGTGATACCAAAAAAAAATACCTGCCAGCGTTGGGCATGCAGTTGGCCTAGCCAAACTTGGGGCGGAGGTTGTATAAACCATTACCGTCAAAGGAGAACAACTCCCGTGTGTATAATACCGGTTTACCGTGTAAACCGTGTCGGGTCATGACAAGCCCCCTGTTACTCCATAACCGGATGTTAACAGAAAAAATCAAACCGGAAAAAATTGCCGGATTAAGAAGGCAAACAAAAGTCAAATAACTGGTATGCAAACCATATGGAAGCAAAGGCAATGAAAAAACCGTTTGCAAGAAGAGGCTTTATTGAGCCTGATCAGATGGCATTACCATGGTCGGACAGGACCAAGCTCCCTATAAGGTGTAGCGATGGTTCAAGTCAGCCAGGTCCCCAACCGAAATCGTGGCATTATGCCGATCAAGTGGCATTGCAATGGTTCGGGTTCGACCAAGCCCCCAAGTGATTCTATGGCCTTAGGCCGACCAAGAGGCGTGACTGGTTCAGACGTGACCATGTCCCCAAGTGATCTGGTGGCTTTCGCCTGTCAAAAGGTGTTGCATTGGTTCGGACACGACCAAGCCCCCAAGTGACAAAAACTTATGAAAAGCAAGACCAAGGGTTAAACCGGAGGCTGCTTTACGACAACATCTCCATGTACCCAAACCGGACTTGTTACAGAAACAGATACCCCGCTTTAGCCGAGGATCCGGTTTATTGCCTTTATTCATAATATATACATTGTCTTAATATGTACATAAGTGGAGCCGATGGCTCGGGTATAATAAGGTCAAGATGAGCTATGTTCCACGGCTCGTTGGTCTCCTCCTCACGGCGTGCGTGAGTCCTTTCGCTCTCGAACATCAATCGAGATAGTATGACCCGTTGTGCAGATTCTTGCTGACCACAAAAGGCCCTTCCCAAGGTGGGGATAGCTTGTGCATATCTTTACGGTCTTGAATGAGCGAAGCACCAAGTCTCCTTCCTGAAAGGTTCTGGTTTTAACCCGCCGACTGTGATACCGACGAAGATCCTGCTGGTAAACCGCCGAACGAGCAGCTGCCATATCTCGCTCTTCATCCAGTCGATCCAACGCGTCCTGCCGAATGATGCTGCTGGCCTCTGGAGTTGCTGTTCTGTTTTCCCTTCCCCACTTCGTCATCCTCAGACTCGGGATCCTTGGTACTATCAGAATCAGCATACTTTACCAAAACGCCCATTAGCGTGCCCATGTCATTGCAAAAATGCTTCATGCGACCCAGCTTCAATTTCAACGGTTCGAACCGGCAATTGGCTTCCAAGGTTAAGATCGTGGAATCAGGGTTGATCCGGTCTGAAGAATGTAAAACTTCCGAAACGCGGCGCACCCAATGGGTTGTGGATTCTCCCTCCGCTTGGACACAAGCCGCTAAATCCACCACAGACATGGGCTGCTTACAGTGTCTTTGAAATTTTGAATGAACCGGGTCCGCAACTGGGTCCATGAACTGATCGAATTAGGCGGCAAGTTCTTCAACCAGGTCCGGGCCGTACCTTCCAACATCATTGTGAAATACTTTGCACACGCAGCTTCACCCACATCCAACATCTCCATGGCCATCTCATAACTTTCTATCCATGCTTCGGAGCCAAATCGGCGGTATAATTGGGCACCTTGCGTGGTCCTTTGAAGTACTTTGGGAAAAGCATACGTTGCATAAAGCGGGGGCGAGGCAAGGCACCCCAAAGAACCAGACGTGACCCTGGTTCGAAGATGGTCAGACGAACCGGCGCAAGCCGATGATCCTCGATTGTCTTTGCTAACTCGGCCTCCCTACGTGCCTGGCGCGGTCCACTACCACTTGAGCATCTTGAAGCCACCGTCGGGTTGTTGCCGCGAGGCGGACCACGCCGCGCATTGCTTGACACGGCCGGTTCGCTTGGCGCTACCGTGGCTCCGGCTTGGGCGGGGGTAGAGTGGATCCGATCCCGACCGTATGAATACGCTTCTGCTGAGCCGTGGCCGCCCCGAGGAGCTCCTTAACCCGGCGTGTCTCTACCGCTGTGGTGAATCACCTTCAATTGGAATCGCCTCCAACCGTGCCGCAGCCGCAACAAGGTTATCCATCGGGTTGGAGTAGTGGCCCGGAGGTGTACGCGACACCGGGGCACGCCGGGTACGATGGTGAGGCAGATCTATCACACGGGCTGAACCGGCGCGGCCGTCCAGTGCCTCCGGCGGTTTACCACCGGCGGCGGATTCTTGGTCCTGCGCTTACAGGGTATTGAAAAGCTCTCTTCCCTCGAAAACCGAAGGTAAACGGGATATGTACTTCCTTTTCATGACTTCATGCGACGCGCGCTCGATCCAAAGCATGAGCCTATAAGCTGCGCATCCAAAGCGGCCGTTCGCCGCCATCCTCACGTCCGCGGCTGCCAGTCCGCTTTAGCTTTAGTGATCTGTTCCTCACCTTTGCCATCTCCGCATTGTGTAGGTCTGATCCGGCGGATTAGCCTCGCCATGAGCACAGCCAATGCGTCGAAAAGCTCGATAAAACTTGAGCGGCGGGCGACAGGCCTCCTTCGGCTGCCATCACCGTTGTTGAACCGGCGTCCGTGGCGCCACGGTCGAAGAGTGAAGCGCCGCTGCGTACCGGCCATGAAGATTCCAACCGGTTGGGTAGATCAAAGGTCCGGAATACTCTCACCGTCGGAACAGCCCCGATCCGCCATCTTGCGGTGGTACAGAGACTCGGTTTCTCCGGTGACGACTTCGTCGCCAGAGTAGACAACGGTTTCGCCGCTAGATGCTTTGATCCGTCCTCGTAGTCTCCGTGGACGACTCCCACGAAGCACGACCGCCCGGTTTAGCCAGGCAGGACTCTTCTTCGCTCACGAGCCGTCTCGACGAGGTCGGTGCAGATGTCCGGCCCAGCCCTGGCTCGCCGATCTTGCCGATGAACACATGTATGCCGCCCGAAGGGACCCGGTATCCGTACTCGACCGAGCGGCCTCGGGGCCCGATCCGCATCGTCGATGTAGAGCTTGCTGCGGCGACTCTTAGTCATCCGGCCCACAAAGATAGCCTTCGATTCGCCGAACTTGCCCTCTAAGATCATCAAACCATCGTATGCGATAGCCCCACGGTGGGCGCCAACCGTCGTGGAATCGTCACGGCAGATGTCCTCGTGAAAAGGACTTAGTCGCGGGGCCATCGTGCGGGTTAACCTAGAGGGGTTAAAGCGGACACAAAGACACCGGAGTTATACTAGTTCGGCCCCTTCGATGAAGGTAAAAGCCTACGTCTAGGTGTGAGGGGATGGATGTGATTCGGCGCCGAGGGAGCAATAGCCTCGCCTCAGCCTCAAATTCTCTGTCCTTAACTCGCCGCCGGGTCGCCCCCTTATATACACGGGTTGACGCCCGGCCGGTCTACAGAGTCCCGATCCGGCTCATACAAGTCTCCGGCTCGGTCTCTTCTCTCTTATCTTACAGCTCAAGTTACAAGACTAAGGCGGTTTACATGAATGGATCCTAATCCGCCTCTGGGCTTTGGGCCTCCTCCGTGGGCCCTGATCATGGATGAGGGTAACCCGGCCCCTTCAGGGCGGTTTACACTCAGTAGTTATATCCCCAACACCTTGTGATAAGTTCATCTTGTATCTATGTTTGGTCCTTTGCAACTGTGGTTACGACCATGATTGTTCTCCTTTGATTCCATTTCTTGGACAAGTTAAAGTACTTGTCTTCCTCAGATCATTTCACCTGTCCAACCTCTACTTTGATCTACCTACGAGTATTACCCTCTGGTATCTCGAGAATGTCACGGAACTACATAACTTCTTATGATTTCTTCATCAACTGTTATTTCTCACCAATTCAAATTTTCCACGGGTTCTGAGTTGTTAGACACTCGAGGACACTGATAAGTGATTCGAGTCTACACTTTCCTTTCCATGGTGTTGTTTAACCTTACTTGTAACCTAACATATCTAAGAAGTGATAATTCCCTGCTTATGTAAACACCCCAGTGTACAAGCTCTGTCAGTAAGACCTTGTTACTATTGTTGATGACATTACGGTAGCCACCGATGGACGAGAACTTTGCCTATTGGTCCGCCTCGCCTTGCGAGCAGGAAAATGGTTCTCTTCATCCCTCGCCCTAGGTATCGACGTTGTTGCCAACATAATTGACAGGCTAACCTCTGACTGCCTTGCTTCATGACCGTGCAAAATGTTAGTGCCTTCCTGCTTTTAACCCACATGGTGGGCCCATAACCCACAGTTCCACGGGATCCAAAGCTGACTCTCATGTACATCCCTGTTTTCCAAAATTGTTCCTCGCACTTGGCTTCGTATGTAAATCACGAGCCACCTACCTAGTGATCTATTCTGGTATCAGACGCAATACTTATTCCCATTGCTCTGAACCCCTTTCACCCTCTGTTTCACGCAACGAACGGTTGCCTACCCGCTTCAAGCTTCTTATTGCACCTTCTTACCTTGCACTCGATGACTTTCTTGAATTTCAACTCGAGAGATGCCTCTATGCCATGTTCACTGAGATAGCCCCCGGGTACCTATCTTGTTTTGAGCTCCGTCCTTCCCGAGTCTTTCCCCCTTACTCCACCCCTTAAATCTCGGGACGAACTTTCTTGTAGTGGAGGAGAATTATGACGCCCGGATAATTAAGCTACAGTAACCCTGTACTAATGGTGCCATGTCACCATGATTACTGTTGATAAACTCGCGATGTTTCAAACCCATTCTATATTCAAAATTCAAAATCAAGTCAAACTCAAAAGTTTTCAAATGTCAAAATTAAAATGTTGATCATGTGACAAATAGTCAGTTCTTAATATTGGTGGTGAACAAAATGTTTATAAAGTAGTTTATTGCCCTAAAATAAATGAAACAGAGGCAAGAAAATGAAAAGGGAAAAGGCTAAAGCAAAATAAAAGAAAGGCCCCAACCCCTCCTGGTCCTAACCCCCTGTGTCGGCCCACCTGAGCTAGCCCAGCTCCTCCGTTGTGGTCTTCCCCTTCCCTGTTCATCCGACCGACGCCCGCGCCACGCATTGCCGCCGAGCCACATCGCCGGCCACGCTTCTACAGCGCCACGGGAGGAGATAAGGAGGCCACCGTGCCCCCCCCCAAATATCCCCCTCTCTTTCTCCCTCGCCTTCTCTTCTCTCCTCTCCCTGCCCCAGATCCACCACGGTCGCGCCCCGCCGTCGCCGTGCTTCTTGCTCCGCCACGGCGACCGCCGCCCCCATCCCTCTTCGGCCCGTCCCAGAACTCCACAGCCGCCAGCACCATCGTCCACACCCACGAGCAGGAGCCGGAAGCCCCTCCATTGCTGGGCTAGCCTTCTTCTTCCTCCTAAGATCACCGTCGCCTCGCCAATAGCTCTGGCAGCTGTGCGTCCTCCCCCGGCCGTCTCAGTAACGTTGGTGAGCTCATGCTCCTCCTCTTCCTCTAGTTGAGCTCGCCCACTCCTAGTAGCTAACCCAGCTGCCGTTGCCGAACCTCATCGCCGCCGTGGCCATAGGCTGCAGAGCTCGCAACGGGGCTTTGCCTCGTGTTGTTGGGCTCCCCGGGAACCCGTCGATGCCCTCCGCTTGTCCTCCCATGCCCCCTTGCATGATCCCCGTCCGTGCTCGAACTCCGGCGCCCGCCAAGCTCGACACCGAAGCCATCTCCGGCCGTTCCAGCCAATCCCACCGCCTCCATTCGACGCGGCTGCATCACTGCGTTCGAACGCGCCAAGCCGCGAGCCCGGGGACCCTCTATGGCCGATCCCCGACGATGGCCGAGCCCGCCATCGCCTTGTCATGCACGCCGGCGCAACCCCGACGTTGTCCACCGACATGGCCGGCCGGGGCCACCCCATGGGTCACTGACCCGCGGGCCCCAGGGACACGGCTGGCCAGTTGACCTAGTCAACCCCGCTGACTGGACCGACCCCCAGCCGCTGGCAAATGGGGCCCACCTCCCCTAATTAACTAAAACGGTTAAAAATAGTTAATTAACTTAATTAGACACTAACACGTGGGCCCAGTAGTTCAACTAACTATGTTTAGATTAGTTTATCTCTGTTTAACCCACTGCCTATGATAGGTGGGCCCCCATGTCAGGTTTGACCAGTCAACGTCTTGTTGGTTGCTGACGTCACCATGACATCATGCTGATGCACCATGACATCATGTTGATGCAATAAATGGTTTTCT
Source organism: Aegilops bicornis (assembly GCA_021605145.1). Classification (NCBI taxonomy): domain Eukaryota; kingdom Viridiplantae; phylum Streptophyta; class Magnoliopsida; order Poales; family Poaceae; genus Aegilops; species Aegilops bicornis. Next base: position 498,881,853 of record CM038670.1, read on the forward strand.
GAATTATTTTAGATCTGTTAAATTCCAGAAAATAAGAAAACAAATAAAACTTCAAAAAATCATAGAAAAATATCGTAGCTCGGATGTTGAAAAAGTTTTATACATGAAAGTTGCTCAGACTAGCGAGATGAATCCGAATACGCAGTCCGTTCGTCTGCCACACGTCCTTAACATAGCAAACATGCAACCGTCCCCCTCCGATTCATCTGTCCAAAAATGCCTAACACTGGGGAAACATTCCCGGATGTCTTCCCCCATCGCTGGTATCGCGTAGTACTGCGTTAGAGCACCCCTAGCACCATTATTGTCTTGTCATGCATCTATTTGCTCTGTATTTACTGTTTCTTACCCCTCTTCTCTTCGGTAGACCCCGAGACCGCTGTTGATACTGTTATGATCTTCTACGTCACCGACGACTCTTCCTCCTTTTCAGCAGAGCTTCCAAGCAAGCCCACCCTTGATCACTTTGATATCGCCCATTCCATTCTCTCTCATGCTTGCATTAGATATTTCTACTGTTATTGTTTGCTCCTATTCTGATGCATAGTCTGCTTTTGTAACCTGTTCTTTGTACCTTTATCTGCTTATCCAAAACGGCTTAGCATAGGTTGGATAGTGATCCATCAGAGACCCCCACCTTGTCCTTGTTTCCCCTGCTTCATCATCGATGACTCGATCAACATGATTGACGACCAGACCGACACATAACCGCACACCCCCTTAGTTGTATGACTCTGCATAGTTACTATCGAGTGTCGAGGGTGATACCTCATAACGCACTCCTGATGATAACTGTGGTATAGTTATTCAGTCGTGGTCATCGAGGGTTATTCCTCCTTCACCATTCCTGATACGACTCTATCGTGCAACACCTCAAGTGTGAACCTTGAGGGTGATTCCTCCAAAGTTTAGCCTGACGATAACATCGAGTGGAATCCCTCAAGGGCGATTCCTCGGGTTTTCCCCTTGATGTTTTGGACACACGGTTACCCTGGCTTTACTTGAGACCTTTGTTAAAGTCGGGTCGGCCCTGAGGGGTACCCGCAAGTTGATGTGAAGGTCGGGCGGGCCTGGAGAGCACCCACAAGATAATTGCGTGGCACGGCCAGGCATTCTAGGCCCTTGCCGTATGTCCACGAGACGGGGCGACGTGGTCACATCGATCGTGAGTCTCTTCTCGTCTCCGCGAGCTCCTAATACACTAAAGATTTGGGTATTTGTCCTGAGTTGTCCACTGGCCTTTACGCACTAACCACCATGCGGGAATAGTTATGGGCACTCGGCATCACAGTATCAGCCGAAGCTTTGTCAGACGTCCAGTTCAGCATTGTGGCACGCTCGGATCGTGCCGACCATCCGAGGTGGTGCTGGTATTCACCCTGCACACAACGACCCAGAGTGTTATGCGCGATGGGCCCAAGACCCCGTAGCGCTTAGGATGTAGACCGGCGGGGACCTCTCTGCTAAGCCTAGGTAGGGTTGCGACGTGTTGATCTTCCGAGGTCGGGCATTGACTCAGAAAAGTGTGTCCGGCCAGAGTAATCAAGTGTGTTGGGTAATGTGGTGCACCCCTGCAGGGATGTTATCTATTCGAATACCGTGTCCACGGTAATGGACGTTCAGACTTGTATCCTGATCTATTACAACTAGAAATGGATACTTGAGATATGTGATGGATATGTCACTCCGAGATTGCTTTCTCGCAAGGAGTCGAGGAAGGATCTCTGGGCGTTAATTCTACGACATGCTTGTTAATTATAAATTTCTATTCTATACTTTTCTGAATGTTGCAAGATGCTTGGAGTTGCTTGAAGATGCTAGTCTTTGATAGGCTAGGCCTTCCCCTCTATTCTGGCATTCTGCAGTTCAGTCCACAGATACATACCTTCCTTTGATACCAATGCATTCTTAGTATAGATGGTGGATCCATGGAGCCAGATGCTTGCGAGTACTTTGGATGAGTACTCACAGTTGCTTTGCTACCCCTTTTCCCTCTTCTTCCTTCTTTTCGGTTGGTGCAACCAGATGGTGGATCCTTGGAGCCAGATGCCACCGCCGACGGATACTATTACATGGAGGCTGCCAAAGACCAGGAGTAGTTAGGAGGTCTACAGCATATCTTTACTTTTTTTATTGTTCCATGCTATTATATTATCTGTTTTGGATGTTTTTTATAAATTAATATGCTATTTTATATTATTTTTGGGACTAACTTATTAACGTAGAGCCTAGTGCTAGTTTTTGTTTTTTCCTTGTTTTTGAGCTTCGCAGAAAAGGAATACCAAATGAAGTCCAAACGGAATAAAACCTTCGCAATGATTTTTCTTGGACCAAAAGACACCCAGGAGACTTGGAGTGCAAGTCGGGGGATCCACGAGGCGGCCACAAGGGTGGAGGACATGCCCCCCTATCTTGTGGGCCGCTCGGTGGCCTCCTGACCTAGATCTTCCTCCTATATATTCACATATATTCCCAAACCACCAGAAGCATCCACGAGAACACTTTTCCATCACTGCAACCTTCTGTTCCCATGAGATCCCATCTAGGGGCCTTTTTTGGCATCCTGCCGGAGGGGGATTTGATCATGGATGGCATCTACATCAACCCTATTGCCCTTCCGATGAAGCATGAGTAGTTTACCTTAGACCTACGGGTCCATATCTAGTAGCTAGATGGCTTCTTCTCTCTCTTTGATTCTCAATACCATGTTCTGCTCGATGTTCTTGGTGATCTATCCGATGTAATCTTCTTTTGCGGTGTGTTTGTCGAGATCCGATGAATTATGGGTTTATGATCAGATTATCTATGAATATTATTTGAATCTTCTCTGAATTCTTTTATGCATGATTTGATATCTTTGTAATTCTCTTCGAACTTGCGGTGTCCTTTCCTAGTGATAGTAGGGGCAGCAAGGCACATATTGTATTTTTGCCATCGAGGATAAAAATATGGGGTTTACATCATAATCCTTTAGTTTATTCCTCTACATCATATCATCTTACTTAAAGCGTTACTCTGTTCTTTATGAACTTAATACTAGGCAGGAGTCGGTCGCTGTGTGGAGTAATAGTAGTAGATGCAGGCATAAGTCGGTCTACTTAAGATGGACGTGATGCCTATATTTCATAATCATTGCCTTAGATATCGTCATAACTTTGCGCTTTTCTATCAATTGCTCGATAGTAATTTGTTCACCCACCGTATTATTTGCTATCTTGAGAGAAGCCTCTAGTGAAACCTATGGCCACCGGGTCTATTTTCCATCATATAAGTTTTGGATCTACTATTTTGCAATCTTTTACTTTCAGGTCTATAAACCAAAAAAACCAAAATATTGACTTTATCTTTTTTTTAGTTTTATCTATCTCTATCAGATCTCACTTTTGCAAGTGACCGTGAAGGGATTGACAACCCCTTTATCGCGTTGGGTGCAAGTGTTTGATTGTTTGTGCAGGTATTGGTGATTTGTACGTTGTCTCCTACTGGATTGATACCTTGGTTCTCTAACTAAGGGAAAATACTTATCTCTACTTTACTGCATCACCCTTTCCTCTTCAAGGGAAAAACCAACGCAAGCTCAAGAAGTAGCAATCCCAGGCAGGAAGCCTTGCCTCTTCGATTGTTGCTGCTTTTGTGTTTGCCTTCTTAAGGTAGTCTTGTTTAACTTATGTCTGTACTCAGATATCGTTGCTTCCACTGACGCTTATGTCTCGAGCTTTTGTATTCGAGCCCTCGAGGCCCCTGGCTTGTAATATGAAGCTTGTATTATTTTTAATTTGTATCTAGGGTTGTGTTGTGATATCTTGCCGTGAGTCCCTGATCTTGATCGTACACATTCGCGTGCATGATTAGTGTATGGTCGAATCGGGGGCGTCACACTATGAGCCCCCTCCGTCGATCCCCATGTTTTCCTCCTTGTTAGCCATCGTAGTCCGTCGTGCCCGAGCCTCCGGCCGCGTCTCGACTCTGCTCCTACGCGCGCTCACCGCCCCTGGAATGGCCCACGCCCTCTGTCCACTGCTTGTCGCTTGCCCCAGCGCGCTTGGTCGTGCTGCCCGCGCCACACCCCGCCCCCCGCGCGCTCACTGCCGCCGGGCCACTGCCTAGCACCGCCGTCGTTCCCGGCGGTGCCTCCGTGATACGTCCATTTTCCATCATGCTTTTATATTGATATTTATTGCATTATGGGTTGTTATTACACATTATGTCACAATACTTATGTCTTTTCTCTCTTATTTTACAAAGTTTACATGAAGAGGGAGAATGCCGGCAGCTGGAATTCTGGGCTGGAAAAGGAGCAAATATTATAGAACTATTCTGCACAACTCCAAAAGTCCTAAAACTCAACGAAAGTCAATTTTAGAATATAAAAAATACTGGGCGAAGAAAGCACCAGAGGGGGGCCACACCCTGTCCACGAGGGAGGAGGGCGCGCCCTAGCCCCCTGGGCGCGCCCCTTGCCTTGTGGGCCACCTGGCAGCCCCCGATGCCCATCTTCTGGTATAAGGTGTCTTTCGCCCTGGAAAAAATCAGAAGGAAGCTTTCAGGAAGAAGCGCCGCCATCTTGAGGCGGAACCTGGGCAGAACCAATCTAGGGCTCCGGCGAAGCTGTTCTGCCGGGGAAACATCCCTCCTGGAGGGGGAAATCATCACCATTGTCATCACCATCGATCCTCTCATCGGGAGGGGGGGGGGGTCAATATCCATCAATATATTCACTAGCACCATCTTCTCTCAAACCCTAGTTCATCTCTTGTATCCGACCTTTGTCTCAAAACCTCAGATTGGTACCTGTGGGTTGCTAGTAGTGTTGATTACTCCTTGTAGTTGATGCTAGTTGGTTTATTCGGTGGAAGATCATATGTCCAGATCCTTTATGCATATTAATACCCCTCTGATTATGAACATGAATATGAGTTGTGAGTAGTTATGTTTGTTCCTGAGGACATGGGAGAAGTCTTGTTATAAGTAGTCATGTGAATTTGGTATTAGATTCGATATTTTGATGAGATGTATGTTGTCTTTCCTCTAGTGGTGTTATGTGAACGTCGACTACATGACACTTCACCATTGCTTGGGCCTAGGGGAAGGCATTGGGAAGTAATAAATAGATGATGGGTTGCTAGAGTGACAGAAGCTTAAACCCTAGTTTATGCGTTGCTTCGTAAGGGGCTGATTTGAATCCATATGTTTCATGCTATGGTTAGGTTTACCTTAATTCTTCTTTCATAGTTGCGGATGGTTGCGAGAGGGGTTAATCATAAGTGGGATGCTTGTCCAAGGAAGGGAATTACCCGAGCACCGGTCCACCCACATATCAAATTATCAAAGTAACGAACGTGAATCATATGAGCATGATGAAAACTAGCTTGACGATAAGTCCCATGTGTCCTCGGGAGCGCTTTCCTTTATATAAGAGTTTGTCTAGGCTTGTCCTTTGCTACAAAAAGGATTGGGACACCGTGATGCACCTTGTTTACTTTTGTTACTTGTTACCCTTACGAATTACCTTATCATAAAACTATCTGTTACCGGTAATTTCAGTGCTTGCAGAGAATACCTTACTGAAACCGCTTTTCGTTTCCTTCTGCTCCTTGTTGGGTTCGACACTCTTACTTATCGAAAGGACTACGATATATCCCCTATACTTGTGGGTCATCAAGACTCTTTGTTGGCGCCGTTGCCGGGGAGTGAAGCGCCTTTGGTAGGTGGAATTTGGTAACACTACAAAAAAAATACACTTCCGTGATGATACGTGTTTGTCACAGTAGGTCGCGTTTTTTGTCATGCATGTACATCCATGACAAATTTATGACAGAATCAAGATAGTCATACATGTCTTTGTCGTAGAAGTGTTCCATGACATTACCAAAATTATCATCACGGAACTGTCCACTTCCATGACGATAAATCGCACGTCACGAAGTGCTTTTCGTCAAGGGTGACCGACACGTGGCATCCACCGTAACGGAACGCCGTTAAGCTATCGGGTCGGATTTTGGATCCGATAACCCGTTAATAGCCACGACCAATACCGATTTCCCATGCGTAAAATTCTCATTGGCCTTTAGCTGGGCCGACCCATTATGGTCTGCAGAATCTTGTGGGCCTTTAGCTGGACCGGCCCAAAAGTGGCCCATAAAGTTTAAATGGGCCGGCCCAACCGAAGGCCCATAAGATTTAGCGGACCATAATGGGCCGGCCCAGCTAAAGGCCCACAAAATTTAGTGGACCATAATGGGCCGACCCAGCTAAAGGCCCACAAGATTTTGCGGACCACAATGGGCCGGCCCAGCTAAAGGCCCACAAGATTCTGCAGACCATAATGGGCCGGCCCAGCTAAAGGCCCAACATTCTCTGTCAAATCGGCCCGTCAACGACCTAGTCTAAACTTGTCATCAATGCGGCCCATGGTCGCCGGCACATTAACAATCCGCTAAGTAATTGGGCGAATTACGGTAGCGCGGTGTATTTCCGACCGTTAAAGGTCGAGCTTCATTTGGTCCCATTTACAGGCCATCAAAAATTTCGTCACATAAACGACCGTGAAGGATTTGGGTCATATTCGCCATGTACGTCATATTCGGCCTGTTAGAGGCCCACTAAAGATTTGGGCCACTTTCGGCCTGTTGTCATTTTCGGCCTGTTAACGCCGGACGTAAACCATGGGCCATATGTGGCCCAACATCATATCGGGCCTATTAACAGCCCATATAAAAATGACAATAATCTATCCCGACCGAAGTTCCGGCCTGTTAAAGGCCCGTGTATTAGGTCGGCGCATTCTGACCCGTCAAATTTCAGCTGTCAAATATCCGCATCGTAAATGGGCCACCATTTCGCCTGCTAAGTCCGATGGGTTATTTGGCACAATCAGGCCCAATCTCACTTTCGGTCTATTAAAGGCCCATGTTTTTATGGGCTCGAGATATTTACACCTGTAAGCGGCCTATTTTTACCGAGAGGGCCCAAATTATGTTTAGGCACATTAAAGGCCCACTATGGGCACAGAGCCTACCAGAAAAATTTGAAAGCTTATGCTAATTTAAGCCCAGATATTTTTAGTGGGCTACATGCCAATTCGGCCCGTAATCGCTTTTAGCCCAATTGGAATGGGCCCGATGAATGTTGGCATGTTGGGCTCCTCTGAAGCTTTCGGTAGAATACATTACTAAGATAAACCTACACTATACAAAAATAGTGTAAGTAATTATCGCACTGTGGCGGCATCATAAATGTTGTATCACAACAAAATAAATTCCAATCATACAACAAAAGGCATGTTGGCATAAAGTTTACAGTCCTTCGGATAAAAGCACCATCGGATGTATAGAAGCACAGATCATTTGACACGAGTGCTAATGTTTCAGTCAGAGAATCGATGGAGCAACGATCTCCACCTTTTTCCGCCATTGCTCTTCAACAACGAAGCGAATGTCTGATAGTCTGGTTTCAAAACCATTCATATCTTGACAACATTTCTCAACCACTATTCTTGTTTCCGAAACAACGTCCATTAGGGATTGGACTTGTGTCTGGAGCACAAATATATCACTCTGTCTAGCAGGAAGATTTTGTTCAGTAGGCGATTTGGACGAGGTTACCTTGACAACCAACCCAGAATTACGCAGGAAGGTGCTTTTTGCACTGTTAGTGGAGAGATACTGACGCACTGCAGCAAGAGGTGACATTGTGCCTATAGTAGCCTCGTCACCTTCAGGTGGTTGTGGCTGTTCAATCATTTGTTCCATAGCTTCCTGAAAGTTTGAACTTGTAGATTAGTGTACCGGATGAGTTACTAATGAGATAAAAACAAACAAAGTAGGTTAATAGTTTATACATAACTTATTTTGGTGAACTATTGTAACACATTAGCATGTATTGTAGTGCCAACTACATAATAAAATCACCTTCGGAACATATGTCCATGTAGCATGCCTACTGTATTGTCTATTTCCTCACATTCGTTGACATCTAAGGATAAAGAGACATGGTTTAAAGTAGGATGAACATAGTATGACATCATTCATATCATGGGCAAACAGATATAAAACAAACACACTATTTTATCATTGTGTGCGCACGTGAACATAACAACTAGATTACATATCAAGACCAAAAGAATATCCTTCATCTCTTTTAAACCATGTAAGGTGAAATGATACGTTAAGACAATTGTGTATAAAAGTGAACAGAGTAATCGACATTTGCTGCAAACCAAGTAGTTAAATGAACACATCACAGTACCAATCGGTTCAAGGCAGGAGGAGTAAGGACTTACAACAGCGGCTTGAACTGGTGTGCTCATGCCCTTCATCTTCTGGTGTGGCAATCCTTGAAGATTTACCGCATTCGGTTCAGGTTCTTTTTGGTCCGCACGGGCTTTCCTGCGTATTTGGAACAAGTCAATATAGATACGATAATATGGCACAAAAAGAAGGAAGTAGCAGCTATTTACATAAGCCTCGCGGTGTGCAATATAGCTACGAGATCCTGTTGTCTGTTGGAATTTCACTTTAGAGCGGTTGGTTTTGTTCTTCAAGCAGTTAGCCTAGAAGAAGATACACTTGTAAGGCACATACATAAATACAAGTTCAATATGTGGTGCGATCAAATACATATAGCCTACGATACTTTGGATCGGACCGGTGTTTAACGAGGGCTGTCCAATCTTCATCTGTAATATATTCCCTTTGGAGATGTTTGGGCGATTTCATTGTTAGCCTTGCCTTCAAAGTGAGATTTTCTAAGGTGGTACTGACATCTTGTCATGAGCGGACTGACAAACATGAGTGCATGCTTGTTTAGTTGCATCATCTTTCGGATCCAACTTGAACCTCATTTGTTGAAAAAAGAATGTGAGTCTTATTAGGAGGAAGCTAGAAAGTATGGGACAGAGCAAGACAATATTACTAATTGCGATGAATAACATTACTTACGAATAAATGGTCAAGGAAGGTGTTAAACTAGGTATTGTCTTTCTCACTCCGGTACTGGATCCACGTTGGGAGGATACGCGCATGAAACCTAACGGCAACGGCTGCCTCTGATACTAATTTGGCTGACTCTGTAGCATCACGTGGCCTTTTTAAACCTACCTCAAAATGGATCTCCATTATTCCTCCTTTAGATTTTGTTTATCATCAAGCATTATCCACGATGTACATTTCCGCTTGCACCGTGGTGCTAGTTCAACAACGAATATTGAAAGTGTTAGTGTACATCAAACCGTGAGAGTACATATAAAGGAGCATGCAAGCGCAACTTGACTCGGTCGGTACCGTCTTGGTGTTGATGCTCATGAGGTTCATCTGATCTTGCCAAGTCCTGTTGTGTCGGCGGTGCTTGGAAGTAGTGTTAGGTGTGAAGGCAGCTTGGGAACCGGCGATTCGGAGCAAACAAACGAGTAACTGGTTGAGATCTTTGATGCAGTTGAAGCGGATGTTGCAGCTGGTGGAGCAGGTGATAATGTGTTTGTAGATTTAGCCGGTGGACTTGGACCTTCTACTGCACTATAAGTACCAGCAGAATCTCGACGGCAGAACCTTTTCCGTTTCACCCGACGAGTAACAAAGACCTCCTACTATATTATTTTCCTTGCTCTTTTTGACTTTGCCATGTCAAGTTGTACCCACAACACAAAAGAATAAAATCACTCTTGAGAACTCATTGATGCATGATCTGAGACAAGCAATACTTTGATGTAAGACAACCGCATGAGGATGGAATATGTAAGAAAAACAGGACGACATGACATATTCACAGCTACGATGTGCAAACTAAGCAGAAGGATTTCAAGAAAATAGAAGTAATGCAAGCTAGACACCATATGAAAGATGCAACCAATATTACTCTGCCAAGTTAAAAGTGTCTTGTCAGCAATTCGAAAATTTAGAAGCAGTAAAATGTAGAAATCAATGCAAGATGCAACCACTATCAAACTGCCATGTTAAAAGCATCCAATCATGAGTTACTGATGCGGGATACACAACAGCAGTACTTTGATGTAAGAACATGGTATGATAGATAGATGTAGTGTATTCTAGACACAGAAAGCCATGTCATATGCACATGTATAACGTATAAACTCAGCAGGTGCAATTTAATCAAAATAGAAGAAATACAGGCTAGACAACATATGCAACATGAAACCAATTATCACGCTGTCAACTTAGAGCAAGCACCTGCGATGGTGGGGTGCGGGAGATGAATTCATCATGTAGACTTGGGACTTCAACTTCATTAGCAGTAGCAGTGGAAAATCTAGAGAGTCTCTGTTTGCGTCGGTGCGGAGTACCACCAACATCCCCTAACTTACTCTTTTCCTTCCTATTTTCTGATATTGCCTTATGAAGTCAAAACCACAAGAAGATGAATAAAATTAGCTCTACATAACTGGTTGATGCATGATACAGACGAACACAACTTTGATGTAAGGCAAGCGCATGATAGGAGGATGGAATATATACAAAAAAAGACAGCGTTTCATATTCACACGTACAATAGGAGGATGGAATATGTATGAAAAAAGCGATAAGCGGAAGGCATTTCAACAAAATTAGAAGAAATGAAAGCTAGGCACCATATGAACATGGAACCAATATCACTCTATCAGGTAAAAAGTGTCTCGTCGTAATTGCCATTTCAAGAAATTAGAAGCAGTACAAGCTAGAAGGCAATGCAAGATGCAACCTACATCACAGTCCCAAGTTAAATGTGTCTTACGGGTAAGTGATCGTTGCGGTATAAGTTGTAAGCTACGCAGATGCAATTCTACATAATCAGAAGCAATACAAACTAGACATCATACGGAAAGCATAACCACGTATAATGAGTTCCAAGTAAGAGCAAGCACCTGTGATGGTGGAGTAGGGGAGATGTGCTCATCATGTACATGTATGTTCTAGAAATAGGAACACATGTCATATTCACAGGCATTATGTGTAAAGTAAGCAGATGCAATTCAAGTTAGAAGCAATACAAGCTAGACATCATACGCAACATGCAACCACATATAATAGTGTCAAGTTAGAGCAAGCACTGTGATGGTGGAGTAGGGAGATGTGCTCATCATCTACACAACTTCGTTGGTATCGACCTTGTGTTGTCTTGCGAATCTTGTTGGGAGGATGGCGGAGTAGAATCTATAGAGACCCCCTGTTTGAGTTGCTCCAAAGGACACCATCATCCACTGTTGGACTAATTTCCTTCAGCTGTAATGATTTTGCATTGTGAAGTCAAACCGATAAGAAAAAGGAATAAAATTCGCTCTTCAGAACTCATTCATGCATGATATTGACGTACACCACTCGGATGAAAGGCAAACACATGATGCGAGGATGGAATATGTATGAAAAACAGGATGGTGTGATATATTCACACCTATGATGTGGTAACTAAGAAGAAGGCATTTCAACAAATTAGAAACCTTTGCAAGCTAGACACCATATGAAAGATGCAACCAATATCACTCTGCCAAGTTCAAACTGTATGGCATTTCAACAAATTAGAAGCAAGATATGCTAGAAATCATATGCAAGACACAACCAATATCACGATGGCGACTTAAAGGTGCCTTATCATAAGTGACTGATGCGGGATATGCAAGAATAGTAGTCGATGTAGAAACAGGAACACATGTCATATTCACATGCATTATGTGTAAAGTAATGGCAGATGCAATTCAACAAAGTTAGAAGCAATACAAGCTAGACATCATACGCAACATGCAACCACATATAATAGTGCCAAGTTAGAGCAAGCACTATGATGGTGGAGTAGGGGAGATGTGCTCATCATCTACACAGCTACATTGACTGTCTAGCCTTGCGTTGTCTTGCGAATCTTGTTGGGAGGATGGCGGAGTAGAATCTATAGAGAACCTCCGTTTCAGTTGCTCGGAAGGACCACCATCATCCAATGCCTTGCCAATTTCCTTCAGCTTTATTGATTTTGCATTGTGAGGTCATACCGACAAGAAAAAGGAATATCATTCGCTCTTCAAAACTCATTCATGCATGATCTTGTGAACACTACTCGATGAAAGGCAAAGTCATGATACGAGGATGGAATATGTACGAAAAATGAATGACTTGACATATTCACACCTATGATGTGGTAACTAAGCGAAGGCACTTCAACAAATTAGAAACACTGCAAGACACCATATGGAAGGTGCAATCAATATCACTCTCAAGTTAAAACTGTCTCTCGTCATAGGTGTATGCTCATCAAACTAGAAGCAATACATGCTAGAAATCATATTCAAGACGCAAACCAATATCACACTGCCAACTTAAAGGTGTCCAATCATAAGTGACTGATGCAGGATACACAAAAAGAGTAGTTTCATATAAGAACATGGTGTGATAGACAGATATAGTATGTACCAAAAACAGGAAAGCGTGTCATATTCACATGTATCATGTGTAAGCTAAGCAGATGCAGTTTAAACTAATTAGGAGCAATACGAGCTAGACACCATATGCAACATGCAACCAGATATCACACTGCCAAGTTAGAGCAAGCACCTTGGATGGTAGAGTAGGGGAGCGGAGACTTGGACCATGTAATGCACTATCAGTACAAGGAGAATCGATACAGATGCTCCGTTTACGTTGCTGCAGAGGACCACCATCGTCGCCTTCCTTACTATTTTCCTTCATCTTTCTTGATTTTGCCTTGTCAAGTCAAACCAACAAGAAAAAGGAACAAAATTTGCTCTTCAGAACTTATTGATGCATGATATTGACGAACACTACTTTCATGTAAGGCAGTCGCATGATAGGAGGATGGAATATGTATGAAAAACAGGACGGCGTGACATATTGACATGTATGATGTATAAAGTGTAAACTAAGCACAAGGTGCTTGAACTTGTTAGAATCGATGCAAGCTAGAAACCATATGAAAGATGAAACCAATATCACGCTGCCAAATTAAAAGGGTGCCCTAACAAATGTATTTGACCAAATTAGAAGCAATACATGGCAACAGGCTAGAAATCATATGCAATATGCAGCGAATAAAGGTGACTCATCGTAAGTGATTGATGCGAGGATCTGAAGAGAGGTAGTTTCATGTAAGAACAAGGTTAACACATAGATGTAGTGTGTACCAAAAATAGGAAGGCATGTCATATTCACGGTATAGTGTGTAAACTAAGCAGATGCAATTTACCCTAATTAGAAGCATTACAAGCTAGACACCGTATTCAACATGCAACCACATATCACACTGCAAAGTTGGAGCAAGCACCTGTGATGGTGGTGTAGGGGAAGTGTTGTCTTCAGGTACAGAGCAACGTTCAATATCTTCATTTAGGCTTGTTGTTTCTTGAGAATCATGTGGAGAGGATGAAATTGCATTCTTTATAAGAGTATTGCGTCTCATATTAACCCACGCGCGTGACTGTTTCATCATAAGCGATAGATGCATGATACACAAGAACAGTAGTTTGATGTAAGAACATGGTGTGATAGGCAGATGTAGTATGTACCAAAAACAGGAAGGCGTGTCATATTCACATGTATAATGTGTAAGCTAAGGAGATGCAATTTAACAAATTAGGAGCATTGATGAGGGATACACAAGAAAAGTAGTTTGATGTAAGAACATGGTTAATAGAAAGGCGTAGTATGTACCAAAAAACAGGAAGGCATGTCATATTCACGGGTATAATGTGTTAACTAAGCAGATGCAATTTACCCTAATTAGAAGCATTACAAGGTAGACACCATATGCAACATGCAACCACATATCACACTGCCAAGTAAGAGCAAGCACCTACGATGGTGGTGTGGGGGAATTGTGGTGATCAACAAAAAAGAGCTACGTTGACTATCTTCATTTAGCCTTGCTGTTTCTTGAGAATCATGTGGGGAGGATGACACTGCACTCTTTAAACGAGTAGGGCGTCTCACAGTAACCCACCCGGGTGACTGTCTCATCATAAGTGATTGACCAGGGATACAAAAGAGCATTAGTTTGATGTACAAACATGGTTAATAGACATATGTAGTATGTATCAAAAACAGGAAGGCATGTCATTATCAAAGGTATAATGTGTAAAATGGCAGATGCAATTTAACCAAATTGGAAGCAATACAAGCTAGACACCATATGCAACATGCAACCACATTTGACAAATAGCGAAGTTAAAGCAAGCACACAGGATGGTTGTGTGTGTCTATTGAGATCATCAAGCAGAGCTACGTTTAATGTCTCCAATCACGACCTTGCACCCATTAGAGCGTTGTAACGCTTACTGCTTATCTTCGAATTACACTGGAGCGACTTCTATCTTTCCTTTTCTGCATTCATTAACACTGCGTCAGAGTCTGAAATACCCATGCATAAAAAACAATAGTGTGAGTATGGGTGAAGTGTGTGCACAATTAGTACAGTGTAAAGGTAGCAGATAGCAGGTCGGTGAGAAATAAATGAAGGGAGACATATGATAGCTCTACAACATGCATGGCACACTCAATTACTACAAGATTCTATGAAAATAACAGTCGACTAAAAGCAAATAGGCCAGTCCATTTTTTCTGCACCGTCCGATGTACAAAGAACGGGCAGATCACCTTCATCTACCTCCAGCCAGTCAGTGTTGAAGATCTTCCTTGAAACGCCAGCGACCACCGGCCCAGTATTCCTCCCCTGCCTGCGCCCTCCCCTCGACCTCACCGCACCGATGTGATTGGCACCGCCCCACCGGCCATCCATTCAAGCCCCGCCGACCTCCAGATCGGGCGCAAGCAGCTCCTGCGCCCCACACCCCTATGATAGACACCGATGCGCCGCTTCCACGGGGAATAGTCGGACTAGGTGCTCCGCGCGCCTAAGCGGGTGCTGCTTCTTTTAATTGCGGTTCGACTGACCCTGAATTGAAATCCAGGCGGGCTACTGACCTCTAGCAAAGGTGAAATAGTAAAAGGAGGAAACCTTGTGCATTTAGTATGATGAAGAATATGCGTAAGAAGCGCTCAACTAGTTTCTTTCGTGGGATGAATACGGTGTGGCGGAGACATAAGATTTGCATGAATAAGGGAAGAGGAGTACCTCTTCTGCTGGCGATGTTGTGTCCTCATACATTTTTCCGACGAACTTGTTGTTCGCCGGAAACCAGAAGTTGTGGAGGACGGTGCAGCCTTGGACGAACCCATGGCCAAGTTGTTGAGTGTGGTGCGGTGGCCGTCTGTCGGCGGCGGGGAAGCAGATCCGAGGCGGCGAACAATAGCTTAGCGGGAACATCTCCGGTGCGGTGGACGGTTGCGACAGTGGAGCCGCAGCACTGAGGCATAGGACGGCGTGGTCGGAGTGGTTCTGGTACGGTGCACGTCGGCGTCGGCATCGTGGAGGCAGCTCTGCCTCGGCTTCAGCTGCTAAGTCCTTGAGGGTGTTGCGGTTGTGGTTGCGTTGGACGATGATGTCGGGGTACCGGCTCCGGCGTGATGGAGGAGGGCGGCGGTGGATTGGCCGCTATGGGGTGGAGGACGGAGGAGGCTGGGGTTTCGCGGCTGGTGGAGAGGGCATTTTCATGCCCACGGAGTATGAATGGGGAAACAGAGGGAGGCAGGGAACTAAGGGGAACAATGTTTCGGTTTAAAATTTAGGGAAAGTTACAAACTTTGCCCCCATCTAAAATTTCGGACATATTGCGGGTTGGGGGTAGGACAGTCATGTCAGGTGTCCCAAATGTGGGCGGGATAGATTTCGGCCGAGCGCATGGGTGTTTAGGCGCCCACGGCATATGAATGCTTCTCAGAGGCGGTTGAGACTGGCGTCTTGGTGAAGTTACAAACCTACCGGTTTAGACCTTTGGACATCGGGCCAATAGGCTACACGGGCAGAGTCAGACAGTAATTTCCTACCACCAAAACATTAGTCTCAGCGGTTTCGGGTGACCAGGAGGCCTATTTGGCGCCGTTCAATATTTGGGAGCGAAGCATTAACGTTTCGGTTCTCTTGAATTGAACTTTCAGGATTTGTCAAACTTCACAAATCTTTACTCTTGAAAATCCTAAAGCTACGATTATTTTGGAATGGAGGGGGTACATTTTAATATACATTGTACACGGGTATATATTAAAAAATATGCAACTTACCTCAGTTCATGCATGGTTCCAGGTATTATCTCCTTGGTTGCAAAAAAAAGTCAGATATGCGTATAAATATATATAACATGTTCAAACTCACAACAAAGATTGATGCCCCCTTTTACATCTGATTTGCAAATGCCATTATCTCGGGTTCAAATAGATGAATGCACTTCCTATGAATTCGAATCTTCGAAACCCCCTTTATGTTGAATTCGACATGTATTTTATTTCGTAGCTAGCAATTTGGAATGTATCCATGCAAGTGACAAATGTATAAAGTGCTTCACACTAACAACATGGAGTGCACTAATTAATGTTTATATATGAATTGCAAAAGCATCCATTGCATGTATTTCAAACCGCTCTCACTCTATGGATCGATAATATGAAATAAACACATGCACATGCTAGAATTCAATAGAGTATGAGTGTACGATAGACCGATTTTCGTCCATACGCATAATTTTGCAAAATTCATGATCTCATCCAAAAATGATAATGCCATTTATATTTTAATTTAATGCGTAGAACCGCCTTTTACACGTAGATGCACTATGCCTCGCCCTTTCTCACAAACGTTATATATCTCTATCTAACGCGATAAGTGCACACACTTTATATGCATCAAGCATTTCTCTTTCACACATGCTCACAATCTCTCTCGGGGTGTCAGGGTGTCTCACGCACATGCTCTCTGTTTCTCTCTCTCTCTTCTGACTACTATGTACCACTCTTTTCACTAATCTCAGTTGGAAAACACTATTTCTCTCACATGCATATATACACATGCACGGTCTCTACTAGCCCTCTATACGCACATATATGTGCCTACGTGTCTCCCACACGCACATTATCTTTAGGCCTCTCTCGCACACATTGCCCCCCCCCCCCGACACACCTCTCTCATAGTCGTTGGCGGATATGATTTCATCATATCATTGGTAGGATATCCACGGCTGTTAGGCTGGATGGTATCTGAGGCAAAGTTTTACCCTAGTTCAGATCGGACCCTTGCGGTTGAAGAAAGAGCCTACTCTGCATGCTGTATATTTGTGATAGGGGTGTGTACAAAGTACACGTGAATACCAGGAATTGTGCGTGTGTGTATACTATCGACGAACTAGCGCCCAAGCTTGTATAACATACTAAGGGCCTAGGGTTACAAATCATATATAGTCAGCTTATCACCAGTGGGGATAGAGTCCTCCGCGACTCTGGTAGCTTCGTGTTGTACGCCGAGTCCTCCACATGGGTCTCCGTATAACACGTCTCGATCCAACCTATATGTGGCGCAGGATGGAACCGACCCATGAGTCTTCATGTTGACCCACCACAACTAGAAATGATGTGCCCACCACACCACACACGCAATCGGCCACTAAGAAAATAAGCATATACAATAGTACAACGATACCTAGCTCACGACACGTCTCCATATTTTGTTGATGACACTGACGGACTTTGCATTTGTTGCATGCTCCGTATTTTGTTGACGACACTTATGGTCATTGTATTTGAAGCGAAAGCCGCGATATAGTCACCGGACTTGAGAATAAGCTCATCACGGTCACCACATACATTTTGTCGTGCTAACCAACATGTGGTTGGATGGTTAGAGGAAAGTGGTTTCTCGAGCCCACCAAGGTTAAACTCCCGGTGCTCGCATTTATCTTTTGTTAATTTCAGTATTTTCGGGTTATGTTCGTTCCGTGGGAGGAGACGTTCCACTCGACTATGAGGCACCTATGGTGACTTCGTAAAATCTCAAGATCATGTAGATGAAAAAGTCAGTCGACTGACGTGTAGCCTCACCCCGCACGTACACATACATGCACGCAAGACATGCATGCATGTAGGCGTGCAACACTGACACGTACATAACGCATACACGCGACGCATCTTTGGCATGCAACAACGACACGCATACACATGCACTCACGAACACACGCACGTACACACCCATGCATGCAACACTGAAACACACCCTTGCATGCACGCAACACTCGCCGCCTTTGCATGCACACGACACTGACGCAAGACACACGCTCAACCTATACGTGCATGCACCCTTTGTTAAGGACATGGATTGTTACGTGTATTAATCAATCTTATCTGTGATAAGCAGAACATTGATGTTTGCATCGGTCTTTATGAATCACAACGTATCGAATGGGCTATCAACATAGTAGGCTTAACTACATGAAAAAGATGATGTCACACTCAATGAACAATCATCGGTTTATGAAATGCCCGCTTCTGACCGCCCTGGCCCACCAAAGGTTCCTCTGCTGTGCGCTGCCTGCGTTGGGTCACTGACATGCAGGCCATGCACCCAAAGAGCCGTCAGTGGAAGAACGGTGCGGTGTCCTAGGTCAGAGTCGATGGCGCCACTCGCTGCACGCCCGGCTGAACACGCCTCCGTGCCGCATTCAAACGCCTCCATGAAACCCGCCCGTGTGGAAGCCGAGAAACCCACTGTGGACACACGTCCGTTCATGACCGGGCCGGCGTTAAACGCAACGCCGGCTGAGCTCCTCCCGTCCGCCGTCTATTTAATCTCCTATTTAAACGAGGCCAACGCCGCCAAGAATCGTACACCTCCGCCGCTCCCCTATCTCCTCCACCATTTTGTCCACTCTTACAATGGCTTACGAAGAGTAGTTATTCCGCATCCAAGCCGGCTGGGTAGCCCGCCGGATACGAGCTATGCAGCTCACTAATCCACCTCCCTCCCCTCGCCCGACGGAGCCAGTTGCAGCCCCAAGCCGACGAGCGGTTCAGCAACTCACCGCTCCAGGCCAGCTCGACGAGGAGCGGCGCACGGGCGTAGTTGCTGCCGTCCACGCCGCTGCCTCGTACCGCGTCTCCCGTTTCTGTGGTCGAGACTCCCATGCCGGCGGCCGCGCCATGCAAGCAGCGACAGAAGCCGGGTGCGCGGAGAGCGACGAATCGGTGGACAGCGCCTCCGCGTCCGCCGCCATCATCGAGGAGAAGTAGAACACGGGAGGCCGCCGCCGCTTGGGTCCCATGAAGGCCACCGCGAGGCGGCGCCGGGCGTACACGGCAGGTGTCTTGCCGGATCCTTTTGTTGCGAGGACCTTCGTCGACCCGCATGGGCTCCACGGAAGAGGGAATGTTAGATGAACTTCGAGCCGGTGCGGCCATGGCGAAGTAGTGGCGGTGATGAACTTCGAACGGTGCCGGCCACCATCATCTTGGCACCAGCCAATGATATCAGTTGGGCACCGGGAAAGCGAGCCATCCTTTGCCTTTGAAGCATATACCTCCGGGGCTCCGGCAGTCCGGTGATCATCTTTGCGGACATGAGGAACACAAATCGATCGGCGGGCGACCATTTAGGCCAGGTATTATATACATGTGTTGTCCAGAACTAGCACCGCATAGTTCATTTGAATGTAATGAGATTCGTCATGTTTGTGTGAAAATCCGGTATTTTATATGATTTCTGTCGTTGTTTATATGAAATATCAGTTTGTCTACGTGTTTGCGTGAATTTCGTCCCGTTGGTTGAGTTGCTGTCATAATGTGTGCGGCTACGGTTGGATGGTGTAATTTGTGGGTCGCCGGTCAGTCTGCGGGCGGCTCGGGCGGTGTTGTGGGACAAAAAAACACAGCTCGTGCGAGCTTGTCTCCAATGTGCGCGCTGGAGGATGCATGACAGCATGAGCACCCGAGCCATTCCTCGTTCATCGGTGGCCAAGGCACCGGTGGACAAAAGGGTCACCAATATTTTGGCTACCCGGGCAAGATCCAAACAGCCCCTCCAACAGATTCAAATCCCTCATTCGCCGTGGAATTTTGCCATGTGTTGTTTTCATGGACTAGCAAGATGCCCGTGCATTGCACGGAACATCAAGATGCATTTTTTCACAAACTCCCGCATGCATGCAAGGGATAATTAATGTCCTCCTTTGCTAGTACCACGAGGCAAACACCATTAATATTGCATCGATTAGTGTTAGTGGCCTTGTATATCTGCAAATTGTAATTTTGATAGTGGCCCCTTGTATATAAAAATGGAGGGAGAAATATGAGAGATAAGGTGAGGAGGAGTGGGGCGTGGTGCCATGGTGGTGACTGGTGGTCGGACTGGGCGGAGGCATGGGGATGGACGGAGCATTATGTCTAGGTTTGTATCTCTCTCACACACACCCACGTAGGTGGGGGCATGCACGAAGAGAAGAGGTGCACGCACGGCGCAAGTACTCCCGTCTCTTTCCCGAACACACCCGCGGGTACACGGTGGAGCTCATTTCTGTACGAAAAAGGCAGCCCACGTGGTAATTTGGCACGTGTACTGGTTGTCCACTTGGTGGAGGGAGGATCATCTACCATGGGTGAACAAACAAATTGCGACTTGACGCATTATGTTAAAATAAAAAAAGAGGCAAACCATGTGGGGACTACCTTAGAGGAAAGGCTCTATACACTGGAGTACTTTTGATGTGTCCCGTCAACTCGCAGAACAAGGAGAAACTTGCTTAGTACGCCGTCTCCCTCGCCCACGGGCACGCTGGCTCACAGGATGAGGTGAAGCTTACTACTAATGTACGCCTTTACGCCCGCTCCCTCGCCCACGCGCGCGGTGGCTCGCAGCACGAGGAGAAAATTTTACTACTCCCTATGTTTACTCCTCGTCCCTACTACATACTTTGGTTAGTACTCCCTCTATTTACTTATACAAGGCCACTAAAAAAATACATTTTGCATCTATACAAGGCCACAAATAGTAATTGAGACAAAAGTTACTACTCCCTCCTTTCCAGTTTATGGCTCAATTTCAAAATCTCTCCAACCAAGGTAGACGATGAGTGGTCGAATTAATTTCGTAGTTTGCATAAATCGCCTGCTTTTTTTTCTCAAGAAGTTATGTTTACCGAGGCATTAATTAGAACGAATGCATGAATGACCACTAAATTTCCATGAACTTGTACATGCATTGGTTAGTTTCCTCTTGACATCGCTATGCGTCGGGTGATCTAACGCACCTCGAAATCCAACATGTAATGGTACTACTACTAGTATAGTAGAATTGAGACTTATCAAACGGAAAAATGAATTGTTAGATGAGCCCTATAAACCCTAGTGGGTGCGTACTCCGTAAAAACATATTTTTCCAAAACTAAGTCGCTCCCTTTCATGAATTCTGTATTATACTCCTCCGTCGGCGCTCCCTTTCATGAATTCTGTACTTCCTGTCGCCGACATGTGGGACATATAGCAACCGGGTCGATGTGTCAAGCACCAAATAATGATGCGAGAACAGCGGGGGACGCACCCCACTGCATCGCCCAAGAGTAGTAATGAGCAATGAGACGTCAAATCACAATGCCGCACCTTCCCAGACAGACGAAGCAACCATTATTTCACACTTCGGTTTGACATCATCTCAAACCACGTACTAGTATTGCTTCTGCCTCAAGAGGGACATGCGCATCGCCTTGGTACATCATGACACGTGGGACCGCATGACAGACCATGCTCCTCGCCGATCGCTCGGTAAAATGACCTCATTTTTACTATACTCCCTCTCTATCTGTTTACAACATGGCATGCACGTCAATCTAGTGTGAGAATTTAACTGGCTATATATGTATATATATATATATATATATATATATATATATATATATATATATATATATATATATATATATATATATATATATATATATATATATATGTGTGTGTGTGATGAACAGTATGCTAGCCTTTAAAAAATGTATATATAGTACTCCACTATCGATGGATTGCGCCATGGAGCAAAAATTGAAATTTTTAAAAAAGGTGGTACATATAGAGAGCGCTCGTCGCTAAATTATGCATATAGTACTATTAAAAAAGCTAGTACGTGCTTAATTGGGGTGCTAAATTCTATTAAAGAAATACTAGTACTAGTATGTACATATTGAAGAGTTAAAGTAACGAGAAGAAACATAACATAGTTCTCATTGGGGGCTCAGCACAACACACCCTCAAATTAAACTAAGCACACCTGAAATTAAACTATGCAACTAATCCGGTGAACCTTTGCATTAGGCTAGTCATAGTGGGAGTAACTTAGCTAGTAACATAGCGCACTCTAAGAAATTTTTGCTTATGTGGCAAGTATTTAATGTGAGGTGGTAACATAATATGTTAATGTAACATAGCGCGTCCCAAGACAAGATGAGTCTATAAGCTAATAAATGAAGCCATCTATGACACCACTATCATGTTACTTTGCATTATGAAGGTAGTAACTTAGACTAGTGTCATGCATATGACACTAGTCTAAGTTACTCCCCACTATGACCAGCCTTAGAACCACCCTGAGCAACGACACTGCCACCTTACTCGGAGTCCTCGTCCACGTCCTCGACTTCGTCCTTGTCCCTCTTCCTCTTGGCCGATACTTCTTTGCTTGAACCGCCAACTTGCCTGTTGCTCTTCATCCAGCCCTTGTAGATATTGAAACAAAGGTAGCCATACATTGCAGCGTACTAGATGTGGTCTATATCTAGTACATTCCGCTGCCATGCATGACGATGAAACGTGTATGGAGGTTTTGTTGGGGAACGTAGCAGAAATTTAAAATTTTCTACGCATCACCAAGATCAATCTATGGAGAAACTAGCAACGAGGGAAGGAGAGTGCATCTACATACCCTTGTAGATCGCTAAGCGGAAGCGTTCAAGAGAACGGGGTTGAAGGAGTCGTACTCGTCGTGATCCAAATCACCGGAGATCCTAGTGCCGAACGGACGGCACCTCCGCGTTCAACACACGTACAACCCGGTGACGTCTCCCACGCCTTGATCCAGCAAGGAGAGAGGGAGAGGTTGAGGAAGACTCCGTCCAGCAGCAGCACAACGGCATGGTGGTGATGGAGGAGCGTGGCAATACTCCAGGGCTTCGCCAAGCACCACGGGAGAGGAGAAGGGACTTGGGAGAGGGGGAGGGCTGCGCCAGAACATGTGGTGCGGCTGCCCTCCAACCCCCCACATATATATATGGGCAAGGGAGAAGGGGGCCGGCCCTCGGATCCAATCTGAGGAGGCGGCGGCCAAGGGGAGGAGTGCCTCCCAAGTCAAGTGGAGGCCCTCCCCTTAGGGTTTTCCCCTTCCCATGCGCATGGGCCTTGGGGCTGGTGCCCTGGCCCATTAAGGCTAGGGCGCCCCTTACAGCCCATGCTACTGTATTGGACGTGGTGGAACAATTTCGGGCCTCCGGACCCCTCCGGAATCCTCCGAAACCTTCTGGAAGCTTCCCGGTACAATACCGAAAAAACCCGAACTTTTTTCGGAACCCGAACAACAACTTTCCATATATAAATCTTTACCTCCGGACCATTCCGGAACTCCTCGTGACGTCCGGGATCTCATCCGGGACTCCAAACAACATTCGGTAACCACATACAAACTTCCTTTATAACCCTAGCGTCATCGAACCTTAAGTGTGTAGACCCTACGGGTTCGGGAACCATGCAGACATGACCGAGACGTTCTCCGGTCAATAACCAACAGCGGGATCTGGATACCCATGTTGGCTCCCACATGTTCCACGATGATCTCATCGGATGAACCACGATGTCAAGGACTTAATCGATCCCGTATACAATTCCCTTTGTCTAGCGGTGTTGTACTTGCCCGAGATTCGATCGTCAGTATCCCGATACCTTGTTCAATCTCGTTTCCGGCAAGTCTCTTTACTCGTTTCCGTAACACATAATCCCGTGATCAACCCCTTAATCACATTGTGCACATTATGATGATGTCCTACCGAGTGGGCCCAGAGATACCTCTCCGTTTACACGGAGTGACAAATCCCAGTCTCGATTCGTGCCAACCCAACAGACACTTTCGGAGATACCGTAGTGCACCTTTATAGTCACCCAGTTATGTTGTGACGTTTGGTACACCCAAAGCATTCCTCACGGTATCCGGAGTTGCACAATCTCATGGTCTAAGGAAATGATACTTGACATTAGAAAAGCTTTAGCATACGAACTACGATCTTTGTGGTAGGCTTAGGATTGGGTCTTGTCCATCACATCATTCTCCTAATGATGTGATCCCGTTATCAATGACATCCAATGTCCATGGTCAGGAAACCGTGACCATCTATTGATCAACGAGCTAGTCAACTAGACGCTTACTAGGGACATGGTGTTGTCTATGTACCCACACATGTATCTGAGTTTCCTTTCAATACAATTATAGCATGGGTAATAAACGATTATCATGAACAAGGAAATATAATAATAACTAATTTATTATTGCCTCTAGGGCATATTTCCAACAGTCTCCCACTTGCACTAGAGTCAATAATCTAGTTCACATTGTCATGTGATTAACATTGATAGGTCACATCGCCATGTGACCAACATCCAAAGAGTTTACTAGTGTACGTAAACTAGTTCACATCATCATGTGATTAAGACTCAATGAGTTACGAGGTTTGATCATGTTTTGCTTGTGAGAGGTTTTTAGTCAATGGGTCAGAACCTTTCAGATCCGTGTGTACTTCGCATAATTCTCTATGTCATATTGTAAATGCTGATTCCACGTTCCACTTTATGCTATTCCAATGGGTTGCTCCACTATTTTTATCCGGTTTGCTACTCAGAGTCACTCGGATAGGTGTTAAAGCTTGCATCGACGTAACCCTTTACGCCGAACTCTTTATCACCTCCATAATCGAGAAACATGTCCTTATTTACCCCAAGGACAATTTTGACCGTTGTCCAATGATCCCCATTCCTGGATCATTCTTGTACCCCTTGACTGACTCATGGCAAGGCACACTTCGATGCGGTACACTGACATAGCATACTATAGAGCCTACGTCTAAAGCATAGGGGGCGACCTTCGTCCTTTCTCTCTTTTCTGCCGTGGTCGAGCTTTAAGTCTTAACTTCATACCTTACATCTCAGGCAAGAACTCCTTCTTTGACTGATCCATCTTGAACACCTTCAAGATCATGTCAAGGTATATGCTCATTTGTAAGTACCATTAAGCGTTTTTGATCTATCCTCATAGATCTTGATGCTCAATGTTCAAGTAGCCTAATCCAGGTTTTTTTATTGAAAAACATCTTTCAAATAACCCTATATGCTTTCCAGAAATTCTACATCATTTACGATCATCAATATGTCAACAACATATACTCATCGAGAAATTCTATAGTGCTCCCACTCACTTCTTTGGAAATACAAGTTTCTCATAAACTTTGTATAAACCCAAAATCTTTGATCATCCTATCAAAGTGCATATTCCAACTCCGAGATGCTTACTCCGGTCCTTAGAAGGATTGCTGGAGCTAGCATACCTTTAACATCCTTAGGATTGACAAAACTTTTCTGATTGTATCACGTACAACCTTTCCTTACGAAAACTGGTAAGGAAATTCGTTTTGACATCCATCTGCCATATTTCATAAATGCAGCTTGTGCTAACATGATTCCGACGGACTTTAAGCATCGGTACGGATGAGAAAATCTCATTGTAGTCAACTCCTTGAACTTGTGAAAAACTCTTCGCCACAAGTCGAGCTTCATAGACGGTGACATTACCGTCCACGTCCGTCTTTTTCTTAAAGATCCATTTATCTCAATGGCTTGCCGATCAACGGGCAAGTCCACCAAAGTCCATGCTTTGTTCTGATACATGGATCCTATCTCGGATTTCATGGCTTCTAACCATTTGTCGGAATTTGGGCCCACCATTGCTTCTCCATAGCTCGTAGGTTCATTGTTGTCTAGCAACATGACCTTTCAAGCCAGGATTGCCTACCCCTCTGAAGTAGTACGCATCCTTGTCACCCGACCACCTACGTCCGGGACTTGAACCGAAACTTCATGATCACAATCATAAGCTTCTACTTCAATTGGTGTAGGTGCCACGGGAACAACTTCTTGTGCCCTGCTACACACTAGTTGAAGTGATGGTTCAATAACCTCATCAAGTCTCCACCATCCTCCCACTCAACTTTTCGAGACGAACTTTTCCTCGAGAAAGGACCCGATTCAAGAAACAATCCCTATTGCTTCCGGATCTGAATTAGGAGGTATACCCAACTGTTTTGGGTGTCCTATGAAGATGCATTTTTTCCGCTTTGGGTTCGAGCTTATCAACCTGAAACTTTTCCACATAAGCGTCATGACCAAACTTTTAAGAAATGACAACTTAGGTTTCTCCAAAGCGGTGTCGTCTCAGCGGAATTACGTGGTGCCCCATTAAAGTGAGTGCGGTTGTCTCTAATGCCTAACCCATGAGCGATAGTGGTAATTCGATAAGAGATATCATAGTACGCACCATATCCAATAGAGTGCAACTATGATGTTCGGAAACACCATAACACTATGGTGTTCAGGCGGTATTAATTGTGAAACAATTTGCACAATGTCTTAATTGTGTGCCAAAACTTCGTAACTCAGATATTCATTTCTATGATCATATCATA
This sequence comes from Aegilops bicornis, assembly GCA_021605145.1. Taxonomy (NCBI): domain Eukaryota; kingdom Viridiplantae; phylum Streptophyta; class Magnoliopsida; order Poales; family Poaceae; genus Aegilops; species Aegilops bicornis. Next base: position 498,908,419 of record CM038670.1, read on the forward strand.
GACATTCTATCCTCTTGTCACGGAGATCTTAAACTTCACTCTGAAATTACTTGAACCATTCAATAATTCAGACTTGTGTTTCATCAAGTAAATATACTCAACATCTACTTGAATCATCTGTGAAGTAAGAACATAACGATATTCCTTTGCATGCCTCGGCACTCATTGGACTGCACATATCAAAATGTGTTACTTCCAACAAGTTGCTATCTTGTTCCATTTCTTTGAAACCGAGGCTTTTAGGTCATCTTGCCCATGTAGTATGTTTTGCATATCTCAAGTGATTCAAAATCAAGTGAGTCCAAACGATCCATCTGCATGGAGTTTCTTCATGCGTACACACCAATAGACATGGTTCGCATGTCTCAAGTTTTCAAAACGAGTGAGTCCAAAGATCAATCAATATGGAGCTTCTTCATGCGTTTTACACCAATATGACTTACATGGCAGCGCCACAAGTAAGTGGTACTATCATTACTATCTTATACTTTTGGCATGAAAATGTGTATCACTACGATCGAGATTCAATAAACCATTTATTTAGGTGCAAGACCATGAAGGTATTATTCAAATAAACAGAGTAACCATTATTCTCCTTAAATGAATAACCGTATTGCGATAGACATAATCCAATCATGTTTATGCTCAATGCAAACACCAAATGCAATTATTTAGGTTTATCACCAATCTCGTTGGTAGAGGGAGCGTGTGATGCTTGATCACATCAAGCTTGGAAAAACTTCCATACATATCGTCAGCTCACCTTTAGCTAGTCTCCGTTTATTCCGTAGCTTTTATTTCGAGTTACTAACACTTAGCAAGAACCGGTATCTTAATACCCTGGTGCTACTAGGAGTACTAGTAAAGTACACATTAACATAATGCATATCCAATATACTTCTATCGACCTTGCCAGCCTTCTCATCTACCAAGTATCTAGGGTAAATCTGCTCCAATGGTTGTTCCCCTTATTACGAAGCACTTAGTCTCGGGTTTGGGTTCAACCTTGGGTTTCTTCACTAGAGCAGCAACTGTTTTGCCGTTTCATGAAGTATCCCTTGTTGCCCTTGCCCTTCTTGAAACTAGTGGTTTTACCAACCATCAACAATTGATGCTCCTACTTGACTTCTACTTTCGCGGTGTCAAACATCGCGAACACTTCAAGGATCATCATATCTATCCACGATATGTTATAGTTCATCACTGAAGCTCTAGTAGCTTGGTGGCAATGTCTTTGGAGAAACATCACTATCTCATCCGGAAGATCAACTCCCTCGATTCAAGTGATTATTGCACTCAGACAATCTGAGCACAAGCTCAACAATTGAGCTTTTCTCCCTTAGTTTGCAGGCTAAGAAAATCGTCGGAGGTCTTATACCTCTTGACGTGGGCACGAGCCTGAAATCCCAATTTCAGCTCTCAGAACGTCTCATATGTTCCGCGATGTTTCAAAAGCGTCTTTGGTGCCTCGGTTCTAAGCCGTTTAAGCCCGAACTATCACGTAGTTATCAAAAGCGTGTATGTCCGATGTTCGCAACATCCACAGGCGGCGATTGGGGTTCGACACTGGCGGTGCATTAAGGACATAAGCTTTCTCTTGTCCGCATAATCGCTACTTTCAACTTTCAACTATATTTTCTCTAGGAACATATCTAAACAATGGAACTAAAGTGCGAGCTTACGACATAATTTGCAAAAGGTCTTTTGACTATGTTCAAGATAATTAAGTTCATCTTATGAACTCCCACTCGAGATAGACATCCCTCTGGTCATCTAAGTGATTACATGATCCGAGTCAACTAGGCCGTGTCCGATCATCACGTGAGACGGACTAGTCATCATCCGTGAACATCTTCATGTTGATCGTATACGCTATCGACTCATGCTTTCGACCTTTCGGTCTCGTGGTTCCGAGGCCATGTCCGTACATGCTAGGCTCCTCAAGTTAACCCTAAGTGTTTACTTTGTGTAAATCTGTCTTACACCCGTTGTATGTGAACGTAAGAATCCATCACACCCGATCATCACGTGGTGCTTAGAAGCGCCGAACTTTAGCATTGCCTGCAGTTAGGGAAGAGCACTTCTTGAAATTGTTGTAAGGATCATCTTATTTACTACCGTCATTCTAAGTAAACAAGATGCATAAACATAATAAACATCACATGCAATTATATAGTAGTGACATGATATGGCCAATATCATATAGCTCCATTGATCTCCATCTTCGGGCCTCCATGATCATCATCGTCACCGGCATGACACCATGATCTCCATCATCGTGTCTTCATGAAGTTGTCTCGCCAACTATTACTTCTACTACTATGGCTACCGGTTAGCAATAAAGTAAAGTAATTACATGGCGTTGTTTAATGGCACGCAGGTCATACAATAAATAAAGACAACTCCTATGGCTCCTGCCGGTTGTCATACTCATCGACATGCAAGTCGTGAATCCTATTACAAGAACATGATCAATCTCATACATCACATATCATTCATCACATTCTTCTTGGCCATATCACATCACATAGCATACCCTGCAAAAACAAGTTAGACGTCCTCTAATTGTTGTTTGCATGTTTTACGTGGCTGCTATGGGTTTCTAGCAAGAACGTTTCTTACCTACGCAAAACCAAAATGTGATAAGCCAATTGCTATTTACCCTTCATAAGGACCCTTTTCATCGAATCCGTTCCGACTAAAGTGGGAGGCGGCACCCGCTAGCCACCTTATGCACCAAGTGCATGTCGATCGGTGGAACTTTGTCTCACGTGAAATGCGTGTAAGGTCGGTCCGGGCCGCTTCATCCAAAAATACCGTCGAAACAAGATTGGACTAGTAACGGTAAGCATATTGAACAAAATCAACGTCCACAACTACTTTGTGTTCTACTCGTGCAAAGAATCTACGCAATAGACCTAGCTCTGATACCCTTTGTTGGGGAGCGTGGCAGAAATTCAAAATTTTCTACGCATCACCAAGATCAATCTATGGAGAAACTAGCAACGAGGGAAGGAGAGTGCATCTACATACCCTTGTAGATCGCTAAGCGGAAGCGTTCAAGAGAACGGGGTTGAAGGAGTCATACTGCCGTGATCCAAATCACCGGAGATCCTAGTGCGAGCAGGGCGGCACCTCCACGTTCAACACACGTACAGCCCGGTGACGTCTCCCACGCCTTGATCCAGCAAGGAGAGAGGGAGAGGTTGAGGAAGACTCCGTCCAGCAGCAGCACAACGGCATGGTGGTGATGGAGGAGCGTGGCAATCCTCCAGGGCTTCGCCAAGCACCACGGGAGAGGAGAAGGGACTTGGGAGAGGGGGAGGGCTGCGCCAGAACATGTGGTGCGGCTGCCCTCCCACCCCCACATATATATAGGGGCAAGGGAGAAGGGGCGGCCCCTCGGATCCAATCTGAGGAGGGGCGGCCAGGGGGAGTGCCTCCCAAGTCAAGTGGAGGCCCTCCCCTAGGGTTTCCCCTTCCCATGCGCATGGGCCTTGGGGGCTGGTGCCTGGCCCATTAAGGCTAGGCGCCCCTTACAGCCCATGCTACTGTATTGGACGTGGTGGAACAATTTCCGGACCTCCGGACCCCTCCGGAATCCTCCGGAACCTTCGGAAGCTTCGGTACAACAAGAAAAAACCCGAACATTTTCCGGAACCCGAACAACAACTTTCCATATATAAATCTTTACCTCCGGACCATTCCGGAACTCCTCGTGACGTCCGCGTATCTCATCCGGGACTCCGAACAACATTCGGTAACCACATACAAACTTCCTTTATAACCCTAGCGTCGCCAGACCTTAAGTGTAGACCCTACGGGTTCGGGAACCATCTTGAGACATGGCCGAGGCGTTCTCCGGTCAATAACCATCAGCGGGATCTGGATACCCATGTTGGCTCCCACATGTTCCACGATGATCTCATCGGATGAACCACGATGTCAAGGACTTAATCGATCCCGTATACAATTCCCTTTGTCTAGCGGTATTGTACTTGCCCGAGATTCGATCGTCGGTATCCCGATACCTTGTTCAATCTCGTTTCCGGCAAGTCTCTTTACTCGTTCCGTAACACATCATCCCGTGATCAACCCTTAATCACATTGTGCACATTATGATGATGTCCTACCGAGTGGGCCCAGAGATACCTCTCAGTTTACACGGAGTGACAAATACCAGTCTCGATTCGTGCCAACCCAATGAGACACTTTCGGAGATACCGTAGTGCACCTTTATAGTCACCCGATTCGTTGTGACGTTTGGTACACCAAAAGCATTCCTACGGCATCCGGGAGTTGCACAATCTCATGGTCTAAGGAAATGATACTTGACATTAGAAAAGCTTTAGCATACGAACTACGATCTTTGTGCTAGGCTTAGGATTGGGTCTTGTCCATCACATCATTGTCCTAATGATGTGATCCCGTTATCAATGACATCCAATGTCCATGGTCAGGAAACCGTAACCATCTATTGATCAACGAGCTAGTCAACTAGAGGCTTACTAGGGACATGGTGTTGTCTATGTACCCACACATGTATCTGAGTTTCCTTTCAATACAATTATAGCATGGGTAATAAACGATTATCATGAACAAGGAAATATAATAATAACTAATTTATTATTGCCTCTAGGGCATATTTCCAACAGGTTTCTCCAGTTTACCGTACGAAGGATGAACCATGGCTCCTGCCAGGGTCAGCATTGAAGGCTGACGAGAGGGCACCAGCCGATTCTTCTGGAGGTCGAAGGGGTTGCCTACAACGAGGCCTATCCGACGCAGGACTTCTTTGTCGTTCTTAAAGTCTACAGTAACGAATTTGACTGTTTTGTCCTCGAGGAAGTTCTTAAAATCCTAGCACTCAACATCGGCATGTCATATGTGGTAGACCAATAAAACGTTATGTACGCAAACCTGGATCATGGCGGGCTTCTTCCTCTCTTCGTCCTTTAGATCCTTCTCTCGTCCCACGACTGTTGTGTACTCAACATCTAGCCCAGCGACCCACTTATCATGTGAGTTTTCGAACATGCGTCTGAAGCGAGAAAGGCATCCTTTCACCGTCGCGGAAGTACGGGTGTAGATGACGTCGAACTCATCACCGATGATGGTTCTAACCTTGTACTCACCGCTGATCGGGGAGATTTGGGACGCCATGGATTTGGGAGGAGGGTTAGGATTAGTGGAACTGCCATAATGTGAATGGACGGGACGACTAGGAGCGAACCGCCGTAGTATTAAAGGACGTCTGAGGGACGAGTAGGAGCAAACTGTCGGCGTCACGAGCAGCGGTAGTGGCTTTCCATTCTCCCATGACACGGGCTTCCGAGAGCCCTTGGATCTGAGATCGAACGGTTGCATGGCGTGATTCTAGACCTATGGGTGAATATCCTATCCTGGAGGGTTATTCTCCAAATTTTCAGCAAGTTAGCATGCGACTGTTTGATCTCGGATCCAAGTGCTGCCAGCAGCACGTATCATGGTCGCGCCTACCACGACCGTCGCGTAGCTCGCGCGGTCACGTCCTTGGAGATTTAACACGGTGCGTTAGGCTATCTGATGTTGGCATGTCATACATAGTCATCACTTAGTCACTCATACTACAACAAGGTTGGCTATAAGTGTATTTTTTTTACTCCTCTCTATCTCTTTCTTCGCACTCCCTCCGTCCCATAATATAAGAACGTTTTTGACACTAGTGTAGTGTCAAAAACGTTCTTATATAATGGGACACTATGAGTACTAGTATTTATTGCATTTGCCAAGGAGTGACATCTTCCAATGAAATGGTGTTGCTAAGTTTGCTTCATTTAATTAGCTATAGACTCAAAATTGTCTTTTCACCTAGGGACACGCGCTTAGCACCATTTCTTACTGGGGTCACCAAACTAGTCTCTCTCTTCTTGATTAACTTGCCACATCCGAGTTTATGCCTATGTGGCAAGCTTAAGCACTAGGAAAGACAAGTAAGTACAATAGTGCGCTTTACATGGCATTTTTGCATATGTGGAGGAAAGAGAGGCAAGGAAAAAGTGGAGAAGTGGGCTCTCATGCAAGAGCCAGCCTCTACTACTACATGGTGGAGCATTGGGAGAGTCACCTCTATGGAGGTGGTCAGGAATCGGGAGACTCACGCCCCGGTCGTGTGGCCTTGATTAAAATGATAATGGCAAGTCAAATCACGGGGCCCCACCTGTCCAGCGATAACTTCATTTGTCAAATCACACAGCCCCTACGTTTGCAGCAGCCTACTCCCTCGTCTTCTCACGTCTCTGTCGAACCTACTAGGCGGAACTGCCCGCCTACAGCAGGAAAAGCCCGCCCTCGAATTTTAAATACAACTACTCCCTCCGTCTAGGTGAGTAAGTCATCTTATGAAAACCAAATAATCCCAAAATACTAAGGCGCGGTGCATTAACTTCTACCTCGTTTCTTGTTTCTTCACATATCAACCAATAAGAATCCAATGATATACTTTTTGTGACATGGTAACTCATATTTAGTTAGTCAAATGGATGACACGGAACTACGTGCGAGCCCTATAAACTGAGACGCCTACAAATAAAAAGCGGGAGCGGAGAGGGTAGTTCAAAGACGTATCTTTTTAGATCAATATAGTCGGGATTCACCAAGGAGCAAAACCAAGTGGTAGGATGCTCACGTCGTGTTGGCGTAGCAACTCAAGCGGTCGATCCGCTGCGAAATGGCGACACGGTTAACGAGACCCCTTTGGCGTAGATGTGGCTCATCCACCGTCTTGTTCCACGTGCGATGCCCCAAATCACGATTCGAACAGCGGTTGGAATTGGAGGCACCCGGTCGTAGCGCCTGATAGTAGAAAATGAGCGATGAGGGTCAAATCACAAAGCCCCACCTTTCCCGCATTAAGCTGGGCCAGACTGAAGCAACCATCATTTCACTCTAGCGCGCAAGAGCATAAAGAAAAGAGAAAACAATGATGCGTCCGGCAGCTACCTAGGGCACCCAAGGGTAGGGGTCTCCACTACAGATCCTTTTTTTTAAATCGCCTCCACTACAAATCGGCTTCTCCCTCATCCTCTTGAAGAAAACCGATGATGAGTGCGGTGGTAGGGTTTGTAGGAGTACTACGGCGTGCGGGGCCACGCCGCGTCGTAAACGGGTTCGAGTCGACTCCTTAAATATGTGTGGGCCGCTTGGTTTTACGGAACGAGGTAGCATTTTGGGTTCGGGGACCGGTGGAGATATATACGTACAAAACATTGTGGGCGTAGGTTTGACGAAAAGGCAATGATGCATGGGCCTGCATTTTGATATACCGGGGCGCATGAAATTTGCTACTCTACTCAAAACTAGTAAGGTACACATGTATTGAACGCATGAGATTTGAAACCAAATTATGAATAAATACACACTATAGCATGTAAAGCTTTGAGTCATATATGCATGATGTAGATGTTCGTTTAGTTCTTATAGTTCATCTCATTCAAAATCAATTAGTTTTATAAAAATGTTAAGATTCATGGGGTTGTGCATTGTAAATCATAAAGTAAAAAACAAATAATGGCAATTCATTTAGAAAAAATTATCAATTATGATACAGAAGACTCTACAACAAAGGTGAAGTGCTTGTGTTTTGAGGTTTGTGCATTATGCTTAAGTTCAACCATGGAGTCTTCTAAATTGTACATGTGGCAGATCTGGTGGAATGTTTATGATATCCAACGGCCATTAGTGCTCGGATTTTCCCATCTCTGCACTGTCGGGTTAGCTTCATCCAGCGACCATCTTTCAAAGTTATTGGCACACTATGTTTTGGAAAAAAAGCTACTAGTGGGTTGTACTATCTATTTAGGAATAGAAGATGTATACATGGAAGTTGTAGGGAAAGAGATGACATGGAGGATCTCAATTCCTATGAGTAGGGATTTGAAAAGAGATGTCATTTGGTTCACATCATAGGAACTTTTCTATTGAATCTAGAGATGACATGTATCTCAAGTCCTATGAGGGGGGATTAGTAAGAGATGTAATTTGGTTCATATTATAGGAACTTTTCTATTGAATATACACTAATGTTTATTTTCCTTTGAAATAAAGGGAGTATAGGAATCCATTCATATGAACCAAGTGGCTCTAAAGCTATAGAAATGATATCATTTTTATTTCCTTTGAAATGTAGAGTATATGAATCTATTCCTATGAACCAATTGGCTCTAAAGGAAAAAATCCTATAAAAATCATATCATATAGAGTTCCTATGATATTCCTCGACACTAAAGGATGGTTGAAATTGCTGCGGGTGATACGATGGTCTTTCTTTGTATACTCCTCACCCATCTTTATAGTTACCTCTCGAAGATGAATGAAATGATATATCTGAGGTATTCTACATGTGCAATTTGGTACACGAAAACTTCGGTAAAAGTTTGCGAGGTTCTAATTTTCAATAAAGCTATATGCACCTTTGCATTTCGAACGGAGGGAGCATACGGCAGTTGCTAACACTCACGTGGAAGATTTGTGTAGGAGGTGTGGCTGTTCTGTTAAATGACATGGCAAAACTGACACTGTCGGATGCCGATCTAACGGTTCTTACGCCGTTCGTCAGGAAAAGGCATGTGGCGAACGTTTGTCGGATAATGATTTACGGACACATGCATTGCATTGATATGTGCCCCCTCTCTCTCTCTCACGCACACGCACCCTCACAAGTCACAACTCTCCCGAGTCCTCTCGCAGACTCGCACGTGGCACCCATCGTCTATCTGCAGGTAGACGTCACGCACATATGTGCTCTTCACACCCTACCCTCAGAAATTCTAAAAAACAAAAGACGGCACGCACATTTTACTTTAGCTCACACGTCACACATTTATTTATTACTCTTGCGGCGAACGTTCTTTGGGCATAGTATATATTGTACTCTCACGAAGAGAAGCGGTGCACGCACGCACTAGTTCTCTCACACCCACTCACGGGTACACGAGGGGCGCAGTTTTTGAAGCGGTACAACAAAATCACTCCACTATATATAAAAGCAGGAGCCTTAGCGCTTGCTTTACTAGGGTTCCTCTCGTTCACTCTATCATGCTCTCCAGATCTAAGCAAGACATAGGTGGCCACACTCTCTCTCTCTCTCTCTCTCTCTCAGCTCACGGCTGGTCACAAATCCGGCCGGACAACCTCGACCGGGGCAGGGGGTGTAGGTGCATTATTCACGCTGTCATCGGCGGCGAGGGAGGAGACCAACGGCTGCCCGCGCGTCCCGATCGGCGGCCGTGTCGTTCTCTCCGAGAGAGCACCGGCTCGGGAGGGCCTCCGACCCCTTCTTCCTCCCTGCGGTATCGTGGCCAAGATGCAGCCTCCCGACGCCATCTTTGCCACATGCCGACGACCCTCAGGTATATATTCCTTGAAACCTGCCTTGCTCTCACTGCCCAGCTCTTCCCCCTTCGTGTGGATCCTTTTCTACTTCCGTCCGCTGTTCCAAAGCCACCTAGACTTCTACTATTATTAGAAGTAAAGCTAGTTCATCTGATCAACTCAAAGCGTTGGTTCAAACAGGAAGAAAGTGGGAAAGCTGTAGCATGAATCTAGGACTTGGTTCTAAGAGGAAGCGGGGAAAGTAGTAATATCATCCTTTGTTTAAATAACCGTATTTTGTATTTGCACAAACAGGGATGTTTGTCTCCATATCGTTCGGGATGTACGTCTCCGTATCGTTTCTATCCGCTGCAATCAAAAGCACACACCTCGGTTTTAGTACAACTGCATAAAATGAGATGGCTATCCCTCGTTGCCGTCGTCTCACCTCCCGTCTTCAAGGTATCCCTACATTGGTAGTAACTAAGGTAGAATGACCAGCATAATCTAAACGAAGCTGATTCGTATGTTTTACTTCTGGTTGTAGTGCGAGGACGGCGAAAACAATTGCATCCTAGTCTGGAATGCACTTTCTACCAGTTCATCCATGGACCAAAGACTAGTCGGCACGGCTGCTGCGGCGGTTTTTTGACAGGTCTTGGCGGACAAGAGGCATTGTGGTGCCTTATTTCTGCAAATAGCGGTGCTTAAATTTAGTGGAATGCACAAGAATTTCACTGGTCAAGATTACCTTTGCATGGTTCAGTTCAGCATTCCAAATTTGAGACCACAATTATAATTGGTTATTCTGGAATGAGAGAACCTAACCCTGGATGGTGGCAACAAGAAAAAACCAGAGTGAACTCCAGGAAATTTAAGCTTGCCGGGAGGCCCTTTGCTTAGAGAAGCCATGCTTGTTTTTTCCTGATTTGTAAACCTTCTCACAACTTTGTCTTTTGCTTTGAACTAGTATATGTTTGTTATGTTCTATGAATCATTGAGATGTATAAAACTGCTTAACTTATGCTTTTCAAGATTTTTATGAAGACGAGTTTAATGTGAGTGTTCCACATGAGCGCTGGACTAGCGTTGAATGTTTGGAATTTATTACATTGTGGCCTCAATTAACTGCATGAACCACTGTAACAAGATACATAGTTGCTTATATGATTCACGGGCACACAAAAGTAGCGGCGGTTCCCATAGACGGATTCAAGCGGTGTACTAGCCCTAGAGGGTCGATAACGAGCAAGGTTAGGATAATTAGACACAATCCAAACTACTATTAAACACTAGCCGGGCAACTATTTCATGCCTCGATCTAATTTGGGTTGGACACAAGGCGGACCTTGCCATGAACATCATCGAGGGCGTCCCATGGCAGCTCAATCCTGTGAACCTTCATGAAGACAACCTTGTGGCCTTGCCAGCGATAAACTTGTTTGTGGAGGCATGTCACGTCATCTTCCTGCGTAAGCTTGACAAGAACAGTATGCCTCACAAACGAAGGAGTAGCTTTGAACTTCTTGTGCTTCAGTACACCATGGACAACACGCCTGACAACAGTGAGGCTGGAATACACCTCTTCATTGGTATAACCACAAATGGCTTCCAGGATCCAATAGCCTAAGAATTATGTTTTCCCAGTGCGTATATTCAGGTCGTCCGCCTCATAGCGAGTGACATGCACAACCACACAATCCTTATGCGCATCGGGCTCTAAGCTGAAGCGAAACAAATTCTGAATTACTTTGTAGTATAAGAAACACAAGTTATTAACACCACTATGTATCGAATGGCATCGAAGCTAATAAAAATTTGCATTATTAATCACCACATACTTCCTTTTCTAAAAAATCACCACATACTTAGATGAAAACCACAATCGAGATCGGCAAAGAAGGAAATCACCTTGGGCAGCTCGGGGGGGACACATCCTCAAAGGGGAAAACTGCTCCTGCGATTGCCACGGGGCTGTAACCTCAAGCGGGCGTTGACCATCTCGGTGAGTGGTCGTGGCGTATCACAGGGTCGGCTCGGTGGCTGCCTCCATCTTCTTGGAGCTCTACCTGTATTGTGGGGATCAGCCTCCGCGTCTGCTCCAATATCGGTAGATCTTTGCACAGTTCTCCTTGTTCCATCATGAAACCGATGAATACTAGAAGACCACCGAAAGGAAAACACAATCGCAATGACAATGAAACAAAAAGAGAGTGAGGATCGATTCTTGCTTTGCAAAAGTTCTTTTTTCTACGAGCGAAAATATACCAACATCACGGATCCGCTTACCTTCCCTTCGTGGCAGATGCGAGTGTTGCCTTTCTTGAAGACGGTGAGGGAGAAGGGGATTCAGCGAAGAGTGAAATGATGGTTGCTTCGTCCGTCAAACTTAGACTGCGGGGAGGTAGGGTTTTGTGATACGACGGCTCGTTCTTGCCCGGCGCTTCTGACGGGGTGACTCTCCGCTTTGCATCTTGCCTTCTAATTTGGTGGATGGCATTTGGGCCCGTCTTGCTGCATGGCCCGCATCTCGATGAACAAAAGTATAACGGCATTGATGAGGGAGACGTTTCAATGACCTAGGAGGAGCGAAGCGGTAGAGTGTCTCCTTTGTACTAGTAGTAATTGTTTTTTACGGGTAGTTGTAGAGTCTCCTTTGTACTAGTAGTAATTGTTTCTCTGGGCCCAAGACAAAACAGCCAATCCACATTAGTAAATAGTAAAATCAATTCAGAAGGCGCTACCCACGCCCGACACCGCCCCAAAAAAAAACACAGGTGCTCTTCTTCCTCCTCGCTCCCACCCACCTCATGTCACCGCTCCACTCGTACCCCCAAATTCCTCACCTCACTCCTCTGAAATCCCAGCTCCCCTTCTTCCTCACTCCTACAGAAAACCCCAGCTCCCCTTCTTCTTCGCTACTTTTCTACAACTAGGCTCGTCATTCGTTACTCTGCTCAAATCCGTGGCCTTGACGCGACGCCCTCGAGGAAAATGGAGTCGGCTGACCCCAGTGCCAAGAAGATGAGGCTCCCGCCAGCGGCGACGCCTGTTGTAGATCCCGCACCCGGCAGCGTGGGGAGAAGCGGCGACCCCGCCCCCACCGGATCCCAGGAACCCGTAGAATCTCGGGTGGACCGCATCAGCGATCTCCCGGACGCCATCCTTGGGGAGATCATCTCGCTTCTCCCCACCAAGGATTGCCGCCGCACCCAAGTCCTCTCAATTCGGTGGCGCCCTCTATGGCGCCGTGCCCTTATAATCTCATTGTCGTCAGCTATCTCTCTTCGATGATTTTGAAATCCTCGAGCCATCATCTCCTCCCACGGGGCTCCGTTCAAAGCCTCTGCATCCCGTCATGCTACCTGAGCAAGCATACCATGCCACCGCAGTGGGCCTTTGGCTGAAATCCCACAATTCACAGAACTACACATGCTTGAGTTCTTCTATTCCCCTGGAAATCAGATACCACATACCGAACGCCATGAACTTGTGCCCTCAGCACCGATGTCCATCTCGCAGTTTTCCTCCTCTCTCCACACCGCCACCTTTGCGCTGTGCTACCTACGGACAATACGGTACTAAACCTTCGGCTCCCATTTCTCAAGAAACTTTCACTTGTGCGGGTTCGTATATCGGAGGCCTCATTGCACAGGCATCATCCACTCCAGTTGCCTGTGTTGGAGTGCTTGGTGCTTGTTTTCTGATTAGAATCGGTTGTCTCCAAACAAAGTCGCCTAACCTTGTAAGAATTGGAATTTCTTTTGTGGAAGGCATCTCATCATCCAAGATGCCCCTTCACTTCAAAGGTTGATCCTTGATTCTAGTTATTCACCGTTGCAAATAATCGTCCTCTCTGCGCCTAAACTGGAGACCTTGGGTGTAATACATGATCTATGTACTCATTTCAATATGGTGTTTGGCTCCACAGTTCTTCAGGTACTTTATATTATCATCTACACTTGTAACCATAAGCTGCATTTTAAATTTATGTGCATAATTTATATATCATCTTGGAGTACACATTTTGTACTAATATTATGTTCTATGCTCAATGAAGAGTTTCTCCATGGATGGCCTATCAATGGTGATGGATTACATCAAGATCTTATATATCCAAATGAATAGTTTTGATCTGAACAAGATTATTGGCTTGCTGCAATGCTTTCCATGTGCGGAGAAGTTGTATATAAAGGTGACAATTTCACGCACATTGGAAGCCCGCATATAGTGTACTAGAATTAACCGTTCAGCTGTTGCTCTTTCAACACTCTTCTTTTAGACCTTAACTGTTTTCAATCTTCATGTCTATTTAGGCAACAAGACGGGGTAAGAAAGTCATAACCAATCGGTGGATTCGTAAGCATCGGGATTTTCTCACTTCTCATAAGATTCGATTGAAGACAATAACGCTAGAACGATATGTAGCCAACCGTGCAAACACAAGATTTGTCACATACTTCTGCTTTGAATGCGAGGTTACTATTGTCCATCGAGTTAAATTTATCAACGACATGGTTTTGATGGATGGGTATGTCGAAGAGCAAAAAAAGGAGTTTCGGTGGGCAAAAGAGCTTACGAGCGTGTCGGGCTTCTATTTACAACATATTGTGGTCATAATCCGATAAATTTTACGACCGGGATGTTCATTCTATGGGCTGACCGATCCATTGGGTATTTGACTGCCGAAAACAGTGTTGGAGTTAGATGTTGTTGCCCTTTTCAATCTGGGTTTTTTGTAAACGATGAACAATCAACCCTCGTGCTTTTATGCAGTTTGTAAGCTGGAGTTAGATGTTCCTGCCCTTTTCAACTCGGTATTTGTCATATTTTCTTTGAAACAAGGAAAATGGCTTGCCATTCGTTTAATTTAGAGTGAAATATTGTAACAAAACACAACCAAGGGAAATAACATCACTCACGCCGGCTGCTTGAGCTCACTGTGCATTAGAGAAGCTGTTGGGGATGTAACTACTGAATATAAACATACTGAAGGGGCGGTTTGCCTAAACCATAATTGGGGCCACGAAGACTCGAGAAGGTGGCGATTCTTTGTAGAGCTTAGAGGCCCGGAGCCTGTGGGCTTAATTAGGGCCCATAATGGTAAAACCGCCATAACCTTGTAACTTGTGTTGTAAGATAAGAGAGAAGAGACCGAGCGGACACTTGTATGAGCGGCCTCGGGACTCTGTGAACCGGCGGACATCAACCCGTGTATATAAGGGGCGACCGGCGGCGGTTTGAGGACAGAGAACAACAATTCGAGGCTTAGGCGAAGCTATTGCTCCCTAGTCGCCGAAATCACATCAATCCCATCACAAACTAGACGTAGGCTTTTACCTTCATCGAAGGGGCCGAACTAGTATAAACTCTCGTGTCTTTGCATCCACTTTAACCCCTCTAAGTTAACCCATACGATGGCCCCGCGACTAAGTCCTTTCATGAGGACATCTGCCGTGACAATTCCTGACGGTTTGGCGCCCACCGTGGGGCTATCGCCGCGATGGTTTGATGATCTTAGAGGGCAAGTTCGAAAGGACTTCGAAGGCTATCTTTGTGGGCGGATGACCAAGAGTCATCGCGGCAATCTCTACATCGACGATGCGGTTTGGGGCCCGAGGCGGCTCGATTGAGTATGGGTACCGGGTCCCCTTTGGTAGCATACTGCGTGTTCATCGGCAAGATCGGTGAGCGGGGCTGGCCGGGACATACGCCTGCCCGACCTCGTCCGAGGCGGCTCAGTGAGCGAAACCTGCCACGCTAAACCGGCTGTCAAACGTGCTTTCGTGGGAGTCATCCACGCAAGAAACTACGAGGACGGATCAGCATCAGGTGGCGAAACCGTTGTCTACTCGGATGACGAGTCATCGACTGGAGAAACTGAATCTCTGTACTAGCTGCAAGATGGCCGGATTGGGGGCTGTTCCGACGGTAACAGTATTCCGGACCCCTTTGATCTGCCCAACCGGGTTGGAATATTCATGGCGGTACCTGGCGGCGCTTCACTCCTCAACCGCCCGCGACAACGGTCGCCGGTTCGGCAATGGCCAGCGGTGGCGGTAAAGGCGAGGAGGCCTTCCCGCCGGCTCAAGTTTTATCAGAACTATTTGATGCGTTGGCTGTGCTCATGGCAGAGGCTAACCCGGCGGATCAAGATCTGCATAATGCAGAGATTGCAAGGATGAAGGAGCAAATCACTCAGGCTAAAGCGGATCTGGCAGCTCTGGGCGCTAGGATGGTGGCGGAAGCGGGCGCTTTGGATCGCGCAGCTTATAGGCTCATCTTTGGATCGAGAATGCGTCGCATGAAGTCATGAAAAGGAAGTACATATCCCGTTTGCCCTCGGTTTTCGAGGAAGAGACCTCTTCAACACCCGGGGCGAGGACCCGGTAATCCGCCGCCCGGTGGTGAGCAGGCGGAAGCTTTGGGGCAGGCGCGCCGGTTCACCTCGCGTGATAGATCTACCTCGCCATCATGCGGTAGCGCCTCAAGGCTGTGCAAACACCTCCAGGTCACTACTCAACCCGATGGATAACCTTGTTGCGGCTGCGGCGCGGTTGGAAGCGATTCCAATCGGCGATTCACCACGGCGGTGGAAACACGCCCGGGTCAAAAACTCCTTAGGGCGGCTCTGGTCCAGCAGAGGCGTATTCAAACAGCCGCGATCGGATCCACTCCACCCCTCGCCCGGCGGAGCTATACGAGCATGCAGATGAACCGGCCGTGTCAAGTAATGCTTGCGGTGCACCCAAGGCAACAACCCGGCGGGTGGTTTCAGCAGCTAAAGAGGTGGTGGACCGGGCGAGAACGCGTGGGGGGCGAGTTAGCGACCTGACATCAAGTTATCGGCTTGCGCGGTTCGACCGACTATCTTCGAGCACAGGTTACATCTAGCTCTTTGGGGTGCCTTGCCTCATCCCGCTTTACGCAATATCGCTTGCCAAAAGATTTCAAGGGGCCACGCAAGGTGCCCAATTATACCGCCGATCTGGCTCCAGAAGCATGGATAGAAAGCTATGAGATGGCCATGGAGATGCTGGATGTGGATGAAGCTGCATGTGCAAAGTATTTTACCATGATGCTTGAAGGCACGGCCCGTACTTGGTTGAAAACTTGCCACCCAATTCCATCAGTTCATGGACCCGATTGCGGACCGGTTCATTCGAATTTCAAAGACACTGTAAGCAGCCCATATGCGTGGTGGACTTGGCGGCTTGTGTCGGCTGAGGAGAATCCACAACCCATTGGTGTGCCGCATTTGAAGTTCTACATTCTTGGACGGATCAACTGCGATTACGCAATCTTAACCCTAGAGGGCAAGCTGCCGGTTCGAGCCTTTAAAATTGAAGCTGGGTCGCATGAAGCGTTTTGCAATGACATGGGCACTCTCATGGGCGTTTTAGTGAAGTATGCTGATTACGATAGTACCAAGGATCCCGAGTCCGAGGAGGATGAAACGAGAGAAGGGAAAAGCGAACAGCAACTCCGAAGCCGGCGGCATCACTCGGCGGGTAATGGAGGAAACAAAGCGTAAAGCGAATGGTAGCGTGGGCTTTGTAGCCAACACCAGCAGCAGGACGAGACAAGGGCCAGCGGCGCAAGGGTAAACACACGAACCGAGGTGGTGCGCCTAATCACAATCCGGACCGGTTGAATTATCTATTGAATCAACCTGTCCGAAGCATGGGGAGACGAAGGCGCTTGACAAACCACCTCTGGAAGGATTGTTACATTATGCAGGAGTTCAAAAGTTCCAACGCTTTACGGTATGATCAAAGGCCTGACGGCGGTTCGTGGTCGGCCCGGGTTACGGTGGAGAAATTCGGTCGAGTTTAATGGTAATCCGGTAGGCGAACAATCGAACAATCGGCTGTCGAGAACAACCAAGGTGGTTACAATCAGCAGACAACGATCGGGTTATCAAAGCAATCCGAAGCGGTTGAATGGTGGAGCGATATCACGTCTTCACCACTAGCTTGGACAAGCGAGACCGGAAACTTCGAAGCGGGCGATCAGCGTTGTTGAACGGCCGTGCCGCGTACCTACGCTGGTCGAGCAGCCTATTATGTGGAGTAGAGAGGATCATTCTCCCGGGTTGACAATCCGAATTGACTAACCCTAGTGGTGGTGCCTCGGTGGGAGGATACAAGTTCACCAAGGTGCTTATGGGCGGAGGGAGCAGCATCAACATCACAGTATTATGAGACCTTCCGTCGTATGGGGTTAACGGATAAACATCTCAAGCCGTCCAATCTGGTGTTTCATGGTGTGGTGCACGGCAAGTCGGCATATCCGGTTGGTAAAATAGCTCTGGAGGTGGCCTTTGGGGATGAACATGACTCGGATCGGAAACATTGACATTTGAAGTGGTGAAAATTCAAAGCCCTTACC
Organism: Aegilops bicornis; assembly: GCA_021605145.1. NCBI lineage: Eukaryota > Viridiplantae > Streptophyta > Magnoliopsida > Poales > Poaceae > Aegilops > Aegilops bicornis. The sequence continues at coordinate 498,926,161 of CM038670.1, forward strand.
ACGCTCTGTTTGGGCGGCGGCTTATGCCAAGTTTATGGCGACCTTGTTATGTCTATTTGCAGCTAAAAATGCGGGTCACAAAGGGGCGATAACGGTTCATGGGAGCCGCAAGATCGCTTTAGAGTGTGAGGAAGGTGATGCGGCTTCTGGCAGTCGGTTTGTGCCATAGAAGAGCTAAAGCACTATAAAGACAATGTTGATCCGGCGGATATGACCCGTTGAAGAAGCCAGCAGCGAGCACGATCCGGATCTGAAGTTTAAATCGGTAATTTGAGACTAAACTTGTTGACTTTGTGCCCGGTGATTCGTCCAAGCAGTTCATCATCGGTGCTAACTTGGATCCTAAATAGGAAGCGCGCTCACCGAGTTCATCCGTGAGAATCGGGACATTTTGCATGGAAGCCTTACGACATGCGGGTGTCTGGGGAACTTCGTGAGCACACTCTTAATGTTGATCCCAAGTACAAACGGTAAAGCAGTTCCTTCGCGGTTTAACGAGGAAAAGCGTAAAGGCCATTGGAAGGAGGTTGCCGGGCTCTTAGCGGCAGGCTTTATCGTTGAAGTTTTCCATCGAGTGGCTTGCTAATCCGGTGCTTGGTCCTTAAGAAAAAGCGGCACTTGGCGCATGTGTGTGGATTACACAGATCTTAACAAGGCTTGTCCGGCGAGATCCTTTGCCCTCCCGCATTGACCAGATTATTGATGCTACGGTGGGTTGTGGCGTTTGAGCTTTTTGGATGCATATGCGGATATCATCGGATCAAAATGGCGGTTAAGGACCAGGAAGACAGCGTTTATCACTCCCTTGAGCCTATACGCTATGTGTCTATGCCTTTTGGGCTCAAGAGCACCCAAGCAACTTATCGGCATTAACGTCTGGAATTGCTTGCATGAGCGGTCGGCCGTAATGTACATGCTTATGTGGATGATATTGTGGTTAAGTCAAGGAAGAAGGAAACGCGATTGAGGATTTGAAAGAAACCTTTGACAACTTGCGGGTGTACAAGATGATGCTTAACCCGGCCAAATGTGTTTTCGGTGTTCGGCGAGCAAGTTATTGGGTTTCCTTGTGTCCAGCGAAGTTGAAGCTAATCCGGAGAAGATTACAGCTATCACCTCCTGGCTAAGCCAAAGTGTATCAATGATGTCCGGCGATTGGCGGGCGGATTGCAGCGCTGAGCGGTTTATCGGCCGCCTCGGAGAAAGGCCATTCCTTTGTACCGAATCTTTGAAGAAGACAGATCGGTTTATCACGGAGCGGCTGGCGATGAAGCGTTGGAGGACTTGAAGCGGCAATTGGCCAACCGCTTCTTTCGCCGCTCCCATTGACAAAGAGCCACGCTATATGTTCTTTGCTGCTAATGCGGGCGATTAAGCGTAGCCATTGTGGTAAGCGGAAGGAGGCGGGGAAGAGCATCGGTTCAACGTCCGATTTATTATATCGGCGAGGTGCTTATTGAGTCCAAGCGAGATATCCGCATTGGCGAAGGCTGGTGTATGGGGTTTTTATGGCAATGGAAGCTAAAGCGGTATTTTCAAGGGCATCCCATCACGGTGGTGAGTTCGGCTCCCTTAGGTGATATCATACTGAGAACCGGGAGGCGTGGCGGATTGCTAAGTGGGCGATAGAGCTTGGGCATACGGTTTAAAGTATATGCCTCGGACGGCGGTAAAATCGAGCACTTGTGGATTTCATTAATGATTGGATGGAGTTACAAGCGCTGAAGAAAAGCGGATCATACTTATTGGACCATCCACTTTGGCGGGTCGAGGCAATTGCGGAAGGCTCGAAATTTTGGAGTCGTGTTAACTTCCACGAGGTGACAAGTTTTATTCGTCCTCCGCTTCTGCTCCCTTGTACTAACAATGCAGCTGAGTATGAGGCCTTGCTCCATGGTCTTCGGATGGCTAAGGAGATGAATCTAAGCCGGGTTAAGTGCTTGGTGACTTTCGGACTTGGTGGCCTAGCAGTGTCGGCACTTGGGATTCCAAAGACCCACTCATGGCCGCATATCGTCGGGAGGTGGATGTTGTTGCGAGTCATTTCAAAGGCTATCAGGTGGACCATGTGGATCGGCGGAAGAGCGAAGCGGCGGACGCTTTAAGCGGTTGGGCTCTCAGCATAAACCGATCCGCCCAATGTCTTCCTTGACGTATTGCACAACCCGTCAGTCAAGCTCCCGATGAAGCAGATTTGGCTATTCACGATCCGGAGGCTCTGTTGGTGGCAGCCACGCATGTCATTCGGATTGGGCGGCTCCCTTATTCGGCGTACATGAGCCGGGGCGAGTTACCAGAAGATGAGATATCGGCCCGACAGATAGTTCGGCGGTCTAAGTCTATGACCATTGTTAATGGCGAGTTGCATCATTGTAGTGTGTCAGGGGCGTTTCAACACTGTGTGTCCCCTGAGGAAGCCTGTGAAATATTGCGTGAGATCCACGAAGGGGACTGTGGTCACCATGCCGGTTCAAAATCCTTGGTGGCTAAGGCGTTCCGCCATGGTTTTTATTGGTTGTTGCCCATCTTGATCACGGAAGATCTGGTCGAGGCGATGTGATGGTTGCGAAGTTTTCTAGGCGTGCTAATATACGGCCCAAGAATTGAGGGTGATTCCAATTACTTGGCCATTTGCGACTTAGAAATTTGGATATGGTTGGACCTTTCAAAAGGTCCAAAGACAGAAAGAAACCCACTGTTGGTGGCGGTTGACAAATTTACAAAGTGGGTAGGCGAGAACACATTAGCAAGTGTGATGCGGCCACGGCGGTTGATTCATCAAAAGGTGATTTTCGGTTTGGGTTTCCACAGTATCATCACGGATAATGGTACCAATTTGTCCAAAGGTGCCATGAAGGAGTTTTGTGAGCGTGAGCACATCCGGCAGCGTTTCTTGATAGCTCACCCACAGTCCGGTGGTCAGCGAGCGAGCTAATCGAGGAGATCTGAGAGGTATCAAGCCCGGCTTATGGTCCCTTCTGAGAGGGCGCGGGCTGTTGGGTAGAAGAGCTACCATACGTGTTATGGAGTATAAATACTACCCCTAACAGATCCACTGGATACACACCGTTCTTTATGGTCTATGGAGAGGCGGTCCTCCCGGCGATATTCGTCATGACTCGCCTCGTGTGGCAGCCTATGTTGAGGCGGAATACTTGAGGCGATGGGGCAGGGCGCTTTGGATCGGCTGGATGAAGAAGCGAGATATGGCGGCTGCTTTCGATCGGCGATTTATCGGCGAGGATCTTCGTCGGTATCACGATCGACGGGTGAGAACAGAACCTTTCAAGAAGGAGACTTGGTGCTTGGCTCATTCAAGACCAGACGGATATGCACAAGCTATCCCCACCTTAGGAAGGGCCTTTTGTGGTCAGCAGAATGCACTGTGGGTCATACTATCGATTGATATTCGAGAGCATAAAGACTCACGCCGCGTCGGAAGAGGAGACCAACAGGCCGTGGAATATAGCTCATCTTGACCTTATTATACCTGAGCCATCGGCTCTCCTTATGTACATATTATGACAATGTATATATTATGAATAAAAGCAATAAAACCGGAGCCTCGGCTAAAGCGGGGTATCCGTTCTGTAAGCATCCGGTTTGGGTACATGGAGTGATTGCCTTAAAACGGCCTCCGGTTTGCCCCTGAGCTTCCTTTTCGGAAGCTTTTAGATGTCACTTGGGGGCTTGGTCGTATCCGAACCAATGCCACACCTCTTGATGGGCGAAAGCCACAGATTACCAGGGGACATGGTCAAGTCTGAACCGATCCGCCTCTTGATCGGCTAAGGCCATAGAGTCACTTGAGGGCTTGGTGAACCCGAACCATTGCCACGCCACTTGATCGGCATAATGACACGGTTTCAGTTGGGGACCTGGCTGACTTGAACCATAGCTACACCTTATTGGGAGCTTGGTCGTGTCCGACCATGGTAATGCCATCTGATCGGCTCAGTAAAGCCTCTTTCTGCAAATTGTTATTCGATTTTTTGTTGCGTTTTTTAACCGATAAACATTTTTTCAAACCGGTTCAACCAGTCAATTGACGGAATTTGGCTTATTTCTTAATCCGGAGATAACTTTTCCGGTTTGACTTTTCCTGTTAACATCCCATTATGGAGTAACAGGGGGCTTAACATGACCCGGCATGGTTTACATGGTAAACCGGCATTATAAACAAAGGAGCTGCTTTCTCCTTTGACGGTAATGGTTTATACAACCTCCGCTTCCGGGTTGGCTAAGCCAACTTCATGCCCGTATTTGGCAGGTATTTTTGTATCACAAAATTTTGATCATATACCTCAATATTTCCTTACATATACATATAAGCGTCACAAGCCGGCTGGCGACACAAGCCACCGTGGCAGTTTAAGAATTTGTGATTGCAGGAAAAATAGATTGAAGGTTTCGATTATTCAATCAAAAGTATCAGCACCTCTGCGCGAAGGTTGCAGGCTGAAGGCATAAAGGCATATTCAAAAACAAAAGTGCTGGCTATTCTATTACAAGGCCTTAGAGGCCCAACATTTGAAATGGCGTTATGACTAGCAGCTTATGATGCATCAACGGCAAGCAGCGGATTAAGCTTCCTCACCGGGTTGGCGAGAAGAAGATGGAGTGCGTCTGGCGTCGGTTGACTTCTTCCCTTCATCACCCAATGGCGGAAGTCATTGGTAGAACCCGATCAATCGGTTTAAAGCACGAAAGACAGCCTCTTCACTTATAAGCTCAGCGGATCAGCGTCGAGGGCATAAGTGTGCTTACGGATTGGGGAACAAGGTTACGCACTTACGGAATGACAAATTCCACCCGCTTTGTTGTTTGCATCATAGAAAAGAGTGGTAAACGCCCGGGTTAACCTGCTGCCAGTTGACTCGCCCGGGCGCATCTCCTTTGTTATTCGTTTGAGGCGTCATTATCAAAGGCTTATTTGTTTTCTTGGCTGGGAAGCCCTTGGCTATGTCGG